>OY728165.1:944383819-949183819 GCA_963277665.1 Viscum album | reverse complement strand
TATCACATATCATTATATGAATATTCATTAAAATACACAAAAACATTCATGAGGATCATAATGGTTTAGTGCATTTGGATACATGGTACACTGTATTATTATTGAGTAAAATATCTTCAAAATCTCACATTGAGATCTTACCACATCATACTCTTCTTAGACATACCCTATATAAAACCATTGTTTATAACTTGTGGAATAGAAACATAAGAATGGGTGAGCTTAAATGCTCAATAAGGGTAAATAATCTAGAAATCATCATATCATGGGAATAAGGTTATAAGAACATGAGAATAATATTTGAGAACCATACATTGCATATCATATGTTATAAACTTGAGTCATGGAATAAATAATGGTAGTTATTAAGATATTAATCATAATGGAATTGAAGAACATGATCAATGAGAACATAAAATTGGCATATGACATAGATTTTTTGAATACACATAAGCATAGAAAATCATACCCTTAGTAGTTCAAGGATAATTTCCAAGACTGTCATAGTGGAATGGGTTCACTTCCCAAACCATCATATTAGTCAAGGTTCACTACTAGTACTATCATAGTGGATAAAGTCCCTTACTAAATAGGGTTCACCCATCATTCTAATATTTTTATGTCATGATATATTAATCTTATAAGGCCCAAGCCTTAAACCTTACTTAATCTTGAGTTATTACAAGATTACACATTGAGGATATTTTCAGGTTTAGAGTTTCTGATAATTAGATCATAAAACTTGAATTACATTCCACATTTAAACAAAGTGGTTAAATAAAGATTGTATTCATTTTTTCCATCAACGGAACATATTTAAGATACAACATGGATTCTTTCTTGACACTTCCTTGACACTATCATCATATCATGTACCTTTCCGTTGACATTTGAAAAACATTTCAAAAAAAAACATGGGAAGAGCATAAAAAGCTCAGTATGGGTTATAAAAATATGGAAAGGAAACATGAGTTTATATATACATAAGAATGAAATCATACATTACCCATAAAACATAAGCACTTTAGCATACCTCATCAAATCATGAATAAATTATAGAAATCATAAGACATAAAGGTAACTTGAGGCATTCATAACATTCTTACGTAGGGAGTAACCCTCTTGGTTATGTTTGGAGTACCCATCATAGTATATTCCCTATATCTATTTGGAGAAACCTTAAAGTTTCACTCCTTCACGTTACCCAATGCATTGGAGAGCTATATCGGGCTCACCCGCCCTTAGTTTATCACAGAACCACCCATCTTCATAATAATGCCCAGGAACCTCAACATAACCGTATCACATAAAATATGCATAAAGAAAACATAAAATTTCCACCTTTCAATCACAAGATATAAATACAACACATTGATATAAAAACATTATGAAAACCATTTTCAATACCAAAATAAAAGAATAGTAAAACATGGTATTTATTTTTCTTTTAAAAAGAAGGTATGGCTTGCAGAGGAAGCTGAAACTCAAATAATGGTCACGGTGGCTGAGAAGTCATTGTCGCCGCATACGTACGACAAAAAAATTCCCTTTTGTCATTTAGTAAATGCTTCGTATAAAAAATATTCCTTTTGAATAAAAGTAAAAGTCAAAAGGGGTTTATACACCGTATAAAGAAGGTTGTGTATAAAACAAAATATGCCTCAATGAAAGGAGATTGAGACGAAGTCCCATACCTCGGGTCCGACTTGACTCGGTCGTTCTTTAATCTCCCGAATAATAAACTTGATTTAATTTCTACTTGTTTAAGAACCTTTTTCAATTTCATTATTCGTTTTATATCACTTATTTCCATGTCATGAACACTATGTAATTATTTAAGTTAATAACAGTCGTTTTAACGATCATTGGTACTTGAGTAAAAAATAAACCCTTTATAATCACAAGTTGTTCATGTATCCATTATATCCAGAATTGTATTCATGATGTAGATATCATATATGTCATATATATCAAGTACATTCATGCATTTATAATATTACATAATCATTTAGAGGTACGAAATGAAATGCACCGTTCATGGAGACGGTAAGCCGTACGTACACATGAACGCTACTTTCATTTCTATTTCGTATTTTATAGAATGGAATCATAATGATATAAAGGTATATTATAATTACAGTTTAATATCATATATAATATCATAACTCCATCATTTATACTTCCCACATATGGTATTAATGAATCAATTCACTTTGAGGGGGCAGTAGTCCGCACTTTCTTAAATGAAGATATTGCGTTTACCCATAATGGAAACCATAAAGGTATTACCAAAATGAAAAATAAAGAATCTTAAGGAAAAAAATAAACATATTATATATCATATATTAATATAGTGTCATCTTAATGGCCACCTTTTAAGGTGTTAAAATAATGATGAACAATCATCGTTTCGGGAGGCAGAAATTCACCATCCACGGAAACAGTATGTTCTATAACCATTAGATGTAGGTGTGTGTAAGTGTAGCTCTAATAATTCTTATAACAAAATCCTAGTATATTAAAGATACTGGATTTGTAACAAAAGAAATGAATAAAAAGAGTTTATGGGGTTGGAGAAGCAAAATAAAACAAAAGGACTCAAGTGAAGACATTACCTTAAAATCGGGTAACTCCCTTTGGTTTGAGCTCAAAGGCTTCCTTGGGAAGACTTCTGCCCAAAGTGAGGCTTCAAGGTGTAAGAGAGGGAAGTGGAGAGACAAAATGTGCAGGGGTTGGCCCAGCCAAAGGATTTGGATGTGTGGGTAAGGAGGTATAGGTGGGGGCCTTTTATAAGAGGAGAGGAGGGATACTCTTGGAAAGTAAAGAAATGTTACTTTATTTTAAAATGAATTTCGGATTAAAAAGGACCCAAATTGATATAAATCGAGGCTAAGGAGATAATGGTTCGATATATACCCATTCAATAGGTTTTGGACATGTGTAGGTCATAGAGTTTACATTATCGTTTCATTTTATTTAAATCCTTTATTAATGAGGTAATCGCTGCATCATCATGATGTCATAAATAATTTTATATATTTAAAGTCTAAAAATTATAAAAATATATCATGATGTAGGAAACTGTTTTATCTTTTTAATGAATATTTATAGTCAAAAATCTGACTTGTATAACCCCATTTCAAAATTGTTTTAGTAAAATATCTCATGTTTGTGTCATTTTTACTTTTAAATTAAATAAAAAGTTATTTATGTCATTTCCCAACCAAAGTGGCTCCATGGGGTCCCCAAGTTGACCCATGGATTTTCTTGGTCGGCCATGACACATCCAATGAGGGTAGGACATGTGTCAAGCTCATCTCATATTATTAAAACATTATTTTTACCTTAAATGACACTAATTACCTCTAATCGCGATTAAGAACTTAAAAGTTACTATTCACCGAAAATTATTTTAATCTCATTGAGCCACATTTTACTTCTTAATGACAACCATGTATGTCAGATTTTTTAAAATCAAATCATAGAAGTGGAAAAGTTTCATTTAAATGAAAAATCAGTTTCTTTAACTACAACTTAGTGGTTTCACTATTCATCAAAAATTGATGTTTTTCAGAAAAATACCAAAATTTCACCCTAAGATATATTTGATATTCTGAATTAAAAAATGTTGTCTATTTTGAAAAATTAAAATCATATAAGTTACATTAATTAATTTAATAATTAATTCCCGCTGTCATGACAAATAGCGTGTTTTAATGAAACAATAAGTATCAAAAGATTGACACCAGTTTAAGTCCAATTTCAATGTGAAATTGATTCCAATGACCACCATTGGATTAAATGGTAAAAATAAATTCTAATTTCACTTCAAAAACAATTCAAAAGATAATATAATCATATAAATAAATTAGATTAAAAAGTGGTTTTGAATTAAAATACAACATTTTTCACTATTCATTAAAAAATGAACTTTATCGGAAAAATACCAAAAATTCACACAAAGTAAATTATGATGTCCCAATCATAAAGAATAAGTTTATTTTGAAAAACATAGGTTATAAAATTTTCAACAGATAGATTTAAAAAAATGGTTTGCCATCAAAAGGCAGTAAAACAATCTTTTAAAAATATTAGTGTATTCCATGCTTAAGATTTAATTTATTATCATTTTAAGCCTCTAAAACACTATATAATTCATTAATATACATAGATAAAAATATATATTATTCATTACTTACTTGGGATGTTACATCCTTCCCCCCTTTAGAAAATTGCAACCCCGCAATTTATTTACTTATCGAATAAGTGGGGGTATTTACCCCTCATCGCTTTTCAGATTCCCATGTTGCCTCTTCAATCATGTGGTTTTATCACAAAACCATTACCTGATGAATAAACTTATTCTGTAACACTTGATCCCTGTGGTCAAGAATCTAGACTGTTTGTTCCTCATAAGATAGGTTCTCTTCCAGCTGGACTACCTCTGGACTCAAAACATGAGATGGATCTGGCATATACTTTCTCAATATCGAAACATGAAAAACATTGTGTACCTGAGATAAACTCAGAGGTAAAGCCAGTCGGTAAGCAACTGATCCAACTCTCTCCAGAATTTCATATGGTCCAATGAACCTTGGACTCAGCTTTCCTTTCTTACCAAATCGCATCACACTTTTCCATGGTGAGACTTTGAGAAAAACATGATCACCTACCTCAAAAGAGAGATCCTTCCTCCGGTTATCCGCATAACTCTTCTGCCTACTATGAGCTATTCTCATGTGTTTCTGTATCAGCTGAAATTTTTCTGCCAACTCTTCTACCAATTCTGGTCCCATCAGTTTTCTTTCACCCACTTCATCCCAAAAATCTGGAGTTCGACACTGCTTCCCATATAATGCCTGAAATGGTGCCATCTGTATACTGGAATGAAAACTGTTATTATATTAAAATTCAACCAAAGAAATATGTTGGTCCCAACATCCCTGATAATACATCGAACAAGCTCATAGAATATCTTCCAAGGTCTAAATTGTTCATTCTGACTTCCCATCTGATTGAGGATGAAAATCTGTACTAAAATTTAATTCAGTACCCAACAACTTCTGAAGGCCTTTCCAAAAGTTAGTAGTGAACCTGGGATCACGGTCAGATACAATAGAGAGAGGAACTCCATGTAAGCTGACTATCTCTTTAAGATACAAACGGGAAAGTTGATCTTGGGAAAAAGTATCTCGTATAGCAAGGAAATGAGCAGATTTAGTCAAGCGATCAACAATAACCTAGATTGCATTATTACCTCGAGGGGTCTTCAGCAATCCCACAACGAAGTCCATGGATATATTCTCCCATTTCCACTCTGGAACTGGTAAAGGCTGAAGCATCCCTTTCGGTAACTGCCACTCTACTTTAACCTGTTGAAATTTCGAACACTTCACAGTAAAATCATCAATATCTCTTTTTATTCTATCCCACCAGTAATACTCCCGCAGATCTCTGTACATCTTAGTACTGCCAGAATGAACTGAAAACAGAGAACTGTGAACTTCACATAACAACTCTCTCTTCAACTGTGAATCACAAGGCACACACAATCTCTTCCCAAATCTCAAAACACAATCATTATCAATGTTGAATTCAGGAAACTTTCCCTTCTGAACCAGCTCTACCTTTTTCTTCAACTCACTATCTTGCTTTTGTGCTTTCTTGATTCTGTCTGATAGAGATGATCTCACTAATACCTGAAACAAAACAGAAGAACATCCTGCACCAAAAACTTATATGCCAAAGTTCATCAAATCCTTAACCAAAGGATCACATTCCAAACGCAACATTGTTAATGAAGCATTACTTTTTTGACTCAAAGCATCATCCACTTTATTTGATTTTCCTGGATGGTAATGAATTGTAAAATCATAATCCTTGATTAATTCCATCCATCTCCTCTGTCTCATATTTAACTCTTTCTAAGTGAATATATACTTTAAACTTTTGTGATTAGTATATATTTCACACTTTACTCCATACAAATGATGCCTCCAAATTTTTAAAGAGAAAACAATAGCAGCTAATTCCAAATCATGTGTAGGGTAATTTACCTCATGAGTTTTCAACTATCGTGAAGCATAAGCAATTACCTGATCATTCTTCATTAGGATGAAACCAAGTCCTTTCAATGAAGCATCACTGTATATAACAAACTCACCATTCCTGGAAGGTAGTGCCAAAACCGGAGCATTCACCAATCTTCTTTTCAATTCCTGAAAACAATCATCACATTATTTTGTCCAGATAAACTTAACACCCTTCCGAGTTAGCTTAGTCATTGGACTAGATAACTGTGAAAAATTTCTAACAAACCTTCGGTAATAGCCTGCCAAACCAAGGAAACTACGAATATCTATTACATTTGTGGGTCTTGGCCATTCTTCAACAACCTTTGTTTTTGTAGGATCAATAGTTATCCCATCTTTAGAAACAATGTGACCAAGGAAAGAAATTTGTTGCAACCAAAACTCATAGTTGCTGAATTTCCCATACAATTTCTTTTCTTTTAAGGTATGAAAAATAACCCTTAAATGTCTTTCATGCTCCTCTTTACTTTTAGAAAACACCAAAATATCATCAATGAAAACCACCACAAAATTATCCAAGAACTCATGGAAAATTATATTCATTAAGTCCATGAATACAACAGGTGCATTGGTTAGCCCAAAAGGCATTACTAAAAATTCATAATTCCCATATCTTGTACGAAACGCAGTCTTCGGAACATCTGCTTCATTTACCTTCAGCTGATGGTACCCCGATCTCAGGTTAATCTTTGAGAAAAACCGACCTCCCTGGAGTTGATCAAACAAATCATCGATATGCGGCAAAGGATATTTGTTCTTAAAAGTGATGTTATTCAAGGCTCTATAATCCATGCAAAGTATCATAGGACCATCTTTCTTTTTAACAAATATAATAGAATCACCCCATGGTGATGTGCTAGGTCGAATGAAACCTTTCTCTAATAAATCTTTCAATTTCTCCTTCAACTATAAAAGTTCAATTTGAGCCATTCGATAAGGGGGTTTTGAAATTGGCTTAGCATCAGGAACTAAGTCAACAGTAAATTCAACTTCCCGATCTGGTATTATTCCAGGCAACTCATCAGGAAAAACATCAGGATACTCATTTACCACTGGCACATCATTAATCTGAACAGTTCCCTTGTTTTCAATAATATGTGAAAGGTGACATTCATTTCCATCTATTACAAGTTTCTCGGCCTCTTGATATGTTATCAACAGTAAGGGTTCATTCTTGTACATAAACTGAAAGTATTTCTGAAAAGAAACTTCTTTAGCTCTACAGTCAATCTTAGCATGGTAAATAGAGATCCAATCCATACCCAAGATAACATCAAACTCTACTAGAGGTAAAACAATAAGGTTTTCAAGTAGGTTCTTTCCACGGATAAGTATAGGAAGATTCTTATAAATTATTTTTGCCTCAACATTTCCCCCAAGTGTTTTTACCACAAGCTCAGGAGTCATTTCTTGAGATGGTATTACCATTTTACTAGAAAAGGTTTCAGAGATGAAAGAATGTGTGGAACCCGAATCAAACAACACACTGGCATAATCTGAAAAAACAAACAAGGTACCTGATACAACTTCATTTGTTGGCCTGACATCTACTGAAGTAGTTGCAAAGGATTTCACCACCCCTTTCTTCTTGTAGTCTAACTGCTTCCCGTCACTCAAGCTCTTTGTCAGACACTCGTTTGCATAGTGACCCATCTCATTGCACTCAAAAAATTTCACTAACTGTAAATCAAATTTGGCTTTACCATCACCCTGCTCATTTTCAGTGCAATCACGAGCCTTATGTCCCATCTTACCGCATCGGTAGCACTTTCCGAAATTCAGAAGACATTCCCCATCATGCCTTTTCCCACATTTATCACAAACTGGAAACTTATTTTTCTTACCATCAGAATTTTTTTTAAGAATTCATCCCTTTCTCCTGCCACCTCGGTCTCTTCTTCTGCTGGTTGTTATAGAACACTTGGTCATCGGCAAACTCCATTTCCACCTTCTCATCACATCGAACAATCTTTTCATAAACTTTAAACTCACAAGAAGCTAATGCCCTTCGATATTTTGGCTTTAATCCTGAGTAAAAACGATTGATTTTACTATCAAGGTCTCGGATAAAATTTGGAGCATACCTTGCCAATCGAGTGAACGTTTCTTCATAGACAACCACTGAGTCTTCCTGTTGCCTCAATTCCAAGAATTTCTTTTCCATCCTAAGTCAAACAACCTTAGGAAAATAATTCTCAAGAAACATACCTTTGAATTCATCCCAGTCAAGAGCATCAATCTCATCGGCGTCCCTAATATTTTTAACCATCGACCACCACTAATCTGCTTCGCCCTCCAAACGGTAAATAACAAGACTAACCTTTTGATTGTCTGAACACCCCATGACATCAAAAATCTTCTATAGTGCTTTAATCCACCCTTCAGCTAGCACAGGGTCAGATGATCCTCAGAATGATGGGGGATGTTTCCTCATGAATTGTTCAACCACTGACATGTTCCTCTGCGGTTGATCTGGCTGATCTCGTGCATGGATACCACCACCATTTATCGCTTGAGTCAACTACTCCATTACTGTAACAAACTGTTCAGTTCCAATTCCGACCATCTTAGGATGTTGATTCGGAAGGTTATTTCCTTCTGTATGCCTTCCTAGCACTGCTTCCCTGTTTCCTCTGTGGAAAACCATTCTGAACAAACATGTCTTAGATGAAGAAACATGGTAATCTTAAAATGCTATATCATTTCAATTTGACCATAAAAAAATATTTTTGGATAATCATTTAATAGAATTATAACTCCTAAAGTTATCTAAACCGACCTATGATACCAACTATAAGGCCCCATCCTTAAACCTTACTTAATCTTGAGTTATTACAAGATTACACATTGAGGATATTTTCAGGTTTAGAGTTCTAGAGAATTAGATCATAAAACTTGCATTACATTCCACATTTAAACGAAGTGGTTATATAAAGATAGTATTCATTTTTTCCATCAACAGAACATATTTAAGATAAAACATGGATTCTTTCTTGACACTTACTTTACACTATCATCATATCATGTACCTTTCCCTTGACCTGTGAAAAACATTTCAAAAAAAAATTGGGATGAGCATAAAAAGCTCCGAATGGGTTATAAAAATATGGAAAGGAAACATGAGTTCATATATACATAAGAATGAAATCATACTTTACCCATAAAACATAAGCACTTTAACATACCTCATCAAATCAAGAATAAATCATAGAAATCATAAGACATAAAGGTAACTTGAGGCATTCATAACATTCTTACGTAGGGAGTAACCCTCTTGCTTTCGTTTGGAATACCCATCATAGTATATTCCCTAAATCTCTTTGGAGAAACATTAACGTTTCACTCCTTCAGGTTAACCAATGCATTGGAGAGCTCTATCGGGCTCACCCACCCTTAGTTTATCACGGAACCACCCGTCTTCATAATAATTTCCAAGAACCTCAACATAATCGTATCAAATAAAACATGCATAAAGGAAACATAAAATTTACACCTTTCAATCACAAGATATCAATACAACACATTGATATAAAAACATTATGAAAAAAAATTTCAGTACCAAAATAAAATTAAATTAAAACATGGTATTTATTTTTCTTTTAAAAAGAAGGTATGGCTTGTAGAGGAAGCCGAAACTCAAATAATGGTCACGGCGGCGGAGAAGTCGTTGTCGCCGCATACGTACGACAAAAACATTCCCTTTTGTCGTTTAGTAAACGCTTCATATAAAAAAGATTCCTTTTGAATAAACGTAAAAGTCAAAGGGGTTTATACACCGTATAAAGAAGGTTGTGTATAAAACAAAATATGCCTTAATGAAAAGAGATTGAGACGAAGTCCCATACCTCGGGTCCGACTTGACTCGGTCGTTCTTTAATCTCCTGAATAATAAACTTGAGTTAATTTATACTTGTTTAATAACCTTTTTCAAGTTAATTATTCCTTTTATATCACTTATTGCCATGTCATTAACACTATGTAATTATTTAAGTTAATAACGGTCGTTTTAACGATCATTGGTACTTGAGTCAAAAATAAACCCTTTATAATCACAAGTTTTTCATGTATCCATTATATCCAGAATGTTATTCATGATGTAGATATCATTTATGTCATATATATCTATTACATTCATGCATTTATAATATTACATAATCATTTAGAGGTAAGAAATGAAATGCACCGTTCATGGAGACGGTAAGCCGTACGTACGCATGAACGCTACTTTCATTTCTATTTCATATTTTATAGAATGGAATCATAATGATATAAAGGTATATTATAATTCCAGTGTAATATCGTATATAATATCATAACTCCATCCTTTATACGTCCCACATATGGTATTAACGAATCAAACCACTTTGAGGGGGCGGTAGTTCGCACTTCCTTAAATGAAGATATCGCGTTTACCCATAATGGAAACCATAAAGGTATGCCCAAAATGAAAAATACAGAAGCTTAAGGAAAAAAATAAACATATTATATATCATATATAAATATTGTTTCATCTTAATGGCCACCTTTTAAGGTGTTAAAAGAATTTTTAACAATCATCGTTTCAGGAGGCAGAAATTTTCCATCCACAGAAACAGTATGTTCTTTAACCAATATATATAGGTGCGTGTAACTGTAGCTCGAATCCTTCTTATAAAAACATCCTAGTATATTTAAGATACTGGATTTGTTACCAAATAAATGAATAAAAAGTGTTTAGGGGGTTGGAGAAGCAAAATAAAACAAAAGGACTCAAGTGAAGACATTACCTTAAAACCGGGTAACTCCCTTTGGTTTGAGCTCAAAGGCTTCCTTGGGAAGACTTATGGCCAAAGTGAGGCTTCAAGGAGTAATAGATGCAAGTCGAGAGATAAAATTGTCAGGGGTTGGCCGAGCCAAAGGCTTTGGAAGTGTGGTTAAGGAGGTAGAGGTGGGGGCCTTTTATAAATGGAGAGGAGGGGCACTCTTGGAAAGTAAAGAAATATTACTTTATTTTAAACTGCTTTTTGGATTAAAAAGCTCCCACAATGATTTAATTCTATGATAAGGTTATAAGGGTTCTAAATATACCCATCCAATAGGTTTTGGACATCTGTAGGTCATAGATTTTACATTATCATTTCATTCTATTTAAATCCTTTATTAATGAGGTAATCGCTGCATCATCATGATGTCATAAATAATTTAATATATTTAAAGTCTAAAAATTATAAAAAAATATCATGATGTAGGAAATATTTTTATCTTTCTAATGAATATTTATAGTTAAAAATATGACTTGTATAACCCCATGTAAAAATTGTTTTAGTAAAACATCTCATGTTTGTGTCATTTTTACTTTTACATTAAATAAAAAGTTATTTATGTCATTTCCCAACCAAAGTGGCTCCATGGGGTCCCCAAGTTGACCCATGGATTTTCTTGGTCTGCCCTGACACATCCAATGAGTGTAGGACATGTTTCAAGCTCATCTCATATTATTAAAATATTATTTTTACCTTAAACTACACTAATTACCTCTAATCACGATTAAGAACTTAAAAGTTACTATTCACCAAAAAATTATTTTAATCTCATTGAACCACATTTTACTTCTTAATGACAACCATGTATGTAGGATTTTTGAAAATAAAATCACAGAAGTGGAAAAGTTTCATTTAAATGAAAAATCAGTTTCTTTAACTACGACTTAGTGGTTTCACTATTCATCAAAAATTGATGTTTTTCAGAAAAATACCAAAACTTCACCCTAAGATATATTTGATATTCCGAATTCAAAAATGATGTCTATTTTGAAAAATTCATATCATATAAGTTACATTAATTAATTTAATAATTAATTCCTACTGTCATAACAAATAGCACGTTTTTATGAAACAATAAGTATCAAAAGATTGACACTAGTTTAAGTCCAATTTCAAAGTGAAATTGATTCCAATGACCACCATTGGATTAAATGGTAAAAATATATTATAATTTAACTTCAAAAACAATTCAAAAGATAATATAATCATATAAATAAATTATATTAAAAAGAGGTTTTGAATTAAAATACAACAGTTTTCACTTTTCATTAAAAAATGAACTTTATCGGAAAAATACCAAAAATTCACACAATGTAAATTTTTATGTCCCAATCATAAAGAATAAGTTTATTTTGAAAAACATAGCTTATAAAATTTTCAAAAGATAGATTTAAAAAAATGGTTTGCCATCAAAAGTTAGTAAAACAATCTTTTAAAAATATTAGTGTATTCCATGATTAAGATTGGATTTATTATCATTTTAAGCCTCTAAAACACTATCTAATTCATTAATAGACATAGATAAAAATATCTATTATTCTTTACTTACTTGGGATGTTACAAATCTTTACCCAATTCATTAGAGGAAAATATTGGTCTCTCTTGTCACATAATGAACACCATACATATTTGTTCTAGAAGATCATAAAATTTTTATGATATTATAACCCATGAAAATAAATTTCTTTCTTATACTTTTCATCATATCATAACCTATAGAAAAAATGGGTTTCATAATAATTTCATCATATCATAACCTTTGGAAAAATAATAAGGATATATAATAATTTTATCATGGTATAACCAATTGAGTAGAAATGAGTTTCATAAATATCTTTTCATTATAAATATAAACCATTCAAATAAATAATAATAATGGAATCCTTTGATCATTTTCACATTATAGAATTAATAACTTCAAAGGATTTCTTCTTAAATGGAAAGTGATTTAGAAATATCACATGGAAGCTTTCTTGAGGGAAAATCATTCTTAGAAAACAATTTTTAAAAAATAAAACTTCATAAAATATTTTGGAAGTCCATTTCATTGAAAATAAACATTTAAAATTTATACATATTTAAAATTCATTTAAAACATTTCATGAATAAAATATTATTTTCCCTTTAAGAAAACATTTTTTAAACATAAAACACTTTCAAAGTACGTTTTATTTTAAAATAAATAACTAAAATTATAAAATAATATTTAAAACATTGAGTGGGAATGATAGCAAAGAATTAAGTACATATAGTACATGTTAAAACAAACAATCCTTTCAATTTTTTGGTAAAATACAAATGAGAACAATTTGGAAAATGAAATGAATATTACTTTCAAAGAAATTTTTAAAAATTAAAACATGGGTAAGAAATTATTTAATAAATCATTTGATGAATTTTAAAAAAATTGAAAACATTTTTAGAAAAAATTATTTTCTGGATGAAAAGGAGGTTTGGAACGAATAAATAAAAAAAAGAAAATTTATTTAAAAAAAATTATTTGAAATATTTAGTGTATAAAGAGAGGAAAATAAATGGAAAACATATATTATTAAGAAATAACTATAGGATATGAAAATTCATGAGTTTCTTGAGAGATAAATTATAATATATCATCATTACAAATCTAAATTTAAACAATCGCAATAAAAAATGAGATTGTATCATAAAACACTTTCCACTTTGGTAATATTGAATCGTAATATCCATTAAATAATAACATAATAAAACCTTTAATATCATTTAAAGAGTAATATTTGTGATACAAAATATCAAAGTGGTAGTATATACAACTCGTAGAAAAAGATAGGTGTATACTATCACTTATGTCCTAAAGAAGGTAATTTGAGATAAAAATATCTTATTGCTTTGGAAAATTTTGAAACCTAAATCCCATAAAAGAGAAATAATAAAATTGTAACATCCCTGCCTAAATGACCACTAAGACGGTAACTAGACCGGTGGGTCACATGTCCTCAAGTGCACCTCTCTGTATGCTAGAGGCTTCTAACTAGGAACAAGGGTATAAATATGGTATAGTGGGAAGATTGTACCATCATGTTAGAGTAGCATAATGATATAACATAAATAAAAATTGGAAACATCGAAACTAGTAATAAAAGAATGATAGAGTAGTGGAATAATAATATAAACTGAATATAAAAAATGGCCAACTCCTATTTAAAACATATGAACGCATGTCCTCATGATGATAAATAAACTAAAATAAAATAAATACAAAAATAAGTGATATAGTACAGTATAAAAATAATGAAAAAATAGAAATTCCCTAAGGGAGTTCTCCATAAGCATCTCGAGATCCAACTAGGTCTTGTTCTCCTAAATCTCTATTATAATCTAAAAAATGTAAGCAATCAACCAAGTTCCTACAAATATAAGGTCTACTCTGGTACCCCAGTGCAATGTTGGCCTGAGTAGGGTGTGAGATAATAATCCAAGTAGGTTCCCACCCAAGGTGTCTACCACTAAAACCAGTTTGTAATTTAATGTATGGAAGTGAGAAATTAATAATAATAAACATAATGGAAATAAATAACAACCAGTCCACTTATGTTCCTAAAGGACACTTGGAAACTCTACATGCTTCGCTCACTGTTATAATGATATATCTAACCATTAACTATATATATATAGTAACAATTATATATATATAGTCTAGGTATATATTGAATGCACCTATATGTAAAAAGTGCGTGTGGAATACTAATGTCCATATACCTAGAATACTAGCTGCTGGGAAGATTGAGGTGTAACTCAGACATCTATAACCAATATAAACAAGCCTATAAGCCCATATAATCAGGTACATTCCCTACATCCTAATAGAGTGACATATGTAATGAAACAACTCTTAGGATAGAGAGTGAGCCACCATTGAAACACACTAATCATGGTATGTGGTGCCTCATCCCCACACCTATATAGTATCAATGGTGTGAGACATCATGCTCAACACCCAATGTAAGGGATCATGAGGCGTGATGATCAACGATACCCTTACCACCATTCACAAACTATGTATATGGAATAATCACATTTGTAATAAATATCCATGAAGAAATACCCTGGATGACTTACATTTATCAAGATCGTACAAGGGTATCATTATACTTATAATACAATCCATGAAGAAATACCTCTCATGATTTTCATTTAAATAATCCATTATAATCAAGGGAAACAACATTTTAACAAACCATATAAGCTGTTCTAATTTATTTAACCCAATAAGTATGGTCATTCCACCCAGTTCATTTAATTTCACATAAAAAATAATATAAAATAACCATGTCATTTAAGGTAATCCATCATCATGAATGATCTATCTAATAAAATCCAAACCACTAAATTCATTTAACATGGAATTACTATTTAATAAGGTCAATGGATCACTTGAAAAGGTGACATGGTCAAAGGAGGAAATTTCTTACTTGGGAAATTCCATTTGGGAAGATATTAAATCCCTTAAGAGGATTTTGGATCAAGCCATTCAATTTATTTAGAAATTTCAAAGAATTTAAAATGTTCATTGTCTTAATAAAACATTAATATAAAATTAGGAAACTCAGTTTAATTACACTGATATGTGTCATGACCCAAACAAGCCATATAAATTACCGTGGAAAAAACACAAGGAAACACCAATTCCATAAGGCCAAACATACTCTAAAAAAATAGTTATCACTTTATAATTTAGTAGACAATGCACCTATTTTTAGGGGTTTTATTATGAAAACAAGATATTTTTCTTTAATAAATTCATTTTTTCATTAAAACACCCATCTCATGGGTTATAATTCAATTTTCACTAATGATTAATTTTATGAAAACTATCCAACATAGTAATTACAATATAAGGGATCAAATATAATTTAGAAGGTTTCATTGTCATTTAAAAAATCTCATATTAAGGGGAAAATCAATTTATAGTCTAAGTCGATTGATTAGAAGGTGTTTTGGGCTTTTAACCATTTCATTATAAACAGTAAATCACTTGGAATGACAATGGGGTGTCAATAAATGAGATAAAAAATATCTAGTTCCCTAAATAAGGAACAATATATATGTATCAAGGTGAAATGTTCAATTTAATGTGAATTAGTCAATTAATTGGAAATGCTCAGCCAAGGTTAGTGCATGGTGTAATGGTGCTAAAACTAAAAGGATGGAAAATCAAGGAAAAATCTATATACCACCTACCACAAACATAGGATGACATACCAATCTAATATTGAGTTGTGATTTGATCTGATTTGGAACAAATCTAAGAAATAGACCATCACCATGAAAACATGGCAAATGAGCTCACACCAAAATAGTGCAGCCGAGAGGATATTAAACAAAGAAATATTCAAAAGGAATTGAGATATTACTGATGTAGATCTATAGAGGAAAATGGAACTTAATTCAATTAACAAGTGAGGGAGATCATGTGATTCATAGCTAAAGCTTGAGAAGAATCCCTAGGCGACATGGAGGAGAGCCCACGTAGGTGGAAGAGGAGGAAATAAAGGAGAAAAATAAATAGGTTTCATTAATGTCAAAACATTCATTTTACCCTAAAAACTAGGCCACACGGGTTGGAAAAACTATGCACCATCCATGTAGTGAATAGTGCATATGTACTTCCTATTTTGAACTATACGTGTAGGCTAGGTGTACATTTTGAAAGAAATGCATGTATCCCGTGAGCCTCAACCCTATCCCTCTGAGTAAGGCCACACATTTTTCTACTTGGGGATATAAGGTTTCAAAAAAAATATTCACCCTATGTAGACCCTACAAATGTGGGACTTTCAAGGCCTGACACTCTCAAAACGTAATGAGAAACCTTAGGAACCTCTTAGACCTCCACACAAGTATAAAAAACACTTTTAAGTGTTCCAAAATTTGGAATTTTATTCCGAAGAGTGGTTTTAAAAATGGTCATCTAGTAAATTCCAAAAGTTAAAATTTCCTTTGGATTTTCCTCTAGATCAAAAAACACGGGTCATTACAACCTCCCAACCGTAGAACTTCTCATCCCGAAGAAGATTTCGATAACAACATAACTATCACCCAACCTACAAGGGTTGTGAAATCACACTCAAATGGTAACATTTCATTTCCCAATGCCCAACTCACCTGGAAACATCACCTTATGTTAATGACACTTAATCTATAAAGACCAGATCAAAAAAAATTATTCCAACCAAAACATCTAAAAAAAGGTTAACTAGTCCAATTTTTTTTATAGACATGACCACGTCATCATATTGCTAAACATCTGGCCAAATGTACTTCCTACATTAGGGTTTAACATTAAAAGGGGCTAATTCCAAGCCACACCACCTCCATCATTGGAATTTTCCATCGAAACATGCCTCTAAAAGTTATAGTGGTGCTCATGGAATGATTCCATTTAATAGGGAGACCAATATTTTACCTGATGTTCAATCAAATACCTCAAACCAAAAAAAATGTTGAATCCCAATTAATCAAACTAATACCTGTCGTGTGAAATTTCCTCAAAAGACATAGCCGACCATTATACCACACCTTCCTTAACCAGGAAACGTTCTTTTAAATGGATCCTCAGTGGATATAACCACTTAATAAGAAGGATAAAAAGTGGATCCACCTCTTCCTAATGTTTGAAAAAATGATTAGCTTAGATGGACTATGCATTCCAACTGAACCACAATGCCTTCTTCTATGGAATCTAGCAATTAAGAAAAGCAAATACATATTCAAAGACACTCATAAATGAATTATGGTGATTTTCTATGGTTAAATATTCACCTGACCATTCATTCCACTGTTCCTCATCACGAACAAGGGTGCAATCCAAATCCATCCAACTAAAATCATCACCCTTTTTAAACAATAGCTATGAGCCCAAATACAAGTATGTGGTAACCTAAGATTCATTAAAACAAGAGTCCAATGGACTCTTATGAGGTATTCTATACTTTATTATTAAAAAATAGACGTTGGTACAAGGCCAAGACCTCCACATTAGATAAGAACCACACATCCAGCGTGCTACATTCAGAGAACCACCAAACAAGCCTAATATCTTTTAAAGATTTAGTGTGGTGTAAGACCAAAAATCTCTTAGTGAATCAAGGATGATGTCAAGAGAGGGGAATTTCTCATATCCTTCAAAATATTACACTAAAAGGAAAAAAGGAAGACCAAAAGAAGAACAGTCAAACCAATACTGATCGACCTCTTGAAAGATGATCTTCTTCACCCTTAGATGCGCCACCATCAACCGATCATAGTTCACTTACCCCCATAAGGATTCTGTGATTATTCATGCATAACCCCCTATGTATTCGAAAACCATATTTGATTCTCAAGGGTTTCATAAAAATCCAACCACATTAACTTTTTGCTCCTGAGAATGTACTGAACCATTTCAAAACATGAAATCTTGAAAGGAACTTGAGAAAAACATACCATTTCCAAATGGTCCTCTTAGGTGGTGTTCTTTCCACTTGGATGCGTACATATTTTCCAAAAATAACATGAAACTCCCCACCATAGGAATTTCATTCTCATTGGAAAGTAAATACAGACTAACCGCTCACAAGTGTGCTAGATCAAAACTACCTTAAAAATATTTGTGTTCTTCCTCTCTCTCACATCCACGTATTCCAAAACATTTGGAAAGAAAACCACAACAAACTTGATGGGCATGTCAAAACACCTAATCCTCTTAGAAGATTCATCTCTAGCATTGGGGAGAGCATGAGTTCCTTTAATGACCAGGTTAATCAACAATGGAGATGACCTAAGGATGTACTCAATAGCTCAAAGCTCTATTGTTTCACTGAACTCAAATGGTCCATTGCACCATTCAACAACTCAATGGGTACTATGTATATCAACACATAATACCCCAAGATCTCAGAGCCAGGATTTCACATCCTTGATACTATCAATAGGTTGTGCGATCTATGCATTCATTTATCAGATGTACCATCTAAGATATTTAACTCAAATTTGTATTACCCATATGACTGTAAAACAAATGATGAACTCCAAATTCATCCAATGAAAAATAAACAGGGTCAAAATACCTACTAAGTGGTCGACCATACCCTATGAAAGTCTAACCTACTAAAACTGAGAATTCCTCAATGCTCACTCTCCCAAAAAGGGTCAAAGATACCACAACCACCCATTTGAACAAGGGTATCACTTAAAAACTAGGAGTCCTAATAGGGACAATGACACCAATCATCAGAGAAATTCACAACAAAAAGAAAGTAATTTAAACTATAAGTGTGATAACTACCACAAGATAGCCCCTCAAGAAGTTAAAAAAATGACCATACCACTATGTCATGCCAATAAAAGGCGTCATCTCAAGAACCTACCTTTGAATCCATTTTTAAAAGGAAACGAAATATAGATAATGATCATGCATCCATTCCCAAGAAACACAAAGAGAAACTCACACTACCCTTACACATGTATTTTAAATATTGGACCCCACCTAGGGTCTAACATTATAGTATTTTATATTAATTAATATTCTATTTTTAAACATTTTAATCAAAACACCATGGAACAAAATGAAAGTCTTATCAAACATCCTTTTCAAATGTTAAACATTTATTGATATCCAATCATAGTTATGCAATTTATCATATAAATTCCTTTCAATATATAAGGTGACTTATGAGTGCCCCATTAATCCACCCTAGTTTTATCAAGATGGATCCCAATAGTAGTTCCTTAACTATACTTTTTTTAAAAACACATTAACAATTATTCTCATAAGAATCATTCCCCAAATAACTTACTTGGGTCTAGTTGTGCACTTAGAAAGTAGAACAATACACTTGAATTTAAAAATTTAAATAGATTTCACATGTATAACCATTTCAATATATCCAACATGGTCTTATATATAAAGGATTAGTCATATGGGTGTCCATCTAAAAATCCATAAAGCACCCATACACATTACAGTTTTACATTTTTCTCCCATTAATCAAAACCAATTCACATTTCAAAATTTAATCATTAGCAGCCTTTTAATTTTAATAAATGATTCTAAACATATTATGAAATCTCAAGGGATGGTTCAAATATAACTATTATCTTTTCCTAGTTATAAGGTTCCCATACACCATACAGTTGAAAAATGGTTCCCAATTAATCACATATAATTAAATTTATCCCATGAAACCATTTATGTATATCATAAAAAACTAGAATTATATCATAATCTATAAATATAGAGGAAAATTATATAAATTCAAGCGAATGGAATGTAAAGAAAACTGGCTGAATACACAAGAAAAACATGCTAAATAAATCACGAATCATGTTATATACACAAGGATGCTAAATAAATTCCTAAATAGGTAAAAATAAAATCATTTTAATAATATACCTAACATGAAACATAAAAAATATGATAGTATAAAAAATGAATGGCATGGAATTCAAGGCACAATATCAAATTAACTAGTAAGATATGAATGCAACTATATGTGATGGTATCTACATGGCATGTGAATATCTATGTGCCTATAATGATGCATGCAAAGATTTATCCTTACCATACTAGGACAAGGGTAAAATACTATAAATTCATAAATAAATATGTAAAAGAAAGTAATACATACACTAAAAGTGAAATAATAACAAATCATAATAGATAAAATCATGAGTATCAATCCCACCCTGGACACTTGTTCATTTCCCCATGGGTGGGGTGATCAGTACCAGACACAACTATTTACCAAGCATAGACACATTCCTAGTCTCATGTCTATCATCCCAAAACTATATGAAAAAAAGAAAAATTGAGGCTCTAATACAACTTTGTAATGTCTCGATCTGACCAACCACTAAGATGATAACAAGACAGGTGGGTCACATGGCCTCAAGCTCACCTCCCCATACACTAGAGGCTGCTGACTAGCAGCGAGGGTGTAAAGGTGGAATAGTGTGGAGACTATACACTCATGTCAAATTAGCATAGTGGTATAATAGAAATAAATGGAAAAAAATAATAGAATTATAAATAACTTAATGAAAAAGTTGCATAAGAATAATATAAACTGAATATAAATAATATCGAACACTAATATGCAATAGATTCATTCTTATAACACCCTGATATTTGGTGATTTTTTTTTCAAATTCATTTATATTTTTGATATTTTTCATTTCTCATGAAACTGGAAATAGTTATATATATATATATATTAAAATACTAATTCAAACATTCCTTCACACACAATACTAACTTGGCTTGTGCTACACACAATACCAACCTGTCTTGCGCTACAAGCAACACCGACTTGGTGTACCATGCACACAACACTGAGTTTCTATGAAACATATTTTTAAATATTCATATATATAATTAATTAAATTATATAATTTTAACCTGGTAATTAAACATAGTTATATGAATATAAATATTTTCTGCAATTTTTTTATATAAATAAAACCTATTGATAAGGAAATATGTGATTTTTGTAAGTCCTTCTATGCTTAAAAACATTATTTTCTCGAATGAAATGCTTCTAATAATGAAAGTAAATTTAGACACATTTAGAAGATAAAATTTTTAAAAAAAACTTAATTTTTTAATTCATAACATCAATATTATAGTTCGGTGAATTTTTGGTATTTTTCTGAAAAGTTTCAATTTTTATAAATAGTGAAAATATTGCATAGTAGTTAAAAATCAAATTTTTCATTTAAATAATTATATTTTCATTAAATTTATTTCAATGTCAAAATAGATAAATAATAAATATATTAATCCAATTTAGTTCATTTAAATCATTTTTACAATAGAATTAGATATAAAAAATTATTGAACTTTTGAATGTCTCTTTTACCAACCTTCTAGCCTCATTTTCGAGATTCGTAGTAAACGTAATTTTACAGCTTCAGGGAATTGATTTTTAAAAAATGAACATAAATGGTTGTAATTAGGATGAAAAATTTAATCCAATATGATCAATTTTTTTTGGTAAATAGTAACTTTAAAATTTTATTCACCATAGTTATAGGTAAATAAGGCCATTAAAGGTAAAAATAAAACTATAATAATATAAAATTACCCTAAAACCTTTTATAATTTAATTATATATGAGTGTTTTGACCCAAATCATCTTTAAGTCGAAAATGTGTTCCTTTTTAAGTCACTTATGTTAGATTAATACATTTTAAATTTTTTTATTTAAAGAAGAGTTAAAAGCTTCATATTCAAAATTAAATTACTAAATCTTTTTTATATTGGGTTATATATATGATAAATTTGACTATAATTATTAATTTTAAATATAAAAAATTTATCTCCATCTATATAATTTATTTTTAATTTTTATCAAATAGATAACTTAATTAAAAGCTTGTATAATAATGATAAAGTAATTGTTTAATTTATTGAGATATCTAATAAATGATATTAAAAATATATAAATAAATATAATTTTACATAATTAAGGACATCGCAAAATATTTATAGAAAAATTATACATGTTAATGAAATATTGGAAGTACTATTTTGAAGTTATCCTATTGGTATGATATTTTTAAAAAATCAAATATTGAATAGTATCACAATTGACATAAATGAAGTTTTAAAATAAATAAAATTTTATTAAATGTTATAAAATTCATAAAAATCTAAATAGAAAACAAATAACTTATAGATTTTTAAATATTTCATAAATGTTCAAATTGGGGTTTGTTTCACATTTTATGGAAAATATATTAACCCAATTGTATAAAAATACAAGTTGTCACAGTAAAATTTAAACTATTTAACTAAGGGTTAAAGACAAAGTATAAGGTGAATTTTATAACCTAATAATGTCTAAAATTAATTGGTTTATGATATTTATACCTATCCTCATATGATCCTAGAAACTTACTTTGGATCCATTTTTAATTGAAAATTAATTTATATTAATTTAACATTTTAAGAGTTTCTTAAAGTGCCTCTCCCTTCTCTTATAAAAGGAAATTTATCCTTCCCTTTAATTCACACAAATAAATCAATTTTCATTGGCCAAAACCTACCATTTCCTCTCCCAAATCCCCTCGCTATATCCTAGATGCCATACTTTGGGCAGAAATCCATCCCATGGAGTCCTTTTTACAAATCAAATGGAGATACCTAAAAAAGAGGTAATTGTTTTATCAACTCTTTCAAAGTTATTTTCTTCTTATACTTCATCTTTATATGTTTTTTCCATACCAAATTAACAACTCTAGAATCTAATATATGATGATATTTTTTTATGATTATGGGACACCCATATTCTTTCTTTTACCCATCCTATGAAAAATAATATCAACAAGTGTGCATACGTACGACTCACTATCTCTATGACATGGTGTAAACTATTTTACATGTATACCTTATTTATATGGGAATGACGACGAATTTAATGGATGTAAATAATAAATAAGAAATATTTTTTCTCTATAATTATTATTCTATCTAATTCTCCACCCTTTACCAATATGGAATGATAACATTACTCGTGCGTACAAACAGCTTGTGGTATCAATGATGTGATGAGATTCATCTTCCATGTTCACCATTGAAGTATGATTATAAAAAATATTATTAATAATTATGAAATATATGATATAATAATTCTACAGGAATATATATATATATATGTACATATATGTCATTCACTTATGATTGTGTGTGTATGTGATTCTCCTATTATATTTGGTATCTTGAATATGTCTATATTCATGGTACTTAAATATTCATTTTATAATATTTTGAATATTATTTAAATGCTCAATGTTTTATGGGACACTTTAAATGTTTAGAAAAATAATAATTTCTCAATTTCAATATTCTTTGTGTTATCATATATATTTATTTATATATATATATAAAGAATTATAAAGAAAATTTTATGAATATTTTCAATCTTCTTAAAATGTTTTCAAAAGGAATATTTTTATGGTTTTAGGTAAGGGATTTTTTCCATACCTTTATTTCTATGAGACACATTCCTCATACAATACTTATTTCTTCGACATGGTGTATATACTACCCATGAATGTATCTTATGAGTTTCATCTATAATATAATGATATTTCCATATTCTTATGATTTTTTTCTTACATGGGGCATATGATTCTATTGATTATAATGTGATGATTATTGATTTCACTATCTCTCCCATATTTTGGATTATTTCATTTTAGGTCTCTGTTGGGGAATATTTTTCATCCATGTGCATGTTTTCCAAAAATGTTTTTATTAAATATTTTACTATTATACTATGAACAGTTATAGTAAATTTTACCCATTTTTTTACTTTTATTACATGGTTTGAAAGGAATCCTTATTTCATTTTCCAAATGATGTACTTTTTGAATTTTCCATGAAAAGTATGAGAATAATTTTTTTAAACTTATATGGAATGAATGGGTTTTTACACTTTCATAATGCCTTATTACCTTGAATGATACCCTACAAACAAAATGGCTATTTTTTGAATAAAATTTTTTCTTTTAAAATTGTATGACATCTTAATTAAAGAAAACTATCACAACAAAGAAATGATATTTTCTTCACAAACTATTTTAAATTATTTTAATGATTTATTTATATGTTTTCAATATGGTTTCAAATATAAGGGATTTGAAAATATTTCATGTTTTAAAAAAGTGATTTTAAGGTAAATTAATGTTCCAAGTGATCATTCAAAATCTTTCCCCAGCTATGATGACATACTTTGTTATAGTTCAGTAATAACATTCCAATTCTTTATATGAACGAATTATGTTTTGATGGGATTATGTTTATGAAATCAAATTATTTTCATGTGTTATGATTTTTAAGAAATGATTAAGAAACATGTATCTTTTCCATAGGTTTTTATATGATTATATGTTTATTATTTCCATTTTATTTCATGAGTTATAATATGATTGTTTATGATGTTATGGAACATATATGTATGATTTCATTATGAGATGGTTGGGACCTATATCTCCCTCTGATGCATTGGGTAATTATTTATATCTCATGGGATAAACTATGATGGGCTTGGGTGTGAAACTTGACTAATAAGATGACCATTGGAGTGAACCATGACTACTAAGATGGTATGAGGAGTGAACTCGTGCTACTAAGATGGCCATGGGAGTAAACCATGGCTACTAAGATGTTTTGGGGAGTGAACCAATACTAATAAGGTGGTATTGGAAGTGATTCCTTGAATACTATGTAAATCATTATATCCTTATGTGTATTCCAAAATTCCATGTTTTATTCATATGCTAGAATTTCTTGAACTATGTTATTTATTTCCTTTTGATTCATGTCATATGAACTGCCATTATTTATTCCATGATTCTTGTATATGATCTTTTCTATGCACTGTATGATCTACTATTTTCATGATCATGTTCTCATACCATTATGCTGTTGATTATGATTACATATCTCCCTTGAAAACCCTTACTAAGTATTTGATCTCACCCCTTTATTATGTTTCATTTCCCTAGATTACGAAAAAAGGTTTTAGGTATAAGTAATAAAATTAGAGATCTTTATGGGAGATGCTGAAGATATTTCACCAGGATAGATGATTTGGTTTCCATGTTTTCAAGGACACTAAAAAATTATGGTCCTCAAGCATGTATTATTGTATTGTTCTAAATATTATTCTAAAATGATTTCATATCCATGTATATTAATCTTGGGTTGCTATTGTTTGTATGACAGGAAAGTTTTAGTCAACCTTTGGAAACTATGATGAAAAATGCTTATTGATATCCCTATATATTTTTATATGGATATTTATTGGGATGTCCTTAATTATTAGTCTAAGGATGAGTTAATGTTTATGAAAATATCTTGGAATTTTATCAATTTATAGAGTAAGTGGTTACCTATAATTGAATCCCTATCTAAATACAACAAGTGGATGTGGCTCTGGCACAGATATACCTAAGAGTAACAACTTCTAAAAAATGTTCCATGCCTAACTTGGGTAAATTTGGTACACAACAAAGATCCTTACTGCACTCCTGGTTTGACACTCCCAAGGGTTATGCTTTAGAAATTCACAAAATCTTCATGAACTATTATGAATGATTATAATAGAAGTTGGCTATGAATAACCTAGGTTGAACCAAAGATTTCATAGATTAAATAAGGTGACATAAGATAGACATCCTATAAGTGAATTTTTATTATTATGAGGTTACTCATTATTATAAATATTTCTTATATTATTCTTTATTGTTTTAGTAAATGGAGGGAACTAGAAGGAAATGAGTTAACATTTAATCTGATGAAAAAATTGGTGATTATGAGCATTGAAATTGCATAATGACTGGAGAGAAATATATTGTGATTATTCCAAATAATTTATCGCCATATATGACTAACAAGGTGAACTGTATTGGTATTCCTATGTCATCAAACAAGTGTAAGATGAAAATTTATGCATGATAACATGGTGAAAAACATAGAGGAATGAAGATTACAATTCTTAAATGTCAATAATAAGGGAATAAGAACCTTTAGGAATACCTAAAATGGAAGGGAAGATGTTTTCTTTGTGGGAAAAATGGTTATAGGGTGATAAAAAGTCATGGAGTCCAATGCCTTATCTATGGAGAGCATAGGCATTTCCCAACACAATGGCCTAAACTAAGAATTTAATTTTATGTCAAGGAATGACCAATTCCTTTCCAATCATTGAACATGAAGTATTTAAGTGTTTCTTATAAAATATATAAGGATTGTTGAGTTTATGTGTTTTTCACTAAAGAGTTACATGAATAAGTTGAATGGTTCTGATAAACTAGATAAGTGATGGTGAATTTATGATTAAGGGAAAGATAACACTTAATATGTTCCTTATGTTAAGATAATTATGTTTGGATAAAGATATTTCTGATATGAATAAGTAAATTCCACGATACTGATTACCATGGAACTAAATATGGGATTCTTTAAAAGGTAGTATATGTTATCATGGATGATGTTTACAAATTCTTGGATTTAAGGAATATATTCAGTAACCTTTGGAATAAAAAAGAACACATATTTTACAAAACGATTTATAGTAATTCAGGCTGTTACCATGTTTCAAGAGAATATATGATGAGGGTATTCATATGTTTGGAATGTGAAAACCATGATATAAATTGTGATATACATGGGAATCAATGTTAATCTGAATTCTTGACTCCCATTCAAATTTTTTGGATTTCTTTTTCATCCATGAGAAGGGTTATAACGTTAACCGCTCATGAAAATATTATGTTAAAATTCTGAGAGAGTATTTGTGCACTGAGATTGTGTGGAGAACCTTGGTTAAAAGGCTAATCAGTGATTAAACTTATTTCAAAAATTTCCATCTTATATATTATATTAGTGTGGTTTTAAAAAAGAAATCATATATGTCGGGTGAGAACCAATCAATCCTAGCAAGGTCGCGGGTCTTGATCCCATAACCAAAGGATGATAAGGGTTTTATACCTACCACTAGCCTACACGATTTCTTGGTAAATGTATAATTATTTATGTTGAATAAATACTTATTATAAACAAGTAGTGTTACTTTAATTTTTAAATATTAATGCATGCTGGTTTTTTTAGAGACAAATAGTTAGACTTTTCATTATTTTATGGCCTGAAGATTCATTAAAAGAATATTTTCTTGCTTTAATCATAAAAGCTAATTTTTTTACATTAATTCCATGAGGTAATGGACGTATTATATTTTTTTCAAGGAACAACCCAAGAATGAAATTTTGTTTGTAGAAATTTATCAAGAATTGTTCAATGTTTTGAAAGTGACACAAAAAAATGATGTCCAAATACCTCAAATTTTGTTGAAACAATGGTTCTTGAATCATCACAGATTTATGAATTTGAGGCCCTCAACTTTCCTTTGATCATTTATTTGATTGTGATTGCTTACCAAAATCACTCCCTATAAATATTTACACTTTTCCTCTAAGTCTAATCTTCACTCCAAACCTATGTTCTCCTATGTTGAAACCATGTTATATGTCACTTTGGGTAACAGTTATGGTTCCAAATTTTTGTTTTTAACGGATGTTTTAGTATCCATTTTTAAAATGTGGCTTTCCGTGGATGAAGTTTTCAAGTATTAATCATTTGACAGACCAGATGAATTTTGAGGGTGACATTCATTTTAAGGGGGGTAGAATGCAACACCCTGAGATTTTTTGAATTAATAATTTTTTAATTAATTTATCTTTTTGAAATTTTTTCATTTCACATGACACTGGAAATAGTTATATATATATATATATATATATTAAAACACTAAGTCAATAATTCCATTCAAAAACAATACTGACTTGGATTGTGTTACATGCAATACCAACTAGGCTTGCACTACAAACAACACTGAATTGACGTACCATGCTTGCAACACTGAGTTTCTATGAAACACACACACACATATGCAATTATATAATTATATCCTATCCATTAAATATGGTTATATGAACATTAATATTTTCTACAATTTTAATATATAAATAAAACATATTGATAATGAACGATATGATTTTTGGTAAAGACATTCTTTATTTAAAAACATCATTTTCTCGAATGAATCGCGTCTAATAATGAAAGTAATTTTAGACCCATTTATAAATTAAATTTGATAAAATAAACTTCATTTTTGAATTTAGAATGTTTAAATTACCTTAGGGTCATTTTTTGGTATTTTTCAGAAAAGTTTCAATTTTTGATGAAAAGTGAAAAATATTGCATAGTAGTTAAAAACCGAATTTTTCAATTATATAATTATTTCTAAATTAAAGTGATCTTAATGTCAAAATATATAAATAATACATATATAAATCCAATTTATTTCATTTTGATCTTTCTTACTATAGAATTATATATAAAAAATTACCGAACTTCTGAATGTCTCTTTTACCCACCTACTAGCCACATTTTCGAGATTAGCAATAAACGTAATTTCATCACTTTTGTGAACTGAATTTAAAAAAAACATACATACATGTTTGTAATAAGAAATTTTTTTTTGATGTAATAGGATCAAAACAACTTTGGATGAATAGTAATTTTTAAATTTTATTTACCACGGTTAAAGGTAAATAGGGTAATTAAAGGTGAAAATAATATTATAATAATATAAAATTACCCTAAAACTTGTCATAATTTCATTTTATATGATTTTTTAGAACCAAATAAACCTTAATTATGAAGTATTATCCTTTTTACACTACTTTTTATAGATTAAGACATTTATAATATTTTATTTAAAGAAGAGTTAAAAGTGACATGTTCAAAATTTAATAACTAAATATTTTTTATATAGGGTTATAAATTATATAAATTATAAAATATTTATTCAATTTAAATATAAGAAATATATATTCATCCGGAAATTTTTTATTAATTTTTATTGAAGAAATAACGAAATTAAAGTCTTGTACAATAATAATGTAGTAATTGTTTAATTAATTGAGATATAAAATAAATAATATTAAAAATATTAAAATAAATATAATTTTTATTAATTAATGACATAAAAAAATTTTATAGATAACTTATACATGTAAGTTACATATTGGAGGTATTGGTTACAATTTATCATGTTGGTATGATATTTTTAAAAATTCATATATTGAATAGTATCAAAAATGACATAAATGATATATTAAAACAAATAACATTTTATTAAATGTTATAAAATTCAAAAAAATATAATTATAATACAAATACGTTGGATATTGTTAAATATGTTATAAATTATCCAATTGAGATTATTTTGTAATTTTATGTTATCTATATTAACCACATTGTATAAAAATACACGCTGTCACGGTAAAAGATAAATTGTTTAACTATGGGTTAAATACAAATGATAATGTTAATTTTATAATATATAAATGTCTAAGATTAATTGTTTTATGAGATTTTCACCCATAATAATATCATCCTTTAATCAAATCACTTTTTACCCATTATAAATTGAAAATTAATGTAAATTAATTTAATATTTTAAGAGTTTCTTAAAGTGCCTATCCCCTCTCTTATAAAAGGACAATTCTTCTTCTCTTTAATTCAGCCAACTAAATCCATTTGTATCTGAAAAAACATACCCTTTTCCTCTCCGAACTTACCTCACTACATTATATAGGTCAAAATTTTGTATAAATCCATCCCAAGGAGTCCTTTTGTAAAAATCAAAATGAGATGCTTAAAAAAGAGGTAATTGTTTTATCACCTCTTTTAAAGTTATTTTTTTCTTCTAATTCCTATTTCTATGTTTTTTACATAACAAAGTAACAACTACAACATCTACTATATTCTGATATGTTTTTATTGTTATGTTATAACCATGTTCCTCCTTTTACCCATCATACAAAAATAAATATCACCATGTGTGCGTACGTACAACTTACCATATCCACGCTGTGGTGTGAACTATTTTTCAAGTATAATTTAATTATATGGGTCTGAAAATGAATATAAAATATGTAAATAATAAATATGACATAATTTTTTTTCTTTATAATTAATATTACATCCAATTACTTAACCTTTACCAATATGTAATTGTATCATTGCTTGTGCGTACATACAACTTAACGTCTCCACAATGTGATAAGATTCATCATCCACGTTCACCATTCCATGATGATTATAAAAAATAAATATGTTATTAATAAGTATGATATATATTATATATAAATTATAATTTAATTATATATATATATATATATGTTCATAAATTCTATTAACTTACTTCCATTCAATACGATAAGAAAACAGAAATAGCGTTCATGCGTACGTATGACTTACAATCTCCATGAATGATGTATTAAAATTAATATATCTCTCAATTATATATATTTATATTCTGAATATATTTGATATATAAATAATTATATACATTTTGGAAGTAATTAAATCATGATATATGTAATACCATCAAGAATAAAATGTCAAAAAAAGTATGATAAAGAAAGCAATTATTACCCAAAATATTGCTTCAACAATGAAATTGTTAATAAATGGGTAATATAATTACATAAAAAATAAAATATGATATCATAAATATTATTATGATCATTATATAAGTTAATAATTTGTTTAAAAACATTTTATCGGTTTTTCGGACACATACAGAGAGTATCAGACTTAAGATAAGGGAATTTCATCTCACATTTAATTTTCTTGAGATATAAGCCATGTTCACCACCAGTTTCTTGTGTGTGGTGTATGTAATTATCCTATTATATTTTATATCATGAATATGTTTATATTCATTGTATTTAAATATTCATTTTAAGTAATTGGTCTTATTATTTAAATGTTCAAAGTGGTACGGGACACCTTGAATATTTAAAGAATTAATCCTTTCTCCATTTCCATATTCCTATTATTATCATACATATTTATTTATATGTATATAATGGATTGTAAAGAGAATTTTTTGACTATTTTTAATTTCATTCAAATGTCTTTTAAAAAATATTTTTAAGGTTTTTTGTAAGGGAATTTTGTCTCACCATTATTTATGTGTGACACATGCCTCATACTGTACTTGTTTCTTCTACATGGTGTATATACTACCCATGAATGTATTTTATGAGTATTATCTAGAATATTATGATATTTAAATATTATTTTGATTTTATTTCTAACATGGGGAATAATATTCTATTGATTATGATGTGATGAGTATTGATTTCACAATCTCTCCCATATTTGGGATTATTTCCTTTTAAGTATCTGTTGAGAAATATTTATCATCCATGTACATGTTTTCTAAAAATGATTTCATAACATGTTTTCCTATTATATTATGAATGTTTATACTAATTTTTTCCAGTTTTTACTTTTACAACATGGTTAAAAAGGAATCTTTCTTTCATTTTCCAAATGATGTTCTTTTTAAATTTCCTTAAAAAAAGTACGAGAAAAATGTTTTTTTAACTTATACAGTAGGAATGGATTTTTACGCTTTCATGATGCCTTATTACCTTGAAGCTTCCCCTATAAGCATACAAGCATATTTTCGAATAAAACGTTTTCTTTTAAAATTTCTTAAAACATTATTAAAATAAAACTATGTAAAAAAAGAAAACATTTTTTCCTTAAGAACTATTTTAAATGATTTTCATGATTCCTTTATTTGTTTTCAATATAGTTTGAGTTAAAATGGTTTTTATAATTTTTTTATGTTTTAAAAAATTGATTTTAAGGTAAATTAATTTTCTATGTGATCTATCAAAATCCATCCCTATAGAGACCCATATCTTGACGTACATGGACATTATATTACTTTTGCGGAATACTTAGTACATAACAAAAACACAGACACAAGGATCGTAATAGTTTATTGTCTTTGGAAACTCGGAATATAATCTTATAATCATGGTGAAATATCTTCAACATCACCCATAAAGATTTTCCATTTTTTTTTACCTAAAACCTTTATTTATATCCTGGGGAAAAGAAAACATAAAAGGGTGAGATCAAATGCTTAGTAAGGGTAAACAAAAGAAATATCAATCACATCATATTCATAAGAACATAACATTTTGGGAATCTTAACCTACAAAAGAGAGCATAATTTCATAACATGGGATAAATCATGGCAGTGAAATGTAATCACAATAATCATAACGTAAAACATGAAACTTTGTGGCATACACACATAATCATAGAGAATCATTTCATGTTAGTCAAGACTCATTGCCAAGACTATCTTAGTGGACATAGTCCCTTTCTGAACCGAGTCACCCTCGTTTCAGTCCTGTTTCACTGAACCGGTATAACCTATCATTCCAGCCATTTCTATCTCATGAGATATAAAATCTTTACCCAATGCATTGGAGGGAGATATAGGTCCCATCCATCTCATAATGATACCATTCTTATGTGTGCCACAAAATCATAAACCATACATCATTGCATAACCCATGTAATAAAAATGGGAATCTTAAACATCATGACATCATAAAACAATTCATATAAGAAAAAGGAATTCATAAAAATAATTCCATCACAACATAGACAAATCAATGTAATAATAGGGATATAAACAGAACCCTATGTTATCTTATATGGAAAATAATTTTGATAAAACACTTGAAATGAATTTTTGAGGAAAATATCCTTTCTTCTTCAAAATCAATTTCTTTTCACAAAATGTCATGCAATTTTAAAAAAAGATATTTTATTGAAAATAGTCATGAAATATTTTGGAGGAAGCTTCATGAAAATAAGGCTTTATAAAACCGTAAAAATCCGTTCGTGCCGTATAAGTTAAAAAAAACATTCTTCTCGTACTTTTGTCGGAAAAGTCAAAAAGTACCTCGTATGAAAAACGACAAAAGATTCCTTTCATATCTTTTACTAAAAACTTACCTAAGGGTAAAATTGGATTTAAACCATTTTAGGTGGATGGAAATAATTTTACATATCGAGGAAACATGGATGTGGTTGATAAAATACACCCCAGTAAATGCCAAAGTATAAATAATCTCGGATAAAAATGAGATTGTGGTATTTCCCTTACCTTAGGTCCGATTTTCTTCGTAAGTGTCCGAACCTCCTGTATAATGATTTAAATAATGTCATTGACTTATTACAGAATCACATTCATTGTTATGATATCATATATGGTTCACTTATGACATTATATTACCTGTTCTTTTGTAAATTCCATGTTAAAGAGCGTTTTGGGTAAAATTGTTTCATTTGTCGTCCGTGTTTTGTCTTGTAATTATTCATATGATTACTTAGATCATGATTAATTAATTCCAGAATATAAAACTTGATTTTTATATATATATATATTCAGAATATACATATATAAAATAAATCAATAAATGGAAAGAAATACACCGTTCCTAGAGATGGTAGGCCGTACGTACGCATGAACGCTGTTTTCGTTTCCTTATTGAGTTGAACGGAATTAAGTAGATGAAATTCATATATGTACACATAAATACAGTATCATTATTGTGTCATATATTTCATGATTACTTATTATTTATACTTTATAATCATTCATGAATGGTTTGAAGTGGAGAATGAATCTCATCGCGTCGTGGAGACGGTAGTCTGTACGTACGCACGAGCGATGATATCGTTCTCATGATCTTTGGACTATATTGGAGTGTATGTATACTATTTCAGAATCAATATCACTTTAAAATAATAATATATAGTTATTATTTACACCATTATACCCATCCAAGTAAGGTGGTGGTGGAAAATAGATTTCACCACGGCGTGGAGACGGTATTCTGTACGTACGCACGCGCGGTGATTTCGTTTTCCGTAGGATGGATAGATGGTGAAATAAGATTGTTTAATACATATAATAACATATAAGTATATGAGTGATACTGATTTTATTACTTCATAATGAAACAACCTAAAAAGAAGAAGTGGAAGAAGAAATAAAGGTGGAAGAATCGGTAACGAAAATTACCTCTTCTTTGAAGCGCCTCTTTGAGACCTCCTCTTAGGGCACTAAAATTGGTCTATGAGGAAGACCAGAACAACTAGGATGTTTCTAGGGAATTGGAGAAGAGAATTTGTCTGGGTTTGGCCGAGCTTGAAGGCTCAAAGTTGTGTGAGGAAGAGAGGGAGGAGGTGCCCTTTTATAAGGGAGGAGAGGGGCACCTTTGGAATAACTAAACATATTATTTTATTATAAAGTCAAGTTCGGTTTTAAATAGCTCAAAATTGATTTATTTAGAGGATAAGGTGGGTATGGGTATAAATCCTCTCATACAATAGAATTTAGACACTTTTAGGTTCCTATTTTAACCTTATCATTTAGATTTAACATTAAGTTAAATAATTTTACTTTTACCATGTCTTCTTTTGTTCTTACTCTATAAGGTTAATAAACTTACTATAAGAAGCCAAACGAACCCAAAATTGTTTATTATTAATATATATAACCTTATCTAAGTCATTTGGCCGAACCTTAGATTTTTATGAATAAAATAACAATTAATAATATAATAGTTTTTTAGAAACTGTTTTATGTCAATTTTGACACTATTTAGTAAATGATTTTTGTGAAAATCATAACAGATTGATAAGTTCGACTAAAGTTAATTAAATCAATACTAACATGTCATATTAACCTAGAAAATTAGTTTAATTCATAAAAAGTTTCAAATTACATTTATTTGGATATTTATAACATCAATTATGTCAATATTTCATTAATAAGATAATTACTACATCATCTTTGTGTCATAATAAATGATAATTATTTAAACCCTAAAAATTATAAATAAATTCCTATGATGTATATAATTGTATTATATTTCTGGAGACTATTCATGTTCGAAGTTTCATGAAGTTTATCACTAGATTAAAATTATTATACTTATATAATTTAAGAAAGTGACTTGTTGTAACATTCTTTGGTTTTAATAATAATTAAATTATTTTCATTGAAAAAATTTAATTAAATGAATCTAATCCTACCCATAAGTGACATGGGTCGACTTTTAGTCATCCAATAGGATTTTGACATTTTTTAGGGTAATTTTAAAATATTATATTTACACCTAATTACCCGATTTACCTTTAACTATGGTAAATAAAATTTACCGTAGTTACTATTTATAATTCTCAAAAATAAAAAGTAGCTTATTAACATAATTTGGACCCAATGATTCCAAATATGGAATCCATTTTTCCAAATTCAATACACAAAAGATACATAAATTAATTTAAAATTAATCGCATTGTCGAAAGAAAACGAGTTTTTCTTTAAAACATTGCAAAAGATTGAATTGATTTAACCTACTAATTCAAGGTAAAATCAATGCTAATGACATAAATTATATTAAATGGTAAAAATATATTCTATTTATACTTTAAAACCATTCAATATTATAATTTAACCACATAATATATGACGATGAAAAAAGTTGTTTTTAATTAAAATATAGCGTGTTTTTACTATTCATTAAAATCTGAAAGTTATCGAAAAAATATAAAAACTTTATCTAATGTAAATTTTTATATCCTGATTCAAAAGAAGAATTTTATTTTGTCAAATTGAACATATAAACATGTAAAAAACTAGATTTAAAGTGGGTGCGCCATCAAAAGGCGGCAAAACTGCATTTTTTTAAAAAAAATACTTATTTTACCCGAAAAATTTATTTTGTTCTTATACCATATTCTAGAAATGTGTAAGATGAATAATAATGTTATAAAATTCAAAATTGAGTTAACACTTTTCATAACGGCTAGTTCATGACAATATTATAATAATATATCATTGTTTATTAAAACCCAGTATTGCGCACAACACACGCTATCGAGGAAGGTCGCGATTGCGTGTAATGCAAGCCAAGTCAGGGTTGCGTGTTGTGAAAAAATCCATCATTGTTTCATATAACAGAATCCAACCATATTTCATTTATACATTGAATATATATATATATATATACACTCAATGTTGCGTAGAATAACTATTATCAAAATTGTGTGTAACACGATCCAAGAATAGTGTTGCGTATACTGCAAGCTAATACGGTGTTGCGTATAGCGCAAGGTAATCTTTGTGTAGAATACAACACAATACATTAATGAAATTAAAAGAATAATTTTCATAAAATCTCGGTGTGTTACATTCTACCCCCCTTAAAATAAATTTCGCCCTCGAAATTCGTTGGGGTTATAAATGGTTTACTATTCGAAAGTTTCTTTAATAGAAACCCACATCGTAAAAAGGAATACCAAAACCAATATTTAAAAACAAAAGTATGAAATGTAATGGTTATCCAAATAAACTAATCACTGGGTTTCCACATAGGTGAAAATATGGATATGGAAGAGAAATCTAACCATCATGTTCTAATGGAGAGTGGCAGAGAACATGGCTATGGAAAAGCTAGCAATCACAAAGCCATAAATTTGTGACGATCTAAGGTACCATCTGATTCATCAGATATAAGAGCACTAAGACAACATTTTTGGTTTTCAAGATCATTTCCCTAAAGTTGATGAAATTGGAATTAGAAGAAATAATTTCGTGATTTTGGTATAGTCTCACCGTTTATCATTCTTTGGACAATTTCCACTTCATCTCTTAAAGAAATGAAGTTGAATTTGTCATTCGTGATGTGTTAGCAGATCATGTGATAGAATGATGGGTCATTCCATCTCTTTCAAACAAAAGGTTAGCAAAATTTATAAGTCCATCTTTTGGTTAATCTTATATGGTTCCAAAAATGAACTTATACTTCATATATCATACTGCTTAATAAAATAAAACTAGTTTCTACTAAACAGGGACTTCCTGTAGGCCAGTGGTAGGCCATTAAGGCCAGTTGCACTTCGGTTGTGGGTTCGATTCCCACAGCCTTGTTCGACGCGATGGGCTGTCGCCCGTCCTGCAGGTTGTCCTTTTTCTAAAGCTATATTACTATAACATACCATCAATAATATCGAAAAAAAATGTTTTATCCTAACTTATGTCCAACATAATCCATTCTAATCTTTAGGCTTATCTAAAATACTTCGGTCCAAGCTCATAGTATAAAGAAAATGATTACTTGAAATGTCGTCAACCAAGCATATGAATACCATCATTTATCCCCCATATATCTTGTTGGCCACATTCCAATCATGTGAATACCTTAATGATGTATTCTCTTGAAAAATGAATACCCATTAAACCTTAGTGAAAACATGAATGCTGTCTAAATTTAACTCTTTCAACATACCAAAATCCAAAAATTTTATATACTCAAACCATGATATAACCTTCTCCTTATATCAGTCATGAGCTCATGAATACTATCAAACATTTAATTTTCTCCTTATCCCTTCATTATGCGCATATCATCTACATTCTAAAAATATATGAATAACCTTTCATGGATACTGGTAACATTAATCATACACTTTCAAAACTCAAGGAAAGACAACAGTGTAACAATCCATAGATGTCTCTTTATTCCATAGTAGCATGAGATTACTTATACAACATTACACATGATAAACATGTAATCATTCCACTACATTATTAAACCATTGACCGAGCTTCAACAATTCTTTCATCTCACATATCATTTGTAGTCTCTTCATCATCATCCACATAAATACTACCCATACGACCATACTGATTCTCTTCATGAGACTTTCCCTTAGGTCATTGGTTTGCATAATGCCCGTACATTCCACATTTAAAACATTTAACCATTGCTGATGTCGTAGCAATACCATTATCCTCATCCCTGGTGTTAAATTTACCTTTTCCTTTACATTTACTGGCTTTGTGTCCTTCTTTTCCACACCCATAGCATCTTCCAGTTCCTTTGAAACATTCTCCTTGATGCCTCTTCCCACATGATTTACATAGGGGAAATTGAACTTTCTTTCCTCTATGATCATCATGAAACTCCATCTTTCTCTTATTAGCCGAGTCAGGAAACTTACAAAATTTTACTTTATTGATCATATTATGAGATTTCTGATTCGGCATAATAATGATGTTTGGACTACCAAATACCATTTCATTTGGTTTCTCATGAAGAATATCATTCCATTGTCCATCATATCCTCCATTATCGCGAATCATCCTGTTTCCAGCCATTTTCTAAAACCCAAAAAGAATAGTGTGAGAGGAAAAAATCATAATAAAGGGGGGTAACTTCAATATCTAACATCTTTGGTTTAATCTAATATCGTTACCATAGTTCTAGGACTATATCCTATACGTATACTTATCCTTAGGGACATCCCTAGACATACCTTAGAAATATATCTAGGGATCTCACTAACATTTTCGCATCCTAGTTTCCAAAGGTTAACTAAACTTTTCCTCTGATACCAACTGTAGAGACCCGTATCTTGACGTACATGGACATTACATTACTTTTGCGGAATACTTAGTACATAAAAAACACACACACACAAGGATCGTAATAGTTTAGTGTCTTTGGAAACTCAGAATATAATCTTCTAATCGTGGTGAAAGATCTTCAACATCTCCCATAAAGATCTTCCCTTTTTTACCTAAAACCTTTCTTTATATCCTGGGGAAAAGAAAACATAAAAGGGTGAGCTCAAATGCTCAGTAATGGTAAACAAAAGAAATATCAATAACATCATATTCATAAGAACATAACATTTTGGGAATCTTAACCTGCAAAAGAGAGCATAATTTCATAACATGGGATAAATCATGGCAGTGAAATGTAATCACAATAATCATAACTTAAAACATGAAACTTTGTGGCATACACACATAATCATAGAGAATCATTTCTTGTTAGTCAAGACTCATTTCCAAGACTATCTTAGTGGACATAGTCCCTTTCTGAACCGAGTCACCCTCGTTTCAGTCCTATTTCACTGAACCGGTATAACCTACCATTCCAGCCATGTCTATCTCATGAGATATAAAATCTTTACCCAATGCATTGGGGGGAGATATAGGTCCCACCCATCTCATAATGATACCATTCTTATGTGTGCCACAAAATCATAAACCATACATCATTGCATAACCCATGTAATAAAAATGGGAATCTTAAACATCATGACATCATAGAACAATTCATATAAGATAAAGGAATTCATAAAAATAATTCCATCACAACATAAAAAAATCAATGTAATAATAGGGATAGAAACCTAACCCTATGTTATCTTATATGGAAAATAATTTTGATAAAACACCTGAAATGAATTCTTGAGGAAAATATCCTTTCTTCTTCAAAATCAATTTCATTTCACAAAACGTCATGCAATTTAAAAAAAATATATTTTATTGAAAATAGTCATGAAATCTTTTGGAGGAAGCTTCATGAAAATAAGGCTTTATAAAACCATACAAATCCATTCGTGCCTTATATGTTAAAAAAACATTCTTCTCGTACTTTTGTCGGAAAAGTCAAAAAGTACCTCGTATGAAAAACGACAAAAGATTCCTTTCATATCTTTTACTAAAAACTTACTGAAGGGTAAAATTGGATTTAAAAAATTGTAGGTGGATGGAAATAATATTACATATAGAGGAAACATGGATGTGGTTGATAAAATACACCCCAGTAAATGCCAAAGTATAAACAATCTCGGATAAAAATGAGATTGTGATATTTCCCTTACCTTAGGTCTAATTTGCTTCATAAGTGTCCTAACCTCCTGTATAATGATTTAAATAAAGTCATTGACTTATTACAGAATTATATTCATTGTTATGATATCATATATGGTTCACTTATGACATTATATTACCTGTTCTTTTGTAAATTCCATGTTAAAGAGCGTTTTGGGTAAAATTGTTTCATTTGTCGTCCGTGTTTTGTCTTGTAATTATTCATATGATTACTTAGATCATGATTAATTAATTTCAGAATATAAAACATGATTTATATATATATATATATATATATTCAGAATATACATATATATAATAAATCAATAAATGGAAAGAAATACACCGTTCATGGAGACGGTAGGCCGTACGTACGCATGAACGCTGTTTTCGTTTCCTTATTGAGTTGAACGGAATTAAGTAGATGAAATTCATATATGTACACATAAATACAGTATCATTATTATATCATATATTTCATGATTACTTATTATTTATATTTTATAATCATTCATGAATGGTTTAAAGTGGAGAATGAATCTCATCGCGTCGTGGAGACGGTAGTCCGTACGTATGCACGAGCGATGATATCGTTCTCATGATCGTGGGACTGTATTGGAGTGTATGTATACTATTTCAGAATCAATATCACTTTAAAATAATAATATATAGTTATTATTTACACCATTATACCCATCCAAGTAAGGTGGTGGTGGAAAATAGATTTCACCACGGCGTGGAGACGGTATTCCGTACGTACGCACGTGCGGTGATTTCGTTTTCTGTAGGATGGATAGATGGTGAAATAGGATTGTTTAATACTTATAATAACATATCATTATATAAGTGATACTGATGTTATTACTTCATAATGAAACAACCTAAGAAGAAGAAGTGGAAGAAGAAATAAAGGTGAAAGAATCGGTAACGGAAATTACCTCTTCTTTGAAGCGCCTCTTTGAGACCTCCTCTTAGAGCACTAAAATTGGTCTTTGAGGAAGACCAGAACCACTAGGATGTTGCTAGGGAATTTTAGAAGAGAATTTGGCAGGGTTTGGCCGAGCTTGAAGGCTCAAAGTTGTGTGAGGAAGAGAGGGAGGAGGTCCCCTTTTATAAGGGAGGAGAGGGGCACCTTTGGAATAACTAAAAGTATTATTTTATTATAAAATCAAGTTCGGTTTTAAATAGCTCCAAATTGATTTATTTAGAGGCTAATGTGGGTATGGGTCAAAATCCTCTCATCCAATAGATTTTAGACAGTTTTAGGTTCCTATTTTAACCTTATCATTTAGATTTAACATTAAGTTAAATAATTTTACTTTTACCGTGTCTTCTTGTGTTCTTACACTATAAGGTTAATAAACTTACTATAAGAAGCCAAACGAACCCCAAATTGTTTATTATTAATATATATAACCTTATCTAATTCATTTGGCCGAACCTTAGATTTTTAAGAATAAAATAATAATTAATAATATAATATTTTTTTAAAAACTATTTTATGTCAATTTTGACACTATTTATTAATTGATTTTTTTGAAAATCATAACATAATGATAAGTTCGAAAAAAGTTAATTAAATCGATAATAACATGTCATATTAACCTATAAAATTAGTTTAATTCATAAAAAGTCTCAAATTACATTTATTTGTGTATTTATAACATCAATTATGTCAATATTTCATTAATAAGATAATTACTGCATCATCATTGTGTCATAATAAATGATAATTATTTAATACCTAAAAATTATAAATAAATTCCTATGATGTAGATAATTGTATTAGCTTTCTGGAGACCATTTATGTTCGAAGTTTCATGATGTTTATAACTAGATTAAAATTATTATACTTATATAATTTAAGAAAGTGACATGTTGTCACATTCATTGGTTTTAATAATAATTAAATTATTTTCATTGAAAAAATTTAATTAAATGAATATAATCCGACCCATAGGTGATATGGGTCGACTTTTAGTCATCCAATAGGATTTTGACATTTGTTAGGGTAATTTTAAAATATTATATTTACCCTTAATTACCCGATTTACCTTTAACTATGGTAAATAAAATTCACCGTAGTCACTATTCATAATTCCCAAAAATAAAAAGTAGCTTATTAACATAATTTAGACCCACTGATTCCAAATATGGAATCCATTTTTCCAAATTCAATAAACAAAATATGCAGAAATTAAATTAAAATTAATCCCGTTGTCGAAAGAAAACGAGTTTTTCTTTAAAACATTGCAAAAGATTGGATTGATTTAACCTACGAATTCAAGGTAAAATCAATGCTAATGACATACATTATATTAAATGGTAAAAATATATTCTATTTATACTTTAAAACCATTCAATATTATAATTTAACCACATAATATATGACGATGAAAAAAGTTGTTTTTAATTAAAATATAGCGTGTTTTTACTATTCATTAAAATATGAAAGTTATCGAAAAAATATCAAAACTTTATCTAATGTAAATTTTTATATCCTAATTCAAAAGAAGAATTTTATTTTTTCAAATTGAACATATAAACATGTCAAAAACTATATTTAATGTGGGTGCGCCATCAAAAGGCGGCAAAAGTGCATTTTTTTGAAAAATACTTATTTTACCCGAAAAATTTATTTTGTTCTTATACCATGTTCTAGAAATGTGTAAGATGAATAATAATGTTATAAAATTAAAAAATTAGTTAACACTATTCATAACGGCTAGTTCATGACAATATTATAATAATATATCGTTGTTTATTAAAACCCAGTATTGCGCACAACACACGCTATCGAGGAAGGTCGCAATTGCGTGTAATGCAAGCCAAGTCAGGGTTGCGTGTTGTGAAAGAATACTTCGTTGTTTCATATAACATAATCCAACCATATTTAATTTATACATTGAATATATATATATATATATATATACTCAATGTTGCGTAGAATAACTATTATCAAAATTGTGTGTAACACGATCCAAGAATAGTGTTGCATATACTACAAGCTAATAGGGTGTTGCGTATAGCGCAAGGTAATCTTGGTGTAGAATACAACACAAGACATTAATGAAATTAAAAGAATATTTTTCATAAAATCTCGGGGTGTTACAATCCCCACTCCCCACCTATGATTACATACTTTGTTATAGTTCATGAATACAATTTATATTATTTCTCTGAATGGTTTATGTTTTGATGGCTTGATTTTTAAGAAACCCACATCTTTTCATGTGTTTTGATTTTGTTGAAATTATTATGAAACTTGTATCTTTTCCACAGGTTATGATATGATTACATGATTATGATATCCATTTTATTTCATTATTTATGATATTATTGTTTATGATCTTGTGGAACATATATGTATGAATTCATTATGAGATGAGTGGGACCTATATCTACTTCTGATGAATTGGGTAAAGATTTATATATCATGATATAATCTATGATGGACTTGAGAGTGAACTTTGACTACTTATAAGTCCATGGGAGTGAACCATGACTACTAAAATGGTATGAGGAGTGAACTCAGGAAACTAATATGGCCATGGGAGTGAACCATGACTACTAAGATGGTATAGGGAGTGAACCCATACTACTAATATGGTGCTGGAAGTGATACCTTAGATCCTGTGGTAATCAATATATGTTTTTGTTTCTGCCACAGTTCCATGTTTTATTACGATTTTAGGCTTTATTGATCTATGTTCTTTATTTCCTTATGATTCATGTCTTATGAACTTCCATTATTTATGCCATGATTCAGGTATATGGTCTTTTTTTGTAGGGTGTGATCTTCAATTTTCATTAACATGTTCTCATACCATTATGATTATGATTATGCTTACATATCTTCCATACTTACCCTTACTGAGAATTTGAGATCACACCTTTCTTATGTTTCCTTTCCCTAGGTTATGAATAAAGGATTTAGGTAGATTTATTAAAGGTGGAGATATTTATGTGAGATGTTGAAAATATTTCACCAGGATAGAAGATTTCGTTTCCATGATTCCAAATACACTAAACTATTATGGTCCTCAGTTAGGTATTAGTGTAATGTAATAAATATTCATCTAAAATTATGTAATATCATTGTATGTTAAGACCCAGCCACTATAATTATTGTCCTAATAATGATACATAAATTAAAATAAAATAAATATAGCAGGTAGTGATAAAGTACAATACAAAAATAAAGAAAATACAAAAAAATGCCACATGGGAAAAATCCTTGAGCATCCTGAGCTTCAACTCTGTCTTGTGCTCGTGACTCCCAAGTATAAGCTAAACAACACAAAAAATCAACCAAGGTCTGATAATTATAAGGTCTACTTGGGTACCACAATGCAATGGCGGTCTGAGTAGGGTGTGAGATAATAATTCTAGTAGGTTCCCACCTATGGTTTCTATGAATGAAACCAATCTGTATTTTAAAGTAAGGTAGTATGGAGGTAATAAGAATAATAAAGTGGTCAAAAATAAATAACAACCAATCCACTCAGGTTCCTAAAGGACACATGAAATCTCCGCCTCCTTCTACTCACTACCATAATGGGATGCATGACTAGTAACTATATATATATATAGTAATTATTATTATATATATAGTTTATTTGTATATTGAATCCACCTATATTAACCAAGTGTGTGTAGATGCCTAAATGAAATATACATGAAATACTAGCTGTTGGGTAGATTGAGGCATAAATCAGACATCTATGACCCATCTAAATGATCCTATAAGCTCGTGAAATGGGGTACATGCCCTACATCCCAATGAAGTGAGAGACATGATACAACAACACTTAAGATGGTTAGTCAGCTTCCATGGAAACACTATGATCATGGTATGTGGCCCCTCAACACAATTCCCACATAGTATCACCAATGCAAAACATGATGATTATCTCCTAATGCAAGGGTTTGTGACGATCCATGCTTAACATAACCATTATCATCATTCCAAAACCTATATATAAGGCATAATCATATTTATAATAAATGGACCTGAGGAAATTCCTCTCATTACTTAGATTTATCCAGCCTGTACAAGGGTGTCATCATATTTATAATATAATCCACGAGGAAATTCCTCCCAAAAATTGAATTTAAATAATCCATTATAATCACAGGAATAACAATTACAACAAACAATAAAATCCATGATTATTTATTTAACCCAAGAGGCATTGTCGATCCACCCAATTCATTTCATTTCACCTAAACAGTTTAATATAAATGACTGAAATCATTTTAGTGAATACATCATCATAAATGAGCCATTAAATTCAATCCAATCCATTAAATTAATTTTAAAAGTAATTATAATTTAATAATCTCAATGGATCACATGGAAATGTTCCATGGTCAAATGAGGTAATTTCCTACAATGTAGATTCCATTTGGGAAGCAAGTCAAGCCTATAAGAGGAATTGGGTCAATCCATTAAATTTATTTAGAAAGGGACAATCACTTAGGAGGTTCCTTAGCTCCATAACACATTTATATAAGAGAGTAAAACTCCATTTTATTACACTGATAAGGTTCAAGGCCCAGAATTTTTACATAAATAACCTTGAAAAAAACATATGGAAACACCATGCCATAAGTCCAAACATACATTAAAGAAAAAAATTATCACTTTGTAATTTGGATGATAGTGCATCTAATTCGAGTGGTTTTACTATAAAATCATGACATTATTCTTCAAACAATTCATTTATAATTTTTAATCACCCATATCATGATATTTAATTCAATTTTAATTAATGATTCTTTTTAGGAAAACTAACCAACATGGAAATTACCATATAAGGGTTGAAATAGAATTTATCAGGATTCATTGTCATTTAGACAAGTTAATACAAAGTTAAATTCCATTTATAGTGTAATACAAACAATTAGAAGGCATTCTAGAGTTTTATCCATTTAATGATAAAGGGAAAAATCACTTTGCACACCCATGGGGTTTCCGTAAACTAGATCAACAATATCTAATTCCCTAATCAAGAACCATTATATATATATATATATATCAAGGTGTAAGGTTCAATTTAATAAGAATTAGTCAATCAATAGGTGATGCTCGAAAAAGGATAGTGCGTGGTGTAACGAAGATACTTTAAAATGATACCAAAATAATGGAAAATCCATAGACCACCTACCTCATACTTAGTAAGACCTACTCATCCAATATCAAGGTCTAATTAGATCTGGTTTGGAAGAAATGTTAGAAATAAACCTTCACCATGAAAATAGTGAAAATGAACTCACACCAAAATATCACAACTGAGAGGAGATTATATAGTGTCCCTATACTTTGACACATATCAATACATGATTTTAAGCATAATTAACCATAAAATATAAAAAAGGATGGTAAATCCTAGTGTCTTTGGAAGATTAGGTTCATAATTTTAAAACATGAAACCAAAATAAAAAAAATATTTTATTTAATATCTATAACGAGATCCTAAATTCCATTGAGCTCTTACATATACATAGGATAACCTGGGTAATAAATGACTAAAAGGGACGACCCAAAAATCCTATTACGGGAATAAGCTGAAGAATAAAACATAGGACATGGGTTAGAAGGCATAACATGATGACATAAAAGGCATGTAACATGAATAAGAATAAGAAATAATAACATGTATAATAATGGAACATAAAATCATGGAAGGAGATAAATGTGTAACATCATATAACATGACATAAACATGAGTCGAGGCTGACTTCCAACACTTTCAAATGGTGGAAAAATTCCTATAAAGGAATCATGTTCACTCTTGGTCCCTTCATGGAATCTCCTAAGACTAAACATTACCTAATTAAATGGAGAAATATCCGGGTTCACCCATCATTAAATTTTCATGAATATGTGTTCCATATAAAGAATCAAACATAAACCAAAGGGTTGACTATGAAAAAAATGGGTGTCATAATAATGTTAAATGGCATAAAAAATGATCATATCATAATATTTTCCATAATAGAAGGTATTGAAAACATAAATGGACATTCATAAATGTAAATAAGAATAGGTCAAGATGATTTATTCCAAACTTAATTAAAAACATGTAAAAATAGTGTTTATGAGACATTAGAAATGAAATAGTTTATTACGTTACAAGAAAAATATTAAAGAGTGTTTATAGTGGAAAAAATTTTTTTTTTTTCATAAAACCATAAATGAACAAATATATTTTTTATCATGAAATAATTAGTGATTTTAAAAAAATAATGGTGGATTAAAATAGATTATGTAGTGCATTTTAAAATAGGTGCTAAATCGGGAAGTTCCCTTTAGTTGGGCTTGCTTATCAAGAATAATTGAGAAGGGAACCTTTTTAAAACAAGTATTTACCCATCAAAAAAGAATTTTATTACATTGATACATGATTTTGGAACATCTACACATAATTTATAAAAATTATATTAAAATAATTAAGTATTACATTGGGGTAAAGAGAGAGAAAACGTAACACGAAGGAAAAGTCGATGTTCGGAAAGAATCCATTACCTTATGTCCGAAATAGTTCTTCATTTGATCTTAATTTCCAGGATAATTAGATTAAATCCATTAATTAATTAATATAGATCCATTTATACATGTATTTGATTTATTATAATTTTAGTATGTTTATTTATGCCCTTTTTATGCATTATGAGATTCAATTTCATCGTTCGGGGGCATTGGTTTCCTTGGTTTTTGTGATCTGTTTACTTGTATACATGTATGGAAGATCATATAAAATGAGAATGGTGGTTTATAATTGAAGTTAGTTTTTATTAATGAACACTAAAAATATTAAATTGTTATACAAGTCATTTTTTAATTTTGGGTGAGGTTAAATCATTAGTTAAGATGTTAGTGATAATCATTTATATTATTTTGGTGGGTTTTTATCATAAAAAACTAATTTTGTCTTATTAATTAATATTATGTACAAAAAATGGTACCCAAACATTAAATAGTCCATAATACCTATATTTAAATCTGTTTTAACCATAAAAATGGTTTTATGATCAATCTTGAACGAGGTAATGGAAATTGAAAACTATTTCATCCTTAAATCCGATAAATTGACACATCACATGATATGTTTTCATTTTTAGTACAAAATGAGAGGGGAAGAGAATGATAATTAATTATTACATTAACATGATAAAATTTTAGAATATATAATATAATATAGTTTTCATGCCACTTGTAAAAGGGGAGGTGAGGAGATAATAATAAAAGAAAAAAAATTAAAATGAAATTAAAAGAAAACGAAATAGAATTTTACCTCTTGAATTTCTCCTCCTTGAGAAGCTCCTTAGGGAATGGGGTTTGGTCTTTTGTTGAGAAAAAAGGATCCTAGATGTGGGGGAGTGACTTTGTAATAGTATTTAGAAGAATTTAGACATGTCCCAATACTTGAAATGTGTGAGGATAAGGGGTTGTATTTTTATTAGAGGAGAGGGGTGTTTTATCATTATTTTATTCATGAGTTTATTATTTTTCATCATGAATATGAATAGTTTGAGTGTTATCACTAAATATATTAAAATAAGGAATAATATTTCAATATTATTGTCTTAAATAATCCATATATCATCTATGACTAAATAATTCATGTATTTAGCTTTTATTTTAAATTATCATATTTTACTATTCACAAAAAATCAAGTATTTTAGAAAAATACCAAAAATTACAAATAATATTTATTTAAAATTTAGAATAAAAAAATAAACTTCATTTTATAAAAAAATATCTAAATATTATAAATTTAATTTTTAATTAAAATAATCATTTTCTTAGAAAATATTTATTTCAAAATTATAAATACCTTTATAACAACTTCAAAAATTAATTAAGGCATCGTAAAATTAGCTAATAATAATAAGAATAAAAATATTAATTTATGAATCTATTTTATGAAAATAAATTTTATTTTAAATCATTATATTAATTGTAAAATTTCAAATAGATATTTATGTTTCAAAATACCAAAACTTAATTTATGAACCCCAAACCATGTATTTACTTATACTAAGGTATAATCGTTTCATATTTTTATTTATAATATGCCTAAAATTTAGTTATGCTTTCATTGGTTTGTTTACTATTCTATTGTCCTGTTTACTATTTATAAGGTTCATATTACTATTCCAAAGTTCAAGTTACTGTTATATTGGTATAGGTTCCTTAACAGCTAGAAATATAATTAATTATTCATTTAAAAAGTTTTTATCATGTTCTCTATGTGATTTTATGTGCTTTATACAATATGAAATAATTATAATATTGTAATTTCCATTAATATAATTCTAGGTTGTTACATTCTTCACCCCTTATCAAATTTCACCGTTGAAGTGTCATTTTTACAAACTATAGAGAAAAAAGTGACGGTACTTCTCATTCATCTATTCCTATAGTTCCCATGTTTCCCCTTTGTACTTATGGTTGTGCCATATTACATTGACCAGGTGAGAAGTCTTGTTGTTTACAACTTTATCTCTATGATCCAAGATCTTCACTGGATTCTCCTTGTAAGAGAGATCATTCTCCAAATGTACCACCTCTTAATTCAGTACATGTGAGTGATCTAGTATGTAATTCCTCAAGAGGGATAGATAGAATAAATTGTGTACTTGAGACATGGTATGTGGAAGTGAAAATCAACATGCCATATCTTTAACACAATCCTGCAACTCGAAGGGGATGATGTAATTGGGACTCATCTTCCCCTTCTTAACAAATCTCATGATCCTATTCCATGGAGCTATGTGGTGGAATACCATGTCTCCAACCTCAAACTCAATATATCATTGACGGTTATTTTCATAGCTCTTTTTTGACTTTAGGCTACCTTAAAGTGATAATAAATGGTTTTCACTCCCTCTGCCATTTCTAAAACCATTTTAGGTCCTAGAAACTTATGTTCACTGACATCATCCCATCATGCAATTTTTCTACATCTTTTTTCCCATAAAGCGCTTCATATGGAGCCATTTGGATTCTCGGGTGAATTTTTTTTAAATGAAACATTGGAGAGAGGTAGATTTTGGTCCCATAATCCTTTAAAGTTCATAGAACATGCTATAAATTTGTATTATAAGGTCTGAATATTCTATTTAGATTTTCTACTAGTTTGAGGATAACAATATGTATTGATGTTCATCTAATTATTCAAATCATCTTGGAGGATTTTATATAACTTTTTGGTGAATCTTTGATGCCAATATGATGCAATCAATAAGGGAACTCCATGTAGCCAAACCACTTGTTTGATATATATCCGTGAAATTACATTCAGTTTGAAGTCCTCTCGAATTGAAATAAATTGATCTATCATTGTAAGACGATCCACAACAAACCTATATAATTATTTCCTCGAGTTGTCATGAGACATCTGGTGAAAAATTCTATGTTGATATTTTCTCACTTCCATGTTGGTATGGGTAATTTTTTTGACATCCCCTTAGATTTTTTCCTTCCATCATTCACTTACTGACATACTAGGAACTATAAGGTATTTTCAATGATCTATTTCTTCATATTTTCTCACAAATAGTTCTCTCGGAGACCTCGATACATCTTTGTGCTCCCTAGGTGAATAGGGATGGTTGATCTATGTGTATCATTCAAAATGTAATTTTTATCTCTTTATTAGATTGTACAAATAGTAATTACCTAAATCTCACGACTCTTTCCTCATCCATTTAGATCTCTATAGTTTTCCTATTTCTGATAGCTTCCATATTTTTTGGAATTTCAATAACATTTCATTATGCATGCATTACATTATCCATGAGGGATAGTTGAGCAATCATTTGAGAAAGTATTAATGATGCTCCTTCCTTAACAATTAGAATTTCATCCTTTTAAGGTCTAAGAAGATTGGATGGTTCTCAATTCTCATCATTGATAATGTTATATGATACTTTCTACTTAGAGCATATTTTAATTTATTCTGTTTTCTAGTATGGTAGTTGTTTGACTAGTTATAATCCTTGGTGATATCTAACCATCTTCAATGGTGCATACTAATTTTCTTCTGTGAGAATATATATTTGAGACTATTATGATTGGTATATATTTCAAACTTATCCCCATAGAGATAATTTCACAAGATCTTCAATGAAAATATCACAACTACAAACTCCAGATCTTGCAAGGGATATTTTTACTCATGAATTTTGAACTACCTTGGGGAATAGTCAATCAATTTAGAATTTTTGTATTATAATATAGCCTAATCCCTTATTTAATCATCTTTGTACACCAAAAAATATTCTTCACTTGTTGTTAGTGTGATCTATGGCACAATGATAAGACTATTTTCAACTCTTTGAAGCAGTATTCAAATTTAATGGTCCCAAAAAACATCACTCTATTTTGAGTCAACTTGGTTATTGGGTTTGGAAATCATGATAATTTCTTCAAAAATATTTACTAATACCCAGTTAAAACATGGAAACTATGTATCTCCCCTACAGATGTTGGTCTAGGACACTCTTCGATTTCCATTTTATTGGAAGGGTCCATAGATGTTCCTTTACTAGAGATAACATTCGTCATGAATGATTCTTCCTCCATATAGAACATAAATTTACTATATTTTTCATAAAGTTTCTACCTTGAAAAAGTCTTCAACACAGTATTCAAATGTTCCCCATGTTCCACCTTTCTCTTAAAATATATCAGAATGTCGTTAATAAAGTCTACCAAAAATATGTCAATGTAATATCTAAAGAATATTTTCATCAAATCCATGAAAATTGATGGAGCATTAGAGAGTCCAAATGGAATCATTATAAACTCATAGATTTCCATACCTAGTTCAAAAGGTAGTCTTGGAAATATCTTCCTTTCTCTCCTTTAATTGGTGATATCCAAACTAAAGGTCCACCTTAGAGAGATATGTGGTCACACGTAGTTAATCGAATAGGTCATCAATCCATGGAAGGGGATACTTGTTCTTTATAATAATTTTATTGATATAGTGATAATAAATTTTGAGACACATTGATCAACCCTTATTTTTGATAAAGAGGTCTGGTTCACCCCATGGTGAAGCACTCGGGCATATAAAACCCTTGTCTAGATTCTCTTTTAACCTGTTGATCAGTTATTCCATATCAATAGTGGTCATTCTATAATTTTTCATTGAAAGAGGCAGATATCCCAGAATAAGTTCAATTGAGAAGTCCAATTATTAGTCTGGAAGAAGACTAAGAAATTCTTTGGGGAATACATCAATGTAGTTCCTCACATTGACGATGTATTTGTGAATTATTCTCTACTTTGTCTTAGTAATTTGAGATAGACATGATTTATCACAAGGAAAAAATATTCAAAATTGAGATGATGATTCGGAAGGAGATTCATCTTCCTCCTCACACATCTACAAAATTGGAGGATGCCTTGGTATGTGAAGATAAATCTCCCTTTACTAATATTCGATGTTTGGTTTGTATAAAGATATCCAATCCATGATAAATATAGCATAAAACTTCACCAAAGTATGTAATACAAGATTACTTGAGTGGTTCATTCCATAAACATTAAATGAGGAGGAGTTATATACTTTTTATGCAATAATTTCCCATTTCTTATTCTCACAGATAACTCAAAATCCATATTTTGAGTTGGTGTTTGAATAGTTCTACTAAAAATGAAATATATGATAGAATTCATAGAAATAGAATCAAATAGTATTTTCTCTATTTTTGAATGAATAACTAGTTTATGTGTCACCACATTATTCTTAGGATCCACATCAGAAGTAGTGGTATCATATTCCCTTCCATGTTTATTTGGAGGTTGTTGTTGTTGATTTCATCAAACAACCCTTATCTTAGGATAATGAATTTTATAATTACAATGTTCCTTGTAGTTGAAAAACCATAATACATACTGATTATTGATATGAAACTTTCTTTATTCTTCCACATTAGTGGGATTCTTCATATCCCTCTGGAATTTATTATCTATATGACCCTTTATTCCATATTTGAAGCATCTCTTGGTTCTCTTTAAGAAATTTCTTAGATGATTCTTTCCCACACTTTTGAAACATGGGATATTGGGTCTTCTTTCCATCATAGGATTTATCTATTGATCTGCCTATATTAAAAATTCATTTTCCTCTTTTTTTCTATCTATCCCATTAGACCACTGATAGTCTCTAATCTCCATTTAAACCTTAAGGGAACAACTTACAATATTCTTATAATTTTTGAAGTCTCTAATCACCAATGATTTTTGTAGAATCAGATTTAGTCCCATAAATAAGTGATTCCACTTGCTTTTAGTTTTAATGATAAATCTGGAGACATATCTTTCTACCATTGTGAAATTTTCCATTTATTCTCTAATAGAGTCATCTTCCTTTCCTCCAAAAAAAGTAACACCCTTTCCTTATTAATATGGAGGGTTCTATGAAATTATTTATTGAAAAATAATTTTCTTTAAATATTCACATTCCATGGAATAAATTTCCACTTTGTACTTTATGTTCTTGATCAATTTACACCACTGATCACCTTCCCCATCAAAATAATTGTCTTCCAGAACAAATTTATATTTTTTTGAGCACTAGAGAAGAAATAATATAGTCTCAATGGAGTTAACACATTGTTCTGTGAGGATGGGATTAGAAGATTCACTAAACATGGGAGGCCTTTTTTGAATGAATGATTTGAAAACAACCTTCTATTTATTTAGAGAAGTAGGGTATTCCATATGATTTAAGTTATTATTCATAAATAGAACCAGTTGATCAAGTACTGTAATGAAGTTTTGAGCACCCATTCCCATTGTATTTGGCATATCATTAGGGTAATCATTATATTTCCTATAACATTTATTTTTGGTATGGTTTCTTCTCTTTATATCCACTAACTAAGAAAATTAAATTACAATTAGGGGGATTAAATACTTAACTAATAAGTATATAAAAAGAAAACATTGAACATAGAAGGATAAAATTGTAAATAAAATGTATATCCCGACTAGTAATTCCCTAAGTTTTAATATGGGTTATCCATGTTGATATAACTATCTCTAGGGTTATTAATAATGTTCTCTAATCCTAAACTCCAAAAATAACTATATCTTCCTTGGATACCAAATATATAGGCCCTAGACTTTTACACATATCAATACATGATTTTAAGCATAATTAACCATCAAATACCACCAAGGATCATAAAAGATAGTGTATTTGGAAGATTAGGTGCATAATTTGAAAAAATGAAACCAAAATAAAAACTAATTTTATTTAATATCTATAATGATCTCTTAACTTACATTGAGATCATACATCTTCATTAGATAACATGGGGAATACATAAACAAAATGGATGAGAAAAAAAGACCAGCAAGGGAACAAGAATATGAATAAAAAATAACACATGGGTTAGATTGTATAAAATGATGACATAAAAGGCATGGAACACGAATAAACATAAGGAAGAATAACAAGTATAATAAGGGGAAATATATTCATGGAAACATAGAAATGTGTAAACAACATATAAAACAACATAAACATGAGTCAAGGATAACTGCCAAGACTACATCACATGGTGGACAAAGTCGTATAAAGGAACCAAGTTCACTCCCTGTCATAACCTGACATATCATGAGACTAAAAATAAACCAATATAATGGAGTTATATCTAGGTCCACTCATCATAATATTTTCATGAATATGTGTCCCACATGAATAATCAATCCTAAACATATAGGTTACCCATAGAAAGAAATGGGTATCATAATTATGATGGAAGGAATAAAAAATGATCATATCATAAAGGATTCCATGAAACAAATGATTTAAGACTTAAATATAAATTAATATTGTAATACATGCATAAATCATAAAAATTGATGTCAAAATAAAGTTAAAACATTTAAAAAGCGTGTTAAAGAGACATTAGAAGTGAAAACTTTTAGTGTGGTTTAACGAAAATATTAAAGACCGTTTAAAGAGTAAAAAGGAATATTAGATTTCATAAAAATATAAATGAACCAAGATATTTTTTTTCATGATAAAATTTTTGCTTTTTTAAAAATAATAGTGCCTGAAAACTGTTTATGGAGTGAGCTTAAAAATTGATGTGGAATTGGGAAGTTCCCTTTATTCGAGTTTTCTAAATGGGAATAATTGAGTTGGGAACCTATTTAAAAAATCTATTTACCCATCAAAGAAGAATGTGATGATCTAGATAAATGATTTTGGAACATATTATAACGACTCGGCCTTAAAAAATTACTTAATCTTGAATTAAATGAATAATTCACATTGAGGATCTTTTCAGGTTTAGAGTTTTAGAGAATTAGGACATAAATATTACATCTTACAAGATTTAAAAGTAGACACTTCTACTCAGTTTCCATCATAAAATAAAAACTCTTAAAAAGAAACATTTCTAGTTCCATGTTTTAGATAGCTTGTCTTTCCTGGATCCCATCCTTGACCCTATTCATCATTAAGTCCTGTGAAAAACATTTCAAAAAAACTTGGGATGAGCATTAAAAGTTCAGTATGGAATATAAAAATATGTAAAGAAAACATTAGTCCATGTATACATAATAATCAATGAAATCATACTTTACTCTTAAAACATAAGCACTTTAACATACCTTATGAAATCATAAGATTTATGAATAACTAATAGAAATCATAAGACATAAAGGTAACTTGGGGAATTCATAACATTATTATGTAGGGAGTAACCCTCATGGTTATGTTTGGAAAAACCTTCACAGTATATTCCCTAAATCTCTTCGGCGAAACCTTAGCGTTTAACTCCTTCGCATTACCCAATGCATTGGAGAGCTATCTCGGGCTCACACGCCCTTAGTTTACCACAAAACAACCCGATTTCATAAACATTTCCCAGGAACCATAACATAATCATAACACTTAAAACATTCATAAAAGAAACATAAAATTTACACATTTCAATAAAAAGAGATCACATCATGATATTATCATAAATAAAAACATCTGATAAAATCATTAAAACTCTATGAGTAAATATCCCTTTATACTTTGAAAATATTAAAAGAAGACATTTTTCAGAATCAAAGTGTACCATACCACTTTGAAACTTTTGGAAGGGTTTTAAAACATTCATGTCCATATAAATAAATTCTTAAAACCATGTTTAGAACATGGACATGGATGATAAATTTTTAAAATAATAAATCTTTAAAACCATTTAAAGCAATGTTTTAATAAAATAGTCTTTTTCCATTTTGAACATTACATTATAAGACACATGAAAGTAGACCATTTTCAATACATTTAAATGACTTTAGTATAGACATAATATGTATATGGAATGTCAAAGGGGCTGTATATACACTTCATAAAAGAATAAAAGTGCATATCATTAAGAAATGTCTCAATGAGAAGAAATTGAGATGTAATCCCAATCAAGGATCATGCCATTAGAGCAAGGATAATGAAATGACATAATTATGTGTGATAATATAAATACACAAAATATAAGTGGATACTCAGTGTAAAACAATCATATTTCATCCAAACATATTTATAGCATGACATAATCAAGAAGTAGAGGTTTAACCCAAATAATTGAAATTGGGTTGAGAAGTTCCCCTATAAAAATTTGACAGCCTAACGACGTCACTTTAAAATGCTGAAAATGAGACGATGAAAGATAAGAAGGGTATCTCATCACTTGTACATAACATTAACAGAAACTAGGATATATAAGAACATATCCCAACATAAGAATATATAAATTAAAATACCTAATAAAAATAAGTCTTTTAAAAAGAGGAGGGTGAAAGGTTCCCTTACCGATTTGGGTAACATTCGAAATGTACACCCCATGAAAGAAGGATCATACAATGAAGATGTAAGTACCCATATATTAAAGTATATTACACAAATAATACAATCATGGGTAGTACATACTCCACAAAAGAGTAAATAGTGGCAAATGTAGCATGAATCTCACAGGAACACAAAGTGAGAGAAAAAGTCCGTTACGAAATTTCGGCAGCCTAACGACACCACATAAAACTTCCTAAAATGGATTAATGTGATCAAAGAGGGTCTCTCATTATATTAACATAAAAATTATAGTAATAGGAATATAAAATAACATCTCCCAACATAAGAAAGAGGATCATAGAAGAAGTTACATAAAATAGAGTACTTAAAAAGAAAGAGAGTGGTAGGATCCCTTACCTCAAGTCTGACTTGTCTTGTTCATTTCTTTATATTCCTGAATAATAAACTTTGGTCAATTTATAATTTCTTAAGGAACTCATTTAAAGTTTATTATTCAATTCATATCACATATTATAATGTTATAATAATTTTTTAATTATGCGAGTTCATATCAGATGTTTTTGTCGATGTTTGGTACATGAGTCAAAAATGAACTTGTTTGAAAAAGGTTGTCCGTGTAGTTATAATTAAATCATATCCAGAATATTATTAATGATTTAAATATCATATATATCCAGTAAATATTCATTTTATACTATTCCATAACATTTGTAGATAAAAATAAATGAAATGCACCATTCATGGAGATGGTAGGCCGTACATACGCACGAACTCTACTTTCATTTCTATGTCATACTAAGGGAATTAAAAATAAATGAGAGATATATATTATAATTTAAATATAATATATATGTTATATAGGTCCCATATTTCATTTATTTCATTCTTTATACATTCCATGTATTGCATGAATGAGCCACATCACTTGAGTGGGTCGTAGTCCACACATCCTTGTATGAAATTATCGCATTTGCACAACATGCAAAGCATAAAGGTATGTTTTAAATATAAAATAAATAATAATAAAGAAAACATAAATACCATATATATCATATATAAAATATAGTTACATCATAATTCCCACCATTAAATGTGTTAAGAGAAGATTGAACAATCATCGTTTCGTGAGGCAGTAATTCACCATCCACAGAAATAATATGTTCTTTAACCATTTGACGAAGGTGTGTGTAAGTGTAGCTCAAATATTTCTCATAACAACATACTAGTATATTTAATATACTGGTTTTGTTACAAAATAAAGGAATAAAAATAGTTTAGGGGGTTGGAGAAGCAAAATAAAACAAATGAACTTAAGAGAAGACATTACCTTTAAATCAGGCAACTCCCTTTGGTATGAACAAAAAGGGTTTCTTGAAGAGCTTTCTTCCTAAGGTAAGGATTCTAGGTTGAAGAGAGGGATGTGTAGAGATAAAATGAGTAGAGTTTGGTTGAGACAAATTCTTGAGAGGTGTGGGTAAGGGGGTAGAGGTGGGACCTTTTATAAGAGGGAGGAGGGGCACTCTTGGAAAGTCAAGAAATGTTACTTTATTATATAATGAGTTTCGGATTTTAAAGGTCCCAAAATGGTATATTTCGAGTATAAGGTGATAAGGATTCGAAATCTACCCATCTAAAAAGTTTTTAACAAGTGTAAGTCTTATATTTTACATTATCTTTTCATTTTATTTAAATCGTCCATTAATGAGGTAATCACTGCATCATCATGGTGTCATAAATAAATAAATTTAATTATGTCTAGAAATTATAAAAAAAATTCCATGATGTAGGAAATAATTTTAGATTTCAAATTAATATTTATATTATAAGATATCATTTACACAGACAAAACTAAAATTGTATTACTTGGGTGATATATACTTTGGTTATACTTTCCTTCTAAAAAACATAAAATGATAAAGTGTCACTATCACCCAAAAGTGATTCCATGGGGTCCCAAAGTGTGGTACAAGGTATCCCATGGTCGGTCATGACACAAAAAGTAGCATTAGGACATATGTTTGTGTATATTATTATGATATTATTTTATTACGCTTAACTACCTGATTACTAATTAATCATGATAATTAAAGATAATTATCGTTGTTACTATTCATAATGTCCAAAAACAAAAGAGTCTTAATTAAATAACATGGAACTTATTATTCCAAATATGTAATACATTTTATCAAATTTCAAACATAGAAATTTTAGTAATTAATTTAAAATAATTCTCGTTGTCAAAACCAAAGACGGGTTTTTAGGTAGTAAAATCTATCAAAAGATTGATTTGCTTTTACATCCATTTTATTTGGAAAATTACATCAAAAGAACAAAATTGTATTAAATTATAAAAAAATAACTAAATTACACTTTAAGACCAATTAAAATGACAATATAACTATATAAATAAATCAGATAAAAATGCAGTTTTGAATTAAAATACAGTATTTTTCACTTTTCATTAAAAATGAACATTTGTCAAAAAAAAATACCAAAAATTCACCTTAAGATTTATTTGATATTCCAAATTAAAAAATTATATCAATTTTAACAAATTAAAAACATATAATTTTCATTAATTAATTTTATAATCAATTCCGGCTGTCAAAATAAATAGAGTGTTTTTAAGAAACAATATCTATAAAAAGATTGACACTTTTTTTATGTCCATTTTCAAAATAAAATTAATTCTAATGACCACCATTTGATTAAATGGTAAAAATATTTTCTTATTTCACTTTAAAACCGATTAAAAAGATTATATAACCATAGAAATAAATTATATGAAAAAGAAGTTTTGAAGTAAAATGCAGTATTTTCCACTATTCATTAAAAAATGAACATTGTCAGAAAAATACCAAAAATTTATCAAAAGTAAATTTCAATGTCCCAATTCTAAATAAGGGTTTTATTTTGTCACATATAAAATATAAATGTTACAAAAAGTAGATTTAAAAAGGGTTCACCATCAAGAGGTGGTTAAAACAATCTTTTAAGAGTATTTATGCTTAAAATTGGATGCATTTGCATTTTAAGCCTCTAAAATATGTTAGTTAAAAGTAAAAATATTTAACAAACATATGTAATAATTTTGTAGTTAGTTATGTTCATTCTATCCATTACAACGGCTAGACTTTAACTATTATTTAAAATAGTATTATTATATTATTAGTGTGCAACGTAAGATTTCAAAGAAACACGTTGTTGCGTATTGGGTATGCCATCGAGCATATAATTACCATTAAAGTAATATTAACATTTTATTCACAAATATTGATATATATTATAATTTCATATTCTTTATTTACCTGGGATGTTACATCATTCCCCCTTTAGGAAATTACGTCATCCCAATTTTAAAATTGGGGTCAGAAACTTCATTGAAAGTCCCACATCAGAAAAAGAGTCAGTAAATCTATCACTTTAAAAGAAATAAAGAGAAGTACAAAGGTCAACCGAGTTAACCCATACTAGGATTCCATGTAGGAAAACATGGATATGGATGAAAAAAACAAAGGGTTAAGTTCTGATGGAGAGTGATAGAAAACATGATTAGGAGAAAGTTAACCACATGAAAATCACAAACTTGTGATGGGTTAAATAGTATTTGATTCCCCAGAAGGAAAAGTTAATAGACAAATTTTTTTTAAAGTTACTTTTCATTGAGTATTATATTTATGAGCTTAACTAAATCATAATGAAACTTACTTACTTGTCATGTATACTTTAATCTCTTACTGGATTTCTTACACAAACTCATATTTTCTCCAAAAGACAAGTATTTAGGAAGAATTATTCACATTAAGGGAACTATATTCAACTTCTAGAGAATCAACTAATCCAAAAAAGAGAGTTATAAATTTCCCATCTCTTTAGACCAAAACCAAAACAAAAAAATTGTTATTACGAGATCAGATAATACCCAAAAAGTATAATCCTTTAAAAAGAAAATCTATTATTAATCTCCAAAATTTGTCCAACAAAACCCAAAGTTCAACAAAGACCATTCAATAAACATCTATCCATACAATTTTTCAAAGTAACCAAAACTAAGATTGAAACACAAATCTCTGAATGATTTAATCACAAAGTCTTCCAAGATAAATCTTAACATTTATCTCCAAATAACATCGCTTCTCTTAAAGTATCATATTGAAAAGTAATTATCCTAATCACATATCCTCTATGATAGGTTAATCATTTCCATAGATAACCCAAAATCAACTTACTCTTGATTTATAAAATCATCTAACTAAAAATAATTATTCAAACTAACAAGGGACTTCACGTAGTCCAGTGGTAGGTGATAAATACCAGTTACACTTTCATTGTGGGTTTGATTCCCACAGTTTTGTCCGACGGGATGGGTTGTCACATGGTCTGCATGTTGTCCTTTTTCCAAAACTATATAATTTTTAAAACATTCCTCAAAAGGCATAAAATCTTTAAAAATAACCATAACATAATTAAACCTCAATTTTATCTCATGCCTTTCATTTTCCATCATATAGTAACCCATAATTACCTCAAAAGTAAGGGTCATATAAACCGTAATGGTTACCTTTATAACTATTACTTGAACTTCCACATCAATTTGGTTCTCTAGTACATGATGCATTAGAGAAATCACCAAGGTTCAAGTGGTTAATCATTACTCCTTAGTAGTTGGTTTAGAATAACCTCAAGATTTCACATTGAATCCTCCATTTCATCCAGTCTCTTAATTAGAGAACCACCATAGTTTCCTTCATACCCATTGTCACTTTGGTGCTTGCTAGATCCATCCATTTACTAAAACCAAAAATGTTAGTGTGAGTATATCAACAAAATCATCACGTACTAAAGAGGAATATAGACACTAAGATATAATTATCCATGTTATCTCAAACTCATTACAACTTTAAAACATAACAATGACTCCATCTAATATACTAACCATTGTGGTTATAAACAACTTTTAACTTATGATTGAACAACACTCTAACCTCTAAAGTTATCTAAACTGACATTTGATACCAACTATAAGGACCTGACCTTAGAACAATACATAATCTTCAATTAAATGAATAATTCACATTGAAGATCTTTTCAGGTTTAGAGTTTTAGAGAATTAGGACATAACTATTACATCTCACAAGATTAAAAAGTAGAAACTTCTACTCAGTTTCCATCATAAAATAATAACTCTTAAAATGAAACATGTCTAGTTCCATGTTTTAGATAGCTTGTCTTTCCTTTATCCCATCCTTGACCCTATTCATCTTTAAGTCCCGTGGAAAACAATTCAAAAAAAATTGGGATGAGCATAAAAAGCTCAGTAAGGGATATAAAAATATTGAAATAAAGCATTAGTCCATGTATTCATAAAAATCAATGAAATCATAATTTACTCTTAAAACATAATCACTTTAACATACCTCATGAAATCATATGATTTATGAATAACTCATAGAAATCATAAGACATTAAGGTAACTTGAGGCATTCATAACATTCTTACGTAGGGATTAACCCTCATGGTTACATTTGGAATAACAATCACAGTATATTCCCTAAATCTTTTCGGAGAAACCTTAGAGTTTAACTTCTTCATGTTACCCAATTCATTGGAGAGCCATCTCGGGCTCACCCGCCCTTAGTTTTTCTCAGAACCACCCAATTTCATAAACATTTCCCAAGAACCATAACATAATCCTAACACTTAAAACATGAATAAAATAAACATAAATTTTCCACATTTCAATCACAAGAGACCACATCATGATATTATCATAAATAAAAACATCTAATAAAATCATTAAAACTCTATGTAGAAATATCCATTTATACTTTGAAAACATTAAAAGAATACATTTTTTAGAATCAAAGTGTCCCATACCACTTAGAAACTTTTGAAAGGGTTTTAAAACATTCATTTCCATATAAATAAATTCTTAAAATCATGTTTAAAACATGGACATGGATGATTAATGTTTAAAAGAATAAATCCTTAAAAACATTTAAAACAATGTTTTAATAAAAGAGTCCTTTTCCTTTTTGAACTTTTAAATTAAAATCCACATGAATGTATACCATTTTAAAAACATTTAAATGACTTTAGTACAAACATAATATGGATATGGAATGTCAAAGGGTATTTATATACACTTCATAAAATAATAAAATTGAATATCATTAAGAAATTTCTCAATGAGAAGAAATTGAGATGTAATCCCAATCAAGGATCATGCCATTAGAGCAAGGATAAAGAGATGACATAATTATGTGTAACAAATATATATACACCAAATATAAGTGGATAATCAGTGTAAAACAATAATATTTCATCCACACATATTTATAGAACGACATAATCAAGAAGTAGAGGTTTAACCCAAATAATTGAAATTGGGTTGAGAAGTTCCCCTACAGAAATTCGACAGCCTAACGACGTCACTTTAAAATGCTGAAAATGAGATGATGAGAGATAATAAGGGTATCTCATCATTTTTACATGACATTAATATAAATAAGGATATATAATAACATATCCCAAAATAAGAATATGTTAATTAAAAGACCCAACAAAAAGAAGACTTTTAAAAAGTGGAGGGTGAAAGGTTTCCTTACTGATTTGGGTAACATTCGAAACGTATACCCCATGAAAGAAGGATCATACAATGAAGATGTAAATACACATAAATTAAAGTACATTACACAAAGAATATAATCATGGTCAGTACATACACCACACAAAAGGAAATAGTGGCAAATGTAGCATGAATCTCACGGGAACACAAAGTGAGAGAAAAAGTCCCTTACGAAATTTCGGCAGCCTAACGGCGCCTCATAAAACATTAAAAAATGGATTGATGAGATCAAATAGGGTATCTAATTATATTAACATAAAAATTATAGTAAGATAAATATATAATAACATCCCCTAACATAATAAATAGGAGATTAGAAAAAGTGACATAAATTAGAGTACTTAAAAAGAAAGAGAGTGGTGGGATCCCTTACCTCAAATCCGACTTGTCTTTTTCATTTCCTTATATTCATAAATAATAAACTTTGGTCAATTTATAATTTCTTAATGACCTCATTTAAAGTTTATTATTCAATTCATATCACATATTATAATATTATAATAATTAGTTAATTATGCGAGTTTATATCAGATGTTTTTGTCGATGTTTGGTACATGAGTCAAAAATGAACTTGTTTGAAAATGATTGTCCATGTAGTTATATGTAAATCATCTCCAGAATATTATTAATGATTTAAATATCATATATATACAGTACATATTAATTTTATACTATTCCATAACATTTGGAGATAAAAAGAAATTAAATGCACCCTTCATGGAGACGGTAGGCCGTACGTACGCATGAACAATACTTTCATTTCTTTGTCATATTAACGGAATTAAAAATAAATGAGAGATATATATATTATAATTACAGTATAATATATATGTTATATAAGTCCCATATGTTAATTAATTTCATTCTTTATAAATTCCATGTATTGCATGAACAAGTCACATCACTTGAGGGGGTGGTAGTCCACACTTCCTCGTACGAAATTATCACATTTGCACAACATGAAAAGCATAAAGGTATGTTTTCAATATAAAATAAAGAATCATATAGAAAACATAAATACCATATATATAATATATAAAATATAGTGACATCATAATTTCCACCATGAAAGGTGTTAAGAGAAGATTTAACAATCATCATTTTGTGAGGCAGTAATTCACCATCCACAGAAATAGTATGTTATTTAACCATTAGACGGAGGCTTGTGTAAGTCTAGCTCAAATATTTCCCATAAAAAAACCTAGTATATTTAATATACTGGTGTTGTTACAAAATAAAAGAATAAAAATAGTTTTGTGGGTTGGAGAAGCAAAATAAAACAAATGAACATAAGAGAAGACATTACCTTTAAATCGGGTAACTCCCTTTGGTTTGAACAAAAAGGGTTTCTTGAAGATCTTTCTTCATAAGGTAAGGATTCTAGAATGAAGATATGGATGTGTAGGGATACAATAAACAGAGTTTGGTCGATCCAAATGCTTTAGAGGTGTGGGTAAGGGGGTAGAGATGTGGCCTTTTATAAGAGGGAGGAGGGACACTCATGGAATGTCAAGAAATGTTACTTTATTATATAATGAGTTTCGGATTTTAAAGGTCCCACAATGATATATTTTAAGGATAAGGTGATATGGGTTCGAAATACACCCATCCAATAAGTTTTAGACATGTTTATGTCTTAGATTTTACATTATCTTTTCATTTTATTTAAATTGTCCTTTAATGAGGTAATCGCTGCATCATCATGATGTCATAAATAAATTAATTTATTTAATATCTAAAAATTATAAAACAAATACCATGATGTAGGAAATAATTTTAGATTTCCAATTAATATCTATAGTCTAAGATATAATTTACACAGATAGAAATAAAATTGTTTTACTTGGGTGATACATAGTTTGGTTATACTTTCCATTTAAAAAACATAAAATGATAAAGTGTCACTATCACCCAAAAGTAATTCCATGGGGTCCCAAAGTTTGGCACAAGGAATCCCATGGTAGGCCATTACAAAAAAAGTATCATTAGGACACATGTTGGTGTCGCTTTAAATTATTATGATATTATTTTATTACCCTTAACTACTAGATTACTAATTAATCACGATAATTAAAGATAATTACCGTCATTGCTATTCATAATGCCCCCAAAAAAGAGTATTAATTACATAATTTGGACCTTATGATTCCAAATATGTAATCCATTTTATCAAATTCTAAACATATAAATTGTAGTAATTAATTTAAAATAATTCTTGTTGTCAAAACCAAATACGAGTTTTTAAGAAGTAAAATCTATCAAAAGATTGATTTGTTTTACATCAAATTTATAAGGGAAATTACATCCAAAGACCAAAATTGTATTAAATTATAAAAAAAAAATTAAATTACACCTTAAGAACAATTAAAATGACAATATAACTATATAAATAAATCGGATGAAAATGAAGTTTGGAATTAAAATGCAGTATTTTTCACTATTCATTAAAAATGAACATTTGTCATAAAAATACGAAAAATTAAACCTAAGCTTTATTTGATATTACAAATTCAAAAATGATATCAATTTTAACAAATTAAAAACATATAAGTTGAATTAATTAATTTTATAATCAATTCCCACTGTCAAAACAAAAAACATGTTTTTAAGAAACAACATCTATCAAAAGATTGATACTTGTTTATGTCCATTTTCAATGTGAAATTAATTCTAATGACCACCATTGGATTAAATGGTAAAAATATATTCTAATTTAACTTTAAAACAGATTAAAAAGATAATCTAACCATAGAAATAAATTAGATGAAAAAGCTGTTTTGAAGTAAAATGCAGTATTTTCCACTATTCATTAAAAAAATGAACATTGTCAGAAAAATACCAAAAATTTATCCGAAGTAAATTTTAATGTCCCAATTCTAAATAAGGGTTTTATTTTTTCAAATATAACATATAAAAGTTACAAAAGGTAGATTTAAAAAGGGTTTTCCCCCAAGAGGTGGTTAAAATAATCTTTTTAGAGTATTTATTCTTAAAATTGGATCCATTTGCATTTTAAGCCACTAAAATTTGTTGGATAAATGTAAAAATATTTAACAAACATATATAATCATTTTATAGATAGTTTTGTTCATTAATGCCATTATAATGACTAGACATTAACTATAATTTAAAATAGTATTATTATATAATTAGTGTGCAACGTAATATTTCAAAGAAACTCGTTGTTGCATATTGGGTATGCCATCGAGCATATAATTCCATTTAAAGTAATATTAACATTTTATTCAAAAATATTGATATAAATTATAATGTCATATCATTTATTTACCCAGGATGTTACACATATAAACATAATTTATTAGAATTATATAAAAATAAATAAGTGTTAAATTTGGGTAAAGCGAGGGAATGCGTAACCTGAAGGAAAAATGGAGGTTCAAAAAGAATCCCTTACCTTATGTCTGAAATGATTCTGAACTTTATCATAATGTCATGCATAATTAGATTAAATCCATTAATTAATTAATTAAAAACCTTTTATACATTTATTTTATTTATTATAATTTTATTAAGTTCAATTATAGTCTTTTTGATGGGTTATGAGATTCAATTTCATCCTTCAGGAGAGTTGGTTTCCTTGGTTTTCATGATCATTTTTCTTATATACATGTGTGAAAAATCTTGTAAAATGAGAATGGTTGTCTAGAATTGAAGTTATATGTTATTAATGAACATAAATATAATTAAATGGTTATATAATTCTTTTGGAAATTTTTTCTGAGTAATAATCATTAGATAAGACGTTAGTGATAATTGTTTAGATTATTTCGGCGATTTTTAGATCATTACAAACTAGTTTTGTTTTATTAATTAATATTATGTATATATAATGGTTCTAGAACATTAAATAGGCTGTAATAAATTTATTATTATATTTTATAAACCTAAAAATGGATTTATGAGTATCCTTGAAGGAGGTAATGAAAATTGAGAACATCATCATCCTTCAATGAGATAAATTAACACATCATGGATGGTGCTTTCATTTTTGGTATAAAAGAATAGGGGAAGATAAATGATGATCAATTATTCCAATAAAATGATAAAATTAGAGTATATATAAGATATTTTAGTTCTCATACTACTTATAAAAGGGGAGGTGAGGATAGAATAATAAAATAAAATAAATTGCAAAGAAATTAAATGAAAATGAAAGAGGAATTTACGTCTTGAATTTCTCCTCCTTGAGAACCTACTTGGGGAGAGGGGTTTGGTGTTTTTTTCAGACCAGGGGATCTTGAATGTGGAGGAGAGACTTGGGAATAATATGGGGTATAATTTGGACAAGGATCAAATATTTAAAGGTGTTAGGAGAAAAATTTGTGAGGGGTGGTATTTATAGGGGAGTAGAGGGGTGCACTACTACAAAAGAGGACTTTAACAGCACAAAAAATTGCTTTTATCGGTGCTATAAAAGTGCTGAATACTACATAAAAGATAAAAGGCCAAATATTTTATCATAGATAGAAAATAACTAATAAAGGTGTGATTTATCAGTTTAAAAAAAGCACTGATAAAAGACACCATTTATTAGCGCATTTATTTAGTGCTGATAAATGGACACTTTATCAGTGGTTTTAAAACCACTCACAAAGGATTTCGTTATCATCACTAATAAATTTCCCAACAAAGGAGGCCTTTATCAATTAATTTATTAGCACTAATAAAAGGGAATATTGTATTGTGATTCTCCATCACACTACAACACACAAAATAGAGCATGCAGTGTGCTATAACCACACACTACATCAATAGAAATAGCATTAGAAATGAGAGAAATAAGATAAAAATACATAAGTGAAATAAAATAAAACTTCTAAAACAAGTACAAGAAAAAATATATTATAGAGTATTCCAGTTGTTTTTTTACCAAAATTAAAAGACAATTTTTAATTAATAGGAACACTTGGATTAATATCGGTCACACCGTGAGTTATATTGGAGTGTGGATAATTATTACATGTCTCAAATGACATATGAATTGTTTTCCTAAAGTAACAAATCAATATGAACATGTTTTCTCATTTTTGAGTATTTCAGTTATTTTTGTAGTAAACTTAATGTCAATTTTGAATATAAATACACACTTTGAGTCATACCAGTCACATCATGCATCGTATTAAGGTGAAATTGATTCTTATATGTCCCAAATGAAATATAGATCAGTGTCCTAAAGTTTCAAAACAATCAATTTTTTCCTTAGTTTTGAGTATGCCACTTGAGTTTTTTTTACTAAAATGTCATTTTAAACTACAAACAGGCACTTTGAGTCCTACATATTCCATCATGTGTGGGTTTTACATGAGATTAAATCATACACATCCCAAATGAATTACGAATCATTTTCATAAATTATAAAGACAACCCGATCGTGTTATCTAGGTTTTTAGTGAGTGATACATTTTTATATTAAAATATCAATTTTAAACAGATAATAGAAAATTTGAGTCATACTGGGCACACCATGAGTTAGATTGTGGTGAGTCTGATTCTTATAAGTCAAAAATGACTTACATATCATTTTACTATATTATCAAAACAATCCAAATTTTTTTTCTCAGTTTTGAGTATGTCAGCTATTTTTTTACTAAAATTAATGTAAATTATGAATAAAAAGATATACTTGGAGTCATACCCTTCACATCATGCATCTGATTGTGGTTCATATGAAAAATACACATAACAAATAAATTATGGATCAGTTTCCTAAAGTATCAAAATAATATTAATGTTTTTCATCAGTTTTGAGTATTTCACTTGTGTTTTTTACTAAAATGTCGTTTTAAACTTGAAACATGAAAATTGAGTCATATAGGTTGAATCATGTGTGGGTTTGACATGAGACTGAATCATGCACGTCATAAATGAATTATGAATCATTGTCTTAAATTATCAAGACAATCCAAGTCTGTTTTCTTGTTTTCCAGTCAGTGATGCCTTTTGTATTAAAATGATATTTGTAATCACATAACGAACCATTTGAGTCATACCAAGCACCCCATGAGTCAGATTAAGGTGTGACTGATTCTTATACATCAAAAATGACAGATGGATCATTTTCATAAATTTACAAAACAAAAAAACTATTTTTAATTAGTTTTGAGTATACCAATTGTTTTTTAATAAAATTAATGTCCATTTTGAAAAAAAAGATTCACTTGGAGTCATGTCGATCACACCGTGCATCAGAATGAGGTTCAGTTAATTCCTAAATGTCCCAAATGACTTATGAATCATTTTCCTAAAGTATAAAAACAATATGAATGTGTTTACTCAATTTTGAGTATATAGATTGTGTTTTTTACTAAAATGTCATTTTAAACAGGAAACATGAAATTTGAGTCATATAGGTTTCCTTGTGTGTGGGTTTGACATTATACAGATTACTATATGTCACAAATTAATTATGATTCATTTTCCTAAATTATAAATACAATATGAACACATTTACTTGGTTTTCATTGAGTAGCGCTTTTTTATTAAAAATTCTATTTTAAACTAATAATGGAAAATTTGAGTCATAACAATCACATCATGCATCATATTGAGGTACGGCTAATTTCTACACATGGAAAATGACTTATGGATCATTTTCATAAAGTAACATAACAATCAGAATGTTTTTTCTTAGGTATTAGTATGTTAGTTTTTCACTAAAATTAATGTCAATTTTGAATAAAAAGACACACTATGAGTCATACTGGTCACCTCATTCATTGAATTTTGGTGAATATGGTTTCAAAATGTCATAAATAAATTAGGGATTGGTGTCTTAAAGTATAAAAACAATATGAATATCATTCCCTGTTTTTTTAGTATGCCACTTTTTTGTATACTAAAATATCATTTTAAACTGCAAACATGCACTTTGAGTCATATAGGTTTCATTGTCTGTGGGTTTTACATGATACTAATTCCTATAAATCACAAACGAATTATCAAATTTGGTCAAAAATTATCAGGACAATCTAAGCATATTTTGTTAGTTTTCAGTGAGTGAATTTATGTTATTAAAATGTCAATTTTAAACTCATAACAGACACTTTGAAACCTACCCTCTTCAATAACCATGATATATCAGTGATGGTTTTCCTCCAACAGTTCTCTCATTCACCTCCTAACCTCACTGATTGATTGCACACATATTTATTCTAACATTTCAGTTGGATTATATACCATTTTGATGATTGGGATTTGTATAGATGTTTCTTCAGTAACACTTGTATATAAATTGAAGCTTACAACATATAATGATCTTACAGGTGGATTAATACCCTGTATAAAATAACCTCAATAAGTGGTGAAAAACATTATTTCAATAAGCCACCTAAAAAACATTCATAATGTCTCTTATCTTAAGTGAAGTTTTTTCACTTTTCAACAATTGTTCTCAAACAAAATCTTGGTATGATCCTCATTCTACTTCATTGGCCAACATTTTTATTATTTTAATCTAGTGCTTCATCTCCTCCCCTACCTTAGTATCCATATCTGCCTCTTCCTCCACATCGATCTCTGACTCAAAATTTTCTTTCACCTCCACCTCTGCCTTCTCCACCTCAACCACCACCATTTCTAAATAATATTATTTTTTGTAGGCCAATGATTCTAAAAAAATTGATTTCCTCCATTATACTTATCCTTCAGAAAGACATAAAAAATAATATATAAGCATTATGACACTATTGTTTCACACCCCAAATATATTTTAAAGGTTATAACTAATACTAGATAAAAAAATAGAATATAATCAATTAAATTTGTTGTCATCATAAAATTTGATAGAAAATACAATGCCCACCCATCTATACAAAAATTTATTTCTTCTTTTGACTCTCTAAGTTATCAAATTTTTTGATAGTGCTGATAAAATATAGAAAAAAATGAAATAGAAATATATTTAATGGAATTGTAATTGAATTCAGAAATTTCCTTTTAGGGGATGCCGATTATTTAATTATTTATGATATATCTCATAAATTTTCAAACATTATAACAAAAATCTATGCCATTATCTTATTTTAGACACTATAGAAACATGAACAAAAAAATTAATTTTTTTGAAATTTTTTTACAGTTAAATTTTTTTATATATACTTCAATTTGTTTCCATTTTTAGTAATACATAGGTTTTATCCCTTCAGAAAACACCTTCATTCCATGATTTAGCCTATATTTACCAACCATCCTATCTTAAGAAAATCTTTGTTAAAACACAGGCTAAAACAAATAATTAAAATTTTATCAATAAAATATTGATTATAGTGTATTAAATATTCAAAATACACATCATGTGTGGCCAGTTGGTAGGATATCCATGAATTGGATTTAAAAAATAAATATCTAAGGTGTCTAGATTGACTATGATCAGCATCCAGTGCTCCATAAAAAACAAAAACAAATAATCAATGCAAAAAATTAAAAATAAATTTTATGGTATTAGACTGTATAATTTTAATTTTTTGTTATGGTAATCCAAAATAGTATGTCATCTGATACTTTTTGATCGAACGCTTCAACGTACTCATCTTTTTTCTTCTATATTTCTTCATCATCTAATGTAAGTTCTTCTATAGAAATGATATAGGTATTAATGAATCCAAATCATTCTTCTCACGATCTTTCCATTATATATATGTAATATAAACTCCCATAGAAAATATGAATAGTTGTTAACTTTTGTAAACTTATTATCTCACTATTTGGATAGACGTATTATGAAAATTCACCTTATGTATGTATTCGCAATTGAGATTCCGAACTATTTATGATTGAAAATATCATTTAGATCATCGAGACCAATTCCGTGTGTCAATAAATTTACATATATTTCTTCATAATATTGAATTTAAGTAATATATTTATCTTTAAATTTTTTCTATGTATGAATTTTTAATTATAATTAATGATTCTATAGAATTGGTGGGGAGAAGGTACTCTCGAAAGGTCATTTTTTTTATTGATCGATTCTCTAGATTTTCTTGACTCAACCATTCATTTCTCCACCACATTATCCATATATAATATCATAACTGAAGTCATACCTTTTATCATCAACTGTTTTCAGTTTTTCATACAAAAAATTTGTTAAATACATACCACAAGTATCTTTATATGATTAGATGACCATGATATGAAAGCTCCAACAGAATTGTTGACCTTTGTAATATCTGGACCATCAAGTGGAAAATGAAACCTAGTAGTCCACTCATGAGCTACCTCAATCCCCAACCAAATGTGATATTTTGGTAGGTATTTATAGTTTATCTTATCTCCTAGGATATTATACACCATACCCATCACAACACAGCGGTACATGGGTGTTAATAGATACATATCATATACAACTATACCCTGCAGAATTTTAGTAATGTAAAGTTATCAGAAGTTGATTGATTCATATTCATTAAAAAAAGTGATGAAAAAATTGACTACCCAAGATATGTTATTCTGTTGGGAGGGATGACTAGCTTCAAATATAGTGGGATAATTTGGTTTATGTGTGTGTATTTGCTCAACCACCATTTCACTTTGATATTTTCTCATATATTGGTCATCCAAACTAGACCAAAAATAATATCTTTAAGTGAGTTTATTTGTGTCTCCAATCATCTATCCATGTTATATATATCTTCGTGTGGTTATATCTTCTCAAAATATGTTCTAGGAGTGACTCCAAAACCTAATCCTCTAATGTGACCATATTGTTCAGGCCGGATTGAAGATACTGAAGGTATATTTTCATCTGGTATGGTCATTACTAATTCATTTTTCTAAAACATATAGAAAATATAAACATAAATATATATTTTTATATAATATTGTTATAAATAATATTGAATTAAAATTATTTCATACTAACACATGTTTCCCATATTTTTTTTATTTTCATCAACTAATTTATCCTCTTTGTTTACTTGAGATTCCTTCCATTGCACATGAAATGGGATGAAAGTAGCTTCAGATTTTGATTCATCAATACACATATAAACAAAGGAAAATATAATGTTTCATATCACATAATTAAACATTAATTTTTAATTTAAAATATATACCAATTAATTCTCTAATTAAGCATACCCCATCCTTTCATTGTTATCGGGGTATATTGATTTTGATGATCGTTATTTATTTTTAGCACTCATTCATTGTTACATAAATTATCAATTTTGAATCAAGTTGGATAAGATAAATAATTTCAAATTACATATTGTCGACTGAAATGAACATGCAATGATTTCTCATTGTGATGATTGATGAAACCAGTCCATGTTTCCTGCTTTATAATTTGTGCATAACTAACTTGTGGGTGGAGATTTAATCTCCACTCAGCATCCCTACGATATAACTTCTTAAGACTTTTTCAGAATCCTCTATGGGATTTTCCAGTAGCCATTAAGATAAATTTATTATGGAAATACTCTAAAATAAATGAAATCTATAAGTAAAAATGAAAATTAAATCAACATTTCATTATATAATTTTTCTATAAAATAACGAAAGAATATTGTAACATTATCATTATATCATTCCAAAATATTTCCATAATTACAGGTTATAAGAGGAACCATAAAACAATATCAATTATTCTATTCATTCTCCCTGTGACCCCAAGAGAACTAATGAAATTTGAATTATTAGAGTAAATAGGATGGCCGTTTTGATTCCAACGAACCAAAAATTTTATGACCTAACTTCTTGGCTTTATAATTTTATTCAACACTATGATGTTGTGTCATTTTTGTTATTTTTATTCAACATGATGTTGATCCCCTAATAATTTCAATGTTCCATCTTCAGATGTCTATTCCTCCTCGAGATTGATAACATCATCATGTGTAGAAGACACTGTCTTCATGAGTAATCAAACCTTTTTTTGAATAACAATAATATAATTAACTCCATGAATAAAATTTAACATTTTCATTCCTCTTTCCTGAAAATTGTTACTATATTGAATAGAGATATAATAATTCAATAATCTATTACAACTAACCTCCACTTACTTTATTTCATCTATCCTTAGACAATTTATTTTGTCCCAACTCTTGATGATGGATTATAATCCCTATTTAAAACTATCACTCATCCCATCATTTTGGTTCCAAATGTCCTTGATGAAATACCTCCCAAACAATTATTATTGCATTTTTTGATACCCATTCCATATGTATTGTGGACATCCACCTATATTGTTGAACTACTAGGACCAAAATTCATCCCATAAACTTCTAAACATTTTCAATGACTACTGATATGATTAGTTAAAACAACATAGAAGAGATATGGGATGATTTTCATGCAACCAAATGCAATAATAACTATTAAGGCGATCAAAGGTCACTCACACTACTACGAGAACATCAACTCTGCCCCACTGAGTTGCACCGACTCTAACCTATGCTAGTAGTCCTTTTCACTTACCTATGTCTCAAATAAAAGATCTCTATATCCAATGATGTTAAAAAATAACCTAAATGAGATTTTAACTATGTCTTATATCATATTACATTTTAAAAATGAAGGAATAAACAATTAAATACACATGACTTCCACTCATAGTCATTTACTTATGCTCACAAACATTTATTGCTAGGAAATTGTTTTGAAATGTCTATTTTTTCGGTCTTAGAGTATATCCAAATTTTTTGTGGTATTGGCATGTTTTCTTCATAAAAAAATATGAAACATGAGTATTTTATAGATGCCACCCACTATAGTAATATTCTCATCCAAGTATTCTAATCTGTGGAGTTCTAATATTATCCAATGTTCTCTCAAATTAAAAGTAATTTTTGAGGAAGTTTTGTCAAAATAACTGAGTGAATCATATAAGAAAATGAATTTATAGAAACCAAAAAAATTAATTTATTTTGTTTTGATTAATTTTTAGGTGCCATTTTTTGTGTTATTAAGAAGTAGTAAATGAGAAAGATGAAAGGATGAAATATAGTAACAATTTTCTTGCAAGATTCATGAAAATATGGACTTTTATGTGTGGAGTGTATTGTATTGTATATCTATCTTACCAAAATGAATCCTTATTTTTAAAAACCTTATTTTGTGAAACACATGGTCATTTTTTATGAAATGTTATTTATGTGTCTTATTACTATTATGTTTTTTATTCTTATTTCAATTATCATACATTATGAATATTTTCATAAAATAAAAATGAGATAAATAGTTTTCATGTCGATCATGGGCATGGAAAATCATCAGAGAAAATGTACCTAGTTACTATACCTAACCACTTTATGTTTATCTTTGTGCACATGTAGCTGATGTTTTCTTGGGTTGAAGGTTTCATGTATTGATTATTTATTGGAAGGGATATAGAAAAAATTGATATATAGTGGATACTTTTGGATTTGTTGTCATTAATGGTACGTTGGTTATTCATATAGGGTTTAATTTTTACCTAGGATTTATTGAATTATTATTGTTTTTATGCTAGGAGGAATTTATATTCATGGTATTCTATTTTGTGCTATTTTACATAGATTAATTTTTCATATGAGTTTGTTTTTAAAACAATTTATCATGGATCATATTGAAAGCTACATATTTATTATCAATCCTTTGGAAGTTGGTTGATGGTTCCAAGGGTTGAGTAACAATATGATTCAATTCAGGTCAGGTTATGAATAGATTGACTATATTGTGATGTTACAAATTTATAAAATAGAAATTTATTGATAATATAACACACACATAGAAATAATGAAAATTAATATTCTTAAATCAAATAACTTCATCAAAAATAACTTCATTTTTGGAGAGGAATTTATTTAAAAAATAATTGGATAGAAAAGTAAACTTGTATACAACATCTTATATAGATGACACCGCATACGAAGACTCTTCAACTTGAATGTGATCCTATGTGTTGTGTTATGAAATATTTTCGTTTTTTAAAGAAAAATAATTTAAATTCATTAATTCTATTTACAATTAGGCTATAAAAAATCAAACATTATTTTAAATAATTTTAAATTTAAAGGATATGAAAAATTATTGGAAACCATTCATTGATAATGGAAATAAATGACATCTTCTTTAATGATGTCCTTAACCAATTGAATACCATCTTTTAGCATTACTATAATGTTTTTGTGAATATATTTGTTAGTAAATTTACTAATATTAGGATCCTATAAATCAATTAAAAACACAAATCTTATTTACAAAAAACTAAAACTGTTGATTTTAGATCAAATAAAAAACTAAAAGGTATGCTTATTTTCATTTCAATGAAAACATAAATCATTTTTTAGGTATTGAATTATATATAAAAAACATATCGATAATGTTAACAAATGTAAACTAGAAAATTTAATCTTTAGTTAACTGAATTAGATTAACCCATTCATAATAAAACAACATGTATATTAACCGACTTCATATTATTCATATTAAATAACATTCCCTCTAAATTTAGTCCAATATAATTTTAAAAAAATTTCCATCTTCATATTGATGTCATACTATGGAAAAAAATTCAAATAATGACAAACCACACTATCTAAAAGGAAAAAAGAAATAATATAAAGGAAACATCAAAAAAATCACCATTAGTTGCACTAGTGGATGGAGATGTAGTTTGTAGTGGTTTCATATGAAGATAGACTGAGTTTATAGAGTTGGGGTGGAATTGTGTATGTATTGGTAAGTGAGAGAGAGAGAGAGATTATATTTAGGGTTATTCATGGTTAGGAACATCAAAAAACTCAATCCGTGGAACCGAAAAAATCAAACAATGAGAGAGGAAAATAACATGCATTGGATTCTAGCCTTGATTCGTTTGAAATAACAGAGAGGAGTAGCACTAGAAGTAAGGGAGTTATGTGAGAGCTTGTGAATCGTGACTGGATGAGTCTCCATTATGGTTATTTTAAATAAACTAGGGATAATTTTATCATTTATTTTAAAGAAGTGCTGAAAAATATCTCTTTTATTATCTCTAAATTGATAAGTTCTGATAAAAGGTAAATTTATCATCACTTTTTGGCACTGATAAAGATTGAAATTTATAAGTTTTGAAAATGTGAAGATAAAATAAATCTTTATCCACACTAAAAATCATGTCTTAAGGTTTGTTTTATCAGATATAAATATTTATCACTAATAAATAATACAAGATTTTTTCAATAAATTTATATAATTATATATTTTTTAATTATAATTTTCCACCAGAATCATCGTCACATGTCATAGAACATCTTCATGTTTTGTAGTTGCGCAAACCAATGGGAATTATGGAAATCCCCCATCATAGATTTACTAACTGATAATTATACCACAACATGATTCTGATATCATAGAATGTCCTCTGTGGATAAATAAAACTCATCAACGGTCTCCCCACCATAAAGAGATTCTCAAAAGCTATAGAACTCATCAAAAAGCTGTTGTTCCTAATGAATCATTTTGGGAAGATCATATTTAAACTAAATACTAGCCAAAGTAACCTCTTCCCTTGATTCTCAAAATACTATATAAAACTATGCAAAGAGATCCATTAGGTACCACTATTCTATGCATTCTTTCAGGACCTAGGTTAGATGTTTACTAATCAAAGAATCTACAACAACATTCCCTTTACCCTAGTTATATGTAATTTTAAAGTCGAAATATTGTAGGTATTTTACCCAACACTACTAGAAGAGATTCAAATCATTTTTAGAGAAGATATTACTAATGATCTTGTAGTCAGAATACATAGTATACATTTATATGAAAAGTTAGTTCTCCCAAACCTTAATTGCGTTCATCACAACTGAAAGTTAAAGGTAATGGGTCAGATAATTCTTCTCATGTGACCTAAGAAGATTAGATCCATAACAATTGACTTGATCACCTTGCATAAGAACACACCCTAAACATGAACCTAATGCATCACAGAAGGACACATAGACTTTCCTTGCCACTAGAAGAGTCTACACCAGCACAATAGTCAAAATATATTTCATCTCAACAAAATAATTTTGACATTTCACATCCCAAAAAATATTAATCCCTTCTTAGTTAGAGTAGTCAATATAGAATCCAACTTTGAGAAATCCATTACACATTAGCACTAGTATATGGCTAAACCCAAGAAGCTATGAATCTTAAAAACATTTTTTGGATTATACGCATGTCATAACATCCTTAACCATTTTAGGATCAACTAAAATACTATGTTCTGACACCATATGTCCTAGAAATATCACACACTGAATCTAGAAATCACATTTCAAAATCTTGGAATAAAGTCAAGGATTTCTCAACAATTCCAAAACTACCCAAAAATGATGTACATGGTCCTCCTAAGACATAGATTAAATAAGGATATAATCCTCAAATACCACTAACAATGTATCAAGATACTCATGGAAAATCATTTTCATTAAATCCATAAATACTACAGGAGTATTGGCTAGAACAAATGTTATGAAAATTATTCATAATGGCCATACCTACTTCAAAAGATAGTTTTATGAATGTTAGATTCTTTTATTCTCAATTCATGGTAACTATATCAAATATAAATCTTCAAGAACTACTGAACCCTAATTAACTGGTTAAACAGAAAATCGGTTTGGGGAAATATATACTTTTTCCTTACTATAACTCGATTGAGTTTTTAGTAATAAAAAAAGGCATAGTGAACAATAATCCTTCTTAGAAAACACAACTGGCACTACCCAAGGTGACACACTTGGTAAAATAATTATTTTCTCTAAACGATATCCAAATTAGTCTTCACCTCTTTCATTTTAGTTGTTTCAATGTTGAAAGAGGGAACATAAAATAGTTTCTTATTAGGAACTAAATTGAAAGAAAACTCTACCTCCCTTACTAGTGGAAAACTATAGATGTTGGAAGGAAAACATTAGAAAACATGATTATAACACGAGTGAGATCACTGCTCAAATATTATCACTCCCTGTCAAAATAAAAAACATATGTCACTTTCCCCAACTATAGAAAAGAAGGACCATCTCTACTCAACCTCAGGTCCCAAACTCCTTGAAAGATACATCATACCTCGTACGGTGTAGTAAAAGAGACCCATTGGAGATAACAATTAATCTAGTCTTGATTCACAATGATCCAATACATACCAAATATTATGTCAATAGGTTTCATGTTAGTAACAAGAAAATCCAAACAAATATAGACATATAATAAAGAGAAAACACAAGTTGGGCTACGAAGACCCTAATCTCTGTTGGTTCCAAGGGGTTTAGTAATATCCATCACATAAGATAAAATACTTATAGGAATATTAATAAAATTAACAATATGGGTTGAAATAAATGAATGAGATTCACCAGTATCAATTAAATCGGTCAATAATGACAAAGATATAATTATGGTACCTCTCACGGTTGATGGACCCATATACACTTCCTATAGAGGCTCTTCATCTATATAATTTTTTTTTCAGCTACCTGAGGATTGAACCCCATTGTTCCTGAATCACCTGATGACACCATAGTTTTAGTAGGAACTTCTGATTTGGTTCAACTAAATGGAGTGGAATAAACAAAGAATGAGTTATTCAAGTGACCCGAGCATCCATAAGAGCCACATATCTTGGGAACCTTAGTGAAAACCCATTTTAAAATGCCCAGCTTTCCCACATTGGTAGAATATCAAAGGGACTCTGTTTGGTGCTTCTTAAGGTCTAGAAAACCAATAATATCAAGAACCATAATGAGAATCCTCATGCTTACTCTTTTTTTAGTGGAATTCACACTTCCCCTAATAGAAAAAGAAACTCCTTCCATCCCTAACATGACTTCTAGGTCTATTTCAATCATCAACACTCTATCCATCACATCAACATTCGAATATAGATTCAATAAGAAAACATGGGAATGAATATCTAGTCGAAGTCTCCCCTCAAACATTCAAGTCTTTATATGCTCATTAGATTTTATCTCAGGTTCAAAATCCAAAAGCTCAGAAGAATGGTTTTTATATTTTGTTAGGGTCCTATAAACTTATTTGAGTTTGAAAAAATCAATAGCCTTGGCCAAAAACATTGACTCTATAAAGAACAAGTCAGTGAAAATAACTTTAATGTCTTTCCAATGTAATCCTTCATGCTTCTTTTCCATCACCATCATGTCCCACCATCTTTTCCTTGGTCCCTCCAACATGAAGGTGGAGCACATCACCTTTATTTCCTTAGTTGTCTCTAAGAACTCAAACAAACACTCAATCATACTCAACAATTCCCCATCACCTTGTGTAGCATTTTATCCTTTGAATCTTGTTGACTTCTAGAAAAGGAACTCCTGAGAAGGATTCTAGAAAACATCCCTCTATGGGTCCATAACTGGAGATTGAATGGGAAATTGTGGGGGTTCATGTCCTAGAGCATGGGAATTACACACAATAACCTCAACTAGACTCAGGCCCATGAAAGGATTTTCTCATTCTAGTTCATAAAAAGAATCTTCATGGATCCAATTTGCACATCATGTCAGAGGCATGATGCCACACAACATCATCAAACAATGAATAAGGAATAAATTTAACACTCATACAAAGAAATAAATGGAAATTAATCCCAACAAATAGAAAAAAATATTTGGATTTCATCACATGAAAATAAAAAGTAGGTAAAATACTAGAGCTAATACTCAAGAAGCCTTTCCCATACCACCCATGGTGACTTAAGTCTCATTGCGGTGAGAGCTAGTTAGGCACTCAATCACAACTACATCTTAAGTCCCAACAATATTACACAACTACATACTAAAATCACATAAATAATCTCAAACTATAGATCTAATACCACTTTATTATGAACCATCCCATATACCTTGGTAACCTGATAACCAAGCCAGTCCTGACAAAGATAGAAGGGTGTTCCTAATTCCCATGGGTTGGTGATTATCACATGACATCATACAAAAAAAAGTGGGAATCAATTTTCTATAAACACCAAGGAAGAATGGGAAACATGGCATTATGGATACAAGAAAAACTACATAGGGATAACTATACAAAAACTCAAACAGGTATAAAAAACAACGTAAAATGACCAAGATACCAGAAAACAGGATAATAAACCAAGTCATAGTTGAAACAACTCTCCAATCCTAAGGATAAAAAACTAGAACTACATTTAAGAGATGTTTTACCCTTTCTCTAACCAGGAAGGAGATAATATACAAGAAACTAAAGGAACAGTTAGGGAGTGAGATAAAATATAATTAGGGTATCACCAAGTACTCCATAATAAGATTCCACATTTAATAAACAAAATAAAACATTAAATTTAAAATAAACTGACTCAGAATTTCAAAACCATACATAAAAAACCCATGATTTACATTTAGGATGATGGAAATACATTAAAAAAATTCTTAATAAACAATTTATATACAATAGTTTATATAATTTTAGAAGGCATGTGTAAAACAATTTATAGATAATGGGATATATTTCGAATATAAACAGGGAGAAATATGGTCATATTAAAAAAGGTATGATAGTTCAAGGATATGGGACTCCCTTACACTCAAATATTTTTCATAAAAATATATGTACACATGTCCTTTAAACACTGGTCAATGAGGACTCATAACCATCCCATCAGGGATGTGACCTTCTACATTTATGTGTCGTTAGGGTTGTAAATATTCAATAGAGTGATGTCTTGAATAACTCACTAACAACCTAGTCTTTCATGTGCTCTAATAAAAATCAATGATGTAAAATTTGTTTTAAAACTATTAAAAATATAATTCATCCCATAATTCCATTTCAATGAAGCTAATTTCCCTTTAAAAACTAATATAAGGGGTTTTAATCGAAGAAATACACTTTTCAATACAAAACCACTAGGTTTTTATCAAAACCATTTTAATCCATATTATTGAATACAACTTTGATATCAATTTCATTAGAACAATTTCGTAATTTAAATTTCATAATTTTCTAAAAATTTCACAGACCCACCAAAATTCATTAGAATTTAGGGTTTATCCCAATTATTGGCCATATCAAATCCAAATACCCACCACACTATAATTGGGTTTTTCAATAAACTAATTAATGTAAATTAAATTTAAATCAAGAAATTGAATTTAAATAAAAATATTGAATTTAAATAAATCGATTTGGGGTTAATCAAATTGTCCATCATAAATGGAATCACCTACCTCGGGTCATGGGATCTCAGGACACAACTCCTAAGTGGGAAAATCCAATTATGATTGCTAGTAGCGAAGATTTGAGAATCAAGACTAGATTCAAGAACTAAAACAAAATGGATTAGATCCTCTAAAAAATGGAGATATAAGAATATCTAGGTAGGAGAGAAGAGAGAGGGGGTAAAGAGGATGAGAAGATGAAACTGACTAGGAAGAGATCAAATTTTTTTTCAAGCATTGATTCTCTTATATATGGGTGTATATGGGACAAAATATCCTCTTGGCAGCCTCCAAGGAATAAGAAAATGCAATAAAGAGGTATCAGACATTCAAGAACTAAACAAGAGGGTTTTAAAATTTTAAAAATTAATTTTCGGATTAAAAATTATCGTACGCATGGTTAGCTGGGTAGGATCACACTGCTAGAAAAACTATGTGCCCTAATTGTACACCTGTTCTCAAGGGTCTTAATAGTTTATCCTTGTTGGGAACATATTTTTTCAAATCGTGCACTAACCATGAAAACCCTCACTACCTGGGTTTGTACAATCTATACTAGTTGGGTGCACAGTTTGGTCAAATCATGTGTCAACCATGCATAGCCCAAAATCCCTTTAAAATTTTCAAAACTTCACCCAAAACAACACAATGAAACCCAACTGAATCATGTTCAAAAGAGGTGTTTAGTAATATGTAAAAAAATTAACAGTGTGTTACAATAAGACTATAATAATAGATAATCCAAAAGTAGTGTCATGTACAATATGATTATGGCTTGTCTTTGCATAAAATGGTAGGAAATACCAGGAAGTAGGAATCCCATACAATACATTTATCAAAGTAAAAAAAACATTTAAAGGAAACTATCACCTACAATAATCACGAGCATAAATAATCCCTATGCTCCCATTCTCCTACACACAACCAATCAAGCATTGTAAATTGGGTGGTTTCCCTGATCACTACCTGCATCCATGAATTCTGTGAGGGTACCCATTGATAACACAAATAGGGTGTGAGATAATACTCATCATGACACCACTAATGGTGTTTATAAAATTTCTAGCCTATTTTTAAAAAATAAAGTTGTGTGCATTATATCATTCATATAAAAGTAATAAAATTAATATGACAAATGTAGATGTGATCCTCTCCACCGAAACATGGCTCTTTATGATGAAAAATCATGCTCCCACGAACAAGGGAAACTATAATCGAGCAACTGTAATAATAGAATGACTATAAATTATAAATAAAAATGTGTGATATTGTCCAGTCTAAAAGATGTAATCAAATACCCATAACAAGGCAATCTATAAGTCATGAAAAATCATCCAAAATGGAATATTCTGATTAAATAGGTGTTAGGCCTAAAAATAAAACTTCTCACGTATAAATTACCAAGGAATACTCATCGAGTACAAAGATAATATCAATGTAAAATCGATAAATTATTCAATGGAATCCAAGGATCCTGTAAAAGGAATTCCAAGAAAGTGCATCCAATGAGTATTGAGGTCATAAGAATCCTATAGAATTAGCATCCAACAATCTCATCCAAGGAATCCACTACCATAATCATTACAGATCCATGGGGTTGAAATTTATATGGAATCTAATGGAATCATAGTCCAAGGATTAGAAATTTACAACAAATCCACTACAAGTATCAAGATCTATAGAGTAGAAATTTTCATGGCATCATATAGGATTATGATATATAGAGTATAAATTTACATGTCATCAACAACCATAATCAATATATTCATCAATTTAAATATCATTTAAGAATCATAAATAGTCCATATGTTCATGAAATAATTTATCATTTCCATTTAAACCCATTTAACCAATTCATTACACATTTATCATTCATGAAATCACATAGGAAGAAGGAAAAACCCTTATCCTATTCATTCATTCAATTATCATTAAATTTATTGAGGCTGCTAATAAAGTTTGTGAGATCTCATATAGCCAACATGGTGGTATATCATCAGGAAGTTACATAAATATATATCAATGTTAGAATAGGTTGAGGTGAACGACCTCCAAACATATAATCATAATGGTGGGAAACCTAAATAGGTCCCAAAAAATTTAAACAAGACACTAATTTAGTTTTAATGGAAACTTTAGAAGGATCAGTGTGTGTCACAACAACAAAAGATAATATAAAACACCAAACATTAAGGGAAAGGTATATAACAACTAATGTAAACCCATTGTATAAAACTCATCTAGTATTGGATCCTAACTAGATCCATATTTGAATAAAATAGAGAAACATATGAATACCCCGGAAAAATGTCATATTGGCTTGCACAAAAATAACTTCATCGATACAAAGACAAATGAAGATATTTGAAAGATGATTCATAAACTAACCGACCTGGATCAAATAATATGAATGACTCTCAAATCAAACATCATATAGAGAAATCAGAACAAATACCACATTTTTGGATTAAAGGAGTTCCCAAATATCAATATGTTTTATATTGGAAATAAAAGGGAAATAGTTTTTAGGTTATAAGAAATTTAAATTAAATCATGGTAATTTCACCCAAAAACATCGGTGCATGGTTGGCCAAACAATGCGCTAATCAGGAGAACCTCATTGCCTCAATAGAGAACTCGTACGGTTCATGAAAATAGTTTGGGAAACCATGTGAAAACTATTCTTTACACCTCTACTAAAAACAATAAAAATTCCTTCACAGTAGTACAACCCTTGCACACAGTTACAGAAAATCATGCACCTTTTTCTGGTCACTGTCAAACCTTGTATAGTATCTCCAAACCATGTATCCTAGGTCTCACAGTTTCCACTAACCATTCTTCTTAATTTCCTTTCCCAAAAAATTGGTCATGGGCTCTGAAAAATCTCCTAACACTCCCCAAAACTCTTGTGAGCTCATTATACACTAATATTAGTTCAATTCCAGTCAATTAAACCCAAAACCAAAACATCCAAACCTTATAGTAAAACCTAGGATATTAATTTTTTCAAACTTCATTGATTTATAGTTTTGTGTTCATTGAGTTTCTCGTGATCATTCACATTATTATGATCAATGTTCTCAATCACTCTTTATTGTTATTTGGAAATTATATTTTTCCTCCATGTCTATATTTTCACTTTCCACTACTTTTATAATATTTGGAAACCTAGTATGTTTTATTCATGATGGTCATTTTATTTAATTTTCTCTCTTTTAAAAAGGAAGTTTTATTAACCCTTTATTCAATGTGGGATTTTAAAAAATGTATTTTCAAATATCAAAATCATGAGTACTGAGCTCATGTTGAAATTTCAATGATGAAATTCAATATAGGGTTTAGAATTTAGCACCCTAATATTTTAAAAAAACACTATATTTGTAACATCCTAGGTAATTAATGAATAAATAATTTTCATATTTATTAATATTTACGAATTAAATATGAATTTTAATTAAAAGGGGTTTCTACGTTCGATACCGTACTCGATACGCAACGATGAGTTTCTTTGAAAACTTACGTTGCACACAAGTAATAAAATAATATTATTTTAAATGTTAGTTAACAAGTAGCCGTTGTACTGGAAAGAATGGATAGAAATAACTAAAATATGATTTTATATGTTTTTAAACGTTTTTACATTTACCCAATAAAAGATAAAGGCTTAAAATATGGAAAGAGTTCAATTTTAGGCATTTATACCCTAATTTTCACTAAGGGTTCACTTATCACCTTTTGACGGCGAACCGTTATTAAATATAGTTTTGATCAATCTTATAAATTCTATTGGACCAAAAATAACTCTTCTTTAGAATCGGGACATCAAAATTTACCTTGTGTAAATTTTTGGTACCTTTCCGATAAAGTTCTTTTTTTAATGAATAGTGTAAAATGTTGTATTTTAATTCAAAACCTCTTTTTAATCTAATTTATTTATATTATTAGATTATCTTTTGAATTGGTTTTAAAGTGAAATTAGAAAATATTTTTACCATTAAATCCAATAGTGGTCGTTGGAATTAATTTCACTTTGAAATCAGACTTAAACTAGTGTCAATCTTTTGATACTTATTGTTTCATAAAAACATGCTATTTGCTCTGACAGCGGGAATTAATTATTAAATTAATTAATGTGACTTATATATTTTGAATTTTGTAAAATAGATTTCATTTTTGAATTCGTAATATCAAATATAGCTCAGGGTGAATTTTTGGTAATTTTCTGAAAAAATTCAATTTTTAATGAATAGTGAAACCACTAAGTGGTACTTATAAAAACTGATTTTTCCGTTTAAATGAAATTTTGCCATCATTGTGTTTTGATTTTCAAAAATCCGACATACATGGTTGTCATTAAGAAGTAAAATGTGGAGCAATGAGATTAAAATAATTTTTTGGTGAATAGTAACTTATTAAGTTTTTAATCGCGATTAGTGGTAATTAGTGTAGTTTAAGGTACAAATAATATTTTAATAATATGATATGACCTAGACACATGTCCTAACCTCATTGGATGTGTCATGGCCGACCAAGACAATCCATGGGTCAACTCGGGGACCCCATAGAGCCACTTTGGTTGGAAAATTACATAAATACCTTTTATTTAATGTTAATGTAAAAAATGGCACAAACATGATATGTTTTACTAAAACAGTTTTTAAATGGGGTTATACAAGTCAGATTTTTGATTATAAATAGTAATTGGAAAGATAATAGGATTTCCTACATCATATTATTTTTTTATAATTTTTAGACATTAAATAAATTAAATTATTTATGACATAATAATGATGCAGCGATGACATCATTATTTGACGATTTAAATAAAATGGAAAGATAATGTAAAATCTATGAACTAAACATGTCCAAAACTTATTGGATGGGTGGATTTATAACCCTTATCACCTTATACACGAATTATATCAATGTGGGACATTTTAAAACCGAAACACATTTTCAAATAAAGTAATATTTCTTTACTTTCCAAAAGTGCCCATCCTCTCCTCTTATAAAAGGCCCCCACCTCTACCACCTTACACACACTCCTCAAGCCTTTGGCTCGGCCAACCCCTGCCCATTTACTCTATCCACATCCCTCTCCTCATCCTATAGGATTCCCTTTTTGCATAATCCTTTCAAAGAAAGCCTTTAGGCTCAAATCAAAAGGAGTTACACTTTTAAAGGTAATTCATTCTCTCTTGTTCATTTGTTTTATTTTGCTTCTCCAACCCCCCAAACTCTTTTTATTTACTTCTTTTGTAACAACACCAGTATCTTAAATATACTATGATGTTGTTATAAGATTTATTCGAGCTAAACTCTCACAAAACTACATCGAATGGTTAAAGAACATACGGTTTCCGTGGATGGCGAAATTCTGCCTCCCGAAACGATGATTGTTCAATACTCATTTAACACCTTAAAAGGTGGCCATTATGATGTCACTATTTTTATATATGATATATAATATGTTTATTCTTTCCTTAAACTTCTGTATTTATCATTTTGGGCGTACCTTTATGGTTTCCATTATGGGTAAACACGATATCTTCATTTAAGGAAGTGCGGACTGCCGCCCCCTCCAAGTGACGTGATTCGTTAATGCCATATGTGGGACGTGTAAAGTATGGATTTAAAGTTATTATATATGATGTTATACTGGAATTATAATATACCTCTATATCATTATTATTTGTTTCCATTAAAGTATGAGATAGAAATGAAAGTAGCGTTCATGCGTACGTACGGCTTACCGTCTCCATGAACGGTGCATTTCATTTCTTATCCCCAAATGTAATGTACTCTTAAAAGTACATGTATATAATGGATATATATAATGAATGATATATCTACATGATTAATATAATTCTGTAATTAAAATATACATACCTCTCATTAAGTTTTAATTCCATTAATATGAAAAAGAAATGAAAGTAGCGTTCATGCGTACGTACGGCTTACCGTCTCCATGAACAGTGCATTTCATTTATTACCTCTAAATGATAATGTAATATTATAAATACGTGTATATGCTGGATATATATGATATATATGATATCCAAATCAAGAATGTCATTCTGGATATAAAGAACCTTTGACCACACGAACAACATGTAATTGTAAGAAGTCCACTTTCGACGTAAGAACCAAATATCGACCAAACAAACATTATTAACATAAATGATTAAATAATGTTTATAACATGGAAATAAGTGATATAAAAGGAATAATTAACTTTAAAAAGGTTCTTAATCAAGTATAAATTAACTCAAGTTTATTATTCAGGACGTTAAAGAACGATCGAGTCAAGTCGGACCCGAGGTAATGGACTTCGTCTCAATCTCCTTTCATTGAGGCATATTTCGTTTTATACACAACTTTATTTTATACGGTGTATAAACCCCTTTGACTTTTACTTTAATACAAAATGAATATTTTTCTACGAAGCGTTTTACTAAACGAAAAAAGGAATGTTTTTAACGTACGCGGTGACAACGACCTTTTCCGACGCCGCGAGTATTATTTGGTCTTTGGCTTCCTGAACAAGTCGTAATGTTTTTTTTAAAATGAAATAAATACCATATAATATTTTATGTATTTTGGTATTGAAAATGGTTTTTATAATGGATTTGTTATGTCAATATATTTGAGTGATATATTGTGGTCAAAGTGTGAAAATGTTTTCTTTCCTTTATGTTTGCTTTATGTCTTATGATTTTATAATGGTACTTGGACATTTGACGGGTGGTTACGTGATGAACCATATGAAGGGTGGTGCCGTGAATACCAGGATGGGTGGTTACGTTAAAACCTCCAATGCATTGGGTATGGAAGTCATCCGTATGGCTATTCCATTAAGTAGGTATGGAAATTGGCCGTATGGCTATTCCATTTAAGTGATATGTGTGGAAGTCGATCGTATGGTTATTCCACTTAAGTATGTTTATGTCCCAAGTTACCTTTATATATGTTATGTGTTCTTTATATGGGTTTTATGGTAATCCTTTGGTTACAAAAAGGTATGTAATGATACTTTATTCAGTGAAGAGTTTTTACTACTTCATGAGGGTGAAGGTATTACTTTGATAGAGTATACATGGTTTACTTGATGTTTGAAAAACTAACAGTTTTCATTCTTTGTGTATCCCTTACTGAGCTTTTTATGCTCACCCCAAGTTTTTTTGAAATGTTTTTCACAGGACTTAATGTGGAATAAGGTCATGGTTGGGATCAAGGGAATGTCATGCTATATAAAACATGGAACTAGACATGTTTATTTTAAGAGTTTTTTTATGGAAACTTAGTAGAAGTGACTACTTTGTAATATTTTTGAGATGCAATAGTTATGTTATAATTCTCTAAAACTCTAAACCTGAAAAGATCCTCAACGTTAATTATTCATTTAATTCAATATTAATTAAGGTTTAAGGCCGGGGCCTTATAGTTGGTATCAGAGGTCGGTTTAGACAACTTTAGGAGTTAGAAAAGTGTTAAATTATAATATGATTGAAATGATATAGCATTTACAGATTACCATGTTGCTTCGCCTAAGATATTTCTGTGTTCAGAATGGTTTTTCATAGAGGAAACAGAACCGATTTTCTGGGAAGGCATACAGAGGCAAATGACCTTCCAAATCACCATACTAAGATGGTCAGATTCAGAATTGAGCAGTTTACTTCAGTGATGGCTCAGTTGAATCAGGTGATAAGTTTGTGGTTGTTTTCATCGATGATATTTTGGTGTTTTCTAAAAGTAAAGAGGAGCATGAAAGTCATTTAAGGGTTGTTTTGAAAACCTTAAAAGAAAAGAAATTGTATGGGAAATTCAGCAAGTGTGAGTTTTGGTTGCAACAAATTTCTTTCCTTGGTCACATTATTTCAAAAGATGGTATAACTGTTGATCCTACTAAAACAAAAGTTTTTGAAGAATGGCCGAGACCCACAAATGTAACCGAGATCCGTAGTTTTCTTGGATTGGAAGGTTACTACCGAAGGTTTGTTGAAAATTGTTCACGGTTATCTAGTCCAATGACTAAGCTAACTCGTAAGGGTGTTAAGTTCATCTGGACAAAAGAATGTGAAGATTTTTTTTCAGGAGTTGAAAAGAAGATTGGTGAATGCTCCAGTTTTGGCACTTCCTTCCAGGAATGGTGAGTTTGTTATATACAGTGATGCTTCATTGAAAGGACTTGGTTGTGTCCTTATGCAGAATGATCAGGTAATTGCTTATGCTTCCTGACAGTTGAAAACTCATGAGGTAAATTACCCTACACATGATTTAGAATTATCTGATGTTGTCTTTGCTTTAAAAATTTGGAGGTATCATTTGTATGGAGTAAAGTGTGAAATATATACTGATCACAAAAGTTTAAAGTATATATTCACTTAGAAATAATTAAACATGAGACAGAGGAGATGTCTTGAATTAATCAAGGATTATAATTGCACAATTCATTACCATCCGGGAAAAGAAAATAAAGTGGATGATGCTTTGAGTCGAAAAAGTAATGCTTCATTAGCAATGTTGCGTTTGGAACGTGATCCTTTGGTTAAAGATTTGATGAACTTTGGCATAGAAGTTGTTGGTACATGATTTTCTTCTGTTTTGTTTCAGGTATCAGTGAGATCATCTCTATCAGATAGAATCAAGCAAGCACAGAAGCAAGACAGTGAGTTGCAGAAAAAGGTATAACTAGGTTAGAAAGGTAAGTTGCCTGAATTCAACATTGATAGTGATTGCGTTTTGAGATTTGGGAAGAGATTGTGTGTGCATTGTGATTCATAGTTGAAGAGGGAGTTGTTATGTGAAGCTCATAGTTCTCCATTTTCAGTTCATCCTGGTAGTACTAAGATGTACAGAGATCTGCGGGAGTATTACTGGTGGGATGGAATGAAAAGAGATATTGCTGATTTTACTGTGAAGTGTTTGACATGTCAACAGGTTAAAGCAGAGCGACAGTTACCGAAAGGGATGCTTCAACCTTTACTAGTTCCAGAGTGGAAATGGGAGAATATATCCATGGACTTTGTTGTGGGATTACCGAGGACATCTCGAGGTAATAATGCAATCTGGGTTATTGTTGATCGTTTGACCAAATCATCTCATTTCCTTGCTATACGAGATACTTTCTCTCTAGGTCAACTTTCCCATTTGAATCTTAATGATATAGTCAGGTTACAGGGAGTTACCCTCTCCATTGTATCTGATCATGATCCCAGGTTCACATCTAACTTTTGGAAAGGCCTTCAGAAGTCGTTGGGTACTAAATTAAATTTTAGTACAGCTTTTCATCCTCAATCACATGGGCAGTCAGAACGAACAATTAAGACCTTGGAGGATATGCTATGAGCTTGTTCGATGGATTATCAGGGATGTTGAGACCAACATCTTTCTTTGGTTGAGTTTTCTTATAATAACAGCTTTCATTCCAGTATACAGATGGCACCATTTGAGGCATTATATGGGAAGCGGTGTCGAACTCCAGCATTTTGGGATGAAGTGGGTGAAAGGAAGCTGATGGGACCAGAATTGGTAGAAGAGATGGCAGAAAAAGTTCAGCTGATTCAGAAACACATGAGAACAGCTCAGAGAAGGCAGAAGAGTTATGCGGATAACCAGAGGAATGATCTATCTTTCGAGGTAGGTGATCATGTTTTTCTCAAGGTTTCTCCATGGAAAAGTGTGATGAGATTTGGTAAGAAAGTAAAGCTGAGTCCAAGGTTTATTGGACCATATGAAATTCTGGAGAAAGTTGGATCAGTTTCTTACCGAGTGGCTTTACCTCCGAGTTTATCTCAGGTACACAATGTTTTTCATGTTTCAATGTTGAGGAAGTATAGGCCAGATCCATCTCATGTTTTGAGTCCAGAGGTAGTTCAGCTAGAGGAGAACCTATCTTATGAAGAACAACCAGTCCAGATTCTTGATCATAGGGAGCAGGTGTTACGGAATAAGGTGATTCATCAGGTGAAGGTTTTGTGGAAAAACCATGCGATTGAAGAGGCAACGTGGGAATCAAAAAATGCTATGAGGGATAAATACCCACACTTATTTTGATAAGTGAATAAAATTGCGAGGACACAATTCTCAAAAGGGGGGAAGGATGTAACATCCCAGGTAATTAAAGAATAAAGAATTTTCATATTTATTATTATTTATGAATTAAATATTAATTTTAATTAAAAGGGGTTTCTACGTTCGATAGCGTACTCGATACGCAACGATGAGTTTCTTTGAAAACTTACGTTGCACACAAGTAATAAAATAATATTATTTTAAATGTTAGTTAACAAGTAGCCGTTGTACTGGCGGTAATGGATAGAAATAACAGAAATATGATTATATATTTTTTTAAATGTTTTTACATTTACCTAATAAAAGATAAAGGCTTAAAATACGGAAAAAGAACAATTTTAGGCATTTATACCCTAATTTTCACTAAGGGTTCACTTATCACCTTTTGACGGTGAACCGTCATTAAATATAGTTTTGATAAATCTTATAAATTCTATTGGACCAAAAATAACTCTTCTTTATAATCAGGACATCAAAATTTACCTTGTGTAAATTTTTGGTACCTTTCCGATAAAGTTCTTTTTTTTAATGAATAGTGTAAAATGTTGTATTTTAATTCAAAACCTCTTTTTAATCTAATTTATTTATATGATTAGATTATCTTTTTAATTGGTTTTAAAGTGAAATTAGAAAATATTTTTACCATTAAATCCAATAGTGGTCGTTGGAATTAATTTCACTTTGAAATCAGACTTAAACTAGTGTCAATATTTTGATACTTATTGTTTCATAAAAACACGCTATTTGCTCTGACAGTGGGAATTAATTATTAAATTAATTAATGTGACTTATATATTTTGAATTTTGTAAAATAGACTTCATTTTTGAATTCTTAATATCAAATATAACTTAGGGTGAATTTTTGGTAATTTTCTGAAAAACTTCAATTTTTGATGAATAGTGAAACCACTAAGTGGTACTTATAAAAACTGATTTTTCCGTTTAAATGAAATTTTTCCATCATTGTGTTTTGATTTTCAAAAATCCGACATACATGGTTGTCATTAAGAATTAAAATGTGGTTCAAAGAGATTAAAATAATTTTTTGGTGAATAGTAACCTATTAAAATTTTAATTGCGATTAGTGGTAATTAGTGTAGTTTAAGGTAAAATTAATATTTTAATAAAATGAGATGACCTAGAAACATGTACTAACCTCATTGGATGTGTCATGGACGACCAAGATAAGCCATGGGTCAACTTGGGGACCCCATGGAGCCACTTTAGTTGGAAAATCACATAAATACCTTTTATTTAATGTTAATGTAAAAAATGGCAGAAACATGATATGTTTTACTAAAACTATTTTTAAATGGAGTTATACAAGTCAGATTTTTTATTATAAATAGGAATTAGAAAGCTAAAAAAATTTACTACATCATAGTATTTTTTTTATAATTTTTAGACATTAAATAAATTAAATTATTTATGACATGATAATGATGCAGCGATGAAATCAATATTTGACGATTTAAATAAAATGGAAAGATAATGTAAACTATATGAACTACACATGTCCCAATCTTATTGGATGGGTGTATTTCGAACCCTTATCACCTTATCCACGAATTATAATAATGTGGGACCTTTTAAAACCGAAACACATTTTCAAATAAAGTAATATTTCTTTACTTTCCAAAAGTTCCCCTCCTCTCCTCTTATAAAAGGCCCCCACCTCTACCACCTTACACACACTCCTCAAGCCTTTGGATCGGCCAACCCCTGCCCATTTACTATCTCCACATCCCTATACTCATCCTAGAGGATTCCCTTTCGGCAGAATCCTTTCAAAGGAAGCCTTTAGGCTCAAATCAAAAGGAGTTACACTTTTAAAGGTAATTCATTCTCTCCTGTTCATTTGTTTTATTTTGCTTCTCCAACCCCCTAAAATCTTTTTATTTACTTCTTTTGTAACAAAACCAGTATCTACAATATACTAGGATGTTGTTATAAGATTTATTCGAGATATAATCTCACACAACTACATCCAATGGTTAAAGAACATACGGTTTCCGTGGATGGCGAAATTCTGCCTCCCGAAACGATGATTGTTCATTACTCATTTAACACCTTCAAAGGTGGCCATTATGATGTCACTATTTTTATAAATGATATATAATATGTTTATTATTTCCTTAATCTTATGTATTTTTCATTTTGGGCATACTTTTATGTTTTCCATTTTGGGTAAACATGATATCTTCATTTAAGGAAGTGCGGACTACCGCCCCCTCAAAGTGATATGATTCGTTAATGCCATATGTGGGACGTGTAAAGGATAGATTTAAAGTTATTATATATGATTTTATACTGGAATTATAATATACCTCTATATCATTATTATTTCTTTCCATTAATGTATGAGATATAAATGAAAGTAGCATTCATGCGTACGTACGGCTTACCGTCTCCATGAACGGTGCATTTCATTTCTTATCCCCAAATGTAATGTACTATTAAAAGTACATGTATATAATGGATATAAATAATGAATGATATATCTAAATGATTAATATAATTATGGAATTAAAATATACATACCTCTCATTTAGTTTTAATTCCATTAATATGACAAAGAAATGAAAGTAGCGTTCATGCGTACGTACGACTTACCGTCTCCATGAACGATGCATTTCATTTATTACCTCTAAATGATTTTGTAATATTATAAATACATGTATATTCTGGATATATATGATATATATGATATCCAAATCAGGAATTTCATTCTGTATATAAAGAACCTTTGACCACACGAACAACATGTAATTGTAAGAAGTCCACTTTCGACTTAAGAACCAAATATCGACAAAACAAACATTATTAACATAAATGATTACATAATGTTTATAACCTGACAATAAGTGATATAAAAGGAATAATGAACTTTAAAAAGGTTCTTAATCAAGTATAAATTAACTCAAGTTTATTATTCAGGATGTTAAAGAACGATCGAGTCAAGTCGGACCCGAGGTAAGGGACTTCGTCTCAATCTCCTTTCATTGAGGCATATTTCGTTTTATACACAACTTTCTTTTATACGGTTTATAAACCCCTTTGACTTTTACTTTTATACAAAAGGAATATTTTTATACAAACGAAAAAAAGGAATGTTTTTAACCTACGCGGTGACAACGACCTTTTCCGCCGCCACGAGTATTATTTGGTCTTTGGCTTCCTAAACAAGCCGTAATGTTTTTTTTAAAGTGAAATAAATACCATATACTCTTTTATGTATTTTGGTATTGAAAATGGTTTTTATAATGGATTTGTTTTGTCAATATATTTGAGTGATATATTGTGGTCAAAGTGTGAACATGTTTTCTTTCCTTTATGTTTGCTTTATGTCTTATGATTTTATAATGGTACATGGACATTTGATGGGTGGTTACGTGATGAACCATATGACGGGTGGTGCCGTGAATACCAGGACGGGTGGTTACCATATAACCTCCAATGCATTGGGTATGGAAGTCGGTCGTATGGCTATTCCATTAAGTATGTAGGGAAATTCGCCGTATGGCTATTCCATTTAAGTGATATGTGTGGAAGTCGACCGTATGGTTATTACACTTATGTATGTTTATGTCCCAAGTTACCTTTATATATGTTATGTGTTCTTTATATGGGTTTTATGGTAATCCTTTGGTTACAAAAAGGTATGTAATGATACTTTATTCAGTGAAGAGTTTTTACTACTTCATGAGGGTGAAGGTATTACTTTGATAGAGTATACATGCTTTACTTGATGTTTGAAAAACTAACAGTTTTCATTCTTTGTGTATCCCTTACTGAGCTTTTTATGCTCACCCCAAGTTTTTTGGAAATGTTTTTCACAGGACTTAATGTGGAATTAGGTCAAGGATGGGATCAAGGTAATGTCATGATATATAAAACATGGAACTAGACATGTTTCTTTTAAGAGTTTTTTTATGGAAACTTAGTAGAAGTGGCTACTTTGTAATCTTTTGAGATGTAATAGTTATGTTCTAATTATCTAAAACTCTAAACCTGAAAATATCCTCAACGTGAATTATTAATTTAATTCAATATTAAGTAAGGTTTAAGGTCGGGGCCTTATAATATTTGATATCATATTCATCACACAATACCAAGCTTAAACGAACCATGAAATATTAATATTTAAATATAATAGATATAACATTGTGATTATGTTGGTATGTATGAATAATAAAAAAAATTATGATTTTTTTGTAAAAGTACTTTATAATGAAAATGTATTGATTAGTTCATAATAAATAAGTACTCAATTTCTACTAACGACCTTTTATGCTTCAAAAATAATGTGTCTTCAAAAATATATTTTACTAAATTTTATGAGGGAATATTATATTTAATTTCTAAAACATTTATATATTTTATCTGATAAAAAATGATTTCATTTTTGAATTTGTAATATCAAAATTATATTATGGTGATATTTTTGATTTTTTCTAAAAAGATTGATTTTTCAATGAATGGTAAAAAATATAGATTTTTGTAAAATTATCATTTATTTTTCTTAAAAATTCATATTATGTATTAAATTAGATCTATAATTAATATAATAACACTTTAATTACATATAATATAATTATTTACTTATTAATAATCATTATAGTTTATTTTTTATAGGTATATTTTTATGCTTTAAAATGCATTTTCAGAATTTTTTTTAATTACATACTATTTATTTATTTCAATTAATTAAAATAATATTTAATTATGAATTATTTAAATGATATTTATAGATTATATAAATGTGAATTTATATTCATATAATGATAAAAACTAGTCATAAAATTATTTTAATATTTTCTTATACTTGAAAGATGCATTATTCTAAAAATAGGTTTTCATCACCTTTTATGTGTTTAATTTTAAATTAAATTCTGTCACTTATAGAAATTGAATCATGAAAAATTTATTCCAAATTGGGAATCATGAGGTCTAAATTTTGAAAATACTTCCCTCTTATTTTTTCCATTATGAATTGTAACCTTTGTAAACATTATCACAACATTAAAGGTAAAATGGGTTAATTAATGTTAAAAATAATATGATAAAGACTAAAATTAACCCAAAATATTTACTTTAATATATTTTATGTGAGTATTTAGACCATCATAATCCAATATTTTAATTTATGATAATTTTTTTATTTGAAATGACTTTTATATTATTTTATGTAAATATAAAGTCAAAAATGTCACTCTCCTATTTTTAAAATCTATAAAATTTATGTGACAATGATAAAAAGGAAGAATGTTAAATTATAAATGTTTCTTTTAAATATAATTTTTTTATCATGGTAATTTATTTTTAATTTTTAGTTGTGAAATAATTACTTTAAATATGTATGCAACGATGACTCAATACTCGTGAAAACAGTAAAAAAATCAAGTAAATCATTTTAAAAACTCTTAAAGTAATATTTTTTGGGTGATTTAAGGTGTCCCAAAAATTAAATAGATAAAAATAAAATAAAATGTATTTTTTAATGTATTATATTCTACTTAAATTAGTTTCATGTCATTTTCAAAGTCAATATAAATAAATACTATCAAAAGTGACATTAATTATATTTTATAATAAACAATATTGTATTAAATGATTTATAATTCATAAAAACATATATTCATACATGTTAATATTTTATGGTAAAAAATACAAACCATGTTCAATTTATTAGTCACTTATCTTTTTTTAACTTTTTTGATCCCTAAAGAGTAAAAAACCTTGATTTCATGGTAATTGTCAAAAGGGTTAACATGGGATAAAACAAAGAGGTAATGGTTAAAACATCACAAAAACATGTCTAGATTTTATTAGATGAGTTTATTTTTGTCTCATAATCATCCAATATTATAATTTTATAAATTTATATAAATTTCTAGAAAATTAATTTATATTAATTCAATACTTTAAGTAATTCCAAAAGCTATCCTCCCCACCAAATTTCCATTTTTTAAAAATTCCCCCTCCCCTAATTTATAAAAGGGAACATCATATCCTCTAGTATATACACTTCAAGAACCATTTGGTCTTGCCTAGACCAACCCAAATAACTTTATAACATCCCTCCTCGTGTACTAGAGGTGCAATTTTGACCATAATAATAACCTTATAGGGATTAAGTTGTAAAGAAAATGAGTTTTGAAGAAGATCTGCATCTTTTGACTGAATTTTTTAGTTTTAATTTTTCTTCTATATCCTTCAAATATTTTTCAAAAATTATGAAATAATAATGAAAAGTATCATACATATACTGATATATTTTTATACTAATAGAATAACATATACCCATATCCACCTTCTGTGAAATGTGAAATGAATCCATCGTCTGTGTGTACATAGAACTACCACCTCACGAACTCATGTAATTAATTTTCTATCGTTTCCACCCACAAATGGTTATAATGATGAATTTAATGTATATATATATATATATGATATTCATGATTTATTTAAAATTCTATAAATTTAATATATCATATATTTTCTTATCTTTCCATTCATTTGAAAATTATAACATCGTCTGAGAGTACATGTGGATTACAACATCCATAAAGAGATGTGATTTTTTTATCACCACATCACATGATTGGTATATATATGTGTTATAGAATTCTTCCCTAAGTTCCACTGAACTATGACCCTAAGATGGTGGGCCATAAGACCTCAATAACCTCTCCCCGATTGGTAGAGGCTACCTACTAGATGAAAGGGCCTAGGATGTTTCCATGTAGAGAATATGATATCATAGATCATAGTATGAACAATATTAAATGATAACAAAAAATGGTATAATCATAATAGAAATAGATAGTAGTGGATGATGATGTAAATAAACCATGTTGAATAAGAAAATAACTAGTGGAACTAGAATATCAATAATGGATACAAATTGATGATGATGATGTCAAATGTATATACGAAATATGAGTACGGGGTTATAGAGATACATACACATACTACTTGTTGGAAAAATATGAAAATGAAAAAAAACTACTACTGAAAGCATCTCAAGTGTAGGATCAATCCTCTACCTCATTCTCCATCCTAAAGCAATAAATCAATCAAGCATCAAAAGTAGTATGATTTCTTTTGTCCACACGTATGATCATGAAATATTCTTGGGTTCCTAAGGAATCCCAAGTAGTGTGTGAGATATAGTTCTTAGTAGGCTAGCACCCACGGTGTCTAGGTCGAACCATTTCATGCAATAAAAAAATGATAGTGTACCATAATAGAAAAATGTAGGGGCGAAAAACAAATAAATAATAAACACCTTGGTCTGGGATCCTAAATAGACACCCGACCGATATCACCTGCTTCAGCCTAATCCAGATATCTAAAAATAAGTACATGTGCAAGTCATAACATTCATACAAGGTCTAATAAAAAATGATTGACAAGATAATAGAAATACCCCAAGATTGTCCTTTATCATGGAGGTTATATTTCCTTGTCATCATATAAGAATGATCATGATATAAAAGTAAGACATCACATGTGCCTAAGAAATCAATAAATATATCATATCCATGGGTGGAGTCCCAAGATCATCTAAGGAAATCTAAAAATAATCTAAAGGGTCACAACAGGTGTATCCAATATAAACAATACCTTTTAGTCCATCCAAGGAAACCCATATGATATCTCTTGTATCACTCAAGGTATGCTGAACTCTGAGTCTATACCAAGTATCTCACATAGGTAACCAGGTATCACCTAAGTCATAACGTTTCCATATTTCCCATGATTTCATCCCTAGTTACTCCCTTAAGAAATTGGTTTCACTCACAAGTATATGTAAACTGTCCGGAGAGAATAGACCTGGAAATCCAAAGTATTTCTCTTAGCGCATTGACTAATTCCAACTAATCATGGTGATTCTAACCATGGTATCCTTAATTTGGTACCCATGTTCTCTATCGGCCCATAGTAGGTGAGCCATATCTAATAAGGCACATCACAAGTAAATTCAAATCTATATAATCACATGCCATCAAAATCATGGCAAGGACTCATCCTAACTTTCTATCCATTCAATAAAATTCAAACCATAATATTGGGAACAAGGAATTAGACATAAAATTAATCTCAAGGGTCCAAGACGTGACCACTAAGCAATGTTTAATAAGCATAAGCAATGGAATCTAAGAATAAGACCAAGGAATTAGAATAACATATGTATAAGGCAATGAAATAAGACATGAATAAAGGTATATAACCAAATTTCATATGAAATTAATGTAAGACATATATAATTCAATGTGAATCAATGTGAATGAGCATTTAAATATAAGGTGTGAGGAATAATGCTTAAAGTCCAATCTCATGGCTATCAATTTATCTTAATACAATTAAATTATTAATTCATTTAACAACGATTAAAATCACAAAAATAGATTTAACCATTTTTGAAATTGGAAAATGGCTATTAATAGTGGTAACACTAAAATGGGTGGCCAATGACAAGGTGAACAACCCCTGAATGGGTTTTGCTGTAAGTAGGGGTCACATAGGAAATGAGAAACCCTTTAATTTAATTTATTCATAACATTCAAGGAATATAAAGAAGTTTCTATTGTGAAATAGAATGAGAAATTATTTATAATATGATGAAAGTATAGGAAAGACCCAATACCACCTCTTTCAATGTAGTCATTCTCTACTTGTCCATTATCAAGCCTCGATTCGACCTAGAATGAAATAAATTGAAGGATTTATCAAACTCCAAAAAAATAGGGAAAGAGTCATCACACCAAAATAGATCAATGTATAGAAGATGAACCATGAAATAAAATATTTTGGAAGGAATATATTACTGAGGGATTTCCATTGCATCATATGATAAAGGATTCTAACACCAGAGGATGAATACAGAATAAACCCTATAATGAGGGTGTTGGAGAAAACCACATGTGAATAAGGGAGGAAAATCCCTCTAGAAGAGAGAAAGGGATAAGTGAGGTTTAATTAAAAAACTCATTAATTTAAAATTTCACATTTTACCAAAAATATTGGTCCGTCATGGTATGGACACCCGATTTGGCCAACCCATGTGCCAACCATGCGACACCCACATCCTAAGAAACCCACCTCGGACGGTTGTGTTGAATGGTTTTCCTAATTATGTTCTAGACATGTGTTGAATAGTGAGAGGTTAGTAACAAAGTGTCAGTAACTATATGGGAAAGTTTAAAAGTTTAGGTAAACCATTAGCAGCATGTACGACACCTTCTTCTCATACGAAACATGCTACGCTGTTTGCTTTTTAGAGGTGCACAGCTTCAAACAAACTCTACACCCTCTACAGTCCTTCCAAACCTATTATTTTCAAGTCTAACACTCCCAAAACTGAATTATATCCTCTAGGGAACCCTCAAGAATTTACCCATGTCTCAAAAAATACTTTTATGTATTCCATCTCTTTAAATTTCATTCTAAATCTCGGTTTTCAAAATGGACCATCCACTAAATGATAAAATTCAAATTCCCTTCGGAATTTCATCTGGTCCAAAAAATGGGATGATATAAGTTTATTTGAGGAAATAATTTGGTATTTTTGATATAATAATCATTCTATAAATATAAAAAAAACTTATTATCTTTCTATAATGGTTATTGAAAATGGAAATTTCACTCATGAGTATGTATAGCCTACCGTCTCCATGACTATAATATAGTTCATTTTTCAAAACTATATATAATGGTTAGTTTTAAATGGGAAATTGATGTATAAAAATGATAATTATTTCATGATTATTATACTAGAGATAATTGAATAATGACTCATTTGACCATGATCAACACACAGAAGTCATGTTGATATTATGAACTAAACGTCCTCAAAACACCCGAACTGGAATTAACTAATTATGTAATTAAATATGTCACTAAAATAAATGAAATAAATGGTTTATTTATAAGGTATTAAACTATTATAATGTTATTAATAAATAAAATAATTTATATAATTTTATTATATTCTAGTTATAGGAAATGCATTGCATTTCCCGATTCAAGGTATTAAATTTCATCTAAAATTTCCTTCATTAAAGCATATTTTAATATTATGTACCAAATTACTTTATATGATTCATATACAAACCCTTTTACATGTTATATCATGAATCCTTAATAATTTATTTTATTTTATAGTTGTACTTAAAAATTATTTCATCCAATTGGATTGGACTTGAAAGTTACTAAATGGTAATGGGTAGGTTAATGTAATTTAATTTCATTTGGTTATATTACTTATTCATTGCTTATTTTATGTAAAAAGTAATTTTTAGAACTTAATATAGGAGTGTGGGTTTGGGGATATTACATTTTTTACTTAGTAATTAGATTCCTATGTGTTTATTTTCAACAAATAGTACATCTTCGTGTCCCATTGTGACATTTACCCCGATCCTTCTTCCCACATTATTGACATATAGGAAGATGAATCTTATTACATACATAGTATTTATAAAATTAACTCCCATAAAACTATTTTTTTTATTATTCGGAGTTTTCGGAAAATAATTAAGGTTCATGTTTTTAATTATAAATTGATATGTTTGCTTATGCATAACCATAAATGTTTTTACTCCAACTTTTACCCCGATTGGTTTCTCTTATATACAACCACTACATTGTCCTTAATATCCATTTATAACATATTTATTCCTAGTTTTAGACATTTACTAAAAAATATATTAGTGTGGGTATAAAAAATAAACAAATAAAAATAGTCAATCATATGATTATGAAAATAATCACCATTATTTCCAAAATTAGCATCTTATTTCAACCCATGGAACTATAAGTTTATCTCATGTCAGTATGGATAATTATGTATTATAATAGATTTACTCCTCAATTTTAATATAATGTTTCAAAAAGATCATATGAATGAACTAAATCAAGTCCACTAGGAGTGTCCAGATAGGTGTCTAGTCTTAGGTCCACTGATCACGCACCGATTGATGTTCAAGTTGATAATCAAATATCCTTTTAGGATGTTTCACCTTAGTTATATCTATTCCACAACCCAATCCACTTTTTAGTATCCATATATGAATATAATTGCTTGAAAACCACATAATCTGTAAATTAAAAAATTTTAGGATGCTTCCCTAAACATAGAATTCCCATGGGATTTCACTAAATTTTACTAATACTAGTATATAGAAATAACCAACCCCTATTATGATGACAACAAATGTGACCCAAGAATAAAATACATAAATATTTCATTATTTTAGTTTAATATTCAATAGATCCACAATAATACACACCCAATAACTATAACATTTTTGTTAATTAAGATAATAGATGCATAGTAAAATTATTTCAAAAAATATCTCTAATAACTCTAAAAAAGTTCTTCTCTCATAGTATCATTCTTAGAAATATCCTACTTTAAACCTTTATTTTAGGCTTAGGGGGAAAGTAAACATAATAATGGGTGATCTTATATGGTTTCTAAGCGTAAACATGGAAGATATAAATCAATGACCATATATAATCATAAGATAAGGGTATGAGGGAATTATCATAACTTATGAAGTTCATTCCCAGTCAATCATAGATCATCAATCCTTATTCATGGAATAAATCTTTATCATTTCAAAATACACGAGTCTTAAGAGTAAGTAATCATCATTATTCAATCACAATCCATGATATTATATTATAATATTTTGGTAGAAATGATGGAATAATTGTATGTATATAAAATCATTTCATTAGTAAAACCTCACTACCAATACTATCATAGTGGAAATATCCCTATATTGGATTGGGTTCATTTCCCATTCCATCATTTACTTAGACAAGGTTCACTCCCAAGATTATCATTTTAGACAGAGTCCCTTAATGAGACGAGTTCACTCCCCATTATGGTCTATATTATCCCATTAGATATAAATCATTACCCCATGAATTAGATTTATTTAGTGTACCCACCCATAAAATAATTAAAACAATATATGTTTGTTCCATAATATCATAGAAACATTCACCATTTGATCATATAGTCACTTATGGAAAAGAAATAGCTTTCATAAACATTTTATCATCACATAATCAAAATACTTCCATAGAAAAGACAAGTATAGTGTTATTATATCATATACCTAAAGAAACTCAAGAAACCTCAATTCATGTTGACATGGATGAAAATACCTTTAATATAGCATTTGACCATTTCGTTGAAAACTGGGGAAAATAAATTTTTCTTTCAGCATCTCTAAAAACTAAAAAAATTCCGAACATTGAGAGAAAAAATATTTCAAAATAACCATGGAAAATTAAAAAGTAAACTTGAAATAAAATAAAAATCATGATGGTGTAAAAAATGATTCATGTCGTATATGTTAAAAGAAATAATTATTTTCAAACTTGTATTAAAAGTAAAAAAATTCAAATTTTAAACATTTTAAAATATTCATATTAATCACTTTAAAATAAAGAAAAATTCATTAAAATAATATTTATCAAACATTTATATATATATATATATATATAAATCCATAATTTTTTAAGGAACATAGACATGGAATTAAAATTTGATCAACTGAAGAGAAAATACGGTCATTTTTTCATAAAAACATTTTCCAATTAATTTTAATTTCCAAAGAGATAAAATTGTAGTACCACTTGACAATTAATGTAATAAAAATATTATATGAAAATATATTGTGTTTAAATGACAATTATCAAATAATTTTACTAAATTTAACTTTAATACAAATAATACTGAAAAGAAATTAGTTTGTAACAAATACAATTACCTTAGGTCTCGACTTTCTTCATATGCAATCTAAAGTTACAGTATAATAAATTTCAATTTATTATAAATATATAAAATAAACATATTGATAATTATCCTAAAAAATATTTATTTTATTTATAATTTTCAATTTACCATTTGTTAATAATTTTTCATTAAAATCAAAATTTGGGTGAAAATTGGTCTGTTTTCCATGCTTGTTTTAGTTTAATAGTTCTGGACCATCCACCATGTTCATCATTTAATTATCTAAATAAAATTAATAATTTTATAATTATCATAATTATTATTATATATACTTTTATAACCATTAAGATAAGGTGGTGATGAAAAATTAACAACATCACTTCATGGAGACGCTAGTCCATACATACACTCGAGAAATGTTTCCACTTTTTAATGAGTGGAAATAATAAGACATAAATAATAAGATATTTTTAAATAATCATAATAATATCATAAATATCATATATATTCATTAAATATATCCATAATACTATCCATTTATGGTGGATATGAAAAATGAATCACATCGCTTTATGGAGGTGGTAGTCTACATGTATGCATAGATGACGTTATCATTTCTCACAGGATAGAAAAGTGAGTATTAAATAGTTCTACCAATAACATAACAACATTTAATTATAGTGATGATTCTAATTTCATATTGTTAAAACGTATATAGAAAATTTTTAGGATGTAAGTGAAGAAACAAACCCAAAATAGATCGATAAATACAATTAGATATTTTTTGGGAAGTATCCATTGTATTACACCTTATTCCATAAAAGGGTTTTATATCAAGAAGAAAAGATTATCTAGGATCTGGGGAAATAATTTATTAAGGTATTTATGAAGTTATTGGCTAATATATGTGTAAAAAATTCTATGTGTATGGGAAGAGAGGATGTTCCCTTTTATAAGCGGGGTGGTTGGAACTCTTATAAATATTAAGAACAATAAAATAAAATAAAGTTATATTCAAATGAAAGTGGAAAAAAGTATAAAACGTCCATAGATAAGATTCTTTAAGTTCAAAATATTTTAAGACAATTAAATTTACAAAATATTAATTGGTATTTTAAAACTTATCTTTTAGTTTAACCCCCTCATTAATCCTTTTTTACCATATTTGAGGTAACACATTTTTATCATAGTTACAATTAATTATGAAAAAATTTAATATGGATTCATTTTAAAAAAATTATTGGTGATTTAAAATATTAAAACCATTTAATAAAATATAAATTTTAATATTGGGAAAAATTATTTTTAAAATAAGCAAGAAAAATGAAATGTAGACAGTTTTTAGAAAAATGAATTTTTAAGATTAACAAAGAAAATTTTCCAATTCCTTGTCTAGTAAAAACCATTAAATTAATGTTAGGTTATTTCATTTAATGCGTTATATTTATATTTTATTAAAATAATTCATCATTCTTGTCAAATTTAATTTATTAATATAATAACATAGTGTTCAAATAAACTAAATTTTTCAAAAAAACAATGATTTTTACCTTCAAATTATTTTATTTTTATTTATAAAAAATAGATGACCATTGAATTCTTTTTATACATTAGTAAAAAAAGTAAGAATTTATTTTATCCGGTTCATACCCTCCAACCCAACTTATGGAGGTAAGATTCACATTTAAATTTAATAGTATATCATGGTTCATTTAAATTTTTTGTTACATATATAAAAATATATCAAAATCATAAAATATATTTAAAAAGAAATAAATCATAAAATATTAGGTTGTTACATTATACTCCCCAATTTATAGTAATTTATCTCTTAAAATTATGTCACTCAGATACAAATAATAGAGGATACCTTTTCCTAATCACAGCCTTGGGTTTCCACATAGCTTCCTTATATTTTTTATTCCTCCCATGAAACGTAACCAGGTGAGTAGCCGTGTTCCATAGGACTTTATCCCATTGATAAAATACTTATATTATTTGTTCTTGATATAAAATATAATTCTCTAATGGTATTACCTTTGATTTTAGTACATGTGAAGGTTCTAGTATGTACGTTCTCAAAAACATGGAACACATCATGAACTTGGGAGAGTTTTAGAGGAAGCCATAAACAATAAAAAAAATCCCAATATGATAAAGAATATCATTGGGACCAATATATTAAGGTCTTATTTTTCTCTTTTTTCCAAATATCAAAAATTTATTCCAAGGATATATCTGTAGTAACACCGTATCACAATATTTGTACTCTAAATCTCATTGATGATTGTCAATATATATTTTGTTCGACTCTAAGAAACCTTTCTTTATTGATGAATAATCATAAAATTCTTATAAATTTCCTCAGTTATATTATATGTCAATATATTTCATTCCCTATCATCTTCCCAAAACATTGGAGTCCTTCACTTATTTCTATCGAGGGATTCATAAGGATCAAGTTTAATGTTTGATTAAAGTATATCTTTATAAGAAAATTTGAGGAGAGTAAGGTGCTAATTCCAAACTATTTTGAAATCCATAATGAAATCTCTTAGTATATCTTCCATGGTTTTAATGATCCTCTTATATTGACCATATCTTTAAGGATGATATGTAGTAATAAAGCTTAACTATGTATTCTAATCATTTAGAATAATTCTCCAGAACATTGAGGTAAACATTATATTTCGATCAGATACTACTGAGAGTGGTACTCCATGACACGTTAACACATCATTAATGCACAAACAAGTATTGTGATCAAGAGAGAAATTACCTTTGATAAAAACTAAATTTTATGATTTTATAATGTAGAAAACTACAACCCAAATATAATTTTTCCCTTTAGATGTCATAGGATGTACTTTGATGAAATCCATGGTGATGCTCTTCAATTTCCACTCATACATAGGTAATGGTTGTAACATATACTTGGAATTTTATCTCCCATCCTTAACTTTCTGGAATATAAATCACTGAGATACATTCTCTACAACATCTCAATTTATGTTATTCATCTATAAATTCTCTTCAAGATCACTATACATCTTTGTATTTTAGGGATGAATAAATATTGATGGACTATGAGATTTATATAACATCTCGTTAATGTATGGTATTGATGGGACATATACTCTATTTCTAAACCTTAACATTCCATTACTATAATAACTAAACTCATTAATATTCTATAACTTCTTTTGAAGCTCCATATCTTCTTTGTGTTCCATTAATATTTTCATGAATTGATGTTTAAACATTCATTTGGTAAATATAGGATCATTATACTTTACATATGATTTCATGGACCATTCTCTATAAATCCCTAATTATTGGATCTCTTTTAATACATATCATGAAAAACCATTGATTCTTTTTTCGACTAAGAGAATTAACCACCTTTTTCACCTTTCCAAGGTGGTAATGTTATAAGTAATCATAATCTTTAATCAGTTCTAACTGTCTCCTATGGAACATGTTAAACTCTTTTATTTTTTAAGATATACTTCTAGATTTTATGATTCATATATATATATATATATATATATCACCTTTCACCATATAGATATTTCCTCCATATATTGAAATTAAATACTACCACTGCTAGTTCCAAATCAAGATTCACGTAATTTTTATCATGACTCTTTGATTATAATGAGGAATAGTCAAATACCATTTCATTATGCCTGAAAACACATCATGGTCCCTTTATTAATAAATCACTATAAATCACAAAACCTTCATGACTACAAGGTATTATGATCATAGGTGCACTAATTTTTCTTACCATTATTTCCATGAAATTTTATTCACATTCATCTATCTAAAAGAACTTTTATCCCTTTCATGTTAGCATAATTTATGGATTTTATAGTAGTGATAAATGTTTCAAAAATCATTTATAGTATACATTCAACCTAAGAAAACTATGGATTTTGTTCATCATAGTTGTTCTAGGCCAATGCTTAATAACTTATGTCTTTGAAAGATCCACTTATATCCTCTTTCTAGTAATTACATGACCCAAAAATGATACTTTTTATATCCATAATTAATAAATAGTAAATTTGATATATATATATATATATATATATATATTCCTCAAGGTATCCAACACAATACTCAAATAATTTCCATACTCTTCCTTTATCTTGGAATACATATGAATATCATATACAAAGACTGTCAAAATAATGATCAAGAAAATATCTAATAACTTTATTCATTAGATCCGTTAAGATATTAGGGGAATTGATAAGTAAAAATAGAATCGGTATAAATTCATTGTTTCCATGCATCATACGAAAGGATGTATTGGATATGAAATCCTTTTTTATCTTCAACTGATGATATTTATATTAGTGTTCAGTCTTTGAAGAGTATTGAGCTCCTCACAATTTATCAAAAAAATCCTCAATACTTGGTAGATGATACTTTTTCTTGATAGTAATCTTATTACATTCTCTATAATTAGTGTAAATATGCATTGACACATCTTCCTTCTTAGTAAAAACAATAAAGAAACACTATTCTTCTTCACTTACCTGAATGAATCCCTTATCAATATTCTCATATAGTATCTTCCTCAGTTATTTCAATTCAATCGATCACATTCTATAAGAATTCCTTGAAATATGTACAACACCATGTATGAGTTTTATAGAATAATAAACTTCACGATTTAGGGGAAGACTAGAAAACTCTTTATAAAATACAACAAAAAATTCATGCAAAAGAGGCATATATTCAATGTTGAGTTTTACCTCCACCATTTGAGATATATACCCCTCACAAAAATTTAATAAGAACTATTCAATGGAAATATTTTACATTGGAAGTTCTTATTCAACCTCACATTAATAGACTTTGTTGATTTTTTATATCAACAATTAATTCCACTCCTTGGCAATTGATATGGGATTTTTATAAAGAGAGATAATTAATTATAAAAATATTATTAAATTACAATAAAATAATAATAATAATATTTTCATAGGGAACATTCTTTCAAACATTAACATGAAATCCCCAGCTCTATAATGAACGATAAGTGTGCCTAAACTATCGTGATACACTTCAGTGATTGACATAAAATATGTCATTCCGTGATCTAGGATTTATCTGTTGCATTAGGGAATTGACTCAAATAATTCATAAGTTCCCAAAATATAATACATTTAACTATTAGTCATACCATAAGATAATTCGTTCCCCTTCATAAAACTCTTTATTTTTTATCAAAAATTATTCTATCTATGTCCTTATTTTCCACACATAAAGCATCTTCATGTTTCTTTGATATATTTACCTAGGTTATGTTTTACAAATTATTAACATATTAGAAGCTAAATCTTCTTACCTCCGTGGTCTTCATCAAATAAACTCACATAAAACTCCATTTTTTATATTATTAGGTGTATTAGTAAACTCACCTAGGTTCAAATTGATAATCATAAAATGAGATATCTTATTAGAAATAAACATAATATTTTTCCCTCATACTTCTATCCTATTTGGTTTCTCATTCAGAAAACCACCACATTTTCCTTCAAACCCTTTTCAAACATGGTTTTTCTTGGTTTCAACCATTTACTAAAATAAAAAAAAACTTTGTGAGGGTATCATATTTCAACAATCAATGTAAGAAATAATATGATTATGAAAATAATTCTTATAATGTATTAAATTATTACACATTATTTCAACCCATATCACTTTAATTTCATCTCATTTCACTAGCTATTATCATATGTTTTCATATATTCTATCCTCTCATTCATTATAATGGTTCATAAAGAGAATATAAATTAGCCAAATCATATCTCTTAGAAGATTCTATCTTGGTGTGCACTCTTAGGCCCACTCATCATGCATAGAGTAAAGATAGAGATGATACTCAACTCTCATTTTTAGGTTTTTACCCTTATTTTCATATATTACACAACTATATACTCTTTTTGTAACCATATAGGGATTTAACTTCTAGGAAACTACCCAATCTCTAACTTTCCTAAAATTCAGGATGTGATCCTATACATTGAATAATACCTTGGGTTTTCACCAAATTTTTATGATCCTAATCTCCAATAATAAAAAAACCAAATCTGACACCAACTGATTTGACTTGATCATAAATACATAAATATAGAATCATTTTATACGAATATTCAATATATTTGACAAAAAATAAATGCCCATGACCCATATAGTTTTATCTTCTTTGGATACTAGATACATAATCAAATTATTTTTTAAAAGATCTTAAATATATGACCCAAATTTATTCTATCATAATACCCTTCATAGTCATATCCTACTTAAAAAATAATTTATAACTAGGGGAAATAAAAAATAAGAATGGGTGAGATCAGAGGCTCTATAAGGGTAAACATGTGATATATCAATCGATGACTATATAAAATCATAAGATAAGGGTATGATACCATCATCATAACTTATATAGTTCATACCCAATCAATAAAATATCATAAAAAATCATTCACAATGTAAATCATTAACATTTCAAATGAAATGAGTCGTAATATTGAGAAATCATCATGATTTTATCATGAGACAAGAGGGAATATTATAAAATTTTTATAGGAATTCTGTAATGATAATAAGTGTGAAAAAATTTATTAGTTATGGATAAATAACAATATTATCCAAGTGAATAGAGTCCCATATTGTATTGGGTTCACTCTTCATTCCGTTATTTGATTAGTCAAGGTTCACTCTCAATTATATTATAGTGGATAGAGTCTCTTACTCGACTAGGTTCATTCCCCATTATTGTGCATATTATATCTTGAGATATCAATAATTACTCAATGCATTTTATGTGTTTAATTAAACCACTCACCAAAAAATAAAAAACTATACATATGTGTTCCAAAATATAATAGAAACAATCATTATTTCATCATATCATAATATGTTAAAAATAATCAGTTTTCATAAAAATTCCATCTTCACATAATAATAACCATCCAGAGAAGAAACATGAATGAGGTAATTAGATTATATCCTCAGTGAAGAATAATAAACCTAAAATAATTTTGAAATTTATGAAAAATACCTTTATAAGATCATTTTAATATTTATTTGAAAATATGGGAAAATATAATTTTCATTCAGTATCTCTAAAAAATAAAAATTCCCATAATATTGAGTTAAAACCTTTATTTAAAAATAACACTGTGAGTCTATAAATGGATCTTAAAATAAAATAATTTTCATGGTAGTAAAAAAAACCATTTATTACATATATGTTAAAAGAGAACATTATTTTCATGATTTCTTAAAAATTCAAAAGTTGGTCATATGTAAAACATCTGAAAAGATTAATTTTAATAATTTGAAAACAAAGTAAAAGTTAGTAAAAATAAACATTATAAAATATTTATTTATATATAAAAACACCTATAAAACATTTGGAACAACATTGATATGAAAGATAATGTTTTCCGATCATAGAGGGAATATGGGCTGTTTTTCTTAAAAAATATATCATTCATTTTAAGTAACATAGTAAGAAAAATTTTAATAATACTGAAACAAAATTTAAATAACAGAAGATAGAAAAATTTTTTGGTTTTCAAGGATAAGTATCATATAATTTCTATCAATGGAAATTTAACATAAATAATCCTTAATATAGATGAGATTGTAACAAAAACTCTTACCTCAGGACCATACTTTCTCCAAACATTCTATTAAGTTATTAAAAATAAATTTACATTTATTATAAATTTATATCAGAACCATATTTCTACTTATTATACAATATATAATTCCTTTACAATTTCTTTATACAATTTTTTTCAAAACACTTCATTAAAATTATTATTCAGATGAAAACTAGTCTTTTTTTTCATGCATAATTCCATTCGACAGTTTCAAACCTTCCAACTTTGTTGTGGTTTAATAATATCTAGAATATTAATCATGTTATAAGTATCATATTTTCTCATTATATAAATTTTTTAACCATTCATATAATGTGGTGATAAAAAATGATTGACATTGGTTCATGGAAATGGTAGTCCATATATAGGCATGACTATTGTTTTCATTTTTCAAAAAATGGAAAGAAAGAGAGATAAATAATAATATATCTTTACAAAAATAATTATAATAGAATAAATATTTTATATATTCATTAAAAAGATTTATAGTTTACCATACTTGTTTGAAATAGATGAAAAAGTAATCACATCACTTCATGGAGGGGGTATTCCACACATACACACGAAGGATATTGTCATTTCTCATAGGGGGGAAATGAGGTTTGAAATGGTTTTCCCATTAACATAACAACAATTTAGAATAATAATGATACTTATGCAATCATTTTAATATGGTTATATACGATTTCTAGGTGGTTAAGGAAGAAATAAACATAAAATATGCAGGTAAATACCATTACCTATTCTTTGAGAAAAATATTTTTGATTACACATTAAACCCTCAAATGTTTACATTTTGATAAGATATGGAGCTCTCGGATGTGAGGAAGGAAGTTAGAATAGTATTTGGATAGTTCTTGGCCAAGATAAATGGATTAAAGTGTGTTAATAATTGAATATAATAGGTTCCCTTTTATAATTTAGGTTGATGGAAATCATATAAATATTAACAATATTAAAATGAATTAAGTGAGGAGGTTCCCTTATATAAGTAAGGAGGTGACCTTTTACAAGTGAGGTAGATTCCCTTTTTTAAGTATGGTTGGTGTAACTCTTGGAAGTGGCACCAAGTTTCCAAAGGTTCATAGATAAGATTAGATAACTTCAAAACCCCATAAACCTATCAAATTTAGATAATTATATATGTTATTTGGAAATATATCTTTTATCTTAACACTCTTTCTAATCCTTCTTAACCATAACTGAGGTAACAAATATTTACTGTGGTTACTATTCATTATGAAAAAACGTAAGTGGTATTATTACCAAATTTGGACAAGCTGATTTAAAATATGAAAACCATTTTATCAAATTAAATTTATAAAAGTTTATGAAATTAGTTTTAATAGAATAACATAAAATTCAATAAAATATGATTTTTATAAAAATTCACTTTTTGCATAATACTGAATTTAATTATATTTTTACAAGTAAAAACCATTAAATGAATGATAACTTATTTTATTAAATGTATTATATTATCATTTTTTTAAAATCCTTCATCAATGATGATCAATTTAATTTGTTAATATAAAAACAGATTGCATGCATAAAAGAATTTTTTCAGAAAAACAACTCTTTTTACATTAAAAGGGTTTTGTTTTCATTTAAAACCAATTGATAACCAATGTATTATTTTTATAAATGTGTACAAGAAACATTTTATTAATTTATTTAGTCTTATTCATACCCCAACCCAACAAATATGTGATAATAGTCACATTTAATAATAATAGTATTTTTTGGTTCTTTTAAACTCAGTGTTATGTGTAAAGAAAGCTATCAAAGATATAAAAATTATTTAAGGATAAATATTTCATTAAATCATAAGGTGTTAAATCTCATGCACTGTCTGAAGGGGATAACTAATTTTCTATATTATGGGGCATCTCTCATCACTGGGAATGAGGTAGTACTAACCCCATGTCTGAATTTTTAAGGGAAACGTACCCCTCCTATAATGGACCCGAACATCAAATGGTAGTTATGGAACATTTATCTTTGAGGGAGTATTATCCCACTCACCTAAAATAATGACACATCATCTCCCCAAGAATATTAGACTCTATGGATATAGTAACCATAAATTTTACAACATGGGGATACCAACCCCACCGTAGTATGGTGGACCAATTCCTCATAGGGATTGAGGGGGTATTAAACATGTTCTTGATTAGAGGAACCACTCCCCAGGAATTTTAAACATGGAACATGTATATATGAAGGGATTATAGAATCTATGAACTTGTATAGGGGACCCACACCTTGCTGGAAGACATCTCATTCGAGGGAGTACCAACCCTGATGGTGGATATAACACATTATTTGAGCTCTCTAGAAAGGGGGATACCAATTCCATGGATTGAGGATCCAATTCCACATAAAAAAATGGGGGAATATTAACCCTATTAGGATATGGAATCGACCATAAAAACACTTTGTAGATATCCTCCCAAAAAATCCCACACGCCTATGAGTATTCATGGGGAACTTTTCATCTGAAAAAGATCAAAATTGAACATATAGTGAAATAATTTTCATGAAGGAAGTTAACATCTTCATTGCAAGGTTTACACACCAAAAGGTTGGGTGTCACTCAATGAAATAAAAAATTGCACAAACCTGTATATGATGTATGGATCTACAAAACTATACATTGTGACCATTGCTATAAGTACTCAATCATGTCAATCATCTTGTTAGAGTCCTTTTATTGGAATGTGTCGGCCTCCAAACCTTAGTGGGTACCCTATTTTCACAACTAATCCTATGAACCTAAAGTACTATCTCCTCATATATCTTGTACCAAATTATGAGACACCTATATGAAAAATATATATCTAGGAGATCCCTAATTTGATACAACTATAATATTAACTAAACCCAAGTGACCCCTCCCAGGCTGGGGTAGGCCAAGAGTAACACCCCAATCCAACATCCAATTGGATAGGGGATGCCAACTAGCACTAAGAAATCATAAGATAAACAAGGTAGGCCTTATCAAAAACATATTGTATCAGAATATATACATACCACCAACTAATAAAGGATGAAAAATCACATAGGATGTCATATCCAGCTAAATTGTAAAAATATGAATAGATTCCTATTAAAAAATTTGGAGAAGATAAATTCTTGAAAATATCATCTCCATTATGAACCGTTCCATCTACATTATCTCACTTGCTCCAACAAGCTCTAGATCCATAGTTTAAGGTCCTAAAGGCCACCAATATTCACATCATATACACATATCCAAATATGTGTGTTCCTAAAGACCATTTTTGGGGGTGTATAAAAATACCTCGTAAGAATCCTTGAAAAAAAATGAAATCATGGCCATAGGTTGTCACACAAGTAGGGAAAAACCATATAGTTGGCCAATGTAACCCAATGGAATCATAAACCGAAAATAATCCATCACAACTACCAAACACAAATTGCATACTATCAAATATGGAGGTCATGGAAAAATCTAACTTATCACTCATCCATATCATGTGGATGGCATGAGAAAAAACCCAATGATTATGGAAAACACCTCCCTTCTCATCACATAGGACATATGTGAAAATCTATTATTATGAGAAAGGGGGATTGCATCCCCATTCACACCCTCAAAACACCCATGGAATTTTGAGAGATCGATATCCAAAAAAAGGTACACCAAACCATAAACTACATTACCCTCATCAAAACCACTTCTAAGACATTGGGTGAGTAATTATAACTACCTTCATGTCAAAATTCCTTGAACAAGGCACCACGCCACACTAATATCATTAGAGAACACAACTAAATGAACCCATCACTCTTAGAATACCAAATATAATCTAATGCCCTAAACCATGGGGAAAATCAATTCCTCAGAAAACATAAGAAGAAAATAACACCTCAAACAATCAGCACACATTATAGAAATATGGTGTCCTATATATGCTCAAAGAGGGAATTAATCAATCTAAATAATTTTAATAACTTCTTGAACCTACTCCTCACTATAAATCAGAATGATTGATATGGAAGAACTAAATCACCCCACACTCTACTAGCCTCTGTACACAAGAACTATCCATATAGACCAACCATTATAATCACTAATCCATGAAATACATAACCATAAAAGGCGAACCATTCATTATTGGTACATACAACCAATCTGAGGGAGTACTAGACCTAAACATTCATCTCTATATAATAACCACTTCAAATAACAATGAAAAACTTTAGCCACATTGGGTATCCCATTCTATGCCAATATAAAAGATCATATATGAACAGAACCATCAATGTCTACTAAGAATAACACATTAATATAAGAAAGGGGATTTGAGAAATATATATCTTTTCAAAGAGGATCCATGCCCCAGTCTTTAGGGGTATGAAAACTCCGACAACGAAAATAGAAACTCACTCTGTGACCTCATGTGAATGTTTATCAAAATTATCAAAATCTATATATAATTACACTACCACTATATAGTCATAAACATTAATGGTTAGGTGAATGGGACCACCATGAACAATCAACAAATATGATCCATCTTCCCCAGTAATATCTTAAAAATAAAAATAGGAGATAAAATATATCTACGATTTGAATGAATACTATCCATAGGACTTGTCTAAAATAAGATGTGAATGTAAAACTCATTAATTATACGAATCCAAGACACATTCTATAATACCAACTCTATGGTTCATGGGGAGGAGGATTGATACCTCCAAAAGTCTCACACCTAACTATGTCCCACTGAACTACTCTATTGTGAATATGGTATTGATCATGCAGGGCCAAACACTCGTATATGTGATCCTACATCCTTTGAAATACCCAATTCCACTAGAAAATATCAAAGAGTAAAAAAATATTAAGATATGTGAGGTCACAAAAACCAAGTGTTTTATTTATTTGAAGGAATACTACAACCCTCCCACCTTCTCTTCTCCATCATCTAGATCATTTTATTGCTACTAAGGTATTTATAACTATAACCAATCCTAATTTGTCTCTCCAATGGACTTTAATAGCATATAGGACCCCACCATAATATTATACATGTAAAATACTCATAATATACAACTTATTTTTCCAAATCCATATGCAAGATGAGAAACTATGAAAAACCAAATAAATAGGGAAGAATGTGAAGTGTACAAAGAGTACAAAGAGAAAACACAAAAATTCCCAACCTTTAGTGTGTTCCCTAGTCCCACATGGAGTGTAATTACCTAGTAGGAAATAAATATTTAAAAACGAATTGAAGGAATATAAACATTACCAAAATAAGACATAATTGAAAATAACAAGCCCTACCACATGGTGGATTATCATAGATTGAATAATACATGTTTCTTATTTCGAGTTCATGGTCACAGTCATCTGATTTTCACCTATAATCTATCTCCAGGTTGATAAATCCTTGATCAAACATCATACGATATAGTTCATCATCAATAAGTGAGTATTGAATGCCTTTAGGCTTGAATAATGAGAGGGTAATGGGTATTAAATAACCATAATTAATTAATAGGGAACACACACGAAATAATTTGATCCATATCCCAGAACATGAATAGAAATAATAAATTTCCATGGTAGAACCCCCCATTATGAATTCAATAACATTTTTAGAATTTAAAGTTAAAAAATAAATTAATAATATAACAAAATTGAAACCCAAAAAGATAAATAACACTTACATAATAAATGTTAAATATTCTAAATAAAATGGCCATCTAAGAATCTCACCAAATTCATGCACCATGGTAAACATCTCAGCATAAGAACAATGATGTTCTCATGATACTTTTCCAACATTTTCCTCTTGGGGAAAATGATAATTTTACCCTTTATAAATTCTTGGTGCTCATATGCTCCAAATCACGCTAAGGATTTATCATGGTAAAACCCAGATCACTATAATGAATCCTCTTCAATATATCATGATGGATCATTGCCCCAATAATTTATGATACATCACCCAATTTCTTCATCGGGAATCACATGTTCAACCATGGGTTGATGGACTACAGGAGTGGTATCTCATTTCCAATTTTTAATTTTTCATGAAGATATAATATTAGGAAAATGTCTTCACTCCCACTAAATTTCTTATTAAAAAAAGTCTCAAATTCATTTTTTATAAAACAAATATCAAATATAGATTCTTAAAAGTTCATTTTTTGTATCCTAGATGCTTGATTTGATCCATTAATATATCTTTATAACTTTAATTCCTTATTGGTCTCCTTTGGAGTCACAAACCCTTTTCATTGTGTCATATAGAAGTCTTCATAAAGGTTCCCATTAAGGAAGTTTGATTATAAATCCATGTTCCAAATCTCATAATAATGGTAAAAAGCTATGTTAAGTAGAAGTTTGTTGTATTTTATCATAAAAACGACTACAATAGTTTCATATATTCTACTCTTTTATTATTTGTATCCCTTTTGTAATTGGTTTCACATAACAGATTCTAACCTGTCTAATTGTGTCAAAATTATTCTTGAATATTCATTTGAATCTAATGGTATTTACATTGATTGTAGGATCTTCCAAACTCTATACATGGCTTTGGTAGATGGAATAAACTTCATAATTCATGTAATCTTTCCACTTTGCAACTTATATGAAAATTATTTCTTCCTAATGGAAAATAAGTTCATTATTATGAACTAATAATGAGTCACTATAATTGGTGACAAGAAAACCATAAATTTTATGTCTTATAACCTTTATTTGAGTCCTATAAAGAACATTTTTATCAAGAATTCCCACTTTTATTAAGCATTGTAGAATCTATTCCTATGTGGGGTCCTATGTTTCTTGATCCTAGACTTTATCGAAGTCCATCTCACTCACACTATATCTTTTGGATATATGCGCCCTCTCAAGGAATACGGATTTTCGAGAAATTATCACCTTATTATCTAAAGGTTCATTTAGGTAATACCCTTTAGTTTACTTATTATTTAATATTAATATACTTTTAGTTCCTTGGGGTGAATGTTTGTTACATGAAGAGGACATAACAAATTCTTCATAACCCCAAGTAAATAAATTTAATAAAATAAGTTTCTTTATAATCATTTGTTTGAATAAAACTCTTTTTTACACTTTAGTTGTAACTTATTTAATGTGTATACCATTATCTATAATAAATATCCCAAAAACATTAATAATTTTATGAATAATCATTAATTTAAAAATATCCAATATGGTTTGGTTACTCCTTTCACTTAAACCATTCCATTATGGTTTATAAGGAGGAGTGACTTGTGATAGAATCCAAAACCCCTATAAATAATAAATTATTGGAAAAATAATTCTAGGTGGTTCTTTTGACTTGATTTGTTTTGACAATGTTTGAGGTTGTTGATGGAGGATTTGTTTTCAAAGAAGGAATGAAGAGTGAGTATGAATGTGTGATCTCAAGAAACTGTTAAATGTCTTATCTAATGAAATTATTAATTGTATGATCTCATATAAGTGTGAAATGAATTTTATTACAAAATCATGAATATCTGATCTCTTGAAAGTGTGATTTTAGGAACTTATCTCATAGAGCACAAATGAAAAAACTATTCTCTCTGATCTTGAATGTATGAATTAATCTTGTTATGTGTGAATGTTTTAACTGATCTCATGGAGAATGAATGTTTAGACTGATCACTTAGATAAAAAATGTAAAAAATGATCTCACAGAGAACGAATGTCTAAAAAGATCTCATGGATCATGAATTTTTGAACTGATCTCATGAAGCACCACATTATTTTCAGAAGCTCTTACCCTGTGATCAGGCGAAGTACTTGAGTATACCACATGATTTCCAATGGATCTCATGGAGGAATCATGTGAAGCACTATGAGACAATATCAATGTCAAAATGATTATATTTTAATCTCATTATAGATTATTCAAGTTGTTTTACGACAATTTTTCCACCTCATGATTGTCTATGGATCTCATGATAGATCTCCCAATGCACTAGAAGAAAATGTCATTGACCACCACATGATTTTTTTGGACCTCGTGATGGATCACAGAACACATTGGACGTTAATGTGACTGATCACCACATGATTTTATTTGTATCTTGTGATGGATCATGTAATGAATTGGTAGATGATGTATCCAAACACCATATGATTGTTAAGTGATCTTATGATAGGATCACGTAAAGTGCATAATGTCGATTGCTGAGGTGGGGGAATGTAGATTAATACTATTTGAAAAGTTAAGGTGGTGGACATTTTTCTATAAATACCCAATGATCCATCCACAAAAAGGGATTTATTTTTTCTTAAATGAACCATCTGAAGAAATTTTTGGAGATGGGGTTTCATGTGAAGTGATGGGGTATATACGATTGACATCGCATAAGTGTTTCACATGAACAAAATGAAGACTTTCACTAGAGTCTGACAATCCACATAATATAAATAATTTTTTAAAAAAGGATCACATGAAGGAGTCTGATGAAGTGATGTATGTATTGGGAGGTTGAATTCATAAGTAACATCGACTAAGATCTCATGATCCACATGAACTAAACAATATATTATGATCTGTAAGATCTGAACAAGGTATCACGATCCACATGAATTAGGCATGATCTTGTACAATGTTTATGGTCTAGGATCTCATGCAAGGGGTTATGTGCCAAGATCTCATGTAGGGGTTACAAGCCACGATCTCATGAAAGGGGTTATGTGTTAGGTTCTCATGTAAAGGGTTTCATTCCAGGATCCCGTGTAAGGATTATATGCTCATATATTTTAAAATGAGATAAATGATATCATTACCCTATGTGAAATATCATTTTCATATCATAATTCAGAATAAGATGAAAGATGATCCACACCATTTGAAAGTACTTATAGAATGAGTTTATTCACTGCTATATTCATGATATTGAAAAGAAAAATTAGAATGCATTGGATATCCTTCCAAATCTTTAGTTTGAAATTGATATGTCTAAAGTTATGAGAAGTTTGTTCCAGGTGTCTAGAAAGTGGAAGTGATGTATCAATGTTTTTTTACAGAAGTGAAAGAGTATCCAAAAAATTACATCAGCAGATTACCTACCTATATTTTAGAATACATTCATTAGTGCTAATTAAGGGACCTACATGGACATAAACTTTGTAAGAATCCTTTTGGGAGACGTGAGAAAAGGAAGAGTAAGAAGATAATCCTTTCCACTCATTGTATGTAGCCCAGTATTGGTGAACCAAGTAAAAATATGTGTGTCATTATTCTTCCATTATTTATTTACTTTATATAAATCAACATATGATATAGTTGTAAAGTATAAAATAAATATAAAAAATGATGATAAAAATAAGTGTCCCTCATAATAAAAAGGTCATGATCCAGTGGGGAAGGTAGAAGTTAGTAAAGAATATCCATACCCTTATCCCCCCTCAAAGTATCTAAACACCTCTTGTGCCTAACAATTGTTATTAAAAGACGGTTTAATTTTGTTGGAATTGTTTTCTCTAAAAAAAGTATTCAATTGTTAAAATATAATTTTCAATCTACCCTTATTTCAGTGAGTCATGGAAAAGGGAATAACTTAAATGAAGAAGAAGAGGTATGGTGGAATTATGTAGTGTGGAAGTGCCTATAGAAAGAGAGTGATTTAGTTAAAGTAAACCAACAATTTACTCAAAAATGGGTTGTATAAATTAAAAGGTTAAACTATCTACTCATTAAATGATGCTATAGGATTGAGTGAACAAACTGACATGCCAATTGATGTTATAACTACTGATGATGAAGAAAAGACAAGAAGAAAAAAATTGGAAGTGGACCACAATATAATAGAATTGGATCTGAAATTAAAATTAGAAAATAAGTCTCTACATATTAGGACCCAAGTTCAAAAATTTGATTCATGAGGCTAAATGGTTTAAATAAATGTCTTGTTGAAGTTTCCATAAAACTAATGGTTAATAATGATTCCCAAGCTAAAGAACTGAAAGGGATGTCCAGAATGAAGAAAAAACTAAAATATGGAGAAAATGGGAAATAATATATACTCAAAAGAAAACTAGGATATAGAAGCCATGAATGATGATCATGATACAAACTTGTCAAAATTGGTTCAGGAGAATTTATTCTTTAAAGATTCAATTACTAAAATTAATTCAAAAATAAAGGAGAAAATATATAAGGTGGATAAGCTCTCCCATGAATTAGATGATGAGATGAATTTTGGGAAGACTCTAAAGAGAAAAAATAATTCTCAACTTCAATATTAGGACAAGAAGATTCAAAAATTAAGAGAAGAGTTGAAATATTAGGAAAGAATTGGTGAAATCTAATTCCAAAGTTAATCTCAAACTAAAGTATTCTTTTTATTAATTATTTGACTATACATAAGTAGATAATAATGAAATGAAAAGAACATATTCTATTTCAAAGGAAAAAACATGAAATTATTGTCTCATTCAAAAACTCCATGCCATTTGGGAAAATATAGTATTGGATATGATGAACCCCCTCCCATGTAAGAGAGGAATATAGCCGTGAACAATTTAATAAACAGGAAAAATCCGGTAGTATCTATGAACATACCCAATAAGGATTTTATAGGAAGTAATTAAAACATGCATTATTTTGGTTATATTCATGGTCATATTTCATTTTTTTTGTTTTGCATAATTGGAATATATTTCATGCTATAAAGATAGAAATATTTCTAGATCTGAGAATAAGAAGTAACTTCTTGAGATAACTTAAAGAAAAATTATTTAAAAGAAAATATATATGAAATAATACACCTGTGTAAGATTGGGACACATCATGGGCATGTTTCATGAATCCTAGGGAATTAATGTATGAAGAAGAACTCTATTTGTATCAATATATCTACCAAACAATGATGAAATTAGGTATTGTTTTAATAGGAGATGTTTTATAGGTGCTACTCAGGGGCATTTGGAAAGATATCGATGCAGGAAGAAATCAGCGAAGGAAGAGAAACCTAAAGGAAGATACCTAACTCTTTTAATCAATAATGAGAAATCCTATACTGTAAGTCAACCTAAAAATTTGAGAGGATCTATTCTAGTTGTCTGTAAAAAGAATGTACATTTAGTGGAAGACCCACCCCCCAACAAGAAACGGGATGGCTACTCAGATAACTAATAAAAGATTGATCAATAAATAATTCCTTGAAAAATTAATATTACATTCCATAAGGAGATATTTAAAGGAAATAAAAAAACTCTAATAGAGGATAAAGAAAGAGAAAAAACTAGTGGAAAGATTCATGCTTATAGAATAAATCCTGAAAAATTTCATTTTGGTGGATCATCCAAGAAATAAGTACGTACAAGTGGATTTAAACCCCAAATTATGAAAAATAATAATCCTAAAAAATTTACATATTATAATTATAATAAGAATATGGGTAAATAATTTCTAGTTAGATGGCCAAAACATTAGAAATTTGTTGGGCAGTTGAAATAAGAAGAAAAAGAGTAAAGTGTTTTGAAAGAAAATATTAAAGAGTTAGTCCATTATGATTGAACACAATCCACTCATTGAGGTTTCTATAGGTACCCCAATCTTTATTTGTTAAAGTTTTATAATATTTTCTAAAACATGTGTAGGTTTAATGAGGAGATACAATCTGTTGGGTGTGTGTCTGCTGAAAGGGAATAGGTTCATAATTTTAATAGAGTGACATGCGACATGAAGAATCTAAAATATTGAAAATCACATATGACATTAGATACAACAAGTGGTGTTAAACAAAAATTATATTTTTGAAATATGTATCTAGAGGTTCTGTGGTGAGTAAAAGTGAAATTATACTATAAAGATCCTAATGTGAAGATGAAGAGATTTCAGTGCTATATTTGACAGATCTAATGGTTCCAATTCTCATTTATTTTTCAATCATCTGTATCATGCCTCAATTCAAGTATTACTTTTTTCAATATGAGAATACTGATGGGGGGAGACGTAGAAAAATTAATGTATTTCATGATTATCTATTTGGTTCTTATAATGTGGTATGAGCTAATTATTTTTTGGATACTATGAAGTTGTGAGATAAAATAAATAGAATTTAAAATAAGTGGTATCCTTTTTTTGAATATGATATGTGGTGAAAATCACTCTAGGTGAAATAGACACAACTAACAAGGGATTCCTATTAGGAATTAATGAAATTTGTGTTGTTAGAATCTAAGGAATCAAGTGATTTAAATGTAAAACATTGGTGTTTATTGGACCAACAAAGAGTTATTACTAATTTGCCTTATAGGGTCTATCAATGGCTCACTCCAAAGTGGTTATTTCAATAGGTAAAATACATTAAATAGTTTTAATCTATAGATAATAAAATGAATCTAATCATGATTTTTTTAAATAATTAATGTTTTCATATGAATTTGAAAAATAGAGTCAATTGTGAAATTGAAAATAGTTGAAATAGTCTGGTGGTCTTTGGATGTCAACATATGGTGTCTCGTGGGAAAAGGAATAATGAATAACAAAATGGAGAATGTAAATTTTCTTACTCTAGAATTGATTAGATAAAATAATAATGTGTGGATATTAATGAAAATACGATTCATGTAAATTATTGAATAGGGGGGGTTAAATTTATAAATTAAGTATTACCTTAAATAATTCTATGATAAAGGGGGATGATTAAGTGAAATATTTGATTGGTATCCATTGTGATAATTCATGTTCTATAAATATTAACAAAATAAAATATATATTTCATTCAAAAAGAATATTTAAATAAATTATAAATTCACCAAGAATAAGTAGAGCATGGGAATGTGAAGCTCGAGTATGTACCCAATTAACTACAGGTTGCAGAAATACTGATCAAGGACTTACCCAAAGAAGCAATTGAATGGAATCAACCGACTCATGGATTTCAGTCGACTTCCTAAACATGAACAATGTGGATGTGGGTCCCCCTCTCCCCAACGTATTGAGTGTTTCCCCCTATATAATGATATGTGTTCTTTACTATGTTTCAGAACACAAAGGAGTGACCTTTTGGGTTCATTGAAAAAGGTAGATAAAATATATTAATCAATATCTGAGAGAATCATATAGAGGGAGAAGAAAAATAGGGGGAGTTCCAAATCAGATGATTCTAAAACTAGTCTATCAATGAAGAAGAATCATGCAATGGAGGTTATAATTTAAAAATAAGACATGGATAGATTAATAAGATATATTGAAGTCTGATATTGTTCTATCTTTTGATATTGATAAGGTTTCAAGAGGTGAGTTTTAGAATGATCTAATTAATTGATGAAATTTTCATGATAGTCTTGTTTGTCTTGTCGATCTTGACTCATGTGTGCTTATAGTACATGTTAAGGAAGTCATTTATCACTATATAGGGTTACAAAATTAAAATAGTTTCTCATGTGTATGATTTTTCAATAAGTTTCTTCTTGAAGATTATTAGGGTTTTCAACAAACCCAAAGGGAGATATTGTTGGGAAAAAATCACTTCTGGTTGTTATTTTGGGTTGATAATGTTTGTTGCAAATGTTTGAGGCTGTTGATGAAGGATGGTTGTCAAAGAAGGAATGAAGAGTGATCATTATTTTTTGGTCCCATGAAAAAATGAAATTTATAATGCCACACAAACAAAAAATATTTGATCTTGTGGAAGCATGAAATGTATAATATCTTGGAAGAGAGAAATGTCTTTTCTCATCAAATCATGAAAGTCTGATATCTCAAATGTGTGATTTATGAACTGATCTCATAAAGTGAGAACGTCTGAACTAATCTTGCAGAGTGTGAATGTATGAGCTGATCATGAGGAAAATGAATGTTTGAAATGATCGCATGAAACATGAATGTATGAACTAGTCTTGCGTGGTGTGAATGTCTAAACTAATCTAATAGACTGTTATTTTATGAAATTATCTCATAGAGCATGAATTTCTAAACTGATCTTGTGAAGAACCACATGATTTTTAAAATATATCACATTGAGACCCTATGAAAAACTTGAGTACACCACATGATTTTCAGAGGATCTTGTGGAGAGATCATGTGAAGGATTTCAGATAATAACACTAGCCCCATGATTGTCTTTAGATATCACAATGGATAATTAAATGAATTGGAAGACAAATTACTCACCAAATGATTGTCTTTGGATCTCATTATGAATCACGCAATAGACTAGAATACTATTTCACTGACCACTACATGATTATCTTTAGATCTCACAATGGATCACATAACGTATGAGAAGACAATGTCAAAAACCACCACATAATTTTCTTTGGATCTCATGGTGGATCATGCAATGAACTAGAATATAATGTTTCTGAACACCAAATGATTTTCAATTAATCTAAAGATAGGATCACAAAAAGTGTACGATTCCAATTATTGAGGAGGTGTAATGTATGACTATCCATGATTTTTGGAGTTATGGTGGTACACATTTGAATATAAATACCAAAAGACCCATCCATAAGAGGGGATGATGTTTATCTTAAAAGGATCATCTAATGATGTTTTGAAAAAAAGGGTTTCTCATGAGGTGAAGGCATATATGTAATTTATGTCGCATAAGTGTTTCTCATGAACAGAAAGAATTCTTGCTTTGGAGTATTTTGATCCATGTCATTTAAATAAATTCTTTGTGGAATGATCTCTTAAAGGAGGATCATGAAGTGAAGTATGCACTGTGGGTTGAATAAATAAGTAACACCCATTGAGATCTCACGATCCACATGAACTAAAAAATATTTCACAATCCATATGATCTAAACAATATCTCATGATCCACATGGTCTAAAAATGATCTTATATAAGGGTTACATTCCAGGATCTCATGAAAGGGGTTATGCACTAGGATCTCACACAAGGGTTACATTCCATGATCTCATGCAAGGGTTTATACTTTAGGTTCTCACACAAAGGGTCTAATTCCATGATCACTCCCATGGATTTTGTGCTAAGATCTTATGCAACGAGATACATTCTATGATTACACTATGTGAAATATCATTTCTATACCATAATTTAGAAGAATAATACAGAGGATCCACACCTTTTGAAAATACTTGCAGAAGGAGTTTATTCATTGCTACATTCAAGATAGTGAAAAAAAGAATTGGAATTCATTTGAGATCCTATCAAATATTGAGTTTATAATTTTTGTGTCCACAATAAATAGAAGTGTGTTTCAGGTTTATGGGAAGTCGGAGTGTTACATCATGTTGTGTTAATTTATGTAATGAATCATCCCAAAAATAACTTTAATAGCACATCTAACTATAATTGAGGTTGAAATCATTACTGATAATGAAGGTACCTATGTGTCCATAAACAATGTATGAATTCTTTTTTGAGCTATTGGAAAAGGAAGAATACTAAGTTTATCTTTTCCACCTATAGTAATCAATTAGAGGACAGAAAGAGGGAGTGATCCATGGTATGTAGCGATCTTTCCCCAAATCTTGTAAAGAGGTGATCCAGGTCATAGAAGTGATCTAGCCCAAACCGTGTATTAGTAGTGATCTTTAGTGTATTTGGTACATTTGAAAATTTCCTTTTTATTCTTTTTAGATGTAGTCTAGTGAGGGTGAACCAAGAAAAAATATGTGTGTCCAAGTTCTTTATTTATTTATTTTCATTCTATACATCATCATCTAATACATTTTGAAAGTATAAGATCAATAAAAATAATAAAGATAAAAAGAAGTAACCCTCATAAAAAATAGGTCATGATCTAGTGGGATGTGATGATGTTTGAAAAGAAAATCTATACCATGATTCAACCCTCCCTCTAAGGGTATATAATCCCCTTTTGTTCCTAACATCAATGGACTCTTGATTTAGATATTCTCCCCCATTTTATGATCCATGTTTATTTATATTCATACCAAGATTATTCTCAACTTAATTCCTGCATTCCTTGAATTTATCAAAGTAATGATAATTATACCTCATTAAGTCCACATATACATATCTAAAAAATCTGTCAGTAAAAGTTATGAAGTATCAGTATCAACCAATTTATTCAATAGGTAATGGTCCACACACATCTGTATAAACAAATTCAATAATTTCTATGGCCCTTTAACTTGTTTTTCTATATATATTTTTTGTAAATTTATATTATAAACTATAATTACATATTCAATGTGGTTTTAGTTAAAAATAATCTAAAGATTGATCTTGGTATAATTTTCTCAGTCAATTTTTGTTTTCATGACCGAGCTAGTTATTCCACAGTTTGGGGTGAGATGAGTCATGTGAACTTGATTAGTTATTTATTTCTTACACCCAGTTTGTGTAATATGAGATATAAAGGACATTATTAAGATTTTATTTACTTTAACATAATATATATTTGTGAAATAAGAAACTATTATTCAATAATTTAAAAATAAAAAACATCTATATCATGTGAATTTATAAAAATAATGTTTTTAGTAACTTATGTTACATAAAAATAGTTCTTCAAAACCAAGAAAATTCATCTTGTAAATGTTAGGTATAATAGTTTATACATAACATAAAAAGTCTAGATCCATTAGAAGCTCTTAGATCAAACTCACCCCATGAAACTCTTCTTAATTTACTTGATTCTTGTAATTGGACACAAATGTGAGCCCAAAAAGATGTATCTAACAACAAATTTTTATAAATAGATAGATTTTCCCCGATAAAAATGCACTTAAATCATCCACTTGATTATTTTACATTTTTAGTTATTTTTCTATTGTCCCTTATTACCACATGTAAAACAGATGAAATCTCAATCCCTTGTTTTTCCCTTGATCTTCCTTCTCTTGCTAGGATGATGAAAAGAGGTATTGGGCTTTGTGTTAATCATGAGAACATTCACCTTTCCATTATTCTTATTCAATATAAGAATTTAATTATTTTCATTTTTAATATCCTTATCTATCTAGTGAATGAGAGTAGGGATATCTGAGATATATTTCTCAAGGTTGTTTATATAAAAATTTACAATAAATGTATATAATGTCTAAGGGAGTGATGCAAGTATGATATCTAGGTAAATTTATCTAAAAGCTTAAAACTGAGAATGTCTATTTACTTAATGTATCTAATCATCTTGAATATGTATGAAAAATCCTGTGGAACCTCTCTAATATTTCATGTAAATAGTGCCTGGGAGATCTCATACACCTATTGTTTATCCCTCTCCTAATAAAGATAAAATAGATAGTTGAGCATAGTATATCCATCCATGTTTTATTGGATCATATAGAGCTAATTAGAAGTGGAATATACCATTATAATCTTTAAATCCAATGTATCATCTAAGTGTTTATGATAGATAGAGGGAGCTCCACATCACTCACCGTTTTAGTAGGTATATTAAGAACTGGGGACTCTTTCATGTAAATTTTAATATCCTGTAAAAGTATAACAAAAAAAACATATGATACTCTTAGAATTCATTATTAGGGACAAGGTTATCATTCCCCAATATATATCATAAGGATATTGAGGTCTATGAATTACACATTTTCTTTAAAAATTTATAATTATATATTAATTACTTAATTTTTGACTTATAAAATAGATGATATGAAAACAAATTTAATTATACAATTTGTCTCCCGCTATTTTATTAAGTCTCAATGGATCTCTCTACTTGACTTGGAGTGTTTTGTCCCATGGACACTCTAGTAGGAAGGATCCATATTTAACTTATCATAACCTTGATTTTTTCTTAAAAAGTTTTTCAAAGGTGTTTTGGTAGGTAGTGTTTTCAACATCTAGCTCATTGTTCGTTTATCAATTGAGTGGAATCCTCAGTTCTAAGATCCAAACTATGATTTCCTCAATACATTCTTCCAAGTTGAACCAAATCCTTTTTTGGTATTCAAACATTGATGATAACATAGCTATGTTGTCCCAAAAGTTTAGTTAGAACCACTCGATAATTGAAAGAAACTTGAACATGGCATGGAAAGTAGTTTAAAATATGGTTCCATTCAAAACATAAGTAATAGATGGATTTTGAATTAATATTAATTTGGCGGGTTTTTCTTTGGTCATTCATAAATTTTCTTATTTTTTCATTTATATGTCTTGTTAATATTATGTGGATTTTACATAATTTATTATCCATGTGTTGATAAAATACTTATGTATAAATCATTTATTTTAATTTATCTTTCTTTTATTATTATATTATTAATTTATATAATCACATTTAACATTATATAAGCATGAATCAAATAAAATAGATAACTATACAGTTAGAAAAAATTAATTAAATAATGTTTTATTCCTCATGATTTTTATAATGGTTGAATTATTTAGTGGATAACAAATAAATTTATAACCCTAGGGGAAAACCTATTTGATACAGTCTTACCTCGAGCTATAGAATTCAACCATAGACCTCTGTATCATATTAGTTTATTTCACCTTAGCTTGGGTTTTGAACTATCTCTTATCCTTATAGATTAATCCTTTATTTGTTTTACTCATATAAAAGTGAGTAGAACCATGGGTGGGATGCGTAAAATATAACATGGACACCAGGTTCAAACATAATAAATATATGAAGGATAACTCACATGAAATCATATTTAATTAAATAATGTATTATTAAAAAACAAAACCCAAGTAATAAAATTAAATTAAAAATAAACTAATATGAAAATTGGTTAGTTAAAACATATGATTAGTCACATAAAAGCAATGAAATCACATTAAAACAAGCTAGAAAGCATTTAAAATCACTCTATTTAATTAAGATAAAATTCCCTTGAATTAATAATTAATTTCATTATTAATTAATTAATTAATTATTTTGATTATTAATCCATGAAATCCTTATGGTACATAGGACACCCATCCACTGTAGTTTTAAAATAAAATAAAATAATTAATTCTATTTAAATTAAATTGAGTACGAGATGTGTACATGGAGTCAACATGGTGTGTATCCATATAAATTACTTGGTAAACTTAGTGGTTATGTGTAGTACATTCACACTGTATGTAGTGTACATGGAATGTCATGATATTACTTGGTGTTTGATTCCATGTGTCAAGACGAGTAGTTAGATTGACATTTATCTCATGAAACACACGTTAATATATGTAATTTTTATATCTATAATTTCATGTGAAGTACATAGTGTGCACAATTACCCTACACAACATGTAGTTCTGTAAAATAAAAAAATTAATAATTTAATATTTTGCAAAACATAGTCACACAATGTGCAGACCAACTACATGTTGTGTTATACAATTTTAATTTTTTAATTAATTTTATTCTACATAATTAAATTATATATAGTATATCCTGGCCTAGTATGTTCTCAAAATAAATGTGTATGAGTTATACGACCTTTATATTAACTACAAAATGTATAACTCCCCTATACCCATCATGCATTATACACTAAGGGACTCAATGTGTAATCTATATAGGATAATACTACATTACATGACTTGTGTACTAGTTATATGTGATGTAATAAAACTAGATCGAGTCTTCTAGAATGACTTATATGTGAGGTGTTTGAATTCATTACACACTTTGTGCATTGAAAACATGGCCACCACATCATGTGGGCATCACATAGTGTGTACATCTATTAGATAGTGTGTAACATTACAAACCCTGTGTCACCCTAATAATACCTATGAAGTGTAATAAATAGGCATTTACCTGCTTTATGAAGACCCCCACTAAACATGAAAAAATTTGCATAGTCATGGATGAGAATGCGATTGAACATGATACATGAAGTGTAATCAAATTACTCTCCATGTATCTGTTTCATACAACAAGGATCTCCAGTACCTCTGATTAGTATTTCCATACATTATTTTCCTATCCTTAGTCATATAATAGTGAACAACCACTTTATCTCTGTTAATGGATTACGAATGACTACCAAAATTAAAACTAATAAAATAATTGCTATTCCTAATCAATAAAAAATTAAATATTTATAAATTTTAATGTGACCTGACTCTGATATTACTTGAAGATTATGGATGTAGTGGAACCTGATTGAGGCCATTCCCAACTATGGGTTTTTTTAGATATGGGGGATAAATCACAAGAACATATAAAATAATGACATGTCCAATGATTATTCTTGTGTAAACTAGATGAGTTAATCCTATAACCAAGAGATTGGATCTTTCATGTTAAAATTATAATTAATTTAACCAATAATAAAATACTCTGATATTAATATATTTATTTGATGTGGTTTTTAATCCTTTGAATGTAATTTTAATTTTACTATCATTATTATATGAGGGTCCAAAGTAGAACATAAATAGTGGTGATCCATGTGTTTTCCTTGATCTCAGAATGTGACTAATAAATATTTTAGTATTAACTAAAAGGTATTGATTACCTTTAATTATTCATGTTGATCACAACACAATCCTTTAGTCTTTTGGATTGTCTATCTTGAATATCATTCTTGAGAAAGAGGAAGGAGGTGGGAGAATTCTCTTAGGATTAAGGGAAACTCTTTAGATGATCTTCATTGAGAGATAATTATCTAGATAATATTTTTTTGGAATTTTAATGTAACTTTTGACTAAACATAAGAAATAATATAATCGAGTATATATAGAGTTAGCCTTAGAGAACTAATAATTTCACAAAGGATATTAGCTAAAATCATAATCCCTATAAAACCCCACATATAATAAGATTATTATTATTGTTGTTGTTATTTCCTTGATGCGCTCATGACTCTTCGTTAATATAAAAAAATATAAAAAAATATCATTAATTTAATAGATATTTAGTATATCATTTCCAATACAAGGTGATTAACTTGGTATATCCTCCATCCTTAGAATTTATCAAATTTTAATAGTAAATATAGTATTCATTTAATAAATAAATAAATATTATATTCACATTGATCCACACATGTACCAAAATCTATGAATGTTATCCTAGAATAAATGGGTTCTAGAACATCCAACCTTCATTGCTTACATTGTTAGTGGTTGATCATAACATAATTATTTTTGAAGAAGGATGAACTCTTGATGTTATCTTGATGGAATGAGAGAATAGGAAGATAGATTGAATTCTAGATCTCGTGATATCTCACTAGGGCTTGATAGATTCTCTCTCTTTCTATTTTGTAGAACAGTTGATTATAGAATGTTAAATAATTAGATATTTATTATGGTAAGTTTAGCGATATAAACTTGCATGAAATATTTTTTCCAACCTTATAATTATTTATTTACCCATGTATATTAATAATATAATTGATATTATTAAATTTACACATGCAACAAGAATACAAAAATATATATTAGTTACACCATTTTCAATTTCACTATTAAGCTCATTCAGTTTTCCTTCATCACCATTTACAAATCCATAAATAATGAATATTGATTTAATAAAGAAATTTCATTGTATTTATCATCAATAAATATAATAAATAATATATTCATCAAACCATGAAAATAATAATATATTTTTATTTAAATCACTTATTCTTTTGAATAACTAATAATTAAATTATGGTAATCAACAAAACCTAAATAAATATTCTTTATTTCGACATGATAAATTCAATGCTTGAATTTAAATGATATTATTGGTACACATAGTGTATAACCCTCTAAGAAAACATCTCAGTGGCATTAATATAAACAACCTAATGTCTAAGATTATAATCAAGAAACACACCAAAGCACCCATAGATAAATAAGTGGATGACTCAATGATATCCAACATCCTAAAAATTCATACCATGTAATAAAATCCCTTTATTGTGATATATCAAATCAAGAAGGTTGTATATTGGTGTCACCTACCAATACACTCGATGTATCTTTTTTGACTTTCTAGAAACGATCTTTCCCACTAAATGTCATGGCCATGGAATTATGTGGGCAGTTCCATTCCCATAAAAGGGACTAAGATATTAACTTATATCAAGGGATAGAAGGGATAATTCCTTTCTCACATTATCCATTAATTCAATAACACTCATAACGTATCCAACATATCCTACCTCACCAAAAATATATGTTGTAATGTTTTTCATCATTACATAAAATTATGTGATTCATGATATCCATTAATGTAAACCTTAAATTAGAAGGATGAATTCATTTTTTCGTAGATATGAACACTAAATGACACGTGAAAATGTAGATTTCCTATCGGTGGATATTTTCTCATAAAAACCTGTCTTATATACCACCAATGGTGAACACCATGATAATTTTTCTCAATGTTTTATGAGACTCCAAACCATTATATCCTTTATATTCTATTTCTCATAAGATAATATCATCCAGACATAGAACCTTGTTCAAGAATACTATTATGGAACCTTCCGGTTCTCATCATAGCAGGGAAATTCTATAGCCTTTCATTGAAAAATATATTATATGGATATTATCACATAAAAATTTCATGAAAATGAATAATCATTATGTGATAATAAACATCCGTAGTAATATAAAACATGTAATAAAGTATTAAAGTAGTTGGTTCTAGGGAACCAAATCCAACATACTCCCACTTTCACTAGAGATAACTAATAACAACTTTAATTCCACTAGCTCTCACATGATACTCATACCTCTACTGAGATAGAGATTTCATCAAGGGATACACCACATCTTTCTATGTTGGTACACTACTCAAAACATCTTCACCTCATTTAGATAAATCCCTCAAGAGTATAAACATATGATGTATGTGCTTTGTCCATCGATGCGAGCTTGGATCTTTAGAAAGGGCCACTGTTATAATGTTATCACATGAAACTATGAGAGGTTCTATACTACTAGTTACCTTATCAAGCTCATAGAAAAAAATTGAAACCAAAACTACTTCCTTGGATATATATAAGTATATAATATACTCAAAGTACAATTTATAATTGATTAAATATATCTACTTAGAACTCGCCTAACTTATAGGTCCATAGTTTAGAAAAAAGGAATATCTAGATTGAAAAATCGTATCATTATAATTTGGATGAAACCTAGAATCAGTATACTCTATATGCCTATATTTTCATCTCCTCTATTCACTAGGAAAAAATCTTTAGTTCACCTTAGATATTAAGGATAGCCTTTACAATAGTATAATGATGTTCACCTGGATCTTCTTGATATCTACTTACCATGCTCAAATCCATAGGGTACATCAAGACTCATACAAAAATTTGAATACATGACAGGTCCTATCATAGAATCAAATATGGTGTTTCTAATTTTCTCTCTCTCATTTGGTGTATGGGGATATAATTTCATAGAAAGATGTATACTATGTGACAATGAAACTAGTCAAATAATAGATTGTTCCATACTAAATATCTTCAGTAGCTAGTCAATGTATATACTATAACTTAGTCCATGAAGCCTCGTGGATCTATCAAACATGATCTTTATTATAACATCCCCACCCAGGTGCCACACCTTGTGCCCCGAGCTGGTTTGTCACATGTCCCCAAGTGCGCCTCCCCGTATGCATGAGGATTCTGAATATCATTCACAGAAAGACTATACACTATTTTTAGAGAAAACCACTAACAAAAAATAAATAAAAAATAACCCAATATATAACCCTAACTAGAAATATTTCAATATCCTATGATAACCAAAACTGGAAATACAATATCGAAACTAAACAATAGATTTGTCTGGATAATGTATGTGCCAAGAGTCAAAATGAAAACTCAAAGGTAAATAAATTGATAACTCCCTAGTGGGTATTGAACCACATTTGGTTCCCCCATCCATGCTTCATCCTAACTTATGCATCTAACACATTTCCTTTTCCCTCATCCTATACTACAACAATGAAATATATTCGAGTACTGATCAGGTAGCCCGAGTAAGGTGTGAGTACAACTCAGTAGGCCACTACCAATGGGGTATAAAACAATATCCAATAAATAATTATGTATGCAGTTTTATAATGAAATAATTACAATACATAAGTAAATAGTTATTATATAACAATTAATCTTAATTTAACCACAAAACCCCTGGGTTCCCATCGAAACCCATATCTCAATACCTTCTTTGGCCCGTGCCTGGGTATAAAGTAATCCCAAAGAATATAATATCTCATAATTCAATTGTTACCATTCATTAATTCAATTCAATTATGAATTACAATGCTACCATCCATTAATTCACACAATTGATTGACCATGATTCTATTAAATAAATCATACTTGATTGCTTATGTTAAAATTCATACTTCACACAATTGAATGATGATGTTTTCATTCATAAATTTACACTTGAATGCCAATGTTTCCATTTATACCCCACAAAATTGAATGATCATGTTATAATTTCATAGTTTACACATGAATTCCCATGTTACCATTCATCAATGCATAATTAATTCAACAATTAATTATCCACATAAATTCCATTATTAATTCAAAAATAAGTTATTCATACAAATCAGATTAATTAATCACCACAATATCCTTAAAAATTCAACAATGAGTCATCATATAATTCCCGTTAATTAATTCACCAATTAATTAAGCACAGAAATTCCTTTAATTATATCATCAAATAATTAATCAGTAACCCATAATTAATTCAACAATTAATTATCTCAATTCACCATATCAGTATTTCATAAATAATTCATCAATTAATTATCTCAATTCAAGTAACCCAATATATAACAATTAATTCAATAATTAATTATATCAAAGAAATTATCTAAATACCTCATAACTAATTCATTAATTAATAATTCAATTCAAAATTCTCAAAATATCATAACTAATTCATCAATTAGTCATTCAATTCACAATTTTCAATATCTAAAAATTAATTACACATTTAATTATCTCAAATATATAATCTTAAATATCCCCAATATCACATCTCCCTTAATTAATTAATTTACCAAATTAACTAATTCAATAAACAACTCAATTTCTAGACATCAAATAGAAATTACACAATTAAATTAACTTAATTTTAAATATATACATTGGGATTTTAAATAATGACTATATACCTCAATTCGTTGATGAAATATTACCCAACATAAATCCACAAATTCAGCAGAGTAAAGACATTGAATGAGATCCAGATCTAATACCTAAATCCGTGATCAAAAAAATTAGTATCCTTAAAATCTAGATCTAGATCCACAGTCCTAGATCAAGCTCCACAAAACTATATTGAGATTTTATCAAAATAGGAAGAAAAAAACCTTTCTAGAGTGGGATAAGAGTGAGAGATCATTCGGGAAGAAACCACATACCCGAAGAGATGCCAATCTACCAACCAAGATGTAATTCACCATGAAAGAAGATCAGATGGCCTTAATATCCCTTCAAAAGTCTTGAAATAAAGATAAAACAATTATGGGTTGATCTAGGGTGTTTGGGGTATTATATGGGGGTTCAGGAAATATTTTAATAGTTTTTGGGAGATTAAAATCTCATAAGCACAGTTTTCTTCTCACGGTGAAAAGTTTCCCCTAAGAGTGTTCCTAACCATGACCTTCTTCTATAGGGGTGTAACTACCCAATGTTTTCAACAGAATCCCTTCTTATAATTATTTCATATAGTAATATAGAGTCACAACACAATGAACTACTAATTACTATGTTACCTTTAAACCGAAGTTTTTCACTTTTGTGTTTTTAATTTGAAAAAATAGTCATCTAAAATTGTGATCAGTAAGTGATTTGGAGTCTGATAAGACAAAAATAAGTTTTGATGAATAGTAACATACCCTTATGAATAGTTATTAATATTAATCAATAGAAAATCATCAAAAAAAATAGAAACTTCACCCATGAATGTACAAATACAATTTATACATCTTCAAATTTAAAAAATGATAATAGTATAAGAATTTGTATTTTTGTATGTCAAAATTTTTTTATTTACAATTTTATGTTTAATATAATAATTTAAAATGGAAATTTATTTTCATAAAAATTAATCATAAATTGTTACTTTATTGTATTATGGTTATAAGAAAAATTTTTGGGACCCTGATAAATTTTTCATGGTGTTATAAAACGAGTTATAGTTTTAATGTTGATTTTGTTGAGTAAATTATGATTTTATTTAAAATTTATTTTAAAAATATATAGAAAATTATTTTCCAAAATATAGTTCATTTTTAATACTACATGTTTAAAAATGGTTAGGGTGAATTTTTTGGATTTTTCTAAATTACTTGAATATTTCATGAATAGTAAAAATACAATTTTGAGTTTTCGGTATATTTGATGACATCATAATGATGTAATAATTAATAAAAATTTATGGTCAACTTTTTTATAGTAAAATAATATATTAGGTATCCCACATTTCTAATACCATGGGTAAATACCATGGGCATACCCATGGTTTTACAAAAACCAATAATGAGGTGTCTTTTTAAATTAATAAAAAACTCTCTCTCTTTTACTATAAATACCCACTCTCCATTAGATTTATTGAATTAAAAAAAATCCTCTTTGAAGATCTGGTGTTTTTACCTCAGTAGTATCCCACCCATGGTTTCCTCAAGTCCCCAAGGTCCCACCATCATGTTTTAGGAGATACTCCACAAGGTAAGGGAACCTTTCACCCTCCTCCTTTTGTCAACACTTCTTTTATGTTATCTCTTTAAATTTTCGTTCTCATATGTTGGGGTTTGATATTTTGTATCAATATTACTGTATTTTTTATTTCCATATTATTAGATAATCTCTTATCTCTAATCAATTCATTTCAGGAAACTTTAAGTGACGTCGTTAGGCAGCCGGTTTTTCGTAAGGGGTCTCTAAACTTTTTTTTCATTTTCATGTTCATCTATTTTATTTTTCTTTCCTCATCTCCTTTTATCAAAATGTTGTGATGAATCTAGTAACATATATTTACAGTATTTTTCATGATAAATGAATAATTCTTCATCATGCATCTTTTTTTTATATACAAAAAATAAAATACCATCCGAGATGTGCTAATTTACCACATTCATGGACGATGGGTTTTCAATTTCTGTTATTGTCTTCAATTATGGTCATTAAAAGATTTTTATTTTTTAACCATACCATAATATATGTATTATATATCATCTATGGTTATGTAATCCTTTTGTACATAATGTTTTGAGTAATAAAACAAAACATGTTCCTTGTGGTCAAAAACCGCCAATTAACTGAAACAGTTCTCATTAAATAATTTATATAATGATTCATCTTCATGACAAGTAACCAAATGGAATTTACAATCATGTAACCTCCTGTATTTTCACTAATAATATATAACTCCAATTCTGGTCAATCATCCCCATTTTACAAGATTCTTCTAACATGAATATAAGTGAACCGATCATTTGAACCAAGGAAACAAATGGACATGAACAATGAAATTGAACCTCGTAACCAATCAAAAGGTTATGAATAAACTCAAAAAGGTTTTACAAAATCATTTTCATATAGAATAGGTTATTTAATTATTAATTAATGAACTTAATTTGATTATTCATTTCATTAATATCAAGTGGAGAACACCATTGGACTTAAGGTAAGGGATTCTACATGAACCACCTTTATTTCTTTAGGTTGTTATATCATTATCTTCACTCAAAAGAAGCTGTCTTTTATTTTTTATGAAGAAAATATAAATTCTATTTATAAGCACCAAACTCATTTTTCAATATCCATCCCTCATCCTCTTTCGGGGATATACATACTTTAAAGTGATCCCCTCCTTGATTTATCCTGATAAGCAAAACATTTTTAAGAGAACATCCCAAATTCATACCTGATTTCAAGTGCACTATATATTCTGTTTTAATCCACCATTGTATTTATAAAATCATTCCTTTTAGTATTAAACCCATATAGGTTCAATTCTTGTTTTATATAAAAGATTTTCCTCTTTTCTATTTTAAAATATCTATAGTATTTTCCTTGAAACCGCACAAAAATGTATTAATGATAATGTTTTTCAAAAACATTTCATATATGTTGTCACTTATATTTGACATCACCTTCCATGTTATATTCCTATTTTACCTTATGAACGTCCATGTATATTCTAATCCCTTTATTTAATGGACAATTTCATGATACACCCATTGGTTATTATTTATGTCATTATTGTGCTGTCCAATTATTTCCATGGGTACCCTTCTGTATATGTATGGTTGATTATGTATGATTATTCATGTGGAAAGAATATTCAAGAAAATTTTGAGATGGGTGCACCCAGATAGTTCTCAAATGCATTCGGTAATGTTAAGTCTCACGATATGCGATGTGAAACGGGATTGGCGGTTAGCCTTGACCTGTACTAATATGGGAAACGAGTTTGGTGGTTAGCCTCGACTCGTACTAAAGACATGTCTTATGTTTCTGCCACATTTATATGATTCCATGTTTATATAATCCCATGTTTATATGTTATGATTCCATATGTTCCATTATTTTTATATCATTATTTCATGCCTCCAAACTCATGTGCTTACGCTTTATTCTTATGTTTATTCCCTTACTGTGCTTTTTAGATCATCCCTTTTTTCATATGTTTCCCCAGGATATCCCATGCAGAGTTATGAGCACAATAGAAGTTAGGATATCATTATGGAGATTACATAAAGATGTTTTTTATCCACATGTTTTATGTTTTATGTACCTATTTTTTAAATACACTAGAATTCATGATCCTTGGCTTGTACTCTGATGTATATTTATGCTTAAAATCATGTAGTGTTATATATAAAAGGCTAGGATCTCTATAAGGGGTGTATAATTTCTCCTATTATAGCACATAGTTTGAAAAACTGTGTCGTAATCATGAAAACCCCTATTGTCCAGGGTTTCACCTTTTGCTGGGTTGGGGCACCTGATTTGGGAAAACCGTACACCAACCCTTAATTTTCCCATTTCCATCCAAAATATCCAAATTTCACCCAAACAGAACCCTAGTTACCACCTTAAAAAATACTTAAGAAAAATGAAAAATAGTACCTCAAAACAAGCCTGATACATATCCAAAAAATGTTGAGGTTTTACAATCTCTTGCCATTATAATAGCACATTCTCAAGTTGTACAACCAAGCATCTCTAAGATTCTGAGTCAAAAAGATCATTCCATTGAGAATGCATATCCTCTTACCTTTCCCATATTTCCTCCATCACACATCCATGTTTCCATAATATACAAAATATCAGCATGGTCTTTCCCCTCAAAACTTTCTCAATGCACTCCAACACACGTACCAGATGTTCTTAAAAGGACACATCTATGCCAATCTCAACATCATCCACATCGATCACATGATAAGGGTTGGGGTGATAGCACCATATTACTGAAACATGGAAAATATCATGATTAGAATTGTATCTATGTGGAAGAACCAATAAGTATGCCACTGACCCAATCCTCTCTGAAACCTCAAATAGACCAAAGAACATGGGTTCCTTCTTGCACTGTCTCTGTGTCCTTTGGTGAACCAACCTAGGTGAAACCTGAAAGAATACACTATCACCCTCAATAAACTCTAGGATTCATCTATGTAAATTAGAATACAACTTTTATGAACTTTGATATATAGTCATACATTTTTGAATAAGTTGAACCAGCTCTGATGTATCATATACAAGACTCAATCCCAACAACTCTAACTCTTCTACCTCCAGCCGTCATAGAGTTAAAAATTATGGAATACCATAAATAGTCTTTTATGGTTCCTTATGAATAGTTTTTGAATAACTATTGTTATAGGAAAACTCCACAAGTTATAAGTGTTTCTCCAAAGACCAACTGATGTCAATAAAACATCACCGCAGTATATCCTCAAGCACCAATATAGTACGCTCTGACTTCACATCTATCTGTGGGTGGAAAGATATTCTCAAAAAAATCTTGGTACCAATAACATTCAGTGATCACTGATACAATCATGAAGTAAATCAAAAATCAAATTCAGAAACAATAGTCATGAAACGCCTTATAGATGGACTATCTCCCAAACATACAAATCTCTCAGCTTCTATACTAATAAAGACTCCCATATAAGAAATAAATGATCTAACTTTGTTTTTTATAGAAAATAACCCAAATAGAATCATTCTTCTAAGGAGTCCTAGAGATACCCACCACAAATTCCATAGTATTATCATCCCATATCAATTTCATATTGGGAAATGACTTCAGTAAACCAGTAGGTTGTTGATTCTTAGCCATCACATGTTGATAAGTGTAGTATCGTGCCATGAACCCTACTATATCCTTTTTAATGGTTGACCATGAAAAAAATAATCATAGGTATGGATGTACTACCCACTTTAAGGAATTTTACTCATGCATACACTCCTCCCACATACTCATAGGAACACAAACTTGATTCAGGGTGAATATAATCTTTTCCTCCTCTATACATCAATAGGAAGGTGACTCCCCACATTTAGAGCATTCCCTCATGGTCAAACATTCAAGATCCTCATACTTTCTATCTCTAATGCATCTCAAATTTTTTGACTCCACTGAAACTGATATGAGATTAATCTGCTCCAAACTCTTACAAACCACAACGTCCATCTATTCTATAAAATTCATCATCATTCACTCAACACTAGACTCTTGAACTAGATGAGTCTAATTTTTCCTACTCAAAGAATCAGCAAAACTATTCCCCTTTCTGAGCATATATGCTAGTTCAAAGTCAAAAGGCAAATATAATCAAACCATATCTACTACTGAATATTCAAATGTCATAGGGAGAATATATACAGTATGATAGTTTGATCTGTATACATAGTAAACTTCTCACCCAATAGATAATGCCCCCAACACTTTATTTCATAAACAATTACTGCTAACTCTAGGTCTTGTGTATGGTTGTCTCATTTATGTGGTCTCAACTTCCAAGATTCATACACCACAACTCAATATCCATACATAAATATTGCTACAAGTACAACTCCTAAATCATCACAATACACTATTTACAGCCCTACTTGTTCAGCTATGACCATGATTTGTGTCGATATCAAGTGCTCCGCTAACTCCTAGAAAGCATTATCACATTCTACAGACCAATAAAACTTTATCCCCTTTTTGGTCAATCCAATAAGCATTGTTGCCAATAAAAAAAGTCCTGAATGAATCTCTGATAATATCCAGCTAACCACATAAATATATTGATACCAAATATTTTTTTGGGATTCTATCAAGATAAAAATGCTTGACCATTCTCCGAGTCCACTAAAATACCTTCCTCCGAGATGTTGTTTCCCAAGAATTGTACATGATCAATCAAGAAATGATAGTTAGATATCATGGAATATAGTATATGAACTATTAGTATACTCATGAAAATGCCAATATGTTGGGAATGATCTTCATGAGTCTTGGAGTACACAAAGATATCATCCCAAAAACTACCAAAAATTGATCTAGGTAAAAATTAAAGACTCATACTTTTCACTGTCGATGGTGCAGCCTCATTTTCTACAACTATAGGTTTCACCACATGCAACTATCCTACCACTATTCTCTGTGATAAAACCTGAGTCCCTTTTTCTACACCACTCTAGTAATATGGTATCTCTTTCCTAAAATTATTTTGTCCAATACCTCTATCTCCTCGTCAAGTAGAACTCCATCTTCCAGACTGATATGGTGTTGAAGATCCCCTTATCACACCCAAGTTCTGTAAATATCCTGTATCACTACTCATCAGTTGTTGGGTCCTATAGAACATATGTAGATGTCTCATCCACCCACAAGACTGGAACTCTTATGGTGGTCATGGGAACTTTTTTTAGAAGTTTCTCGGCCTACCCCACTAGTGATAGATCACTTGAGTAAGATCCTGAAAAACTAATCCCTCCATCTGTGCATCCTGTTTCCCACTACCTAGAATAACGCTATCATAGAGACACTTATTGATGTTGGAAGTTTTACATTCTGATATTATAACAAAAACTATATATGATTCACTAGAATCCTCCTTCAAGTTTCCCTCACCTATGAGAGCCTAATCCACCAACTTTGAAAACTTCTTTAACCAAAGGAGGTTAACATGGGACTTAATCACACCATTAAGTCTAACCTGGAAATGACTCACTATAACTTCCTCATCCAATATAAATTATAGATAAAATATATAAAATTATGTAAGGTTTATTGCATAGTCCATTACAAACATACTCCTCAGATTCAACCACATGAACTTAGCTGCTCTCTTCTGCCTCAGCATCTCTAGATATAATTTGTCATAGAACCACTCTAAAAAAATACTTCCATAACATAACATCACCCTATATAGTCCACACCTGAATTTCCCACCAACTCTTAACTAATAATTTTTTAATATAACCCACCAAATTTACCCTCCTCTTAGAAGGTGTCTCTGAATGGTCAACTATCTTCTCAATGGACTTAACCCAGAATTCAACTACCTCAGTTCCACCCTTTCTAGTGAAAGTCATAGGGTTTTGTAACTAAAAATACCTCATCAAATCATACATTCTCCCCAAAACCCTCTTAGGGTCTCTTTCCATTAATTTCATGAAGTGAACAATGTTTTATTGGAATTGCTCCCCTACTTCTCCACCCGACACCATCAGTGCCTCTGGTTCCACTATCGGTGGAGCATCTCAATCCATAACCTTATATCATCCTATCAAAAAGCATCATCATGGAGGAATATCAATAAAATTCCAAACTCATTTATCAAGACACATAAGACAAATTTATCACATTTACAAGAAACACAATATTCCACAATATGTAATTTCCCCAAACCCTGCCACATGGTCAAAACTAAGGTGTTATCACTACCCTTAACCATCCTAAACCTAGGTCTTTGTTAACAATGGGGAAAATTACCATTATTAAATTTTCTCATTTGTACACCAATTTATTCTCATATTGCATTATTTTACAATATTTCATAATTTCACATTAGGCACTATTTTCAATTTAATTCCACAAGCAGGTAAAAAACAGTTCAAGTTCAAAAACTTACCCAAAACCCATTTTCTCATGAATGCCTAAAATGTTTCATGTCCCAATAATAATTAGTGAATAAAATGATAAATTAATACTAAACTCTAGTTCCTTACAAGGCCACGAGTCAAATCTCAACAAATCTATGAAAAAATAATCACATCACAAATAAGTGCATCACCCAAGTTGAAATAATATTCAACTGTAATAGAAAAATCAATAAAAAAAATCCCACAATGGGTACTTGGGTATCCCCCATACATGGGACAGATACCCCCATGCATGAGCTCATAATCAAGTCTTGAATATGTATAGTCTCCATTCTACCATTCCAAAATAGTAAGACAAAAGAAAAATAAAAGAAAACTTGTCTATGATACCACCTTGTAATGTCTCGATCTAGGTGTCATACATTGGTTCCCTGAGCTGATTGATCACATGAACTCTAGAATTCCTCCCCATATGCCAGAGGCTCCTAACAAGTAGTGAGGTTCAAATATTAATCACGGGGAGACTATACCCTCTTTTCCAGAGTAAAACACCTGCAAAAAATAAATAAACAATAACTCAATATATAACCATAACCAGATTGATTTCAATGAAATGTGATAACTAAACATATAAATAAAATTTCAAAACCAAAGAATAGATATGTCATTCTAATGTAAATTTCAAGTGTCACAATGAAAACTCCAAAATAAAGACACTAATAACTCCCAAGAGGGTCCCAAACCATGCCTGGTTCCCTAATCCATTCTCCATACCTGTAACATCCTAGGTAAATTAGGAAACACGACATATTTAAAATTTATTAATATTTATTAATTAAATATTAATTTTACTTTAAAAGGGTTTCTATGTTCGATAGCATAACCGATACGCAACAACGGGTTTACTTGAAATCCTACGTTGCACACTAATAATATAATATTATTATTTTAAATGGAAGTTAACTTCTAACTTTTGTATTGGTGGGAATGAAAAAAAGTAACTACAATATGATTATACTTTTTTTTCAAATGTATTTACTTTTATCCAATAAAATTTAGAGGCTTAAAATGTGAATGAATCTAATTTTAAGCATAAGTTGCATTAAAAGGTCAGTTTACCACCTTTTAATGGTGAACCCTATTTAAATCTAGTTTTGGTAACCTTAATACATTCTATTTGACCAAATACAATACTTCATTATAATGGGGACATTAAATTATACTTTGTGTTAATTTTTTTAATTTTTTCTGAAGAAGTATATTTTATTAATGAATAGTGAAAAATATTGTATTTTAATTCAATACTGCATTTTAATCTAATTTATTTACATGGATAGATTATCATTTTAATTAGTTTTAACATGTAATTAGAATATATTTTTACAATTTAATATAATTTTGGTCATTGTAATTAATTTCACTTTGAAATTGGATATAAACAAGTGTCAATCTTTTGATAGTTACTGTTTCTTAAAAACACACTGTTTGTTTTAACAACATGAATTAATTTTAAATTAATTAATGTTAATTATATGTTTATAATTTGGTAAATTATACATCATTTTTGTATTCGTAATATCAAATATATATTAGGCTGAAATATTTGTATTTTTCTGAAAAACTTCAATTTTTAATGAATAGTGAAACCACTTTGTAGTAGTTAAAAAAACTGATTTTTTCATTTAAATGAAAATTTACCACTTCTATGAATTGAATTTATAAAATCCTACATACATGTTTGTTGTTATTAAATAAAAATTGGTTCAATAAGATGAAAATTGTTTTTGGTGAATATTAGCTTTTGACTTTTATTTACCGCGGTTAAATGTAAATAGGGTAATTCAAGGTAAAAAGAATATTATAATAATTAAAAATTACTTTAAAACATGTCCTATTTTTATTGGATGAGTAATGGACGACCATGTGCTTCCTTGGGTCTATTTCGGGATCCCATGGAGCCACTTATCAAATATAATGACACTTTAGATTAATTAACCAAAAGTAAAGGGGAAAATGACAAAAAGAAATATTTTTTAGTAAATTAATTTTTACAAGGGGTTATATAAATTATATTTTGACTATAAATATTAATTGGAAATATAAAAATATTTTCTACATTATGGTATCTTTTTTATAAATTTTAGACATCAAATAAATTACACTATTTATGACACAATAATAGTGAAATATTTACCACATTAATAAAAGATTTAAATAAATAAGATTATAAATATTAGAACAATATCGAAAACCTATCCACTTTTTATTGGATGATTTTATTTCGACCATGAGTAATATTATCTTAGACTTTAATTAGTTTTGGACCTTTATAAACCGAATATCAATATATAATAAAATAATATTTCCACACTTTCCTAAAGATCCACTCCTCCCCCTTATGAAAATCCCTCACTTCTAACCATTTTCTCAAATCTCTTAATCCTTTTGGCTCATCCAAACATTGATTAATTAATCTCCATACATCCCTCTCTTTCACCTATAATCCTTACCTTAGGCAGAAGGCACTTCAAAAAACCATTTTTGGTTCAAACCAAAGGGAGTTACCCAAATTAAAGGTAACCGTTTCTCTTAACTTCTTTTATTTTATTTTAATTCTCCAACACCTAAACTATATTTATTCCATTATTTTATAACAAAATTAGAAACTTCAATATAATAGGATATTTTTATAAGAATTATTCTAACTAAACTTACACACACCTCCATCTAATGGGTGAACAACATGTTGTTTCTGTGGATGGAAAACTAACGCCTCATGAAACGATGATTGTTCGATTATCTCTTACCACCTATCATGGTGGCCATTAATATTACACTATATTTATATATGATATATATTATTTTTTTGTTTTCTTTATGCTTCTGTATTTTTATTTCATAGCATACCTTTATGGTTCCTATTATGGGTAAATTCGATAATTTCATTTGAGGAAGTGCGGACTACTGCCCCCTCAAAGTGATATGACTCGTTAATTCCATATGTGGGACGTATAAAGGATGGATTTAAGTATGTTATATATGATATTATACTAGAATTATAAAATAACTATGTATCATTATGTTTTCATTCCATTAAATATGAAATAGAAATGAAAGTAGCGTTCATGTGTACGCACAGCTTACCGTCTCCATGAACGGTGCATTGCATTTCTTACCTACAACTATTATGTAATATTCTAAATACATGTATATACTGGATATATATGATATATATGATATATAAATCATGAATATTATTCTGGATATAATTAACCTTTGACCACATGGACAACTTGTAAATATAATGTGTTCATTTTTTGACTCAAGTACCAAATATCCACAAAATGACCATTATTAACTTAAATGATTACATAATGTTTATAACATGGTAATAAGTGATATAAAAGTAATAATAAACTTGAAAAATTTTCTTAATCAAGTATAAATTAAATTTAGTTTATTATTTAGGATATTAAAGAACGATCGAGTCAAGTGAAACATGAGGTAAGGGAACTTCTTAACCCAATTTCACTTCTTTGGGTAAATATTCTACTTCTTGATTATGCCATTCTATGATTATGTCCTATATTTTTTTTATACTTTATATATGTGTAATATATTGAATACACATTATCAATCTATTTTATTTACCGAATTAACTTTTTAAGGGACTTTGTATCAATCTCCTTTCATTGAGGTATATTTTTGTATTAATACACGACTTTCTTTTATACGCTGTATAAACACCCTTGACTTTTCAGAGAGAATATTTTTCTATGTAGCATTTTACTAAAAGACAAAAAGGAATGTTTCTTTTAACATAATTTGTGACTACGACCTTTCTACCGCCGTAATTATTATTTTATCTTTGGCTTCCTCAACAAGTCATAATGTTTTTAAAAAAAAATAAATACCATATACTCTTTTACATATTTTGGTATTGAAAATGGTTTTGATAAAGGATTATTTTATTTCAATATATTTAAATTATATTTTGTAATTGAAATGTGGAAATTTTATCATTCATGTATATTGGTTTTATGTGTTATGATTTTATAATGGTACTTGGGCATTTGACGGGTGGTTACGTGATAAACCAAATGATGGGTGGTGCCGTGAAAACCAGGAAGGGTGGTTACGTTATAACCTCCAAGGAATTGGGTATGGAAGTTGGCCGTATGGATATTCCATTTAGTGATATGTGTGGAAGTCGGCTGTATGGCTATTCCATTTAGTGATATGTGTGGAATTTGATCATATGATAATTCCATTTAAGTATGTTTATGTACCAAGTTACCTTTATATGTTATGTCTTCTTTATATGGGTTTTATGGTAATATTTTGGTAACAAAAGGGTAAGTAGTGATATTTATTCAATGAAGAATATTTAAAACTTCATAAAGGTGAAAAGTATTACTTATGTTAAAGTATTCATGGTTTACATGTTGTCTGGAAAAACTAACAGTTTTCCTTATTTTTGTATCCATTAGTGAGCTTTTTATGCTCATCCCAAGTTTTGAAATGTTTTTCACAGGAATTAAAGAAGAACAGGGTCAAGGATGGAATCAAGGAAAAGTCGTGTTATCATAAACATGGAACTAAACATGACGCTTTTTTTAAGAGTTTTTGTTTTGTGGAAAAAATGGAAACTGAGTAGAAGTTTCTACTTTGTAATTTTTAAAAAGAAATGTAATAGTTATGACCTAATTCTCTAAAAATATAAACCTAAAAATATCCTCAATGTGAATTATTATCCTAATTCATTATTTTGTATGTTTTAAGGCTGGGTCCTTATAATACCAACTTAGCCATCAAATATAGGGAATTTTACTATATCATATCCTTCAACCGTGAAATCTATTCAGGTACTGATTAGGAAGCCCAAGTAGAGTGTTATTACAACCTTTTAGGTCACTACCAATAGTGTCTAAAACAATATCTAGTTAATAATATTGTATACAGTTTTATAATGAAATAATTGCAATTCATAAGTATAAAATTGTCAAATTATAAATTAATCTTTATTTAGCCACATAAACCCTAGGTTTTCATGGACACCATTATCTCAATACATATTTCAGCTGATGGAAGAGTCTGAACTAATAACAAAGAATAGTATATCTTAGAATATCATTTTTACCATTCATTAATTAAATTAACTTATGAATGACCATGTTACCATTAATTAAATCCCACATTTTAATGACCATGTTACAATTCATTAATTCACACTTGAATGCCCATTTACTATTCATGAATCACACAATTAAATAACCATGTTTCCATTCCTTAATTTGCACTTTAATTCCCTTGATACCATTCAAACCTCACACAATTGAATAACCATGTTTCCATTTCTTAGTTTACACATGACTAACCATGTTTCCATGCATCAATACATAATTTATTCAATAATTAATTATTCACATCAATACAATTACTAATTGAAAAACTAGATAATCATACAAATCTATTTAATTAACTCACCAATTAATTAATAATATTAGTCTCATTAACAATTCAATAAGTATTCATCACATAATTACCCTTAATTAATTCCCCTATTAATTAAGAACAAAAATCCATTAATTTAACTGAAAAATTATTTAATAACTAACCCATAATTAATTCAAGCATTATTTATCTCAATTCACCATCTTAATATCTCTAAATTAATTTATCAATTAATTATCTTAAATAAACTAACTCAATACCTCATTATTAATTCAATAATTAATTATCTCTAATCAACTCTCTCAATATATTATAATTAATTGATAAAGTAATCATTTAATTAAAAATTCTAAATATCTCATAATTAAATCATAAATTAATAATTCATGTCTGAATTCTCAACATCTCATAATTAATTCCAAAATTAATTATCTCAAATATATAATCTCAAATAGCCCCAACATCATATCTCCCTTTATTAATTAACTTACAAAATTAATTAATTCAATCAAGATCTCAATTGATAAACATAAAATAGAAATTATATGAAAATATAAACATAATTTCAATGAAGACTATTATATTTGAATTATAGACCACCTTCCACAGCTCATTAATGAATGATCACCCAATGAAAATCACCAAATTCAGTAGAGTAATGATGTAGAACTAGATCCAAATCTAAAACCAAAATTCATGGTTGAATAAATCAATATCTTTAAAATATATATATAGATCCAAAATCCTAGATCTATATGAAAAAAACCATATCTATATATAATAACAATAGGATGGATCCCCCCTTTCTAGATTGGGGGAAGAATGGGAGATATTTTGGGATGAAACCACATACCTGAAGAGATGAAAATCAACCAATCGAAATTTGATTTACTAGTAACAAAGGTCATACAGCCATAAATTCATTCTAGGAGGCTTTGGAATCAAAATAAATCAATTATGGGTTGATATAGGGTTATTAGGGGTATTAGACAGGGGTTTTGGAAATATTTTAATAATTTTAGGTGGATTCAAATCTCATATGCACGGTTTACTACTCGGGGTGAACGATTTCCCCTAACCATGTGCCTAATCGTGCACCTCTTCTAGGGTGGGGGTGGATGGTTTCTTCTATTAGAGATAATGGTTTAAAAAATCATGTGCCAACCATGAAAATTCTTACTATCCAGGGTTTCACGGTTTTTTGGGTTGGCCGCATGTTTTTGAATAACCATCCTTCAACTGTTCACTTTCCAACTTCCTTCTAAAATATCCAATTTTTACCCAAACACATCCCAAGGTAAACCCCAAAAGAAATTTATTCAACAAAAAGTAAAAATATTACCTGCAAATGAGCCTGATACATATCCATAAAAGTTTAATTTTTTACATTAATCCCTAGAATGTAGGCTACACCAACCTAAGTCCTTTATGGAGAAGCATTTTTCAACCACACCTTAACAACTTGTATAGTAGGTATCTCATTTCTAGTTAGTAATATGTCATCAACATACACTAATATGAAAAAAACCATACTCCCACTAAACTAATTCTAAAAAAAACATATTTAATCATTTATAATGAAACCAAACTCTTTTATGGGTTCATTGAATTGAATGTTCCATGACCTATATGCTTGATTTAATCCATAAATGGATCTCTATAACTTTAATACCATTTTTCATTTCTCGGAGTCACATACTGTTATGGTTGTGTCATATACACATCTTCTTGATGGTTCCTATGAATAAAAATAGTTTGACATCCATCTTAAAAATATCATAATCATATTAAGTTGTTATGACAAAAAATATTCAGTTGGATTTTAATAGAGAAACTAGAAAATATGTTACATCATAGTAAATGAATTGAAGTTATCTCAACCCTTCATCCAATAGCTAGGATTTAATGCTATTTAATTTTCCTTCTAGATGCCATTTTTTCTTGAAAACCCATTTACACCCAACATGATTTTTCCAACTGGTGGATCGACCAGATCTTGATTATAGTTTTGATACATTAAATCAATCTAAAATTTCATGTCTTTTTAACTTGCTGCTTCAGAGGTCTCTACTTCCCCCTTATAGGTATGATGGGCTTAATTTTAAACCAATAAATATTCACCATTATTAGTGACTGGAAAATCATGTCTCTCTAGTTATTTTAACTCTATAGTGCTCTTATATAGTAATTGTGTTTCATAAATAACTTATTCCTTGGGGACCTGTGGAATCTGTTCATGTACTAAATCTTGTTTATCCTAAGGAAATTTTTTTGTAAAATTAAATATTTCTCCCGCTATCTTCCATGATTATTTTCTCCATAACATGAAATATATCCTATCTTGTGATGGTTGCTTAATTTCTTGAGGATTTGTATAGATAGTATCCCATTTTTTCTTGGGATACTCTATATAGACACACTTCATTCCTCAGGGTGCTAGTTTGTTTCCTGAATAATCCATAAAAAATGCCTCACAACCCCATGCATGAACATGCGACCAAATAGTTCTCTTTTCATACTATAAATCAAAGGTAATATTTTTTACCACTATTTTGGTACGGCGTATAGTAATTGTGATGTTGTCTGTAATGAATTTTCCCAAAAGGTGAATAAAAGGTTTGCACGACTCATCATTATCCTTACCATGTCCATTAATGTATGGTACCTCCATTAAATAACACCATTCCAATTTGGATTATATGTTGGGGTGATTTGATATAAATTCCCCAACTACCATAGAATGTTGATAAAATATTAGTTGAGATATTAACCACCTATATATAATCAAATTTTCCTTATCTTCTTACCATGATGATTCTTAACTTAATCCTTGGTCTCTTTAAACTTTTCAAAGGATTAAGACTTATACCTCATCAAGTAGATATAACCATACCCACTCAATTCATTTGTAAAGGTAATAAATTATGAGAATCTACCTATAACTTCTAATTGAAATGGTCTACACACATTAGTGTGTACCAATTCTAGAATATTTGTGTCTCTTTAACCTTGACCACTAAATGGGGGTTTGGTTATATTTCATTGTAAAAAAGGATGTCATATTTCATGTATTTTTATCTCAAAATAGTCTATGTAACCATATCAATAATGTTTTTTTTCAAATGCTTCTAATTCATGTGACCAGGGTGGTGATGCCAAAACTGGGTATCAAATAAGTAATATGTTTTATTTTATTATTGGATTCCAATTTTTTTTTCATAATTTAATAAATAAGTAAAATTGTTCAACGGTTCCACAACATAAAAAATACTATAATTATAAAAATATAGCCTCTTATTTCCCAAATAGAAAATAAATACATCCATAAATAAACAATAAAAAAATAAGATATTCCTGGTAACACTAGGATCATAATAAAAATTGTTTAAAACCAAAATATAACAAGTTGGAAATGTGAGACGGTAGTATCTAATGAATATGGATTTAAACCTAAATTTATTGGAAACTCTTAAATCCACCTCACTCTAAAACTTTTGAAAATATACTTGGATTTTTTATTTGGATTCAAATTTCAACCACATAGGATTTATTTAATAACCATGTTTTAGATATTGAAAGATTACACTAAATAAAGAACACACCTAAAGCTTACCCTTTCTTATTTGGATTGGTGAACTTCCTCTTTTTATATCTATACTTTCCACATGAAAAAAACACTACATCATGTTCCTTTCCTTTCCTCTAAATATTCTTATTCTTGGAAAGATAGTGCTCAAGAGCTTTAGAATTGGAATGAGTCTTTGCCCCCTTTTCCTCATTCCTTGTATTTTTTTTCACTATATAGACCATGGGTTTATCAGACCCCATTTCATTATCAACATAGTGAATAAGATTAAAAAAATTGATATTTTCTTCTCATTGTTAATCATATTATAATTCATAATAAAACTGGTGATGTTTTTTGGTTGTGAGGATAAAATTAGATATTTTCTTATCTTATTAGGGATCTTAAAACTTAATATGTTTAGGAACTCAATGTAGCCAGTAATATGGAATACATGTGGCCTAGTTGGCACTAACTCTCTAATATTTCATGTGAATAGTGAATTGGAGATCCCATACCTCTCAAATTTCGCATTCTGTGGATAAAGATATTGAAGGTGAGAAATGATGCCATACTCATACATATTATCATGTAACAAAAGGATTAACATGAAAAAATATAATCCCATTACATCATCCACATGCTTTAGGTATAGTGATACTTCTTCCCCACTATCATATTTGGAAAGAAACTTAGGAAGTGGGGTTTCCAACAAATATAGTTTCCATTTGTGTCATATTATAACATGTAAGTACCTATACCATTCCTATAAATCCACAATACTGATAAGGTTATACATATCTAGTATGGATTTCAATGATATTGTTTATTTTTTTGATTTCTATTTTCTATAAATTAAAATAATTTTATGAGTTCTTCTTTGATTACAAACCAGATTAATAAATTTAAATTAAATTACCTTAATATCCAACCTTTTTTTGAAACCTGATAGACATAATCATAAATTTCAAAATATACTTTTGCATAGATATTATGGTGGAAGGGATCCATATTCCCCTTTTTATAATCCAGAATTGGGCCTGACAAGTTGTTTGAAGGGTTTTAGGTTAGTGTAACTTTTCAACTGCATTAATATACAGTTCCTCAGTATGTTGAGTGGACTCCCCAATCTCGAAATCCAAAAAAAAAATATCCTCAACACTTACCTCCTAGTTACACTAAGTCCTACATGGGAATTTAATTGTTCATGTAAACTAAGTTAAGTCAACCCAAACCATAAATCTAGAAGCCACCCAATAATTTAAGGGACCCCAAATTGGGATGTTTAAGTACTTTGTACTATGAGGAAATTTCTAACAGAATTAGTGGAATGCTATTCCAATTTACTATTTTAGTTGGGGGATTATTATCCTTTATTCATAAAATCCAATTTTATATTTATCACATGCCATAAAAAGGGTTAAGTGGATTCTAAAAATTAACCATGTCAAAAAAAATTTATGAATATTCTAGTTATATTTTACACTATCATACACGCTTGTTAATTCATTTATCAAGTGATCAAAAAAAATCAAAAATATAAAAAATTAACCATTAAAATGATAGAAATAAAATATAAGTGCCATAATAAAGATATTATATAGTAGCTATTTTAACCGAAGGATAATAAACTAACCCTCAACCCAAAGGGAAAACAAGTTGAACTTTAGATTGGTTATTGTTGTAGAATTCCACATTGGTTCTTATGCATCTCCTAATTTGGTTTCACCTTAGCTCCGACACTTGAACTACATAATTTAACATTGGATCTCAATATGTACATAATATTTTACTCACATGTAGGTGAAGGTATCCACTTGATTTGATAAACATGTTCTACCTAAAAGAATAAGTGGGTGCACAACTCCTTACATAATAAGGTGCTGGAATGACACGCAAGCTATCAATTTTACTTTAATCATAAAAAATTAAAATAAACCAATCACAACCATATTTCATATCTAATATCATGATCATTCATAAAATATTCAATGATCATAAATTTTCAATCTATTTATCAATTATATTATTTATTCATTAATTAAGATAAATCATGAAGATTTAATCTAATTAATTAAATTTATCTTAATTTCAACCATGAATACTTAACTCATCGTCATCCAATTTTATTAAAAGTTGATTTCTAATTATTAAATTACACAAGTTTATTTGAAGGCAATAACATGAACAAAATTTTAACATAGAAATTAATTCAATATATAATTATAATTCTATGTGATGATATTTAATGTAAAATGAATGACACATAGAACACATTCCAATAAGTTTAATAATATATTTAATTTTTCTCACTGAGTTAAATTAAGTACAATGTCTGCAATATACTACATGAAATGTAGTTAATTACACATTTTTTAATGTCTTCTACCCATGTCTGTAGCACACAACTAGGGACCAGGTGTGTTACGTACCACATATGAGTTCAAGAGACATGGTGTTTTTTATATATTAGAGGTCATGTGGACTCATAGTGTCGTAATATGTTATTCCCCTTGTCGAATATCCTAAACAAGGAATGTTCAGACACCCTGTGTTATAGGACAATTAGTTCTTCAAGCCATGTGTCGGTCTATCTGAATATGTAAGTTGATCGAATTTATTCAGATCATAGATATAATTTTTTTGGATCTGACCTGATATACAGAGACACATAAGAGAAACACTAGTACACAATTCTTATTTAATATATACATGTTGTTACTCTGGTATTTTTAAAGAAGATAATTTGGCACCTCTAGATGGTGTCTTTCATATGTTTCTTCATTTTTTAATCTTAATAATTTAATGGTTACGTTAGTGAGAATGAATAAGGGATGATACATTGTAATTGGTTATTAAAACGGATTCATATTAGTTAAATAAAACATAAAAATGTGAAAATAATCAATGAATAATAAATATTTATAAATTAAACATTTGACTATTCTGATACAACTTATAGGATCCTGGAATTGTAGAAGCGGCTTTATGGCATGGACAACTTATCTTTAAGTCTTAATTTACAAATAACCATTATTCCACATGAAAAATAATATCATGTCTAATTAAATTTTTAGATTATATGATTAAATAAAATAATAAAACTTGGGGAAGATGACCCTCTCATGTATTATATAATGAATTTATGAGAAGATATAGAATTACTTCAACTTGTAATTCCCTCTTCATTAATGATCTAAATGAATATGTATCATTGTACCATCATTGGGTTTTAGGATCAAAATATAGAATCCCACTATAAGTGATCCACTTGTGAACCATAATCTCTAAATGTCATTATAGAATCATTAGGTGTTTGAACGGATGATCCTGATCACTTCCATTGTTCGTGATGGATTGCATCGGAATTGTTCTTAAAAGAGGAAGAACTCATGATGTTCTCTCAGTGTCTTGAGAGTGGAGGAAGATAGATCATGTTCCAGATCTCTAGATACCTCTATAAACCTTGAGATATTCTCTCTATCCTTTTTTATAACATGTAATTAGGGAAATTGATAAATTTAGACATTTATCATGTTAGCTGTAGGGATGGAAACATGCACACATTCCCTATCCCAGCCTTATAATTCATAATTGACCTAATGTACAAAAACAACAATAGTATTTTTATTATATTTCACGTACAAAAAGAATATATAAATAAATATCACTTATACCATTTCTAATTACACTATCAATCTCGGTTCGCTTTCTCTCGTATATATTTACTAATCATTGGATAATGAATATTTATTTAATAAATAAATATCACTACATTTCTTATCAATAAATATAATAAATAATATATTTTTCAAACCATGAAAATAAATAGTCATTATTATTTAACTCGCTTATTATTTTGAATAAGTGGTGATTAAATTATGGTGATCAACCAAACCCAAATAAATATTATTTATTTCATATCAATAAATTCAATACTTGAATTTAACCGATTTTGCAAATACACTTAGTGTGTGACCCCCTAGGCCCCTTTCTCAATGGAATTAGGATAAATGGACTAAAGTCCAATGTTAGCATCTATCAAAATTTCATGTCACCCATATAGAAATAATATAATGTCGAAAAAACATCCAAACTCTGATGAATGATTACTATGTAGTATAATACCTTTATTGCGATATCTATAATCAAAAGGTTTTATGCTGGTGAAACCAACCTATATACTTAATGTATCATACTTTCAATTTATGGAAATGTACTCATCCACCAAACACCATGGTCATGGATTTATGTAGGTAGTTAAATTACCATAAAAGGGCATAAGATAATCATTAATCAAGGGACATAATGGATAAATCCTTTCTCACATTATCAATTAATGAAATATCATTCTTAATGCTCAAAACGTATCCCACCCCAATGAGAACATATATTGTTATGTTTTTTTCATATGCTGATATTTCTATAGAAGATTATTGGACATATAAGGTTAATATGAAGAATTTGACATCCATTTCATCATTCACGTGATTCAAGTAGAGATATAATTCATTCTTGCTAGCATCTTTGGAAAGTATCTTAGGAAGTGGGGTTTCCTAGTATGTTTAATTTCTAGTCATGGTTTAGTATAATGTGTTAGAGAATAGACAATTCCATAAAATTAAAAACATTGTGAAGTTTATCCTTATTTAGTAAGGACCCTAGTTATATTTTCATGGTTTTATATTTTCCTTTTAAAAATTTTAAAAACAGATGATTAGAACAATTTTATTACAAAAATTATTAACTAATTTAAATTTAATTAAATTCCATTAATCTCGCACTAATTTTTTAAAACCTAATATCCCTAAACATAAATTTAATAATATATTTTCTCTTATTTATTTTCTTTTAAAGGAATCATATTCCCCTTTTTCATAACCCATACTTAGGCCAGAAAAGTTATTTAAAGAGTTTTGGGTAGGCATAACTTTCCAACTATATTAACCCACAGTTCCTTGATCTATTGAGTGGACTCCTCAATCCTAAAAACCTAAATAAATATTTCCTCAACACTATACACTTAGTTATTACAATTCATTCTTTGAATGTCAACCCTTTATACTTACGATGTTAATCCAACCCAAAACATAAAGCTAAAATTTCCCTCATAATTTAAACCACCCAAAATTAGGTTGTTGAAGAACATTGAACTGTAAGGTTGTTTATAGATTAAGTAGTGAAAGTATATTACAAGTTAATATTTTAGTTTATGGATTTTTATCCTTTCTTAATAAAATACAATTTTATATTTATCACATTCCATGATAATTTTTAAGTTGATACTTAAATGATTAACCATGTCCCATAAATTTACACATAATCTAGCTATATTATATTTTATATTTTATTCTTGATAATTCATTTATTAGGTTATCATGCATCACTAAAAAACATAAATAATTTACCTTGAAACTGAAAGGGAAAAATATAAGTGGAATTATTATGAGATTCTATAAGGATTATTTTATCTAGAAGATGATAAACTAACCCTCAAACCAAGAGGAAAATACACTCAACTATATCTTGGTTCATGTTAAAGCATTCCACCTTGGTTTCTATATTTTGTTTTCTTCAAATCATGGACTTGGACTGATAACTATCTCCTAAGAGCTTTATTCTTTCATATGATTTTAAACACACACAGGTGAGTGAATATAATAGGTTGAATATAAAGGTGTTTACATAAAATAAATCAGTTTTTTAAATATCCATACATAATAATAAGGGGGATGATATGTAGGAAATAAATTTTAATTTTATCATAATAAATTAAATGAAACCAATCACAAAATAGGACTTTTCTAATATCACGATCATAAAAACAACATCCAATGAACATAATATTTCATTACAGTTATCAATTACTTTAATTAATTCATTAATTAAGATACATTGTGAGGAATTAATCAAATTAATTAAAAAATTTCTAATTCAATCCAAGAATACTAAAATCATCATCATCCAAATTTTTAAAGAAACTTAATTTAATTTAAAATTAATGAAGTATAGAAGTGTACTTGGAAGTAACATAGTGTCAAAAATGTTAATATAGATATTAATTCAATATATGATTATTAATTCAATGACATGGAATTTACCATCAAATGAATGGCACGATGAACACATGTTAATAGGTTTAATCATATATTTAATTTTTATCTAAATGTTAATTAATTTCATTTTTTTGTAGTAGGAAACACGTCTTGTAGCTAATTAAAATGTGTATATTATCTTCTTCTTGTATCCATAGAACATTCCTAGGGACTGGGCATGTTACCTACAATAAAATAGTTTGATGTAGACAACATGTTGTCTGTCTTGCATGCCATGTAGCTTTGAAGTTTAACGATAGGTTAGTCCCCATGTCATGTATCAAATACGTCGAGCACCAGGACACTTTGTGTTTATGACAATTAGAAAACTAAGCATAGAAATTTATTCTATAACATGATATAATTATATATTAAACATGTGATTTCTTTGATACCACTTGTTGGTTCAGTGCATAGTGGATGTGCCTTTTTGGCCTGGAAAAGTTTGATTTTATTATTAATTTATTAATAATAATTTATTCTCATTAAAAATTAAATCACATTTAAAAAAACTATTTATTAATTGACTAAATAAAATGATGTAACTAGAATAGGAGGATATTTACAAATTTATGAGAAGATATAGAATTGCCTCAACTTTTAATTCCCTCTTCATAGATGATATGGTTGAGTAGATCTCATAATACTATCATTTAACAACATGATCTAAGTATAAAATCCCTCTATTAGTGATCCACACATGAACCACAATCTATAAAGATCTTCATAGAGTAATCAGGTTTTTAACATAGATGATCAAGATCACATGCACTATCTATGGTTGATTGTAGCATAATTCTTCTTGAAGGAAGAAGAACTATCGATGTTATCACAATGGATTGAGAGTGGATGAAGAGAAGTTGTGTTCTAGATCTATATATATATATATATATATATATCTTTAGGTTTTGATTGAGTCTATCTATATCCATTGTGAATATAAAGTTATTATGTAACATGATATAATTATATATTTTTTATGGTAGGTTTATGGTTGGAAACTGGCACAAAATCCCTTTCCAGACCTTATAATTCATTATTAACCCAATTTGTAATAAAAATATTATTATTTTTATTAAAATTACGTGTGAAAAAAGAATATATATAAATAAAACTTATACAATTTCTAATTCTTACATTGATCTTGATCAAATTTCCATCATTGATATTTACCGATCCTTGAATAATAAATATTAATTTTATAATTAAATATCACCACATTAATTGTTGATAAATATAATTAATAATATAATCTCCAAACCTTAAAAATAAAAAATTATTATTATTTAAATCACATATTCTTACAAATAAATTTGATTTAATTTGGTGATCAACTATACCCAAATAAAATAGTATATATTCTAACTTGTTAAATTCAATAGTTGAGTTTAAATGAGATTATTGATTTGTTTGGTGTGTGACCCTCTAACCCCCTTTCTTAGTGGCATTAGACTGAAGGACCTAAATTCCCAGGTTACCATCTAGAAACAGACAAAGGAACCCATAAATGAAAAATTTTAATATCTCAACTTAATATAACCTCCAAATAATGCTTATCATCTAATAAAATCCCTTTATCATGATATCTCAAATCAAGCAGGTTGCTTACTATTTCCATCAATGTATAAAATCGATGTCTCTTTATTTTACTTTCTTGAAATGAAGTCTCCTAGTGAACACCATGAAAATTGATTTATATAGGTAGATCAATTACCATTAAAGGGAAAAATATATAAACTTCCATCATGGGATATAAGGGATAAATCATTTATTTCATTATCCATTTATTCAATATCACTTGTGATACACCGAACATATCCTACCTCACCGTGATCATATATTGTCATGATTTTCATAAATAAAAAATTTAAAAAATTCAGGATATCCATTAAGGAAAACATTTATTTAGAAGGATAAATAAATTCATCCATATATAGTAACCCTCAATGATACATGAAAATTTGGATATCCTATTTGTGGGTTTGTTCTCATAACCTCCTATCTTGGAGATTACTAATAGAAAACCCCAGGAAAGGGTGAATTATTGTATTTTGATCCTCCTACCCTCTATATCCTATATTTTATATTTCCTATTAGAAAATATCATCTAGCCATAGAACCATATTCAATAATACAGACACAGATCCACCAGGATCTCATCATAGCGGGGGAACTTCCATGACCTTTTAGTGTGACATATATTTGAAGGACTTTATCACAAAAAAAATGTCATGAAAAAAAATAATTATGATGTGATAATAAAAATAATTAATAATATAAAAAATTTAATAAAGTACTAAATTATATGCTTCTAGTGAACCAACTCCAATAGTTTCTTGCTAAAGCGTTTAGTGGGAGGGTTTTATCAAACGGTACCTAGATAATTCACATGGATTTCATATGTTGTTAATTGTTAAAAAAATCGGAAATTGTAGCAAATGTAAGAATTATATGATAGCTTATTATATATGATATGATAAATCAGTGCTATTTTTGGGTTTTTAAATATTCTTAAATTGGTTAAGATTATTAAAATGTATCATATTAAAGGAAACCACCATGTTATCATTATTTAATATTGGATACATACATACATACATACATACATACATACATACATACATATATATATATATATCATGAAGTGAAATGATAATTAACCTCTCAAAGTATTAATTTTAGTTTATGCCTAACATATATTCATACTTATAGGTTATGATGAAATTTTATGGCTAGTGTGAGAAGGATTATTATATAAAGAAACAAAATATTCTCATATGGCACAAGACAAAGAACATGGTAATTTTTTTTCACTACACAAGCTACTATGTATACCACACATACTGTCATACTACGATGTATTTGGTTTACTAGTGGTGCAAGGGAAAAATTTATATCCCCATTACATAATATTAGCTGGATACCTAATATGAGAACCATCATATATTGATACCATACTTTTAAAAGTATAAATATTGACCTAGCTAATACGATGTAGGTTGGGTATGTTTCTGATCATGTCGTTGACTAGTTCTTAATCAAGATTGGATTTTTCCTCTCATATGATGGGTAAAATATCAGATCCCTCAATTTAGATAGGCTATATTAGTGTGTGTCCACTCCTATAAATTTTATATATCTATCAATATAAGGGATATGTGATGTTCTTATCCAGAATGATGAATGACATGTGATGTGTTCATTGATCAGTTCAACCTATACTCTAGGAATAGAGAAAAGATGGGTTTTCTATATGGTATTGACATGTTCTATGTAATATGGCCACCTAATGTATTAGAAAAAGGAAAAATATGAGAATCTGCATTTTCATATGATGAAAACTGGTGGACAGAGGTATAGAGATACATGTTTTTGATATAGATCATATCAGATCCCTTTATAGCTTGTGTAGTATTGATGTTTTTATAGAGGATTATTTTTTCATAAATATATGGATCCAAAGATTAATACTTTTTTGAATGGTATAAATTCCTGTAGGGTCACACATTGTGGACGACTAAATTGGGATTGTGTTTGACTTTGATATGTACTCAAAAAGTTTTTTAATGTTAATCCAAATGTGTTTTGGATGGTTTTCAAAATGGTATTAAATATTGTGTGATTCAAATTGATGTTAATAATATCCTTCCAAAATTGTTTTGGAAGATATAAAAAATGAGTTTTGGATGTGTTTTCACAAGTTATTTTACACGATACAATATATGGTGCAATGCCACAATGTCTTTTAGAATTTAGAGAAAGTAGTAAACTGATGGGAATATTCTATAAAGATTTATTTATATATTATATATATAAAATAATATATATTTATGAAATATATATAACCTAAATGTAAGATTTAATGTTGAAGCATTGGGTATATTAGATGTGTGTTGGACACCTGAATTATTTTCCATCAATGCTGTCATTAAGAGAAACATTTCATAAGATAAAAAGTTTATGATTAAATTCATAATATTCATGAACTAACCATGTTATTTATTCATTCATTTTATCTTATGAAAATACAAGAAGATAATAAAGGAGTTTCCTTGATTGCTTATAAAAGCTAATTCCATGTTACAGTAGTGTTGTATGGATTTAGATCCTCATTCTTCACTAATACTTATTGACCCATTGTATTCTTTCATCTTCCTCATTTACAAATAGAGGTACTAGAATACTATGGATGTTGGTGGATCATGATTGAATGTTATGTGATTTAGGTCTAGCCCATGCATACACAATAGATGTTGGATGATTTATTTTTTGAAATTGGTAATCTTTATCAAACCCATTAAATGATGATTAAAAGGTTGCAGTGGCTAATCAGTGTAAGTTACAACAGATTTATTGTATTTCTTCATTTCCGTTTTTATTCAAGTTTCATATTACCTTATATGGAGATCTTTGAAAAGGGGTTTTAATCACTTTCTCATTATATGATTATTTTTATTAGACTCTTAAAAACCCCTTCAATATGATTGTACAGGTTGAAGGATAATTTATGGAAAGGATGAGCATAGGGCATAGCCATAGGGGAAAGAGAGTGACAACCCTATGGGGAAGTGGGAGAAAGATATATTCATTTATATATATTAATTTTACCTAAATTATTTTATCTATATATATTACATGGTGAGTGAGCCATGGAAAGTAGCATATCCATTTAGGCGATGAGTTAGTTTCATTTATTTATTCACTATGATTTATAACAGTTCCCATACATTTTATAAGAGAGGTTTTATGGAGGATCGTACTAATTAAAAATTTTATGATCACCCTACATTTATACAAAATATTTTTCAGGTCCATAGTATCTATTTGGTGATCTAGTTGGGTGTTACTAGTTTGAAAAGTTTTTAAGTGTTTTATGGGCATTATAGTCACTACAAAGGATTTAAATTTTGGTATTTCCAATTTTTTTAGATGAATTAATTAATTTATGAGATCACAATATGTAATAGGATTTCTTATTTGTTTATGCATGGTTTTGGTTTGTGAATTGGTCAACTTATCTTATATTATATAAAATTTTATATAGTAATTACATCCATGTGTTTGATGCATTACCCTTAGCGAATTCTCCATCTAGTGGCCTATTAGAGATGATCTTAATATTTCATTATCTACCTTTATTGATTTTAATTCTAGGTGGGGAACATTTGGAAGGAGGGGTTGTGGAAGAATAGTATCAGAACTAATGGTTAAGAGATATAGTGGGGTCTAGAGTTAGGCATAGGCGAGGATTCATTACATAGTAGGGATATAATATCAACTAGGAATATTAGATTCTATAAAAAATGAGCTTTTTTAGGACATGAGATTTTAAGCATCACTATGATCATATGAATTGGAATTTCGTTTTACTAAACACAATAAGAAATTAGATGATTTTTTAAGGGTAGATACCTATGCAAAAATAATTTATAATTGTTGTCTAATTTTATATTTTAATTTTATTTACAATGAGAAATTAGGTTAAAATTAATTAATAAATTAACCTTAGATTGATCTATTATCCAAGGTTTAGAAGTTCCTAATGTTTATTCTTTCATAAGTATGGACCTAAGTTGACTTCCCCATCAGGTTTTTTCTATAAAAATTCATCAAGATGATCCAAAGGATATACATAGAGTGGAGGTCAATGGTGAAAACACTTTGAGGAGGATACTTTGAGTGTTACAGAGACATGGTATATAAATGTGTGAGGTCTTCATTTCATATCAGGAGATAGATGATTGGTCAAAGGAGGTAGATATAAACTTGTATTCAATTAATTCCCAAAATGAGTATTGATTTTATATGTTTGAGATGATGTTTCATGAGTTATCATGATAATTGGGTATTTTTTTCCCTAAGAATCACTTGGAGTTTTCAATTGTACAACAGAAGTTTAGTGTTTAGTTCTAGGCTAACTTTCTATCTTTGATTGCTAAGGATTCTTGAAAATAAGATATTATTACCATTATATAGGGTATTTATAATGTTTTATATTTTAGTATATGATATAAGAACATAATAAGTTATGCTTCAAACCTTCTTTCAAATGAGGAAGCTTGGGTAAGTCACTTTGAGGATGCTTTTTCATCCCAAAATCCAACATTGTGTCACCTTGTTTATGTTGAATTCATATATTTAGGTACCAGTGAAGGTGGATCCCATTGATAGGAAATTGGATAAGACTTTATTATCACAAAATTGTATTCAATAATAATTTCCATAGAGTATATTTGTTACTATTATTTCCTAGTTTTTTGTCTAGAAAAAGATTCTTCAACCAGTAGGGATCTGATTTCATCCTTTTTCAACATGTTTGGTCAAAGATAGTATTTCTTGTACCCCTTATATTGGGTTAGGAATGGTTTATTTTCATTCATATGACATTTATCTCATAATAAAGAGTGTTTTACCTTCCTCAATAGTCATCATTGGTTAGTGGACCATTCTAGGACTATCTATTGAAGTAGTATTATTCAAGGTAGAAACAATAGTATAGAGTTACAACTTATGATCAGTAGAGAGGGGATGGGGTAAAAAGATGAAAAACCTATTATATCCTTCATACATAATGATAGAAGGTAGATCATAGAAGTGTACATGGTGTATATTAGGGATATAATGGTCATGGAATTTGATGTATTCAGATGCATGCCTTAGATTTTCTAGCCATGGGCAAGCTGGAAATCATGCGAGGTACCATCTACCTATTTTCTACTTTGTTTTATGCCTTGTTTGATTTAGGATTTATTCATTCCTTTGTTTCATATACATTATCTCATAATTTGGGACATGAGGAGGAGAGGCTTCTAGTTCCCTTGGTGTTTTCAATACTATTTCGGGTCTTAGATAGCCTGATTGATGTATGTAGATATAGTGACTGGGTTCAAGGGAAACACCTCTCTTAGGGATACATCCTATATTTATGAATATAACTATATGTAATTATCATTTTCATATAATGGATCTATTCGGTGCGGGATGTCATGGATTTATTTAGAATGTGAAACATATTATATAACGGTGATGGAGACCAGACATATTGTTTTGGAAAGAGAGACCCTTAAATGGGTCAAATGTGTGTTTAGTCACTTTCTTATTTTATGATCATGCTGAAGTTGAGCTCTGTGTAAGATCATAATATGTGGTTTCCTAAAATAGTGTAACAGTAACCTAATGTCTTTCTAGAAGATGATGTGATGCTACCACTCAAAAAGAGATTGAATTTAGGATAGAGATACAAGATATGTTGGAGTATTTATAAGAGAAGTTAGTCAGTTCTCTATTTCTCTATCCACTAAAGTAAGGTGTTGTGTTTACGGTTTATGAATTGTTGCATCTTCACTTGGGATATATATTGATACCAAATATATTTTTTATCTATTATAGACCTAAATGATTATTTCCTAATGAATGTAATTATTCCATCCATGATTTTGATTTTTTTCTCTTTCAAGTTGTTTTTACACTATCTTATTACTGAGTGATTTGTGTTGATCATAGATCACTAGATATAAACTAATGTCTTCCCTTAGTGCGATTTGAATTTGTGGTAGTTACATTTCATGGTGTTTTTATAGGAATATAAATTTAATATTTTCTTTACATATTTAAAATGTGATGTTATCACATATGTGTTGAGTAGGAAGTCACATGGTGGTTTTGTATGTTATATTATATACACTTAGAGAGTGATGGAAGATTTAGTAGTGTAGAACTATAAAAAGGGAGTAGTTTATGGAATAGAATTTCCTTATCAAATTAATGTATAATAATCTTTATTTTAGTTATATTATCCCATGTTATGGGATTATGAGGTTGATATTTGGAATGATAGATTTTTTTATGGTGATTCATGTGAGGTTTTATCCAAGGATAAACAATAATAAGTGTTATTTCATTGGAATATTTCATTCGTTCGGTGATGCATGATTTTTTTATTTTGCAATTCTATATCACACCCTTGGTAGTACATCATGATGTAGAAAATATGTATGACGATCTAAGAGGTCAATTTTGGGGGTCTGTTATAAATCATTTGGTTGTAGAGTTTGTCTCTTAGTGTTTGGTTTTTCAAAGGGTGAAGACTGAGTATCATGTTCTTGGTGGATTTCTTTTGATTTTTGATATTCTTAAGTGGAATTGGTAGGACATATCGATTGAATTAGTCACAAAGTTACCTATATTTTATGGTAGTTATGATACTATATGGGTCATTTTTGACCAATTTATGAATTAATCTCACTTCTTAATGATTAAGAAGCTAAGATCAGTCGATATTTAATTAGGTTTGGAGCAAGAGGTGGTGGTATGAATTAATGGGATTCTGAAGATGGTTATATTAAATCAACACACATGTTTTAAATCTAGGGTGTTGACAGGTATTCAATACAATTTTTATCCTATTTGTTCCTTAATAGAACTTCTCAACCATAGATGGATTTCCAGAAAAAGTAGACTATCTAGACTCTGGAGAACATGTTGTGCGTGTGTATTCTAAATTTTGGATGTTTGTGGGTGAGTCACATAACCTTGATGGAGTTTTCTTAAATAAAAAATATCACTCCAATATTTTTATGCATTTATTTTAAGAACTATATATGCAAGAAAAATTATATCTATCATGATGGATCAAGGTCAGAGAGGTATATTTTCTTGGATCAGAATTGGTGCAGTGCATGATAAATACGGTACATGGGAACCATGAAGGAATAAAGGTAGTGAAGGATCATCATATGTACTATATTTATAATATAATTAGGCATAAATAGTGTTAATTCTAGGATAATGTGTTCTTAAATGTGTTTCACCCCCATCGGTAGTGAAGGTTCAATCATGGGAGTTAAATTTCTCTTCATTTTATGGGAACTTTTTAGATATTGGTGTGTGTTAGAGTTGTGGAATATTGGATAGAAAAAACCACATATATGAACTGGATTCATGATTCCTTTTATGAATAAATTATTTTTTTATATCTTTGTGATTATTCTAAAATAACCAGCTAGGGTGACCTGGATGTTGAAGACAATATGACCTTTGAGGAGCCTATTGATATTTAGGACCATTAAGAGAGGGTGTTATGAAGAGATTCTAGTCATTTGGTTTGTGTCATGTGGTGGAAATGTGTATTAGAGGATAGGTATTTGGAGTATGATTCACATATGTGTTCTCAATATCGCAATTAATTTTTATGATTTATTTGATCCATTTTGAGATTCTATGTTTGACCTTGTGGTGTTTTATGATATCATTTTCTCTTCATTATATGATGATAATTAATGGGATTTATATTTTTTATAGGTAAATCCCTTGAGAGTGTGGTTGAGGTTGGTTTTTAATTTCACATAGTTGTGGTTTTTTTAGGGTGGGATAGATATGTTCCTAAAATAGTGGGATCCTTGAGAGTTATCTTGCAGAGTAGTTGTTCATACCATTTTTATTTCATCGGGGTTTTGTTTTAAATTATTGAAGATGATAATTTGTAGATAGATATCTAATATAATCTATAATATTTTAAAACACCATAATTTTTTATTTTTAGATTCTTGGAGTGCCCATAGGGTGCCCAAAGTCTTTTCAATTCTCATTTTCCAATATTTTTCATTCTATCAATCCTTCACATTCAATTTTTTCCCCATTATAATAGTTATTCATGGTTGTTCATTTAGTCATATGTTGGTTCCTTAATAGTCATCTTTCTAGTAATATGGTTGGTTTTTTTATGGTCGATCATTTTTTCATGTGGTCGGTCCTTCACAGTTGGTCATTTTGGTCATGAGTTCACTCACATAATCATCCATGCCTTTCAAAAAATGCATAAATTTCTAATTTTCCCAATTTTTTCCAAAGTTATGTAAAAACTTGTTTTAACATAAATAATACCATTCTGTAAAATAAATATAATTAAAGGTAAAATGGGGGTTTAATTCGTGAATAAAATAAAAATATTATATATTTATATTCATTAGTGTTTTTGGTTTTAAATGAGTCATTATACAAGAATTTTATGAAAAACGGATTAATTTTTATTACTAGTAAAGTTAAAAAAATGATTTGGGAAACCTAAGCGAATTATATATTTTGTTCTAAAATGTAAATTATTTCCTCTTGTTCATTTCACTTATACTCATTCAATGTCTGGGTGATCAAGCATTCCCTCTTGGAATCATGAAACCCTTCTTCTCTTTTCCATGATTCTTCTTACAAGTTTCCAACCAACTTTAAATCCATTGTTTTTAGTGTAGTGAAAGCATGAATCTACTCATGAGGTAGGGAATCTGTTATTTCTCCTTTATTTTATGTGAAATTGTGATCAAATCATGTTTTAGTCTCATATGACTAAATGGGTGTTACTATCCTTAAAAAGATAATAATTTGGAAATAACATTACAAATGGTTGTTGAATAATAATAAAGAAAATATATAGGAAGATAAAAAAATTTAAAATCACATGAAATAAAATACAGTTATTGTATTATTGTTATTATTATTTCAACAATTCAGTATGAATATTTTATCACATTCTTCTGTTATATTTAATAATTGGAATAAAAATAATTGTGTAAGATGATAATTTAATTATGGAAATTATCAAGGAGTGATAAAGATAATAATCCGATATTCTAATATAATTTTTTCACGTTTTATGAAAAAAATTATTTTTATAATTTTGATAAGTTTATAATTGAAATTTGGATTATCTCATGTTATATAAAATTGATATTTCATGTTGTGGGGTTTAGGAAAATGGATGGTGTTTTCCTATTTCATGTGTTATATGATTTATCAATGATATTTCTTTTTATTTTATTAGATAGAGTTATGTCTATTTAGTAGTGTTTTAGCATAGTTTAAATTATGAAAAGTGATAAACTATGTAAATATAACGATATTAAGTAAACTAAAGAGGCATGATTGCTAATTATTGTTCTTTCTAGAATTTTTAGAATTATTTGAATAATGATTAAATCCCATTACTGCTGATTCTAGCTATTTTTATGTACTACTTATAGGTTTCATGATGCATAAAACAAATTTAAAATAAACCGGTTAATAAAAGAGTGGAAATAAAATGGGTGTTTACTAAAAATGAATGTTTGGGGCTAAATGATCCCATCCTTGATGCTAGAGACATAAATTCCTTGATTTCTTTGATATAGTTTTCCTTTGAACTATGTGTATAATAATACATTTACTATTTATTTATTATCTAGGATGATTATATTCTTATTATAACTTTATGTGTCTATTGATAACATTGATATGGTTTGGGATGATTTATGGGAAATAGTATGGAGGCCTTAGCCACAAATATGGTCGATTTCAGAGATAGTGAAACAAGTTAAACAATGAAAAATGGCATGGGAATAACCTTGGTATGATTAGAATGATTTTATAATGGGTATTTATCATTTATATATTTAATAGTGTTTATTCTTACATGATTGATAGATGATTAGATTTAATTTATATGAATTGGTTCCAACTTATTCATGTAGTTTGACTCTGTGCATGACTAGTGATTCTTTGTTATGTTATCTTAGGTTAATATTATAGAATACCCAAATAATTATGAAATGAAAAATTAATTAACAAATGAATGGGTATGGTTCATGGTCATAATAAATGATGATAACATAATTGAGAATAAAGAAGGAATTGAAGTGTCAAAGGTACCTATCCTAGAAGATTATAGTGTTAATCATGGAAATTTAAAAAAGGAATAAAATTAATTGAAGTATAATTATCTAATTAATATGAAATATTGAATATTTTTATACTGTTGAGATATTAACCTTAGCACTACCAGTGTGGTGTTCTCTATGATGATGGTGTTAGATTTGTTTGAGGCTAGTTATCTTCCTTTAGTGAGTTTCTATATGATGTATTCTATTTTTTTATTTAATTCAATTCACCACATGTGTTAGTAGTGAAATTGAAAGTATATTGTTTTGGGGGTGTTTTCCTCAACAACCAGGATGGTGAGAGAATAGATAACTGACTTCTCCTTATCCCTCACTACCTATTTGGTTGTAGATATGTATAGGCATATCCCGGGCAATATTTATTATGATATAAATAATTTTAATACCTGAGATCTAATGGAACTTTGTTTTATTATAAATTTATGTATGTGATATAATGGATTGAGGTAGAGAATAGTCTTTTATTCGGACATGATGAATATGGATTCTCATAGGTGTGCATACATTTGTAATGATGGATTGAGGCATATTTCATTTACATAGGTTTTAGTTTCATCCATGAATAACTAGTTTAATACTATGGATGATCATGATGATGAGGTTTTGGGGATCACAGGGTGTTTAATGTCTATGTTATGATTGTATGAGGTGTGGGATGACTTATAGAATGGATGTATATATGATGTAGCTATTGGGACATGAGATAAACAAATGAGTTTGGAAGTGGAAGTTTGTCACATTCATTTATGTAAAATATTTTGATATAAAATGGTTTACTTGTATGCATTACTTGGTGATTGAGATATGGTGAGGATTGAAAAATAGTTTTTCCTGTTAAAATTATGAGTTAGTTTCCTTTATTTATCCCTTGGTCTTTATTATGATTCATTCAAATTTTTCATGAGAGATTTTAGTGGGGATCCTATTGAGTAGTCATGATATTTCCATCCTATGTTTATATACAAAAAATTCCATTATGAGGGAGTTGGTTAGTGATGAAGTTGGGCGATACTCGTTTGAGGAGTTATTTAGTAGCTGTTGAGGTTTAATGGTCACTGTAAAAGATTTTAATTCTAGTATATTCTATTTTAATTTTAAATGTATCAGTTCATGTTTGACATTATATTATGTAATTATATTTCTTAATTTTTTATGCATGGTTTTGGTTGGTGAATTTCTCATCTTATCTCGTATTCCACAAACATATGTTGGTTAATATCTTCCATGTGTGTGATTTGTATACCATTAATTCTCATTGTCAACCCATGGCCTATTATAGGTGTGATTCTAAGTTAATTATGCCCCTTTATACATTATCGACCTAGGTGGGGTACCCTTAGAGGGAGGGGGTCATGAAAAAACATGGTATTACTAGTGTATATTATGGATTTATTTTTCAATCATCAATAAATATTTTTCCCTTTACTAAAAAATATGCTACAACCATCGCACAACTCATCTATTAGTATATTAATAATAATAAAAATGATGAAAAAATAACAAATGTTATTGAATGAATCATCTTAAGAAACTATTCATAGAATGCTCATCTAAACAGAAAACCATTGGTTATAATGATGTTTTGAGTGTTTTATAACCATTTGTGTAAAGTTTAATTATATATTAATAAGTTTCAAATATAGGACTTCTAATAATCCTCTCTCATAAGTAAATTCAGGAGGGATATTAAAACTCCCCCATGTAGAAGGGATATTCAATATCCTTTTTTTAAACATGATAAAAAGTTATATCCTTTCTAAACATTAGTAACAAAACATCATGTATCTCCTATAAGGAACTCCTCCTTATAGTTGGGGTGTGCCTCAATGGTAGATATGCCCCATGATTCTACATCAGACCCAGGTTCAAATCTGAGTGGGGGAAAATTTCCACTAACAGGAGGGGATGCATTCATGACACATGCAGGGGTTGATGTAGGCATGACACCGACAGGCGGTGACGTAGGCATGATGAAGGAAAATAATGACATAGGCATGATGCAGGTATGACACTGCATTGGGCCTTCGTATAATATTTTGGGACATTTTTTCCATGTAATGGGATTGTTTCTCCCTGGGTCTTTGGGCCATGTACTGAATAAATAATGCATGATGGGTGGGCTATCCCTCAGGGAGGCTATGCCCTGACTTTCCTACCAATGTGTGTGTTTAATGTAATTACACCCCTAAGAACCTAATATATTTAAGGAACCCCTCTTCTCTTATCAACCTACATCAACTACCCAAGTGATACAATCCCACCCCATTATGATAAGTTCTCCTAAACTATTATCCTAATTTATCAGGGAATTCCATGAAATTAGAGAAGGAAAATATAAATAAATAAAACAATTAGGATTTAATTCTCTCCCAACAACACTCATAATTTTTAGAATATATCCTTCATTTAGGTATTCATAAATAGTCCACTACATGATCCATTATATATATATTCTAATTTAATATCTCCATGTTTCAAATTCTCCTTAATAAAGTGAAAGTTTATGTCAATATCTTTTAACCTCAAATGTTCCATCAAATCATTTAAAATTTGATTACACTTTGATTATAACACCTAGTAATAAATGGGTTTGAAACTTATACTATAAGTTATTAATTTTATGACTTCATACACATTAATTGGGTTATGATTTATAATTTCACAACATAATATACATCCATAGTTCTTTATGTGACTAAATTTTTCTTTTTTAGCGCCAAATAATGCATATTCCTCCAAATGTGCTTCCAAAATTGATATATACTCTCCAACATCACCAACATGGTCAGCAATGGAAAAATCAAAAGTTGTAAATTTTTTTATATTTAATAACTCAAGGAAATATTTAGAATTAATTTTATGTAGTGAATGATATATTTTTCTACCATAAGTTTTGACTAATTTGGGTTACTTTGGATTCATACACAAAGATTAATGAAAAAAATTATGTTGTACATGCTATCAAATAAACTGGGGTTAAAATAATACTTTGAAACCTGTTTTTGATTCAAATTATATCCCTATTTATTAAAGGAATACATATTTCTATGTTTCATAAGAATTTATTTCTCACTCCATCATTCTACATTGATCCTCTATAACAACTCATAACTATACTTTTCATATGATAGAATGATATAAACCCCTATGTTTATAACCTGAAAATGAATAAAATATATATATAACTAACCATAAAAAGTATTGAAATATTTTAAATATAGGTTTTCAAAACCTCCCAAGTATCCACTTTATTTTTTGGTTAAAATAATTTTATCAATACATATAGTTATAGTAACAAAATTTGTGTCATCTCCCTTGATATAATGGTTGCTTTCTAGCTTGAAATTCTTTAAATTCATGTTTATTGAGATAATTTCATGCTTTGAGTACCAATATTGAGGCACTTTATTAATTAAAAATAATTATTTCCTCATCTAGATAACTTGATAACTATCACAATCAATGATAACACCTTTTATTAACTTGATTTAAACCATCTACTCAAGCTCACAAATTAATCAAACATACATAACATTCATTTGAAATATTTTGTAATTTCTTTGAGAATATTTCATTAAAAGAAAATTATTTTTTTCATGCCAAATAATTGGAGAAAAAAATTCATCAATTTTTATAACCACAATTTGGGAGTAGCATTTTCTTACTTGATGAGGTTTCTTTCATTATACTACTCCCTTATCATTGAGCTTACTAAAAAACACACATTATTTAATGATCCAATTATTATCTTTATAATACGACACCAATACCCTATTGTAACTATTCTCAATTTAATCCAGACCTACCTCCATTGATGTGATCTAATCCTTATGTTTTAATGATTCTTCAACATCCTTAAATTTTAACTATGAAAGAAATATGATATCGTTGAAATTACTCGAACTTATTCAAGTATGGACACACATTCTACAGCCTCCAAGGATATTGATAAACTACAAATGTTTTTTTATATATTATGAACTTAGTTCTTCCTTTCATTGAGTGTTCCTCATTAATTGAAATTTTCAAATCATTAAAGGAACTTTATAAATATATTGTGGTATCCAAATTTCCTTGATATTTTCCATCATGATCTCTATGAGGTTTTTTAATTTTTTCATCATTAAGAAATAATTTTATTTATCTTCCAATATTATCTAAGACAATCGCATCACACCCATCAATGAAATTATTTAGATTATTTTTGGAACACGGGTAACTCCTTCCACTAGGTGTATATCTAAGAAATATCATCTCATCAACTCCCTCATAAAATTTTAACAAGTTTATTAATTCCTTCATGATGCAACATGGGTTTCAAAATACCTTAAAAATATTCATGTTAGTCTCCCTAATAAACAAAATCATATAAGTTATATTAAAAATATTCATCTTAAAAGACAATAATTGAGAAAATAAATATCCATTATTATAACTTGCCTCTAAATTTATCTTGAAGTTCCATGATCTAATAACATAGTCTTCCACATGTATATCAAATCCATGTTACTCTATTTTACTTCCCCATTTTTGGGGGTGTGTGTAGAGCACTTTATTCATGCCTTTTCCCCTGATTCCCAAGATATTATTTAAAATATTTAATCATGTATTAAAATAGTATATTTTACAGAATCATTTTTATAATATTCCCCATTTGGTATTCAAAACATCTCCAAAAATTCATAAACCAAAAATATATTTTGATGTTCTCATCTAAAAATAAATAAAATCCATAGTAATAAAAACATCAATAAAATTAATAAAGTACTTATCTGAATTTATAGATTTCAAGATCATCAGGACACCACATATAAGTGTATATATTTAAGTGAATTTTTAATTTTGATTTAAATAATATTGTGAAAAAATTTCAATATTTTTTCTTTGGGACAAACATCACAAGAGTTTATCATTTAATGATTCAACCATGGTATATTTCTCATTGTAAATGTTTTAATAATTACAAATATGGAATAAATTTCTACTCATTCTATGACCCTTAATGTGGATTATGGAAATATTAATCCTATTAAGGAAACATTTATTATTCTATAAAATATCTCATTTCCCATTATTAAAAACATTATAAATACTCAATATGTTGTACCTCAACTGATTAATAAAGTAAATTCAATTTTATTTTCATTAATTTTTTGTTTATCTATAAACTTTCATATTAAGTGATCCATCATTTTGGAATATAATATTTCCTAAATAATATATATAGATATCCTTTAATATTGTTTTGTTTAATATTAAATAGGTTGAGAAAATACTATCCAAAATCTATGGGTTTTCTCCTTTCAACACTTTGTAAGACACCTTAACCTCTATAGCTTATTATTGATCACTCCACCAACTAATAAATGTATAAATTTCAATTTTCTTTAGTTATTATAATAAAAATTTGACTCATTTGTTAGTATAAATATTATTTTTATCATAATCAGAACATGTTTTCTCAATATAATCAGAAGAGTTATTCAATTTTACCTTCACCTTTAGATATTGTCTCAATTTGACACTGTTATATTTATATTCGATTACCTAAATTCATAGAATCTATTTTATTATTCTAGAGACAAGTTATATCAACATATATATGATTTATTAATGTCCACTTAGAAGGAATATCATATTACTTAAAAATAAAATATCCTCAGTTGACAGTAATTTTCCCCAAAAAATACTATTGTATGTTTCTATAGATTTGAAACTCACTTCTTTTCTAAAACACACTCATAATTAGAATTTCTACTAATTTACTTGGATTTAATGTTATGATTAGACTTAATTTTTTTTCAAACACCATTATTACATATTTTAAATTACACATACTTGAACTGATAATTGGTAAAATATCTTTCTTTAACAAAGTCATCAAATTTTATACATATTTCCACCTCTTCCACTTGTTTTATTGAATTAATGAGTGTCCATGAAAATTATTTTTGGTATCATAAGACAATTAAAAAGAATACTTTCATAATTAATAACCTTTTTCTACCAATTTTGAAGATTCTTTAACATCCTTCATAAAATTTTAAAACTCAAACTGAAATTTATTTAATTAATTTTTAGCTTCAATAATTATTTCTTCAAGAGCCTTCACCTACTAATTATTTGTATGAATATTTTATAAAGTTATTCCAATATTATTTTCTCTCACATGTTGGATTTTGTTTCAATCACTCATATATCTGACAAACTATACTTACATATCGGTAATTACATCTTCATTTGTAAAACAATGTATTTTTTCAAAAAATAAACATCCATTTTCCTGGATATGTTCTCACTTTCCTTTTTACTATTATACATGAAACAAACCCAGAGATCAGTTGTATTATTTGGGTCTATTCATCATAAATAATCTGAAGTCAGAGTGTTGTGTGACCTCAAATGTGCCTCCATATATATCGATTTTGTAGACCAATGATGAGGATCTATCAGTACCATGAGTGAACATAACCTCTTATCAAATAACATTTAATAGTTGATAATATAAGACAAAATATAATCCTAATATAACTATATTATCTGAATGTTGTAGTTAAAATATAAATGTAATATAAAATTACATGCTATAATTAAATAAAAAATAATTATAATGGAATATAATGAATTCAACAAGATATATGATCATCGTATTGGTCAATCATATAAAAGTGACTATCTGGTATTCCCATATCCCAATCCATTTATCTGTCCAAATCATTTTTAGATCATTAGTCCCTCTTCGTTAACCATATACTTGATCATGAATTCTTCATGCCCACCAAGGTGTATGTGTAAAATATGAGAAAAATACTTAGTTGGCCTCCTCAAATGGTGTCCCTAAATAAAACTAATAAATATATAGATGCATGAATAATATGAAATTAAAAAAATAGAATAAACATAACCATTATCATCATACTAATTGCTAATAATCCTCTCAGATGAGCGAAAATACCAACTTTAGATAGTGCTAAAATGGAGTAATGATCCCTAGGTTTTCTCGCAATAAAAGGAGAATAATATATCACCACGTAACCAATTGAGGTGAATAATGTATCACTATAATACTACTCAAAGGTGAATTATAGATCATCAAACCATATCTAATGTGAATTATATATCGATAACATAATTATTCATAGTGAATGATGTGTCACTAATACACTAACTATGGTGAATGATATAACTAGTATAATACCCAATGGATAATGATGTATCGTCATATGAAAACACAATGGTGAATCATGTATCACCAAATCATGTTTATGTTGAATGTAAAATCACTAATATAACTATTCACATTGATGGATTCATCATTAATACCGAAACTAACGTGAATGATATATCACAATTATGACCTAAAAGGTGAAAAATTTAACAACAATTATATACATAAGGTGGAATGTCAAACACAAATTAATTATTAAAGATGAATGATATGTAACCATGATATATCAATCCTATGTAAATGATATATGACTAATACAATCAATATGGAGAATAATACATAATAAATTTAATCTATAAGTTGAATGATACATCACCAAAAATATATCATATCTAGGTAAGTGATATATCACACATACAGTCCACAAGGTGAATAATATATCATCAACCAAATCCGTAAGGTGAATGATATATTACTATAAACATATCACAACTAGGTGAATGATATATCATCCATAAAATCCATAATATGAATAATACATCACTGACCTAATAAATAAGATGGATGATATATAAATAGTAGTATATAATAGATAAATGAATGTTATAACACCATTAATATCCTTAATCTGAATGATACATCACTGATCTAGTATATAAGTTAAATGATTTCTCACCAAAATCAAATCAAGGGAGAAAATTTTACCACTAATAAAATAGAAAATGTGAATAGGATATCACTAAAATATAGATAAAATATTGAATGTAATTATAACCAACACAGTAGATAATGTGAATTATTCCCCACTATGATAATAAAATTAAAGTGAATTATTTATCACCCTAATAATAAGGCATGGAAACCCACCTATCGAACCATCTCATAAAGTAAAAGCTATAATGGGCACTAACCATTCCAGGTTTCCCTAATAAGGATAATTTACTACTATAATAACCCTTTCCCGAATTTAAATCATCACGGAACACACATGGATACCTTAAAAGGCTCACTAACATAATAAATAAACAAGGATACCTCATAATGGTTCACATACATAAGGATCTCATGAAATTTCCAAGGAAACATATTAGTTGATGGACATGTATTCAAAGACTTAGGTTTAATGTTCCCATCACAACCTATATAGTCTATATTTGTTTCTAAATGCATGATTTAACCAAATTAAGCTTCATTATAGGTCATAAGAATATTCCCACCTATGACCACACTCAATATAATATATAAAAATTATAAAAAATGGTGGAAATATTTTAAGTGGCACCTACCTCATAGTTATATTACCCTATACACATAAAATATATTTCTTTAAGTTAGACTCAATCATTATAGACCCTATATTTAGATGAAAACCTCTATTTTAGGTGTTTTAGAAAAAAACATTGATACATTGAAAGAAAACTACAATATGGGGAAGATAAAAAAATACTGACCTCTAATAACCCACTAAGACGAATGATGATCAAATCTGAGCATGGAAATGGAATGAATAAATGGTGGAAGGAATGAAAAGTATAAAATATGGGAGTATATATTTTAACACTTCAAACATAGTGAGAGAAATTATTTTATAAAAAAATTAACCATTTAATTAAGTTTCATTAAAATAATTAAAAAATGAAATAGGAGGCCACTGGGTAGCCAGTGTAACACTAACAAGTGCTCGATATCTCAGTAAATACCCACATCAAGGCCACTATTTGGCTAATGGCATACCTGGTATGACCCCCTCATAGTTTATTCCACTAAGTACATGGTAATACGACACTAAATACCACATTTTATCAATAATTTTGAAATATGTTTACCACCTAGCATCTTTACTTAAATTATAAACCCTCGCCCACTAAAAACCACTCCAATATAAAAAATTTAAAAGGAAAAAAAAAATATAGGTTGAATTCGTAGCATGCTATATAGGATTTGTTATAAACTCACCACCATATGGATTCTATTTTGTAAATTGAATTACAAAGAATCACCAGATAAAAACCCTATAATTTTTCTTTCATATCCACTTATTGATCCCACATCTCATATTATATATATGTGGTACCATTTCTATGGGGACCCATAATTTTCATACATAGATATTACATTGGACTAGAAGAATATTCCGGATAGAACATAACAATCCATGCCATAATCTCATAAGTCTAGTTCTAGTTGAAACTTGGATACTTGAACAACTAGTTCATAAGTCTGATACATCATATCACACTATATTCATCATAACTAGAACCATTATTATTCATATCATACATAATAACTTTCTTTATAACCTAAGGAAAAGGAAACATAAGAAAGGGTTATCTCATATTCATATTAATGGTAATAATGGAGATATCTACATAAATTGAGAATAATGGTATAAGAACATGTGAATAAAATATAGATTTAAGGAAAACACATAAGCATAGAAAATCATTCCCTTAGTAGTCAAGCCTCATTTCCAAGACTACAATAGAGGATTTTTTCACTCCCCAAACCATCATAGTAGTCATGGTTCTCTCCTAATAAAATCATAATGGATATGTTCCCTAATGGAATTTGGATCACTCAACATTATTATCATATTTATATCATGAGATATCCATATTTACCGAATTTATTAGATTAATATATAATTCCATGCCTTCCCATCACATAATTTTAATCATACAGAAGTGTTCCAAAAAATCAAAAACAAATTAATAATATTGTATCCCGAGAAAAGGAAATGGGTTTTATAAATGTATCGTCATAACATAACAGGTGGGAAAGAAATGAGTTTCATAAACATTTCATCATTTCATCATAACATAACCCATGAAAAAAATTGGTTTCATAGTCATTTTTTCATCATAATCATAAACCATACATAAAAATAATAAGGATTTTATCATTGTATTATATCCTCAATGAAGAATCCATAAAATCAATGGATTTCATCTTAGATATAAAATGCTTTTAAAGTTCACTTGGAGCATTTATTAAAGAAAATATAATTTTTTACTATGAAATGACTTGTTTAAAAATTTTACATATATTAAAGAAATACTTTTAATTGAAAATAACCTTAAAAACATATAAAGGAAGTATAACAATATTGAGTGTTAATGATGGTGTGAAATTTTATTCCTTCCATATAAGTTAAAATAAAACATTCCTCTAACACTTTTGAAAAATGTAAAAAAGTACCTCATTTGGAAAATGACAAGAAGATTAATTTTATATCATTTTATAAAAATTAAATCATGGGAAAAAATTAATTTAAATAATTATATTAAAATATTATAAAAATTACTAAAACATTTTAATAAAACATGGATATTGAAAAAATTTATCCACGACCAAAGAGAGAAATAAAGATGGTTGTTCGTTAAAAATATTATTTTGGTCTCTTGAGTACATAGAGAGATAAAATGAAAGGAAAAAAATATTCTCAAGAAATAATAAGATAAAAATAAAACTCATGAGTTTTTAGAGTGTAATACAATAATATTTCATCATCATAAACATGGTCATAAACAATCCCGGTAAACAATGAGATTGTAACATAAAACCATTCCCTTAGGTCCAACTTCCTTCATATGTGTTAGAGACTACAATATAATAAATATTGGTTTATTATACATATATTATAGAACCATAATCATATATACCATACCATATATTATTTATTTATAACCTTTTAACACTTATTTGTTAACAATTCATTACTAAAATCACTATTTTAGGTGATAACTACTTCATTTTTATGTTTTGCTTTTGTAGTTTTGGTCCTTATAAATTGATCATGGATAGATCATATATAGAATTTTGATTCATGGTATAAATAAAATATATATTCATTATATACATGTTCAAAGTAGTACATAAATGTTTTAGATAGAAAAAATAATTTCATTGTTCAAGGAGATATCATGTCATACATACACCTAAATGATGTTTTCATTTTTTCAATGGATGGAAAAAGGTAAATATAAATTCACCTTTAAATAATCATTTTTATATCATATATATTGATTAGATCTTTAATTATTACTATCCATGATAATCTGAAATGAAAAATTAATCACATATCTTTACGGAGGTGGTGTTCCACACGTGCGCATGAGAAACATTGTTTTCTAATGGATTAAAAGGTGTAGTTTCCCACACTAGATGCCACTAAACCATTTCCCCATGATGGTTCACCAAATGGCCTGAATAATTTCTCTCCATATTCCAAATTCTTCCAACTAGCAATAAGGGCCTATACTATGTTCGTTGAGAAACTAAACCCTTATATATGTGTAAAAAAGTGTGAAAATAACTAGATATAATCAAAAGAAAGAAATAAATAGAGTGGGGAAATAGTGAATAACTAAATTATAATTAGTCTATAATAATTAATGAAATTATATAAAATCCATAACAAACATGTCTTATATAAAACATTGATAGCCTGTTGGTCCAACCACATATATTGGAGTATAAATAGGAAACTAAAATATAAGTACAAGGACATACTACTAACTCTAAGATAGAACAAATTATAAGACTAACTGAAACTATTGAGATATTCCAGCATGATCAAAATAATCCACATGAGAAGATTATATCAATCATACAACCATAGTCCTCAACTCAATCCACACTGAAATATGTGCTCAACCAGAAACGAAGACATAAAGTCTGCACACACACCGAGGTGTTCATACATGAGTGAAAAATAATATCATTTGGCCACTACAATGATGAAACAATAAATATGATATCATAAGTGCATGCTCATTCAATATTCTTAGCCTATCAGAGACACAACTAGAATTATATAGACATCAATATCAAAAAAAGAATCATAGTCAATCTTTGGGTCCAAAATCCCAATCAACCATGTCTACTTCTACCTAAGTCAGAATATCAATAGGATTATTCCATCACATATATCTATATATATACTCCCATACATATATATGTATATGTATACATATGAAAATGACATTAACCTGTGACATCAGTATAAGGTGTCCATGAACAATATCATAAAAACTCAATCCAAAGACGACCCTCAGATCCCAGATCCATTCAACTATACATCCTAGACTAAGGCTCTATGTATGATGTTTTTGCGCTCAATTAGTTTTTCATTAAGTCAATCCATGGGTCCATAATCTCAATTGAAAAAACCTGATTTTTCCAATGCTGGAATGTCTCTCTGCAAGCTACGTCACCACAATGGTATACATGTTCAATCCCTTTGTTCACTTTTACCTTACTCTAATAAATAAGATGAATGATTCCAATTATCAACTGGTCATCCAAAAAATATGGAATTTTTATAGATTTCATACAACTGAATCCACATGTAATCCAGACCATTGTTTAATTCCAAGGTCTTGGCCTATAGGAAAACCCAACATTGCATCTTGTATAATCACTAATGGGGGTGACCTTTAGGCAATATATATGGAATACATTCTTGATATGTTATAACAACATTAAAACATTCAACAATTGGATCAATATCCCCATACCTAAACAAGTCTATAAGATACTATAATGATACAACCACTGATCCCAAGGAGTAACCTAGGCCTAAAATGTGGATATAAATTACATCCTTAGGGATATCATTATCATCCCACTTCTCGGGGTAAATTCACCCACCTAGAAACCTTTTACATCCTATAGAATACTAGAGGAATAACAATTACTATAGTGACCTAGTATAAGAGTGTTTCACATAAGACTCTCAGAAACCTACCTTTGTATCCATGAATATGGAGGAATCCCATTGAAAAATATGACTTCTATTAATTGTATCATTTAATCATGTAAGGATCAATATATAGACCCTAGGAAGTATATCTGGTGATCCTAATATAATAAGGCTTAGAAGATAGATTCCCAATAGTATGTTTGGAAATACTAGAATAGTAAGGCTCAATAGATAAATCCCAAGAAGTAAATATATCAATCCCAAAATAGTCAGGCTCAACTGTAGGATTTAATAAAGAATGAATGGGTATCATGATAAGATAACAGTAAATATAAATGCCTAATCAGCTAGGTCTCAGTAAGTACATATGGGAACAAAAATAATAAACATACAAGATAAAAAGGCTCAGAATATAGACCATATTAAGTACATATGAAAATAATAATTGTTTCAATGGTTATCATGTGAATGAATAAATAAATAGTGTGGTTTTACAAATGTCTAAACACACAACTACTGCTACATCCTCACTGTTATAAAAGTTTGTTATGGATAATAAGGTTACACCCACTACCTTCTCTACCTAAAACCAATGTATTATCTCAAGGTCAGTAAAACATCATAAAATCCACTAGTTCCCTCATGTTAAGACACAAAAAAGGAATCCTACTCAAGATCCTTAGATATGGTATAAAAAAGAGCTGTCTTATAATGGACCCTCAATAACAGTATTTGTAGGAAAAATAATCCTATATAGATCCTCAGAACAGTATAGATTGGAAGAGGATTCCTCCTAGGGATACTTAGAAAAATAAGCAGGTAGAGTGATCCTACAATGGATTACCTAGGACAGCATGTATGAGATGGTATCCCACAAGGGACCCTTGATAATAGTGATAAGGTAGATTCATCCTATCTAGGATCCTTAGAAACAACTAATCTCACAGACTCATAGTATAAAAGGTCACATATCAAATGGGATAAATCCTCAAATAACCTCAAGTGTACCAAAATCATGATCTTTATAAGAAAAATCAAAATATACTACTCATGAGTCTAATTCTAACACATGGATGTAAAGATACAAAAACCCCTAAAAAGTGTAGCAAGGGAGGCATATATAGCATGTATACATTGGTAGATGGTGTCTACTATCAAAACATCACTTGTTTGTGTACTCCATATATATTTGGAATATAAACCCCATGTACATGGTGTGTACCCTATAAGGGGTACCTTTCCATATACCTCTCAGGGCATGGCCAAGTATTTTTTTGGTTGTGTACCTCTACACAGTGTGTGACCCACATGGGGTTTGGTCATGTCCTATGCATGGACATGTGTCCCGACACATGCTGCCTGTTTGGGTACTCAGCTACAGGGAAAAGTACTAGGACATTGAATTCATGCCTCATAAATGACACATACTTATAAAATATTCATTTTCCTTGAATGGGGATAACACAAGACATGTGTTCCTAAACTAGACACCGGTTGATCAGGATTTCTGAATTGGAAACCACTCAAATCGGCCTGAAACCCCATTTTCTCCTCAAATACTATAAATTAAACCTCAAAGGGTTTTAAGAATTAAAAATAGGGCCTTAAAACTATAAAGTGTTCGATATAAGTGGATTTACATAAAAACCTAAAAATGGCCAACCTTTGGGCAGAATCCGCCAAAGTTTCACCCATTTTCGTAATCTGTGGCTTCCACAAGATGATTCGACACCTCTATAGATCTATAGTGTAACCTCCCACTCATCTCCCAATTTCAATATCTCCCTATTTAATACTTTTTATCTCTTAATCACATGAAGGGGAATATCATAGGGGGGAGTATGTGAGAATCCAAAGGGAAAAGAAAATGAGAAAAAGAAGATGATGAAAATAATAGAAAAAGAAAAAGAAAAAGGGGTCTAGGTCCGGCCCCAGATCCTGAAATGAGTTTATGTCTCAACTAGGAAGAACCCCCCATTCTAGACTCAATGTAAGAGAATTAATCTCAATACAATTCTCCATTCAAATTATATAGTCAAAAAACATCATGTTAATAGATTAGTAATTAATTAATTAATTATTAATCATTAATTATTCCCTGAAAATAAGAATGATTTGGAATTACACTAAACTCTTATCCTAGGGTAAACACCCCTTTTTGGGACAAACAGAGTGTTCAAAAAAATTTCCAAAGTCATATTTTAGCTAAAATTACTATATTACACCTTAAAATAATCCTAAGGAAAAAAATCATATCTCTGCAAAAAATTCCAATTTTGAAAAACATGGGTTCTTACAGCCTCCCCATATAAACCTTCTCATCCCCAAGAAGCCTTGGTGGTAAAACTTGAAACCAATATCTCACCATAATAATATTAACAATTATTCTCGCACGACTTTCCAACGATTAGTCTCACAATGTCAACAACTCTTCTACATTGGAGACAGTTATCTATGATTGATCTGGTACTCCCCGCCTTTATAATACCCTTATAATCATCTCGCAACCAAATTATTTTATCAAAATACCAAATAAATTGAATAATTTCAACTAAAAATGATGCTCACTACCCACAAATTGATAATTGTGTACTCCTCACCACATGGCTTACCGTATACCACTCTTTGACTACAACCTTAATAGGCTCCTCCATCAGACCAAGAATGAACATCAAAGAAGACTCGTGTATAATCGATGATCTCTTAGTGTACATAAGATGATTTAAAGATATAGATCATGTTTATCTCTAAACTAGGAGTATGGTAAGATTCTATTTAAATATGTGTATCTATATATTTGATCTACACTCACATCAAAACAATCTATACTAGAATTTAACCAAAACATGATACCATGTCTCATGATAATGCATGTCCAGATCCAACTATGCGTTAACCATCTCAATACAGACAATTTATTTTCAAATCATCCTCAACCATGGAGAGAAATTCATCATGTCACCCTAACTCCTCAGAAATTATTCCCATAGGATGGCATGAGAGCATCGGTCCCCAACCTGTACACAACCACTAAACTATTTATGTTTTGAATGGTACCACACATAACTGATGCATACCATCACCCTACTCATTTTCTAATGAGTTTTAAATCACAAGAATAAGTTGATTTTTCTACACAGAATGTCAATATCATTAATCTAGAAGCTCCCTTTGAAACCCTCTTCAAAATCCGGCACCTTACCTGTGTCATAATTTATTCCACGACCACCCATCACCTGGTGTCATTCCAATCATGAGTGTCCACCCATTCTCTGACTATATTATAAATAGTGGAAGCAGTAGTCAAAATGTTCAATAACACAAATATTTCTTCCCATCAAATCTAGTTTTAATCCCAATGCGCCCTAGGTGCATCTTCAAAATCCAATGGAATCAACATGCCTACATCGCAAACCCAATCACTAACCATGCATCAGTCTCAGAACAAACATACAACCAAGGTCATTTCCTAAAAAAGAATCTATAAACTTGGGATGAACTCACTCATAGATTTCCCATGATCAAGATGAACATCATCCTATAAGGGTCCAAGTCACAACTAAGGGTCTCTAGATCATTGACCTATCCCTACCGATGAAGTCTCACGATGGGTAACAAGGTCCTACCACCCATTCCATAGGTCAAACCTCTCCAAGGTCACATATCACAGGGCATTATTCACATATGTGTCTCGACACAAGGCATGAAACATGACTATAAACTATTTGTAAGGGTGATAAAGAACAAGAGTGACCTATGAGGGTCAAACTATCAAGAATTATCATACCTGGTCCCTACTCCTCTTTGGGAATCCTTATAAGAGACTTCCACCTAGAATATCACGATACAATGTAAAAAGGATGATGAACTAACACTCATAGGGCACTTGTATAATGTAATACCCTGCGTGGTCTAGTTCACTATAAACATTTTGGTATCTATCAACATTATACTCATCAATCCAATTAGGTAACCATAAGAGAAGGATTCAACCTCCAAGGTTGACCTATGAGGGATAATAGTATTTTCATAACATATTCTCAATGATCTATGTCAAATATCACTATAATTATTTAATTAAGTATAATGTCATTCAAATCTATACAGGGAAAACTATTCAGAATTTTATTAAGATATTAAAAAACCAATCCTAAGTTAAAACACACTATGAGATGTTCAACACATGAGAATAATTTTCATTAATCATATAAAAAATCATATACAACTATAACATCATGGATCAGAATAGAAATCGCATATCCCTAACAATTAGGAATTCCAACCATAATAAGTGTTATCAATGCTCCACGCTCATATCCATTATAGATTCTAAAAAATTACTAATACTACAATAAACCATATGAAAATACTATTATAAAATGAGATTAAAACCTTTGATACCAATTTGAAACATCCTAACCCATATGCTAGTAAACCAGTTATTTGACCTGGTTTTTCACTAGGAGTCATGTTCACCTCTCCATATGCTAGAGGCTTCCAACTAGCAGTGTGGGTCTAAGGTTTTTCTATGGAGAGACTATGGCCTAATATCATTTATATGAACATTAAAAATTACTATATATCATCCAATATAGTAAATAAATAGATTGTGGAAACAGTAAGTAACTGAAATAGACTCATGTTGTAATAATAAGTGAAATGATATATAAACCCAAATAGCCATGTTATACATAAAACAATGATTTCCCAATGGGCTAACTACATATACATAAAAACCTAATGGAAACTAAAATTAAATTATAGGGATCTTATACTAACTGCATGCTATACCACATACCTGGTCTCCATGACACAGCCGAGTTACTCTAGCTAGATAAAAACATACACATCAGTGACTCTTCTTGATGATGAAACCTTAGGCCTCAGCCCTATCCACCATACAATCTGTGCTTAACCTTAAAATATGACATAATTTCTACACACACATCGAGGTGCACATACATAGTTGAGAAATATTCATAGTAGGAAACCCCAACGATGAACCTATAAATATGTTGTTATAAGTACGTGCTCATGAAATTTCATCAACCTAACCAAGTCATAACTATAATAATAATGACAAAAATATCATAAAAAATCAGAGTCGATCCTTGTGTCTTTAATCCAAATAGAACATATCTTCTTATACCTTTTTTAGAATGTTTCTGGGATTATTCCTTCACATATTTATATATATACTCCCATTAAAACATATGTATATATATACATCACAATGACATTGACCTCTGACGTCAAACTAAGGTATTAATGAACAATATCATAAAAAACCTAATCACTAGTCGATCCTAGGATCCTAGATCCAGTTGAATGGATATCATGTGACAAGGGATCTGATTCAGATGATGTACCACTAAATTCCTGTATCATTAAGTCATTCTGAGGTCCATAATACCGATTGAAGAAACATGCTTCAATAAGCATCAGAATGTCTTTGAGAAAGCTACATCACCACAGGGGGGATACATGTCATAGCCCTGTGTTCACTTGTACTCACCTCCAATAACTAAGTTTAAGGATTCCAAGTATGAACTGGTCATCCTAAAAACATGTCATTGAACTAGATTTAATACAACTCAATCCATGTGTAATCCAGTATGATGTCATATTCCTAGGTTTTGGCCATAGGAAAACCCAAAATTGAAACTCTTATAATCCCTTAGGGGTATGGCTTGTAGGTGATATATAAGGAATACTCTTCTGATCTGGTATAACAAAACATAACCATTCAATAACGATCTCAAAAGCCTCATTCCAAAAAACTATTTGGACGATACTATAATTGTGAATCAAACAATCCCAGGGAGTGTCAGAAGTATCAAATGAGGAGATCAATTCTACCCTCAGAAAAGTCATCCAACAAAAAAACTTTGGTAGCCACTGGAATTTTAGTGGGATGGCCATTCCTAGATCGACCCAGTATAAGAGGGGATCATAGAACACTATCAGAATCCTATATATCCCTGAATAGGGATGAATCCTAGTAACAAATGGGAGTAATATTTAAAAATGTACGTCTTGGGTTCTAGGGTAACATCCCGGTTCTAGAAGCCACCCAGAGGTTCCCCGTACCCAGTTGGTCACATGGCCTCAAGCGCATTTCCATTAATACCAGAGGCTGCTGACTAGTAGTGATGGCCTTGGGTGTGATAAGGGAGAAACTATGCCCTCCTTAGAAGAGTACATAGTGGAAAATAGAAATAATAAACAATAACGGGAGTAGTAAACAATCCATACCCAAGTGAACAACGGAAGACTAAAACAATAAACAACTAGAGAAAATATATATATGAAATAATGTGTGATACATATGTCTAGGAATGTAGCCAAACAAGTCAAAATGCTGAATACAGTGATAAACCAAGTACAAAAGAAAAACAGATAAGCAACTCCTTATCATCGCAAGCCATGGCTTGGTCTCATGCTCTCCTGCTCCAATGCATGTCAAGTACCTAAAGTAGAAGGGATCTTGCCTTTTCTATACCTACAACAATATAATCTATTTGGACCCAAAAGCATGAACCAAATAGGGTGTAAGACTAAATCCCAGTAGGAACCCACATGAAGATATGTTCCTAATAGTCAGTGAGTATGTGGCAGGTAAAGTACAGTAACAGTAAATAGTAAGCAGTAACTAGCAATACACAACAGTAAACAATCCAGAAAATCAACAAGCAGCAGTGAAGAAAACAGCTAACCACAAACTGGAAACCCTCTGGGAAGAACTCATAGCCATCCCCTCTGGTCCTATCCAAAAAGTATCAATAACCCTTTGGGCAGTAAACTCAGCCGAACCCCTCTGGATTGGTCATATGAAATTCTAAGACTCTCTGAGGAAGCACGCTCAGTCAATTCCCCTTATAGTCTAAGGTAGTCAGGGACTCTCTGAGGAAGATCATGCAGTCTAATCCCCTTATAGACCTAAGGTCTAGAGACTCTCTGAGGAAGCTCACTTGGTCAATTACTCCTATAGCCTCAGGTCTATCACATACTCTCTAAGGAAGATCACTCGGTCAATTCCTCCTATAGCCTGGAGTGGTTTAAGGAAATTCAAACAAAACAAAGACTCTATAAGGAAGCTTACTCGGTTTATCCTCATGTAGTCTATAAAGCTCAAGACTCTCTGAGGAAGCTCAATCATTCTATCCACATGTATTCTATAATATCCAAGACTCTCTGGGAAGCTCACTCGGTCTATCCCCTATAGTCTATAATGTACAAGACTCTCTGAGGAATATCACCCAGTCTATCCCCTTATAGTCTACAGCACCAAGTTCTCACGACCATGTGCCAGTCAGTGCATAATAATGCTATAAGGAAAAAAGTAAACCTACAGAGCTACTTGGATAACCAGTCTGCAGCATAACCAGCAATTCAGAGAACAACAGTCTATCCTACGGTCACAAGGCATGGAAAACAAGTATAACGGCCAAAGGCTGAACGAGACCAAAAGCTTGTAAACAGAACAAGCCTGAAAAAAACATCTAATCACATCAATTATCCTCATATATATCCAAAATTTACCTCTACACATGCATACAATCAAGGTAGGAACACAACAGGGGTAAAACAGTAATCACACAATAGCTCGTTCAAGGGGATTGGTGGAATTTTCACATAAACACAAATACATGAAATGAAAAGGCAAAAACCACCTACCTTGATGCTAGGAGATCGATATAATTGAACCATAAGGCTTGAATATCCTTATAATGTCAAAGATATGAGAAAATATCCAAAACGCTCAACCCACGATATCTTGAGAAAGAGGGAAAAGCATGGAATGAAACTCAAGAAGAAGGAATAACTCACCGCTTCGGTTCCAACACAATCAAATGCAGTCGATTTGGAGAACATACAGAGGCTCGGGGGAATAGAGAAGTCTCGATGCCGCATGTCTTCTCTCGGTCGAACGAGACCTAGAAGAAGACTTTTATGTTGATCAAACATGACCCTGGTGCATTTAATGGAAAAAAAAGAAAATACACGACGTGTAATTTTTAAGTACACGGTGTGTACATGGCTTTCCCATACTCCAGTTTAAGCGTCCTCCACATCGCCCCTACACACCGTGTGTGTATCCCGGACAGAGCCAGCACACGGCCTTGTGCCGCATCAAAGTACACAGCGTGTACTTATAAAGTACATGACATGTATTTCTAAAATTTCCATATTTACCTCGTTTTCTCAAAAACTCCAGAAAAAGGGAAAACATACCTAATAAGAAGGTCCGGGTTCTTACCAACTTCCCCCCTTAAAGAAATTCATCCCTGAATTTCCCTAGTGCGGCATGGATGAAGAAACCACGAACAGCTCCGACCACTATAGTCGTACATCAGCCTCCCTCTCCCAAGTCTCATCCTGTACTCGCTCGTGCTGCCATAACACCCATATCAGAGTAACAGAACGTCCATGGAGAACCTTCCCAATGTGATCAACAATCCGGATAGGATGCTCCTTGAATGATGCTTCCACTTTGAGCTCAACCTTCTCAGGTTGAAAGACATGAGATGGGTCTGAAAAGTAATGTCAGAGCTGAGAAACATGGAGGACGTTGTGCATAGCCCAGTACCTCTGAGGTAACTACAACCGATAGGCAACCAACCCAACTCTCTCCAACACATCAAACGGCCTGATGTACCTCAGTCAAAGCTTACCCTATCTCTGAATCCTCTTGTGTCCCAGCCTCGGTGTGACATGTAGGAAAACATAATCCCTAACCTCGAACTCAAGAGGTCATCTCCGCTTACCAGCATAAGACTTTTATCAAGACTATGCAGTAGCCATCCTATATTGAATAAACTCTATTTTCTATGAGGTCTCCTGAACAAGATGAGGTCCCAGAAAAGCTGTGTCTCCTACCTCTAGCCAGCATAAAGGTGATCGGCATGGCCTACCGTACAAGGCTTCGTAAGGTGCCATTTGAATAGTCGTCTGAAAAATGTTGTTGTTGGAGAACTCCACAAGAGGTATATGCTTCTCCCAAGAACCTCCAAAATATAGAATGCAAGCTCTGAGCATATCCTCAAGCACCTGAATTGTGCGCTCGGACTGGCCATCTGTCTGGGGATGGTATGTTGTACTTAAAAGTACCTGTGTACCCAAAGCCTTCTGAATCCCCTGCCAGAACCGGGAAGTAAAATGCCCATCCCTGTCTGAAACAATCGAGTATGGAACTCCATGTTGACATACAATCTCAAAGATGTACAACCGTCCCAGATCACCAACACTGACAGTCTCCTTGATCGGCAAGAAGTGAGCAACCATCATAAGTCTGTCGATGACTACCCAAACAGCATCATTCCCTCGAGGCGACCTCTGTAACCTGGTCACGAAGTCCATCGTGACATCATTCCATTTCCACTTAGGAATGGGTAAATGTTGTAAAAGTCTTTTTGATCGCTGATGGTCCACTTTCACATACTGACAAGTAGAACATCTCATAACGAAACCAGCAACATCTCTCTTCATACCTGGCCCCCATTACTGGCAATGAAGAACCCAATACATCTTGGTGACACCAGGATGAACTGCCCAAATAGAGAAATGAAAATCCTGCATCATCTCCTCGCGTATATCTACTAGCACCCATACGCATCCCTGGAAATACAAGATCTCATCCTCACCCACTATCCATCCAGGAGGAGGGTCCTCTCCTGACCCACTCTCCCGCAGGACTAGGCCTTTGGAGTCTGATAGCTGCCTCATCTGTACCCAATCAAGAAGTGTACAAGTAATAACTACAGAAGATAGAAAAGTCTATCTCTGTCTGTCGTGCACCACTAAATGCATCTCAAAGAATAGATCTATAAGTTTCCACTCACTGTTGGCCTCCTGAACAGCCTGTATCTGAGTCCTCCTGCTCAACACATCAGCAACTACATTTCCCTTCCCAGGTGTATAGGCAAGCTCACTGTCGAAGGACTGAAGATACTCGACCCACCAGCGCTGTCTCAGATTTAGGTCCCAATGAGTGAAGATGTATTTGAGACTCTTGTGGTCGGTGAAAACCACAAAGTGCTCTCCCAGAAGATAGTGTCTCCAACAGCATAAGGCATGAACAATAGCTGCTAACTCCAGATCATGCGTAGGGTAGTTCCTCTCATGTGGCATCAACTGCCGAGGCCCGTACACAACAACTTCGTCTCCCTGCACAAGGAAAGCTCCCAAACCGATACCCAAAGAATCACAGTAAACAGTATAGCTCTTTCCTGGCTATGGAAATACTTTTATCAGTGCTAACGTCAACCTCCCATTCAGCTCTTGAAAGGCTGACTCACAAGAATCTGACTATAAGAACTTCATCCCTTTCTTGGTCAGACCTGTAAATGTTGCTGCTACGTTTGAGAAGTCTGGAATAAAGTGCCTTTAGTATCCATCCAGAACAAGAAAACATTTCACCTTAAATACATTCTTCGACTGCAGCTAGAAAACTATAGCTATCACTTTACGGGGGTCCATTGATACTCCTGCCTCCGAGATGACGTGACCCAAGAAGTGAATCTGATCCATCCAAAAGTGGCACTTTGAGAGTTTAACATAAAGCTAATGCTCTCTCAGTGTAATCAAAATGATCTCAAGATGGGTAGCATGGTCGTGTTGAGTGTGAGAGTACACCAAGATATCTTCCATGAAGACCACGCCAAAGGAATCCAAGTATGGATGGAAAACTCTGTTCATACATGCTATGAAAATTGATGGTGAATTCGTGAGACCGAACGACATAACTGTATACTCGTAGAGACCATACCTTCTCCTGAAAGCTCTAAGAGGTATATAAGATGGTCTAACATGAAATTGATGATATCTAGATCTCAAGTCAATCTTCAAGAACACTCGGGCTCCTCGAAGCTAATCAAAGAGTTCATCAATCCTCAGCAAGGGATATCAGTTCTTGACCGTCATCTAGTTCAACTTTCGATAATCCACACAAAGACAAAGGGTACCGTCTACCTTCTTCACAAAAAGGATAAGAGAACTCCAAGGAGAAGTACTAGGTTGGATAAAAACATTTTCCTACAACTACTCCAAGTACTTCATGAGCTCATACAACTCAGTCGTATCCATCCTATAAGGTGGAATGGACACCGGTGCCGCTCCAGACATGAGATCAATCGAGAAATCTACCTCATGCTCTGAAGGCAAACCTGAAAAGTCCTCTGGAAAGACATAACTTAAATGATCCACCACTGGAGGAAATTATAAATGTGAAGTCCCCTGGTAATCCAAATATATACTGTAAATCTGGGCTGTAAATCCTCCTACCCCATGATGCTCGAGTCCTGCTCGGCTAGCCTGGACATCCCACTCACCTCTATGAAGAAAAGATTCACCCTATGGTGAAACAAAACTCACACTACGGCAATAGCAGTCAATGACTACCTGAAAGGGAACTAGCCAGTCCATTCTGAGAATGACATCATAGCTTGTCATCTCTAGGACATAGAGGTCCCATAAGAAGTGACACCCAACAACCTCAAGAGGACACTCTCTGCACTGATGTAAACCTCTCACTCTGGTCCCCAAATGTGTGTCTAGAATCAATGTACCGGTAGAGGAAAAGATGCAGATCCCAAGGCTCTCCACAATAGCAACAAGGATAAAGTTATGCATAGAACTAGTATCAAAAAGAGTTGAAGATAAAACTGAGGCTACTAAGATCATACCTCGAACTGTAAAAGGGCCGGGATCCTGCTTCTGATGGGTCTACTCCACTACAAAGTTATGTCATGTACCGTGGCCCTGTGACTCTGCCTGGCCACTCTGAGCTGATCCACTCTACTGTCACTGGTAGCCTGGTTACTGACCACCATGGCCACGACCTCCACCTTGGTCCGAATAGGCAGAGTAACTCTAGTTCCCAGACTTGTGAGAAACTGGTGATGCATCTCTAGAATTAGGGGTCATAGAAGAATCCCTACCACCTGCTATAGGTGAGAAGATCTGACAGAAATACTGAAGATGGCCCATCTTGCCACAAGATCGGCACTCCACTGGGTCTCTCTGGCAACATGGCCTCATATTCCAACTTCTAACACACTGTTATCACACCACTTGGTTACCTAAAGATGTGTCTCACCTCCTCAAAATGTGTGCATGAACCTTATAAAACGCTCTCTGAACTGTGCATCTGCACCTGTGTCCAGAATGACGGCTGGTGCCAAGACTGGCATAACAGGTGGACGTCTCGATGGCATGACTCTCCAAGGTCAAGCACACACTTTGGATCAGGATTATCAAAGACATAACACAAGAGTACAGTAGGGAAATAGGAGAAATAAACATTCATGTTTTACAAAACATGACTACATGGTGTGTATAAAAACTACACGGTGTGTTCTCTTAAGCCATTTAGATGGGCATGTACTTCTGCCACCACTGTTCGTGTAACACCCAACCCACACGGTGTGTTGTCCCCACACACGACATGTACTTGAACTCAATTCACCTTCCCGAGTCTCCTTACATGGAAAACACACACGGCCGTCTTAATCCTAGACCACACGGCAAGTTCCCTAAGTACACGTCATGTACTAGATGAGTTTTCAACATCCTGTGTTGTTTGTTACACGGCTGGCTACACATCTGGCTCTACACAGCGTGTTCCGAACAAACACAGCATGTATATGAGAAGACCACACTGACCTGTGTTGTTCATGACACAGCTGGGTGCCTAGAATAAGACTACACGGCATGTTCATACTGAACATGGCGTGTACTACATGAGCTTCCCCGACCAATGTAGTTAGTGACACGGCCGGGTACACGGCTCACTACTACACATCGTGTACTTACCGTAAACAACGTGTTCTTGAAGATTTTTCACAACCCCGTGTTTCTACCCACACAGTCATTAAAATGGTTTAAAAACTACACAAAGTGTATTAATAAAGTACACATTGTGAATTCTGGGTTTTTCTAGGCAGTAGCTCAGAAACTGCTTCGAAGCCCAGAAAACACAGAAAACAAGAGCTAAGGTGCCAAATTCGGATCTGTGAGGGCCCATACTCCCCATGAATCAAAGCATGGCATCTTGTACATTTCATATAAAAGGGAAACAAGTCAACCAGACAATGATCCACCAATTTCCGATTCATAAGGGCCCATAACACCTCAAGAGCCAATGTTTGGTGTCCATTTAAGCAAAGAACTATACAAACAAATTATCTATCAACAACAGAGATTCTATCAAGCATATATCACAACACCATGCATAACCTACACAACATTTATCAAAAAAACATGAAATCTATAATGCATCCTAGATGACATGGCAAGAATTCATGGCATGTGACTTCAACAAGTGCCTATATGATGCATGAGATGGAATAACCTCATCTCATTGGGTTGTGACAGAAATTGAACTACAATAACAACAAAGGTAATAGAACAAATCATGTGAATCACTCTAGGTGAAATCATATCATCTATAACATAGCAAAACCAAAAACTGCAATAAGTGAGGTAGATTGGATTTTCCCTAAACATGGGTTAGCTACTCCCAGAAACAGCTTTTACCAAGTAACTATTCCGTCCTATCCCTAGATAATGGCTCCAAACAGAAAGTGAAGAGAAAATAATTCCTTTGATACCACTTTGTAACGTCCCGGTTCTGGAAGCCACCCAGTGGTGCCCCATACCCGGTTGGTCACATGGCCTCAATCGCATTTCCCCGAACGCTAGAGGCTTCCGACTAGCAGCGAGGGCATTGGGTGTGATAATGGGGAAACTATGTCCTCCTAGGAAGAGTACACAATAGAAAAGATAAACAATAAACAATAAAATAAGTAGTAAACAATCCATACACAAGTGAACAACGAAAGACTAAAACAATAAACAAATGGAGAACATATATATATATATATATATATATGAAATAATGCATGATACACATGTCTAAGAAAGCATACAAACCAGTCACAATGCTGTATAAAGTTCTAGACCAAGTTCAAAAGAAAAACAGATAAGTAACTCCTCAGCATCGAAAGCCTCGACTTGGTCCCATGCTCTCTTGCTCCAATGCAAGTCAAGTACCAGAAGTAGAAGGGTACTTTCCATTGTCTGTACCTGAAACAATATAATCTATTTGGGACCAAAAGCATGACCCATATAGGGTGTGGGACTAAATCCCAATAGGCAACCATGTGAAGATCTATGCCGAATAGTTAGTGAGTATGTGGCAGGTAAAGTATAGTAACAGTAAACAGTAAGCAGCATCCAGCAATACATAGCAGTAAACAATCCACAAAATAAACAAGTAGCAGTGAAGCAAATAGATAACCACAAATAGGAAACCCTCTGGGAAGTACTCACAGCCATCCCCTCTGGTCTTATCCAAAAAGTACCAACAACCCTCTGGGTAGTACACTCACCCTAACCCCTCTGGATTGGTCATACAAAATTATAAGACTCTCTGAGGAAGCACGCTCAGTAAATTCCCCTTATAGTCTATGGTAGTCAGGGACTCTCTGAGGAAGATCACATGGTCTAATCCCCTTATAGCCCCAAGGTCTAGAGACTCTCTGAGGAAGCTCACTCAATCAATTCCTCTTATAGCCTCAAGCCTATCACAAACTCTCTGAGGAAGCTCACTCGGTCAATTTCTCTTATAGCCTGGAGTGGTTTAAGGAAATTCAAACAAAACAAAGACTCTATGAGGAAGTTCACTCGGTCTATCCTCCAATAGTCTAGAATATCCAAGACTATTTAGGAAGCTCACTCAGTCTATCCCCTATAGCTATAATGTCCAAGAATCTCTGAGGAAACTCACTCGGTCTATCCCCTTATAGTATACAGATCCAGGTTTATGTGGCTCCATGCCATTCAGTGCATAATAATGCTATATGGTCAATATAAACCTACAGAGCTACTTGGATAACCAGTCTACAACATTACCAGCATGTTAGGGAACAATACTCTATCCTACTGTCACAATGCATTGAAAACAGGTATAACAACCAAAGGCTAAACAAGACCAAAAGGTCGTAAATAGAAAACGCATGGGAAAAACATCCAACAATATCAATTATCCTCATATATAACCAAAATTTAACTCTACAAAAGCATACAATCAAGGCAAGAACACAATAGGGGTAAAACAGTAATCACACAATACCCCGTTCAAGGGGATTGGTGTAATTTGCACATAAACTCAAATAAAATGAATGGAAAGGCACAAACCACCTACCTTGATGCTAGGAGATCGATATACTTGAACCAGGATGCATGAGTCTCCTTAAGAAGTCGAAGATCTGAGAAAAAGTCCAAAACACTCAACCCACGATATCTTAAGAAAGGGGGAAAGGCATGGAATGAAACTCAAGAAGAAGGAAGAACTCACCACTTCAGTTCCAATGCAATAGACGGTGGTCGATTTGGATAATATATGAAGGCTCGGGGGCTCAGAGAAGTATCGATGTTGCACGGCTTTTCTCGGTTGAACGAGACCTAGAATAAGACGTTTATGTTGATCAGATACGACCCCAGTGCATTTAATGAAAAAAAGGAAATACATGGCGTGTACTTTTTAAGTACAAAACATGTACTTGGATTTTATGTAATCTGCTTTAAGCGGCCTCCACATCGCCCCTACACACCGTGTGTGTGGCCCGGACACAGCTAGCACACGGCCTTGCACGACATCAAAGTACATGGCGTGTACTTATAAAGTACAAGATGCATATTTTGAAAATTTATCGATTTTCCTCATTTTCTCAAAAACTCCAGAAAAAGGAAAAACATACCTAATAAGAAGGTCAATGTTCTTACATAGATATCCCAAGAAGTACATTTGGAGATCTTGATAGAATAAGGCTTACAATCCAGATTCTATGTAGTGGTTCTAGAAATCCATGAAAAGTAAGGCTCAACCTCCAAATCCAAGGAAATATGTTTGTAAATCAGAGAGCTGTGAGTCCCTATAGTTGAATCCTATGAATTGTGTCTAGGTATCATGATATGATAATAGTTAATAAAAAAAGAATCATCATCCAGGTCCCTAGAAGTATGTCTGGGGACCCCAATAATAAAAATACTAGATAAAAAGGGTTATAAGTCAAAACCTATGAAAGACATATGGAAATCATAGTTGCATAAAAAGAAATCAATTGAATTTATAAATAAATGGCGAGGGTGTATGAATACCTAAATCTACCACTACTTCTATAACCCCAAAAACTTACTAGTCTGGTATGAGTTCTAAGGTGACACTCGCTATAATCTCTAACCAATCATGGAATACTAGCTTAGGTTCGGTCAAACATTGTGGCACCCTTTGGGTCCCTCATGTCAATATATAGAGAAGGAATTATGCTCAGGATCCTAAGAGATGGTACATAGGAATAGGTTTCCAACTTGGGACCCTTAATAATAGTATCCATTGGTGGAGTCATCCTATATAGATATTAGGAATGGTATACATAGGTGGAGGAATCCTTTAAGGGATCCTTAGAAAGAGTAGTAAGTTAGAGGGATCCTATAAGGGATTCCATAGGTCAGCATGTATGCAAAGACCTCCCATAAGGTAACCTTGATAACAGTGATAGTGTAGAGGAATCCTACATGGGATCCTCAGAAACATATAATATCCTGGAATCCTAGTCCAAAAGGGAATATCTTGCAAGGGAGACATCCTCAAATAATATCAAGGGTATCACCATAATTATATATGTCAAAAAAACCCTCAAACCGGACAACTAATGCATCCAATTATGAATCGAGTATATAAAGATACGAAAACCCCTCAAAGGGTAGGAAGAGAGTAGTATATGCTCTGTATACTCTAGTACATGGAATGTTCCCTAGAAGCCTCACCTGAGTGTGCACCCCAGAAAACTTTGGCATGTAAAACCCAAGTACATGACATGTGAGTCATGTATATAATGACCTAACTCTTTGAACAAGGTATAAATCATTAGTTTTTCTTTTTAAATGTCTTAAATGGTACTATTGAAGTCATCTAATCAAGATAAGGAGGTCACATGAGCATATGTGGAATTTTCAAAGCCCATAGCTCCAAAAAAGGGAAAAACAGGCTAGGCAGAATAGTTTGTCTGCAACCATGTGACCTAGGCGCATAGCCATGCGGCTATTTGTGGATGGTTACATAACCCATATAAGTGGTTTGCGTATGAGTAGTGAAATAATATGCAAAGGATGTGAAGTTTTCCTAGTGAGGTAGTGGGTTACACATGGTGTGTGAACGGTTTGGGAAACCTTGCGCAAAGACCATGCATACTTGTAGAAAGATGCATAGACTTGCGCACGGTTTCCCAAACTGTGCATAGAAACCGTCCAAGCCTATTTTTAGCATAAATAACCATTTTCTCCTATTCTATTTAAGTTCAATTTTTACTTATTTTCATACCTTATGCGGACAAAACCCACATATCTTCCTCTTTTAAAGCTCAATCCATATTCCTCTCCAATCACTTATAACTCCATTGTTCGATGACCATTTCTCGATCTGTATGAAGAAACAGATCCCTTGAGGTAAGGATAAAATCAAACACTAATCGTTACATGATAAATTTCTCAAAATTCTGCACTATTTAGATGTAGGCTCATTCATACTATTTTTTGGGCATTGGATGGAAACTCATATCTACTCTATCCTACTCCGAATCTTAGGTTGATACTCAGTGAGGCATTGTCTACAGCCCTATGGTAGGTGGTCATATAGTTTTCTATTTGATTTTTGGAAATTTCATATTTAATATCATTATGCTATGATCTGGCATTTTCTGATCTCCTCTGGTATGTTGATTCATTCATGTATTATTGACCCTAGTGTGATGACATGGGTTAATTAACTCATGTTTGGGGGTTGCGTTACCAAACATTTAGTACATGGACTCGCTAGGGGTGTTCCACCTAAATTGACCATTTTTGGCCAATTTCTCAAAATGGGGAGTTATGGTTTATGGTTTGGCGGCATGGTCTTAAATTTAATTGGCCATTGTTACATGTTTGTTTTCCTTAATCCAAGACAACCCATGGGTGTTTGAAATACATAGGGTTGGAATTTCTAATTTGACCATATGCCTATTATGATATGGCTTTTACCTTGTTTTTTTCATTGTAGATGAACTTTTCATGTTAGGCGAATGGGATGGATAACTTAAAATTATTGTCTAGGATGAGATAGCCTAAACCATTAAAATAAAATGCCTTAAATGAATTATTTCATGGGATAGTGTGGATATGTCCAAGCATTGGGTTTCATTATAAATTCATTGAAACTTTGGCTTGCTTTCTTTCTTAAATTGTGTAAGATGGATTTTAATACATTATATATCCTGTGAATTCCTATATCATTTTTGTGCTTGTTCCATTATTAACATGTGGGCAAGAGGCATTACTACCTCATTCCATTATTTACATATGGGCAAGAGGTATTAGTATCTCATGCCATTATTTACATGTGGGCAGGAGGCATTACTACACCATGCCATTATTTACATGTGTGTGGGAGGAATTACTACCTCGTTCCATTATTTACAGGTGGGCGAGAGGCATTACTACCCATTGCAATTATTTACATGTGGGAAGGAGGCATTATAACCTCATTCCATTATTTCTTATGGGTGTGAAGAATTGTTACCCTGCGCCACTACCTTCCATGGGTGGGAAGAAGTATTACCACACAAAAACTATATATATAAACACATTAATATATTCAAACATTCCAATAATGAGCTAAAGTTGGAAAACCCACCAGGTGTCCCTTCAGAACCTGAGTTGGAGGGAAACTATTCATTCTATTTTTCTTTACTTTCCTATTATTGGAGGCACACTTTTTACATTTGAGCAGCACCCAATTTTCACATAGGCATTGCTGGTAGAGGCCTAATGAGATTTGTATCACACCCTATTTGAGCCTCCTTTGGAACCCGATCATACTGTTTTCTTATAGGTATGGATAGAGGCAAGCACCACTCATTTGGATTTTGACTCTTATACATAAATGGAGATTAGGAGTAGAGGACTAGGCTTATCCTCGAGATAAAAGAGAGTAGATTTTGGATTTTTCTTACTTTTTTACCTTTTATACGTATAAATTATTCCTTCTTTCATATTCCCATTTGGTATTTTCATTCTATGCATGCATATCTATATCAAACAATTCCTATGAGGCTTCTATTATATTATTCAATCTTCCACAATTTACTTTATTTGTCTATTTTTTATGCTTCCATTATTGTATGTTGTTGGTACATCTGTTGCGTTACTCTAACATGGGTCTATATTCTCCCCGCTAATACACCATTACACCCTTGCAGCTAGTTATCAACCATTGGATTTTGGGGAGATGTTATACGGGTCATGTGGCCAATTGGGCTCGGGTATGGGTTAAGAGGAAGTCAGTTTAGGGACATCACAAAGTGGTATCAGAGTGGTTTCCTTTCTTGCTTTACTAATTTGTGACAATAGATTAGAGATTGGGAACTCTTGGGACTTGGTCACAAGCCATACTTGGAAGTCACGAACCCATGTACGAGGTAAAGACCAAGTTTCCTTACTTATTGTTGTCATTTATTCTAATATTATAGTTGATATCATTTCACCTTTGGGTTATTCACTTTTTTTGTGATGTTATTTATATTTTTGATATTGGAATTTTGATTTCATTTCTATACCCGATGAAATGAGGGTTATGTGTTAGAACATGTATCCGGATAGACATAATATGAATAGGCCAAGCATTTTCCCATGTCACATTTAAACCTCAAGAAAGAATTTTCTGTTTCATATTGTTGTTCCTTGTTTTTTTATATATATAATTATGATAACACATTTCTCCAGGATTCAGATCATTCTAGGGTGTGAGTAATGGGTACCACTCTTTGATTCATAAGGTGTATGGGCCCTTATGGATCAGAAAATGGAATTCCACTAGCTCAACCATTTGTGAAATGATATAATCACATGGATACACACAATGTAAAATGGAAATTACATCTAAGTTACTGTCATATTTTGGATCATAAGGTGTATGGTCCCTTATGGGATGGAAAATGACATATCATTGGATTTAAATATTTAAAATGACTTATGACTTGAGAACATCATTTTTACACATGCCTAACTTAGAAACATAAACTAAACCTGACCTTAGTAGTGGGTAGTGGGTGTTTCACCCTTATTATGTCATTTTATGGTCGGTTCTTACATCTAATACTATTTTAAAAACCATGGACAGTGGCATATTAATTTTTATAATAAGGATTTAGTACCTATCCTATTTTCATAAAGGAAATACTCTAAGTTTCATAAATACCTTTTGATATGTCTGTTTGGAATTTTATCATTATGCTACCAAAATGTCCTCTAGTCTTACACCATGGAGGAAACAATGATCATGTCCCTAAGGTGGAAGGCCTTCAGCCGCCAATTGTTCTTCATGTCGAGCCACTTTTGGTTCTTTATCCTATACACGAATTGTACACTGACACCCAGTTTCAAGAAGGATTCTTACGTATAATACAGAATATGAAAGGAAGAGTGTGACCTACCCTGAGTATAGAAAAGTTGACTCACAAGATTCAGAAACATCCTCTTCCTACTTTCTCAGGAGAGGATAGACCGTTTACTACAGATTCTTGTATTGATGCAATCCTTTTTATCTTTGAGCTCCTAAAGATTCATGTAGGGTGGAGGTTCAATATAGCTACTTACATGATACAAAATTCATCAAAGATGTGGTGGGATGTCCTCATCTAGGCAGTCCAACATAGACAGATGGTTTGGGATGACTTCCAGATGTTCTTTTATGACTAATTATTTTCCTAGACTCTAAGGGATGACAGAGCTAGAGAGTTCATGAATCTATAGCAGGGGATTATGTTAGTTCTAGATTACTCATTTAGTTTCACCGAGTTGAAGTGCTTCACTCCTCTAGCCACTGATGATCTTATAGATACTAGGCAATTTGAGGATGGGTTGTGTTACGCCATCTGGTTATAGGTCAATGTTTTCAGGATTATGACCATTTCAGAAATTATCGACCAAGCCCTAATTACATTGAAAAATATGAGAGATCCTGGGGGTTCAAGCTAGAGTGGTTCAACATGGAATCCTTCATGTGAATCTTCTTCATGGAAAAAGAAAAATTTAAGAGAATCTTGATGGAGTGGTGGTGGTCAAGCTCCTTCCACTAGAATTTCTCCTAGCTTCCACTAGTGCAGAACGACTGGGAAATACAAGGGTTAGTGCATCCAAAATATAGTTGAGTGAAGAGGATGTGGCAGGGTGGGTCACCTCCACCATTTCTATAGATTTTTATTTCAAGTTCCTAGTGAACAAAGATCTACACCTACTCCTTAGCTAGGAGTGGGTTCAGTAGGATCATGATAGTCAGTAGTTAGAATACCACAGGTTGATCAAGTCATGTTAGTGGTCATGGTAGAGGAAATCTAGCATATGAATCTCAGTTCCAGCAGAGCGGGCCTACTCAGGGTCATTAGTAAGTTACTTAGGGTCATGGTACAAGCTAGTTACATGCAGTCCAGTCTATGTCATAGGAGCAGAGAGCTGAACCATTTATTGTAAGAGGTATTATACTAGTAGACTCTAATTTTGTATATACTTTGTTTGACATAGGTTTTTTTCACTATTTCATATCTGAGGCTATCACTAAGATTGTTTCCCTTGATGTTTAGTGTTAACATGGCTTCATGGCACTATATACACCGTTAGGAATCCATTCAGAGGGTGTTTTCCATTTTTAGAAATGCCCCATTGAGGTAGAAGGTTAAATCTTTGAATTGAACCTATACAATATCGATGTGAGAGGTTTCTATGTAATCCTCGGGATGGACTAGTTAGTTCCCTATAGAGCCCATATTGGCTGCTATCATTATAGAGTTACAATTACATAACCATAGGTCATTATGTACGTGAAAAAGGGATAATGTAATGTTAGTGTGACATGAGAAGGAACCAAGAATTAGAGGCTAGGTAGTGTTACGACACAGACTTGCAGTCATTACCTTAATGATCAGGGGTTGAAACCCTTTCTTCCTCAAATAGTGGAGTGCTTCAAAGATTTTTTTCTTAATATATTCTCTAGTCTAACTCCAGTGAGAGAGGTAGAGTTTACTGTTGAACTTATTTCACGAGCAGCACCTATGACCATTCCTCCATATAAAATGACACCTAAGGAGCCTATCTAGCTCAAGACTTAGTTGGAGGATCTAAAGGTGAAAGGTTTTATACTCCCCACCACATCCACTTGGGGTCCGCCTATCATATTTTCCAAAAAATGGGGATGGTACCCTTAGGCTTTGCATGGATTATAGTCGGTTGAATCAGATGACTATCAGGAACCAATATCCACTGCCTAGAATAAACAACCTCTTTGATCAATATTGAGGAGAGAATGTGATTTCAAAAATAGATCTAAGGTCATGCTGTCAAGGGCCCTATTACATGGTCAATCTCATATTTCACCAAAAAATGAACAGGTATGTTGAATAGCAGTATTAAAGTCTTTCATATTTGGCGTGAGGGAAAAAAAGACGCAGACTATTTTGCATCCTTAACTGGTTCCGGCCACGGTGTCTCCTGTTTCTCGAATGTAGACTCTCTTGTTCCATAGGGGGCTGATCTTGTTAGAGGGGATTCCCTTATGTTTCACTACATTAGACCCCCTTAGGATCCTGTTTGGGCTGGTTTGGCCCATGTCTCTTTCTGTTATTCTCTTACTTTTAATAAATAAATAAATGATGATGAGTGCCTGGTTATTCTATTCAGACTTACGAACACACCTGCAATCTTTATGGCTCTTATGAATAAGGTTTTCCACCCGTATCTAGATTCATTTGGGGTTTTCTTCATAGATGTTATCTTAGTTTATTGTTTCTTGGGACATTCCCATGAAACCCATCTTGATATAATACTAAATACACAAATATAGAATTGGATCTATGATAAGTTTAGCAAATTCCACATCGGGGTCGACAATGTTCACTTCTTGGGTCATATCATCTCAAATTCATAAGTTTTAGTTAACCCAAATAAATTTATAGGGGTTATTTCGTTGAATCATCCCAATAATATCTATGATATAAAGAGTTTCATGGGGCTTTTAAAAAACTACAGATGCTTTATTAAAGATTTATCACACCTTGAAGCATCGCTTATGGGTTTGATGAAGAAGAGTGTGAAATTTGAATGGTCAGAAGCTTGTAAATTATCCTTTCAGGAGTTGAAGGGAAAAATAATTTATCATAGATACTGACTCTTTCAGAGCATCTTAGGTATTATATAGTCTACTGTGATGTAACACAAATTGGTCTCAGAGTTGTTCTGATGTAAGACAAGCGAGTCGTTGCATATGGTTCTCATCAGTTGAGGCCTCATGAGTGGAATTACCTGAAGCATGACCTCAATATCATTGCTTTTGTTAATGCCTTATGATGTTGGAAACACTATTTATTGGGAGAGATTTTTTTGTTTTTTATATACCAAAATATCCTTAAATACATCTTCACTCAGCATGATCTAAATCTCAAGCATTGTAGGTTGTTTGAGTACCTATAATCATTTTATTTCAAACTTGCCTACACTAAAAATAAAGGGAATTCAATAGCTGATTATCTAAGCCGAAAGACTCAAAAAATGTTAGTTCAGGAGTCCACTGACAAATGGAATTTTATGGACTTATTCGCAAAGATACATGTTGAGGTTCAGGAGGACCATGGTCAGAATATCCTCTCATCCTTAGCGGTGACATCTAATCTTATGGAACGAGTAAGGCCGAGAAATCTATCAGATCCTGAAGGCCTGGTACTATGAGAGAGTGTGTCGGATGATGAAACATCTTATGAATTTATAGTCAATAGGGATAACACTATTCTATTTCATGTGCATGTATGGAACCTAGAAAACATCGGAGAGGAGCTGATGGGGCATTTCCACACATCAGTATGGACATTTCACCTTGGTTCCACCAAAATGTATTGAAATTTAAAACAAAAATATTGGTGGCCCATAATGAAACATGATATAGTCAATTTCATTAAGTGATTATCCACTTTTCATAGGTGAAGGTGGAACATCAGCATCTGGACGGGCTTCTTTAGTCATTGTTCATTATTGAGTGGAAATGGGATGATGTTTTGATGGACTTCGTGATTGGTTTACCCAGATCAACTCATTGAAACAATGTGGTGCGGGTTGTCATTGACCATCTAACTAAGGATGCATACTTTTTACCTATGTGAGAGACCTTTTATGTAAATGTACTGGGAAGAATGTACATCAAGGAGGTGGTATGTATTTATGGATCACCTCATACTGCTATTTCTAACAGAGATGCTCGTTTCATGTTACGGTTATGGAAAGGGTTTCAAAAGGCCTTGGGTATGCAAGTACTTCTAAGCACAGCCTGTCACCCTCAGATTGATAGACAGATGGGTCATACAATTCAAGTGGTATAGGATATACTTCATTCATGAATTTTCAACCTTGGGGTTTCTTGGGAGAAACACATTCTCAACATCATGTTTTCTTATAACAATAGCTTCTAGGATACCATTTAGATGGATCCCCAAGAAGACTTGTATGGTATGCCTTGTCACTTGCCTATATGCTAGTTAGAGGTAGGGGAAGCGGCTATGCTTGGGCCTCATCCCATGTAAAAGACTTTAGAGCAGGTCCAACTAATAAGAAAGTGCATTTTGACAGCTTTGTATAGAAAACTTTCTTATGATAATAGACACTGTTGAACTCTTGAGTTCGACATCAGAGACCTGGTTTTCTTTAAAGTCTCTCCTAGGTTATGGTATACATGTATTCAAGATAAGAGTATGTTATCACCGATATTCATTAGATCCTTATAGGTTGTGATGCAGATTGGACAAGTGGCTTACCATTTGGCACTTCCCCAGAGATACTGGTCCATCCACAATGTGTTTCATGTATATTAGATTTGCTGATATTATCAAGACCCATCTCATGTCTTTCATCCTGATGAGGTTGAACTGGATATGTATGCTTCCTTTTAGGAGTATCTAGTTCGTATTGTTGATCGGGGCATGAAAACACTCTGAGGTAGGTTCATCCCTCTTCTTTAGGTGCTATCGTAGGAAGACCAGGTATAGGAAGATACCTAAGAGATAGAATCTGATATACGATCTCAATGGATAAAAAAATTTTTTGATAGTACGTCGTTACCCTTATAAGGGAAACTCGAGGATGAGTTTCTTTAAGGAGTGGAGGTTGTACCAACCCGACACTTGGATCATGGTAAATATCTGCAGTTTTTTCTTTTTGAATGTTCTCAATGTTCCTAGTGAATTCACCTTATCAAGATAAAGAGGTATCATAGGTGTTTGAGGTAATTTTTGGAGCTCATATCTTCTAATAGGAAAACAGGCTAGGATGCACAGTTTATCTAAAACCATGCAACCTAGGTGCACAACCATATGAACAGTTTTAGATTTTTGTAGAACCCATCTATACAGTCTGTGCACGGTTAGTGAAACCATGCACAGAGGTTGTGTGGTGTGCCTAGTGAGGAAGTGGGTTATGCATAGTGTATGAATGGTTTGGGAAACAAAACACAGAGACCATCCAAGCCTGTTTTTAGGGAAAAGACAAATTTTTTCCTCTTCACTTTATGTTCTATTTTTCATTATTCTCTCCCCTTATGCTGATAGAACCGACGTATCTTCCCCCTTTAAATATCAAGCCCTATTAATCTTTAATCACCTATTACTAATTCATCTATTGACTGTTTCTCGATCCGTGGGAAGCACTATATACCTTGTGGTAAGGATAACCACATGAACTCCTCTTTCCTCACTAAATTTTTCCAACCCTTACGCTATTTTGATGCGGGCTCATTCACCCGATAATTAGTTTGTTGGATAGAAAATTAGATCTACTCTATCCTACTCTAAATCTGTGTTCGAAACTCAGTGATACATCATCTACAACCCTACAGTAGGTGTCCACATAGTTTTCTATTTAGGTTTTTTCAATTTCATATTTAATCTTGTTTTGTTGTGAGTCGGCCTTTGCTGAGATCCTCTAGTATGTTGGTTCCTTTATGTCTAATTGACCATAGTGTGATGAAATATTTCAATTGACTCATTTATGGGTTTTTCGTTATCACCCATTCACTATATGGACTCCCAAGGTGTGTTCCACCTAAATTGGCCATTTTACGCCAATTTCTCAAAATGGGGAATTATGGTTTATGGTTTTCGACATTTTTTTAAATAGAATTGTAAATTGTTACATATGTTTTTTAATTAATCCAAGACACCACATGGGTTTTTGGGCCTCATAGGGTCATAATTTCCCATTTGACCCTATGAATATTTTGATATGGATTTTCCCTTGGCTTGTGCCTTGTAGATAAAATTTCAATGTTATGTTAATGGGATGGTTATCTTAAATGGGTTGTAGAGGATGAGATCTCTTGAACCATTAAAATAAAATTCCATAAATTAAAGATTTAAATGGATAGAATGGCCAAGTTCATGCATTGGGTTTCATTATAAATGCATTACAACTTTGGATTGTTTTATGTGCATTAAATAGTGTAATATGGTTTTCCTTGAATTATATAAAATATGAATTCATATATCATGTATATTCTTGTTCCATTATTTACATATAGATGGGAGGCATTGATACCCCATGCCATTAAATACATGTGGGCGGGATGCATTACTACCCCATTCCATTACTTACATTGGGGAGGGAGGAATTATTATCTTATGCCATTATTTACATGGGGGTGGGAGGCATTACTACCATGTGCCATTATTTACATGTGGGCTGGAGGCATTACTACCTTGTGCCATTATTTACATGTGGGAAGGAGGCATTATAACCATGTGTCATTATTTCTTATGGGCGGGAAGCATTCTTACGCCAAGATGCTATCTTCCATGGGTGGGAGGAATTATTATTCCATTCCACCATTATATATATATAGTAACATATTCAGAGATTTCATCATTGAGCTAAAGAAGGTATACCTGCTAGGTGTCCTTTTGGAACCTGAGCGGCAGGGTTACTATTTATTCTATTTTTTGTAACATTCATACATTTATTTGCACACTATTTACTTACGAGTGCCACTCAGTTTATACGTAGACACCATTGGTGGTGGCCTACTAAGATTTATCTCACACCCTAATCAGGCCACCTTTGTCACCCAAGCATACTGTTTTCCTGTAGGAATGGATAGAGGCAAGCACCACTCATCTAGATATTGACTTGTGTACTTACATGGATATTAGGAGTAGAGGACCGGTCATAGGCTCGAGATTCTATGGAGTTGATTTTTTATTTTTCTTACTTGTGTACCTTGTATATGTATGCCTTCTTCCCAAATTCTTGTTCCCATTTTGTACTGGAATGCCATGCATGCATATCTTTGTTAGATACTACTTATGAGGCTTGGATTATATTATTCAGTCTTCTACTGTTTACTTTATATGAATATTTTTATTCATCTTTTATTGTATGTTGTTGTCACATCTATTGTGTTACTCAGACATGGGGGTATAGTCTCCCCGATGATATACCGTTACACCTTCAATGCTAGTCAGTAACTCCAGGATTATGGAGAGATGTTCCAGGGGTAGTGTGGCCAGTTGGGCTCGGGGCACGGGTTAAGTGGTAGCCAAGTTCGGGATGTCACAATGTACACTGAATGTACCCTACAAATGGTACATTCTCATGTACCTCACATGGAATGAACAATTATTTTGTCCTCTTGTGTTCCTATACATGGTTTGTGACCCACATGGTGTTTTGTTGTGTACACTACACAATCATGTCCCCTAAACGGGTTGTCTATCTAGGTACTTAGCTAGACATCCAAGTACTAGTACATGGCATGTACACCCCATAAAAACTGTATACTTATAAAAAGTTTAAATTCCTTAAATCATAAGAACACCCTACATGTGTTCTATAATTATATTTCATGTGATCTATAGTTCTGAATAGGAAACCCCTCAAATCAGTCTGAAAAACTATTTTTATTCCCAAAATATATAGATAGATCCTCAATGGGTCCTAAGTAGTTATAATAGGGCCTGAAAATAGAAATGAGTAAATCTATGGAGATTTATGTAAAAACATAAAAAAAAATATTTCCTTTGGGTGGAATCCTCTGAATCATTTCCTGTTTATGTGATCCGAGTCTTCCACACAACATTCTGGATCCTCCTGAGATCCATTGTAGAACCATCCTTACTCTCCCTCTTTATCTATCTCTCCATATCCCATTTCTTATATCTATAAAATTAAGGGGAATTCCGAATTTTGGTATATAAAATAAGAAAATGGAAGGAGAAGGGAAAAAATGATAAAAAGAAAACAAATAAAATAAAAAAAAAACAAAACAGGGCCCGACCTCAGTGCCTTTCACATATGGGGTTTTCTTTTAATATATTTTTATCATTTATTTTAATATTATATATATGGAATAGAGTTTCCCTAAAGATTTTTATAAAAATGTTGATTTTTGGACTGATAACAGGTGGTACATGGTTGGCACACAGTTATTAGAAAACCATGCTCAAACCCAAGAGAGATTGGGTTCACTGAACAATGTCACTTTAAATGCCACATGATCTTCCGTACAGACATGTGACTAATCCTAGCTTAGTACAACTATTTTTGTAGGCACATGGTTGGCCAGATGAGTGTTCGCCCTTCACTAGGAACTGTGCATCCTCACTCCTCTTTGGAAATAGGGGGACACATAATTACTGCCTGGTTTGGTAAATCGTGTATCCAAACCATGCGGCTTGTTCATGTAATTAAAAATGTGGTATTTAACATTTTTTCATTCCTTGTTTTATCACAAATAAAAATATTTCTCCAAACATTTGGGGTTATCATCACTAGGTGCCTCTCCCTCTCCTCCTGGCTCCCTTGGATCTCAAAATCATGGCTGGTTTTGGTGTGGAGTCTTTAATAAAATCCAACTAATTCCCTCATCTATTGATTTCTTCCTTCATCTTGGTCTCCTCCTCCTCCTCCTTTGGGTTCATCAATATCCAATGGATGGGTTGACCTAATTAGGTTTCAATATTTATTTCTTGGGTTGAATCTTTATGTTTGTGGTATTTTATTTCCTTTATAGGGTCTCATTGTGGTGGTTGTGTAGTTTCCACCCATTTTCTATAAGGATACAATCATTAGGTAGGTGATTCCATGCTTTAGAATTGTTGGATAATTTTGGTATGCTTTCTATGCTTTATGAATGTGTTCTATCAATTATTTGGGTGGTCTGAACTATGTTTTCAAAGGATTTTGGAGTTCATTTGGATTCAAAAGGGGGTTTTACTAAAAAAATGGTGGTTTTAATGTGTGTTTATATTATTGTACATGTGTGTTTGAGGGGTTTTGAAAATGGTTTTACTTGTGAAAATGGTTGATTGGAATTGGTTATTTCAATTTTGGAAGTTTGTTTATGAATGTTTTTGTGTATGAAACATAGGATATGGAATTGTTCAAAAATGGAATCCATGGTAACTAGGTTGGTAAGACTAGGTCTAGTAATATAAATAGATCAACTGTGTCAATGAATAGTTTTCCCATTAAATTTTGATGCTAATACACTTACTAAATAGTGACATTGATCAGAGACCACTAGAACTTTTTATGGATTACTCTATAGTGTCTTGTGCATGAGGATGTTGTCGGTTGTGGTTGTTATACCATAACACCGATGTATGAGGATACTAGGTCCTCACTTACCCTATTATGATAGGATTGGACCATGTTTCTCATGTGAGGACACTATTACTGTCATCATATAGTGTAATTTACCTTCCATTTTATTTTCAATGCTTGTTTTTCTTCAAAATGATTCCCATTTCTTTTTCATGAAAACTTGCATATTTATTTATTTGATAATGTTATAGCATAGAATATATTTTATGTGATATCATATTAGGATTTCGATGACCTTCTATATACATCCTCAGGTTTATGTAGACCCTATTATGTTTGATCTAAATAAATGATATTTTTTCCATGGCGATGATGGTGGATTTGGTTGCCAGTGTTCCTCTTCTTGAAGGTGTCGGGGAAGGTTGATTCAGGGTGATGGCCCTCTTTTTGTATGGAGTTATTTAATTATGGATCAGTTAATTCCCCTCTCTATTTTTACATTTTGGTATTTTTTAAAGATATAAAATGTTTATCTTGTGGTAGTTGAACCTATTTTTATTATGGTTATTTCTTATAATATGATGTATTTCTTAGATCCTGTGTGTTGTTTATAGTTGTTTCTTATCGGATAAATTATTCCCAAATGTGTTTTTTGATACCCATGAACTATTTTATAGCCTATGTGGATTATTTATGCCCTTAGGGTCGTGCCATGTGTTAGGAAAAGTGTCAAGTTGGATGTAATATTGGAATGTTAATGAAAAAAGGTTTCAAAGGAGGTTTCTACCATTCTTTGGGTCATGTTGTTTGGGAGTGTTTAGATATACAAGATCTTGGAGTGTGGTTTTTTGAGGTTCTGGTTGAGAGTGAGGTGTGTGGTCGATACTTCTGATGAAAGGCTCTTAGTTCACCATGGGATGTTTGATATTTATTTTTAATTCTCCCCCAGGTGAGACATACAGGCTACACACTGTGCATGGACACGAGGTGTGGGTGAAGTGGTTTGGCCTATTACTATTCTTGTTTTTGTATTTTTTTATGTATAGAAGTGTTTAGAAATTGTTTCTTTTGATGAAATTTTTTAGATTGGTGTATTGACTATTTCTCTTGGGTTTGTGGATTGTTTTATTATAATGCCTCTCGGGAGACTTCCTGTGCAACTGTAGAAACATGCTACAGAGATTTATACCTCACCAAATGATCAGATTCTAGTAGAATAAGTGGTTTGGTCTGTCCAATAATTGGGTCAGGGAGTCGTCCCTGGTACCGCTCAAGTCAATGAATCCAAACTAGGTCCAGTAAAGAACAAATATTAGGTGTTACTCAATAACAATCCTCCTTCCTTTCGAGGTAACACTGATCCTAATGAAGCTAAGTTTTAGATTGAGGAAATTAAATGTATGTTTGGGTTTCTTGCCACACCTAAGGAAATTAAAGTGAAATGTGATTCATTATTTTTGGAAGGTCCCAGTTAGAGGTGGTGGGACTCAACAATTCAGGCTGAGAATCGTGAGCAGATGGGTTAGAAGGATTTCAAGGACATATTAAATGAAAATTATTTCCCTTAAAAATTGTCCTTTTCAAAGATGCAAAAGTTTATAGATGTCCATTGGCGGGTCAAATTGTGATGGGCTATGCTAACCATTTCACTGAGCTAGTTTGGTTCGCACCCAAAGTGGTTACCAATGATCATCTAAAAGCTCACTGGTTTGAAATGGGGTTGTGACCAGACATTCAGTCCTAGGTCATCTTGATCATGTTGAAGATGTTTGTTAAGGTGGTTGATCATTATTTGATGGTGGATATTGACATCTCTGGAATGTATGGTATCTCTAGGTTAGTTTCAGTAGTGTGCTAGGGTAGTGGTAGTTTGATTGAAAAAAAGAGGAAACGAGATGAGTAGGAAAAGATGGGAGGTTGTAACTTAGGTCATACTTATTGTCCTCTTTTATCTGTGGAATCATATACTGGATCAGTCATGATCCATCATTATAGAAGGCTAGGGAATATGCAGTCAGAGTTTTCATCACCACATAGGTCTTTCCATAAATGTGGAATTATTAGGGTACTTATAGCCGTTTTATAGATCCACATGTCTATATAAGGGTCGTGTAGCTTCTATAGTTTCTAAGGGGACATCATCCTAGTCAGAGCCATCCAGGATAACAAGGTCTCAGTTTGGTGGTCATAGAGGTAGGGATGGATATTATTCTAGTTAAAACCAGATTAAGGAAGATCCATAGGTCAGTGTTCATTATCATGATCAGGAAAAAATGAATCACCCGGATGCTCTAGATTGGGCACCAACAGAATCTGATTTAGGACTTGTGATATTTTGAGGTGAAATATTTATTGTATCATTTATAGTTTTTTACTTGTTTGATATAAGTGCCTCTATTTATTTTACCTCTGCCTAAATTTTTTAGTTATTAAAATTTTCAACTAAGTTCACCTCTTATGTGATGGATTTGGTGAAGGAACTTGGAAAGAAGAGAGGGTGTGGTTTTAGTTGTCCGTCTTACACACTCACCATGTCAGGGGTCGATTTGGAATGGGATTTCCTAGATTTAAATATGGACCTCTTTGATGTGATCCTCATTATGGATTTTATGGTGAGTATCTTAGTAAAAACTGATTGTTATCAATGGATAGTGAGTTTTGTGGAACCTTATGGGAGTTCCCAGGGTTTTCAGGGAAAATGAGATCCTCAATCAAGACATGATGGACCTCCTCTTCCAGATTTAGGAAATATTGTTTTTTAGACATCATCTCTCATGTTTGAGGATGATGATAGTGGTTTTGAGGATAGATTAATTATGGTAGTGGATGAGTTTCCAAAGGTATTTTTTGGTTGATTTCATAGGCCATCCCATATGTAATATGTCCCTCACCATGTTGAGAGACATATAGTGACAACTGAATAATTTGGAATCCAACGAATTCATTTACCCCAATGTCTCACATTGGGCCACCCCTGTCCTATTTTCAAAGAAGGCTAATGGATATCAGACTCTCAGCATTGGCTGAGAGCTTCCAACTTCTCTATCGGTTTCACATGGATTCATCAGTGTTTGGGATTTTGTTTATGGGATCTCCAACAGTTGCGGCTTATGGTGACAGTGTCATGGTAGATGGCACAGGATGGTGGACCTCGATGGATGGTTCATGATGAGCAGCCGATACCTCAAAAGAGCACTTGGTGGAGATAGTTGTTAGATCTGATCCTTCAAGGATGTGATTGGTGATGGATATCCATTATATGGGTGTCATGGTGGCTTCGATACTTTTTTAGTAGAGAGTGATGCGAGGATTTGACCTCGATGGTGTCCTAGGTGGTGGGGGTCAGCCTCAATGGTGTCAATCGTATTGTTCAGTGGAAGGAATGTCAAATATGGTCCAGATCTGCTGTTCAAAATATATATGGATGGATTCGGTCCTCATTGTTGATCTGAGGGGGTGTTGGAATCCTGACAACATGGTGGGATGAAAAGGGAATGAATGACGGTGATGGCGTGTGTCTGTCCCTTGCTCAAGACAATATAGAGGTTCTCTGGTGCAGTGCTACTTCTTTCCGTGCTAGTTGGAATCATAATGGACATAGAGGATGACACAACTTCATGGTGGTGAGGCCTTAGGAAAGAAGGTGAATTTGGATGTTGTAGCAGCATCTATACAGATGGCTTGGTGGAATCGTCTAGGTTTCACTGACATTGTATTTCTGTCGGTCATGTCAAGTCTATTTGCACATGTTTTTACTTGGCTTACTTGTAATGGTATATATACTAGTGGAATTGTTTCACTCAAACCTAAGTCTGTATGCCTATGGAATTTTGGGAATGTAATGGGTTCTCCCATTTCCTATTAAAAAGGGTTCCCTATTTCTTCTTGTTTATTCTTCACAAAATATAGGCTTTTTCCTAAACTTTTCGGTAAGTCTGATAGATCTCTCCAATTGTGTATTGATTACCAGAAGCTAAATAAAGTGATAATCAATAATAAATAGCCTTTTCTATGCATTGATGTCCTCTTTGACCAGCTCATGGCGGAAAGGTGGTTCTTCAAGAGTAATTTGCATTCCGGTTATCAATAGGTCGATGTTAGAGAGGTAGATGTTCTTAATACAGATTTCCAAAATTTGTGTGGCCACTTTGAGTATTTTTTTCATTCCATTAGGATTGAAAAATTATCCAAAATTCTTTATGGAACTCATGGATAGGATGTTCCATATGTACCTTGATTTCTTTTTATTTTGTCTTGTTTATGGAAGACATCCTGGTCTACTCTGAGACTGAGGGAGAGTATGAATGGAATTTAACGATCATGTTGGCCACCCATAAAAATAATTTTCTCTATTCTAAGAATTTCAAGTGTACCTTCTAGATTAGGAAGGTGAATTTTTTGGGTCATGTGATCTAGGAACCTGGGGTTTTGGTGGGCCCCAAGAAGATCAAAGCATTGATGTCATGGGTGAAATCGAAGAATTTCTTCGAGATCATGAGACTTTTAAGTCTGGTAGGGTATTATAAGAATTCTGTTATAGATTTATCTAATATTTATTCACCCATGGTTATGATAACATGAAAAGGGTTAATGGTCAAATGGATTCTGAAATGTTATGCTTATATTGAGGAGTTAAATCAGAAATTTACCACATTCCCTATTTTAATCTTACCATAATATGGGAAGGGATACATGGTCTACATTTATGACTCATGTATGGGTCTTGGGTATGTGTTAATGTAGGATTAGAATGTGGTGGTGTATGGTTCCTGCCAACTCCAAACCCATGAAAAGAACTACCCAAACCATGAACTAGAATTAGCCGGAGTGATGCATGTCTTTAAGACGTGGATTCATTACCTCTTCAAAGAGAATATTTTTGTATACACATATCATAAGAGATTGAAATCATTTTCTACTAGAAGGATCTAAATTTGAGGAATCTTCATTGGGTAAAGTGACTTTAGGTTTTTGGTTTTGATATCATTTATACAAAAATTAAAGGTAATGTGGTAGTAGATGCTTTGGGTAAGAAGGTGCCATTGTAGTCCCTGAAGGAGTCCAGGGATGAGTGGACATTGATGGGAATCTTTTTACACATGCATCTAGAGACCAAGGAGAACAGTGGAGGTGAGTTCTTTTCCAGTGTTTAGTTGATTATCTCCCTTATAGGAAAAATTTGGTAGGATTATCCCATGGATGAGTTGTGTCAGTATTCTATGAAATTATTAATTGTTGGTGAGGAGATCAGTGGTTGGCCAATGTCTTCAGATGGGGTTATTTTTTTCTAAGGGACACTTTGTGGTGTCTTTGTCGCTGAAAAAGGTGGTTATGAAGTATAAATACCTTTCTCAAGGGCCCATCCACGCTGGGAGAAACAAAAAATTTTATGATGTTCAAAATTAGTTCTGGTGGTTGGTAATGAGATGATATATAGCTAACTATGTATCTAGGTGATATACTTGTCTAATGGTGAAGACATAGTACATAAGCCCTCCGGTTCTTTTCATCCATTTCCCATTCTTATCTGGAATTGGGATGAGGTTTCATGGGACTTTATTATTAGAATACCTCATACACCTCAGGTAAAGATTTAAATTTTGGTAGTGATTAATAATTTTACCAAATTATCCAATTTCGATCTAATTAATGATTCAAACAAGGTGGATGATTTGGGTAGGCTATATGTTTATGAGGTAGTGAGGATCCATGGTGTGTTTTCATCTATCATTTCAGATAGGGAATCCCATCTTAACTCTCAATTCTAGGAATACCTTCATAAGGAAATGGGGTCATAGTTTAAGTTGAGTATGGAATACCATCCCCAAATGGATGGTTAGATAGAATGTGTGAATTAGATCTTGGATGAAATTCTCTGCAAATTTGTGTTAGATTTCAGAGGCTTTTGGGATAGCCATTAGAATTTGGACAATTTTTCATTTAATAATAGTTACAAATCCTTAATAAGAATGGATCCATTTGATGTGGTTTATGGTCATTTATGTTGGTCGCCTCTATTTTAGATGAAGGCCAGTGAGACCTTGTATTTTCAACCAAGACTTGTGCAAGAGATGTCTGATAAATTATGGTTAATAAAGTAGTAGTTTTTGATAGCACAAAGCTACCATAATTCTAATTCCAATCTATAGTGTCGAGCCTCAGAATTCTAAGTTGGTGATTAAGTGTCTCAGAAAGTGTCCCATCTCTTGGGTTATTGACATCTTGCTAAGAAAGGTAAGCTAAAACTGAGGTATGTCAGACCTTTTGAGATTTCCAAGAGAGTTTGTAAGGTTCAATACAAGTTAAATTTTCCTTCTTATTTAACTTCATCTCGTTACTTGATCTATGTATCTCAATTGAAGAAGTAAAATCTGGATCAATATCATGTGCTGAATTTGAGATAGAATCAAATTTTTATATGTTAGAGAAACTTCTACAGATTGTGAATTTTTGAGATAAATTGCTCCATGGAAGTCCATAACATTGGTTTGGGTTATTTAGAATCATGGTAATGATTAACATGAGGCATGTGAGTGCAAATATTAGGCCGATGACAAATACCCATTCTGATACTCTGATCAAACTTAAGTTTGACTTTCTAAGAGAAAAAATTTTTCATGGTGGAGAGAATTTCCACATATGTTGTTTTTCTGAGGTATTTTTCTCGTTTATTTTGGTCTTATCATTATATTATATATTTTACAAGAAGAAATTATAAAAAATTATTATTTTTTGGACCAACATAAGGTTGTGTACAAAGTGTGTACGGTTAATAGAAACCATGTTCTAGCCTAGGAGAGACCATTCTTCCTAGATAGTGGAGCTTCCTAGGCCACACCACCTAACAAATGGGTGTGCATCTAATCGTGCACACAGAATAGTAGTTTTTTAAGGAGAACGATAGACTGCATGGTCATTTGACCTCCCCCAAGAACTGTGCGACCTCATTCGTCTTCGTACAAAGGTGGACACACCATTTTCAGATGATTTGAAAAACTATGTGGCCTATCCAGGCTATAAGAAATGGGGAATTTCTTATTTTTTCTTCATTTATTTTATCCCAAATCCACCTCCATTCACAATTATCTTAACAAGTTTCCTCACTCTCTCTCTCCTATTTTCTCTCTTGGATATCCCACTCTTGGGTAATTTTGGGGTGTAATCATTAAAATAATGCATATAAGTCACTCCTCACTTGATTTCTTCCTTCTTCTTGGTATCATCCTTCTTATTCATTGGGTTATTCCTTCTCCACTGGATGATTTGACCTAATTAGGGTTCAATCTTGATTTCTTTGGTTGAATATTTATTTTTATCATACGTTATTTCCCTAATATGGTATATTTGTGGTTATTTTTTAGTTTCCAATCATTTTTTGGAAGTTTACAAGATTAAGGTGGGTGATTCCCAGATTTAGAATTATTTGTTGATTTTAGTATTATTTATATACTTTATAAATGTGTTCTATGAGTTATGTGGGTGGTAAAAACTATTTTTCTAAAATTATTTTTGTATGCGTTTGTATTAGAAAGGGGTTTTCCCTAAGTAAATTGGTGGTTTTGATGTGTGTTTCTAATGTTAGACATGTGTGTGTAAGGGTTTTTGAAAATGGTTTGAATATTGAATATGATTGATTGGATTGGGTAATTTAAATAATGGAAGTGTTTTTTTGAAAGTATTGGTTCATGTGACATTGTTGATGGAATTGAGCAAAATGGGAATCTATGGTAACTAGGTTGAGTAGACTAGGTCTAGAATACTAGGTGGATCAGCAGGGTCGATGCCTAATTCCCCCCAAGTAGGATTTATGCAACAACACTAACTAAACTATGATGATGGTCAGAGACCAGTAAAAGTTTTATGTATTTCTCTCTATTGGATCGTACATGAGGCATTTTGGGTTGTGGTTTCTATACTATATCCTTGGGGTATTAGGATCCAATGTCCCCACTAACCCTAGTACATTATGATTGGCCCATGGTGTTTATGTGATGCTAAGCTTACCATTGGAATAGGGTGGACTTTACCATCCATTTTAGTTTTAAATCATGTTTTACATAAAAAATCCCTTTATTTGTAACACCCGAGACTTTTATGTTATCATCAAAGGAATCTTTTTCTACACAACACTTGCTTGGCTTGCTTTACACGCAATCGCGACCTTCCTCGATAGCTTGCGTCGTACGCAATACTGAGTTTCACTAAACAACAATATGCTATTAAAACTAGCCGTTATGAATAGTAATAACCACTTTTTGAAATTTTATAAATTTTATTTTTCAAAATGGACTTCATTTTTGGACTCAGAATATCGAAATTAGCCTAGGGTGAAATTTTGGTATTTTTCTGAAAACTTTCAATTTTTGATGAATAGTGAAACCACTAAGTGGTAGGTTAAAAACTGAATTTTGCATAAAACATAATTTTACCGCTTCTGTGAATGGAATTTCAAAAATCCGAGAGACACGGTTAATATCAAGGACTAAAATGTGGTTCAATGAGATGAAAATAATTTTTTGGTGAATAGTAACTTTTTACTATTTTTACCGCGGTTAATAGTAAATAGGGTAACTAAGGGTAAATATGATATTAATATTACCCTAACACATGTCCTAATTCTATTGGACAAGTGTAATTCGACCAAAAACAAACTTAGGAATAAAATATGACCATTTAGGCCCACTTGGATTAGATTAGGATATTTATTATTAATTTATTTAAAGAAGGGTTAAAATAGTTAAAATCAAAGTTTAATAAGTAAATCATTTTTAATATAGGGTTATACATAAGATAAATTCGATTGTAAATATTCATTCGAAAGATAAAAAGATTTCCTACATGATGGTATTTTATTTGTAATTTTTAGACATCAAATAATTTAATTTAATTATGACACAAAGATGATGCAGTAATTATCTTATTAATGAAATATTGAAAAAATTGATAATATAAATACCAAAATAAATGTAATTTGAGACTTTTTATGAATTCCACTAATTTTCTAGGTTACTATGATATATTAGTAATGATTTAATTAACTTGGTTCGAACATATAATTCTGTTATGACTTTCACAAAAATCATATATCAAATAGTGTCAAAATTGACACAAAATAGTTTTTAAATTAAATATTATATTATTAATTGTTATTTTATTCCTAAAAATCTATGGTTCGGCCAAATGACTTAGATAAGGATATATATATTAATAATAAACAATTTGGGGTTCGTTTGGCATGTTATAGTGAGTGTATTAACCATATAGTGAAAGAAAACAAAAAGACACGGTAAAAGTTAAATTAATTAACTTAGAGTTAAATCTAATTGATAAGGTTAAAATAATACCCTAAACTTGTCTAAATCCTATTGGTTGATAGGATTTCGACCCATCCCCACTTTATCTTCGAAATAAGACCCTTTGGAACCATTATAAACCGATTTTGACTTTAATATAAAATAATATTTTGAGATATTCCTAAGGTGCCCCTCTCCTCCCTTATAAAAGGGCACCTCCTCCCCCTCCTCCTCACACCAATTTGAGCACTCAAGCTCGGCCAACCCCTGCCATTTTCTCCTCTAAACTTCCCTAGAATAATCCTAGAGGTCCTGGTCTTCTCCAAAGACCAATCTTAGTTCCTTAAGTGGAGGATTCAAAGAGGCGTTCCAAAGAAGAGGTAATATCCATTATCGATCTTTTCAATTTCATTCTTCTTCAACTTCTTCTTCTTTAGTTGTTTCATGATAAAGTAATAACATCAGTATTACTTACATACTGATATGTTATTATAAATATGAAACAACCCTAATTCACCTTCTATCCATCCTACGGAAAAAATGAAATCATCGCGCGTGCGTACGTACGGAATACCGTCTCCACGCCGTGGTGTAATCTATTTTCCACCATCACCTTACAAGGATGCGTATAATGGTGTAATGAGTAACTATATATGATTATTATTAAGTAATATTGATACTGAAATAATATATATATATACTCCAAAACAATTCCACGATCATAGGAACGATATCATCACTCGTGCGTACGTACGGAATACCGTCTCCACGATGTGATGCGACTCGTTCTACATGATCTTAATTTCATAATGATTATATAAATGAATAGAATGAATGAATATGGTATATACTACACTAATACCATTCTGGAAATGAATTATCTATAACCTAAAGATAAGAATAAGAATTTATTCGACAAAACACGCATAAGAACAAAAAGTTATAAAGACCCGAGTAACAAGTAACAATGAAATATTACTAACAAGAAGCTAATAATATGACCACATATGATATCATATAAATATGTATGATTCTGGAATAAGTCAATAACATTATTTAAACCATTATACAGGAGCTTCGGACACGTACAAAGCAAATTGGACCTAAGGTAAGGGAAATATCACAATCTCATTTTTATCCGAGATTGTTTATTCGTAAGTATTTACTGGGGTGTATTTTATCATCCACATCCATGTTCCCTCAATATGAAATATTGTTTCCATCCACTTGCAATAGTTTAAATCCAATTTTACCCTTAGGTGAGTTTTTAGTAAAGAATATGAAAGGAATCTTTTGTCGTTTTTCCGTACGAGGTACTTTTTGACTTTTCCGACAAAAGTACGAAGAATGTTTTTTTTAACTTATACGGCATGAATGGATTTTTAAAACATTATTTCCAAGAAGCTTCCTTTACAAGTTTTCATGTTTATTTTTAATCAACTTCTTTTAGTTTATAATTGTATGACATGTTAAGAAAAGAAAAGTGTTTTTGAAAAGGAAAGGATATTTTCCTCAAGAATGGAGTTCAAGTGTTTTATCAAAATTATTTTCCATCTAAGATAATAAAGGGTTCTGTTTTTATCCCTTTAATTACATTGATTTGATTATGTTGTGAGGGAATTATTTTTATGAATTCATTTGCCTTATATGATTTTATGATGTCATGATGTTTCAAGAATCCCATTTTTGTTACATGTGTTATGCGATGATGTATGTTTTATGATTATGTGGCACACATAAGAAAGGATTCATTATAAGATGGGTGGGACCTATATCTCCCTCCAATGCATTGGGTAAAGATTTTATATCTCATGAGATAGGCATGGCTGGAACGGAAGGTTATTTCGGTTCAGTGATACAGGACTGAAACGAGGAGTGAACTCGGTTCAGAAAGGGAATTTGTCCACTAAGATAGTCTTGGCAATGAGTCATGACTAACAAGAAATGATTTTCCATGATTATGTGTGCATGCCACAAAGTTTCAAGTTTTATGTTATGATTATGGGGATCTCATTTTCACTTCTATGATTTATTCCATGTTAAGATATTATGATCTCTTTTGCAGGTTTTGATCTTCATAAAGATATGATATGATTTTTATTTCCTTTATTTGCCCTTGCTGAGCATTTGAGCTCACCCTTTTATGTTTTCTTTTCCCCAGGTCAGGAAGATGGATATTAAATTGAATATGCTAAAAGGGACCCTAGATATGATGAAATAAACGGGAGATACTGTAGAAGATTTATGAACCAGTTGTTTATGTTTCCCAGTTTCTAAAGACACTATACCTATACGGTCCTTTGTGGTTTTGTCATATGTTGTAATAAGTGTGCTTCAATTTTGAAGTATTAACAATGTATGTAAAGTATGGGTCGTTATAGTTGGTATCAGAGGAAAGGTATAGTCAACCATTGGAAACTAGGATGTGAAAGCCTTAGTAAGAACCCAAAGGATAAGTCTAAGCATAGAACACAATCTTAGTGTTTTAGAAATGGCCTTGAATAACCTAGGATAAGACCTTAAGCATGAAAATTTTATTCTTGAATTATGTGGTTTCCTATTATAATTAGTGTTGCTCACACTATTCTTCTTGGTTTTAGTCAATGGCTGGAACCCGAAGGAACCGTGTTAATGCGGAATGCGATGGGCAATGCAATGATTGTCCCCCTGAGCAACCAAACGATATGGGAGCTGGAATGCAAAATCTTGTAGCCATGCTCACACAACTTTCTCAAGCTATGAATCATGCAGGATTTCCAAACGAGCAAAGGATGGAGCAACATTCTGTTGAATCCTTCATGAGGCAGCGTCCACCTTCTTTCAGCGGGTCTACTGATCCATTAGTTGCTGAACAATGGATTAGTACTACTGAAAAGATATTTTCAGTTCTTCAATGTTCTGAGCATGATAAAGTCATCCTAGCAGTGTATCGTTTGGAAGGAGATGCTGATCAATGGTGGAATCTTGTTAAGAATACGAGGCAAAGGGATGAAATTGAGTCTATGGAATGGGACGAGTTCAAGAACTTATTTTTCAATAAGTACTTCCCTCGTATTCTCCGAACAAAGATGGAGAAAGAGTTCCTTGAACTGAAGCAAAGGGATGATGAATCTGTTAGTACCTATGAAGCAAATTTTACAAGACTTACAAGGTACGCTTCTGGTATTATTATCCAACCTGAGAGTAAGATCGATCGATTATTTAGTGGCTTAAAACCAAGTCTTCGAAGGGCGTTAGCCATAAGGGACTTCAATAGCTACGAGGAAATCGTTCGATGTGCTCTCAAAGTCGAGATGGAGATTGGAGTAACCCATCAGTCACATGGGTTTGATAAGAAGAGGAAGATGGAATTCAAAGAAAAATCTAAAGAGCACACGGAAAAGAAGATGAACTTTCCCTTATGCTCAAAGTTTGGAAAGAAACATGGAGGGAGTTGTCTTAAAGGGACAAGTAAATGTTTTAAATGTGGAAAGGAAGGTCATCGGGCATTTGAATGCCGTGATAATGGGAAGAAGATGTCTAATGACGCAAACAAAGGAAGGGATACACAGAATGAACCTACAACACTTCAATGTTTCAAGTGCAAGGAGATGGGGCATTATGCCAATCAATGCCCAAATCCAAGGGTTGATGATGATGGTCGACGTCAACAAACTCTTAAGGCTAAAGACAAAGGAAAGTCACATGCAATTTCTATCAGCGAGGTGGAGTACGATAACGATGTGGTGAAAGGTACACTTACCACCCACTCTAAAGTAGCAAATGTTTTATTTGATTCTGGATCCACCCACTCTTTTATTTCTGAAAAATTTTCTAAGGGTATCACCGTATTACCTCAACAATTAGATGTTGAGTTAGCTGTGACAACACCTAATGGCACATCAATCGCATCAGAAGTTTATAATTCTTCTCCGATCGAAGTTTGTGGGAAAGTGCTTCCTGCAAATCTTGTGATCCTTCCTTTAGTGGAATTTGATGTGATTCTTGGCATGGATTGGCTTTCTCTACATAGAGCTCATATCGATTGCCAAAGAAGGGAAGTCACATTTCATATTCCTGATCAATCTACGATCGTCTATCAATGCAAGGATGAACATAACCTTCCAGTGGAAATTTCTTCCATCTTATGGGTATTGATTCCACTAAATGAAGGTTATTTATCTCAAATGGTTGGTGAGAAACTCACGATTAAGAATATGCCCATTGTACGGGAGTTTGATGATGTCTTTCCGGAGGAATTACCGGGTCTTCCACCAAATCGTGAAGTTGAGTTTTCAATAGAACTCGTACCGGGTGCTTTGCCTATTTCAAAGACACCTTATAGAATGGCCCCAATTGAGTTGCAGGAATTGAAGAAGCAACTCCAAGAGAATCTTGATAAGGGATTCATACGCCCTAGTGCGTCACCTTGGGGAGCACCTGTTCTATTTGTTAAGAAGAAAGATGGATCAATGAGACTCTGCATTGATTATCGAGAACTTAACAAGATCACTATCAAGAACAAATATCCTCTCCCACGCATTGATGACTTATTTGACCAACTACGCGGAGCTCAATACTTTTCCAAGATTGATCTTCGTTCAGGGTATCATCAATTAAGGGTCAAAAGGGAGGATATACCAAAGACGGCTTTCCGTACAAGGTATGGACACTATGAATTTATAGTGATGCCATTTGGTCTTACTAATGCCCCTGCTATCTTCATGGATCTAATGAATAGAGTCTTTAGAGACTATCTTGATCAATTTGTGGTAGTCTTTATAGACGATATTCTTGTCTATTCAAAGAGCAAGGAAGAGCATGAAGATCACTTGAGAATTATATTGAAGACCCTGAGAAAGGAGAAGCTTTATGCCAAATTTACCAAGTGTGAATTTTGGCTTTAAAAAGTTGCATTTTTGGGTCATATAATCTCAAAAGAGGGGATATCTGTGGATCCAGCAAAAACAGAGGTTATCGAAAGATGGTCAAGACCAACAACAGTAACTGAGATCTGAAGTTTTCTTGGTTTGGCTGGATATTATCGACGTTTTGTAAAAGATTTTTCACGATTATCTAATCCACTCACCAAGTTGACTCGGAAAGGAGTTAAGTTTGTCTGGACAGAGGAATGTGAAGAGAATTTCAAGGAGTTGAAAAGAAGGTTATCCAGTGCACCTGTGCTCACACTGCCTTGTAGTGGAGAAAGGTTTGTGATCTACAGTGATGCATCCAAGAAGGGATTGGGGTGTGTTCTTATGAAAAATGATATGGTGATAGCTTATGCCTCACGACAGTTGAAAATCCATGAGCAAAATTACCCAACACATGATTTGGAGTTGGCTGCGGTAATCTTTGCATTAAAGATTTGGAGGCATTACCTTTATGGTGAAAGGTGTGATATTTATACTGATCATAAAAGTTTAAAGTATATTTTCACACAAAAGGAGTTGAATATGCGTCAAAGAAGATGGTTGGAGCTGATTAAGGATTATGACTACTCAATCCATTACCACCCTGGGAAAGCAAACAAGGTGGCAGATGCATTAAGTCGACAAGACCATGCTAGTTTATCCATGATGAGGATCACAAAAGATCCAATATTTATGGATTTACAAAGGATGGATCTTGGAATTATAATGGAAAGGGAAAAATCTTATCTTTCCCAAATGAATGTTCAACCATCTATACATGTGAAGATTAAAGAGGCACAGAAAGAAGATGTCGAGTTACAAAAGAAGGTGAGAAATGTTCCTGAATTCAACCTTGATTGTGATGGGATAATAAAGTTCAGGAATCGGGTTTGCGTTCCTCCCATCCCCGAATTAAAGAATGAGCTGCTGGATGAGGCTCATAGTTCATCATTCTCTATTCATCCTGGAAGCACGAAGATGTATAGGGACCTGAAAGAGTACTTCTGGTGGGATGGCATGAAAAGAGATGTTGTTGAGTATGTCTCTCGATGCTTGATTTGTCAACAAGTTAAAGCTGAGAGACAGAAGTCTAAGGGGATGTTACAACCATTACCCATACCCGAATGGAAATGGGAAAACATCACTATGGACTTTGTCACAGGACTTCCTAAAACATCCAAAGGCAATAATGCTATCTGGGTCATAGTTGATCGTCTTACAAAGTCTGCACACTTCATTGCTATTAGAGAGGATTTCTCTCTAGATCAGCTTGCCAGGATATATGTAAAGGAAGTGGTAAGATTGCATGGAGTACCACTTTCTATTATATCTGATCGAGATCCGAGATTTACCTCGAAGTTCTGGCGAAGTCTTCCGCATACTCTGGATACAGAGTTGAGTTTCAGCACTGCTTATCATCCCCAGACAGACGGTCAGTCTGAGAGAACAATTCAAACCCTAGAAGATATGTTGAGAGCTTTCTCTATGGATTTCAAAGGAGGTTGGGATCAACACCTACCTTTGGTGGAATTTTCTTATAATAATAGCTTTCACTCCAGTATTCAGATGGCTCCTTATGAAGCTCTCTATGGAAAGAAATGCAGGACTCCAACTTGCTGGGATGAAGTTGGGGAAAGAAAGCTATTAGGACCTGATCTCGTTGATGAAATGGCAGAAAAGGTTAGATCTATTCAACAACACATAAGAGCAGCTCAGAGTCGACAGAAAATTTATGCCGACAACCGAAGAAAAGACCTAGAGTTTGAAGTGGGCGATAAAGTGTTCTTACGAATATCTCCCTGGAAGAGGGTTATGAGATTTGGAAAGAAGGGGAAGTTGAGCCCTAGATATATCGGTCCTTTTGAAATACTGGATCGTGTTGGGAAGGTAGCTTACCGATTGGCGCTTCCACCGAATCTCTCTCAAGTTCACGATGTGTTCCACGTATCTCTCCTGAGAAAGTACATACCAGATCCTTCACATGTACTCAGCTCAGAAGTTGTACCGCTGGAGCAAGATCTTTCTTATGAAGAACAGCAGATAGAGATTCTAGATCGTAGCGAAAAAGTCCTACGAAACAAGACCACTCGCTTGGTGAAAGTTTTATGGAGAAACCACCAACTTGAAGAAGCTACATGGGAGCTTGAGGATATGATGAGGGAGAAGTATCCTCATTTGTTTGTTGCAAAGTGACGAATTTCGAGGGCGAACTTCTTTTTAAGGGGGGTAGAATGTAACAACCGAGACTTTTATGTTATCATCAAAGGAATCTTTTTCTACACAACACTTGCTTGGCTTGCTTTACACGCAATCGCGACCTTCCTCGATAGCTTGCGTCGTACGCAATACCGAGTTTCACTAAACAACAATATGCTATTAAAACTAGCCGTTATGAATAGTAATAACCACTTTTTGAAATTTTATAAATTTTATTTTTCAAAATGGACTTCATTTTTGGACTCAGAATATCGAAATTAGCCTAGGGTGAAATTTTGGTATTTTTCTGAAAACTTTCAATTTTTGATGAATAGTGAAACCACTAAGTGGTAGGTTAAAAACTGAATTTTGCATAAAACTTAATTTTACCGCTTCTGTGAATGGAATTTCAAAAATCCGAGAGACACGGTTAATATCAAGGACTAAAATGTGGTTCAATGAGATGAAAATAATTTTTTGGTGAATAGTAACTTTTTACTATTTTTACCGCGGTTAATAGTAAATAGGGTAACTAAGGGTAAATATGATATTAATATTACCCTAACACATGTCCTAATTCTATTGGACAAGTGTAATTCGACCAAAAACAAACTTAGGAATAAAATATGACCATTTAGGCCCACTTGGATTAGATTAGGATATTTATTATTAATTTATTTAAAGAAGGGTTAAAATAGTTAAAATCAAAGTTTAATAAGTAAATCATTTTTAATATAGGGTTATACATAAGATAAATTCGATTGTAAATATTCATTAGAAAGCTAAAAAGATTTCCTACATGATGGTATTTTATTTGTAATTTTTAGACATCAAATAATTTAATTTAATTATGACACAAAGATGATGCAGTAATTATCTTATTAATGAAATATTGAAAAAATTGATAATATAAATACTAAAATAAATGTAATTTGAGACTTTTTATGAATTCCACTAATTTTCTAGGTTACTATGATATATTAGTAATGATTTAATTAACTTGGTTCGAACATATAATTCTGTTATGACTTTCACAAAAATCATATATCAAATAGTGTCAAAATTGACACAAAATAGTTTTTAAATTAAATATTATATTATTAATTGTTATTTTATTCCTAAAAATCTATGGTTCGGCCAAATGACTTAGATAAGGATATATATATTAATAATAAACAATTTGGGGTTCGTTTGGCATGTTATAGTAAGTGTATTAACCATATAGTGAAATAAAACAAAAAGACACGGTAAAAGTTAAATTAATTAACTTAGAGTTAAATCTAATTGATAAGGTTAAAATAATACCCTAAACTTGTCTAAATCCTATTGGTTGATAGGATTTCGACCCATCCCCACTTTATCTTCGAAATAAGACCCTTTGGAACCATTATAAACCGATTTTGACTTTAATATAAAATAATATTTTGAGATATTCCTAAGGTGCCCCTCTCCTCCCTTATAAAAGGGCACCTCCTCCCCCTCCTCCTCACACCAATTTGAGCACTCAAGCTCGGACAACCCCTGCCATTTTCTCCTCTACACTTCCCTAGAATAATCCTAGAGGTCCTGGTCTTCTCCAAAGACCAATCTTAGTTCCTTAAGTGGAGGATTCAAAGAGGCGTTCCAAAGAAGAGGTAATATCCATTACCTATCTTTTCAATTTCATTCTTCTTCAACTTCTTCTTCTTTAGTTGTTTCATGATAAAGTAATAACATCAGTATTACTTACATACTGATATGTTATTATAAATATGAAACAACCCTAATTCACCTTCTATCCATCCTACAGAAAAAATGAAATCACCGCGCGTGCGTACGTACGGAATACCGTCTCCACGCCGTGGTGTAATCTATTTTCCACCATCACCTTACAAGGATGGGTATAATGGTGTAATGAGTAACTATATATGATTATTATTAAGTAATATTGATACTGAAATAATATATATATATACTCCAAAACAATTCCACGATCATAGGAACGATATCATCACTCGTGCGTACGTACGGAATACCGTCTCCACGATGAGATGCGACTCGTTCTACATGATCTTCATTTCATAATGATTATATAAATGAATTGAATGAATGAATATGGTATATACTACACTAATACCATTCTGGAAATGAATTATCTATAACCTAAAGATAAGAATAAGAATTTATTCGACAAAACACGCATAAGAACAAAAAGTTATAAAGACCCGAGTAACAAGTAACAATGAAATATTACTAACAAGAAGCTAATAATATGACCATATATGATATCATATAAATATGTATGATTCTGGAATAAGTCAATAACATTATTTAAACCATTATACAGGAGCTTCGGACACGCACAAAGCAAATTGGACCTAAGGTAAGGGAAATATCACAATCTCATTTTTATCCGAGATTGTTTATTCGTAAGTATTTACTGGGGTGTATTTTATCATCCACATCCATGTTCCCTCAATATGAAATATTGTTTCCATCCACTTGCAATAGTTTAAATCCAATTTTACCCTTAGGTGAGTTTTTAGTAAAGAATATGAAAGGAATCTTTTGTCGTTTTTCCGTACGAGGTACTTTTTGACTTTTCCGACAAAAGTACGAAGAATGTTTTTTTTAACTTATACGGCATGAATGAATTTTTAAAACATTATTTCCAAGAAGCTTCCTTTACAAGTTTTCATGTTTATTTTTAATCAACTTCTTTTAGTTTATAATTGTATGACATGTTAAGAAAAGAAAAGTGTTTTTGAAAAGGAAAGGATATTTTCCTCAAGAATGGAGTTCAAGTGTTTTATCAAAATTATTTTCCATCTAAGATAATAAAGGGTTCTGTTTTTATCCCTTTAATTACATTGATTTGATTATGTTGTGAGGGAATTATTTTTATGAATTCATTTGCCTTATATGATTTTATGATGTCATGATGTTTCAAGAATCCCATTTTTGTTACATGTGTTATGCGATGATGTATGTTTTATGATTATGTGGCACACATAAGAAAGGATTCATTATAAGATGGGTGGGACCTATATCTCCCCCCAATGCATTGGGTAAAGATTTTATATCTCATGAGATAGGCATGGCTGGAACGGAAGGTTATTTCGGTTCAGTGATACAGGACTGAAACGAGGAGTGAACTCGGTTCAGAAAGGGACTTTGTCCACTAAGATAGTCTTGGCAATGAGTCATGACTAACAAGAAATGATTTTCCATGATTATGTGTGCATGCCACAAAGTTTCAAGTTTTATGTTATGATTATGGGGATCTCATTTTCACTTCTATGATTTATTCCATGTTAAGATATTATGATCTCTTTTGCAGGTTTTGATCTTTATAAAGATATGATATGATTTTTATTTCCTTTATTTGCCCTTGCTGAGCATTTGAGCTCACCCTTTTATGTTTTCTTTTCCCCAGGTCAGGAAGATGGATATTAAATTGAATATGCTAAAAGGGACCCTAGATATGATGAAATAAACGGGAGATACTGTAGAAGATTTATGAACCAGTTGTTTATGTTTCCCAGTTTCTAAAGACACTATACCTATACGGTCCTTTGTGGTTTTGTCATATGTTGTAATAAGTGTGCTTCAATTTTGAAGTATTAACAATGTATGTAAAGTATGGGTCGTTATATTATTTCTCATGAATAAATGTAATTTTATTTATAATATAATTTTATATCTTGGAATTTATTTTGGGTAATATCCTAATAGACTTTTTATGACACCCTGCATATACTATAAAGTGTATGTAGTCATTTTAATTTTTGATCCATGCAAAGACAATATGCTCTGTAGTGGTGATGGTGGATCTCATTACTAGTGTTCGTATTCCTTCAGGTGTTGGTGGAGGTGGATTGAGGATTATGGAAATATTTTTTCATGGAGGTTCTTGGTCATGGTCTTGTTATTTCCCCTCCCCATATTTATTTTTTTTTGTTTTTTTAATGATATCAAATGTTTAACTTTTGGTAGTTGTACCTCTTTTGATTATGGTTAGTTATTATGATATTTTGTATTGATTGGATCTTTTGGGTTGTGTGTGGTTGTTTCCTTTCAGATAAATCAATCCCAAATGTGATGTTTTATGACCAAGAACTAGTTTTCAGCCCTTGGGGATTGAGAATTCCCTTTGGGCATTGCCACAGGTTGGGTTGGGTGTCGAGTTGGATGGAATTCCGACTTTGTTAGTGGTAGTTACTAACATGATTATATGAATCACCTAGGTAAACCCCCCCCCCCCAAATTAAGGACTCAACACTAGAGGAAAAATATCAATAAGATTCTATATTAAAAATATATAGTCCAATGAACATGGGAGAATACATTAATATTTAATTAATTAATTATTAATTATTAATTATTCCATGAAATTCAGAATGGTTTGGAATTCCTAAAAATTTTATCAAAGGGTATAAATCACATTTTGATATCAATGAAGTGATTATAAAAACTATATGAAATAATATTTTAGGGGAAACATCCCATTTTACCCCTTACAAGACGCAAATGCAAAAATTTAAATTTCTTCTCAAAATTACAGTCCAGAAAAACATGGGTTCATACTGTAGGTAAGAATTTAAATGTTTTATATTGATTCTAGAAGTTTAATTATGTATTAATTATCATATAAATTCTTAAAATCCATCATTATATCATTTTTGGAGACATGGTGATGGAAAAAGAATTACATCAGTTCGTGAGGCGGCAGTCCCTCATACACACTATCGACAATTTTGTTTTCAAATTTGATGGGAAAGGTGATGGATATAGGTTATGAAGTCAACATAATAATATCAAAATATATGATAGAAACCAATTTTATTGTAATTTAATTATTAATATATAATTTAATTTTATAAAAGAATAAGTGAAAAATGATAGAGCTTGGTGAACACAATTACCTTCGCTTAGACAAACCTCCTTTGAATCTCTTATTAAGAACCCTAGGGTTGGTGTTTTTAGAGTACTATTAGATATAGAATGTTACTATGGATTTTTTGGAGATATTGTTTCAGGTTTTGAGTGAGATAAATTGCTTAAGAAGTGTAAAGTTGTTTGGGGAGCAGGTGCCCTTCTATAATTGTGATGACTGGCACACTTGTAGTTTCTCAAAGTTTTAAAACAATTTCAACTACCTTTATTGAAAAAAGGCTCAAAATATATCATATTTGATGGTGATAATTATAAGGTAAAAATAAAATCAAAATGGGGTTTTTTAAATTATTTATTTCATTTTAATCCTTATCTTTAGAGATTATCCCACGTTAAACCAGTTTTAACTTTAACTATGGTAACATATATTTACTATTTCTTCTATTCATTATAATAAAAAATATAGTTGAACATATTAAATAATATTAATTATTTTATTTCTAAATATTTAATCCATTTTTTCAAATTCAATTCATATGAATTTGATTATTCAATTTAATATTAAACCTGAAAACGTGACGAATATGCTGTATTCCAAAGAAAACATTTTCTTAAGTATAAAAAGTATTTATATAAAAATCCAACATAAAATTGATTTCAATGATCTAAATTATATTAACAATAATATAATATAATTATTTTTACTTTTAATAAAAAAATATAAATTTCTTAATGCTTTAACTGAAAAGATTATTTTAAATAAAAATTAGTATTTTTCACTATTCTTCGAAAAATTAATATTTTCAAAAAATAATAAAAAATACACTCCAAGTTAATTTTTATATTCTAATTTCAAAAAAATAAGTTTTTTTTTCAAATTATTTTTAAGAAAAAATTAGTAATCTAATTTTTAAATAAGTTCACAAAACATGATGAAGCCAATTTTTTAGAAAAATTAAGTTTTTAAGCATAAAAATTAATTTATTCTAATAACATGGCTAAAAAATATTAGATGATATTTTTTTCTTAGACATATAATATATAAATTTCCTAAAAATTCCACCAATAGTTTTTAAATTTCATTAATTAAGACAAAAATAAATTATTCACATAAAAATTGTTTTTCAAAAAAATATTTCTTTTACTTTCAAATGATTTTTATTTTCATTTATAATTAATTGATAACCATAAAATTTATTATACACATGTTTAAAAATATTATTTTAATAATTTAGTTATACCGATTCATATCCAACAATTTAATGGTTAGGATATAATGGTATACTATATTACATTTCATTTAGACTCGAAGATGCACATATATCAAGAAATCAAAGTAAAAAAATTTATTTAAAAATAAAAATATCCTAAAATCTCTGAGTGATAATTTATAACCCCTTAAAATTAATTTATCACTTTATTTTTTTTTACTTCGATAAAAACAATGAGGATATCTATTCCTCATCACATCCTTAGATTACCAAGTAGCTTCTTGGAATTTTTTATTTCTCCAAATAACTTTAACCAAATGAGTAGTCTTATTCTATTGTAATTTATCTCTATGATCCAATATTTATAGTAGTTTTTCTATATAGTAAAAATCATGATCCAATTTCTTGACCTCTGAGTTTATTAAATGTGATGGGTCTGGTATATACTCTCTCGTGAGAGATACATGGAACACATCATGAACTTGATAGAGATTCGAAGGAAGCCCCAAGTGATAAGCTACCATCCCTAATCAATCAAGAATATAAAAATGGAAAAATTACCTAGGGACTAGATTTCCAGTCATTCTAAATATCATAAACTTATTCCTTGTATAAATTCATATAAAAACCTTCTCACCAACTTCAAATTTCATATCATGGAAATGATTTAAAGCATAAATTTTATATCAACTCTAAGATACCTTGATGTGTTGTTGAATAATTTCTCTACCATTTCCTCAGTAAGATTGGGTCCCAATAGTTTTTTGTCTCCCACTTCATCCCAAAACATTGTAGTTCTTCACTTATTTCCATGTATATATACATAAATAGCTATATTAATTCTTGAGTAAAAGTTATTTTTATAAGAAAAATATACTAGAAAAATGTGTTAATCCCAACAACATTTGTAATCCGAAAACAAGATCTCCTTATATCCTATAGTGTTTTAATTATACTCTCATAATGAGAATATCTTTGATGATGATAAGTAATATTGAAACTCAAATCTATATCTAGACCCTGCTAAATACTTCACCAAAACATCAAGGTAAACCTTGGATCCTAATATGATATAATAGACTATGGTATTCCATGAATCTTTACCACATCCTTAATGTATATTCTAGAAATATGATCAAGAGATAAATATTATTTGATTGTAATGAAGTATACTAACATTGAAATTTTATTTACTACAATGCAAATATAATTAATGCATTTAGATGTTTTAGGGAGTTTTATGAAAAACTCCATGGTGATGTTTTCCCATTTCCATTTTGGTATGGGTAATGGTTGTATCATCGCATTAGACTTTTGCCTCTTGGACTTAATGTTTTGACATAACAATCATTGAGATACATACTCTGCAATATATCTCTTCATTTTTTCAAAATAGAAACGCCCCTTCATGTCTTTGCACATATCCATACTTTCAATATTAATAGAGAATGATGAATGATGACCTTCATTCAATAGCTCATTTTTCATGACTAGTATAGATAAGACACAAAAATTAATACCAAACCTTATCATTTCATTTCAGTCATGGTTGAACTCAGAAAGATTTTCACCTTCTTCCGTAGTAATATATCATCTTGTTTCTCCTCTTTAATCTTCATATGGTTATATGGTTGAAAACTCATTTGATAAATATTTACTCCTCCTATCATGATATTTATATCCATCCTTTTAAAATCCAAAAATATTTGATATTTTTTATCATCGTCATTCAAAAAGCTAGCATGATCCTTTTGAATCAAAAATCAGACACCTTATTCACCTTCCCATTATTGTAATGTATTGAGAAGTCATAATCTATAATCATATCCAACCATCTTATATATAATATATTCAACTATTTTTATGTGTATATATACATCAAAATTATATGATCAGTATATATATTACACCTTTATCTATAATGATAATTCCTTCATAACTATAATTAAAAAATTACTTTAGCTAACTCCAAATCCAGTTTTAGGTAATTTGTCTCATCAACTAACAATTTCCAGATGTAATAAGATATCACTATATCATTATGCATGAGAAAAAAACCTAGTCCCTTCTTTAATGCATCAATATAGATTATATACTCTTACCTAGTACAGGTTAATGTAAGAATAGGTGCACCAACTAACATTCTCTTTAATTACATTAAATTTTATTCATATTCAACTATCCAAAGGTAAATATTTACCATCTATGTTAACTTGATGATTGGATTAGATACCCATGAAAAATTTCCCAAAAATAATCTATAATATCCATCCAAACCAAAAAAAATATGGATCTCATTCATCATGGTTGGTCTAAGAAAATGTTCAAAATTATTTTCCTTTAACAGATCCACCTATATACCCTCACATGAGATTATATGACCCAAAAATGAATCTTTTTGTTGAAAAAAAATCTGAATTTATAAATTTTATATAAATATTTACACATAGGATTTTCATTAGAATCCTAATGTGGTCTTAATGTTCTTATTTTCTCTTTAAATATATAAGAACATCATCAATAAATGCCACCAAAAATGGATAAAGATAATTTCTAAAGACTATTTTCATTAAATCAATGAATGTGGTAGGGGAATTAGTAAGTCCAAATGGATTCACTACGTAATCATAGTTGTTAGGACAAAGCTGATAAAGAAGGTTATCATAATTAGGTATTGGATTTTTTTATCAAGGATGTTTATGAAGAATAGAAATCACCTCACATTGTAAAAGAGGATGATTGGAATGAAAATCATCTTCATGAAATTATATTCACAATTCTTAATAAATTACATTAGATTGGGAAGATGTTTTCTAGAATAAAAGATTTATTAGACTCACCTCGGGTGTGTAATGAATGAAAGATTGTCATAGAAAAAAAGAATCAGATTCATCATCTATCCAAATTGGAATCTAATGATGCTTTGTTGATTTTTATTTCACAAATATCAGTAGGTTTTTGGGGAACATGTGATGAAATCCTTATGAAGGTAATGGTTATAAAATGTGATTCCAATCATATTCATGTTTGATTGGAAATAATGATATTCCTAGAAGATATTGAAGTTACAATACGTTATTTGTTAAATAAGATGGTTCTAAAAATTATTTCAAACATAATCAAAGTATTTAATGAATTCATGAATACAAAAAAAATGATTATGAAAGATAGAAGTTATTGATGTAAATTATTTCTGGTCTCAAATCATCAGATTCATATTTTTTTGAAGGCTGGAAATATTTTCTTGATTGTAATAAGAGAAAATGTAGTTGTCAGTATTCAGTTAAAACAAAATACAAAAGATTTAAAATTTGAGAGAATGAATTTGATATGTATCAAAATGAGAAAAATGAAATTATATGAGTTTTAAAAGATATATTATATTGTATTCAAAAATTAATAAGTATAAGTGGTTTAAGAATTATACAAGAATATGATGTCACCATCGTAATGAATAAATTAAAATGAGAGTTGGTTTCGAGAATTGTAAAGAGAATTCATATATTTTCCTTCTTGAATTTTGAAAAGAGAAGCGTAATTAATAACCTATTGTTGAACATATGATTCCATTATAATGAGGGAATTAGAATGTGTAGATAGTCTTTCAGATGGTGTAGAGTAACATAATGAAACATCTTCAGTTCTGATTTTTTGCAAGAGTTTCAAGAAAATAAGGGTTACCAAATGCCTTTATCATAATAAAGAAATCATATTGGGAAATCTGAATTAGGAATAGGAATCAGGCTAATTTTTTTAAGAAGTCTTAAGTTCCATATTTAGAAGGGGTCAAGAAATCAATATGACTATCATAATAGAGAATTGTAATGGGAAAATCGGAATGAAAAATTAGTATTACGTTGAAGAATTTTTAGAATGTATAAAGGGAGGTAAACTAAAAGAAAGATCCATATTTCAAGGGGAATTGAATTAGCTCATGAAAGATCACTATTTTAAGGGGAATTGAATTAGTTAATGAAAGATACGATATGGAAGAAATATTAAAGATTCGTGAGTTTTGGTAAAGTGGGAAAACCTTTTCAAGATCCCACTTAAACCATTATTCTAAGCCTATAAATATGAAGATATTACATTGTTTATGCCATGACATTCATTATTAATGAAAGAGAAGAGATAATATTTATAATCTATGTAAGAAGAAATTTTCTAGTTTTTGTTTTCTTAAATAACTTTACTAAACAAATGAAGAGTATTAAGAGGAAGATTGTATTCATTTGACTATCCTATCAAGATGGATAATCGAATTGGGAAAATCGTATTGAGATTTTAGGAATGAGTAAGAAGAAGTTGAGGATTGTTTTAGTGGAATTTTGATTTGGTATTATTTTTGTATTGAGAAATCTAACTTGGGATTTGGACTACGAAATCAAACTATGTATCATTACAAATTCTATAAAGTTATTACCAGCCTATGGGTAATTAAGTGAAAAATTGATTTGAAAGTTCATATTTGTGAAATTTGATCAAGAATAATCATAATATGTTTTTTTTAAAAAATTATATTACATCATTTTGTGCTACTTGAAGCACATGCATTATTGTATGGAACTTAGTGCTACACCAGAGTAAGGGAATATCCTAAAAATTTTATTCCAAACAAAAGAATATTTTTCTACTTGATTGTGTGGTATTGGATTGTTTCCAAAACATATGAAGGATATATCAACTCTTTTTAAGTAGTGAATCTTGTAACTTGTTGCGTTCTTGTACATGTGTGATTGATTTTTTCAGTAGAGAAAGAAATATTTAACATGATGCAATGGTTTTTTCAAAAGTAAAGAAACATAAAAAAAGTTATCACTGGTTATCCCCTCCCCCTATTAGCGATACGTCTATCTTGACTGGTCAATCTCAATTTTTATCATATCTAATGGTTCCCTTAATTTATTATTTTCTAATGTTTTGAAGAGAATTTTTTTATGGAGAATTTGAATTTTGGGAAAAATAAGGGGATTCTGATCTTTGATGAAATGAACTATCATATCTGAAAAAATATAATGATTCCTTATCTAATGTCTCTTGGGTATTATCCTCTTAAAGCTAAAATAGATGGATTTTATCTTATTTATTATAATATTTCTCTTAAACTAGTTTATAAGAATAATCATGAGAATTATGGAAGAGAAAAAAGGATATCTCTTATCACTTTTTAAAATTGAGTTTTTTAGAGTTAAAGTTTTTGTAACTGTCAAAGGAATCTAGGGTAAGTTCAAAAAATATATATGAAGGCAATATAATATTAATGATGTAAAAATTACAAATATGGTGGATAATGAATGAATATTTAAAAATGGGTGAGTATGAATCCATTGAGTACTTCATTACTAGGGTAGATGACATAGTCAACACTCTCAAATGTCTAGATGAAAAGTTCTAAGATTGTACAATTATTGAAAAGATCATAGGAATTATTCCTAATAGGTTCGATACTAAATTTTCCCCATTGGAAGATAGATATCTTGAAATTCTATCTCTAGATGATCTTTATAGTACTCTCATTAATTATGAAAAGAGAAGTGAAAATGTTATGAAGGGAAAAAATAGCTGATAGAGAAGTGTCATTTAAATATTCCAAGAAAAGAAAATTCTATAAAGGTTCTTGAGGAAGCTGATTTTACTAAATCTGAATCTAAAAATGATGTCTGTAAAAATAATGATGAAATTTTATCCTTTTTTTGAAAAAAATATGAGAAGATGTACAGGTAAATTTAAAGGGAAACATCCCTTAATGGGTTTTGAATGTGGATATATTGGGTATTTTATGACTAATTATCCTTGAACAAAGAAATAAGTGGATAGTGATGAAGATGAAAGAAGTATAAGAAGGTCATTGAAGAAACGGGGTTATAAAGAAAAATCATTTTCCATCGTGAAAGATAAAAAAATATCTAAATCCCAAAGAAGAAGTTTCAAATCTAAAGAAGATGAAGAAGAGGATAATGAAGATGAATTTGAAAAATATTTTTCTAAGAAACTTGGAGAGAATAATTATATTATAATAGTGAATAATGAAAATTTTAGGATAAGTAGTTATGAAGAAGAAGAACCTTAAAATGAATTTCATCTGAAAGAAGAGTTGAAGGAATGTATACAGAATATTGGGGGGCATGAAAAATTTATTAAGAAGTTGAAAAATGAAAATTCCCTATCAAACAATAAAGAATTCTTTCATAAAGAAAATTTCTATATAATTTAAGTGATTTAATATTTGAAGAAATCTGTTGAGAATGAAAAGAATTATAATGAACATCTAGAAGTTAAGCTGAAGGAAAAAAGAAGAAGAGTTGGAAGTTGTACAAAAAAAATTATAAAGATAAACAGAGGGAAATATGTTTAAAAAAACAATCTTGGAAGTTGTTGAATTTTTTCATGAGGAACTTGAGAAGGAAACAAATTTATATTCAAAGGTTGAGAAGAATTCTGAATTTTTTCTTAAAAAGAAAGCTATAAATTTTTCTGAAAAAAAGAATGCCATGAAATTTATGTATGTAGCCAAGATAAAAAAAATCGTGAAGTCAGAAGTATCTAAAAATTAAAAGTCCAAAATTTTTTCTAAACATTCTAAACATAAAATTTTTCTTACAAATTAATTTTTTAATAAGGCTGAAAAGAAAATTGAGATGGAAAAGAATATTCTAATTGATATGAGATGGTTTTTGGTCAAAAAAGTTAAATTATGAAGGTTGTTGAAAAACATACTCACATCACCGATCAAACTAAAAGTTTCATTGGAAAATACTATTTTTATGGATACTTCTGTTATTATGGTGGATTTGGAAATATGTAATATATGTGTTGGTTCCACCAACATCATTACTATTATACCATAGGTCAGGGAAGACATGGTTTGAGGGGGATTCAATATTATCTAAAGAAGAAGTATGAGAATGAAGTTTGGAATAAACTTGAGAAGGTTTGTGTGAAAGTTGAGAATAGGTTCCAACCATCGAAAAATATTTTTAAATGATGTGAAAAGCCTAGTCATGTTTTTGAGGGTTGTCTTATTTTGTTACTGGAACAACAAAAGTTTCTTAACAATTATCAAAAGCTGAAAGTAAATAATGAAAAGGGAAAAGAAAAATATATTGTTGTTGAAACTACTTTAAAAGATATAAAAGGAGAACAACCTTGGATTCTTGATAGTGGGTGTTATTATCATATTACATGAGACATAAAAATATTGAATAATTTGAATGAATTCAAAGAAGGAATTGTGAAATTTGGAAATGGTGAATCTCAAATAATCAAAGGTGTTGGATCGGCCATCATTCGGAAAGAAAATATGAAATCCAAGAAAAATTTATTAATTGATTTGATGAAACACAACCATAATATTGTTTCACAACTTTTTGATGAGGTTAACAAAGTTGTCTTCAGAAAATATGGTCCCGTTTTGAATAGTGAGGATGATATAAAGATAGTTACAAGAGTCTAATTCACAAAAGGAAACTTATTTCAATTTGTTCAAATAAAAAACTCTTGTTACCTGGGTATGATTAAATATAATTCATTTTGGAATAGAATTGTGGGGAAACTTTTTCAAGGATACATGACCATGTTATCATAGTGAAATAGTTTCCTTGGTATTTCTAATACGTGCACAAGAAGAGATAAACGCTGCACTATTTTGTAGAAAGAAAAAATTATAAACTCAGTGCATGAGAAAGTATATATTTTTTTTAGAGAAAACCCCTAGAACTTATTCATTCTGATATATATGGGCCAACGAGAAAAAATCAACTAATGTAGATAAGTAATTCATCACTTTCATTTATTACATTAATCACATTACTTGTGTTATGTATATGAACCATAATAAAAATGACCTAAAAATGTTTAAATGTTTAAAGAAAAAATATGAGAAGGAATGTGAGTATTCAGTGAAAAAGTTGAGAACTAATAATGGTGGTGAGTATAGAAATTATGAATTTTAAAGTTATATTTAGAATCATGTAATTTAGAAATTGTTTATTTCACCATAAAATCTTTAAAAATGGTGTTTCTGAAAAGAAAAATATAAGTCTGGTTGAAATGGTGAGAACTATGCTAGTTTAACATGATATTTCTCATTACAATTGGAATAAATCCATGAGTACTACTGTGTAAATCCAAAATGGATGTTTCTTTAGGCTAGGTTTAGATATTACATCATATAAAATGTTTTATGGAAGAACTCCCTGTTTGAAACACATAAGAGTTTTTGGGAGCCTATGCATTCTAACGAATAATGGTTGAAAAATTGGAATGTTTGAGGAAAGAGGTGAAAATGTAATTTTTCTTTGTAATGATCTGGATGGAAGAGGAAGAAAATGTTTTAACAAAGATATAGGAAGAATTTTTTATTCTGTCAATGATAAATTTGTTGAAAAGGTTTAGTAATAAAAATAGACATTTGGTGATACCGAAGTTAAACAAGATAAGGAAAGTTTTGTTGAAAATTTTGATATGGATATTGAATGGGTTAATCCATCTCAACAAGAAGAATTGGACTCAGCTATTTCAAGTGATGAGGATGAAACTCAAATAATTCATCATGGACTAGGGAAGATAGTAGAGACTCAAATCATTATTAGTGATCAATATCAGAAGGTTCAAAAAAAAGAACTTCAAAAATTGTTACATATAATTATTTATATTAAAAAATTGACCTGAAAGATGTGAATTCAGATTTTGATAAACCAAGAAGGGTTTAAGATATGAATGAAGAACTCAATTAGATAGAAAATAATGATAATTGTAAACTCATAAAAAATATGGATGACAAAAAATTTATTTTCAAATAATAGGTCTTCCGAAATAAGATAAATGAAGAAGGTGAAGTGATAAGGAACAAGGAAAGATTAGTGTGAAAAGGTTACTCACAAACTGAAGGTATTGATTTTGATGAGACTTTTATTTGGTGGTAAGGTTAGAATATATTTTAATTATTCTTTATATTATTTTACAATGATGTTAAATAATTTTTCAGATGGATGTAAAGTCTTCATTTCCAAATGGGGTTCTTGATAAGGAAGTTTACATTAAAAAACCTTGTGTATTTTTTGTTAGGAAATATGAAAATTATGTGTGCGGACTGATGAAATCCTTGTATCAGTTTAAAAAATCTCTAAGGTAATGGTATTAAAATTTGGATACTTGGTTAAAAAATATGATTTTTAAGAAATGAAGAGTTGATATAAATATTTATATCAAATAAAGTCAAGAGTTTTCCCTCATCACAATTCTTTATGTTGATGAAATTATCTTTTATGGGAATAATAAAAGAACCCGGGAAAGATTTTCGAAAGATATGAAAAAGTTGTTTGATATGTTCATAATGTGATAAAGGAAATAACTTCTTATGTTACAAATTTTACAAAATAATAGTCAAATTTTTATTTCTCATGAAAAGTATTCTAAGAAACATATTAAGAGGTTTGGAGTGGAAAACTCACAACTAGTTTCCACATCGATTTTAGTGGGAACTAAGTTGAGTAAATATGGAGAAGGTAAGTTAGCTGATCAGAATTATTTTGGAAGTTCATTGGATGTTTTTTATATCTGACTTAGTTAGAGGACTTACTTTTTAATGTAAAGCTACCTCTTCTCTTGGGATGTGATAATCAAAGTGCAATCAACATTAAAAGTAATCTGGTACAACATTCTCTGTCAAAAAATATTCACATCAAGTACCACTTCATCAAAAATCAAGGGGATATGAATTAATTGAAGAAGGAGTATGTTCATACATCGAAACAAGTTGCTGACATTTTAACAAAACCTTTACCAAAGGAACATTTTCAAAATCTATGTTTGAACATGGGTGTCCAACCTCATTCTCATCATGGTTGAGTTATGTGTTTTGGCCCCTTTCTCATCTTACCTTTTGATAGTGTTTTCAAGGAGGGTTATGGGTACGTTGTGAATCCAAAATGTACGTTTGTGAACTATTCTAACTATATGTTGAAATAGTTTTTGGAAAAAATTGTATTTTAGGGATGTTGAAGAAGTCAAGACAAGATGAGGAAAAAAATATGAGGAATAAATATGAGGAACAAAGCTAAGGAAGAAAAGAAAACAAAGAAAATATGTCAAAGAAAGATGAGGAAGCAAGGTGGGGAAGAAAATTCTAATAAAGAAGAGATGAGGAAAAATAGAGAAAGAAAAGCTAAGGAATAAAATCCGAGGAAGATTCATAATCAATACTCTTGCACAACATGGTTTTTTTCAATCTTTTTTGTTTCCTACAAGTATTTACATCATATAGGCATATAATTATTGATCAGTAATCCATATCTTGAAGTTACAATGTTTAATGATTCTTGAATCATGTTTAACAATAAAATTAAAAGGGGATGATTTTTAGGATCTAGATGATAAGAAATATTTTCGTATTCAGGTATTGTCTTTTATTTTCAAGGAAGTTTGAGAAGAAAATAAATCACCTCACTTTGAAAAATAGGATGATCAGATTGACCATAATATTTATGAAATTTAACGCAAAATTATTAAAAAATTTATTTTGATCATGAAGAAGTTTTCTGTAATGAAAGGATTATCAGACTCACTTCATGTCTGAAATGAAATAAATATCATAATGAGGAAAAGAATTAGATTCAAAATGGATCCAAATTTAAATCTGATAATGATTTGTTGATTTGTATTTCAAAAATATTTTATGTTGTTTTAGAGAACTTGTGATGCAAGAATTATGAAGTTAAGGGGTGAAAAAGTGTTTACAATCATATTCAGGACTGATTTTAGTGAAAGATTTTGCTAGAACATAGGGAAGTTACAATACTTTCTTTGGTAAATCAGACAACACGAAAACCGTTCTTCAAGATAATAAATTTCATGAAGGAATTCATACTTACATCCAAACGTTTTTGGTAGAATGAATTTGATAAAGTAAAATATTTCTAGTCTTAGATCATCATATTTCTATTTTTTTGAATTCTAAGATGGTTTTCTTGATTGTAATGAGAGAAACTGAAGGTGATGGTTTTTAGTTAAAACAAAATCTAAAGGATTTAAATATTTGGAGAATGATGTTGATAAGTATCATAATCAAAAAAAAAATAAGATGAGTGCTGAAATATCTTTGGTATCATATTCAAAAAAAGAAGAAGTATTACTGGTTGAAGAAGTTTATAAGAATACGCTGTCATTATCATAATGATGAAATCAGAATGAGAGTTGGTCCTGATAATTGTAATGAGAAGAAATATTTTTTCCTTATTTTATTTGGTAAAGATAAATGTAATGAAGAAACTATTTTTGAACATATGCTTCCATCATAATGAGGAAATAAAAACGGTCAGAGAGTCTTTTAGGTGGTGCAGATTAACATAATGACGCATCTTTAGTTTTGATTTGTTTGTAAGAGGATCTAGAAAATCAGAGTGACCAAATTCCATTATCATAATGAAGAAATCATATTGGGAAATCAAAATTAGGAATACGAATTAGAATAACGTTTTCTAAGAATTATTCAGTTCCATATTTACAATTAGGTTAAGAAATCAGGATGACCTTCGTGATGGAGAATAGTAATGGGAAAATTAGAACGAAAAATCATAATCGGATTGATGATTTGTTAGAAAGTCTGAAGGGAAATGAAGTCAATGAATGATCCTGATTTCAAAGGGAATATAATTATTCAAAAAAATATCTATATTTTAAGGGTAATTTCATGATTCAAAGAAAGATCTGATATTGAAGTAATATTGAAGATTTGGGAGTTTTGATAAAGATAGAAAACCTTTTAAGGATACCACTTAAACCATTATTTTGATCCTATAAATATGAGGATAGTACTTTTTGTATTATTTTTCTTTCATTATTCAAAAAATATGAAGGAGAATCTCTCTAATTTATGAAAGATGGATTTTTTTTTGTTTTCTTAAATAATTTTAGTGAATAGAAGAAACAGAAGAGGAGGAAGATCATATTTAGTTGGTTATCGTATTGGGATGGATAATCAGTTTGAAAACTTCATATTTAGATTTCTAGAATGAGGCATAATATGTTCAGGATTGTTTCAGTAGTATTCTAATAGAGTATTATTCTTGTATTGAGGAATCGGAATTAGGAATCTGATTGGGAAATCAGACCGAGTATCATTACAAAGTTCAGGAAGTTCTTACAATCTTATGGGTAAGAAGGTGAAAAATTATTTCAAAATATCATATTTGTGAAATTTGATCAAGAAGAGCCATAACATATTTTTTACAAAAATATTATTACATAATATTTTGATACTGGAAGAACATGAACTATTGTATTGATCTTTGTGTTTCATGAGTGTAAGGCAATATCCTACCTGTTGTATTCCACACAAAAGGATAGTTCTCTAGTGTATTGTGTGGTATTGGATTTTTTACAAACCATAACAAGGACGTATGTAATATTTTTAGGTAGTGAACCTTATAAATTATTGTGTTCCTATTGAAGTGTGTTTGATCTATTTTATGTAGAGAAAGAAATATTTAATAGGATAAAAATATTTTTTTTAAAGTAATGAATCATAGAAGAAAAAATTATCACTGATTCACCCTCTCCCCCTCTTAGTGATACAACTATATTTATTTGGAAATCTAAATAGTGTATATGCCCTATTTAGAATATTATATTGTGTATATAATTATACTTAACCATAAATTTATGATCTCTAAAATGAAGTAAAATCATGAAAATTTATTGATCTCTATGAAATCGATTAAAAAATCTATCACTACATGGTAGACGATACTTTTTCTCGATCGTGATCTTGTTAAGTTCCTGATAATCAATAAAAAGTTGTATTGATCCATATTTATTCTTAAAAAGAAAATTCTCACCCTGAAGTTACATTATTGGTTGAATAAATCCATTTCCAAGGTTCTCTTGTAGTTTCTTGTTCGGTTTCTACAACTCAATTGGGTTCATTATATAGAGAGTATTTAAAATAGGTGTACCTCCATGTATGAGTTAAATTGAAAACCCAACTTCATGATTTGGATGAATACTAGGAAAAAATTCTAGAAATACATCAAAAAACATCTACACAATAGTAATACCATCGATGTTGAGTATTACCCCAACTATTTGGGATAAACAACCCTTTTAAATAGGAATCGAGAGCCATACGGTGGATGTAATTCCCATCAAAATTTCAAATCTATCATCTCGCTAATAAAAGATCATAGGTTGGTTCATAATATCGTACACAACTACCCTTACATGGAAACTGATGTGGTATTTATGAAGATAAATTCAATCCATGTTTAATATAACATCAAATTCAACCATAGGGAGAATAAAAAAAAATTCTGCAAGCACATTCCCAAAAGCTTCAATTGGTGAAGAATCATATACCTGAGATGAAATCATCATACCATTAGGGGATTTCGCTACTAGTTCAACATCGAATCATTTGGGTGGAATTTTTATACCCTTATAAAATTATTCAGATATAAATGAGTGGTTATAAATAGATTAAAATAATATATTAGCAGTTCTATTTTGGATAGTAAATATACCTTTCACCCCATCATTATCATACCCCTATTTATAAGTATTTATACCATGAGATTTTACATTTTCTCTCAGATTAATAGGTTTCTATTATCGATCATCATCATTAACCTTAATGTTTGAGTACTTTTTGATCACTTGTTAACATAATTCCCATTCTCCTTTCATTTTAAACACTGGAGTATGGTTGCTACATTCTATTGAGCCTTCTCTCTATTCACATCATTAGTTAACTTTTTCCCATCACATCATCATTCAACCACTCTTGACCTTTATTTACACACTTAAAACACATACAATTCCCCTTAAGAAAATTTTCTCTGTGATACATCCACTCTTAGATAATAAAGAAAATACCATCTTCTTCTCTCAATGGTTTTTAGAATTTTCTTTTTATTCTATATTTCTTATTTATCAAAATTATTGGATTGAGTGGAAACTGACATATTCAATTTCACCCTGATAGAACATAAAATTATTTCTTCATAGATACTAAATTATGTTATGGATAACTACCTTAGTAGAATTGGTTTTAATCCACTGAATTATCAATCAACTTTACTTTCTAACTGGATGAAAATACTAGAAGTGTACCACGCAAGTCTCAAAAAATTTGCCTCACAGGTACTAACGAGTTCATCATACTTCTACTTTAACTCAAGTAATTACTTCTCTATTTTCAAATTAACTATAAGAGTAAGGTACTTATTGAAAATTAAACTCTTGAACTCATCTCAATCAATGGAGTTAATTTATTCATGTTTCCTCATATTCCTGATAATATTCCACCATTGATCTTCTTCCCCTTATAAAAAATATATAAACGAAATGAAATTTTCATGCTCAAAACACTAGATAATAGAAAATAACTTTTCAATGATACTAATATAATTTTCATCAATATGTGTATCAGAAGACTCACAAAAATAATGTGGATATTTCCTCATAATGAACACAATAGAATTCTTCTCCCTATTTTTTCTCATTTAAAAGATCAATATTATTCATATCCTAAGAAAATTTTATAAGCATAGAAAAATGATTTTGTATTCTATATCCCAAATATTTTGATTTATCTAGAGTAAAATCCTTCAATTTTTCATCACATTCGACATTGAAATGGTTCCTTCAGATTTCATCCATTACCTAAAATGAAAAATGAAATTGTGAGAAACAATAATTATAGTGGGAAACCCCATAATCATGAAAACCCATTTATAATATGTCCAAATCATGAAACAAAATTTCAATCTTTGAAAAATTAGTTTTATCCTAGGTCATTAATGGTTATATTCAATTTAGATCCTTTATGATGGTTCATAAATAATATTTGTATTAACCTGGGGATATCCCCTAGAAGTGTCAAACTAGGTACGCAGTAAGGGAACTCTCACAATACACTAGAATGATAGATGATATAAACTTAGGAAAATATTTTCAGGGCTATTACCCCAATATACATCTATTCAAAAACCATGTCCACTTATAGTATCCATATAGGGATATTTTTCTAGGAAATCCACAATCCTTTATTTATCATAACATATAACATTATCTTATACTTAGAATTATCCAAACGGTTCTCAATAATTTTTTCTCATCCTAGTTTCCAAACATTTACTAAACATTTATATGATACCAACTATCATGAACCATAATTTTAATAAATAGATATTACATATTATTATATGAATATTAATTACATTCCATAATAATCCAGTCTAGAATCATGTAGTGATATTGCCATTGGAAACTTGGATACTTAAACAACTGGTTTGTTAGTGAACTATATCGTCTCCCACTAAGTTCTTTACAACTAGTACCCTTCTCAAACATATCATACATAATATCTTTCTTTATAACCTGGGGAAAAGGAAATATAATAAAGGGAGATATCAAATTTTCAGTAAGGGAAAACAAGGAAGATATCATCGTCATATGAGGATAAGGGTATGAGAACATATGTATAACGTTTTAAAAACCATAACTTGTATATCATACATCATAATCATGAATCATGGCATAAATCGTGGTGGTTTATAAGACATGAATAAAAAAATAATCAAATATCATAATCAAAGATATCATAACAATTGTATAAGGCAAATATTTTTGTAAAACACAAAAATAATAATTTCCTTAGTAGTCTAATCTCATTTATAAGAAAATTATATTGTATTTTGTTCACTCCCCAAATCATTATAGTAATCAAGGTTCACTCCCAATAATATCATAACAAACAGAGTCCCTTACCAAAATATTTTTACAGCCCATTATAGTTCTATTTATCTTATGATATATATACATTTACCGAATACATCGTGGGGAAGTATAATTCTGGGATCACATATAAAATTTGGAAAATCATACATATGTGTTCCACAAGATTATAAAATATTCATCATTGTTGGATTTGGTTCCTTAGAACAAATTTTTGTGTACTTTATGATAACTTTTTTAATTGTTTTGAATATTAATAAACTCCTTATCACATCATGATTATTATTCTATGTGATATAGTATGCGATGTTATCCTAAGAGTAGCCGTCACACTACCAGGTCATTGAATTTCCCTACTATGATGAGAACCCAGATGTGCTATGATTGTATTGATAAATATATGTTCTATAGATGGCTGAAATAATTTGAGTGAAAAAAATGATATAGGCTATCATGTGTAGAGACTCATAGTAATTTTAGGTACCTTCTCATGGTGTACTCCCTTGGTAATACCCTATGTAGGATATTATGAGAATGAAACCCACCAATAGGAAAACCACATTTACATGTGTACATGGATATTCCTATCTATATACATTTTTATGGATCCTTATATTTTGATACTATTATTAATGAGTATTTTAGGTCACTTAATTTTGATTTATTGATGAAAAACATGACGACATTTGTTCATGGAGTGTAGGATATTTTGGGTGTGTCATGAATAAAATTTTATTAATGAATAATATGAGAATGGATTTTCCCCTTCTATTATTTAATATAAGTTGAAATATTAGTCATTTTTATAGAAATGTTAATGGATAAATAAATACATATCCATGGTGTTCTATTGGAATTTTTGGTTTCCAAAAAAGTCAAATAAAGAGACATTGAGCACAAAGGTAGTTGGAACTAGCAAGCAACCTGCATGATTAGATATATTGTGATAAAGGGATTATATTACACAGTAAGCATTCATATGAGGTATTATTTCATTATGACATTAACTTATTTCTATATTGGTTCATTTTCATGTCTCTAGATGCTAACGTGTGACTTTAGGATTCTTCTCCTAATTCTGCTAAGAAATAGGCATATAAGGTGACACGCTAAGATTATACAAAATCTCAGTTAAATAATATATTATTATTTATTATTTAATAAGCTGAATTAATATTATTTCTATATGTGGTTTAACAATTATTCATGTTTTCTTGAACATATATATTCTGTCACTAGTTATTCAAGATAATGTTATGTAATAGGTAAATTTATAAAATATTTATTTATTATTTAGTGAATATAATATTTATTTACTGATTGGTGAATAATGCATTGATATTTATTTATTAAATAAATAATAATTACGCAAGGCCTGATAAATATTATAAAGTAATAAAGAACTAAGTTTAACATTATGATGAGAAATAATATATCATGAATATTATTTGAATAAATAATATCTAATTTTATTCTTCATGTTTAATGAATTTCATGAAATAATAATATTAATATTATTATAGACATGGGGTTCTACAGTGATTAAATAAATAATAAAGGGAACATGTGCAATTATTTATTTCTAACCCAAGAGATATATAAACCTAATTATATGATTTCTAAGGGACCCGATTCATTTTTATTATGAACAAATATGGATAGAGACAATCCTCCCAAACCCTAGAGAGCTCCCTCTCCAAGAAAACTCCCAAGTATAGTGATTAATCTTCCTCCACTTTATACTCTTGAGTATAAATAGATTAAGGATAATCCTTTGGAATAAATTCTTAGGGTGATCAAAGGTGAATGATGCAGGTGATATGATCTATTGTGCTAGAACCCATAGATTCCTATGGTGACATTTGGAGATTCATAGACCATGCATGGATCACCACTAGAGGAAATCTAATCTTGATTCATACAATGAAATTACAATACAATGTTGATCCATTTTTAAATCCATCAACGAAGAAATAATTTCAAGTAAGGTAATTCTTTAATTTATTAAATTAGTTATAAATATTATGTGATTATCCTATACTTTGGTTTCATCATTTATCCATTGTCTATATTCTGTGATACAATTCCATTAATCATGTTGTTTATCATCATGTAAATATCATTCTAATCATCAATCATGAAAAAAATAAATATTTAAAATGAATCATATGATGCTTTTATTGCTCCCAGAACCTTAAAGTGGTATCAGAGGGGTTCGAAATTATTTATAATTATTTAAAGGTCATTAATTGAATTACGAATTTTTCATTAGTTTTAAATTATAGTTTAATCATACTTAAATTTCTAATATGAGATATTATTTGTTCCTTTTAGATTCCTAAAAATATATTCTATTTGATTAATTTTATGAATGAAATAAATTTTAAGTTCCTATCCAGAGGTGAAGAGGAATCTGACCAGGTAACACAAGAGTGAACATAGTATAACCCAGAGGTACACATCGTGTAATAGTGTTTAATTCACTAAATATTTATTTAGAATTAATTATATTCATGTGAATTTATTACATGTGGTGAATTTAACTATACACCACGTGTTTTCTAGTCCATCCTAACACAAGATAAGTTAGAGTATACACTATGTAACTTTATTACACAATGTGCTTTCAATTAACTTTAAAAATATTTTTTTTTTGTGTATAACTGAGTGTGTTTTAGGTACAACTTTTTTGTGCCTATGAATTTGAGTATTATAAATTTTTAAACATTTATTAAATTATTTTGGTTGGTTTTTGATGTTTTAAAACCCTCGTGAAGCGGTCTCGTGTTTGTGTCGTCGTCGCACTTCAGTTTCGAGGTGAGAATTTCTCCCCGCCGCTTGGTTTTTCATGCTCTAGTGAGTTTTTTTTTTGTATGTGTCCGAGTCCTTGATATTTATTATACATAGTGGTGGACTTTATCACATGGATTCGGACACATGTTGTGTCATCGTGTCTTGGTTCCAAGGTTGTTTTGTCGCCAACTGCGTTTTATAATTTAAGATACATTATTTCCTGCTGTTTGCGCACACTATTTGTTCAAATTAAATATTTTATAAATTTTAATGAATGCGAGATGATATAAGACAATTAATTTTAAAATTATTATTTGGTTTAAAAAGAGATGTTTATTTTATACAGGACACTTGTAATATTTTCTTGATGATCGGACACCCAGTAGTGAAAGAATTCCAGTTTGGCTTTTAAACTTAATTCACGGAATATCAAATTTAGTTTTGTTTTAATGATAAATGTTTTCTTTTGAAGTGTGAACATGTACTTTGGTTCTTTTGGGAAATTTCTCTATTTTCTCTTACGCTTCATTTGGAAAAAGTAAAATGTTTTGGTTTGGCTTTATAAAAATATTGAAAGCCAATGAAGTAGTGTCTTGGGGTTCCTTAAATGGTTTCAAACTGGTTTTGGTCCTCTAAAGAAGATGTATATATTTTTAGTGGTGATTGTGAAAGGGGTTTAATGTCTGTTTGACACTTTATGGAAAATAATGAAAATGTTTTGGTAAAAACCCTCCTAGGTTAACTCTCCTGCCTTGATTGCCTTTGATTGTTTAGGAGGCCGTTCTTAGAGGCTCTCGGGTACTTGAGTAGTTTAAAGGAAAGAGGTTTTCCCATGGAGTGGCTCGGGGTGATTCCTGTTGTGCTTTATATATATATATATATATATATATATATATATATATATATATATATATACATATGATTGGATGCTCGTTTCGCATCAGTTGGTTCACCCCCTTTCCAAACACTTGAGTCATGGGAATCTGGAATATTGAGAGAATATTCTAAAAATGATTGCTGCACTGGTAGGTTTTGTTACTGACCAGTGGCCCATAGTAGGTGGCTATATTGGGTTTATTACTATGGGATTTTCCCTCGACCTTCCTAAGAGATGATGTTCATGCGTATTATGAATTTTTATTTCATTGTGACATGTCAACAAGGAATATTTCTCATGTATTGGTGTCTTTTTGTTTATTCTTGATCTCTTAGGTTCACCCATGTCTGTTGGATTTCAGTTACTTACAGTGATGTTTTGGTACTTGTATGTATTTTTACATTTCCCTTGTTGTGTACTTATTTTGTGCATTGTTTTCCTTGGAAAGTGATAAATTGGTTTTGACTTGGCTTTTAATAATGGTTTTCAAATTAAAGTATTTAATCCTCTTTGTAAAAGTTTGAAAATGTCAACATCATTTTCCCTTTGAAAATTCTAATGTATCACTAAAGGAATGACTTGGGTTTTGAGAAATGAATGAGGGCAATGTCTCGTACTTTGTTTTTGAGTAGCATGTATAAAACCCTACTTTTATAAATTTTAGTTCAAACTTGAAATGGTGTTTATTTTATTTTAAAGGTAGTGCTTTAGGAATAGAAATCGGGCTAGCCTACTGAATTTTAATACTCACGCCTATAGTTATTTTCTATTTTTAGTGTTTGTGAAGCCTATAGCATGAGTGCACTTGCCTGGGGTGAAATTTGATCGTTGAGTTGGAGGGTGACCCACAAGGTCTCATGGAGTTAGTTCGGACGTCGTGTTTAGTCAGTTTTATTTTTCTTCTGTTCCTGTTTAGTCACTTTATTTGGATTATTTATTCTACGTTGCACTATATTATTTCTCCTGATTTATTTATTTGTTTTGAGAGAAATCATTCCCACAACCTTTGTTGATGCCCTAGCACTTTTCTTCAGCCCGGAAGGATCGAGAACGCCTCTCAGGCCATGTCGCGGACCGGCTCGGGTGACCGGTTCAGGGTCGACCCAAGTTGGTTTTGTGACACTCACTGTGTTTTCTCCAGGGTACATTTTTGTACACAGTTAATTTTAATTAAATTTTTTTATTTTGTTTAAATTTATGATGGATGAGAATACCAAGTAAATTCATATGATAATTAAGATAAAAAAATTTTAATTAAAAAATATAATTAATTTATTCGAGAACAATTTATCTTAAATAAGAATGATTGGAATTGAAAATGAGTAATCTGTTTAATGCATGTGAATGATCATGATCCAAGAACATACCATTGTATTTGATTGGTTTAATTTAATGTATTATTAAATTAAATTATTAGAATAAATGACTTATATCCTCTCATTATGTAAGGGAATGTCTTCCCATGGCTTCTTTTATGTAAACCCCATAAAAAATCTTTTGGTTTCCCTCACCTTAATGTGAGTAAAACAATATGTAATAGATAATTCTCCCAAGATAGTGGAGAATGTTCATGTTTGGAGCCAAGGGGAAACTAACCAAATATAGATACATAGGTAGACAAATGGAAAGCTGTAACATAAACCTTAATTGGATCAAGGTGTATTCCCCCTTGGTCAATGGTTAGTTTATCATCTTCTAGATAAACTAACCAACAATAAAAGTGCATGATTATACCACTTTATTATTTTATTTCTTCCAATTTTCATATTTATTTAATTATAGATTTTTTGTCATGATAACATGAATTAATGAATTAATAAGTATACAAGATATAACTATAATAAATTAGTTTATGCGTACATATTATCTAAGACATAGTTAACCACTTAAATAAATACACATAATTTTAACAAGCATGTAATAATGATAATAATTGAAAATTTATACATAAAATATAAAATCTATTAATTATATATATTAATTTAGTATAGCCTTCCACTACTTCAGTTATAATCAAACCACAATTTAAAGTGCTTGATGAGCCAAAGTTGGGGTGATTTCAATTATCAGGGAATTTTAAATTGATGTTTTGGGTTTACATAAATTAGTTCTCCTAAGGGGTTGAATTCCAAAATAGTACTTAGAGTAAATAAGAGGAAAGAGTTTAGGAAATCCAATTTAAGGATTTCAGGATTGGGTAGTCCTCTCAATAGATTAATGAAGAAAGAGTTAATTCAATTTTCATTTGGAATGCCTACCTAAAATCCTTCAAATTGCGTGACCAACCAATGTTGGAGTGATCATAAGGGTAATATGGATCCTTTCCACTAGAATGTCTAAGAAATATGATATTTTGAATCCAATGGTGATGGCTATTGGGTTTTGATAAAATAGTTAAAGATTAATAAATATAATATTTATTCATTTGTCTGAATTTTATCATATAATGTATTAAATATCTGATCATATTATTTGTAAAAACAGAAATAAAATTAATTCAAATATATCAATGTGATATATACTAGAGAAGGATAACCTTCTCACTTGCAAAAATCTTTAAGAATGGAAAATTCACTTATGTGTTATTCTATACCAATAAAATAAACCTTATGTGCTGGAAGAACCTATTACTAATGCTCCTAGAAATCAGGCCAGTGAAGAAGAGTTAACACTCTATGAGAATAATTTGAATGATTCCACAAATGTTCAGTTTTTCATGATTTCATCTATGACAAATGGGATTTTGAATCCATATGAGGACATGGATTCATATAGCACGAGGTATCACCTTTGGGATATCTATTAAGAGAATCTGAGATAAGATGTATATGAGATATCCAATGCTCAATTTACAACTAACTGTGGAGAGTCAGTTTCATCTGGGCCCCATGTAGTCAAGATTATTGGCTACATTGAACACTTATAAATCTTAGGGATTAAATTCCTAGATGAGTTTTGCACAGATATATTAATTTTCTCACTACCCAAGACATTCTCAAATTTTATTATTAATTGTAACATGATCCATAATGAGAAGAGTATTTTGGAACTTCTTAATATAATTCACCATGTTTATAAAGACATGTTTAATGAAAAACCCATAGCTAATATGGTGAATAAGAAAAGGAAGAATAATGAGAAGTCCCTAAGCCTCAAAATAAGTTTAAATCTCGTGAGCATCGTCCTTCCAAGAAGAGGAAGATCTAGAGGAAGGGGATAAAAATGAGGTTATGTGTTTTTTATATGACAACAAAGGCTAGTGGAAGATGAACTACATCCAAATGTAAGGGTTAGTTGAAGGTAAATTTTTTATGGATTGTAATATTTCAATATATACACATTTAGTATTAGATACAACTTATAGTGATCATATCTTTATCCAAATGCAAGAACTAGGTATATTCCAGACTATTTCTTAAGTAGATATTGATTTACGAGTTGCCAGTGGTATGGGGTTGGATTCTCTAGCCATTGGTGACTACCAAATTTCATTTCCAACTAGAGTGATATTGTTTTTAATGGATTGTTATTATTTACCAACTATTACCAAGGCCATAAATTCAATATCATTCCTAGATGAAAATGGTTTTATTTTCATGTTTGGATGTAAAATTTGTTTCTTTTATAATTTCTATATTTTTTATGGTATGACACTTTTAAATAGTGGCATTTATGTATTAAATTATGAAAAAAAAGTATTATAAATTGATAATGAATCATTTTTACAAAAATCATATTACATTGTATTATGGAATCACTGAATTTTTCATATAAACACGAATAATTTGAAAAAGATCTACAAATATAGTTGTTTACACCCTTTTGAGGTAAAAACACACGAAATATACCATGGTTATTTACAAGGAAAAAATACCAAACAATCATTTGGTGGTAAGGGTGAAAGGTCAACACAACATTTTGTATTGGTAGACACTAATGTGTGTGGACTATTTCTAGAAGAATATAAAGGTGGGTATTCTTACATCATAACTTTTACTGATGACTTGAGTAGATATGGTTATATCTACTTGATGAAGTATTAGTCTGCGTCCATTGATAGGTTAAATGAATTCAAGAATGAATTATATTATCAACATGGAAATAATATAAATTAGCTTCGATTGGAATGAGTTGGTGAATATCATAACCAACAGTTTATCAACTTTCTATGAGAGTTTGGGATTCTATACCAATTCACTCAACATTACACACCATATTGGAACGGTGTTAATGAAAGGAGGAACCGTACCCTGGTAGACTTGGTAATGTTAATGATGAGTCATGTAGATCATATATTATCTTTTTAGGGATATATATTAAAAACTATGGAATATACAATAAATTGAGTTATAACTAAAGAGAAAAATGGAATTCCCTTCATGTTATGGTGTAGAAAGAAACTTTTTTTGTCATAAAAACATGTATGGGGTTGCAAGGAAATTATTAAGGCCTTATCAGGAAATAAAATATCACCCCAAGGTGAAAAGTGTATCTTTATTCGGTATCATAAGGAAACAAATTGATAATTCCTATATAACCCATTAGAACAGAAATTGAATATTTTCAGACAATATATATTTGTTGAGAGTGAGCACACCATTAAAAAGGATATTGGGATAAATATTGACTTCGGTGAAATTGATGCTAAAGATATACAATAGTTAGTATAGGAAAATATTCTACAAGTCCCCATAGAATAAGAATGTCATATAATACAAGTATTTTATAGGAATACTATAGAGGTAATATAACTAGAAAGATATAGTTTTATAGTCATAGAAGATGGTGATACATTACTACTTGAAAATAATGAACCTATCTACTATAAAGAGGTGGTAAAAATATTTGAAGTTTCAAGGTGGTAATAATCCATGAATTCTAAATTGGATTCCATGGATTAGAACCCGGTTTGGAATTGGTCGATGTTTCAATTGATGTAAATCCAATTGTGTGGAAATAATTATTCAAGAGGAAAGTTGACATTGAAGGAAAGGTAAGTAAATTTAAAGTAAGTGTAGAAGATAAACGGTTTAAATAAATTCAATGAATTGACAGTGATGAAACATTTTCATCAGGTTATATGTTTAAATCCCATAGAATTGTAATTTATATAGAAATATATCATGACTTTGAAATTTGGAAGATGGATGTAAAAATAGCTTTACATAATCGAAGCATATATGAATATATCTACATGACACAACAAGAAGGTATTGTAACTCTAGGTGATACCAAAATATATTTTCAAGTTGCATTTATCCATTTATGGATTGAAATAAGAATCCAATTCATAGAACATCCAACTTGATGAAGATATAAAATAATTTGGTTTAATTAAGAATGAATGTGATACATGTGTTTATAATAGGTTTATTTGGAATTCGGCATTTATCCTAGTAGTATATATTCATGACCTATTACTTATTAGAAATGAAATACCATTTTTATAGTCTATTAAGGACTGATAGAACAAGTTCTTCTACAGGAATGAATTAGGTGAAGCAGCCTATATTCTAGGGATAAAGATCATTCGTGATTGATCCAAGACACTGCATGGACTAATTCAAAGTACACGCATTAACCATATACTAAATATTCTTATTATGAAACAATCCAAGAGGGGATTGGTTCTAGTGTCACATTCTATATATCTTTCTATGAAACTTTGTCTTCATAAACAATAAGAGGAAGATAGATTGAGTAAGATATCAAACACTTCGGTGATATTATCAATCATGTATGTCTTGTTATGTACTAGACTTAATCTTTCTTATGCATTTAGCATGGTAGGAAGATATGAAGAAGATCTAGGAGAAAAACATTGGTCTACTATTAAGGTTATCCTCAAATTTCTAAGATGAATAAAGGATATGTTATAAGTGTGTGGAGGAGAAGAGGAGCTGGTCATCAGGGGTTATACTAATGCTAGTTTTCAAATATATTATAATGGTCTAAATTCATAGACAGAATTTGGTTTCTATCTCAGTAGATGATCTTTGAGTTGGGAGAGTTTAAATTATCTTGTTTCTACTGATTCTATAGCATTCTATGTATATAGAACCCTCAGATACATACAAGGAATCAATTTGGATACAAAACTTTTTCAAGACGATTGATGTGGTTCCTTGATGTAACTAACCAATCACACTGTAATGTGAAAATACTATATTGGTATCTATTTCAATGGATTCACAGTCACAGTAATGGGAAAATAAAACACTCTAGAAATATCACCTATTGAGATATTTTTATCAAAGGGGTGATGTTGAAGTAGGCATAGTTCCTATAGAAGAAAATGTAATGGACACCTTGAATAAAGGCCAATCTTAAAAGAATCATGGGTATCATGTGAGAGCTAATATACTAAAGGATGTTAGTTGTTGGATCTAGTGTAAGTGGGAGTCTATTGGAGTTAATTCTTGAGAACCGACTTCTGTGTACTTTATGATAACATGTATTCATTGTTTGTAATATCAATAAAATCCTTATCACATCATGATTTTTATTCTATGTGACATGGTATGTGATAATTTCATAATGGTAGATGTTTCACTAAATATTTATAAAAGTTCCCTACTATGATGAAAACCCAAAATTTCAACAAAATTATTCTTAAATATATTTTTTATAACCAAATTAAATCATTTTTTGGGTACAAGTTATATAGGTTATCAAGGGTGTAGACTCATAGGAATTTGAGAAACCTTCTCATCGTGTACACCCTTTATAATATCCATCATATGATATTATTCAAATGGGACCTGCTAGTAGGAAATCGACATTTATATGTTTGATTGGATGTTCTTATCTGAGGAATTTTTCACTGATACTTAGAGTTTATGATTATCCTCCAATGGCCAGAAGACCTGCATTTTTTATTGATTTTTGATAATCCACTTTTCAAGGGGTGAGGTGTAACTCTTACAAGGCCCGTAGGCATAAGAATTACATGCCCTGTAGGCCTTAGAGGAATTCATTGCACGTAAACTTCAAACATTACATACAACCCAGACTAACTACTTGGAAATTCTCCTCCCCATCATCTTTATTGTAAAATCAGCTCTCCACCTTCGCATGGCTATTCGGCTAAGCATTCCCATGCATGCACAGGCTTCTCCCGATGGCAGGTTCCATACCCTCTCATTATTGCAATCCCTTTATCTTCTGGTGTGGTGAAAGATCCTTCCTCATACTTCTTGTAGAGCTTGTTCTTTGTAGGTTTTCTGGTTTGCATCTGCACTTAAAGGTGGCCCAAAGGCCTGGTTTACTCGAAGGCCTTAAAGGACTCAGGGCCCAAATCAGTGTCCTGAAAGCCCAAACGGGGGCATATTCCCAGCTGGTACAATGCCAAATAGTGACTGCTACAGTTCCCACTACAGTACCTACTACAACACTACTACAGTACTGCTACAATACCCCAGAAATTCTTCCTCTACCTGGATTTGATCCCTGGTCGCTTGGATGCACTTACAGAGTCCTTACCAACCGGGCTAAGGCTCATGTGCAAGAGTTTATGATTATTATTAATAAGTTTTATAAGTATTTTACTTTGTTGTATTGACAAAAATCATGATGATATATGTTCATGGTGAGGTAGGATATGTTGGGTGTGTCATGAGTAATATTTTACTAATGAATAATGTGAGAAAGGATTTATCCCTTTTGTTTTTAATGGAATATTATATCTCAATATCATTAATGAAAATTATATATTGTAAATGAATTCATGGACAAGGTATTCGATAGGAATGTTTTATTTCCATAAATTCAATGAAAGAGTCATCGAGCACATATGTTGATGGAACTAGCATGCAACCTTCTTGATTAGAGATATCATGATAAAGAGATTATATTACATAGTAATCATCCATATGAGGTACTATTTCATTATGACATTAACAAATTTCTCTATGTATTTCATGTTTTTTTTTCAAGATTCTAACCTTGAAATTTAGAGGGGTTTCACCTAATTCCACTGAGAAAGGGGCCTACAGGGTCATAAACTAAGTGTATCCATAATCTTAGTTGAATAATAAATAATTATTTATTATTTAACATGTTTAATAGATAATATTCCAACACGTGGTTTAATAATTATTCATGTTTTATTGATTTCATGTATTCCGACACCATTTATTTAAGAGAATACTATGTGAGATTAATATTTAATAAATATTTATTTTCTATTTCATGAATATAATATTTATTAATTTATTATATAATAATGTAGTGATATTTATATATTAAATAAATAGTCATTATTCAAGGACAGATAATATTATGAAGGAATATGGTATTGAGTTTAATGGTCCGGTGGGAAATAATATATATTGAATATTCTTTGAATAAATAATATTTAATTATAATTCAAAATTTTAGTGAATTCCAATAAATAATAATAATATTATTATTATAGATATGGGGTTCTATGGGGATTAAATAAATAATTAAGGCCACTTGTGCAATTCCTTATTTTTAAGACTAGATTTATATAAATATGACTATATTATTTTTCTAAGATTTCAATCCATATTTTTGTCTATAATAATAGCCGAAGAGAATCCTCTCAAGCCCTAGAGAGCTCCCTCTCTAAGAACACTCCTAAGAATAGAGATAGATCTTCCTCCAAATTCCACTCTCAAGTATATAGAGGTCATGGAGAATCCTTTGGAAGTGATTATTGGGGTGATCAAAGGTGAATAATGAAAGTAATAGGATATAACTTGATAACACTAGGATATTCATGTGGCAATGGTCAAAGATTCTTGGACCATGTTTCGGTCACCAATAGAGGGAATCGAATCTTCATTCCTACAATGCAATGATGATACGACATTGATCCATTGTCATATCAATCAAAGAATAAATATTTTCTTGTAAGGTAATTATTTAATTTCATAAATTAATTATAAATAATATGTGAGGATCCAATGTTTCAGTTTTCAGATCCATCCATTATCTATATTCTTTGATTCAATTCAACTTATCACAGTGTTTATCATTGTGTAAATCTAAGAATAATCACGGATCATGAAGAAATGAAAAGTTTGGAAGTAACCATCTGATTATTCCATTTATCAAAGATCATTAAATCATATAATAACCTATGAAAAGAAAATGGTTTTCATTAACATTTCATCATAGCATAGCATTTTGAAAATAAACATGTTTCATAAACATTTTATTATTTTATCATAGAATAAACAGTGCAAGAAAATGGGTTTCATAAAATTATTTTCATCATGATCATAAAAAATCCATATAAAGAATAATTATGGTATCATTGGATAATATATCTAGTATATAATTATTTAAATAAAATGATTTAATATTATATATAAAATTATTCTAATGATCACTTAGAATATTTCTTGAAGAAAATGTCATGTTTTACTTTCAAATCGCTTATTTCAGATTTCCCAAATATTAAAGGAAACATTTTATTTTAAGATAAAAATTGAAACATATAAAAAAAATTCCAATATATTGATATTCCATGATTTTTGTAAATTACATTCAGTCCATATAAGTTAATAGAAAACATTCCTTTCAAACTTTTCTAAAAAGTCAAATAGTACCTTGTCTGAAAAATGACAAGAAGATCCCTTTTAAACAGTTTTTTAAAAAGTAAATAATGGGTAAAAATTAATTTGAATAATAATATTAGAACATTATAAACATTCATGAAAGTAGTTTTAGAAAAAATTGATATGTATGAAAAAGGATCTTTGATCGATGGGAGAAATAATGTCATTTTTCCTTAAAAATATTATTTTGGTATTATTGGGTACATAATGAGTAAAATGAAAGGGAAAAATTCATTATAAATAAATAACCAAGGTATAATAATATTAATATATTTTTTATAGGTATAGTATAATAATTCATCATTAGAAATATGAACATAAACAATCCTAGTAAATAATGAGATTGTGACAAAAAACCTTTACGTTAGGCCTGAATTCCATTATACATATTTTAAACTATTATATAATAAATATTGTTTTATAAAAAATATTTTAAAAAACTACAAATATATATATAATACCATATATGAGATAATAATATCCTTTTATCACCCATTTTTTAATAATTCTTTATTAAAATCACTATTCTCGGTGACAACTACTTTGTTTTTCATGTATGTTTTGGTTTGGTAGTTTAGGTCCTTGTAAATTGATCATGGTTAAATCATATCCATAAGGTAAATAGTGATATAAATATTATATATATTAATTATATATATATTTAAGTTCAAACATAATATTTATATATAGAAAAATCAATTACACCATTCATGGAGACGACATGTCATCTGTACGAATGAACCTTGTTTTCACTTTTCAAAGGATGGAAGAAAAGAAATTTTAATATTAATTAACAATTAAAAAATAATTTTTATATCATATATATCATATTTATCCAATAAATATATCGTTACTACCATCCATATAATGAATAAATGAAAAATGAATATCATCACATCATGGAGGCGTACTCGACACGTACACACGAGTGTCGTTATAATTTTACATTGGATTGGAAGGTAAGAAGATATATGTGATATTAAATAAGTATAATTATTTCATTAATGTCATATATATATTTACACACTCATATTATTCATTATTATATCCATCCGTAAGTGTTGGAGTTTGAAAACGAATTATATTGGTTTGTGAAGCAGTAGTCTACCGCAAATGTGATTGACAGTTTTGTTTCCCATATGATGGAAAAGGAGATGAATATAGGTTATACCATTATCATAATAACATATAATAATATTATATATAATTTTTTTGTTATACTTTAAATATTTAGACATAATTTAATGTGGTAATAGAATAATTAAAAAAGAAAGATCTTGGTGAAGCAAATTACATTTTCTTAGAAAAACCTCCTTCAGATCTATTATTAAGAAACCATGGGTTATCATTTTGGGAAGAAAAGTAGATAAAAACACATATAATTACTTTTTTTGAGATATTATTTCATGTTTTGGTTGAGAATAAATTTCATAATAGGTGTCAATAAGTGATTGGAGCAGGTTCCCTTTTATAATTGAAGTGAGTGTCATGCTTGTAAATTTTCAATGTTTTAAAATAATTTCAAGTCACTTGATTAGAAAAATGGCTCATTAATATATAATATTATAATTTTATAAGTTTCAGTTCCATATTAAACTATCCAATGTTGTTTCATCAAGTGTTTAGGTCATTTTAACCCTTTTATTTATAGATTAACACCCCAGTAAACCTATTTTTACTTTAACCTTAGTAACATATTTTTACTATTTTTACTATACAATATAAAAAATAATAATTTTAACTTATTAACTAATATTAATTATAATGATTAAAAATATTTAATCCATTTTATTAAATTAAATTCACATAAGTGGGAGAATTTAATTTAAAATTAAATCACCAAACATAACAAACAAGAGGTACTCCCAAGAAAACTTTTTCTTAAGTATAAAAAGATTTTTATATAAAAATTAAACATGAAATTGATTCCAATGAACTAAATTTGATTAATAATAATATAATTTTAAAATTTTTCATTTAAAAATATTTTAAAATAAAATTAATCTTTTTAAATGCATTAAATGAAAAGATAATTTTCAATAAAAATCTATATTTTTCACTATTCATCAAAAACTAAACTTCTCATAAAATTCACAAAAATTAACTCTAAGAAATTTTTTAAATTTTGACTTATAAAAATGAATTTAATTTTTTAAAATAAATTTTCTAGATTTGGAAAAAATTAATTATAAAATAATTGTGAAAAATGCGATGAAACTACTTTTTAGAAAAAAAATACAATTTTTAAGAATAAAATTGGATTTATTCTTATCCCATGCCTAGAAAGAATATTTGATAATAAATGTTTTTATTGAACATATAATATATAAATATACATATACATATATATATATATATATATTATAAAAATCAATATCTAATAGTTATAAATTTAATTTATTTAGATAAAAATAGATTGGGTGTATAATTTTTTTTCATAAGAACATTTATTTTACTTTCAAATGATTTTTATTTTTATTTGTAATCAATTGATAACTATTGACTTTATTTAATATATGTGTAAACCATATAGATTTTATAGTTTATTTATTTTTATTTCATACCACCAATTTAATGGTTATGATATAATGGTATACTATATTAAATTTTTTTTAGACTAAGTGTTTCATGTATAACAAGATATCAAAGAGAGTGAATTTATTTAAAAATAAATATATCAAAAAAATCATGGGGTGTTGCAATTTAACTCATACCAAGGACACCATTTTAACTAGAATTTTATTCCTACTCTAATCGAATATTTCTATCAGTCGTTCTTTGAATAAATAATCTGCATCTAACTTAAAATAATTGATGTTGACCACATGTGAAGGGACTAAATGGGATCACTAAATTTATAATAAATGGAAGAATTTAGTTGTAAAATTGATTATATTTGGATGAATTATTTTTTATGACATTGTACCAACATTCTTTATAACCTCAAATACACCCTCTCATCATAATTGAGTTGGTATTATATTATATCTATGTGGAATTACTAGTTTGAATACCACATTGAACCACTATTTCTACTTGTCATTATTTGAATAATGCTTCAGCCTCCATCCTGATATCATTAGTGTTGATCACGTGTTAAGGTTTTGGATGATATCCTTGAATCTATGATATATTTAATACTTCATTCATCGCATTGTATTCATATAGAATCACTATTCAGATTTTCTATGTCTTAACATCAGTGGAAAACTAAAGAATATTGAGTCTCCTACCTCGAACTCAAGAGGGTTGTGTTTATAGTATGCATAATATTGATTCCTATACCGAGTGACTTCAAACAACCTCTAAATAAACTGAATATTCTTTGAGTTTTCCAATATGAGAATTCATCCAATCATACAGAACTCTAATTTTTATATCTTTGAAAAAGGATATCAGCACAATGTATGATATAGGTCCCTGAAGGGTATGAAGTAAATAAATGTATGATAATTTTTTATAAATGAGAAATGTACCAATACCAAATTACTCTCCCACAATCTTCCAAAATCAAGGATTTATTATTATGTAATGTCTACCAAAATGATAATAATTTTATTAAACAACCCATAAATCGGAAGATTATTTGTTACACTCATATTTACACAGGTGACCAATACCAGTTACAATGATTAAAATTAATAATAAGTGAATCATGTATACTAAAATTATAAAATGATCATCAATACTTTGTGTAATAATGTCATCTCTCACATGTATTTTCTACAAATTTCATTAATAATTTAAGTCTCCCAAATTTATAGAAAGTGTTCCACCTTATTTATTAGATCTATAATAACTTATACCACATCACTTCTTTATGAGACCTTTGAAACCCCATCATGAATTCCATTACGACCACATCCAATTTATATACTATATTGGGATGTGGATGAAGAATAAAAATGGTTCTTAGTGCTCATCCTTCCCTTATTGATAGGTGAGGAATTGTGATACGAACCCTTCTATGTTCATCATTATCCTAGGATACTAATAATTGTTATGAATGATATGATATATCTTGGTGAAACTAGGTTGAATTACTCATTTTTATGCATGTGAATCCAATATCAGATCCTCTTTTATTATTTTTAGGACTGTAACTCTACGTCAACTATATAATACCTTATCCTCATATTGTTTCTAGTATAGTATTGGCACACCACCATATATGTTATCACTTATTGCCTAATTATCTAAGTATGAAAATTAACTATTCTTATTCTTATCAAGAAGTAAGTAAGTGAAACTTAATTAATTGAGTGTATCCCTACCGAAATACACCTAGAAAATAAGATATAACTTAGTATGTAGGCTCATCAGTTTCCACTTTCTATTATCCTCTTGTACTATATGGGTCTAACTATTCCTATGAAATTCATTATCCATAGTGTTCCCCAATATATGATATAGAAAAAAAATTCTTTAGGAACAACCAATACCAACTATAGATTATACATTTTGTAGTATTTCTCATGTGTGATTAGCTTCCAAGACCCATAAGAGACTACTAACATGTTTTTTATCAAGACTTATCTATTCCCAACAATTAATGCATCAATGTACAAAGGGAACTCTTTAAGAAAATCAGGTAAGGTCAGAACATGGGTAATAATGAACTAACCATTAAGAACCTATAATTACCTCTTATAAGGATCAAACCACTTGAACATAACCCCTTATTATTTTGGGTTTTATCAACACATTCATGGAATGTCAAGATTGAATCTCTAGTAGTATCCATGAAATCCTAGGAAGATATGATTCTAAAATATGTTCATGGGACACTACCATAAAATCATGTCATATACCATATTAGGTTCTACTAATATGAATGAATCTAATATAACATTCACTATGAAGCATACCTACCTAATATATAAGTGACACATAGTGAGATTTTAATAAAGATGATGATATCTTAATTCCTGATATGATTTCCAGATATTAATTATGGTTATCTCATGTTTAGAAGTATATGAATATGAAATAGATGAGAATGATCATGAAATATCCTACATATGGATAGAAGACCCAATTAATTAGATCTATAAACACTACTGACACAATTTTCAAATCAACCCTGATCAAAAGAAACTTATATAAATCATATCATTTCCTAAAATTAGTTTGTTGAATATCCATTGGACTCACACAAAAGTATAGATATCCTACACTTAGATCAAATTTGTTGAACCACTTGTCTTCCCATGTCTAATAAAACTAGTTATAAATACTTATAATAGGAAACCAATTTGTAATCATCCCCAATTTCAGCATCCATTAATCGATTCATAAACATAAATTGATATTTTTCTTCTTGGTAATCAAAATAGGTCACCCTAAGGGAAGGTTCTCATGTTAATAGATTCCTTCACCATCATGTACTTTAGTTGGGAATTTACCTATATCATCTATACTGGTTTCATAATTTATGATGCATAAGAAATGATATGAATAATTCTTAAGATATAAATTGTGAACATGTGATCTCCCTTAAGAGGAAACCACAAGAAGTCCTTAGAAAAGATATACTTATGTATAATAATAATTATATGAATGACCTATTTTCATATCTTCTTTATATAGCTTTTTAAAATGATGGTAAATGGGGTAGAAATTGTTCCTAAATGTAGATGTTCCAGTATTATATGTCTTGTTTATAAGTTACAATCCTTGATGTAGGTATAACAATCACCTACAATGGATTTAAAATATGATCAGTATCAAAATAAGTATATTTTCTACCTACTATGAGGTAACCAATATATCCCATGAAATACATAAAATCCCCCCATATCGATCATTATAAAATTCCACAAATTTTTACACATGCTTTCCACTATGAAAAATCTATGAAATCCTCAAATACCCTTGAATATCATTCCCAAAGGAATGTAATGGGAAAATATCCCCATTGGAAACTCTAGATTTTAACCTATATATCATCAAAACTATTTAAAAAATAAAGTTTGTGTGATACCCAAATCTATTAATATTGATTTCAAAGTATATTTGACTATGATCATACATTTGACTATTGATGGTCACTCTCGGTCGCATGGGGAAGTCTTCTCAATTATAAAAAGAGGTCCTAAATATGAACTTTGGTCCCAAACACATAAAACATGACTTCCCTATGAAAACACTTCTTGTTATGATAGTTTCCCATGATAACCCCATCCTACGACACATCAATATTTACCTAAAGAAACTTAGTTGACACATTGATCCATTTCTTTTATCTTAGCTCTATATCCTTGAGTATGTACCGAACTATACCCACTACTAGTCTGTGGCATGTTTCAAAACAAACTACTATAAGTTCCCCATATTCCCACCCTTGGCATTCAATCCTAATTTGGATTAAGATTCCTTGGAAATCTATACTAAAAATAGTAAATTGTGGTTGTATCTAAAGGCTGTAGAGTTGATCATTAACACTACATATCTTATTTATTAACACTATAGTGAGAACCATCAAACATTCACTTATAACTACTTTGAGACTTGATTTTTATCCGAATATAAGATGAAAACTATCCATAAAACCCTTTATAACAAAATTATCATATTGATAATGTCATAGTTTATCAACATCAAAAAATATGTCAAGGTAAACATATTGACCTAAACCTACATTTCATTCCTTTAATATCCTTAAAATACCAGAATTTGGTAGTCTTATCCCTATCCAATAGAGGATAAATATGTAGAAACTATATAAATTTTATATAATAGTATATCGTGAACATTTCTCACCACCCAAAATGCATAAACTCTACATGCTCATCCTATTCAAGAACATAGGAGTGAACTACTGGAAAATATCATAAAATTCCTTTTATTAAAGTCCCTCGTGACAGTTTTTCTCGACTAACACTTACTTTAAGTTCTCCACTAATATACATATAATATAAATCACTAGATTCACCCTATAATTAATGAGGGTATAAATATAGTCAAACATGGTCTCAATAGAATTCATCCATACCCAATCAACTTGTAGTCCACCTTGCATAGAATTGTTGGGACCACTTTGTATATGAAGATTGTATTTGTTGTCAACAGTTTTCAATGCTGGTCAAAATGAAGAAGGATATGAAGAAGAACTCCAAAGTTAATGGAGATCGGTTGAAGTGAAGTTTCCTGGAGAATTGTTATGGAATCATAGCATTGGATTTCATAATTGATCAATTCTCTTAGACGATAAATTCAGACGATTGTTGAGCTAATCCTAAGTTCAAAGAACATGTGTCAATGGTGACACATTGTTTACAACAATGAAGAATGGAGAAGTATCATCCATTTGAGGATGATTGGAGAAGAATGGTGAATTATCATCTATCTATGGATGGTTGAAGAAGAATGAGGATTTGAAGAAGACAATGCAATGATTTATGATTGCATGTGAACCATGCAAGAGCTTACTTGAAGAATAGAATCATATGATTTGCAGAATGATGGTTATGAAGAAGAGAAAATGTGGAAGGGCTTGACATTCTGAGGTAGACAGGCATTTCACATTGTATCTAAATCAGACGATGCTTTGCTGGTATGTATTTCACACAAATCATGAGTTAGGAGAACTTGTGATGCAAGCCTTATGAAGGAAAGGGGGAGAAATGATGATGCCAGTCATATAATGTTTTGATTGGAAGGAATGATGCTGCTGGAAGATAGGTAAGATTCAGTTCCCATTGCAACTCTGACGATGCTTAAGCTGATCTATCAAAGGATAAGTATCACGATAGTGGGATTCGTGATAAGAGCAGAATAATGGTTATGGGAAGCAGTAAAGAGATAAAATGGCAAAGCAATAGACAATCTGGGGATGACAGAAAAGCACAGTTTAAGGTGGTGCCGTTTTCCAGTGTTTGCCAAATTTTAGGGCCTGAAAATCGGGAGATGAAGAAATGTGCTTGGCAATGGATGTTGCGCATAAAATTGAAGATGGTTTATACGTGCAAAAGAGTTATTCAAGGTCATAACGTTGAAAAATGAAAAAGGAATGGAGTGCGTGGAAATTTAGGCATGTTTCGCGCAAAAATAAAGTGGTGCACGCAATATCTGCGGGATGCGCGAAATAGTAGCGGGTTGCGCGAAAAATCTGTGGGATGCGCGAAATATTGGCATGGTGCGCGAAATTGAGGAATGAAGTTTGCGCGCAAATGATGGTTCGAGATCAGAAGATCGAAAATTGGCAAAGGCATAAAAGGCGCGAAATATTGGAGCAGTGCGCGAAATCTGATGTTGCAGGAAAGATTGGGTTTGCGCGCAATATGGAACGCGATGCGGAATTTTTCGCGCAATCGGTGCTTCATGCTTAGAACGATGAAAGATAAAAAAGGCATGAGGTGCGCGGAATATTGAAGCATGGTGCGAAATATGAAGTTGCATAAAAGAGTTTTTACGCGCGGATTAGTGTTTTTCGCGCGGGTTCAAAAATGCCTATAAATATGAGGCTAATTCTTGTTAGTTGTAGAGTCTCGACACATAGACAAATCCTGAGCTCTGACGCGCGGAAAAATTGAAGTATAGAGTATTGCGCGAAAAGAAGAAGTGATGCGCGAAAAAGGAACTGCTGCGCGAAATAGGATGTTCTGCGCGAAAAAGAAGAGTTGCGCGAAAAAGGTTTTTCACGCCAAAAGGTTTTTTTTCCACGCAAGGCTTGAATTTTATGCGCAAGTTGCCTATAAGGGTGCGCAAAAACTTTGAGGGTACCGCAGGCCTTCGATAGGTGCATTGCACTCTCGAAGCAGCTTTGTGAAGAAGAAAGAACTGTGAACCATTCGGTTTCACAAAGAGAAGTTGAACCGCACTCACACGACTGGTGTTTAACACTCTCGTTCTGCTTTGCGAAGTGAAGAAGAACTAGACGTGCAATTGAACTCATATCTGCACACAGGAAGAATTCAGTATACCAATACACTCAGGTGTTGGTATTGAGAAGAGAAGGAAGAGAAGAAGAAGAACAGAGTATGCCCAACTGAAGGCTGACAATTATTCAGGGCAGTTTAATTCAGATGATGCTTTGTGAGCAGATCTTCAGTGTTTGAATAATCACATTGGTGTATGTGATTCTAGCTAAAGAAAGAAGGTGGTTAGTGCAGTCAGTTGTTGCACTAAGAGGAAGAAGGAAGAAGAACTAGTGCAGTTTGTTTTTGCACTAGATATGAAGTGAAAGAAAGAAGAGAATTGCTTGCCTACTGCTTTGCAAGTAATCAAGTGAAGAGCACTACAATAGATCAAGAGCAGAACCAATCTTTTGAAGAAAGAAGAAGACTGTCTCGATAGGCAGTATAATGAACCAGCTAGAGGCTGCAAGTTGGACTTGGCTTTCACCAGTCCAGGGAAGAGGATTGTTTCCCACCCCCCTTCAAAGTGTAGGGACTCACACTGGCTAGAGGATTGTTTTCCTAGCCACTCCATTGTAACAGCATTTTACTTTATAGTGGAGAATCCATGCAGTGGTCATACCCATGCATGGCAAGGACGTAGCTACTCTTATTGAGTGGTGAACCTTGTAAAAATATCGTGTGCACATTTTTTTTCTGCTTTCTATTATTGCATGCGATAGGGAAAAGAGAATAAGAGAATCAAGATCCTAACAGGTCTAGAGGTACAGGGATAAAAGTTGGAATTGGTTTAAAAAGTCCCCAAAACTGATTCACCCCCCTCTCAGTGTTAGGTATATCCCAAACTGGTCCTTTAAATTGGTATCAGAGGGAGGTTCACCTCTATTGGATTCTCTATAGTGAAGTTATTCTCTTTTGAAGACCTGAGATTCTTTCCTGTGTTATCAATGAAGAGCAGTGTTTGTAAAGATTCATCTATTTCTGAGCAGAAAGATATATCTACAAAGACCATGATGAACAGGAAAAAGAAAGAGAAGAGAAAGTTGAAGAAGAATTCCCTCGTATCTAAACAGGAGGATGCATCTGGTTCTCCATATTTGGCTGATGTTGAAGAAACACCAGACTTGGAAAGTTATGAGAAGGTGGTTCAAGTACCCACCAAGAAGATGGAAAACCTTCCTACCTCAACTGAACAAGAGGTATGTGTTAGTACATTTGGAAATTACCCTCATGATGAAAAAGCTAGCACAAGTGGTGATGAACAATCTACAACATCTCAAGAAATATCAGTTGATAGATTAAGAATTTTTCTACATGGTATTCCTGAAAAAAGTGCATCCCTGGTTTGCGGGGTATTTCAATGCATGCAAGAAAATATCACTCAGTTGGAAGAAGAAACTGATGTTTTGGAGAAAGGCTTACAAGAAAAAATTGTCGATTGTTTAAAGCTCTCCAGACAGGTTGGAGCCTTTGAAGCAACAAAGAGGGGATTTGAAGAAAGTTCTTCAAAGTGGCTCAAAGATGTTGAAGAAAAGGAGGCAGTCAACAAGACTCTGGAAGATAAGTTCCATGCACTAGAAGATGAGCTAAAAAGGGGCAATGAATTCAAGAAGTTATATTTGGAAGATAACTCCCAGAAGATCAATGAACTTGACTCTTTGTTACAAAACAAATTAAAGATGCATGAATATGAAGTTGAAAGATTAAAGAAGGCTTGTGAAGAGAAGATGACTATGATTGAAAACCAGGAAGTCATCCTCAATATGAGATGTCTAGAATTGGAAGCTGAACAAACCAATCTTGAGAAGACACATATTGAGTCTCCACAAAAGAAGGAAATTGTAGCTGTTGGAACTCAATGTTCTCTGGAAGATTCTACTGTCAAAAGACCTCCAACATGTGATAAGAAGATCATGGCTTCACTCATTGATCTATCACAATCAGTTGATAAGAAGGTACTATCCATAGCAACTTGTACTAATGTTTCGAAAATTGTTTCTACAAAAAGTGCAGGTTGGAAGAAAATTTCTAAACAAGTATGGATGAAGAAAAGTGATAAGAAACCTACCACCATGGCTAGGGTGGTTAGGGGAAAGAGTGTGGAAGATATGTCCCCACAGAAATCACAACATACCAAGAAGAAGATTCAACAACCTTATCAAGAAGATGACAAGAAGTCAAGGTTTGTTGGTCAATGCTGGTGCTGCAATAGATTTGGGCATTGTGCACTGGATTGTTGGTACAATCCCTTAAATGTAAAAGTACAGAGAAAGTACATTTTAAGGGGGATAAATCCAGAAGAAAAGGAGCAACATCCACTGGTCCAGAGACATATGTTTACTGCAAATAGATTTGGATTACTTGACAACATCTGGGATGATTGCAAAAGTGGTCAAAAAGATACATGTCAATCTCCAACTGTATCCAGAGCTAAAAAGAAGAGAAGATCACTGAACCTGGCTAAAATGGAATCCTTGGGAAGCAAGAAGAAAGTTGAAGATGCTCCCAAGAAGGTTTTGAAAAAGTAAAAGAAGTCCTTGGAGTCTAAATCCAAGAAGGGTGATGCATCCAGAAGGACCACCAAGAAAACATGCTTCTACTGTGGAAAGAAAGGACACACCATGGATCTTTGTGAACAAGCCATGGAACTGAATAGAAGCAAACTGGACTCAAACAGACAATCAATCCAGATGAAGCAGAAGGGATTGATTGAAAACAAGTTGCCTAAGAAAGGTAGCTTGAAAGCATCGAAGGAACCATGTGGAATATCCAGAACTGAGGCCACACTTCCAAGTGACTTACTAGTCATATGGCCAAATCAGTCGCAACTTGCCAAAGATCTGCAAAGAGCTGAAGATGAAGCACTGGCAATTGCTAAGGAAAAAAGGAAACAAAAGATTCTACATGAAGACAGTGAAGTTCTGTGTGTGAGGTGCAACAAGGCTGGTCATACTGTTAGAAAGTGCTTTGAATTTATTCCATCCCAACAAGAATTCTTGAAGAGGATGAAAGTTACACCGGGATATTCTAGTTCATGGAAAGCCCTTGAAGAAAGAAGATTCACACACAAAGAGATTGAAGAAGTTTTGAGATCCACACAGCCACATTCAAAATTGAAGATCAAATGTAAAGTGTGAGGTGTGGAGCAAATGGAGCATATTGGTTGAGAAAATCATCTCAGCCTTCCTGCTCACATTGAAGAAGCATGGAGGATCCACCTTATTCCCTTAAATCCTTGTGCATTGTATTTGTTCTGATAATATAGGGAATTGAAGGTGAAGCAATATCTCAGGGGGAGATCCTGAGATTCAATGATAAGAAATGTTCCCTTGAGCGAGAGACGCACGAAGAAGCTATCAGAGTCATTATCTCAATCAATATCAACATTTGTTGGTATAAAATTCAATTACACTGAATATTGTCTGAAGATCATGTTATTGGAAAAGGTATGTCGTTTCTTAATCTCTCATCCTTGATTACTCAAAATAAATATATTTTTATAAAGGGGGAGTAACAAAGATAATCAATGACATAAGAAGAGTGAAAGTTTCCCAAGGCCACTTATCCTGCCAATTGAACAAGAATGTTTTTGATCCATTTGTTGAAGTGAGTACAGGAATTCCAGGTTGATTATTTCTTTCACACTCAATATCTTCGGCCTGGAATGAAAGTGAAAAACCCTTGAAGAAAAGTGTATGAGTTCTCATCTCATGAGGTGTCATATTATGTGGGTAATGGACAACTTTGTTGTCTAAATCAAATCCTCTTGTTTTCTACACCGAGCATTGCTCAAGTAGACTTAGAGTGAAATGATTGATGGCACATTGCTTAAGTACGGAATGATACCCTCTCTACCATGATCTTTGTATTTCTTGTCAATAAGGGGGAGAGAAATGAAATGAATGTCTAGGAGAGAAAATGAAGTAAAGGGAGAGAGATTAGATTCTCATTTTGACATTGACACATTCATCTGAGGAGACTTTAATGTATTGACAACAAAATACAATGGTGGAGATTGTTGGGACCACTTTGTATATGAAGATTGTATTTGTTGTCAACAGTTTTCAATGCTGGTCAAAATGAAGAAGGATATGAAGAAGAACTCCAAAGTTAATGGAGATCGGTTGAAGTGAAGTTGCCTGGAGAATTGTTATGGAATCATAGCATTGGATTTCATAATTGAGCAATTCTCTTAGACGATAAATTCAGACGATTGTTGAGCTAATCCTAAGTTCAAATAACATGTGTCAATGGTGACACATTGTTTACAACAATGAAGAATGGAGAAGTATCATCCATTTGAGGATGATTGGAGAAGAATGGTGAATTATCATCTATCTATGGATGGTTGAAGAAGAATGAGGATTTGAAGAAGACAATGCAATGATTTATGATTGCATGTGAACCATGCAAGAGCTTACTTGAAGAATAGAATCATATGATTTGCAAAATGATGGTTATGAAGAAGAGAAAATGTGGAAGGGCTTGACATTCTGAGGTAGACAGGCATTTCACATTGTATCTAAATCAGACGATGCTTTGCTGGTATGTATTTCACACAAATCATGAGTTAGGAGAACTTGTGATGCAAGCCTTATGAAGTAAAGGGGGAGAAATGATGATGCCAGTCATATAAAGTTTTGATTGGAAGGAATGATGCTGCTGGAAGATAGGTAAGATTCAGTTCCCATTGCAACTCTGACGATGCTTAAGCTGATCTATCAAAGGATAAGTATCACGATAGTGGGATTCGTGATAAGAGCAGAATAATGGTTATGGGAAGCAGTAAAGAGATAAAATGGAAAAGCAATAGACAATCTGGGGATGGTAGAAAAGCACAGTTTAAGGTGGCGCCGTTTTCCAGTGTTTTCCAAATTTTAGGGCCTGAAAATCGGGAGATGAAGAAATGTGCTTGGCAATGGATGTTGCGCATAAAATTGAAGATGGTTTATACGTGAAAAAGAGTTATTCAAGGTCAGAACGTTGAAAAATGAAAAAGGAATGGAGTGCGTGGAAATTTAGGCATGTTTCGCGCAAAAATAAAGTGGTGCGCGCAATATCTGCGGGATGCCCGAAATAGTAGCAGGTTGCGCGAAAAATCTGCGGGATGCGCGAAATATTGGCATGGTGCGCGAAATTGAGGAATGAAGTTTGTGCACAAATGATGGTTCGAGATCAGAAGATCGAAAATTGGCAAAGGCATAAAAGGCGCGAAATATTGGAGCAGTGCGCGAAATCTGATGTTGCAGGAAAGATTGGGTTTGCGCGCAATATGGAACGCGGTGCGGAATTTTTCGCGCAATTGGTGCTTCATGCTTAGAACGATGAAAGATGGAAAAGGCATGAGGTGCTCGGAATATTGAAGCATGGCGCGAAATATGAAGTTGCATAAAAGAGTTTTTACGCGCAGATTAGTGTTTTTCACGCGGGTTCAAAAATGCCTATAAATATGAGGCTAATTCTTGTTAGTTGTAGAGTCTCGACACATAGACAAATCCTGAGCTCTGACGCGCGGAAAATTTGAAGTATAGAGTATTGCGCGAAAAGAAGAAGTGCTGCGCGAAAAAGGAACTGCTGCGCGAAATAGGAAGTTCTGCGCGAAAAAGAAGAGTTGCGCGAAAAAGGTTTTTCACGCCAAAAGGTGTTTTTTCCGCGCAAGGCTTGAATTTTATGCGCAAGTCGCCTAGAAGGGTGCGCAAAAACTTTGAGGGTACCGCAGGCCTTCGATAGGTGCATTGCACTCTCGAAGCAGCTTTGTGAAGAAGAAAGAACTGTGAACCATTCGGTTTCACAAAGAGAAGTTGAACCACACTCACACGACTGGTGTTTAACACTCTCGTTCTGCTTTGCGAAGTGAAGAAGAACTAGACGTGCAATTGAACTCATATCTGCACACAGGAAGAATTCAGTATACCAATACACTCAGGTGTTGGTATTGAGAAGAGAAGGAAGAGAAGAAGAAGAACAGAGTATGCCCAACTGAAGGCTGACAATTATTCAGGGAAGTTTAATTCAGATGATGCTTTGTGAGCATATCTTCAGTGTTTGAATAATCACATTGGTGTATGTGATTCTAGCTAAAGAAAGAAGGTGATTAGTGTAGTCAGTTGTTGCACTAAGAGGAAGAAGGAAGAAGAACTAGTGCAGTTTGTTTTTGCACTAGAGATGAAGTGAAAGAAAGAAGAGAATTGCTTGCCTACTGCTTTGCAAGTAATCAAGTGAAGAGCACTACAATAGATCAAGAGTAGAACCAATCTTTTTAAGAAAGAAGAAGACTGTCTCGATGGGCAGTATAAAGAACCAGCTAGAGGCTGCATGTTGGACTTGGCTTTCACCAGTCCAGGGAAGAGGATTGTTTCCCACCCCCCTCCAAAGTGTAGGGACTCACACTGGCTAGAGGATTGTTTTCCTAGCCACTCCATTGTAACAACATTTTACTTTATAGTGGAGAATCCATGCAGTGGTCATACCCATGCATGGCAAGGACGTAGCTACTCATATTGAGTGGTGAACCTTGTAAAAATATCGTGTGCACATTTTTTTACTGCTTTCTATTATTGCATGCGACAGGGAAATAAGAATAAGAGAATCAAGATCCTAACAGGTCTAGAGGTACAGGTATAAAAGTTGGAATTGGTTTAAAAAGTCCCCAACACTGATTCACCCCCCCCTCTCAGTGTTGGGTATATCCCAAACTGGTCCTTTCAAGAATGATGGTTTTATGATACTTTTTTAACTCCTTTGGTGGATTAGACGAAGACAATTCTACTCTTGAAGCATCATGAAATATACACTATATAACCTAGATCAATATTTTTCAATTTTTTTCATACATGGTAATTACCATCACTATAGTGTATTCCTTCTATTTGTACCTCTTTAAGGGACCCCCAAAGACCTCGAGAATTTGGGAAGGAATTATTCCCAAGATGGTCACAAAAAAGGACAACTCATTTCTTATATCTATTCCATTGGAATTTGAAATCAAGAAAGCCTATTCTAAAAAAAGAGAGCTCTCATAGAGCAGATGGTTTCATGAATCTCATCTTCCAATTCTATTGGGATATTGTTCAGAAATATGTTTGCAAACTGGTTAGGAACTTTTTTAATGGTGGGTCCTTCACTTAAGGATTTAATGCCCAATTTATTTCCTTGATTCCAAAGATTTATAATTCCAGGGAGATCACCCAATTCAGAATAGTTTCTCTTTTCAAAACCATTTATATGGCGATCAAAAAAAATTTAATAGACTTTCCAGTATCTCAGAAAAAATTATATCTTGGAATCAATTTGGTTTTGTCAAAGGGAGAAACATCCATGATTTCCTGCTAACATCCTCAGAATTTGTGAATCTTCTTTATAATCCCACAGGAATTGGGAATTTCACTCTCAATCTTGACATCTATAAATCCATTGACACAATGGATTGATGATTTATAGGAGAAATTCTTCATAGTTTTGGTTTCCATTCCACTTTTATTCTATAGTTCAAAGGACTGCTCGGATCATCTCATATCTCTATTATTATAAATGGGTCCTTATAATGATATTTCTTGTGTTCTAGTTGAATAAAACATAGAGATCCTATATCATCTATGATTTTTTCCATTGTATAAGATTATCTCAGAAGGCTCTTTCTTCGCATGGTGAATAAGGGGGATATTACCACCATCTGGGCAGCCAGAGGTATATATGATCCTTCTCTTCTTCTTTTCACTTATGATATAATTATTTTTCACCGTCATCATGGGAATAATATATAAAATATAAATATATAACTTTCACACTATTAAAGTGTGTCAGGCCATGAAATCAGTTGGAATAATTCTTTTATATACTTTTATAAGGGAATTTCAACCCCAAGGAAATTTTCAATTATCAATGAATTGTGAATAAGGGAGGGTTCCCTACATTTTACTGATCATTGAATCATTATATTTTGGTTAAATCCTAGGCCTTCTCATTTCTCTGACATTTTGATCCAAATTAAGAGAACCCTTACTTCTTGGAAAGGAAAGGCTCTATCAATGGCAGGAAGTGTGTGCCTTTTTAAACATGTCGTGGTCTCAAAGTTAGTATACACTTTAATGTTCTATTCTTGGCTTGCATCAGTCGTCAAAACCATCAACTCAATGATGATGAAATTTTTTTTGAGTGGAAGAATATTGGAAATAAAGTCCATCACCACACCTTGGAAGAGATGTTGTCTTCCTCATCCTTTAGGGGGTCTCGATATTAAAAATCTGAAACTTTTTAACAAATCCCTTCTTTCCAAATTCATCTTGAGGATCATCAATGATAATTATTAGTATCTAATATTTCATAGATCAATATTTTTTGATAAGATGACAATAGGGAGCTCAAAAAACATAGATTACTCTATATGTCCTAGCATGAGGACTATTACTCAAAGGATTTTGATGCACTCACACTAGCTAGTCAATAGAGAGTCATCTCTTAGATTCTGATATGAAAACTGGTTGGGAACTCCTCTGGTTGATCAAATTAACTCATCTATATAGAAAATTGATCATGACATCTCTATAAAAGACCAAATGGAAAACCTTGAAATTATACTTGATGATATTGCAACAACTGTCTCCAGTTATGAATTTCTCACACATAAGGATATGCTCATTTTGGAACTTTCTCCCAGTGGAATACTTGACTCCAAAAATTTCTATCAATATATTCTCTAAGTGTCCATTGGATTGGAACATACAAGAAATGTATTCATCCCTCAAGGTACACACTACTATAGATATTAGCTTGGTATAAAATTCTTGTTGATGAAAATATTCAGTGTGTGGGAATATCTCTATGCTTGAAATGTACCATTTTTCATCAACATAGGTGGACGTGAATCACATATTCGTAATATGTAAAACTACTAACTCCCTTTAATAAATGGTATTTGAAATATTTGATATCAAACCTATTATTTCTTCTTCATTCCAAGACATTATGAGGGCTTTTTTTTCTATTACCTTCTCAAAGAATTTTTCTATGTTGTTTCAGGTCGTATGTGCAGTGCTACTGCACATCATTTGAAGAGGCCTCAATCAGGCCATTCATGAGAAGAATAAATTCAATATTCAAGTAACCATTGCTAAGATCTTGGAGGATATTCCACATGAAAACATGATTTATGAAGAGACCATCAAAAACTCAGTAAGGGATTTGATCACTCTTAGAAGAATGAATATTAAAGGGAAAGTCCCCTTACCCCATAAAAATCTTGAGGTCTTCTAGATTTATCCCTTTCATGGCTAGATTAAATGTCACACGGATGGTGCCTCAAGGGAAAATATGTTGCCTATATGTTATGGTGCCATTTTTATAGATTATAATGGAGAACTGGTTTATTCACTTTGTGGTCCATATGGACATACCAATTCCCTCGATGAAGAAATGAATGGCTTCATCAAAGCAATGTGCACTGCGAGGCAACAGAATTGGAACAATGTATGGTTTGAATCTGGATCTACTGTTATTATGCAAGAGGTTAAGATGGGTGTGGTCCACCTCTCATGGAATGTTATGGTCGGATGGGCCAACTGTCTGGATATTCTTTCTTCCATTAAGTATGTTATCATGCACACCCATCACGAGGTGTACTCCCTTGCAGATGGTCTTGCAAAAAATGTAGTTACTATAGAGGTTTTTATCCCTCTAACTCCCTACCTAGTGATCTGCTTCCCACTTTTTATTGGGTAAAATGTAAAATACCTTATTTTAGACTCATGTATGCATTCTTTTCTTTTATAGAAAGGCCTTTGATCTCACTTTTAAAATAAAAACCAATATAATTGTCCAAGGTGAAAAATGCATTACGAATGCACTAAATAGGGTGAATGGTATATCATTAATATGATATACAAGGCGAATAGTACATCACTAACTGCATATCTAGGGTGTATGATCTACCATAAATAAAATAGATAAGGAAAATGATATATTAAACCCACCAATCAACCATTGTTGAATGACATATAACTAGTACAGTACATAAGGTCAGCAATACATCCTCTGTAAAATTTATTAGTTGAATAATATTTCACCAACAATATATCATATCTAGGTGAACCATATAACACTTATATATATGGTAAGTTCTATAATATGTATTTGACATAATATACAAGGTGAAAAATATATCACATACAATATTTCAAAGAAAAGTGAATGATATATCACCAATAAAATTAATAATGTTTATAATAACTCATTGACAAAATTAATAAGATGAATGATATAACACCAATAAGATATCAGGGTTAGGTGAATGATATATCACTAATTCAATCCATAATAGATGATATATTAACAACATAATCTATAATGTAAGTAATATCGCACTAGAAATATATCTAGGGAATTTTTTTTACAACTTATAAAATAAGCATAATAAATAGTGAAATATATGTCGCTAACTCAATAGTCACAGTGACCAATTCATAAAAATAATAATAAAATTTAGGTGAAAAATTTGTCACCATAATTATAAGGATTATGAATAAACATTACCACCCACCACAAATATCATTCTAGTGTTTTCATGAAAATGATGAGCAAGTAAATTATAAGAGGGAGTGAATTTTAATTAGAAAGATAATGTTCAATTTTTAGTCTGCCCTCAGATTTTAGGTTGTTCAGTTTTTTGAAATACCAACCAAATAATAAATTATATTAAAAAATTACATATAACAGAAATATGGAATGTATTACATACAGTTAGCATGAAGAAAATAAATTTATTAGAATTTTATAGTATCTGACTTATTATTCCGAGTAATAAAAATTGAAATAATTTAACCAATGGTAACTCAAAAATGAATATAATAGAAATTCAAGAATGAATTTAGTGAAAATTATAAATGAATATATAATAAGTTCAAAAATATAAATGAGTATTGGTTAAGACACCAAATACTCCTTAAAAGGATATTATAAAATCTACACACCTTAACCTTAGCGTTAAGGAAGTACAAAAACATAACTTTAGTTTTCCCCAATTTTTAACCTATTGGAAGGTTAACTTTATTCATATCCCTATAAGTAATTGAATTAACTTATCTATAGGTATAGTTTTCTATCCTTGAATACTCTATCTTTTTATCCACAAAATACCTTTATCATAGAGGACTGTTAAATCCTCAGTCTTCTTATCATGGAAACCCCATGATCACAAAAGATTAGTAAATGAAAAAAACATGATAAGAAATACTAATAACTCTACAATAAATCATCACAAGATGTATCAATTAGTAAGTAATCATAAATAAAAATAATCTAAAGTACACAAAGTTTAAAAGTTGTTTAAGAATTCACGTAATTGCAATCATGGTTGAATTTGTAAACTAGAATTCTTCTGACAGTCAAAGATATGAATATATTTATAAATGAATTTGTAACAAACTTTAATGGTCTAATTCCAAAAAACCACATCGTTAGTTGAAATAACTTCATTATTTCATCATTAAATTTTCATATCACTTTTTCTTCTGAGGAAGTTATCTAGCACTACTATAGTGATCTTGAATCACTTGAATATATTATGTTAGGAAAGTTAAAACTACCATATTTTCACAATCCTTATTAAGTTCCCAAGAATTTATATTACTGAAAATTCATTCTACAAAATCATAATAACAAACAAAATACCCAAGTTAAATCCTGTTTATAATAGGTTTATTATGGTTTTCAAAATTTAATAAGCATGTGTGTCTTTGATTCAACATCTATACCCTTTTGGAAAACCGAATATATGTTAGAAAAAATGAAAATATCATCTGGATTTTAATTAAAAACACCATGTATGTTTAAGAGGAGTAAAATTATGATTTTTTTCTAATAAAAACTTAAATAGAAACTCATTAGTTTAAAAAAATATATAATGAAACTATCCTTTAGTAAATTATTGAGATATCTTATTTTTAGTTTTTCTCCCCCTATGTTGGTAAATATTATTTTCTTAATTTTCTCAAATAAATAATTTTATCCCCTGGAAAGCTAATACGAGTAAATATAAGAAATTAATTTTTAATTTATTCATTTATGAAAAATTTCAAACATTATCCCCTTTAATTAAAATAAAACCTATAAAAATTTAAATTTTTAATTCCTTTCTCAAAAATTTAACATTTTCCCCTATTTTTTTAACTTTATCCACATTTTTTATTTTTTAAAAAATAAGAAATATAAAATAAGTGGAAAATTTTCTCTAAAAGAAATACACAAGTTAAATTAGATTTCAGGTTCATTCATGAATAGGAATATTTCTAATAAGAATATATTTAACTCTACCATTATTAAAAATTAATTACACATAAATTTAGTATCTTCCCCATAATGTAAGTATTTTTTCAGAGTAAGGAAATAGAATAAACTATAAGTGGAATAGAATATTATTTTAAGTTAATTATTCCCAATATCTATTTGATGAATTTGAATTGATAGAGATTTAAAGGGTTTTTAAAAATACCATTATGTTGGTTTTTAGTATTGAAAAAGTCCTAAAAAATATCCTTTTATGTGATAACTAAGGAAATCATGTCTCAAAATCTATGTGTTTTTTTGAGTGATGTATTCTGTATATAGATAAGGATATAACACTTGTATTATCACAAAGTATTGGAGTTGGAATAACACTCAAACTAAAATACTTGAGTGTGTGGTTCATCCATAATACTTGAGTGAAAAAACTGCCAACTGCCACGTATTCTGAAGGTTCTTGTCATATATCAGAACCCCAAAATGGGATTTTATAAATTTTTAACCAATTATTGACATGAAATTATCGATGATGGTGAATAAATTCCCAATTACGATCAGTGTATCTCACTTGGGGAATTTTATGTACAAAATAAATAAAACCATAAATACCTGGTTAGATCTAAAGCTGCGCCTGACGTCTACTTATTGTTGAGGATTTATTCTTGAATAATTCAAATAAATATTACTCTAGATTATACACACATTGTTTGGGAAACTATTAGAACACCGATCATTGAATTTAAGGTCCTAGTGCAGAGATCCATTGACACCTTCGATGCACCAATGATCTTTGCATCACCTTGCATATGATGTGAGAGAGATATCTCAATCCAAACTTCTAGATCCATACCCTATCTCTCTAGGATGCAGGAGAGAGGAGAAGAGAGAGAGGGGATGTGAATAGTCATTTTTGAATCCCTTTCCTTCTATATTTATAATGTGTTTGTGAATACCAAGAATTACCTCACTGACCCCAAATAATTATAATGCTACAAAAAAATTATTTTAACTCCTATACTAAGTCATAAATATTATTATTACTTTATTATAATATAATAAATTTATTACATGATAATAATTGTGCCATAAAATTTACTCGTTTCTCTCTATCATATTAAAAAAACATGAATATTTTTAAATAATATTCATTAAAATAATATTTTCATTAATTTACTTCAAAACATGTAAATATATTTAATAAATAAATTTAATTCCAATTATTATTAACATGAATTATATGAGTATATTTATTTTATTCATGATCATAGCTCCTTGGAAAAATCCCAGACCTGAGTGGTGGGTCCCACTAATTCCAATATACCTATTCAACTGAATAGGTAAGATTATTGAATACACTATCGTGTGAGAAACTCTAGGACATTATCTAGATAGTAGTGAATAACATTCACAGACCAACTGTGGGATTTGGAAACCCATGTTGTCCCTTAAAGAGATAAGAATAGTCACAATAGTGAAAACCAACCTATGACCACAGACAATGTAATATAATATCCTTGTCTTTAAATATCTCATAATGTGTGATGCACACTTGTGTCATGGACCTTTTCTTACTTTATAGTTTTTTGATCTGACAGGATGGATATGCCATCCACCTACATGGACTTGATCCTATGAAGGTACTACCATCTTGATCAACATGGCCGAGATATATAACTTCTTTATCAAGGGAAAAACAAATCATTTCTTAACCATTCAACCAATGTCTTACCACCAATGAAAAACCCAACACAATCTACCTCACCAAGAGTTTATTATCAGTGTTTTTTCATTTAATAAAAGTATTCCCTAAAATTGAACACATTGGTAATGCTTTCATGTCAAGAGACTAATACACATGTCTATAGATAGGAAACCCCAAGGACACGCAAAATAGGTGGTGTTCCAATTACCAGTTCTATCCTCATGATCTCACTACTGAAGATCACCAAGTGAAAACTTCATGAGTATAAGTCTCAATGATTATGATCCCCAAACACCTGATAGTCATAAATCTACTATGCCCAATCAGTAAGATGTATCTAGTTCATAAGACCTTTGATTAAGATTAATGTCATAGTATTTTAAGGTTCTCATTATATCCTACGATATAATATAACTTTCTGATGCGATACTTAATCTATTGACATTACCATTTCAATAGGAAGAAAATTATACACTATAATGGTAAGTAAACATAATTTATATCTAACCGTACACATGATATGGTAATTAAAATTAATGTATAGTTGGGTATAGGGAACCCATTATTACAACAATCCCACTTTCACAGGATCCAAATTTCTAACCATTTTTGTTAGCTCTCTCGTGATTATAATCATGTTTCTGTTGAGTCACGACTTTAGCTGCTGGGTCTGACATGATTTTGTTTCATGGAATTTTTTCAATATGCGACCTCATCCCCTTGATAAAAACCTCTAAAGAGATTTTATCCCTGAGTATATCCATTTCTTTTCACTATCATTACATGACATATTGACTAGTAATAATATCAAAAATTACTTTAAGAAAATACTTCTCTTAATAGGTTTGAATCCAAAAACTAGAAAAAATCATTGCATTTAATTGCTTCTTAGCTACCTCATAAAATATAATGTACTTGGTATTTATAGGTATGGCTACTATAGGATTTTATGACCATGTGTCGCTCAACACCTTATCTAAATTGCGACACTAGATTACATGGATCTAAAGGAAGACTAGTTTGTGCCACCCCTTTATTATCTATATACCAGGTACATATCCATTATACTGTACAATGTATAAATGGATAGTTTTGACTGCTTCCCATGAAATTATCCTAGATATAACTGATACTTTCCTTCTATAAAGTATATCCTCACAATATCATTTTTTTTACATGTCATGTAACACATAATTGATCCATCACTATAGAATATGGTACTCAACTCACTGCATTAATCTCCTCCCATTTCCTAGTCATGTCAACCTGGAGAGAATATTCCATGTGACTTTGGTAGCAATTATTACTTTAATTATTCCAAATTGTATTTTTTTAATACAATGTCACTATATGTATGATTGACTAGGTCCAAGAAACCTTTATATCTACCTTAGTAGTTCATGCTCCATAGAACATAGAATGATACATAACTAAATCACTAGAGAATAAATTATTTCATTCTAGTATTAACTAACTCAAAGACCAATAATTTTTTCCATATGTTACTTAACATATTTTCCCAGAAAAAGGCACTCCCACAATTTTCTGGTATACACATGGAAAAAATTCATTCTAAAGGAATATTCTATGATATAATTTCATACTTCAATCCTAAACTGGATTTTGTTAACCAAAAACCTTTATTAACATTCTAGTTCATGACCATACCTTTTTGGTTGCATCATATAGACACCTTACAGGATTGGTGGTCATGACATACAATGGTCAATAAAAAGATCATACAAAGTAGGTATGAAAAAATAAATTTCTTATTTATTTTTGAATACTGACTTTGTATAAATAATCAATCTTTACAGGTAAAGTTATTTTACTATCCATGTATCATCTAATTTGAATACCCACCACAGTATTCAAAATAAGAACCCTCATTTCACATTGATACATGGAATCTGTTATTGGATTTTAATTTGTCTTGTCAATCTTAGCTAATTTCAACATACTGCTTACTTATATTATTTATTATTATCAATAAAAATTTTATCACCAGAAATGGTAAATATAAAACCATCATTATGGTTTTATCCTTCCAACACAATATATGTCTATGGAACATTACAGTTCCACATGCACTTGTGAAACTAGTTCCCATAACAACTACACATGCATCTTTGGCATTGACTAATCCCAAGTAAATCTAGATCCCACTATCTAAAAAGAGATGTTCATCCATATATATAAATGCATTCTATCACTTAAAACCCAATTTTTTATCTTTAGGGATTAATGTAATATCTTAAGAAACCATTAGGATAATTACTTTATATGCACATTGTGTTTGTTCTTGATGCAAGTATTTTATATCCTAACAAACTATTTGCATTCAAACACATTTTTCTAATGAGATAATTGATTACTATCATACAATGACTCATATGATATCAATTTTCCATTTTTGTTAGCGTATGGTTATGGGATAACACCATTATTTGAGAAGAACATCATGAAATATAATGGATGTTTCTACAAGTTGAAACATTGATACTCCTTACTTCATATCTCTGATGTATAAAATATGCATTTAGAAATTGTTCCATGATAAATTTTGTTGATCAATATTAACATGTAAGACTTATTCATCGATCCCCCTCATTATCATTAATATTTTGATGTAGATAAGGTAATGTGCGTTTAGAAATTACTCCATGCTACATTATTATGATTGATAATTTCTTGGTCAAGATATTCTTTAACATGTTAGTGTGAAGCAACTTATGTCTTCTAACCATGAAATACCATTCTTCAATTTATCATTCCAAAAAATTTAATTAATCATATCTACCTCTATATTACTATTGGAATAGTTCATGCGCTCTATCTGAACTAATTCTGAATCTTGTGTGTCATACCTATATTTCGAAAGGTTTCTTATTCAAATTAAAGGTGTCAATAATACCAATGATGTTTATCTTTACTGATCCTAAATACCAAATTGGGTATATCCTTGAAATCCGCTTGATTTTTTCGTGACAAATAATTATCTTTCCACAACTGGGTAAATAAGTCTTACATTTTATATTCATCAGATATTTCCTATGATTCATGTATCACTAAACTATTGGTTGAGTATAAAACAAGAAAACATACATTAATTCATGAAACTGGTATAATGTCTCATTGTATCCAAAAGACACATGAGATGGAATTTTATGGTTATACTCAATAAATGTTCTACTAGAACAATTAACTTGGCAATATAGAAGTCATGTACTTCTCACCACTTACTTAGGAATAACCTTTTCTCAACAGCTTGGAGAATACACATTACATCTTGTAATGTTTCTATACTCACTTGGTTACTATATTTAAATACATATAAGTGAATGGAATATTGTATTTAATAACCAAGAATTAACATGGAAACATTACTTTTCTATTGATGAATATACCCGAAGAAAAAGTGGGTACTTGCTAATTCATTTTATTTTAATTCATATAACTTCCATAAAAATTATTTCATGTTATGAAATGAAAATATCCTCCTTTGAATACCACTTTCATTGAAGGATTTTGTGAATATGCTATTGGCATTATACCTTCCAATGGCCTTTTTTCCTTGTCTTTCAAATTGTTCTCCAGAATAATTAAGATGAATCTGTCTTTATTTTTATTATTTACATAGAGAATCTTACCTTTATATATAATGAAGAATTTACTCAATATTGTCTATTTTTTTAACATAAAATGAGACTAGAGTAAATGGTTGAAAATGATATGAGAAAGTGATCCATTGAAAGATCATGACTCATCTTTCATTTTATGCATACCAGTGTAATGGTCACCTTATTAATATCTTTCTTCACTTTCTCCTTGCAAACCACTCGAAGAAGGGGCTACATGTCATATCATCCATGTACATATGTAGTGACCACAAAAAACATTGGACGTTGATGATAGCATTATGAAATAACCATCATATGATTCATACATGAGTCTCCTATAAGCATTTTTACACTCTCTCTTCATGAGGTAGTTAAACAGGTATATTGACACTAGCACTATGAATTTCATGTACCGTAGTATTATGCAAAAATGCCTATACTACACTTAGAAACTCATGTTTGGGATGAAATTTGATTTTTCCATTATTTATCATAGTATTTCTTATGGTATAACTTTAAATTTTCTACAAAAATGAAATTCCTGTAGATTATTACCTTTTTTCTTGATTACCGTTTTAGACATTCACTACTATAAAAACGTCATTTATTAGCACTATAAAAGTGCATTAACAGCACTAAAAAGCACTGTTAATCGAGGCAAGGATATAGGGGGGTCCCTTTTATCAGTGCTTAGAAAAGCGCTGATAAAGGTGCCTTTTATCAGCCCTAAAAAAAGCGCTGATAAAATCCCCCTTTATCAGCATTTTTTTAGTGCTGATAAAAGTTAAAAAAATATAAAAAATATCTATATAATGCGGGGGGAGCTTTTAACAGCACTTGAACCCCCCCCCCCATCAGAACTAGGCGGACCCCCCCCCCCCCTCAATCTCTCCTGCACGCTGCCCTTCTCGTGCATCCCCCACACGCGTTCACCTCCTTGCTTCCAAAATTACTCGAACCCATGACACCCCCCCTTGCGTGCCTGCACCTTTACCACTAAGCCATTTCGTTTTTTCTCTATTAATGAAATATCTATCCATTTATATATATATAGTAATATTTATTCATATATTAATATAGATTAATATTAATATAAATATATTTAGGTATATTAATACATATATATTTATTCATATATTAGTATATATATATATTCATTATTATATTAATATATATTCATATTAATATGTTTTTTATCCGTATATTTATTTTTATATTAATATATATTTATAAGATTAGTTTTAAATACATTTATAAAATATGTTTTTTATGTGTGTTAATAAATAAATATATACATACATACATACATACATATATACAACATAGACAAACAAACACACACACACACACACACATATTTACGAATAAATACATATATGTGTATTTGAAAAACCATATAATGTTAAAATGACCATAACTTCTAATATAGAAGCCCATTTCAACTCCACAATTAGTCAAATCAAAGAAAATGAAATAATATTTGATATGATATGTGGTACAGGCCTAACGAACATCTGGATCAGAAGTTATACTTGTTTGAATTTTAACAAATCGGGGTATCCCAACTAAAAAATCAATTTTAGAGGACGTCTAGGCCTTTTTTGGCCTCGATAAATGTGAAAAAAGATTGGTATTAATTAATTTCCCATAGATATCGTCGCAGGATTCAATTTGGTATGTTGTAGAGCTCAAACAGACACCAGAATTAGAAGTTATGGCTGTCAGAATTTTGAGTTACATTTTCAACTTATTTTAGATCTTTTATTAATTTTTTTGATTTTTTGGGACATCAAATTGTTATTAAATGATTTTTAATCAATAATAAGTAGAAAATTATTAATTAATAATATTTTTTAAAATATTAAAATCCATTTTCACTAAATTTTTTATAAATTAAATGCAATAGTCTATTTATACTTATCTAAAACATATTTAAAAATAAATATTATATTTATATCATTGTAAATATACTTATATAACAATATTTTATTTTTCATGATTTTTTTTGAAACATAAAATTTATTAACGGTAGGAAAAAGTACTGATAAATCTTCCCTTTATTAGTGCTACCAAAAGAAGCACTGAAAAAGGGGTCCCCTTTGTCAGCGCTAAAAAAAGTACTAATAAAGGGTCACTTTTAACAGTGCTTTTTAGCGCCGTTAAAAGGACTCTTTATCAGCGCTGATAAAAAGTTAGCGCTTCCCTTGACCTTTTTTGTATTAGTGATTATTGATTAATGAATTAATTCGTTAAATGTCTCCCATAATTTTATCGAATTCTAGGAACCGTCTTTGATAAAAAACAAAATAACTCATCACTTAAGTATTATAGTGGAAAGGATCTTTGAACCTCCCCTCATAGTCTACATTCTTTGGATATCTTTAGTCGCATCACTTGCATCTCGAATTATTGTGCCTGCCCATCCAATGCCTCAATCTCATGTCTGGTGCATCTCTATATCTTGGCAGAAAGTGCGTATCTAATCCTCTTTATCTTTAATCAATGATACTCAATCTATTGATAGAAAAACTCAAGAGTTTAAAATTACAACTCAGAAATAGACATACTGGGACTTATACATTTAATGATGCAGAGGATTCACAGATATCCATATATTAAAAATAATTATTAAAAATCAGAAAAAATAATTAAATAAATAAACATAAAAAACCCCAGTCATGCATTGGGCGGTCTATGGCTCATAATCATTGAAACTCGCATATTAGAAAAAAGAAGATTGTAAAATTAAACTTGCAAAAAATTATACCTAAGAGTTTTTTTATTGAATTAAAATTCACTCTTATTTTAATTCATTTTTTATATTGTTTAAAACCCAAAAATTAAATTAATTAATTGATTAGTTTTATTTAGCACCAAAATTAAATTAATTTAACCCTAGGTATTAAAATAATTTACAATTTAAAAAAAATTAATATTTTAATAATTTTAATATAAAAATAAATTAAATAAATTAAACTAATTAATTTTGATTATTTTAATTAATGATTTTGTGATGAAACCCTGATTTGGCCCATTACGGGTCACGCTCAAACCGCGCAGACCCATAAGTAGCCTAAGAAAATATGGGCAATTCTGGGGTGGGGTAGTCCACCAAATCTGAATCTAGGTTTGGAAGACCATTCTAGCCCTATTTTGGTGCATATGAGTCTAGAAACACCCAAATGGTTTACATCAGCTAGGGTGGCCCATGTAGTGAACTGAGGGGTGGCACAATGGTCTTTCAGGAGGCTCACCTGAGCATTGTAGGATATAGTCGATAAAGGAGCACTGAAGTGGTGATTGTACAGTGGTCAGGACCACCTAGGGGAGATGAAGGCCCAAGTGGTGAAACATATAAGGCAACCTAATTGCCCAAATATAGAGTTTTTTAATACATTTTTTAAAAAAATTATTTTTCATAAACCAGTTAGGTCGATTTTTTTTCAAAATTCACCTCAAAAGCGGCATCGCGGATGCGAACATTGCATTACAGTGAAAGGCGGCATCATAGATGTAGCCTTTGCACTGCCGGCGCAGATCGGTGACATGGAAAAGGCGGCACCCGTGGTGCCCCCTTTCCCTCCGCACCCTATAAAAGGGCAGCGCCCCCCTCCCCTTCTCCTCACTTCCAAATATTCATTATCACTCAATTTCTCTCTTTTGTGGCTGCGTTCTACAGTTTGAAATTATTGGAAAGCTTTTAGAGGTATGGTTTTTAATTTAATGTTTTTTATTTTGTAGAATTGTTTTTAGTTAAATATTTTTATAATTTTAAAGTTTTTTATTCAGTTGAATTTTTTATAGTTAAATATTTTAAATCTTTAATAGTTTAGTTAGTTTTAAATTTTTTTGTTTATTAGATTGTTTATATATATTTAGAAATTATAATTGTCATTAGTATAAATTAATTTAGGATTCTTTTAATGAAATTTTGTTAGCATAAAGACTATGTTATCTAAGAAATCAAATCCTTGTCTGGATACAAACAAGTGAATGTGTAGTGACTCAGGATTTTGGCCCAGTCAGACTTTGGAATATTTCTACGAAGAATTCCAGAGCTAGGTGAGAAGACGGCGTGCGATTCCGATGCCCGGTTTTCCCGGAATTAATTTTATAAAAATATTAAGTTTTTTATACTATACACGTGGCAAGGGTGTGATATCTCCTAAACGGTAGCTCAGAACGGGAATCTAAGGGTATGGTTGCATTCGGAATGTGCCATTTACCCTAGGTGAGGTGTAAACTTTGCTGGCACGGGCCTGTGGTGAGAAACGCCACCAGGGGCATTTCCGTAATTAAATGGAGAAGTTAGTGTGCAAGTGTCATCTCGAATAACATCTGAATGGAGTCTTGGATGGAAAATCTGAGTCCGCCGTTATGTTCAGAACGACGCGTTTACCCTAGGGGTGATCATACCTTTGTTCGCATCGGGCGACGGGTCTAAGGTGGGTTTGGCACCGGTGGGTGGCTGATATAAATATCAGCACCCCCCCTTGTCGTTCCTCTTAGCATTCTTCGTCGTTCTTCATCACCGAACCACTGAATCGAGAAAACATAGCGCCCACGAGTTCGGATTTCGACGGCGGACGTTCCAGGAGCACGCAGTGGAAGCTCTGGAGCGCGGATCTAAGGCAGAACGTCGGCGTTTCGCCCGCAAGGTAGGCGGTTTGAGTTTTAATCCATGATCCCATTTCTGCTGCATTTTGTCTTCAATTCGAACCCGTAGCAGTGTAGTAGAGGTCCCGGGGGTTGCGCAGTTGCTTCCGGATCGAAAAACGGACCACCGGGGAGCTCCCGGCGGTCCACAGAAGTTTTCCGGCGAAGGGGGGCCTATTTCGGAAGGTTTCCGATGAGCAGTGGTGCTCCGGCGAGGCAGCAGTGCTCCGGCGCGGTGGTACGGCGACTCCGGCGTGGTGGTTCGGCGAGGTGGCTCGGTGGCTCCGGCAGGGCCAGCGGTGGAGGGCCGGCGAGCCAGGCTTTTACGGAAACCACTGTATCTCGCAAACTAGAAGTCCGTTTCGCGTGCCGTCTTAGGAGACGCGACCCTGGGAGTGAGACGGACCTATTGGGATAAGTTTGGGTTTTTTTCGGGTTAGGTCCATGGCCTAGGGTCACGAAACGTTGGAGAATATTAATATCTTAATTATTATACAACTTGACCGGCCATAACTTTTTCCCAGAGTGTCCGATTGACATGCCGTCAGTGGCATTGTGATCATGATGGTGAGACAGATGTTTTGTGATAGATTTCGGGTTATGGGACCGAGATCGGGGTGTGGGCCCCACGAGGCCGGGTTATGACGTTTGCGGAGAAACGCAGCTTTCACACCAGATGTCCGATTTTGGCGGATGAGTAGTCGATCCTGTGTGTTTTTCCGAGAGGATCGCAATGGTGAGATCCACTCGATGCGTTTTGGGATCAAGGTGTGGGCCCCACCCGGGCTGGCCTTCGGTGAATAGTACCTTTTTAATCGGGTGTCCGTTTCGGACGAACAAGTAGTTGATTGCGCTTATCTTTCCGAGGGGATCGTTGTTGTATGGTCTACTCAATGGGTTTCGGGATCATTGTGTGGGCCCTGCATGAGCTAGCTACGGTGAATAGTGCTTTTTCACTGGTAGTCCGTTTCGGGTGATTAAGCAGCCTATCATGCCTATTGTTCCGTGTAGATCGCGATGGTGGCCTCAGTATTGGCCTTGGAGGTGCGCAGTGTGGTGTTGTTGTGGGTCGCTCGGGTTAGCGACATTTTGGACCAGCAGTGGTTGAGGGTACTCCCTTGGTTCATTCCCACGAGGGTTCATGTGGCATCACAACCTTCGTATAGGTTTGTGATCCTCTCAATGGGATGTTTAAACTGTTAGAGTTGTGGCATCCCTCCAGTGGGCCCAAAGTGGGATCCTTTAGCATCTTTTCCCTACATCGGGTTCTTGGTATCGCTGTGACCGCTTATTCACGGGCGGAGATCCCCTATCTAGCAGGTTAACCCCGTAGGGTTTGTGGCATCATTGGGAATATGATCCCCTACGCAGTGGGCCATGCTCAGTAGGGTTGTGGTGTTGTTAGGTATACGATCCCCTGCTCAGCATCAGGTTATAGTAGGGTTACAGTATCGTTGGGTATGCGATCCCCTACTCAGCGCGTGGTTTCGGTAGGGTTACAGAATCATCAGTTCGATCCCCTACATCACGAGTTATATGAGATAGGGTTTTGGTATTGTCGTGACCACCTTTATATGGGCGATGATCCTCTATCTGAGTGGTGTGCTTTTGTCGAGTGCTAGATCGGGTTGTGGTATCCCCCAGCGGATCCTCGGTGTGATCCCCTATCTGGGAGAACTACGTATGCCAGATCAGGTCATGGTATCCCCCAGCGGACCCTAGGAGTGATCCCCTATCTACGAGCTTCGTATACTGGAGTGGGTTATGGTATCCCCTAGCGGACCCTAGGAGTGATCCCCTATCCGAGGAGTTTGGCGGTTCTGTTGTTTCAGGGAGGTTTCCTCAGTGTTGCTATCCGACGAGCATGATCTCTCGGGTTAGTATCTGAGAGGTTTGTGAGATACTTGATGGAGTGCATCTCTCGGATGAGTTTCATCTAGGATGATAGTGATCTGGGAGTGTATTCTCCTGGTTGTGGACAATTGCTGGTGATGAGGTTGGTACCTCTTGTGGCTTTGTGGCGTGAGCTGAGTATATCTGGATTGTTCAAGGTGTATGTATGGGCATACACCTGAGCTGAGATGAATAGTTGTGTTTAGCCGACGATGGTCACGAGATGAAGTTTCTCTCTCTTCTGGGTTCCCTCTAGCTGGGTTGAGCAGACTGTTGACTTTCAGTTTCTCCATTTGGTTTTAGGTTTTTGGGGTTCCTACTGAGTATTTTTATACTCACCACTACATGGGATTTGTCGGCACATGTTTGTGTCTTGTGCAAACCACAAGCTTTTCGAGGGAGTCCCAGGAGGACCCAGAGCAGGTGGAGCTTAGTGAGCATGTTGACCAGGGTGTTTATCGAAGCTGTGATGAGGGAGCTTTTTGGCGGGTGTTTGAGGCAGCATTCCCATTCTTCAGAGCTGGTTGGACGCGCTTTGTAGTTTTCTTTTGGTGGGCCCAATTTTTCCCTATTGTACTTATACTGTACTCTGGTTGTGGGGTAGTGTATGCATGCATTTACTTTTCAATATTCTATATATCCCCACTGTTGCATGGAGTTGTTTGTGGGTGCGTGTGTACAAGCACCTTAGGCTAATGCCTCCCAAGTCTATGATAGCCTACTCGGCGCCGGTCGCCAGCCCCTGGCCTATTAGAGGCGGGCTTGGGGAGTCACGACTCAATCCTCGTTGGGTCAGGTCGTGACAGAATGTGGCTCTGGCACAAATGTACCTAGGGGTAAAACTCTAAAACACCAATTTGAGCTAGACTCGAATGGGAATTGGTGCACGACAACGGTCCTTGCTGCATTCTGGTTTGACACTCCCAGAGGATATAATTTAGATATGCATATTTCTTTATAAACTTCTAAAATATCTAAGAAAAGAAATGATAAATTGATAATTTAGTAATGATGTTGATATTTATTATTATGAATGATTAATTAAAAATTAATTAATAAATAGAGTTAAAAATAAATAAGATGGAGTTAAATATAAATAACAGCATGTTAAAATATAAATAACATGGAGTTAAAATATAAATAACATGGAGTTAAAACATAAATAATAGCATGTTAAAATATAAATAACATAGAGTTAAAATATAAATAAAATATAGTTAAAATATAAATAACATGGAGTTAAAATATAAATAACATGAAGTTAAAATATAAATAACATGAAGTTAAAATATAAATAACATGGTGTTAAAATATAAATAACATAGAGTTAAAAAATAAATAAGAGAATGTTTTGAGCTTCTTTCTTTTCTTGCACTGAATTGAATATCAAAATTTCAGAAATCATGGGTTTTATAAAATTTTGATATCCAATTCACTACAATAAAATCTAGAAGCTCAAAACATGTTGTTATTTATTTTTTAACTATATGTTATTTATATTTTAACTCACTAATTAGAAAGTTTACTAAGAAATATCCTTGTTTAGGATATAAGATCTTTTAAAATTTTAGTATCATAAAGATTGTATAGTTTAGAAGTAATAGTTATTCATTGAATGTGAGGTAAAATCCAACTTATTTTTAATAAGTTGTTTAATTACAGTTTCAATTTATAAAATCCAACTTATATTAGAAACCATCACTCTGAATGTCAATTACATTATCAAAATCTTGATCCGAAAACTTTATTTACGTAGAGAAGAATGTTTGTCTATGTGTACTGCTATGGGGTGGTTATTCAAACTGATCAAGGGGATTCTTACAGTACACAACTAGTAACATTGGTTAATACAACTGATTGTGTAACCCCATGTGACCTTCAAGATAGAATTTATGGCTCATTAAATCTAGGACCGAATCAGAAGATCAAGTCAATTGGTTATAGACATTTGCAGTTCTTGTCAACATTGTGGATTCTAGCTTGTCCATTGGTTGATGATGCATAATGGATCCAAACAATTAATTTGTTTTCTTAACAGTATGATGGTACCATAATGGAGTTATATGTTGATGTTTCTACTCTACAACAACGACATCCAATTATACAAAGATGTAGACATACAAGAGTTGTTGAAGATAGTCTGCCATATGAAGTTTAGACTATTCCAAATGATGCAGAGGACAACCTACATGATCTCCCGGATATACATGTTAACCCGAAATCTGATGAGGAGTTTTGTAATAACGAAACAGATGGTGATAGTAGGGCTGATGAGGAAGGAACAACGAATGTTTTGAGAAATTCCTTAGTTGTACAACATGCTTGACCTACAATAAATCATCCACCACTCTTTGCATCTTGGTCAGAAACAATGACATGTGTGCCTAAATTTGAAGAAAATGATCTCACACCTGCAAATGAGTTTCCCGGAGTTATACGAGATAAGTTTAGTGAGATGGACAAAACATTATTTGTTGGAAGGAATTTTCCAAGTGAATATGCATTAAAAAATACGCTAAATAGATTTCACATTGAGAGGCACTGTAGCTATTTAGTTTACGAATCAAATCATAGAAAATATGGCATACGATGTGAGAAGTATGGGGATGATTGTATATTTTCATTGAGGGAAATTCCGGACATTTTATTTGGAGGTTGGAGAATCACGAGGATTGAGGCAGCTCATACTTGCGTTCAGCCAAGCCTGACACAAGATCATACTTCATTGGATGTAGAATTTGTGTCATCCATTGTTGTTGGGATAATTAGAACATGTCAAGATGTTCCGATAGACATTGTGCAAGAGAGGATACAACAAAAATTCGGTTAGAAGATATCCAATAATAAGGCATGGAAGGTGAAACAGAAGGCAATTTTGATGGTCTATGGTGATTGGGATGACTCATATCGGGTGTTTTCGCAATTTCTAGCCATACTAAGGCATCATAACCAAGTTTTCTTCCATATGGATACAAACAAACATGTGTCTCACAATAACCGACTTGATTTATCTCGTATTCAATTTCATCGGTTGTTCTGGGCATTCCTTCCCTATATCTCCACCTTTCGTTTCTGCAAATAGTTTATTTATATTGATGGAACATTTCTGTATGGAAAATACAAGGGCGTATTGTTGATTTAGGCAACCCAAGATGGAAATCGTTCACCTCTTCTCCTTTCCTTTTCCATTATAGAGAAAGAAAACTATGAATCATGGAGTTGGTATTTGGCATGTATCAACACCCATTTCCACAACATTTGGGGTGTTTGTTTGATATCTGATTGGCACCGGGAAATTAATGGGGAAATCAGTGTGGATCTTGATACATGTAATTACCCAAATGCACATCATTGGTTCTGCATTAGACACATTGCTAGAAACTTGGATAAAAAATTCCACAACCAACCGATGAATAAGGCAATCACCAGACTTGGTACGCATTGTATTCGTTATTTTTTTCTATATCAACGTAAAGATAAATTCCAAATATGTGAAATATCATTTATTCTATATAGCATATGAGTCTGATCAAAGACGGTTTGAAGAATGTTTCGAACAAATCTGTCAGGTTAATGAAGAAGTTTACGATTATATGATTTGAATTCCAAAAGAAAAATGGACAGTGGAATATGATGGGGGGAAGAGGTACGGACACATGACCACCAACATTGTAGAGTGCATCAATTGTGTCTTCAAAAGGATCTACAAGCTACCTATAACTACCCTATTTCAGGAGACATTATATCATTGCGTTAATTACATTGTTGAGAGAGAGAAACTAGCATCAGATGGAATAAATTAGGGGCTAACGTACATAATACATTTGCAATTAGAGATTGAAAAGAATATTGAAGAAGCTTTTGGTTATCAAGTCTGCCTATTTCGACGAGAAGACTCTCAATTTGAAGTTCAAGAGAAGTCAAACCCCACCACAAAAAGCATTGGTGAGAAAATGGTGGTATTACTAGAAACGAGGAAATGTCAATGTGGATGCTTTTAGGCCTTATAGTTTCAATGCTCACATTCCATCACAACATGTGACTCTGTTAACATATCATGGGAAGCATATGTTGATCCAGTGTACTGGATGAACACCATTGCTAACTGTTATGTTGTACCATGGACACCTATTGGCGAGTTTTTTTATTTCTCAATGCTGGAAGGTCAACCAATAGTGGTACCTAATATGAATCGGTTACGTCCTCATGGGAGACCAAAGGCCAGTAGGATGTTAAATGAGATGTACTGGCCTCAAGAACAAAGACAGAGTTTGAGATGCAACATATGTCATCAAGAAGGTCATAATCAGAAACGATTCCCTAACATTGTTAGGTTGAGTTCACACTCCAATCCACAATGATGTATTGTCGTTATGGGGAGATTCTCATATTGTAAATTTTATGTTGTTATCTCTTCATTTTACCTCTATTTTCTAACCCCCAAAAGTGCAAATCATAATAGTAAACCCAGATACATCTTTTTTATACCGTAATCATAAAAATCTAATCCATAATCCTAAAAATCATTTCTCAAATCATTAACCTAAACCATAAAACGTTAAAAGAAATCCAAAATCCTAGTTCTAAAAGTTAAAATGTGAAACCATAATCTTTAAATCCTTAAATTGAAAACATGAACCGTAAGCCCAAAAACATATTCCATTTACATCGGTTTTCAAAACATTATGTGATTTAGAAAATAATCATGAAGCATATAACCAGATTATCTAGAAAAATCATATATCAATATGACTAATGTTCCCTACAAATCCTGATAACTCATGCATAAACTTCTAGGGAATAAAGGAGCACCCAAGAAATTTAACCCTCCTTTATTGTTAATGAAGTCATAGAGACAAATCAATCTTGATCTAGTAATAGAATAACACCCCAAAAAGTGAACTCTCTTACATAATTAAAATATGAGCCCAAGTACTACACCTTCCACCTGTATACCCAATGATCACATTTGAGATATATATAAAATTATTTTTAATGGGCATTATAACATTCAAAAATAACAAAATACCCTTTCTTGATATAAAAACATTCTTTGAAAACTAGATCCCACTTTATTTCACAAGTCTTTAAAAACACCCTTCTATTTACCAAAATTAGAGGAAACTATATTTTATCAAAAAACCATTCTAGAAAATAAAAATTTCGTAGCAATTATATTATAAAACAATTTATAAAACAAAGTGAAATCACGATTCATCCAACATAGATTAAAGACAGAACCATTTATAGGACTTGAATGATCCATGATGTGAATCCTTGAAAAAACTTTAATTGTTTATATGAAGATGACTGAAACCATACTACTCAGTTAGCATGCTACCCATTGTTCACAGGTTGTGATATAGGGTGGTCCATATCGATCGATCAGGGTGCGTTGAGTGCACCATTTTCATCACACAGAGCCTCCTCCTGCCATTAAACCATACTTGCATCGTGCTGGTTTCTAAAGAATTACAATATCATATTCTACAATTATAGACCTTCACCTGCTAGGTGCACCCATGGAGAGGTGGAGACCAGAGACTCACACATTCCACCTACCTGAGGGAGAGATGACCATCACCCTCTAGGATGTGGCTTTGTTTCTTGGTCTTTCTATCCAGGGGAGACCCGTTATTGGATCCACTCGGGTTTCTTGGCCCGACCTTGCTCAGTGCTTGTTAGGTGTTGACATTTTATCTGATCGTAGTGCTACTGATGGAGCATCGATATCTAGGCCTTGGCTGGAGGCACAGATTCTAGTTTTAGCGGATGATGCTGACGAGCAGACGGTGATGCGTTATGAAAGTGCATATATATTACGACTTATTGGAGGGACCATGTGTACGGATCATTCAGGAATACACATGCACATGATGTATCTACCCCTGCTAGAGGATTTTGATCAGGCATGGATGTACTATTGGGGATCTTTCTGCTTGGCATACACATACAGAGCATTATGCAGGATATCCGACAGGTGGCACATAGGTCTCGGGGGATGCATCATCCTTATTCAGATGTTGGCATGGGAGAAAATCCCCGCATTCTGCCTTGATCTTGCTGGTCCGCCAGTCGAGATGGCGGTGCTATATGATGCGCCACATGGACACTGGTATGATCACTCATTTCAAGTAGTTTAGGATGCTACTACAAGTTATTGACTTTAATTTATCATTATTTATCACTATTGATGTTGTATTTTATAGGTGGTGTCAGTGCCACAATTTCAATGCAGTTCCAAGACACGATTTGGCCATATATCGGCTCGAGTTGGACTTTCTCTTACCCCATCAGGTATGTATATACAATCTATAACTATCTAAAAAAATTAATAATAACATCATTTTTGTAGTTAACAGTTTTTCTAACAAGGTTAATATGTTATTTCATATTTTATGGGTTTTATACAGGTCTGTTATGGACCAGTTGCCTCCATACTGCACGGTTGGTCTTGATGATGTTACGGATGTAGTGCCACTCATTCACATTCATATTGTTGAGTGGCACAAGCCTGATAGAGTCACACGCCAGTTTCTCTTCACTCAGTGGATTCCATTACAGTCAAGGAAAACAGTTCAGCATCATGGGATGAAGCTGACAGGGAGGCAGGATGACGACTGTCATTGAGTAAATGCTATATTTCTCGACTGTTGGCACAAACATGCAGAGTTTCGCATCCAGGAAATTGCTACGGTGTAGTTCTCTCTTTCATCGCAGCACGAGTATGAGCCATGGTATAGACTGAAGTCTATATTGTATCTTACCCGAGCCGGCAGAGAGATGCATACGATTGTAAGTCAATTAAATTATATTACAATGTTTGTTGAGTCATTTTATAATTCATTTTTAATATATTTATAGGAGAGTCAGACAAATAGAACAATTGATATAAGTGATGAGGTTGCGGATAGAGTCTTCAGCCGGGAAGCCGTTCATGGTCAAGCGTTGGAGCTGAGGTCATCTGTCCGTGCGTTTGAAGAGAGCCTCTTCGAGCGTCCGACATAGAGAAAGCAGGTTCCTACCGTAGAGGAAGATCCTGTAGCAGCGGCTGGTGCTGAGGATCCATGACCACGACGATGTAGACAGTGTCGTCCTGCATGTTAGGCCTCACCAGTTCCACAGGCAGAGGTTGGCCCACTAGTAGTCCAGTCTGAGCCGATGCAGGATGTGCCCCAGCTGTCATGTGATCCATCCTTTTTGACATGATATCCTCAGTTTTTCCATCGTGGGTGCCATATAGAGCGCATCTATTGGGTCCAGAGTCATCGTAGCCTTGGGCTCCATACCCATCGCAGATTTGGGTATAGCACCACCATATGATTTGTTCTCCACTGCGATGATGTCGGGTTCTTCTACCATCAAGGTGGGACAAGGATCAGGAGGGCCATACGAGGTGGTATCGAAATTTTCTCCCACTGGCACAGAGGTGGGGGATATGACAGTCGACGTTCCAGCGCCCGAGTACCAGCCCTCTCCGGGTCATCAGACACCCCAGAGATCTGGCCGCGGACGTCCTATTATTAGACCACCCTGTGGGACATGATCTCCTCACTGTATACATAGACATTGATTTTTTATGCACATTTATATGTTTTATGTCTATGAAAATGAAAAACTATATTTTATGAAATTATTTATGTTAGACCACCATGTGGGATAGGATCTCTTCACTGTAGACATCGACATTGATTGTTTATGTTCATTTATATTTTTTATGTCTATAGAAATGAAAAACAATTTATTAGCTTCCAAATCGTCTACATGAAACTTAGAAATGTTTCAATTACATGACTTTTATAGACTATAAAATATAAACCATAAGACCAATCTAAATGAAACATTAAACATTCATTAAACATACAACCAATTTTTGTAAACACAAATCATTTCATAACAACTGTCCATGAAAAATAATTTATTTGCATTCAAAACAGCCTACTTGAAACTTAGAAATGTATCAAGTACATGACTTTAAAAGACTATAAAATATAAACAATAAGACCAATATAAAAGAAATCCTAAACATTAATTAAACATAGAACCAATTGTTGTAAACACAAATATTTTCATAGCAACTGTTCATGAAAAATAATTTATTAGTTTTCAAAACCACCTACTTGAATGTTAAAAATGTTTCAAGTACGTGACTTTTAAAGACTAAAATATAAAACATAAGACCAATCTAAACAAAAACTTAAACATTCATTAAACATATAACCAATTGTTGTAAACAAAAATCATTTCATTACAACTGTTCATGATAAATAATTTATTAGTTTTCAAAACCACCTACTTGAAAGTTAAAAATGTTTCAGGTACGTGACTTTGAAATACTATAAAATATAAAACATAAGACAAATCTAAACGAATCCTTAAACATTCATTAAAAATATAACCAATTGTTTTAAACACAAATCATTTCATAACAAGTCTTCATGAAAAATAATTTATTAGTTTTTAAAACTGCCTACTTGAAACTTAGAAATGTTTCAAGTATGTGACTTTAAAAGACTATAAAATATAAACCATAAGACCAATATAAAAGAAACGTTAAACATTCATTAAACATATATGATTCAACCCCGCATCAATATGATGCATGGTGTCACTAGTATCACATACATCTATAATAATTTATGCATGAAAAAATGTTATATCTCCTTTCATGGAACAACAAAATCCTTTCTTCCACCTGCCATATCCATATCCATATCAACATCCAGACGCATAAGGGTATGTTCAAAGATATACCACATGAAATTCTCATACGTTCCCATTCCATCAAATATCAACCCCTTCAACACCACCATGGATCCAACCATTTTAATTTCTTCTACAATTGTCACCCTATTTCCGCACGCCCAGTTGATCAAATGAAAACACCAATGATTCCACATAGCCCATTGAACTCTTCTTCCCCAAATATTTATCTTTTATCATCTTAAAAAGGCCACTGTAGGACCTCCTTAATCTATCCATTCCAAACACTCACATACAAGTATACTATAAACATAAAAACCAGAAAACATTTTGTTTTTTATGTTTATAGTATACTTGTATTTGAGTGTTTGGAATGGATTGATCAAGAAGGTCCTAGAGTGGACTTTTGAAGATGATAAAAGATAAAGATTTGGTGATGAAGAGTTCAATGGTCTATGTGTAATCGTTGGTGTTTTCATCTGATCAACTGGGCGTGCGGAAATAGGGTGACAATTGTAGAAGAAATTCTAATGGTTGGACACATGGTGGTGTTGAAGTAGTTGATATTTATAGGAATGAGAACATATGAGAATTTAATGTGGCATATCTTTGAACATACCCTTATGCGGCTGGATGTTGATATGGTTATGGACATGGCGGGTGGAAGAATGGATTTCGTTGTTCCATGAAAGGAGATATAACAGGTTTTCATGCATCAAAGATTATAGATGTATGTGATACTAGTGACATTGTGAATCCTATTGATGCGAGGTTGACTCATATATGTTTAATTAATGTTTAACTTTTTGTTTAGATTGGTCTTATGGTGTATATTTTATAGTCTTTCAAAGTCACGTATTTGAAACATTTCTTTGTTTCAAGTAGGTGGTTTTGAAAACTAATAAATTATTCTTCATGAATAGTTGTTATGAAATTTTTTGTGTTTACAACAATTTGTTATATGTTTAATGAATTTTTAAGGTTTCGTTTAGATTGGTATTATGATTTATATTTTATAGTCTTTCAAATTCATGTATTTGAAACATTTGTAACTTTCAAGTAGGCGGTTTTGAAAACTAATAAATTATTTTTCCTGAACAGTTGTTATGAAATGATTTGTGTTTACAAAAATTGGTTATATGTTTAATTAATTTTTAAGGTTTCATTTAGATTGGTCTTATGGTTTATATTTTATATTCTTTCAAAGTCACGTACTTGAAACACTTTTAACTTTCATGTAGGAGGTTTTGAAAACTAATAAATTATTTTTCATGAACAGTTGTTATGAAATTATTTTTTTACAACAATTGGTTATATGTTTAATGAATGTTTTATGTTTCATTTAGATTGGTCTTACTGTTTATATTTTATAGTCTTTCAAAGTCACATACTTGAAACGTTTCTATGTTTCAGGTAGGCGGTTTTGAAAGCTAATAAATTAATTTTCATGAACAGTTGTTATGAAATGATTTGTGTTTACAACAATTGGTTATATGTTTAATGAATGTTTAAAGTTTAGTTTAGATTGGTCTTATGGATTATATTTTATATTCTTTAAAAGTCACGTACTTGAAACATTTCTATTTTTCAAGTAGACGGTTTTGAAAAAAAAAATTAAAAACTAATATTTTTTGTTAGGTGAAAGGCGGAATCCTCCTGAACATTTTTTATGAATTATGTATATAAATAAATTTATAAACAAAACAAAACAAAAAAAATTCAAAATTTTTTTTTCTTAGGGTAAAGGCAGCATCGCAGGTGCTGCCTTTCAGCCCCAGTGGAAAGGAGGCATCCACGATGCTGCCTTTCACCAGTAATGCAAAGGCGGCATCCACAATGCCACATTTGAGGGGCATTTTGAAAAAAAATCGACCTAACCGTTTTTTGAATTTTTTTAAAATGTATTAAAAAAACTCCTCAGATATGGGATGACAGTGTAGGTCAGCCAGAACTAGAGCCGAGCAATACCAGGCGACTCGAGCTGTGGGGTCTGTCGGCAAAGGACAATGGTCAGGTGGGCTGGAGGAACCTAGCTCCGAACAAACAACTGCGAGAAAATAGGGGGTCAGGTGTGGGTGGATGTGCTCACCGAGGAGAAGAGTCCAACGGTGGGAGGGATAGGGTTGGACTGAGGAGATTCGGCGGCCGGGGTGGAGCTATCCGGTGGGGACCCTGGTGGGAAGTGGTTCAGTGGAGGAATAGGTGTCCCTCCCTGATTTTTTTTTCAAAATGATGATTATTTTTAGTTAATGTTGACCCACCCAAAAATACAAACCGACCATATTTTAGTCCTTAACATTTCAGATACTAAAAATAGTCTTTTGAAAACATTTATTAATTTTAAAAGACTCACCGGTGGAATAATATTTGGTGGCCAGAAGTCACTATTTTTTTGAACGGAATTCCACTGGTGATTGCATTCATCGGAAAATATAACATCACAGTTTTCTGGTATAAATATTAACATACCAATATACCCACAAAATATGATTTCAATCTGTATTCAGAACATAAGATGGTCTTAACATGGCCATCCGATGTCTAATTTTTACGTTTTCTGCGGCGTTGGGATTAGAACGATTTCATTTATAAAATTTAATGAAAATATAATTTTGTTTGGCTTAAAATATTCATGCATCCCTCTGATACCAATTGAATGTTCAAGGCATGCAGCGAAAGCCTCAAAATGTGAGTTAAAATTTTTTCCATTGACCATCGACATGAACTCATCAACATCGGTGAATTCGCCTATTTACCATCCAAGGATCTCACATGAGGAATTTTAAGTAAAAATTAATTAAAACCGTAATTACCATGTTAGATCGAAATCTTCGCTCGACGTTTGCTCATCATCGGCGATCGCTGCTCAAAGAATATAAAGTTAAGTTCCTCTAGATCATCCACACACCCTTTAAGAAACTACGGGAGCACCAATTGTCGAATTATTAGTGATATCATAGAGATATGACGACACCTTCAATGTTCCAATAATAACAACATCACCTTGCTTGTGATGCATGAGAGAGATCCTGATCTGAACTCCTCAATCTAGATCCCTTCCCTCTAGGATGATAGAGAGAGTGAGAGAGAATAATTGAGAGAGTAGTTGTGAATATTCATTGGTGAATCTATATCCTTTTGTATTTACAATGTGTTTTCTATTACCTGGAATTCCCTCCCCACACATGAATAATTAATACACTAAAAAATACATATTCTGAAAATCTTATTGAGTATTAAATATTATTATCAATTTATTGTGACATAAAAAATATATTATTTGATAAAAACTGTGCCAAAATATCGACTCATCATTCCTGAAAATATTAAATGAACCGATAGTATTTTAAACTAAAATTTGTTCAAATAATATTTTCATGTATTTACTTTAAAACCTTTAAATGTATTTAAAAAAAAATTAATGCCAATTATTCTTAACATGAATAATAATAATTTATTTATTTATTTTGGGATTGTATATCCTTGGAAAAATACCATACCCCTATGGTGGGGCCCACTATGTCTAATATACCTAATCAAATTAATATAGAAGATTCTTTAATACGCTATTGTGTGTGATGCTCTTGGATATTATCTCAATAGTAGTGAATACCATTCATAGACCAAGATCGAGATCAGACAACTCATCATGGCCCTTAAATACACAAGGATAATCACAATAGCAACAACCAACCTATAAACACAGACTATGTATTATAATCTATTTGTCTTTAAATATCTCATAAAGTGGGAAGCACACCTACATCACCTCCCTTTTCTTGATTTATAGTTTTTTATCTAACTAAATGGATTTAACCATGAATTCCATGTCCATGGTCTTATTAAGTAACTACCATCCTCATCAACAAGGCCCGAGATATATATCTTCTTCAACCTGGAAGCAACAAATACTTTCTTGACCATTCAACCAGTGCCATAACACCAATTATGCCCCCAACAAATCTACCTCGTGACAATTTCATTATCGTGGTTTTTTCCTTGCATCAAAGCACGTGATCAAATGACAGACATTGGTAACGATCTCACATCAGGAGGTAAATACACATGTCTATAGAGAGGAAAAAATAATGACACCTGAAACATGTGTCATTCCAATTGGTGGGTTTTTTCCATGATCTCGCTACTAGTGATCACCAAGTGCGAACTTCATGAGAAGAGGTATCAATGCCTATGTACCCCCAACACATGATAGTCAAACATCTATTTTTTCCAGCCGGTTAGATGTATATAGACCAGAATACCATTGTTTAAGATTAATTTCATAGTATCTTGAGGTTCTACTTATAGATTGGTATCTTCTATAACCTTTTCATATGACAATTAATCTATTGACATTACTATTTAAATAGTAGACACAAAAAAAAAATATACACTATAATGGTATGTAAACATCATGTATATCCCACTGTACAAATGATATGGGAATCAAAAGTACAGTATAGTTGTGTCTAGGGTACCAACTATTATAAGATATTCAACTTCAGTACTGGAAAGTGCTATAGAATATTTCTTCTAGCTGGACCATGAAACTAACACTTCTCATATGAAATGACATGTTATTGATGAAATTTTTCTATCTAATCTATAGCCTCTAAATTCAGAATTTGTGTAACTTTTAAGAATAAAATAATTTTTTTACGAATAAAATAGGTCAGGTTCTGAAGATCCTTTAAGGTGATAAAAAATGTATTTTTCAACTTTTAGATGAAATTCCTTCAATTTTTATTGAAATATCACACATAAACAAACTCAAAATGATCCCTATTAAAATTTTTGTAATATTTTGTAAAATTATTATCATACTTATACAAAGTTTTTGATATACCAGTTTACTAGATCCACCACGATCTAGTTTTATAGAAGGTCCTATAGAGTAATTATAATTGATGCATTGTTGAAACAAAAATGTTTTGGTAAATCTATAAAATATTTTGGTTGAGTTAAGATATTTCCTTTAGTTTTTTGAGATATTTATAAATTAAAGGAAAAGTTGAGTTCAACTATCATGCTTATTTCAAACACATTTTTTGTAAGTTCAAAAAAACTTTTAGAATGAGTTTCTATAGTTGAACCATATATAATGTCATCGATATTAATTTAAAAAATAATGGTATATTTAAAAAAATTATTCATAAAAATAGATGGATTAAGATTTCCTTAAATTATTTTGAAGAAACTATCCTATAAGTCTGTTAAACTATACTCTTTAATATTTTTTAAGTCTATGGAGTGATTTTGTATGTTTAAAAACATTTATAGGGAATTTAGTATCTTCAAAACCTGTGGATTATTTAACATAAAATTCCTCTTGAATATATCTATTATGAAAGTAAATTAAAACATTCATTTGAAATAATGTAAAATTTAGATGTTTTGAAAAGGTTAGTAAGATTCGAATTGATTCAATCTTAACTACTGGTAGAGAAGGCTCACCATAATCTATGCCTTCTTATTAAAAATAACCCAAAGTGACATGTATTTATTTATTCCTAAAATTGATTCCATTTTCATCACCCTTTTTTCTAAAAACCCATTTTACTCTAATTATAAGTGTATATTTAGGTCATTCAACTAAGGTCTAAATTCTGTTTTTTCAAATTAATTGAGATCTTCTTGCATGAACCTTATCCAACTTTCATTGGCCAAGGTATCAAATTACATTTTAAGAAAAAATTGTGATAGAAATTCATAATACACATATTGATTACATAAAAATATTCTATTTTTATTTTATTGGCTTATATTTAAAATAATATAATTAGTTGGATGAATCAATATGATTTGACTGATTTTAGGTAAAGTTGTAAGTTGATCCCTAATTAACAATTGTATGTATTTCATTTAAGTGACTTCAAAATAATGAAATTTTGTTTCTCTTTATTCCATTGGATGTAATACTAATGGTCATGAATTATCTACTCATAAACATAGAAATTAATTTTCAAAAACATCAACGGGAGGATTTAATTCTGGAGATTAGATAAAAATTAAATGATTTATTTTAACATACATTAAATGAATAATTTCTCAACAAAATTTGTTTATCTGTTTAAAACTCTATAAGCCTTAAAAGTTGTAAAATAAAAAAAAAACCCTTCATCATCCTTAGGATCAAATTCATAAATTTTATTTTAGTATTCAAAACAAATAATTTATAACTAATGTCTCTAATTTAATAATGTTTTGGATTTATTTTACAATTTTAACTCATACAGAGCTTTATTAAGTAAAGGTCAATGTAAGAATAAATTTATAGTATAATAAGAAGCACTAACAGTCTCGGCCTAATTTTTTTTTTTGAAAAAAAATGATCAAATAAAATAGTTCATTTAATTTACTAAATAATTCTATTTTTTGTTCAACTACACCATTATTCTCTAGTGTTCTTGATAATGGAAAAGTACAAGTAATACATTTCTTACAACAGAATGATTCAAAAACTCATTATCTATTAAAATAGGATAATATTCATTATATATATTATTATTTTCCTTTTTTCATTGTTTATAAACATTGGTATTATTTCATTTTATAATTTGAACTCCATTTCTTATCATGTTTTTACTTCTTGCTCATATTCACTAATACTTGGTATAATTATTCATCAACTTGTAAACCAACCACTATAATTTATTATAATTTCATATTTTATGATAGGTCACACATGTGTTGGGAAACATTTCATTCATCTATTGAACATTAATGTTTACATTAGAAGACCACAAAATTGGGTCTTCAAGACCACAAATTCTAGGAGATGCAAACTAGACAACAGTCCATTAACCTGCATGTTGTGGACATTTAAGAGATCCAATGTAGCTATAATTTTAACTAATGATATAGTAAATCAAGAAGAACATTTTATTACTCTATAACTAGGTGTATTTTGGAATTTTCATGTAGGATTTAGGAATACCAAGTGGATGAAGAAATTTTGGGTGAGATTCAGTGGACCATAATAACATCCCATTATTTTTTTCATAGCTCTCTGACTATGAGGTCAAATGAGATAAAATTTTTACATATGTTAGAAGACAATAGGATATTTTATTTCTTATTCTAGGGACCATGTAAATTTTTCCATATAAATGAAATTTTTGGAATGTAGGTTGGAGGGATGCTAATTAGATCCAATTTCATGCCAAGGGTGGAAAGTCTAAATTACACAAAATTTCCACCCACATTTGCCTACTATACACAAGTGAGAAGACATGTGTTGTTGGGGTTTCCATGAAAGCATCCTAAAATTTATATTTATGATAAATTTTTGAAGGATTATATAGGATGACTTATAAATTTTCATTGTAACGTTATGATGTAAATTTACCATTGTAATCACATTTTTTCTCTAGAAAGTTGTTCTAATAAAAATTAGTTTAAAAAATTCCAATTTATTCTTATATTTTATAATTATTAACATTTTGATACTATTTCATCAGGGTTTGAATTTTTTCACAGAAAAAATTGTTAAATTATTCACACAACCATGTAGTGTTCGCTATTTCATTATTTTAAATTCATCAATTTCATCCTTGTGAGTCTACTCTTATCTCTATTGAGATAATATAATAAATGTAAGGATAAACCTATTATGGGTTGATCCAAGAGAGTATCATGTGGTCATATTAGATTTTAGTTGTCACTCTATAAATGTGTATTCATTTATTTTATTTGATATTTCCATTCCATTATTTTCTTAATCTCTCTTCCTTATTGAATTTTATTACAAATTTTTTCATGTTCTAAAAAGATAATTTACATTTAAGTGATCACGAAAATTATTATCCAGGTGTATATGTGATAAACATGTGTATAGAAGGTTTTAAATCAGTAAGTGATGAGTTTAGTTTTATTTCATTGAATGAATCCTTCTCGAGTTAGTGAAATTAAAATAATTTAAAATGGAATCCATCAAATCAACACTTCACAATATCATAAGATCAAACCATTCTCATAAATTTAATTTAATTAGGCCTTCTTTATTCAAGGTACCTTACAAAAATCACCCCCAGATTTGGATTGTTAAGATACAAAATTTTACTCTCTAGAATGGTTGTGTATTAGGTTTTTTTCATGTCTCTATAGATTAGACAACCCCAATTATTCTAATACTGATCACTTAACCCACTGGGTAAATTTTAGAGTGGACAAAATATGAATTCACACAGTCACCACCACGATCACTCTAGAGAGTAATCAGAGGAATATTTTTCTCATTTTTAAGAGAAGTGTGAAAAGAATTTAAAAAGGTAAAATCATTATATTTTTATATGAGAAAATAAAATGAAGTAAATAACGTTCGACCATCAACCAAGACATACACATAGTGTTTTTCACCAATGTTTCTAGTTTTTATTGGGCCAAATAAATCAATGTACAGTAAAAATAAAGCTTCAATAGTTATGACTTCACTTTTTGTTGGTGTGAAACTTGACTTATTCTTTCTTACCATATTGACAGGAATCATAGAATCATGTGAACTTTAACTAATTTTATTATAGTTCCCTAACATGTCATTTCGTAGAAATTTTAGTTAAAGATCAAAAAATTAAGTGACATAATATTTTATTCCACAACCTTGTAAAATATTGAGTTTCACTAAAATAAGGAAAATTATGATGACTCAAGTCTTCCAAGTCATGAATTTATGAATTATCATTCATATTGGAAGATAGAATGAAAGAACAAAATGAAATTTGAATTGTGTATTTATTATTCCTAATGTTTATAGGATAAACCGCATAAAATATTTTACTAATGATTATAAGATTTTGATTATGTCCAAAACATATAAAATATTTGAAATTATTAATTTCTTAAGAAATGAAACATCACACATTTTGATAATTTCACCTTATGAGTTGTCTCCAAGAGTGAATCATCCTCCATTTAGCTTTCTCAAATTCTGAAAGATGGAATTATCACTAATAATGTGTCTAGAATAACCACTAACCATGTAACATTTTTTTCAGATGTTAGTAACCATCCTTTTTCCTTAAAATAAAAAAAATATGTTCTTGGTACCCATACTTTGTCTGGTCCTGTTATGTTAGAAAATAAAATTTCAAAATCCACATCTGTCTAACTATATTATATTGAATAACCATTAGTTCATTATATTGGTTGGAATTAGTAACTCAATATAAGGGGTGAATTGAGTACCCAATAAAATTTATGTCCAAAATAAGATCAAATAAAATAACCCAAATGATTAAAATAGCCCAGTTAATGAAATAGTATACCGATAGAAGTTCTGATCTTTTATAAGATTTCACAAAGAGTGATTTAGTGTAAGTTAAAATAATTATGAAAAGAATGTTATATTTTGAAATGAATTTATTTAATTAAAATCTTATATAAACACTAATTTAGACTAACTCACCAAAGTAGTGGTTTTTTTATAGTTTGAAACAATTTTTTTAAATCTTATAAAAGAAACAAAACAAAACATACAAAGGAATAAATATAATATGTTCAATATCAAGAAAAGACATAATCCTATCCCCTAGGAAATCACCTGCTTCCAAGCATATTATATAAAATAATCTTAATCCACAACCCATATTGGGTATACAACGGAAAATTGACATTCCAGACTGCACAAGGACCTCTTCCTCCACAATTGTGGGAATAAAATTGACACAATCCCCATAGGTACCTCTTCCATGAAATGTGTGTAAACATGTTTAATTGAAGTTGAGAAGATATTGAGTATCTTATAGTTAAAGTATAGGAGACAATTTGTGTATTTAATATACAAAGTAAATCATACACTACTCGTAATGTAAAAAAATAAAGAATTAAAATAATGATGTATAGAAGATAGTATAGCTTGGTCTGATGTTATCTAAAGAAAGAGACTCCTTGTATATAGCTTTAATAGAAGATCTAGTCTTGATTTTGAAAATTGTAGTAAAACAGGGTATCATAAATTCTCCTCTTCTGACTGTGGGAAGGAACATAAATTTTGACAAGATTCAATCTTCCACTGTTGGTTGTAGGTAAGAATGCTTCATGTAAGTCACACTTCAAGAACTATCTTGTTCATTCAATATTAAAACTCTCTTCTATATGCTATATATCACTATTTGTATTAGTTGTGTCTCAAAGTGTGTATCTGTATCATGATATCCCAGATGAAGGAGTCGGATTCCTAATAAATAAGACACATGCATGAACATACATCTGGATCCTCTGCTCCTCATACTAATTGTCTAAAAACCATTTAATAAATCTATGAAATGGTTTAATAACAATCATTAAAATAACTCTTGTTATTAAATTCGATTATATATCCATTAAAAATATTTAATTCAAAGTAAACGGAAATAGTTATGGGGAGTCTTTTGAATGGTGATACAAATTTGGCAGTAACTTGTGTTAGCATTGAGTTAGAACAATGGTGATTGAGGCTGATGGTAGGTCATATTCAATGGCGAATCGTCTCAACAGAGATTCTTTTCATCACTTTAACAAATTTCTTTGCAGATTGTAAAGTGTGACTATAGGAAATCTTCAATGATTACTTCATTCTAGTAGTATCTCTTTTTGAAACCTTTCCAAATTTTTATCCTATTGGCGAATCGTCTCTAACAGTGGGTGTTTCAATCACTTTTACAAATATTAATCTTACCGGTGACACTTCCCTGATAGTATGTGTTTCCATTACTTTTCAATTTTTTAAATGGGGGGGTGACTCGTCTATGAATATAGTTGTTTCCAACACATTTAAAAAAAATTTCTACACACTTATATTATAAAAATGCATTATAAAGCATAAAATTCATTAATAACATAAGAAACGTGATTTTGTGATCATTAAAAAAAGGGAAAACAATCTCCCCATTTTTTTATGATCACAAATCATGGCATTGTTATAAACGATATATATAAAAAACTACGGTTTTAAAATAGATCAGATTAGATCTTTAAAAAGATACAATAAATGTTTTATCATAATGGTATCAAATATATTATGTACCATGTATATGGTATAAAAATAATAAATTAAAATACATATGGTTTCAAGGGTACTCAAATAGGAAACAATACGATAGGTAATAAAAAATATAATATTAAAGAAAATATGATATGAAAGAATTATCACTATAAAAATAATAGATAAATTATATAGAGTCATTCTCCCCCTTTTGGGATTATCTAAAACTGAAAATAAAATAGGAAATAAAAATAAATAGAAGAGGAACAATAAGATAATTTCCTTTGGAACATGGAAATTTAAGTACATCAAAAATTATACAACAAAAAATTATGAATACATTACCTAAAAAGGAACAAAAATATAATATACACACTTTTTAGGCTATATAGAAGGTTCAAGTGGAAATTTTTCCATTACTTTTTTAGAACTAGAATACTTAGTAGTTTGGGATAAGGCAACAATAAGGATGGATGTTGGAACACAAATTAGAGAAAGATACTCTCTGATAATGATAGGCCTTAGATGCTAGATAGATTATTTGGTAGTCAAACTAGAAGGTTGGTAATGAGCAGGTAAGGGTGAATTAGTATCTCTGGTTACACTTGGTTTCAAGAACTGTGGATCAGAGGCTGGAGGGGTGAGATGAGCAGTAACTAGAATGGTATCATGATCCACCACTGTAGTTATAAAAATTTGGAGATAGGGTTTTTTCAAATTTATAAATCCTATAATTATATTTCCTCCCCTTTCCATAGTTCTGAAAAGTAATTTTTATCTTTCATTAATATCTTGAAAACTAGAGTGATCACTGTAAAAGGAATCACTTGTTTATTAAAAGCTTGAGTGACTAACGATGTTATGTTATTTTCAGCAAGAAATTTGAAATGATATTTGAGTTCAAGCTTAGTATAAATCCAAGATATATAATACTTTATAACCATTTTAACTATCTCTCTATCATCTTTAATATTTTTTATATATTCTCTAACCATCATATGCACATGATCACTATTATGCAAGATTTTCCTTAAACATTCATGAGGGAGGTCTATTACATCACCGAAAATACAAAAAAACTCTTCCCTAATAATATTCACGATAAAATCAAGATCAAGAGAAGGAGGTGGATAATTAGAGGTAGAAGACAAGGAATAAATGTTCTCCACTTCTCTATCAATGCAGACATAGAATCTGTAAAGGAAGATCTCATCTCAACCACTATAGATATCAAAGTCTCTAATTCATTTTCTTGCCTTATGTTATCTATATTTACTTCTTGAATTTGATGCATCATCTTTGGATGGATGTGATTTATCACAAGTTTAGGAATATTCCTTGCATATTTCTCACTTAACATAGTGAAATGTGGTTATTTATTCTTCAATATCAAACCAAAATCAATGATCATACTCTCTATAATGGATTCCATACTAACTCTTGTAACAATATCAACTGGAAGTGATGAAAAAATTAGTGCAAGGAAAGGAGTATAGGCAAATGTTGATGCATTGGCATCCAAATAAAATCTATAGAGCTGTCAAGTAGTATCTATTTGATCTATCAGTAATCCCTTGGGGTTAATTTCTTCTCAAATATAAGGTCTCTCATTTTATGAATATGAGTAGTCCAGACCTATTCATACTTAACCTGGGTATATGACCCATTACTCAAGATCTAGGATGTTCAAAATTCTTTAATACATTTCATGAGAATTAGATACTAATAGATCATCTTATAGAGCCTCAATAATGGTAGATACAATGTCCATTTTCTCATCAACTAACTATTCACCAATAGTCTGCTCAAAAACCTTCTACACATCAACAATAGGTACAGAATGATCTCCATCAATAAGATAATCAGGGAAAATATGTATTTAACTAGGCTTAGGGATCCATTCCCTCAATAGATGCTTTCTTATCATCTCTATCAGTAATATCCATATCCTAGACTAACCTGGGGCAATCTTTAGATTTTGAGGAAACTAATAAATCAGAAGAGGATCCAAGTACCAGAGGCATCTCAATATTCTCAGCACCAATCAAACCACTAAGACCATCATGTTTTAATCTACCATCAATATTATCTTAAACTTCATTACCCTCATCTTTGTTAAATCCATTTTATTATTTATCTTCACCCTCTTCTTCATCATCATCATTATAATCACCATTTTATTCAAAAGATTTAGAAGATATTTTGAACTATTATTCAATAGAAACATTTTTTTCTTCCTCTTCACTTAGTTATTTTAAAATATTCTCTTGGATAGGGTTATATCTAGATGGGATACGTGAACCAAAAGTAATATAAAGTGAAATATAAGGCAGGTCTGGGTCACTACCATCATCAACTGAAAATACCTCCTCCTTATATCTTGAAGCAACAACTTCCTCTACCTCCTCATATGAATAATTAACAACATCATCTAGATCCAACCTAAGATCCTAAATATTATTCAGTCTAGTTATATGATCAACAATATTAGATCATCATATATCCTGTCAACATCATCAACCCACTATCTTCTCCATATGTTACAACTTATCATCATTCTTTTACAAATGAAACTTTCCATGAAAAATCATCTACATTTTACAACTATTTATTCTCCTCCATCAAATAATCTATTGGAATCAATTATAGGAAAAATTAACATAGGATATATTAGATAATTTGATTGGTAATATGGATTTAACATCTTCATCATGTGAACCACCAGGTATCTGGATATATTTATCTTTTCTCCTCCATTTATATGGAAAAGTAGATAAACATCCTAATACCTCATTATGGATAAATCAAATTTCCTTGGTCATAACATATATTTAATGAACGTGTAAAGTATATGGAATTAACCATAAATCTCGATGGAAACTGGTCTTCTCACAATTTCATCTCTAGTCAATTTAGTCAAAGAATTATCATATACAACTTTATCACTATCATTGGGAACAGTTCCTTTATAATCATTTGAAAAAACATTGTGAGCTACTTTCAAACATCATTCCCATTGTGTTGAAGACAAGACAACATTTCATCTATTTATTATGCTTCATACCCAATCTTCATCATCATCAAAACTGAACTTGAAAAACTGATAGAATTGGAGAACTAACCTAAGATAGAATGGTATCACATTACAAGAGAACCACCTTACCAATCACTAGTCTTGAAAAACATTAAGAACCAAATACTATCTCGATATAAACCATCCATCATGTAATTATTTTTAGGTTACCACAACATGATTCAAAATCTTTGGCTTCACAAGCTCAATAGAAGAACGACCTGACTCTCCATTCTACTTCTTTGAAGGACGTGACTCATACAATGAAGATTTATAAGCTCTTTTAATAGTAACCATGATTATTGGCTCATAAGTATTGGGAGAATTTTAGGTAAGGCCGATAGTTAGGGGTAAAAGAGGCATGATAAGGCTCAAGATAAATTCCCGAGAGAGTTAGTATTGAAATTAGAAAACTTTCTAATTTATATAATTTAGGGATTTAGAGATTTAAAGAATTGAAAATTGAAATAATAATTAAATAAAAAAAACAAAAAACAAATAAAAATAAATTATAAATGATGGCTTAAAACCAACAGTGGTTAAACACAATGATGGGTAAAATATCCATAGTGGATAAAACTCCAATGGTGGGTAAAACTCCAATGGTGGGTAAAAATACGATGATGGGAAAAAATCCAATGGTGGGTCTCAAAGTATAATGTTTAACCAAAATTAATCATTATTAATTCGTGTTTTATGTAGATTATTCTCTCTAAATTTAATGTCTTAGTGAATATATCAATAATATGATGTTCAGTACCAATATATTCAAGAGTTATATCACCCTTTTGATAATGGTATCTCAAAAAGTAATTTCTTACATCAATGTGTTATTTTATAAAGTGAGATATAGGTTTCTTAGAAATATTTATAGCACTTGTGATATCACAATTTATAGGGACATGTCATAATTGATATCTATTGTCCAGTAATGTGTGTTTCATCCACAAAATTTGTGCACCATAGCTACATATAGTTATTTATTCATCTTCAGTAGTAGAAATTTTAATGGATTTTTCTTTCTTACTACACCAAGAAACTAGAGACTTTCCTGAAATATTACATGTCCCATAGGTTCTTGTTTATATAACTTGCAACCAACAAAATCAGAATCTGAAGAACTAACAAGATTTAATGATTTTACTCTCAGGTAAAACAACCCACAATTGTTTATACAAATGAGGTATTTAAAAATAATTTTTATAGAAAGTAAGTGTGGCTATTTTTGGTTTTCATGAAAAAAAGCACAAATACGCACACTAAACATAATGTTAGGTCTTATATCAGTTAATTAGAGAGGACTTCCAATCATACATCTATAACTATTTTGATCTACTAATTTCTCAACATGATCAAGATCTAATTTATAGGTGGTACTAATAGGAGTGTCACTACTCTTAGTGATATCCAAACTAAAATGTTTTAAAAGGTCATTAGTTTATTTACATCGATTTAAAATGATTTCTTATTAATTTTTAAGAAAATGGAATCCAAGAAAAAAATTTAGTTCACCCATTAAAATCATTTGAAATTAATATTTCATCATTTATGATAAGTAAGTACATAATTTTTTTTCAGAAGATCAAAAAATAATATCATATACAAATATTTGAACAACTAAACATATTTTTAAATTCTTTTTATAAAAATAGTAGGATCATTTATACCTTTTTAAAATCCTATTGAAATAATAAATGAGATGAGGATATCATAACAAGATCGAAGATATTGTTTCAAACTATATAAATCATTTTTTAACTTGAAAACGTGATTTGGAAAATTTGGATTTTGAAATCTAGGGGGTTATTAAACAAAATATTCATCAACTATATATCCATTCAATAATGAACTGTTAACATCCATTTGATATAGTTTTAAATATATATGTATAGCATGGACAAGAATTATTCTAATGGAATTATTTCTAGCTATAGGTGAAAATAATTCTTCATAGTCTATACCCTCTTCTTGACAATACTCATGTGAAACTATTCAAGCCTTGTTCCTTACAATTGTACTAGATTCATAAAACTTTTTTCTAATCTCCCATTTAGTGAATATATTCAATATGTAGTTGATTCTATAAAAAATTCCCCAAAAATTATTTATTTCAAATTAATTATGTTCTTGCATATCCATTAACCAAAATTCATTTTTAAATAAATCAGTGATTTTCTTAGGTTCATGTAGTAATAAAAATATTTTATTTCCAACTTGGTTTCTTATAAAATGTATATGTTGTATACCTATATTAAATTATACAACAAAATCATCTAAATTATGGTATTTAAGAGTCCTAACAACTCTAGAAAAAAATGGTTGTTCATGTTAGGGTCATCTAGAGGGTTGGTTTTAGATTCCAGGAGTTCTTCAGAACTGGATTATTTTTCTTCATATTTCACAGCTAAATTAAAATGATTTGAATTAATGTTCAAAGTACACAAATCAACCTCAATAATTTCTAAAGGAGTTTTAGGTAAATGTGGATTTTTCTCATTAAGCATTATATGAAAGGAATCTTCAACAGCCTTGGTTATTTTGTTCAAAACTCTATATGATTTAATAGAAGTTTAATGTCTATGAAAAATTACATTATCTCTTTTAGAGGAAAACATGTAAATATTATCATTAGTATTAAGAATAAAGTATTTTCATCCAAAAACTCTAAAGTAATTAACCTTAGGATTTATACAATTCTAAATTTCATAAGGGGGTTTATTCAATAAAGGTCTAATGAAAAATCTATTAATTATATAAAAGAATATGTTCATAGCATCTACCCAGTAGTATACATGTATATCATATACATTAAGTATTATCTGAGCTATCTCTTGAAGTTTTATATTTATATTTTCGACAACTCCATTCTGTTGAGGGGTCTTAGGTGAATAAAAGTTATGTTTATATCCATTTTGTGATAAAAAGAATTCAAAGTCCAAATTTTCAAACCCACATCCATGGTAACTTCTTAAGGTTATAATTCTAAGTCCAATTAGGTTTTCTACTGATTAATACTTGGTAAAAAATAGGCCTCACTTTTATGAGATAAAAATAATACCAAAGTATACCTAGAAAAGTATTCTATAAGTATGTAGACATAGTGCTTTCCATTTAATCTAGGGACTCTGGATGGTGAAAATTAGTTCATGTGAACCAACTCAATAGGTTTAGAAGTTGAAACATATTTCACTAATTTAAAAGATATTTTTTGTTTTTTCTCTTTTTGAAAAGGGTTATAGAATTTATCATTTTAGAATTCAAGTTGGGTAGATAACTAAATAAACATTTATTAAGAAGCTTTATATGTGAGTGAATTTTATAGTGGACTTGTTTTCTAGGCCAAATCCAATATTCTCTATGAATGAGAGTTATTCAAGAAACATTTTGAGAAATTAAAGAATCATGATTAACAACATAATAATTCTCATTTATCAAAACAATAAACACTAAATAATTTTTAAAAATAAAAAAAATTATAAGAATTGTTCTAAAAATCACATTAAAACTATAATTACATAATTGTTAGTTTAAAAGTATATTTTATTTTAAACCATCAAAAAATTTTACATTAGAAATAAAAACCAACTTAGTGTTACATATTCGGACAAGGCCAATTATCTTTCCTCTATAAAAGTAACCAAAGGGGACATGACCACCATCAACCATTATTAGGTTCTTGAATCTCGAGTAACAACCTAACATATTCATACAACATCAACAATTATTGTACCAAAGAATTATACAGGACATTTTTAAGCAGTTGTCCTACAAATCAAAGTTTATACCAAGAATTATTTTTGTACACAAATTATTTTGGGTTCAGATATATTAGTGATTAAGGCCTTAGGAACCCATATTTATTTAATGGGTTTTCATTAAGAATATTGTAATCTTTTTGAAATAAAAATGTTACTTGGTCAACTAGAATAAAATGTTGTAGTAGAATTTTCAAAACTAGACATAGGAATAAAATGTTTTTAACAATTCTTATCTCTTGATGTTGGTAACCTAGACGAGTATTATATTTAGGAGAATTTTTTCCATATTATTTGAGTAGTAGTTTATATTCCATTTTTAAATCTCACTATGTATTTCTTTAGTATTTAATTTAAAAAATATTGTTCTATATTTTATTTAAAAATTGAGAAATCATTGTTTTATACGGTGAGGTCAGTTCTAACATTAGCAGATAAAACATGTTGTTTCTTTAGAAAATTATATTTGTCTTTCAGTTTATTAAATGTATATTAAAGCATATTTAAGTACTCAAAAATTTCCTCTTTTGACATATCATAATCATTTTTCCCCTTTTAGAATAACCATAATTATTCATAGGAGATACAATAGGTACATCATATATATTTTTCATGATGCTCATATTTTCTCTTTTATGATTTTCATCATGAGTTGTGTTTGAGTCACTAGAGATATCCTTAGAGGCACTCCATGTTGTATTCATGTATTTACTATACATTCTATGCTTTTCCCCATATTTATTCTAATACTTCAACATAGGATAATCAACCTTAACATGTCATTTTATTTTACACTCATAACAGGTAATCTCATTTTCATTATAATCTCTCTTTCAGTCCTTTTTCCAATTTCCTTTATTGTATTACTTTATTTTATAGCTCAATTTTCTGAATAATTTTACCTTATTATAAAATTAATTAAACCATATGAAAAATTGGGCCACTTCCTCATCAATATTGGTTATTGATTCATTATCAACAGAGCTTTTAGTTTGATATTTTTCATTGAATTTTTTTTTATTTAGTAGTATTGATGGAAACATATTTCCTCCTAGGTTCATCATACAATTCATTATTAACCTTATGATATTAATCACACATCATAAAATTCCTAATCAATTCATTAATAGGTAGATTACCGATGTCACATGATTATATTATTGAAACATATGTCCCTCTCTAAATCTTTGGAAGACATCTTAGTAGTAACATAATTTGATCATTTACTAACATTAGATTCCACAAGGAGATCATTCTGTTAACTATCTCATTGTACCTAATATATAAATCAGAAATTATCTCATCATGTGTCATCTTAAATGTATCATATCTAATAGTATAACTGTACAATCTCATTTCTTTCACATTATTAGTTCCTTTATGATAAATATATAATATTTCCAAAATTTTATAATTACTTTTACTATAAGATATCCTATTTAATTCTGAATATTCTAAGTCTTAGTAAAGAGAATTCACATATTTTTCATTGTTATTATAAGAAAATTTGGCATCGTCATCCCAAGTAGCTCTATCAGTCTTAGGTAATTCATATTTATCCTCAATAGCTGACCAAATTTCAAATCCCATGCTTTCAATATGCATTTTCATATTTATTTTCCATTGAGTATAGTTATTTACATTAAATAAATGATGTATTTTGGTAGAAAAAACATTCTTGTCTATTATACATTAAAAGAACTAAATTTAGATTTGATAAAAATTTAACATAATTAAAGCACAACTAAAATCATGGTTAATTTTATTTGAAAAACCTTTAATATAAAATGTTGGTCAGAGTTAGTCTATCAATAAGGGGGTGAATTGAGTTAACAATAAAATTTCTATCAAAATATGATTAAATAAAATCCCTATAATAATTAAAACTACATAGTTAATCAAAATAGATGATTAATATAAGTTATGATGATTTAAAATATTTCTCAAAGAGTGATTAAGTATTTGTTGAAATAATTATAAAAAATATTTTATCTTTTGAAATAAATTAATCAATAAAAATATTATATAAACAGTAATTAATACAAACTCTAAAAGTAGAGGTATTGTTCGAAATTTAAAACAAATTCATTTTAAATATTAGTAACGAAACAAAACAAAACACACTGTGCAATAAATACAAGAGGTTCAGTCTCATGTTGAGACCTAATCCTCTCCACATGGAAATATCCTAATTCTAATAATATTATATAAAATAAACATGATCCAAAACCTGGATCGGGTATACAAGAGTAAAACCACTGTCCATGCCCTACAAGGACCTGTTTCAGAATGACTGTGGGAATAAAACATAAACAGGTGACATAAAGGCCTCTTCCACAACACATTGGTAAACAAGTGTAAATGATGTTGACAATATAACTTGTATCTCTTCGTTAAAGTATCTAAGATAGTGTGTGTAATTAATATACAGAGTAAATCACACACTCCTTGTAATGTAAAAATAGTTAATATAGAGAGAAAATAAAGGTGTAAAGAAGATAGTGTTTCTCATTCTAATGTTATCTAATGTTTGGGAATCCTTGGATATAGATTGAAAAGGACCCTGAGTCATGATATTGAAAAAACATAGTCAATTATAGTGTTATAAACCCTCCTGATCTGATTGTGGGGAGGAATTGAAAGATCGATGATCTTCAATCATTCACATGTGGTTGCAGGTTATTAAGCTAAAAGTAATACACACTTCACACCATTCCATTATTCTTAAAATATTCTGACACTCTTTTATATGATCTATATATATATTTAAATTATTTATGTACTAAATTGTCTATCTATATCACACTATCCCACATGAGGGATTTCACTTCTTAATATATCTGCACCATACAAGAAGAATCATCTAAATCCTTTATTCATCATACTGATTGACTAACAAAGCCTTTAATGATCCCATGAAAGGGTTTTAGAAAACTCATTAAAAAAATCTCAAAATTAAATTCAATAATATTCCTATTAAATATATATTTCAATGCAAATAGAAATAGTGATGGTGAATCTTCTGAATAGTGAGATAACTCTAGCGGTGACTTGATCTGGTCGGAGTTAGACCAATGGTGAGTTAGTCTGATGGTAGGTTATGCTCAATGGTGACTCATATAAATGGTGAGGCTTTTTAGAAATTTTCAAAATTTCTTGTAGTATGGTAAAGTATGACAGTAAGACTTCTTCAACGGTGAATTCATTCTGGTGGTAGGTCTTTTTGTCACTTTTCCAAACATTCATCCTAGTGGTGACTCATCTATGATGGAAGTTGTTTCAAACACATTTCCAAATTTTCATCCTTATAGTGACTCATCTCTAATAGTTGGTGTTTCCAACTCTTTTCAAATTTTCATCCTAGCGGTGACTCGTCTCTAACGTTAGGTGTTTCTATCACTTTTCAATTAAATTTCGCCACTACCTTATATTATAAAAAAGGTATCATAAAGCATAAAACTCATTAATAACATAAGAAAAATTATTTTTTTATTATTTAAAAAATACATAAAAAAATTATCAATAAAATATTTGTGAAAAAAAATAATTGAACTCAGTTTAAAGAAAACAATGTACTTCATTGACATATCTTTTAGAATATAGAATAAATGGAAAACTTCTAGGTATAAAATAATTTAATTAAAAATGATATTTATCATATGTAAATCTTATTAAATTATAAATTATATAAGGAATTATAATTTTTATATATTTTATCAAAATTTTATTTAATAGATGTAAATTTAGATGGAATTTTCATTACTAACTTTGGTTTAAGATTAATAATGAAATTATGATCATCTGAATTTGATCCGAAATTATATTATGAATCTAATTACAATGTAATTGTAGATACTTCAAAATTTATGTTTAAAATCATTTTATTATAAATAATAATTTTTCTTCATAAAAATAATGGTTATTTTTATATTTTTCTCCTTTTCCATGTGATTAAAACATCTATCCATTTCATCCAAAATAGGTAAATAATCATCATCTTTTAATGAACTAACTTTTTCATCATTCGAGGAGTTCACTTTTTCATCATAAAATGAATTTTAACAATTATCCTCAAAATTATTATAAAATTTAGATTCAAGAGTTATGATTTTCATGGGTTGAAAAGTTACTTTTGTTGTGAATTTTTTTTCATATTTGGGTATATATGCATAAAAACCAATGATATTTTTAGTTTCACTACCACTATCTTTTGATGAACAATCTAAATATCTATCTCCCTCACTCACACTCATAAAATCCATATATTTCAATATCTTTTTCCTTCACTATTAAAATATATATTTGAATTTATATCTTTCTTATTAAATGTATGATCGTATGGTCTAATATGACCCTCCTCCTTACATTTATAACATATAACATCAAAATAATACTTCTTATCATTCCTATATTTTCTGTCATTCTAATGATTATACTAAAAGTTATTATTACAAAAAATTTAATTCATTGTTCTAGAAAGTTGAGAAATCTCATTCTCACTATCATCAGAAATGATTTAATTAAAAAAATAGTATTTCTTCCTTAAAACATGTGATTTATAAACATTAGTATATAAATTAAAATTACTAGATATATGATTTCTAGAACTAGATCAAATTCCACTCCATTATTCCTCTTCTCTTTAATAGAATCTCCCCTTAGTCATATTTTATATTTTATTATAGTACTAATTAAATCATCGAAACATAGATTATATTCAAATTTTATTATCATTGATAGTTTTCAAATTTGATTCCCATTATTTTAGATGAATATCAATAATTTTTTCAATAAGATGATATTTTGATAATTCTTTCTCACCCAAATATTATTGACTATTCACTATATTTATAAACCATTAATTAATTTATTCTACCATTTCACCAGGAATACAAGCAAAGACTTGATAATCCAATCCCAACATAGTTATATGAGATTCCAATACATTAAAAGATTTAAAATGAGTAATATTAACTTCTCCCAAATAATTTTCTCTATTTCATAAGATGAAATATGACTATAGATTTTTTTGGTCATAAAACATAACAAATTATTATATTATTTTTTATTTACCCAATTCCATATTTTAATCATGAGAAAAATATACCACTTATTTCTCAAAATATTTATAATTTCTTATCATCATGATAACATTTCTAAATCTAGCATTAGTGATAAAATAATTTGTTTAATCGCACCAATAATAATAATATACTCCATCTAAAATTGTTTTTCTTGTAAAATTTAAACTTTCAATAGTTCCTATAAGAAAAGAATCCATAAAAAATTAAATTATCTCCTCTACCAACACAGTTTGTGTAAATAAAGTAGAATGAATTATTATAATCTAATAAGAACTTAATAATAAAATCAGAATTAAGTAGAGTCTTACTTTAATACCAAGTTTTTTCTGAAAAATGATGAGTAGTTAAACTAAAATAAGGGATTTAATTATTATGAAAAAGATAATGTACAATTTTAGTCCACCCTCTGGTTTTAAGTTGATCAGTTTTATGAAATACTAATAAAATCAAATATTTGAGTTAAAAAATTTCACACAATGGAAATATAGTCTATAATAAATATGTTAATAATAGTATAAATAATGTTGTTGGAATTTTCTAATAATTCTATTGAGTAATAAGGATAATATAAATTAAAAATTTAAATAGGTGGTAATTTAAACATGAATAAAGTATAAATTTTGAAAGGAATATATTAGAAATTAAAAAATGAATATGGTGGAAGTTTAAAACAAAACATCAAGTATTGGTTATCAAAACAAATACTCCTTAAAAGGATATTTTAAAATATACACTTTATAACCTTAGTGGTAAGAATATTTGTAAACCTAAGAGTGGGTAGCCTTGATTTTAGACATATCTGATGATGCTTTGTCTTCTTATCACTAGAGGTGCTCGAATTAACCCATTTATAGGTATATTATTCGATCACTAAACACTCTATGTCCATACCATTATAACCCCTCAATCATGTAGGATTGAAAAATCCTCTACCTACCTATACCTAAAATCCCTAGATCATACAAGTTCAGTAAATAAATAATAAAAATTTTTGATAATATGATCATTATAATAAAGAATCACATTACATAGATCTTAGTAAGGATTTAGAAATTAAAACAATCTAAATTACAAAAAGTAAATGAATTTTTGAATAATTTAAGTGATTGTAAGATTTATTAAGTTCTCAACATTCTTCTTCTTCCAATGCTTGAGGCTACAATACTATTTAGAGATGGTGTTATTAAAAACTTCAATGGTCAAATTCTGCAAACCACAAAGGCAATTGTAACAACATCAACAATAGTTTCATTATCTACTGATGAACATAGTATCTTACTTTATCTACCAATGATTTTATCTGATATCAATATAGCAGTCTTCTTTTTGGTGAATGCAATCTGTTAGGAATGTTCAAACTTGAGAATTTTCAAAATCTTTATTATTTTCTCTAAAATTTTATTTTCTAGATATTCATTATACACAATCACAACAACTAAAAAAATATTTAATTTAAATCTAATTCAAAATAAGTATAATTTAACTTTCAAAAATTTAATAAAGTGAGTCTTTAACTAAATAAAAATTAATATTAAGCATTCCAAATCTCAAAAAAGACATTTAAACATTATCCTAACCAATCACTAATTTTCCTATAAATAAGAAACACTCAAAGATACCTTAATAGTATGACTATCCTTGAAAATAATCAAGGAACCTTTTTATGGGTTCCATTACCTAATAATCTCACCATTTTTCCATGGAAACATGGTCATTAAGGTCAATGTGTTCAAAGAATATGTTTTATAGGCCTTATAATGAGATTTAAAAATCATATTAATTAGTAAATTTTTAAACAAAAAAATTGAATTCATTTTAAGAAATAATCACACACCAACCTAAGCCTACATATTAAAAGATATTTGAAGCTTGTACAAAACAATAAAAAAAAGTTAGGCACCTCCTAACTCGTTGATGTATAATCCCACATGGAAATTATATCTTACTAAATTTTCATTTATTGATGTAATTATTTAATATATCTGAAAACCTATAATGTATATAATTTATAAAAGGGTTATGTTAAAAAATTAGAATAAAACTATTGCTTAAAAATATCATTCTTAGACATACGTCTAGTGATCCAAGAAGATGGACAACAATTTGGTTATAGATTGTACATGGGTTGAATCAACATGATAATGAATTAAAGTTGGAATAAATGAGAGTCTAGTATTGAAAACTCTATTTAGTGGGGGTATAGGTCGAAAAAAATAGAACTATTAAAATGAATTTAATTAATATCAAAAAATATATATAACTGGGGGGCTTCAGGTATTTAGTGTACATACATAAAGAACCATGTATCTCATAAAAAATCTAGGTAAGGGACATTAGGTGTCCAATGAACCTCTCCAAAAACCCCACTCACTATTTTAACAATGGTGTTACTCATACCTAATCACTGAGTACCAAGTTCTATATTTTAATTTTGATAAATTTTAATGACTTGATATATTTAGACAAATTCCCATCCCTAAACTCCACCGACATATATAATTGTTAAATTTTTTAAAAATACACAATTAATAAAAAAAATATAGGATGAATACATTTCTTGTAATATGAAGGTCATTACATCTATCTGATATTGGAACTCTTTCGGCATCACTTCTTAATTATTCTATTTACTATATTCATCTTAATAACACAAGGATTCCTTAAGTAGTTTTGATTTTACCATAAAATAATAAATACCTTATACCCTGAAATTTTATTCTTCTCTTTAACTTTCCTCATACTATGTTAAAATTCCATTTTTTAGATAAAATTAATTTTCTTTAAATAATTGGTTATTCCCTTAAATTTAAAATATTTTTCTTTATCTTGAGACCTTCAACATTGTTTCTCTAAGTTAATATTTTGGGTTAATCTTCCTCATCCTTATATTGTTTCTTCTTAGCGAATCTAGTATAAAATTATGCAATATTTTAATAAATAAAAATAATTTTTTCACTTATATTTACCTTTTACTCACTACATAACATTAAGAAAAATAGTAAGTTATCAGTTAAATTCATGGAAAAATATTACTTAATTTTTTTCATCATTATGATACCTTTTAAATTCAATGTTATTTAAACCATTTTAGTCTTTCAAATATTTATCATTTTCAAATTTTCATTTCTTATTTATTGATGGATCTATCATTATTTCATATTCTATCAAGAAATTATTGATCTTATTAAAAGTAAAATCACCCATGATTTGATCCTTTAAGTTAAAAATTATTACATTAATCCTATCTAACTGAATTATCACCAATTTCTTCACTATATTATAGTATTTAAGAAACATTCTAGAACATTTAATCTAGTAAAAAAATTCTCTTGAATGAATAACTCATCCATTGATTAATATTTTAGAATTTACCTAACCAAGAATGGAGAATGACATATTTGTAATCATGAAAAATTTACTTTATTTTCTCCTTCATGAATATCCTGAAGCTTTATATAAATTCCAATATATATTTTATCTCCTAATACTCCTAAAAACTCTATATCTAAAATTGAAAAGAGTAACACATTTTCTACTCCTCCACCTGCTTAAATATTCTTATTTCCTTATAATGTAAAGTTTTTCCAAAATTAAGGAATATGTCACCTTTAATAGTGATGTGAATAAAATAAAAGCTATGTTATATAAGATATGAAACTATGTTCTATATCCATGGAATAAATATATTTACATAAAAAATGGTAACACCATTGGTGGTGATAAAATTCATTAATTCCATATAAAAGTTTGATAAAAATATGTAATCAATCCGACACTACTTGAATCCTTATGAATAGATTGAAAAACATCTCTAGAACCAATAAAATGAAAATTCCACTATTTTTAACTCACTTTGAAACCAATTGAATGACATTGAAAAATATTTAGATAAATATTTAGAAGAAGATACTACTATGATACCAAAGGATAGGCTCATGTGAAACATGAATGACCATTAACATGGGTGAATTAGTGGTCTCCCAAACATGAATCATTAAAAAATATTAATAAAGTAATAGTGGAAGTGTTGGTTCAATTATAATTTTTTTTTGATGATGATCCAAAAACATTAAGAAATTACACACAAGATATAAGTGATTTTTTTACAAGGATATCGAACTCTTTATATCAAGTAGAAAATATAGGGTGCTTGTAGTTTCAGTCATGCTACCTATATCTTTGTCTTATTTTTAATTGGAAATAAATTAAATAAGAAAGTATACATTCTTGAAATCCAAGAGTAATATTGATAAAAACAAGTGTTAATGATTTAATCAATCTTTTATAGTCCTCTTTAAGTTCCTCCAAGTTTAGACGAGGTGTGCACATTCATTATTCTCCCCAAACCTAATAAAAAAACCATAGAGTTCTCTTCAAAATATATGGTTGGAAATCATAAATTCTCATCAAAATTCTCCATGGAAATATCTATTGTAAAGGAACTTCAAAAATAATAATGTATTTCGATGCGTTGTGGAATAATTTTTTTAGCCACTAAAGATCAAAAAAATATAGATGTAATAAAATTTAAAACTTTATTATATAATCACTGTTATATAAAAATCTTCATATTCACTAGATTCATTAAAACACGATCCTTATTCATCTAAAATATTTTGTTTATGACTTAACTCTCTTTTTAAATATCTTTTAAAATCATTATGGAATGAAAGAAAGAATTTGGAAGATAACTATCACCATAAATTGTAGTAGTGAATAAAAATTCTTTAGCCTATAAAATATTTCTTAAAATCTACTACTATAGAATATATATTTAAATTATTTGGGGGAAATACTAATCATAATGGATAATACTGCATACTTTCATGGATCGATAGTGTACACTAATCATGGCCTAGTGCAACATCTTGATAAATTTGTAGGAATAAGACCATAACACCTTAGAAACCAATCATAACACAACCAATGTAGAATTGAATTAAAACTTATTTGAGATGATTTTTTTATATTTTTCATGTTTATAATTTTAGATAATTTAATTACACACCCTTTTAAAAAACATAAGTAAATGAGGTTTTGTTAATTTTTCCATGTTTTGAAATGTCCTTAATTTTTGATGTTTTGGAAAATGTGTCTAATTAGGTACATTTATGAAAAATAAATTTTAATTACCAATTAATTTTAAAACAACTTATTTTATCTATGTCCTAAAAATGAAATTTAATTTTTGATTTTTAAAAATACCATTTTTTACCGACACATCATTTACCCATTGTTTTTCAAAATACAAAAGTAATGGTTTTAAAATAAGATAAAAAGTAATATATATATATATATATATATTGCATATTAATTTTTAAATTCGTTATGAAATATATATTTTTATTTTTTTAATATCATTAGGTCTCCTAGCCACTACCACACCAAAATGGCTAGTCAAACCTAGACCATTCACAATCTTAAAACAACCCCCTCCCTCCATCTATTCTCCATGACATGACATATGATAATTCCAAGACCATATCCCTACATGAAACACATCAATGAACTATATCATACCTCCATTTATTCATGCAGTGCATCACACGAGACTTTGAAAACCCACTCCCTTGTGTCTGTGTGTGTTTGATCACTCATCAAATTTTTAAAAAATTATTATTGATGGGATGATAAAATTCCAATAGCCAAATTTAGGGGATCTATAGTAGTGGATTCCTAGGTTATTCCCATATAAAATTCTTACACGGTTCTGGTGGTGAAATTCAATAATAAAGTATGTTTTGAGACTATCTTATAGATAAACATTGGAGTAGAGGATATTAGACACCAGCTGTCCCTCACTTCAGGTATGATGAATAGACACATCTTGGTTCATCAATTCTAAACATATTCTAATGGTGTGGGTATTGGAATAATGAAATGGATTGTGATCAAATATAAATCCTATCAGTAAATAATTATTTTCTTCCACCATATGGGTAAGGAAATTTTTTAGATTTTGTAAAGAGAAATCATGCTTAACATAGACTAAAATTCTTCCATGATAGAGTTTCTATCCCTATAAAATATATTGTAAAATATAATAATAAAATATTACTAGTCACAGAAAATTCGTCATATGTGTATCATACAATGATTTAAAAAAACATCCATATTGTGTTTTAAAACAATATTAAGTGAGTTTTATTGCACCTAATTACCCTATTCACTTTAATCTCCACTAAGATAGATCTGTGTTTATTGATACAATAATTTATAGAATATGGGAGAGGTATCTTTAAATTTAAACCATTAATCCAAGTTAAAAATCATTGAGAAATATTTTGTTCTTAGATAGGAATTATTGTAATCTAAACTATGGTGCCCAACCTCTTTGTGTGCCTCCCAGATTATCCAAAAAAATAGTAGTGAACACCCAACAAAAAAACTAACTTTAAAAGTATGACCCATTGATGCCTAACAAACTGAATCGATGGAAAATTTCCATGGAACCACACTGAATTACTATCCACATACAATCACCAAGGATCCTACAAATCATGCAGGCCCATTTCCCCTTTAAAAATAAATGGGTACTTGTTTCCATTTTAGATTGAGTATAACATAAGAATTTTGAATCAAAATGAATAACATTTCATTTATTCAATTATCATTAGGAATGCCATGTTTTTGGGTTTTCCACATTAGGAAATTATACTAAATTGGTATGGTTTTGTTCCATAATATTAGATCATAGGGGTTCCACTCATATTTCCCTTACATTAGCCTACATAATTTATAGGAATTAAAAGAATATGATTATATAGGGGTGAGGATGTAGAAATTAGGATCCTTAAATAGAAGGATGCTGATTAAAATCTATTCAGAGATTCATCATGAAATTAATTAGTTAATCCTATATGATCCTTATCTTGAAAAAATATGATGTTTAGGTTTAGAAACCTATGGAAGTAAATAAGAAGTCCCTAAAAAATATCACTACAAAAAATATCATTGTGACCTATGATCCATAGAGAGTTATTAGTGATAATGAGGAGGGTATCTTATAGGATAAACCAAAGTTAGGATGTTTTGGAACTGATTTTTCTTGTGATATTAAAATATTTTCTCTATTTGTTTTGGATAAATTTTTATAATAATTATTTTACCATGAATGCATCACAAGACAACATAGCGTATGTGAATCACATAGATTCCTCCATCCTTCGCATATTGATACCCCCTTCATTACATTTGGTCATTCAGGAGCATCTAGACCAATGTTGTAACATCCTAGGTAAATAATGAATAATACATGTTCATATTTATTAATATTTTAACTTTAAAGGGGTTTCTATGTTCGAAAGCATACCCGATACGCAACGATTAGTTCCTTTGAAAACATACGTTCCACACTAGTAATATAATAATATTATTTTAAATGGTAGTTAACATGTAGCTGTTGTACTGGCGGGAATGGATATAAATAACTAAAATACGATTATATATGTTTTTAAATGTTTTTATATTTACACAATAAAAGATGAAGGCTTAAAATACAGAAAGAATTAAATTTTAGGCATTTATACCCTAATTTCCCTAAGGGTTCACTTATCACATTTTGACGGCGAACCGTCATTAAATATAGTTTTGATCAATATTATAAACTCTATTGGACCAAATATAAATCTTCTTTAGAATCGGGACATCAAAATTTACTTTGTGTAAATTTTTGGTATCTTTCCGATAAAGTTCATTTTTTTAATGAATATTGTAAATGTTGTATTTTAATTCAAAACCTATTTTTGATCTAATTTATTTATATGATTAGTTTATTATTTGAATTGGTTTTAAAGAGAAATAAAAAATATTTTTACCATTAAATCCAATAGTGGTCGTTGGAATTAATTTCACTTTGAAATCGGACTTAAACTAGTGTCAATCTTTTGATACATATTGTTTCACAAAAACACGCTAATTGTCATGAAAGCGGGAATTAATTATTAAATTAATTAATTTGACTTATATGTTTTGAATTTTGTAAAATGGAATTCATTTTTGAATTCAGAATATCAAATATATCTTAGGGTGAAATTTTGGAATTTTTCTGAAAAACATCAATTTTTTATGAATAGTGAAATCACTAAGTGGTACTTATAAAAACTGATTTTCCATTTAAATGAAATTTTGCCACCTTTGTGTATTGAATTTCAAAAATTCGACATACATGGTTTTCACTAAGAAGTAAAATGTGGTTCAATGAGATTAAAATAATTTTTTGGTGAATAGTAACCTATTAAGTTCTTAATAGCGATTAGTGGTAATTAGTGTTGTTTAAGGTAAAAATAATGTTTTAATAATATAATATGACTTAGAAACATGTCCTACCCTCATTGGATGTGTCATGGCCGACCAATACAATCCATGGGTCAACTTGGGGACCCCATGGATCCACTTTGGGTGGAAAATGACATAAATACCTTTCATTTAATGTTAATGTAAAAAATGGCACAAACATGATATGTTTTACTAAAACATTTTTTTAATGGGGTTATACAAGTCAGATTTTTTATTATAAATAATCATTGGAAATATAAAAAGATTTCCGACATCATATTAATTTTTTTTATAATTTTTAGACATTAAATAAATTAAATTATTTATGACATAATAATGATGCAGTGATGACATCATTATTTGACGATTTAAATAAAATGGAAAGATAATGTTAAATCTATGAACTACACATGTCCAAAACCTATTGGTTGGGTAGATTTCGAACCCTTATCACCTTATCCACGAATTATATCAGTGTGGGACCTTTTAAAACCGAAACACATTTTCAAATAAAGTAATTTTTCTTTACTTTCCAAAAGTGCCCCTCCTCTCCTCTTATAAAAGGCCCCCACCTCTACCTCATTTCACACACTCCTCAAGCCTTTGGCTCTGCCAAACCCTGCCCATTTACACTCTACAAATCCCTCTCCTCATCCTAGAGGGTTCCATTTGGACATAATCCTTTCAAAGGAATCCTTTAGGCTCATATCAAAAGGAGTTACACTTTTAAAGGTAATTCATTCTCTCATGTTCATTTGTTTTATTTTGCTTCTCCAACCCCCTAAAATCTTTTTATTTACTTTTTTTGTAACAACACAAGTATATTTAATATAATAGGATGTTGTTATAATATTAATTCGAACTACACTCTCACACAAGTACATAAAATGGTTAAAGAACATACGGTTTCCGTGGATGGCGAAATTCTGCCTCCCGAAACGATGATTGTTCAATACTCATCTAACACCCTCAAAGGTGGCCATTAAGATGACACTATATTTATATATGATATATAATATTTTTATTTTTTCTTTAAGCTTCTGAATTTTCATTTTGGGCATACCTTTATGGTTTCCATTATGGGTAAACCCGATATCTTCATTTAAGGAAGTGCGGACTACCGCCCCCTCAAAGTGATGTGATTCGTTAATGCCATATGTGGGACATGTAAAGGATGGATTTAAAGTTATTATATATGATGTTATACTGGAATTATAATATACCTCTATATCATTATTATTTCTTTCCATTAAAGTATGAGATATAAATGAAAGTAGAGTTCATGCGTACGTACGGCTTACCGTCTCCATGAACGGTGCATTTCATTTCTTATCCCCAAATGTAATGTACTATTAAAAGTACATGTATATAATGGATATATATAATGAATCATATATCTAAATGATGAATATAATTCTGGAATTAAAATTTACATACCTCTCATTTAGTTTTAATTCCATTAATATGACAAAGAAATGAAAGTAGCGTTCATACGTACGTACGGCTTACAGTCTCCACGAACGGTGCATTTAATTTCTTACCTATAAATGATTATGTAATATTATAAATACATGTATATGCTGGATATATATAATATATATGATATCCAAATCAGGAATGTCATTCTGGATATAAAGAACCTTTGACCACATGAACAACATGTAATTGTAGGAAGTCCACTTTCGACTTAAGAACCAAATATCGTCAAAACAAACATTATTAACTTAAATGGTTACATAATGTTTATAACATGGCAATAAGTGATATAAAAGGAATAATGAACTTTAAAAAGGTTTTTAATCACATAGAAATTAACTCAAGTTTATTATTCAGGATGTTAAATAAAGATCGAGTCAAGTTAGACCCAAGGTAAGGGACTTCGTCTCAATCTCCTTTCATTGAGGAATATTTCGTTTTATACACAACTTCCTTTTATACGGTGTATAAACCCATTTGACTTTTACTTTTATACAAAAGTAATCTTTTTCTATGAAGCGTTTTACAAAACGACAAAAAGGAATGTTTATTTTAACGTACGCGGCGACAAAGACCTTTTCCGCCACCGCGAGTATTATTTGGTCTTTGGCTTCATCAACAAGCCGTAATGTTTCTAAATTAAAATAAATACCATATACTCTTTTATGCATTTTGGTATTGAAAATGGTTTTGATAAAGGATTTTATAATGATATATTGTGATTGAAATGTGGAAATTTTATCATTCATTTATATTGGTTTTATGTTTTATGATTTTATATTAGTACTTGGACATTTGACAGGAGGTTACGTGATAAACCATATGACGGGTGGTGCCGTGAATACCAGGACGGGTGGTTACGTTATAACCTCCAATGCATTGGACATGGAAGTCGGCCGTATGGCTATTCCATTTAGTATGTATGGAAATTGGCCGTATGGCTTTTCCATTAAGTGATATGTGTGGGAGTCGACCGTATGGTTATTCCACATAAGTATGTTTATGTCCCAAGTTACCTTTATATATGTTATGTGTTATTTATATGGGTTTTATGGTAATCCTTTGGTTACAAAAAGGTAAGTAATGATATTTTATTTAGTGAATAGTTTTTACTACTTCATAAAGGTGAAAAGTATTACCTTGATAAAGTATTCATGGTTTACTTTTTGTTTTGATAAACTAACAGTTTTTATTCTTTGTGTATCCCTTACTGAGTTTTTATGCTCATCCCAAGTTTTTGAAATGTTTTTCACAAGACTTAGTGTGGAATAGGGTCAAGGATGGGATCAAGGGAATGTCATGCTACCTAAAACGTGAAACTAGACATGTTTCTTTTTAAGAGTTTTTATTTTATGGAAATTTAGTAGAAGAGACTACTTTTTAATTGTTTGAGATGTAGTAGTTATGTTCTAATTCTCTAAAACTCTAAACCTGAATAGATCCTCAACGTGAATTATTCATTTAATTCAATATTAAGTACGGTTTAAGGCCGGGGCCTTATAGTTGGTATCAGAGGTCGGTTTAGACAACTTTAGGAGTTAGAATTCTATTAAATGATTATCCAAAAATATTTTTTTATGGTCAAATTGAAGTGATATAGTATTTGAAGATTACCATGTTGCTTCATCTAAGACATGTTTGTTCAGAATGGTTTTCCGCAGAGGAAACAGGGAAGCAGTGCTAGGAAGGAATAAAGAAGGAAATAACCTTCCGAATCAGCATCCTGAGATGGTCAGAATTGGAACTGAACATTTTGTTGCAGTGATGGCACAGTTGACTCAGGCTATAAATGGTGGTGGTATCCATGCACGAGATTAGCCAGATCAACCGCAGAGGAACATGTCAGTGGTAGAACATTTCATGAGGCAACATCCCCCATCATTCAGAGGATCATCTGACCCTGTGCTAGCTGAAGGGTTGATTAAAGCACTGGAGAATATTTTTGATGTCATGGGGTGTTCAGACAATCAAAATGTTAGTCTTGCTATTTTCCATTTGGAGGGTGAGGTAGATTAGTGGTGGTCTATGGTTAAAAATATCAAGGACGCCGATGAGATTGATGCTCTTGACTGGGATGAATTTGAAGGTATGTTTCTTGAGAAGTATTTTCCTAAGGTTGTTCAACTTAGGATGGAAAATCAATTCATGGAATTGGGGTAAGAGGAAGACTCAGTGGCTACATATGAAGAAAGGTTCACTCGATTGGCAAGGTATGCTCCAAATTTTATCTGAGACCTTGATAGTAAAATCAATCGTTTTTACTCAGGATTAAAGCCAAAATATCGAAGGGAATTAGATTCTCGTGAGTTTAAAAGTTATGAAAATCTAGTTCATTGTGATGAGAAGGTGGAAATGGAGTTTTTCAATGATCAAGTGTTCTATAACAACCAATAGAAGAAGAGACCGAGGTGGCATGAGAAAGGTAAGAATTCTTCAAAAAAGTCTGATGGTAAGAAAACTAAGTTTCCAGTTTGTGATAAATGTGGAAAAAGGCATGCTAGGGAATGTCTTCTGAATTCTGGAAAGTGCTACCGATGTGGTAAGATGGGACATAAGGCTCGTGATTGCACTGAAAAGGATCAAGGTGAAGGTAAGACCAAATTTGATTTACAGTTAGTGAAATGTTATAAGTGCAACGAGATGGGTCACTATGAAAATGAGTGACCGAAAAAGAGGTTGAGTGATGGGAAGCAGTTAGACTACAAGCAGAAAGGGGTCGTGAAATCCTTTGCAACTACTTCAGCAGATGTCGGGCCATCAAATGAAGTTGTATCAGCTCCAGGGAGCTCAGTATTTTTCAAAGATTGACTTGAGATCGGGGTACCATCAACTGAAGGTAAAGGAAGCTGACGTTCCGAAGACCGCATTCCGTACAAGATATGGCCATTTGAATTTGTAGTAACGCCTTTTGGGCTAACCAATGAACCTGATGTATTCATGGACTTAATGAATAGAATTTTCCATGACTTCTTAGATAAGTTTGTGATAATTTTTTACAGGAATTGAAGAGAAGATTGGTGAATGCTCCAGTTTTGGCACTACCTTCTAGGAATGGTGAGTTTGTTATATACAGTGATGCTTCATTGAATGGAATTGGTTGTGTCCTAATGCAGAATGATCAGTTAATTGCTTATGCTTCACGACAGTTGAAAAATCATGAGGTAAATTACCCTACACATGATTTGGAATTAGCTGATGTTGTTTTTTGCTTTAACAATTTGGAGGCATCATTTTTATGGAGTAAAGTGTGAAATATATACTGATCACAAAAGTTTAAAGTATATATTCACTCAGAAAGAATTGAACATGAGACAGAGGAGATGGCTGGAATTAATCAAGGATTATGATTTTACAATCCACTACCATCCAGGAAAAGCAAATAAAGTGGCTGATGCTTTGAGTCGAAAAAGTAATGATTCATTAACCATGCTATGTTTGGAACGAGATCCTTTGGTTTTTGATTTAATGAACTTTGGAATAGAAGTTATTGGTGCATGAAGTCCTTCTGTTTTGTTTCAGGTATCAGTAAATTCTTCTCTATCTGACAGAATCAAGCAAGCACAGAAGTGAGACAGTGAGTTGAAGAAAAAGGTAGAGCTGGTTCAGAAAGGTAAGTTGCCTGAATTCAACATTGATAATGATTGTGTTTTGAGGTTTGGGAAGTGGTTATGTGTGCCTTGTGATTCACAGTTGAAGAATGAGTTGTTATGTGAGGCTCATAGTTCCCCGTTTTCAGTTCATCCTGGCAGTACTAAGATGTACAGAGATCTTCGGGAGTATTACTGGTGGGATGGAATGAAAAGAGATATTGTTGATTTTACTGTGAAGTGTCTGACTTGTCAGTAGGTTAAAGCAGAGCGGCAGTTACCTAAAGGGATGCTTCATCCTTTACCAGTGCCAGAGTGGAAATGGGAAAACATATCCATGGACTTTGTTGTGGGATTACTGAAGAAATCTTGAGGTAATAATTCAATCTGGGTTATTGTTGATCGCTTGACTAAATCTACACATTTCCTTGCTAGACGAGATACTTTTTCCCTAGATCAACTTTCCCGTTTGTATCTTAAAGAGATAGTCAGGTTACATGGAGTTCCCCTCTCCATTGTATCTGATTGTGATCCCAGGTTCACATCTAACTTTTGGAAAGGCTTTCAGAAGTCATTGTGTACTAAATTAAATTTTAGTACAGCTTTTCATCCTCAATCAGATGGGAAGTCAGAACGAACAATTCAGACCTTGGAGGATATGCTATGATTTTGTTCGATGGATTATCAGGGAAGTTGGGACCAACATCTTTCTTTGGTTGAGTTTTCTTATAATAACAGATTTCATTCCAGTATACAAATGGCACCATTTGAGGCATTATATGGGAAGCGGTGTCGAACTCCATCATTTTGGTATGAAATGGGTGAAAGGAAGCTGATGGGACCAGAATTAGTAGAAGAGATGGTAGAAAAAGTTCAGTTGATTCAGAAACACATGAGAACAGCTCAGAGCAGGCAGAAGAGTTATGCGAATAACCGGAGGAAGGATCTATCTTTCGAGGTAGGTGATCATGTTTTTCTCAAGGTTTCTCCATGGAAAAGTGTGATGAGATTTGGTAAGAAAGGAAAGATGAGACCAAGGTTCATTGGACCATATGAAATTCTGGAGAAAGTTGGATCGGTTGCTTACCGAGTGGCTTTACCTCCGAGTTTATCTCAGGTACACAATGTTTTTCATGTTTCAATGTTGAGGAAGTATATGCCAGATCCATCTCATGTTTTGAGTCCTGAGGTAGTTCAGCTGGAAGAGAACCTATCTTATGAAGAACAACCAGTCCAGATTCTTGACCACAGGGAGTAGGTGTTACGGAATAAGGTGATTCATCAGGTAAAGGTTTTGTGAAAAAACCATGTGATTGAAGAGGCAACGTGGGAATCTGAAAATGCTATGAGGGATAAATACCCCCAATTATTCGATAAGTGAATAAAATTGAGAGGATGCAATTACCAAAAGGGGGGAAGGATGTAACATCCCAGGTAAATAAAGAATAATACATATTCATATTTATTAATATTTTAACTTTAAAGGGGTTGTTATGTTCGAAAGCGTACCCGATACGCAACGATGAGTTCCTTTGAAAACATACGTTGCACACTAGTAATATAATAATATTATTTTAAATGGTAGTTAACATGTAGCCATTGTACTGGCGAGAATGGATAGAAATAACTAAAATATGATTATATATGTTTTTAAATGTTTTTATATTTACCCTATAAAAGATAAAGGCTTAAAATACAGAAAGAATTCAATTTTAGGCATTTATACCCTAATTTTCACTAAGGGTTCACTTATCACCTTTTGACGGCGAACCGTCATTAAATATAGTTTTGATAAATCTTATAAATTCTATTGGACCAAATATAACTCTTCTTTAGAATCGGGACATCAAAATTTACTTTGTGTAAATTTTTGGTTTCTTTCTGATAAAGTTCGTTTTTTAATGAATATTGTAAATGTTGTATTTTAATTCAAAACCTCTTTTTGATATAATTTATTTATATGATTAGATTATTATTTGAATTGGTTTTAAAGCGAAATTAGAAAATATTTTTACCATAAAATCCAATAGTGGTCGTTGGAATTAATTTCACTTTGAAATCTGACTTAAACTAGTGTCAATCTTTTGATACTTATTGTTTCACAAAAACACGCTATTTGTCATGACAGCGGGAATTAATTATTAAATTAATTAATTTGAATTATATGTTTTGAATTTTGAAAAATGCACCTCATTTTTGAATTCAGAATATCAAATATAGCTTAGGGTGAATTTTTGGAATTTCTCTGAAAAACATCAATTTTTGATGAATAGTGAAATCACTAAGTGGTACTTATAAAAACTGATTTTCCATTTAAATGCAATTTTGCCACCTTTGTGTATTGAATTTCAAAAATCCGACATACATGGTTTCACTAAGAAGTAAAATGTGGTTCAATGAGATTAAAATAATTTTTTGGTGAATAGTAACCTATAAAGTTTTTAATCGCGATTAGTGGTAATTAGTGTAGTTTAAGGTAAAAATAATGTTTTAATAATATAAGATGACCTAGACACATGTCCTACCCTCATTGGATGTTTCATGGCCGACCAAGACAAGCCATGGGTCAACTTGGGGACCCCATGGATCCACTTTGGGTGGAAAATGACATAAATACCTTTTATTTAATGTTAATGTAAAAAATGGCACAAACATGATATGTTCTACTAAAACATTTTTTTAATGGGGTTATACAAGTCAGATTTTTTATTATAAATAGTAATTGGAAAGATACAAATATTTACTACATCATATTAAATGTTTTATAATTTTTAGACATTAAATAAATTAATTTATTTATGACATAATAATGATGCTGCGCTGACATCATTATTTGATGATTTAACTAAAATGGAAAGATAATTTAAAATCTATGAACTAAACATGTCCAAAACCTATTGTTTGGATATATTTTGAATCCTTATCACCTTATCCACGAATTATATCAATGTGGGACCTTTTAAAACCGAAACACATTTTCAAATAAAGTAATATTTCTTTAATTTCCAAAAGTGCCCCTCCTCTCCTCTTATAAACGTCCCCCACCTCTACCTCATTTCACACACTCCTCAAGCCTTTGGCTCAGACAAACCCTGCCCATTTACTCTCTCCACATACCTCTCCTCATCCTAGATGGTTCCCTTTGGACATAATCCTTTCAAAGGAAGCCTTTAGGCTCAAATCAAAAGGAGTTACACTTTTAAAGGTAATTCATTCTCTCATGTTCATTTGTTTTATTTTGCTTCTCCAACCCCATAAACTCTTTTTATTTACTTCTTTTGTAACAACACAAGTATATTCAATATACTAGGATGTTTTCATAAGATTTATTCTAACTACACTCTCACACAAGTACATCAAATGGTTAAAGAACATACGATTTCCGTGGATGACGAAATTCTGCCTCCCGAAACGATGATTGTTCAATACTCATCTAACACCTTCAATGGTGTCCATTAAGATGTAACTATATTTATATATGATATATAATATGTTTATGTTTTCTTTAAGCTTCTGTATTTTTCATTTTGGGCATACCTTTATGGTTTCCATTATGGGTAAATACGATATCTTCATTTAAGGAAGTGCGGACTACCGCCCCCTCAAAGTGATTTGATTCGTTAATGCCATATGTGGGACGTGTAAAGTATGGATTTAAAGTTATTATATATGATGTTATATTGGAATTATAATATACCTCTATATCATTATTATTTATTTCCATTAAAGTATGAGATAAAAATGAAAGTAGCGTTCATGCGTACGTACGGCTTACCGTCTCCATGAACGGTGCATTTCATTTCTTATCCCCAAATGTAATGTACTATTAAAATTACATGTATATAATGGATATATATAATGAATGATATATCTAAATGATGAAAATAATTCTGGAATTAAAATATACATACCTCTCATTTATTTTTAATTCCATTAATATGACAAAGAAATGAAAGTAGCGTTCATGCGTACGTACGGCTTACCGTCTCCATGAACGGTGCATTTCATTTATTACCTCTAAATGATTATGTAATATTATAAATACATGTATATGCTAGATATATATAATATATATGATATCCAAATCAGGAATGTCATTCTTTATATAAAGAACCTTTGACCACACGAACAACATGTAATTGTAAGAAGTCCACTTTCGACTTAAGAACCAAATATCAACAAAACAAACATTATTAACTTAAATGGGTACATAATGTTTATAACATGGAAATAAGTGATATAAAAGGAATAATTAACTTTAAAAAGGTTCTTAATCAAGTAGAAATTAACTCAAGTTTATTATTCAGGACGTTAAAGAACGATCGAGTCAAGTCGGACCCAAGGTAAGGGACTTCGTCTCAATCTCCTTTCATTGAGGAATATTTTGTTTTATACACAACTTTCTTTTATACGGTGTATAAACCCCTTTGAAATTTAATTTTATACAAAAGGAATCTTTTTCTACGAAGCGTTTTACAAAATGACAAAAAGGAATGTTTCTTTTAACATACGCGGCGACAAAGACCATTTCCGCCACCGCGAGTATTATTTCGTCTTTGGCTTCATCAACAAGCCATAATGTTTTTAAAATAAAATAAATACCATATACTCTTTTATGTATTTTGGTATTGAAAATGGTTTTGATAAAAAATTCTATTATGATATATTGTGATTGAAATGTGGAAATTTTATCATTCATTTATATTGGTTTTATGTTTTATGATTTTATATTGGTACTTGGACATTTGACGGGTGGTTACGTGATAAACCATATGACGGGTGGTGCCGTGAATAATAGGAAAGGTGGTTACGTTGTAACCTCCAATGAATTGGGTATGGAAGTCGGCCGTACGGCTATTCCATTTAGTATGTATGGAAATTGGCCGTATGGATGTTCCATTAAGTGATATGTGTGGGAGTCGACCGTATGGTTATTCCACATAAGTATGTTTATGTCCCAATTTACCTTTATATATATTATGTGTTCTTTATATGAGTTTTATGGTAATCCTTTGGTTACAAAAAGGTAAGTAATGATATTTTATTCAGTGAAGAGTTTTTACTAATTCATAAAGGTGAAAAGTATTACCTTGATAAAGTATTCATGGTTTACTTTTTGTTTTGATAAACTAACAGTTTTTATTCTTTGTGTTTCCCTTACTGAGTTTTTATGATCATCCCAAGTTTTTGAAATGTTTTTCACAGGACTTAACGTGGAATAGGGTCAAGGATGGGATCAAGGTAAATTCATGCAACCTAAAACATGAAACTATACATGTTTCTTTTTAAGAGATTTTATTTTATGGAAATTTAGTAGAAGAGACTAATTTTTAATCTTTTGAGATGTAATAGTTATGTTCTAATTCTCTAAAACTCTAAAACTGAAAAGATCCTCAACGTGAATTATTCATTTAATGAGGGTATGAATACCTACGAAGGAAGTAAACTAGATTTTCTAATTGGTGATACAATAAGTAATTATACTCATCATACCATTGTAATTATGGATTATAATTCTACCCATATAAAAAGGATATCAAAGGCAGTGCATAAGAAAAAAATTATTTGAGACTACATTTAATTTTTCAATAACTCTAGATGATTTTTTATACATTTATTAGAGATGCACACACAAATCTTATTATTTTTGATTTATTATTTTCTTCATCTTTCATACTCCTAAAGGATCACATTGAAACTTTGAATAGATTTATGTGTATTTTTTTGGATGGAAAATATATCATACATGAATAATAAAATAGAAATATTTGTGATACTGAATTTCCCCCAAAAGGAATCACCTCACCACTTGCAATGCCATTGTTGATAATTTTACTTCAAAATATCTATACCAGTACAAATAGGATGGGGGTGAGGGGGTCACCATGGAAGAGGTCTTGTGATGACTAAATGAAATTGAACCTTCTAACCATGAGTGTTGTTGAGTACCATGGTGAGTAATATTTTTGAAAGAAAAGGACATAAATCCAATCTAAAAAAACCATCACCTCGTGATGATCATAATATAATTATATTCAAACCTATCAAAATACTTATATATATCCACTTTTTCTGGGATATTGGACCCAAACATAATTCTTTCAATATCTTCACCATTTTTTTCACTATTAAAATGGCCCATTTTATTCTTATAAACATAAGGAAATGAAGATACTCTTTGAAGATGAGGTTGGGATGAAAGTGGGATATCCTATTATTCTAGATGATAGTAAAAATCTTGTAGGAAAAATTACACATACTTATGGGATAATATTAGCTAAAATAACACAATTTCTTCACCATGGGAACACGAATGAGAGTCATCATGATTTTGACCGTGGAAAGTATCATCCACTTAAAATAATCCAAAAAAAATTCAATGATCTCATTTTTTATAATATATGATGAAACAATGTAAAATGATATTAGGAATATTTTTGTAACTATTGCATTTTCATGGTTGAGGCTTTTGATCACCTCATTAATATCATTATCTAAGTGTATGGATTCTAGGGAACCCTTAATATTCCCATTAATATATATTAATATGTTATTAAGGAATTACTCATGAATTTACTTACTCAGATATCCTCTCATTGACTCAAATAAAAAAATGGTAAGTAAGGAGGTGAAATGGTAAAATTCAACTGGTGTTTCCACCTCTAAATCAATATTTTATATTCTAACAATGAGTTTAATGTTGTTGTTTCTCATGAATTTCATTTATTTGATGCATTCATGAAAGAAATTTGTTTTCTTATCTTCTTTATTGAGCCAAAGAAATTATATATATCTTCATATCGATACTTTCTACATCAAAAAATATCTCTTTTAGGCATCTTTTCTTATTTGATAGGATTCTAATGATAACATCATCACATATCTCTTGAAATATAATATTAATTTGGTTTATCTTTGATTTTAAATCCTCTAGGATGTTTTAAGAGTTAGGACGATTATTTATCCACTCCAAGAGATCTATTTTGACCCTCTGGATCTTATTTTGAATCAAAACCCATGTTTTACCTTGAATATGTATGTTTTAGGAAGTTTTAACTGTGTGCCTGAATGTGATATCTTGCATCCAAAATTTAGAGAATAAAAATGGTGTTTGATACCATCCAAGGTTTTATGTTTTATAAATAAAGGGTGATTTTTAGAAATGGACCAAGAAATTTGAGTAATATATAATTTGAGGAAGATGGTGATACCTTGTATGTTGTAAAATCACTTGGCAAGTCAGCTCCAAGTCTTCCTATTTCCACATTTTTTGTTGCAGTTGGTGATGTTATCTTCTAAGTATCCCATATCGATGAGGGTTTTTAGTTTAAAAATTATATAAATTATGTCATCACCATTATATAATAAATCCCACCTTCAATTTTTTCATATAGAAAAATTATAGTGTTCAATTGTCCGCTTATAAACTTGGAGAGGGAGACAAGGTTGATGGAAAACATTATATTCATAGATATTTGATTTTAGTGATGTCACATTTAACATATATAGTCATTATATACACTGTCTGGGAGGATATCCACACCTTAACAATGATGTGTCAGGGGGAGAAGTTAATATGATCCACTAAAAGATGAGTGTTTTATAAGATCCAAATATTTTTGTTAGCCGAGATTACATTTATGTAATTCCCAACGTGAAATTTCTGCATGAAATCCTTTATAAACTCCACCTTCTTCTCATGTTCATGGATAACAATAAATGAAATATGGTTATTGGGGGGTTTTTTAGATAGAAACTCAAAATTATTCATTGAACCAAGACCCCAATTATTCTAGATAATGGTATAAATAATGATAGAAAAATAAGGGGATGCCTATAGCTTCCATAAACAAGTTCCTAGGATATAAAGAAACCTCATTCAGTGAAGGATCTAGATATTTCTATAGTAGTCATGCCAATTGAATATAAGATAGAACTTCCCTTCTTATATTTGTTCCCTATAGGGTAAAACAATCTAAAATTTATCTCTGACTAAATATAGTGCCTTGAATGATTTAATAGAGATTAATATTGATATTTCAACCATTTCCAACAAATCAACCACCAGGTCATTCCTATGAAACTTATATGGGTAAAAGTAACCAATATCCTTAGTATCATCCCCTAATGTTTTGTGTAGAATATCTAGGGAAAATGAAGAGTGGAACCTAGATTCAAAAGGAGTGTCATAAAAAACACTTTGGAAATATAATAAAGAGTGAACCTAACATTTGTAAGGGGACATGGTTTCCTAATTTCCTCCATATTGAGAAGCTCTTAGGGGTGTGATAGGAGATGATTGTGTTAAACCCATATCCAGAGAGCTCAAGTCCAAATTCAAGTGAGTTGGTCACAAGGATCACTTCCAATAGATCAGAAAAATTATTTACAATTATGATTGAATAGATTTCATTAGATAAGGATATATCTAGAAGACGTAATAGATCAAGCACTAAATTAGGTTCCTCCATCCGTAAAATAAAACTAGGCCTATGAGAGGAATATGTGAAATGGCCTGAAGATGAGAACCCACTAGAACCCCACCATTTCACCAGATTAGTAAATATATGTCTATGATAGGATTTTTCCACATTCCCATAAAGATGAAAAGAGTTGAAATATTCAATGCAATTGATAAAAAAGATCTTATACCATAAGGATATGGAGAAACCCAGTTAAATAAGAATATGTCATTGAAGCAGAAAGGATAAATCCATCTCAACATAGATGCATGTATCTATGGTATGATTCTACTTATTTAAACCTCATTCATGTATACTATGTGTTCCAATGAATCTATAATACCTTAAAGGATCATAGATTTTGGAAAAGATGTGTGAAACTACGAAGAAAAACTGAGAGAGCCATTGTCTTGGGATCCTTACCAACATGATGCTCAATGGACTGGTGGAAGAGGAAAAACCTCTATATAAACCAATATCTACCTTCCCTTACCTAGTTTGGGAAACAATTTAATTCAAATAATAAATTGATGCAAAATGACTGGTGAATCAAGAAAAAAAACTGGGTCCTAATTTATAAGAATGCACAAAATAATGAAGAAAATGGTATGACACGGACCAGATGGGATGAAAAGTGTGATAGACCAGTAGTAAAACATGGAAACATGCAAGCATCAATGATTGTGAAACTTGAAATAGAAATGGGTGCACTAGATTCTATCAAAAAACCCTCTATCCATCCAAATTTGTGATGTGGGATGGATAGGTGGCTTACCTTTTGATGATCAATAGAGTTGAATTGGTCAGTTGTTCTAGTCCGACTTGGTGGGTGGTGCAATGGGGAACCATGAAGGCATCATCGGTCGGGAGACTCAAAAGAGTGATGGGTGTGTTGGAACCTATCAACTAGCACTGTTCCCATATGGATTCTTGATGTGAGATAGTGGGGTGACCTATCATCTTAGTAGGGGTGACACAACTTCCAGACTAGAGATAAAGTGTGATTATTACTGATAGGGGGTAGTGCAATGGTAGACCATTATCATGGTGTGATGCATGATACTTGTTTGGGACTTTCATTCATCTACTCCATGGGCCTTCATGCCATTTTTAGTTGGGTATTTGGGCTATTGGGACTTTAGGTCACTCAATGTAATAAAATATACATACTAGTAGCTTTCCATTCATTATGGGGAGGGATATGGATTGACCCAACATGGTGTCATATGTGTGTATTGTCTGTGTTTTCAATCCTCCCTACCTAATATATATTATATATATGTTTGTGTGTGTGTATTTAAATAATTGAAATTAAAATAAATTAACAATTATCATCCATAAACATTAGTCAGTACATATATATTCACCCACACACACAAATAGATATATATATATATTATAAATTATGTTTTCATTAATCATTAATATATTATAATTATATATATGATACATTTTATGTATGAAATGTAATTATTGAATACATGCACCAAATATAAGAAAACCAAAAACTATATATATATATTTATATATAATATTTCTCATATTGTATAATATATATTTTGGTTTTAATGTTATAATATATATATTTATTACTCATATATATTATGAAATTTTAATTTAAATACATATAAACATATATATATATATATATATATATAAACAGAGACACACGCAAATATTTTTTTGTATTATGAAATCTATATTTTTATACAGACACAGACACACACAGAGATATATATATATATATATATACATATATATATATATATTCTTTTTTAAATCAAGCACACACACACACACTATAATATATTTATATACCAATATTTAGAACAAACAAACACACACATTATTTTTATTTGTAGATAATAATATTATAAGAATCATTATATAAAATACATCACATTTACAAATTTCAATTATAAATTTATATTATATATATCAAATATAATTGGTCCATGATATATTATATAAAAAATAACATGAACACATATATTTAAATTAAATTTTCATTTAAAATTTAAATTTATTATGATTTTATATATTAAAATATACGTGTGTGTGAGTATATGTTTGTGTTAAATTTTATAATGTGACACACACACTCATTCACACAATATGGATTTTCCATGTTTATAAGAAAACATAGCTACTTTTCCATGTTTTTTTAAAAAATATAGCTAAAAATATTGCTAATTACATCTTTTTTATGTATTGGTGCATTTTAGTGTAATTTATATATCCAGGAAAAAATTAATTCTTTTGTTACCAAATCATCTCTAATCATCTCCCAACTCATCCATGATAATGTTAGTGATAAATAAAACATGAAAATATCATCAAACAATATGAATGAATAATCTCAAGAAACAATTCATATCATGATCATCTAAACACCACACCATTAGATATAATTTTGTCTTTGAGAGTTCTATAACCCTCAGTTTAAAGGTCACCAAAGCATGGATCATATCTCAATTGTGGTCTTCTATTTTCCACCTTTATCATGTAAATTTATAAGGGACCTTGAAACTCTCTAGTATACTAGATCTCTTAAATATCCTCCATTTTATTTTATGGAAACACATAATAAATTGATCTCCATTCCAAATATTAGTTACCAACCCCTAGTATCTCCCCTACAAGGGAATCCTCTTCCCTTCCTCATCTACATCCACTTCATAAGAGACAAGTGTCACCACCCCTTTGTAATAAGTTGTCCCAAACTCTTCTACCCATTTTTCAACAAATATAAAAGAATCAAAGTGGAGAAAAATAATGCAATGAGTTTATTTTCATTTTGTAAGATAATATTCTTCAAACAATGCTCTCAAGTGTTGGAATGTATCCTCTTCAAGGGATTAATCAATATATCCACTACTTTCACCTTTTTTGAAAAATATTTCAAATTTGGTTCTCCAAATTCCAAATTATCTTTAATGAAGTTTTACTTGATATCAATATTACTTATCCTTGAATATGACACTAGATTATTTGGAAATTTAACATCACTTTTATTATCATTTAATACCTTGTCCTGTTACGGGTTTTGAATTACTGAGGTAATTTGAATTTCTCATTCGATGAGAGGGTCTTGTAATGACTTGATCCACTGGGGCCCACCTAGACAGTGGATGTTTAGGCCAGCATAACCCTAAGCCTGCCTCTAATAGGCTAGTGGCTGGTAACATGAACTGAGAAGGAATAACTATAATGGGAGGCCATTTCATAAGGAACCAGTACTCACGCACCCAACCATGTCAATGCAATAGTGAAGAGGAAAATCAATTAAAGACTGTAACATCTTGAGATAAACCATGCATGCAATAAACTCTATGAAATACATCAAAGTACAGTTGAATATAACCAAAGTGTAAAGAAAAAAAATACATGTCCAATAGAAATGAATCCCTAACCTGAGAACAACAGGAAATAATGAAGGCTGAGGGAACCCTATTCCTAGTATATAATGTTGACCACTGTATATAGTCAACTCACCTATGTATCATTATGATCCACTATCGATCTATCCCTCATATTCATAATACACAACATGTGTGGGAAAATCCCATGCATGGGTGAGTATATACATACATAGTAGAATGCCTCAAAACTGAGAGGGAGTGATAGAGAGAGACATTAATACTCAGCTCAACCAAAAATTAGAGGGAAATGAAAGCCATCATATGAAAATATATACACTCATAAAGAAACCCAAACAAAAGAGAAAGGGGATATCCATGCCAAACCCTATACAAATTTAATGAGTAATCCTATAGCTCTATATATCCATCAACGATGCCCCAAAAAAAAATAAAACCTCACCAGAATATGTATGAGGGACCTATACCAGGGATCTTCACTCCACAACTGAGGGACCACACATCTCCCATGAGGACTCACCCACCTCCATAGCTTGAAGATAGGGAAGGACCACTTTGATGGTAATGAACGTCCTCCATATATTAGTAAGATAAGTACTGACCCTACCTATATAAAAATTATATAAAACTCTCACCTTGGTGTGATAGGGGAGTAAATACCCCAACCTTCCTCTAATATCCTTAGGAACCCAGACCCGGGTGTGATAGGAGAGTTATGACCCCGAAATCCCTCTAATTGAATGGGGAACCAACACCTTGGTGAGATAGAGGATTACTAACCCCATAATCTCTCTAATAAAATTGATAACCCATACCCTAGTGTAATGGGGGATTACTGACCTTGGTATCTTTCTGATGATCCCACCCAATCACTATCATCATCAAGTGTCACTTGAATAAGAATCTCACTTAGATAATCTTGCATCGTTTCTCAAAATCTATTTTTAATTGAACCATCAAATTATATATGAAAAAATATAGAATTGGGAAATTGTGAGCCAACATCCATTTCCAAACAAAGGTTATACGAGAGTTAGAAGATTCACATTGGAGTACGTTGTGTGTATGGGGTTTATACGACATGTGTCCCTACTCCGCTGCTTGGTTGTGTTCTCCTTGGACATGGATCAGGTATCCATGTCTATGTACATGGTGTGAACTCTGGTATACATAGTGTTTATGACCACCTAGGGTCCTATCGTTACACCTCAACCCATTACCATCTATTCATGCTCATTCCATTGTACTGTGGTATATGGTGTGTTCACTCACATAGGGTCTTGGACATGTGCGGATGGCACCCAACATGGCCACCTAGGTAGGTCACATGGAATATATTCCCACCTATATGTTTTTTTATTTTTAAATTATCCTGAAACCCTATAACCACATACGAGGGTCTACATTCTATTTGTTCATCCAATATAAAAAGCGTGTAGGTGATATTTTCATAGAAAGTCATGTTCTTCCAATCGTTTTCAAGATCTATGATCATTTCAATGAATCATACTTGTCACCCAGTATAAATCAGAGTGAACATTATTTTATCATCATTTCCATGCCTCTAATGGAAAAAAAAGAAGTACGATAATATTCTTGAAGTCTGCATTACCTCCTATCACCCATAGTGCTTTGTGTCACTACTCATCGCCACTTTGGATCCAAGATCCATTAAAAATCACCGAAAATCCATCCTGATCTTCTGAAAAAACACCAATACATTTTTCATTCCCCTAATAGTCTTGAATCAAGGGCTTCAATCATGATTAAACCCACCTCATCAATGCCAAACTGCAACACCATAGGCCAACAGTGAAGAACACAAAGAACTAGTTGGGAAAAAGAACAAGAAAAAATTTGAAAACATATTTGTCCAATAATACTTGGAAAATGATATTATATCGGGTTAATCTTGGTTGATAACATGGATTAATTCAACAAATAATTGAATTAAATTATTTAACTCTTCTACATTGATATTGCAAAGAATCTATGGTTAAAAAATAAAAAGTCAATAATAATTCAATTCTTAATATTTTAATCAAATTGGTTTAAACAACAATTGATCATACCTACCTCGATTTTTCAATTTATCATTTCTGAATAACATTTTCTAAAAAGATGGAGAAGACCCACTACATTCACTAGCTCTCAAACCACCTCGATTATATTTTCCTTCATTGTCTTATTTTGATTCTCCAATGAGGAATGATCTGAACATCCTCTTTGATCCTTAAATGGTTATATAGATAACCCTTGAATTTTTTTTCATAAGATGGTATATATAAAGGATTTAATTACATCATTTAATAAAACAAATAAAAAAATTAACTATTTATTTTATTTAAACACACCCACAAATGAATTCCTTAACTGAATTGCTAGTTCCAACCAACATTAGGTCATGCCTTGGTAAAAACTACATTCCATACTGAAATGTGTTCTTAGAATTCCAATCTAAGACTCTATTTTGGAGTTATTCTAATATTCTAGAAAAATCAAGACATGCATGATATTACTATAATTAATATTTTTATAATATCAATTATGATATCACATATCCTTGGTATCTCATGTTGTCTCATCAGCTTGCTCCAAAATATTACTTTAAATATTTCAAGATCTTACAAGGGGAAAAAGTCACTACATTATTTCCCCTTTCAAGGATTTTTTCCTCAAAAAGAATAACCTAAAAAAAGGTGTAGATGTTGTGCCTGCATCTGTCTCTCTCACTCCCATGATCTCTCATGAATTATCCCATTATTCCACAACTCATGAACTAAAGGGATAGTCCATACTCATTTCATCTTATAATTCTGATCTTCGATCTTTATCGGGTACTCTATGAAGGTGCTTCCATCCTTGATGTCCAACTCACCTAAGTTATTGACATGTGTCAAATCATGAATGAATCTCCTCGGTTTTCAAAAATAGAATATGTAATTCAACAACTTTAATATGTGGATAATTATATGTGGTAAGAAACATTGCTAACCCTAAATAAGATCTCAAACATCCTGATGAAACATGAGGATCGGTTGCCTCGCGAGCCAATACTCCACAATCCTCACCATTAGGATACTCTTAGGAAATCATGGTCTCCCTACTCAAAATTTAGAGGTCTATGATATGGATATATAAAAGAATTATATTGGATCTATATTATCCTAATATACTCACATATCACCTAAACATTTTTTATCATCACCTACAACTTCTCTAGCCCAACTGGACATGTCTCACCAATCTTAGTCCAACACATGGGTGACCTTCCCGGTCTCTTATACAAGGCCTATAAGTTTTCTGACTGATCTTAGAGTGATAACGATTATTATAAGAAAACTATACTAATGTAAAGTGATCCTACAATCTATGATCAAAGTCCAAAACATATGATCTCATCATGTCCTCCAACACTTGGATAATGTTCTTGATCTCCCCATCCATCTGGGGTTGAAACATCATACTCATCTGAAATTCGGTCATGAATAACTCATATAAACCCCTACAAAACCATTAGGTAAACCACACATCTTAGTCTGAGTCAATCTTTGATGGTATACCATATATCTTAACGATATCCCTCATGTAAAACTATCCTAGAATCTCCATCAAACTCTGCTCCCCAGTGGAAAGGAACTGTGTCAATATAATAAGTTAGACAACTATCACCCACATGCCATTATGGAATCACATTACCCATTAAATACCTATAAAAAATTATATGGATATGTTATCTAATTTCCAATTCGAGAAATCCAGAGCCTATGTCAAACCTACAAGAACCAGGTGCTCATCCCTAACTTGCAGAAATGTGAGACACTGATAGATGAACTCGGCAACACTCCACCTAATTCTAGCCAACCAAAACTACCACTGAAACAACCATTATATATTCTATACACCATTATGTATATCCAACTTTTTAGTGTGAAACGCCGTCATAACCTCCTCTTGTATTGATACCTAAAACACCATCCATCCATGAAAAAAGATTACATGTTTCCCTCCTTAAAAAAATCCATCTAGTGAATCTATTGAAGATATCTGGTCACAAAGAACCTCACTGCCAATGTCTCTCAACTGAGCCTTCCTCACAAACTAGAGAATAATAGGATTCAACACCATGAAATAAACATAAGACACATTCTCTCTTCCACCAGGGTCAGCTACAAAGAAGCTAACTTCTTAGACACCTCCTATACCAAATGAGAACATGACTTCTTGCTAAGGGAATCAAGAAATATGTTTCCCTTGCCAAGAGTATATACAATCTCGAAGTCATAATCCTATAGTAATTCTAACCATCACCTTTATATTAGGTTTAGATATCTAAGTGTGAAGATATATCTAAGACTCTGATGGTTTGAGTAAACAATTATGCACTCTTCTAAAAGATATAGTCTCCACATCTTTATAGAAAAGTCTAATTCTACTAACTTCGGATCATGATTCACATAGTTTTTCTCATGGGGTCTCAAATACGTAAAACCATATACAATCACTTCCTTCATCTACATCAACACATAGCTAATCCCATCTTCAAAGGCATCATAATAAACTACATAATCAATGTATTCCTCACATAGTTTCAAAATATAAGAACTAATCAGCCTCACCCTTAACTCTTAGAAGGCTCTATGACAATGTTCGGTCTTGGTAAACATATTCCCTTTCAATTTAATTGTGTTAAAAGGGGATGAAATCCTTGGGAAATCTAACACAAACCTCATTTAGTACCCTTCCATGATATAAAAACTCCACACCTCTAATACGCACATGGGTGTCTCCCAAGAAACCACTTCATCAATATTTTCCCGCTCCATAACATATATATGATCAGAAATGAAATTCCCCAGGAGGTGAACCTCATGGATCCATAAGTGGACCTTTGAGAGCATACCATAATGATTATTCATTCATAGAAAGTATTGGACCATCTTCAAGTGTACTGCATGATAATTTCCTAATGTCGAGTAGATGAGTATGTCATCAATGAAGATAACCTATAATAGATCCAAGTATGGATGTAATATATAGTTCATTAAATACATAAACACAGTGGGGGAATTCTTCATGATGAAATGAATCACATAGAACTCATAGTTTTCGTAATAATATTTGAATACCAAAATTGGTATAAAATCCTCAAAAACCCTCAACTAGTGGTTTCCAGAGCAAATATTGATATTTGAGAACAATCTTGAACCTCACAATTGATCAAAGAGGTCATTAATCATTGGTATGGGGTAGTTGTTCTATATAATTGTCTGGTTCAAAAAATGATAATCAACACAAAGATGAAATCTTCCTTCTTCCTTTTTCATGAAGAAAACCATATTTTACCTATGGGAAACACTGGGTTTGATAAAACCCTTCTCTTAAAGGTCCTCCAACTACAACATCAACTCCCATATCTCAATAGAGGGTATCTAATATGTTATATAAGATATCTTTATTGTCTCTATGTGTATGTTAATGAAAAATTACATCTCTCTCCTCAAAGGTAGTCCCAAAACATCACTGGGAATATATACATAATGTACACCAGAAATAAAGGAATTTAGATGCATTAAGAGTCCTCTATGCGAAGGACTAAACTCTCCGACTGATGGGTTATGGGTTGCATCCCCCTACACACATGTTCCACTTACTCAACCTTGAGATCTATCTCACCCACAAAGGATAATCTCATCTCATCTATCTGAAGGTATCTAACCCACCTAGGATGAAATTTAATTTGGGAATAAACTGTGGACAACCAATACATACCCAAGATGATTTTATAAGGTTTCATCATGATGACCAAGATTCCCCATGTGAAACACTCTCCAAAAATAAATAAATCAAACTACTGATAGATGAGTGATATCAAATAATCGCTTATTATAGGAACCTATAGCCATTTCTGCTAGGATAAATATCTACTGGAAGATCTAGATCATGAAATATGAATAAGTATATAAAGGAATGACTCACACCTATGTATAAAAATACCAAGGAAAGAGTAGAATAAATATACATCATACCTTAGATCATCTCATGTATTGCCTGTTCATAGTACTCTATGACCTATAACTTCCTACGGAACTAAACGCTAACTCTATGATCTTAACATGGGACACCTAGTTTTGGTGATGGTGGTAGCTTATAACTTCACCCACCACAAAATTATCTTACCTTAATTGTTTCTCTTTATCCTATTCCATCACCCCCCCCCTAAGCATCACCTTGGCCACGTCTATGGGATACCTGATCACGAGACTGCCTCTTACGTGGAGTTCCATCAACTTTATTATTATATTTCTTAGTGTGAAGGGTCATTAAATAATTATCCAAGTGAAACACCAATAGGAAGCGTAAAATCTCTCCTCTATAGGATGATTGAATAATTTTCATGATCCCTATACTATATACCAATGTGACCATGTCTGAGAATTACCCCTATACTGAGATCACAACATATGATGCTCACTACCAACTACAAATGAGTAAACCATTTGATGCACACCTCCGACTCCAAACACCTAGTTCCCCTCTTCTATGAATATATTATTCGCATATCTAGCTCTAGAACTCCATCATAAGTGGGTAGACATAAGGAGAAAAACTGGCTCGAATGTCTCTAAGGAGACCATGTTCTTACATCCTCTCCTAGAAGAATCCATCTTATACTATATAGAGGGATTATCGTGTAAGTTTAATGATCCTCACAACATACTCTTTCACTAAAATTTCACCCTACTGCATCTCAATAATCTCCTCAATCCAAATTGAGAATTAGAATTATGGGTAACACACATCAAGAAATAACTTCTAGAAGTCAAACCGTGAGAGAGTCATCTCGTAATGGGTTTGTATGGCCAAACTCTACCAGTACCGAGATACTCCATGGAAAATACTAGCTTCTAGTGAAACCAATTGATCTATCAGGGTCCAAACCATCTTGAAGACTCATACCACTGACTCAATCTAATCCTTAACTACCTCGGGATCTACCCCACCATGGAACCTCAACGGTATCTATTATAGGTACTCATGGAGTGTGTTAAGCATAAATATATCCTTAGCTTAAACTTATATTACTATTTTTATTCTTGATGGGTGGGGTGCTGATACCTACCCACCTAGAGGAAACACATCATGGCATTGACCTTAAACTGAGGCCTCATCACTCATCGAATCGTCATCATGATCCAAAAATGGTAACCTAGCTAGCTATCTTCATGGGGGAATCCTAAAAGCAATCAAGATGTACAACAGTTAGATGATCATATATATATAGTTAGATAACTTAATAAGTACACTCAAATGGAAACAATCTAATATGATGCATGTACCAATTTTCCCTTAGTATTTCTTTTAATCAAGAAGGCTCTAAGAGTCCGGGTGAAGTGAAATGTCATCCACCATAGCATCACTAGGTTCCCTAACCTAGGATCCACACTCCAGACACTCTGAAACTATTTCCCTATATTCCCAACCAATCATCATAAATGGTACAACTCTAAACACCATCCTGAGGAAGAACTACCTATGATACCAATCTATAAAAACTCAAAACATTGGGGCCATCTAGGCCTACAGAAGGTCAGGCCACCATAACCCTAAGCCTACCTCCAATAGGCCAGGGGCTGGTGACAATCATCAAGAAAGAATAACTATAATGGGAGTCATTTTATTAATGAACCTTAATGCAAACACCCAACCATATCTATTCAATAGTATAGAGGAAAATAATGTAAAGATTGTAACATCTAAATATAAACCACGCATCTAAAAAAATTAAGGAAATATATCAAAGTAAAATTGAATATAATTAATGTGTAATGGGGAAAAATACACAACCAACCAGAAATGATGTCCCAACATGTTGATAACTATAAATAATGAATTTTAAGAGATCAATGCTCCTAAAATCCAAGTGAAACAACCTATGTGTTCGATGCAAACAAGTATCACTATGACCCACCGTATTCACTGATGATCTATCTTTCATCTACGTAAGACATGATATGTGTGGGAAAATTCCACACAGGGTGAGTATATACATACCTTGTAGGACCCCCCAAAACTGAAAATAGTGATAGAAGGAAACAAAAATAGTCATCTTAACCCAAATAAAGTGGTAAACGAGAGCCATCACATAAATGAGGGCCATCAAATAAGCATATATATACTCATAAAGAAACCCAAATTAAAAATAAAGGGGATTTCCAATGAAGTCGAGGAGTAATTATGTAGCTCCAGAAGTCCAACATTGATGCCCATCATCAAACACAACCTCACTAAAATACATCTGTAGGTGAATGTTACTCTCAACTGTGATCTAGAGCTGAGGGAGCACACACCTCTCAGGCAGTGACTGAACATTTTTAGATATCAAAGACTGAGGACTACTAATTCATAGGTGGGGAACCCACACCCTAGTGTGATAAGGGGTACTAGCCGTGACATTTCTCCAAAATCATGAGGAACCCATTCCCTTATTTGACATGGGAGTACTAACCCTAGAATCACTATGATAGAATGGGGAACCCGCACACTAGTGAAATAGGGGAGTACTAACCCCATCATATCTAAGATACATTGGGGAATATATTCCCTATTGTAACAAGGGAGTATTGACCCAAATATCTATTTTATGATCCTACCAGATCATTATCATTGTCAAGTGTAACCTAAATTAGTTTTATGCTTTCAATATTTCTCTTTGTATCTAAAAATCCACTATGAAGTCCTCTATCACATTCTATATGAAAAAACACTCAACATAGGACAATCACGGGTCAAAATATGTGTCCAAACAAAGAAGATACGAGAGGTAAAATATTCACATAGGTGTACACGACATGTATGGGGTTTACATGGAATGTGTCCATGCCCCGTTTCATGGCCATTTTCTCCATGTACATGGCTAGGGAAGCCTTATATTTGTACATAGAATGTTATCCGGGATACATTATGTGCATGACCACATTGATTCCTTCCATGTATTGAAACCCCTGCTTAGGAATTCCTTATCATTCTCGTGTACCCCGGTACACGACATATTCGTTCACACAGGGCCCCAGGTGTGTGAAACTATATCACTACTTGGAAACATTGGAAGGATTATATGGAATGTAGTTTCACCTACATGGTGTGTGATATTTAACTTTTCGCAAAACCTTGGATCTTTAGACATGGGATACACACCTTGTGTTATTATGGGATATATGGAGTTTAGTCAAAATTATCAAAGAAATTCATGTTCTTAAACCCAATTTATAGATCCATTCTTATCCTTGGGAATCATTAATTTTGACCACCTATGATCGAATGTAACCACCTACCACCATCATTTATCAACCGTCAATGGCCATAAAATGTAATCTGAAAATCCGCTCGAAGTATGAATCACCTCTCGTTACCCGTAGCGTCTCACATCGCCTCCCATCAACACTTTAGATTGAAGATACATGAATAATATCCCACAATCCATAATTATATTCCCACAAAACTATGATCCATTCATAATTTTACAAAACACCATGAATTCAGGGGGTTAATAAAACTTTAACCCTCCATTCCAATATCAAACTACAACCCCATGGGCTAATGGTGATGAACCTGAAGAACGAGTAGAGAGAAGGTACAAGAAAAAATGTGAAAACATTATTAGCTAAGAGTTATTCACAGTGATCAAATATCATGGGAGACCAGGGTGAAAAAATGAAATAATTTAAGAAATAAACAAGTTAAATAATTTAACTCATCTGCATGGATCATGTAATGAACGTGTGTTCATAGAATTAAAAACAAATATTAAATCAATTCTCAATATTTTAATAAAAAGGCTGAAAACCACAATTGATGAGCTCTGCATAGTTTTTTGTATCTATAGTTTGTGAATAATGCATTCACCAAGGATGTTCAATATTTTTTCATTCACTACATCTCGATCCACTATGATTTGATCATCATTCAACATCCAATTCAGATTCACTAATGAGGAAATTTATGAAACTTATCATGGATCTTATAAGGGTTATGAAGATAACCCATGGTGAATCATCATAATAGGGTATTTACATAGAATTTAACAAGGTTATTTAATAAAAAAAATATTTATTTATTATAATTAAATGCACCCACCAATGAATATCTCAACAGGATGTCCAGAACTGACTAACCTTAGGTTGATCCTAGGGTAAACATTGTATTATTAACTAAACTATAATATCATATTTTATATCTGAGACACTTTCTAGGAGTTATTACCTTATTCTAGAAAATCTATATGTGTGTCATATTAATATAATTAATATTTTTATAATATAAATTTTGGGCTCACATGGCCTCAGAATCTTGCGATATCTCATCACCTGGCTCTGAAAATATTCATTAAAATATTTCAAAGTCCTGTAATAGAAAAACAAGGTCATAATAGGTTGTTTAATAATTGTGAATTATATTGGGATTTTGAGTTTTTTACATATATAATAGATTTTTTTAGATATGTAATGATGTGGAGATGGATGTTTGAGTGCTCTGGTAAGGGACATAGATATGTAGGGGTTCCCATCAACTGATATTTTATGTACATGTTCCCACTATAGTACAACATAGTCTGTTGTAGCGTGGTTTTTGGGAAAGGTTGAATAAAACACCATGGATAAAGTCTTGTGTCATGGTGAAGTCATGGAGGGATTTGGGGTCAACCCTAATAATTGGGGGTTGGCTGTGTCATAGATGGGGGTTACATCATAGCATAACCTTAACCTGATCAAGGAGGAATGTTTTGTAGCCAGAAAATATATTCCTTAATAGAGAGGTGCAGGGTTGTTGGTTATAACCTACCTTATATGGTCTACCTATTCCATATACAGGTAGTCCATGCCATATTTCATCTTGGAAAAAAGGATGTGTCCCAACCTATGGGGTTACACCAAATGTGGGGTGTCCCTCAAGGGACACATGAGGTGGGATGTGGCTTAGATCCTAGTTGTACACCATAACCAAGGACCTTGTTTCATAGACTTTGGGGTGATGAATTATAAATTCCATTTTCTTTTTTTTAATTGGTTCATAAAAGTAATTTACATGTCGAACCCCTCATTCTTTTTGGGCATGGGGGCTTCAAGAGAGAGCCAAATCGGCCATCTATCTGCACTCTCTTCCTCTAACAATATCCCATGGTGGGGGTGATTTTGGAACTATCAAATAAGAGTTTTGCGTAATTTAATTTTATTTTTTCATCTCTTTCTATTTCCCCTTTGTTATCACTGATTTTTTATCAATTTTGGCTAGTTTTTTAGTGTTAATTTCATTAAAAATTGTGGAATCTAGAGAGATCAATATATATTTTACTTAGCTTAGTGAGAGGACGTCTCAGAAGGTTGATCTCATTACATTGGGTGTAGTTTTATTGAAATTATTATACCCATTGATATTTTATGCATTTATTCCAATTAGTGTCAAATTTAATAATTAAATATTATTATTATTATTATTGTTATTATTTTTATTTACCATGGGATAGGTTCCTAGGAGCATGGATGAGACTCAGTGGGCATGAATGATGCTCGATGGTTCTTGGTGAGAGGTTAAATCCTTATTTTAGGTATGCGTCCCTTAAAATATAATTTGATATGAATGTATATTTTAGAGCATGCATTCCAACATAATTTCATGGGTTCTAGAATGAGTATTAATGGATAGATGTGCCTCGGTTATATGGGATAGGAAGTCATGAGACCTCCTTTTCTTTGAATAATTCATCCTTTGCACTTATGTGATTCAATATCACCCCTTGACAGTGTATCTAAGGGGTGAGGGTGTCGATTGATCTAATAAGAGACCTCTATGAGATCTTCGGATATGATATGGGATGAAAATTAGCCTCGATTAGGTTCATAGGGCCAGTGGGTAGGCATGAAAGGATTGGGGATCGATATGACCAATGAAATGGTCTTACCTCCCATGTATGGAGTGAGCACCCTCTTGAGGGTGGAGTGGACTCTTAGTGTGTACCATAAACTAGACAATCCCTTTGAGGATGAATTTGTGTGATGGAGATTGGTTTCCTTCAATTAGTGGACTAGGAGACCTTCCTTCAAAGATGTAATACGAGACCCGTTGTGGGATTAGTGAGTTTTTATTACTTAATATGGGGATTACAAGTGGTAATTAAGTGATAATTAGACCTTACCTAATGAGGGTAGGGTGGGGATGATCCTTTTAGCTATGGTGTAACTGAATAATGATAGTCATGGGTGTTTACTAGTGTATAAAAGTTGTGATGGGTCTGGAAGACCGTGGTGGAAGCCCTGATAGTTGATATGAGATGCATTGTGATGTTAAATGATAGCCAAATTCTAGGCCTTGTGACCTACATACAAGTCGTTGATCTGAATGGAAATCTAGATCCTAGTTTCGGTTTTATTGTATGTGTACTATATCTGATGAAAAGTCTTGATGTAGAGGGTGGATCCTAATTCCTTTTATTTTATGTCTGAGATAGATTGGTGGGACTATTGTGAGATTGATTCTTTATAATATATTATTTTTGGGCTACTCATGAGTGATATGGAAGGGCTTGTGACCTATAGCCTCACCATGTGTGAGATGGTGTTTGTGTTGGTTGACTTTGAGTGATATGGTCATGTTGGGGTAAGTATAGGTTATCCATGAATAATATTACTAGCTTTATCATAATGTTTCTTCCATGAGTGAGATATTCAAATCTGTGTATTAGATGTTAGGAACACCGTGAGTGAGATGGGGTTTGGATTGTGATGTGATGCCATTTTGGGTGGTAAGTTTCTATAAGTGAGATGGAGCCCTGAGTGTGGTGAGATGTGGTATTTGGATATTGGTACCTTCGTGAGTGATATGGGTTCTGTATGTGACGAGGGATCATATGAATGCAGCATATCGTGAGTGATACTATAAAATTCAGGCCTTGGATGTTGGAAAATTATAGGGAGAGGGGTTGGACATGATTTTTAGTATTCGACCCTACTCTGAGGGAGTAGTGGTTCAAATCCACGTGGAACCCTACCTTGAGTCTTAGAGTATGACTTGTCTAAATGGAAAGAGATGACTAGATTCCATCATAGTGAATAAATAGGTGTGGTTAAGTTTTAGGGTGCCTGGTTAACTCTAGATAACCTAAAAAGACTTTGTACCTCATTGGGTATCGTAGTGTCCTGGTTATCTCACAATTACACAATGATAATGTTTATTTATTGCATTTATTTCCCTCACGCATTCAAACAAAAATGATGGCATATATTAGGGGTTCTATGTGAGACCCTATTGAGTTATTTTCTCAAACCCTCTATGAGCCCTTTAGTGCATGTTAAAAACTTATATTGGTTATCAAGATTAGCATAGATTGTGAAGGGAATCATGTAAGAGTATCTTAATGGGTATTAGAGATTAAGAGGAGGATCATGGATGGTATTAAGTCTAGTGTAAATATTTTTTGTCATTGTTTATTTTTTATTTGGGATTATCCTAGTGGAAAATTATTGTATGTTTTGTATAAAAACATAATTTATGTTATTAGATGTGTTTATTTTATATATATACCATGGTATAGTTATTTTTATTTATTTATTATTATTGATCATTTTTATATTAACTCCATAGTATCCCTGATTCATTTTTACGCCTTTTCTATTAGTTGATAGACTCTGGCATACTGGGAGATGTAGTTAAGGATATGTGGTGACCTCAACCAGAGAACATTTAGGTGGACTAGGGATAGGTCTTCACAAAGTCATATATTATATTTGTTTTATTTTAATATTTACGGTGTTTATAGAAATTCAATTTAGGAAGGTGTCAGAGATTATGATATACCTTAGACTAGTTCATTATTAATAACTATTTGGTGGTAAGACCTGGTAACCAAAGTGATGAGATTACTATTTTATTTTCCACTATTAAATTTTTCAAAATTATTCAAATATTATGTATTTAATTGTTATTTTTATTTTGGTGTTTATATTTTCCAATTGTAAAGAGATTTGTGTTCTTGAATCTCGATTATACATGTAGGATTCACGTGACATTTATATTCTTAACTATGGTTGTTTTCTAATGAGGGGTTTATTGTTATAAATTTTCAATAAAAATATTATAGAATGTTTTCAAATATAACATATTGCTTTAACTCAATATAGTTGAACCATGGGTGTTCTTTTTTATGGCAGTTCATGTGGATATTACAATGGGAGTTTCTCTGGTGATGGTTATATAGTCACATCATCAAGAGATGTGTGGAAACACATCATGGATCAATGCTAGAATTCATACCTTGGAAACGATTCTATGGGGGAATGGTTTTCTTGAGTGGTTATTTGAGGATGGGAATGAATATCAATAAGAATTTTGGTTTGGTTACATAGAGTGTCAACAATAACATATATGAGGTTTCCCCATATAACTTCTTGGTGGTACTCTACTTAATCAATTTGATTGGTTCTGTGATAACCCTGAGTAGGTTTCAGAAATGCATTAGTGATATGCCAGTGGATATGATGTAAATAATTTGTGGTTATCTTAGTATCTATGTTGGGTTTGTATGGAATTTCAATTTGAATCCTTGGCATTGTTGGTTCTTGATGTGCTTTTGGTGGCATATTCAAATAATGGGAAAACACTCTTGATTTTTTAAGACACGTGGGTGGCTAGTGAATATGTAGTTAGGCTTGTAATTAGTGACATGTCTTAGGATATTTGGTGAGATTGGCATTCATGAGGTGCGTGTTAAGTGGGTTACGCATGTTAACCAAGGTTCAGTGAAATTTGACTCATGGGATATTGATTCTGGTGTGTGACCAGGTGTATGAAATAATACACCATTAGGTTGGGGTGAGACTGATTAGGATAGTGATTGAGAACCTATGAGAGTTATCTAGGTGGATTACACTTACATGATGAGGAGAGTGAGTGTTGGTGTGGATTTTTGGGGGAGTCTTGGTGTGTAAGGGTTTATTTACTCTAGGTATTTGTGATGGCTAATTGATTTGTGGAATGGAGAACCATTTTGGTGTGGTTTCGTTGATATTGGTCCAAGATATGGATTAACCTGATTTCTATTGTGATAACAACAAATCGATGAAGTACATGCAGATTTGGTAGCATGGGGTTTTGATCCTTATAAGATATTAATATGTTGTGTGAGAGTGGTGTGGGAACCTGTTTGGGTTTGTGCTCAAGGAGAGGTATAAGGGAATCCATATAGTATGGATGACACCATTAGTTATTTATGGTTGGTGTGGAAGACATTATTTGTGAAATTGTAACATTTAGTGATTAGTGTTTCATGCTAACACTCGAGTATGTGCAAGTTGGTTATGTCAATTCATAATGTATGGTAATTTATGGAGTGTCAGTTATAGAGATCAGGATGTTTCTTTGGCTAAATGACTATAATGATAATCCTATATTGGGGTTCATTTATTTTCTCACGACGAGTGAAACTTATGTTGGAAGGTTCATGGAGGTTGTGATACTGGCCAGTAGACAAAAGAGGTGGGACTGGATAATGATGTGGTGTAAGATCTAATTTTATCTTGTTCCTTTGTAAATATGAGATTCAAAATTTGGATGAGTTGTTGGGTGGATTCATTGACTTGGAACCATTCTCAATATGGAGCTAATGTTATCTTTGTGTGATTCATATCCGAGGATTGTTAGTGCATAGGGTGAGAGAATGGATCTTGGAACATGTTGTTAGTGAACCAACCATGGATTTACACCAAGTTCTGGTTAAAGAATATAGCGTGGTTGTTTGGATAATATCATGATCTATATAAGTGTTAAGGAACCATGTTCGAGTGGTGTGGTGACATGTCAGTAGGTAAAATTGAGGGATTTTTGGAAAATATGGACAAGGTTGGGTGTTTGGTTTTTTAATGGATTTGCATGCAGTAATGGAAAAAATGTATCAGGAACATTATTCAAAATGTTACTAATAGGTCAGTGGAAAGTGGAAGGTACGTTTTCAGTAAGGTTATTTCTATAGTGGGGAGCAACATGATATAGATTCAGACTTAATGAGTTAAATATTATGGCGGGTAGTACCATAATACTCAGGATGAATCTGGATAATACACCATGGTGTGTCGGGATAGATGGGTGTGTTGAGCATCATCATAGAATTGGTGAAGTTGGTGAGTTGAGGGATCAATTTATTTTTATTAGTTCTCTTAATATTTGGAGTTATGAAATTGGAGAATATTTGGAAATAAAAGTTGAAACTTGGTGGGAAATTAGTGAATTGATGACAGAGGTAGGTTAAGAGACTTTTTTTGAGGGATACTATGACTTCTTATGGATAATAATCTATATAGTGGGGAGTTTTTAATGACCTACATTGTTATTGGAAAATACTTCCTATGGGAATTTAAAATTTTCATCTGATGATAGGTTATTTTTAGAATCAGAACTCATATCAGGATTTAAATTATTTTTAAATCTCTAAGATATATTATTTTAAATGTAATAAGGCTTGGATGGGTGTTTGGGTGCTCAGATAAGCGATAGAGAAAGGATAAACATGGCCTACAACTAAAATTTTAGTTGGAGGTGGCCACTATATTGTAGCATAGGGAAATGATTCATGGTGGTTGGGAAAGGTCATTCACCATTCCTTATCTAAATTCTTGTTTTGTGGTAATGTTTTCAAGAGATACAAGTTTATCTCTTCAAATTTGGGGATGAATGCTCCGTAGCGAGCAGTTATGCCATAGTAGGGTCATGACCTGATCTAGTGGTTTTAAACATAGCTGAAGTGAATGTTGGGACAATTAATAACTCAAAACATGTTATATTCAATCTTTCATCCACAATATAAATGATGATGAACTCCCTGACCAATGTAAGTTTCCAAATAATATTGATTTTTTTCCCACACTAACAACTATCAACTGATGCTTCTTTAATCTCTGAGAAATACTAATGAAATACCAGGTGATAGCATAGATGATTGACCATCTTGCACATTTCACCTTCATCACTTAATTTTCCTTTAGGTTTAAAGGAATATATCTTGTTCATATTGACCTTGTGGGAAATAGATTATGAAGATGAAATTTACAGGATTGTAATGCACAATTATTAACTTCTTCAGAATGGAAATAATTGTATATTTATAGACTTAGGGTTATGGTTTAATATTTAACTAATTGCACAAGTTCCCTTAATAATTTATTAAACCCAAACTAAACACCATGTCATTTGAAATATAAATAATATTATTTTATGTAATGGAATGCACAAACCTCTGCAATGATATATATAAATTTATTTACAATATGGTAAATAAATATTTATTATTGAACCCGAAACTTGTTATGTTCATCCTCCTCACCATTTATTGAATTATCAAATAAATATTTAAAGAAATATTATTCATTCAATAAGTAAATATAATTTTCATTGTTTAACAAATAAATATTTATTTAATATTCATATAACTAAATAAATTATTTATTTAATGAATAAATAATTATTAATTCTCATTTTAATAACATTAGATAGATAATTAATACATGTTCGCATAATTAAATAATTACCTAATGAATAAATATTAATTTATTATTTGAAATTAATTAATAAATCATGATGAAATATTACTTCATAGTCTAGAGAATAATATTTGTTATAGCCATTTAATATAAATAATATTGAACTAAGATCAACAGAAACACTTTGTTTGTTCCCCTCTAGGAATATTCCATGGTTTCATTGGATGGACCTACCTAAAGTACAAGAATACTATCTAGAAAAGAGTCATGGAACCTATAGAGGAAAAATATATTTTTTCAATGACAACAACCATATATGAATTCAAATTGTGTTATATAATAACATTTTCCTGATATCTCATCCTGTAGGTTGAACACATGTTTCATCATCCTATATTCTTGATACACGTTTCTTCAACTATTTGAAATGATCTATTCTATACACCATGACCATGGAATTTATGGTGATAGTTCCATTTCAATCAAAGGGTTGAAATATAACCTTTTATAATAATATAACGTAAAAATGTTTCTTTGAAATATTAATTAATGAAATACCATTTATAAATCACCCAACACACCCAACATCACCATTAGAATGTCTCACCAAGGTTTACAGAAATACCTCAAAGTGTGGTAGTTGTGGAATAAATTAATAATAACATTAAATTATAAAGAAGTAATACCCAATATTAAATTATAGCAAGTGAAAATTATATTTTAATAAATCTATAATAAAATGAAAATTTTAATATTTCATTCCAAAAAAATAATAATTTGGTAATAAGAATATTGATTTTTAACTTACTTTATCAAAATAATCCTAGAATGAGTTTTTGAAATTTTCCCTTAGAAATAAGATTTGTGAATGATTAAAAATGTAAAATTTACATATTCCTAATTTTATCTATAATTTCATGTTATAATATGTGTAACTAACCCCTTATTAACTATAAATTTTATATAAATAAATATAATACCATTTGTAGGTAAAAAGGGATATTTTCAAAAATAGTATTTTAGCATAATTTCATTCCAATTTAGTTAATTAAAATAAGATTTAATGATGAATGATTTAATTGAAATTTATAGATTATATACCTAAATATATGAATTTAATTCTATATATTGATTATTAATATCCATATATTTAATGTAAATCACATTATTCTTGAAAAATGTATTTTGTGAAAAACCATTATTGACACGTTTTAAGGGTTTATTTTTTGATAAATTCTGAAAAATCATTGAATTGAATTTGAAAACATTATTCTAATTCAATGAAATGAATTTGATAAAATTTATTCCATATTTTTAATTAACATAATTAATATTGGTCAACAAGTTAATTTTATTTTATTTATAATTAGTGGTAAAAATTGAAAAAAATAATTACTATAGTTAAAGTCAAAACGGATTTACATGGAGTTAATCTATAAAGATAAGAGTTAAAATGACCAAAACACTTAATAAAACCACATTGTTTGATTTTATTCATACCATAAAATTAAAAACTTATAATGTAATCTATTTGGATCCATTTTTTAAGAGAGTGACTTGGAATTATTGTAACACTTTGAAAAATTGTAAGTGTGCCACTCACCTTAATTATAAAAGAAAACCTCCTCCCATATATTATTGACACCCTTTAAGAAATTTATCTCAAAATACCCTAAAAAAATCTCACCGATACATCCTTATAAATTCTAAATATGTAATGGTATTCCAAATATTCCAACACTGTGTTTCTTTAGTAATACATCCAAATGAGGTTTTTCTAAGTGAAGGTAATTATCTTCACCAAGATCATTCTTTTTAGTTCTTATTTTATCACCTGAAATTATTTCTTAATAATTAAAATATAATAGCACTAGTGTCTTCCATATAAATATATGTTATTATGTTTATGTAATAATATTTATTCATCCCATTATCAATTCAATGGGAAATAAAATCATTTCTTATGTGTACGACAGACTACCACCTCGCAAATTGATGTATTATGTTTTCCAACACATGCTCATATGGATAGTCATAATTATTTAGAAAATTAATATATATGATAAAGATTACATAATATTGATTTTATAAACATAATATATCATATACTTCTTTACACTTTCACCCATTAGGGAAATGATATTGTCGCTCGTGTGTACATATTACCTACGATCTCTATAAAACTATGTGATTCATTTTTCCTGTCCAAATTTACAGAATATTATTAAATGAAATATAATGAATAAATATAGTATTTATAACTTTAATATCATTCTAGATATTATGTAAATATATCCTATTGATGATAACTGGGACATCCATGACAGAACATGCATGATAAAATGAATCTCTTAAAACTTGAAATAATTGTAATAATGAAATATTATTAATGAATGACTAATAAATTGTTTTAAATGGATCATATACGATATCATAAATATAAATATGGTTATGTAATAAGTTAATAACATGTTTAAAACCATTATAAATTAGTTTAAAGTGAATTCAACTAAATGGAAGTGTTAGGTAATGTATTTTGTCTCAATTTACGTTCCATTGGGATATATTTTTATTATACACATATTCACTTTTATATGGTGTATATAATGCCCATTGATATATTTAACTTGAATAAAAATTTTTTTAGGATGAATAATTTTCCAATTAAATTTTATTATTTGAAGGGCTTACAATTTAATAGTTATCAAAGAGGTACAGATTTATTTTATAATCTCATTTTTTGGATTTATTTAATTTTCATTGAGGTAATCTTAAAATTCATCCTTTATAAAATCCATATAATTTATTATACTATTGATGATTAAGGATTTTACATATTTTATTCCAAATTTTCCCCTATTTGTAACATGAATCATAAAGTGAAATTTTAAAAATAAAAACTGATTTTATTTCTCTGTTAATCAGATATATTTTTCTTCTATGTCCACATTTTCTCAAAATTGTTTTAAAAAAGTTATTTTTATTAATAAAATTATTTATTAAGGACATTTGAAGTTATCAATGACTTTTTAAATGTTATGAATGGAATATTTATAATGTTTTCTTAAATTTACATTTTTGACTTTCTTTAATAAAGTAAAAACTGAATGTTTTTAATCATATACGGTTTTAACGGATATTACCACCACCATAAATTTTTTATGATATTTAACTTCTTATAAATATATTCAAAGGTTTTAAAAAACTCTTAAATTAATTATTATTTTAATATTTCAAATCCATTTTCTTATTTATCTAAAGGAAATGACTTTATTTCAAAACATATATTTGAAATTAATATATGGTCATATCTTATATCTTATTAATTATGTGGTTTATAAATTTATCATAAAACATTAACTTTCATATGATCATTAGAAATTAAATTTATCTTAAATATCTACATTATTAGTATCATGGTTATGACTATTTCTTAAACCATACATAATTTCTACATACAATGATTTACTTTGAATATTATTTGATAAACTATAAAAATATTGATATACTATATTCTTTATTCAATATCGATATTTTTTGATAAGTAATATTTTTAATTAATTAAATTGACCATTCAATATAAAAGTAATTAATTGGGAATGTGGTGATGGGTAGGTCCTGGAATTATATATCCCCTTAATGTATCGATAGGTGTCCTGAGACAAATCAACTGTCCAAATAAAATGGGTTTTTAGAGTATACCTACCCATTGATTAAACTTTCTTAGTGAAATTTTGTGATGAAATAGATATAAATATGTATTATATCATGAATTATAATATTAAAAATTTCCTTCATTGATAATTCATTTATTAATATCCATGATGGTATTTCATTGATATTATTTATGGATGAATTTCATTATATAGTTATTGATTAAATAGAATGTGTATTCAGTTATTTTCATTCCCATGTTAATTTTTCCTTATTTAGTCATGATAGATTCTATTTTACATAACCCTTAAGATAATTTAACCTCACCATTACTTTTTTCCTTTCCCGGAGATATAGAGAATAATTTTCTGAATGATTTCAGTGATACTGAATGTTTTTATTTCTATTTTTTAAATTTTATTCACAATGTAAAATGGGTATCATGTGTGGTTATATCTCCCCAAGACTAATAATAAGATGAGTCATTTAGTATTATAACCCATATATCTATGAAAATTTAATAAATTAGACATCGACTACGGTTTATTTGAGTCTAGGTTTTCACTACTGTTATTAAATGATGTTAAGTAGAAACCATGGGGACTTGATTTAGGAAAACATATACTAGAAAACATAACAATATAACTAAATTTTAGGTAATACTGAGTATAATATAACATCCTAATATTTTGGTAAGGTAGATATTATATGGATTTCATAGAAATACATCCATATCTGGATACTATAAGTGGAATTGGTTTTATTATAGATGCATCTAGGGGTAATAACTCCCAGAAGAGTTGGTTGAGTGTATCTCATCTATTATTCGTGTTCATGGTGAATGTGATGCTAATGTAAACCTGGTTTGAAATTCTTGAGGGGTATCATAAGGATAATTCTAATTTTCTATACAAAATATTATAAAATATTTGAAAATACTTTTTTGATTTAAATATATTCCCAAATAAACCATGTTTATGTTTATGAGATTAACAATGCATCAGTTTTCAATTTATTTCAAGAGTCATCCTAGATTAAGAATTATATATTATGATTTGAAATTCATTATTATATTAACTAATACAGTATATTCCATTTTTTATAAATAGCACCAGGGGGGAATAATATTATCAATAGTCATGGCCAATGTTGAAATTTTATAGCTATGCAAGCCAGTACAACTAGTGAAGGTGTTGAGAAGATCATGGCTATATTAGGGTTTCTAACCTAGGTTATGGAAATAACCTTGAACATATAGATCAACATAATGTTTCATTGCATGATACACCTACACTAGTTCACACCATGGGATAGAATCCCCATATTTTATCAGAATTACTATTCAAGTGGTAGATAAGAAATAGATTCCATCTCTTGAAAAGATATTTCTTATTGTGGGATGAAATGAAAGGGAAGAGGATATATTTAATATATATTTTATTAGGGGAGATATTGATCAATGGCGGTTTCTATCCAAAACTACTTGGGAGGAAAAAGAAGCGTAACATTGAAATAGAGAGATTTTAACAAAATATTCTTTGATAAATGATTTCACCTTGAGAAATTAACTAAAATTAAGATAAAGGTCACCATAATAAATAAAAAGAATGAATAATGTGTGGAAAATTATGATTCTACAATTAAAAGACTATATAGGTATTCTATAGAATACATTTTTAATACGGAATGAAAGATTGTGCATTTATTTAATGGGATTAAGCCATGTCTTAGAAGGTAATTGGTTTTCATTATATGATGAAATATTTTTATGAATAATAGAAATAGATAAGGTATTTTCCAGATCTTATATATTAAATGAAAATAAAAAGAAGAATAGGTTGGGTAAAAACCAAGAAAAGGGAATGCGTCAAATAAAAATAAGAAAATGAATCAATTTCTATCATGTGAAAATTTTGGGAAGATACTTATAGGAAAATTCTTAAATGGAATGTGAGTTTATTATAAGTGTAAAGTTAAGGGTCTTATGGATAATGAATGTAAGGAAAATAAAAAGTCAAATATTGTACAATTATTAAACTATGATTAGATACAGAATTATTTAAACCAATTTCCCAAGAATCAAGGGAATATACCATAGAATAGTCCAAGAAAATAAGGACATGCTTATACAATCACTACAACTAAGGTTAAAGTTCCAAAGTTGTAGTGGTAGGTAATTTAATCCTAGAATGAAATTTATCTGATGATTTATTTGATTATATATTCTCTAAATATTTTATATCTTCTATATTTTTATGAAAATAATATATTTCACTATCACCTTCAGAGTGGAGTTTTCATTGAACAATCCTAATATAAATTTCACTGTAACAAGGATGTGTCAGGAATTTCTCATTATAAAACATAAATGTGATCTCTTTGATGAATTTATTATTATACCAATGGTTGAATTTGATATAGTCTTTAGTATGAAATGAATTTAATAATATGATTCTAAAACTTATTATAATGTAAATTATGATTTGTGATGAAGATGTAAAATTTATAATATTTAGAGTAGATAAATAATCATCTGATTCATGTCTAGATCTACCCCCAGTAGCTCTACTGAATGAGATTCTTGGGATATAAGAGTATTCATAAACTATGGATGGAGAATGTAATAATGAAATCAAGGATGTACCTATTGTATAGGAATAAATTGATGTATTTTATGAAGAATTACCTAGACATATACCAGATAATGTAGTTGGTTTTTCCATTGATTCAATCCATATTTCAAGACCTATATGAAAACTTCCTATATAATGGCTATAATGTAATTAGTGTAATTGAAAAAACAACAATATTAGTTTTATGATATGGTATTTATACACCCAATTGTTTCACCTTGGGGAGCCACTATTATTTTCGTTAAGAATATTGATGGATCAATAGGGTTGTGAATTAATTATAGGTAAATCTGTTATATTATGATAAAAAAAAGTATCTTATACCTCACATTGATAACATATTTTATAAAATTCAAAGAGAACAATATTTTTTAAAATATTTACCTTCATACTACGTATCATCAATTTTGAGTAAATAAGGAAGGTATTTCAAAGACAATAATTTGAATGAGGTATGCACATTATGAGTTTATAGTATTTCAATTTGTATAGAATAATGGACCATCAATTTCTATGTATATAATAAAAATTGTATTCAAGGAATATATTCATAATTTTATAGTAGTATGAATTGATGATATCATGGTGTATTCTAAAAGCTATGAGCACCACGATAATCACTTACAAAACAGTCTTAAGACACTTAGAGGAAAAGGGTTATATAGAAAATTTAGAAAGTGTGAATTCTGGCTCAATAAATTTTCTTTTTCTTGGACATAATGTATCCCATGATGGAATATCAGTGGATCCCATGAATAAAAAGTCCATAAAATAATATCCTACACCAACTAACAAAATCAGGTTACATAGTTTCATTGGTTTGGGAGGTTATTATCAGCTATTTGTTCAAAACATTTACCAAATCTATAACCTACTAACCAATATTTCATGTAAAGGGGTTATGTTTGTGTGGAAAAAAGAATCTGACTTTTTTTGAATAATTGATGTAGAGATTGGTCAAGGATCTTATTTTGACTCTACCATCAAGAAATGATGGATTTTTAATATATAGTTATGAATAAAGAAGGTACCTAGTAGTTTCCTTATATAATAAGATAAATTTATTACATATGTATCAATATTGTTAAAGACTCATGAACAAAACTACCCAATCCATGACATTTTGTTGTAAATTATAATATTTACTTTGATGATATGATAAAATTATCTCTATGATGAAAAATATGAGATATACATAGACCATAAGATCATAAAATACATCACTTAATAGAAATAGATCAATATGTTGAAAATATTATGGATTGAGCTACAAAACTATTATGTTGTATCAATAAACTACCACTCAAGGAAGGAAATTAATGTTGAAGTTGCATTGAGCAGGAAAGATCATTGAGTATTGACCAAAATGAGGATTTCTAGGGATCTTGTGTTCAGGGATTTAGTGGAGATAGATATAAAAATTATTAATGAATGAGAAAGATCTCTCATTTTTCAAATTATTTCTGAACCGTATTTTTTGGAAAAGTTAAAAAGTTATAAACTTAATAAAGAGGGTTTTAAAAGAAAAATAATGTTTTGAATGATGAGGAATTGGAAAACATAATAGCTAAAGATGAGATTCTAAAATTTAGAAAGTGCCTATATGTTCATTAAATACCTATGATAAAAAAAATTTAATTACTTGATAATTCATATTTCTAAAATTTACTTATACATCCTGGTAGTAAAAAGATATATAGGGATTCAAAGGAACATTTTTAGTAGGATAATATGATAAAATAAATTGTTGATTATGTATCGAGATAATTGGATTATCAACAACAGAAAGCCGAGAGATGGAATCCAAGAGCATTCATGCAACCTATAACTATTCCTATAGGAAAATTGAATGAATTTCTATGAAAATTAACCCTATATTTACAAATAATACTTGAAATAATAATTCAATAATGGTTATTATTAATCTCCTAACCAAATCAGCACATTTTATTTCTATAAAAGAAGATTTCCCTCCTGAACGTCTTGACTGTCTCTATATTAATGAATTTGTAAGACATAATGATGAAGCTATTTCAACTTTTTCTGATCATAATTCATTATCTACCACATAATTCTAAAAAATTATTTCAAAGGTGCATGATTTTGAGATTATTTTGGGCACTTCTTATCACCATCAAGTTGATGGACAATCTGAACAGACTATTCAAACTTTATAAGATGTGTTGATATTGTTCTCACTTAACCTTAAATGCATTTGAGATATGAATTTTAATTTGGTGTAGTTTTATAATAATAATATCTTCTATTAAAATATTTAAATGGAACTATATAAACCATTATATGGTAAGAAATATCATTCTCCAACTTGCTGGGATGAAGTTGGTGAAAGGAAGATGATAATCCCAAAACCTATTATAGAGACAAAAATAAAAATAAATAATATTAAGAATTATATTAAATTAGGAAAAATTAGGAAAATTATTTATACTTACAACTAATGAATATATTTTTAATTCCATGTGAGTGATCATGTTTTCTTGAACGTATCTCCATGGAAGGGTGTTGTAAGGTTTTGTGAGAAAGAGAAACTAATCCCCAAGTACATCAGCCTTTTTAAAATCATGGAATGAAATAGATCTATGGATTACCATTTTTAAATTATCCCATGTCTCTCTAAATTAAATGATATGTTCCATATATAATTATTAAGAAAGTACATGTCATATCCAATGCATGTGGTTACCGCTGAAGAAATGGGATTAAAACTGGATCTACCTTATTGTGAAGAGACCTTCCTGATTATAAACACTAGATAGAATGTACTAAGTAATTATATTGATCAAATGGTAAAGTTAATTTTGTGAAATTATAAAATATAGGAAGTTATGTGGGAACTATAGGATTTTATAAATAATTACCACCCACATTTGTTTAGAAAGTAATTTACTTGAAACTTTTGAGGATAAAATTTTTTAAGAGAAGAATTAAACCCAAAAAATTAAATTATACTAAGTGAAAATTATATTTTAATAAAAATATAATAAAATTAACATTTCAATATTTCATGGTACAAAAAATATAATTTGATAGGATGAATATTGATTTCAAACTTTCTTTGTCAAAAAAATCCTAGAATGATATATTGAAAATTTCACTTAGAAATAAGATTTATGAATGAATGAAAATTTATTATTTAAATATTAATCCATATATTTATAATATTTTGTTAAATTTTTTATAATTACGAAGGAATTGACTATCAATTTTAAATAAATAAATATAATATCATTTAGAGGAAATGGATATTTTTCAAAAAACCGTTTAAAAAAAGAATAATGTCTTTCCATTTTTTAATTAAATTAATAGTTAATGATAAATTATTTAAATTTAATTTATAGATTATATGTCAAAATATATTAATTTAAATCCATATAATTATTATTACTATTCACATAGTTAATGTAAGGACTTCTTATTCTTGAAAAATGCATTTCCTAAAACCTTGTCCTTGGACATGTTTTACGGGTTTATTTTTAAGTTAAATTCATTTAATTATATGAATTTAATTTGATAAAATGTATTCCATATTTTAAATCATCATAATTATTGTTAATTAATATTCCTAACTTAATTTTTGGTCATAATTAATAGTAAAAATGGTAAAAATTAATTACTACGGTTAAGGTCAAAACTTGTTTACTGGGGGTTAATCTATAAAGATAAGAGTTAAAATGACCTAAGAACTTGTTAAAAACACATTTTTTGATTTTATTTTAAAAATAATATTATAATATTATAAAATAATAAATTTTGGAGCCATTTATCTTCGAAGTTCACTTAACATTACTGTAAAAGTTTGAAATATTATAAGTGTTACACTCACCATAATTATAAAAGGGCACCTACTCCCCTCACTTCTTCACACCACTTAAACCATTTATATTGACCAAACCCTACCAAAATATATCCTCAAAATAATTATCCATGTTATATCGATTCTATTCTTCCAAAAATACAAACACTAGGGTCCTTAATAAGAGATCCAAATGTGGTTTTTCTAAGCGAAGGTAATTGTCTTCACTAAGATCCTTCTTTATAATTTTTATTTTATCACCTTTAGTTATGTTTAAATAATTAAAATATAATAGAAAAAGTTTCTACTATATAATAAGATTTTATTATGTTTATGGGATAATATATATTCATCTCCTTCTCTATCAAATGGGACACAAAACAATCACTCATGTCTATGGAGGACTACCACCTCATGACCCAATGTAATTTTTTTGCATCACCAACTCATATGGATAGTCATAATGATAGAAAAAATGAATATATATATATATATGATAATTATGAAAACATGTAAATTTTTTAAATTTAATATACCACCTAATTCCTATCCCTTTCTCCCATTAAGGAAATTATAATGCCTATTGTGCGTGACTGTGGCATACCATCTCCAAAAAGCGATGTGATTCATTTTCCATGTCCAAATTTAAAGAATAATTATAAAATTGTATATAGTGAAAAAAATATGATATTTATTAATTTAATATCAACATTTATATGATTTAATAGTATACTATGCATAATAACCATAACTTCCATGACAACATATGCATGAGAAAACAAAGTTATTAACACTTGAAACAATGGTAATAATTAAATATAATTAATGAATGGATTTTAAGATGTTATAATAGGATAATATTGGTGAGTCAATAAGGTTTTCCTTATGAATTTTCCATTCCTTCATGTTTTGAAAATCACAAACACCTTATTCTTAAGGAAAATTTCTTTTATAAGGAAAATTTATTTTATAAGGAAAATCGCTTTTATAAGGAAAATTATCCTTATCATATTTTCATCATTATATTTCATAAGTATAAGATTCGGATTCATTTCTATATTCTCGGAATCATTTGAAACTTTGATATGAAGCATTCTGTTTTAGGATCCGAATTCCAGATGAGAACTGTAATGAAGTTTCATTTCGAATTCTAGATACAAACTCTGATAAATTTCTACTCCGAATTCTCATGAAGTTCGACATCGAATTCTCATTACGAATTCTGATGATGAATTATCATTACAAATTCTAATGACGAATTCTCATTACGAATTCTGATGACGAATTCTCATTACGAATTCTGATGATGAATTATCATTCTGAATACTCATTCCGAATTCACCTATTAAACAGAATCTGATTATCTTTGCTTTATAAACTCCGAATTTATTTAGATTCTGAATAATATTTTTGTTAGACTCCGAACTTTCATTTTTCTTACACTTTTATAATTTTTCTACTCTTTGACATTCTTTTTACACTCCGAACCTTCACTCCAAACTTTTTGAGTTAGACTTAAAACGATGTCGTACATTCTGTTACACTTGTTTTGTTATAAAACGATGTCATATATTCTATTATAAACTAACCATTGGTTAAGTGACACATGGATAGGTCCCTCCGAATTTTAAGGAAGATATGACCGTTGGAGGAGGGAGCCGATCATACCTATAAATAGGAGCTCATTTGAAAGAGCTCTGAACAACTTCTTCGACATTGTGCATACATGTTGTTGAAGTGATTTCTAGAGAGAGAGGCTCCTATTAACACTCAAAGCTTTGTGCGACTCCGAATGTTGGTGATTACCTTTGAGGACTTCTGGGGATAGGAAGACAGAGGTGGCTACTACCTTGAAGTTCGAGGGCTTCTTTGCTGAGGAAGACAGAGGTTTCCAACTACCTTGAAGTTGAGGGCTTGCGAGGATAGCAAGACAGAGACTCTGATATTCGTATCGAAGGACTACCCTGGGGTGGGTAAGACAGACTTTCTTGAATGTATAAATCAAGGGACCTTTATCCATGGTTGTTGGATACCCTTCTCTTTGGGTTAAAAGACTTATATCTTGTTACTTGTAGTTTTACTAATTGTTTGTTTCCACTGCATATTGTATTGTAAGGATACTATAAGTTTATTATACTTCCTTTCTTATACTCTGTTTCATTTAGATTCTATACGCTTTAAGGTAGAATCTCTCTATGTGATATTTAGTTAAGTTTCAACTTCCAGAACCATATTTCCGGAACCTTCTTTCGGAATCTTTTTCTAGTTTTAAGCAAGTTCATAGGACTTGAAGTTTATAACTTCATTTCCTATTCCAAGTTTTCATTATTTGTTAGAGGTGTTGTGAATTTGCTTAGTTTATATTTGTTAAACATAGCTCTTTCCTTTTCTTAAGGAAAACATAGTTTTTCGTAAGTAACTTTAAAGTATCCAAAGGAATTTTTAAAGTATAGAATTCACCCCCCTCTTGTATGTTAAGCATCTACATCATTATTTCGATCCTACAATTAGTATCAGAGGAGGTCTCTGAAATACTTGTACTCACGTATAAGTTTTTCTTTCTCACTTCCCCATTCCGAACATTCTCATTCTGGAACATTTCCATTCTGAATTTTGTCATTCTGAACTTTGTTATTACAGAACTTTTTCTACTAACAGGTTTGTGTGCCAAAGGTTATTTTAAGTATGGCAGGGTTTAATGTTTGTTCCATTGATAATATAAATATTACAAGACCACCAATCTTTGATAGTAATGACTATAAGTAATGGAGAGATCGAATGAAGACTTTTGTTATCAATACTGGAGTGGACAACTTTGTTATGCTTACTGGAGATTATAAAATTCATGATAAGGAAGTTAGAACTTTCACTAACTCGGAAAAAAAAGTGTATCAACTCAATTATAAGGTACACAATACCTTACATTGTTCAATGACTAGAAATATATATTTCCAAATTTATTCTTGTGAAGTAGCTAATTGTATCTGGAAGAAGTTATAGGTTACACACTTTGGAACTTCTATAGTGATTGATACTAGTAGAGCTATGCTTAGAGCGGAATACCATGGATTCAATTGTCCTTATGGTGAACCAATTTGTAAATTTCAACAGAGGATTATGACTATAGTCAACAGCTTACAGTATATAGGAGAGAAAGGTTTTGATGATGAAGCACTTGTGGATAAGATAATTGACATCATTCCCAATGAGTGGGAATCCAAAAGAATTTATATATATGAGAACAGGAAGGTCACTCAAATTACTCTTGATGAGTTATTCAGAACTCTTCTCCAACATGAAACCAGAATGAAGAGAGATGCTGACAACATCAAGAAGAAAAATGGAAATGGTACTGTTGCTTTTACAACAACATCAAATCATATGAAAGCTAAGACTCTAGAGAGAGTAACCAGATCCAATTCTAAGAAAGTTATTATCCAATCCAAATCTAGTGAGAGTGAAGTCTCTGAAAATGAGTTAGCAAAACTTGCTCGAAGGATGAACAAGATAGCCGGCCAGAGAAATTTTCAATCCAAGTATAAGAAAAATGAAATGAAAGATAGAAAATATGGAGAAGTTACTTGTTATGAATACAAAAGAGCTGGACATATTAGACCAGATTGCCCTTTTCTCAAAAAGAATGAAAGGAAAGAAAGGCATTCAGACAAGAACATAAAGAAGTATTATAAAGCCAAAGCTAAGAATGTTCTGAAAGCTAATGAAACCTGGAGTGCCATGGTGGTTACTCTTCAGATGAATCTTCTGATTATGAATCTTTAGGACAGAAGCCTCTTGGTCTTATAGCCAGAATACCTATTGGTAATCATTGTTTTATGGCTAAGGTACTAAATGTTGAATCAATGACCAATGTTTCTTTAAATTCTAGTGATAGAGAGTATTATAACTCTTCTGATGAAGAATCCTCTTCTGATGAAGAAAATACTTCACCTACTTATGAAGAATTTTCTAGGTTTGTTGAACTTCTTGAGATTGAAAATTCCAAACTCAATAAAAAACTTGATAAGGAAAACTCTAGGAATTCTATTCTTACGAAAGAAATATCTGATCTTTCTAAAGATCTTCATAAGAAAAATACTGATTTTGAAAGTATTTCAAAAAAACTTGAGGAAGTAAGTTCTGAGAAGAACAAACTTTCTAAAGAGTTAGAAAAAGTTATTTCTAGGGAAAATGTTTTCGAGCCTAGCTCTAGTTCTAAATCTAATGATTTTGAAGATAAAAACATGGTTATAAAACTCAAATCCGAAATTTTTTCCTTAGAGAAGTGTTTATCAAACTTTAACCATGGTAAAGAAAATTTTTATAAAATGTATTCTCAAATACGACCTTTAAGAAATAAATCCGGATTTGGTTATACCCATGCAAAACCAATTTTTAGTAACAATTATTTTGTTCCTCAAAGTACCCCATTTTGTACTAAGTGTCAATGTGGTGGTCCCTGGGCAAGGAATTGTTCCTTAAACAAAACCCAATCTCTAGGATTTTACAAAGCATATTTCTCTAAGAAGATGTGGGTACCTAAAATTTTGTTATTTGGAAATTTTGGATCCAAACAAATTTGGATTACGAAAGTATAATTCTCTTCTTGATTTTAGGAAAATAAAGAGAGTACCAGCAGCAACACATGGTACATGGATAGTGGATGTTCCCGGCACATGAGTGGCAACAAAATCTATTTTGAGAAGATTATCAAAACGAAAGGAGGAAAGGTAACTTTCAGAGATAATGCTAAGGGAGAGATTGTTGGTATTGGTAATATTGTTTTTCTAGGTAAAACATTGATTTCAAATGTTCTTTTTGTTAAGGGTCTTAAGCACAACCTCATTAGGATAAGTCAGTTATGTGATGAAGGTTACCTTGTGAATTTTAGGAATGATTAGTGCTTAGTTCAAAATTCCAAGGAAGAATTTATTCTATCAGCCAGTAGGTAGGAGAATGTTTACAAATTAAATTTAGAAGACCTCAGGAGAAAAGATTTACCTTGCCTAAGTGTAATGGAAGATCATTCCCGGTTATGGCATAGAAGACTAGGTCACTATAATCTTAGAAACTTATGTGAACTCTCTAAGAAGAAACTAGTTAAGGATCTACCGGAGATTAGATTTGATTCTTCTAAAGTTTTTGATCCTTGTCAATATGGCAAGAAACATAAATCTAATTTTAAATCAATCAGTGATGTCTCAACAACTGATGCATTACATTTAGTGCACATGGATCTTTTTGGTCCAACACAAACTGGAAGTATTGGAGGAAAATACTATGTGTTTTTTCTAGTTGATGATTACACTATATTTGCTTGGGTTTATTTTCTAGCAAAGAAGTATGAAGCTTTTTCTTATTTCAAAAGATTTAGAGCTCAAGGAAAAATGAGAAAAACCTTCTACTAAAAATATTAATAGTGATCATGGATTTGAATTTCAAAATTCTGATTTTGAAACTTTTTATAGTAGAAAAGGTATTACTCACAATTTTTCAGCACCTAGAACTCCTCAGCAGAATGGTGTAGTTGAGAGAAAAATAGAATTCTTCAAGAGATAACTAGAACCATGTTGAGTGAATATTCTATAGCTAGACATTTCTGGGCTGAAGCTGTAAGTACTGCCTGCTATACTATAAATCGATTTTTTATTAGACCTTTTCTAAATAAAACTCCTTATGAGTTATGGAATAGTAGAAAACCAAGACTATCCTACTTCAAGGTTTTTGGCTGCAAAGTATTCATTTTGAATACTAAAGATAACTTACATAAATTCTCACCAAAATCCGATGAAGGAATTTTATTAGGTTATTCCACAACTTCTAAGGCTTATAGAGTCTTTAATAAAAATACTTGTACTATTGAAGAAACAGTACATGTAAAATTTGATGAGTCTGATCCTTTTGTTTTTAAACCATCCCAACCTACATCCTCAGATGTGTTTTCAAAAACTGATTATCATCCTTTGATAGAATATCCTTCTGAAAAGGAAAATGTTCAAGAAGATACTTCAGAAACATTTACCCCATTAGACTTTCTACCCTATATTGATGAACAGAATTTTCAAAACCCAAATCATGTGTTTCTTAAGAATCATCCTAGTGATAGTATCATTGGTGATTTAAATCAACCAGTAAGGACTAGAAGTTCCGTAAGAAATGAATTATAATATCTAGTATTTCTTTCCCAATTAGAACCAAAAAACACTGATGAAGTTTTTGGTGATGATGATTGGATCAAAGCCATGCAAGATGAACTAAATGAATTTGAAAGGAATAAAGTCTGGAATTTGGTTGAAACACCTAAGGAAACATCTGTTATTGGAATAAAGTGGGACTTTAGAAACAAATGTGATGAAAATGGAGTCATAGTAAGAAATAAAGCTAGACTTGTTGCTAAAGGATATATTCAGCAAGAGGGAATAGACTATGAATAAACATATGCTCCAGTAGCTAGACTTGAATCTATCCGTATTCTACTTTCCTTTTCAGCATTATTTAATTTTAAACCTTTCCAAATGGATGTGAAATGTTATTTTCTTAATGGTTATGTCCAAGAGGATGTTTTTTTGAATAACCTCCTAGGTTTGAAGATACAAAACATCCTGATCATGTTTTTAGACTTACCAAAGCTCTGTATGGTCTTAAACAAGCCCCACGAGTATGATATGATAGACTCACTGGATTTTTGCTTCAAAATAACTATGTTAAGGTAAATGAAGATTCAACCCTTTTTATAAATAAAGATAAGAAAAATGTTTTTATTATTCAAATTTATGTTGATGACATTATATTTGGTTCAACTCAGCAATATTTAACCGACTCTTTTGCAAGTCTAATGAAGTCTGAGTTTGAAATGAGTATGGTGGGTGAGTTAAATTTTTTCCTTGGTTTTAAAATTTCTCAAAAACTAGAAGGAATCTATATATCTCAACATAAGTATATTAAAGATCTTCTCAAAAAGTATGGTTATGACAACACTTAGAGTATATGTTCTCCCATTGTTACCTCAAACTCTTTAGATATTGATGAAGCTGTGAAACCAGTAGATCAAACATCTTTTAGAGGTATGATAAGAAGCTTACTTTACTTAACAGCTAGTCGACCAGACATAATTTTCTCATTATGCTTATGTTCAAGATATCAATCCAATCCTAAGGAATCTCACTTAAAGGCAGTAAAAAGAATTTTTCTCTACCTTAAGGGAACCATGGATCTAGGATTATTTTATACTTCTGGAAATGATTTTGTTCTAAAAAGCTTTTCTGATGCTGACTTTGGTGGGTGTAGAATGGATAGAAAGAGTACATCCAAAACATGTAATTTCTTAGGAGATTTATTAGTTTCTTGGTCCTGTAAGAAGTAACATTCTATATCACTTTTCACTGCTGAATCCGAATATGTAGCACCTGGAAGTTGTTATGCTCAAGTGTTGTGGATGCAACACACACTCGCAGACTATGGCTTGAGTTTTACTAAAACTCAAATTTTGTGTGATAACACAAGTTCCATTGACCTATGTAAGAACCCTACACACCACTCTCATGAAAAACACATAGATATTAGGCATCACTTTCTTAGGGATCACACACAAAAAGGAGATATCATTCTTCAGTTTATCGGAATGCAAGATCAACTTGCTGATATTTTCACAAAATCATTGCCTTCTGATAGATTTGAATACATTAAACATAAGTTAGGAATGATAACCGTAAGGTAATATTTCTTAATTAACTTTCTGTTGAAAAAGTATCCTTACAGTAATAAACTCTTTTTCACAGGGGGATTACATTTGATTGTTAGAGTAACTATGTTTTTCAAAGTTTGTTTTCAAACTTTTCGGAACTAAATTTTCGAAATGGAAATTTCTGGAACTGAATTTTACAGAATGGAAATTTTCATATTGAAAACTTCCGGAATGGAAAATTTCGTACAAGTATTTCCATAACGAGATTTTCGTACCGATAATTTCATAATAAGCTTTTCGTTTTCAAAATTTTGAAATTAAATTTTCGTACTGAAATCGTTATATGTTTTTTTTGTGCTGAATTTGTTTTTTGTAGTGAATTTTGCGAACTATGTCTTTTTTTAGTAATAAAGTTGTTTTGTAGTTAATTTTTCTTCCAAAAGAATATTACCGATTATGAATTATCCTCCTAAGCCAATCCGAAAGGTATGATTTCCTTACTCAATGTTTTCATAATCATGCATTACTTGATGGTATTTTCTTATATTTTGTTTTCAGATTATAGTTTTCTTAAATCATTGTTTTAATAAAAACCTCAAAAGATCATATTCATGTTTTATTGAGAATTGGGTTTCAACCGTCAGATCAGATCTCAGCTTGTCACAACCGTTCGATCAACCGAGGAAGTTGAACTGTCTTCTTGTTGCCTATATAAACGGGACACCAAATGTTTGTACCACATCGGTTTTCAAGCTCAAGCGTCTCGAAGATCTGCCGCTCTGTTTTAAAGTCATTCCGAACTTCAGCAATCTCTGTTCCGAGCTTCTCAAAAGTCTTCAGATAGGAATGTCTGTGGAAGTAGCTTCTCAAGACATGACTTCCTCTAAACCGATTTCGAAGTGGTTAGTATATAGAGAAAGGTTCGTTCATACTGATTTCTTTAACATGTAAGAATCTCTTATATCCAAGAATATTAAGCTTAACAGATGGGAAGATGTTGTTGTGTCCAAGCCCGGAAATCAAGATGATGTTTATTTGGATTTTCTTATAGAATTCTATGAGACAGTTTCCTTTTATAAGGAAGATGGCAAGGAGAAATTATCGTTTAAGTCTTATATAAAGACTTATAAGCTTTCTTATGCCAAGGAAGCCAGCTTGGTAGGGCTGAACAATGAAGGAGAATCCGAGTTCATCTCTCATGTTTTGTCTGATTCAAAGGGAAGCTTCAACAAGGAAAAGGCTTTGGAAACTCTCGGACTGGAAGATGACAAGGCTCCGAAGATTTCTTCTCTTTCTACGAATTTTCGGATTCTAGAATTATGGGTACAAGGTTTTATCATACCGAGGAAGGGTGAAAAAGATAGTCTGAAGAAGAGAGAGATCTACATCCTAGATTTTGTGATAAATCTTAGGAAGTATAATCTGATGAAACACATTATTATTACCCTTGAAAATGTTAAGAAAGGGAATCTGAGAGCTCAGATCATAATGTATCTAGCAATCATCTCGAAATTGGTAGTTCGGTGCCTTGAGTCGTTCAAAGAGGCTTGCAAGTCTAAGCCAAGAGTTTGCAAGATTATGTTGGTAAGTGATGGTACTCTCAAAAGGATGGATGTAGCCTTCGACAAGGAGACTGGTCAGTTTGTTGATTTACCTTCTCAAGATGAAACGGTTCCGAATGTTGGTGAACCTGAATCCTCTAAGCTAGTGAAGAACAGGAAGTTTAAAGAAGTTGATGTTGAAGCAGAGAATACCAAATCTAAGGAAGTTCATTCCGCACCTCCAAAACCGAAGCAGAAGAAAGCTGACCCAAATGAGGTAGTTGCTAAGTGGAGGAAAATCAAAGACAAGAGAGTGAAAGGGGAGCCTCAGTTTGGCTTGGATCCTATGGAGGATAAGGCCTTGAAGGAAAGAACAGTAGATGAGCTTGAAAAACAAGTGAATGAAAAGAAGATCAAGAAGAAGATGTCTGAAGCTGAGGTGGTTCAGGATTTATTAAAGTTTACTAAGATTGCCTCCGAAAACATTCCCGTTTTGAGATATTTTTATTTAGAATCTATACCTGAGACTCCAGGAAGAATCTTTATCGCTCCGGAAGAAGAAGTTGCTATGTCTGTTGAGGAAGTTGAGCAGATACAGCAAGTAGAAGAGGTAGAAGTAGTTTCTGAAGGTAGTGGTGAGACCGGGGATGTTTTGAAGCAAGTAGATGATTATAAGGGGACACCTTCAGAACATTTGTCGCTCTGAACCCCAGAAGATGAGTCCTCTAAGTTAGTCACTCCAGGAAAGAATGAGGATAAAAGAGAAGAAGAAGTAGCTTATCATGTAGAGGAAGAACAACTTCTACATGATATTGGTGAAATGGAGAATGTAGAGGATGGAGCTCAAAAAATTGCTGATTATGAAGACAATGTTGTTCAAGTGTCTGACAGTGATAAGAGAACTCCGGAACTGGACTCCATTGCGAAAAGGGACAAGGGAAAACAACATGTTGTTGATACCCCGAGCTCAGTGGCTGTAAAGAGAAGGGAAGTTGGTAGTTCTTCAAAGATAAAGATTGAGCATATTGAAGAAGGAAATTATCCAAGCAAAGTCTTGGATTTGGAGTCATCTTTGTTGGGGCATGACTTTGTTATTCATTAATTAATGAAGTTTCTAGGTACTATTCCGACTTTCTCAAGTATTGATTCAAGATGACAGATTCTCCAACATGCTTTGAATCTGAAAACAAACTCCGTATCCATGGTTATGGACAAATTTGTTGAGATATAGGCTCAGTTCAAAACATTCTTTATCGGCTATGAATCCCACAAAAGATCTTGCAATCAGATGACTACTTGGTCGAGGAAGACTGTAGAAGAGATGAGACTCTTTGATGAATTCCAAGATAATGTGAAGGATGCCTTTGAGACAGAAGATAGGAAGATAAATGAAATTACTTCATCCTTTGAAGAAAAGTTGATAGATGAAAAGAATTTCCAGATTCAAGAAGTCAGAGATCTGAATGGGAAGCTAAATTATTTTTCTCAAAACTAGAAGTATGAAAGGGATCATCGTATTGAGTTCGACGAGAAGTTGTTAAAGCAAGAACAAATCTTGAAGGCTCAGGAAGAAAAGCTTCAAGCTCATGAACGAAATCTTCAATCTTAGGAAGAAAAGATTCAAGCCCAGGAAGAAAAGATTGAATCTCCAAGTGTAAGAATAGTTGTATTAGAGAAGCAAGCCTAAGAAGATCATAAAGACTTAAAGAAGATAAAGACTATTCATAAGGGTCTCAGGGCGAATGAAGAAGATCCAAAATAGAAAAATCCGATCTTTTGTTGTATCTTAACTTCCTTGCTGTTTAATTTACAAACATAATGATAATTGTGCTTGCTTATCTCTTTTGTTGTTGCTACTAATTTTTTGGGTACTTTGTTATATTTTCCATTCCCTTGAATTCTTTTTGAAAATCACAAAGGGAGAGAAGGAAAAGAACCCTAACAAAAGGGGAAAAGGAAAAAGAACCTTAAAAAAGGGTGAGAAAGAAAAAGAACTCTAATAGAGTTTACTTAAAGGGAGATTTTTTCATTAAAGAAGATATTCTTGTTCTTAATGAAATATCATTATGGAAATCTTGAATACGATCCTTAGAGTTTCAAAGTCTAAGGGGGATTTAGTCGTATTCATCAACATCCATAAGCAAAGGGAGATAAGCCTTAATGTTTTCTTTCTTATTAGACTTTATTTTTCGTAAGGATGTTTGTGCTTTCCAAAAAGGGGGAGATTGTTGAGTCAATAAGGTTTTCTTTATGACATTTCCATTCCTTCATGTTTTGAAAATCACAAACACCTTATTCATAAGGAAAATTGCTTTTATAAGGAAAATTGCTTTTATGAGGAAAATCGCTTTTATAAGGAAAATTAACCTTATCATATTTTCATCCATATATTTCTTAAGTATAAGATTTGGATTCATTTCTATATTCTCGGAATGGTTTGAAACATTGATATGAAGCATTATGTTTTAGGTCCCGAATTCCAGATGAGAACTGTAATGAAGTTTTATTCCGAATTCTGGATACGAACTCTGATAAAGTTCTACTCCAAATTCTAGATATGAATTCTCATGAAGTTTGACATCGAATTCTCATTACGAATTCTGATGACGAATTCTCCTTATGAATTCTGATGATGAATTCTGATGACGAATTCTCATTACGAATTCTGATGACGAATCCTCATTATGAATTCTAATGACGAATTCTCATTCCGAATTCTCATTCCGAATTCACCTATTAAACAGAATCTAATTATTTTTCTTTATAAAATCCAAATTTATTTAGATTTCGAATATTATTTTTTTAGACTCCGAACATTCATTTTTCTTACACTTTTAAAATTTGTCTACTCTTTGACATTTTTTTTACACACCGAACCTTCACTTTGAACTTTTGAGTTAGACTTAAAATGATGTCGTACATTCTGTTACACCTGTTTTGTTATAAAATGATGTCGTTTATTATGTTATAAACTAACTGTTGGTTAAGTGACACGTGGACAGGTCCCTCCTAATTTTAAGGGAGATATGACTGTTGGAGGAGGGAGCCGATCATACCTATAAATAGGAGCTCATTTGAAATAGCTCTGAACAACTTCTTCGACATTGTGCATACATGCTGTTGAAGTGATTTCTAGAGAGAGAGACTCCTATAAACTCTCAAAGCTTCATGTGACTCTGAATGTTGGTGATTACATTTGAGGACTTCCAGTGATAGGGAGACAGAGGTGCCGACTACCTTGAAGTTCGAGGGCTTCCTTGCTGAGAAAGACAGAGGTTTCCAACTACCTTGAAGTTGAGGGCTTGTGGGGATAGCAAGACAGATACTCCGATCTTCATATTGAGGGCTTACCCTGGTGTGGGTAAGACAGACTTTCTTGAAAGTATAAATCAAGGGACCTTTATCCAAATTTGTTGGATACCCTTCTCTTTGGGTTAAAAGAATTATATCTTGTTACTTGGAGTTTTACTACATGTTTGTTTCCGCTGCATATTTTATTGTAAGGAAAGTATAACTTTCATATACTTCCTTGCTTGTACTCTGTTTCATTTAGATTCTATACTCTTTAAGTTAGAATCTCTCTTTGTGATATTTGGTTAAGTTTCAACTTCCGGAGCCATATTTCCGGAACCTTCTTTCGGAATCTTTTTCCAGTTTTAAGCAAGTTCATAGGACTTGAAGTTTATAATTTCATTTCCTATTCCAAGTTTTCATTTTGTGTTAGAGGTGTTGTAAATTTTCTTAGTTTAGCTTTGTTAAACTTAACCCTTTCCTTTTCTTAAGGAAAACATAGTTATTCGTAACTAAATTTAAAGGTTCCACATGAATTTTTAAAGTATACAATTCACCCCCCTCTTATATATTGAGCATCTAAATCATTATTTCGATCCTACAAATATAGGATATAATAACTATGGATATGGTTCTTTTATAAATTGATAACATTTTTAAAACCATTATACAAGATTTTAATGTACATTCAACTAAAGGGAAGTGCGAGGTATGGGATTTTGTCTAAATTTATATTCCTTTGAGACACATTTTTTATTATACATGTATTCACTGTTATGTAGTGTATATTCTTCATATTTTATATATTTAAAATGAATACAAATTTCCTAGTTATAAATAATGTTTCAATTTGAGTTTATTATTTCAATGGGTTATAATTTAAAAATTACCAAAGACGTAAGGATTGTTTTTACAATCTCATTTGTAGGGATGCCTTAATTTTTGATTAAATAATATTATGATAAATCCTTCATAAAATAATAATATTTTCTTATCCTATAAATTTTTAAAAAGTTTCCATATTTTATTCAAACTTTCTCCTTCTTTGTAACATGAATCAAGTAAATAATATTTTAAAAGGAGAATTGATTTTATTTCACTTTAATAGGAAATAATTTTCTTCCATGTCCATATTTTTTCAAAATTGTTTTACAAAATTAATATTTACTAATCAAATTATTTATTAAGGTAATTTGATATTATAATTTAATTTTTAAATTTTATAATGTAACATTTCCAATGTTTTATGAAATTTTCATTTTTGAATTTCTTTACAAAAAGTCAAAAGGAATTTTTTTAACATATACAGTATTAACATAATTTCCCGCCACTAAAACCATTTAACAATATTTAGAATATTATACACATTTTCAATGGTTTTACAATGAAAAATGTTAAATAAAATCTAATTTTAATATTTTCCTTCCATTTTAATTATTCTTACAAAGGAAGTGTTTTTATTTTAAAACCTATAGTTATGATGAATCTATGTTCATCTCTTATATCTTACTAATTATGTCATCATTAACTTTCTCAGGAAACATTAAATTTATTTTGATCGTTGTACCTTAAATTTCTCTTAAATGTTCATATTATTTGTATCATAGATATGATTATTTATTCAGCTATTTAGTATTTCTATATATGGTGTTTTACTTTGAAAGGTATTTGATTAACTGGTAGAATATTGATATTTCATGTTCTTTATTAATTACGGATATTTCTTAATAATTCATATTGCTAATGAATTAAATTTAGCATTCAATATACAAGTAATGAATTTGAAATGAAGCGAATAGTGGGGCCTAAATGTATATATACCCTTAATGCATCGATAGGTATCATGAGACAAATTAGTAGGGAAAATGAAATTGGTTTTTGGTGTATACGTTCCCATAGATTAAAATATATTTTTGCAAGGAACTGATGGTATAGATATCATGAATAATGTGATCATGACACCCAGTATTAATAATTTACTTCATTTTGAATTCATTTATTATTATCCATGTGGTTATTTCACTGATATTATCCTTTGATTAATTTCATGATCAAGTTATTGATTAAATGACATATGTTTTCATTTATTTACCTTTATATATGGAGTATGACTTATTTACCCATGATTAATTCAATTATATGAAACCCTTACTAAGTATTTGAGATCACCCTTATTTTTTTTCCTTTCCACATGATATGAATAATAATTATTTGAATGAGTTTAAGGATACTGAATGTTTTCTATTACTATTTTTTATATTTTATTCCAAGTTTTAAATTGGTATGGTGTATATATATGGATATCCAAGACTACTAAAATAATCGATACCTTGAGATTAGAACCCTTATAGCTATTCCAATGTAATAAATTAAACACTAAAAATGGTTTACTGGAGTCTGTATTGTTCGAAATGATAATTACACATACTGAATGATATGTATATCTAATGACACACAAACCTGTGGAATTCCTACTTAGGGGTTTGTTCTCATAATCTACCGTTTTAGATATTACAATGTGTGAACTTCATAATATGAATTATCATATACTTACAAGTACTTTTACCAAATATTCAACATACTACATGTCATATCATATATTGTTATCAAATTGTAGAAGAATATTTAATAATATCATCATATAATTTCAAGGTTCTCATCATAGGGGAGAACCATTACACCCATTTCAATAAAAAAACACTATAAGACATTATTAAATTAAAATTAATGAAAAATATGTAACAAGATATTTTATTTTATTTACTTATTAAAATATATATGAAATATAAGTATAAAAACTTGGTTCTACAACTCTAAATCAAATGTGATTTAGGAGGACTATGGCATAGTCTGAGGGGATATGTTGTACTCAAATTAAGGGGGGGGGGGTGTGGAGTAGGACATACCTATTAAGGTTTGGCTATGTCATAGCTAAGGATTCCAAGTCGTATCCTAGCCTAGAAAAAAATTCTATGTTGCAACTTATTGGGTTATGTTGTAGGATGGATGGACTTTGGCGGATACTTGAGGTGGGTTGTAGCGTGGATCGCTACTCTATGCAACAACTAGGGGGATTATGATTTATCCCTATGAGTCATGCCAATGAATTTCCACAACCCTATATTTTTAGTTGGGGGAGACTGGTAATTTAGCATTCATCCCCTTCATTATGTTAGGGAATATAGGATTTTGGAGAGGTAATAATGGGCTATATATCCTCTATCTATTCCTCCATCACACCCTAATGGTTTGCGGATGATTTTGGGTGTGATAAAATGTTAGTTTAATATAGTTTTTTCTATTCTTTTATTTATTTATGTTTCCCCATGGTTTTAACTGATTTTAGCTCAAGTTTAGCTAGGGTTTCACTATCGAATCAACTAAAGAATGGATGAATTGGGTGAGATTTATGGGGCTTTATCCCATTTTGTATGTGTAGGGACTAAAAGTTTTATCACATGCCATTGTCTGTAGTTTCAATTTGAAAATAGAACTTAGTGATATTTTACGAGTTTATGCCTATTTGGATTAAATTGAATAATTAAATATAATAATAATATTTTTTTTTATTTTTTATTGGTGTTATACATGTTTTGGAGATCATGGATATAACTCCATGGGATTCGAGGAGTCTTGGTAGAGCTTGGAACGAGGTTAAATTTGGGTTCAAGGTAGGTATACCCTATGATACAATTTCATATGCATGTCTATTTAGAAGTGTGTATACATGTAAAATTGTATGGGTTTGGGAATGGGTATTAGGGTCATGTTGTTCCGCTGTTAGATGAAATATGATGGAGTTAGACCAACTATTCTTCGAATAAGTGATATTAAAACTTATGTGATTTGGGAATTCCCAATGACTGTGGTAATAAGGGGTTATGCTGCTGTTTGAGTCGATAAGATAATTTTATGAGGTCATGGGATATGAGATAAGATTAATATTATCCTAGTTTAGGTTTCTAAAGATAGTGGGTATGAATGAGAGGCTCTGGGATGGGTATATTGAGTGAGAGTTTTATAGGTATCATGTGTGGTGTGAGGAACCTCTTGAGGGTGGAGTGAGATCCTTCCATGTTCTTTGACTGGGATGAGATGACTAGGGATGTATGTGTGTGAAAATTATGGGTTTCCTCTATGTGTCAAACTGATTTATTTCTCTTGTAAAATGTTAGTTGGGAAACAATTTTGGGTGAGGTAATTTTTTGAAACATGGAGTGGTGATCTAAGTGGTAAATAGATGTGAATTAGACCTTGCATGATGAGGATATGGTCAGTATAAGCCTTTGGGTGATGGAATCACTGAGGGGTGATGAACGTGAGTTGGTGATGATGAGTAGATATGGGTCTAGAAAACCTTGGTTAACACCTTGATAGTTAATATGTGATTCACTATTATATAGAATTCTAGACAAGGGCTAGGTAGAGATCAATGTGGTAGGTTGTATCCATGTTTGTGTTTTCATGTGCATGTGTGTTATGTTAGGATAAAAATATTGATGTGAGGAGTGGGTGGTTTCTACTTCGTTAACATTCTATGATTTAGATATCTTGGTGGTACTTCCATGAGACAGATTACTTTTTGTGCATGAAGTTAGGGCCAACCCTAAGTGATATGGCATGGCTTGAGCCTTGTGCCATCACCAAGAGTGATATGGTGTTTGCATTGGATGGCCAATAGTGAGATGTATATGATGGGAAAATTTTGGTTCATCAGGGTGTCATAATGTTTGATTTACTATAATTGAGCTTCTATGACTGATATAGTCAAACATGGGGATTAAATTTTAGGACCACCAAGAGTTATATAGGGACCAAGATAAAATATGATTCTATTTTGGGAGGATTGATTCCATTAATGGAATGGATCCTATAGTGTGATGCACTATGGTATTTAGATGATAGGACCTCCATGAGTGACATGGGGTCAAAATATGTTGTGGGAGAAGATGAGTGTACCCTACCAATAGTGATATGGTAGAGGTCTATCCTTGGACGTGACACCTTCCCAGTGATAGGGTTGGTTGGGATGCTTAGAATAGGACCCCACTCTGAGGGAGTAGAATTTGGGGTCATGATGATGCCCAAACTTGAGTCTTCAATTATGGGTTAGGTTATGTGTACTAATATGGCTAGATTCTGGATTGGTTCCAAATTAGGTATGTTTAGGTTTTAGGGTGTCCTGGTTATCACTTGATGGCCTAGCAGGGCTATGTACCTTCTCAGTTGTAATAGTTTCTTAGTTAGTACACAAACACACAATGATCTTGTTTATTTATTTTATTTATTTTCCTCAATCATACGCACACATATATGAAATTGTATATTATGGGTTCTTAGTGAGACCCTTCTCAGTTATATGCTCATACCCTGCATGGGAACTCTGGTGATTGTGCGAACCTTATGTTTATTTTTAGGATCTATATAGTTTGTGTAAGGTATCAGGTTAAGGAAACATGATAGGAATAAATGATTAGAATGAGGACCTATGATTGTAGTTGGACAAGTTTTCATATTTTTTCTCTTTGTTTATTTTTTATTTGGGATCAGCCTAGTGGTAAATCACTATATGCATTGTATGAAAACCCCATATATCTTATTAGAAGTTGTTATTATTATGTAATACTCTAATATATATTTTTTGGTTATTTATTGTTAGTGACCATTGTGCTGTAGAGATATTAGTATCCCCAATCCATGTTTTAAGTCCTCAACACTAGTTAGATTCCTCTAAAATATGGAGAGGCATCTATGAGGACATGTGAAGACCTTCACTTAGGAACTATATTCATATTATGATTTTATCCATATTAATTTCGATATGGATTAGGATTCCAAAAAATACTAAAATTATTCTTTTATTAATTTATATAAATTTTTCTGGTTGGAATGCCAAGTAATACTTATTCTTCTAATAAATAATCCTCTTCTAGAATTGTACTTATAATTTACAAAGTCACTTGTTCAATTGGAATAAAAAATACATTAATATATAAAGATATTAATTTTCAATGACTTGTGGTAAAATTTAGAGTTCCTTGAGTATAAATTAAGATCCATTTTTCGACCATGAGATGTGACTCTGTCATATTACTTTTGAATCAATAAAATAGTGTAATTATTAACACAATATTTGGTATATGTGATATAAAATAAATTTCTCATATAATAATACATATAATATCATTTGGATCCATACTCTTTACTTCTTTATCTAATGAAAATTATGCCCCACTTCCCACAGGATTTGATACCTCACTTGATTCTTCCATTTAGTACCTCTAACAACTCACACACAAACTTTTATAATAATAAAAATATTGAACATATTGTATTCATGAATAGAAAATTAAAAATTAATATCATATCCCTAATCACTGAACATTGAAATTTTTAATTTTTTCCTAGGATGGAAAATCCTCACATGTTTTCACTTTATTTTTTAGAAAATTATTTCATCTATATACACAATCATAATATATAATTTTTTGTTATCTATCTTGGAAGGAATATAGTTATCCACCATTATTCTCTTGAATGTAATTTTCTTTAATCTATTATCCAAATTTGGGTTCCATGATCATGGTAAATGATTAAGTTTAGTTAGTGATATATTTATCTTTCAAACACAATACAAATATCAATCAATAATAAATGCCTCTAGTTATTCAATGTCAACCTAATCTCAAGATCACTATTTATGAATAGTTACTTATCATACATTTGAAACATTTTGAGTGTTTTTGAGCCTATATTATAGGTATAATTACACTAATTTTAATAATTATGAATGGAAAAAAGTATCATAAATGTCTATACCATTAATTGGACAGAAAACTTTGGAAAATATAAAATATTTTTCTATTCTACCTATCTCATCTCATTAATTTTGTTTAAAAAAATCATTCAATACCAATAATATTTTTAACTTCAAAAAATGAAAAAAAAAATTCAAGTTTTATTACTCTCATATTGAATAAAACTTCCTCAATTGTTGTGATCCAATCCACATATTGTAATTTTTCATCAACATCATTTGGTTAAACTTGTGAAAGTAAGATGGTATGATAAGAACCCCTCGTATTTGTTTTCATTTTAAAAACCATTTTTACTACCACTAAAGTTTTTTATAACTCTACATGATATATTTATCTTAAAAACATAGTTCTTACTTTGTTTATGACTTTCCAATAATTATAAATTGTTAAATTAATAATAAAAACTTCATAAATCAACTACAAAATATCAATATGTCCCATAATGTTCATCTGGATCTCTAATAGTTTTTTATATATCATCATCATTAAAAAATGATATTCTATATAAAATAGAATTATCCTAGATAATAATAACATGTTTTTCAATTAAATTATATATATTCTTTTTTTTAAAATAAATTCTGTCACTGGGATTTTATACATTAAATGTTCCTTCATCATCTTGCTCTTCAATGTTTCCAAAGAAACTACCTTTAATTAAGATGTAACAAGGGATAGAGAATAACATTAAAATCATTAATATATGATTTTTCCCAAGTCACATATCATAATGTGTATTATCTGAATTTGGTCTCAATATCTTTTAATTGGGAATGTATAAAATCACTATTTTTTCTTGTCTCTAAAAGTATTTTGAAGTACCTTGCTATGATAACATGCCCCCCCCAATTCCACTAAAATATAGTTCTACTTTTATATTATTACTTTTTATTTTGGATTGTGTGGATAAATATATTCATGAATTATGTAATTATTATCAAGATATAAATCAAAATATCTATTCTTTTATTTTGATATATTATTAGAATTAATCCTTTTTATACCATATCCCATTTTATTTTCAACATGTCTTGGACAATTTGAAAACCTATTTAAAGATTTTTGTTTTCTCAATAGAAAATAGAAATAAGTTATAAGACTAAACATATAACTAGCTATATTAATGTATTGATGTTTATTAATTGATTATAAGATCATCATTCATCACACATCTGAGTATATTAATTCATGTGGATTCATTATTTTGATTTCAATAATCAAGTGATTATTTTTCACTATCTTGATTTTATTAAAAAACATCACTATAGTTTATACTCTATTGATTTAAATTTAATTTTCTTCTTAAAAATTCATTCACAATAAGTTATTAAATGATATTTTCACCCAAATACCCAAATCTTCTATGAGAAATATTATTATCTTATTTGATACTCAAACAATATATGTTTTAAAAATTGAAAATCTTGAATAAATTTCTATTAATTTAATATCATTTCATGGTTATTATTACATGCTTCATACTCATAATGAATGTTATGTTCTTATACAAATTCACCTCATTCCCATAGTTACAAATTCAATATCACGCACCGTGGTGAGAAGGCCGCAACTTCGAAGTCGCGACAGAGGTGAAGGGGAATCGTGCCCCGCGGGTCCCATTGGAAGAATGGTGACACCACGTAGCACCAAAAAATTAATAAAATTCAAGGATTTTTTGTTCGAGAGGGGGGAGAAAACCTGCGCGGTCTCCTGGCTGTTGGGCCGTGCCAACCATCAGGTCGGGTCGCCCTACGAGCTGTGCCAAGTAGAGGCGGGCCAGGCCTGTCCGTAACCTAGCAGGACAAGCCCACGGCCGAGCCCACTCAGACTGTCCCATCTAGTTTGAGATGGTCCAGGTCAGACTCGAGTTGGACCAGGACTGGGTCGGGTCAGCCCAAGACTGGGCGGGTCGGGCCGGACCAGACCCTTTTCTGCTCAGATACGCTTAAAAGGAAGCATCTCACAAACCAGAAGTCTGTTTGATGAACCATCTATGGTGTTGGAATACTTGTAAAGATAAAATCCTTTTGATACACTCTACCTGAGTTTTGGAAAAAGTTGAAGTATGGCTGGGTTGGATCGAACCTAAATCTAACCGGGCCTTCGTGTCACGAACCAACCCGGGTCGACCCAGAACCGGTCACCCGAACCGGTCCGTGACATGGCCCGAGAGGCGTTCCCGATCCTCCCGGGCTGGCGACTAGCGCCAGGGCATCATTTAGAGACTGTGGGAACGATTTCTCCCAATATAAATAAATAAGAATGCAAAGATAAAACAGAGCAGCGCAGAAAAAGGTAAACTAAACAAAGTGACTAAACAGAAACAAACAGGAAACAAACTAACCAAACACGACGTGCGAACAAACTCCGTGCGACCTCGCGGGTCGCTCTCCGACTCAACGATCAAGCGTCGCCCTCGGCGAGCGCACTCAAACTATAGCCTGCACAAACACTAAAAACAGAAAAGAACTATAGGCGTGAGTATTAAAACTCAGTAGGCAAGCCCGATATCTATTCCCAATGCACTACCTTTAAAATAAAAGAAACATCATTTCAAGTTTGAACTACAATCTATAAAAGTATGTTTTTAATAATATTCTACTTGAAAATAAAGTACGAACCATTGCCCTTATCCATTTTCCAAATTCGTGTTCATTTCATTAGTGCCAATGACATTTCAGGAAAAGGGGAAAGTGATGTTTGAATTTTAAAATTTGTACAAAAGGGATTAAACACTTTCATTTGAAAACAATTTTTAGAAACCTAATCAAAAGCACTTTACCATTTTCCAAAGAAAACAATACACTAGAATGCACAAAGTAAAACATACAGCAAGGGCAATGTAAGTATACACATGAGCATCATAATCATTACTGCAAGCTACAAAAGCTGAATAGACATGGGCGAACCTAGGAGATCGAGAATAAACCAGAAGACACCAATACATGAGAAATCATCCTTATTGACATGTCACGATGAAATCAAAACGCACAAAACGCTCGACCATCCACTCACAGGCAGGTCGAGGGCAAATCCCATAGTAATAAACCCAATATATCCACCTACTATGGGCCACTGGTCAGTACCATAACCTACCAGTGCAGCAATCGTTCTTAGAATATTCTCTCAATATGCCAGATTCCCATGTATCAAGTGTTTAAGAAAAAGGGGTGAGCCAACCGATGCCAACCGAGCATCCAATCAGATATATCTATATATAAAGAACAACAGGCATTCCCCGAGCCACTCCATGGGACAACCTCTTGCCTTTAACTACTCAAGTACCCGGGAGCCTCTAAGCGCGGCCTCCCAAACAATCCATTGCAACCAAGGCATGAGAGTCTTCCTAAGAGGGTTTTTATCAAAACATTTTTATCGCTTTCCATAAAGTGCCAAACGGGCATTTAATACATTTCACAAACACTACTCAAAGACAGGTACAACTTCTTTATGAGACAGAATCCAGTTTAAAACCGTTTAAAGAACCCCAAAACACTACGTCACAGGCTAACAATATTTTTATAAACCAAACCAAACCATTTTCTTTTTCCAAATAATCTTTAAGAGCCAACCGAGCAATTTCTCAAACGAACCAAAGTATTTGTTCATGCTTCAAAAGAAATAATTTCTCATTAAACCAGAACTCTATTTTACATTCCATGAATTATGTTTAAAAGCCAAACGGGCATTCTTTCATTATTGGGTGTCCACCCGTAAAAAGGATGTTTCATGTGACCTGTATAAAATAAACGGCTCCTTTTGACATTGAATAATCGTTTAAAAATTAACTATCTTATATTAAAAATTAATTATTGTATATCATCACTTATTTATAAAATATTTATTTCAAACAACTAGTGTGCGCAAACAGCATGAAATAATGTAACTTAAATTTTAAAAACAGTGCAAGGGGACCTACCTCAAAACCAAGTGCGACGGCAAAATGACTTTGGAAGCAAGGCGCGATGACACGGCATGTGTCCGAGACTACGTGACAAAGTCTAATACTCTGCATAAACAGTTTCAAGGACTCAGACACAACCAAAAACTCACCAGAGCCTGCGAAACCAAGCGGCGGGAAGAAGCGCTCACCTTGAAACTAAAGCGCGGCGTCGACGGAACCTCGGAAACAAGGCGCGGCGGTGGCGCTCACTTGGAAACGCCCTGCGCCGGTCCTAAAAGTCCTAAGCCAACAAATAAAAATCCACCATCAACAAGAGTACGATGATAATAATGAAAATAAAGATAATAATAGTAATAATAATACTAATAATAATAATAGGATTAGTAATAATAATAATAATAGAAATAGTAATAATAACAATAGTAATAATAATAATAGTAATAGCAACATAATAATAATAATAATAATAATAATAATAATAATATGAAAAACAATAATAATAATAACAAGACAATAATATGAACATTAATAATAATAATAATAATAATAATAATAATAAAATTAATAGTAATAATATTAATAATAATAATGATAATAATAATAATAATAGTAATAGAATTAATAATAACAATAATAATAATAATGATAAAATTAATAATAATAATAATAATGAAAATAATAATGATAGTAATAATAATAATAGTAATAAAATTAATAATAATAATAATAATAATAAAATTAATAATAATAATAGTAATAAAATTAATAATAATAATAATAATATTAGCAATACTAACATTAATAATAATAATGATAAAAAAAGGTTATTAACATATTAAATAAAATAAAATAGCAAATTAAATAAAAAAAACGGACCTGCGGCGGAGCAGAAGAAGGAGAAAGAAAAGAAGAAGAAGAAGAGAAGAAGAAGAGGAAGAAGGAGAGAAGAAGAAGAAGAAGAAGGAGAGAAGAAGAAGAAGAAGGAAAGGAGAAGAAGAGAAGAAGAAGAGGAGGAAGAAGAAAAGAAGAAGAAGGAGAGAGCAGGGGCGCCGGCTGTGCGCGCTGGACAGGGGAGGAGAGGAGGAAGAAAAAGAAGAAGAAGAAGAAGAGGAAGAAGGAAGAGGAGAGGAAGAAGAGGAGAGGAAGGAGAAGAGAAAGAAGAAGAATAAAAGGAAGAAGAAAAGAAGAAGGAGGAGGCAGGGGCGTGGTCTGGCGGGAGGGTGCGGGTGTGCAGGTGGCTCCGGCGTGGGTGCAACGGCGACGGCGAGGGACTGTGCGGAAGGGCTTCGGCCGGGCAAGGAAGAAAAAAAAATAAACAGGGGGTAGGGGGAGGTGTGGCCGGCGAAGCGCAGGAGAGGGCGCTGGGTGCTGCGGGTGTTGCTGTGGACAGGGGTGCGTCCGGTTGTAGCCGGTTGGAGCGGGGGTAGAGGAGGTCGGAGGGGTGCAGCGGACAGAAAAAAGGGAGGAGGCTCGCGGAGGAGAGGGAGGCGCCGGATGAAGGAGGCGCGGCTGGAGGAGACCGGGGCGGCTGGGTCGCACGCTGCAGGGTGGAGAAGAGGAAGGAGGTCGGGGGGCTGTGTGCTGCACCAGGAGAGGAGAAAGAATAGAGGAGGGGGTGGCGGCGGCTCCAGCGGGGAGAAAGAAGAAAAAAAAGATTTAAGGGGGGCTGCTAGGGTTAGGAGGAAAAAGAATAAATAAAAAGAAAAGAAAAGAAAAAAAAACGTAAATGAGAATAAAGGAAAAAAAATAATAATAATAATGAATACTTAAATAAATAAATCATTTACCTATAGTTATACTTCCATAAATACCTCAATAAATTCTAATTGTAATGATAAAAATTTAGTACTATTATTAATAACAATAATCATTATTATAAACCTCATTAATAACAATAATATTAATAAAACTTATGTAATAAAAATTTATGTCAAACATTAATAATAAAAATAATAATATCAATAAAATAAATAAAATAAATAAATAGAAACAACTAAAATATTATATATCTATATATAGGTGTATTTAGATACTTAAACTCCTATTAAATAAACAATAATGAATCAACTAGTAATCTTTATAATTCAACAACAAAATAGTTTCTCGCAATTGCATTAATTAACATCAATTTAATTATAATAAATTAGAATAACCATTAGAATGATAATAATCACGAAGATAAAATTTCAAGATAATAAAAGTAGTCATAATATAGGAATAAAATTCTTAACACAATAAAAATTTAAACGAAACTCTAATAAATGCACATTTTAAATACAAAATATTTTATATCAATTTTTTTCCAAAAACAACGGAATGTGCAAAGGGGTGCGCAGTTACCCGAGTAGAGCCATGCAGAGTTTCCAAAACGTGTTCCGCTCGCGCACCCAACGACGTCGCCTCAAAACGTACACTTTTTAACAGAAACTCAAGAACCTAGTCCGATACTGAACACGAACCACGTCAAAAATAATTTAAATCCAAAGAAATCATAAAATAAAATAAACGCACGGTATTGGGGTGCGACAATTCTCCCCACCATAACGCTTTCCGCCCCCAGAAAGCCACAACACCAACCAGTCGATCGATCAACACCTAAGGATTTCACAGAACACGATCCAACCTCTTATCTCAAGGACATCACAACGACTACCAGCGGGACCGAACCTCATTGCCCAAAGTAAATCACCAACATAGGAAAGGCCCGAACGGGCTCCCCACCATAAGAACTCGACTTGAATTCGATAACGATTTAAGAGAAAACCCAAAGAGACTCATGGTGGGTCTCCCCACCATAAAGAACCGACCAACTAACGACCAAACGGGAAACCAACTTAGACATGCACGAGACTTTACCCCAGCTAGAAAGAGCACAACAAGGACCTTTAAACCACTTAATCACGTCCAAAAGTAATAGGAGTTGATCTAAAAAAAATTTACGCAAACCAAAGCCCTTACCCCCATGGGCGGGGAGGGTGGGCCCAAGGATTGGATCACTGAAACTTGGACGGAAAACTACTCACGTACCACTACTTAGGGATGGACACATACCAAAGCCATAACCGATTCACATCGGTGGTCCACACGAGGTCACTGATCAGCAACATACATCCAAAAGGCACAATTCCCGACGTTACACGAGGGATAAGTCCGTCGCGCACTTTGCGACAAGAGGAAAACTACAACGACAAAGAAACCAGAGCAACAACACCAAAACCATCTCACCACGACGATAGAGGCGCAACTTTAACCGGACTCTTTAAAATTTTTCCCGGGGGGTTCCTGACTACGCGCCGGCTTCGCTCCGAGACCTTTTGGCTGGAGCTTTGATGGATGAAGCATCTCCTGCCTCGCAGTCAGGTTCTGATAATCCCAACAAGAAACATACATCTTTTGATCTGACAGATTGAAGGACAAGATTTTAAAATTAAAACACACCAGCATTGAAAGGTGAAGTTCGTCAAAAGACCCATAAAGTTCCCATACATTTCAAACCCAAAACACCACCAGTATAACTACAACGATAAAAGATCCCTTAAACTGAAAGGAAACTTACACCAAGAACTCTGAACAAAGACCCAATAGCACATTACTTCTGAGAACACCCTCTGCGACGCTTTCTTGCAACGCCCCGACAAAATCATCGCAAGTGACCCAGACGTCCACACGCCTGGTAGGGCTTCGGAGCGCTTGGACACGATGACTTCTTGTGACCCCGCTTGCCACATTGATAACACACAATAATCTCTCGCTCCGAAGAGGTTGATGAAAGATCTCGAGGCCTCTTGATTCCACGACCTGATTCATCCACTTCCATTTGCTTACTCATCTCCTTTCCAGAACCTTCGCCAGTGCTCATAGGGATCGAAGGAGGGAGAACTACTTCGAGCACTCCTGCCATCGCGGCTTCGATACAAAAAGCTTGTCTTGCCACATCGACAAAAGAAGTTAGGTTGGACTCTGAAACCTTCGACTGTAGATCAGGGCGGAGACCCGCCTCGAAGCGTCGAGCCTTCACGGGGTCATTTGTGGCATACTCTGAATCATAAGGTACTAGCTCCACAAAGCGATGGAAATATTCTAACACGGATCCGTCGCCCTGCTGCAGACAACACATTTCCATCCCCTTCCTCACCCTATCTTCCTCAGAGAAATACTGGCGAATGAACGAGGCCTTGAAAAACTCCCAAGTAATCTCTTGACGGGGTTTGTCCCGAGACACTGACTTCCACCACATCCACGGTGAACCTTCAAGCATGAAGGTCGCAAACTTGACCTTCAACGACTCGGGCAACTCAATGAGGCTAAAGTCCCTTTCAATCTTCCGCATCCACTCCTCTGCCACAGAAGTTTCTTCTTGACCATAAAAGAGAGGTGGATCCAACTTCTGAAACTCAAACATAAAATCCTTAGGTTGATCAACCGCACTACAATCACTCATCGAAGCTTCAAAGGGATAACCGCTGGACAAAGAAAGGTCAAAAACCCAATCAACGCCAACTCAGCGAATGAATAACAACCTCAAAATCAAACACTGCATAGGTGATAAGCTCGAAATCCGAGAAAACAAGTTATCATAACATCAAAACTTTTCTCTTTGAAAACATCTTTAATTTAAAACAATCTTGGTAAGTTAAACCCTCGCCATTGGTATCCCTTAGAGTCTCACTCACATGCATGTATCTGTGCCACCCAGGGCATCCATCCACCATACCAGACATCCATCCACATTTCCAACACACCAAAATGCATGTGAGTACTCATCGGAACACCAAGGCCAAAACAAAGCAACTTCATTTTCCAAAAACAATTTATTCATACCACTTCTTTTAAAACAATCCACAAATTAAACATGTCATTTCAAACAACACTTTTTTTTTTCAAAACCAACTTTTCTGATTCAAACCACTTTCAGAAATCAACGGAAACCCAAAACAAATCAAACAGGGGACTAGTGTCAGTGGGTGACTTGACCATATGGTTGGCGGCCATATGCCAAACACGCCACTGACACAGAGAGCCTTCTTGGACCATGCCCCTAGCTCTGCATGGCTTGCCAGGCCGTGCGGGTTAGGAGGACTAGTGGCCCAACTCCCTTTGTCGTATCCCATTCACAAAACATTTCCATAAAAACCCAAAAAAACAAATTAAACCGGACTTCCCCTGGAAACCTGAGGATCGGTACAGGCAAGAGTTCGCGACGCTCTTCTCGCACCTACCCCTCAAGTCCCGACAATCCTACTCCGTCTACCTTGACATCCCAAATAACAAAGGGCGCTCTGAAAAGTGAGGTCTGCTAAGAGCAAACCTCCTCTGATACCATTTTGTCACGAACCAACCCGGGTCGACCCTGAACCGGTCACCCGAACCGGTCCGCGACATGGCCCGAGAGGCGTTCCCGATCCTCCCGGGCTGGCGACAAGCGCCAGGGCATCATTTAGAGACTGTGGGAACGATTTCGCCCAATATAAATAAATAAGAATGCAAAGATAAAACAGAGCAGCGCAGAAAAAGGTAAACTAAACAAAGTGACTAAACAGAAACAAATAGGAAACAAACTAACCAAACACGACGTGCGAACAAACTCCGTGCGACCTCGCGGGTCGCTCTCCGACTCAACGATCAAGCGTCGCCCTCGGCGAGCGCACTCAAACTATAGCCTGCACAAACACTAAAAACAGAAAAGAACTATAGGCGTGAGTATTAAAACTCAGTAGGCTAGCCCGATATCTATTCCCAATGCACTACCTTTAAAATAAAAGAAACATCATTTCAAGTTTGAACTACATCTATAAAAGTATGTTTTTAATAATATTTTACTTGAAAACAAAGTACGAACCATTTCCCTTAGCCATTTTCCAAATTCGTGTTCATTTCATTAGTGCCAATGACATTTCAGGAAAAGGGGAAAGTGATGTTTGAATTTTCAAATTTGTACAAAAGGGATTAAACACTTTCATTTGAAAACAATTTTTAGAAACCTAATCAAAAGCACTTTACCATTTTCCAAAGAAAACAATACACCAGAATGCACAAAGTAAAACTTACAGCAAGGGCAATGTAAGTATACACGTGAGCATCATAATCATTACTGCAAGCTACAAAAGCTGAATAGACATGGGCGAACCTAGGAGATCGAGAATAAACCAGAAGACACCAATACATGAGAAATCATCCTTATTGACATGTCACGATGAAATCAAAACGCACAAAACGCTCGACCATCCACTCACAGGCAGGCCGAGGGCAAATCCCATAGTAATAAACCCAATATATCCACCTACTATGGGCCACTGGTCAGTACCATAACCTACCAGTGCAGCAATCATTCTTAGAATATTCTCTCAATATGCCAGATTCCCATGTCTCAAGTGTTTAAGAAAAAGGGGTGAGCTAACCGATGCCAACCGAGCATCCAATCAGATATATCTATATATAAAGAACAACAGGCATTCCCCGAGCCACTCCATGGGACAACCTCTTGCCTTTAACTACTCAAGTACCCGGGAGCCTCTAAGCGCGGCCTCCCAAACAATCCATTGCAACCAAGGCATGAGAGTCGTCCTAAGAGGGTTTTTATCAAAACATTTTTATCGCTTTCCATAAAGTGCCAAACGGGCATTTAATACATTTCACAAACACTACTCAAAGACAGGTACAACTTCTTTATGAGATAGAATCCAGTTTAAAACCGTTTAAAGAACCCCAAAACACTACGTCACAGGCTAACAATATTTTTATAAACCAAACCAAACCATTTTCTTTTTCCAAATAATCTTTAAGAGACAACCGGGCAATTTCTCAAACGAACCAACGTATTTGTTCATGCTTCAAAAGAAATAATTTCTCATTAAACCAGAACTCTATTTTACATTCCGTGAATTATGTTTAAAAGCCAAATGGGCATTCTTTCATTATTGGGTGTCCGCCCGTAAAAAGGATGTTTCATGTGACCTGTATAAAATAAACGGCTCCTTTTGACATTGAATAATCATTTAAAAATTAACTATCTTATATTAAAAATTAATTATTGTATATCATCACTTATTTATAAAATATTTATTTCAAACAACTAGTGTGCGCAAACAGCATGAAATAATGTAACTTAAATTTTAAAAGCAGTGCAAGGGGACCTACCTCAAAACCAAGTGCGACGGCAAAATGACTTTGGAAGCAAGGCGCGATGACACGGCGTGTGTCCGAGACTACGTGACAAAGTCTAATACTCTGCATAAACAATTTCAAGGACTCAGACACAACCAAAAACTTACCAGAGCCTGCGAAACCAAGCGGCGTGAAGAAGCGCTCACCTTGAAACTAAAGCGCGGCGTCGACGGAACCTCGGAAACAAGGCGCGGCGGTGGCGCTCACTTGGAAACGCCCTGCGCCGGTCCTAAAAGTCCTAAGCCAACAAATAAAAATCCACCATCAACAAGAGTACGATGATAATAATGAAAATAAAGATAATAATAGTAATAATAATACTAATAATAATAATAGGATTAGTAATAATAATAATAATAGAAATAGTAATAATAACAATAGTAATAATAATAATAGTAATAGCAACATAATAATAATAATAATAATAATAATAATAATAATATGAAAAACAATAATAATAATAACAAGACAATAATATGAACATTAATAATAATAATAATAATAATAATAATAATAAAATTAATAGTAATAATATTAATAATAATAATGGTAATAATAATAATAATAGTAATAGAATTAATAATAACAATAATAATGATAATGATAAAATTAATAATAATAATAATAATGAAAATAATAATGATAGTAATAATAATAATAGTAATAAAATTAATAATAATAATAATAATAATAAAATTAATAATAATAATAATAATAAAATCAATAATAATAATAATAATAATATTAGAAATACTAACATTAATAATAATAATGATAAAAAAAAGGTTATTAACATATTAAATAAAATAAAATAGCAAATTAAATAAAAAAAACGGACCTGCGGCGGAGCAGAAGAAGGAGAAAGAAAAGAAGAAGAAGAATAGAAGAAGAAGAGGAAGAAGGAGAGAAGAAGAAGAAGAAGAAGGAGAGAAGAAGAAGAAGAAGGAAAGGAGAAGAAGAGAAGAAGAAGAGGAGGAAGAAGAAAAGAAGAAGAAGGAGAGAGCAGGGGCGCCGGCTGTGCGCGCTGGACAGGGGAGGAGAGGAGGAAGAAAAAGAAGAAGAAGAAGAAGAGGAAGAAGGAAGAGGAGAGGAAGAAGAGGAGAGGAAGGAGAAGAGAAAGAAGAAGAATAGGAGGAAGAAGAAAAGAAGAAGAAGGAGGCATGGGCGTGGTCTGGCGGGAGGGTGCGGGTGTGCAGGTGGCTCCGGCGTGGGTGCAACGGCGACGGCGAGGGACTGTGCGGAAGGGCTTCGGCCGGGCAAGGAAGAAAAAAAAATAAATAGGGGGTAGGGGGAGGTGTGGCCGGCGAAGCGCAGGAGAGGGCGTTGGGTGCTGCGGGTGTTGCTGTGGACAGGGGTGCGGCCGGTTGCAGCCGGTTGGAGCGGGGGTAGAGGAGGTCGGAGGGGTGCAGCGGACAGAAAAAAGGGAGGAGGCCCGTGGAGGAGAGGGAGGCGCCAGATGAAGGAGGCGCGGCTGGAGGAGACCGGGGCGGCTGGGTCGCACGCTGCAGGGTGGAGAAGAGGAAGGAGGTCGGGGGGCTGTGTGCTGCACCAGGAGAGGAGAAAGAATAGAGGAGGGGGTGGCGGCGGCTCCAGCGGGGAGAAAGAAGAAAAAAAAAGATTTAAGGGGGGCTGCTTGGGTTAGGAGGAAAAAGAATAAATAAAAAAAAAAGAAAAGAAAAAAAAACGTAAATGAGAATAAAGGAAAAAAATAATAATAATAATGAATACTTAAATAAATAAATCATTTACCTATAGTTATACTTCCATAAATACCTCAATAAATTCTAATTGTAATGATAAAAATTTAGTACTATTATTAATAACAATAATCATTATTATAAACCTCATTAATAACAATAATATTAATAAAACTTATGTAATAAAAATTTATGTCAAACATTAATAATAAAAATAATAATATCAATAAAATAAATAAAATAAATAAATAGAAACAACTAAAATATTATATATCTATATATAGGTGTATTTAGATACTTAAACTCCTATTAAATAAATAATAATGAATCAACTAGTAATCTTTATAATTCAACAACAAAATAGTTTCTCGCAATTGCATTAATTAACATCAATTTAATTATAATAAATTAGAATAACCATTAGAATGATAATAATCACAAAGATAAAATTTCAAGATAATAAAAGTAGTCATAATATAGGAATAAAATTCTTAACACAATAAAAATTTAAACGAAACTCTAATAAATTCACATTTTAAATACAAAATATTTTATATCAATTTTTTTCCAAAAACAACGGAATGTGCAAAGGGGTGCGCAGTTACCCGAGTAGAGCCATGCAGAGTTTCCAAAACGTGTTCCGCTCGCGCACCCAACGACGTCACCTCAAAACGTACACTTTTTAACAGAAACTCAAGAACCTAGTCCGATACTGAACACGAACCACGTCAAAAATAATTTAAATCCAAAGAAATCATAAAATAAAATAAACGCACGGTATTGGGGTGCAACATTCGGCACTAAAATGCCTATAACTCACAGAACGAGTGTCTGATTGACACGCCGTTTGTCACATTGGGTTCCTTATGACATGGAAGTACATTGGGTTATTTCTTTGTGGAATGTCATGATAGTTGTAGAACAACTGATATCTTGAGGACTAGACATTATAGAACTCATGTGCACAGGGTGCGGGAAATCCTGTGGCTTGCTGTCAACATCATAGCAAACCTGTGTGGATCAACATCATAGCAGCCCTATGTGGTTCAGCATTCTAGAGACCTTATGTGGATCAACATTATAGAGACCCTATCTAGATCATCATCATAGAGACCCTATGTATATCAGCATCATATCGAATCTATGTAGATCAACATTCTAGTGACCCTGTGTGGATCAACATTCTAGCGACCCTGTGTGGATCAACATCATATCGACCCTATGTGGATCAACATTCTAGAAACTCTATGTGGATCATAATCATAGTGACCCTATGTGGATCAACATTCTAGTGACCCTGTGTGGATCAACAGAGCGCGACCCGACGAGGACCAGCCTTTGAGCGGCCCATTGTGGATCAGTGACATATGATCCTATGTGGGTTAGTAGCAGAGCCTCTCGACAGAATAATAAGATCCAGCTTTATAACTAATCATATGTATATCTATACTTAAGTTTTATATCTGGTTTGAGATGAGTATTTTTCTTTGTGCTTTGTGTTAGAGATCGTGTTTTTTGGTTTTCCTTTGTGATATTTCTACAGAAATTTGGGGGTCTCGGGGTCCCTATTGTTATACTCACCCATGCGCCAGCTTCACCCACACCTTATTGTGTCTTATACAGATGACAAGCAGTTTGGATGAGACTTTAGGGAGCCCGGACCAGGTTGTACATTGAGGTGACTGGTTGGCGTTGAGAGCTGCAGAGATGAGCTGTACATACCCTTCAGGTAGGATCCTTGGCTGATGATCTCAAGAGATGTTTTCTGTTGTAGTTGTATCTTTTCCATTTGGATTGTATTCCGACACCTTTACTTTCAACACATACTTTTAATACTATAGTTTTATTACGTGGTTTTCATCTTGTCGAGTTCTTGGTCTGTGTGTTTTCAAGTTTAAAGGCAATACCTTCCCATTTTTAGGGATATACCTTTCCGGTGCTAGTCACCAACCCCTGTCCCATAGAAGGAGGGCTTGGGGTAGTCACAGCACATGCCCTAAGGGATGGGTCATGAAAAAGTGATGTTAGAGGAGTCAGTTCTACTAAAGTACTAGGAATTTAATCTTTCCAATGATGTAATAGTGTTAAGTGTTTTGAGTGTGGTTTTCAGTTTAGGGATTCCGATGTTGGTGCGGCGGCCAACGTATCCATACACAAGGACCCTGAATTTTGATTTCTGACTCTGTGCACAAAAATACAGATTGTGTGTGTCTTGGAAATGTTTTTTACATATAATTTCTTTTGAGTCAGCTCACCAGGTATAACTTATTGACCATGGTTCCCCTATTTCATTCAACATGCCTCCACTTAGACAACCATCCAGGATTCTAGAGAGAGTTCATGATGACGGTCCACTGATCGATGAGGCTTGGGTGCATGGACCTCTTACAACAATAGCACCTTCAGGTAGTGCACCAACAGTAGCACCACCCATTGGGTAGTAGTCTCTGCCAGCCCCACTAGTGTATCGTTCACACCGACTGAGCATGTTGCACGAGTTCCAGTGGTAGAGGCCTCTGAGGTTTCGATGTGAGACAGATCCTTAGGTAGCTAAGGACTGGTTGGAGGTTGTAGCATGAGGTTTTCTCTTGGCTGAGACACCAGTAGATAAGATGGGGATCCAAGCTGCTATCCACTTCTAGGGAAAAATAGTGAGATGGTGGAGCCTGATGCTCCAGTTACATGATGAGATGAACCTCTCTTGGATGGACATCGAGAGCCTCTTTAGGGCAGAGTTTGTTCCAGCGACACTGCGATCTGTGCGTATTCAAGAGCTCTTGAACTTATAGTAGGGTATCCTGAGAGTAGCCTAGTACTCGATGAGATTCAACAACCTCTCGGTTTATGCCACCGACATGGTATGAGACCCTTTATTAAGGGCCTATACTTTTGAGAAGGTTCTCTGATGTGAGATCATAACGTCGATGATGTCTCTAAATATCCCAACGTAGGCTGGAGTGCTCGAGTGTGCTTTATTAGTGGAGGTCTTTTTAGCTGAGCACACACTGAGGGAGAGAGCCACCAATAGACGATATGTAGCTAAGTCATCTACAGTAGGTAGTAGGTTGATGACCCATATGTCTAAGTGGGATAGAAATTCCATAGGACGACCCCTAGACATAGAGTCAGAGGTGCAGAACTCACGAGGAAGAGTAGGCTAGCAGAAGATCAGAATCTGCTTCACATACGGCGAGAAAGGCCACATGGCTCATGACTTCCTGACCTACCATACAGATGATCAGAAGATATTCGAGAGACCACCGAGGTAGAGGAAGAGATTCAAGCAAGGAGGTATGCAGGGTGGCAGATGTGGTAGGGGAGAAGGTCATGCAACAGGCGGTGGTTAGAGATTTATGGTTCTACCACCACTACATCTAGGTGTTCCACCCCGACCTTAGGGTGCAGGTGGACATGGACGATCTCAACATCATGCAGCTGAGGACTATGACCACAGTGCTCCTAAAATTATTCAAGGTTTGATCTGTGTCTACTCCACCCTTGCGGTAGTACTTATAGACATAGGTTCCAGTCACTCTTTTATTTCCACAACTCTCGTTTAGATCTCAGAGATTCCGATAGATCCATTGGCTCGATCATTATGATTAGATTCTCCTACGGGAGAGGATTTGATGATTTCCCACTGGTGTCGGTAGTGTGATCATACTCTAGGAAGCTAGAGCTTTGGCTGGGATCTCATAGTTGTAGAGTCAAGGCCTTATGATGTCATCTTGTGTATGGAATGATTATCTATGGTTCATGCTCAGATTGGCTATATTAGGCGCAATGTGTAGTGTTTTTAGGAGAATGGGATTAGGTTTTACTTCACCGGTAAGAAGGGAACCTTTGTAGCACAGGATGGACTTTCTTGGAGGATGGTGTAACGAATATCTCATCAGTTGGCTAGCCATACTCTCAGAGTAGTTGATGTGAGGAGTCTGAGTTATCCTGTAGTGGTGGACCAGTATGATGATGTCCTTCCTGATGATTTTTTGGGATTACCTCCTCACAGAGAGGTAGGCTTCTACATCGACATGTACCTTGTAAAGACACTGATATCTACTCCAGCATATTGGATGGCTCTTGTGGAGCTTCGTGAGTTGCAAGTACAACTGGATGACTTGCAGAAGAAGGGGTTCATAAGGCCAAGTGTTTCTTCATTGGCACCCCTGATTTTTTTCTCCAAAAAGGCAGATGGGAGTCTGAGTCATTGCATGGACTATCGGTGCCTAAATTTGGTGACCGTGAAGAAAAAGTATCCACTCCTGAGGATTGATGATCTCTTTGACCAGTTGAAGGGAGCATAATTGTTTTCGAAGATAGACCTCAGATCTGGCTATCATCTATTTGGTGTAAAAGATGAGGATGTACCAAAGACAATCTTCAGATATCAGTATGGCCATTTTGAGTTCTTGTTAATTCACTTTGGTGTGACCAACACTCTAGTAGAGTTCATGGGGATCATGAACATGATCTTACAGCCTTACCTCGATCTCTTTGTGGTAGTATTAATTGACGACATCTTGATATACTCGGCGTCGGAGGAGGAGCACACTATACACCTGTAGATAGTTCTGGATACACTATGAGATCACCAACTTTATGGAAATCTCTTGAAGTTTCAGTTCATGATACAACAATTCCACTTCCTAGGGAACATTATCTCAGAGGATGGAGTTGTAGTGGATGTAAATAAGATAGAGGCATGGCTTTCTTGAGAGCCACCTGGGAGTGTGGCCAAGGTGCAGAGTCTCCTAGGATTTTCTAGGAACTACAAGAGATTCGTACCTAAATTTTCAATAATTCTGACACACTTTTAAGATTTGAAGAAGAAGGGGCATCCTTTGTTGTGGTCGGAGAAGTGCCATCAGAGTTTCCAAGAGCTGAGGCAGAGACTAACAAGTGCCCCCATCTTGAGGATACCAGAAGAGGGTGTTGGGTATGTAGTTTACTGCGATGCATCAGGGACTGGACTCGGATGTGTCCTAATTCTGGAGTGAGTAGTGACTGCCTACCTCTCATGATAGTTGAGACAACATGAGCATAACTATGCTACCCATGAACTAAAATTAGAAGCAATGGTATTTATGCTGAATATGTGGCGACACTACTTGATGGGAGAATGTTTTACTGTCTAGTCTGATCACAAGAGTCTCAAGTATATCTTCTCACAGAAGGACCCAAACCTGAGATGACATTGATGGCAGGAGTTCCTCAAGGACTACAACTTTGAGATAGTTTATACTCCTAGGAAGGAGAATGTAGTAACAAATGCACTCAGTAGGTGGTTTGGTTTGTAGTTGCTGAGTGAGGTAATAGATCAGATAGACACGTTGTAGATATCCTAGGTGGATAGTGATGGAGAAACTTATCTCCAATATATGACAGTTACTCCCCCACTCCTTCAGCAAGTCAGGGATGCACAACTTAGATATGTAGATTGCAAGGCCTGACGTGCTCAAATATCCTCAAGACAAGCTCATGATGGGTTTTATAATGTTGGGGAGGATTTCATCCTCTTTAGTGACACTAGTAGAGGAGTTATTAAGGGAGTTCCATACATCCCCTTTGGCGGTACATCCTAGTTTGGTGAAGATGTACCAGGACCTCCAGTTTCATTACCAGGGGCTAGAGATAAAGAAAGCGGTGGCAGAGTTCGCATCATGATGCCTCAATTTTCAGTAAGTGAAGGCTCAGAATTAGGTACCAAAAGGCTTAGCTCAGCCACTTGAGGTACCAGAGTGGAAGTGGGATGATATATCCATGGAATTAATGACAAGGATAAAACATACGTCCAGGGGCCACGATTCTTTTTGGATGATCATTGACCGACTCACCAAGTCACCCCACCTCCTACCCATCCAAGACCAGGGATCAGTAGAGATCTTGGGAAATATCTATGTACAGAAGATTGTACAACGTCACGGGGTGCCATCAAGGATAGTCTTAGATCATGATGCTCATTTTATATCCCGTTTATGGAAGTGATTAATGGATAAATTTTTCACTCAACTGCACTTGAGCACCAACTTCCATCCTCAGATAGATGGTCAGATGAAGCAGACCATACAGACAGTCTAGGACATGCTTTGTTCTTGTGTCCTCGATTTTATCTATAGTTGGGAGTACAACCTTCCACTGGTGGAGTTCACATACAACAAGAGTTATCACTCCCCCATCGGCATTGCACCTTTTGAGGCCCTGTATGGGTGACCATGCAGATCAACACTATGCTAGACAGACCCATGGGAGTCATCATATATGGGTATAGAGAAGGTACATGCTACCATGGAAAAGGTGAAAATCATCCAGTAGAGGATGAAGTCTTCCCAGATCCAACAGAAGTCTTTTGCTGACATGAGATGGAGACCCTTGTAGTTTGAGGAGGGAGACCATGTCTTCCTACAAATCTCACCCTAATGAGGATTACAAAGGTTTGGTGTAGAGACGCAAGCTTGATGTACATGGATATTACATTAATTTTTTGGAATACTTAATACATGACACAAAAAAATTCCTAAAGACCATATTAGTTTAGTGTCTTTGGGAACTCGGAAAATAATCTTCTAATCATGGTGAAATATCTTAAACATCTCCCATAATGATATCCCCATTTTTTCCTACCTAAAACATTTCTCTATATCATTTGGAGAATAAAACCTAGAAAGGGTGAGCACAAAGCTCATTAAGGGTAAACATGGAGAACATAAAACAAACCATAAACATTTGAATGTAAAAAAATAAAAATAAATTTCAAACATCAAAATCGTGAGCAATGACATAAATCTTAGCAGTACATAAGGCATGGATAATAAAGAAACATTAACCATAATAAAATAACATTGGAATAAAAGATGTAATTGTAGAAAAATAATAATCACATAATATAATTTCCATAGTAGCCAAGTTATTGCTGCCAAGACCATCATAGTGGATGAAGTCCATTACTGAACTGGGTTTTCTTGCCGTTCCATCCCTGTATTACTGAACTAGATTTACATGATATTACATCCATGTCTATCTCCCGAGATATTAATATTTACCCAATGCATTAGAGGGAAATATAGGTCCCACCAATCTCATAATAAAATCATTCTTATATGTGCCACAAAAACATAAATCATTCAACATAGCATAACCCATGAAATAAAATGGGATTCTTAAACATCATGCCATCATAACATTATCTATATAAGTTAAATGGAAGTCATAAAAATAATTCCATCATAAAAATTATCAAATAAAAATAATTATTGGGATAAAAACATAACCCATTGTCATATTAGATGTAAAATAATTTTGATAAAGCACTTGAAATTAATTCCTGACAAAAATATCGTTTCTTATTTAAGAAAGTTTTATTTTCTCAAAATGCCATGAAATTTTAAAAAAATAATTTAGTTGAAAATAAACTTGAAATATTTTAGAAGAAGATTCATGTAAATAAGGCATTAGGAAGACGTAAAAATCCATTCATACCGTATAAGTTAATAAAATATTCTCCTCGTACTTTTTTCAGAAAAGTCAAAAAGTATCTCGTATTGTATACAAAAGAAATATTCCTTTCATACAATGTAGTAAAAGTAAAAAGTGGGTAAAAATGACTTTAAACATATATAAAAAATTTGTAAAAATTTTAGGAATACATTTTTATAAAACATGGACATTGATGATAAATATACCCCCATAAAATACTTACATATAAACAATGTCATATAAAATGAGATTGAAAAATCAACCCTTACCTTAGGTCCAATTTTTTCCATATGCGTCTGAAACTCATGTATAGTGGGTTTCAAAATATTATTAACTTGTAACAGAACCATAATAATATTTATGATATCATATATTATTCACATATGACTTTATATTACCCATGCATTTGTCAATTCCATGTTAAAGCAACGTTTTGGTTAATAATCATACGTGTTTGGACTTTTTATTCTTCATATGATTACGTAGATAATGATTTAATTATTTCCAGAATGTAAAACATGACTTTCATATATCTTATATATTCAGTATATAAATATATATAATAGATAGATAAATGAAATGGAATACACCGTTCATGGATACGGTAGGCTGCACGTACACATGAACGATGTTTTTGTTTCCTTATTGAATTAAATGGAACTAAGTAAATGACATATACATATATATAAATAAATAAAGTATCATTATTATGTTATATATTTAATTTTTATTTATTATATATACTTTATAATCATTGCATAATGGATAACATAGAGATTGAATCTCATCGCGTCGTGGAGACAGTAAGCTGTATGTATACATGAGAGATGATATCATTCCCATAATTTTTGAATGGAGATGAATTTTATGGTTTATAATATCTCATAATTTGTATCATTCTATAATAATAATATATAGTTATTATTTCCACCATTATACATATCCATGTATGGTGGGGGTGAAAACCAGATTACACCACGACATGGAGACGGTATTATATACGTACGCATGTGCGGTGATTTCATATTTCATAGGATGGATAGAAGGTGAAATATGGATTTTTAATATTTATAATAATATATCAGTATATGAGTGATACTTATTTTATTACTTTAAAATGAAACAACTAAATATGAGGAAGTAGGAGAAGAAATAAATTTGAAATAATCTGTAGAAGAGATTACATCTTCCTCGACGTGCGTCCATTAAATTTCTTCTTAGGGTACTATAGTTGGTCTTTTAAGATAAAAATAACCTCTATCATGTAAGTAGGGAAGTTTAGAAGAGAAATGGGCATGGTTTAGCTGATATTTAAGGCTTAGAATAGACTGAATGTTAGAGGGAGGAGGTGCCCTTTTCTAAGAGAGGAGAGAGGCACTTTAGGAAACTCTCAAATATATTAACTTCATAATAAAATAAATCCCTACCGAAAAACCTGAAAATTGTCCCTAATTATAATATGTGATTATATATTGTTGTAAGAGAATAAAAAAATAAATTTTAGACAACTTATTTTGTCAATTTAAACCTTGTATTTTTAATTTACCCTTAGTTATTCTATTAAAGTTTAATTTTGGTAATAACAATGTAAATATTTAATGGTAATTAATATTAACTATTGTGGTGTTAATTGGCCATAAATGAATAAATTATGATATTTTAAACCTTATAATTATCTATATGTATTTTGTATTTTTTTAGATAATTTAATAAAATGTTATGTTTGTAAAATATCAATAGTGTCAATTTTGACACTATTCATTTATTAGATTTTAAATAAAATTCCCATAGAAGATAAATTTAAAAAAATATTTAATACACTCCTAACATGTCATAGCCACCTATAAAATTCATAGAGAATATTAATTATCTCATGTGATATTTCTTTTAACATTTTTAAAAACATTTATCTGATATTTATATTAATAAAATAATTTCTATATCACTATTGCGTCATCATTAATGGTAATTATTTAATATCTAAAAATTATAAATAAATTTTTATGATATGGTTAAGTCTTATATATTTCTATATACTTTCTATAGTCGATTTTATCTTCTACTTATCCATATATTAAAATTAATACACCTATATTAAAAGAGATTGTGACACTTTGTCCATTTCATTAGTTTTTATTACATTCATGTCATTTTCATAGGTAAGTGGAAATAAAGTGATTAAATTTTAAAAAATAGATGATAATGGTCTAATTTAATCTTCCAATAGGTTTTTATAGGTGTTAAGTTAATTTTATAATATTATTTTTACCCTTAATTACCTGATTCACCTTTAACCATGGTAATAAAAATAATTACTAATGTTACTATTCATAATGCCCAAAAATAAAAGTAGCCTATTAACATAATTTGGACCTAATGATTATAAATATGGAATCCATTTTGAAAAATTAAAAACACAGAAGTTGTAGTAATTAATTTAAAATTAATCTCGTTGTTGAGAAAATGGGTTTTAAAAGTTAAATCATTGAAAAAGATTGAAAAGTTTTTAATTATGACTTTAATGTAAAATTAATGATAATGACATAAATTATATTATATTGTAAGAATATATTCTATATATACTTTAAAACAATTAAATAATGTATTTTATCCATATAAATTATTTTGATGAAAAACATTGTTTTCAATTAAAATTTAGCGTATTTTCACTATTCATCATGATATGAAAGTTATCAAAACAAATTTATCCAAAGTAAATTTTTATGTCCCTATTCCAAATAAGAAGTTTATATTGGAAAATATAACTTATAAAAGTATAAAAAAATATATTTAAAATGGGTGTGCCATCACAAGTTTGTAAGACTGCATTTTTTTGAAAAATACTTCTTTTACCTGAAAATTTGATTTTTTTCTCATATCATGTTTAAGATGAATTATAATGTTATATAAAATTTAAAATATGGTTAATACTATTCATAATGTATAGTTTATATAATATTTTAACAATATATCGTTGTTTAGTGAAACTCGGTATTGCGTACCGCCCAAGCTTTCGAGGAAGGTCACACAAGCCATGTCAGTGTTGCATGTAGTGCAAGATTCATTTGGTGTTGCACATATAATCTTAGATTAGTTCATTTATAAATTGATCAAAATATATACTCATTATTGTGTAAAAAGAATTCTATCAAAAGAACTTGAAATTGTGTGCAACGCAAGCCAAGAATAGTGTTGTGTATACTGCAAACTAAAATGGTGTTGCATATAGAAAAAGCTAATCTTGGTGCAATGTACAACACAAGACATCAATGAAATTTAAAAAAATCTATATCATAAAATCTCAAGGTGTTATATTCTACCCCCCTTAAATTGAATTTGTTCCACGAAAATCGTTGGGGTTATAATTTTTTTCTACCTGAAAGTTCCTTTCATTGAAACCCACATCGTTAAAAGGGATACTATGACATCATTTTAAAAAGGAAAGATATAAATGTAACGGTTACCCAAAGTAACTCATCACTGGGTTTCCACATATGTGGATATAGGCGAGAATTGAAAAAATGGATATGGAAGAGAAATCTATCCATCATGTTCTGATGGATAGCGATAGAGAATAAGGCTTGGAGAAGGTTACCTACCAGAAAGACATAAATCCATGATGATTTAAGGGACCATTTTATTCATTGGATAATAATGTACTAGGATAACATTTCTGGTTTTCCAGATCCTTTCCCTAATAATAAATAATATTTCATGAGAATAAATACTTACTTGATTTTGGTACAATCTCACCATTGTTACTTCCATGAAAAATTTCCACATCATCTCTTATTTATAGAAATGAAGTTGAATTTGTTATTCTTGAAGTGTTAGCAGATCATGTAATAGAATGATATGTCATTCCATCAGTCTATATCACACAAGTTATTAAATATACTTAAGTCCATATATTTTGAGATTAATTGTATATGGTTCCAAAAATGGACTTATACTTCATCTATCATACCACATAATAAAATAAATCTAATTTCTACTGACCAGTGACTTCTTCTAGGCCAGTGGTAGGTGATAAAGGCCTGTCACACTTCAGTTGTGGGTTCGATTCCTGCAGCCATGTCCAATGCGACAGGTTTTCGCCCATCCTACAGGTTGTCCTTTTTCTAAAACTATACTATTATAACTTTCTAGAAATAATAGAAAAAAAGTTATAGCCTTAAACCACACTATCTGATGTCTAGCTTAATCCATTACAACCTTTAGTCTTATCCAAAATACTTCTGTCCAATCTCAGAGTACAGAGAAAAAAATTACCAGAAAGGTCATATAACAAGCATGTGAATACCATAATTTATCCCCCATATATCATAAGATATATCTTGTTGGTCACATTCCAAACATTTGAATGACATCATCATTCATTCTCTTAATTCATGGTTATAAACTAAATTACCATATATTCTTATTGAAAACATGAATGTTTCCTTATTCCAAAACTTATTAGATATATTCCTTATGTCTTGAAAAGTTGTATACTTCATCTGTGAAAACATAACCCACATTTAAACAAATCCTTAACCAGTTCCAATGTAATTAATATCATCCATCATATCTTTATACAAATATCATAATCTCAACATCATTCTCATATTAATGTTTATCCATTCCTTAATCATGTGTTTCTTAAGAATATCACCTTTTCATTAAATCACATTTCCTATCCATTAAAACAATTCAACATATTCTTGAAAATCCTTAGTGAAAACATTAACCAATAAATCTTATATAATTCATCATTCAACATTTTTGGATTCAAATACATAAATAATTAAATCCTTCTACTTTAATGGTAGGCATAGAATAAGTCCATCCTCATCTTTAAAGTAGATCCTTATGTCTGGGTATTGACTTGGGTAATACCCATGTTGTCTATAGACGAGACATTGAACTCCATAAAAATTCATCAATCTAAGAATATTTTTCCCACAGAGATAACATCTTCCCATCCATTTGAGGTATCCTCAAGGTTTTACCTCCCTTCTTCTTGATATGTAGATATCTTAATCTTCTTTCCTTTATGTTCCTCACCCTGGGAACATGCATGAAATTCCATCTTCCTCTAATTTGATGACTTAGGAATACCACTAAAGTTCAATTTGTTAATAATATACTATGATGACTGATTTGGTATAATCACAATATCATTCACTCAAGTCATTACAAAATTTTGTTTCTCATAGTCACCAATTTGTTCATCAGATTCAATGTTTACCAAATTCCTTCAGGTTCCCTCCATTTAGTAAAACACAAAAAGAATAGTGTGAGAGGAAAAAATCATTCTAAGAAAACAACATAATCAAGGGGGATTACCTTCAACATCTGACATCTTAGGTTTAATCCTATCTTATTTATGATCATTACCATAATTCTCTGACTTTAACCTATAGTTATACTTAAACTTTGTTACATCCCTAGACATTCCTTAGAAATAACTCCTAGAATCTCACTAAAGTTTTCACATCTTAGTTTACAAAGGTTGACTAAACCTTTACTCTGATACCAACTGTAGAGACCCAAGCTTGATGCATATTTACATTACATAAACATTGTAGAATACTTATTATATGACACAAACAAATTTCCAAAGACCATATTAGTTTAGTGTCTTTGGAAACTCATAACATAATCTTCTAATAATGGTGAAAGATCTTCAACATATCCAATAAAGATCTTCCCCTTTTTTCCTACCTAAAAACATTATCTATATCCTAGGGATAAGAAAACATAGAAAGGGTGAGATCGAATTCTTAGTATGGATAAACATGGAGAACATAAAAGACCATTAAAATTTGAACATAAAAACATGAACATAAATTTTAAACATCAAAATCTTGAGCAATGACATAAATCTTGGCGGTACATAAGGCATGGATCATAAAGAAACATTAACCATGATAGAATAGAATTGGCATAAAACATGTAATTGTGGAAAAATAATAACCACATAATATGGTTTCCATAGTAGGCAATGTATTGCTTCTAAGACCATCATAGTGGACGAAGTTCATTACTGAACCAGGTTCACTTTCCATTCCAGCCCTGTATTACTACATCAGATTTACTAGATATTACATCCATGACTATCTGATGAGATATAAATATTTACCTAATGCATTGGAGGGAGATATTGGTCTCACCCAGATCATAATGAAATCAATCTTACATGTTCCATAAAAACATAAATCATTCAGTATAGCATAACCCATGAAATAAATTGGGATTCTTAAACATCATGCCATCATAACATAATACAAATAAGATAAATAGACTTCATAAAAATAATTAAATCATAAAAATAATCAAATCAAAGTAATAATAGGGATAGAAATATAACCCTATGTAATATTATATGGAAAATAATTTTTATAAAACAATTGAACTTAATTCCTAAGAAAAATATCATTTCTTCTTTAAAAACCTTTTCTTTTCTCAAAATTCCATGCAATTTTAAAGAAAATAGTTTAGTTAAAAATATACATGAAATATTATAGAGTATGATTCATGGAAATAATTCATTAAGAAGACATAAAAATCTGTTCATAATATATATTTTAAAAAACATTCTCATCGTACTTTTATCAGAAAAGTAAAAAAACACCTTTTTTGGTAAATAAAAGAAATTTTCCTTCCATATGATGCAATAAAAGTCAAAAATTGGTAAAAATAAATTTAAACATACATAAAATAATATTAACCATTTTATGATAACATTTTTTTAAAACATGGACATCAGAAAATACTTACATATAAACAATCTCAGATAAGAAAGAGATTGAAAAATTATCCCTTACCTTAGGTCTGATTCCTTCTGTATGTGTCCAAGACTCTTGTATAGTGTGTTTAAAAATATTATTAACTTGTAACATAACCATAATAATATTTATGATATCATATATGATTCACTTATGACTTTATATTACCCATTCATTGGTCAATTCATTGTTAAGGCAACGTTTTGGGTAATACTCGTACGAGTTTGGACTTGTTATTCTTCATATGATCAAATAGATCATGATTTAATTACTTCCAGAATGTAAAATATAAATTATATATATCTTATATATTCAGTATATAAATTTATACAATATATATATAAATGAAATGTAATACACCGTTCATGGAGATGATAGGTCGTACGTACGCATGAACGCTGTTTTCGTTTCCTTATTGAATTGGATGGAGGTAAGTAAATGACATATACATATATATACATAAATACAATAGAATTATTATGTTATATATTTCATTTTTATTTATTATATATACTTTATAATCTTTCTTGAATGGTTAACATGGAGAATGAATCGCATCCTGTCATGGAGACGGTAAGTCGTACGTACGCATGAGCGATGATATCGTTCCCATAATTATTGAATGGTATTGAAATGGATGGTGTTTATTTTCTCATAATTAGTACCATGTTATAATTATAATATATAGTAAATATTTACACCATTATACCCATCCATGTAAGGTAGTTGTGAAAAATAGATTACACCATGGCATGGAGATGGTAATTTGTACGTACGCACACGCGGTGATTTTGTTTTTGTAGGATGGATAGATGGTTAAATAAGGATGTTTTGTATTTATAATAACATATAAGTATATTAGGAATACTGATGTTATTAATTTATAATAAAACTACTAAATAAGATAAAGTAGAAGAAGAAATAAATTTGAAAGAATCAGTAGAAGAGATTATCTATTCCTCAACATTTGTACCATATATTTCATCATAGGGTACTAGAGTTGGTCTTTTTAGAAGACCATAACCTATATAAAGTCACTAAGGAAGTTGATAAGTGAAATGGGTGGGTGTTGGACCAGCTTGAAGGCTCAAAATGTAGTGAATATAAGAGGGAGGATGTTCCCTTTTATAAGAGAGGAGAGAGACACTTTAGAAAACTCTCAAATACAATAATTTATAATAAAATAAAACCCTACCAAAAAACCTCCAAAGTGTCCATAATGAAAATATGAGATGATATTGGTCTGTAATATTATCAAACAATAAATTTTAGACAACTTATTTTGTAAATTTAAACATTAAAATTTTAATTTCCCCTTAGTTATTCTATTAAAGTTTAATTTTGGTAATAAAATTCTAAATATTTAATGGTAATGAATATTTACTTATATGATGTTAACTGACCATAAATGGATAATTTATGATATTTTAAACCTTATAATTAACACTATGTAATTTTTAAATATTTTTATAATTTCTAAATAATTTAATAAAATGTTATGACTATAAAATATCAACAGTGTCAAATTTGACACTATTCATTAATTAGACTTTAAATTAAATTAAAACAGAAGATAAATTTGAAAAAATATATTAAATAAACTCATTAAATGTCATATGAACGTGAAAAACTCATGGATAACATTAATTAGTTCATATTATATTTCTTTAAACATTTTTAAAACTATTTATTTAAAAAATCTATTAATAAAATAGTTTCTACATCACTATTGTGTCATCATTAATGGTAATTATTTAATATCTAAAAATTATAAATAAATTATTATTACATGTTTAATTATTTTATCTTTCCAGATACTATCTATAGTTTATTTTATCTCTTATTTATCCATATATTAAAATTAATATACTTATATAAAAAGAGATTGTGACACTTTCTCCGTTTCATTAGTTTTTATTACATTCATGCCATTTTCATAGGTAAGTGGAAATAAAGTGATTAAATTTTGAAAAATAGATTATAAGGGTATAATTTATTCATCCAATAGAGTTTTTATAGGTGTTAAAGTAATTTTATAATATTATTTTTACCCTTAATTGCCTGATTCAGCTATAACCATGGCAATAAAAATAATTTCCAAAATTACTATTCATAATACCCAAAAATAAAAGTAGCATTTTAACATATTTTTTGACCTAATGATTCCAAATATGGAATAAATTTTTCAATATTCAAAACACAGAAGTTTCTGCAATTAATTTAAAATTAATCCCATTATTGAGAAAATGGGTTTTAAATGTTAATACAGTTCAAAAGATTAAAATGTTTTTACCTATGAATTTAATGTAAAATAAATGATAATTACATAAATTAAATTAAATAATAAAAATATATTCTATTTATAATTTAAAACATTCAATAATATATTTTAACCATATAAATATTTTTGATGAAAAATTTTGTTTTCAAATAAAAGTTATCGTATTTGCACTATTCATCAAAATATGAATGTTATTAAAAAAATATCATAAATTTATCCAAAGTAAATTTTTTTGTCCCAATTAAAAATTAAAAGTTTATCTTGTAAATTCTAAATTATAAAAGTGTCAAAAACTATATTTAAAATGGGTGTGCCATTAAAAGGTGGTAAAAATGCATTTTTTTTGAAAACTACTTCCTTTATCTGAAAAAAATGATTTTGTTCTCATATCATGTGTAAGATGAATAATAATGTTATATAAAATTCAAAATGTGGTCAATACTATTCATAATGGATAGTTTATATAATATTTTAATAATATATTGTTGTTTAGTGAAACTCAGTATTGCATTCCATGCAAGCTATCGGGGGAAGGTCGCGCAAGCCATGTAAGTGTTGCGTGTAGTGCAAGATTCCTTTGGTATTGCGTATATAATCCATGAATAGTTCATTTATAAATTGATCAAAATATATAATCATTGATGTGTGAAATGAATTCTTTCAAAAGAACATGAAATTGTGTGCAACACAAGCCAAGAATAGTGTTGCATATACTACAAACTAATACGGTGTTGCATTTTGAGCAAGTTAATCTTTGTGTAGTGTACAACACAAGACATCAATGAAATTAAAATGAATCTATATCTTAAAATATCAGGGTGTTACATTTGGTTGGGGTGATAAGCTATCTCTTAGGTTCATCGGACCATTCCAGATCCTCAACAGAGTAGGAGATGTGGCGTACCATATAACTCTTCCCCCAAAGATACACTAGGTGCCTATTGTTTTCCATCTATCGCAGTCGAGGAGGAACGTGCATGATCCATCCGACGTTATCAACTGGGGAGAGCTAGAAATTGATGATGGGGTGACGTTTGCAGAGTTCCCGGTAGAGATAGAGGATCAACATGACTGAGTCCTCTATGGGCGGTCGATTCCTCTGGTGCGTGTTTATTGGTAGCATGAGAATCTCTTGAAGAGAACATGGGAGTGTGAGGCTCAGATACTGTCTTAGTACCCATATTTTTTCCCCTAGTTTGGTTGTATCTTTTAGGGATGAAAAACTCTAAGGTTGGGAGAATGTAAAGACCCAAAAATTTCTTATAATTTTTTATAAATTATTTAGGATTATTATGAGTCTGTGAAAACTGAAAGTGCTTGATTCTGCTGCCCAATGTGCCTAGAATGGATTTTAGAATTTTTTAAGTTACATTCAGTAAACGCATGAGAAGAATTTTATATCTTTTGAACTTGTTCTATGATTAAAAATATTAGGGCACCATTGAATCCACAGAGCCGAGTTTCTCTTAAGGGAGGCTTAACTTCGACCGTAGTGGGTTTGGAGAACAAGTTAGTTTTTCAGACTTTTTGAAAGAATAATAAAATAAAATATGTGTTATTTTATTTTGGTACGTCTTCTTGAGTGATAGTGGCAGGGACCATAGAGGCGGTTGGACTTTTATTGAGGGAAACTAAATTTCGGTTACACATCAATTGTGTAACCACATCTCGTTTAATTAATGTGACTAATTAATTACACACATTAATGTACTGATTGGTGGATTAATCTCATAACTCTACCTTTAGTTATTAAAAATGTTGTCCAATGGAGAGGGTGGAGGGATTATGGTAGAACTCCGACGAAGTTCCAACGATAAACCCCTCTAATGAAGAACAATGTTTTGACAACTCCCGTCGAGGTATCGATCCAGAATCGACAAAGGATGGAGGCTTCAACGAACACAGATTCTCTCTCTGAATCTATGACATCACCTCCGAAAATGAGGAAGGGGTTTTGTTTAAATTTTTTCTTTTCTGCGTTATTGAAGCATAGAGAATTGCAAATGTATTTAATGGAGTTTATCATTATTTTTATGGGATGTATTAATTACTTCCTCTTTATATAATGCTAACACAGAGGGCGCGAGACAAACAAACAAGGCCCAAACCCTCTGCCACTTAGGTATTTGTCTCATTATTCTGGGACAAATTTCTAACTTGGCAGAAAATTGAATCTGGGAGCCATATAGTGACAGAAGCAATCCAAGAGGCCCGTAGGTGCATTCGGAAGCGAAAAATAACAACCGGAGCTCACCTGGTGTCCCGTAGATGATACACCAGTGCTGGCAACTGGCATCGGCCAGCCACGGGGGGCACCGGGAGGCATGCCGTCATGTAATGAAGAGGGGAGCCATGGCGGTCGGCTCTCAGCCGGCCCCATTGGTGGAAGGTGGCGTTCCGTCAAGCGCAACGGTGAGGGGGTCACAGTTTCGAAGCCGCGGTGAGGGCAAAGGGGACCATCACCCTATGGGCCACACTAAAATAAGGGAGGCACTATATGGTGCCTCTAATTTAATACATTGAATGGTTTTACCATTTGGGAAGGGGCAGTGACCCCGCATGGTCGCCCGACTGGTGGACTGCGCCAGCCATCGGGCTAGGTAACCCAATGGGCCGTGCCCACGGCCCAGTCGATTCAGGATGGGCCTGGTCGAACCCGGACCATGTCGTACCCGGGTTTGACCCGGGATGGGTTGGGTCAACTCTAACCAGGTTGGGTTGGAACATGACAGGGTGGTTCGGGTCGGTCAGGCCCCATCGGACCAGAACCGGACCCTTTTTTGCCCAGATACACTTAAAAGGCCGTATCTCACAAACCAGAAGTCCTTTTGGCGAACCGTCTATGGTTCTAGAATCCATAGAATAATATTGTCCTTTTGGATAATCCATATTATTTTTGGAGAAAGTTGGAGTATGGTCGGGTTGGATCGAATCCTAATCTACTCGGTCCCTCGGTACTAAAATGTCTATAACTCATAGATTGGGCATCCGATTGATGCTCCCTCTATCGCGTTAGGGCCCTTACAACGTGGAGGTACTTTGGGTAACTCCTTTGTAGAACATTGTGTAATTTGAGTCACGAATGATATCTTGAGGAGAAGACATTATAGAACTCAAGCGCGTCGGGTGCGGTAAATCCTGAGGCTAGCTGTCAACATCATAGCGACCCTGTGTGGATCAAGATCATAGAGACCCTGTGTGGATCAGCATTCTAGTGACCCTATGTGGATCAACATTCTAGATATCTTGTGTGTATCAGCATCCCAATTATCCTCTATGAATTAGTATCAAAGAAACCCTGTGTGGATCATTATTCTAGAAACCCTGTATGGATCAACATCATAGAGACCCTCTGTGGATCCACATTCTGTTGACCCGGTGTGGATCAGCATCACAGAGTCCATATGTGCATAATAATTCTAGTGACCCTCTATATATCATAATAGAAACACCCAATGAGTACAAGCCTTAGAGCGGCCCATCATGGATCAGTGACATATGATCCTGTGTGGGATAACAGAAGAGCTTCTCAATAGAATAATATGGTATAGATTTATGACTAATCATCGGTATTTCTGTACTTAAGTTGTATACCTAGTTTGAGTTGATTCTTTTGATTTCTTGATTTTTGATTGATATGATGATTTTTGGTTTTCCTTTGTGTAATTCTGAGAGACCTTCGGGGGTCTCAAGGTCCCTACTCAGTACTGTTATACTCACCCCTGTACGGGCTTCACCCGTAACTTGTTTTGTCTTGTGATGATGATGAGCATCTTGGATGAGACTTTAGGGAGCTAGGACCAGGTGGTACATAGAGGTTTCTAGTTGATGTGGAGAGCAGCGGAGAAAAGTTGTAAGTACCCTTAAAGTAGGATTTTTTTTGGATGATCTTAGGAGCTTTTTTCTGTTGTAGTTGTATATTTTCATATGGGATTGTATTCCAACCCCTGTACTTTGAGTACATACTTTTAATACTATAGTTTTACTACATGTTTTTCATCTTGTCATGTTCTTGGTCTGTGTGTTTGTAAGTTTAAAGTCAATTCCTTCCCATTTTTAGGGATATGTCATTCCTGTGCTAGTTGCAAACCCCTGGCCTATGGAAGGCGAGATTGAGGTAGTAACAACATGGGACTTGGGGGATGGGTCGTGACAAGAATATTAGAAGTATGTGTAGGAAGATTCTAGCTATCTCTTCTCAAGAAGAGCCTCAAGTTACCTTGGTGGTCAAGTTAGAGTAGTGAATTTGAGTTTATTCATCATTCTTTATGAAATGTTTTGATCCGTAGTGATGGTATTATGAATAATACTGAGGTTTTATAGGTTTTAATAAAAATATTGATATTTTGTAGAAAAAATAGAGAATAACTAAAGGAACATGGTAGCCTCTCATGATATGGAAACTCTTTGGTCCTAATTTTCACAGTTTTATTTATCATAAAGTGGTAGTTGCATAATTGGTATAGGGTATGAAAAACCATTTGACTAAACCATTCATAGTCACTAACCCTTTTTTAATTTATTTATTAGATATTATTTTCTTTTTTATTTCTTCTAGTTATGATTTTTTACTATTATTGAGGACTAAAATAAAATTTTGTAGTATTTTGATGTGAATTTATTCGATTTTGATAATTACACATGTTTACAGACATTATTTCAATAGAATTGGTCATGTTTTAAATGTAACAAAGGGGTTTTACAAAATTAATTCAAAATGAGATAGTGGTTTTGGATTTCCAAATTGTATCCATAATGGATTAATATAATTTCAATGTAATTTTAAGTGGGGTTTGTAATTTATAAATAATCCTTTTGAGATAAATTTAAATGAACTTGATATTTGGAGACATGAATTTATTTATAAAAAAGGTAATTGTGAAATTCCTAGTTGTTTTTCACATTGATTTTTATGATTTTAAAAAAAGTGAGGGTTATTCTGAAACTTTTATTCTTAAAATAATTTGGAACAAAAAATGGAGTTTATTTGTGATATTTTTGAAGGAAACATAGTTTTGAATGATGAAATTTTGGGTATGAAAGTTATAAAGGATTCTTATGAATTTAATTGAAATGTAGATGATGTGGAAGGATGTGGTAATGATTAATTTGGTAAACATAGAGATTTAACACTTTGTTTTTGTGGGGATTATATGGTTTTAAATAATTTAAAATATCTATTTCATTTTTTTCGGTAATTTGATTCATTGAGTGGTGATTATAATTTGTTTCCCTATGTTTTTTACGGTGTTTTATTTATATTGGGATAAGTTTAAATTTTTGTGGATTATTATTTTTCTATTTTTTCATTATTATTTAATATACCACCCAGAAAAGTCTCAATGGGTTGTGGGATGCTCGTGTATTGGAATGATTTCAAGGGTTTTGTATCATATAGTTTGGAAGTGGTACTTATGGTTTGTGACTCCACCCAAACTCTAATTGGAGTGGTGGATATGAACTTTTATTAGTGTTGAACCCTCCATGAGAGTTTTAGCATAGTTTTTATTCATCTATCATTATGTGGATTCCTTCTTTTCATGTGAGTGGCTAAGGATATAATGCATTTAAAATTTTTTAAAGAGACATTTTTATACCCAAATTTATAATTTTTTTTAATCAGGACTAGTTTCATTTGATGATTTGGTCAATGGGTCCATGATGGTGATGTTAGTTTCTATAGGCTATCCAATGATGGGCGATGACTCTCCTCTTATGAGTTTTGGTTAAGGTTCAATTTATTATGAGAATATAATTATTCAAATCCTCCCATGTGATTGGATTAGGTATTTTACACTCTTTAGTCTCACATTTAGACATCCTATTATTATAAAAATGTCATGTTGTTTTGAAATCATTATAAATTGGCGTTTTGGAATTTATTTTTAGAAAATATTCTAAGGAAATTTTTTGGGTATTTAAATTTTTTCTATCATTTATTTTCTTTATTATTCTCTCGTATAATGTTTCCTTAAGGATTCTATTTCCAAAAAGTATCTTGGTTAAGTATTCCCTTCATTCATTCCTCTCCTTAATATATGTAATTGTATTTTTGGTTCCTTTACATCATGTGCTTAGTCAAATATATAGATGATTGGTTCTATGAGATTATGATTGTTGCCTTAATTGAATGTTTCGATTGAATTTACTTATTTAATAGTTTTGTTTTGGTTCTAGTGATCCACTTATAGTATCATTAGGTTCCTTTTAGAAACCTTATTTGTGAGATCATTATACTGTGTGAAGATTAGCTTTTGGTATTAGATTTCCTTTTGATTATCCATTATAGATCTCTTGTTTATGGTATGGTTTTAGATTTTAATCTTGGATTTATTGGTGTTTGTAGTTTTGAGATGTGACTTGGATGGGATAGTTTTACTTTTTCCTCCAATTCAAAAAATGTTTTCCCAAGAATTCTATATCATTTTGGTCATGTCATGTACTAACATGGTGCTTTATGGAGGTAGAATGTGTTATGTTGTGGTGAATTTTCACACCCAGAACTTCGTTGTAACACCTTAAGTTTTTATGAAACTTTTTTTTAAAATAAAATAAATTTATTTAATTTATTGAATTTCAAACTACACCAAGTTATGTTTTCATTATATACAACACCATGATTGACTTTCACAACATGTATCATCAGCTTATATTGTGTTACATGTGACATTAAGTTTAAACAAACAGTGATATATTATTAATATAGTTATTTAAACCCGACCATCATAACATAGTAATTAAACTTACTGAAATTATTAGTGATAAATGCCTTTAAAATATTAATTTTAACGTTCTTATATAATTAATTCTCATTTATGGTAAAATAAATAATTTTCAATAAAGTCATTATATATTCTGAAAAATACTATTTTATAAAAAATTACATTATTATGTCTCTTTGTGAAATATAATAAAATTAGTTTTTGAAAATTTTAGAAAATTAATTTGATAAAATAAAAATAATTAATTCATAATGAAAAAATTATCTTTGTTTTTATTTTTGGATTTTTTTTAAAAAGATTCATTTTTAATGAATAGTGAAAATATAGAATTTTAATTAATAATTATCATTTCATTTAAATAATTTATATAGATAAATTATATATATATTTAGTTTTAAAGAATATTTAGTTCAATTATACATATATTATTCTAATTTAGTTCATTTTATTCAATTTAATAGTGAAATTAAGTACAAAAAATGTGTAAACTTTTGACCATTTTCCCTTTAAAAACCATATTTCTCGACATGTCTGTGGAATTATTATTATATTAATTTTCCCACTTATATGAAATGAATTTGGAAAATAAGATTCCATATTTTTAATCATAATAATTTATAATTTATTATAATTATAGATTAATTTTTTACCAAATCAATTAGTGAAATCAATTAAAATTAATTATAGCGATTAAGGTAAAAACAAGATTACATGGTGGCTAAGCATATAAGATAAGGTGTAAAAATGAACGAACAATTTTCAAAAACCAATTATATGGAAATTTATAGACCCTAACACTTATATTAAAAATACTTCTCTATTATTATAGCTACATTACATGGAAAAAACAATAGTTTAATTTTCTCTTTAAAAAATTTACAAGTTTCTCACCCACCTCCCTTATAAAAGGTTACCCCCTCTTCCCCATATTCACAACATAGAAAATAATTTAATTACATAATACCTTACCAAATAATATATCAAATTAGATACTCTGAACCTTTAAGACTTACATTCTATATAAATCTAACTAATTTAGTCCCTTGGTGAAAACAAAAAGGAGATATTTAAAGAATAGGTAACTCTCTTCAACGAATGATTTTGTTTTATTTCTTCCTCAAACCACATAAATTATTTTTATATAATAATTATATAATAACCTATGTATATAAAATATATTTATATGTTTTTATGTTAAGTATATGACCAAAAAATAGACACACTTCCATCAAATGGGTTACGAAATCATCATTTATGTGTACGACAGACTACCTCCTCACGAACTGACGACGTTCGTTTTTTCCATTAACATATTTCAAGGTCAAGAATAATGATGGTAATAATTTTTATATATGATATTTTATAATTTTATAATTATATTAATATTATAGATTGTTTATATCACACGTACATTCGTGCATTTCATTTTGGGGGAATACGATAACGTTGTTTGTGTGTAGGGAGGACAATCGCCTCGCAAAGTGATGTTATTCGTTCACACATTACATAGAATGTATTAAGGATTATTTTAAAAAATATATTTTCTAAATATGGTATAAAAATTAATATATAATGATAATATCTCTATACTTTTCTTTCAGTCATTATGATAAGAAAATGGGAACATCATTCATGCATATGTATAACCCAACGTCTCCAGGAATGGGGCATCTCATTTCCCATAACTAAATGTTATGGATATATATAAATACATATATGAAAAAAATATATTATATTTCCATAATTTTTTATCATTATGCAGATTATGAAATAATTATCTATGTAATAATACCAAGAATAAAAATTCAAAACATATACAAAAAACAAAGTGGTTATTACCTAAAACACAACTTTAACATGGAATTGTTAATAAAAGAGTAGTATAACATCATAAAAAAATAATATATGGAATGATATATCTGAATATGGGTCTTTTATATATTTAAAATATATTTTTATTTATTATAAATTATTTTTGAATGAATACAATGGATTTCAATACTTATGATAAGGGATTTTTGTCTCGCTTATATTTTATGTGAGACACAAGCCACGTTCACTGCATATTTCATTTATGTAGTGTGGATAATGTACATGGATATATGTTATGAATAATATATAGTTAATTATTTGGATTTACATATTTATTTTACGTTCTCTATTTCATAGGGTTTACATTTAGAATGTTAACAAAGTGGTAAAGGGATTTTTTGTCTCAGTTTTCCTTCATTGAGATGTATGGAATGTTATGGACCTATATTATTTGAAGTGGTGTATATAAATCCCCTGTTAAATTTTATATAATGAATATAATTATTTTTATGATATTTTAATATTTATGTAATGTAAATATTTCATTTTTTTATGATTCAAAGTTACCAAAGTGGCCAGAGTTTATTTATATAATCTCATCATTTATAAGGATTATTTATGATTATGCTACCAATGAAAAAATATTATGATATATATCTCAATAATTATGATGAATTTTATTATAGTATAGATACTCATGAAATATTCATGAAATATTACCATTTTACCACTCTTTGGAACATAAAAATATTAATAAAATGGGTTTATAAAAATATGACATTATCTATCTATTCAGTTGAAAATCTATTTTACTTCAAAACTATATTTTCTAAAAATGTTTTCAAAAATGTTTTATTACTATTTTATAATTTTTATGACACTTTTAGCCATGTTTTTATTTTATAGAAAAATGGTTAGAATGGAATCTTATTGTTATTTTCCAAAAAATTCATGTTTAGCTTTTATCAAAAATATAAAAGGAACCTTTTTTTACATCTACGACATAAAAAAATATTCTAAAATCTGGAAAAATAATTACCTCAAAGATCTTGTAGTATGTTTTCAAATTTATTTTCAAATAAAAATGGTTTAAAAAGGTTTTATTTATTAAAAAGGTTTTTCAAAGTGAAAAGGATGTGTTCCTCTATAATTGTTTTAAATGATATTTCAAAATTAGATTCCATCTATAATGAGATCAATTAGTGTTAATCATTACTTTATAGGGATATTATCCAAGGGTAACATTCATATTATTTCTCATAATGGTTTATATTTTTATGGCATGATGTTTATGAAAACTATTTCTCTTCCATGGGATATATGATTATGAAACCCATTTCTCTTCCATGACTTGTTTTCTTATAAAACCCACTTCTTTTCATAGTTTATTCTATGATTAAATGATTAGGAAACAAATCTATTTCCCATAGGTTATGATATGGATAAATTTTTATAACAAAAATTTCATTTCAGGAATAATGACATGATGAATGCTTATAATCTTATAGGACACATAAATATTATTTTCATTATGAGATGGGTGAGACCTATATCTCACTCTAATGTATTGGGTAAAGATTAATATATGTCATGAGATATATATATCTAGAACAGGGATTAAACCTGGTACTATAATATAGGATCAGAACATTGAGTGAATCTAGTATTGTAAAATAGGGCTAGAATGAGGAGTAAACTCAATATAGTAATACATCTCCATAATAAGGAGTAAAGATGGTATAACAAAGAACTTTGTCTTATATGATGGATTTGGTAGTAATACTTCACAAATATGGAAATTATTTTCTATATTTATGTGTTTTCTATAAATTCATGTCTTATGCCAATGTTATGGTCTCATGGAACATGTTCATTTATTATATTATGATTCATGTCTTATAAAGTGCCTATATTTATTCCATGATCCAAGATTGTAATCTTTCATATTTAGGGTATGCTTTTCAAATTTTATGATCATTTTATCATATCTTCATATTCATGTTATACTTAATTATATTCCTTTCTCGCCCTTATTAAACATATGAGTTCATCATTTATTTTGTTTCCTTTACACAGGTTTTGAAGATATGTATTATGTTTGATTTGTTTAATAAGGGTTTAGTTATGAAGAATGTTGTTGGAGAAAATGTATCTCACTTATGATATTAAATATAAGGGTTATGTTAATTAATTTATTATTTACATTTCTTTCAATTTCTAGGTTGAATTTATTTGAGAATTTAAAATTTTTATGTTTCAGTATAGGGCACACGGTGAGCACTAATCATGTAGAAAACAGTGAAAACCCTAAACTTACATGTTATTTATAATTTTTATAGTCTTCATGTGGTTTTTATAACCATAAATAATTTTTAATCTACCTAGGTGTGGTTTGTGAGGGTCATATAGTTGGAATATAGTTTTATAGACTGTAAAGCCAAACCATGTGACCTACTCAGCTTTTAAAAAATTATAAAAAACTTCTTGTACCTCACCCTTTTTAAAACACACTTGGACTTCTTCATCCTCCAAATGACATTACATAGAAAAAGAAAAACCTAATAGACCATTAACCCCTAATTTCTCACAAAAAAAACATCATTTTCTCTTTTATTACACTTATTTTATGGTCCTGGTTACTTCCCTTGAGTTTTGGGTAGATCCAATTTAAATGATTAAAATTTTGAGCTTCACTACAGGGAAAATAGTTTTCTTGTATGGTTAGTATTAAATATGAAAAAAAATTACAATTTTTTCAGTAAATTTGATTGAGATATTTTTTATACTTGGAACATGGTTTGCCTAATTTTTTAATCCAACTATGAAATGTTCAAATAATCCTTAGTGAAGGATGTATAGTTTGGAAAATCGTACTACATACCCAAATTTTTAATTTTGGTTAAATGTAAATTTTTCCTCCATAGTTTTAACTCTCATCACCCCTTATCTATGTGAACACATTAATATTGACCTAAAAGTACCGTGGGAGGGTTTCCCTAATTCTCCCCTTTGATTTTGAAGCTCCTCTCTCTATTCTTGGGTGGTTTTCATTAAGGTATGGATTCTGTTACTCTTTACATTACCCTTTATTTTGTTTTATCATATTCCAATTCCTTGTATTATATTTTTTTAGAACCTAGGGTGAGGGTTGGCTCTAATTCATTAACTATTATAATGTTCTCTTATTCTCAATATCATGTATCAGGTTCTCTTATTCTCATATTTAAGTATTCCATCACATCTGCACATGGTTAAGGTAGGTGTCTCTATCCTTTTACTTTCAAAATAATTCCATTGGATGATTGAGTTTTTTTTAAATTCACTTTAATTGAATTTATCATGTTTTTAAACCAATGAATTATTTTTGAAGTCTTTTTGAGTTATAGGTTTGATTTAAAAGAGAGTTTTTTCAAGGTTTTCAATGTTTATTCCCTTATTCTGAAATAATATATATGATATTTGTTTTGTAAAATATATAGAAGATAATTTAAAAGTATTTTTATGTCTCAAATGGTAATAGGTATTTAATAAAAATATATAAGTTGTTTTGTGATATTTAATTGTATTTTGTAAGGTTATTACCATTTTTTAGGATTTGATAATTTTACTTTTAAATTTTTATAACTTAGTGTGTGACTGGATTTGTGTCTATTAAGTTTATCCCATAGTATTCTTATAAATTTTAATATATATGTGAATGATATGTACATATATATTAACATTTCTTTGTATATATAGTTTTTTTATGTATATATATATAGAAATTTCATATAATGCCTTTATTTTAAATTAGGGTTCTCAAATCTTCCCTTGGATTCCAATAATATTTCTAAAAGATATTTCAATAGGTTATTTCTACATCAATATTAGAGGCTCATTTGGATATTTTATAAAGTGTATTGATGCTTACTTTGGTTTTAAATGGAATTCTACAGAAGGGTGTTTTTCTAGAAAAATGACCACTAGTCTTTAATGTTAAGGTCTAGTTAGCTTCTTTAAATGGTTTTTCGTATGAAACATGAACCTCAATAGAATACCTCACTTATTTTTCATATTGAGCCATGATTGTTCACTATTAAATAGTGATGCTTCACATTAGTGTGTTTAAGGAGGTAGTTTGAGTAAATATGATTGGTATACATTGATTAGTTATTAATGCATTTTATGTAAAGGTAACCTCACCACCTACCTTTATTAATATCATGGGAGCCTATTCATCTTAGTGAGGTTTAAGATATATTCTCTACCGAGTCCATATTAGATAAAGTAGATCCACTATGTTTTGGAAAATCCCAAGGGGACGTCCATTGGTGAAGATATTTTAGGGAAGAATATTGGCTATAAACATATGAAGGCATAAATAGTTCTATAGATGGTTCCAATCCAAGTACATATAGGGTCTACTCATAGAATGTTTTGGAGTTTCCCATGATTACATATTCTTTATCTCATACCCCACTCTCCATATCCTTTACCTGTTTCTACTTACATTTACATTGGTTCTTCTATACTTTCCACATTAGTTATTATCCATTATGATATACCTAATTGTTTATATTTCACTTTTCGTTGGATTTTTGTTATTTATTAATTATATAGATGTTTATTTTGGTTAATTTTTGAGATTATTTTAATAAGGTTTTAAAAGGTTAATTTCATAAAATGGGAATTTCTAAAGAATAGTTTTTATGGTTTTTAAATATTATTTGAGAAACAAACATGTTTTTTTTATAAAATGAAAAATGATTTTTATTCAATATTGTATTTTTAAACTTACAGGTGTGGGCTATTTTGGGAAATAAAATATATGGATTATATGGGGATTAACTATAGGTATATTTTATGACGACACCATACTTATTCCACTTATCATTGGTAGAACTAATATATTTTGTAGGTTCAGGTTTGAGTTCATGTTTTCTCTGGGATAATGTTGGTTTTGTGAGTTGATGGTGAAAAAGAGGTCATATATGAGTTTTCATCTAGTATTTTGGTTTTTGGTTGGTATTTTTATCATATCATAAAAGTTGGCCACCTGTATTCTAGATATTGTTTTTTTCACCTATACTTGTTAATTTATTATTTATTTTTTTAGTTATATATTCCAGTTATGTCTTGTTTCATTTTTCATGTATCTTGTATCTATTTGTTTGATATATTGGAGACATACAACATATGGATGGGTTATTATGGAATTTCTCAAAGAATTTAGCTTCTTATTAAATCATATTTATTTTTTAAAATCATACTCAGTGATATTTTTATTCCATATAGTTATATATAACCCATGGGGATTGGGTACACCACTCAGGTATATCGTGATCCTTCCTGAGTGCTAAATTTAGGGGTGTCCTAGAGATGATACATGATAAATTGGTATTAGAGTCTAGCTTATAATGTGAGACCAGTTTTCATAGATCTCATTGTTATTTTTGTAGTAATTCTTGTTTAATGTTAGTATAATCAGAGATTAGGAGTTAGTTCATGGTTGTGTGAATTATTACCACCAGTCAGGATGAAGCCCAAGTGACCAGGGGATTTTTTGTTTTATGTATGTAATTTTGAGTTTCCTTTATTAATATTTGGTATATTTTTGGTTCCTGAATGATTATGTTTTGAAATTTTCAATGGATTTATATGTTCTAGGGGGATGATAATGGGATTCTAATTGGAATACCATGATGAAATTTCATATCATATAAAACTATGGGGATCCCAAGATAATTCTTCATAATTAATTCTAGTGGCGGTTACAAAATTGAAGCATGGTCCACTAAACATTATGTCCACGTCATGTAAAACCAGTATTCCCCTCCAAAGAAGTTTTTGTGTTGTGTGATGTTACTGATGGGGTTTTTCTTATCTTTTGGTCATATATAGATTTCTTTCAAAGGTAAAATTTATTAGGATTTTATAAAATTTATCACAGGGTTTTGAGAAGAAATGTATTTTAAAATAAAACCTCGGGTTGTGTGATTGACTTAAAATGGGTTTGTAAGTGATTCCTCAATATTTAAATATTTAAGGTTATGGTTTTGTGATTATTAAAAATAAAAGTTTTATTGGGTTTTTAGTGTATTGATTCTCTTGGGCTGTGTTTTTAGTTTATTTCTTTGAGTTTTAATTTTTAATTGAAGCATGAATTTAGATGTATGAATGTTTTTATTTGAATGTGATTTATTAGAGCATATATTCTCCTAATCATATAGTGTTTGTATCCCAGAAGTTTCTTGAGAGTTATTGGGTCTAGGATATCTTCTCTTATGGTTTCATAGCTGAGTTGGTCTAGGCGAGTGTCTAGATGGGTGTGCTTACTTAGGAATATTCCAAGTTACATATTGAATATTATGACACTTTGAGGTTTTTTCTATTCCTTATCAATGTATATGGATATTTTGATATTCTTATGTCACTATTGTTGTGATGAAGTTTTTCTCAAAATCATTGGGTGGGTGAAAACCTTGGGTGTGTGTCTCGAGTGACTGGGATAATGTTGAACTAATTGGGGTCATGTACCGTATGTTGTTTGTTTGATTTTTTTCTGATCACTATGATTGGTGTCCTAGGATTGAGTTCATATATTATCCTTCCTTGTTATTTGAACCATGGTCAAATTCATGTTGTCTTGACGAGGTATGATCATGGTTTGTCACCCACCCCATATTTTTTTTATCCATGGTTAGAGTGATTTCAGTGAGTATATTAATACTTCTTGTCTTGAGATTTTCCATTTGGAGTGAATCTAAGGGTGTTTTTTCTTTTGGAGTGATTTATATACGGTTTTTATTATGATTTTAAGTTATTATTTTTATGTAATTATTAAATTTTCTTGGTTGATTATTCCATCTTGAAACCTTATGATAAGGGGTTTTTTTCTTAATAAATTTATTATTGTGACATTTCATTGTATAATTGATCCACCATACTAGTTTTTAAATCCTCGGGAGGACTACCTTAGGTCCATATTCCATGATATTCCCATTTTGTTGGTCATATGTGATATGTGAATTAAGGATATATATTTGATAATCTTAGTGATTCTTTATGAAAATTTGAGGTTTGGGTTTGGAGTGTTTCTTCCTTATCAGATGTAGATTTTGACCCATCATTTATTTTTATTTAAGTTCCTCCTTGATTCTTCTCTATTTCTGGTGAATTTTTTGGGCCATAAAGTGTTATGGTTGGGATGAATTTCATACCTCAACCTTTAATTTCCAATTTATTTTATTATCCTTATTTCTTCACTTGATTTTTGGTTCGAAAAGGTTTAATTTTTTTAAATTTTTAGTTTTAGTGTAGGGTACACGATTAGCCTACTTGATCATTACTAACCATGTGACAATAATGTTTTTGGGCCTAAAAATTTTACAAAGTCATTTTTCATGGTTGGATTATTTATTTTTATCATCGTGTTGTCTAACTATGCTGTTTCCAAGTAGTCCCCAATACGGTTGATTGTTTGGTAGACTATGCATCTAAATCATACAGCCTACAAAATATTTAGATTTTGTTGAAATGTCCAGTTTTTCCTCCTTGACTTTAAATATCATCACCCCTCCTCTCTCGTAACTCATTAAACTCAGCCTAGGTGCATAACGGGTGGCCTTATACTTATTCCTCATTTCAATTTAGAAGCTCCTTCCCACGTCCATAGGTGGTTTTATGTAAGGTATGGACTCTATTCCTCTTTCCCTTCCTATTTCTCTTGTTTTCTGTTATTCTCATGCCTTGGTTTCCCTTTTAACAAACCCTAGGGTGAGAGTTGGCTCTAATTAATTTTGGATAGTGATAATATGTTGTGTGGATCTTGTTTTAGGTTCCCATATTCCCATACTTATGTCTTCTATAACATTTTCCCATGGTAAGGTTGGTGTCATTGTACTTAACTACTGGAAATTACCATTTAACATCCATTATTTTTATTCTTTACCTTAATCTAAATAGTGGAACGACTATATTAAATGTTAAAATTAATGCGTCAACATCTTTTAAAAAAAATTTATATTGAATAATAATTTCAATATTAGTATTATTTATAACAAACATGGAAGGTATGAAAAAAAGTAGCTCAGAAGACCATTTTTGTAAATTTTTAGTATAATCGACATGAAAATAAGATTTAAACATCCAGTATTCTAAAAAATAACATTGAAAATCTTTTTATATATCAATTTCCATTATAACTGATGTAAATGTTTTGAATGAAATCCCTCAAAATACAGCTTTTATATAGGTTGTATAAAAGAACCGATATCTAAAGAGTCTTTCTACATTAATTTTATTAATAACTGATGTGTAAAATGGTTTTCAATATGAGTTTCCCTATTAAATGATATAAAAATATAATTTTTATTTTTAAAATAATAGATAAATACAATAACCAATCCATATTAAAAATAATGAGTAGCGTTACTAGAGACTGAAATGAAAATAAATAACAATAGCATAAAAAAATGAAAAGATTTATACAATTTGTTTTCAAAATAATAAAAATAAATAAATCCCTTTCATATATATCTATTAATTAATAAAAACAGTATTTTTTTGGAAATAAATCTCTAATGTTATTTAATTAATCAATATAATAAGATTTAACATCATCAAAAAACTAAAAATATAATACAAATTATTTGTTTAAATCAAAAGAGATATAATGGGAATAACCTTGTCAATATTTGATTCTATTAAAATAATGATAGTCTCAAAAATTAATCAATAAACATAACATTCACATTGAACATTTCCATTTTTATGATGAAATTTCATTTATGAAATAATTCATTAAAAATAAAAAACACTATATGAAAGATAAACAATGTTTTTATAATAATATAAAAGACATCTACTGGCACATATAAGTAATTAATTTCATCTGATTTCTTTATCAATAAGTGTTTTATGACAAATTATTTTGATGACCTATAGTGTGTTTATATATTAATTTCTAAAATATATGTAACATGAAAAATTTTATATTAAAGGACTAATGAAATAGTATAAAACATTCAAATTAATAAATTCTTGAAAACGATCATAACTATAGCTGAACATAGGGAATAACCAATATGCGTCACATTCATTTGGGAAGATTATACATAACAGAAAATTCCCACTAAGGCATAAAAAGTTCATAATTAATTATATTATATTTAATAATAGTTTAAAATAAATAAGTTTTCTTAAATTTTAGAAAATAGAAGGATACAATACTTGTCTCTATGTTTTCCAATCTTTTAGGCATACATTTTTCTCTAACATTCTTCCTCATGAATTGAGAAACTTTCAAAATAAGTTATATATTCAAAAATACATAAATAAAACTTCTCTCACATTGTATGAAAAGTGTGTAAATGTACCTAATTATATAATTAATAAATTAAAAAACTATGAGTAAAATTTATTTAAATTAGTGAAAATTGAAATTGAAATTGACATACATGGAAAATACTACACCTCAGGTACAGAGAGATCACCACCGATGAAAACATACATGATGTATTTTTTAAAATATTAATAGGATATATTATATCCCATGTATCTCAATAGTACTCATAAAATCATAATAATTCTCCTATAAAAAAGATTTTATTAGTTGTTTTATTAAATTTTCAAAATTTTGAGAATTATCTAAAGGTGTGGGATCTCAAATTTATTTCTTCAATGAATCCTTTTATTTTAGATACTTATATATAAAATAAATGTATAAAAACATGTGTGTAATATAAAATTAAAATTAAATAAAAATTGAAAAAACAATATATACTTCATATGTCAACTAATTATAAATATGAGCTATCAATTGTAAAAAACGGGCCATACAACTATAACCACATCCAAGGTTGGAAATTACACTAGAGTAGTTGGATCAATAAAATAATGCACATATAAACATAATTTATCCAATTACAAAAGTTTTTTATATAATCCCCCAGATTATGTAAGATATTGTATACAACAATTTGTGAATGGGGATTCTCAACACGATACTCACAGTGCATATTCAGGTCTGAATGAGGAGGTGGGGGGTCATGATAGGTGGGATTCTTATGTTGGCGTGGATACATCTATTTAACTATTTCTTCAAACATAGCCTATACAAATGAGTTAATTCAATCTTCTATCAACCAATTAAAGTCTTGTAGCTCAACCTTCAAGGAATTTATTTCTTACATGTATTCTTTCTTCATCAATATAATACTGGGATGAACCAATACATTTCTAATAACAACACCAACCCCATATCCTCTTACATGAAATTTGGGAACTTTATTTACAAAATTAGTATCTAGAATGTTTATCCTAACCATAGAGATAAATTTTCCCTATATCTATTTATCCTAAATAAAATCCTGAAACAAAATATCAAAATTTTTTATTAGTGTAATGAATTTCAAAAACAATAATATTTATGAAAATTTATAATCATATTAATACAAAATTCTCAGTTAAAAATTTTGATGGATATATAATATATATTCCTTTATTTTGATTTCCCCACACTTTTCCATTTTTCATGGTTAGTGGGGAGAGATGGAGGTCCAAAATGAACCTTTTTTAAGCCACTATAATATTTAACTCTTAATTCAGAAATTTTTTCAACAATAATTTTACCTTCCAATAATGAATACCCTCAATGTGTTAAAGTGTGAGGGTATGAATTCTATAATAGGATCTCTTTGTTAGATATCCTAGATATATGTTATATATGAATAAATTGATACTTTTCCATGTAATAAAAAAATAATTTTATAAATTTATTTTATAACAAATAGTTGTTAAACTAGAATTGATTCCTCCCATCGACTTGTGAGAGAATCCATCTAGGTCCATGCATCTATAAAACCATATTTGAAGAATGATATTTCATTCTGTTATTTCCCAAAAATATAACGTGAAGTCAATTTTGTTTTAAAATCTCTCCATCTAATATAAACCAAAGAAAACTACAACTTTTTAATATTTTTTAATATTTTTAAAGTAAAATATCATAAGCAATTGAATAAATTAAATATTAATAATCTAATATACACTTTTTGAAAATTTTGGAAAATAATATTATGAATTATATCATTATGAACTCCCACAACTATCTTTATCACTCTTGTCGATACTCTTACAATATTGATATGAAATACTAATCAAATAATAGATTTGTGTGGTCATATAACTCATAAAATACTTTGAATTTAGACCTATTGGATTATTATTATTAGCAAATTAAATTCTATAACTCTTCTCTACATGCACAAGAAACACTTTTGGTAAACATATAATCCCAATTCTACCATTCTCTAAGTATAATCATCTATATAGAAGAAGACTCTGCCAGAGCAGGCTCACTAGTAGTGTTGCAAATAATGTAGGACATAAAAAAATTAATTTCATTAAATAATTCATTTATTGTAGATATATTAATATGAAAAAACATACACATACCATGGTAAATATTCCTCTACCTATGTTTCCATCATTAAAATAGATGAATTAATGAAATCAAATTCTATGTACCAGTATTTTATATTATTTAAAATAATTTTATTTGTAAAAAAAGTTGTTTTTACTAATAGAAAGAAATTTATATCTATTATGTTAGCTAATACAGTATAAGAAAACTGAATATATGAAAAAAGTAAATAAAAATAAATAGTCATTTAAAAATAATGACATAAGGCCTCATCGAACATAAAATATGTAGCTGAAATTGATAAACATGCAAATTAATTCAGAAATGATGGAAATGATCAACATATATTGATATAAATATCCATGTTAATAAAAACAATTACATGTGTATGTATCACCAAAACATATAAATTCAAATTGTAAACACATATGTATAAAACATATTATAAAAAACAATCAATTTACCATTTTTTCACAAACATTTAATCCAAAAAAATAGTCATAAAAATAAATATTAATAACATAAATAAATGAAATATAATATAGGAAATAACCATTAATTCATATACATTAAGTGAAAACCATTTATTCATAAACATATAATCAAAAAAACCATTATACAATATAAACATTATTATGATAAATAAATGAAGACAATATAATAAATGGATATAAAATTTATTACAATAATAAATAAATTTATAAATTTTTTAATTTGCAATTTTTTTTCAAATATTATAGAAAAATAAAAAAAATTAGAAAAAATGCATATGAAGATGGTATATTTATGAATAATCAAGATGAAATAAAAAACATCAGATTACATAAAGGTAATTTATATCAAGGTCAAAAAATAAATAAATGATTAAAATTTAAATTATAAACATATAATAAATATTTACAAAAAAATAAAAAATTTATCACAAAAAATTTAAATGCATAGAGTATATCGACAGCACGCAGAGCTAAAATATCATTAAACGAACCTCATATGGAACAAAATAAAAAAAAACAAATATTCTATAAAAATTAAATTTTAATAGACAAAAAATATAGATGAAAATGATATATCTTTGAAAAGAAAAATCAAAATAAAAATAAACATCAAAATATATGAAATTAAGTTATATCATGATCAATAATAAATAAATGGTTAAAATTTAAATCATAAATATATAATAAATATTAAAAAAAGAAAATAAAAAATTAATAACTAAAAATGTTGATTTTGAGAGTATATTGATGAAGAATGGAGATAAAATAATAGTAAATATACCTGAAATGGAACAAAGTAAAATTTTTTTAACAAATATCATAAACCAAGAAAATAAAAATTTTAAAGATAACAAATGTAGATGGAGATGATATATCTATGAAAAATATAGATAAAAATAAATAATCATTAAATTAAATGTAATTAAGTTATATCATGGTAAATAAAAAATTAAATGTATAAAATTAAAAAAATAAACGTATAAAAACATTATAAAAATAGAAATAAAAAATTATCAAAAAATATTGATATTGAGAGTATATCAATGGTAAACAGAGATAAAATATCATTAAACAATCCTTAGGTGGAACATAGTATGGTAGGAGAATGGTTGAAAAAACTTGGCAATAAGGGTAATCAAACAAGATGTAAAGCTGAAAAACACCTATGAGATCTCAATCTATGAATGAGGCAAGTGAAAAGTGAATGATATATGTGAAAACACACAAAATTAAAATATGGAATACAAAAAAAAGATGGAATACAAGTGAATGAAATGCGGGGATGGAAATTTGATGTCTTGTAAGATATGTTTTGAGAGTTCTTATTTCGTGATATAAAATTCTGGAGTCAAAAGGTGTGTCTAATTTTTTTAAGGTTTTAACATCGGATATTATAATATCAAATGTTAAATCCTTTTCGAAATGGTTTTTTATGTCTGTTATCAAAATAACTAATGTGAAAACTCAAATGGTGAAACCATCCACATTATTTCAAATGATAATAGATGTGTAAAACCATGATGAGAGAGGTTTCACAGTAGTTATTATAATAATTATTGTGTGAACCTCAATTTTTATGGTTTTCACATTAGTTATTAGTAACTAATTTGAGAACCATGGCATGAAATCCACTTTTTCTACCAATTTTTTTCCTCTCCAAAGCATTCCATGGGATTTTTGAGGTTTTATAAATTCATTTCAACTGAATTTATCATGTTTTTAATCCTAGAAATGGGATTTAAAGGCTTTATAAAATAGAGGTTTGATTTAAAAAGGACATTCTGCAAGGATTTCAATTTTTATTCCCTTGTGGTAAAAGAGTATGTATCCTAATAATTTTTTATAATTCATAAAAGACCCATTTAAATGATATTAGTGTCTCAATTTATTATTGTTATTTAATAAAATTATTTATGTTTGCTTTTGAGATTTAATTATTTTTGTGGTTTATTTCATTTTTTGGGGATTTGATGGTTTTATATGGAAATTTTTATGCCTTGGGGTGTTACTTTTTTTTTGTAACCTAATCTGATCCCTCAACATTCCTATGAATTTTTACACATATATGAATCATATTTATATATCAATATGTATAAGGATGTCGACTTGTATATTTATGAAAATTCATAGAGTTCATTTATTTTAAACTAGGGTTCTCAAATTGTCTCTTGGTCACTAAAATTATTTCTAAAAGTGTTTTCAATGGGGGTTTTATACAACACGGTAAATGTATATTTGGAACATTGATAAAATTGTTTTATTTTACTTTGGTTTAAAATGGGATTTGAAAGAAGTGTGTTTTTCTAGAAAAATTATTACTAGTTTTAAATTTTAATGCTTGGTTGGTTCAAAGAAAATCCTTTTCATATTATATGTGCACCTATATGGAATCCATATCTTGTTTACCATGTCCGAATATTATTTTTCATTGTAAAAGAGGATTGATTTTCATGATTGAGTATAGAGAGGTGGGATAAAAATATATGATAGGATTGTGTTGATTAGTGGTTGATGCATTTTATATAAATTCTACATTGCCTTCCACACTTATTACTATCATGATATCCTAGGAATCTTAGTAAGGGATGAGAAATAGTTACTCCTTAGTTCATATTAGACGAACTATAACCACTATGGTTTGAAAATTCCATACGGTACTTCCACTAATAATGTTAGTTGAGGGAATCAAGTTGGTTACAAACATTAGAATAAACTGATAGGCATGCATATCGTTTTAAAGCATGTATTTCTAGGGTCGCCTAATAGGATGTTTAGAAATTACCATTGATTAAATTTTTTTATCTCATACCTCACTCTCTATATCCATTATATTTTACTTCTTTCTTGTACCTTGGTTCTACCAAACTTTCCATGTTAGTGTTAATATATTTTGATAGGTTTGGTTGTTTATATTACTATTTCAGTTGTTATTTATTATTTATTCATATGATTGATGTTTCTTTTAGTTATATTTTAAGATTCTTTGAGTATGATTTTAAAAGGTGAATTTTATAAAATGGGTATTTATAATGAATTTTTTAAATGGTTTATAGAGAGAATTTTAAAAGAAATGTGTTATTTTAGAAAATAAAAAAATAATTATTTCAATAGTTTATTTTCAAACTATCACATGAGGGTCATTTTGATAAATTATATATATGGATTTTATGGTGCATAAATACTGAGTTATTTTATACCCAAACCCTGCTTGTTTATGTTAACATCAATAGAACTGAGCTATTTTTTGGGTTCAGGTTTTAGCACTCGTTAACTCTAGGAGTAGGTTGGTTTCATGGGTGAATGGTGACAAAAATATCACATTGATATTACATCTATTATTATTTTTTGGTTGATATCTCAAATGTATCGATTATGTCAGCCTCTTGTGTAAGAACCATATTTTTTATTTAAGGTACAATTCCTTAAATTTTCAATTTAATTATTTTTCTTAGACCTAATATGAATTTATAAATATATCAACAAGGTTTCAAGGGTGTTAGAGGGTTTTTTGTGGCCAATATCCCTTACCAATTGAATAAAAAACTAGGATGCATAGTTAATGGAAATCATATAGCCCAATATACACTGTTTCGCCTAGCTGCACAAAGTGTTTTAGTGAGTGTAATTGGGCCACAATGTTTTCCTTAACCGTATAACCAAGGCTACATGCCTGTGTGAGCCTGCTGCAATTTTTAACAGAGGGAAAATTCATGGTCATTGAATAGTTTGTCAAACCATGTAGCCAAACCATGTGACCACTTTATGTTTGGTAAAATTACCATTTTTCAATTATTACCTTATAATTTAACCCTCCCTCTTATTTCCTCCTTGAAGAGTCGTTTCACCAAAGGTAGGTTTTTGGTGTCCGAAATTATTTTTACCCTAACAAGTATAGCACTAGTAAGGGGTCGATCCACAGGGAAAAAGGAGTTATTTTTATCTTGTTTAACATAGTTTGTATTTTTTTAAGGAAGTTTTCTAAATTTAGGGTCGATTGTTATTGTTTTGATAAAAAGAACAACTGGATCTACGTTTCTTTTAACAAAGTGCATAATAGAATAAAAGTAAAATACAAGAAAATTAATTTAGAAATAGATTAAGAAAGATGTGCATTGGGGTTATGGGTTAATTAGAATTTGTTTTTTAAATCAAATTACTTATGAGGTTGTGTTGTTCATGATAACCCAACACTCTGGGTTTAATTTGAAATAAATTTTACTTGGTCCGGTAAACTTTATATTTAGAGCTGAAGTAACTAACTCCTTGGTATTGTAGTTATTATTTAATAGATCTTTATTGGGATTAGTTCATTTTGACTCGAGAAATACTTCCAATGGTCATGAAATTATTCGTCGGTATTCTTCCTTTGAATTTTGGAAAATTCTTCCCTTGGTTTGGTACAGAATTTCTAGTGATTAGATGATGTGATTTAAGATGAATAAGAAGAGTTTATTATAACAAACACATTCATATAAACATAAATCAAATTAAAACTCATCATCTCCCACAACCCTAACACACTGGTTGTTTAGTTACACATGGAGGTAAAGATAAAAACAAGACTCTTGATACCAGATGTGATCATACTTGAAACTTCGAGGTGGAAATGATTCTTCCGTAGACGGTGGAATGACGATATTATGATAGAAAATGGTATCCTCATCAGAACTTCAACCATTTTCTCCACACAATATTACAACACATACTCCTTGGTCTGGAGGCCAAGGCCTCTTTTTATAGAAAAAATAAGTGCACGGCGTGTGGAAAAATTACACGCCATGTACTTTTGTCAACGCGGTTTTTCCTACATTTTCTCCACTGGTAGGTGCCCTAACATACCGTCATTGACTTGAAACACGGTGCTGCCAGGTAGGTGACTGTACACAATGTGTAGCACCACCATACATGGCGGGTATTATATTCTTTCGGTCACCCACTACATATAGAAGCGTATACACAGCATGTATTAGTGGCACACGACGTCTCTCCTTCAGCCAGCCACATGGGCATGTAGACTCTTCTCATCTGCCAACTACTTCTAGAATGGTATACACGGCGTGTATAGTGTGAACATGGCATGTCCCGTCTTCTGGTTACTTGGGCATGCACTTGTCCTATTCAACCTGTGTCTGAGCTTAAATGTACATGGTGTGTATATAAGTACACGCCATGTAGTTGTAAATGTTTTCTCAGTTCTTCCTCGTTTTGTGAATTTGGCCATAAATGTCCTGGAAATGAACAAGATCACCAAAATAAAAGTATTTGTTCTCTAAGTAGTAGGTAATTTCTGAAAACATGTTCTTATTTTTTAATAGAATATATGAAAATGTATACACAAATCGGGTGAATCACTCCTCTAATGAACAATAACCCTGAATTTCTCCCATTAAGAGCTCTTAGGAACATTACATATAGGTTTGTTGATAATTATTTCATCCAACATCAAAATAAATATTCTTTCATCTCGTTAGATTCTTCACTATAAGTTCCTCACTCCATATTCGCTATTAATTTTTTTTATTCCTATCAACAATGCTATTTTAGTGTAATATCATATGCCCTATTTTTAGGGAGTTCATATGTTATCTCATTTTATTCTGATATGGTCCAAACTGAGGGTTGATACTGGATGAGGAATATACTACAGGCATAAGGTTGGTGTTTTATGACTCATCCATTAATTTATCATCATCTTTAAATTTTTTCTATTGTGTGCACACCAATTTCAATAGGCATTACCCTTTAAATTCTTCTACCTTGATTTAATTTGGATATATTGTATTATATATCCCTCTGATTATCACCTGACATCATTGGAGGTTGATACCTCAATGTTAACTACCCCAAGTGGGGTGTGTTCCTTTCTATGCCATTGGTAACCTGTGTTGGTTCTATAAGTGGCACCATTTTGGTGCATCCGACTATACCTTTAATAGGTTAAGTGTTCATTATTAATTAATAAATCTTTAAAGGGATGTTTTGGAAAGTAGATAACTTTAGATATCACTTTACCTAGATAAAGGATTATAAATTGAATTGATATTGGTTGCATATCCTTAATTACCCTTTTCATGCTTAATGAAAGGTAATGGAATCAATCTATTAAATTATTCTAAATTGAATTGATATTGGTCACATTTTGTTTATTTACCTTTTAATGTTTAATTAAAGGAAATGGAATGAACCTATTTAATGATTAAATGGAGTTAGTATTACTTTTTCTATGATTACATATGTTAGAAATAGAATTTATATAGATTGATTATTTATTTTGATATTTTTAAACGTTATATGAATGGTCATACTTGTGTCCACCGTGGATTCCTAAGGGAATGCATTAAGAACTCAGAGGACGCCATTCTGATTCATTAAGCTAGTTTCCAAGGGAGATACCACCATAAAATATTATATTTGTATTATTATGTGAATGAATCGACAATGTACTAACAATTCACTTAACATATTCTTTGGATATTAGAGTTTCTTGAATACAATATTTGGATTTAGACTCATGTTTTCATACATGAAGTTCCATCGATTCACCCCATTGGGACCAGTCATGATTAGGTTGGGATTACATTATATGAGATTTGTAGACTTATTTAGACTCTTTTACAGTGGAATTCCATCATCACACCTCTTGTATTACACTAAAACCCAATATATCTAGACATCATGATTTATTTCAATGATTTGGCTCAGCCCCTGGGGTTAAGGGTGCCTTGGTTTCACCTTGGGCCCTTGTTTAATATTATTATGATATATCTCAGTTCTCTTGAAAAATTAACATGATTTATCTATATAAACATAATAGATAATTAATTAATTAAATGTTTACATGTTCAAATACCTTATGAGGAAAAAGTAGATATGAGTTTTTTTATTGAATTACATTTATATACCTACACATTGTTCAATTTATATACACACACAAGATTTGTATAAATTTCATTGGTGGTGGTTTATATAGAGTTATATCACACCCTATATAGGATTTTTTTGTTACCTAGGAAGATTATATGATCGTAAGAGTGAAAAAGAGTAATCATCCCACTTTGGACACATGAAATTCTTCTTTAAGATGGGTTCTTCGTAGTAGATGAATGGGCCAATGATTGAGATTCTTACAACGTTTTTTGGATTTTTTATTCTTTTGTAAAGAATTTATTGTGATGATTTTCTTCTACCATGTTTGATTTAATTTTTTAAAGATACATGAAATTACCACATATTTTTTATATGATACATTTTACAACTCTTGGTTTTATTATTATTGTTCATTGTTTGTATTAATTTATGATTAAAATCTTCATTATTATTATTATTATTATATTTATTCATCTATTTCACCAATATTATTTACTATGACTAGAGGACATAGTATCCCCATAGACACACCCATGTCCCTCACTACTATTAGGTAGCCTTTGGAATAATTAGAGGTGTTATTGAGGCCATGTGGCAGGATGGTTTCGGTTACTCGAAAGTGAACCAGGTCTGGGATATCACAAAGTGATATCAAAGTCATTATTTGATTAATTTAATATTCTTGTAAATTTATATAGAATATTAGAAACATGTCATGACTTTTTTATAATTTAAGACTTGGAGTAGCAAACCCATGTTCAGGGTAAATACAAAGTTTCTTGGGAATATGAATTTTTTTTTATTATTTTAACTTATTAGAGTTTATATGCATTCATTCTTCAGTGAGGCACATGAATTTTGGTCTTTGATATGCTTCATGGAGATTATTACATTCAATATTATAGAAAGTATCATCTTTTTACATTCATCATTATAGGAAAATAGTATTCACATGCCAGCATATGCCATGTCATATATGTGTATTTTTGTAACACCATTAGTTTTTATGAACCATTTTTTTGAATAAATATAATTTTATTGATGGATTTCATTTCATGATACAAAGATTCAATATTATTTTATATTCAACACCATGTTAAGCTTGTGCTTAATGATACACTGGCTAATCTTGCATTATATGTGACACTGAGTTTTAACAAAAAATGATATAATACAGTTTTTTAAACCTGACTGTTATAATATATCTATTTAAAATAATAATATGAATAGTAATAAATATTTTCTAAATATAATGTTTTTATATTATAAAACATATTGATCATAAAATACATAATTTTTTATAAAGACTGTATATGTCTTGAAAAAACTATTTTTTCAAAAATAATGTTTTTAAGTCTATTTTGTGAAAAAAACAATCAATTTTTTAAAATTTTAAAAAATGATTTTGATACAATAAAAATTTTCTATTTAATAATGTAAAAAAATTATATTAGCTTAATTTTTTGTGATTTTTCTAAAATGTTTCATTTTTGATGAATAATAAAAAATACACAATTTTAATTAAGCCTTTTCATTTAAATAATTTATTGTGTTAAAATATATTTAATTTTTTTAAATTTTTAATTATATCAATTATAAATCAATTAATCCAATTTAGGGTATTGGAATCAAATTTATATTGAAATTAGATATAAAAAACTTTTTAAACTTTTGATCTTTTTAGCTTTAAAAACCCACTTTATTGACACGTCTACGGGATTAATTTTACATTAATTTATGACAATTATAGGAATTTTGTTTGAAATTTTTTGATTAAATGTTTTGAATCATAATAATTTATAATTTATAATAATTCCAATTTAATTTGTCAGTAAAGTAATTAATTAAAATAGTTAAAATAAATCACAACAATTAAGAGAAATAAAAGTTTACCGATTAAATAAACATTATGATTAGGGTGAAATGACCTATAAAAATGTCTAAAATCCATTTAAAGTCCATATTAATATATTATACCGTAAATTATCAGAATTTTTATATTATTGGAGCCAAAAAACATGGAAAAACATTGATATAATTCTCACTTAAAATGATTTTAAAAGTGCCACTCATCTCCCTTATAAAAGGACACCCCCTCTCTTTACACCATAAAAACCAATTGGTTCAGCAAATACATTCCCAAATAAATTCTAATGTTCCATCATATAATATTTTAATCCTTAATTTTGGAAAAAAGTTAACCAAGTAATACCTTTTGTGAAAACCAAAAGGATATACCCGAAGAAGAGGTAACAGTCATCAACGAACGTTTTTGTTTTATTTCTTACTAAAACCCCTTAGATTATTTTTATATCATGATTATATAATAACATTATTATCTTACACATACTAATAATTTTTTATTCTATATTAACAACCAATATCCAGAAATAATTTTATCAAATGGATTATGAATTCATTATTCGTGTCTACGGTGGACTATTGCCACGTGAACTGATGTCATTGGTTTTTCCATTATCACCTCTCAAGGTCAGGAATAATGATGTAAAAACAATTTATATATGTTATTTATGATATTAATGATATTATTATTAGTTTTTAATTTTTACATCACACATACCTTCATGATTTCCATTTTGTGGGAATATGATAACGTCATTCATGTGTATGGCGGACTAACGTCTCATGAAGCGAATTGATTCATTTATGCATTAAAAAGAATGTGTTAAGGATGGTTTTAATAAAAAATATTATATATAAGAAATATTTTTTTTAATTATTATATTTCATTTTTTTATTTATTCTAAACTGACAAGAGAACAATGACAATATTCATTCATATGTATGGCTTATCATCTCCATAAAAATGCATTTAATTTTCTATCACTAAATATTATGAATTACTATAAATACATATATACTTAATATATATTATATTTATATCATGTTTTAAATTTTAAATATTATTAAATCATTATCTATGTTATAGGACACAAATATAACAAATCAAATCACATACAAAAAACAAAGTGGTTATTAGCCAAAACGTGAATTTAATAAGAAATTATTCATGAATGAACAATAATAGGTCATAATAAAATAATATATGATTTTATATCTATAAATATGCTTCTTTAATATATTTATAATAAATTTATATTTATTATACATGATGTTTGAATTAGTAGGATAAGATTTAAGACTTAAGGTTGGTATTTTCTTATTACTTTTTAATTTTGGAGGACTTGTGATATATTCACTACCTCTTTCTTCTATGTGGTGTATATAATAATCATTAATGTATGTTATGATGATTTTAATTAAAAATAATGGGGCTTAAATATCCATTTTTTTACTAGTCTTCCATGATCCTTATGGTTTAAACGTTAACAAATTGGTAAAGGGTTTTTGTATGAATTTTCTTTCTTTGAGACATATGTTATGTAATGAACCTATATTCTCTCATGAATTGTAATTAAAGACCTTTGAAATGTAATATCATTAATTTATTCATCCTCATGATATTTTATGTTTCTTTATATTTTATTCTTTCAGGGGTTTTATGATTGAAGGTTACTATAGTGGTAATGTTTTTATGTTACAATGTCATTGTTTATCGTGATTGTTTATGATTAAGTATAAAATGTTGAAATATAAATATCTACCTAGGAAGAATTATAATTAAATATATTATTATATGTCCATTATTGATATATTCATGTAATTTTAACATTTTCCCACTCTATGGTACATAAGATAATTAAAAACTATTTTTAAAAAATACAACTTTGTCTCTCTCTTTGGTCATAAATATGTTTTCCTTAAAAACCATATTTTCTATAAATGTTGTAAAAAATGATTTATTAATATATTAATATTTATAAAATACATGTTTACAGATTTTTTATGCTTTAGAATAAAACTTGAAATGGTTCTTCTTATCATTTTCCAAAACAGTGTTCATTATCCTTTTATAGAAAATGTGAAAGGAACTATTGTTTTTAACATGTACGACATGAATGTAATATTCCAAAATCATGAACAAATAATTTATCTAAAGCTTTCATTATATGTTTTCATGTTTATTTTCAAATACAATTATTTCCAAAATATTTTAGGTTTTAAAGGTTTTTTTAATAAAATTATATTTTCCCCAAGAAATGTTTTAAATGATTGATCAAAATCATTTTCAAGATAATATTTCATATATTGATGTTTCACTTGAATTTTTGGGGCTAAAAGTCAAGGATTCCATTATTATTATTTCTCTTAATGGTTTATGTTTTGATGGAATGGTTTTTACGAAGCTATTTTTTGTACCATAGGTTATAATATGTGGAAATGGTTATAAAACATGCTTCTTTTCACAGGTAATTCTCTTACTATATTATAATGAAACCTATATATTTTACTTATGTTATTATATGATTGAATTTTTATAGAATCCATTTCATTTCCTAGGTTATGATATGATTAATTCTATTGATATTGTGGAACACATAAATATTGTTTTCATTATGAGATTGGTGTGACCTATATCTACCTCCAATTCATCAGGAAAAGATTTATATATCTCTTGAGATAGACATTAATGGATTTGGGAGTGAACCCCATATAGTAATATATAGCTATAATAGGGAGTTAACCAAGTTCAATAATACATGGATAGAATGAGGAGTGAACTCAATACAGTAATACATGGCTCGAACGAGGAGTGAACTCCATATCGTATTGGAATTTTTCTGATATGATGACCTTGGAAGTGAGCATTGACATATATGGAAATGATATTCTATACATACATGTACGACACACATACATTCCTATGTTAATATCTCATGTCTCATGTTATATGATTATTTTATGATTCGTGTATTATGAATTACCTATCTTTATTCTATGATTCAACTGTGTGATCTTTGATATGCAAGATATTCTTTTCTAATGATATGTTCATGTTCTCATACACTTACGCTCACATTATGCTTACTTATCTCCCTTATTAACCTTACTGATCATCTCACCTCACACTTTCTTATTTTTATTTCATCAAGTTATAAAGATATTTATTATGTGTGATATGTCTTAGAAGGGTGTTAGTTATGAGAAATTTTGTGGGATATGACATAGCTCACATATGAACTTGTTTTTATGTTTCTATGTTTCCAAATACATTAAAATACTACAATATTTGGGCATGTGTTTATGTAATGTAATAAATACTCATAAAAAATGATGTAATATTTATGTATTTTAATCCTGGGTCATTATAGCTGGTATCAAATAATAGGTTTAGTTAACCTTTGGAAAATAGGATGAGAAAAACATAGTGATATCCCTATGTATATTCCTAAGAACATGTCTAATTATAAATATATGGATGAGTTAATGTATAGGAAAATGTCCTTGTTTTCTGGTAAAGGATTTAGATATTGGTTTCTATGTATTTAAATCCCAAATTGAATACTACAAGTGGATGTGTCTTATTTACAGATGTACAAAAGTGTACTGACCCTGAGAACATCATATTGATCTAAACTCAATTGGAAATTGGTGCATGACACTAGGTCTCACTACACACCTGGTTGGAATACTTGGGGATATGATTTATAAATTCAAGAACATGTTATAATCCTTAATAAAGTATTTAAATAGAATACTAATATTAAGGATCTTGGACAAACACATGGTGTCATAGATCAAATAAGAGGGTTTCATAATTTAGATTCCCTATATGTAATTTTTCTTGACTATATTGTTCCCAATGTTGATTAATATTTAGTACACTATTATTTTTGTTTTTATCCAATAGAAATAACCCAACGTAACTATGTTAATGTTGAGTGTGATAAATAATGCAATTGTTTTCCTCATAAGAATTCAAAACTTATGGGAGTTGGAATGAAAAATCATATTGTTATGACCACAAAAATTTGTCAAAATATTAATCATATTGATCATCCAAATGAGAAAATAAGGGAACAAAAATCTATTGATTAATTCATGAAGAAAAATCCACCTTATTTGAGAGGTTATTTTTATCCACTAGTTGATGAATAATTCATCAATTCCATTGAAAATATTTTTTTTGTTCTCCAGTGTTCAGATCATGAAAAATTACTTTTTGTTTTCTAAAATTTTGAATGAAAATCATATCAATTGTGGACTCTTATCAATAATAAATGGAAAAAGTATGAAATAAAATCCATTATTTGGGATGAGTTCAAGAACTTATTTTTCAATAAGTAATTTACTTATGTTCTTTGTACAAATATGGAGGATTTTATTGAGTTAAAGTTAAAGTATGATGAATATTTTGGTACTTATGAGGATAATTTTATAAGACTTGTGAGGAAATTTTCAATTATTATCATCCAACCAGAATGTAAGGTTGATCAATTATTCAGTAGCAAAAAACCATGTATCTGATGGGAATTATCCCAAAATTATTTTAGTGATTATGAAGTGATTCTTTTATGTTCTATATTGGTATAAATATAGGGTGGATATATGTATCAATCTTATGGTTTTAACAAGAAAATTATGGTGGAGTTAAAAGGAAAATCTAAATACCATGGAGAAAAGAATATGATCATTCCCTTATACTCAAAGTGTTGGAAAATGCATGGAGGAAATTTTAGTAAGGGGAATAATAAATGTTTTAATTTTAGACAGAAAGGTAGTTGATAAATTGATTATCTATGTGATGGGAAGAAGTTATAAAATGATTTGAATAGATATAATGATAGACAGAATGTATTTTTTCATTGCTTCAAGTGTAATGTGGAAGGGAATTATGTTTACCAATGCCCAAACCCAGGGGTTAATGATGATTATCGACATCAACAACCTCTTATATAGAGGGATAGTGGTAAATATCACGTGATCATTGTTTCCTATGAGGGGTGAGATAATGACATGGTTAAAGGTACACTTACCATCCACTCTAAAAGTCCTAATGTATTATTTGATTCTAGATCTACCCATTCATTCATATCTAAATTATTTTTTAAGGTTATCAAGATATCAACCAAATGAATATTTGTAGAAATAATAGTGAAACCACCTAATGGGATGATGATTGCATCTCATTTTTATGATTCCTCATAGGTTTATTTTGGTGGGAATGTGCTTCTTATAAATCTTATCATTATTCTTATGGATGAATTTTATGCCATACTAGGATTGTATTGGCATTATTTGGCTAAATATTACATCAGTTCTTGAGAATGGGAATGAATATTTGATATTCTAAACCAACCAATGATCATCAATCAATGTGATTATATGTATGAACATCCGATGGAGATCTCATCCCTGATATGGGTCTTAATTACCATTAAGAAAGGGTGTCTATCTCAGATGTCTATGGAGAAACATGACATTAATGATATGACTATTGTGCTGGAATATTTTTACGTCTTTCCAGAAAAGATTCATAGTCTCCCCCCAAAACATGAAGTTGGATTCTCAATAGAACTCATACCTGGTATCTCACCAATTTTAAATAATTTGTATAGAATGTCCCCAATTGAGTTGTAGGAATTGAATAAAAAACTATAGGAAAACATTGAAAAGGGATTTATTTGGCCAAGTGTGTCACCATGGGGAGAACCTATTATTTTTATTAAAAATAATGATTGATCTATGGGACTCTGCATTGATTATTAGGATTTGACCAAGATCACAATCAAGACTGAGTATCATATTCAATGTATTGATGTCTTGTTTGATCAACTATATGGAGCTCAGTACTTTTCCAAGATTGAACTTTATTCAGGATATCATCATTTGAGGTTAAGAAGGAGGATATACCCAAGACGACATTCTATACAAGGTATGGGCACTATGAATATATAATGATATCATTCATTATTACTACTTCCTCTATTATCTTAATGGATTTAATGGATAGAGTCTTTAGAGATTACCTTGAACTATTTTTTGTAGTCTTTATAGATGATATTCTTATCTAATAAATAATTAAAGAAGAGCATGAAGATCAATTGAGAATTTTACTTAAGACCCTAAGGAAAGCGAAAATTAAAAAAAAAGTAAAAAGTCTTCCTGTTGGATACATAAGATTTAATTTTTGGGTTATATAATCTCAAAAGAGGGTATATCAGTAGATATATCAAAGATGGGGGCTATTGAATGTTTTCCCAGACCAACCATGGTGATCGAGTTCCATTGTTATCTTGTTTTATCTAGATATTATCAATGGCCTATGGAATATTTCCCATGAATATATAATCCACTCACCAAGTTAACTCATAAGGGTTCAAAGTACTTATATATAGATTACGATTAGGATAATTTCAAGGAATAGAAAGGAAGGTTAATCGGAAAACTAGTTCTTACATTACCCTATAGTGGATAAGGGTTTTTAATATATAGTGATTCATACAAGAAGGTATTGGGATGTGTTCTTATTAAAAATGACATGGTTATATATTATTGAGGCATGCCTATCACGGGGCATGGACAAAATCAATTATATTTTTCCTAGTGCAGCACAATGGCTAACCAAGGTCGTCTGTCTTGAGAATCCTTTTAGTGTGGTTCAATTAATTTATTTGATTCACTTAATCTATCCCTATTTCAGCTTTTCTTTATTATTTAAAATAATTACTAGTAAAATAATAATTCTAAATTTATACTAAGATGCAAGTCTAAACAAAATGAATTTAGGAAGAACGTACTTGGTTTGGGGTTCAAAAAGGGATTCAATCATCATTCTTCTTTATATGATTGATTCTAGTTTGATAAATCAAACATGAAATCACATGTTTGAATTACTATTCTTTTCTAGAATATAAATAGATTGAGTTGCATTTAGTTGTAGAACGTCACCCAATCAGGGAAATTTTCATCACCCAAGAATACTACTCAAGTCTATCAGAAATTTAGAATAAACATTAAAGAAAACTCATGATCTCTTTGACCTCCCCCCAAGCCAAGCCTTGGGGTCACCCTCTCATTTCTGAGAGTTGGAGATCACAATTTTGGATGGATGAGGATATAGAGAGAAAGAGAGAGAGGAGAGAGGGATATAGGAAGATTAAATAATTTATAATGAATGTGAAAATAATAAGAATAAGAATAATAATTCTTATTATTATTATTTTTGCTTAAGAAAATAGTATATGAAAAAGGAGAGAGAAATAAAGTAAAATAATTTTAAATTAATATTGAGATATTATAAATAATAATAATAATAATAATAGTTTTTAATTATTATTTTTTTATAATTATTGAAGAAATTAAATGGTGGAAACCAAAATAAAAATGCATTGATTAATTGAAAAGAAATTCAAATTACAATTTAAATTAAAACTAAAAAAACTAAAAAGAAACTAAAATGAAAAGAAGAAATGAGGGAGGAATAGAGGAGATGTAGTGGCCCGTGGCCTGGTGGGATCCCTCCATGGTTTTGGTTGTCGAGCTAATGATTTGAGAAGGAGGTGAGAGCCTCCTTTTATATGCAGAATTCTATCCTTCCAAATCTTTCATGTGGATGGCCCCTTAAATATTAGATTAATGAATATACCCCTTCTTCAATGTTGTTTGAAAATGTGTTGACCATTCACCCTCCACATTTCAGCACATTTGGACCCCGGATGAAGGAGTTATGAATTTCTCATTGGAGATTTATGTTTCTGTATGAAGATTCCAGGAAAGATCTTATAAAATTATGTCGTTTAATGGACGCCTTAATGACTTCAAACCCCCCCCCCCCCAATTTTATTATTATCGACCCTATCTATACCCATGCTATCCCATGTAGAAAAACATCATTTGGATATTTTTAGGCCGAGTTTGGGTTCTGTTACGGTGGTGGGCTCGACGCTGTCCACCCGAAAATATTTCCAACTTTAATGAATTTTTAGGACCTTTAGATGGCTGAATCAGCTCCTAGTCCAGAAGACAAAATTAGAGAAAATAAAATAAGGATTCTAAATAAAATTTAATCACAAATTTTGAACATACATTTTATGATAAATGTCAAAAATACCCTTGTGGTCAAAATCTTCCCAAAATCCAAAAATATGCACTTTTCACAATAATGCAAATTATCAATATAAAATTCAAATTACCCATTATTTTAATAAAACATGTAAATACATGGGGTTTATCATTGAAAAACAGAAAAAAATCATTATTTGACTAAAAATATGTACGTAAATTTTCTCTTTCAAATAACCCCACACTTAAACCATGCTTGTCCTCAAACATAAAATCTCAACATGGAAATCAGAGGACACAAATGTTACCAAAATTCAAATTTCAATGCAATAAAATAAAAAAAATCAATGTGAAATAAAACTTTCAAAAATCTGCATAAAATATCAATTTAACTTCCCATTTTTCAGAGAAAGAAACAATTCACATATTTTACTTTTCCCCTTTGAAAATTGATGGAACTTATCCTTTCATTCATTCAATATACTTGATTCATCATTATTAAACATTGCATGTGATAATTTTCCTCACTTTCGATTTTTTTCTCTCATCACTCATGATGAAATTCATGTAGATTTATGCTCATATCATGATAACATACTTCTTATCCACAGTCATGTCAATGAACAAATTTCTCCTCTTTGTAAAGACAAATACACATAAAATCATGAGGACTTTCAATAAAGGTTAAAATGACTCTAAGTCTTAAGGATGGAAGTATTTGATTCTTTAAAAATTATGGCTAAAAGAGGAGGTTAAACTCTTAAGTACAACTTATGATATCAAAAGTAAATGTGTAATGAAATTCTCCCCTTAAAAGTAGCAACATAAACTTCCTAAAACTCAATGAAAATGTTATGATCAAATATGAAAAATGAATGATTTCTGCACCCTCTTGAATATGTTTTTTTTTACTTTTGTACTTTTTTTCATTTTTCAAAAGTTATTATTAGATCAAAAATCACATCCATCACCTAACCACATACGATCAGAAGATCGTTGGTCTAGAAAAGGTGGATTTTTGGTACTCCCAAATCAAAACCCATTTTTCTATTTTTTTGGATATTTTTGTCATTTTTTTAATTTTTTTATTCAAGAGAGGAAAAAAATAGGGTATAATGAAATACTTCACAAACTTTTTCAATTACCATAATAAAACCCCCACATTTTTCCTTACAATGTGTATCATCCCATCTACCATGATTCCCTTTACCCCCACACTTCAACTTTAAAATATCATGCTAATACAAAGAGTAGCACAACAATAAATTTAAAGTACTAAGTCTAAAAATCCTCTTGGGAATGAGAAATATAACATTGTACAATCACTCATAACATGACTAATAATAATAAATCAATTCACATAAATTTAATAAATTCAAAGCATTAAATATGGTAGGGAAATTTCATTTACATGAATTAACTAATTTTCATCAAATCATGAGTCCTCATTTCAATATCTATGATTCATATTTAAAAAATTAAATTTCTTATTTCAATCATTTAATCATATAAAAATTGAAATCTAAAACATGGCATCACTAGGTTCCTAAGAAACTCATGTCTCATAGATAAGTCAAGTAAAAAAATAATTCAAGTGTGGGAATGCAATTTTATCTTTAATGCTGAAAACATGTTTTGTTCTAAAATGTGTAGAGTTTAAAAGATAAAACACTAAAATTGAAATCCATTTTTTACATGAAACATGGTCCTTCCCCTTCAATGTCTTGGCCTTCCTTCTAGAATTATGAACCTATAAAAGAAAACAACTCAATTAATAATAAGGGTTATTTCATTTAAGCTCAAAAAATATGGAGGGAGTGGGGTGCATGCTACAATACTTCTAATAAATGATATTGAAATCTAAGTTCCTAAAAATCATGTAAATATAAATTTTGGTATAATCCCCCATGTGGTCCCTAGCTTCTTTTACTACCTCTAGAGGGTAGTACTAGCTGTTATCCAAAGTCTGATGGTGGTTGGGGATTCTTTGACATAAACCACCACATGTAGTTTTTCTTAGCATCCACTTATTCATTCTTGTTGAGGAGTAATCCATGTATAGAGAACACTAGATCCGCCCCTTCACAATTTGGCACAAGTTTCATGGTGAGGGTAGTATGATGTATGGAACCTCATCCATATTTGTTGCTACTTGTGCAACATTCACTTTCCCTTCTTGTGCTCCCTCTAGGAAATGTTCAATGTCTACAGGGAGCTCTAAATGTTCCTCAACAGGTGATTCTCCTTTTGTATCTTCATCCTCTATGGCATAATAAGAGTCATCTAATTTTGAAAATTCAAAACAATTGGGAGTTATACTAAAATTCATTTCTACAAAATTAAAAGAATTTGAGTTCAATAATGTGCCATCTCCCTGAGTTGGTTCAACTTAAATCTCTTATTCGATGGAAAATTCCTCTTGGATTGATCATCATAGGTTGGATGTAGGTAGTTAGGCTCCTATATTTTGAGTTTTTCCTCAAATTCATTTATGTCTTCAGTGAAATCCGGGAAGACCAGTGGCACTTCCTTCTTGGCCTAAAATCTTTTTAAGTCAGCTTGGAGTTCATTGACCAGGGCAATCAAATATTCCGGTGAGATCCAAGTTAATATGCCTCTTTCTTTCTGCTTTACCATTATCATAAAGGCATAAACTCTTCATTGGAGGGCCTCATCAGTGTAGTCTTTTTCTTGTTCTTGCACCTGTGAGTAATTTTCAATCCATGTACAATAATAATAATTTGAATTCATCATGTAAAGATTTTGTTTTTGTTCTTTTTTTTTGGTTTTTTAAAAGAAATGAAATCATACTATGATGTGAAAATATAAAAAGTAAATGAATAACTTATTGGCTCCCTGAAATAGGTGCTAGTATTTACTCACGCTTGTCGCAGGGCATGGACAAAAACAATTATATTTTTCCTAGTGCAGCACAGTAGTTGACGAGGGTTGTCTCTTTTGAAGACCCTTTCAGTGTGATTCAATTACTTTTTCTAATTCACTTAATTTATCTATTTTTTTTGTTTTATTGATTATTTAAAATAATGACTTGTAAAACAATAATTATAAATTTATAATAAGATGCAAGTCTAAACAAAATAAATTTAGGAAGAAAGTACTTGGTTTGGGGTTTAGCCAGGGATTCAATCATCATTCTCCGTTATATGATTGATCATAGTTTGATAACTCAAACATGAAATATCATGTTTGAATAACTATTCTTTTCTAGTATAGAAATAGAATCAATTTAATTTCTTTGGGGACCATAACCCAATCAGGGACATTCTCCTAGCTAAAGAATATTACTCAAGTCTATCACAAATTTAGAATAAACATTAAAGAAAAATCATGAACTCCTTGACCACCCCCCGAGCCAAGCCTTGGGGTCAGCCTCTCATTTCAAAGAGTTGGAGATCACTATGGTGGATGGATGAGGAGAGAGAGAGAAAGAGAGAGAGGAGAGAGAGATAGAGTATGATTAAATAATTTATAATGAAAGTTAAAATAATAATAATAATAAAACTTATTATTATTATTATTATTACTTAAGAAAAAAAATTTCGAAAAAGGAGAGAGAAAGAAAGTAAAATAATTTGAAATTAAGATTGAGATATTATAAATAATGATGATAATAATAATAATAATAATAATTTTTAATTATTATAATTATTATTATAATTATAGAAGAAATTAAATGGTGGAAACTAATATAAAAATTCATGGATTAATTGAAAATACATTCAAATTACAATTTAAATTAAAACCAAAACTAAACAAAACAGAAAATAAAATAAAAAAGAATAAATGAGGGTGTAATATAGGAGTAGCAGCGGCCCATGTCCAGGTGGTATCTCTCATTGGATGTGGTTGTCGAGCTGATGATTTGAGAAGGAGGCGAGGGCCTCCTTTTATAGGCAGAATTATGTCCTCAAAAGATTTGCATGTGGATGTCCCCTGAAATGGTTGATTTACATATGGAAACTTTCTTAAATGTTGTTACTAAATGTTGTGGACGTTCACCAATCAAATTTCAGTGCATTTGGATTCCAGATGAAGGAGCTATGAATTCTACATTGGAGGTTTATGTTTCTGGATGAAGCTTCTAGGAAGGTTCCTCCAAAAGTATGTCCCTTAATGGCTAACATAATGACTTCAAAACTCCCCCAAATTTTTTTAGAGATGTAACTATATATCATTGTGCTATCACGGGAGGAAAATCATAATTTGGATGTGTTTAGGCCGAGTTTGGGTTCTTTTATTGTGGTGGGGTCGCTGTTATCCTCCCTAAAAAATATCCAAATTCAATGAATTTTTAGACCATTTAGATGGTCGAATCTCCTCCAGGTATAGAATAAAAAATTTAAGGAAATAAAATCAATATTCTAAAAAGATTTTAATCACAAATTTTTGAGATATATTTTATGAAAAATTACAAAAATACCTTTTTGGTCAAAATCTGTCCAAAATCCAAAATCATGCACTTTTCTCAATTATGCTCATTTTCATTATAAAATCCAAATTACCCATTGTTTTAATAAACATGTAAATACATGGGGTTTATCATTGAAAAATAGTAAAAAATTAATTATTATTTGATCAAAAATATGCATGTAAATTTTCTCTGTCAATTATGACTCATGAAAATTGAAGATTCGGGAGAAATGTTACCCAACTCACGGTTTGTAGTTAGATATGGTAATTTTTTCATTAAATATGTAGAGGCATTATATTTATAGAGAAAATTGTGATATGTATACCTAACATTAAATTTTTAAGTATATATTCACATAGAATGAGTTTAATATATGCCAAATAGTTAATTTAGATTATATTAAAGATTATGACTCCTCAATACATTACAAACATGGAAAATAAAAGAAGGTGGCCAATGATTTGAGTCAAAATGATCAAGCTAGCTTAACTATGATGAGGATCATAAAAGATCCAATATTTCCAAATTTAAAAAGTATAGATCGGGCTTGAATGGACCGATGGCCTTGAATTTTTATTTATTTTTGGATAAACCCCCTTTTAAATGGGTTTAGATGGACCATTTGATGACCAGTAGGCCCAGCGGCACAAGGCCTTGTACATGACCCAAAGGCCTAGAGGCACAATATCAATTACATTACCCAAAGTCCCAACCAAATAAAACAAGAAATACCCCTCCCAATATCTCTATCATTGAATGATCCTATCTCCCCACCTCACATTACTCATCAGCTAGAATTTCCCCATGCATAGTTGCCCGGTACCAGGTATCAATGGTGATTGTCAAACCCTCTCATTCTTCCAATATAGTTAGCTCAACTCTAGTGGATACTAATTTAACTAAATCAGCCTCTGGGACCATCTCTGTGTGTTATTCCTTGACTACTCCATGGTATTTGGTGGCCCAAAGGCACTGTGGCTCGTAGTCCCAAAACGGTGGCCTGAAGGCACAAAGGTATAAATAGCTCTGGCTACCATAGTACTGCTATAGTACCAGGTACAGTGCTACTACAATAAACCTAAAAATATTCCTCCACTTGGATTTTATCTTGGGTTTCATCCCGGATTATGGGGTGTCTTAACCACTCGACTAACACCGCAACTGCAAAAAGGATGGATGAGTAAAAACTGAAGGATGAGGAAAATAATATCTTTCTCAATTGATTGTTCAAACATAAATCCAAGTGATGATTAAAGAGGTGTGGAAGTATGATGTTGAGATACAACATAATGTTATAAATTTTCTTGAGTTTAACCATGATCATGATGGAATGATAAGGTTCCAGCACAATATTTTTGTTCCTTCTATACCAGACTTCAAGAAGGAGTTTTCAGAAGAAGCTCAAGATTCTTAATTCTCTATTCATCTAAGAAGTATAAAGATGTATGAAGTTGAAAGTGTACTTATGATGGCATGGCATGAAGAGTAAAATTTCAAGTCTTGAATACTGGTTCTTGCTATACCAACAACTTATGGACCAAAGAAAAAATTATATGGGGAAGTTTCATCCATTACCCTTACAATAATGGAAATGGAAAAACATCACCATGGATTTTTTCATTAGATTGACCAAAAAATTTAAATGGAATAATAATATTTGGGTATTATTCAATTTCCATAGTAATTCAGAATACTTAATTGTTATCCAAGAAGATTCTATCTGGATCATCTTCCCTTGATATACATTAAGTATTTGGTAAGTTTTTATGGAGTACCACATTCTATTGTATCTGATCGGATCTGAGGTTTATATCAAAGTTTTTGATAATTCCATAGTAATATTTTGATATGGAGTTTGGTTTAAGAACTACCTATCATCCTCAAACATATGGTCTTTTTGAAAGAACAATTTAAACCCTAAATGATGTTTTGAGATCTTTTTCTTTTGATTTAAAAGGTGTTGGTATCAACACTTTACTCTAGTTGAGTTTTCTTACAACAATGTCTTTCACATAATATTTTAGATATATCTTTATTAATACCTCTATGTAAAGAAATATATAGATCCAACGTATTGGAATGAAGTTGGAGAAATAATGATATTGGGACCTAAGATAGAATAAAAAATGGAAGACAAGGTTAAAGAAATTGAGGAGCACATCAAGGCAGCTTAGGGTTGGTAAAAAAGTTGTGCAGATAATTTTCGGGGTGATTAATAATTTGAAGATGGTGAAAAAATATTTCTAAGAATTTATCCATGGAAGAAGGTTATGTGATTTTGGGAGAAATAGAAACAATTCCCTAGGTATATTAGTCCCTTTTAAATTATTGATCATATCAGTATAATAGCCTATAACTTTAAACTTCCACCAAACCTCTATTAACTCCATGATGTGTTCCATGTATCTATCTTGAGAAATTATATACCTGACCCTTCACATGTACAATACTCAGAGGTCATACCACTAGAGAAATATCTTTCTTATGAGCAATAGCTGATGGAGATTCTGGATTGAACATAAAATTTTCTACAAAACAATACCACTCACACAGTAATGTTTTTTGGTGAAACCAATATTTTAAAAAATATTTCTAGAAACTTGAGGATATAATGAGGAAGAATTATCCTCATCATATTTCACTTGAGTGATGATTTTCAGGGGTGAAATTCATTTTAAGGGGTATTGAATGTAACAAAATGAGTTTTTATGAACATTTTTTAGAATAAATTAAATTTCATTAATTGATTGTGTTTCATGATACACCAAGTAAATATTTTGTTATATGAAATTTAATGTAAATTTTTTTCTACATGTAACACCGACATAGCTTACGTTACACAGGACGCCGAGTTTTAACAAAATAATGATATATTATAGTTATTTAAACTCGATCATTATAACAAAGGTATGAAAATTAAAAATACTAATATTAATAACTAATTTTAAATATAATGGTATTATATAAAGAAAACATATTGATAATTATATACATAATTATCTATAAAGTCTTTATATGTTCTGAAAATACAATTTTCTCAAAAAATAGCTTTTTATGTATTTCTGGGAAAAATATTAAAATAAAATTTTGATATATTTAGAATATTAATTTTATAAAATCAATATTGTTTTTAATACATATTGTCAAAATTATATTCGGCTGAATTATTTGGATTTTCTGGAAAAGATTCATATTTTGATGAATAGTTTAAAAAACTGAATTTTAATTGGAAAAAACCATTTCATTGAAATAATTTATAAAGTTAAATTATATTTAAGATTGTGCTCAAAGTTAAATAAGATCAATTATAGATAAATTAATCCAATTTAGTTCATTTTAATCAATTTTATATTATAATGAGATATAAAAAATTTTGTAACCTTTTGATCATTTTCTCTTTAAAAACTTGTTTTCTCCATACGTATGCGGGGTTATGTTTAAATTAATTTCTAAAACTTCTATTAATTTAATTTATGAAAATGGATTCAATATTTTTAATCAGAATAACTTATAATTTCTAATAATTCCATCTTAACTATTTACCAAAAATATTAGTGAATATAATTATAATTAATCACAAAGATTAAGAGAAAAATGAGTTTATGAAGGGAATAACATTAATATTAAGGGTAAAATGACCGATTATTTTGTCTAACACCCAATTTATGGAAATAAATCGACCATATACCTTCTATTATAAATAATTTTTCATTATTTGTTCTAGCTAATAGGGAAATAATGTTGGCGGAAATCTCCCTTTCAAAAATTTACAAAAGTGCCCCTCACCTCTCTTAAAAAAGTCCACCCCCTCTCCACGTCTATTTACACAATAATAACCAGTTAGTTCTTAAAATACCTGAATAAATTTCTTCAATTATCTAATATCAACAAATAAGCCTTACATTGGGAATAAATCCATCCAAGGAAGTATTTTGCTTCAAACCAACAGAAGATACCCGAAGAAGAGGCAACGTTCATCAACAAACATTTTTTATTTAATCGTAAAACCAGTTAAATTATTTTTATATCATGATTATATTATAAAATAAATATCTTAAATATAGTAAGATTTCATTATGTTATGTAGTTGACCTAAAACCATACATAGTTCCATCAATTGGGTTATGAAATCATCATTTGTGTGTATGGAGGACTACTGCCTCGCGAACCGAGGTTATTCATTTTTTCCATTACCGCCTCTCAAGGTTTGTCATAACGATGTAAATACTATTTATACAGAATATTTTTTATATTAATGATATAATTTTTATTCTGTATCTTTATATCACACATACCTTTATGCATTCCATTTTATGGGAATTTTATAACAACCTTCATGTCTACTACGAACTACCACCTCATGAAGTGATGTGATTCATTCAAGATTTATACATAATTTATTAAGAATTATTTTAATGAAACATATTTTTATATATGAAATAAAAAATATTTTTTTAATGATAACATATAATTTTATTTCATTTATTTTAAACTGATAAGAAAAGTAAGAACATCCTTCATGTGTATGTAGGACCAACCGTCTCCATGAACGATGCATTTCAATTCCTATTACTAAATATTATGGATTACTCTAAATACATTTACGGTGAATTTATATGACATTTATATAATTTTTTAAATTTTTTATATGATGAAATCAAGATTTTAGTAATAGGAAAAGTTATATGAAATTGAATCACATACAAAAAACAAAGATGTTATTATCCAAAACGTGAATTTGACAAGAAATTATTAATAAATATGTAAAAAAGGTCATAATAAAATAATATACAATATAATATTTATGAATATTTTTCTGTACTATATTTATAGAAAAATTATATTTATTATTCCTGAAGTTTGAATGAGTACAATGGGAGTCAAGACTTAATGTAATGGATTTCCATCTCACTTTTTACTTTAGTGAGACACACGCTATATTCACCACATATTTGTTATATGTGGTGTATATACTACTCGTGAATGTATATAATTATTTTTAAGGAAAACACTATTTTTTACATATCTATTTCATGATCTCTCTTTTATGATGTGTATTGTTCACAATCTAAACAACTAGTATGAGATTTTTCTCTCTATTTTTCATCATTGAGACGTACGTTATGTTATGTAACTATATTATTTCATGAGTTGTATGTAAATAAATTTGACATGTAATATCATTAATTTATTCATCCAAAATATATTTTATGTTTCATTATAGTTTATTATTTAATGGGGCATACGGTTCAACGTTACTAATGTGGTAATGTGTTTATGTTACAATCTCATCATTTATGGGGATTATTTATGATTAAGTATAAAATAATAAAATATCATGATATACCTCTCAATAACTATTATTAATTTTTTTATCATTTGTTTCATAATGAAATATTTATCTAATTGTACCATTCTCCCACTCATTGTTACTTATGATAATTAAGAAATGTATTTAGGAAAACTTGATATTTTCTATCTATTTGTTTGAAAATCTATTTTCTTTCAAAGCCATGTTTTCAAAAAATGTTATCCAAAATGTTTTATTACTCTATTAGGATTTTAAAAGACATGTTTATGCATGTTTTAATCTTTGTAGAAAAATTAAATTTATCTTCATGTCATTTTACAAAACAATTCCAATTTTGATTTTACCAAAAATGTGAAAGGAAACATTATTTAAACATGTAAGGCATGAAATAAATCTTCTAACATCATAACCTATAATTTCTTCATAAATCACAATATATGTTTTCAAGAATATTTTCAAAGAAAATTATTTCCAAAATAATTTGTGTTTTGAAATTAGTTTTTCAAATAAATAATATTTCCCTCAAGAAATATTTTAAATGATCAATCAAAATCATTTTCCATTTAAGATTTCATCTGTTGATGTTACCCTTTCCCTGCTGGGATACGATGCAAGGATAAAATTATTATTATTTATCAGAATGGTTTATTTTTTATGGCATTATGTTTATGAAACACTTTTATCTTCAATGGGTTATACTATGAGGAAATTCTTATGAAACTAGATTCTTTTCATAGGTTATTCTATAGTGAAATGATTATGAAAAATTTCTATTTTTCATAGTATATGATATGATTAAATGTTTATGACACCCATTTGATTTCATGGGTTATGATATGATGCATTTTTATGATCTTTGGCACACATATATAATGTTTTCATTATGATATGGGTGGGTTATATATCTCCCTCTAATGCAATGAGTAAATATTTATATATCTCATGAGATAGATATGGTTTGAATAAGAAGTGAACTTAGTACAATAATATATGGCTTGAATGGGGAGTGAAACAGATATAGTTAAATAGGGATATATTGAGAAGTAAACTAAATATAGTAATACATGGCTTGAACAAAGAGTAAAATCTGTATAATAATGGAATTGTTTCACCATGATATCTTTGGAAGTGTGCCTTAGAAAATTTGGAAATGATTTTATATGATTATGTGTAATCTAGAAATCTAAGCATATGTTATTCTCTCATGGATCATGTTATCTTATTATTTAATGATTCATGTATTATGAACTATCTATATTTATTCCATGATTAAATATTGTGGTCTTTGATATGAAAGGTATACTTTTCAAATGTTTTTCTCATGTTCTCATACACTTATTCTCATGTTATGCTTACTTGTATCCCTTGTTTACCCTTACTCAGCATCTGAACTCACCCCTTTTTTATGTATACTTTCCTTATTTTATGAAGATATGTATTTTGTGTGATATGCATAAGAAGGTTCATGGTTAAGAACAACATAGTGGGAGATTATGTAACTCACTTATGGAATATTTATGGGTTTCCTAGTTTCCAAAGAAACTAAAATATTATGGTACTATGGATTTTCTTATTTAATGTAAAAAATATTCAAAAAATGATGTAATATATATATGCATGTTAATCCTAGGTCATTATTATTTCATTGCCTGCATTTCCTATGTTGCCTTTGGTTGTTGAGTGAACCATGGTTGTTATATATGCCTAGACTACAAACATCTTTTGAAGGGAAGGAAAATTGATTTTTTATATTATTATCATCAACCTAGATATTGTTTTCTTATATATATTTATGGTGGCATATTAAATATTCAATTTTTACCCATTTAAGATTTGTAACCCTTGTTGCCTGAGTTATACCTTGAATGTGATTTCTTGACTACCCATTTCAATAGATAAGGTGTATGTGACCTTATGAATTAGAAATGGTAATTAATTGAAATCGAGCCATTCTATTTTACCCATTAAATTATAAGACCGAATATAAGGATTTTTTTAAAATTAAATTGGTTTCAGTTTTAGTTGTAAAGTGCATGGGCCTTTAATAGCTTGTAATGACTATACATTTAATTAAACCATGTTCTTTGTGTAAAATATCTAATGATCATTAAAAAAAAATTATCACTTATAAATGAAATTGTTTCTAGTAAATAGGGAGGTTGAGTGTAATTTAAAGAGAATTTACCAATTTAAATTGCAATTGAACCTTTATATATTGGACCCCTTGTAAAAAAAACATGAAAACTTACCAACACCCAAGCCTTATAAGTGGTTAGTTGGGGAAGTATATTGTATAGTGAACCCTTATTATTTTTATATTTATTTTAGAGATTATATATTATTTAAAATATTTTTCTAAGTCATGTCATTTTTATTTTTATTGTTATTCAACCACAACATTATCGATTCATGTGATAGGAGGGTGGTGATGACCATGCTCTAGATATGGGGGGCCTTGAGCCAACAATCTTACCACTAAGAGTTCCATTTGTGGAATCACCTTATATTCCCAAAATGGGAACTGGATATCAATATTTAGAGAGTTTCACAAATGTGATGCAGTCTATATTGGTTGCTCCATGACTAGATCATATGATGTCTGATCTGACTTGTGAGTTCCCACAGTAGCAACATTCTATCTTATTAGGGGATTCTCATCCACAAGCTGCTGACTCATGGATGGAATCCTTTATATCTTTTTTTTTGAATCAAGATAAACCTCCATAGTGGAGGGTGAATCTCACCACCTAGATGTTGCAAGATTCATCGAAGCATTGGTGGGATGTGTTTACCCAGGCTGTTCATCATTAGGGAATGGCCTGGGTGGATTTTCAGGATGCCTTCTATGATTAGATTTTCCCTCAGATGATGATATTTGACTGAGAAAATCATTTCATGCACCTAGAGTATGGACATATGTAATTAACTATATATTTAGTGTGCTTCACAGAGTTGCGATGTTTCACACCACCTCATGTTAGTGATGGGTTATTATGGGGGCGATGCTTTGAGGATGGGATCAAGTATTTCATTCGATCATAGGTGAACGTATTTTCCCTATCTACTATTTATACTATCATGAATGAGGAACTCATCCCTGATTGAAAATGGATGGAAGATAATAGTACAGGGCACATAGGATTAGTTCTAAGATAGGGATGTTGTTCCTCTGATAGGAGGAAGAGTAGCATGGAGGATTCTCGTCAGAGTAGTGGCAGTTAGAGTATCTATATTGGCAGCTCCATTATATGATATTAGTGTGGATGGAAAGAAAATAGGAATCTCTGGTTTGATAGATACCCACTTGAGTGTCATTCTTGTAGCTGGATGGGTCATCTTCAATGATCTTTCTAGACCTTTCCACATATCTAGCATAAAAGGTCCCGCACAAGCTCTACCTTCAAGAGCATGATTAGTTACACCACATTAGGAAGGAAGCTAGAGTAGTATTGGATGATCATAAAAAGGAGGAGTTCATGTCCACAATATCTAGAAATATGATCATCAACGCCATCATAACATACCTACTCCAGGTAGTCCAGCTCAAGCTTAGTGCTGTGGATATGTAATGTTGCATGAATTACAACCAATACCCAAGGATCAATGTATAGGATAGTCTATTATACAAGGTAATATTCTAGTAGACACTACTATAATATATTCTTTGCTCAATACCGGTTCCTCTCACTCCATTATCTCATTATAAATTTTGGAAAGTCTCAGGTTGTAAGTTTAGTACTTTTTTGGGGTGATGACCCTATAAACACCATAGGATGTGCATTCAGAGGGTATAATCCAATTCAGGGATTTTCCCCTTTATGTGGATGACTCTTCATATTCTAATGCTCCACTTTACCATGCATTAATGACCTTTAATAAAGAATAATATCATGTGAAATCATTAATAAAATATAGACACAAATTTGTTTCTATCTCCATGACGAATTTAAGCTTTATTGGACTATCCCATTTAAATATATAAGATCAATATTAAAAGTTTCTAGATCTATAGATATTTTTTGAGGACCGGTTTGTGAGATAGATTTGGGCCTCCAAATGACTGATTGTGCTTTGACACCAGAATGATTAAATGAGTCCCAAGATAAATGGACAATAAAAAAAGGATTTTTAAAATTTCATTCATTGAAGAAAATTTACGGTTGAAATATAGAAGAAAAATAAAACATTTAAAATCCAAATTTTTAATTAAGCTAAAAAAACCACACAAACTTAAAAATGTGACAATTTCCCATAAAATAAAACTATTTTGGGATTTAAAACATTGATTTACAAAATAAAATATGTGAAGATGTTTTATTAATCACTCCCCCATACTTAACCATTTCACTCCCATGAATTCCTCATATATTCAAATCATAATCCATACAACAATCAATTATAAAAAAACATCAATGATCATTTTGAAAGTAGAATTTCATCATGTCTCATCTGTGAAAAAAATTTCCTTTAATTTTCATTCCTCACATTTAAATTTTTTTAACCTCATAAATCAATCCATAGCCTAATAACAACCCACCTCACATTAAATTTTATATCACTCTTCACTAAAAAGAAATTGAATATGGATTTATGCTCACACACAGAAGATTCATGTATTACTATAGTTTTTTGAAAATTATTAGTTATCCATAGTGCGATTGATGAAAATATTTTCAATCATGATTTCTTTTTTCAGGTTAATTCTATGGCCTAGGGTTGGTGGGAAAATTATTGAAAATTTAAGGTTGAAAAGGGGATTTTAGACTCTTAAGAACAATTCCTGAATATTCAAGTGAAAACATAGGATAAAACTCACTCAATACTGCTTGAAAATTTGAAACACAAACCCACCCTCTTTTCTAACATGGGACATGATCCAATTAGTGATTAAAATGGTTCATATTATATAATTTCTTCCCCTTTATTTCTCATTTTTTTAATGCTCTAGAAAGGAAAAACATATTTTTTTGTTTTTTTTTGTGGAGAATGATTTGACAATGGAATACAATTGTTGGACTCACCTATTTTGATAATCTAAATTATGTTTAGTTATGCTTTGATAATCCCAAATACTATCTATTTATATATTAATTATACTTTCAAATTATGACCTCAAGCTAATAAGTTGATATGAATATCCAAATGATCATATAATATCATTTTAATATGTTTCTCAATGTTTATTTATGATTATAATTGATTGATAATGATTAATCTTGATACTAACTCAATCTGGAAATGATATGCATAGAACAGATAATTTTTAAGCTTTTGAGTTTTTGGGTCACTGATACTAATAGAGCTACCGATAAACACAGGTCACTGATAGACCAAGCCTTCTGTTATATAAAAATTTACTGATACATAGTCAATCGATACAAAGTCACTAGTACAAAAGCTACCAATAGTTGGAGCTACCTCTACACAAGCAGGTACCGATAGGAGTTATCGCTACACAAGCAGCCACTGATTAAGCTACCAGTACACAAAAAGCTGCCAATATAAGGGGCTACCAATACAATCAAGCTACCACTACAAAGAATCACTAATACAAAAGGCTACCATTATAGAGAGTAACAACTACCTATACAAGTCCACTGCTACAAGTTCACTTATACAAAGAGCTACCGATGGAAACTTGTAAATGTTTATTTAAACTCTATTTCTATTTTTTTATTTAGAAACAGTCATATTTGGTGCCTTTAATGTAACTAATATTAATTAATTATGTTTGTTGGATGTCAGGGAACCATACCTCATACCTACAGAAGTAATCATGCCTTATGTCAGATATCAATTAATGATGTTTGTTTGATGTCTGGGAACTATAACTTGTACCTGCAGAAGCAATCATGGCTTATGTCGAACCATAGAATGAGCTCTAAAAGGAAGATCAAATATGTGCATAAAATATGAAAGGATGCACAAAGAGACATATTTTGTAGAAAAAGAAATAGATACATGAGAGCATAAAAGAAGAACTTTACTGGGAGTTGAAGGGCATTGCTCTGCTACAAAGACTACTGAAATCTTAAGCAAAACACTCAAACCTAAAAGTCAAGAAATAGAACAACGATACTCTGTTTTCCAGACAAATTTGATAGAAGGACTCAAAAAAACATCTTCTCAATCCAAAATGATTCCAGAGTTGTATTTCCATCAAATAGGGCTTTCCAAACTCATATCAATCTTATTAGCTATATTCCGATTTGTTTATTTACATCTCGATCAGTGTGTGTGCTTCTATTTATCTTAAACACAAACTATATCCTAAGAATAACTAGAGGATATCTAAAATCCCCACACAAACTTTCTAAACCTTCTTGTATCCCACTGTGAATTGTGGTAGAGGTCAATTGTGACCTGAACAGCCTATGTGCTATTGCAATAGTTTTTCCCACATAGAACAGTGGTAGAGGTCTTAGTACCTGGATAGTCTCAGTATTGTTGTTTACCCTGATCCAGGGTGTGGATAAAAGTTTTATATAAACTTTTTGAGAGGACTAAGTCCCATCATGAGAACGAACCTCTTGGTTAAAACTGTTGTGCATCTTATTTCAGTTTAAACTATTTTTCACTTTTCCGCTGCTAAGTACTTTGAAATTCAAATCAGTTTTAAAGTAACTCTGACAGTTGAACTAGCAAGTGTTTAATTATTTCTAGCCAGTAAGTTATTTTCAAAAGCTAACTTAATCTTCAGATTAACTTAACTGAGAAATAATCAATCTTTGAGAAACTAATTGAACACTTACAATCATTATAAATTCTATACAGTTTAACTTGTTTGTTAAATTGAGGGTTTCTAATAGAAATATTTTAATTAGAAATTTTGAATAGGAACTCAATTCACCCTCCTCTTGAGTATCCTCTGGGAAAAAAACAATGAATGAATTAAAATATTGCCCTTTATTTGACAGTTGGACATGAGTCATAAAAGGAAGTGAAATGAAATATTCAAGATCATCTCTATTTTGTTTCTTTTTTATATGGAGAGCTGGATGAAATATAAAAAGCATAATGAAATGATGAAAGAAGCCCAATTATCTCATTTTCCACTACCCAAAATGCTAACACAAACCGTATATTACCCAAAAAATAAATACATCCCAAAAACGCACATTAAAGGCTCTTCCCCCACACTCAATCATGAAATAACCATGAAAAAATACTAAGAGTGTGAGTAGGTAAGAACAAATTGGGATGTAATTTTCCTTAAACCTATAAGGAAATTCATGGAATATAAGGGATAACAAAGGATATATGTGACGTTGGGTCTAAAAATAAATATAAGGATAGCTAAACAACTGCCTCAATAATGTTAAAAATAATTCCATGAAATCCCGATCTTGGAAAGTGAAAAATTGTAAATTCTCATTCTCACACAAAATCCATGATCCCCTCAAGAAAGTGTAGGTATTAGGAATAATAAATCAATTTGGTTTAGAACGCCTCACATGGTAGGAATTTTTTTGAGCTAGTGTTTCATGGGAATGGATATAAAAAATTGGTAAAGCTCGTAAGCATTCTTGAAAATCCAATTCAAGGAAAAACAAATTCATATCAACAATAATTTGAAATCAATTTTTTCAAAAAATATTATATAATTTATTAAAATAAATTTATGTGTGAAAAATGATCAGAATATTCATTGAAGATCAAGGTTCCAAAAAATATGAAAAAAAAGAAAAAGGAACACAAAACAAAACAAATATACAGGTTGACAGTCCCCCACCCCCGCACTTAATCATAACTACCCCTTATTTCAGAGAAAAAAATTATAATAAAGGAAGAAAAACTAAAGATAAGGAAAGATAGAACCTAACATTAATTTAGAGAAGAATCTTTGAGTTAAGATCCTAGTTGCTTCCACTTTTTCCAAGAAATAAGGATATAAATAAATGCGTAAGAAAAATGATTAAAAAATAAAAAGGAAGGAAAAGAGGATAGAACATGGTTTGGACCCCCACCTGGATGCTCGGATTTTACTACCCCTAGTCTAGTAGTTGCAGTAATTTTACCCCAATCATAAGGTGGGTGTGGTTTCTCTAAGATGAACCACCACACATGAATTTTCCCAATGTCCATGAGTATACACCAATAATGGAGAACCCCAAGAGAGATAAAAAAAATCTCAACCCCTACGAAAGAAAAAATATGGAATTAGAGTTCAAGAGTGGGAGGGAAAAGAAAATGTGGGTGCTCCTAGATGACTTATGTAGTGTCGTTCTCCATATGGTATGCAAGTTGTTGTTGATGAGGTAGTCGCATAACCACCAGCACGTCCTGATCTTCTTCTTCAACCACTAAAACATGGGTGGTGTCTTCCTTAACATACAATTCCAACACTATTTGTGTTGTGTTATAAATTTTAGGAAAGTGGAATTCAGAAAATATCTCATCTTTAGTAAGATCAAAAAATGAACAATCAATATAGATAATTTCCCTTTTACGTATGTAAGCTTAGAAATTGATCTATTATAGAAAGACCATTGAGAAATCAAAATCATAATGTGCATCATCATCTTAATACAATGAAATATAGTGGTATAGAGGCCCTGATATTTCATTATCAATGATGGGAGAATCGTATACATTTTCAGCTTCTACAAAACTAGCCCAATATTCATCCAATTCACCTTGATCTCCCACATGTGCATTATATGGAAAGTCTTCATATTCAAATTCTTATGGAAATGGTATGGATATGAATTTTAGATAGTTACTTCATAATTTCATTATCACATGTATCTTAAATTTAAAATGTTTAAAAAATAAGCTTTGATTACTTTTTTTTCTTAATCCTCCTTTTTAACTGTCAATTCCTTCAAGGAAGAGGAAATAAATTCCATTTTATTCTTCAACTCTTTTATCATTTTAGCATTATTATCCAATTAATTACTCAGTGATAATTTTTTTATAAAATAATATATATTTTAAACCTGAAAATAACATGAAAAATTACTTTGAAATTTCATATTTTAACCAATAAAATAAGGATATGCAATGAGGTTTAATTTTTTTTGGGTTTCGAAATTTATGATTTTTTGGTTTTTTTTAAAACATTGTGTGGAAGTGATTGTCCTCCCAAAAAACAGTTTAAAATTTATTTGAGGTATTTTTCATGAATTCCCCACCAATAAATTCTTATTATCCAAAGAATGCACCATAGTGGCGCACCCAAGGGTTGATCACAAGGAGGCCTCTTATAACACACTGAATTTCAATTATCACTATTTATAAGCTAACTAGGATAAAAAAATTTAAATACTATTATAAATGGGGGGGTTGATTTAGAAAAATAAATATAATATAATATATAATAATAATAAATTTAAAATTAATGAAAATAAATAAGACACAATGAAGTTAGTGAATAATCATTGTCACTCTTGGGAGATCTATGTGTCAAAATCAATGTTTTTTGAAGAAAATTTATTCTCAATACTCTACACAATGTTGAGATAAAAAATATCACTAAAAAATTTACTATTATTTTTTTATCACATTAACCCTCCGAATGAAATATAACACTCTCTCACATCATAAATATAATGCTAATCCACCCTAGATGCAACATTACAATGATGAGGTAGAGGAAAAATATTAAAATAGTAAGAAGAACTCAATAGGAGTGAAAGTGGGGTGAAACCTACAAAAAAACATTTAATAAAAGTTAAAATTGTCAGAATAAAATAAAGAGAGAAATTTACTCACAATTAACTCAAGAACCACCACTCCCCCCTCAAGGAATAATGAGTGTTAGTTCTCCACTTACATGGAGATGCAAATGATCACAGTGCGGGAACACAAAAACAAAAATGAAAGTGAAGAGAGAAATATGAAAAAAGTTATATTAAATAATAAAAAAATATTAAAGCATTATAAACCCTAATTATATAAAAAATGTCAATCCTATGTTTCAAACCCATTGAAATGAAAAATAATCACAACTTTTATAGGCAAATGGAGTGAAAAATTGGCTTAAAAATAACATCTAAATGATTCCACATGGTATCCAAAATAAATTACCAAATTTGAAATAGTTGTGTTCATAAAAGTAATTCAGAATTGTCTCCTATTTATACACACAAAATGTTATTATTATTTTCCAAATAATGTAGGATTTATTTCTGGATTACTCAGAGAAATTAATTCTTGATAGGTGACTCTGTATATTCTGATGCTCCACATTAAATGCATTAATGAACATAAAGAATGATGAATATTAAATGGAATTATTTATAAAAGTTGGTCCCTAGATTATTTTAAATATTCATATTTAATTTATGATTCATTGGAGTTGACCAATTATATATTTCTTCTCAATATTAAAAGTTTCCAGATATGTACACAATTTTCATGGCCCGGTTTGTGAGCTACATTTGGCCCTTCATATGAGTGGATGAGTGACAGCGAAAATTTATGTGCATATTTTTAATCAAATAATGATGATTTTATTAATTTTTTTAATTGATAGAACCCATTTATTTTATTGTTTTATACTAATTTTTGGTAATTTGAATTTTAGAATGAAAATGAGCAAAATTGGGAAAAATTCATAATTTTATATTTGGGATTGATTTTGACCACAAGGGTATTTTTGTCATTTATTAAAAAATATATTTTCAAATTTAGTTATTAGTTTTTTTATAATCTATATTTTATTTCCTCTAACTTTATATTTAGGACATAGAACAGATTCAAACATCTAGTAGCCCAAAAAATTCATTGAAGATGGAATCTTTTCCGGGCTGACAGTGTGGACCCCACAACCGTAATAGATGCACAACATGGTCTACAGACCTCAAATTTAGGTGATTTTAACTATTTATAGACTAGGACTCATAGAATCATTCAACCATTAAATTACATGAAGTTTTCCATCCATTAAGGTGGCTGTTGAATGTTATACATTTGAAGAAAGCTTCATGGAAATTTCATCCAGAAAAAGTCTTACTAAATGAAAATTCTATAACTTCTACATCCGGTGGAAAATTAATATGAAATTGGTAGGGTAAGAGTAAAAGAAATTTATGAACATATTTTATTAAGGGTTCCACATGTGAATCATCAATTTATTAGGCCAACAACATGAAATCTTTTGAAGGACTGAATTCTGCCTATAAAAGGAGGCCCTCCCCTCCTTCCAAAATCGTCAGCTCGAAACACACATCCAAGGAGGGATACCACTAGGGCATGGGCCACTACTGATCCTCTCTTACCCCATCATTTCTTCATTTTAGTTTATTTTTATTTAAGTTTTTTCTTAGTCTAATTTTAGTTATAATTCAAATTTTTTCTTTATTAATCCACGCATTTCGGTTTCTCCATCCATCCCACAATTCTTTTTATCAATTATCTTATTTTAATAATAGTTATTATTATCAAAATTATTAGTATTAATAGTAATAATATTATTATTATTAAAATTAATATATTATCATTATCATTATTATAATTATAACATTCCTATTTTAAAGATATTCTATTTTCTCCATCTCCTTTTTCAAAAACTCTATTATTAATTATAATAATAATGTTATTAATTAATATTATTATTATTATTATTATTATTATTATTATTATTATTATTTTAAAAAACATTATAAATTATTTATTCTCCTCAATCTCTCTCATTTCTCTCTCTCTCCTCATCCATCCACCATTGTGATCTCTTACTCTCCGAAATGAGAGGTTAACCTCGAGACTCTGCTCGGGGGGAGGTCAAGGTGTTCTTGAATTTTCATTAATTTTTTTTTAATTTTGTGGTATATTTGAGTATCATGAATTGGTGAGGTGAATTTCCCCGATTGGGTGATGGCCCCCAATGAAATGAAACTGAAACTATTTCTATTCTAGAAAAGAATAGTGATTCAAACATGAGATTTCATGTTTTAGTTATCATACTAGAATTAAACATATAAAGGAGAATAGTTATTGAACCTATGAATAATCCCAAAAACCAAGTTTATTCTTCATAAAATCATTATGTTTTCATTTCATGATAGTTTATATTTTTAAATAATAAAAAACAAGAAAATATTTTCATCGCTTTTATTTAAATAGAAAACAATAAAAAGAAACAGTTTAGGTGAATTAGATAATGAAATTGAAGCGCACTGAAAGGATTTTCAAGAGAGATGATGTTGGTCATCCACTATGCTACACTTGAAAAAAAATAATTGTTTTTTTTCACACCACACGATAGGTGTGTGTTAAAACTAGCACCTTTTCCTGGGATCCAATCATTAGTTCATTTTTTTTCTATTTTCACATCATAGGTAGATTTCATTTATTTGATGAAAAAACCTAAAAAAAAAATTTCAATATGTATTAAAATTCAGAATATTATCCATGTAAAAATTACTCACAGGTGCAACAACAACAACAACAACAACAAGAAGAAGATTTTAGAAGGGCTCAGGTGCAAGAACATAGAGAAATCATTGAATAACTCGTGAGAAAAGATGAAATAGAATTTGACTATGTTTGTGCATTAATAGAGAAACCCAACCCTGAGAAGGATCAAGAATCCAAGGTGGAAAAGGAAAAAGACTTCCTGCTGAGCTACAAGTGGGAGATCATAAAAGATAAGATGAATTCTTAATTAAATGTGAGGAACTGCCTGATCTCCCCACACAATACAAAGAAGAAGATCCAACAACACTAAAGGAAGATACCAACCAAGTGGTGGAATTTAAAGTTAAGATGGAGGATCCTGACTACCTGCCTCCATCCTAAAAGAGTCTACTCTAAGAGGCACTTACCACTAAGGCGGAGATTGAAGCTAAACCAAATCATGGAGTTAAACCGTTATTTGACTCCATCACTTCTGATTTTATTGAATCTGAAATCTACATCACTCCTTGTGGTTTTGATTATAAAAAATCATAAAATCTCAACTATTCCTTGGAGGACGAAGAAGAACCTGGATGGGTACCTATTGAGGAACATATAGAGCTCCCAAGACATGATGAATATTTGTTGAAGGAAGATCTTGAGGAGATGTCAGTGGATTTTACTAAGGAAATTATGACAAAAGATGCTTACTTTGATGGGGAAGAATTTGATCCTGATACTTCATGTTTTAATTTTATTCAAATAGAATTACACTCTAACTTTACCATTGACTATTCATTTGATGCAACATTCCTTGAAGAACCACTAGAGAGAGAAGAATAGGTTTCCCAATTATCAACCAAGAAGAAGGATTATTCAAACTTCATCCTACCCCCGCCATGCAAGCTATACCTATTTGTGAAGGGGGAGGATATGGTGTACTGTATCCATGGATAATCCCTCAAGAACAAGGATGAATCACAAGCTGGGAAAATCCACATGTGGTGGATCAAATCAAAGACGCTTCATCCACCATAAGATTTTGGATAACAACTGATACTTCCATTTGGAGGCAGTAAAAATTCATGTCTCACTTGGAGGATCATACCGGGATTTATCTTTACTTTCTTTATATAAATTTATATGTCAAATTTTTTTCCCAGAAGTAGTGCAACATGAAGTCCACTACCTATATTTTTTGAGCAAAAATGACATGATCCTTGGGATTAATTGAGTTGTTTTCTTTGATAGGTTCATGATGGTAGAAGGTATCCCAAACAGTGGAAGGGGAAGGAACAATCTTCATGAAAAAGGGGAGTTCAATTTTAGTGTTTTATATTTTAAACTCTCAACATTATTCCCCATATCATGATTTAATCTTTAAAGATAATATTGTAATCCTGCAATGGAATTCATGTTTTACTCAATTTATCTAAGAGACACGAGTTTCATAGGAATATTGTGATGCCATGTATTAGATTTCAATGTTGATATGATTAAATGATTGAAATAGAGAATCAAATTTTTAAATAAAAAGCATAGATACAGAAATTACAACCCAAGATTTGAAGGAATTAATTGATTCATTTAAATGAGATTTCTATTCCATCTTTCATGCGTTGAATTACTGAAGTTCATGTGAATTGATTTATTATTTTTAATCATGTCTAGAGTGATTGTACAAAATAATATGTCTCATTCTCAAGATAATTTCTTGACCAAGGAATTCCTATTTATATTGAGAATATTTCTTGAGTCATATTGGGACATGTAACTATCCAGAACTAGTATTGAAACTTTTCAAAGCAATCACTGTACAAAAACACATCTAAAATGATTGGGGTGTCCTTTTAAAATCCACTTATCTTTAAAATACCACCGTTACATCAATCCTTTTTTTATCCCATAGAGATCATGAATGTCCTTTATAGGGATGATCCTTGTTTCAAGTCATTTTTATCCATTCCTTCCATCCTCTCATTATTTGCATGATATTTTAAAGTTGAAGTGTGGGGGTAAAGGGAATCATGGTGGACAAGATGCTATAGATTGTAAGGAATAAGTGTGTGGGTATTATTATGGGAATTTTAAAAGGTTGTGTAATCATTCATTATACTCTATTGTTTTCCACTCTTTAGTAAAAAAATAAAAAATGACAAAAAAAGGGAGAAAATGGGTTGTGATTTGATAAAACCAAAAATCACTATTTTCTAGACTGACGATCTTCTGATCATATGTGGTTAAGTGATGGATGTGAAGTTTGATCTAATCATATCTTTTGAAAAAAGAAAAACAAAGTAAAAATGTAAAAAAAATCAAGAGGGTGCAGAAATATTTCCTTATGCATAATTTGATCATAACCTTTATTTTGGGTTATGGGAAGTGGGTGTTTCTACTTTGAAGGGGACAATTTCATTAAACTTTTACTTCTAATATCATGAATTTTACTTAAGAGATTAGCCTCCTCCATGAGCCTTAATTTTTAAAGCATCAAATCCCACCAACCTAAAGCCTCAGAGTCATTTGAACCTCAATTGCAAGTCCACGTAATTTTTTGTGTCTTTTTTCTTTACAAAGTGGATAATGTAGTTCATTTACAAGCCAATGGATAAGGAGAATGTTCTCATGATATGAGCACAAATCCAATTTAATTTTATCATGAGTGATGAGAGAAAAGAAAAAAAAGTGAGGTAAATCATGACTTGACATGTTTAATAATAATGAATCAAGGAGATTGAATGAATGAGAGGAGAAGTTCCATTAATTTTCAAAGGGGAAAAGTAATATATCTGAATTATTTATTTCTTTGAATAATGGGAAATTAAATTTATATTTTATATAGATTTTTGAATGTTTGATTTCACATTGAAATTTTTTTGATTTTATTTCATAATAATTTGAATGTTGGTAACATTGTTGTCCACTAATTTCCATGTTGACATTTTATACTTGAGGATAAGTATGGTTTAATTGTGGGGGTATTTGACAGAGAAAAATTATGTGAATATTTTGAATCAAATAATGAAGATTTTTTAATGTTTTTAAATGATAAAACCCATGTATTTAATTTTTTTTATAAAAATATTGGGTAATTTGGATTTTAAAATGAAAATGTGAAAAATTGTGAAAAAATGCATAATTCTGTGTATTGGGTTGATTTTGACCACAAGGGTATTTTTATCATTTAAAAAAAAAATATTTCCAAATTTAGGGATTTGTTTTTTTAGAATCCTCATTTTATTTCATATAATGGTATCTTTAGGACATAAATTTGATTCAAACATCTAGTTACCCAAAAAATTCATTGAATTTGGAAACTTTTCCGGGCAGACAACATGGACCCTGCCACCGTAACAGATGCATAACTCGGTCTCCAGACCTCTGATTTTGGTGATTATACCTAGATATGGAATCGAAATCATATTTGCCTTTAACATTAAATTACATGTAGCGTTTCATATAATTAAGATGACAATTTATTGTAACAAATTTGAAGGTAGCTTCTTGGAAATTTCAGCCAGAAAAGGTCTTATTCAAGGAAAATTCCATAACTCCTAAATCTGGTGTATAATTAATATTATATTGGGAGGGTGAATAGACAAGACATTTATAAATAACTTTTATTATGTGGTACTTGAGTTAAGTAGGCATTTATTAGGCCAAAAATGCACAAAAATTCATAGGACTGAATTCTTCTTATAAAAGGAGGCCCCCCTCCTTCCAAAATCATCCAATCAACACCCCCAACAAAAAAAGGATCCCACTAGGGCATAGGCCACTGTTTCTCCTCTATTCCCCCCTCATTTTTTCTTTTTTAATTTTTTTTATTTTAGTTTTTTCTTTGTTTAATTTTGATTGTAATTAAAAATTTTGTTTTATTAATCCATGCATTTCCGTTTCTCCATCAATCCCACAATTCATTATCTCAATTATATTATTTTAATATTACATATTATTTTAAATTTTATTTGTATTAATATTTATATTATTTATATTATTATTACTAATATTATTATCATTATCATTATTATAATTATAACATTTTTATTTTAAAGCTATTTTATTTTTTCCAACTCTGTTTTCAAAAACTATTTCTTAATAATAATAATAATAATAATAAATAATATTATTATTATTTTAACAATCATTATAAATTATTTATTCTCCTCATTCTCTCTCCCTATTTTCTCTCTCTCCGCATCCATCCATCATTATGATCTCATACTCTCAAAAAAGGAGAGGTTAACCCTGAGACCTAGCTTGGGGGGATGTCAAGGTGTTCTTGAGTTTTATTTAATGTTTATTTTAAGTTTGTGGTAGATTTGAGTAGAATGAGTTGGTGAGGTGAATGTCCAAGATTGGGTGATGACCCCCAATGACATGAAACTCAAAATATTTTTATTCGGGAAAATAATTGTGATTCAAACATGAGATTTCATGTTTGAGTTATCAAACTAGAATCAAAAATACAAAGGAGAATAATGATTGAACCTAATACTAAACCACACAACCAATTTCTTTCGTCATCAAATCATTCTGTTTTCATTTAATGATTATTCGTATTTTTAAATAATTGAAAACAAAGAAAAATTATCAATCCTTTCATTTAAATAGAAAAAAAATAGTTTAGGTGAATTAGATAATGTAATTGAACCACACTAAAAGGGTCCTTAAGAGAGACTACCTTTGTCAACCACTTTGCTACTCTAAAAAAATATAATTGTTTTTTCCATGCTATGTGACAAGCGTGTGTCAATGAGCTTTGAACCTAGAAGGTTTAAATGATTTTAAAGATATATGGAAACCTAAAAAAAGAAATTTTACAATTTCCTTCAGTGTATAAAATGTTATGTTGGAAATATAGATAAAAATAAAACATTTAAAATCTAAATTAAGACAAATTTTCATTTAATGCCAAAATACAAAAAAAAACCTAAAAACACAGAAAATTCCCCTTAAAAACTATAGTGGGATTTAAAACATTTAATTATATTATAAAATATGTTAAAATGGTGTCTTTATAACTCCCCCCCCACTTAAATATTAAACTCTCAGACAATCATCTATATTCAAATCATAATCCACATAACAATCAACAATGAGAAAACATCAATGATAATTTCCAAAGTAGAATTATATCATTTCTCCTCTATGAAAAAAAATCCCTATAATATTCATTCATCACAGTTTAAAATTTTCAACCACATAAATATATCCATGTCATAATCACAACCTACTTCACATTGAATTTTATGTCACTCTTCACTCAAGAAAAATTGAATTTGGAGTTATGATCATACTCAAAAGTTACATGTATCATCATAGTCTTGTGATAATTTTCATTACTCCATAGAATGAGTCGGGAAGGCATTTTAAATCATGAGGTATTTTTTTAGGTTAATTCTACGTCTTATGGTTGGTGGGAAAATGATTGAAAAATTAAGGCTGTAAAGAGGAGTTTAGACTCTAAAGAAAAATTCATGAATATTCAAGTAAAAAAAAGGATGAAACTCACAGAATACCCCTTGAAAATGTGAAACACAATGCCACCACCTTTTGTTACATGGGACATGATCAAATTACTGATTACAATGAATGATATCTTTCATGTTCTTCCCCATTATTTATCATTTTTTATAAATCTCTAGAATGACAGAAGTTTATTTTTTTGGTTTTTTTCATAGAGAATGAGCTGAAAATTAAATACTACGAATGAATGAAAATAGTTCCCTTTATCTAAAATTAGGACATTAGTCATAAAATGATGTATAATGAAATATTCAATCACATATCTACTTTGTTTATTTTATTATAAGGAGAACTAGATGAAATAGATAAATCATAATAAAATGAAGACTCAAGACCAATTATCTCATTATCCACTACCCAAAATGTTGACACATACATCATGTTAACAAAAAATGAAACATATCACAAAACACACACATGAAAGGATCTTCCCCCACACTCAATCTTGAAATATCAATGCAAAAATACTAAGAGTGTGGGTAGGTTAGGAAAAATCGGCTTGTAATGTGGCTTAAACCTATAAGGAAATTCATATAATATAATGGATAAAAATGAAATATGTGAGGTCATGTATCAATATAAATATGTGCTAGAAAAATATGTGTTACAATAATGTTAAAAACATTACATGAAATCCAATGTTTTGAAAGAGAAAAATCACAAATTCTGGTTCTCACACAAAATCCTCGTTTCCCCTAAGAAAGTGTGGGTATTATGAAGAATATATAAATGTTGTTTAGAAGACCTCATAAGATTGGATTTTTTTGATTCATTGTTTCATGGGAATGGATTTCAAAAATTGTTAAAGAACCTAAAAATTCTTGAAAATCCAATTCATGGAAAAAAATCATATTAAAAATCATTTAAAATCCATTTTTTCAAAATAATATCTAAAATCAATTGATATGTAAAAAATGATCAGAATATTCATTAAATATCAAGGTTACTAAAAATATAAAAAATGGAACAAAAAAACTATTCAGGTCGACACTCCCCCACACATAAACATACTACCCCTCATTTCAGTTCAAAAAAAATAATGGAAGAAAAACAAAATGGAAGGAAAGATAAAACCTGACTTAATTTTTTAGTGCCAGCTTTGAGTTAAGATCATAGACACTAAAACTTCTTCCTAGAAATAAATAAAGAAATAAATGCATAATATAAATAAATAGAAAAATAAATAGAAAGGTAAAATAATAAAGAATAGGCTTTGGACCCCCCATGTGGGTGTTATGATTTTATGGCCCCTAGTCCAACAGTTTCACCAGTTTAACCCCACTCAGAATGTGGGTGTGGTTTCTTTGAGATGAGCCACCACATGTGACATTTACAGATGTACATGAGTAGACACCAATAATGGATAACCCCATAGAAGATAATAAAATTATAATCCCCCAATAATGAATAAAGAACGAATTTATGTTCAAGAGTGGTATGGAAAATAAAATAGAGGTTCTCTCGGATGACATCTATTGTGTTATCCTCCATACGGTATGTAAGTTGTTGTAGAAGATGTAGTAACACAATAAATAGTTTTTTCATCTATTATTATTCTTCCACTAACACTTGGGTTATGTATTCATTAACATGAAAGTCTGGTTCAATTTGTTTTGTGTCAGAAATTTTATGAAAGAAAAATTTAGAAAAAATCTTAGCATTAATAATATTTAAACAAGAAGAATCAATAAAGATATCTTCCCTTTCATGTATGTAATCATGGAAATTGATCTGTTTTAGAAATACCATTGAAAACTTAATAAAATAAATTAAATAATCAGTGTATTCCAATGCATTATAGAGGTATATAGGCACTTATTTTTCATTATCAAGAATTGGAGAATCAAATACCTTTTTAGCTTCTACAAAATTTCCCAATATTCATCCAATTCACCTTGATCTCAAACATGTGAATCAGATGGAAAATTTTCTTATTCAACATCCAATGTAAATGGTATGAATATGTTTGTGGATATTTATTTCATAATTTCTTCTTCAAATTGATTTTAAATTAAAAATTTATGAAAAATATGCATTGATTCCTCTTTTTCCTGAGCCTCCTTTTGAGATGTGAATTCCTTCAAGGAAGAGGATGTGAATTCCATTTTATTCAACAAATCTTCTATCATTTTAGAATTATCATTCAATTAATTACTCATTGATACTTGTTTGACACACTCATAAATATTTTTAACTTAAAAAGCATATGAAAAATTTCATTGAGAATCCATCTTTAATCAAAGAAAATAAATATATACAATGAGGTTCAATTTTATTGGTTTTCAATATTTATGATTTTTTTATTTTTATTAAAAAACTAATGTGTTAATGTGATTGAAATCCCTGGAAATGGTGAAAAATTTAAGATAGGGATTTTTTTATGGATCCCTCCCTAATAAATTATTATTATCTTATGAATGCACCATATTGGCACACCGTAGGGTCGATCACAAAAAGGCCACTTCAAACACCCCAAATTTCTGTTGTCTGTATTAATTACCTCACTAATAAAAAATAATGATATACTAATATAATTGTGGGAGATTCATAAAATAAATATAATATAATATATATTAATAATTAAATTTAAAACACAATGAAAATAAATAATACACACTAATGTTAGTGAAGAATCGTTTTCTCTCTTGGGAGATCATGGAGATAAAATCATTATTCTTTAAAAAAAATTATTCTCAATATTCCACTCAATGTTGAGATCAACCCTATCACTCAAAACCTTCCCATTAAATTTTATTATCACGCACATATCTTCTGTATTCAAGATAATACTAACTCCAATCATCACCTCAATGTTACTGCACCCATAATGTCACATTACAAAGATGATGGAGTGGAAAATAATTAAAATGGGAAGAAGAACTCAATAACAGTGAGAGTGGGGTGAAATTTTCACCAAACCCATTTGAACACTATTAAAATTATCAGAATAAAATAAATAGAAACATTTAATCATAATGAACTCAAGAAACACCTCCCCCCCCCCCTCAAAAATCAATGAGAGTTAGTTGTCCACTTGCGTGGAGATGCTAAGGATCACGATAAGAGAATATAAAATAGAAAGTGAAAGAGAAGAGAGAAAGATGAAAAAAAATTATATTGAATAATAAAAACAATATTTCAGTATAATAAACCGTAAATATAAAGAAAATTTACAACCTATTTTTCCATCCCTTGAAAATGAAGAAGAACCACATCTTTTATAGGAAAAGATAGTGAAAATTGGATCCAAAAAGATCCTCAGAATGTTTCTATGTGGTCTCACAAATAAATGGATGAAGTTAAAATAGTTTTGTTACAAAAATATGTTTGATATTTTCTCCTATTTCTACATATATGTTTATCTTCATTGGATGTATAATGTAGTAGTTATTTCCAAATTAATCAACGAAATTAATTTTGGATAGGTGACTCTTAATATTCTAATGCTCCACTTTACTACGCATTAATGACCATAAATAAAGATGGATATCACATGGAATAAATTATAAAATTACATCCAAAGATTCTTTTTAATCTCCAAGAAATATTTAAGCATCATTGGACCAAACCAATTCAATATATCATCTATATATTAAAATTTTCACATTCTGTACAATGTTTTTGAGGCCGGGTTTGTGAACTTGATTTGGGCCTAAAATGAATGATTGAGGTATGAATCCAGAACGAAAAAATGAGTCTAAATATTTGAGTAAAACTAAAAAAAGTAATTTTACAATTTCAATTAGTATATAAAATGTTAAAGATGAAATATAGAAGAAAAATGAAACATTTAAAATCCAAATTAAGAAAAATTTTCATTTAAGATCAAAATACTGCGAAAACCTAAAAATGTGGATGTTACCATAAAATAATGCAATAGTGGGATTTAAAACATTTAATTATAGTATAAAATATGTTAAAATGTTTTCTTCATCACTCCCCCACACTTAACCATTTCACTCCTAAGCAATCATCATATATTCAAATCCTAATCCACACAATAATCAACAATGAGAAAACATCAATGATCATTTCTAAAGTAGAATTCCATCTTGTGTCCTCTATGAAAATAAATTCCCTAAAGTATTCATTCCTCACATTTAAATTTTTTCATACTCTTAAATCCATCCATGGAACAATCACAACCTACCTCACATTTAATTTTATGTCACTCTCCACTCAAGATAAATTGAATATGAAGTTATTCTCATACTCCAAAGATTCATGTATCACAATAGTCTTATGAATATTTTCATTTATCCCAAAAATGAGTCATGAATATATTTTAAATAATGAGTATTTTTTAGGTCATTTATATGGCTTAGGGTTGGTAGAAAAATGATTGATAATTTAATGTTGAAAAGAGATGTTTAGACTCTTAAAAACAATGCATGAATATTCATGACAATACTCAAGATTATCCTCACTTAATACCCCTTGAAAATGTGAAACAAAACACCACCCATTTTATTACATGGGAAATTATCCAATTAGTGAGTACAATGAATTATATCATCCAATTTCTCCTCTTTCTTTGTCATTTTTTAAAGCTCTGGAAAGGAATAACTTTTATGTTTTTGGATTTTGTTTTATGGAGAATGAAGTGACAATTGAATACAGTTAATTAATGAAAATAATTCCCTTTATTTGAAAGAGGGGCATGAGTATTAAAAGTATGTACAATGAAATATTCAAAATCATATCTATTTTGTTTCTTTTTTTATAAGAAGAACCGAATGAAATAGATGAAGCTTAATGAAATGATTACTCAAGCCCAATTACCTCATTATCCACTGTCCAAAATGTTGACACATACCTTATATTACACAAAAATTGAACACATCCAAAAAACTAACACTAAAGGATCTTATAACACACTCAATCATTAAATATACATGCATAAAATAATAAGAGTATGGGTAGGTAAGGAAAAATCATTTTTTAATGTGGCTGAAACATATAAGGCAATTCATAGAATCTAAGGGCTAACAAAGGATATATGTGAGGGTGGGTCCCAAGATAAATTTTTGTCTAGCCAAAGAAGATTCTCAGTCTTGTTAAAAACATTTCTTGAAATCCAAAGCTCCAAAATAGAAAAATCACTAATTATAGTTCTAAATAAATCTATGTTTCCCTCAAGAAAGAGGGGGTATTATAAAGAATATATGAATATGGTTTAGAATACCACACATGAATGGAATTTGTTTAGATACTATTTCATAAGAGTGGATTTAAAAAAATTTAAAATCTTATAAAAATGCTTGAAAATCCGATTCAAGGAAAAATAATTTCACATCAATAATCCTTTAAAATCCATTCTTTCAAAAATAATTCCTAAATTATTAAAATAAATTGATGTGTGAAAAATGATTAGAATATTCATTCAAGAACAAGGTTCCTAAAAATATAAAAAAAGAAAATGGCCCAAAAAAACAAAAAAACTATGCATGATGACACTCCCCAACACTTAAACATAACTAGCCCTCATTTCATCTCAAAAAATTATAATATGGGTAGAAAAACTAAATAGAAGGAAATATACAAACTGATTTTATTTTTGAGTGGTTTCTTTGAGTAAATCTATTAGATACAACCAATTATTCCTAGAAAAACAGAAATAAAGGTATGATAAAGAAAAATAAAGAAAAAAATAAAGAGAAAAGTAAAAGAATATAGAACATGGATTGGACCCCCCATGTGGGTGATAGGATTTTACATCCCCTAGTCCAGCAGTTGCACCAGTTTAACCCCAATCTGAAGGTGGGTGTGGTTTCTTTAAGATGATCCACCACATGTGAATTTTCCCAATGTACATGAGTAGACACCAAGATTGGATAACCCCAAAGAATATAAGAAAATTCACAACCCCCAAGAAATAAGAAATATATAATTTGAGTTTAAGAGTAGGAGGGAAAATAAAATAGGTGTGCTCACAGATAACTTATGTGGTGTCCTCCTCTATATGGTATGAAAGTTGTTATATAGGAGGTAGTCGCACAAACACAAATTTTTCTAGTTATTCTTATTCATATGATAAAACATGGGGGGTATCTTACTTAACATAAAAGGCCTACTCTATTTGTGTTGTGTCAACAATGTTAGTAAAGGAGAGGTCATAAAAGATATCATCCTGAATAATATTAAAACATGGATAATCCATAAAGAGATATTCCCTTTTAAGTATGTAAGCTTGTAGATTGATCCACTCTGGAAATACTATTGGAAACTAAATATAATAAAGTACATCATCATATTATTCCAATGAAATATAGAGGTATAGAGTCACTAATTTTTCATTGGTGAAGATGGGAGAATCACATAACTTTTTAGCTTCTACAAAATCAGCCCAATATTCATCCAATTCACCTTGATCTTCCTAACATGCATCGGTTAGAAATTATTCATCTTAAACCTCCTATGGAAATAGTATGGTTATTTTTGTGGATAGTTGGTTCATAATATATTTCTCACATGTATCTTCAATTGAAAATGTTGAAAAAATAAGATTTGATCCCTATTTTTATTGAGCCTACTTTTGAGCTATCAAGTTCATTAAGGAAGAGGAAATAAATTCCATTTGATTCCTCAACTCTTCTACCATTTTAGAATTACCTGATTAATGATTCCACAATGATACTTTTTTTATAGAATCATAAATATTGGTATCATAAAAATCATATGAAAAATTACCTTAAAATCCCATCTTTGAACTAATAAAATAATGATATATAGTGAAGTTTATTTTTTTGTTTTTGAAATTTAGGATTTTTTGTTGGTTTTTTTGGAAAAAAGTTTGTGAAATTGATTGGCCTCTTAGAAAATAATGTCAAATTGATGAGATGGGGTTTTCATCAGTCCCAAAACAATAAATTAATATTATCCTAAGAATTAACCGTAGTGGAACACCCTAGGGACGATAACAAGGAGGCATCTTACAACACAATGAATTTCTATTGTCACTATTTCTAACATAACTAGTATAAAATTAATTAAACAGTAATATAAATGGGGGGTTAATTATTAAAATAAGTAATAAATAATATATATTAATAATAAATTTAAAAATACAACAAAAATATAGAAGAAAAAATGATGTTAGTGAAGAATCGTTGTCACTCTTGGGAGATCATGGTAATAAAATTATTGTTATTTAAAGAAAATTAATTCTCAATATTCTACTCAATGTTGAGATCAAACCTATCAATAAACACCTTCTCGTGAAATTTTATTATTAGACACAAAGCCTCATCATGCAAGATAATACTGACTCTCATCATCACCACAATGTTACTCCGCCTTGGATGCAGCATTACGATGATGAAGGAGAGGAAAAAGATTAAAATGAGAAGAAGAAATCAATATCAGCTAAAGTGTGGTGAAACCTAAACCAAACCCACTTCAACACTATTAAAAGTAAAAAAAAATAGAAATATTTATTCACAATGAACTCAAGAAACATGAATAAAACCTCAAACAACAAAAGAGTTAGTTCTCCACTTTCCTAGATATGTGAAGGATCATGGTGGTGGAACAAAATATAGAAAAGGAAAGTGAAGATATGAAGATATACAAAGATATATTAAAAAATAAATACAATATTATATCACCATAAACCGTAATTATACTACTATTATCTAACCTATGTTTCCAACCCTTTTAAATAAAGAAAAACCACATCTTTTATAGGCAAAGGGAGTGAGCAATTTTCTCCAAAAAGATCATCAAAATGTTACTATGTGGTATCCCAAATAAATGAACGAATTTGAAATATTTTAATTCAAAAAAGTTTTTCAGTATTGTCTCTTTTTTAACCCAAAAAAATTGTGCTTTATTATACATATAATTTAGGAGTTATTTCTAGATTACTCAGAGAAATTAATTATCGGAAAGTGACTCTTCATATTCTAATGCTCCACTTTACCATGAATTAATGACCTTGAACAAAAGATGAATATCACGTGGAATCTTCCATAATAGTTGGTCAAAAAATCTGTTTCTATCTCCACGACTAATTTAGGATTTATTAGACCACCCCATTTTTAGATACCATCTCAATATTAAAAGTGTCCAGATCTATACATAGTTTTCAAGGACTAGTTTGTGAGATATATTTGGCACTCAAAATGAATTATTTAACATTGAATCCAGAAGGATAAAATGAGGCCCAATATATATGGAAACCTAAAAAAAGGAATTTGACATATTAATTCTGGGTATAAAACATTATGGCCGAAATACAGAATAAAAATAAAATGTTTAAATTCCAAATTAATCCAAATTTTCAATTAACCTCAAAATACCACAAAAACATTAAAATGTGACAATTTATAACAAAATAACACTATGGTGGGATTTAAAACATTGAATTATAGTAAAAAATTTGTGAAAATGTTTTCTTCATCACATGTATTGTGTTTATTTTTTTCATCAATGTATATCAGTTTTTCCTATTTTAGAGACATGACATTACATCATCTTTTTTATATGATACAGTTTACGAATATGGAGTTTAATATTATTCATGGATGGTTATATAAATTTATACCACTAGTCTTCTTAATTATAATTATTATTACACTATCTATTCATCTACTTCACCATTTTCCACTCTGACCATAATGAATAGTCTCCCCATAGACACATCCTAGGAACTCATAGTTTTTCAGTATCCTATGGCATATGGGGAGGAAATCATAAGGCAATGTGTTCGATCGGGTCTGGTTTCTAAGAAGTGAATCGGGTCTGAGATATCACGTCTTGTATTCTGGATTTTATTTCTATTCTTTAGTTTTTTTATATTAATTTTTGATTTGGTTGTGGTTATATATTCATGTTATTCCATGTTTGTTTTTTCTTGTATCTTATATAAATTTGTTTGATTTTTCATGGATATCCAACATATGGATGGGCCATGCTAAATTTTTAAAAGGATGTTTACTGATTATTAAATCATATTTATTAAGAAAAATTGTCCCTAATGATTTTTGTTGATTCCATGATGCTTTTTGGGGGACTGGGGGGATTGGGGATGCCCATAAGGTATGTTGAGGGCCCATTTGGGTGGACAGTTCAAGGTTTCCCTATAGATGGTGTGGTTAATGACACCCTTCAATAGATATTTTGGATTTTATTATTATTTCTAAGGGTATAATATATGGTTAAAGGTTATTTAATTCAATGTGTCTTCTTGTTCTCCCTTCTTCTCATACTATTTTTTATTGTTGTTCGAACCCTAAGGAGAGGATTTGAACTAATGATTTGTTGTTCTTTCTGTTAGGGTGTGTAGATTGTTACTTGAGTCTTTCTTTTCTTGTATTTTATGGCTTCATATCATCCACACCTAGTTTAAGGTAGGATTTTTCCATTCATGACCCTTTACATTTAAAACCTCGATTATATATAATTTCTAACATAAAATTTTAATGTTTTATAACCACTAGTAAGTATGTTTAATAGTTTTTAGAAAACAAACATATTATATATTAGAATTTATAGGATACAAAAGGGTTTCCTTTTTATTTGATGTTTTAATTACTTTTTAATGTTTCTTGCATGTTTAGTGTTCAATTTAATGCATGATTGGACCTTTCAAAATTATTTACCAAACCATTATGGGTTTTTTGGAATGTAAAATATTTAGAATGATTTATTTTTTAAACTATGGGTGTATTGAGATTATGTAATTTTTTTTCATAATTCACGAGCTTCTTGAGATACTCCATGTGTGTTTATATGATTTAGTTTTAAAAGTGAATTTTTAATTTAGGTTTTGGATAGTGTTTGGATTCATATAAAATGAGTTAAATGAGTTTAGGATATAATTGTGGTTATTTTAATTTAAAATCAATTCCTTAAAAGATTTTAAGCATTTTTTATTTTGAAAATTAATTTCTTTGTCTGATTCTACCAAATAGGTATCAAATCTAATTTGGAAATTTTTGAAATAGATCTCCTGAAATAGAGATTAATGGGGTGTTTATATGTTTTATAATTTTATTTTATTGTCTGTATGAGTTATTTATTTACTTACCTCTTCTTAATTACTCATGGGGACCTGAAACAATTTGTAGGAAATCCAAGAATGGTTGAAATCATTTCCACTATTTGTGTATGACTCCCTGACAAGTAAAGTAATATATGTGGCACCACCACTAGACCAATGACTTTATTATATCTATCCCACTCATTGAAGGAATTAACGAAACGTGTGAATTAATTTCACAAGGTAATCCTAGGTTTAGCCTCCCTATGCTTGCTCCCATTATTCTATTTTCATTCAATTATTTCTTTGTATTGTGTGATATTATTATTGATTATTTATACTCTCTTATTGTGAAACTATTTCTATTTACTTTGATTAAAATCCACCTATTTTTAACTATTTATTAACATGTATTTCTTGTTTATTTCTTATGGATTGTATTTTTGTTTATTCTCTTTCAACATAATCAGTTCACTAATTTTATTAATATTTTGTAATTAAAGTAATAATGATAATATTTTTAATGTAAACTTGTAAAAGTTGTTTCAAAACCATGTTACTTATCTTTTCTGGTATTCAAAGGCATTTAAGCATTTATTTTGAAAATTTGGCCTAACTAAACTTTTTTTAACATGGTGATTTTTTTAAATAAAGAAGTTTGATTTCAAAATAAATGAAAGTTGGAATATTTTATGTAATTTGGTTTACCTAAATCATTAAAAAAAAATTTTATTTATCAAATTTATTTCAAACTAGTAGGAAAGGGGTTTAATTTTAAAGAGTATGAATGGGGTGTTGGGAGGTTACCTATTGTGAATTTTATTCCTAAGCATATATATAAATTATGGGTTCATTTTAAATTCTTGAGGAGTTCCACTCAGTGAAATTATTTCCTCTGGTTTTTTCTAGTTCAATTTAGTGATGAGGAAGGAATATCACCCTGGTTTACCTATTGGATTCAATGTTTTTAACCAAAATAGTGATTATAAAATAAATTTTAACCCAAATAAGAGATTTTAATAACTTGAATCAATTTTTTTTCATAGGATAATGAAAATTGATTCCTATTATAGATGATTTTGATTAATAAGAGTTTCTAAAACAAAACATTAGATGTAAGAAGTTATTCTCATCAATTAATATATTTCTTAGTTTATTATTTATACTATTTATAGTACGGATGCATTTCTATTTGGTATGTTATATATAGGGTACCCTCTTTCGCTATATAGATTATATTAAATTGTTATTTATTCCCTATATGTTTCCATGTTTTTCTTCACAATAGTATGCTTAGATGTTTGACATATCTTATCTTGTGACATGATTGATTTTAAAATATCATTATTGTTGAATGATGAAGGATATGTTTACTATTATGATATAGAGAATGTTTATAGTTATTATATAAATCATGTCTATGGTTGATATATGGTGTATTTATTATTTGTTTTGTGAATATTTTTCTATTCTATGGTTGTATAATATTTATATAATAGTCATGATTAGTAGTTTTATTTCATTATGTTATATAAGGATATCCATGATTTTTCTAGGTATTGAAAATGTAGTAATCAGACATTATTTTGCAGGTTTTAATTAGAGACATGTTTGTTGTCTACATGTGGTGATATATGTATATATATATATATATATATATATATTATTTTATAGGAGAGATTCCTCTTATAGAGGAATTATTATATATATTCATATGATTATGGAAACACACACAAAAACACATTCCTTTTAATGAGAAGGTGGGTCATCCTCTGTGATGATGAAATAAAAATGTATAGTTCCCCCTATGAAGAGTTGAGTGGTCACTTTAGGGAGAATAATATATTTACAGTTCCTCCATATAAGGAGAGAGTATCCCTAGGGGTGGATGATTATAGATATAAACATACAACGTACACATGCACAAATAGATATACATACATTGTCTCCTATAGAGTATTGGTTCTAAAATAATTCTTCGACAAATAGGTCCCTTAAGGTTGATAGGTATGTTTCTTGGATTCCAACCTAAGGCTCAGAGCAATTTTAGCTGATACAATTGAGAATTATTATTTTTTTCATTTAGGATATGATATGTGTTTATGTTATTGATATAAAATCATTCCTTTTTTTCTTAGGTGCTGATTATTTTAAAAACCCATACATAATTCATACTTGGGTCTGTGCTCTGTAATGTTTTATAAAACTAATTTTTTATATCATTATAAATTTTTAGATATTTTTATTAATGAATCTGTTATATAACTATGTGGGTTGTGACACAATTGGTGGTTCCGTAAGGATTATTTATACTCACATCCTGGTAAACATAAATCCTCTCCTTTACTTCATATCAGGTACTAACATATGTTACGCTAGTCGATGGATGTTTGAGATTTGGTTGTGCTTTTAATAGGAGTAGGTTAAACCTCCACATTGGTGTTAGAGCTAATAATTGGTTGTCTTGAGGACATGTTTGGTGCTAATTCATTTATAATTTTTGAATATTTAGGCCCTGTTTGAATACAAAATTATTAATATCCTGTTTTATATTTTGGATCACATGTAGATTGGTTTGATATGTCTACACATAGAAAATTTTTGGTTTCATTATTTTTTTATTCTATTATAACATGTTAAGTATATGGTATTATTTTGGTATGTCTGATATATGAACGAGTAATTCTAAATATTTTATACATACACATAATATAACCACGAAGACTAAGAAGTTAAATGTCTTAGGAAATTATGTACATTACATAACATGTTATAATGGGGAAACATAATCATTATTGAAAATTTCCTTAACATGCTCACACATAAAACTACCTTGGATAGCCTAGGGAAAAACATAAGAATGGGGTGAGTTGTAACGCCCCATAAGGGAAATAAACAATTCATATCTTAAAGAAATTAATACTTTTTATATAATAGGAATATCAATGGTTCATAAAATTGGTTCGAATAATAAACATGAATAATAAGACATGATACAGTATGATAACATAAATGTCACATGGGAAATGTAGAAATATCTTAAAACACCGCATCATAATCATTGGTCAAGGCTAACTGCCAAGCCATCATGATGTAAAAAAGTCGTATTAAGAAATCAGGTTCACTACCTATCTCAACATGATGTCTCATGAGACTAAACATTACCCAATTCATTTGACTGATATATAATTTTGGGCGTACCCATCACATTTACTGACTGAATGGCCCTATGGCCTTTATTTTTTTTAATTTTTGATAATCCACCTTCAAAAGGGTGAGGTGGAACCCTTACAAGGCATGAAGGGTTAGATACAATTACATGAACAATGGGTATTAGAGGGAATCACCCAAACAAGAAAAGTTGTAACTACTCCTCCCCAACACATTTCATGATATTAGTACTCCACCTTCGCACGGCTGGTCAACTAGGTTTCTTGTGCAAAGCTGCACAGGCCTGGTGCCAATGGTAACGCCCTACCCTCTTATTCTTCCAATTCCGATTATCTCTACATGTAATTACAAATTCAATGAATTTTATGTGTATAACGGTTAACACCATTGATAGGAAATTGTTATGGTATTCACTATACTATTTTTTTGGGATGAAAAATCATGGTAAAATTTTGACCGCAAAATGGTGCAACATAAAAATTCATAAACGGGGTCGATGAGAGAAAATGGGGTATCTCATAATTTTGAAAAAAAACATTAAATAATGGGGATATTGAAATACATATCCCAAAATTATTAATTAGATATATAATTCATATGATAATAAATAAACACGAATAGAAAAGAGTATGAGAGGATTCCTTACTAAATTTCATCATGGTAACATGTGTAGTTAAAAGTTCATAAGAGTGGTTCTTGATAGTGAAATGGGTATCTCATTATTTAGAAATTAATTGTACTATTAGGGGGTTATATGAAAACATACCCAAGTAAGCACAACTTGAATCTAAGAATTATAACAATATAGAGGTTCTTGAATGGAAATGCGAACAGAGAAATCCCTTTATTTAGTGTGTGACTCTGAATGAATGGGAGGAGCTTCTTGTGATCTTGGGGGAGACTTGAGAGGTCTATAGGGAGGGGTGTATATATTAAGGACATTATCAAAGGATTTTATGTAATGATAATTGGGATCTTGGGTGGGTTTATTTGGGAATTGAGTGGGGATTTCTTTAATACTCTAAAACATTGGTTTTAAACTATATATAATAAAATAACCAAAACCACAAACCTTACATTAGTTTTTCCCATGTTTTATGTAACATTAGAGTGGATTATAGTATTTTATAATTACAAGGTCCAAAATCAATAAAATAATTTCCTTTCTTTTGTGGAGGTGAGTCATACTCCTAAAGAAATTATTTTTAAACCATAAATTATATTAATTGTTTTGGACGATTCATAAAGTTATTATGATATTAAAAAAATAAACATAAAATAACATTATTTTAATGATAAAAAATATATATGATTGTTTTTATCATTGATAGTATTAATTACATCACTTTTGGGTCATTATGATGTCATAATAAACACCATATATTTATACCATATTTCATTTTTACATGAAAAATAAAGTCTCACAAAATTATGAAAATTCATTATTATATAATTTTGATGATATTATTACAAAAATAATATTTGTTTTATCTAATTAATTTTTTAAATATTTTTTTTTTCAATTTTAATATAATAATTTTCATTTATTGAAAATTGTGGGTTTTTCTGACAATGACAATTTCCAAACCCTTATAAAAATTACTTATGACTTCATAAAATTTATATGTTAATATATATTTAATAAAAATTATCTAATAATAATATTTTATTAAAATATTATTTATTTCAAAAATCCATTAATTAATCAAAATAGACATCATAGTTTTAATTGAATACTAATTGAAAATACAATTTGTGCTTTATTGTATACCAATCAAAATCGTTTATAAAGTAATGATTAAAAGAATGAATGAACATTATTCTATTGAAAAAAAATCTACATTCTCATATAATTATTGTCTTTATACATATCCCTCTAATATTATATAAAATTCCTTAAGAGTAAAGTGTGCGACAGCGAGACCTTCAGGGGGTGGTTCAACCAACATTGTTTGGGATATGATCTCGATGAGACTGAACTTCTCCCATTAATGGTTTTGAAAATTATTATATTGTTGGATCTAAGATTAGGATTGGTCAACGAAAAATTCTAGTGATGTTTTCTCCTTTGGAAGCTTTGATAAATATGCTTATAAGGGTAAAATCATTTTGGTTGAGGCAATCAATTCCTTTTTATGTGCCAATTGAATTTGTTAGAAACCTATATTTATATTAATCATCTGGTCAGAGTTAATGTGAAATATTATCAGTGTTAATTATATTTAACATAATTTTAAATAGGATATAATAAAATCTATGATTTTCATGTGTTTTATATAACCATAATACATAATAATAAATTTTAATTAAAATAAAAGGGGAATTTTATTTATAATAGTTTGGGTCATTAAAATATTTTACCTTAAGAAATTTCGCACATGAAATTTTTATTTCTCAAATTAAAACATATGAGGGTAACTTTGTCTCATCACCTCCTATAGTTCACATGTTACTTCTTCAAACTTGTGAATTCTTCATAACAATTTGATGAGGTTCATTGTCTTATTTCATAGATCGTTGTGTCTATGACCTAATATTATAACAAGATTCTCTTTATAGGAAAGATCATTATCCAATGGTACAACCACTGGATTGAGTACATGTGAGGGGTTTTCTATGTACTTCCTAAATAGGGATACATGGAATAAATAATGTACTTCAGATAGGTTAGGTGGTAGTACTAGTTGATAGGCCCCCACTCTAATGAAATCAAGGATATCAAAGTGCCTATTGTATCGTGAAATAAACTTTACCTTCTTCCCCAATCACTTCACTTTATTCCACAAATTTATATGGAGTAAAACCATGTCTCTAACATCAAACTCTAGTTCTCATAATCTTTTGTTATCATAAATCTTATGTAGAATTTGTGAATCCTTTATGTTCTATTGAATAGACGTAAACATTTATACCATTTTATAAACCATTTCAAGACATAGTTGTTTACATTCCCTATCTTCATCCCAACTATCAGGTATTCTGTACCTCTTCCCATAAAGGCCTTCATAGGAAGTCATTTTGATGGTTGTGTGAAAAATGATATTGTATAATAATTTGACCAGAGGAAGTTGTTAGTCCCATACTCTTTTTATGTCAATTGAGAACGATCTCAACATTTACTACAGTATCTTGATAGTCCACTCATATTGGCTATTAGTTTGGGGTTGATAAGATGTGTTGAAGTTAAATTCAGTATTTAGAGCATGTTGGACCCTTTTCAAGAACATGGAGGTAAATCTCAGATCTTGATCAGATACAATTGATAGTGGTACCCCATGTAGCATTAATACTTTTCTTCTATATGTCTGTTAAAGTTTATCTGGTGAGAGATCCTCTTGAATTATAATGAAGTGTGCAGCCTTTGTAAGATGATCCACCATAACCCAGATAACATTACTCCCTCTTGATGTCTTTGGAAGACCAATGACAAATTTCATGGATATTTTTCAAATTTTAATGAATGTATTGGTAATTTTTCACCATACCCATTTATTTTCTCCTTTACTCCTTCACTTTTTTAAATAAAAGACATCTTGATGTATATTCCAAAGTCTGCTTCTTCTTATTGTCCCACCAGTAGTGCACTTGGAGATCTCAATACATGTTCTTCATTACTGGATTGATGGAGCAGGTTGAGCTATGTGAATCATCCATAAAATCCTTATTTATCTTATTATTTTATAGTATACATAGTCTTAATCCAAATCACACAACTTCTTCACTGACATTGTACTCGAAGGATTTTCATTTTCTTATTGTTTCCACTTTCTTCTAATTTCCTGCATCATTTATTTGAACATACATTATCCTCTTCAAGAAGAAAATTTAATCAATAATTTTTCAAAGGATTGATGATTTTATTTCATTTATAATTTCCATATTCATCCTTTTCAAATATTATAATATTGGATTCTTCTCAATTATCACAAATGATATAAATCTTGAATTTTTTATACTTAAAGCATCTTCCAATTTATTCGCTTTTCCAGGAATGAAGTGGATTGATAATTCATAATCCTTGATAATATATAATAATATTCATTGGTGAATATTTAGGTTTTTCTATGTGATTATATACTTGATGCTTTTTCGATTTGTAACACACTGAAATTCTAATGTATAACTTTTTATTCAATAGAGTTCGTGACATGCATCACCAAGCGCGTAATGAAATATAATATCTCAAGAATATAATACATATTTACTATTTTAAATATATTAAATACAAAAAATAGATTATAATGAATGAAACATTGTGTTTTCTTTCATTACATGAAATAGTGACCTTCCTCGATAACTTGTGTTACATACAAGAGCGACCTTCCTCGATAGCTTGTGTTACACATAAGAATGAGTTTCACCAAATAATAATGTATTATTAAAATATTATTATATGACCTAGATGTTATGTTAGAAATTTTGAATATTAACAAATAAATTATGAAAATTTATGGTTCAAATAAATCTAAAATGAATTCATTAGATACCATTAAATTACAAATGAAAATAATAACAAATTGGATATAAAAAAGAAGTATTATTATTTATATGATTCCAAAGTATTTTTGTATTAATAAACATAATTATTTATAATTAGTTAATGAATTTATTTAAATATATGAGTTATACATTCAGTTAAGTATTTTTTATATTCATCCATTATTTTTTATATTCATAAGATAAGATCAAACCATATTTTACACAAAAAACCTATATTTTTATAAAGGTGATTTTTTACCTTTTAATGGTGAACCCATTTTAAATATGAATTTTGAAACATTAATCAATTTAATAAGTCAAAATGAAATTAATATTTTATGTTGAAATAAAATAATTAGGTTAGGGTAATTTTTTGATATTTTTTTCAAACATGTCATTTTTTAATGAATAGTTAAAAATACTGAATTTTAGTTCAAAACTGATTTTTTATAAATTTTATTTATATTGTTAAATTGTAATTTTAATTTGTTTTAAAGTTTAGTTAGATAATATTTTTATCAATTAATACTATTTATGTGATGAGATTCTATTTCAATTTGAAATTGTTTATAAAAACTCTAGTAAATTATCAGACGTTTTTACTTTAAAAACCTGCATTGTTGTCATGTCTGTGGGATTGAATTTAAATTAATTTTTTCCAGTTATGTTATTGTAATTTGAAAAAATAGATTCCATATTTGGATTCAGAATAATTTATAATTTATAGTAAGACGAAATATATTTATGACCATAATTATTATTGGAAGTGATTAAAATTAATTACAATTATTAAGGAAAAATTAAGCTTAATAAAGGACTAAACCATTCACTTAAAGGACCAAATGAACTAGAAACATTTCCTAAACCCATTATATATATATATATATCTGCGATAAACCTTACATTAATTTTTTTTGGTTTTTATGTCTTTTTTAGGTAATAACATGTGTACACCTAACTTGTTTTAAAAAATTCCAAGTGAGTAATTTTCCTTCTCTATAAAAGGCCACCACCTCTCCCACTCCCTCACACCTCTCAAACCACTTAGTTTAGGCCTATATATGACAAAATAATATCTCAAACTACCCCCACTAGACATTTAATCCACACTTTGTACATAAATTCTTCTAAGGAATCCTTTTCATACAAACCAAAAGAAATTACCCAATTAAGAGGTAATGTCTTCTCCCAAGCTGTTTAGTTTCATTTCCATTCGCCACCAATTCAAATATATGTATTATATGATAAAATAACAAAAAAAGTTTCCGAAATATACTTTTATGTTTATTTAGTGATGGTTATAACAACACTAACACAAAATTTCATCTAATGGGTAACAAACATACCGTTTCTGTGTGTGGCGAATTACTGACCCACGAAACGAGGATTGTTCATTTTTCATTTACCAACATTAATTATTGGAAATTATGATAGAAAATATTTTTATACATGTTATATATTATGTTTGTAATGTCTTTATACTTCATTAGTTCTTTTATTACACATATCTGGATAATTTTTATTTTATATAAATATCATAACATAGTTTGAGGAAGTGTGGACTACAGCCCCCTGAAAGCATTGTGATTCTTTCAAACGATTCGTGGAATGTATAAGGATAACCATATTTAAATATATCATACACAAAAAAAATATATATTATATTCATAAAATAATTACCTTTCTTTATATATATATATATATCATTCTCTTTATTACACTTTCACACACTTGAAAAGTGATAACGTTATTCGTGGATGTGAGTATTATCACCTCCTCAACATGATGTGATTTATTTTTCATAAAAATAATTATATATATATGGTTAAATAATATTTAATTTATGATATAATGATCATTATAGAGTGATATATTGTTACATACCTTCTTTCCATAATGATCACTAAAAAATGAGAACTTTACTCTTGCGTACATATGGTATACCGTCTCCATGATTGTAACGTTGATTCATTTTTTAATTAAAATATTTAATGATTGCTTTTAAAAGTGAAATTTATGGATATATATGTTAATTATTTCATTATTATTATTATTCTTAAAATGTTATATAATTACCCCTTTGACCATAGTTTATCAAACAATGTTGTTTTTAACAGATAAACTGAATGTTGTCAAAACACCCGACATAAACATAATTGTTTAATTTGTTGTATAAAACATAGTAATAAGTAAAATAAAATTAATGATAAACATGAAATTGTTTCTAAATAAAGTATAAAACTAATATATTTTTATTATACATGAAGCTAAAGGACATTTACCCTAAAGGAAACACATGGTAAGGGATTCTCATCTCACTTTTTACATCCACGAGAGTAATGTCATGTTCACCACAAACATCTTTTGTGTGGTGTATCTACAACCCATTTTGATATATTATATAATTTTTCCTCAATACATAATGTTATTTTAAAACTTTATAATGTTATTCCCTATTGATGATTATGATTTATAATGTGACAAAGTGGTATAAAAAACATTGGAATGTTTAAAGATCATTTTTCTTTAATGATTACATTAATTATATTTCAATTGTATTTCCATTAAATGAAATTATATGACTATTTTTCTATAAAACCATTCATTTTTATCTCCCCTAGTAATTCATTGATTTTATAATGAATTTGTACCATATTTCCACTCTTTGTTACTCAAAACGTTTTCGATTTTTTTTGTTTAGAAAAACTGACATTGTTATCCCTTTAGTCAGAGAACATGTTTTCCTTTAAAATACATGTTTTATTAAAATGTTTTCAGAAATTTTTTTAAATTGATTTGGTAATGATATTTTAACCCTTTTTTATTTTACCAAAGTTTTCAAATGAATATTCTTATTTCTTTCTAAACAATGTATTTTTTTTCCTTTGTTCGTGTAAAATGAATTTTCTTCTAACCTTGTATGTCATGTATAGATTTTACCAACATAATTCATTTTAATCATCCTATAAAAATTTAAAAGGTTGGTTTTCAAAAAATTTTAAAAAAATTATTTTCAATGAAAAGGTTATTAAGAATGTTTAAAAAAAAGTATATTTCCCTCAAGAATGTTTTTAAAATATTTTTTTATAATATTTCTATTCATAAATGACAAAAACCCTTTATTTTCCTACAGTTGGGGTATATTTTATTGATACCATACTTATTTATCCTCTGGTTGGTTTATGATTGATTTGGATAAGGATAGTATTCACATTCACTTCCTTTATTCCTTTTTACCCTAGAAATATTCAATTTCTAATGATCATTGAACATTAAAATTCCCCCATTTTACCATATAATTTAATATATATATATATATATATATTCATTTCCTAAATAGTATATCATTTTTATGTGGTTTTTACATAAGAAATTATTTTATTATTGGGGTAAATATTGATAAATATTTATCTAATACTCCATATGGATATTTGACAAGTCACATTGTTAAATCGATTATTCGATACATGAAGAATGTTTTGGACTTTTAAGACATGTGTGGGACTTGGTTATAGATACCCTATTAATGCATCCATAGTCTAATGTGTTTTAGTTTCATACATTTCCATATTTATTTTTCCATATCAATTTTTTTTAATGGTAGGTGTTATCAATTATTTACCTCTCCATGTTAATTTATTATCATGGATTCATTATTGCTTCATCTTTACATACCCTTACTGATCATTTTAGATCACCCTCATTATTTTTCATTCCCCATGAATCCATGAAGTGTACTATAAAATATATGCGGGGATTTATTAGATTTATCAACATTATCCTCAATGTTATTTATTGGGGAAGAAAAAAAATTATAGTGTAATTTGTGTATACTCTTATAATACAAGACTCATGTATGTTTCTGGTTTACCAAGACTACTGAACTCTCAATCCTTCAAGATTTGATTCCTTGTAATCATTCCATTGTAATTGATAGTAGACACTGGATCCGTGCTATCTGGGGTCAGTTCAGTACAATTGGTATCAAAATAATTTTAATATAAATATTGGGAACTAGATTTAGAAAAACATGGTTATAAAACATAAAACTATGGTCGAATTTGGGGATAATTATATAAGAACATACTCAAATTTTTTAAGGTTGATATTAGGTGGGTCTTCCTAGAAATACATCATTATATAGATAATAAAACCAGGCGTGGTTCTGGAATACATGTACCTAGGAGTAATAACTTCAACAAGGTGTCTCGAGCCTAACTCATTGTAACCTAATACATGACAAAAGGCCTTATAGCACAAATAGTTTAACACTCCCAGGGGATATTCTTAGGATTATTCAAATATTCTTTAGAAACCATTGTGAAGTATTTGAACATATGATGAAAACAAATAACCTAGGTTAAACATGGTGTTTTAGATTGATGATATTATGTCATGATTTTTTAATTCAACAAATTATATTATTTTTAAACGTTAGAATAAGTAAGGACCTATTTTGATGATATATTATGGGATTGAATAATTAAATTGTAGAATTATTTTATTAGTGAAATTTTGTCTATAATAATCATGAAACATCTAAGGATTATGCTTGATATTAGAAGCATATGTTTTAGAGGGAAAATGTTATTTGAGGAATAATGCCTTGCAATTTTATAGATGTAATATTAAAGGTATTGATAACTATTAGATTTTATATAATCAGTAATGAAAATGTAATAATAGTCAAATAATATTAAGATACTTTATAAATAATACTTGAATAAAAAACCATAGTTAAGGGTCTATTTAATGATTAAATTTCGAGGATTCCCATTAGATTAAATTTTTAAATTATATTAATATGGTTTTGGAAAAGTAAAGAAAGTATTTTAGGTGAAAACCAATCATGTTTAGAAAGTATGTAGATCTTGATCCCATGACCGAAGGAAGATATGGGTTTTACGGCAACCACTAACCTACGCAATGTATGGGTTAATCATTCATTGTTTTTAATTAAACAATTTGATGAAAAAATGTCAATGATGAACAAGTAGTATCACTATTTATGATTAAAGATTAATATAATGAACATATTAGTTTTTTATGATAGATAATGGAAAAAAGATAGACTTTCCACTCTTTTATTGGCCTTATGACACTTTAAATATTTATTTTTGTGCTTCAGACATAAAAAAGATTCACTTTTGCTAGTTAATTTTCAAGAGTAAAGGGATGAATTAGAAATTTATCAAAGAGATGAAGAATGTTTATATTGGTCAAAAGAAATTGGAACCTTCCATGTATAAATATTTCCTCATATTCGTGGTTAGTAAATATTTACCCTAAATTTGGAAAATGACTTGAAATAAAATGTTATCCTAAGACCTTAATTTTTGTTGAACTAATGGCCTTTTAAATCATCATAGATTTATGGATTTGAGGGCCTCAATTTCCATTGATCGTTAACTTTTTTGTGATTTATGACCTCATTCATTCCATATAAGTATATACATCTTTCCACCAAGTACATATTTTCACTTAATGTTCTCTTACTTAGATACCTAGTTACATAGCATTCCATGTGACCTTTGTACTTCACATGATCTCTTTTCTAGAGGATGTTTTATGAACCCTCATCACGATGTTGGACTTAAACATAGTAATCATCAGACAATATATCACCAATATAGATTTTAAATTGAAAGGATGCAATTTTATTAAGGTAGGGATAATATAACACCCTTAAATTCTAATGTACAAATTTGTATTCAATAGCATAGATTACATTCATCACCAAGTGCATAAGTGAATATAATATCCTAAAAATATACTATATATTTAATATTTTAAATATGTTCAATACATGATATAGATTTTAATGAATTAAAACTACAGTTAGATTTCATTACACGCATGAGTGGCCTTACTAGATAGCTTGTGTTACATGCAAAAGAGACCTTCCTGGATAGCTTGTGTTACATGAAAAATTGATTTTCACCAAATTAAAACGTATTATTAAAATATTTTTATATAACCTAGCTTTTATGTTAGCTATTATAAATATTATTAACTAAATTATGAGAATATTTTTTTTATATAAATATGAAATTGATTCATTGGTTAGCAATTCATTATAAATGAAAATAAAAACCAATTGGATATAAAAAATAAATATTATTATTTATATGATTTAAAAGAAGTTTTGTCTTAATAAAAATAATTAATTACAGTTATTTAATTATTTTAATAAAATATATAAGTTATATATTTATTAAAATATTTTTTATATTCATCGATTATGTTTGATATGCATAATATAAGAACAACCCCTATTTTACACATAAAAACCAATATTTTTATAAAGGAAATGTTACCACCTTTTACTGGAGAACCAATATCAAATATGGATTTTGAAACTTTAATTGATTTAATATGTAAAAATAAACTTCATTTTTTTATATAGAAACATAAAAATAAGGTTAGTGTAATTTTTTAATATTTTTTGGAAATATATAATTTTATAATGAATAGTTAAAAATACAGAATTTCAATTAAAAACTTCTTTTGCATCTTATTTATTTATAAAGATAAATTTTAATTTTAATATATATTAAATTCAAATTAGATCATATTTTTATTAATTATTTTAATTTATGTCATTAGAGTCAATTTAACATTAAAATTGATTATGAAAACATAGAAAACTTTCAAATGAATTCACTTTTAAAACCCTCATTGTAATCTGGTCTATGAGATTGAATATAAATTAACTCATTACACTTATGTGATTTTAATTTATAAAAATTAATTCCATATTTGGAAGAACAATACTTTATCATTTCCAATAATACTATTTATTTTTTACGAAAACGATTAGTGAAAGTGATTAAAATTAATTACAAATATTAAGGAAAAAGTTATCTAAATAAAGGACTAAAACTTTAACTTAAGGACCCAAATGAACTATACACTTGTCCAACACCCATTTTGTATCCATGTTTAAGAATAAATCTTCCATTATTTATTTTTTTTGGATTTTAAAGATTTTTTGAGGTAAGAACATGTGTACACCAAACTTTTTTTCAAAAATTCCAAGAGAGTCATTTTCCTTCCCAATAAAAGCCACCACCACTTACACTTCCTCACACATACAAAAACACTTATGTTCAGCCACAATCTACCTAATTTAATTCTCAATATACCTATACATGACCTTGAATTACTCCATTGGTTAGATAGCCTTCCAAGGAATCATTTTGGTACAAACCAAAAGAAGTTACCCAATTAATAGGTAAAGTCTTCTCTCAAGTGTTTAGTTTCATTTCCATTATAAACACACTAAAATATATTTATTCCATGATTATATAAAAAAAGGTATCATAAATTTAATTTTATGTTTTTTATTAAGGTTTAAACTCATAATAACAATCAATTCCATCTGATGGGTAACAAACATACTTCTTTTGTGTATGACGAACTACTGCATCACGAAACGATGGTTGTTAGTTTTTTCATTTACCAAAATTAATGGTTGGAAATAATGATATAAACTATGTTTATATATGTTACATATGATATTTATGATATATTTATAATTATTTAACTATTTTACAACACATATCTTTATACTTTCTATTTTATGTAAAACAATAACATCATTTGAGGATGTTTGGACTACCTCCCCCTCAAAGTGATGTCATTCATTCATATGATCCATGGAATGTATAAAGTATGATTATAATTAAATATATAAGACATAAAAAATCCATAATATATTAATAAAATAATTACCTTTCTATATATATATATATATCAATTTATTTATTACCCTTTCACACAATTAAGAAGTGATAACGTTATTTGTGGATGTGTCGACTACCGCCACCTTGACATGATGTGATTCCTTTTTCATAAAAAAAATTATATATATATATAAGTATATATGAATAAATAATATTTTATTTATGATATAATTATTTTTCTCTAATTATATAGTGTTACTTAACATGTTTCCATAACAATCATTTAAAACTGAGAACATTAGTCATGCATGCGTACAACCTACCATCTATATGATTATAACGTTAATTCATTTTTCATAACCACATTTAATGATTATTTATAAATGAATAATTTATGTATAAATATTATTATTATGTGAAGATTATTATTTTGTAAATTTTATATAATGATCCCTTTGACCTAGTTTATCTAATAATGTTTTTAACACAGAAACTGAATTTCCTCAAAACACCTGATGAAAAATTAATTATTCAAGTAGTTGAATAAAAAATAGTAAAAATTGAAATAAATGTAATTAAAAACATTAAAAATTTTATAAAGTAGGTATAAATTTAATATAAGTTTATTATATAATATTTTAAATTATTTTCACCCCAATAAAAACACAAGGTAAGGGATTCTCATCTCACATTACATTCGTGAGATAAATGTAATGTTCACCACTTACATCTTTTGTGTGGTGTATATAATACCAATTTTTTAATATTATATCATTATTAATCATAACTTAATGTTAATATAATCTTTCATTTAATATCATTTGTTAGTTAGAATGATTATTTAAAATGTTTCAATGTGGTATGGGGAACTTTGGAATGTTTAAAGATATTTTTCATCAATAATAACTTTTAAGATCTTTCAATTTTATTTCCATTTGAGGAAATTATATGAACAGTTTTTCAAAAAAACAATTCATTTTTCTCTCATATGGTTATTCATGACCCTTTAAAAATCTTATTACCATTTTCCCACGCATTGGTTCTCAAAATTTTTTATAAAATGTTTTTTAGAAAACCTGACTTTGTTTCTATCTTTAGTCGGAGAACCTGCTTTATTTAAAAATACATGTTCTATTAAAATGATTTTAGATATTTCATTAAAATTATTTGGTAAATAAATTTTTACCCTTTTTTTCTTTTACCAATCTTTTCAATTTAACTACCTTATCACTTTCGAAACAAGGCATTTTTCTTACCTTTTCACTGTGGAAAAGGAATGTTATTTTTACCTTGTATGACATGTATGGATTTACCCATCATCATTACATTTATTTTCAAAAAGATAAATTTTAATGATATTTTTAACAAAATATTTAATATGAAAATGTTTTTCGAAAACATTTTTCATAACATAAGTATATTTTCCTCAAGAATGTTTTTAAAATTTATTATTTTAATAATTATATCCATCAATGATAAAAAACGAATCCTTTTACTCCACTTGGGGTATGTTGTATTGATAAAATCTTTAATATTACTATATATGGTTTATGATTGATTTGGAAAAGAATATTTTTCACATTCACTTCCATGATTCCTTTTTTGAACATGAAATACTTAATTTCCTATAATAATTGACCATTTATATTCACATATTTTACCATATCATTTATCATGGATGTAATCATTGCCTATATTGTATATAATTTTTATATTGTATTTAATTTTAACGTTTTGTTATTATTTGGGTAAATATAGATAAATAATTATCTCTCACTAAATATAGATATTTGATAAGGCACCCTGTTAAATCAATTATTCGATATATGAGGAATGTTTTGGACTAATAAGACATGTGTGGGGATGTGCTATAGATATCCCCTCGATGCATCAGTAGTCTCATGGAAAAAGTAATTTGGATAGCCACCTTAGATGAGGTTTTACCTGATATGTTATAAACCGTCTTTTGAAAGGTGTTGATGATAATGGTACTGTGTAACTTAGAAACATGGAATCCAATAATCAATAATTTCTGTCATTTATTTTCAATTATTATTTATCAATGATATTTTGAGTTGATATATCTATAAATACATTTAATTTTTAGTTCATTGATTAAAAGGATTGTGTTTTAGTTTTATACCTTTCCATTCAGATTTTTCCTTATTTAGTAGTTTTACGGGCATGTTTTATCCATTATTTACATTTCCTTGTTAAATTATCCTCATTGATTCATTATTAATTCCTCTTTACAAACCCTTGTGGATCATTTGATCCCACCCTTTTTATGTTTCTTTCTCCATCAATCCAAGTAATTTAGTATGAAAGATATTTAGGTATATTCTAGATGAATTATAGTTATCCTCAAAGATATTTATTTAGAAAGAAGAAATAAATAATGTTTTAATTAGTGAATTCTCTTATAATACTAGTCTCATGTATGTATTTGGTTTACCAAGACTACTAAACTCTCAATCCATTAGGCTTTGGTTCCTTGTATTAATGTCAATGTAACTGATAGTAGACATAGACTCTAGGACATCTGAGGTTGGGGTGCTACATGATCTGCATATATTTTACACTTCTCTCTAAATAGATAATGCCGACATATTTTCAAAGTGAAGATCACTGCATCCAACTCCATATCATGTGTTGTTTAGTTTTTTTTCATGAAATTTTATCTACCTTGAAGCATTTTATACCAATTTTTAATTCTAATTTAACACACAACCTAATCCATTATTTGAAGCATCTCTAAATACCATGAAAATTTATCCACTTGTGGGTAGTTTGAGTATAGGTGTAGTGATAATACTTTTCTTCAACTCCTTTAAGTACTATTCAAATTCATAATTCTAAGAAAACATGACTCCCTTCTATGTTATCTTGGTTAAAGGGTTTTACAATCATGATAAATTTCTCACAAATCGAAGATAGTGCCTAGTTAATCCAAGGAAACTATGGATATCAGTCACATATTTTGGCATCAACAATCCTTCAATAGATTTTATCTATGAAGGGACCACTTATAACCCATTTCTTATGATTATATTCCCTATGAATGATACTTCTTTCAACCAAAACTCACATCTTTTGTACTTTGCATAAAGCTTCTCCTCTCATAAGGTCCTTAGCACAGTTCTCAGAAGATCCTCATGTTCCTCCATGAAATTGGATTATTTTATAATATCATCTATAAATACTACCAAAAATATGTTGATTTTATCTCTAAAGACTCTATTCATAATGTTCATAAAGATTGTTGGATCCATAGTGAGTCTGAATAGCATTACTATAAATTCATAGTTCTTGTACCTTATACTAAAAGTATTCTTGGAGATATTATCCTTCTTCACCCTAACTTATTAATATCTCTACCAATGCTCTACCTTAGATATGTATTGTGTTTCATGCAGATGATCGAACAATTCATCAATCTATGATAGAGGATACTTGTTCTTTATCATGATCATGTTGAGCCCATGATAATCAATGAAAATGTGTATTAACGCATCCTTCATCTTGAAGAAGAGGATTAGTGCACCCCATGATTAAGCACTTGGGTCTACGAACCTGTTATCTAGATTCTATTGTATTTATTTCTGTAGATCCTCATGTTCCACAATAGCCTTTTTATATGGAATCTTGGAAAATTCTAACACCCCATGCATAAGCTCGATAAGAAATTCAACCTCTCATCTAGGAGGAAGACCGGTAAATTCCTTTATAAATACATCAATTTATTCCCTCACAATTTGAATGACATTCAAGTTTATTCATTCCATAGACTCAATCATTTGATCTTTATATGATATCTCTTAGAGAAATAATATCAATTCATGAGATGTTGGTACTAAATAAGATTCGTCAATATCATTTCATTTATACTAAATTGGAGGACGATTCATGATATATAGAGTGATTTACTTCTTGAAACAATTTATGTTGGATCTATATTGGTAAAATCAATCCATACCCACAATTGCATAAAATTCCACCAAAGGGAGTATGAAAAGGTTTTCTAGGAAGTTCATCCTTCAAATTTTGATCAGGGAGAAATTATGTACTTAGGATTCAATAATTTCCCCATTGTTAGTTACCACCTACAACTATAGTTCAATGCATTTTGGTGGTTTTGAATATTTATACTAAAAATTCGTCATATGAAGTAATGTATAGAACCACAATCAAAAAGTATGTACACTAATCTTGACTAAATAACTTGCCTACCTATCACAACTTCACTGTTGGGATCTACCTTAGTAGTTGTGATGGAAATAAGATCACCCTTATTGCCTTGGAGGTTGTTGGTTGTATCTAAAAATCCTTGTCTTAGTGAATTAGTTTCCAAAGTGCCATGATTCCTTGAAGTTGAAGAAATGTAAATGTGTTTAGGGTTTACTAGAGAACTACATTACTCTGGTGCACTACTAGGTTTCTCCTATAATGAATAATTAGCTTAGTGTCCTTCCTCCCAACACCTAATGAATATCCTTGTTCTCCTTATGTAATTTCAGGTTGCTATTTTCAACACCTTTGATAAGAGGGATGTTGAAATTTCATAGCATAATTATATTTATCAATTGGACTTGGATAATTAAACTTCACTTTCCTTCTTATTATCCCCATGATACCCTTGATATTTAACGATATTTATTAGAAATTTTAGGCCACATCAAAAAAAAAATTCTCCAATCTATTAATGTCTTAGATCTCCAGTTTTTTCATAGACTAGGTTTTATCACACCAAAGAAGCGATCAACCTTGAATTAAGGTGTAATAAAAAATAAAAAGGCATATTATGAAATTATTGGGATGTTTTCCTTTTAAACCTCAATATAATCATTTTCTTCTTTCTTGAGGATAATTAAATCCATTTCCATTTTAGGTCAAAGACTGCAAGAAAAATATTTATAGAAAAAAACGGGAATTCCATCAACCCCATATCCTTGATCTCTTCCCTAGGCTTTGAATTCTATATCGATGTCTACCACTGATCAACTTCTCCCTACATAGAATAAACTTTCAGTAGAACCATCTCATGTCCAAGACAATTAATAATGGATATGCTCTTATTAATATATTTGATCCAATGTTATATGATTATGGGATCAGATGATCCATTGAAAGTGAGGGGTCTTTGTTTTATAAATATCTCAATAAAATATTATTCTCTCTTGGGGGAATTTAGATGCTCCTCCTAGTATAAGTTTATCTTTAGAACCTGAGTTATTTGAGAGAGTATCATCATAAATTTTGTGATTCCCACTCCCATTAGGTTGAGAATATCGTTGTGGAAATCATCACATTTTTTGTTGCATTGATTATTTTCCTAAATCCTCCTATTTTCAGAAATTTTCTAGAATAAATGTAAATAATGGATGATTAATTTTAAACTATTAAACACATAAATGGGAATCTTTTAACACTGAAGATATATCATATAAATTACATTTTTTTCTTAACTTATGAATATCTAGGCCTCATGATATGTTATCAATGATTTATTTCTTAACATATATTTTTAGGGGTATCATTTTTACCATAATAATGGTTTATAATGATCATATGAATTTCCCCAAGCATACCCCCCATAAGTTTTAAACTAGGTCGTTAGAACGGCATGTTTTTGGGCACCAGTTCCCAGCCGAGACCAGCTCAATGTGGTGTTGTCATGTTTTACCCCTATATACATCTATGCCAGAGCCACATCCACTTGAAGTATCCAAACATGGATTTATTTTCTCAATAAAACACTTACTTTATACATACCAAAATTTAGGGATTTTCATATTCTTAGTCTTATCCCAAAGGCTTTCAATAGTGTTTTATAATCCTAACCCAAAAAATAACTAATCTTTTCCATTGATTCCAATTATAACAACCTCTCTCTTTATTACAAATAAATTCATGATTTAGTACATAAATGTTCAAATAATAAAACCCAGGTGATTGATTAGTATAATTTATTGGAAAATTAGGTATATTATATAATAATTTAAAATAGGTAAAAATCATCTTTATTTAAAAGTTCCTTAGCATGTTCACACTTAAAATTGCATGGGATAACCCAAGGATATACATATGAAATGGGTGAGCTATAAAGACTGGAAAGGGAAATAAAAAAGGAAAACATGAATAAATTAGTACATTTTATACAACAGTAATATCAACGGAGCATAAAAATGGTGATAATCATAAACATAAACAATAATACATGATATCACATGATAATATAAAGGCAACATGGGAAATGTGGAAACATCTTAAAAATGCATCATAAATTTAGGTCATTAATGAATACCAAAAAATCATGATGTAAAAATTTCCATAAATGAATAAAGTTCAATCCTTATCCCAACAAGATGTTTCATGATACTAAAAAGTTCCCAATGCATTGAAGCACTATATAATTTTGGGATCACCTGTCATATTCATTTCATTATCATGCTAAAATGTGCCACATATATTTTACAAGATAAATTCATTCATAATCATATTTTATTCCATGATCAAGGAGTATGGAATACATACATGTGATACCCATTTCAATTAATTATATATGTATAAAGTTACACACCCTTGATACGAAATGGGTGTGGTATTCAATACATAATTGTTTTCTCATGGAAATTGTGGTGAAATTTCGACAGCATAATGGAACCACATAAAAATTCATAAAATGGGTTGATGGGTGAGAAAGAGGCCTCTAATAATTTGGAATTAAAATGGTCTGTAATAGGGAAATGGAAACAAATAACACATAATTATTAATTGTAAACATAAGGCATAAGATAACAAATGTAATTAAACAAAGAAGAGAAGGTGAGGATCCCTTATAAAATTTCAGCATGGTAAAGAGAGTATTTAAAGGTTAATGGAAGGGGTTAATGAGAGATAAATGGGTGTATCATTTTATACTCATAAAATTTTAAGTTATGAGGTATTTTTAAAACATACCCAAACAACCAAAAATTAAAACAAAGAAACATAATATAAAATAGGAACTTGAATAGAAATGAGAAGAGATAAATCCCTTACTTGTGTGTGTGACTCCAAATGCATGAGATGAGCTTCATGAGATATTGGGGTAACCTTGGGAGTTATATATAGTGGAGAGAGTATAATAAGTATGTCACACAAGGATTTTTAGTTAATAGAAGTGGGATCTTGGGTAGGATTATATTGTAAATGAATGGGCATTTCTTTAATATTAATCAAACTTAGGTTTTGGACTCTATATAATAAAATAAACCAAACCAAAAGACATACCGTATTTTTTCTCAATATTTCTTCTAAATGGTATTGGTTTTAATTATTTTATAATACCATGGTCCAAAATCAATAAAATATTACTTCTGCTTATGTGTAGGTGAGTTGTACTCTTAATGAAATGATTATAAAACCTTAAAATATAATAATGGTTTTGTAGGGTTTATAAAGGCTTTATAACGCTAAAAAAATAAACATAAAATTGAATTATTTTAAAGGGGAAACATATATTGGGTCATTAATACTATTTACTATATTTTTTACATTAATTTTCATTCTTTATTATGTCATAATACACATCATATATTTATACAACATTTAATTTTTACACAAAAATTCAAATATCTCTGAAAATAATGAAAATTTAAATATTAAATAATTTTGACATATTGATGCCAAAAATAATATTAATTTTATATGAATATTTTTCTAAATATTTTTATTTTCACTTTAAAATAATAATTGACATTTATTGAGAAACACTGGATTTTTTGACAATAACAGTTTTCAAACACTTATAATAATTACATTTGAATTCATAAAAATAATATAATTATTTCAATTTAATAATAATTATATAATAATAGTATGTTATTAAAATATTATTTAGTTCAAAAAACAAATAATTAATTATTAAATTTTAATTTAAATTTAATAATAATTGAAATTAAAATTTGTGTTTTATTGTATAAAAATTAGAATCATTTATAATATAACGATAAGAAGAAAATATGAACATTATTATGTTAGAAAAAACATAAATATTCATATTATTATGGTCTTGATACATATCCCTTTAATACACAATCAAAAACCCTAAGAGTAATTGTAGAGACCTGGTTTATTCCTCGTAAGACTTTTAAATATTTATAAATAAATTTTTAGAGCAAGATGCTGAGATAACATGCTATTCCAAGACCCGATATTCCTGGAATTAATTTTATAAAAATAATAATTATATTTTATATTATTCAGACATGATTACTTAAATAAAATGGTATAAATATTAAATGGTTTATCATATAATAAATCCTAGACCATAGTTGGGTCTGAAATGCAGTGTTTTCCCCAGGCATGACATAAATTGAGTCAATGCGGGACATTCAGACCCCTCACTCATCAACAGTGAATTAAAGTGAATGTATTAATTAATTAATTAGTTAAATTTAACCTAATTAAAATTTATAAATAAGTATTTAGAAAAATTTGGCCAAGATTGTATCATATTACACCATTCATTGGATAGAGATCTCTCTTCCTCTTCCATTGGAAATGAATGATAACCCTCTAATTCAATGCGGATCAATGTGCAATGAATGAAATAGATCCTCCTCCCCCATTAGCAAAGACGTTATTCAACAAAAAATAATCCAAAAAAGATTAAGGACTTATTAATTGGTGTTTTCTATAACTTTATTAAATTTATGACCAGTTTCTTTCCTTTCCTTGAATTTATGCCTTTGACAAACATTTCATGCTCTTAAGAATGAATAATTTTTTTGTTTTTTGGTTTATGTAACACTGGGAGAATGTTCTGGATCTTTATGTAAGAATGATTGTTTAACACCCTTAGATTTTATGAGACAGATTCTTTTTAATTTCATTGATGTCTTGTGTTGTACACTGCACTAAGATTATCTTGCACTATATGCAACACCATATTAGTTTGCAGTATACACAATACTATTCTTGGTTTGTGTTGCACACAATTTCATGTTCTTTTGATAGAATTCATTTCACACAACAATGAGTATAGATTTTGATCAATGTATAAATGAACTAATCTTGGATTGTATACTCAACACTTAAGGAAGGTTTCACTACAGGCAAAACTGACATAGCTTGCATGACCTTCCTCAATTTCTTATTCGGTACACAATACCGAGTTTCACTAAACAATTATATATTATTAAAATATTATATAAACATTCCATTATAACTATTATTATCCAAATTTCTAATTTTATATAACATTATAATTCAGCTTACACATGATGTGAGAACAAAATCAAATATTTGGATAAAAGAGGCATTTTTCAAAAAAATGCAGTTTTACCACCATTTGATGGCGCACCCATTTTAAATCTAGTTTTTGAAACTTTTATAAGATAGATTTTAGAATATAAACTTATTATTTTGAATATGGACATAAAAACTTACTTTGGATGAATTATTTATATTTTTCTAATAACTTTCGTATTTTGATGAATAGTGAAAATACGCTAAATTTTAATTGAAAACAACTTTTTCCATCAAAATAATTCATATGGTTAAAATATATCATTAAATTATTTTAAATTATAAATATAATTTATTTTTACCATTTAATATAATGTATGTCATTATAATTAATTTTACATTGAATTCATAGGTACAAACATTTCAACCTTTTGCTATGTTTTAACTTTTAAAAACCATTTTCTCAACAATGAGATTAATTTTAAATTAATTACTGAAACTAATGTGTTTTTAATTTTTAAAAATATATTACAATTTTTTAATAATAAGTTCTAAATAATGTTAGTAGGATACTTTTATTTTTGGGCATTATAAATAGTAATTTTGGTAATTATTTTTATTACCGTAGTTAAAGATGAATATGATAATTAAGGGTAAAAATAATATTATAAAATCAACTTAACACATTTAAAAATCCTATTGGATGATTAAATTAGACCCTTATAATATATTTTTTGAAATTTAATCACATTATTTCCACTTACATATGAAAATGACATGAATGTAAAAAAACTAAGGAAATGGAAAAAGTGTCACAATCACTTTTTATATAAGTGTATTAGTTTTAATATATATATGACTAGAATATAAAACTAACTATAGATATTATATAGAAATATAAAATAATTACCCACATCATAAAAATTTATTTATAATTTTTAGAGATTAAATAATTACCATTAATGATGACACAATAGTGGTGTAGAAATTATTTTATTAATAGAAATATCGAATAAATGGTTTTGAAAATGTGTATTGAAATTTCATATGAACTAATTAATGTTCTCTTTGAATTTTATAGTTGAATATGAAATTTTATTAGTGTATTCAATATTTTTTTTTGAATTTATCTTCTGTGTGAATTTTATTTATAGTATAATAAATGAACAGTGTCAAAATTGACACTGTTGATATTTTATAAACATAACATTTTATTAAATTATTTAAAAATAATAAAAATATTTAAAAATTACTTAGTGATAATTATAAGGTCAAAAATATCATAAATTATCCATTTATGTTCAATTAAAACATCATTTACAAATATTAATTACCATTAAATATTTATAATTTTATTTCAAAAATTATACTTTAATAGAATAACCAAGGGTCAATTAACAATATAAGGTTTAAATTGACAAAATAAGTTATTTAAAATTTATTTTTTGATGATATTAAACCCTATATCATCTCATATTTTAATTAGGGACACTTTTAAGGTTTTTGGGTAGGGTTTGAATCTATTATAAATTAATATATTTGAGAGTTTTTTAAAGTTCCCCTCTCCTCTCTTATAAAAGGGCGCCTCCTCCCTCCCCTTTTCTCTCTATTTTTTGCCTTAAAGATCGGTAAAAAGAATCCTATTTATACTCTAAATATCACTAGTAACATTCTAGAGGTTTTTTTCTTCTTAAAATACCAACTCTATTACCCTAAGAAGAAATTTAAGGGACGCACGTCGAGGAAGAGGTAATCTCTTATACCAATTATTTCAAATTTATTTCTTTTTCTACTTCCTATTATTTAGTTGTTTCATTATAAAGTAATAATATCAGTATAAATCATATAATTATATGTTATTATAAATATGAAACATCTCTATTTCACCTTCTATCCATCCTACGAAAAATGAAATCACCACGCATGCGTACGTACGGATTACCATCTCCACGCTGTGGTGTAATCTGTTTTCACCCCCACCTTACTTGGATGGGTATAATGGTGTAAATAATAACTATATATTATTATTATGACACTATACTAATTATGAGATTTTATACACTATCCAATTCAACACCACTCAAAATTATGGGAAAGATATCATCGCTCGTGCGTACGTACGACTTACCAACTCCACAACACGATGAGATTCATTCTCTAGGGTAACCATTCATGAATGATTATAAAGTATATATAATTAATAATAATGAGATATTTGACATAATAATTATAATTTATTTTTATATACATATTTCTGTATGTCATTTACTTACTTCCATCCAATTCAATAAGGAAACGAAAACAGCGTTCATGCGTACCTACGACCAATAGTATCCACGAACGGTGTATTCCATTTAATTTATCTATCTAATATATATATTTATATAATGATTATATAAGATATATAAAAGAAATTTTTTACATTCTATAAGTTATTGAATCATGATATAAGTAATTATATGAAGAATAACAAGTCCAAACATGTACGATTATTACCCAAAATGCTGCTTTAACATGTAATTGAAACATGAATGGGTAATATAAAGTCATAAGTGAATAATATATGATATAATAAATATTATTATGGTTCTGTTATAAGTTAATAATATTTTTAAACCCACTATATAGGAGTTTTGGTCTCATACATAAGAAATCAAACCTAAGATAAGGGATAATTTTTCAATCTCATTTTTATCTCATATTTTTTATACGTAATAATTTTCTGGTGATATATTTATCATCCATGTCCATGTTTTATAAAAATGCTTTCTTAAAATGTTTACTATTCGTCTATGTATGTTTAAAGTCATTTTTATCCATTTTTTACTTTTACTACATGGTATAGATGAAATATTTCATTTGTTTACCAAACAAGGTACTTTTTGACTTTTCTGATAAAAGTACGAGGAGAATGTTTTTTAACTTCTATGGTATGAATTAATATTTATGTCTTATGGATGCCTTATTTTCATGAAGATTCCTATATAATATTTCATGTTTATTTTCAATTAAATTTTTTTGTTTTAAAATTGTACGACATTTTGAGAAATGAAAATGTTTTTAAAGAAGAAATTATTTTTTCCTCAAGAATTAAGTTCAAGTGTTTTATGAAAATTATTTTCCATCTAATATGATATAGGTTTATGTTTCTATCCCAATTATTACTTTTATTTTATTATTTGTATGATGGAATTATTTTTATGATGTCCATTTATCTTATAGGGATTATGTTAGGATGGCATGGTGTTTAAGAATCCCATTTTATTTCATGGGTCATGCTATGCTGAAGGATTTATGTTTTTGTGTAACAAGTAAGAATTATTTAATTATGAGATGGGTGAGACCTGTATTCCCTCTAATGCATTAGTTAAATATTTATATCTCATTATATAGACATGGATTGAATTACATGTAAATTTAGTTCAGCAATAGAGGGCTAGAATGATAAGTAAACCCAGTTCAGTAATGGACATCATCCACTATGATGGTATTGGCAGTAATGGCTTGGCTACTCGGGAAATCATATTATATGCTTATTAGTTTTCCAAAATTACTAGTTTTATAACAATTTTATTCTATCATGTTTAATTATACTTTATGATCCATGCCTTACGTACTGCCAAGATTTTTTTCATTGCTAAAGATTTTAATGTTTAAAATTTATGCTCATGATTTTACGTTAAAATGTTTATGGTTTGATTTATATTCTCCATGTTTACCCTTACTGAGCATTTGAGATCACACATTCTATGTTTTCTTTTCCCCAAAATATTAATAAAGGTTTTAGGTAGGAAAAAAATGGGAAGAACTTTTTGGGATATGTTGAAGATCTTTAACCATGATTAGAAGAATATGTTTTGAGTTTCCAAAGACATTAAACTAATACAGTCTTTGGGCATTTGTTTTTGTCATGTATTAATTATTCCTCAAAATTAATGTAATTTACATGTACTTAAGGCTTGGTTCTATGCATATTTTATGACGATAATAAAACCTTTTTGTTTTCTTCCTTTATTCCTCCGTTCATCGCATTTTTCATAGTTGGTACCCCATAGTTCCTAGTTCAACAGTATTTCGGCATCCTAAGCTTGATAGTGTGGCCATATTTATGAAGTATTGAGGAATTGTCAATGGTTTTGTGATTCGAACATGGATATGAAAATAATAATAGGTGTGGATGACATATACAATGGTTAATATTAGAGATAATTATGAACAAAGGTTTGGCGGCATATAGAATGATCAGCCAAACCCCCATCAATGAACAAGATGGATGGATGAAGAGAAACGATGGGGATCTATGTTTTTGATAACATCAAGAGTTTTTGTATGGTTTTGATGTATTATCCAAGTTGGGGTAATCATATTAGAAGCATGAATGAACATTTGGCGAAATTCAGGGATTCTAGAAAAATACCAAAAACATGCCATGTTGAATAAAGAACACATGGGGGGTAGCCCCTTAGTGGCGATGCTAGGGTTTTGAAGAATTTAAGGGTGAAAAAACAATTAGTACTCACTTACAGGATGTGTACCCCTTCCTAGGTTGGTAAATCCTTGTAATGGGCCACACATATGGGGATTATGTGTAAAAGTACATGGATAGTATTCCATGTGGGCATACACACTCGCATGCCATGTACTACTCGAGTACTTCTAAGTGATCTCCGAACATCCTTATATCCTTCATTTGAAATCATATTTTGACCATTGATCTACCTATCCTATGTGTTTTCCCATTTATAACACTATGTTGACCTCTAAATATTATTTTGAGATATGATTTGAAATGTTATAGGTTTGGAATGTGCTGAGGTGGAAACTAATGATGATAGTAGTCACAAAGAATGACCAGAGTAGTACTGGGATTACACTTCAGTAGGGATGGGGAGCGGCATTCCCTGATGGTAGTTCTTGGATTACACTTTAACTGAGATGGTCAATGAAATTCCTCGATGATATTTCCAAGTTACCCTCTAGTAGAATTAGGTTGTGGAATTCCTCTATGTTTTGGTATTACCCTCAAGATGGGCTTGCCAGTGGAATTCCCTAATGACATTTTCTAGGAGTCATCCTCTAGTCAGGCTAGGCAGGGGTGTTTCCCTGATTTCTCACTAGTCTTACCCTCCAGTAATACTAGGCAATGTGGTTCCCCAATGACCTTCTCAAGTGGAACCCTCCAACTAGACTGGGTGTTGGAATTCCTCGGTGATTACCAGAGTTGGAACCTCATAACGTACCAGGGAATGCGATCCTTTCCTATAATAATTAACCCCCGATTATGTGGCATAGTGATGATATGTTGTTTTATATACCTTTAGACTCATGATAAGGGGGGTTATTTCCCCACTGAGACGTGTTGTTGTGATGCGACCTAAAACTATGTGGGTGTTTCAGTGCCACCCAAACTGGATAGTATCAATGTTTGGTGATTGATTCCTTTATACTTGTGTGTCCTGGGTAGACAGATAAGGTTATCGGCATTGAAAATGGACTGACCTTGGAATTATTGTCTAATCTTCTTCATGGGATGATCTGTGAGATGAAGATCCCCTTACTCTCTTCTTTGGGATTCTTTGACTGAGCATATATATAGATATATATCTTCCTTAAGTACCTACTCCTTGTGTTATTTTTACTCTCTTTCATGGAGATGTGAAGATGTGTGGGGTATGCCATATGCTTTATCTAGCTTCTTGTGGTTGGATGAGTTTACTATCTTACTATATTTTGGGAAGAATCGACAAGAGGTTTATATTCCCACCATTAAAACCTCCTTGTGTTTGGATGAGTTTACTTTTACTCTATTTTTGGGATGATCTATACTCTTTTTATCATACCATGTTCTATTTATCACTTTCTTATTCAATTGTATCTCTTACTACTTCCCCTACCTTTTCAGGGCGTTCTACTGGGTATGTGTATACCCACCACTACATGGGATTTTCCTAAATGTGTCATGTCTTTTTCAGATGGCTGATAGGTTGATCATGGATTTTTAGGACCTTAGGGATATATACTTCTTGGATCACGTGCAGTGGTCATTTCAGAGGACATGTCAACTCGGATCTCAGTTGATTAATCTTTTATAGTTTTGTCCGGTTGGGATATATTTTCTTGGTGGTTGTTTATCTTTCCCTTTTAACTTCATTTCTACCCTACATTACTTCATACTATTTAGAGTTTCATGCATATTTGGTTTATTTATAGAAATGTTTCAAATTTTATTTCTTTCCCTCCACACTTTTGCATTGAGTTGGTTTTTTTCATGTATATAGGTTCCGAGGAAAATTCCTCCCTAAGTTAGTTATGCATTTGGAACATGTCTCCACCCCTTGTCTGTGAAGGCATATGTGGTGTAGTTGTGGACCATTTCCTAGATTGGGTAGGGTCATGAAAAATTGGTTTCAGAGAAATCTCATTCCTTGGGATGTTTTTTGGACGTTTTCCCTTTAAGAGGATTGGTTGGGGTTATGGAAACAATGTCAAATCGTCTCAAGAAAGAATATTGATTGAGGGAGTCCAGTGATGGTACGGAGGCTGAAGTATCCATTCACTAGGACCCTAACTACCTGCTTGTCAACTCATCATGTTGAACCATTAGTTGCAGGGATCAATGGTACATGTATCATATAGGACTGAGACTTTTAATTTCCTTACTAAGAAATCTCCCCATTATTGTTGATATATATATATATACTCATCTTACCATGGTAATCTTTGATAACTTTCAGTATGCCTCCTCAACGATAGACAACATGGATACCAGTTCTGGTTCATGAAAAGTACCATATGAGTAGTGAGCCTCAGTTTAGGGTCCATCTAGTGATCTTCTTCCTCCAAGTGGTTAGGTATAATAACCTATACCTATTGAGAAGTAGGAGAAGGTTTAGGATGTGAACAGGCTGAGTTCAATATTTGAGTTCAAACTTCAGAGACCATTGTTGTTTTCCGGTGAACCAGATCCCCAGGAGGCCATGAGTTGGTTAGAGTTTGTGGTCTATGTCTTCCAGATTATCCAAACACTGATGGATCATATGGTGTGTTTGGTATCCATTATTTTCCATAGAGCTGGTAGTCATTGGTGGATCCCGGTTAACTAGATGAAAGATGAGTTGATACACCCATGAGATGAATTCCAGTAGCTATTTCATGAAAAATAATACCCCTACATATTTTACTCCATTTGGATTCAAGAGAATCTAGAGCATAAGTATGGAGGAATGACAGTGGTAGAGTATGTGTCTAGGTTCATACACCTTACTTGCTACTCTCTCGACATGATTATATATGGATACATCTGAGCACATATGTTTTATCAGGGGCTCCGTAAAGATATCTCAGCTAGTGTAATACCCTTATTCATCCCCACCTATTCTAGGGAGGTGGAATGGGAACATATGAGAGAGATATTTTTATCAGACATATGTAAGGTAGTTGGAGCTTGTAGTGGGAGCGATAGGGATGAGTCATCTATGGTATTAAGAAGGATCCAGAGATCATGGAAAAAAAGGCCTTTCATGAGAAGGCTCAAGGATGTGTCCATATAGTGTAAAGACCCGAAGCCTAACGTACATGAACATTACATTACTTTTGCGGAATACTTAATACATAACAAAAATATACACACAAGGATCGTAATATTTTAGTGTCTTTGGAAACTCGGAATGTAATCTTCTAATCCTGGTGAAAGATCTTCAAAATCTCCCACAAAGATCTTCCTTTTTTTTTACCTAAAACCTTTCTTTATATCCTGGGAAAAAGAAAACATAAAAGGGTGAGCTCAAATGCTCAGTAAGGGTAAACAAAAGAAATATCAATCACATAATTTTCATAAGAACATAACATTTTTGGAAATCTTAACCTGCAAAAGAGAGCATAATTTCATAACATGGGATAAATCATAGTAGTGAAAATGAAACCCTAACTTAAAACATTACTCATTGTGGCATACACACATAATCATAGAGAATCATTTCTTGTTAGTCAAGACTCATTGCCAAGACTATCTTAGTGGACAAAGTCCCTTTCTGAATCGAGTAATCCTCGTTTCAGTCCTGTTTCACTGAACCGGTATAACCTACCATTCCAGCCATGTCTATCTCATGAGATATGAAATCTTTACCCAATGCATTGGAGGGAGATATAGGTCCCACCCATCTCTTAATGAATCCTTTCTTATGTGTGCCACAAAATCATAAATCATACATCATTGCATAACCCATGTAATAAAAATGGGATTTTTAAACAACATGACATCATAAAACCATTCATATAAGATAAAGGAATTCATAAACATAATTTCATCACAACATAGTCAAATCAATGTAAAAATATGGATAGAAACAGAACCCTTTATTATCTTATATGGAAAATAATTTTGATAAAACACTTGAATTGAATTCTTGAGGAAAATATCCTTTCTTCTTCAAAATCAATTTCTTTTCACAAAACATCATGCAATTTTAAAAGAAAGAGATTTTATTGAAAATAGTCATGAAATCTTTTAGAGGAAGCTTCATGAAAATAAGGCTTTATAAAACAGTATAAATCCGTTCGTGCCGTATAAGTAAAAAAAAAACATTCTTCGTACTTTTGTCGGAAAAGTCAAAAAGTACCTCGTACGAAAAACGAAAAAAGATTCCTTTCATATCCTTTACTAAAAACTCATAGAAGGGTAAAATTGGATTTAAACAATTGTAGGTGGATTGAAATAATATTACATATTGATGGAACATGGATGTGGATGATAAAATACACCCCAGTAAATACTTACGAATAAACAATCTCGGATAAAAATGAGATTGTGATATTTCCCTTACCTTAGGTCCGACTTGCTTTGTACGTGTCCGAAACTCCTGTATAATGATTTAAATAATGTCATTGACTTATTACAGAATCATATTCACTGTTATGATATCATATATGGTTCACTTATGACTTTATATTACCCGTTCTTTTGTAAATTCCACGTTAAAGAAGCGTTTTGGGTAAAATCGTTTCATTTTATCGTAGGTGTTTTGACTTGTTGTTCTTGACATTATTATTACTTATATCATGATTTACTTACTTCCAGAATATAAAATATGATTTATATATCATATATATTAAGTATATATATATATATAATAGGTAGATAAATAAAATGAAAAACACCGTTCATGGAGACGGTAGTCCGTACGTACGCATGAACGCTGTTTTCCTTTCTTTATTGTCTTGAAATGGAAGTAAGTAGATGACATACATATGTATATATATACATAAATCCAGTAGCTTTATAATGTCATATATTTCATTATTATTTCTTATATATACATTATAATCATTCTTAAATGGTTAACATGGAGAATGAATCTCATCGCGTCGTGGAGACGGTATTCCGTACGTACGCACGAGCGATGATATCATTTCTATAAATATTGAATTGAATTGGAGTGGATTATACAATATATCAGAATCAATATGATGTTGTAATAACTATGTATAGTTATTCTTTACACCATTATACCCATCCATGTAAGGTGGTGGTGGAAAATAGATTACACCACGGCGTGGAGACGATATTCCGTACGTACGCACGCGCGGTGATTTCTTTTTCCGTAGGATGGATAGATGGTGAAATAGGGTTGTTTCATACTTATAATAACACATCAGTATATGAGTGATACTGATGTTATTACTTCATAATGAAACAACCTAAGAAGAAGAAGTGGAAGAAGAAATAAAGATGAAAGAATTGGTAACGGTAATTACCTCTTCTTTGAAGCGCCTTTTGGAGACCTCCTCTTAGGGAACTAAAATTGGTCTTTGAGTAAGACCAGAACCTCTAGGATGTTGCTAGGGAAGTGTAGAAGAGATTTTGGCAGGGGTTGTCCGAGCTTGAGTGCTCAAATTGGTGTGAGGAGGAGGGGGAGGAGGTTCCCTTTTATAAGGGAGGAGAGGGGCACCTTAGGAATATCTCAAAATATTATTTTATATTAAAGTCAAAATCGGTTTATAATGGTTCCAAAGGGTCTTATTTCGAAGATAAGGTAGGGATGGGTAGAAATCCTATCAACCAATAGGATTTAGACAAGTTTAGGTTCTTATTTTAACCTTATCAATTAGATTTAACTCTAAGTTAAATAATTTAACTTTTACCGTGTCTTTTTGTTTTCTTTCACTATATGGTTAATACACTTACTATAACATGCCAAACGAACCCCAAATTGTTTATTATTAATATATATATCCTTATCTAAGTCATTTGGCCGAACATTAGATTTTTAGGAATAAAATAACAATTAATAATATAATATTTGATTTAAAAACTATTTTGTGTCAATTTTGACACTATTTGATATATGATTTTTCTGAAAGTAATAACAGAATTATATGTTCTAACCAAGTTGATTAAATCAACATTAATATATCATAGTAACCTAGAAAATTAGTGGAATTCATAAAAAGTATTAAATTACATTTATTTTGGTATTCATATTATCAATTTTGTCAATATTTCATTAATAAGATAATTACTGCATCATCTTTGTGTCATAAATAAATTAAATTATTTGATGTCTAAAAATTACAAATAAAATATCATCATGTAGGGAATCTTTTTATATTTATAATGAATATTTATAGTCGAATTTATCGTATGTATAACCCCATATTAAAAATGTTTTAGTGAATAAACTTTGATTTTAACTCTTTTAACCCTTCTTTAAATAAATTAATAATAAATGTCCTAATCTAATCCAAGTGGGCCTAAATGGTCATATTTTATTCCTAAGTTTGTTTTTGGTTGAATTACACTTGTCTAATAGAATTAGGACATGTGCTAGGGTAATATTAATATCATATTTACCCTTAGTTACCCTATTTACTATTAACCGCGGTAAAAAAAAGTAAAAAGTTACTATTCACCAAAAATTATTTTCATCTCATTGAACAACATTTTACTTACTGACATCAACCGTGTCTCTCGGATTTTTGAAATTCCATTCACAGAAGCGGTAAAATTAAGTTTTATGAAAAATTCAGTTTTTTTAACTACCACTTAGTAGTTTCACTATTAATCGAAAATTGATGTTTTTCAGAACAGTGCCAAAATTTCATCCCAAGCTATATTTCATATTCCGAATTCAAAAATGAAGTCTATTTTACCAAATTAATTACATAAAAGTTGCATTAATTAATTTTATAATTAAATCCCGCTGTTAAAAAAATAGCGTGTTTTTAAGAAACAATATCTATCAAAAGATTGACACTTGTTTATGTCTAGTTTAAATGTGAAATTACATCCAATGACCAACATTGTATTAAATTGTAAAAATATATTCTAAATATACTTTAAAACCACTCAAATTAATTATTTATCACTATTAATTATTTCGATTAAAAAATTTGTTTTTAATTATAATTTAGTAATTTTCACTATTCATCAGAATATGAAAGTTATCCGAAAAGTACCAAAATTTCACCTTAGGCTAAATTCGATACTCCGAATCCAAAAATGAAGTCCATTTTAAAATTTCTAAAATTTAAAAAGTGGTTATTACTATTCATAACGGCTAGTTTTAATAATATTTTAATAGCATATCATTGTTTCGTGAAACTCAGTATTACGTACCACACACGCTATCGAGGAAGGTTGCGATTGCGTGTAATGCAAGGCAAGTCAAGGATGCGTGTTGTGCAAGCTCCTTTTGGTGTAGCGTACGACACAAGACATTAGTGAAATAAAAAAGAATATTTTTCATAAAATCTCGGGTTGTTACATTCTACCCCCCTTAAAATGAATTTCGCCCTCGAAATTCGTCGGGGTTATAAATGGTTTACTATTCGAAAGTTTCTTTAATAGAAACCCACATCGTAAAAAGGAATACCAAAACTTGGCTTTAAAAACTAGAGTATGAAATGTAACGATTATCCAAATAAACTAATCACTGGGTTTCCACATAGGTGAAAATATGGATATGGAAGAGAAATCTAACCATCATGTTCTGATGGAGAGTGGTAGAGAACATGGCTATGGAAAAGCCAGTAATCACAAATCCATAAATTTGTGACGATCTAAGGTACCATCTGATTCATCAGGTATAAGATCACTAGGACAACATTTTTGGTTTTCAAGATCGTTTCCCTAAAGTTGAAAATTTGAATTAGAATAAATACTTTCTTTATTTTGGTACAATCTCACTGTTGTTCATGCCTTGAACAATTTCCACTTCATCTCTTAAATAAATGAAGTTGAATTTGTTATTCGTGAAGTGTTAGCAGATCATGTGATAGAATGACGGGTCATTCCATCTGTCTCAAAAGGTTAATAAAATTTATATACATAAGTCGATCTATAGTGGGATTAATCATATATGGTTCTTAAAATGGGATTATACCTCATATATCATACTGCTTAATATAATAACACTAGTTTCTACTAAACAGGGACTTCCTGTAGGTCAGTGGTAGGCGATAAAGGCCAGTCGCACTTCGGTTGTGGGTTCGATTCCTACAGCCTTGTCCGAAGCGATGGGTTGTCGCCCGCCCTGCAGGTTGTCCTTTTTATAAAACTATATTACTATAACATCCCATCAATAATATCGAAAAAACTTCTATCCTTAAACAATACTAACTTATGTCCAACATAATCCATTCCAATCTTTAGGCTTACCCATAATACTGCAGTCCATTCTCATAACATCAGTATCACTCATATACTGATATGTTATTATAAGTATGAAACAACCCTATTTCTATAAATATTGAATTGAATTGGAGTGGATTATACAATATATCAGAATCAATATGATGTTTTAATAACTATGTATAGTTATTCTTTACACCATTATACCCATCCATGTAAGGTGGTGGTGGAAAATAGATTACACCACGGCGTGGAGACGGTATTCCGTACGTACACACGCGCGGTGATTTCTTTTTCCGTAGGATGGATAGATGGTGAAATAGGGTTGTTTCATACTTATAATAACATATCAGTATATGAGTGATACTGATGTTATTACTTCATAATGAAACAACCTAAGAAGAAGAAGTGGAAGAAGAAATAAAGATGAAAGAATTGGTAACGGTAATTACCTCTTCTTTGAAGCGCCTTTTGGAGACCTCCTCTTAGGGAACTAAAATTGGTCTTTGAGTAAGACCAGAACCTCTAGGATGTTGCTAGGGAAGTGGAGAAGAGATTTTGGCAGGGGTTGGCCGAGCTTGAGTGCTCAAATTGGTGTGAGGAGGAGGGGGAGGAGGTGCCCTTTTATAAGGGAGGAGAGGGGCACCTTAGGAATATCTCAAAATATTATTTTATATTAAAGTCAAAATCGGTTTATAATGGTTCCAAAGGGTCTTATTTCGAAGATAAGGTAGGGATGGGTCGAAATCCTATCAACCAATAGGATTTAGACAAGTTTAGGTTCTTATTTTAACCTTATCAATTAGATTTAACTCTAAGTTAAATAATTTAACTTTTACCGTGTCTTTTTGTTTTCTTTCACTATATGGTTAATACACTTACTATAACATGCCAAACGAACCCCAAATTGTTTATTATTAATATATTTATCCTTATCTAAGTCATTTGGCCGAACATTAGATTTTTAGGAATAAAATAACAATTAATAATATAATATTTGATTTAAAAACTATTTTGTGTCAATTTTGACACTATTTGATATATGACTTTTCTGAAAGTAATAACAGAATTATATGTTCTAACCAAGTTGATTAAATCAACATTAATATATCATAGTAACCTAGAAAATTAGTGGAATTCATAAAAAGTCTTAAATTACATTTATTTTGGTATTTATATTATCAATTTTGTCAATATTTCATTAATAAGATAATTACTGCATCATCTTTGTGTCATAAATAAATTAAATTATTTCATGTCTAAAAATTACAAATAAAATATCATCATTTAGGGAATCTTTTTATATTTCTAATGAATATTTATAGTCGAATTTATCATATGTATAACCCCATATTAAAAATGTTTTAGTGAATAAACTTTGATTTTAACTCTTTTAACCCTTCTTTAAATAAATTAATAATAAATGTCCTAATCTAATCCAAGTGGGCCTAAATGGTCATATTTTATTCCTAAGTTTGTTTTTGGTCGAATTACACTTGTCCAATAGAATTAGGACATGTTCTAGGGTAATATTAATATCATATTTACCCTTAGTTACCCTATTTACTATTAACCGCGGTAAAAAAAAGTAAAAAGTTACTATTCACCAAAAATTATTTTCATCTCATTGAACCACATTTTACTTACTGACATCAACCGTGTCTCTCGGATTTTTGAAATTCCATTCACAGAAGCGGTAAAATTAAGTTTTATGAAAAATTCAGTTTTTTTAACTACCACTTAGTAGTTTCACTATTCATCGAAAATTGATGTTTTTCAGAACAGTGCCAAAATTTCATCCCAAGCTATATTTCATATTCCGAATTCAAAAATGAAGTCTATTTTACCAAATTAATTACATAAAAGTTGCATTAATTAATTTTATAATTAAATCCCGCTGTTAAAACAAATAGCGTGTTTTTAAGAAACAATATCTATCAAAAGATTGACACTTGTTTATGTCTAGTTTAAATGTGAAATTACATCCAATGACCAACATTGTATTAAATTGTAAAAATATATTCTAAATATACTTTAAAACCACTCAAATTAATTATTTATCACTATTAATTATTTCGATTAAAAAAGTTGTTTTTAATTATAATTTAGTAATTTTCACTATTCATTAGAATATGAAAGTTATCCGAAAAGTACCAAAATTTCACCTTAGGCTAAATTCGATACTCCGAATCCAAAAATGAAGTCCATTTTAAAATTTCTAAAATTTAAAAAGTGGTTATTACTATTCATAACGGCTAGTTTTAATAATATTTTAATAGCATATCATTGTTTCGTGAAACTCAGTATTACGTACCACACACGCTATCGAGGAAGGTTGTGATTGCGTGTAATGCAAGGCAAGTCAAGGATGCGTGTTGTGCAAGATCCTTTTGGTGTAGCGTATGACACAAGACATTAGTGAAATAAAAAAGAATATTTCTCATAAAATCTCGGGTTGTTACATTCTACCCCCCTTAAAATGAATTTCGCCCTCGAAATTCGTCGGGGTTATAAATGGTTTACTATTCGAAAGTTTCTTTAATAGAAACCCACATCGTAAAAAGGAATACCAAAACTTGGCTTTAAAAACTAGAGTATGAAATGTAACGATTATCCAAATAAACTAATCACTGGGTTTCCACATAGGTGAAAATATGGATATGGAAGAGAAATCTAACCATCATGTTCTGATGGAGAGTGGTAGAGAACATGGCTATGGAAAAGCCAGTAATCACAAATCCATAAATTTGTGACGATCTAAGGTACCATCTGATTCATCAGGTATAAGATCACTAGGACAACATTTTTGGTTTTCAAGATCATTTCCCTAAAGTTGAAAATTTGAATTAGAATAAATACTTTCTTTATTTTGGTACAATCTCACTGTTGTTCATGCCTTGATCAATTTCCACTTCATCTCTTAAATAAATGAAGTTGAATTTGTTATTCGTGAAGTGTTAGCAGATCATGTGATAGAATGACGGGTCATTCCATCTGTCTCAAAAGGTTAGCAAAATTTATATACATAAGTCGATCTATAGTGGGATTAATCATATATGGTTCTTAAAATGGGCTTATACCTCATATATCATACTGCTTAATATAATAACACTAGTTTCTACTAAACAGGGACTTCTTGTAGGTCAGTGGTAGGCGATAAAGGCCAGTCGCACTTCGGTTGTGGGTTCGATTCCTACAGCCTTGTCCGAAGCGATGGGATGTCGCCCGTCCTGCAGGTTGTCCTTTTTATAAAACTATATTACTATAACATCCCATCAATAATATCGAAAAAACTTCTATCCTTAAACAATACTAACTTATGTCCAACATTATCCATTCCAATCTTTAGGCTTATCCATAATACTGCAGTCCATTCTCATAACATAGTGGAAACGATTACCAGAGATTTAATACTGTCGTTGATCCCCACATATCATAAGATATGTCTTGTTGGTCACATTCCAAACATTCAAAGTCCTTAATCGTGTATTCTCTTGAATAACTTAGTGAAGACATGAGTGCAGTTAAAATTTAACACTTTCCACATACCAAAATCCTCAAAATTCTATATACTCACACCATGATATCACTTAGTCCTTATATCAATCATGAGCTCATGAATACTATCAAACATTTAATTTTCTCCTTATCCCTTCATTATGCGCATATCATCGACATTCCAAAAATATCTGAATAACCTTTCATGGATAGTGGTACCATTAATCATACACTTTCATAACTCAAGGAAAGACAACAGTGTAACAATCCTCAGATGTCTCTTTATTCCATAGTACCATGAGATTTCTTATACAACATTACACATGATAAACATGTAATCATTCCACAACATTCTTAAACCATTGACCGAGCTTCAACAATTCTTTCATCTCACATATCATTTGTAGTCTCTTCATCATCATCCACATAAATACTACCCATATGACCATACTGATTCTCTTCATGAGTCTTTCCCTTAGGGCATTGGTTTGCATAATGCCCATACATTCCACATTTAAAACACTTAACCATTTTTGATGTCGTAGCAATACCATTATCCTCATCCATGGTGTTAACTGAACCTTTTCCTTTGCACTTACTTGCTTTGTGTCCTTCTTTTCCACACCCAAAGCATCTTCCAGTTCCCTTGAAACATTCTCCTTGATGCCTCTTCCCACATGATTTACATAGGGGAAATTGAACTTTCTTTCCTCTATGGTCATCATGAAACTCCATCTTTCTCTTATTAGCCGAGTCAGGAAACTTACCAAATTTTACTTTATTGATCATATTATGAGATTGCTGATTCGGCATAATAATGATGTTTGGACTTCCAAATCCCATTTCATTTGGTTGCTCATAAAGAATATCATTCCATTGTCCATCATATCCTCCATTATCGTGAATCATCTTGTTTCCAGCCATTTTCTAAAACCCAAAAAGAATAGTGTGAGAGGCAAAAATCATGCTAGGGAAAACAACATAATAAAGGGGGAGTACCTTCAATATCCAACATCTTAGGTTTAATTCTATGATCGTTAGCGTAATTCTATTACTATAACCTATACGTATACTTATCCCTAGGGACATCCCTAGACATACCTTAGAAATATCTCTAGGGATCTCACTAACATTTTCGCATCCTAGTTTCCAAAGGTTGACTAAACCTTTCCTCTGATACCAACTGTAAAGACCCGAAGCCTAACGTACATGAACATTACATTACTTTTGCGGAATACTTAATACATAACAAAAATATACACACAAGGATCGTAATAGTTTAGTGTCTTTGGAAACTCGGAATGTAATCTTCTAATCCTGGTGAAAGATCTTCAAAATCTCCCACAAAGATCTTCCTTTTTTTATACCAAAAACCTTTCTTTATATCCTGGGGAAAATAAAACATAAAAGGGTGAGCTCAAATGCTCAGTAAGGGTAAACAAAAGAAATATCAATCACATAATTTTCATAAGAACATAACATTTTTGGAAATCTTAACCTGCAAAAGAGAGCATAATTTCATAACATGGGATAAATCATAGTAGTGAAAATGAAACCCTTACTTAAAACATTACTCATTGTGGCATACACACATAATCATAGAGAATCATTTCTTGTTAGTCAAGACTCATTGCCAAGACTATCTTAGTGGACAAAGTCCCTTTCTGAATCGAGTAATCCTCGTTTCAGTCCTGTTTCACTGAACCGGTATAACCTACCATTCCAGCCATGTCTATCTCATGAGATATGAAATCTTTACCCAATGCATTGGAGGGAGATATAGGTCCCACCCATCTCTTAATGAATCCTTTCTTATGTGTGCCACAAAATCATAAATCATACATCATTGCATAACCCATGTAATAAAAATGGGATTTTTAAACAACATGACATCATAAAACCATTCATATAAGATAAAGGAATTCATAAACATAATTTCATCACAACATAGTCAAATCAACGTAAAAATATGGATAGAAACAGAACCCTTTATTATCTTATATGGAAAATAATTTTGATAAAACACTTGAATTGAATTCTTGAGGAAAATATCCTTTCTTCTTCAAAATCAATTTCTTTTCACAAAACATCATGCAATTTTAAAAGAAAGAGATTTTATTGAAAATAGTCATGAAATCTTTTAGAGGACGCTTCATGAAAATAAGGCTTTATAAAACAGTATAAATCCGTTCGTTCCGTATAAGTTAAAAAAAACATTCTTCGTACTTTTGTCGGAAAAGTCAAAAAGTACCTCGTACGAAAAACGAAAAAAGATTCCTTTCATATCCTTTACTAAAAACTCATAGAAGGGTAAAATTTGATTTAAACAATTGTAGGTGGATTGAAATAATATTACATATTGAGGGAACATGGATGTGGATGATAAAATACACCCCAGTAAATACTTACGAATAAACAATCTCGGATAAAAATGAGATTGTGATATTTCCCTTACCTTAGGTCCGACTTGCTTTGTACGTGTCCGAAACTCCTGTATAATGATTTAAATAATGTCATTCACTTATTACAGAATCATATTCACTGTTATTATATCATATATGGTTCACTTATGACTTTATATTACCCGTTCTTTTGTAAATTCCACGTTAAAGAAGCGTTTTGGGTAAAATCGTTTCATTTTATCGTAGGTGTTTTGACTTGTTGTTCTTGACATTATTATTACTTATATCATGATTTACTTACTTCCAGAATATAAAATATGATTTATATATCATATATATTCAGTATATATATATATATATAATAGGTAGATAAATAAAATGAAAAACACCGTTCATGGAGACGGTAGTCCGTACGTACGCATGAACGCTGTTTTCCTTTCCTTATTGTCTTGAAATGGAAGTAAGTAGATGACATACATATGTATATATATACATAAATCCAGTAGCTTTATAATGTCATATATTTCATTATTATTTCTTATATATACATTATAATCATTCTTAAATGGTTAACATGGAGAATGAATCTCATCGCGTCGTGGAGACGGTATTCCGTACGTACGCACGAGCGATGATATCATTTCTATAAATATTGAATTGAATTGGAGTGGATTATACAATATATCAGAATCAATATGATGTTTTAATAACTATGTATAGTTATTCTTTACACCATTATACCCATCCATGTAAGGTGGTGGTGGAAAATAGATTACACCACGGCGTGGAGACGGTATTCCGTACGTACGCACGCGCGGTGATTTCTTTTTCCGTAGGATGGATAGATGGTGAAATAGGGTTGTTTCATACTTATAATAACATATAATTATATGAGTGATACTGATGTAATTACTTCATAATGAAACAACCTAAGAAGAAGAAGTGGAAGAAGAAATAAAGATGAAAGAATTGGTAACGGTAATTACCTCTTCTTTGAAGCGCCTTTTGGAGACCTCCTCTTAGGGAACTAAAATTGGTCTTTGAGTAAGACCAGAACCTCTAGGATGTTGCTAGGGAAGTGGAGAAGAGATTTTGGCAGGGGTTGGCCGAGCTTGAGTGCTCAAATTGGTGTGAGGAGGAGGGGGAGGAGGTGCCCTTTTATAAGGGAGGAGAGGGGCACCTTAGGAATATCTCAAAATATTATTTTATATTAAAGTCAAAATCGGTTTATAATGGTTCCAAAGGGTCTTATTTAGAAGATAAGGTGGGGATGGGTCGAAATCCTATCAACCAATAGGATTTAGACAAGTTTAGGTTCTTATTTTAACCTTATCAATTAGATTTAACTCTAAGTTAAATAATTTAACTTTTACCGTGTCTTTTTGTTTTCTTTCACTATATGGTTAATACACTTACTATAAAATGCCAAAAGAACCCCAAATTGTTTATTATTAATATATATATCCTTATCTAAGTCATTTGGCCGAACATTAGATTTTTAGGAATAAAATAACAATTAATAATATAATATTTTATTTAAAAACTATTTTGTGTTAATTTTGACACTATTTGATATATGATTTTTCTGAAAGTAATAACAGAATTATATGTTCTAACCAAGTTGATTAAATCAACATTAATATATCATAGTAACCTAGAAAATTAGTGTAATTCATAAAAAGTCTTAAATTACATTTATTTTGGTATTTATATTATCAATTTTGTCATTATTTCATTAATAAGATAATTACTGCATCATCTTTGTGTCATAAATAAATTAAATTATTTGATGTCTAAAAATTACAAATAAAATATCATCATGTGGGGAATCTTTTTAGATTTCTAATGAATATTTATAGTCGAATTTATCGTATGTATAACCCCATATTAAAAATGTTTTAGTGAATAAACTTTGATTTTAACTCTTTTAACCCTTCTTTAAATAAATTAATAATAAATGTCCTAATCTAATCCAAGTGGGCCTAAATGGTCATATTTTATTCCTAAGTTTGTTTTTGGTCGAATTACACTTGTCCAATAGAATTAGGACATGTGTTAGGGTAATATTAATATCATATTTACCCTTAGTTACCCTATTTACTATTAACCGCGGTAAAAAAAGTAAACAGTTACTATTCACCAAAAATTATTTTCATCTCATTGAACCACATTTTACTTACTGACATCAACCGTGTCTCTCGGATTTTTGAAATTCCATTCACAGAAGCGGTAAAATTAAGTTTTATGAAAAATTCAGTTTTTTTAACTACCACTTAGTAGTTTCACTATTCATCGAAAATTGATGTTTTTCAGAACAGTGCCAAAATTTCATCCCAAGCTATATTTCATATTCCGAATTCAAAAATGAAGTCTATTTTACCAAATTCATTACATAAAAGTTGAATTAATTAATTTTATAATTAAATCCCGCTGTTAAAAAAAATAGCGTGTTTTTAAGAAACAATATCTATCAAAAGATTGACACTTGTTTATGTCTAGTTTAAATGTGAAATTACATCCAATGACCAACATTGTATTAAATTGTAAAAATATATTCTAAATATACTTTAAAACCACTCAAATTAATTATTTATCACTATTAATTATTTCGATTAAAAAAGTTGTTTTTAATTATAATTTAGTAATTTTCACTATTCATCAGAATATGAAAGTTATCCGAAAAGTACCAAAATTTCACCTTAGGCTAAATTCGATACTCCGAATCCAAAAATGAAGTCCATTTTAAAATTTCTAAAATTTAAAAAGTGGTTATTACTATTCATAATGGGTAGTTTTAATAATATTTTAATAGCATATCATTGTTTCGTGAAACTCAGTATTACGTACCACACACGCTATCGAGGAAGGTTGCGATTGCGTGTAATGCAAGGCAAGTCAAGGATGCGTGTTGTGCAAGCTCCTTTTGGTGTAGCGTACAACACAAGACATTAGTGAAATAAAAAAGAATATTTTTCATAAAATCTCGGGTTGTTACATATAGTGTAGGGGCAGCATAGAGCACTAGGGTAGCCCAGGTAGGGCTGGTGCTCTGCTTATGGTGTGCACGGTCACATGGCATGGGAGTACCTGACTAGACATGTTGAGAATCCCACAAAAATATCTAATAGACCACCATGGTAGAGACAACACCATGATCAAGGATCCCCCAGGCATGGAGAAGGTATTCCCTAGGGATATAGAGCTAACCGTGGAGTATGAGGAGCTACAGGTGGCAGACTGTGCTATGTGGTCCTCCCACCACTACCACCAGGTGTCCCACGTTAGGCTCGAGGAGATGGTGGTCGGGACCACCGATAGTTGTAAGCTTTGGATGATTATGATCCTACAATAAACATGGTGATTCGACGTATGATCTATGTTTATTTCACTATGTACTTAGTATTAGTATACATAGGTTCTATAAATACTTTTATCTCTCAAATCTTCATGTGGGAGTTGGAGCACCTAGTAGAGATTCTAGCACAGTAGCTTTGTCTTGATGTTCCTATAGAGAATGCTTCTTCTATGTATTTCATCTATCGATAGTTCTAGATATATCTTCGGTAAGAGGGGTTCACTTGTGACATTTTTATCATCAAAATGTAACCCTAGGACATCATCTTGGACATGTATTGGATTTCCATGTTTTGATCCCAGATCGACTATCACCGCAGACTAGTCAAATATCTACGCACTCATTGGATGAGTTTCTCCTTTTTTGGTGATAGAGACCTCATAGTAAGACAAACATGTGTTATGAGAACAATGATACATCTTATTACCCATCCATTGTGAAGTGTAACCCTTGGTGCAAGAGACTCTTCAAGCATCTCAGTTCCTTCACTTGTGGATGACTATGTGAATATATTCCTTAAAGACGTTCTTGGACTACCTTTGATGAATGATATGAAGTTTTTTATAGAATTACATCCTAGGTCTACCCAAATATCTCCTGTGGCATATCAACTGCAACCTACTAAGATCCAGGAGCTTCATTTGTAGTTGTAGAACCATTCTAAGAAAGGTTTCATGAGACCCAGTGTGTCCCCCTGGTTATGCCAAGTTATGTTTGTTAAAAAGGCAGACACTAACTTGCTATTTTTCATAGATTATCGCTGCTTGAACCATGAAAAAATAAATAAATAATCACCCCTTGACAAGAATTGATAATCTCTTTGATCAGTTTTGAGGTGTGATATGGTTCTCCAAGATCGATCTTTGGTCTGGCTACCACCAGTTGTAGGTTCGCGAGGCTGATATTCGAAAGTATGATTTTTGATGTCTCTATAGACACTATAAGTTCTTAGTGATGCACTTTTGTGTGAAAATTGACCCTAACATATTTATGGATTTTATGAACCAGATATTCTAGCTATAATGAGACCATTTTTTTGTTGTCTTCGTAAATAATATAGTTTTTTACACTGTGGTATAGGAGGATCATGAAAAACACTTGAGGATTGGTCTTGATTTTTTTCAGGAGCACCAACTTTATGGAAAGATATAAAACTATCCATTATTGATATAAGAGAATTACTTTATAGGTAATTCCATTTCTAAAAATGTTTTATCTGTGGATCTAGCAATGATAAATGTAGTGCTGTCATGGGATCCACCCAACAATGTGTAAGAGGTGTGGATCATTCTTGGTTTGGAAAGGTACTATAAGAGATTTGTGGCATAATTTTCCATAATTTCATCCCATTTGACCACCCTAATGTAGAAGGAACATCCATTTACATGGCCAAAATAGTTCCATATGGCCTTTTAGGATTTTAGGAAAAGGATGATGAGCACTCTAGTGTTGAGGCTACCAGAGGAAGGCATTGAGTTCATAGTGTATTGTGATGCCTTAGGAGCTGGACTCGATTTCTTGTTGATATAATGATAGGTAGCCGCCACATATGGGTCGAGGTATTTAAGACCCCAAGAGATGAACTATGTGACTCGTGACCAAGATATGGAAATAGTAGTATAAATTTAGAGGATGTAGAGACACTAACATATAGGAGAGAGATTTTTGGCATACTCATACCCCTAGAGTCTCAGGTACGTCTTCACTCAGAGAGACCTAAATCAGAGATAATAAAATTGATTGGAGTTCTTATAAGATTACGAATTAAATATTTTCTATACTATATGAATGGGAGAATTTTTATAAGATGGCCTTATTAGTATATCTTAGGCTTACTTAGTGGAGGACTCTTTAGAGTAGTTAGCTTCCCTGCAGCTGGATCTGGTGGAGTAGGAGGTTCGAAATTTTAATTCTTCTATGGTGTTGACTATTTTTTACCTCGAGAATGTGAGATAGTACTAGTTGAGAGACATTGGATATGAGGTCCTGCATGATTAGATATCCATAGGTGACACACAAGATGGATATTATGAAGGATGGAATCATGAGATCTTGTTCCAGGGGAGAATTGTGGTTCCATTCTCTATGCGTGAAGAGGTGATGTGATAGTTCCACACTTACCCTTAGTTGTTCATCCCGGTGTGGGGATGATGTAAAAAGACTTTTAATGGTAGTTTGTGTGGTCCAACATGATCCAAACCATATACTATTTGCCTCACGGTGCCTCACCTTCAAGTATGTGAATGTTGAAGACCATATTCTTACACGATTGTTGCATCCTCTTGAGATCCCAGAGTGGAAATGGGGTGACATATACATTGACTTCATCATATGGATTTTGTGCAAATAAAAGGGACATGAAACCATTTGGGTGATTATGGATTGAACCATGATGTTAGGGAACTTTATTTCTATCAAGGATCAGAGTTTTATGGAGTGTTTAGGGAAATTTTATGTATGGGAAATCATCTTCCTTCATAGGGAATCTTTGAATATTATCTCCGGTCGGGATGTACAGTTTACGTCACGATTATAAAGAGGCTTACAAGAGGAATTCCTGACCCGATTTTTTATGATCATAGCCTCTCACCCCCATACCAATGGGTAGAAAAATTTCAGTATCGAGGTGCTAGAGGATATACTAAGGGTTTGTGTGTGGGATTTTGGTCGGAGTTGGGATGATCACCTGCCCTTATTAGATTTTGCATACAACAACAACGTCCACTCTACTATCAGCACATCACCATCTAAGGCCCTATATATGAGACTCTGTAGGTCACCCTTATTATAGATGGAGATTGAAGAGTCATCTATTATGGTTTTAGTGTTGTTTCAAGAAACAATAGAGAAAGTTCAAGTCATCTGTGAATGGATGAAGACAACCTAGGGTTGATATAAATATTATGTATATCATCATCATGGATCCTTGGATTTCATCCTGGAAGACAAAGTTTTCATGTGAGTCCCCTAGTTATGTAAAATCTATAGGTTTTCCAATGGATGAAATCTTTCCCCAATGTTCATGGGGCCCTTCAAGACTCTGCAGCGAGTTGGAGAGGTTTCATAATGAATCACTTTAACCCCACACCCGGAGCGGGTGTAAAACATCTTTCATGTTCCAAAGATGAAGAAATAGGTGAAATATTCTACGCACGTCATTGAATGGTGTGGGCTAGAAATTGAGGATGGATCCACCTTTGTAGAGAACCCTATGGTGATTAAGGACAGACTGAAGTGGACCTTGTGAAGATAGACCATCCCTCTGGTTCACGTGTTGTGGAAGCATAGAAACATACAAAAGAGTTCATATGAGCAGGAGGGAAAGATTCAGGCTAAGTATCCTGTTTTTTTACTTTTTAGGAGATAAAAATATAAAAGTATGGAATGATTTATAGACCTGGATTTTTTCCCTGTAAGTCCTAGAAATACTTCTAAATATATTTCCCAAGGTGGTCACTGAGACAATGTGTGATTTTGAGGCCCGATGTTCCTAAAATTAATTTTATAAAAAAAATTTATATATTGTATATTGAACTTGATTTTTTATCTAAAAAATGGGATTACTACTAAAGAGTTGATCAGATAGAAAATTTTCAACCATAGTTAAGTAGGGAAAGGAATTTTTTCCCTCAGCACGACATAAAATGAGTCAGCATGGGATGTTTAGACCCCTAGATCATCAGAAGTTCATTTAAGTGAATTAAATAATTAATTTATTAATTAATTTCATTTTTACCTAATTAAAATATATATGTAGGTCTTTAAGGAAATTTGTCCAAGTTTGGCTCATGTTCAACCATTCGCCAACAATATCTATCTCTTCCTCCTCCATTGGAGATGAATGATGAACATATGATTCAAGGAAGATTGAAGCACAACAAAAAAATAGATCCTCCTCCCCCATCAGTGGATGCATTCTTCAAAAAATAATTATCCAAACAAAAGGTAAGATTCTTCATGTGGTGTTTTCTCCCTTTTGATTAAATGTTTGAGTAGTTTCATTCAGTTTCTTTAATTTGTTCCTTTTACAAATATTATATTCTCCCAAGAACATAGAATATTTTTTTTTTCTTTGCTTTTTATTACCCTAGGAGAAAATCATTGATCATTGGCTAATAATACTTGGATAATTATTGTAAATCCTTTTTGTGTGCTGTTATTCCTCTATTCTTCACGTTTTTCACCGTTGGAACACCATGGTTCCCGAATAGATGGTTTTTAGGCATCCCCAGCTTGATCAGGTGTTTAGATTAGTGGTGGGTTGATGAATCATCAATGGTTTTACGATTCGATCATGTATATAGAAATCTTGTGAGGCAATGATGACCGATCCGATAGTCAATCTTTGAGATCACACAGAATAGAGGTGCAGCGGTGTGAGATACAATGGACCAAACCCCCATTGACAAATGAGGTCGATTCCTGGCGAGCAACGATGGGGATCCATGTTTTTTAACTTGATCCTGTGTTTTAGGATTGTTTCAAATAATTATCCAAGGTGGGTTGAATAGATTCCTTGCATGAATGAAGACTAGGAGAAATTTATAGACACTAGAAAAATACCAACTACACGTCATGCTGAATAAAGAACACATAGTGTGTATCCCCCTCAGAAAAGTTGATAAGATTTTGAAGAATTTAAGGGTAGTTTGGCATGCGGTACACCCTTACAGGTAGTGTACCCCTTCCCTAGTTGGAGAATCCATTTGATGGGTGACACATATGAGGATTCTTTGTTGAAGTATACAGACATGGGTTATCCACATAAACAGTATTCCATGTGGCCCTACATGCCATGTACCAAAGTACATGAACACGGGGTCCATGTACACAAACATGGCCCACAGACATGGCTTGTTCCTCGAATACATGAGACACACCATGTAGTCCACCTACATGGAGTGTACCCCTTACATGAATGGTACCCATATAGAGACTAGAGAAATATCTAGATAGTGAAAAGGGACCACACACCATGTGGGTCCCTTAACATGCCATATATTATTTGATCTATTCTGAGTGATCATCGAATTTCCATATCTCCTACATTTAAACTTATATTTTGGCTCACAAGATGGATATTATGAGTGTTTTTACATGTAGAATGTGATGGTTCCCTTAAAAAGATTTTGGGATATGATGTGAAATGTTCTTGGTTTGGTACATGGTGAGGCAGTACTTGATAATGGAATAAATCATACAAAATTAGTAGAGATGTACTGGGATTACCCTCCAACATGTCTAGGTAGTGGAATTACTCAATGGTTGATTTGGGAATACCCTATGGATGGGATGGGAACTGGTGTTCCTAGAATATATTTCTTGATTTACCCTCCAGTAGAACTGGATAGTGGATTTCCTCAATTTTTTGGAATTACCCTATAGCAGGGCTGGGAAATGGCGTTCCCCAATGATATCTTCTTGGAATAATCCTTCAGCTAGTCTGGATAGTGGAATTTCTCTCATGACTCATTGGGATTTTCCGTCTAGTAGGACTAGGTAGTGGAGTTCCCTGATGACATTCTCGATTGGTACCCTCAAGCTAGCTTGGGTAGTGGCATTCCTGGGTGACTACCAATTTGGAATCCTCCTAGTGTACTAGGGCATAATATCCTTTCCTAAAACTGGTAACCCCTTGACTGTGTGACATTGAGAAGAAATGTTTTTTTGTACCTTTAAGATCATGAGAAAAAGGGATGATTTCCCCATTCAAACACATTCTTGTGATGTGACATGAAATAGTGCTGGAAAGTTAGTGCCACCCATAGAGGATAGTAAAAAGGTGTGGATATTGAGTCCCTTAGACTTGTGTGTCCTAGGTAGATGTATGAGGTGTTGGGCATCTTAAATGTGCTCACCTTGGAGCTATTATCTACTCTTATTCTCGGGATGCACTGTGAGATGGATACCCCCTTACTCTCTGGTTTGGGTTTCTTTGAATGAGAATATATAAATATATATCCTCTTTATGTACCAATTCATTGGATTTTTATTACTCTCTTTCTAAGAGAGATGAAGATATGTGGTGTATACCAAATTGTTTTCATGTCTATATTCTCATAGTTGGAAAAGTATTCTCTCTTAATATAGGTATCTAAGACTCAATGAGAAGTTTATATTCTCACCATTTATATCTCCTTTTATTTGGATGAGTTTACACTCACTCTCTTGTTGGGTTGATCTGTGCTATTTTTATCATACCTACTTCTGTTTTTTGTTTTCTTCTTCAGTTGAATCTCTTACTGCTCCCCCTCCCTTTTCGGGTGTCCTACTAGGTATGTATATACTCACCTATGCATGGGATTTTCCTAACACATGTTGTGTCTTTTGAAGATGGAGAACATGTTAATCGTGACTTCAATAGAGCATAGGGATACAGACAGATTGGACCACATATGGTGTTCATAGCTTGGGATACTAGATCTTGGCTCTCAGTTGTTTACACTTTTCTAGTTTTGTTAGGTTGGGACATATTTTCTGGATCGGATTATATTTTTCTCTTTCTTTATTTCAGTTTACACTACAATACTTTGTATTGTTTATAGGTCCATGCATAAGCAGTTTATTTATAGGAGTGTTTCATATTTTATTTCATCTCGTCTTCACTTTTTCATTGAGTTGGTTGTGTTCAAGTGTACAGGTTTTACGGAAATGGAGTCCCCAGGTTAGTTATTCCTTTGGAATTTGTCACCACCCCCTAGTATATGGAGGTGGTCTTGGGGTAGTCACAACTCCATATCTATCTTGGGTCGGGTCACGACTGTAAGGTGCATGATGGTGGGACTATCACGAGGTGGTTTGGTCAATCGAGTTTTGGTCGTGATCTCAATGGGATTGCACATTTACCATAAATATTTTCTTTAATTCTTAAGTTGTTGGATATCATATTGGGATTGGTCAAGGGTAAACCCAATGAAGATATCTCCCTTAGAAGATCTGATAAATGGGCTTCATAGTTTATGGTCCTACTGGTTGAGGTCATCACTTAGTTTTTCATTGTAAATTGGATTTTTATAACCCTATATTTATATTGCTCATATGATCATTGTTCAAGGGATATATTATTAGTTGTATTGATGATAAACAGAATTTGAAATAGAAAATAATAAAACCAAAGTATTTCATGTGTTTTTTATAACAATAATACATAATAATTAATTTTAATTAAAATAAAAGGGGAATTTTATTTATAACAGTTCATTTAATTACACAACAACCCCTAGATATTGGGGAATGAACTTGGTGTTAGTGTCACCATGACTCAAGTTCCATTTTGGAAACCATGTCAAAGTTTCTATAAGTGGTATCATAGTGGGGTTTATGAAAATTTATACTTGTTCAATATTTGATATTTCATGTGAAGAATGTCATATATTGCTTCTTTTCCATTCATATATGTTTTAGTTTTCTTCATACATGATAAATTGTGTGTGATATCTTCCAATATATGAATTATTATAGAGAACCTATTAATTTCCATCAATAAAGTGATCTTGAAATAAGAAATAGTTTACTAACAAGATTGATAATCCAATGCTTGTAGGGGAATGTAATACTTTTAATTGTTCTTTAGTTTGGGTTTTTTAAATGAATTGATTTATGTTGTGAAATAGTTTTGTGAACCTATATTCTAATATTAATGAGTGAGATTTTCTTTTTAAATAATGTTTTGTATTACAATTAATTCCATGAAAATCATGGTTTTTTAAAGGGTGGCCTTTGATTTTTAATTTTGAAAAGAGAAGGAAGTTGGGGAAAAGTTCAATTTCATTTTCTTATGTTTTTTAAAAGGTACGTGTTATTTAAATATAGATGTTAACTAGAAATTATTACTTTTTGAAAGTTAAGTGGAAATATATTTTGAAAAGGGATAACCAAATTAAATGGTTATTCTTTATAAGAAAACTAAAAATGTTTTTTTTTTCAAAGTGGAATTTAGGAATAATATAATTTATGAAAATTAATTTTTTTTAAATTTTTTTTTCATGTTTCTATTGAAAAACAATTTGGGTTTTCTAATAAACTTAGTTGATTAAGTTTTTGATAAATTGTAAAATTTAGTTTCAAAATTGGATATGAAGTCCTAAAATAATGATATAGTGGGGAGAGACTTACATTATTGGTAAATTTATTTTTTTAATGTTATATAATGGGTTTTAAGGGTGTTCAAGTAACTTTTTAATTGAAATATAGTGGTTTTCTATGTATTATGTCAGTTGGGGGATTTGTGCATCGGAAGCATACTGAATTTTAGGATGTATCTTAATTTGTTAATTTTTTGGTTTTCCTCATAGATATTAGGATATTTTCGGGATTTGTGTTTTAATTTTTATTCAAGTTTTTTGAATATACTATATGGTGAATTATTTGGTAAATGAAGTATAGATTCAATTAAGAATTAAGGATGTAATGAGTAGTGTATTTTGGGTGAGAATCTCCTTAGAAATTTTTATCCCAACAAAGTTAAATACAGTAAGAGGGGGTGAATTAGGGTATCATAGAGTAAAACTACTACCCCTTTATGTCTTGTTCTATCATTTAAAAACACTCTTATATCCCATTCCAATAGTAATGAATGATAAGAAATGGAAGAATTCATGAAACATGGAAATTTTACATTGTTAGCCCATACTAGGCTACATCCAAGGAGAATAGAAAGGAAATGTCCCTAACTTTCATGCAACATTTATGTTTTATAATAGAACTCATAACTTGTCTAAAACATGTCTATTTTTTCAAAGAACTCCCACTAACCTGAAACTTTTATATTTTTTCATGGACCTTCCAACTTTAATGCAACTTTTATATTTTTATGTAACTCCTTTGGTCTTATAGACACAACTACCTTTTCTTCGTGCAATTAACACTTGATTCATTACTGAATGAAATGAACATATTTCTTAAACACTTGCATGATTAAAATCCCAAATATTTTCTAAGTGTGAACTTGTTAAATTGGGATGGGTAGCCACCTAGTTTTAGACATGACTGTCCCTATATGTATCTTCCTTGTGAAAGTTTCACTACACACAAATATTTTTTGTTTTATCACATAACCCCCAAATTTTTCACAAATATTTTTGAGATCTAATATTTTAGTGATTTTATATCACCTTTATCATTTAACTCCATATATATTTCGAGAAAAAGCACAAATTTTACTACATCATGCAACTCTTCCTTTCACAATGTTTTAGAAATTGTGTACAACAGATTCCTTTGTTGTATTTGGATGTGGTGGTATTGAATTTTCACTTGTGTGAAACTTTTCAAAACACCTTCACCCTGGTATGAAACTTTTTTCTTTTACATGAAAAACATTCCTTTTTAAAAAACACATTTTTCCTTCCTCCTAATTTTGGTCCCTAAAAATTTGGAAAATAGTATGAAATGCCACCATCTTTTATATGCAATTCTATGTATCACATCTATAATTACTTTGAATTAGATCTATATTGATAGACCTTATATATAACCTCTCTATAACTCTACAAACTGACCTTGGAAACCTTATATTTCAATAAACACAATCAACCCAAAACCCCTACAAATTTACTATGTGGTATTTTTTCCAACAATATCCCCCTTTGGGTTTTTTGAAAACTCTTTACTCTTTGACACCATGTTAAAGCTTTCTCCATATTCTACCAAAATTAACTTCTTGTGATTCTAGATAGCGATTAAAATTTACTCAACACACACTCTAGGACCACATGAGTCATGATCGGCATGTGAAATAAGAGTACCATGAAAATTTCACCAATGAATAACTTCATTCCAAAACCAGTTAATAGATTTCATCATGAAACTCATATTTCATGATGTATAAAATTTGATCAGTCATCTTTAGCATCATCAAATTTAAAGAAAAACCTTCTTCCCTGCACCCTTATAAGATTCTACCCATATCTTAATCTAGATATTTTCTCCCTCTTTATCAATGAACCAAGAGGACACTCAGTTTTTTCTACAACATTTTAAAGAACATAGATCAACACATAAGAGAAAAACAAACCATTCCTAGGAGATAGGGGGTCCCACATCCATTGTTTTATGTGTTGGGATTTCACTGAACACCAAGATCAAGTCAATGATGTTTAATTACTTCTTTGGGAAAGGCCTTCGTTAGAATTTCTGCAACCTGTAGTTTTGTAGGCACATACTCTGACTTCACAATCACATTTTCCACATTCTACTTGATAAAATGATACATGATTATATGTTCTTCATCCATAAGTGATGTAATGAATTTTTTATAATATTTATATCACTTAAATTATGTCAATTTATTTTGATAAATACTTCACTTCAACTCCCATATCATAATGTTGTTTCTTTATCCACAATAAATGTATGCCATTTTGAGTAAATGAAACATAAGCAGCTTCTATGGTGATCAATGAAATGAAATATTGATTAATTATTAGCCAAGATATAAAAAATACACCATGATAGAATTTACCACCTAATTTTGATTTTATATAATCTTTTAATCTAGTCCAATCTGTATCTGTATAGCCCAATAATTTTTTATGATATTTTACATTATATAGAAAACTAAAATCCACCATTTCCTTGATATACTGAAGTATTCATTTTCTACTTTAAGTATATTTCATTATGATTTATTTAATATAATGCTACTTGGAATATAGAAAAGATAATATTAGGTATTGTTTTTGTCATGTACGATAGACTACTAATGATATTCTTATATTTTGTGACATTAACCACATTGCCTTCATCATCTCATGATAGTTTCATCTGGATAGCCACTGGAGTCATCATATCCTTGTAATTATTCAATACAAATCTTTTCAAAACGTCATTAGAATTTTTTTATTGATAAATATATGTTTCATTTATTCTTTGGGTCACTTATATACAATGGAAATTGTTAGTTCACTAATCATTTACATTTTCAACTCACATTTCATGAATTCTATGAAATATTTGCACCATTCTTCATTTAATCGATGAAATATTATGTTGTTGATATACACTATAACAATCATACATTTATTTTTTTCATTGTTGAAATGGATATTATAATCACATCCCCCATGCTGAAGACTGATCTTTTTTCAAAAACCGATCAAGTATTGAATAACAGGCTCTCGATGCTTTCTTCAACACATAAAAATATATTCTTAGAAAAAAACTCTATTATCATCCTCAAGAATCAGAAAAACATAAGGTTTCTCAATATATACTTATTATTATAGAACCCAATTCCAAAATGTTGACTTGATATCCATCCCGAATACATTTAATTTCCTATGCACAGTTATGGCAAAGAATAGACGATTAATATTGATCTTTGAAATAGGTTAAAATGCATCATCAATATATATTTCCTTGAACTATGAGTATCTATTACACACTAGTCATTCATTGTTCTGAATTACCAATTAATCTTCATTTAGTTTATTCTAGAAGACCCATTTGTTCTTGATGACATTTTTATCTTTCAGTCTTGAAATAATCACCCATGTATGATTCTTATCAATTTGATCAAGATATTCATTTATAGCCTGAACCCAAGTCTCATATTCAGTTATTTCATAAAAACATTTAGTCTTGACCTGAGATAGGAAGTATTCGAACTATAAATTCTTCATCCTCCATGTTTAAACAATCACTTCCTGATAACTAATTATTCTTTTTCTATCAAATTCAACATGATTATTAGGCTTTCATGTAGATATAGATTTGAATTTCTTCTTCTCATCATCGGTATATTCTTCTTAATCATCATATTACACTTATACTCCCCTTGATTTTCTTACCTCTAAATCACTATCATTAGGAAACTATTCACTATGTTGTGAATATACTATTCATTCTATACTATAGAGACATTATTTATTTCAACTAATTTTCCTAGAAAATTGTTGAAAAAATTGTAATATTTTATTTTTCTTAAAAATCCAAGGAATAAACCCTCATATCCATGGGATTCAAATTCCTTTTCTCTCCCCTTATTGTGAATAAAACACTTACTTTTAATGACTTGATGGTATTTCAATGTTGGGTTATTTCTGTGCCACATTCTGTATGGAGTCTTTTCTTCCATAAGACAATACAAATTCCTATTTGATATGTTGATAGATGTTAATATTAATTCCTTCCAAAATTTATCTCATAGGTACTTTTCAATAATCATTATTATGTCCATGTTGATTATGATCTGATTTCTCTTCTAAACCAATCAATTTTGTTGATGAGTTATCATCTACAAAATGTTATGCCTTGTCCTATATTAGGAGAGATAATATTCCACTTGGATATTTTTTTAATTTTATACAATTATTAGTAGGAAACATCAGAATCATTTATCAAATAATCCTTTTTAGATTCCCTCTGATGCTGCTTTATGAAATTGAACACATTAGGCTTGTCAGAAATGAAAAATACCAATACAATCCTACTGAAATAATCAATTAAGAGAAGACAATACATCTTCCTGTCAATGGATCATGGTGATATAGGTCCCCACACATCTACATGAACCAATTCAAGCACTCTATTTTATATTTGTTTCTTTTCCTTGTATGTATTTCTAATTATCTTCCCTTGTTTTCAAGTATCACATGTGTTTGTATGATCATGTGATAGGTTGAGGAGATATTGATCTACAACACGTTTGACCATATCTTCCATGTATGGTGGGAAAAAATGTCCAAGAATTTTATGTCACAACCTATTTTCCTTCTCTTTATATAAAAAGAAAATATCATCTTCTGCACTCAAAAGGTAGAGATTACCATTCATTTTCTTTCCATATAAAAAACTATATCATATTCTCCCTTGATTATACACAACTTATTAGTAAAGCTTATATCATCACCTGGGTCACATAGTTGACTAACACGAAGAATGTTATGACTGATACCAATGACAAGCAAGGCACACATCCCATATCTTTTCCCCAAATTTGGATTTTCATGAGCCAACAATATTCAAGCCTTAATAATTTCTAAATTTGAAGACGCCCTCCTTTTTTTATTCGATTCCTATAACAAGATAATTATTTACTATCATGTGGGATGTGCATCCACTATTATTATCCATACAACAGTACAATTTGATGCTTTAAAGTAAATCTCTACAACCACTACATACTCATATAATTTATTTTTAATCCTAATCTTTAACTTTATAACCCTTATAGATTGATAATCATGATCTTCCTAAAATTATAATGGACTATATTAATCTTTTAGAGATGAATATCAATTTTTTGTCTTCAAGTCATTTGATGATACATTGATCTGCTGCTTAAGAACACCTTTAGTCTACTTCATCACATTCCTCTACATTTTTTATGAGAAATATATTGAAATGTTTTTAAATCATCCACACTAGAAATAGTGACCCTCAAAATCAGTCTCAAAATATTGAACTCTATATGGAAACCTTTTTTCTCTTGTTCCCTTTGGTTCATTTTGGCTATGGAATAAAAATTTTTAGAATGTAAAATATTTCTCATGAAATAAAACCTAAAACAAGGTGTATTCTTATATATTATTGCAATACTAGTTCATTCATGGGTTCTATGAGCCTTCAGATTCAGATTTGTATACAAATAAATTTTCAACCTCATAGTTTGCGCTTGCAGTCTGACGTTAATCACCACAACTTTTTGTTTGCAATAAAGCCCCATACCAACCTTTTCATTTGGGTATCACTATTGTTTCTATCATTATAGAACTATATGATCCACTTCAATCATTTTCTTCACATGATTGATCTACTTTCCTGATATAATAATAGGATTCAAGAGTCTCTCATGATATTCACATTTTCTTTTCAAGTCTATAACTTCCTCTACAAGTACTTAGATACATTTGATTTTGTCTTTTTCTGTGTTATTACAACCATTTATTTCTATTTTCTATTCCTAAACATTGAGCTTTTACCTTATAACACTTTTGGAGTTCTCTAGCATTGAATACTTAGATTTTCAATTTCTTCTATCGTCTTAGAATTCTCTTCTTCCATCTATTTCATATAGAGTTTCACATCACAAACAGTCTATTGGATTTCTTCATTTTGTCTCTCTATTAATCTATCTCCTCAATAGTGTCTTCTAATTTATCTTATAGATCAACTAATCCTTAAACGTCTTCTTCCTCATTTTCACTTTCTTCTCTTTTTAGGAAGCTACCATAAACAACCACCATTGCATTTTCTCCATGATCAATTCTACATCTATAAATCCTCATATTCTTTTGAGATGTCATTTTGTTCTGAAAAGATATTATTATTTTTGTAGAAATTTGTATTAATTTTTTTTCTTACCTTTCACATAGAATGGAGACTTGTTTATGGTAATTTTAACTTTATAAATATCATCATCCTGAAACTTGTTGGGACACCTTACTATAATATTTCCAACCTTTTCACATATAAAGAAAGAGAGTTAGAGTTTCCCTTTTAACATTCCTTTTCCTCTTTCTAGTTTTGAGGAAAGGAATTTCATGACCTCATCTGTATCTTCTTCTTCTTGGTCATATTCAATAGTGAGATTTTTCATGGCCTTGAAATCTACTTCTTTAGACTTAACCTTTTCCAAATTCTCAATATCTTCACTCCTCATCTCCAATAACACAATAGTATTGTGCATGATATCCAATGTAAGATCCTTTGGATATTTACCTCCCAAAATATAGACTTTTGTATTGAACCAAGGGGGAATTATTATCAATATGTGATTAATGATCTTTACATCTTCAAGAGTTTCTCTCATACCACACATGTATTCCACAACAATATTCACTGGATAAAAGAAAGTACCTACAAACTCATTAGGGATCATTATTAGATCCTCATATTTGTTCCACAAAACCTAGAATTTTTCTTCTCAAATTATTCAATCACCTTTACTAATATTTAATTGTTTTCCCACATAGAATGTGTTGACTTACATGAAATAACCTTTGTGTAAATGTTATTGGACAAGGATATCCCTAATACATTGATTCCTCTAGCACCAGCATCCAATTCCCTTCGGCCAACTTTTGATAAAGCACCACTATCCACACTATCCGAAAAAACATGTATTTCTACATTAAATACATCATTACCTAAAGATCATAAGTAGTTCTACATCTGATTCTTCCATATTTAAAATTTTTCCATTGAATATCAGAATCCCTTTATGAATAACAACCTCTATTGAAACACTTGATATAGAAACATTGATATCAAAAAAATAACTCTGATACCAATTTTTATCCCATCCTAGTTAAATACTCTAAGAGGGGGGGGGGAATCAGGCTATGATAGATTAAAACTAATGCCTCATATGAACTTTTTTTCTCGTTAAACAAAACACTTATGTATCCCCTTGCTATATAAATGTATGAGAAAAAAATGAAATCATTCATTAGAGATTCCAATTTTACATGGTTCACCCATATTGGGATATGCCCAAGGAGCATAAAAATTCAATGTACCTATGTACCAAATCAACTAAAGCGCAATTCTATTATAATTCTTAGAGAAGAATCATTGTACCTCCAGGTTTATAACCCATAACAATTTGAGAGCTCACTACACTATCTACTAAAGTGTTCTCACCAATCCTTTAGATGATTCATATTTTGATCACATGAATTAATAACTATTATACCTTATTTATCACATCATTAAGTTCAAATTTCATCCACTTTATGAATACACATTTACTATAGAATTTTGGGACAATCATTATTGGCTCACACAACTTTGGTTTCATGCATCCTTTACTTGACTTGTGAAAAAATATACTAACTTGCATGGAACATTAATTTTTTTCATAGAACACCTGACTTGCACACAAATGTTTTATTATTTCATGAAAATCCAACTTGTGCACAACTCCTTTTTTCACGGAACTCCCAACATTCACACAACTTTTTAATTATCACAGAACTTCTTTGGTCTCATAGACACAGGTCCCTTTAATGTATCCAGTTAATACTTGTTTTGTTGTTGTGAATAATATATAACTTCATGAAAATATTTTAAAAATCAGAACCCTAATATTCTTTAAGGTTTTTGATATTGAAATGAGAGGGGTATCTACCAATTTACAGACACACCTAACCTTTCACAAAATTTCCTATCACACCTTTCACTATGAAAACAAATTTTCTATTTTATTACAGAACTCCCCACTTGAACAAAAAAAATTTGAGTACTAAAATTTTAGTGATACGACGTCACCTTTATCATGAAAATCTATCTCTATTTCAAATGTTTACATAACTCTTATTTCATTATGAAACTCTTATTTTCACAATGCATTAGAACTTGCGTGCAACAATTTCCTTTTCCTAGTTTTGATATGATGGTCCCAAATCATCACTTTCCCACAACATTTCAAAATACATTCACCCTTCATGTAACTTTTATAATTTACATTAAAATAATTACTTTTCCAAAAACACCTCTTTCCTTCCTATGAATGTTCGACCCAAAATATTTGGAAAGAACTTGAAAATGACACCATCTCGTATACAAATTTTCTATACTTCCTCGATAGCATTAAATCAATTTTAATGGATCTCTGTCAACATTCCTTTTCAGTGTTCTCTTTGAAACTCCACTACAAACCTTGGAAACCTACTTTGTCAACAAAAACAATCAACCCAAAAACATTTTGAACATACATTGAGGGATTTTTTCCATCATGACATATTGAGAATGAGAAGCCTTATTTTGGGGTTTCTATAATGACCCATGTTTTGATAATTTAAACTTTTAGATAGTTTTAGTGATTTAAAGTAATAGAAATCCGTGTCTATTTTAATATTTATGTCCATAGAGATTTAGTTTTGATTTTTGGATTAGATTTTAATTTTAATGTTTTATGGTGACTATATAGGTGGTTTTGAATATGATTTAATGTTTGAGAGTGGTATTGAGTGTTCAAGTGAGGTTGGGAGGTGATGAAATCTGTTGTATAAAACTATAGTTGAAACAAGGTACCTCTTGGGCAGCATTAAAAACATAGTGTGCTAAATAGAATAGGGGAACATAGAGATGCATTAAGTACCCAACGGTATCATACTGGGTACTTGGTGGACTCTGGATGGGCTTTTTGTCACTCATTTTTTCCACATTCATTTAAATTATTTTATCCCCCAATATCTCCTTTGATCTCATTCTTCCAGGATAGTTTTTTACCCGTCCAATGAACCATCTTATCCTTAATCATATTCTCATTTTCCACAATGATTTAAGTTGGATTCATGAGATGTTGTCATTCTGATTCAAATAAAGGATTATCCCTCACATCTCTCCTTCCCTATTATTTTTATTCTTCTTTTTTTATGGTTTGTTAATAGTTTATTTGATACAAGGTGATGTAGGTTTGAGTTCTTTTAGAAAATTTTTGATTTAGAGATGAAATTAGATAATGAATTATTATAATTAATGGTGGATTTTGGATATGATTATATTTATTGGGTTTTTTGAGCCATATTACTGATTTTAATTTATGTTTAAATAGTAATTCATTTTAGAAGTTCTGTGATTTGAGTCCCTTTGTTATGGAATAATGGTTTGATGGATTTTATGTATATCCTCAGTGATTTTTATTAATTGTATGATCTCTAAAATGGTGTTTCTATGTAGTCCCTACCATTTGATTTATTCTCAGGTTTTACCTATGATATTCCTTCCATAGGATTTAAAAATAATTAATAAACATTAACTAGTATTACTATAAATATGAAAAGGTAATTTTCCAATGGTTTATTTTGTGGACAATTTATGTGTTACCAATGCATTTTCAAATGAAAATATATGTACCATTGGTTTATTTGTTATTCTTTTATATACATTGTATATTAAATTATATAAGTTAATCCTCATTGGTCTTTGAAATTTACATTTGAGTTTTTTGTGAGTGGATATTATTGAAAATTCCTATTACTTAGTAGGAATGATTACCTCATGTGCCCTAACCAGTTGAGGATTACTATAGTGTTTTTAACTAGGTAAAGGGATAATCCATTAGGAAATTATTTTACATGACTAATAAATAGCCTCATTGAACATACTCAAGGTTTATCTAATAAAATCACCTTTACCCACTTTAACCAAAATCAATTATATGTTAGTGAAGTATATGTAATCTCAAGTTAAGTGTTTACATCAATTATGAGATAATGGCTATGTTAGTTGGGTGTAAAATAATTGGGACATAAATTTATTCAATTTTCAAAATCAGAATTATTATTTTTTAATTTCTTGTAGTTTTTAACTAAATTTTTTCCCCAATGTAGAGTATGTAAGAACACAACATTATAAAGGTTCTTATTGAAAACATATCTTTTATGAGATTTGTTATTTTAATTTAAAACCAACCACTTTGGATTTTTAGTCTTTCTTCCATATTTAAAGTATTTGAAATAACCCTCTTTCCCATCCAAATTTTCTTTCTTTATGCAAATTTTGTAACATTATTTTAAGTAAGATGTAAATGGAAAAAAATTGTTTTTTGAAACTACATTTGAAATGGATCATCATTCTTGTAAATTGTATAAAAAGGGATGCGGGAAAACTTTTTCTTTCTTTAATATGTTTTACTAATCACATGACTTGAAAAAATGCACCCACACACTTTTAATTATTAATTTATAAGTGTATCTACACAAGATTAACTAAAATGGTAAGTGTGTAATTAATTTTAACCCACATAACATAAATTAAGAACGTTAATTAAAAAAAATTCCTATGGTTATGAAAATTTATTCCTATTCTAGTAATGTCTGGTTAATAACTGGTTCTTGAAAAAACATTTAATGTTTTATGTGATCCAAATGAAGAAAAGTCTTTATTTTTTGATTAGTTATACCTATTATGTTATGAACATGTTTCCATTTGGAATGATTTTTTATCTAGATTATATTATATTGTTTCTTATTGATTTCCTATTTTCATGTCTGTCTTCTTGCTATTATGTTTAGATGTGGAACATATCTTGTCTTGTTACATGTTTGAATTTAACCGTCATGGTTTTTTCTAGATTAAGGGTATGTTTACTATTAGGTTATTGAGAGTTTTTACTATTATGATATAAAGCATATCTATTTTTGATATAATGAATGTCTATTATTAGATATGGGAACATTATGATGCACTCTTGTAATTTGATAATGATATGATAATCATTCTTAATGGTTTCCTTTTATATTGTTGTACATGGATAACCATGACTTTTCTAGTTATTGAAATTACAGTATTCGTATATTGTCATCATGGACCGAGCAAGAGACTTGTGTACTAGATACACATAGAGATATATGTGTATGAATATATATTTCCTCCCTACGAGGAGAGAGGCCACCTAAAAGGAAGGATTAAATATATATATGATTATGGATATATATACACACAAACACACACATATATATAAATATTATGTTATATAGGCCTATACTTGATTTATATATTGTAGATGTGGTATGTGGATCGTGTGGTAATGACCCCGGGTGTTCAGAGACGTTCATATTCTTTTAAATTTGGTCAAACCCACATTATGTTCTCTTACATTATTTAAATGATAGTGACCAGACCCTTTTGCTGGTTGGTTTGAATTTGGGAATGAAGTTGAAGGGGAACAAGAGACTGACTGTAGGCCAAATACATATTGTGTATTATAAATACACAACATTTATTTATAATATAAGACGTGAAATGGGTTTTCTGGACCTCTTTCACACTGTACCCTAGTTTTTCATAGAATGGAAAAAACCTGATATTTACATGGCATGAAAAGCTTACATGTCATATAAATTTCCATTATCATTTCTTAAGGGAGTCCAATCCTTTTATTTTTTTTATAGAGGTCTCATTTTTATTCCCATGCACAACAGGAGCTATGCATAGAGTTCCTCCATGCCAACAGAGAGGTACCTCCCACTATCCTTCATTTGGACTCCAATTAGATTGTTTTCAATCATATTAGATCCACAACTATATTCTCTCCATTACTCTTCATAATTTTTACATGTATTACCCTCAAAAGAGTTATTTTGGTGCAAACTAATATTCCATAGTTTCATGGTATTTGTTTATTTTTACAATTTCTTATGTTCTTCTTTGATAAAAAAAATGACACTGGATGAGTGGTCATCCACAAACTTAAGTTAGGTGGTCTAGTAATTTTTCCTAAAAGTATAGATGTTTTTATAGAATATTTTATTGTTCCACACACCGGACCTTCCAACATGTTGACATAAAATGTTTTTTCCTTTTCAGATTAATTGAACCATGCGGTCATATTCCGTTAGAGCCTTATTAAATTATTTAGAGGATATATTCCTTGTAACACCCTGACCCCAGCTACCCAGAGTCGGTGCATTACTTCGTAACATTGGCATGATCAAAAAAGATCAAGTCTCGAAAGACCGATTAGTTTAGTAGCCTTGGAAACACTAGATACAGTCATAAATGTTACATTACATCATAAAGTGAAAATCTACAATAACAAAGTCTCCATAGTCCACACTCATATCCTCTTCTGACTATCCCTGCAGGTCATTCATAAAATACTTCTTCACATCCTGGAAAATATTAAAACATTGAAAGGGGTGAGCACAGATGCTCAGTAAGGATAACAATATTGCAGAAGCTTTCATAAATAAACATTAACATTTAAGGAAATGTATAACTAAAACAAAATCCTTTTTAAACATTAACTTCAGAATAATATGACAAAAATAAAATTAAATAATTCCATTTACTTACTCACATGGATATTCTACTAGTCTAATAATCACATGCAATATCAATAACCACTTTCATAATGATGGAATGCATAATGCCAGACTATCATAACCACGTAGCCAAGGCCTCATGCCAAGACCACAAATAAGATTTTGTCAAGTCCTCATGTCAGGACACTAGTTTGTCTCGTGAGACCTACCGTTGCATCGAGGAGCTATATCGGGCTACACCCGTCACTTATTAAGTCCAATGCATTCCTCATATGAATAGGTTTAAACATATCATAAACCATAACATAATTGTATCACATAAAACATGCATAAAGGAAATATAAGATTCCCACAATTCAATCACAAGATATCAATACAACACATTGATGTAATAAAAAAACTTTCAAAACCATTTTCAATACCAAAATTAAAGAAAATTAAAACTTTGTATTTATTTTTAATTTTAAAAAGTTATGGCTTGTAAAGAAAGCCGAAACTCAAATAATGGTCACGAAGGTGGAGAATTCATTTTCACCGCATACGTACGAAAAAAACATTCCCTTTTTTCGTTTAGTAAAATGCTTCGTATAAAAAAGATTCCTTTTGGATAAATGTAAAAGTCAAAGGGGTTTATACACCGTATAAAAGAATTATGTGTATAAAACAACATATGCCTCAATGAATGGAGATTGAGATGAAGTCCCTTAAAAAGATCATTTTTAAATAAAATATATCTATTATGTGTATTCACTATATGTAAACATAAATAAAGTATAAATACAAGATAGGACATAATAATATCATGACATAATTTGAAAGTAGGAGATTAACCCAATGAATGGAAATTGGGTTAAGAAGTTCCCTTACCTCGTGTCTGACTTGACTCGATCGTTCTTTAACATCCTGAATAATAAACTAGAGTTAATATCTATTTACTTAAGAACCTTTTTCATGTTCATTATTGCTTTTATATGACTTATTACCATGTTATGAACATTATGTAATTATTTAAGTTAATAACGGTCATTTTGTCGATCTTAGGTACTTGAGTCAAAAATAAACTTCTTATAATTACAAGTTGGTCATGTGGTGAAATATACATTATATCCCAAATTATATTCATGATTTAGATATCATATATCTCATATATATCTAGTATATACATGCATTTATAATATTCCATAATGTTTAGAGGTAAGAAACGAAATGCACCGTTCATGGAGACGGTAAGTCGTACGTACGCATGAACGTTACTTTCATTTGTATTTCATATTTAATGAAATTAATTTATAATTATATAAAGGTATAATATAATTACAGTATAATATAATGTATAATACCATTTACTCTATCCTTTATACATCCCACATATGGCATTAACGATTCAAATCACTTTGAGGGGGCGGTAGTCCGCACTTCCTAAAATGAAATTATTGTGTTTACCCATAATGGAAATCATAAAGTATGCCACAAATGAGAAATAAAGAAGCATAAGGAAAACATAAACATAATATATATATCCTATATGAAAATAGTGTCATCAAAATGGCCACCATTAGAGGTGTTATATGAGTGTTGAACAATCATCATTTCGTGAGGTAGAAATTCGCCATCCACAGAAACCGTGTGTTCTTTAACCATTAGATGTAGGTGTGTGTAAGTGTAGCTCGAATAATCATTATAAAAACATCCTAGTATATTGAGGATACTGGCGTTGTTACAAAAGAAAGGAATAAAAAGAGGTTAAGGGGTTGGAGAAGAAAAATAATACAAAACAACATAAGAGAAGACATTACCTTAAAATCGGGTAACTCTTTTGATTTGAACCAAATGCTTACTTGGGAAGACTTTTTCCCAAGGTGAGGCTTCTAGGAGTAAGGTAGGGACGTTGTGAGAGTATTTGGGTAGAGTATGGCCAGGCCAAAAGGCTTTGAATGTGTGAGTAAGGTGGTAGTGGTGGGGGCCTTGTATAAGTGGAGAGGAGGGGCACTCTTGGAAAGTAATGAAATGTTACTTTATTATACAATGATTTTATGATTCTAAAGGTCCCACACTTATATAATTCGAGGATAAGGTGATAAGGGATTGGAATATTCTCATTCAATAGGCTTTGTACAAGTTTAATGCTTATATTTTACATTATCTTTTCATTTTATTTATATCGTTAATTGATGAGGTAATCGTTGCATCATCATGGTGTCATAAATAATTTAATTTATTTAATGTCTAAAAATTATAAAAAAATATCATGATGTCGGAAATATTTTTATCTTTCTAATGAATATTTATAGTCAAAAATATGACTTCAATAACCCCATTTAAAAATTGTTTTAGTAAAACAACTTATGTTTGTGACATTTTTATTTTAACTTTAAATAAAAGTTATTTATGTCATTTTCCTACCAAAGTGGCTCCATGGGGTCCCCAAGTTGACCCATGGATTTTCTTGGTCGGACATGACACATACAATATTGGTAAGACAAGTTTAAAGGTATTTTCATATTTTTATAATATCATTTTTACCTTAAATTTCACTAATTACCTTTAATCACGATTAATTAAACTTAAAAGTTACTATTCAACAAAAAATTATTTTAATCCCATTGAACCAAATTTTACTTCCTAATGACAACCATTTATGTCGGATTTTTGAAAATCAAATCACAGAAGTGGTAATGTTTCATTTAAATGAAAAATCAGTTTTTTAACTACCACTTAGTGGTTTCACTATTCATCAAAAATTGAAGTTTTTCAGAACAATGCCAGAATTTCACCCTAAGATATAATTGATATTCTGAATTCAAAAATGATGTATATTTGAATAAATTCCAAACATATAAGTTTCATTAATTAATTTTATAATTAATTCCTGCTGTCACAACAAATAGCGTGTTTTTAAGAAACAATATATATCAAAAGATTGACAATTGTTTATGTCCAATTTCAAAGTGAAATTAATTCTAATGAAAACCATTGGATAAAATGGTAAAAATATATTCTAATTATACTTTAAAACCACTCAATAGTATAATTTATCACTATAAATTATTTTGATTTAAAATTTTTTTTAAGTATTTATCACTATTCATAAAAAATGGAAGTTCTCAGAAAATTACAAAAAAAATAACTTAGGATAATTTCGATATTCCGAATACAAAAATGAAGTTAATTTTGAAATATAACATTTCTATAAATTTAAAAAGTGGGTATTACTATTCATAGCGTCTACTTTGATTAGTTGCGGTGTGTTAGAACTCGATGTTGCGTACAATGCAAGCTATTGCATTATTGAATGAGAAGCGTATCATGGAAGCTCGGGGTGTTACATTCTCCCCTACTTCAATAAATAGTGTCCTCGCAATTTGAAATTTTTCTTTTAAAATAAAAGGTTGAAAATAGAAAATACCTTTGTGGAAAACCCACATCGGAAATTAGGTTAATAAAAATATAACTTTAAAAAAAAGAAAGATAAGTACAAAGGTCACCCGAGATAGCCCATACTAGGATTTTATGAAAATATGGATATGGAAGAAAAACAAACCATCAAGGTTTGATGGAGAGTTGTGGAAAACAGGATTAGGAGAAAGTTAGACATAAGAAAATCACAAAATTGTGATTGGTTAAACGTTCATTGAATCCCCAGTTGGAAAATTTAACTAGCAACATTTTTGTTTTAAGTTACCTTTTATAAATTTGAAGCATTTTTTAGGAGATTTACTAAGAATGTAAGGGAATATACATAATTGTTATATATACTTTCATTCTTTAATAAATTTTTACCACAAACCCATCTTTTACTCCAAATGGTAACAGAACTAAAAAATATTCTATTTATCCTAATTGTATGAGGTTCTAAATATTACCACATACAATTTAGATTAGGAAAAATATTTTGTAATAACCAGGGACTTCCTGTAGGCTAGTGGTAGGTAATAAAGGCCTGTCGCACTATGGTTGTGGGTTCGATTCCTGCAGCTTTGTCCGACGCGATGGGTTATGCCACACCCTGCAGGTTATCCTTTTCCTAAAACTATAATATTATAATATTCCAAAAATAATCTTCAGAAATGATTTAACCTTCAACAATACTATTGAAAGTTCAACTTAATCCATCCCAACCTTTATAGTTATCCAAAATACCTCTGTCCAGACATTCTCTAAAGGGTCTCTTAATTCCAAAATCAATTTATCAGATTCCCCAAACAAAGTAATGTTTCTCTTATTGTCACATACTAAATATATGATTACCTTCATCATACTAAAACCTTAATGAAAAAAAAACAAGTACTGCAGTACAATCCTTATATATATCACATTATCCTTATAACCAGAATATAATCCTTGAGTCCAAAAGCACCAATATATTAATTATTCCAGTTCTACTGTAGTAATAGCATAAAATTGTCCTTGATCCCTTGGCCTTTTCTGAGGTAAGTTTCCCTGACACTTAGGAAATTAATTTGCATAATTCCCCATTTCCCTACAATTATAGCATTCAACATTGATAGCCTCTTTCTTTCCCTTACAATCACGAGCCTGGTGACCTTTTTCTCCACATTTGTAACAAACTCCCATTCCCTTTAGGCAAGTACCAGGATGATTCTTCCCACAATTATCGTATAATGGAAAATCCTTCTTTCCCTTTTTCCCTTTATTTCCATTTCCAGATTGATCAGAAGATCTCTTCTTTTCATGCATTGCATTAAATTCATAAGACTTAGAGAATTCCTTTTCCATCTTGATAGCACACGAGAAAATATCTTCGTATGAAGAGAAGGTTTGTGAGACTAATTCTCAAAGGAGAAATGGTTTTAACCCATCAAAGAAATGATCAATCTTACTTCTTGGGTTACATATATAATCGGCAGCATGTCTTGCTAACCTTGTAAAGTTAGCCTCATACTTTTTGACATTCTCATCCTCCTTTTGTCTCAGACTCAGAAATTGCCTTTCCATATCTAATCGATGGTCACGAGGAAATTATTTTTCTAAGAAAAGATCTTTGAACTCTCTCCATTCCATATTTGATACTTCATCATCTTCCTTTGTGTTTTGAATCAGCGACCACCACTGATCGGCATCTCTAGTGATGCGGTAGACTGCCATGACAATCTTCTCCCTTTTGTTACTCCCCAAGGAATGGAATATTTTCTCTAAGGAGTTTATCTATTGCTCAGATACTAATGGATTTGTACCCCCATTAAATGTTTGTGGTTATTGCCTCATGAAGTGGTCTAAAATTGATCCTTCACGTTGCGGATTAGGGTGCTCCATACATGTAAGGTTATTATTCATAACTTGAGTGTGTTGTCCCAGTATGGTAATAAGTTGATCAGCACTAGTTGTATCTCCAGATCCACAATAATTATCTTGAGCAGGAGGCAAATCCCTACACAGAGTGCGTGCATTGATACGGTTTCAATTCATTCCACTAAGCGCCTTTTCTAAACAATGGCATAAACTATATTAGTTTATGAATCAAAATACATAATTCCATACTTGTAAAATACTTAACATAAATTGAACTATTTATGGATATAATCTATAAAAATGTTTTCTTTGAGAAAGTATACACTAATAACGCTTCATAGTGGTTTGTAAAGAAAATGAGAATTATCCTAAGCATATCCCCCGAAAGTGTCGTAACCAAGAGTGTAGCAAGGCCCGTTGTCGTGCACCAGTTCCTGTTCGAGTATATCTCAAAGTGGTGTTTTCGGGTTTTACCCCGAGGTACATATGTGCCAGAGCCGCCTCTACCTGCTCGTATCCAGACAGGGATGTATTGCTTGGAAAACTCACAACATCTCTATAATACCAAAATTATATGAAGTTGTTCTATACTAATCCTCAAAGTCTATCATTGGGCTATGTTCTCTAATCAGATTTTATCTAAATCTAGCTTCCAAGGTTAGTACTAAACTGCCTCTGATACCAACTGTAACACCCCGACCCCAGCTACCCAGAGTCGGTGCATTACTTCGTAACATTGGCATGATCACAAAAGATCAAGTCTCGAAAGACTGATTAGTTTAGTAGCCTTGGAAACACTAGATACATTCATAAATGTTACATTACATCATAAAGTGAAAATCTACAATAACAAAGTCTCCATAGTCCACACTCATATCCTCGTCTGACTATCCCTACAGGTCATTCATAAAATACTTCTTCACATCCTGGAAAATATTAAAACATTGAAAGGGGTGAGCTTAGATGCTCAGTAAGGATAACAATATTGTGGAAGCGTTCATAAATAAACTTTAACATTTAAGGCAATGTATAACTAAAAAAATCCTTTTTAAACTTTAAAAATATAAAATTAAATAATTCCATTTACTTACTCACATGGATATTCTACTAGTCGAATAATCACATGAAATATCAATAACCACTTTCATAATGATGGAATGCATAATGCCAGACTATCATAACCACGTAGCCAAGGCCTCATGCCAAGACCACAAATAATATTTTGTCAAGTCCTCGTGCCAAGAAACTAGTTTGTCTCATGATACCTACCGATGCATCGAGGATCTATAGAGGGATCCACCCGTCACTTATTAAGTCCAATGCATTCCTCATATGAACAGGTTTAAACATATCATAAACCATAACATAATTGTATCACATAAAACATGCATAAAGGAAACATAAGATTCCCACACTTCAATCACAAGATATCAATACAACACATTGATGTAATAAAAACACTTTCAAAACGATTTTCAATAACAAAATTAAAACTTTGTATTTATTTTTCATTTTAAAAAGTTATGTTTTGTAAAGGAAGCCGAAACTCAAATAATGGTCATGATGGGGAGAAGTCATTGTTTCCACATACGTACGACAAAAACACTCCCTTTTGTTGTTTAGTAAAATTCTTCGTATAAAAAAGATTCCTTTTGGATAAACGTAAAATTCAAAGGTGTTTATACACCGTATAAAAGAAGTTTGTGTATAAAACAAAATATGCCTCAATGAATGGAGATTGAGACGAAGTCCCTTAAAAAGATCATTTTTAAATAAAATATATCTATTATGTTTATTCACTATATGTACACATAAATAAATTATAAATACAAGATAGGACATAATAATATCATGACATAATTTGAAAGTAGGAGATTAACCCAAAGAATGGAAATTGGGTTAAGAAGTTCCCTTACCTCGTGTACGACTTCACTTGATCATTCTTTAACCTCCTGAATAATAAACTAGAGTTAATTTCTATTTAATTAAGAACCTTTTTCATGTTCATTATTCCTTTTATATCACTTATTACTATGTTATGAACATTATGTAATTATTTAAGTTAATAACGGTCATTTTGTCGATCTTAGGTACTTGAGTCAAAAATAAACATATTATAATTACAAGTTGTTCATGTGGTGAAATATCCATTATATCGCGAATTATATTCATGATTTAGATATCATATATCTCATATATATCCATTATATACATGCATTTATAATATTCCATAACGTTTAGAGGTATGAAACGAAATGCACCTTTCATGGAGACGGTAAGCCGTACGTATGCATGAACGCTACTTTCATTTCTATTTCATATTTAATGGAATGAAGTTATAATTATATAAAGGTATAATATAATTCCAGTATAATATAATTTATAATACCATTTACTCCATCCTTTATACATCCCACATATGGCATTAACGATTCAAATCACATTGAGGGGGCGGTAGTCCGCACTTCCTAAAATGAAATTATCGCGTTTACCCATAATGGAAATCATAAAGTATGCCACAAATGAGAAATAAAGAAGCATAAGGAAAACATAAACATAATATATATATCATATATTAAAATAGTGTCATCAAAATGGCCATCATTAGAGGTGTTATGTGAGTGTTGAACAATCATCGTTTCGTGTGGCACAAATTCGCCATCCATAGAAACCGTATGTTCTTTAACCATTAGATGTAGGTGTGTGTAAGTGTAGCTTGAATAATAATTATAACAACATACTACTATATTGACTATACTGGTGTTGTTACAAAATAAAGTAATAAAAAGAGATTAAGGGGTTGGATAAGCAAAATAAAACAAAACAACATAAGAGAATACATTACCTTAAAATCGGGTAACTCTTTTGATTTGGACCAAATGATTCCTTGGGAAAACTTCTGCCCAAGGTGAGGATTCTACGAGTAAGGTAGGGAAGTTGGGAGAGTATTTGGGAAGAGGTTGGCCGAGCCAAAAGGCTTTTAAAGTGTGAGTAAGGTGGTAGTGGTGGGGGCCTTTTATAAGTGGACATGAGGGGCACTCATGGAAAGTAATGAAATGTTACTTTATTATACAATACTTTTCGGATTATAAAGGTCCCACACTTATATAATTCGAGGATAAGGTGATAAGGATTCGAAATATTCTCATCCAATAGGCTTTGGACAAGTGTAATGATTAGATTTTACATTATCGTTTCATTTTATTTATATCGTTAATTAATGAGGTAATCGCTGTATCATCATGGTGTCATAAATAATTTAATTTATTTAATGTATAAAAATTATAAAAAAAATATCATGATGTCGGAAATCCTTTTATCTTTCTAATGAATATTTATAGTCAAAACTATGACTTGTATAACCCCATTTAAAAATTATTTTAGTAAAAAAACTTATGTTTGTGACATTTTTATTTTAGCTTTAAATAAAAGTTATTTATATCATTTTCCTACCAAAGTGGCTCCATGGGGTCCCCAAGTTGACCCATGCATTGTTTTGGTCGTCCATGACACATAAAATAGGGGTAGTACAAGTGTAAAGGTATTTTCATATTTTTATAATATCATTTTTACCTTAAATTTCACTAATTACCTTTAATCGCGATTAATTAAACTTAAAAGTTACTATTCACCAAAAAATTATTTTAATCCCATTGAACCAGATTTTACTTCCTAATGACAACCATGTATGTCGGATTTTTGAAAATCAAATCACAGAAGTTGTAATGTTTCATTTAAAAGAAAAATCAGTTTTTTAACTACCACTTAGTGGTTTCACTATTCATAAAAAATTGAATTTTTTCAGAACAATGCCAGAATTTCACCCTAAGATAAAATTGATATTACGAATTCAAAAATGATGTATATTTGAAAAAATTCCAAACATATAAGTTTCATTAATTAATTTTATAATTAATTCCCGCTGTCACAACAAATAGCGTGTTTTTAAGAAACAATATATTTCAAAAGATTGACAATTGTTTATGTCCAATTTCAAAGTGAAATTAATTATAATGAAAACCAATGGATAAAATGGTAAAAATATATTCTAATTATACTTTAAAACCACTAAATATAATAATTTATCACTATAAATTATTTTTATTGAAAAATTTGTTTTAATTATTTATCACTATTCATAAAAAAATGGAAGTTCTCAGAAAATTACAAAACATTTAACTTAGGATAATTTCGATATTACGAATACCAAAATGAAGTTAATTTTGAAATATAACATTTCTATAATTTTAAAAAGTGGGTATTACTATTCATAACGGCTACTTTGATTAGTTGCGGTGTGTTAGAACTCGAAGTTGCGTACAATGCAAGCTATTGCATTATTGAATGAGAAGCGTATCATGGAATCTCGGGGTGTTACATTCCTCATTGGTTGAAACCCCTTAGGGTGTTTAGAATTAAATATATAATTAATATAAATTTTGAATAACCAACCAAGTCTAATGTGGTTTTATTTGACCTTCACATTGAATTACCTTGTCTATTTAAATTAAATAGTTTTAATTAATAAAATTAACATGAGTGGAAAGGCCACACTACAGGTTATAATTTGATAATGGATAATATAATTTTTGTCTCCCATGATTAGATTAGGTTAAACGAATAAATTCATAAGAGTTAGTGCCTTATTATTATTAATATTAGAACCTATATATTGGATATTAGAAAATGATTAATGGAATTTTTTAGAATTTAATTTCCGACTCCTTTACAATGGGTTTTGGGCATGTCATCTTGCACCGTTTACTTGGATGATGGGATTGACATTCCATGTTCCCTTACAATGGATGTTAGCCTTGATGACTCACCCCACTATCTCAGGAGTCGGGAATGATGACCCACCCCACTATCTCAAGTGAATATCATAAAACCTCACAATATAATTAGATGCATAGATAGTACCCTTATTGGAGCTTATAACTTGGTTGGCTATGAATACACGTCTGAGATACACCCTGGGTCCATCTAGCACCTACTATCTATGTATATGACTATATATGTTCTCACATATATAGGGTATATACAAATATATATTATGTATATATTCTTATAAATGTATGCACATGGTAAACTGAGATCAGACTTATTTCGGCTTATGCAAAAGTAGGTAGAGTCTTCCAAGGGTCCTATAGGAACCTGAGCCGACTAATATTTAGTTTTTATCATTGTGTGTTAGTATTTATTCCTAAATAATTCTATTCTATACACTTTGACTAGATTATTCTAAAATTTTTTGGCGGGGGCCTACTGAGTTTATGTCACACCCAACCCAGGCTTTCCATGGGACCCGAGCACCCTTCATGATTACAGTTGTTGATCAGGGAAAGCACCATGTCACAAATTCTTAACATGTTTTGTATATAGCATAGATCACAAGAGAATAGGACTGAGAATATTCAAACGATGCTAGTGGATATGTATTTGGGTCTTTTTCCCTTTTTTTAAAGCATGTTGTATATGTTTGTGCTATATATTACTGTATCCCCCATTTATTACATATTCATTCCATGGAATCATTTTTTTATATGAATCATCATATGTTTTGATAATTATTATAATTTATTGGATGTTTATACTTCCATTATTGATTATTGTCCTAGTTTTCATTATGCTGTTATTTATGTTTTATTTTTTCACTATTTATTATCTCTATTTATTTCCATTGTGCCACTCTGATATAATGGTATATTCTCCCCAACATTCTACCTTAGACCCTCACTTATAGTTGGAAAACTATGGGGTATAAAGAGGTGAGCTTGAGGCTATGTGACCAACAGGCTTGGGGAACTGTTTTAGTTGATCATAGATCTGGAATTTACAAAGTGGTGTCAGAGGGGTGTTTCTGTCTTGTGTTGTTATTTCAGAATATTAGATAGGAGATTAGTAATGTGTTCAAGTTTCGTAATGAGCATCTATCTGGGAGTGGATAACCTACGTACATCGAAAACCAAAATTACCTGGGATGGGTTATTGTTGTTATTGTAATTATGTATATTATATTTGTACCGATTTCATCATTGGGAAACATAAATGTTTTGAAACCTTATTATTATTGATATTGTCGATATAGATTTATTTTACCCTTGGTTGGTGTGGAAGGATGGTAGTTTTTCATACATCATTATAGGTACTTTATGATTTAAATTTCAATTATTTTTTCATTCCATGTATACTTTCTATCTTCATTTCCATCTACATATAGTCTGGTTCTGTGACAACCGGGTCCCGGTGACAGCACAGACACCCCGCCTTAACATGGTCGTCGGGTCCTGGCCCACCAGGTACCCCCAGTTGCCCCCGCAGACACGTGGGGCCCACCCCAGGGTCCACCCACGTGCCCGAACGGGTCATATGACTAATGACATTCCCCACAGGCCAACACATGTCCTTTCCAGTGTGCTTTGTCCTCACTCACACACACCCTGGGAAACTTCCCAGAAGGTCACCCATCATATGACTAATGACATTCCCCACAGGCCAACACATGTCCTTTCCAGTGTGCTTTGTCCTCACTCACACACACCCTGGGAAACTTCCCAGAAGGTCACCCATCCTGATCACTACTCCAGGCCAAGCACGCTTAACTGTGGAGTTCTAATCAGGTAGGCTCCCGAAAAGGAAGGTGCACCTTGTTGACATGAGTCATATCATTTAGTCATTTAACCCTTTTATCATTTGGGGATGTTACAATCACCCCCCCCCCCCTTTAGAGCACAACGCCCTCGTTGTGGGCCCTACATCTCAACCCAGGCAGTGCACCGCGCACTTAAGGCTGGGTTCCTCCTCTGATACCAAATGTGACAACCGGGTCCCGGTGACAGCACAGACACCCCGCCTTAACATGGCCGTCGGGTCCTGGCCCACCAGGTACCCCCAGTTGCCCCCGCAGACACGTGGGGCCCACCCCAGGGTCCACCCACGTGCCCGAACGGGTCATATGACTAATGACATTCCCCACAGGCCAACACATGTCCTTTCCAGTGTGCTTTGTCCTCACTCACACACACCCTGGGAAACTTCCCAGAAGGTCACCCATCCTGATCACTACTCCAGGCCAAGCACGCTTAACTGTGGAGTTCTAATCAGGTAGGCTCCCGAAAAGGAAGGTGCACCTTGTTGACATGAGTCATATCATTTAGTCATTTAACCCTTTTATCATTTGGGGATGTTACAGGTTCCATGATTATTATATATGGAAATTTTATAATGGTTCTTACAGGGATACAATAATATTATTAATTAATTTTTTTTGAATCAATATAAACAATTTCCTCCTATATAAATTGATTATGACACCTTGATTAACCAATTATATGATTTTTGACTCATGGATCACTGGTTTCATGGGCTAAAACATTAGTTGATTTAAGTTTTTTATTACAAATGGAAATTTATAATGTAAGTACTCAAATAAATTTTGAATGATGATTCATTTAATCAAATAATTTTTAATGACCTATTACAACCATATACAGGATGAAAATTCTATATCATAGTTATATGATGTACCTATTATAATTTATAAGGAGTATGAATTTTATAAATTAAAAATGGTGATGCATCTAACTAGACCACATATATGTATAAAAGAGTATAAAAATAAATAAAACTAAACCTTTGACTAAAATGTTCACTGTTAAATGGGTATTCCAATTATAAATTGAATAATGTATTCCTCTATAACATGAAATTGACACTCCATATACCAGGACCTTATATGTGTTATATGAGACATAGAATTAAACTCGACCTTAGTAGTGGGTATTTGGGGTGTATCTTATGATTCCTATGTCATATTATGGTATCCCTTAATCAACTAGACCTGGATCCAGGAACATGAAGAGTGGTGTTACTAAGAAAATAGGAAGTCTTGTACATGTCCCAATCATCTTCCTACAATATTTTAATCATTAATTTTTTTTGAGGCGTGTGTTTGGAAATGTAGATTCATTCCCCCATTATGGCCATGGGTCATAAACCAAGAGTGTGGTGAAGACCATACCCAAGAAGTGGTGGGGCAGGAGCTTCTAGTGTTACCTCCTATAGTCCTACAATCTTAAATTGGGAATTGATACCTAGTTTCGAGAGGGTTTATATCATATAATATAGTCTATGTAAAGAGTTTCTCACCCTACTAGGAATATGGTTGTATTTAAATTGGTGTTTCATTAGTAACATCCACCTACGTTTTTAGGGTATGGTATCCCTCAGGAATATGAGACATGGTTGGAGGGCATGATTTCATTATTCAAGAATCGGGAGACAACTCTAGAGAGGAGGTTCAAGATCGTTGGCTATATGTTATGTTGTTCTATCAAGTGTTTACTAGGATGGGTTTACTCATGAAGAATTGCATCTAGATATAATCTAGAGGGATTTCTAGAGAATCTTTTTTGATTACTTATTTCCATGGAATTGATGGATGATTGAGATAGGGAGTTCATGAAATTGAAGTAGGGAGCTATGTATGCAATGGAGTGATCTTCCAATTTTACTAATCTTAAATAATTCAAACCGGATCTAAATGGTGATTAGATAATTAATATGGAGAGATTTGAGGAAGTTATTGTATACACCATTCAATCTTAGGTTAATGTTTTCTGGTTGACAACTATTTCTGTGATAGTCAACCAAAGCCTCATTACTAAGATAAATTTGAGGGAAGATGAAGTTGTGATCCATAGAGGTTCAGCACCCATATTGGGCAGTGGTTCTTCTTATGGAAGGAAGCATCACTTTGAGGAATCTCATGGGGTAATTGGTAGTCAGATAGATCATACTAATAGTTTCATAATATGTCATTAGTGTGGGAAACTACGACTCACAAAACCCCAGTGCATGTGAGACTCAGTTGAATGTAGAGGATGTGGTAGGATGGGAAATATTCAGTGCTTCTGTAGGACCTTCCCAATATTGCCTAGTGAGAGAGAATCTACACTAAATCCATGTTTTGGAGAAAACCCATTAGTACCTCTCCTGATAGGTAGTTGGAATACCATCAGACACTCATGCCAACGATACAGTCGAGTCAGAGGGAACGAGACTCAGGATTCACAACATCAGTTGGGAAAGCCTACTCAGGGGAGTCAGGTTTTATCCCAAGGTCATGGTATGATCTAGTTACATGATGTGAAACCATTTATGAAGGAGAAAATTATCATAATGTCTACTATTAGAGGTACTATTCTAGTAGTCTCTACACTGGTGTCTTATTTGTTTGACTCAAGTGAATCACACTATTTTATATCTTTGAAAATTTTGGAGAGGCTAGGCCTTGATATTGAGTACTTTTGTAGCATGATGACACTTGATACCCTATTGGGTATCTGATTAGATATTATTTGTTGATGTAGGGGATGTCCCCTTGAGATAGGTGGTTATCTTTTAATGTGGAATATTTTTATCCTCAACATCACAGGGTTTGATATAATCCTCAGGATATACTAGTTAGTTCCTTATCAACATAATATAGATTGTTATATCTGAAGTGTAACATTAACAGCACTGAAGGGTGGTAGACATATTCATCAAAGATAATGGTATATCCATCTGATAAGACCCAGATGCAGGAATCAGGGGCTGAGTAGAGTGATAGATCGGATCTCTAGTATTTTCTTGGATGTTCAGAGAATACGACCTACAAATTTCCCTCTTGTGGTGGAGAATTTAAGGGATTTATTATTTGAAGACTTTTCTAGGATACCTCCAGTGAGATAGGTTGAATTAAATATTGATCTAGTATTGGGAATGATACTAGTTTCCATTCCTCCTTACAGGATGTTACCCATGAATCTTCTAGAGCTTAAGAAGTAGTTGGAAGACCTATAGGATATGGGATTTACAAGACACAACACATATTAATGGATTTCACTGGTCCTTTTTTAAATGAATGTGGAAAGTATCCTCGATATTTTCATGGATTACCGATGGTTGAACCAGTATACGGTTAATAAAAGATATCCACCGCTTAGACTACATGAACTCTTCAATCATCTCTAAGGATATAAGGTGTTTTAAAATATTGATTTTAGGTTGGGAAACCATGTGGTGAATGTTAGTCCATTACACATGCTCTGTAGAGATTTCTGGAGTAGGTATGGTCTTTATGAGTACCTAGTAATGTAATTCAGTCTCAGAAACATGCTTGCTATTTTCATGGACCTGATGAATATGGTTTTCCACCAGTGTCTGGATTCATTCATGTTTACCTTTGTGGATGAAATCATAGTGTATTCTCACACCTATGATGAAAAATCCCAACATCTTTATGTTATTTATAATATAATGATAGAGACCCATATTTACGAAAACATCACCAAATTCCATGTTTGGATCAATAAAATCCACTTACTGGGTCATTCAACTCAGAGACAGGAGTATATATAGACTTAAAAAAGGTGAGAGATATAGTTTCATGGGAGTATCCCAGGAACGTATTTTATATATTAACAATCTTGGAACTAGTTAGGTATTATATATTCTTCATCCAGTATTTTTAATTTCAAGAAGTTTTAATTATGTGCTTGACTATGAAGGGTGTGAAATTCTTATGGTTAGAATCTTGTGAAGGAGACTTTAATGAATTTAATAGAATACTAACATCAGTTTAGATCCTAATACTTCCATAACTGTGTAGATGATATATAGTCTATTTTAATGCATTAGTAATCAATCTAAGGGGAGTTATAACATGATATGAGTGATTAGTAGCATATAAGTCTCATTAGTTGAGGCCTCACAAGTAGAATTACCCAAGTCATGATCATGATCTAGCAGTTTTTTTATGATTTACATTATTGGAGCCATTATTAACAAGGGGATAATTTTTTTTTGTTCAATAATCACAAAAAACTCAAATATATCTTTATGTAACATGATTTGAATCTCAAGAAGCATAGATGGGTTGAGTACTTGTGGTCCTTTGACTTCAAGATTATCTATACACCTAAAAAGGCAATGCATTAGCTGATGATCCGAGCTGGAAGACTCAAACATAGGCGGTTCAGGAGGCTAGTGGTGAGTGGTAGCTTATGACCTTTTTTAGAGATGAATTTTGATGTTTAGGGGAATCAACTATAGAAAATCCTCATAGTTTTAGTAGTGAACTCGACTCTTCTGGAAGGGGTAATGATGAGGCAAATTTTAAATCTCGAGGGCCTAGTTTAGAAGGACATTTTTTAGATAAGGATTCATCACCTGGTTGGACCACAAATAAGGATGAGGCCTTACTCATATAAGAGCATTTCTAGGTTTCATAAAACATTTGAGAGGTTTTGATGTGGGAATCTCATACCCTAATATAGGTGGTGCATCCCAGTGTCACCAAGATATATCGAGACTTACGTCACCATTATTGGTGTCCGGGTTTAATATGGGTGATATCTAGATTATTACTTAGTGTTACACCTATAAGTAGGTGAATGAAGAATACCAGTGATCAGAATTACTCTTATTTCTATTTTCCATTCATGAGTGGAAAGGGGTAGATGTAACCAGGGATTTCATGATAGGTTTTCTTATATTTACTTGAGGCAACAAAACAATTTTGGTAGTTATTGACAATTTGAGAATTTTGTCCCACATTTTACCTATTCTAGAGGCTATCTCAATGGATGAGATAGGGGGGATATATGTTAGGGAGATTATAAACCTTCGCAAAGCTCCATGTTCTATCATATATGATAGGGACGCTCTTTTCATGTCATAGTTCTTGGTGGGTTTTCAGAAGGCCTTGGGTACACATGTTCTTCTAATCACAACCTATCAACCTCACACCAGTGGTCAGATAGAGTGCATGATTAAGGTTTTAGAGGAAATTATTTTTCCATGTGTCTTTGACTTTCAGGTTTATTATGATAAACGTATACCCATAGTTGACTTCTCTTGCAATAATGTCTTTTAGACTACAATCTAGATGGATCCTTATGAATCCTTATATGGTAGGTCCATACATTCACCTCTATATTTGTTAGTGGTAGGGGAGGAATCACTAATTGAACCATATATCATTGAAAAAACTTATAATAGGGTTCACATAATTAGGAAGTTCATAATGATCACTCTGTCTTGGTAGGAGACATATGCCATCCATCGTCAACGACCTCTTGAGTTTCAGGACAAGGATCAGGTTTTCTTACATGTATCACCCATGATAGGCCAATGACAGATCAGGAGGCATGGTGAACTAGCTCTTGGATTATTTGATTCTGTTGAGATCATACATAGAATTGTACCAGTGGCTTACACGATATCACTTTTTTAGAGATACCATTCTATGCATGATGTCTTTCACATGTCTAAGCTTCATTGGTATTATTCAGACCTGACACATTTTGTATAGTCTTAAAATGATGAGTTAGATGTGGATACTAATTTTGAGGAGTAACCCATTCACATTGTTGATATAAGCATGAAATATATCTGAGGTAGGTTTGTTGTTATAGTATGGGTGGTATGAGAGCACAATCAAGAACATGACAAGACTTAGGAGTGGGAATCTAATGTATGTGATCAGCAGATGGAAGGTTTCTTAGACAATGTTTACCACCCTCTAAGGGAAAATTTTGAATGGGATGTTTTACATAGGAGAGTTTTCAATGAACCATATTTTTAGACAAGTATGGATTGGTTTAAATTTGACCAAACCATCATTAAGTTCCCCTTCTTGGTTTATACCCATGTTACTAGGCCCTAGGCCGATAGGTTTTCTTCTATAAAGAAAGTATCAAGGGAGTTAACGTCTGGATTTAGTATAAATACACAATCTGTATTATAAATACAATGCTTTTATTTATAATAAACAACTTCAAATGGGCCATCCTGGCCCCTTCCACATCCTGAGTTGGTTTTTCCTAGGAGAGAAAAAACCCAAGCTTTACAAGATGTTTAAAATTTACGTGTCATATAAATTATTATGATCATTTTTAAGGGTGTAAGGGCCTAATATATTTTACATAGACCTCATTTATCCTCCCATGAACAGTATGAGTCGCGCATAGAGCTCCTCCACTCCAAGAGCAAGGTTCCTCGTATTCTGCTTCATTCGGACACTAATCAGACCACCATCTATCACATTGGATCCACTACTGTAAGATCATAATTCATATTACTTGTTTTATTGCATGTATTACCCTTAATGAAGTTATTTTCTTGCAAGCTAATATGCTATATTTTCTAGTTATTTGATTCTTTTGCTGATTTCTTTCATTCTTCTTCAATCTAAAGGCTGATATTGGCTGACTGGTTGTCTATGGACCTTAGGTAGGTGTTTTAAAATGTTTACCTAAATATTTAGATGTTTTTATATAATATTTCCTTGTGTCACACGACGGACCTTCCTATTCATTTCCATAAAAAAATTCCCTTTTTAGATTGATTAAACGATGATATAATACACCCATAGAGACTTGTTAAATTATTTAGAGGATGTCTACCTCATTGGTTGTCACCCCTTTGGGTGTATTGAATAAAATGGCATGTTAATATAAATATTGATTAAAATAACACCTCCAAAGTGGTTTCATCTAACCTTAATAAGGAATTAACAAGTATTTTTAATGTAAATGATCTGAATTAATTAAATAAAAGTTAGTGGAAAGGCCACGTTATGTGTTATAATTTTATAATGAATAATATAAATTGTGGAACTCGTAGTTATATTTGGTTAAATGAATAAATTATTAGATTTAATTCCTTGTGAATACTAATATTAGAAAATGTATATTTGTCATTGGATAATGGTTAAGGGAATTTTTTAGAATGTTGTTTCATGCTCCCATGCAATGGGTGTTGGGCATGGCATCTCACACCGTTCACTTAGACGACGAGCATGACGTTCCACGTTCCCTTTTATCGGGTGTTGGGCATGAAGACTCACCCCACTATCTTAGGATATGGGCATAAATACCCACCCCACTATCTTGAGGTACAATAATGATGTCACTCATTCTTATGGGATTCAGGGCTAGTACCCCTGCTGGAGATTATAGCTCATTAGACTATACATGGTAGCTTGAGTTAGACCCCAGGTCCATCTAACAGCTAATATCTATGTATATGCCTATATAAGTCCTCAAATATATAGTTTATATAAATATATAAATATTAGGTATAGATTCTTGTAAATGTATGGACATGGTGAACTGAGATTAGACTTATTCTAGCCTATTACGAAGTAGGTAGAATCTGTCAGGTATTGTACAAGAACCTCATATAACTAGTATTGTGTTTTTGGTATTTCTTATTATTTGTTATACCTACACACTGTTATTTTATATATACTGATCATATTATTCTTAACATCGTTAATGGTGTCTGATTGAGTTTAACTCACACCTTACCCATGCCGACCATGGTTCTCAAGTAGCCTTTATGATTATATGTGTGGATAATGGCATACTCCCTATCACAGATGCTTGAACTATTTTTTCATAGCATGGATCATGTAATAGATGACCGATTGTATGCTTGTGATGCTAGTGGGGAATTATTTTAGACTTTTTCTCTTTTTATATAGCATGTTTTATACACTCATGCTCTGTATTCCTGTATTCTCCATTTTATACATTATCATTCCAAGAAATCATTATTTATATGACTTGGCCAATGAAATGATTATTATTATATTTTATTGGATTTTTATACTTTTGTTGTTGATTATTGTGCTTTTTTTGTTGTGTTGTTAGTTCCGTCCAAATATAAATATTTATTAAGCCACTTTAAGGAAAAGTGGGAAACCAAAGTATTGAAAACAAGGACCAAAAGAAAATTAAAAAGGAAAAGCGGGGAGGGGAGGGAAAACAAGGGGAGGACTAGGGAGGAAAAAAGTAATGTAAGACGAGGGCATCCCCTCTCACAAGGTCAACCACCTTGGGTTTAAGCTAATTGAGATTATTGAAGCATAAAGTACACGTGCCATGTATTGTGATTGATGCCAAATAGTCTGCCACCTTATTTTTTTCATGCCACATATGCTTCACCCGAATATTAGAGAGTATGTTTCTGGTTCTCCTAATAAAGTACTAGATAGACCATGGTGTTGGGAAAATGCCATGCAATGAGTTGAGGATAATTTCGGAGTCCTTTTCTTCTTGAGAAATTTCCATACCCCCCTGGTGGCAAAGGGTGATACCAGAGAGGAAGGCAAGGGCCTCTTCCTGTAAGGGGGTGACCTTCCCCAGGGAGATCACAAAATCAAACACAAAGGAGCCTCTAACATCATGAACCACCCCTCCTCCTTTCATGTTCCCCTCGGAGTAGGAGTCATCTGTGTTAACCAACGCGGAGGTGTTCTTGAGGCCATGTGACCCACTATCTCAGGGCATCATTTTAGTGGTTCTTAGGTGGGGAAATTACACTTTTCTTGGAGGTTCCAGCTAGATACTTGTGTATTGGATACACACACACACACACATGTATGTATGTATGTATGTGTGTGTGTATGTATGTATGTATGTATGTATGTATGTATGTATGTATGTATGTATGTATGTATGTATGTATGTATGTATGTATGTATGTATGTATGTATGTATGTATGTATGTATGTATGTATGTATGTATGTATGTATGTATGTATGTATGTATGTATGTATGTAAGTATGTAAGTATGTATGTATGTATGTATGTATGTATGTATGTATGTATGTATGTATGTATGTATGTATGTATGTATGTATGTTTGTATGTATGTATGTATGTATGTATGTATGTATGTATGTATGTATGTATGTATGTATGTATGTATGTATGTATGTATGTATGTATGTATGTATGTATGTATGTATGTATGTATGTATGTATGTATGTATGTATGTATTTATGTATGTATTTATGTATGTACGTATGTATGTATGTAAAATTCTTACCTATGAGGAGAGAGGTCACTTATATGAAGATTATTATATATATGTATTTGATTATGGGTTCATGTGTGTGTGCATTTGTGTGTGTGTGCATATACTCATTTCTCCCTATATGAGAAAATGAGGCCTTCTGAGCAAGGATGATACACAAATTTGGAGTTCCAGCCTATGAGGAGATAAGTGGCCACATTGGGGGGTGATGATACATGTATGGTTCTTATATATGAGTATAGAGTAGAACTCATGGAGGATTATTATAGATACCGATTCATATTGGGGGGTGTGCATGTGTGCGCATGTGCGCGCATGTGCGTGTGTGCGTGTGTTCATGTGAGGGTGTGGGTGTGGGTACACATGTGTGTGTGTGTGTGTGAATCCATGTATGGGTGTGTGTGTGTGTGTGCGTGCGTGTGCATGTGCACGTGTGCACGTGTTCACTGCCTCGTATAGAGGATGGTCAAGTATGGGGCTTGGATTCTGAGCTCAGTATTAAATAAGGTTTGGCTTATGTTGCTGAAAATTATTTTTTTTCCAGTTATGGTATGATATATATATACCTGATTTAGAAAAAAGAATGCTCTTTTTAACTTGAATGCTAATTATTTTAGATATCCTTATACATAAATAATTTCTGATTTCATGATTTTTGACTCACTATATTTTGTTTTTAATTTATGTAAATGTGTAGGCATTTTCGTGCATACACCTAAAATATCATGGTGTGGGTTTAGACATCGTTGGTGGTTCTTTACTGAGTATTTTTTCTCACACCTTTCATGGGAACCCCGATAGACATGAAACAACTCTTATACTAAATTTTCAGTATAAAAGGGTACATTGGTAGCTTTTAGATGTTTAAAGCTTGGTTTTGTTTGTCATAGGAGTGGGTTTGGCATCTATACTGGTGTTGGAGATGATGGTTGGTTGGTCGGAAGATGTTTTTGTCACATCACTAATTGATTTTTAGTTATTTATATTTACACCCTATTTGGCAGTGACATTATTTTTAGCATGTTTGTATATTTTGGATCATATGTGGATTGGTCTTATATTTATTCAAATAGTGATTTTTTAGTTTATTCTATTTTTCATTCTCTTAAAACATATTTTGGATTAGGTTTTATTTAAGAATGTTTGGCATATGAATGAGTCATGTTGGAAATCTAGTAGTATCTGATTGTCATTTTTTATTATAACTAATCTGGGTAAATTGTTTCCAAACTATATACCTAAATCCATTGTTCTTGTCTCTATCCCAGGGGGGGTGGGGGAACACCTTCGGGATCAGTAGCACCATGACTTAGACACCATTCAAGAAAATGGGTTAGGGTTCTTATGCCTTTTACCACTGAACTTCATTGGGGATCTTCGTTAATATTAATTCTCCTCATCAATACACATCTTTCACCAATTCTTTCTTTATGTTCTCCATAGAAAGATTGTTGGGATCGGTCGAATTACCATAACTTCAAAAATCCAGATTCAGAGTGTTTAATCTCTTTCATTGTCCATTGACATTAGATTTTTCAACAACTTTATTTCTCTATATACCTATAAGAAATTCCAACCACTTGTTTATTTTCATTAAAATCCTTTGATACCTTGCAAGAATTTGTGAATTGTTCTACATATCTTGAGACTTTGTTCACCACTTGAGGGCTACAGTAGCAAGAAAACATTTTTATGGTGTTTTTTCATGTCACATATTAAATGAAATTAGAAAACACTATATAATATATTGGTGTGTGTCAAATCAATTTTAGGAATTGATATTATTATTTTTAATTGTTTTTAAAAGAAAATTTGAATAATGCATTGTAAATATTTTACACCGGTTTTGGAAAATAATGATGTGAAAAATAAATGAACATTTAAAAAAATAATTACCAATTTTGATTTTATGTTTTATAAAAAAATATTGATTTTAGTTATCTATTGTCAACCACAAGTTGGTTTTCGTTTAGAGCAATTGTGATCTTAAGGCATTTGTAAATCATCTTCCAAACCTCGGTACTTTATTGACCATTTGAGGGTTAAACTATTAGAAAAAGACGTTTTATGGTGTTTTTTTCAAGTCACATCTTTAAACATATTATAAATTTCTATATAAAAAAATTATAATTCACATGTTTTAAATTTGAGGTTAATTTTGTTTTTCTAAGTTAATTTTAGCTTTTGAAAATAGTCGTCATGAAAAATTATGAAATTTTAAATTAATAATTACCAATTAGTTTTTATATTTTATAAAAACAATATTTTCTATTGTTTAATTCCTCTACATATATTGTTAATCTATATTAAATCAAATTATTTATTTTTTTAACTCCACTTCACAAAAACAGCATCCTGACGGGAAGAATATAGTAGAAAATATCACTCTTCCTGAGAATTTTACATGAGTTCTCAAAAAAAAAGGGTTGGCGAAAATGAGGACAAATTATATTTTTTGACATTCAAGAGCTTATCTAAGTACATTTAAATATATATATATTTGTATCACACATTTAAAGTATTTACATATTTACATATATTTCTATATTTATTTACCAATAAATTAATACATTATATTTATATATTTAAATATTTATATTTATATAATTTTTTGTGGAACAATGATATAAATACATTTAAAATGCATTCAAAAAATGTGTTAAAAACCATTATATAATTTATTTAATAAAATTATATTATTAATTATATTTATATAATGTATTTATTATCAATTTTTTTATATAATATGATTATATAGTTTGTTAATTTTGATTATTTAAATACATTTATATACATTTTCATATATTCATATATATGTGTGTGTGTGTGTGTGTGTGTGTTTGTATGTATGTATGTATGTATGTATGTATGTATGTATGTATGTATGTATGTATGTATGTATGTATGTATGTATGTATGTATGTATGTATGTATGTATGTATGTATGTATGTATGTATGTATGTATGTATGTATGTATGTATGTATGTATGTATGTATGTATGTATGTATGTATGTATGTATGTATGTATGTATGTATGTATGTATGTATGTATGTATGTATGTATGTATGTATGTATGTATGTATGTATGTATGTATGTATGTATGTATGTATGTATGTATGTATGTATGTATGTATGTATGTATGTACGTATGTATGTATGTATGTAAGTATGTATGTATGTATGTATGTATGTATGTATGTATGTATGTATGTATGTATGTATGTATGTATGTATGTATGTATGTATGTATGTATGTATGTATGTATGTATGTATGTTTGTTTTTATTGACGTGCGCACAAAAAATTAAATAAATATATTTATATTTCTATGTTTATATATATATACATATTTATATTTATTTATTTAAATTCATTTATTTATTTTATATTTATTTGTTTTTTCCCACACACACGCATATTTATTTACATAAATACATTTTTAAGTACATTTTCAAGTTTACACATACTTAAATACATACATATATATATATATATATCTTTATATATATGTTTCTTTATATGTTCTCATTCACATATAATTTATTTATTTAATTCCTGTAATGTTATTCATATATGTGTTTTTAACAGGTTGAGGGGAAATCACTCTTATTAAAATAATAAAGGTAATTTTCTTTTAAACTAGATTGAAGGGGAACCAGATACATGGCCTATAGGCCCAAAATCAATAAGACATGTGAAAAACATGATCTGAAGGTCTTAACATGGCTTGAAGGACTAAATGACCCATAGGCTCAGAAAACACCCTTCATTAAGCGCGTGACCGAAAGGTCCAAGTAGGGAAAGCTTCATGCCAGGAAACAATCATACATTCCCTTGTTGAGTCAAATGTTTTATTTTCTACTTTTCATTTCTTTAGTTTTGGAAAACATAATCATTTTATTAAAAAACTATTTTACCAACTACATATATCTCAAGTGTTTTAGTATGTTTTTGTAGATTTTTTTATATAGAACGTAGAAATTATTCTAATATAAAAAGAATATGAACTCCTATTATTCCTTCTTATCAATCAGACTAAAGGTACGTTTGATGAATCAGAACAACTACTATTCTAACCATAGTGAATCTGATGTCATTTCTTACATATTGAAAAAATTCATAACCATTAGACTGAAATTAGTTTCGATCCATCAAATTAACATTTGATAAATTTATCAGATTGAAAAACAATAATAAAGTTCATCAGACTATCCAATATTTATACTCTTAGTGATTATAATTATATCTATTAGAAAAAAATTCAAAATAGTATTGTAGTGGTGCAAAACAAAATAAAGTTGGATAATGAAATGTTTAGTTTTAAAGATCATGATCTTGGACATTATAAACTATGAAATTAAACACTATTCGAGGTCATTGCAACTAACTTATTAATATGACCGTTAGAGAATTTACAAAAACTTTGAGATCATTTAAAGAGCTAAGAGCTAATGTAATTCACAACAAAACATGTCTAAAGATCGTTCTTCATGAACATTTCATTCCTAATCTATGTAATATTTTGAGGTGGTGAATTTATACGGAATATGAGTGAGGATTTCCAATTCCATAGGTCACTTTGATTTTGTATTTGATGTGTTTGATCATAGTGCTGGTCGGGGGATTCCAGGGATATGAATACGTGTGAATATCATCCATCATATCAAGGTATTCTAGGGATAGGAATATAGGGTTTATTTCAATCATCATATCAAGAGATTTGTTGTTTAAGAAAGACAGAGCTGATACCATTCTATATGATCAAGGGATTTTGGGGGATTAGAAGACAAATCCATTTTAATCATTGTATCAAGGGATTCCATGGTATGAAAATACAGACCTTTACAATAGGTAATGAAATAATGGATATCATAAGTTAGGATTTCCAACTTCCATAACTATTAAGGTTAAAGGGTGAATTCTTTTATAAATCTTGTAATTAATTCTTAAGATTATAAGATTTTTTTTACTTATTATTACAAGTTATATTTACCAACATTCATATGATTTATAAAGTTAGTTTATACATATCTTTCTAATATTTTTTTATCAGACTGACTGTGAAACCGATAATAAATCTGATATAATCAGAATCTTTTGGGATTTTATTTTAATACTCTAATCATAAGATGAAAACTGAGTCTGATATTTTTGACTTGATATGATTTTTTTTATTGTTTAACTTTTTAAAATATAATTCACGCTCCCTCTTGTAGACATAATAAGCTTTTACAATCTAACAATTGGAATCAGAGGATGTTCTACTTCTATACATGCTGATTTTTTACTTTCATTTTTAACATCTTGTTATTTTGTATTTTATGAACTTTTTATTTATAAATTGTGTTATACTAATGTGTTTTGTAGAAATGAGTAAATGTTTCTGATAATATAGTAGTTTAGAATGTTGGTATTCTTGAAAATCTGAATTCAAGTAGAGAACCTATTTTTTATGTGAATGACAATGAATACTGGAGAGAAAAAATGATGACTTCTATTATCATTACTGTTGTGAATAACTTTTTCATGTTGAATGAGGATTATACACTTTTATAGAAGGAATTTATTATTTTTACAAATCATGAAAAACAAGAATATCAATTAAATAATAGAGTATGGAATACTCTAATTTGTTCTATGGCCAAAAATATATGTAGTCTAATTTCTTTATGTGATGTGGTTATCATTAAATGAGAAAAGATAGAAATTAATCACTTTGGAACCTTTAAATTTGTTAATACTAGAAGAGCTATGATGAGAGATAAATATTAGACTTTTTTATTTCTTACATATAGAATCATTGGATAAAATATATGAAACATTCATGACTATTTTTAATAGTTTTCATTCCCTCAGAGAGAAAGATCTATAAATTAGAATCCTGTATGAGAAAATTATAGAAATTATTCCTAATGAATGGAAATATGAAAGGAAAAACTTGGAAGATTAAGTAGTATTACAAATCATACTCTAGATGATTTCATTGGAACCATCATGCAATACGAAGTTAATTTGAAAAAGGATGCAGAGAAAATGAAAAATACAAATAGAGGTGTTACTTTTATAACTACATATAATGTTCTCGATAAAGTTAAATCAACTAAAAAGCTGGGAGATATTTTAAGAACACAAAAATTATTATTGAACCAGATTATATTTCATCTAAAAATACAAGAAATGAGTTGGAAAATCATGAAAGAATGATGAATAAGATGGTGGGAAAGAAAGACTTTTAGTATAGATTTAAGAAGAGTCATAAGGATAAGAATGATAAGAAAAAATATTCTAAAAATATTCTATATGATTGTAAGAAGTTAGGACACATTCTCCTATATATTCTTAATCTAAAAAGGAATGACAAGAAATAAAGGAATTGTGACAGAAATGAGAAGAAGTATTTTAATCAAAAGGGAATGAAGAGTTTGAAAGATTTAGAAACATGGAGTGAAAGTGGAGTGACAGTTCTTTTTACAATTCTTTGGACAATGATAGTTATGAAAAAGAAATATTGGTTTATTTTTAGAAATACCATAGGTGAACAAATGTTTTTTGACTAAGGTAGAAACTACTAAATCACTTACTAATATTACCCTAAAAGTTAATTTCTATGATAGAAATAATGAAAATAACTCTGCATCTTCTGATGAAGAATCTTCTTAATCAGAATAATATAATACATTATCTATTTATTAATAAGTGTATATGTTTTCTAAACATCAATAGAATGTTAATTATAAATTTTGTAAAAAACATGAAGTTACTCAAGGTAAACATGTTAATGAAAATTCATGAATTACTAATTTTTCTACAAGAATATCATATCTTTTAAAATAACACTATAAGACTAATTTTGAATAGGAAAATCATTCTAAATATCATTAAAAATATATTTTGGGGAAAAATAGTTTACAAACTAATTTTGTGAATTTTTTCTAATACAAGTTCTACTGAAGATAAAAACAGTGTTACAAAATTGAAATATAAAATTTATAGTTTAAATGGACTTTTTTTGTGTTTACCTTTGTGAAGAAAAACATTGATAAAATGTATAAAAAAATTACACCTCATAGAGATATTTGAGTAATGGTTTTTACTAATAAAAACATGTCATTAGTAATAATTACTTTGTTCAAAAGAGTGCTCTATTTTTCAAAAAAAAATAAAGTGGTGGAAACTAGAAGAAAAATTTTAAATTAAATAATGTTTAGTCATTAATATTTCACAAAGCCTATTATTTAAAGGAAAAATTTTTTTCTCAATGTAGTAATGTTGGAAAAATATGGATATCTAATTTTTTTACTTTCTGATGATACCAGACCCAACAAGGTTTCAGCTTAGAAGCACTAAGATTTTTTATTTTAATGAAAATAAGAAATGTATCAACAATAAAAAAAATTTGGTATATAGGTAGTTCTATTTTTAGACATATTAATGAAAATAAATAGTTCATTAAGAATATTATAAAGAAGAAAGGTGAAAAAGTAACTTTCATAGATAATGCTTAAGGATAAATTATCAGTGTAGGTAATATTATTGTTCTTGTTGAAGCATTGATTTCAAATTGGTTATTTGTTATAGGACTTAAGAATGAAATTATTATAAAAATCTAATTATGTGGTGAAGGTTATATTGTGAACTTTAGGAATGACAAATATATTGTTCATAGTCTAGAGAAGAGTTTATTATTTCTTCCAATCAAGATGAAAATGTTTTCACTTTATACTTAAAGTCCTTAGGATCAAAGATCAACCTTGACATAGTGTAATAAAAGATCAATCTTGGTAATCATATAGAAGGCTAGGACATTGTAACCTTATAACTTTAGTTAAGTTGTTTACGAAAGGAAAAGTTAATGATCCCCCAGGACTTAGGTTTGATTCTTCAAAATTATGTGATCCTTATCAATATTATAAGAAACATAAGTCATGTTTTAAATCTATTAGTATAGTCTCAACTTCTGATTCTTTATAATTAGTACACATAGACTTATTTGGTACTAAAAACACTTGAAGTATTGGTGGAAATTTTATTTACATATTTTAGTTGATGATTACACTCGATACACTTGGGTCAATTTTCTATTATGGAAATTCAAAAACTTTATATATTTTAAAACTTCTGTAGAAAGAGTTAAAAATGAGAAAAACAACTTTATGACAACTATTTGTAATGATCTTGGTGGATAAATTTTAAAATCTAATTTTGAATTTTTTTGTTGTAATAAAGATATTATATATAACTTTTTGGTTGTTAGAACACAAAAAAAATGGTGTAATTGAAAGAAGAAATATTTCTGTTTAAGATATTACTAGAACCATACTGTGTGAATACTTAGTTTCTAAGAATTTTTTGTGATGAAGTAGTTATTACTTCCTGATTTATTATAAATAGAGTTTTAATTAGACCTTTTATTAATAAAACCCTTTATTAGTTGTGAACTGGTAGAAAACAAGAACATTATTACTTCAAAGTATTTAGATAAAAATTATTCATCTTGAAGACTAAAGATTAAAAAAAATCTCCAAAATATGATGAAGGAATATTTTCTTGTTATTCCACAATTAGTGAATCTTATAGAGTTTTTAATAAAAATACATGTACTATTGAGGAAATAATACATGTTAAAGTTGATGAACACAATCCTTTTGTTTTCAAACAACCCCATCCTACATCTTCAAATGTTATTTCTAAAACTAATTTTAAATTTAAGTTAGAAAGTTATTCACATGAGAAAACAAACGAGGGATTTGTTTCTGAAGTTATTCCACAAGAATATTTTTAAGCAATTATTTAATAATAGACTTTTGAAAACCTAAGATTCCCATTGATTCTAAAGAATCATACTATTGATAGTATCATTGTTTATATAGATTAACCGATTAATACTATAAGTTCTTGAAGAAATCATGTTGAACATCTATAATTTTTATCTCAAATGAACCTAAGACTCCTAATGAAGATTTAGGTGGTGAGGATTAGATAAAATCTTTGAAATATGAATTTAATGAATTTTAAAGAAACAGAGTCTTGACTTTAGCTTAACATCCCAAAGATACTTATATAAATGGAGTAAAATGGGACTATCAGAATAAATGAGATGAGAATGATATAATAGTTTGAAATAAAGCTAGACTTGTTTCTATGGGTTATAATCAAAAACAAGGAATTGATTATGATGAAACTTATGCTCTAGTAGAAATACTTGAGGCTATTTTTTTGCTTATAGATTATGAAACATTCTAAAATTTAAATCTATTTCAAAAGAATGTGATGTTAGCCAGTATTAATGGATATGTTTTGCAAGATTTTTATGTCAAAAGGCCCACTATTTTGAAAATAAAAAAGTTCCCAAACATTTTTTAAGCTTTCTATGGCACTATATAGACATAAATAATCTCCTAGAGCCTGATATGACTACTAAAATAATTTTTTGGTTAAAAAACTTTTTGTTAAGGGATATGTAGATCCAAAAAATTTTATAAATGAAGTTAATTTAAATATTATGGTTATAAAAATATATAATGATGACATTATATTTGGTTCAACTCAAATTTATTTAATACATTCATTTGCAGATCTTATAAAATATTTGTTTGAAATGAGTATGATTGGTGAGTTAATATACATTCTAGGTTTTACAATTTTACAAAAACTAGGAATAAATTGGTATCTCCACATAAGTATATAAAATATCTTCTTAAGAAATTCTATTTTGACAAACTAAAAGTATTAGTACTTCTATTGGCACCTCAAATACTTTATATATTGATGAAGTTGGGAAACCAGTTGATCAAAAGAATTTTTTAGGAATGATTTCAGGTTTTGTTTACTTAATGGATAGTCATCTAGATTTAATGATTTTTGTATTCTTATGGGCTAGATATTAAGCTATTCCAAAAGAATATTATCTTAAATCTCTAAAAAAAATTGTATTATCTAAAAGGAACTATTGGTTTAGGAATATTATACACTTATGAAAATTATTTTGAGGAAAAAAAATCAAATGATGAATTTGGGGGATATAGAATTTAGAGAACACGTTTTTCCTTATAACACTTTGGAATTTTTTTTCTATGTATATTTTCTAAGCTAGGTACTGAGACGACATGTGATTTCAAGGCCAAGTGTTCTTGGGATTAATTTTATAAAAAAATTTAATATATTTTATATTTTATGTGCATTTTTTATAAAGAAAATGAGATAAATGTTAAAAATAAGCTTAGATCATAAATCTGATACCATGGCTGTGTCCAGAAGGTGATTTTCACCCTATGCATGACTTAAATAGTTCGGCACGGGGCATTCATATATCTCAATCATTGGTGGTGCATTAAATTGGTTATTTAATTAATTAATTTATTAATTTAACCTAATAGGTATTATATAAAATCAACGCTATGGAAAATCCTCTTGGTTTAGCCACGTAATCCCTATGAGGATCAAAATATTATTTTTACTCCATCTATTATAGAATCAAATAGGTTGACTCTGAATTTATGGATAAGAGAAGATTGAAGTGCAGCAAATGAACTAACATATATCAATCATTAGAAATACTATTCTACGATAACAAATAAACTGATCTCTAGTGTGGAATTTTCAATTCATGGAAACACACATTTTGATTTAATTTATTGAGAATGATCATATATAGTTTTGATTTGTGCCAATTATATCCTTTTCATGAACCCATGTACTAGATTATATTGATTATTCAATTATTTTTCTCACCCAGATCATCTCTCATGTATCATTTGGCCAAGAAATCTGGGACAATGATGGTTAAACCTTTATTCTTTTTCCATCCTACCACAATTTCATTACGTTCATCACCAATTAGACCATGTGGTACCGGTTCGACATTGTCGGTCAGTACCAAGACCAATAGAACCACCAGAATCGTGAAAAAATTGTGTGCAAGGGATGGAATGAGGAATCATTGATGTATTTAGATGATTAGTGGTATTCAAGTGACTCAAACATGGATTTATTGAATTAGTGAGGTAGTGGGAGTATCAATGTACGATGATGTATGTAAGAGATCATGTAGATGAAATCAGAATCCAATTTCTAGGAAATGACATCCAAAAACTAATAATAAAGGGATTACCCTTCGATTTAGGGAGGCTTGGAGGAAAGATCCAAATCTTTGAAGGAAGAATCTAGAATAATAGAAAAAAATATGAGAATTTTCAAAAAACGTGACTACACACCATATACCATGGTGAACACATGGATTCTAGGGCCTTAACCATGGAAGTTAGGGTTTCACCTGAATGCTAACGAAAGAACGACGTGTAGACCTCCAACATGTTGTGTACCCCTTTCCCTGGGAGGATGATCCATGAAGAAGATAAAATTAGTATAACCATGTGTGATAGTACACAACTAGGGGAATGTCATCTACTGGAGCACAGAGGCACAACCAAGCACACGAGCAGTTGATCGTACCACGATTCACTGTGTCATTTTCACCCTTACACCATTGTATTAAACTGAATTTGTATTCTAAATTCAAAATATAATAACACAATACACATCATGTTTTATTCAATTATTTTGGGTTAAAAAGTTCGGTGTTACTTATTTTGATAATTTTATTGAAGGTAAAGATGATTTGGAGGCCTGGAGATTATCCAGAAGAAAAATGGGCCAAACCGCATGGCATCCCATGGACATCTATCCACTGTTTTGAATAGTACGTGAATTCCGTACATCCAAATGGGCTGAAATATTGTGGGCTAGTCCAATATTTCATAGGCTACATTTCTTATCAAGAAACACAATCCTTATTCGTCTTCTAAGGGGAACATCCAAACTGATCTGTCCAAGCCACCAAATATTCACAAAGTCAAAAGTGGTGTTTTGTATTTTATCAATATGTAAAAATGCATTTTTCAAAATGGTGCCAAAACATTGATGGTGATATATAAGAAGTTGTTCTAAATCTTTCCAGTTTTGTAAAAAGGGATATTCGACTGTCTAATAGCCGAAAACCTTTCTCCAAGTGGTTTATCAAAATCTGGGTTCCCAAAACCACTTCCCATTTTGGCTATAAAAAGACACCTTGGGCACCCCATTTGCAAGTTCGGACTGGAGGAAAGGTGATGCCATTTTGGATTCCCCAACAATTCTTCTCAACATCCTTAGAAGTTCAGGAGGCTATGGGAAGTTCTACCCCAACATCTTTCTCTTCCTCCTCTCCCATGGGTTTCTAAACCCCTTTTGATCACCCAAGGAGGAACATGATGTAAATCCCAAGTTTCATGATTGTAATATTTGAATGATCTTTTGAATTCCAGATTTTTGTGTTTTTTTTCATCACCATCTATTCATATTTTATTTATTTATGTACTGGTATGTCATTCTCAACTCATATGATCTTTTTTTGGGGTACCCATTCATGTGATATTTCACACACCGTTCACCACTTTCATTTCCCCCTTTTAATTGCAGTGCTTGTGTGGTTCATATTGGTCAATTGAACTCACATAATCACTATAAAGGCCATTTAAACTTATGTCATGTTATCACAAATAAATAACCTAAAAACTTGTACACCGCATTTAGTTCTTTGTGTGTTTCCTTGGTGAGTTTCAGTTATGAAGTCAAACACAATTCACCCAATCATCGGCGGTGTCCGTTGAATCATTGTGTGTTTTTGACTGAACCCTAAGAGGCATCCTAGTATAAAATTAGTTAAATTATGTTTATAGGTGTTACAAACCAGTTATTAAAAGATCATAACCCTATATCATGATGCGATGAAGGATAAACATCATGATAATACCTCGGGATGATCACACTTAATTAATTCTGTTAATCTCTACATTGTTTTATCGCTTTCATTTTCTATTTTCATCTTTGATACTCAAACCCCCATGTATTAAAAAACATCATTCACCTTATACTATCATAATAAAAACCCTCTTTTTAAATTAAGGATCTAAGGTTCCATCAAGAGACGACCTAGGGTTGCTGCTATACTGCAAAAATTCTAGTCAAAATTAAACAACTAATTTGACGTGCTCGACAACACGATCAAATATTTGCACCATTTCAGGGGAGCCAGGATCATTTTTTTCTATATTTCCTTTTATTAATTTATTTTACTTCTTAATTAGTACTCTTTTAAATACCCCACTATCATTTTATTGTTTTTTTGGGTTTTGTCTTTATTTTTGGTTGTTTTTGGTGTGTTCTTTCTTTCTCTCTCTCTCTCTTCTTCTTCTCCATATCTACAATGTCCTGGATTTTTTCATGTATTATTTTAATATTATATGGGAATTATTTCGAGACCAAGCTCTAAGACGGTGTGCAGTTCCAAGGCCCGGTGAGCCTGGATCAAATGTTTGAATTTAATTTAATAATTAAATTGCGCGCGTGTCTGGTTTTCCTGAAAAAGTGGAATAACTCCTGAACGGGTGCTTAGATAAAAAAATATGAGGGCACCATTGCGTTTAGAACAACATTTTTACCTTAGGTGAGGCCTAACATCGGTCGGCCTAGGTCGGTGGTGAAATCTAGTTTTTGGACATAAGAGTAATAAAATATTTAATAAAAATATTTTATTTCTGCAGCAGATACCTTCCTTCTAATTAAAGGCTTGCACCGGGTCCAGGGTTACAAATATCATTACCCTGAAACCCTTGGCGGCTCGGGAGGCTCTAGAGAAAACCTCCCGACGTGGTGACGATGACACGGTGACCGGATCACTGCCAACGAATGCTGCGGATCTAGGTAGGATGTTGTTTGTGATTTTCCTTCCCCGTTTTTGATTTCCACGACGAACACGGACTAATCCACGAACAGATTATCCCACGGATCAATCTTTCTTGCAGGATGGGATATTTGCGGGAATCATGGGATTTTGATTATGGAGTTGTTTTGGCTTTCATTCAACCTTTCTAACGGTGACGAACCAAGATCAACACAAACATCGATCGAGGTTCATCCCTCTCGATTGTTGTGTTTTTCTCTCCTGATTTCAACGCGTTCTTCGCGTGTGTTCTTCTCATTCTTGGGGAAAATCGATCATTGCATGTTCTTTTGTTGGCGCAACAATCTGAAATCAAAGATATAACATTAGGACGACCTAATAGAGGTGCGACAGTGATGGCGGCGGACAAATAGACGTGGTTAGGAAGCTCCCATTCATCGAGCGTTTTCGTGAGGATTGATTGGGATGCGTTTTCAGGGCTGATAGGAAGCCCAAAACTGACGGAATTAGTTTCGTAGGGTCGGGACGACCCCAAATCAGGTGTTTCATGATGATCGGGTGGTTGGATCAAGATCTGGAGGATTATCCGAGGCGTGCGGAGGAAGACGATGCTTCTGGAAATTTCCCGACTACACGTCGTGTAGTATGGGATACACGGCGTGTGTTCGTCAGCGAGATTACATATTGTGTACTCCGGGAGTACACAGACATGTGCAGGGTACACGGACAAGGAAATTCCATTTATACCCCTCCCCGGCCAGACCCGACCAGATAAATGGGATACCTCGTGTACTGGTACACGGGCAGGCGACACAGAGACAGGCAGAGACCGTGTACGGGCACATGGACAGCGTACACGGAGTGAGCCCAGGTGCTCAAACATGGCGTGTACCTCTTCTACACGCCGTGTAGTTTCTTTCTACCCAACATTCCAAATGACACGGGCCGTTTACACGGGCAGTACCCGGTGTCAAGGAACACGGCATGTACCTTTTCTACACGCCGTGTAGTTTGGTTTTATATGTCTTGAACAAATGACACGATCTATTTACACGGGCATTACCCGGGGTCATGGAACACGACCTGTAACCATACTACACGTCGTGTAACCTTTTTTCTTCATGGCTTGAGCCACATGTCTTCTGTGACATGGACTAGCTTCTTAGGGTTCGTACCCATGGTTTTCCCATGAATGTTTTGGTATCATTTCTTATATATGGGAGTATGCTCCCTTTAGCAGGTCTTCCTAGATAGAGTTTTTGGAATCCCCTCTGTGAGCCGTAGAGTCAGATCCTCTATTCATTTCTAGAACTCTAGGTAGAGTTCTTGGTATCGATGTGACAATCTTTACTCGGGCGCCGATCCTCTACTTAGTGGATTGTCTGAGACCGAGTTGTTGGAATCACCCCATGGTTTTTGGTTGTGATCCTCATCTGAGCGTCATGTTCCCAAGTACTTTTTGAGTGTGTTCTCTCGGAATGAGTACTTATTATCTCTCTCTTCAGGCCTAGGAATGTGTTCTCTTTGTTATGTGCTTAGTAGAATCTTCGAGCTGGATCCTAGTGGCAATATCGCAATGGTCATTTGTGTATGAGTATATCTGGATATTCTTATTATATGTTCTGTAGAAATATACTGTTTGGAGATGACCGTATCTTTCCTTTTTGGTATTTTTCCTTGTTGTATTTCCTTTGTGGTTTCGGGGTGTCCTACTTGGTATTGTTATACTCACCCCAGCATGGGCTTTGCCCGCACGTGTCGTGTCTTGTGCAGACGAGCGATCCTTTGACAGGATTCTAGGTGGACCAAGACCGGATGGTGCTCAGTGAGATCATGTGGGCCAAGGTGTGTTCCTACAGCTACAGATTGCAGTCCCAGTACCTTTCTTAATAGGTTGGACTTTTTTACATACTTTCTTTTTGGTGGACTTTTACTTTGGGCCTAGGCCTTACTTTCTTGTACTTTACTTTCCTATCGTACTCTGTGGTTGGGTTTTAGAGTATGCATTCATCTTTTCCTTTCAGTAGTTTTTACTTTTCATCTTTTTCTGCTTGGAGATGTGTGTGTGTGTGTACAGGTTTATAGGCAATGCCTCCCATGTTAGTAGCATGCCTACTCGGTGCTAGTCACCAGCCCCTGGCCTATTGGAGGCAGGATTGGGGAGTTGCAGCTCAGGCCCCACTGGGACGGGTCGTGATAGAGTGGTATCAAAGGTGGTTGGTTCTACCTTAGGACCGAGAGTCTATGAGTTGGTTTGGGGAAACAATGTTATGTGTTTCGAGTTCGGCTTCTAGGCCAGGGATCCCAGTGTTGGTGTGGGCTGCCAACGTATCCATACACCAGGACTCTGATAACTTTCTTTTCGACTCGAAACATGAGAACACTAGTTATAGGGAAAAAATAATGGTACATGTATCATATAAAAATGGGTTGTGGTTTCCATGTCCTTTTTGAGTCATCTCTCCAAATATACTCACTAACTGAGATACATCTTGTTTCTTTAACAGGATTCCTCCGCGATGCGCACCTGCTAGGATCCAGTAGCTCGATCATGAGGATGACCCCTACAGTGATGAAGCCTTGATACAGGGACCAGATCCCCCAGTTTTACCACCAGGTGGTGTGCCAGTTATCCCGCCACCTGTGGAGCAGTGTTTAGTGCCTGTTGTAATAGTAGAGGAGGAGCGTAGTTTGAGCGCTCTCCACGAGCTCCAGAGACAGATTCCCCTTAGGTTTCGAGGTGAGACTAACCCTCAGGCAGTAGAGGAATGGCTTGAGGCAGTGACCAGAGTCTTCCGTTTGGTCAGGACACCGGCAGACCAGATGGTGATCCGGGTAGCGAGCCTTCTGCAGGGCTCGGCGGGACGATGGTGGAGTTTGGTTATCCAGACTCACGACGAGGCGACACTCACTTGGTCGGATTTTGAGTGTCTTCTCAGAGAGGAGTTTTCACCGGTTACCCTGAGAGAAGTACGCATACATAAGCTTCTTCAGCACTATCAGGGAACCATGATGGTGGCTGACTATTTTTCGAGATTTACCGACCTCTCACGGTACTCGATGGATATGGTAAGGGATCAGTACATCTGAGCTCAGACTTTTGAGCGGGGCTTACACAGATATATCTGAGCTAGAATCATCCCTATGAGAATTCCTACTTATAATGGGGTGCTCAAGTGGGGTTTGGTGGTTGAGAGCTTCTTGGAAGAGTAGAGACAGCTGATAGTTGTCAGTAGTGGGCAAGCTGGAGCAGAGACCTCGGAAGCAGGGAGCTGACGTCAGGGACCCAGGCATGGAAGATGTTTTCATAGGAGATCCCAGGATAGAGGATCTATTGTACAGGGTTCACAGGGCCCATCTAGCTATCCTCGAGAGAGGTGATGCTATTCATGTGATCGTAGGTAACATCTCACTCGAGATTGTCTGACCCACCGTACTACTGACACGGGAGCAGTGGATGGACCACTGAGGCAGAGGCAACGTGTGGAGCAGATAGATCCGCGGGGCAGCATATGTGGTAGAGGAGATGGGAGAGCAGCTGGAGGTGGTCGGCGCTTTGACCCTCTGCCACCACCACCCCCAAGAGGTCCACCCCAGGCCCAGAGAGCTGGTGGACAGAGGCTGGGACAGCTACAGGCGGCAGAGGCTTATGACCCAGGTAAACCTGGAATGATTAGAGGTACTATCTATGTCTTTTCTACTTTGGCTATCGTACTGATAGACACAGGTGCTAGTCATTCCTTTCTGGATGCTTATCATGTTTGAGACCTTGAGATTCCAGTTGAGCAGTTCACTTAACCCTTATGCTTAGAAACACCGACTGGAGAAGATTCAGAGATCACACACCTCTGTAGACAGTGTGACCTGACCCTTGGAGGCGAGAGTTTTGGTTGGAACCTCTTGGTGGTAGCATCGAGTCCTTACGATGTCATTTTTGGTATGGATTGTCTATCCACATTTCATACCCAGATCAACTGTTTTAGGAGAAGGGTGTGGTGTGTCCGCAGTGATGGAACGAGGTTCTCTTTTGTCGATGAAAGAGAGACCCAGGTAGCGTAGGATGGACTCGTTCATAGGAGGGCACAACCGATTTGACATCAGTTGGCTAGCCTAGCCCTTGGCACAGCAGATGTTATGAGTTTCCAGTTTCCAGCAATAGTGGCTAAGTATGAGGACGTCTTCCCGAAGGATGTCCCCGAGCTACCTCCCCACCGGGAGATAGATTTCTGCATTGAGGTGAAACCAGGGACGACACCAATATCAGTATCATCATATCAGATGGCTTCTTTAGATCTTTGTGAGCTGAGGGTGCAGCTGGAAGACTTTCAGAAGAAGGGATTTGTGAGACCCAGCGTTTCATCCTGGGCGGCCCCAGTGCTATTTTCCAAGAAGGCAGACGGGAGCTTGAGGCTATGTGTGGATTACTGGTGCTTGAATCAGGTGACTGTAAAGAACCGATATCCACTACCAAGGATCGATGACCTCTTCGCCCAGTTGAGAGGGGCACAATAGTTCTTGAAGGTTGATCTACAATCAGGCAATCACCAGTTGTGAGTACGCGATGAGGATATACCGAAGACGGTTTTCTGATGTCGCTACGGTCACTATGAGTACTTGGTGATGCCCTTCAGCGTGACGAACACCCCGGCAGTGTTCATGGGACTCATGAACAAGATCTTTCAGCCTTACCTAGATCGGTTTGTAGTGGTCTTCATCGACGATATCCTTGTGTACTCTGCGTTTGAGGAGGAGCACACGAGGCACCTAAGGATGGTTCTGGACACACTCTGAGAGTACCAGTTGTATGGGAAACTCTCGAAGTGTCAGTTTTGGTTACAGGAGGTCCACTTTATGGGACATGTTATCTCAATAGATGTTGTAGCAGTGGACCCAGCCAAGGTGGAGGTAGTGCTAGCAGGGGATCCACCCCTGAGCGTGACAGAGGTGAGGAGTTTCCTTGGGTTGGCAGGCTACTATCAGAGATTCATCCTTGATTTAACTAGGATTGCAGCACCCATGAGAGCTTTTACCTGAAAGGGGAAGCCTTTCGTGTGGACCATGATATGCCAGTTGGCTTTCTAGCAGTTGAGACAAAGTTTGAAGAGTGCCCCGATCTTGAGATTACCGTAGGAGGGTGTCGAGTACGTAGTATTCTGTGATGCATCAGGAACTGATCTTGGTTGTGTCTTGATGCAGAGGCAAGAGGTGATTGCCTATGGCTCCCCTCATTTGAGGCCACATGAGCAAAACTATGTGACCCATGATCTTTAGTTAGCAGTAGTAGTCTTCTCATTGAAGATGTGGCGACACTACGTGATGGGCAAGCAGTTTACCATCTACTCTGATCACAAGAGTCTCAAATATATCTTTTCTCAGAAGGATCTAAATCTGAGATAGAGGCGATGGCTTCAATTCCTCCAGGATTATGACTTTGATATTGTTTATACTCCAGGGAAAGGGGAACATGGTAGCAGATGCTCTCAACAGGAAATCCAGTTCGTTGTTTCTAGATGAGGCGACGAGGCAGTTTTCCTCCTTATAGTTATCCTTCGTGGATGGAGATGAGGGAGCTTGCCTTCAGTCGATGGTTGTTACCCCTCCACTCATGCAGTGAGTCAGGGAAGCACAACTTGAGGATGCTAGATATGAGACTCTACACGCTCATATATCTATAGGTAATGCTGTTGATGGATATTCACAAGGTGGGGAGCACGTTGTTAATTTCAGAGGGTGCACATTAATACCAGTGACGTTGCGGGAGGAGGTTCTAAGGGAGTTTTATATATCTCTTTTGGTGGTGCATCCAGGCGTGGAAAATATGTATTAGGACTTCCGACGTCAGTTCTGGTGGCCAGGAATGAAGAAGTGTATGGTAGAGTTTGTTTCCCGGTGCCTTACTTGTTAGCAAGTGAAGGATGAGCCCCAGGGGCCATCAGGTTTGACACAGCCCCGTGAGGTGCTAGAGTGGAAGTGGGACGAGATATCCATGGACTTCGTGACGGGTCTACCATGTACGTCCAAGGGACACAATTCAATATGGGTGATCGTTTATTGACTCGCCAAGTCGGCCCACTTCCAAGCCATACAGGAGAAGAGTTCAGTAGAGAGCTTGGGACGCCTCTACATACAGGATATAGTTCAACTTCATGGAGTGCCATCCACAATTGTTTTAGATCGTGATTCTTGTTTCACATCCCAGTTGTGGAAGGGATTGCAGGAAGATTTTGGGACTCAGTTATTCTTGAGCACAACATTTTCTCCTCAGACTGATGGTCAGACGGAGAAGACCGTCCAGGTTCTGGAGGATATGCTTAGAGCTTGCATACTTGACTTCGGTCGTAGATGGGAGGATCACCAACCACTGGTGGAATTTTCTTATATAAACAGTTATCATTCAACTATTTGTATGGCACCATTCGAGGCTCTGTATGGGCGACCCTTCATGTCGCCACTTTGCTGGACTGACCCGGGAGAGTTAGCACTCATGGGCCCAGAGATAGTGAGAGCTACTACAGAGAAGGTCCAGGACATCTAGGAGCGAATGAAGACTGCAAAAAGTTCGCAGAAGTCATATGTCGATCAGAGGTGGAGGCCCTTGGAGTTCGAGGAGGGAGACCATGTGTTCCTTCGGGTCTCACCTCGATGGGGATTGCAGAGATTTGGTCGAGGCGGAAAGCTATCTCCAAGGTTCGTTGGCCCTTTTCAAATTCTGAGTAGAGCTGGCGAGGTGGCGTATTTCTTGGATCTACCTCCTCAAATGGACCGGGTACACAACGTCTTCCATGTGTCGTAGCTGCAGAGGTACATGCATGATCCATCACACGTCATCGAATGGGGTGAGCTGGACATCGATGATGGAGCGTCCTTTGCTGAGTACCCAGTGGAGATCGAGGATTGACAGGAAAATATCTTTTGTTGGAAAGCTATTACCTTAGTGTGAGTCTAGTGGTAGCATGAGAATATCTAGGAGATCACGTGGGAGCGGGAGGCTCATATTCACGTGCAGTACCAACATCTTTTTGAGTAGACCTTGTTTTGGCTTTTTGGGTACGTAAAAGACCTATGTGGGTGTGATGTAATGTCCTGGTTTTTCCATGTATTATTTTAATATTATATGGGAATTATTTCAAGACCAGGCTATGAGATGGTGTGCAGTTCCGAGGCTCGGTGATCTCGGAACAAACGTTTGAATTTAATTTAATAATTAAATTGCGCGCGCGTGTGGTTTTCCTGAAAAAGTGAAATAACTATTGAACGGATTCTCGGATCAGAAATTTGAGGGCACCATTGCATTCAAAACAATGTTTTTACCTTAGGTGAGGCCTAACATTGGACGGCCCAGGTCGGTGGTGAAATCTAGTTTTGGGACATAAGAGTAATAAAATATTTAACAAAAATATTTTATTTCTACAGTGGATATCTCCCTTTTAAGTAAAGGCTTACGCCGGGTCCAAGGTTACAAACCTCATAACCCTGAAACCCTTGGCGGCTCTGGAGGTTTTGGAGAAAACCTCCCGATGCGGGGACGACGACGCGGCAACCAGATCATCACCAACGAACGCCGCAGATCCAGTTAGGATGTTGTTTGTGATTTTCCTTCCCCGTTTTTGATTTCCACGACAAACGCAGACTAATCCACAAAAGTACTAGCCTGAGTATCGATCATTCATGCAGGATGGGATATTTACAGGAATCGTGGGATTTTGATTCTTGAGTTTTTTTGTCTTTCATTCAACCTTTATAATGGTGACGAACCAAGATCGGCACGAACATCGATCGAGGTTTGTCCCTCTCGATTGTTGCATTTTTCTCTCCCAATTTCAACGCGTTCTTCATACGCGTTCTTTGTTTTCTTGGGGATAATTCGGTTGTTTCGCATTTGTTTGTTGGATAAATGATCTTAAATCTAAGATATAACATCGGGAGGACCTAATGGATGTGCGATAGCGATGGCGGTGAAGAAATAGATGTGGTTCGGAAGTTCCCTTTCTTCGAGTGTTTTCGTGCGGATTGATCGGGATGCGTTTTCAGGGCCGATCGGAAGCCCGAAACCGACAGAATCAGTTTCTTAGGGGCGGGATGACCCCATATCTGGAGTTTCATGATGATCGGGCAGTTGGATCAAGATCCAGAGGATTAGCCGAGGCGCGCGGAGGAAGACTATGCTTCTGGAAATTTCCCGACTACACGTCGTGTAGTATGGACTACATCGTGTGTGTTCGTTGGCGGGATTACATAACGTGTAATATGGGAGTACACAGACATGGGAAGGGTACATAGCCAAGGAAATGCCATGTATACCCCTCCCCAGCCAGACCCGACCAGATACATGGGATACCCTGTGTACTGGTACACGGGCAGGCGACACGGACACGGGCAGAGACCATGTACGGGCACATGGCCCACGTACACAGAGCGAGCCTAGGTGCTCAGACACAGCGTGCACCTCTTCTACACAATGTGTAGTTTATTTCTACCCAACAATTCAAATGACATGGTTTGTTTACACGGGCAGTACCCGGTGTCAAGGAACACGGCGTGTAGTTTGGTTTTATACGGCTTGAACGAATGAAACGGGCCATTTACCCGGGTTGTACCCGGGGTCAAGGAACACGGAATGTGACCATACTACACGCCGTGTAACCTTTTTTCTTCGTGGATTTAGCCACTTGTCTTATGTGACTTTGACTAGCTTCTTAGGGTTCATACCCATGGTTTTTCCCCTAAAGGTTTTGGTATCATTTCCTATATATGGGAGTATTAATCCTTCAACAGGTATTCCTAGATAGAGTTGATGGAATCCCCTCTGTGAGCTGTAGAGCCGGATCCTGTATTCATTCCTAGAACCCTAGGTAGAGTTCTTGGTATCGACGTGACCAACTTTACCCGGGCACCGATCCTCTGCTTAGTGGATTAGCTCAGACTGAGTTGTCCGAATCACCCCATGGATTTTGGTTTTGATCTTCATATGAGTGTCATGTTTCCCAGTACTTAGGGAGTGTGTTCTCCCAGAATGAGTACTTCATATCTCTCTCTTCAGACCTAAGTGTTTGTTCTCCTTATTATGTGCTTAGTGGAATCTTCGAGCTGGATCCTAGTGGCAATATCGCAATGGTCGTTTGTGTATGATTATATATAGATATTCTTGTTATATGTTCTATAGACATATACTATGTGGAGCTGAATGTATCTTTACTTTGTGGTATTTTCCCTTATTTTATTTCCTTTTTGGTTTCAGGGTGTCCTACTCGGTATTGTTATACTCACCCATACATGGGCTTTTCCCGCACGCATTGTGTCTTGTGCAGACGAGCGAGCCTTTGACATGATTCTAGGTGGACCAGGACCAGACAATGCTCAGTGAGATCAGGCGGGCCGAGGTGTGTTCTTATGGCTATAGATTACAGTCCCAATACCTTTCCTTATAGGTTGGACTTTGTTACAGACTTTCTTTTTTGTGGGCTTGTACTTTTGTCCCAGGGCTTACTTTCTTGTACTTTACTTTCCCATCATACTATGTGGTTGGGTTTTAGTGTATGCATTCATCTTTTCCTTTTTGTAGTTTTTAATTTTCAGATTTGTGGCCTTGGAGATGTGTGTGCATTTGTAAAGGTTTATATGAAATGCCTCCCATGTAAGTAGCATGCCTACCCTGTGCTAGTCACCAGCCCCTGGCCTATTGGAGGCGAGCTTGGGGAGTTGCGGCTTGGGCCCCACTGGGATGGGTCGTGACAATATCTCTCTCTATAATTCTGTATTATAACATTATATTCTCTTTTCACCCTTATTAAGTGATTTTATCCATAAAAAACTTCACAAATTATTTTCATGACCCAATCTGGTAAAGAAACACTACTTGAATTTCACCCTGAAATTTAAAAGTCACTTCACACAAAAATCAAGGCATCTAGAGAATGTCAATCAAGTAACATTGAGGAACCCATTTTGGAACCTCAAGTGGTTCTAAACCAATACAAAATTTAACCCAATCAAACCCAAGAAAACATGGCTACAAATAATCGAACTTTAAAAGAACTGACCACCCCTGATGAGGAGTACCAGCCTACGTACATCCAATATCCCAAGGAAGCCGCCAACATTGAGCTGAGATCAGGTCTCATACACCTTATTCCTAAATTCCTTGGTCTTCTCGGTGAGGACCCTCACAAGAATCTTAAAGTGTTTCATATAGTCTTCTCAACTCTGAAACCCCAAAATGTGTTTGAGGACCTAATTAAGTTTAGGGCCTTCCCTTTCTACCTTGATGGTGTAACTAAATATTGAGTATACTATTTTCCTACAAAAATGGGGGCTGGAATGACCTAAAAAGTCTTTTTTCTAGAGATGTTCTTCCCTGCCTCCCGAACTGCTTCAATTAGGAAAGAAATATGTGGAATAAGTCAATCACACGGAGAGACCCTTTATGAATATTTGGAGAGATTCAAAAGACTTTTCTCAAGCTTTCCCTACCACCGGATTAGTGAAAAACTATTAATCCAATACTTCTATGAGGGACTTAATCCCATGGATCATGGAATGATTGACACTGTAGCTGGTGGTGCCCTAGTTGATAAAACTCCTTCTGCCGCTCGTGACTTAATAGCCAACATGGATCAAAATGCACAACAATTTGGTACACGAGCAATTGCACCAACCCGAGCAGTTCATGAGGTAAGCCATTCAGCCCTAGAACAAAAGTTAGATACTAAACATTATGAGATGCATACCCTTATAAAGCAATTAGCTCAAGCACAAGGTAACTCATACTCTACTTTTATTCCATTACATTGTGGTATTTTTTCTGATAACACTCATTTTTCAAACCAATGCCCACAACTTCAAGATTCATCTGAGTCTTGTGCAGCTGTGTTCCTAGGACATCCATTCCAACAAGCACCTCCATTCAAGAAAGAACAATTCAGGCCAAATCCAAACCCTGGGTAGCAAGCAAAACCCTAGTACCGACAAGAAGGAAACTCATGCTACCCTAAACAGAATTGGTATCAACAAGGCCATGATATGCGACCTTCTTATCCATAAACATATCAAAACAATCCTCATCTTCCCAAATCTGAACCAAGACTCAAGGATATGGTGAAGAAAATGGAAACCCAGAACCTTCAGTTCCAACAGACCACACAATCGGCAATTCAAGACCTATGAACTCAAGTTGGACAATTGGCGAACAACATCGGTGAGCTTAAGATGCAAGGGTCAGGACAACTACCATCCCAACCCATTTCCAATCTGAAGGACAAAGGTAATGTATGTACAATTAAACTTTTTAGTGGAAAAGAAGCTTCTCTTTCTACTAATTCTATGAAATAGGTATGTCACCCTCTTGAAAACACTCTTTCCCAACCCTCAAAAATTTCATGTAATGAAAAACAAATTAAAAAGGGCAATCAAATTATCATTGATGATTCAAATGAACAATCCATTCCTCTTACTTTCCCACAAAGACTCTTTAAATCTAAGAGAAATTATGATAATGATATTGATAATGAGATAATGGATAAATTTAAAAATGTTCAAGTTAATATTCCTTTATTGGTTACAGTCAAGAAAATTCCCCGTTATGACAAATTTATTAAAGAACTTTGTACCCATAGATGAAGGCTGAAGGGGAATGAGAGAGTCAACTTGGGTAGGAATGTCTCGGCCTTGATTCAACCAGAAATTCTAACCAAATTCAAGGATCCGGGCATATTCACGATATCGTTTACCATAGGGGAGAACTTCTTTTCTGATGCTATGCTAGATTTAGGTGCTTCCGTTAATGTAATGACTCACTCCGTGTATACTTCTCTATAGGTTGGAGAGCTTCAACCAACATGAATTGTCATGAAACTTGCCAACCGGAGTACAACGCATCCAAAAGGAGTGATTGAGGATGTCCTTGTCAGAGTAAAGAATCTAATCTTCCCCGCTGATTTTTACAATCTTGAGATGGAAGATACCCGAACCCAAGGACACCCTCCTCTCATACTTGGGAGGCCATTCCTCAAAACAACAAAGACGATCATCAACTTTCAGAATGGTATGCTCTCTATGGAATTCAGAGGAGAAAAGGTATGGTTTAACATCCTTGAGGCTTTGAAACACCCCGTTGAAGAGAACTCCACTCTTCTTGTCTATTCGATGGAAGTGCTCTCAAACAATGCACATGCACACAATTCTCTCCTCAACCCAAACATTGATTCATTTTTGTTTTCTTCAACCTTGGATGATTTGAGTTTTGATTCCTGTTTTGAGTGTTGTGTGGGATATGAAAAGTGTAAGTTTTGTGCTTTAATTGATGAGTGTGTTCATTCTGAGGTACCCATGACCATCAATGATTCTGCAAATCACATTTCTATAGATTCTCTATTTTTAGAGAATAAACATGAGCACATAGATAGTTCAATGGACCTCACTCCCCATAAATCCCCTCCCTCAATCTAGAAACCACCAGTTTTGGAAGTTAAACAACTTCCTTTTAATTTGAAATATGCATATCTTGATGTCATTTACCAATTTCCCGTCATTATTGCCAATAACCACTCTCCACAATAGGAATTGAAATTGCTCACACTTTTGAGAGAGTGTAAAAAGGAAATAGGATGGACATTGGTTGATATTCCCAAGATTAGCCCATCTATTTGTATGCACCATATACTTTTGGATGATGATGCTAAACCCATAAGACAATATCAATGTCGGTTGAATCCCACTCTCCTTGAAGTGGTAAAATTGGAAGTTAGTAAATTACTTGTTGCAGGGATCATTTATCCCATGTCTAATAGTAAATGGGATAGACCAGTGAAAATTGTTCCTAAAAAACAGGAATAACAGTTGTGTCAAATGAAAGGAATGAATTGGTTCAAACACGTGTGCAAAATAGTTGGCGAGTCTGTATTGACTACCGTCGACTGAATCAAGCCACACAGAAGTACCAATTTCCATTACCTTTCATTTACCAAATGTTAGAACTATTGGATGGTAAGTCCCATTATTGTTTCCATGATGGCTATTCAGGTTATTTTTAAATCCATATAGCCCCTGAGGACTAAGAAAAGACAACATTTACCTGTCCATTCGGCACATTTGCATACAGAAGGATGCCATTCGGTCTATGTAATGCTCCTGGAACATTTCAGTGATGTATGTTGACTATTTTTTTGAGTACATTGAGAGTTGTATGGAAGTATTTATAGATGTTTTCATGATATATTAATCTTCTTTTGATGATTGTTTGGAACACCTAGGTTCTGTCCTCTATCACTACATTGAAAAGGATCTTGTTTTAAATTATGAGAAATTCCATTTTATGGTTTAGCGGGGGACAGTTCTTGGGCATGGAATTTCAAATAAAGTAATTAAAGTTGATAAATCTAAAATTGAATTAATTTAAACCCTTCCATATCCAAAATTTGTTCGTGAGGTGTGATCTTTCATGGGTCATGCTGGTTTTTACCATCGATTCATTAAAGGCTTTAGTAAGATTACACTTCCATTGTCCCAGTTATTGCAAAAATATTCTGGGTTTTTGTTTGATAAAAGTTGTGATGATGCATTAGATTCACTAAAAAGAGTCTCACATCACCTCCCATCATCCAACCACCATGGTGGGATCTCCCCTTCGAGCTTCGGTGTGATGCCTCTAACTTTGTAGTTGGGGAAGATTTATCACAAAGGGTTGAGAAGGATCATCATGTCATTGTTTATAACTCACGTACCCTTGACCCTACCCAGGTAAACTACACAACAACTGAAAAAGAACTTTTTTCTATTGTGTTTTCCTTGGAAAAATTCTGGTCATATCTTCTCGGGTTAAAAATCATCATCTTCTCTGATCATGCTACCCTTCGTTTCCTCCTAAAGAAACATGAAGCCAAGCCCCACCTCAATTGGTGGATGCTCCTCCTCTAAGAGTTTTACCTTGATATTAGAGATAAAAGAAGAGTGGAGAATTTGGTATCTGAAAACATTAGTAGGATTTCCCCACCATTGTACCATCATGTTGACTCACCCCTACCCATTGGAGAATTCTTCCCTCCTGAGAACCTTTGTGATGTTGTGGACCTTACCCCCTAGTATGCGGACATTGTGAATTTTCTAACAGCATCTAGGGTACCCACTGATTTTAGCATTGCACAATCCCAGAGACTTAAGCATGAGTCTCATTGGTACCTTTGTGATGACACATACTTGTGGAGAATTTGTAGTGACCAAGTAGTTCGTCGGTGTGTCCCTAACCATGAGTTCAACTCTATTTTGACATTCTGCCACACTTTGGCTTGTGGGGGCCACTTTGGCTCTCAATGTACAGCTCGAAAGGTCCTTGACTCAGGACTTTATTAGGAAAATTTATATAGGGATGCCCATAGATTTTGCAAGTCAGTAGTCCTTGTCAATTCACAGGGAATATCTCCAAGAGGAATGAAATGCCCCAACATCCCATGTTATTTTCTGAGATGTTCTATGAATGGGGCATCGACTTCATGGGGCCCTTTACAAATTCATTTGGGTTTTTTTACATCTTATTTGTTGTTGACTATGTATCTAAATGGGTGGAAGCAAAGGCCACCAGGACCGATGACTCTCGAGTGGTTGTTGATTTTGTGAGGTCCCAAATTTTCAGTTGGTTTGCTTTACCATGATTCATCATTAGTGACCAGGGTTCACATTTTATCAATCACAACATGAAAAATTTCCTTCATAAGTATGGGGTTGATCATAAATTCTCCACTGCATATCACCCCCAAACTAATAGACAAGCATAACTATAAAATAGGTATGTAAAACGAATCTTGGAAAAACGGTACAACCCAATATGAAAGATTGGAGTTTGTGCTTATATGATGCACTTTGGGTGTACTGTACAGCTTTTAAAACCCCAATCAGAATGTCACCATACAGAATTGTGTTTGGAAAGGCTATTCAACTCCTAGTGGAGGTAGAAAAATGTTCATATTGGGGTGTTAAAAAATTTAATATGAACCTTTCATATGCAGGTGAGCAAAGAAAGCTGCAGATTTAAGAGTTGGATGAAATTCGACATGATGCATATGAGAACTCCAGGATATATAAAGAGAAGACAAAGGCTATTCATGATAGCATGATTCACCAGCAGACGTTCTGTATTGGTGAGAAGGTCCTCATGTACAATTCCAGGCTTAATCTCCACCTAGGTAAGCTTCGTTCCCGATGGCTCAGTCCTTATACTATTACTAATGTTTACCCTTTTGGTGTAATACATATTTCGCATGAGCAGAGTGGACGAAGTCTTACCGTCAATGGGCAGTGAATTAAACACTTCTATGAGGATTTTCTGAACAATATGGTGGAGGAAATCCACCTTCTTAATGCATCATACTAATAAAACAGACCAGGTTTTATCCGTCCTTCTCACATTATCAATAATTTCAGTGAGGACACTACACATTCTAGGTGTAGGGGTGGATACATTCCTGGGTTAGTTAGGAATTTTCATCGTTTTCTCCTTTCTTCTCTTTGTATCCTTCTTTATGGTATTTTCATTTTTCCCCATCAACAATTTCGAAGTTCCATGATTTGGGGACCATAAAGGGGGGACAGTAAAAATACTATAACGAAGGCTAAAAAGAATTTTTGTATCAATTTAACATTAGGGATTGATTTTCTTTTTTTTAGTGAATTGGTTTTCTATCAATGATATAAATGGTCGTATCTATGTGAAACCTTTGAGATGATTGATGCCCCTTATGTGAGTAGTTTTTGGGAAAACTTTGTCACTAATATCTCCAAAAAAAAATTCACCAAACCAAAAAGTGTGAATATTTCTTACATAATATAAGGTTAATATATGTTAGGTTAATATTTTTCATCTTTAAATGATATTTCCATACGTTCGTTCCCTATCTGATCTATTTTATTATTGTACCAGATTAACCTATGAGTGTGTACCTAATGTCTGATTATTGTACAAACTCATAAAAAAATGGTTGTGTCATGGGAAAGTCAAAAAAGACTCCTCTTCAACCTTTTATCTTGTTATAACTATTTCAATTAGTGTCGTGAGGAGATCAAGCAAGGTTTGATAGATGAGTGTGAGATTTTTTCCAAATGAAACATCAAAAAAAATATAATAAATGAGGGGAGTGATGAAATGTGCAACATATGGGGATATCTAGGTTGAGAGCTTGTAGTTTGACTTTTTGGAATGCTTAAGTGAATGGGTCTTGAAATATGATTGCAAAGTATGTAGGACAGGTTAGTGAAAAATCATATAAAGCTAAATAATGTTAAAATAACCTATATTTATTTGATAGAAAGTGGAAAGAATAGCATGGAATGGTTTTCACAGACACACATGGAGAGTTAGTGGAATGGTCGACTTTTTAATTCCTTTCTCATATTGGTGTTATGAATCTCTTTGAATTTTATTGTGATATGATTTATGAGACATCTTTTTCAATTTTCACTGGGAAGAACTCCTTGGTACGGTTCGTGCATTGATCACATTACTTTGATGAATTAAATTTTCCTAAAATGTTAAATCTTCATGATGTTGAAAATATATATATATGCATCATTTTATTTCGATATGTGACTTTTCCCAGGAGTGCAAATTTTTAGGTGTGGGGGTGTGATCATACCACGATTCACTGTGTCAATTTTACCCTTACACCATTGTATTAAACAGAATTTGTATTGTAAATTCCAAAAATAATAACACAATTCACTTCATGTTTTATTCAATTATTTTGTGATAAGAAGGGAAAATTTACTTGTTTTTATAATTTTATTGAAGGTAAAGATGATTTGGAGGCCCAGAGATTATCCCGAAGAAAAATGGGCCAAACTGCATGGCATCCCATGGACATCTGTCCACTGTTTTGAATAGTACGAAACACTGTGCATCCAAATAGGCAAACATTTTGTGAGCCAGTCCAAAATTTAGTAGGATATATTTCATATCAAGGAACCCAATCCTGATTCAGCTTCTATGGGGCCCATCCGAACTGATCTGTACAAGCCACCGAATATGCACAAAGTCAAAAAATGATATTTTGTATTTTATCAATATCTCGAGCTTTATTTGTCCAAATGGTGCCAAAAATTTGGTGGTAATAGATAAGACGTGGGGATAAAACTTTCCAGTTTTTTCAAAATGGAGATTCTACTTTCTAATAGCATAAATCCTTAATCCAAGTGGTTTATCAAAATCTTGGTGCCCAAAACCGCTTCCCATTTTGGCTATAAAAAGACACCTTGGGCACCCCATTTTCAAGTTCGGACAGGAGGCAAGGTTCTACCATTTTGGAGTCCCCAAGTAGTCTTCTCAACATCCCTAGTAGTTATGTAGTATATGGGAAGTTTTATCCCAACATCTTTCCCTTCCTCCTCTCCCATGGGTTTCTAAACCACTTGTGATTACCCGGGGAGGAACGTGATGTAAATCCCAAGCTTCATGTTTGTAATATTTAAATGATCTTTTGAATTCCAGATTTTTGTTTTGTTTTTCATCATTCTATATTCTTATTTTATTGAGTTATGTACTGGTATGTCATGCTCAACTCATATGATCTTGTTTGGGAGTACCCATTCATGTGATGTTTCACACACCGTTCGCCACTTACTTTTCACCCTTTCAATTGCGGTGCTTTTGTGGTTCATATTTGTCAATTGAACTCGCATAATCACTGTCAAGGCCATGTAAATTTATGCCATGGTATCACAAAGAAATAACATAAAAACCTGGACATCGCATTGAGTTCTTTTTTTGTTTCCTTGGTGAGTTTCGGTTATCAAGTCAAACACAATTCACCCAATCATTAGCGGTGTCTGGTGAATCATTCTGTGTTTTTGACTAAACCCTAGGAGGTATCCTAGTATAAACTTAGTTAAATTATGGTTATAGGTGTTACAAACTAGGTATTAAAAGATCATTACCCTATATAATGAATCGATGAAGGATAAACATCATGAGAGTACCCCGGGTTGATCATGCTTAATAAATTCTGTTAATCTCTATATTGTTTTATCGCTTTCATTTTCTATTTTCATATTTAATCATCAAACCCACAAGTTTTACAAAACGTCATTAAACTTCTAATTTTATAATCAAAACCCTCTTTTTAAATTAATTATCTAAGGCTCCGTCGAGAGACGACATAGGGTTGCTGCTATACTGCAGAAATTCTAGTCAAAATTAAACAACTAATTTGACATGCTCGACAACACGATCAGCAGTACCATGAGTGAATGGACAAGTCATGTAGACCCCCTACACATTTTGTATCATTATATAATAAGTGATTGATATACTATATAGGTACACATCTAGGATGGGTAGTAGGACCACTCAACATGTGGGTCCCCTCACACGCCTTGTACACCATGGTTCCTTTTTTGTAAACTTCAAAATCCTCTATCTCATTTGTTTTTACTCAAATTTTTGCCCATGAGTATCCTATCCGGAGTTTTTTTTTACATTGAACTTGATTGTTCCCTCCGTTTTGGATTTTGGGATATAATATGAGATATTATGGGTTTTATTCTTATTGAGGTGACACCTGATGACATTGGTGATCAGGCAGGATCGCTAGACGTTTTTTTGCGAGTGGCACCCTCTTATCGGGTTGTACATGGGTCCTCAATGTGTAAGAGTGGAACTATTCTATGATGATTGGGCATGGGTCCGAGAACCTTTAGCATTGAACCCTCCTCCTTTGTTGGGCATGGGTCCCCAATGACCTAGAGTGGCACCCTCCTACGGAGACAAGGCATGGGTCCTCAACCTTTTCGAGTGGCACCCTCCAATATGGATGGGAATGGGTACTCGATGACTTAGAGTGGAACTCTCTTACGTAGATAGGTAATGGTTCCTAAAACATTCTTAGTGGAACCCTCCAGCTGGGCTAGGCATGGGTCCTCAATGACCTAGATGGGCACCCTCCTGTGGAGATAGGGCATGGTTCCTCGGCCCTCAGAGTGGAACCCTCCTATTTTAATGGGGAATGGGTTTTCTAACTAGAGTTTGTTTCAACTTGACTATGTGGAATAGTGTAAAGGTGTGTATTGAATTGAATGTTTTCTTCCTGTTAGACATGCAGGATGATGGAAATAATTTATAAACTTTAGGAACTGATTGAAAAAATATTAATGGACTAGAGTGTGACATGGATATTCCCTTCTCTCTCATTTGGGTTTCTTTGGTTTGAGAATATATATAAATTTGTATCCATGTGTTGGATTCTATTTACTCTCTTTATTTGGGTTAATCTATTTAATATCTATTCTTACTCTATCTTTATGTACCCTCTTCATATTTTGGGGCATTTTACAAGTTATGTATACACTTACCCCAACATGGGATTTTCTTTCACATGTTATATATTATGAAAATGACAGATAGGTTAATGGGGACTTAAGAGGATATTAGGGATACATGGTGCTTTTGGTCACATATGTTGATCGTATCTCTGAGATACTGAGATAAGATATCATATAATTTTACTTTCCTATTTTTTTATGTTGGTACATATTTCTAGTTGGGAGTGTATCTTTACCCTTTTATTTTTATTTTGCACTGTCATACTATTTTACACCCTAAAGGTTTTTCATTCTTGGTTTACATTCTAACTGTTGTTTATTTTTATTATTATTCTTCATAACTTATTATTTAATTGGTCAGGTGTGTATGTGTATAGGTTCATTAGGTAATGTCCTCCCCATGTTAGGTATGCCTTTCAACACGTGTCGTTGGCCCTTGACCTGTGTAGGAGGGCTTGGGGTAGTTGTGGCTGGAGCCCCATTGGGTCACGTCATGACAAAGAATGGATAGAAAAGTATGTCTAAAACTATTAATTTCTTAAGAGAATATCATGTTTCATGTTCATGTAATAAACAACACTCAGTAGCACTTTTCACTATTAAAGATGGGTAAGTGCTAGCTAGAAGTTTTTTACTTAAGTGTTGGGGATTAAACACACACTCACTGACTATGGCATTAGTTTTTCTGAAACTCAAAAATTGTGTGACAGCACATGTGCCATTTTCATAAGTAAAAACATATACCATCACTCATTTTCTAAACACAGAGATATAAGACACCCTTTCCTTCAGGATCACACACTAAAAGGATATATCATTTTAAAATTCATCGGAATACAAGATAAAATTGCTTATATTTTTACTAAAACACTTGGTTCTGATAGATTTGAATATATTATTAATAATATAGGAATGATAAATATCAAATGATTATTCATATATACTTATTGTTTAACAATATACATATGTTAATTAAATCTGTCTTAAAGGGGTAGTATATATTCTTGTTAGGTTTCTAAAATATTTTTCTTTTTTAAAACATTATGTTTTTCATAAAATTTTTGTTTTGAAAATTTTTTATTTCATAAATTTTTTTTCTTCTAAATGTTTAGTTTCAATGTAATTTTTTTATTTTTTTCTTTCTTTTACAGAATCAAAATTTTTATGAATTTTCTGGTGTCAATATTTTATAAAAAGTTTTTACTAAGTGATAATTTTTTTATGAACTCAAAAAATTTATAATTTTTTTAGGAAACACTTTTTTTATTAAAAAATTCCAAAGTAAAAAATTTTATAGATTCAAAATTTTGTCATAATATTATTCAGGACAATAATTCTGTTATAAACCATTTCATAATCAGTTTATATTATAAACACCAATAAGAATAGGGTACTCATACTGAAGAAAATTTTCTACTTTGAAATGTATTATTATTTTAACTTTTACACTTATTCAATACTTTAATCTTTTCATGTAATTATTTATATTTTTTTATTTCTATAACTCAGTTTTTTAAAAAAATAAAATGTTTTATAAATAAGACTATTTCTTACCCTGATAAATTTTTTCTTGATGAAATATAAGAGGTCAAAATTTTATTTTAATTCATTATTCGATTAAATATCAATCATCGGATCCAAAAAGGATATTCAATCTGAGCTATTGAATCATATGTAATATTAACCATAACCCTTGTGCCTATATAAGGGTGGGTCAGCCTATATCATACATCGATTTACAGAAATTTTCTTCCCGAATCTTTTTACCAATATTAGTGCTCGTTCTGATATTTAAGAATTTGGCTGATCACCAGCATCAAAATCGTTACGATGGCCACCATTAAATATTTTTAAAATATAGAATTTATTAAAGAAAGTATCATTGAGAATATATGGTAAGATAAATATGATTCATTGTTGAAAAACATTATTAAGATTCAATGTTGATAAAATATTTGTGTTCAGAAATATGATTTTGAATTGTATCATCCTAAAATAGAAAGAGTGTTTTATGCTTCAGTTGAATTTATTTATGAGGAAGATAAGGAATATGTTACTTTTACTTTCATTGGTATAAATTATATTATTTATTGTGAAAATTTAGATGAGTTAGTAGAAGTACCCTTAGAGGTTGAAGCTTATTTACCTTCTCAAATGTTATCTAAAAATATTGGGAGTTTAGTGAAGTCAAAAGATGAGTCATCTATATTCACATTATTTAATAAAGTAATAATGGTTTCTCACATCACACCAGATGCTAGGGTAGTAACCTTTGGAATGATGGGTTATTTGATTTTGATAATGGGTGAAATGAATCCCCTCAAAGTCCTTGATATATTTTTTTATTTTCTGAAAAATATAAGGAAGATCATCCTTGTTAAATTTGTTTTTCAATCAGTGGAATTGATCAAGAAGGAATCATTGAAATCAAATTTTTTAATGTTTCCATGTCTCGTAAAAAAATATTAGTCAATTATATGGATGTTTTTTGTATTTAGAATCATACATATAACATGAGGGAAAATATATCTTATTGAAGAAGAGTCTATGTTGATGACGATGATTTTTTTATTTGAGGTTGAAAAATATTATTGATATAATAAACATAACCATATATGATTCCAAACCTGTGAAAGAAAAGGAAGCTATGATAGAGAAAAGAAATTTTAAGTCTTCACCATTGAAAAAAAATAAAAAATCAAAACCATGTCAGGTGATTAGTTCAAGAACCACAGGGATAATATAGTCCAAAATAAACTGATTGATCCTAAATTTTGTCTTGATAAGGCTATGTCCTTTACTTTGAAAATTTAGACAGCTGATGATTTAAAGGAATCTGAGAAAATAAAGAAACAAAATAAGAGGTTTTTAGAGGCCATAATGGTCGAAAGGTTGATGAAGGGAGTAGAAAAATTATTAGATGTTCCAGTTTTATTCATTTCCCATTTATCTATTATATAACCAACTCAAGGGTATAAAACCATTCTTCACATTGATTATACTATACCAGATATTAGTATAGAATTATTTGAAACATTAGTAGTTCCCTCAGTAGTCTCAAAAGTCATTGAATAAGTTAAAGTAAATAGATATTAAAAGAACCTCCAATATCGATCCCATTACAAGTTCAGATGAAGGATGCGAAATAAAAACCTAAATCAATTAGAAATGTTTTGAAAGGTTTTATTATAACCATGATATAGTTAGGTAAATAATTGGAAGAGGAAGAATATGAAGAATTTATAGAAGAATAAGTGAAAGAAGAATAAGAAAAAATAATGAACGAGGGAGAGATAATGAAAGAAGAAAATTCTTTAGATTCATCCTCTAAGTTAGCTCAATTACTATCTCAGTCCAACAAAAAATGAAGAGTTTAGTGTTTCAGAGGAAGTGAAATCATCATCTTTTGAGAAAGAAGAAGACCTTCAATCTCACCAGAATGTATCTTAAAAGGATGAGTTTGATAAATAAATAGACATTATAAAAGTTTCAAATTATGTTCAAGTTAAATTAAAAGAAAATAATTCAGATGTTGGTCCTTATAGACCACATGTTTCAGAGGTTTAATCAGAGTCATCATACTCTTCAGTTACAGAGGCACAAAAAACATTTATTACATTTTCTTAACTCTAAAAAGATTAAGTGGCTCAATTCAAGACCTTTTTTAATATTTAATAAATATGTAAACAAATTCAAAATCCCATTAATGAAAAATTATAATTGTTGAAAATTTTTACTAAGACAGATATCCAAATGAAGTATAAATCAAAACCATTAAAAGTCAATAAATATCACTTGATACGTTTCAACTAGATGGTAATATGGTTGATATAAAATAACAATGATACAAAGGATCATGATGATCATATAATGGATGTTTATAAAATTTTATCCAATATTTCTATTTCTTTGGATAAACTATCTTTTGGTGTTTCTGAAAGCATAAATTTTGTTGAGGAGCTCAAATACATGACCAAAAATCATGATAAGGAGGTCATAGTTATCATGGAAAAGGATCATGAGTTATAAATATAAAATAAGAGGCTTATATCATTTAAATATTTTTTGTTCATATCAAAGGAATAGAATAATAAGATCCATGAGAATGTTGAAAGGTTGAAGGTAGAGGTTATGAAACAAGTAGTCATGGAAGAAAAATTATGAATATTGAGTCATCAACAACATAATTAAGAAGGATCATGACGATATAATGAAATTGAAGGCGATAATAAATAAAAATTATAATAATGAAGGATTTATTTTTTATCTGAACTCTTGATGTAATCATAACATTTGAATTTAATTGAATTTTAATGGATTTTTATTCAAATTTATTTTATCTGAATGACTTACAAATCTTTTTGTATTTACGTTTCTTCTTTTATAAATTTATTTAATTTTTTATTTAGATTAAATTTTTCCATTTTTTATAATTTTATAACATATCAATAGATTGTATACATTCCTTATTTATTATCTAAATCAAAAAGGGTAGAAGTCTTAAGTTTTAGGAGAAGATTTGGGGGAGAAGGTTCAAAATGTTTTTGGGAGATGTTTTGGGATAATTCGTTAAGGGGATAATTTTTTATACGGAATAATTATTATTAAGTGGGAGAATATGAAGATTTACTTTTTATCAGATTAATAGTTATAAAAAATTTATTAACTCAAGGTGGGTTTAATATGATAAAGGAATAAATTTCATATGATGTATATCTTTGAAGTTCCTTAAATAATAAAAGAATTTTAAGTATTTTAATGTTAATATTTTTTCATTTTGAGTGGTTTGTTATGATCTTTCAAGAAAGTGGGATTGTTGGTTCGAATTATTTAATTTATAATTTTCCTTTACTTACTTTTGGAAATAAAAAAAACTTTCTTAAAATAATATTTTACTTACTTTATATATCCCAGGTGTTTTAGTATGTTTTTATATAAAAGTTTATTTTATAAAGAATTTATAAATAGAATTAATATAAATCAAATATAAAATTTTATTATTAATTTTGATCTATTTCACTGAAGGTTCATCTGATACATTAGAATAAATACCATTCTAACCAGTGGTTTGACTTATGTCTTGTATAATAGATTTAATAATGTCATGATCGTCCTAATAACATTTGTTCTGATCCATTGGATTGAAATTTGTTAAATTTATCAGATTAAAAAAAATATTTAAGTCCACCAAAATAGTTAATGTTTATATTTAGAGTGATTAGAATAATATATATTAGACGAAACCCAAAACAGAATTATAGCGGTGATAAAAATGACGTCAGACAATGAAATGATTATCTATCAAAATTAAGATCCATATCATTATGAGCTGTCAAGGTGCAAGATTTCCAAGGCCATTTCAACTAACTCGGAAATATGCCCGTTAGAGGATTGTCCATAAATAGGAGGTCATTTGATGAACTGGGAGATGATTATATTCAAAACTCAATACATCTAAATATTTCTCTGCATAAACATATATTACCTAAGCTATTCAATCAATTACAGAGTTTAAGTTATAAGCTATTATAAATTCTTTAGAACACTTGGATTTTTAATTTGTTGTGTCTAATTGTGGTATTGATAAAGAGATTCTGGGGATAGGAATATAGGGGAAAATAATTCATCCGATCAAGGGCTTCTGGGGTTCAGAAGATAGATCTTACAATGATCACTATATCCAGGTATTTCTTGTTTAATAAATATATATATGATAACGATATATAATATCGAGGTCTTCTAGGGGACTAGAAGACAAATCCCTACCGACCATAATATCGAGGAATTTCATGGTAAGTAAATGCATACCTTTATAGTAGGTATTAAAACATTGGATATCTTATGTTAGGATTTCTAACTTTATTAACTCTTAAGGTTAAAGAGTAATTTATTTTCTAAAGCATATAAGTCATTATTACTATTATATGATTTTTTTACTTGGTATTAAAAGTTATTTTTTTACTATGCATACACTTTAGAAAGTTAGTTTATACTTACATTTTTAATATTTGTTTTATCAGGATGATTATGAAACCAATAATAACTCTAATATAATCAGATACTTTATGGATATGATTTTATAACTTTTATCATCAGATAAAAACTGAGTCCAATATTTTTTACTTTAGTGGATTTATTTTACTTTATGTTTTTTCAACTAAAATTCACCCCCTCTTGTATCCATCATAAACTCTTATGATCCAACACCCCCGCCAAAGAAACTTCCCCAGTGCTTCCAGTCACTTATTTGTATATGTAATGTTATTAAACAAACATTCATATATTGATATGATAAATATATTCATAAATTTATTATTATTATTAAAATGATCATCATAATCATCATTATTATTATATTCTGTATATAGTCATGATTCACATCATAATAGTTTTTATTAGATATTTTATTCGGAGGATTTATTGGGCCATTTAGGACTGATGACATAGGAAGTGACACAAGAAGAGGTGTAGAACCCAATATATTCTAACATATGAAGTTATAAATCACAAAACATGGAGAATTTAGGCTTAGATGAAAGGAGAATTTAGTTAATGTAATGTATTTCAAGTTGTAGGGCCTTCAGACCATTAAATTTTAAGGGTTATCTTGGTTGGGCACCTATCCTTAAGAGGATGAGGTCTAATCCATGTTAGTAGAGGGGTGTGTGTATTATTTCATTTCGTTTAACCTAAAAGATATTAAATAAATTATTATAACTAATATAGATTTATGTTTATCCAACACTAGCTAAAATTGCTACCAAAGTCCACCAGTGCTAGAAAAATAACTGATAAAGGATACATTTTATGAGTTCTAAACAAAGTGCTGATAAAAGAGTACATTTATCAATGTTTTTTAGCATTTATAAAAGGGTTCCTTTTATCATTACTTTCTTCAAGCACTGATAATGGTGGATTTTATCCACACTTCTAGATAGAACTGATAAACAATACCTTTTTTCAGTGTTTTTTCTAGCACTGATAAAAGCTACATTTATCACCGTTTTTATTTTAGCATATAGAAGGTACACTTTATCAGTGCATTTTTATTTTCTTAAATAAATGGTATATTTTGGAAAAAAATAAATATCATATATTAATATATAGATATATTTATATTGTTATAAATATAATATATTTTATTAAATATGTTTTATAGAAGACTAAATATGCATTTACACTTAATATATAATATATTTAGTGAAAATGACATATAAAATAACTAAAAAATAATATTAATTAATAATTTTCTAGTTATTATTTTTTAATAGTCATTTAATAATAATTGGATGACCTAAAAATCCAATAAATTAATGAACAGTCTATGATAAGTTGAAAACATGAATTTAACTTCAAATAATCATAACTTTTGATCTAGATGTCTATTTGAGTTGCACCACATATCAAATCAAATTCTTTAAAGAGAAATATGCCATATTGATTATGGAGGACTCTCGTAATTGATTTTTTGATCTCATAAAAGGACCAGAATGCCTATAAAACTGATATTTCAGTTGGGATACCCTATTTTTTAAATATTCGATGAGATTTTAGCTTCATTTAAGAAGGTATTTTTATCCTTTTTCAGTGGAGACTGAATTTATTCTCAGATATTTCATTCATATAGGTATTATGGTTTGAAATTTTATCTTATTTTATAGTGCAGTTTTATTCAAAATTAAACATATTAATGTTATTTTATATTTACATATAATAAATCAATTGAACCAATTAATATTTAAAAATATTTACATAATAATTTATTTTTAAATATATAAACCATATAAAAATAAATATTTGTTATTAATTTATTAAAATAAAAATTTATTCATTTTATTTACCTTATATATATATATGTATGTATCTATGAATGTAACACTACATCAAAAGAGACCATTAACAACATGAAAAAAGTACTTTAATAGAACTAAAAAAGAATTGTTTTCCATAGTTCCCTTAAAATAGGGATCCATCTTTTCAGTGATAAAAATGAGTAGATAAAGTTCCCTTTTATCATATCTAATAAAAGAGATGATAAAATTCTAAAAAAATATTTTTTTAAAAATAGGTTTTTTTCTCAAAATTAAAACATATTTGGAGGGTGGACCAACCACATTTTATCAGCACTTAAATCCCCCTTTTAATAGTTCTCATCCAGCCCCTACCACCCCTTTATCTATGCTCAAAACCCTACCCCTTTACCAGTGCTATACGACCTTAGTATATTCTTGCATTCTACTTCTTGGTTTCAAACCTGAGACCTCCCCTTCATTGATCTGATCATTTACCACTATCTTATATTGTCTTCTTCTACTTTTTATGATGTATCTAATTATTTATAAATATTTAATTACATTTTTATCCACACAAATATATATATAGTTATTTATATAATTATTTTCAAATACATTTATAAAATATGTTTTGGGTGTGTGTTTGTTTACAATCACACACATACCCACATATCATGTGTTTTATAATAAACAATAGTATACATATCTATATTTATTTTCATGTATTATATATTAATATACATATACATATATTAGATTATGTAGATAAATATATATCTATCTATTAATACCCACACACAAATATATTTATATATATAAACATTATATATACATTAATTGTATTGGTATATAAATATTCATATTTTTTATTTAAAATAAAATAGAATTTTTTTTTATTTAGATGTGGTTCATATATTTAGAATGATATTTTATATATAAATATTTTTAGATATTTATTTTTTATATTAAATTTATATGTATAATATATACAAATATGTAAATATGTGTTTATATTTAATTAAAAATAATAGTAAAATTTGATAGATGATAAAATTTAAAAATTATAATATTCATGTGATTTTAATTCTCAATAATAAATTGAGTCTACAACAAAAAAAAAGATAAGAAGACACACATAAATAAGGATGAAATTCAATGAAATGTTAAAGAATGGGGGTACCGAGACAGAAAACTCAATTTAAAATGTCTTTTTGTTCTTTCATGATCCCAAAAAACAATTAATATGTTTTTTCTGATCATCATAGTATACAGATTTTTGAGAGATTTGATTTCATATATGGTAGAGCGCAAACAGACATTCAGATCAAAAGTTATGGACATTTGAAGTTCAATCACATTTTAAACTTATTCTAAATTGTTTATAATTATTTTTTATTCCATACATATTTAAATTAGTATTAAATGACTATTACTTAATGTAATTATAATATTATAATATAATAACATTTTTTTAATTATTTTATAAATCATTTTTCACTAAATATCTTATATAGTTAGTGTAAATGTGTATTTATCCTTATATAAATCATATTTTATGAAATATATTATACCCATATAAATATAAATATATTGATACATTAATATTTGTTTTTTAATGGTAAATTACTTTTTTTATGATGTACGTCTTTTATCAGCACTAAAAACAATTGTTTTAGCACTGATAAAATACATACTTTTATCATCTCTAAGATAACAATTATAAAGTGTAGTGTTAGATCAAACTAATTATGTGGGAGTGTAATGTTAATTTATAAACATGTCTGTGTCAATAAAGAAAATATATTAATGTTTATACTCTAATATATTTAAATATATATATATATATATATATATTTGTGTGTACGTATGAAATATAAATGTGTGCATGAGTGGGAAAATATGTGTGTATGTGTGTGTACCAATATTGTGTGAAGACGTCACTTATAAATATATTTTTTTATAAATATATCATTATCATTAAATATAGTATATAAACGTATTTATAGTAAATATTTATAAATACATCATAACAAATTTATATCTAAATAAACAATTATATAAAGATATGTATAAATAGATATATGTAGATATACAGACATATAAATAAATTTGTAATACATGAAATTTGTATCAAATATGAAATATATAGACATTTTTTAAAATTTTATTTAAAAAAATTATAGAAATAATATGGAATTAATTATTATCAATTTTATTTAAAATAATATCTAACCTTTTTTACTTTATAAAAATATATAAATATATATACATATACTTATAAAAATGTATATATAATGTTTACGTATACATATGTGTGTTTTAGTAAACAGGTATATATTTTTATTTTTATTTTTATTATAATATATGTAAATTAATATTAATATATAATATTTTTAAATAAATATAAGAATTTATATAACTCACCCACACATAAACATATATTTTATAAATGTATTTAAAAAATTATATAAATATATGAATAAAAAATAAGTATGTAAATATATATAAATATATATAAATATTTTAAAATATAAAATGTAACAACTTGAGGTAGTGGTAAAGATGTTAAAAACTCATAAGATAGGTCCACGTTTTGAGTATAGGAACATGCGAGTGTGAACATGGGGATGAACAATCTAAAAGAACTAACAAAGGGGCATTCTAACCAATGAAAAAGGGAATGGGTGGGTGAAGTGTGTGTTCTAGGTGGGGTGGGTGGCTGAAAAGAGCTAACAAAGTGGGGAGGATGAGCGCTCCAAAAAAATTAAAAAATTTAAATTTCATCAGAGCTAGAAAAAAAGCACCGATAATTGATGACTTTTAACAACGTTTGGATCAATAATTCTTTTTTATCACTAATAAATCCAATTTCTCACACTATTAAAAAACATTATATTGTAGTGTATTATTATTATTGTTGTTGTTGTTATTATTATTATCATTATTATATGAGAGATAATGGTGCTTATGGGAGGGATACGTGACTCCAGAGACCCCCACAGTGACTCCTGGTCGAATAATAATTTAACATCTCCAAAATGGGATCTTGATGCTGTTTTTAGTATCATGGAGCACTTCACTTTGTGTAATCAAAGGTAGAATTACTTCATAACAACAGCAATCCCAATATCCTTGCACCAGGGGTTACGTTATTAAATTATTATAAGATCTAAGTGATCACTTCTCAAAACAACCAATAGATTAGTAGTCTTGGTTAGCAAGAAATTTATTTGAATCTCACAATACATTAGAAAACAAAAAATACAAAATAGTGAAATTAAATATTCTATTTCATTTAACTCATTAAAATATTCCTTTTTAAAATCTTGGTGAAAGAAAACAAAGTAATATGTGTGATCAAATGATCAGTATGGAAAGGTAGATAAGATAAAACACATTACATTTAATCATTAACATGATCGTGATGAATAATATGGAAAGAATAAAGGATTGTCAAATAATGTTTTATATATAATTACAGGAACTTGAAACTTATTCACAAATATACTATCCATTAAAATAATCACATTAACATCAATATTTAATCTAATAATGATAGAATGCATAACAAAGGACATCATAAACATACCATTATGTCCTCGTACCAAGACATCATACATAAATGGTTAAGGGATCAACCAAATACCCAAAGTAGTTTGTCTCGTGAGACCTACCGACACATTGATGGGATATGCAATTTCATGCCCCACACATCATTTAATAAGTTCAATTCATTCATCAAATTAATGAACAATACAACTTAATCAATATACCTTATTCAAAAAAAGGTATGTATTGGAAGAAATAACATACAAACTGTCAATACATTCCCCAGTCAAATTGATCATAAAACATCTAGCGAAAGAATAAATATGGTATCATTAAAACATATCCATAGTGTAGAATAAAAGGGTTTTTGTTGTTGATGAATTGAAATACCATAAGAATATCATTAAAAATATTCTTGATGAAAACACTACTTTCATTTTGAAATCTACTTTTTCAAAAAAAAATTATAAAATATTAAGAAATACATTTTCATTAAAAAAATAATGGAACTTTTAAAAGTAATTATAAAAATAATTAATGATCTTTGTGATAGGAAAATCTTATTCATATTGAGTATATTAAAACAATGTTTCCTTTCACATTTTTGCTGAAAATTAAAAAAAAGTACATTATTCATAAAATGACATGAAATTTCATTTTAAACTATTTAAAAAAATAAAAACATGGCTAAAAATGTATGTAATAAATCATATCGTCATATTTGAAATATTCATTAAATCTATTTAATAAAATTTTGTATATTAAAGAAAAATATTCTTGATTGAGTATAAAAACAAGTTTTTTTTCCTCAAAACCATTATTTCAGTTTCTTGAGTACTTAAAAAGTATAAAATGAAAGGAAAACATTTAATTTATAGAAATAAAAATAGGAGAAGAAAATATATCAAGTTTAATATATAAGGACAAACAATTCCCCCATCATAGACTTAAACATAAATAATTCCGAATAGTGATGAGATTGTGAAATAAACTCTTACAACTATGATAAATTATAAATCATAGCACCCATAAAAGAAATAACTTCAAATGAAATATTAAATACCTTGAATATAATGATATTAATGGTATAATATATAAAAGGGCCATTAGATACATCTCATAAAAATTAATAGGTTCATAATACCAAATATGTCTCAATGAAGTGGAAATTGAGATGAAATCTCTTACAAAGATCATATCGGTGAAGTGAGAATTAATAACTAAATTGATTATGTGTATAAAATTTTAATACACATAAAACAAGTGTTAATAAAACATAAAATAAATAAACTTCATTAATAACATAATCTTATAATATAAATTACATTTAAGAAGTAATATAACCCAATGAAAATAAATCGATTTATGAAACCCCTTACAGCTTGATAATTTTCAAGTTAAATCCCATTTGATGAAATAATTTGAGATGAATCTTAAAATACCATGAATTATAAATGATTCATGATATAACATATAAATGTGGTATTATATGGACCATATAAGTGAAATTGATTTCATAACAATAAATATGCCTCAATAAAGGGAATTTGAGATGAAATCCCTTACCTCAGGTTTGAATTGTCACATACATTCTTTATCTTTCTTAATAATAATATTATGTTAATTATTTATCTGATTAAGAATATTTTTAAAATTTATTATTTCTTTTATTTATTTATTAAAATTTATTATTTAATTACTTAGTCAATTAATTTTATGTCGGATGTTTTGATGATATTATATTCATAAGTCCAAAATGACTGCGGTAGTTTAACTATGATAAAATAGGTAATTATTAAATAATATATAGAATACTAATCATGAAATAGTTATAATTTTTATACATAAATTATACTTTCAAAACCATGAATTAAATTTTTCTATGATAAATGTACTACACTACAATCACGGAGACATATTTCATATATAAGCATGAGTAACATTCCCGTTTTTCAACAATCATGATGGAAAAAATGTACGTGTTATTTTATCTTTTTATAATTATAATTATATCATAGATATAATATTATTAATTTAAATATAATTATATATACCATCCATGTGATTTATTAACGAAAAATTAATCACATTGATTTGTGGAGGTGGTAATTCACACGTACGCCTGAGCATTGTTATCATCTTTCAATGAATGGAATGGAAAGAAAATATATGTTAGATTAATTTTACATAATTTTAAATATTTAATGAATATAATAAATACACATTAAATACATAATCATAAATATCATTTTGAGTCAATGGAGGAAAACAAATTACATTGGTTCATGAGGTTGTAGTATGTCATACATAAGAATGATGGATTTGTTTCCCATTTGATGAAAGAGGAGATGGATATTGGTTATTCCATTTAAATAATAACACCTCAGTATGTTTAAGACACTTATTTTATCATATCATCATTATTGAATACAATTTTAAAGTGTGGAAGAAGAAATAAGAGAAAAAAACCCCAGTTAAGAACAATACCACATCTTCAATCAACCTCTTTAGGTTTACACCAAAATAATTACTTGGAAGGTATTTATATTAAAACCAATTACTATAGTATGTGGAATGGGAATAATATAAAGGATTTGGGTAGGTATTGGATGAACCAAAATACTTTTTCTGTGTGAATAATAGAGGATAGGATGTTCCCTTTTATAAGTGAGGAGATTTGCACTTTTGGAATTTCATAAAATATTAAATTAATATAAATTAATTTTCATGTTAAAATTGATCCAAACTGATATAATTAAAATATATGATGATTATAGGTATAAATAATGTCTCATTTTTTTTAAAATAATTATATTTGGTTTATTCCCTTATCTCTTTGTTTTAACCCACATTAACTCGTTATGACAATTACCATGAAAAAAATGTTTTTACTCCTTAGGGGTCAAGATAGTTACTATAAATAAAATGCTATATAAATGAATCATTGATGATGTTTATAAAAATATACCAATAAATTGGATAGATATAAGTTTTTATGAATTTTAAATCACTTAATAAAATATATTTTATTATAAAATAACATTAATGTCATTTTTGACACTATTCAATAAAGTTGACATTAAATACAGCCAAACAAAGGCGTAATTAGAATAAATAATTCTAAAACATAAATAATATTATATATTATTCTATAAAAATTTCATAACACTATAAATCACATAGATTATATTACTTTTAATGTTTCAAAATTATTTATTTTTTTTCTATTAATTAATGAAATACTTGGTCGACATTGCATAAGAATTTAAATTATTAATATAATAGCTAAAATTTATAAATAAATAATCATAATAAAAATTATTTTATTATTTTAAAAATAATAATTAATATTCATTCACAACATTCTTTGTTCCCAGTGTGAACACATAAGAGATATTTAAAAGTAAGAAAGTGACATTTTGTATTTTTCATTACATAAAATATTATATATGTCACTTTCATAGAAAAGTGTCTCATAAGATAAAAAAATACCATGACTAAGTTTATAAGGGTAGAAATAACTTCATAAAATATGATTGATGATTCAAAATGGTGACCTTATCACTTATTTTTTACTAATGTAATCCTGATTTACCCTTTAATAGCGGTGATGATTTTATACTGTTTATTATATTTATTATAACAAAAAAATTAGTTGAAATTATTAAATAAAATTAATTGTTATAATTAAAAATATGGAATCCTTTTTATCAGATTAAATCTCTATAATTTTCATAAATTCATTTTTTAATAATCCCTCAAAGCGTGATGAAAAACGATTTTCTGAAAAAAATGCCTTTTAACGTCAAAAAGAATTTTATACCAAGATAATATATAATATTAAATCATATGTAATTAATTATATTATTTATAAAAAAAATATTCTTATATTAATTTAGTATCAAGTTAATAATATTATTTGGAATTTTCAATGATAAATATCATTTTTACAAAAAGAAATATTTTTAACCATTCATTGAAAAACCAATATATTCAGCAATATCTCAAAATTCCACCCTGAGTTAATTTTGATATAATGATTTAAAAAATGAAGTTAATTTTTTACAATATAATATCTAAAATTGGTAGAATTTAATTATTTTATTTTCTCACAAAAATAATAAAATCATTTTTGAGGAAAAAATTATTTTTAAGAATTTTTCATAAAAATAATTAAAACAATTTTGATGAAAATTATATTTTTAAAGAATATAAAGGCATTACTAAATATTGAGTAATTATTTACCTCTATATTTTATTTATCTAAAATATTTATACATAATTTTCAAAAAGTGACTATTTCTATTCATATCATCAACTTTAATGGCTAGGTTATAACTATCACATTTAAATATTTGAATAGTATGTCGCAGTTCATCTGAAATCGATGTTGCATGTAACAAAACATATATAAGAAATCAATTTTTTAAAGAAAAATATATTCTAATATATTGAGGTGTTACATTCTACCACTCTTAAATAAATTGTGTGCTCGCTATTGTGTTCTGGTAAACTATGGTCCAACATTTGATGAAAAACCAAATCCTACATAAGGATACTAAAAAAATATTTTTTTAAAAAGAAAGTAAAATTCATAAATTTTTATAAAATATCACATATTTGGGATCCCAAATGAAGAAAATATTGGTGGGAATTTATAATATTAACATGTAAGAGAGGACTAATATAACATACCTTGATCCGACACTCTCTCACATAGACAAATTAGGTTTGTTACTAGACCTAAAGTATTCCAGTCCATATACTAGAGGTTGTAAACTAGTAGTGGGGGTATAAATAACAATGTGTGGATACTATACCCCCTTTTATAGAGTTACAATATAGTAGAAATAATCAAATTTCATAGTAAATAAGATAACAAAACAATACATCATACAACTAGAAGATAAAGGATGACCCAGGTCGACCAAATAATAATGATACATGTAATGTTAGAATTGAATGTAACTAAATGAAAACAAAAAGAAATACAAATAAATACCAAGATGACACAAATAAACTCGAAATACCCTGATCATGAACACCATGTTAGTCTCATCTACAATATCCAATCCATCCAATAATAAAAAAATCATTAAAATATACTTTTCCCTTGTCCAAATGTAATATGATTGGGTAAAAATGATGATCCAAATAGGGTGTCAGTAAAAATCAGACGGTTGATACCATTGTGTCTAAACAATATAAGTCTAATAATAATTTTGTGCAATAAAATGATAAATAGGTGTATTAATTAATCAATTAATACAATAAATCAATCCACCCACTTCATCACCATGCCGGAATATCTATGAGCGGGTTGTATAATGATGCCAACTTTAACCATAAGTCTATGGAAAAAATCACACAACTATGTTAAGCCTAATAATCGTTACAGTATAACCAGTTCAATCACTTTATATAACTAGTCTAGTATCATTAGAAAAATCCATTCATATAATAATTTCAGTATCACCGTAAAAATACCATTAAATAAACTCTTCAGTATCACCCACAACATAAGTCATAACGGAAAAACTAACATGACATAACACTATAAGATGCAATGGTTAATTCATCCAATTACCATTTGTCTCTCAATTATCCATTCATTCATTAATTATTTCCTAAGCTTTTATCATGCCAGTGTACACACACATCTCATTAAAATTACCATAAGTCCTTTGAATAAACAAGTAATCCAATATCCAAGGTGAATCTATCAAAATCAAATCACTTGAGGACTCATGTCATGATAAAACATACTTTAAACCATTATCTAGTTCATCATTGTTCAAGGGTAGTCTCTCCCTATAGGTAGCTGTAAGCCATTTCAAAATACCATTGGATCCAATGAAATCAAAATAGTAATCCAAAAACATGATTATCATCCCCATTATTGGGTTAATTAATGCACACATTGTGCTCGAAAACTCATATAATATTTCATGTAATTAAACAAATAGAAACAAGCCAAAGGGATTAATTTTAAACCACCTACCTTTATCTAGTGATTGAATAAATGGTTTCTATTGGTAACAACTACAGTTATTAAAGATGATGGATATCATAAAGAAGACCCAGAGATTAAATGCTTGATTTATTTTCCTAGATAGGAAGAAATCAATTAAAAATCACCTAGTGTCACCCTAGTGTTCATGAGAGAAAGTATCAAAGAGGATAAAAAAATTAATCCAACGCAAAACATTGGTTGAAACCACTAATATAGAGAGATTAGTGATGTGAAACCCTTTAATTAATTGAATTTATCAATTCATGAGATACACCATAAAATTCATCACCTTGGGTTAAACTAACCTTGATTGAACATTTCATATCGTGATCCAGTTTCATAGTGGGTAACCATTTCAAATCCTGAAAAAGTTCATGAACTATGATCAATAAAAAATTAATGTAGTGTAAAATATTCATGCTGTGAAAGTGACTAGTAGAAATATCTCATCACATCTTCTACAGGAAAATCAATAACAACCTCTGAATCTATCCAAAACATGAATGACATGCATATTCCCTTGATACATTTATACTCAGACTCTATTAATTCAAACAAACATACATCCCTAAAATTTATGTCATTTTTCCTAGAATAAAGTCTCCATCTCAAAAAATATACTTGACCAACAAGGTTTTTAATGAGAAGGAAAAATGAACTAAAATATGTTCAACCAAAACTCAAAGAGGGATAGTCCTAAAAAAAATATGGGATCTTATAACATCCCCATCATATAATAACTCATCCTCGAGTTTCTATAAGAATCAATGTGGGGTCTTAGTGAAAAATTATTTCCACTATGCTCGCATATTAGATTACTTCTCCCAGGTATCCTTTTGAACATTCCCATGCTACAACTACACTCAAGAAAAAGGTATAGTTTCTCCATGGAGATAATTATCACTACGATCCAAAATCCATATCAGACATGTCTCAAAGGAAACATCTACACCACGATCTATGTCATCAATTTGAACCAAATGAGAAGGGTTAAGATGATATTTACAAAGCATTTACACATGAAACACCTCATGCATGATAGTATAACACTATTGTAGGGATAATCAATATGCCACCAGAACGACCCTTTCCATTATCTCAAACGATCTCACAAACCTAGGTGCTAGCTTTTCCTTTTTCCAAATACAATGTTCCCCCAATCTAGGTGACACCTAAAGGAAAACATGATGAATATCCTATAACTCCAAAGGTCATCTCTGATGGCCATTGTAGGACATGTTCCCCATTTTTGTGGTCACCAACATCCACCTGATCAATTAAACATTATTAAATATCTCCTACATGACATTAGGTCCATCAAGAACTGGCTCAACTAACTCCAACCAACAAATATGAAAATGGAACAACATTCCATAAAAATCTTCTAAAGGTGAAATTAAGATTGATTCCTTAAATATTTCATTATAATTAAACTCTTTTAGGGTTAAATACCACTCCCATTAACCACCAAAATCAAGAAAACAGTCTCACAACATATCCTATATAATTTTAATAGTTTATTTAGATTGGCCATTAGTTTGTAGATGATATGAAATGCTCAGAAGAACCTATGATCCCATAGCCTTCTGAAGATCCTTCCAAAACCAAATAGTGAAATGAGGATCTTTATCAGAAATGATACTCCTCAGAATATCATGCAACTGAACTATCTATTCCTTGTATAGACTACACAGATCATAAATACTGAAGGTATCCATGATAGGATAGAAGTGGGAAACATTCATCAGTTAATCTTTGATCACCCATACTACATCATTCTTGTGAGGTTTCCTAGCTAATCCCATCAAAAAATCCATAGTGACATTATCCCATTTCTATTCAAGAATGGGATGAGGCTACAACAAATCAGCTGACCTCTGTTACTCAGCCTTCACCTATTGAAAGATTAAATATCTTACTATAAAGCTTGTTACCTCCTTTTTCATTACATTTTATCAGTAAAGTCTATAGAGATCATGATACATCATTTTAAAACCAGGATGTACTACCCATATAGAATCATGAAACTCTCTCATGATATCCTCACACAAACATGTAGGAACCCATACTTTTCCATGGAAAAGAATAACATTTCTGCTACCAAGAGACCATCCTGAAGGTGGATCCCAACCATATAATATATTCCTTATATCTAATCCCTTTATATCATATAACTACTCATTCTTGATCTGATATAAAAACACAAGTATAAAATAAATTTAAGTCATATATACTCATTCATGTGTCTCCTAAAAATCTAGATAAATTTATGAAAAGAGTTACATCATCCACCAATCATTTAAAGGATCATACACTAGTTATATCTACATCTTCTAGCTCAAGGCATCGACAATGAAGTTTCTTTTACCCATAGTATAAACAAGCTCAAATTCAGAAGACTATTGATACTCAACCCACCTCCTCTACTAAAGGTTCAAGTCCTACTGATAAATGATGTGCCTAAGGATCTTATGGTATGTGCACACCAATAACCTATCTCCCTAAAGGTAATTTCTCTAACATCTTAGGGAATGTAAAACCAAATCTAACTCTATATCGGGAGTAGGATAATTCCTTTCATGCATTTTTAACTATCTAGATTCATAAGCAACCACTTGGACATCTTGCATAAAAACAACCTTGATTCCAACTTTAGATATGTCATAGTACATGGTATATAACTTAATAAGCATAAGTAAGGCTAGTATATATGACAAGGTCAACTTTCCCTTAATATCCTAAAAATATCTACCATAAGAATCTAACAAAAAATACTTAACCCTTTTATTTGTTAGCCCAAACATCAGGTATCCTATATGGGATAATTCCTAGATTAAGCATTGATAATAACCTACTAAAACTAGAAAAATCCTAATCTCGAAGACATTATTAGGTATCTCCCAAGATACCACATATTCAACATTATTTGTGTCTACTAAAACTCTAACCTATGAGATGAAATGATCCAATAAGTGAAATTTATACATCTATAAACTAGATTTAGTTAGCTTGGTGTAAAGATGATGCCCTCTCAATTTACTCAAGATGATATCAAGATGTTTGGCATGACTGTCTGCTAACTGGGAGCACACAAAGATTTTATCACTAAAAACCACCACAACCTTTCACAGAAAATTATAAAATATATGATTCATCAAGTTGATGTATTCCATTGGTGTGTTCATCAAACCAAAAAAACCTAACTATGAACTCGTATAATCCATACATACTCTTAAAAAAAGTTTGAACTGTGGCCAATGGTTGTACTCTCAACTGATGATACTTCAATATCAATTCAATCTTAGAAAAAAAATTTCCACCTCTCTACTGATCAAAGAGATTATTGATTTGTGGAAAGGGAAAATGATTCTTGATCATCATCTGGTTCAATATATGATAGTCCACAAACAAGAATAAATTCCTTTCATCCTTCTTGGTGAAACTAACTTGAGAACCATGAGGTGTTGAACTAGTCTATATGAAACCCTTAGTTTATAGTTATTCTAACTGAACATTAAATTATCGAATCTCCTCTAGCACCATCCTATAATGAGTAATGAAAAGTAAATCTACTCCTAACACAAAATTGATCATGAACTCGGTCTCCCGCTAGGGTGGTAATCCATAAAACTCATTAGAAAATAAATCCATAAAATAGTATACCACTATATGAAATGTATACAATTTCATTCCACCATTATCGAGTGTAAGACCTTCAATATGTGTTGTGTTTCAATATAGTAGTCTATGAATTTGTCGTTCATGGCCCGCTTGAAGATCCAACTCACCTTGGTGAAAAAAACTACCTCCTTTCAGAGATAGAAAGGTAATTATACTCTACTAATAATCGATATGATATTTGTATAGAAATATATAATCTATACATAGAATCAATTTGAAACCTTTTGTTTCTAGCACAAATGGATTCCAAAAGAAATGGAAACCAACAATTTCTAGAGAACACACCTTAAAACGTTTGATACTATCTGACCACACTGTCAAGAGTGTAACCAAGGTTAAGACACCATCCAATATCTCCAAAACCAATCCCAAACCATTTTAAAAAAGAGATTATATAAAATAATGTAATTATCTTGTATCAAAAAAACACAATAAAGGGTAGATGATATAAGAATCATAAATTTGACAGGAGAAGATCCTACATCCAAATTTGTCAGAGTAGACTACGTAACATGAAACTAACTTTCCCCTCTAACCTGCGCTGCCATCTGACTCACCTGAGCTATTCCCTTAGCTTGGTAATTCTTCTCTTGCACTGGGGTACCACATCCCCAATCTCAACCTGAATAACCAATGGAACTCCAGCTATTAGCCTGCTGATGGGAATACATGTCCTTCCCAAACTATGGTACCTTTCTTGATCCCCTAACATTGTCCTACTTATTAATTTCCTTATAAAACCATTAATGGTGGCCCTGGATTCTAAAATCATGACACTCTAATATAGGGTACAAACAATATAGCCTCTTGTGGCCAAACAATCAACATTTATAGAACATTAACATAACATGGTACTAAGATGACTTCCCGCTTACCTGAATACAATGCCCACTGTTTCATTAGTGATAGCTATCATAGAAACATTTTTTCACCTTAGAAAGATATCCCAGTTCACCCTGCTAAAATATCCCAACCGCTGCTTGAGGTCTCTCTCAAATTTCCTTCTACGGTGAAAGCCATATTCATCAAGTCCAAATAGATACTCAAGAGAAAAAAATTCACCAGTGACCTAATTTCATAGTGAATCCCATCCTAGAAACACCTCACATTGGATATCTCATAAACTAATAAATACAGTGCAAATTGATGCGATTTAGTTAAATGTACAACATATTCCATCACTTAAATACCCATGTATGTTAAGTGCATGAACTTATGATCCTTATCACCCCTCAATTTATCTAAATAGAAGTAGCTCAAAAACTTTTCCTTGAAGTAATTTTATGAAAACTCCTATATCTTTCATGATTGATCTAATGTGTCCCACCAACACTTGGATGGTACACGAAGCATGTATACAATAAGCTTTAACCTCAAATTAGTGGTTGTATAAAGGTTCTTGAAGATCATCTGGGTTGACTCAATCCAATACTTGGCTACCTAGGGCCCACCCTCCCATATGAACATAGGCAGATACTATACCTAAAACTCTCTCATCATCTCAGACATTGACGGAAAAATGTGAAAAATATCCCTTTCCATGTATGACATGACCCTCAAGAATATTACGTGGAGCTAAACATCTATATATTCATCAAGATATGTAGGAAGATTAGGCTCATTTTCATTAGGATCATGTTGATTGATGATCTCCTGAAACTCTATTATAAGATGATGAGGATATATTTTCTTTAAAATAAAAACTCACTACTTAGAAAACTTGATAAAAACAAGGTTAACCTCAATAGGTGACAATAACAGAGAACCACTGGCTCATGGAATCTCTAAAAATGTCTTACATGTAAATTAGCTTGACATAGTAGTTCATTCAATTTCATTTATCAGATATAACAGGAATCTCACTTCACAGTTCATAGAGAAAAATATATGACATGAAATAAATATGTCCCTATAATGAACAATTCATGTCAATATGCATACCTACAAGCCTATCATGATACATGCATACTTGTATTTTTCCATACTGGGCCAAAAGTATAAATCTAAAAATTAAATAATATCACACAACATATGAATACCCCAAAGTGAAATAAAATCAACCTTAAAAAGAGATCATCATGAAAACCAATACCATCATGGTGTGCTCATATTCCCCCCATACAAGGGCTAGCTACTCCCATGCACAAGATCTTTACCAATTCCAAACACATCCTAGTATCCTTTCTACCCTTACCCAGTAGTAAATAAATAAAAAATAAAAACATGAAACCTTTGATAGCACTTTTCAACATTCCTTAATCAGAAACTCTATCACATGGAAAAATTAGGTTGGTTACTAGACCTCAAGTTTGCTTCCCCGTAATCCATAGACTACAGACTAGTAGCAGGGTTGTTGAGAACATAGTGGGGAGACTATACCCCTTGGAATAGCGTTAGAATACAACATAAATAAAAAAACACCAGTGTAAAAAAATAGAGTAAACAATACATTATACAACTTGAAGATAAAGGATGAACAAATTAGACCAAATAATAATGGTTCATGTAATTTTAGGATAGAATTCAACTAAATTTAAAATTGAAATTAATAGAGATAAAAGACCAAACTAACTTAAATAAACTCAAATGACCTTGGTCCTGAACCCCACATCAGTCATTCCTCTAATATCATAGCCATTCAGCAAGAAAAAATCATCAAAAAAGTCATTTCTCTTTATCCAAACCAATATTCATATAATTTTCTCGGGCACTAAATGAAAACCTAAATAGGGTCTGAGTAAAACTCAATAGGTTTACACCATCATGTCTGAACAAAAACTATCTGAAAATAAGTGAATTCAATAAAGCAAATACAAATATTATTAATTAATTAATTAATACAATACATCAATCAACCTACTTTGGCATCATGGAAATTATCTATGAGCATGTGACACAACCATGACACCTGTAACTACATGTCTTTGGAAAAAATCACTCAACCAATGTCAAAACCTATAACAATTACATTACTACAGGGCCAAGTCCTTTATCTTAAAATTATAGAATCACCAAGAAATGACCATTATATAATAATTTCAGCATCATTGGGTAAATACTTTTATATAATCATTTCAACATCACAAGGAAAAATCCTTTATATAATCATTTCAGCAACACCCACAACACAAGTCAGAACAGTAAGACTAACACAACAAAACACCATAAGCCATGATGCGTAATTCAGCCAATTACCACCTTTATATCATTTACCCTTTCATTCATCAATTATATCTTAATATTTTATCATTATACTATACACATACATCTCATACAAATTATTATCACTCATTTAAATAAAAATTTAATCCATTTTACATGGAGAATCTATAAAAAATCACCTTATGTATCATGTCATGATAAAACCTATATTAAGACATTACCCATTTAATTATTTTTCAATGGTAGGATCACCCTACAAGTATCTATAAGCTAGGTCACAACATCATTGGATCCAAAGGGATCCAAAAATTAATCCAAACACATGATTATCACCACCCATTATTAAGTTAATTAATGCCCATATTGTGTTCGAACAATTGTATAATATTTCACATACAAAAACACATAGAAACGGACCATAGGTATTTTTTTAGATAACATACCTTTTTCTAGAAATATAATTGTTATTTCAACTAGGAACTCCTATGAGGAAAGAAGGTGAAGGGTTTCACAAGGAAAACCCTGAGATTAAATGCTTGATAGAGATGTCTGAAAGGGAAGAAATCACTCCAAAATCATCTCAAGTGTCACTATGGTTTCAGGGAGAAATTTTAGTACAGATATAAAAATAAGTCCAATTGACAACATGATTTAAAACCACTAATCCTTTTATATTCACGACGTAAAAAAATTTCATGATATGAATTTCTAATTCATGGGATATTCTAGAAAACACATCGCATCGGGTTAAAATAACCCCAATCCACCATTTTATGTCACGTACCAATTTCATGGGGTGTATTAATTTCATGTCCTAAACTAGGTCACAACATGTTCCTAGCACCAAAATCTTTTTTTGTGTAAAATATTAATGATGTGAAAGTTCACAATAGAAATCTCATAGCCAATATTTTGTAGGAAAAGCTTGAACAGCCTTCAAATCCATCCAAACCATGGAACACCCCTTATATTCTCTCGATACATTTTATACTAGGAATCCATTAATTCAAAAGAACATATATCCCTAAAATTTATGTAATTTCCTCCATTAAAATCCCTCTATTCCCAAAAATAGACTCAACAACCAAGGTTTTTAAGAAGGAATACCTAACTAAAATAGGTTAAACCAAAACTCAAATAGGGATGTACTAGGAAAATGATAAGATCTTAAAACTAATGTCCAAGGAATAATATAGAGTGATATATAAAATGGTAATGAGAATGTTAATTACTAAAAAACTATAAATTATAAAGGGTTTAATAGACCATAGATTCTTCAGAAATAAAGGCAATATTAGATTTTTTTGAGGTCCTTTTATTTATGTTGTATAATTACCTTAACACATATACAAAGATCATAAGGAAATATGATTACTTGAAATATAGAATTTAATATTTTAATCAATTTTCAGAAAATCTCATCTTTTTCTCCAAGAGATGAGTATTCAATATGATTGTTTATATATAATGAACTAAAATCAACTTCTAATATATCACATAATACACAAAATAAAAACAAAATGATTATCACAATGTAAGATAATAACAAAAATAAATAATGCTTCATATGAATAAACAATAAATTAATATCCCAAATTCAAATATAAAACAAATATTTTAATATAAATCATTCCTTAAGTAAATAATACTATATCCCAAAAAACCACAATAGCCTCAACATGAAAAACTATTTTAACCTCAAAGTTTATCTTACACCCTTTATCCAAAATCACCAAAAACATAATACAATGATTTCCAAATAACCATTTACATTAAACCTATAGTTATATATACCACAAACCATAAAAATGTCTCATAAAATATCATTAATCACCACCAAATCAAGAAAACTCAAAATGATTTTATCCTAACATATGTTTTACAAAATCAACATTATATTTATATATCAATACATTTATGTAAAATAAATTTAATTTTAACTAAGATACCAAAAACCATTTTGACCCTTTAGTTGTGTGTTCAATCCCCACAGCCTTGCCGGATGTGATGGTTTTTCACACTATACATGTGCTGTTCTTTTTCTAAAAATATATTAATATAATCCCTATAATGTTCCCAAAAACATGATGAACATTTTAAAATATAACATTAATCATCAAATCTTTTTTCAGTCCCATGGTCTTCTATATGATAAAATTACTATTTCCAAATTTTATTTACCCATAATTAACCCATATTAAAAGATAATTTAAACCGTAAAGTTTATCAATACCTTTAAACTTATGTATATATAATAAAAATAATTATTCATCAAATATTTTTTTTAATAAAACATATACTAAACCCATGTATTGTATTTACATAAACATCACTCAAAATTTCATTAATCATGTTAAATTACCATCAAAAAAATTAAAAAATGGTATATATGTCATTAAACATTTGATCAACCTTAAATATATCATCTCAATACAATTTTGGTTTCTTCCATATCATAATGGAATATCATTGGTTTCCATTGGTTAAATTCTTAAATTCCTCATAATGGTTCATAGAGAGAATTTTAATTAACCCAAGAATATCCAATAATAATGTAAAACTCGGTGTATAGTAAGGGTAAACTCACCATACAGAAGAATTGTGTCCATCAAATAAATAACCAACTCTTTTTAGGGTTATTACACCTAGATTCACCTATACTAAAACCACATACAATTGGATTTCTAAAAAGGGATGTGTTACTTTAAAACCACAAAATTTACTCCTTAAAAAAATTCTAGGATGTTATCATATACTTAGACTTATCTGGAAAGTCATTCATAGGGTTATGTTCACTAATAAATGTTTTTCTAACTCTAGTTCTCAAGATTTCTACTAAACCTTATCTGATATCAACTATAATATTACCAACCCTAGTTGCCCAGAGTTAGTGGTTAAATTGAAATAAGATACATGTGATTTCATCCCAAATGACTGAATCATTTAGTAGTCTTGGTAAAATAAATACATACTTGAATATCACATTAAAATTGTAAACATAAAAATAAAACACAGTGACAGTTAATATTCTGCATCCCTAAACTCATTCAAAGATAACATCTACTTATCATAGGGAAAGAAAATAAAATAATTGGTTATCTCAAATGTTTAGTAAGGTTTAAATTCAATCGAATATATCATGAGGAAATGACGCATGATAAATATGGTAAGATAAATAATTGAAAACGCATTCTATTTGATCAATAACATGAGAAAAAATAATATGGTAGGAAAAAATGATGATCGAATAATACGTTATAAATAATCATATAAACTTAAAAATTTTCCATGGACATAATAATTATTCAAATAATTACATGGAAATAAATAACTAATATCATAATGATAGAATTCATAATGATTTACATCATAAACTTACCATCAAGGTATCATACTAAGAAATCTTAGATAAATGGGAAATGTATTAACTAATTACCCAAAATATCTTTTCTCATGATACCTACTGATGCCTCGAGGGGATATGTAATTATGGAACCTACCTGTTACTTAATAATTCCAATTCATTCATCATTTTAATATGAAATATAACTTCATCAACATGCCTTATGAAAAAAAGTATGTATAGGAAGAAATGGTATAGATAATGCCAATACATTCTCCCGTCAAACAGGTCATAAAACATCCAGAGAAAGAATAATTAAAATTATATTGAATCATATTCTAAGTGAATAATATAAGTGTTTTTGTTGTTTATGAATTGAAATACCATAAACAAATTATTTAAAACATTCTTGAGGAAAATGGCCCTTCCATTTGGAAATCTACTTTTAAAAACTAAAAAATTGCAGAATATTAATGAATTTTTTTATTATAAAATAATAATGAAAACTTATAAATAAAGATTCAAATCGTTAAGCAGTCAAGATATTTGGGAAAAAAATCATGCTGAGTGTGATAACAGAAATATTCCTTTCACATTTTTGGTAAAAAACTCAAAAATTACCTTATTCAAAAAATGATAAGAAGATTCCTTTTAATTTTTTTAAAAGTAAATCATGGGTAAAAATGTATTTAATAATTAATTATATAATATGAAAAATATTATCTAAATAATTTTAATAAAACTATTTATATAGATGAAAAATATTCCCAATCGATTAGAAAAACAATCCAGTCTTTCTTAAAAAATTTCTTTTGATATGTTTCACACATAAAGAGTGGAAAATGAAATGAAAACATATAATTTGATGAAATAACTTATAAAAAAATTTATATTTAATATTTTATTTATAATAAATGATATAATTTCCTCATATTGTAGTAAATGTGTTCATTTATGAAATATTTGGGATTAGATCATTCATTTTGAATTTTTATGAAAATTCCAATTTCACCCTTTCAAATTCACTGTATCATTTCAAACATAAATATTTTGATATGTATTATTTGAAATTAAAATTTTTAAATATGTTCCTGACTTAATGGGATATCAATTTAGTTTTGGAAATTGAAGCTAAATCAGGCATTTGGTTGGTGAAAATGGCCCATGAAGTCAAAGATGGGATGATATTTCCAAAATGGACATTAGTTCTATATTTTGGTCATTCCATTTTAATCTGTACTTGTATTTAGACCAAATTTTGAGAGGAGATATAGATTTTATTTTTACACAAATCACCCTTCTCGAAGAATAGATGATTCAAGAATTTTTGTTGTCAAATGGGTGGTGCATGTTGGATTGGAATATTTTTCATAATTTCCCCATTCACATATGAAACCACTTGTAACCTAGCCTCCCCTCCACTCTATAAATTGGTATTTTTCTCATTTGGAGTGGGGTTGGACGTGCCTTATAGGATTGGGAGCAAAGGTGAAGTGGCTATTTTCCATTTTAATTAACCATTAGAGGAGGGAAGCTTTCAAGCTAGGATCTCCTCCAAATTGCTCTTCTCTTCCTCTTCTTCGTTGTAATGTTTTTTTCTTCAATAAACCTCTTAATTTATCTTCCGTTTATTTTATTTTGATCAATTTTATTCTTATTTTATCTTCATCTTTGGTCTGGAATTATTGAGTAGAATATAGATTGGGTTACACCCATTATAAACCATTTCAAATGCAATTCGCTTCTACCAAGATTACACCACCCACAGAAGAGTAGTCTTTTTAGTAATCGATCTATCTCTTACCTTATTCATTTATTTATATTGAATCAATGATCTAGTGTAATTCTCTTAATATGATATATTAATTGAGCTTTCAAGATAAATTAAAACAATTGATTAGTTGGACAATTGACACAACAAAACATGAGGTCATGGTTTGTGTACATTGTGAGAGTGCAATCTTAATCGGCAATACAAGACCACATGGATAAATTTGTAGAGTTAAAATATAATCCCTAAACTCAATTAATCCTCATTTATAGAGTATATATGTGCTATAATTAAACACTGACCATAATATAACCTATGAACATTAATTAATGTAGGGTGCTACGATTTTATGTTCCGATGCTAGCCTAGGGTTTAAGTAATTTCATATTTGTGGGTAAGTTAACTCCTGTAGGGTTTGAGGGTTAAAAACTAGGGGATTACAATTAATTGTATGTTAATTTAAAAGATAATGATAAATAATTGAGTGAAGAGGTAGAGTTAGATTAATTACACCTTTTAAAATATTTTAAAAAAAACTTCTTCTTGTTGTGTCTTTGAAACTAGACTTTATTTCAAAAATAAAAACAAAATAATTATACAATATTCTTCCTGAAAACTTCTTCTAGTTTTATGAAAAATAAAAAAAAACCATAAATCCTTTCAGGTACTATTATTAATCAATTTTATGTTATTTTCAATATACCTTTAATATGTAGTTAAATTTACTCCCTCCTTTGAGAGATGACCTTGGTCAGCCACTCTGTTGCACCTAATTACCCAAAAACCACTAATCATTTGAGGGAACACATGATAGTGCATTTAAAATTGGATTCTTTTCTGGGGAGTCAAGTAATTATTTCAACCAATTATAGGTATTAATATTATTTTTCATTTAATTATTTTCTACTGCAGTTTCTTTCTTCTTTCCCCTTTCTCATGTTTTTTTATCTAACTCTCTTATTTTATTTTTATCGAACAAACTCAAACTTATTTTATTTTTATTACGGACCAATTTTATTCATTAATTTTTTATCATTCATTGATTTATTACATGAACTAATATTGAATATCTCTTAGATCCTGAACACAAGATTGAATGAAACCTTAGGGCTTGAAGTAGACATTCTCAGTCTACAGTATGTTTAAACATTCAACCAGTATGATAATTCCTCCACTCCAAGAAAATTAAATTTGGAAGCACTTCTATTTAAAACCTAAAACAAGAAAAAATGGTTGAAAACAATAAAAATGAAATTAATAGAATAATTAGAGAGTTGTTTTCACCTAATATTAATTATCAACCAAATTTCATTGCTTATCCAACTCTCGAATCAGACATTGAACTAAAATCTTAGTTAATTCACCTTCTTCAAAAATTTCATGGATTATCTAGTAAGGATCCAAACAAACATTTAAAATAATTCAATGTGGTATGCTCAAAAACGAAACCAAGAAATGTATCTGAAGATCAAATAAAACTTAGAGCATTCTCATTCTCACTTGATGGAACTGTTAAGGATTGGATGTATTATTTATAACCTGAAGATGTAACTTGTTGGAATGATTTGAAATGGATTTTTCTTGCAAAGATTTTTTCCAGCATCAAGGACCACTTCCATTTTTAAGCAGATTTTGGGAATCAAGAAGGCACAAGGGGAGCCAATGTACGAGTACTGGGAGTGATTCAAGAAGTTGTGTGCAAGATGCCCACATCACCAAATCAGTGAGAAACTCCTCATCCAATACATCTATGAATGACTCACACCTATAAAGAGGAGCATTGTGGACAATGCAGCTGGAGGAGAATTGGTGGACAAGACACTAGTAGTTGCACGTGCATTGATTGACAAGATGGCCCAAAACTCCCAACAATTTGCCAATCAAGGTACACCACATGTTAGGGGCGTACATCAGGTAAGTCCTTATTCACTTATGAGTCATTTAATTGATACCACATTGGAAGAATTTACCACTATGGTGAGGAAGATTTATTTGGATCAAAATACATCCCAACCCCCTCCTTTAAGGCTTTGTGGCATTTTCTCTAAGACAATCCACCCAAATTATTGTTGCACACAGCTACATGAAATAGAGGATTGCACAGCAGTATTCCTATGGAGACCATATCAATAGTAACAACAGACATATCCCTAAAAGAAGTTTGATTCCTTTTCACCAGCATACAACCAAGGGTGGAAGGATCAATTGGACATGAGGTATTACTCTAGACAACAACAAAGCCCCCCCCATCCACAAAACTTCCAGCAGCCTCCACCTTACCATCAGGATTTCCAACAACACCTAAGTATATTTGAAGCCCAATAATAACAATACAACAACAAGGGAATCCCCCATCCAAGGTAGATTATAACACTGATGAACATTTGATGAAAATTATTCTTAATAAATAGAATGAGTTGGAGAGTCATGGTTCAGAGTTAAGGGAGTTAAAAACTAAAATGAGGCAGATTGCCACTGCCCTCCACAAACTGGTAAGTAAGAATTTTGGAAATCTATCTTCCCAACCTAATCCAAATCCCAAGGGTCATGTCAGTTCCATCTCATTGAGAACTGGGAAGCAAAAAAACTGATACATATTCACCTATCATTCATCAGGACTCACCTCAAATCTAGGAAATCGTCATTCCACACCAACTGTTAAGAAACACATGGAGATAGATTAAGGTAGAAAAATATTGACGATGTTCCTCATAAACCTCTTCACTTTCCAAATAGGGTTTTACAAACCAATATAATGGAAGATGAGGTGATCTAAAAAGAGGTTTTGAAGACATTATAATGTGTGGAGATCAAAATCTCATTACTTTAATCCATTAAAAAAATTACTATTTATACCAAATTTATAAAATAACATTGCACCAATCGAAGAGGGATCAAGGGAAATGAGAGGATAAATCTTGGAAGGAATGTGTTAGCACTCATTACACCAACTCTAGTAATGCCAAAAAAGTGAAGGTATCCTGGGACATTCACTATCCCATGCACCATAGGGGAGTTGCACTTTTCTAATGTTCTTTCTGGTTTGGGATCATCCATAAATGTGATGGCTCACTATGTATTCTCTTATTTGTAGTTTGGAGGGTTTAAATTAATGAGATTAGCAGTATAGTTAGTGAATAGAGCAACGAAATATCCAACATGAGTCCTTGAGGATGTACTTGTCGGGGTAAGAGACATTATCATTCCAGCAGATTTCTATGTGATTAAAATGGAAGATGATCAGGTAAGTTCACATGCTACCATTATCTTAGGTGGACCCTTCCTAAAAACTGGGAAAACTATCATAAATTTCAATGAGGGTACACTTTCCATGGATCTTGGAGATGAAGTTGTGATATTTAATGTTATGGACTCCATTAAGTACCCCTCAGAGGACCATTATGCATTTTTTATCTCCCATTTTGAAGCACCAAATAAAAACCCTATGGAATTTGATTGTCCTATGCTTAGGGAGATTATGATAATTGGTTCTAGTTTTATGTCTAAGAGTACTTACAAACCTATATCAAATGCACAAGACTATCACAACCCATCCCCCAGGGCCCATCTAGTGACTACCCCAAGCCCGCCTTCCATAGGCCAGGTGCTGGTGACTAGCACCGAAAGGCGTATTCCCTAAAATTTGGAATCATTGCTTTTATAACCTATAAACTCACACAACTAAGAACAAAGTAGGATACAAGAACAATGTAAATCTATATAGTAAACAGGGTGAGTACAGTACGAAAAAGGGGCCAGAATACAAGCCCAACTGAAAAGTCCAAATAAACTGAAAAGTACAAGTAAAACTAGATATAGCTCTAGAGAACACCTGCCATGGATCCTACCTGAAGGGTAAGTAATGATCTAGAAAGTTTTTCTCTGTGGTATGCATCATCTAATGTCCACCTCCAAGCTACCTCCAGTCCTGGTACCCTCGTCCTCAATCAGCACTATCCGTCATCTGCACCTTACACAACAAGGTGCGGGCATAACCCGTGCATGGGTGAGTATAACGATACTCAGTAGAGACCCCAAGACCCTAGAAGGTATCACAAAATCCACAAAGTATAAACCAAAAAACATGAAAACAACTGACGAGACTAATTAGTTATATGGCCATACATATACCTAAGTGGTCGAGTATACCCATCTCAAACATGAGGAAACACAGGGCCCAACTCAAAGCCCAAATCTCAAATGTTCTATGAAGGATGGAATACCACGAAGGTGAGTACCATAAAGTTAGTACCTCATAGGTAATGCCACATAGAACAATACCACAAAGGCATCATCACATAAAAGTGTACCACAAACATAAGGACTCAGCTCACACCAGGTATAACATAGGCACACTGGTAAAGATGATTAGATGTAACTACTAAATCATCTTACTCTACTGAGAGGTAGTCCCACATAGGATCCTAAATCATCAGACCCACTTAGGATCCTAGTACAATATACCCACGTAGGATACTATAGTAGTCCAATATGGATTCCTAGAGCGGATCCAATTGGGATACTGGAACACATGCCCATGTAGGATCCCAAAGCATAGACCCATATAAGATCCCTTTCTCATGTTATAGCCAGCCACAGGGTTCTGGAACTATGCTCTATTGATTCCAGGAGGGTCTTCTCCTCGAGCCACTGGTCGATACTCCAACTTCCACGATGTCCCACGGAGAAGCACCCTAAAGTACAGCCATCTAATAGGGGTTTCAATGCAACAGACGGTGTGTTAATCGTACGTCTGGTCTGTAAGTTATTAACCTTTTAGTCTCGAGGGCCCGGTTGGATTTGTGTTAAATCCAACCCGACCATACCGAAAATTTATCCAAAGCTCAAGTGAGGTATACCAAAAGGCCCGCCTTGATCCAAGGTTTCTGGCACTGTAGACGGTTTGTCAAACAGACACTCGTATGTCACGTTATATTCGAAAGAGTGAAAAGGGGTCGAAGCTAGTCTGGGTCTGGTCCGACCCAGCCGGGGCCGACTCAACCCAGTTCGGGTCGACCCAGCCCGACTCGGGTCCAGCACTAGGTCTGACTCAACCTGCTGGGTCCATCCCGGCCCACCGACGCGGCCCGGCCCACTGACTCGTCCTGCCCGCAGCTAGGTGGCCCTGTGGTGGGGTCTACCCTAGCCCCCACCCAAGGGGGAGGCGCCCCCTGGGAACCCCGAATGGATGGACTATTCAGGTTGGGTGGTCGATCGGTCGACACCATGTGGCGCCGACAGCTGGCATGCGGGACCCGGGGTCCGGCTCAACTCCTCAGCTGGTTGGAGAGCTAGTCCACCAACGCGTCATTGTCACATGCCGAACCACTACCGGCGGCCAGTCGCAAGCCAGCTACCCCTCCCTCATGCGTCGTGGCCTCGTGCCACTGCCCCTACATGCCCCGCACTGTGGATGTGTGCCGTCACCCCCCTTCATGCAGTCGGCAGAGCGCCGAGCGCCGCCCATGCTTTGTTATGGCCGACAGGCATCAACCCTTCTTTAGCAGTGCAGTCAAGCTAGTGTCGTCATCGTGCCTGGCCAGAGTGCGGGATGCTGCTCGTGAGCCCTTCTGGCACCAGTTTCCTATGATGTTCCTTGGTTCACCGGGCATGCCCCGGTGGCCCGTTCTTTATTCTATAGACTCCCGTACTCATCTCGGGATGTCACCATCAATTCAAGACCACCATAGTTGGAAATTGATTAACCCAAAAACAAGATGTCAAGAACACAAAAATCTACAGGGGTTGCATAGAGGTTGGGCCATGTTCATTTGGCATGCACTCTCCATGTTAGAACGGTAGAAAGCAGAATAGTTGTTTGTGAATCGAGATAAACGATAAGAATGGTTAAGGGGAATACAAAAGCAACAATCCCTACCTTGAAGATTTTTTGATGTCGATGAGGAGAGGGAAATATGGACATCGTTTCCTCGTCATTGAAGATGTTCCTCATTGGAGATCCTTCGATGGAGTTCTTCGTTGGAGAAATGATCGTCCAAGGGTAAATGTTCTTCCCCATTCTCTAAGGTTCTCCCCAAATCTCTCTTTGCAGATCATTTCCACCATAAAATAATAGAATCCCATTTTTAATTGAGTAAAGTCTATTAACTCAAATAATTTTTGGAACTTTAATTAACCTAGAGTTGGCACAATAAATTGGGGAATTCTAAGGGTTTTCCCCACATTAAAGAAGGGTCCAAGTGGTCCCCACCACTAAATTCAAATATAGTGTTTTCTTGCTCAGGTGGTCCCCACCACCAAAAACAATTTGGGAGGATTAAAATTAAAAAATAAAATAAATCTAGTTTATTTTATTTTCTCCCACAAAAAGTCTTAAAACTAAAAACCACCTTCAACTTAATGCGGTCAAAGTGAAATTCTCTTTAAGAAAATATCGGTGTTGTGAGATCAACGATGCCCTTAAATTTCAATTTCGAGCATCGGTTCAAAAGTTACAAAAAAGCCACTCACACCCTTAGTGAATGTACTTAAGAAACATTAGAAAAACATTCTGGGCTCTTCAATCCTCTGAATCAAGTACTGTCAGAATCTCCAATCTCAAATATTTCCATATAATTTAAAAAAATTACATGGAATTTCCAGGTCTTTACATTCGCCCCACCTCAGGGATTTGTATCCCTAAAATCCACATCACATAACACTACTGGAAAATAGGTCTATACCCACGGTTTTGCAAAAAAAACATGGGTATAGGGCACCCCTATTCCCATGGTTTTGGATAACTGTGGGTATAGGGATAGTATGTGAACTTATACCCACGGTTTTCCAAAACCATGGGTATAGGCCACCTATACCCATGGTTGTGCTAATAACCATGGGTATAGTTTCTTTTAAAACCTATACCAATAGTTTTGAATAAAACCGTGGGTATAGGGTATTTTCTAAAGACCTATACCGATGGTTCATCAAAACCATGGGTATTGGGCTTTTTTTTGAAGACCTATACCCATGGTTCTCCAAAACCGTGGGTATAGATTTCCCGCATTATGGAGGGGAAATAAAATTAGGTGGGACATGAAAACATTTGGTGGGAAGGCATTTATTCACATTTTAGATTAATATATTTATGTAAATGTAAATATATAATATCAAAAACTCAGTTGCTTGGTTGGTAAACCGTTCTCCGTGTCTGCTACAGGTCGCCGGTTCAAATCCCACTGGCCTCATTTTTTGAATTTCAATACTCACATGGATTATATTTATATATATATGTGTGTAGATGTATTTACATATATAAGGAATTTAAATCATCACTCGGTTGGTTTGTTGTTGGGGTGCGGCCGCGAGACTCTGCGTGAGGTACAGGTTCGAAACACGCTGGGTGTTTTCTTGGAATTTTAATACCACATATTAATATATATAAGTAGATACATGTATATATAATAGATTGAAGTCATGGCTTGGGTGGTCTCTTGGTTGGGCGCGTTCTCCAGGCGCAGTGCGAGGCCCAAGTTCCAAACCCCCTGGCCACAATTTTTTGAAGATTAAATCCTAACAGTTCTCAAACCGTGGGGCCAACGCTATGCCAGTGTGGCCAGGCACCTGCCACGCTGTGGAAATCCTATCCCCATGGTTTCTCTAAACTGTGGGTATAGGCCAACCCCCCTATCCTGACGTCGTTCCATCCCACGGTTCCCAAAACTGTGGGTATAGCCTATACCCACGGTTTTGGGTGTTATACCCACAGTTTTGAACCATGGGTATATGGCAGTTTTCCAGTAGTGTAAACTAGGAAAACAAGTGGGGGGTACGGAGCACGAATCTTAACCTCCTGATCTTACATGCTCTCCGGGAGGTTCCCATGCTTCCAACGTACACACACTAAAGGTATCAACTGCCTACGAAGGACCCACTCCTATCGATCCTCAATCTATAATGGAACCTCTATAAACATTTCCCCATCATTGATGTCTAGATCTCCATGGATGAAGACGTGATATGGGTCGTTCACATATCTCCTCAGTCAAGATACGTGGGAAACATCGTGCACCAAGTGCATATGAGGTGAAAGAGCTAAATGGTAAGCTACCTCTCCAACTTTGTTAAGGACCTGAAAGGGTCCGATGAACCTCAGAGATAACTTTCTTCCTTGGAAAATCCCTACAAAACTCATCGATGTGAGACCTGTAGAAATACATGGTCACCATCCTCGAACTCCAGAGGTCTCCATCTCTTATCAGCAGAAGACTTCTTCCTGCTCTGTATAGTCTTCATCTACTCCTGGATGTTCTGCACCTTTTCTGTGGTATCCCATACCGTATATGGTCTCACAAGTACTGACTCCCCTGGGTCATTCCAACACCAAGGTGATCTGCAAGGTTAGCCATACAGAGCCTCAAATAGTTCCATCCCAATGGTGGAGTGATAGCTTTTGTTGTATACAAACTCCACCAAGAGAAAGTGATCCTCCCAACTATGATGAAAGTCGAGGACAGAAGAACGAGCATGTCCTCGAGGGTCTGAATGGTTCGCTCAGTCTGACCGTCCGTCTGAGGATAGAAGGTGGTGCTCAAATGAAGCTGTGTCCCAAAATCTTCCAAAAACCCCTTCCATAGCCGGGAAGTGAAACATGCATCACAATCAGTGAAAATCATCCAGGGTAATCCATATAGCTACAAAATCTCAGGCATATAGAAGCATCTGAAGCTCTCTACTAAACAGTACTCTCTGATTGGTAGGAAGTGGGCCAACTTGGTGAGTCGGTCGAAGATCACCCAGATAGAATCATGACCCCTAGATGTATGTGGAAGTCCTATCATGAAACCCATGGATATCTCATCCCACTTCCACTATGGGTCCACTAAAGGCTGAACTAAGCCTACTGGTACCTGATGCACCGCCTTCACTTGCTGAAAAGTGAGGCACCGAGAGACAAACTCTGCTACTGCTTTCTTTATTCCCAGCCACCAATGCTGTCGTCGAAGGACCTGGTACATCTTTTCCACTCTTGGATGTACCGCTAGAGGGGATGTGTGGAACTCCATCAACACATCATCCTGAATTGACATTAGTACCATGGTATGTCCTCTAAAAAGAGGGACATTCTCCCCACCTTCAGAAAATCCATAAAGTGCTCATCCTATGGATATCTGAGTACATCAAGCCTCGCAGTTAGTTTCCCCATGATGCGCCTCCCAGACCCGCTGAAGGAGTGGGGGAGTTATTGTAAGATACTAATGAAAAGATTCTCCATCTCCATCGACAAAGGATATCTTCAAAGTGGCCAGCTTCTCTATCGCCTCACCTAGTAGTTGTATACCAGATCTTCTTATGAGGGAATCTAATACAACGTTCCCCTTCCTAGAAGTATATACTATCTTGAATTCATAGTCTAGGAAGAACTCAAGCCAACGTCACTGTCTCAAGTTCAGGTCCTTCTGGGAGAAGATATACCTGAGGCCCTGGTGATTAGAGTAGAGTGTAAAATGCCCGCCCATCAAATAGTGTCACAACATCTTAAAAGCGAAGACAACTACTTCTAACTCAAGGTCACGGGTAGCATAGTTCTGATCATGTTGTCTCAGGTGTCAAGAACCATATGCGTTAACTGATCTCTCATGCATCAGGACACATCCAAGCCTAGTCTGTGATGAGTTTCAGTAGACTGTGTTCCCAACACCCTCCTCCGGAAGCCTCAAGATGGGGGCACTAGTCAGCCTATACCTTAGCTCCTGAAAACTCTGATGGCATCTCTCCGACCACATGAAGGGTTTCCCCTTATTCGTCAATGATGATAAAGGTACTGCAACTCTGGATAAATCTAGCACAAATATCTGATAGTATCCGGCCAAACGTAGGAAACTTTGTACCTCTGTCACACTCCTAGGTGGCTCCCAAGAAAGTATCACCTCAATATTTGATAGATCCACCGCAACTCTAGCCTCTGAGATGACATGTACTAGAAAGTGAACTTCTCAAGTCTAGAATTGGTACTTCGAGAGCTTACCATAAAGCTGGTTCTCTCGAAGTGTGTCCAGAACTACCTTCAAATGATAGGCATGCTCCTCTACAGTAGCTGATTAGATCAGAATGTCATTGATGAATACTACTACAAAGCAATCAAGTTATGGCCGAAAGATCCTGTTCACAAGTACCATGAACACTACTGGAGCATTGGTCATGCCAAACTGAATGACAAAAAACTCATAATGGTTGTACCGACATCTGAAAGACTTCTTCTACACATCCATATATCATACTCTGATCTGGTGATAGCCTGACTTGAGGTCTATCTTCGAGAACCACCGTGCTCTTTTCAGATGATCAAAGAGGTCATCAATCCATAGAAGTGGGCACTTGTTCTTCATGGTCAGCTGGTTCAGGCGCCTATAGTCAAAAAAAAGTCACAAGATCTCATTGGCCTTATTAGCGATCAAAATCAGGGCTGCCCAAAGAGAAACACTAGGCCAGATGAACCCCTTCCCCTATAAGTCCTCCAGTTATACCTGCAGCTCACGAAGCTCTGCGGGAGCCATCCGATACGCTGGTGTAGATATCGGTACCATCCTGGTGTACAAGTCAATGTAAAAGTCCACCTCACTATGAGGAGGTAGACCCAGAACATCACCATGGAAGACATCCATGTACTAGTCAACCACTATAGGATAGCTCTGACTCTCCACATCAACCACTCTGAGGGTAAGGCTAGCCAAATGATTAGTGATCAGCTGCACTATCCTCTGGGTAAGTACTTATTGTGCTGCAAAGGCTCCCTTCTTTCTAGTGAAGGTAAAAAGAGTCCCATCCTCACAGATACACTGCACATTTCACCTAATGCAGTCAGTCTGGGCGTGGACTGTAGATAACCAATTCATACCCAAGAAGATGTCATAAGTCCTCGACGCAACTACTAAAAGATACCAGTCAAATATATCGCCTCATAGAGTAATCTCATGCTGCCGAAGCCAGTGTGTAATCATTGATTCCTCTCCCATAGAAGTATCTAGCCATATGAATTGAGCCAACGGCTCCACCAGAATCTCTATGCTCCGAACGAGGGAAGTGGAAATAAAAGAATGACTGGAACTTGTGTCTATAAGTACTACAACTAAGGTGGAGTAGATACAGATCATACCTCGTATCATCTTCAGATCATCGTTGTCGTAGGCCTCAACTGCCTGGAGTTGGGATCGCCCCTATCCACCTGTTCCCTATGGTCGGGGTGGACCACCTGGTGGTGGTGGTGGTAACACCTCGAATCATCGTCCATCACCAACTACACGACCAGCTCTTCTCCCATATCCTCCTACTCCCTACGGACCTCCTAGGTTGAACCTATATCATTGATTGGGCGGTCCTTCGACCCTCTGCTGATCGTATGTACGTCGGGTCAAGAAATCATGAGCAATATGACCCTGCCCGCCATATGCATAACACTACCTGCTCCTCGCATAACTGGCTCTGCCTCGAGCGCCCCGCACAACAGAACCTGAATCCTGCGGTCATCCACCTGTAGGTCTGGTCCTCTTGGACCTCTTTGACATCTGTCTACTACCATCTGTAGAAGACTCCACTACATAATGCCCGGTGGTGCGTCTTGCTATTGGTGACTGCTCAGTAAGAAAACTCTCCCCTAAGAGTGATTGCTCTAATACCCCCGCCTGCGTCAAGATGCTGAGAGAAATCATTGATGCCCTGTTCTCCTGCCTGGGTCCCTACTCAAAGGTCTGGGCCCTAAAGAATGATTCCCACCCCATATCATTGGAGTAGTGCGAGAGGTCAGTGAACCTCGCTAAGTATTGGGTCACAATCATGCTGCCTTTTTTAAGATGAAGAAGCTCTTGTATGCGCACTACGCGAAAGGTCACTGGGATAAACTCCACCCAAAATAGGATCTCAAATTCATCCCAATGAAGTGTCACCTCATCATGAACCTGGAGCATTAAGCTCCACCATATGCCTGATACCACCAATAGAAGCCCGACAGTAAGGATTACCATGAGATCAGATGGGGTCCCTACCAGTCAAAAGACTCTCACCATGGACTCTAGCCAATCCTCATCCACCTGTGGGACCATCTTAGCCCTGAACCTGGGTGGCCTCGGCCACTAGAACTCGTGCAACGTGCTCAAGCGGTGTGCACTCTCTGTTGCTGGGGCTAGTGGCATCAGTGGCCCAACAGGTAATTCTACCAATAGTGCCTCTGCAAGTGACTCTACTAATAAAGGGCCATGTACCGAGGCCTCGTCACTTTGTGGGCTGTCATCACGTACTATTCTGGGAACCCTAGCTGGCTGTCTGCGTAGAGGAATTCTAAAAAGAAACAGGTGTGCCATGGTTAATAAGTTATAACTAGTGGGATGACTCAAAGAGATCAGAATGATTTTTTTAAACACACACACAATAAGTGTTTTCGTGCATTGAGTTAGAAATCAGAAGTCAGGGTCCTGGTGTACGGATATATCGGTCGTCGTAGCAACACTGGATTCCCTAAACAGATAACCACACTCATAACACTTAACACTATTGCCATTTACAAGATCAGAGTCTAGTGTTCTTTAGTAGAAACGACTCCTCTAATACCAATTTTTCATGACCCATCACCCAGGGCCCATTCCATAACTACCCAAGTCCTTCCTTCCATAGGCCAGTGGTTGGTGACTAGCACTGAGAGGCGTATTCCATAAAACTGGGAAGGCATTTCCTTTATAACCTGTAAACTCACACAACTTTTCACAAATAAGGATACAAGAAAAAAGTAAATCTATATAGTGAAAAGGGTGAGTAAAATATGAAAAAGGGGCTAGAATTCATGCCCAACTAAAAAGTACAAAGAAACTAAAAAGAACAAGTAAAACTGGAAACACCTCCAGGGAACACCCGCTAAGGATCCTACCTGAAGGGTAGGTACAGATCTCGAATGGTCATCTTGGTGGTATGCCTTATATAATGTACACCTCCGAGATACCTCCAATCCTAGTACCCTCATCCTCCGTCAGCATTATCTTTCATCTGCACCAATCACAACAAGGTGCGGGCATAACCCGTGCAGGGGTGAGTATAACGATACTCAGTAGGGACCCTAAGACCCTCGAAGGTCTCAGAAAATCCAAAAAGGATAAAAAACAAAGCATGAAAACAACTGAAAACCCTACTTATGTATATTCCCATACATATACCTATGTGGTTGAGTATACCCTTCTCAATCATGATGAAACACAGGGCCCATCTCAAAGCCCAAACCTCAACTGTTCTATGAAGGAAGGAATACCATGAAGGTGAGTACCAAAAAGGTAGTACCTCATAGGAAATTCCACACATAAAAATACCACAAAGGAATCATCACCCAGAAGTGTACCACAAAGATAGGGGCTCAGATCACACCAAGTATAACTTAGGTACAATAGTAAAAATGATTAGATGTAACTATTGAATCATATTACACTATTGAAAGGCAGACCCACATAGGATCCTAAATCATCAGACCCATGTAGGATCCTAGTACAGTAGACCCACATAGGATCCTAGAGTAGTCCCACATGGATTCCTAGAGCGGATCCAAGTGGGATACTGAAACACAGACCCACGTAGGATCCCAAACCACAGACCCACATAGGATCCCTTTATAATGTTATATCCAGCCACATGGTTCTTGCCTTAATCTCATTTGATTCTGAGAGGGTCTACTACACAATCCAAAGGTTGATACTCCAACTTCTATAATGTCCCACAAAGACATATCCCAAAGGAAAACAATGTAATATTGGTCTTAACGCAATAGATGGTGTGTCTATTAGACATCTGGTCTGTATGTTATTGGCCTTTTAGTCCCGAGGGCTCGGTTGGATTCATGTTTGATCCAAATCAACTATACCCAAAATTTATCCAAAACTGAAGTGGGGTATATCAAAAGGACCATCTCAATCGAAGGTTTCTAGAACCCTAGATGGTTCGTCAAATAGACACTCGTATGTTATGTTATAGCTAAAGGAGTGAAAAGGGGTCTAAGCTTGTCTGGGTCCAGTCTGACCTCGTCATACTGACCTGGACCGCTATTGCCAATAGCTGGGTGGACCCACGGTGGGGTCTGACCTAGCCACCACCTAAGGCGGAGGAAACCCCTTAGTACCCCGAATGGCTGGGCTGTTCGGGTTGGGTGGTCGACCGGCCGACGCCACGTGGCGTCGGGAGCTGGCACGCGGCACCCAGAGTCTGGCTTGGCTCCCTGCCTGGCTAGACAACATGCCGACCTATGCGGTGCAGTCACACGCGGCACCACCACTAGTGGCCGGTAGTGATCCAGCCACCCCTCCATCGCCGCCACAACCACGTGTCGCAACCATTGCATGCCCTGCAGTGTGGACTCGTGCTTCCACCTGCTTCCTGTGGCCAGCCGCCGCCCTGGCTCTGCCACGTCCGATGGGTCGTGGCCCTTCTCTGGCAGTGCAGTCACACCACCGCCATCATTGTGGCTGGCCAGATTGCTGGCCACTGATCATGAGCCCTTCTAGCACTGTTTGATGGCACCAGTTTCCGGAAACGTTCCTCGGGTCACCATGCACGCCCTGGTGGCCCGTTATTCATTCCGTAGACTCCCACACTCATCTATAGACATCGCCTTCGATTCAAGACCACCACAGTTGGAAATTTCTCAACCTGAAAACAAGTCATGAAGAACACCAAAATCCACAAGGGTTGCGGAGAGGTCGGGCCATGTTCATTTGACCCACACTCCCTGCTTTAGAATTGTAGCAAGAAGCATAGTTGTTCTTGAATCAAGAAAAAAAACAAGAATTAGTAAGGGGTATATAAAAGAAACAGTCCTTACCTCGAAGATTCATTAACGTCGGTGAGGAGAGGGAAAGACAAATTTCATTTCATCATTGTTGAAGATGTTCCTCGTTGAAGATACTTCGACGAAGTACTTCAATGGAAAAATTTATCATCGAAGGATAAGAGTTCGTCCCCATTCTCCAAGGCTCTCCCCAAATCTCTCTTTGCCAATGATTTCCACCAAAAAAGAATAGGGGCCAATTTTTAATTGAGTTATGTATATTAACTCAATTAATTATTGGCACATTAATTAACCTAGATTTGGCATAATTAATTTGGGAATTCTAGGGGTTTTCCCCACATTAAAGAATGGTTTGGGTGGTCCCCACCACTGAATTAAAATCTGCATTTTTCAAGATCGGGTGGTCCCCACCACCAAAAAAAAATTGGGAGGAATAAAATTAAAAATAAAATAAAGCTAGTTTGTTTTATTTTATCCCATGAAAAGTAAGAAAACTAAAAACCACCTTCAACCTACTACGGTCGAAGTGAAAGTCACCTTAAGCGAATATCGACACTGTGAGATCAAAAGTGCTCTCATATTTTAATTCCGATCATCAGTTCAAAAGTTACCAAAAAATCCTCTCAAACGCTTAATGAAAGTACTTAAAAAACATCAAAAAAAAAATTCCGGGCTCTCCAGGCCTCAGAATCAAGTACCTTCAAAAACTGTATTCTCGAATATTTCCATATAATTTAAAAATAATTTCATGGAATTTATAGGTATTTACAAAGACTCTCTTAGATTTGATTTTTAAATGGATTCATCTTCTGATTTTGATCACATAAACTCTAATTATGACATGTATGTTGAGTATGCTAATGGATTTGATGCTTTATTCTCTGATTTTGATGATATATATTCTGATACTGATGCTCTTTTAGAACATATTTCAGTTTCTTCAATGGATCCTTCCATACACAACCCCCCCCCCCTCCATTGGATCTCAAGCCATTGCCACCAAATTTGAAATACTCATACTTGTTGAGTGAAGAGAGATCTCTAGTTATAATTTCTAATAATATTCCTTTTGAACATGAAAAAAACAATTGAATCATTTGGGGGATAACAATAAGGAAATTGGGTGGATCTTGGATGACATATCAGGTAGTATCCCCTCCATTTTCATGCACAAGATTCTTTTAGAGGATGGGGATAAAACAGTGAGGAATCTACAAAGGAGACTCAATCCAACACTTCTAGAAGTTGTTAAAAACGGGGTTGAAAATTTTCTTGAGACATGTATAATTTATCCCATTTCAGATTCTCAATGGGTAAGTCCTATTTTGGTGGTTCTTAAGAAAAGAGGTGTTACAGTTGTTAAAAATTAGAAAGATGAGTTAGTTCCAATGATGGTGAAAAATAGTTGGTGTGTGTATTGATTATAGGAAACTATATTAGTCCACTCACAAAGGCCATTTCCCCTTCCAATTTATTGATCATATTCTTCTGAGAACAGCTAGGAAAACATACTACTATTTCTTGGCTGAATTTTATAGATATTTTCAGGTTCATATTGCTATGGTGGATCAGGATAAGACAACATTAACATGTCCATTTGGTATGTTTTCATACCAAAGGATGTCATTTGGACTTTTCAATTCCCCAGGTACCTTCCAGAGATGCATGTTGAGTATTTTTTTTGATTTTATTAAGACATGCATGGAGGTATTCATGGATGATTTTGCAGTGTATGGGTCTTCATTTGATGATTGTATCTCTGGTTTGGGAATGGTTTTGAATTGTTTTATTGAGAAGAATCAGGTCTTGAACATTGTAAAGTTTCATTTCATGGTAGATCATGGAATTGTCTTAGGGCATGTAGTGCCAAAACAAGGGATAGAGGTTGATAGATCTAAGAAAGGTATTATGTCATCCTTACCTTATCCTTCATGTGTGCATGATGTTAGATATTTCCAAGGGCATGTAGGATTTTATTAGTGCTTCATCAAATATTTTAGAAAGATTTTTCTTTCTATGTTGATATTGCTTCATAAAGATTCTGATTTTGTGTTTGACGATTCGTACAGGACTTCCTTTTATGAGATAAAGGAGTGTCTGACCACTCCACTGATCATAAATCCCCAATGGTTGGAGCTTCCATTTGATCTTATGTGTGAAGCCTCCAACTTTTTGGTCGGAGCTATCTTATCTCATAGAGTGGAAGGATATTCACATGTGATTTCATATGCATCAAGGACATTGGATTCAGCCTTATCAAACTACACAACCATGGAAAATGAGTTTCTTGCTATTATATTTACATTCGAAATTTTTTGTTCATATTTATTGGGATCTAAAGTAGTTGTTTTTTATGACCATGTAGCTCTGAGGTACCTATTGAAGAAGATAGATGCAAAGCCCAGGCTAATCTGATGGATGCTCCTTCTCCAAGAATTTTATATTTAGATAATGGACAAGTTGGGGTCAGAAAAACTGGTTGTGGACCACATGAGTAGGCTAACTCACACACAAGATGATGACACCTTTGACTAGGTACCACTTCGATACACTTACCCTGATGGGAATATTTATGTCATCTCAGGTATGCATCCTTGGTATGAATATTTAGTCAGCTACCTTGTGGCCTTTGAAATACCTACAAATTTAAAGAAACATCATGTCCAAAAGTGAAAGAGTAAGTCTAGATATTCCGTGTGGGATAATCCCTAATTATGGTGCATGTGTAGTGACCAAGTTATTAGGAGGTGTGTTCATGATCTTGAGTTTGAGTCTGTTCTATAATTTTTTCATACACTTGCTTGTGGAGGACACTTTGGACCCCAACGGACGACTAGGAATGTTTTGGAATTTGGATTGTATTGGCATAGTTTATTCTATGATTCTCATGTGGTTTGTAAGTTGTGCTCACGTTTCCAATGCACTGGATATATTTCTAGGAGACACATGATACCAAAACAAACAATTCTATTATATGATATTTTGGATGTATGGGGAAACAATTTTATGGGTCCTTTTCCTAGGTCATTTGGATTTTTGTATATTTTTGTTGTTGTTGATTATGTGAAAAAAATGGGTGGAGGCTAAGGCCACCAGGACTGATGATTCTCATGTTCTTATGGACTTTGTCAAAGAACGGATTTTTTTTTGAAAGTTTGGAGTACTGAACTCCATCATCAGTGACCAATGGATACACTTTTTCAATTAGAATTTGGATTCCTTTCTTCAGAAGTATGGGGTGACACACAAAACATCAACACCATACCACCCCCAAAAATATGGATAGGCTGAGGTTTCAAATAGGGAGTTGAAACAAATTTTAGGCAAAACCGTGCATCCAAATAGAAAAGATTGGAGAAAGTACTTGGATGATGTGATTTGGTAATATAGGACAACATACAAGACACTCATTGGTATGTCCCCATTTCAGATTGTTTTTGGGAAAGTGTGTCATCTCCCTGTGGAAGTTGAGCATCGGGGTTATTGGACCATAAAGAAATGAAACATGGATTTGGCACAAGCTCGAATCCAAAGGAAGTTTCAAATTCAAGATCTTGAGGAGATTTGATTGTCTTCATATGAGAACTCAAGGCTCTATAAGGAATAATCAAAATCATCACCTGATATAATGATCCAACAAAGGGAGTTTCATGATGAAGATTAATTCCTACTATATAGTTCACAACTGAAGCTGATGCCTGGTAAGTTTCTTTCCAGATGGTTGGGTCCTTATATTGTATCTAATGTTTTTATTTATGGTGTAGTGGAGATCACATAAAAGAACACTAGAATGAGCATCATAGTCAATGGGAAATTCTTGAAGAAACACATTGAATGAATTTCTATTGATGTAGTGGATTTCATCACACTACATGACCCCATTATAACTTGATCATATCAGGCTGTTCCTAACCCTTTAAATTTTATATTATTTGTCATATTTAAAATTATGCTTTTCATTTTCACATATCATCTCACAGGTTCACATTGAGGAAAATGCAATATTTTAAGTGTGGGGGAGGGGAAAACGTTTTGGGTTAGATATTGAGGATTTTAATTTGCGTTTCTTATTTGTATTTTCTATTAAGTTTGTATTTAAAAACAACAAAAATCAATAACAAAGAAACAAATATATCATGTAACATTCTCATGTGGAACAAATGGAAAATGCATGTTTTTAAAATTTATTGGTAGAAATATAAGCATGAGAAAGATTTCATCATCAAGGGTTGACTTTTATAAAAATTGAAGTTTTCAGTGATATGAATGATTGTGTCATTATAAAACTTTTAATATTTTTACATCATTATTTGTGATATTTGTTCATGGTAAATTATGTCATTGATTTCTCCACACATTTTTTCACACAGTCATGACTTGTGAGTTTCTATTTCCTAATTGAATGTATATTTTGGGTAAGTAATCTTTTTTAGCTTATAACATGGTCTTTCCATACATTCGTTTCTATTCTGATCATTTCCATCACTATACTAGATTGACCTATGAATGTGCACCTAATATCCAACTATTTTAAACCCTCTAAAAAATAAAATAATCAAAAAAAAACAATTAATATAGATGGGTTTGATGAAATGTACAACATGCAGGGATATTTTGGTCAGGAGCTCATGGTTTGACTTTGAGGAATGCTTAAATGAGTAGGTTTTAAAATTTGATTGAAAAGGATGCTGAACAGGTTCGGTGGAATCGAATTAGGTAAGAATAAAAGTTTTTATTGACTTGAATATGCTACCTAAACGATGTAGAGACAAGCTTGGAATGGTTGGCACACACACACACACATGGAGAATTATTGGCATGGTAAACCCATGACTTGTTTGGCTGTGATTTGTGTCATGAATATCCCTGGATTTTGTTTTGACACGATTTATGAGAATAAGAATTTAAAATTTATTGATATTGACTATTTATGGGATTCAAACTTTTCCAATATTTCCACTATGGATTGAGAAATTTGAAAATTCATATCTTGCCATAATTTTTTTTGAATGCGTGATATGAGGTTATGTCGAGGACTGAGAAAGGGCAAGTGTAGGGGAGTTTAAAAAAGAAATTTTTATTGAATATTTCATTGATAATAAATGATATAATTTCCTCACATTTTTTTAAATGTGTTCATTTATAAAATATTTAGGATTAGATCAATCATTTGGAAATTTGATGAAAATTCCTATTTCACCCTTTAAAATTCACTGTATAATTTCAGACATAAATATTTTGATATGTATTATTTTAACTTAAATTTATTTAAATATTTTCCTGACATATTTTTCTACAACTTTTATATAAAACATTGGAGCTAAATTATGAATTGGTTGGTGCAAATGGTCTATGAATTCAAAGTTGGTCTGGACTCTCTTGAATGGACATGGGTTTTGTATTTGGGCCATAACGTCTTCATCCATGCCTGGAGTAAACCCAGATTTTGATAGGAGGTATAGATTTTATTTTCTCACAAATAATTCTTTTAGATAGAGAGATTATTCATGCGTTTTGTTTATCAAATGGGTAGTGCATGTTGACTTAAAATATTTGGTCGAATCTCCCCGTTTACACTTGAAACCACATGTAACCTAGCTCCCCTCCACTCTAAAAACTGGTATTTTTCTCATTGGGTGGGGGGTTTGGAGGTGACATAGAGGATTTGGAGAAGTGGTGAAGTGGTTATTGTATATTTCAATTAACCATTTGCTGAGGGAAGCTTTCAATTTAGGATCTCCTCCAAAATGCTCTTCTCTTCCTCTTCTTTGTTGTAATGTTTTTTTCTTCGAATAAAAATATGATTTTATCTTCCATTTCTTTTATTTTTCTCTATTTTATTCTTATTTTATATTCCTTTTTGGGATGGAATTCTTGAGTAGAATTGTGATTGGGTTATACCCATTATAAACTGTTGCAAATTCAATTCTCTTCTACGATGATTACACAACCCATGAAAGAATAGTCTTTTTAGTAATTGATCTATCCCTTACCTTATTCATTAATTTATTTTAAATCAATGAGATACTTTAATTAAATTAATATTATATATTAATTTATTTTTCAGATAAATTAAACTAATAAAGTGATTGAACGATTGACACAAAAACACACAAGGTCGAGGATTGTGTAGATTGTGAGAGTGCGATCTTAATCTGTAATACAAGGCCACACTGGATAAATTTGTAGAGTACAAATATAATCCCTAAAATCAATTGATCCTCATTTAAAGAGTGTATATGTTCTATAATTAACTACTGAAAGTATGCTAACCGAAGAACATCAATTAAAATAGGGTTCTACGATTTCATGTTCTGAAGCTAGCCTAGGGATTAAGTAATTACATCTTTGTGGTTAAGGAAACTCCAATAGGGTTTTAGGGTTAACGAATTAAGGGGTAATAATTAATTGGATGTTAATTTAAATTATAATGATAAACAATTGAGTGAATATGTATAGTTAGATCGATTACGCCTTTTAAAATATTAAAAAACATCTTCTTGTTGTGTCTTTTAAATCAGACTTCATTTCAAAAATAAAAACAAAAATATTATACACTCTTCTACCAAAAAACATCTTATAGTTTTATGAATTGTAAAAAAACCCCACATCCTTTAAAGTGGTGTTATTAATCCATTTCATTTTATTTTAAATATACATTTAATATGTAGTTAAATTTACCACCTCCTTTGAGAGACGACCTAGGTTAGCCACTCTACTACACCTAAGTACCGAAAACCACTAATAATTTGAGGGAGATCATGATAGCGTATTTCAATAACCGTAGTATATGATGATATTTTTTGTTTAAGATATAAATATGAAATAATCTCCCCATCAAAGATGTAATCATAAATAATCCTGAATAATGATGAGATTGTGAAATAAACCCTTACCACTTGGGTATCTTTTGAATCATAGCCCCCATGAAATAAGTCACTTAAAATGAAACATTAAATATCATAAATATAAAGATATTAATAATATAAAATATAAAATGTGTTGTGTATAAACCTCATTAAAATATATAGGTTCATAATACCAAATCTTTCTCATTGGAGTGGAAATTGAGGCAACATATCTTACAAAGATCACATAATTGAAATGAGAAGTACTAAATAATTTTTTTTATGTGTATCAATTTTAAATTCAAATAATTTAAATAGAAATTAAATCTTAAATAATAAAAATTCATCACACACATAGTCTTATAATATCAAAGATAACAAAGAAGTAATATAACCAAATAAAAATAAATCGAGTTATAAAACCCCTTACCACTTGGAAACATTCAAGTCAATCCCCCTTGGATTAAATAATATTAATTGAAACTTAAAATACCATTAATTATTAACTATTCATGATATAACATGCTAAATTGGTATTATATACACCATATAAAATAAACTAGATGCATATAGTTAAAAAATTCCTCAATGAAGGGAAATTGAAATGAAATCCATATCTCAGGTCCAAATCATCATGTAAATTATTTATTTTCCTGAATAATAAACTTATGTTAATTATTTAATTTCATAATAACTCTTTTATATATCATTTTTCCTTTTATTTTATTTATTACCATGTTATATTTAATTACTTAATAAAGTAAGTCCACATCATACATTTTGACGATATTCGGTCCATACATCCAGAATGACTCCGATAGTCTGACTATGGAAAAAGAGGGAATTATAACATCATCTAAAAAATAATAATAATGATATAATTATAATTTTTATACATAAATTATATTTCTTAAACCTATAATGGAATATTATTACAAAAAACAAACCATGTTACAATAATGGAGACGGTGGGTTGTATGTAATCATGAGTAACGTTTCCATTTTTCAAAGATCATGATGAAAATAAAGTAAGTTTTATTTTAAATTTATATAATTATTATACTATATATATATATAATATTATATATTTAAATATACTTAAATATACCATCCAAGGGATTTGGTATTGAAAAATGAATCACATCACTTTGTGGAGGTGATAATCCACATGTATGCACTAGCGATGCTATCATATTTAAATGAATGAAAATATAATAAAATATATTATATATTACATATATATAATGATAAATACATAATTAATATCATATATATATATATATTAAATCCATCATCATAAAAATCCATGATATTTGATAATGGAAAATGAGTTACATCAATTTGTTAGGTGGTAATCTGTTGTACACGTAAATGATGGTATCATTTCCCATTTGATAGAAGAGGAGATGGATTTCGGTTAGGAGATTAACATAATAAAATCTAATTATATGAGAGATAATTATGGTATTATATCATAATTTTTTAATAAACTTTTAATGAGGTGGAAGAATAAATAAAAAAGTGATCAGTTAAGAATGATACCACTTCTTCGGACAACCACTTTAGGTTTACACTAAAATCCTTCCTAAGAGGGTTTTATAATACAAAATTCATCTAGGAAATGGTAAGTGAAGTAATTAAGGTATTTTTTAAGTTATTTTTTGATCCTAAAGGATTATTAATTGTGAATAAAATAGGGGCGGAGGTTCCCTTTTATAAGTGAGGAGAGCGGCACATTGGGAATTTCGTAAAATATTAAATTAATATTAATTAATTTTCATGTTTTAATGAACTAAAAATCATATAATTAGAATATAGGATGAATATAAGTCGAAATAATATCATAAAATAAAATTTTTATGAGTTTATATCATTTTTATTCCCTTATCACTTTGTTTAAACCTAAGTTAATACGTTTTAAAAATTACTTTGATAACAACATTTTTACTCATTATAGATCAATATTGTTACTGTAAAATGGAAATTGATCCATAAATGTTCCATAGTTTATATTTTTAAACATAAAAAATCACTTGGATGAATATAATTTTTTAGGAATTTTAAATCATTTAATAAAATATTATTTATTATAATATAACGTTACTGTCATCCTTAACACTATTAATTTAATTTGACATTAAATACCTCAAAAAATGGAAAATTAAAATATATACTTTTAGTACATAAATAATATGATATATTAATGTATAGAAATCATCTAACACTATAAATCACTCGAATTATATTACATCAAATATTTTCAAAAATCATTTATTTTATATTTCTATTAATTAATGATACACTATATTGGAATTGAAAAATTATTTAAGTTAATTATATAATTTATAAAAATTAGAAATAAATTGACATAAGGAAAATAATTTCATTGTTATAAAAATAATATTTAATATTCATTCCAAACTTGTTCTTTTCTCTATATGAATACAGAAGAGATATTTAAAATTAAGAAAGCAACATTTTGTATATTTCTTTACCTAAATATATTATATTGGAAAATTTCATGAACTAGTGCCCCCTAAACAAATAAAAATTGAGAACAATGTGATAAGGGTAGAAATTAATTCATCCAAATAATATTTATGATTAAAAATGATGGCCTTATCCGAAATATTTTACCTAGCATAACCTAATTTACCCTTTTATCATGGTTGATGAATTTTTACTGGTTTTACTACTCATATTGGAAAAAAAATTAAGTTAAATTTACTAAGTAAAATTGATTTTTATAATTTAAAACCATTTTACCCATTTTTCAAAATTGAAACCATATAATTGGTATAAATTTATTTTATAAGTATCTTGCAATGTGTGACAAGAAATAGTTTTCTGAATTTCTTTTAATTATAAAAGTTATATTATACCAAGATCATGTATAATGTTGATTAATAAGTAATTAATTATATTATTTATAACTGAACAATAATTAATTTAATTTAGGATCAAATTCAAGATAATATGTGTCTTTTTCAATGAAAAGTAATGAACGTTTTACAAAACAATTGTATTATTCATTATTAACCGAAAACAAATATTTTCCAAAACAATTTGACTCTAAGTAAATTTGGAAATGTGATTTAAAAAACAAAGTTCATTTTTCCGAATAAAATTTCTAATTTTTTTAAAATAATCGTATTATTTTCTCAAAAAAATCTATAACAATATTTTTGACGAAAAATATATTTTTAAATAATGTAAGGAATTTACTAAAATTTGAGTACTTATTTGACAATATATTTTATTTATCTAAAATATTTACACAAAATTTTTAGTAAGAGGAAATTCCAATCCATACTGTAAATTTAAACTTCTAGGTTATTATGGTGACATTTTAATATTTTAATAGCATATCACAATTTGTTTAAACTTAGTGTTTCACGTAACAAAATCGTTCTAAGAAATAAAATTTATTTAAAGTTTAATATATAATTAATTAGTAGGATGTGATAGCCTAAAATGATATTAAAAATTCTACAAGTGATGGGAAGATGGAAATTTTAGTCTCCTTTTCTAATATTGATGAGGTTGCACATCAATTTATTATTAGGAAGGGAAACATAGTGTATGTCTTAGATAATATATATTTACTGGCCTAAAGGCTTAAACATTGTAAGTTATCAATTATTATAAGAATTTCATAACCATGGTAGGAGAAACCATGGAAATTGAATGACCTCTTCAAAACAAATCTCATCTAATTGTGCATTTTATGAATTTAAGCTAATTTCTTGTGGTCATGGCTTCTTTCATGTGACATTTACATTGATCACCTTAAACACCGGGCTTGGGGATTCAAATATCTCTAAATAAACCCAATTTTTCTTCCAATATGAGGGTGGGACACCCAATTTAAAACATTTTAATACAAAAATTTGTTTTCAAATGTGTGGTTGAAGTTATTTTTCACGAATTAGATTTTTTGGTACCTTAAGATACCTAAGGGAATAACCTTTGAAATTGGAATTCCAATTTACATGGATGATGAAATTAATATAGAATGGTGTTGAAACATTTTTCAAATTTTAGTAGAGTTTATTCTCTATAATCATCTGATTGATAATTTTTTTCTTTCAAAAAATGATGATACCATAATTCTATGGTTTAGTATATAAATATCCCATGATTTTTATCTTTCTAAAAAATTATTGGTCATGAATATAATCTTTGAAAAAGCTCCAATGTTATCTTATCATTTTATGAATGTGTTATCTATGGACTGGTATGTTTCATGAATAAATTGGATCCCGATAGGAATACGAATAAGAAAACTCATACAATTTATTTGCCTATCATTATTGGTGGGAGAACTGGTAATGGTCTTCCAGGTGGAAGAAAGTATGATAATGAAAAAAAATCATGATGGAGACCATACAAATAAGGATAATGAGAATTAATTATCCATTATAGCTAAAATGAGTTAATAGACTCTTCCTTAAAATGACGTTCATGACAATGTTGTCATGGAATCTTATTTAGGGTTGAGAGTTGATGAAGTTTTGAGGGATCAATTAGAGTTCATTTACATTAAATTTAGACAATAATGGGAAAATGAGAGGATGTAAACCAATAAAGATGATATCACTAAGGATATACATACTAATCCACATTATTTGCGGGGGGGGTGGTGTTTTATCACCTGAATAAATTTAGAAAGGAAGGGGATGTCAGACTGATGTTCTATTATAGATAAGGATAATAATAATATTGATGAATCTGATGTTGAATCACAAGGAGGTAATCAACCTAATTGCAATTAAAAGGAATAAATTTACTTCTAATAAAGTTCCATGATAGGAAAGATCTTGGTCCCTTATGTAGAAGGATCCTACCATTTTCAATTAAACAATTCAATAGCTTGTAAAGATTACTCATATTTTTAGAAAACAATGGTAACAATATCTTCTAAAAGATTATTACCAATGATAATTAATAAATAAGAAGTTGAAATTATCTACAAAGGTTCATGTTGATCTTTGTGCATACTTATATGAATACATTGAGGTGAAATAAAGAGTAGACTTCAATATTTATGTGGTTGATTTGATCATTGTTTTTAACTATTTTTAAATTAAGAATCGAATGATCTCAATGATCTAGGATAGTTCCAAGAGTAATCCAAATATGTATTACAAACATCTCACTTGGGTATAATGGTTATAAGCTTTGTTTTTGGGGTATGTTTTGTTGTATTTTTGTTGTTTTTACATCTTCTCCAATTTTACATTGGGTTTTCTATGATTTTTAGTGGTGATATTAACACTATGTTGTCAATATAATATTTTTTAGAATTGTATCTCTTTCTTAAGGATTGTAACTATATGGATTTAGATGGTACTATTGTGATGATGATGTTGCAAGTGACTGATGATCGTAATTTTTTGGTTGGTGATATGATACGGCATGTGAACTAGATTCTTATGATTTTTGAATCATTTCAATTGATGTAATATTTGATTTCAAGCTTTTTTAGCAGTAGGTGATGCTATTTGAATCAATGAAAAGATGTTAATTTTAGTAGAATGATGCGTTGAGGTTGTCTATAGAATTTATTTTTATGTGTGAATCTATAGTAGTTCAACTGATGGTGTACGTACTCTACTAGGTAATGTAAAGGAAGTGTGTTTATAAGATATGTGTAGTTAACCTAATGGTGTTAATAGTATGTGGTTACAAATTGAATATGTTTTATGGTGTTGATTCTTGTAGGATTGATAGTTTTCTAAATTTTTCTTTTTAAACACGATGCCTTGTAATCTTTTTTATTATGTTGGGTATCTGTATCTTTTAATAAATTTTTTCAAGTTCATGGATATTATTTTCCAAATCCATAGATCATTAAATTTGTAATGATGATGATGATTATAATTATTATTATTATGTAATTAGGGGATTTCTTGAGTGGTAAATTCACCCTATAATTCTATATATAGGTTGGATTCAAGCCCTACAATCCTCTATTGAAGGATATTTTGGTCTATTTATTTCTGATGATGTAGGCGATCACGCAATTAGTGGTGTAGACCTAGGTACACGCCGATGTAGTGCATGATGTATACAAGAGACCTTTGGTCCAGAATGAAGGGGACCTTAGTCCATAAAATATAGAAACATTGATCTTTATAATAGTTTAATGGGCTAGTTATGGAGTGAGTCGATCCTTGGAGGAGATGTGATATGAGTGTTAGATAGTTGGGGGATTTCTTGAGTAGTAAATTCACCCAATAATCCTACATCTAATCAGGGTTCAAACACTAGTAACCTCCATGGGGGGATTTCAATAAGTATAGTTCACACATTACACAACTTTAATAGTGGTGGTTACTATAGCATCATTACGAACTATAGTATTACTATTCACAAAAGGGGCCTTGGGGTAGAAAATTGGGATTTTGTGGCATGAAATGGGTTTTTAGGCCACAAAAATATCGGATATGTCTAATATTTACATTATTTTTCATTGGGTTTTCAATAATTTAATGCCATCAGATTAATAAATTTGAGATTATATGCCTTATTTTATTATTTTTTATGAATTTTTGATTAATGGTAAAAATTTCATAATTATGTAAATTTAACAGTTTTCAATCACTTTTTTATTTTGAGCATAACTTATAAAATCGTAACCTAGTTGGAGTGATTCTATTTTTAGTATTACTATTTAGGTAGGGTTAAAAAATATTCTTCAGGATATAGAGATAATTCTAAACCCATAGGCCCATAAAAATGAATAAAATTTTAAACTTTTAATGGAAGAAATAATGGACCCCACCTTAGAAATGAGGCATATCTTGGACTAGAGACCTCCAAATGAGGTTATTTTAGATGGATTGTAATGATTACTCTAAAAAATTAAATTAAAATTCATGGAGAATTTATCAAATTAAGTCATCCATTTTATGCTTCAAAATGGATGATTTTTAAGAGTCTCCTCTGATTGAAAATGTTTTCTTATGTAATTTTGGGATACATTTTTTGAAAATTTTCCAAAGGAGATGATATTTTTAGTGATCAGGGAAATGTAACATAAGAATATATTTTATTAAGAAAACGTCCTGATAATATTCCATTATTATGCAAAATAAACTAAAACTTTCATTTGAAATAATCTGGTAGGAAATTCTTTCACCTCTTAAAGTGACAACTCGATTTCTGTGTGCTCATCTATAGATCCAACCTAGTTTAACCACTTTACTATATTTTTAAATTATTAAATATTCGTTTTTTCACACCCAATGATAGGTATGTGTCAAAACATTGAGTTTTTACTAGGTAGGTAGTTCCAACAATCTAATTGTAAATATTTTAATCTTTTCACATTTTAAAAAAATTAAAATAAATGTTTAACTCTCCTTTGCCTATGGAGGAGAGTGTTTTTTTGTTTTCCAAATAATTCAAGGAATCCCTAATCCAAATAATCACGGATTATTAATTCAAGTATCACATCCAAGACCTTAAATGAAACCTTGAATAACCATTATTGGGGGGATTGTACAAATAATTAATTTAACTCAAAGTTTACTTCGTTTAATTTTATCAAGAAATGGTCATGGTGAGATAATAAGAATAGACTGGTTATGATAATGTTTTGGTTCAAGAACATTGAAATGATATAAAAAAAATTTATAGAGGAAAACAGAACTAGAATTAGAATATTTTATGCTTTGATGGAACATCTATGACCTAAGCAAGAACCTGAGGAGGACAAGGAGGAATAATTGCCTGTTTAGTAATTTGTGGGAGATCAATATGATCTAGAAGAATTATGGAATGAGTGTGATGAACTAATTAATCCCCATATTCCATAAAAAGTATAAGAGTTGTCCCTACTAAAGGAATAAAACACCAATTATGTTGAATTTGATGACAATATAGTGGGGCCTAACTTACTACCTCTATCTAGTGAAATTAATCTACAAGAGGCACCTCCCACTGAAGAATCAATTTTACATGAAAAAAAATCAAGGAGAAAATATATACATGGTCTAATTATATTCTAATTTTTTAGAAACTAAATTGAGTAACACATTTAATTTTTTAAATTTTCATATTCATTCAAAACTTGTATTTCCTTGGAGGATGGAGAATAAAAAATAGTTTATGCATTTGAAGTGGAACATATAGATATCCCTGAACTTTTTGAATGCATATTGGAGTGATTTAAAGATGAGAATAGAATTGATTTTACTTGGTAAAATGATACATATTCTTCTCACATTAAAAAAGAATGATATGATTTTTATTCTTCATTATTTCTTTATGTCCAAATATAATTACACTCTAACATTCCCTTTGATTTTTCTATTTAGGTATCATAACTTTAACATCCACTAGTGAATGAAGAAGAAGTTTTTCATGTGGAAACCAGGAAAGAGGTAGACTCATTAATTATACTAGCCATAACATAAAAGTAGTATCCCATTCCCTTGGAGGTGGATTCTGAATACTCTAACAAGAGAATCCTTAAAAAAAGGAAAAAGTAAAAGCTGGAAATAATAAGTACTGGTTGTTCATCACATAGAAACTCCACCACCCATATGAATGGGGATAACCCACTTTAAATTCCCATCTAGAGGAAATCAAAACCAAGGTTCTAATTAGGGGATTTTACCAAGAACAATCCTTATTTTATCATTTTAGTTATATTTTCATTTCTTTAAATAAATTTCTTATGATTTTATTTTTTTCATATAGGTTTTCAGTGTGCATCACTTAGGATCTTAACTCAATGTTGCATTTCCAATAAATCATGTTGTATCTATCCTTTACATTTAATTGTTTGTTGTGATTAAATTAAATATCTACTTACATGTTAAATCTAGTTGAGTTCATTATTACACTTCATCATTTAAGTGTTGGGGAGGGAACCATTGTTGTTTAGTATTTTCATTTTTTTTGTTTTCTATTTTTCAAAAACAAATGTGTCTGTTTTTAAAATTTTTGTTTTTATTTTTAACTTTTGTTGTGTTTTTTAAACTCATGAGATGAAATTATTGTCTTTCCAATTTTTTTAAATCCATTTTAATGATTAAAATATTATATTCCATGAAACTAAACTTTAATTTATGATAAAAATGACTTTTTTCATGTTCAAGTATTTTATAATTTCATAAAAAGTACTCTTTTTTTAATCTCATGCTACATATCACTATTTTTATCTTTGAAATCACTTTACAATTAGGTATATGAACCATTTTGTCATATTTTTCCCAATCACTTAACTTATTCAAAGAACCATACCTTTGATTATTTAACCATAATTTGATTTATTTCTATCAAAACTTGAGGGTTTTAAGTACTTGTTTTTTAATTGATTGAGGCATTTCGTTGGGTTTTAATCCCCTTTTAATGAGAAAATTTTTTATTATATAAATTATTATACATTTAATCATTTAATCCCATGGAAATAATTAAAAACCAATATTTTTATCCACATTATAATGCAGTTTATTCAATCTAACTAGCTATTGAATTGAAATCTCATGATCTAGTTGAACTTCAGTGTTGGGGGAGATATTGTTTATTGTGATACATCATTTTGAGATAATTTTTGTGGAAAGTAAAATTATGAAGATATGTTTTTGATGATAAATTTAATTCACTGTATTGAAATCTGTACCTTTTGGGGATTTCATCATGAAAGAAGTTGTGCCTTTCTAGCACTTCCCATGGAGAAATAAATCTTTTCTTATCTAGATATTTCAATAAAAAATATGTTTGAAAATATTGATATTTGTACTACTGAAATACTAAAAGGTGTGTAGTTTCATTGAGTTTTCATGATAATGGAGTTTATTTTGTACTAAGGAGAGTGAGGAGGAGAAAAAATTGGAGTGTATATTTTGATCAATAAATTTTTTTTCAAAATAGCCAAAACCTTATTCTTCTTCCTCAAAATGTTTCACATTAAATAATACCAAAGAAAATAAACAATGAAACCTTGAAAGGTCCTAATGATAAACACATATCCTTGAATCACATTGGGTGGATATGTAATAATTTATCAAGACTACGTTTAATCTTATATGGTTATGGATGAGTAAATCATTGTTGAAAATTGAGATTTCTAAGATGAGAGATAATTCATGTGAGGTAGTGGTTTTATGTGCATGGGAGGAGAAATGAAATGGAAATAGATTTAATGAGATGAACTCTTAACATGAAATACTAGTTTTGGAAGAGGCGTGATATCTTTTGTATCTTGTTGCAAATTGGTGGATCTAATGAGCATGTTTTTTGAATTTGATTTTATTTTATTTTGATGCTTACTTTCCCAGGACACCAAGTTTTGAGTGTGGGGGAATTTATAGAGCTTAGAATTTCATTTTTTTAATTTTTTTTAATTAATTAATCCCTAAAAATTAATCAATTTGATATTATTTTCATTATTTTAGTATTTTGGGTTAATTTGGAAATTAATTTTGAAAATATCGTAATTCTAGAAATTAAACATCTTTTTATCACTTCTATATTTTGGAAATAACTTTTAAAATTGAGATAAAATTGGATGTATTACGTTTTCAAGACTCCTTTTCTTGGGGGATAAAAATTATAATTCTGGACCTAGTCTTAATTTGAATCCCACTGGCCCAAAAAAATCAATAAAGGTGGATACTTTTTCTGGATGACAGAACGGACCTCACCTTAGTAAATGAGGTATATCATGGCCTAGAGAACTCTGAATGAGGAGATTTTAGCTATATTAGAAGTAATAATTTAACAATAAATTTCAAATTAAATTTCATGGATAATTTCTCTCATTAAGGAACCCATTTAATTCAACAAAGTGGAAGAATTTGATGACTCTGCTCAGGTAGAAAAGGTTTTATTTATTAATTCATGGATAATTTTTTTAAACTTTCGAAACAAGATCATATTTTTAGGGTGCATGGACAGGAAAGATAGGAATATATTTTATGAAGAAAACATCCTAATAATCATCCATTTACTATAAAAAATATCAAAATTTCAGTGGATAGAATCTGGAGGGACATTTTTTCACCTATCAACCCTATAAATTTGTGTGTCCCCTTCCATTAAAGGGGGTAAAAGAAGGATAAAGAGAGATGGTTGAGGAGGATTGGAATATTTAAGTGTTTTGGATTATCTAAATAGTATTTTATTTGTCTCATAATTATATCTTCTTCCACCTTCAACTCTATTACCCTTCACAAGGAGGTGTAAAACTCTTGAGTGATAGGGGAAGGGGTAGAATTCCTTTTGTAATGTCATGATATTGTGATTTAATTTTAAAAACTATTTTTCTATTGAATGGTTTCTATTTTTAGTGGTTCCTAATTAACATAATGAGATTGTATTTTGGGTATTGTTTTCATTCATTTTTTACAACATTGGTTTCAGATCAATAAACTCTCTACACCTAGTGTAGTTTTTCTCAGTCAAGAAAATCATGTTGGGTGATGAGTTTCTAGAGATCATTGACACATTCATGGAATAAGTGAATTATTTCTAGAATTATAGGTTTATAAAACTCAAAATCAATACTTTTCTTATTTGGTAATAGTTTAGGAATATTCATGCACACAAGAGTGCTTTCAATTTTTTCCTTCAAATAAGGGTGACTGAAAACTAGATCGATGAGTCTTTCATTTTTCATTAATTCGGATAAGAGGGGGAATGATTTTTATGATCATAATGACATATAAAAATGTGATCTTACCCTAAAACCATCACTCCCTTCATCATTTTTTTCATCCTCTATGTTTATTACAATCGTTCTTTTTAAAATTAAACAATTTCAAACAAAACCTCTACTTATTTCTTAAATTTAAGGTGACAACATGATTATAGTGTGCTCCTCTCTAGAGACAACCTTGGTTAACCAATTTACCACATTATTAGCTTAATAATTATTTGTTTTTTTCACACCCTAAGACAAGACTGTGTCACTATCATACCATCAAATGGTATTGGTCATGTAGCTATCTACCGACGTCATCCTTGATAAAAATAATTTTATTTTTCATGTTTAAGAGTATGTTTTTCAAGTTTAAAGGGAATGGGAGAAATTTTAGGTGTTTAAATAGGGGTTGTTGTTGGTTATGTCTTTAGAGGGAATATACATCATAAATTTATAAATTATGATGTAAATTCAGAACCATAAACAAGATGTAAAATAGGTTAAAGGTGTAAAACATTTTTACATCGTAAACCAATTTTATTATTGTAAATATACCTATTGGGATATTTAAACCAAGGTGATGTTTTTTTGGAAGGCATGTAACTTGACGGTTATAAAACATGAATCCTATTTTTTCATCATAAATTCATCTTACCTAGTGGGTTTTAATTTTCTACACATTTGTAACTCCTTCATACAACATGAATCCTTTTTGTTGAACCCTATTTATCCTTCCAAGTGATTGTGGGTGATCACCGTTATTTAGAGTTCCTCTATTAAATGCTCGATCTCCAACTTGGTTGCTTTTCTTCTCTTCGGGTACATTTTTCCTTTTTAAATTTCAATTTATTTTGGTTATGGTAGTGGTATTATCTCATGTTTATGGAATCAATTGATCATATGAAATTTCTTCTTTGATCTAATCTAGATCTGTTGTGTGATCATATTCGAAGGACCAGCCCATGAATTGGTTGTGGTACGACATGCATTTTTCATGAGTTATGTTTTGATGTATCCTCTTTCCTGATTGTTTTGATTATGTAATTCAATTATGAGATGTGGTAATATATTCTAAGGACTATACTTTTTTCAATGCATTTCTCCTATTATGTGGATCCCATTATGGAATGTGTGTGGCCCATATCTGAGGTAGATGGTTATATATCTGACCTATGTTTAATGAATCATAATTTCACTTAGTTTTATAAATTGTTTAATAAATAAATTCAAATGATTTATTTGTGTGTGTAAATTGGTTAGTGATTCAGTGGGGTTTCCCTTATTTTGGAAACATAAAAGGTTTTTTTAAGCATTCTAAAATGGATTGTGAAATGGGTTTTGAAACCATGTTTTTGATTAAATAAAGAGTTGTTTGGAATTGTTCATGAAACATGAATCCCTTTGAAATTGATTTGATACATACAACACATTGGAAGCCCTGGGTACTTGGTGGATGGTTTAGTATTTAGCCTCATCCATTCTATTATTAGGGGTTCACTCATGGGGTGTTCATATACTCCCGAGGACTTAGTTTTAGGGACTTGATCTTAACATTTTCAGGGGGTCCCTCTTTTTGTGTTCCACTACTACTTAGGACAATGTTATAAGAACTTGAGTGAACACTAGTTGTCTATGGCGGTATGAGTAGTTTGATAACCTAAACCCTTGTTACCCATGGCCTATTTACTAGTGTGGTTTGGATTTTTAATATTTTTTCATTGATATAGCCTCTTTAAGAAATGTTGATATCTAATTTGATTTTTTTACCTATCTTTGTTTTATAACTATAGAAAAAATTGGAATATTTACCATGATTTTGATATAAACCTACTTCACTACTTATCATGGCATGTTTCATTTAAAATGAGAATATTGGGATTATGTTTCTAGTGAAATGATATGGAACAGGTAGGTGGGATCCCACTAAGCCTGTTTAGAACACACCCTACACACCCCTTCAATAGTTTGTAGAATTGGTATTGTATTTTGATATAAGAAAAGGCAAGGCGCTATAGTGAAGTGTTATGGATTATACCAACTGGTTAAGTGTAGCAGGTGGTGAGATAGTAGGATAATTCCCACATATCATACAGAGTAGTAGTTTTTTGGTTTTATTTTTTGTTTGTAATTTTTCTAGAAATGTACTTTCGGTTTTATTTTTTTTTAATGTTCTATAAATACTTATATTTCCCTTTTATTATGGAATATATTTTATCTAGTTCTTCTACTATTTCTTTGAATTGTATATGTATTCCATGCAGTTTGTTTCAGGTTGGGTGAAAATTTTTCAGTTAGTTGTTGTTTGATATACGGGTGCTTGTCACGAGTACATGAAGATAGGGAAGGTCATTCTAGTTATTAGAGATTCAATTCAAGTGCCAGTTTTTCAACAATACCCCGGGATAGTTAATTACAATTTGATATCATAGCTTAATTTTGATCAGTCCAGGGATATTGGTAGATAGGATATTGGATTTTCTGGACATGAGAGGTAGGTTTCAATGAGTTCCAAGAAAAATATTTCCACGATGAGCCTCAAGTTAACTTGGATGTTGTGATGTGTGTCTATTATGTCAGGGTTTTGGATCTTGAACTTATATTTTTCTTATGATTTTCTAGTTTAAACTAATATGATCCTTTTGATTGATCATTTTATTCTATTTATTTCATATAGAAACATGCCTTATGATATCTTCCATGGGATCCATAGGAAGTTGAAACAATAGATACTTCTCAAGGGAATCCTTTAATGGATCATAATATTATTTGGGATATCATATTATTACTTCATTCCATGGACTATAATCAGCCGTGAGTTTAAGACCAAGTTGTTGAGGTGTATCTAGGAGTTGGAGGAGAGAGTTATTGATCTTGATAGTTCCCTCACTAGAATCCCTAATCCTTTATGGGTACAAATACATCTCAAAAGGTGGAGGAATTTCTTGAAAGGATCAATCATATCTTCAACTTCCTAGAGACACCTAATGTTATGAAGGTGAAGTGTATGAAATTCATAATCTAGTGTCCCAACGGGAGATGGTGGGATTATATGGTATAGGTAGATAGGAATGTGGGATTGGATTTTAAGGTTTTAAATACCCTCTTCTTTCACCAGTTCTGTCTAGAGTCATAGTTCCTCTCCTTACATCATAAAGAGAATTTAGTGTTAGAGTACACTAATCATTTTTCATAGATGGTTTGTTTTTATCCAGAGTTAGTGAGGAATGATCATCTGAAATCTCAAATTTACTTATAGGGTTTAAAACTAGATATTTGATTATATGTATATATATGAAGAAGCCTACCACCTATGTTAAAATAATTTATAGGGTTATGATGGAAGATATAAACATGTTAATAAAGTTTATATATTCTTCCCCTTCCATTTCACCCAGTGTTTGGATTAGTGGTGGGCAAGGAAATAAGAGGAAGTAAAATGATCCTCGAAAGAGTAGTGGGGTTTGTTCCTAGTAGTTGGCCTCCTCTTCCCCATATTCTATAAAAAATTGTTTTCCCAGGACGTCCTATCAGTGTTGCAAGGTTGGGTACACCTGATGTTCTTATCCCCCCCCATGAAGATTTAAAATTATTGTTTCCACCACAACCATTTGAAATGGTTCTTCCAGTCCAGGTATACACCCCATTATGGTTAAGGATATTTGACTCCAAATGCCACTATGGTGTTATAGAATCATTAAATTATATAGGGATCTAGCCAAAGGACATAAGAGTAATGTATCTTCACATAGTAGATTCTTTTCTGGTAGTGGTTGATGTGGGATGGTCGATAGTGAGAGGTATTATCTGTGTTTCATCTTCTATATCAGTTGATTTTTTTGATACATGTATCTCACACTCGTTTCTATGTTCCCATTTTTTTAATGTGGTAAAACTTTTAAAGGAGATCATTTCATTCGTTATGGAGTTGGGGAAACCTATTTTAAAGGTAAAATAATTTGGATTTTGGTGTTTGTATTATTATCTATCGATAGATGATGTGGATTTAGTATGGTATTTATTGGTTGCTGATCTGGATAAATTTAATGTCATCATCAGGATGGACTAGACTATTTCTCATCATGTGGAGATTAATTTTTATCATTCTAATCATTCATTCATTTCCATCGATTGGTGGTCTTGTTTGTTTTCAGGAGAGTGGTATCCATGGTATGTCCATATATGACCTACCTGCCTAGAACTTAGGAGTTTTTTGTCTGTTATTTTGGTTGATCCTGATAACGCTTCTTCTTTTTGTGATCATCCCTTGTTTGATAGGGGCTTCCCTGAAATATTATTAATGGATAATTTGAGAAAGTATTTTTCCCTTACATATTTATGGAAGTTGATATCTTAACCCTTTTATTAGAATAGAACCTTTGTATTAAATTCCTTGTCTATGGTGTAACAACCTGTTTATTCTAGATTGTTAAAGAAACATGTATTCTGAACATAGGTTGATGACATAGATTTACACCCCACATGATATGGTATTGTGAAAAAGTGATTATATTACAAAGTGATCATTTATATATGGTGATCATCATTTCAAAATTATGTTCTTTCTCTTAGATTCCATGATCTATTACTAAAAAATAATATTGGACTTTAGAAAAGTCATCCCAATGCCCAGAAGAAAGAATCCTAGAGGGACAAAAACTAGGTGTTTGACTTGATCTCAATTAAATTATATTTTAATTTAATTGATTGAATAAATATTATTCTCAAAAGCAAGGGATAATTTTATTCATGTTTTATTGATCACATAATTTACATAAATATTTATTCACTAGATTATGAATAATGTAGAGTTATTTATTTTATTGAAAATTTAATCAATATTTATTTACGATTTTGTCGATGAAATATTTATTTAAGACAATAAAATATTTTATTTAGGGATTCAATAAATTCAAAGTAGTCAGAAAGAACAAAGACCACATCCTTTAATGAATATTCATTTTCAAGCCAGTAAATAGTATTTATCATAGCACAAATTATTAGATGTCATAAAATAATAATATTATTGGTATTTTATGGCAGAGGGTTTAATAATTATTATTATATTGTTTAAGGGTTGATAAAAAATTATATAATATATTACTCTAAACCCTATCTCTATAAATAGATGGTTATTTCTATTTTGTTGGGTTAATTGTGATATAAAAAATTATTGGGCACAATTAATTCTCCCTTGAATTAATTTTCTATCATCATGTATTGTTTCATGTATGGGCCTTATTCCTTGGGACTATGGGCTATGTAACGGTTCTCATTCAATCCTTAAAAGGGGTATTATAAAAAATGTAATATAAAAAAATTCCTTTAGGTCATTTGATATAATAACTTTTTATCTCTCCCTCTTAAGAATGAGATACACAATAGAGATTCATCAAGATTGAAGGATGAGTGATAAACATGAATGATGCAGGATAATTGATTCACCATTTTAGCACCTAGAAATAAATTTTCATTGCTTGGATTGCCACTAGATGGATTCTACCTATGGATCCTCACATCATAATGAAAGTTGTTTGAGAAGGGTCTTTCAGAAGATTAACAACATCATTAAAGAAAGGATCCTAAGACAAAGTATTTATTTTATTCACATATAAATAAATTAATTTAAAATTTAAAATGAAGTATACTCATTTCGGGTTTTGGTATATAAAATATTAAAATATATTTTAATATATCACCCACCACCACATTCTTTTGTTATGTTTGGATCCTACAAGTGGTATCATACTGGTCATGTTTTAAATTTATAATTATTTGTTTGATTTTTGATCTATACACAATCAGGGTTGAATGTTTTATTTCATATTATTTGTTTTTCATTCAAATTTACTTAATATACTATTGAAACATTAATATTGTTCTCTCAGTATTTTTTTTCTTAATGGTTTAGGAATAGTTGAATAGTGACTGGAGATTCCATTAGGAAGTGAATATTTTTTTTGGTTGGTAAAAGTATGTTACGCGACAAGTAGATGGAGTACTGTCATATATCGATGTGAAACACACCTATATGTGTTGAGGAATACATGACACATAGAGTGGTCAATTACATGTAGTTCATTTATTTCGATCCATGCATAGTCTGGGAAAACCTGGCACTTGGAATGTCATGTTACATTGTGTGTAGTTGGCGTACATGTTGTGTAGTCTACACGAGGTACCAACATAAATTGTACAGTCTGTGTGGTTATTATACACATTCAAACAACATGATAATAATATCCTAGAGAATTTAAGATATACATGACATGTATGTAGTATACACACCACGTAGTTCATCATTTCTCAAGTCCAAAATACATGCCAATCCATTCATTGAGAACAAAAAACACATGACATTCAGACCACATGACATGTAGCTGGCTTATACGTTTTGTGTAGTTTAGTCAAGATACACACCTAAGACTAGATGTTTATCCAAGTAACATGACAAGTGGATACACAAGGGGTAGTTGGAATGTACATGATGTGTAGTATGATCAAGTTATCACATCAAATCTCCCAACGTGTAACCAAGATACACGACCATCATGACACACAACGTGTAACTGGATTGTACACACCATGTGGTCTCCCAATTATTGATATAATTAAATTATATTAAATTCATAATTTTAGAATTAAAAACTCATTTCTTTGATTGGAACATTATGTTTTTTGTAATTTAATATGAGATTTGAAGAATTTTAATTGATTAGTTAATTTTTTACAATAAATATGCAGTAAATAGTTTTTCCATTTATTTTACACAAATTCTATTAAGATGGGTATCTATAAATGAACTTGGATGGTCATTAATATGAAAAAAATAATTGATTAATTCATTAACTAATTAATACAATCACGTTTATCTTATTAATAAAGAATTCATAAAATCAATTTCAACTGATTTTATTTTTTCATTTATGTTGCATGTATGCCCTTTCATGATATTGACGAAGACCTTTGTATGTGCTGAATGTTTTAATTTAATTTATTTCATGGGGTTATAATTATTTAATATTAAATTAAATTGGATGTAAATTGATTCATCCTCCCTCCATTATTATATAGGACCTATCTGTCCATGGTTATTTAAATAATACCCATTAACCAAACCTTTGGTTACCCTCACCTGAATTTGAGTTATAAATACATAAAATTAATGGTGTATCTAAAGACACATTGAGGTATTTCTTGATGGATCCATAATGATGCAAACCCAAGTGATACATATGCAAACATGTAGAATGTTGTAACTCATGCCAATACTAGGAATATGAGTTATTACCCTTGGTTATTGGTTGATTTATTGTCCTCTCAATAAATTAATCATTAGATAAGCTTGTGATCAGGTCATTTGTTATTTATTTATTTCTATCTTATGCATTATTTATTTAATGGATACATTAATGCTATCACATAAATAAATGAATTAATTAGAAAAGAAGAAATTTAAATTAATGTTATATATTTAAATGTTTATTCCAACATGGTTAATTAATTACGTAAAATCAACTTAATATTTAATTTTATTTAATGGATTAAATGTGATAGATTTTATGCATAATAAATTGAAATCCATAAAAAATTAAGTCAAAATTGGCCTTCCACTACTTGATTTGTATTGAAAGCCTTAGAATTTTTTTTGACCAACCATTTTTGGGACTCATACTTTTTATCGTGGATTTCTTATGAAGGATATAGATTGACTTAACCATATTACATCAAGAGAAGTATACCTCTATAGACATAATGTAACTTTGAGGAATGTCTTGAGGAAATAGATTTTAAGATTTTAGATTTTTTTAGTCCACTCAAAGGATCAAGGAGCTATAAGACCACAATTGTAAAATACCTACCAACCTAAATGCCTTCAAGTAGCTTGACAAACCATAATTGGGGTTATAAAAAGGGTAATATGGAAAATTTAAACTAGAATATAGAAGAAACTATACATTTATAGTTAAATGGAGAGGGCTATTGGGACCTGATAAAATAATGGTAGATTTAATAAAATTAGTTATTATCATATCCCACATAATTTTTAATCATGTTAAGTATAAATAATTTGTTCTAATTATCGTAGAAATGGAAAAAAACCCAAAAATTAGTGCAATCATTCTTTAAATTTAAGTATTTTCTACAAATAATTTTTTTTGGATATGGTACAATCAATTAGGGGAGTCATTATTATAAAAATGTTTATACTATGTGTTGGAACCACATACTTCTATTATTCCACCCTAGTAGGTGAGTGAAGGGGAAAATGATGCCTACCAGATATATTTTGAGGATGCTTCTTATGTCCATTTTATTTTACTATAAATTATGTCTTAAGATTTTATGATACATCATAAGGACATGGATGCTTACACCATAATATCTAATCTCTAATCTATTGATAATGAGAAAAAATGGCTAGAAATAAATAATATTGTCAATGCATTATAACAATATAAAATGGACGAAGAAAATGTAGCTACTGATCATGTTTTCTAAATTATGGGGTATATTTACCATTTAGAAAAACTGGGATTCCACTAAGATAATACACTATCAATTAATCTTATTTTATTATCCTTATCACCAATATTATCCATATTTATCCAATACATGATAAATGGAATGGACAGGTCACTCAAGAATTTTTTTTCCATACTTCACCAAGCAGATAAGGATTGGTTGAAACCTATTCCTTCACCCCTTTTGGTAAAAAGTTAAAAATACGAGGTTGAAGATCCCATGGATAATCCGAATCCAAATTGTCTTATATGGATTCCTTATGAGATACAAAATATTCATAGGCTTAAAATAAATAAGAGGTTATTTTCTTCCTATGGGGAAAAATAGATAGTAGAAATGAAATTTCTAGGAATTGAAGAAGCAATAAGTTCCACCCATTTTAGGTAAATTAATTGAGATTCTATTCACCACTTGTGTATTAAATAAAATATGCTCACAACATACATGTATTAAATATTGGACACATTAATGAATATAATGGTCATAAAGTGATCTCAAAAGCAGCTGAAAATGAGTGATTCCTATGTTATCCAGGGGGAGATCATTATTTCCCATTTTTAGATTGGGTTGATTAATGTTTGTAAAAAGTGTTACCAATATATTAATCTCAATGTACCAATAAACACAATTTGAAATTTTTCATTTTTTGAATAAATTTTGTTATGGTATTTAAATACAAATCTAATGGTTTAGTAACTCTTGAATCACAAATATCCATTACAATGAGTGATGAATAGATAATATAAGACTCTTACCTAATTATGAAAAGGTAATAATTTATCCAATAAAACTAAAATTAGTTGACTTGTTTATACCCATTAAATTTTTTTCTCAACTGTGGTATGATACTAGAAATATAAACAAACTGATTATCATATTTTAGATAAAAAACATTTTTTAATACTGAACATCACAAAATCTATTAGAGTTGGTTTAACATGGCCACATGAACCATTATAAAACTAAAGGTAAATTCATTTAAATCATGTGATTCCTTTGTGAAATATTAAAAATGACAAGTTAAGTAAATGAGTACACATGGTAAAGATTAAGGAATCTATGATCTAGATTTCCAGAGAACATATTATCCATGTAATTATTGATCGTATATGTGGAGTAAAGGTTACCCCAAACTCACATTTCATTATATACATCGATATTAATGATAGTAGTAAAAGGAAGGTCAATGAAGAGTCTTATATATATTAAAATTCATCCATTATTCTTTCCTAGACATATGTTTCAAATATATGTTATATAACAAACAATATTCTAACTGTATCATCTAATAAATATCATATCAATTTTGATATGTTTAGAACCTTTTAGGAAACTTCTATAAGGGTTTTTTGAAAACCATTTGTTACGAGCTCGACTTTGATATGAACAAACCTTGAAACACTAAGTGAATTTGAGTTAATGATACTATACCCTATAAGGATATTATTTAATAGTCATAATTTACTATATTTATATAATGTAATCCTCTCTATTTGAAGATAGTGGTATCTTACAAAACATTCATGAGTTAATTCCCTGAATGCACATGATTTAGCAAAGTAATATTGAAATCCACTTAGCTTAGGGGTGATTAATTCCAAGGGCACATGATATGTAATAATTTATAACCAAAGATGTGGTTTATATTCACCAAGGTAGGTGATACATGTTTTATTTTTTTAGAATAAATATTCCAACAAAGAATAAGTAAATAGTAACATGATAGGGTTGAAAAGTATGTATAAATTTGAGTAATGGATTCTATGTATCATGATTTGAAGACTTTGTATTTTAAATGTTTCAAATACCTGATACTTATTGTGAGTATTCAAGATAAATTGGACATGGATGTTAAAATACATTACCTCTCATGAACCAAGTTGGGAAGTCAACCAGACACTTGGCCTGATTCATGGAATAAGCCGAAGGGAATTATAAATCCCCATGAGCTTGAAAATAGTGCATGGGTATCAACAATATACATTGGGAATAATTTCACCCATTTATATGACCACAATAACCAACAATAATAAAAATTACAATAACTGGTAAACAAAACGAAACAAGGTGAAATAATTTTCAAATTCAAAGTTTACAGCATTAACCATAAACAAAAGGTACTACAACAGAAAAGGGGTGAAGAACTATCCAAAAATTTTCAATGATACAGGAGAGTCATCACCTTAATGAAACCCCCACTAACACCTTCAAGATGTGGAACTCTAGCTATCATATCTACCATCTTCATTATGATACATCTTTCCTTTACCAGGGTCATATATAAGGATCTATACATACACCCAATGGTTTATGGAGGGTGTCATCCAACTCCTAGTAGGATTACAACCAAAATAGAGATTCCATACTATAACATTACAATAAAAATTAATATACACATTTTCATAAGAACATTTGAATCATTTTCATTAAAATAAATTAAGGAAAACCATTTATCAAATAAGATTTATTGAAAAAAAGGTACACAAATTCTAACCTATACTGAAGGATGGAACTTTTAATCATAAGCATCATTTCAGAAAGATAACCATCTGTAAATCCCTAAGGGCAACTAGGACAAGTGGAACACTAATAACCTTTTTCCTCAGTGATCAAAAGACCCAAAATCAACTACCTACAATGCTCTCATGAACGAGACACTACAGAGGATCCCATCCAATGTTCAAGTGGTATAATTGAATTCTCATGCATAAGCCACTAATGATGTTTTCATCCAATGTTATAGTGGTCTCTCATTATATCACACGATTATTTAGTATTTCAATCATCAATCATGCTATATGAATCCAAGCCTCAACCACTATTTAATCAAATAATATACTAGTTCTAGTTCTCCCATATTGATACCCAGGATTCAATATATGCTAAAATTATCATTTTAAAAATCACACAAATCAACACTTTCATATAAAAAATACAAGAATCATAAGAACATAATTAAATCACTTCTTTTACATTTTCACATTGATCCAATGATCAAAATCCACATGGAAACTATAATTTTCATAAAAAACCACTTTCCATGTCACACGCATACCAAAAACATTCAAAAATACATTTGGCATCACCTGAAAAATTTGAGAAACCCATTTGGAAATATAACAATAAGAGAATATATATAATCCAAACATTTTCAGGGGTAAATCCACTTTAAAATTCATACTCACAATGAAACCATTTTTTACACATGCTTCTCGTAAATTTTACAATTCAAAGACACATTTAATGTACACTACAAATAATACAACATGTAGTAAAACTCATTTCACTTGAAAAAACAACTTTAAACATATTTTAACCTTTAAATATCTTTGAAAACATATTTTTACACCTTCCATTAAAGGTATATAACATTTTCATGAGACAAAATAATGTAGAAAATAAGAAATAAAACCAATTTATTTTCAAAAACCAACTTCCATCACATATTCATGAGAATCCATTCCCAAAACATAATTTACAACATATAATTCATCCATAGGTCATGTTCAAACAATCAGGAGAGCATAAAAAATCATCCAATAATGTAAAATCATGGAACCACTTACCTAACACTTGAAAACTTATGGAAATCAGTGTAAAACCACAACACTTCCACCACAAGACTCTATAAACGTAATATTGAACAATAATCATCTTGATTTTACCCTATATCATAAGATCAAATAAGTATTAGTTCATAAAACCCACTAAAAAAATAGTAACTCATGAAATAGGGGAGAAGAACCCTTAGAAGGTGAATAAATCAAAAGGAAAAGGGATTATTGGAAGTTTCTTGGAATAATAAGGGTCAAAACCACCCTTGTATTGTAGTTAAAATCATTACAGCAATCATGAAAAAGAGTTCTATGGATGAAAATCATGAATGGGGTGGACGAGTGGTGGTTGAGGATTAAAAATCATAGAGGTTAAGAAGGTAAATTATCACTTTTTAATGACTTGGACAGGTCACACAGTTATCCCACATAGTTTTCCAAATCATGTGGAAACCATTCACCCCTCACAATAAAAGTAGAATATTCCACATGATTATCCCCCATGATTTGAAAAACCATTTTCCAACCATGCAATCACAATTATCCAAAATGGCACTGGGCTGCACAATTTCCTTATCAAGGGCACACAGTTTCTCCTAACTGTGCACCAACCTTTCTACACCTGTTGTTAAGATCAAATTATCCATTTTTTTTAAAATAAATCATTGAAAAACTAAGATAAATAATCAAGATTAAAAATGAGTATAATAATACCTCCAAATGAAATAATGGATTTCAAAATTCTCCCCACTATGAAAACTTTACATCCCTGGAATGTCAACTCGAGGGTTGATCAGAGAAAAAAATGATACTCTACCTCAAACAAATAATCCACTCCATATTCTCATGCACATAATTGACAAGGTACCAAAGGACTCATACCAATGGAATATAATTCCCATGAAGCACTTTCTCTTCATAATCCACATTTCATATTGACCATTCAAATAGAGAAAAATTCAGCACCAATTCCACCTATTACCGATTCAGCACATTATACAGATGTGGGTTATACTTGTTTAGATGAGGGACATGGAACACATCATAAATTGATTTCAACTGAGGTAGAAAATCTAAAATATATTCCACCTTACAAATCCACTCATTAATCTCTAATTGTGTGACATACCTCAGCATTAGCTTACCTTTCTTACCCAAATGATGATCACCCAAGCGAGGTTCCAATTTCAAGAACAACTATTCACCCACAAAAACTCCAAAGATTAGTGCCTCTAATATGCATAATATTTATAGTGACTCTGAGCCATCAAAAACCACTACCTGATCAGATTGAATTTATCATACATATCTTCCACAATTCACAATCCTAGAAATGAGGTTTCACCCACCTCATCCCAACACAAAGGTGACCAACACAGCCGACTATAAAGTGCCTAAAAATGATCCATTCAAATTGAGGATTGGTAATAATTGTTATATGATAACGAAACCAATCTCAAATGGATATCCTATAAACCTTAAAAATCTAACACACATTCTGGTAGCATTTCTTCCCAAATATGATTTTCCCACTCCGGCTGGGCATCTATTTGAAGATAGTATGCCATGATCAACATGTCCTATAACCCCATAACACTGTGAAGTCCTTCCCGAAACAATAAGGTAAAATGACAGTCCCTTTTAATAACACGCACTGATAGCACACCATGAAACCTCACAACCTCCTGGATAAAAAATTTACCTAGCTCATCCACCTTGGATTTATATATGATTAGAATGAAATGGGATGATTTGGTCAAATGGTGAATCACTACCAAAATGGAATTCCCTTCCTAGGGTGTACAAGGAAATATGGTAATAAAGTCCATGGAAATCTTATCTCACTTCTAGGTTGGAATAGGTAGTGGATGAAGAAACCCATAGGGCCTTTGGTATTATACTTTAACCTGCTAACATGTATAACACCACGATACAATGTCAGCTACATCTCACCTCATACTTGGCCCCCAGAACTTCTCATGCATTCCATAGTACATCTTGGTAGCACTAGGATGAATAGACCACTGATATTGGTGGTTATCTTGCATCAAGACATTCATCAATGAAAACGACACCACAAAGAAGACCTTTAAGAATAAAACCCTCTCATGAGACAATGACTAATCACAAGGAATTTCCCTATCATTTACAAACTAAATAGAATGAAATCACAACTCATCACCAGGATTATCCTACCGAATCAACTACAAAAGGGAAGTTCCCATTGCACATTGGCCAAGAAATCACCTCCACTATCCTATTTAATCTCTAAATGATGCTATTTGAAAATCCATATCAGCATCCACTCATCTAGAATTTGTCAATGATTTCACTGAAACTTTTTTTCTCAAGGCACCAGTAACTACATTTCCTTTTTCCATGATTATAGAATATATCAAAATCGAACCCTTGAAGGTACTCAACCCAACAATGTTACCTAAAATCTAGATATTTCTTGGATAAAATGTAAGTCAGGCTTTTATAGTTAAACTATAAAATTCTCCCAAAAACAATAATGACACAATGTCTTTAAGTCATTCATAACTGCTGATAAATCTTGGTCATGGTGTTTTTAATTATTTTAATGTGGCCAAATCTAAAGAGAACCATATTCCACAACATGGTTATCATGCATCATCACACAACCAATACACATAAAATAAGCAACAAAATAGACCACATACCCCTTTACATATTTTTGAAATATCAATATATGGTCTTTGTTCAACCACTTATTATGTTCCTAAAAGTATTCTTGAAACTCTAGGCCCCATTTAAACTTCTCCCCTTTCCGGGTGAGTGCCATATTGAAAAAACTACCCGTAATACCTTAATCGGCCCAAAATGATTCCAATTTCAAACACATTCTTCATATGATCCCTTGAAATCACTACAATAACCTTCATGGGGTCTACCTAAATCCCTTGTTTTGAGATCACATGACTTATAAAATTCACCTCTCTAACCCAGAAGGTGCACCTAGAAAACATTTCATATAGATGATGATCCCAAAGGGTGACCAAAAGAATACTCAAATGCTTCTCATGCTCCTCCCCTATCTTGGAATAGACAAGGATTTCAACCACAAATACCAAGACAAACATTTCAAGATACCAATGAAACACCTTATTCATATGTTTCATGAAGACCATTGGAGCATTTTTCAACCTTAATTTCATTACCAAGTACTCAAAATGGTTGTACCTAGTTCAGAAGGCTCATCCACCTCTCAAACTCTATCTTGATGATACCGAGAACAAAAATAAATCTAGGAGAACCTCCTTGCCCCTTAATATGAAAGAAAAGGTCATAAATAATAAGATATTGATATTTTTTCATAATTGTTACCATATTTAGATTTTGGTCATCAATTCATAACCGAAGAGATCCATCAGCCTTTTTCATAAATAGAAACTGGGATTCCCAAGGTGAAAATCTCAGGTGAATGAATCCTTTAGTTTCAAAATAATATAGATGTACCTTTAATTGCCTCTATTCTATGGGGGATATATGATATGAGGGAATAGATATGAACTATTTTCCTAGAACAAAATCAATGGATAACTCCACATCCCACTCAAGAGGATATCTTTGGAAATCCTTTGAAAAAACCTCTGGGAACTCATACACCATAAGAGGTAATACACCCTCAGGAGCCCCATTATCATCCTCCAACTCAAGTGAAGAGATCTAAAAAATATTTCCCAAATCCAAAAGTAGATTTATAAAATTTTCTGAATGAGGATCCCATTCACCCATAAGAACCTAGGTTATACCATTAGGTACCACAAAATGTACTCACCGTCAATAGAAATTGAGGTGTGCCTAAAAATGCACAATCCAATCCATACCAAGTATAATGTCAAAGAGGTCTATCTCCCAAACCAAAAAATGACACTCTAACTTAACCCTTGACATGGTGAGTGCACAAGATGTGGATCTAAAACCCTTATCTTAATTTTTTACCAAGTGGACTTACAAACTCCATCACATTGGACATAAGATCGGTTGGAAAATTTATCAAATAAACAAGTTTGGATGAAATAAAAGAAACTGAATCACTAGTATCAAACAAAAAAACAGATAAAGATGATGAAATAATAATGGTACCTCAAGCTATTGTAGGTCCTGTATTAGATTCCACTAGTGAACGATCCACCACATGGAGTTACCTCTTCTTAACCAGACCCTGAGAATGACAAAAATCATGTGGCTCTACACTAAACCTACTCAACCCAGTTGATAATCCATCCCTACCTCCAGTACCTCCAAATCAAGAACCAACTATCTTGGATGGTTCTAACTAGGCTATCATACCATTGGAAGCCACATACCCTACACCACTCTAATATGGGTGCACCATTCTGTAGAATCAATATAAGTTCCAATAACTCCACAACAGTGAAAAGGACTGGGTGGAGATGATAACATAGGTCATTTGAATCCTACCTTCCCACACCAATGGAACATGACTGAACCAACGTCAGAAGCCACAAATAAAGATAGCTGAGAAGGATGGCCTAAACAACCACCTACCCTCTTACCCTACTCACCCCACTCCCTCTTCTTCTTATATGAAATTCTACTACCCATTATTGACACAGATCCAGAGAAAACAGTCTTGCTTCCATGATGAATTTATACCATCATGGAATGATCAATAAACATAGCATAATTTTTTAGATTGAATAAGAAAACATGAGATTATATTTCTAGTCACTAACCAATCAGAGACTCTAGATCCTCATCTTCTCATTTGAAATGATTATGGGAGCATAACGAACCAAATCTGAAAAGAAGTTATTATACTCCATCATGAATTGGTCACCCTAGATAATTTCCATAATCTTCTAGAACCTGGAAAAGGAAAAAATCATAAGACAATACCACTCATCGAAAAAACAACCATGAAATCTTTTCATATCATCTTCCCATGATTTCTAGCTTTCACTACAGATTCCCATAACTTTCAACTAGGACCTTCAAACATGAATGAAAAGAAATTTAACTATAATTTCCTCAGGATTATTAATAAACTATAACATCATTTCTATCTTATCAATCCAATCCTTCACTTCTAGAGGTTGTGTGCTACCTCACAAAGAAGAAGGATTGTTCTTGAGAATCACTTGAGCTTTGTCCTTCCCAAGACCTTCTTCACCTTCTCTAACCTGAGAAGGACCAAAAACCACTCTATGAACCAAATAACAGACATCATGAACTATATATTCCACTAAACTCTCATCACATTGTGAGTAATAACTCTCTTCATCCTCTTCCCACAGTTACATAGGAAGTATCAAGAGAGTAATCTTACTAAAAACAATAAAAACAAGGGAACACCCATAAATTAACCATTTTTAAAATTTGAAAAAAAAAACAAAAAACAAAACACATTCATAAATCAAAACATAACCAAATCCATCACAATAAAAAAACAAAATAATACACTACACCCCCACCCAGTGTCTATATATAGTCTGCAGCCTGTACATCTCACATGGAGGAGAAGTAAAATGAATCCCAACATCCCATGGTGACATGAGATCTATCACAAGGTGTGCTGGATAGACACACCATTCACATCCAGATACTCAATACCCAAACATATTAGCTATGATCTATTCATACACTTTCCCAAATGACATGACCCATAAATTGAGTGACCTTCTCTGATACCATTTTTTCATGAACAATACTATGATGCCATCCAACCTAAAACATGGTCTAATTCATGGCATGGAAAGAAGGGTGTTTATAATCAATACATGCTAGAAACTAGTTCATGGGTATTAAAAATATACTTTGCGAATTATTTCACCCATTTATATGGCCACAATGACCAAAAATAATAGGCATTACAATAACTAATAAACATAATCATATAAGGTGCAATAATTTTTATATTCAAAGTTTACAACATCAACCAAAAACCAAGGGTACTACAATGGAAATGGAATGAAAAACTATCCCAAAAATCTATATGGGGAAAGAGAGTCATCACCCCTAGGACACCACCACCAACACCTATAGGAAGTAGAAATCTGGCAACCAGATCTACCATCTCCACTACGATACATCTTTCCTCTACCTAGGTCATACAAAATAAATTCTACATACACCTTAATGGTTATGTAGGGTGTGATCCATATTATAATAGGATGCCACCAAAAATATATATTTAATTCTATAATATTAAAATAAAAATTAACTTTAACATTTCCATAATAGCATTTGAAACATTTTTAAGAAAACATTTTAGGGAAAACCATTCCACAAATATTCTTCTTTTAAATAAAAAGGTTCACAATGTCAACTATATTCTGATAGAAAGAACCATAACACTTTTGAATCATGTCAAAAAAAGACCCATGGGTAAATATCTAAGGGTAACTAGAACAAGTGGAACAGTAATAACCTTGTACCTCGGTGAAAAATACTCAAACAAAACTACTTACTGTGTTCTCATTCATGAGCCTCTATAGTGGTTCTAAAAAAAGTTCTAGTGGTACAATAGTGTTCTCATGAAAGAGTCACTAGATAGGATTTCATCTGAAGTTATAGTGTTCTCTGATCATATCACATATTTAGATAGTGTTGCGATCTTCATTCCCACTAGATGAATATGGGCCTCAGTTACTTTTGAATCTACTAGAATACTAGTTTTAGTTATCCAACCTAGATTCATAGAATTCCATTTATGCTAAAATTCCCATTTTAAATGTCACAAAAACAAAAACATTCACATACATGAGCCAATCATCATATGAAAACTAGAAAATCAACACATTCACATTTTCATATTGATCTAATGATAAAAATCCACATGGAAACTGCCATTTTCCATAAACAAAACCACATTCCATTTCACATGCACACCAAAAAAATTTGTAAATACATTTCAAATCACCTGAAAATTTTAAGAACCCCATTTAGAAATATAATAATAACACATATAGAATCCATCAATTTTCATTGGAAAAGCCCATTCCAATTCACACTCACAAAAAAATAATTTTTACACATCCTTTCATAACTTTCACAATTCAAAGATAGATTTAAGGTGCACCAAAAATAATAAAACATGTAATAAAACTCGTTTCACTTGAAAAATAAAATTTCAACACGTTTTAATCTTTAAGTATATTTGAAAATACATTTTTCTCCTTCCAGAGAAGGTATAACACATTTTGAATAAACACCACAATGATACACATAAGAAATAAAACCAATTTATTTTAAAAAACGGACTTCCATCACATATTCATTCCAAAGAATTCTAAATCATGATTCCCACCACCCAAATAATCCATATAACACATTAAAATAACCAGGAAAGCATATCAAAATCATTAATTAATGTAAAATCATGAAACCACCTACCTAACACATGAAAAATTCTGAAAATTAGCGGTAAACCACAACCTTAAAACCACAATACCCTATAAAAAATCTTGATTTATAATTATCATGATTTCACCCCACATCACAGGATCAAACACGATTAGGTCGTACAAACCACTAGAAAAGAGGTACTTAAGAAATATGTGATAATAACCCTAAAAAGAGGAATAATTCAAATGGAAAAGGGATTACTTGATGTTTCTTTGAAGAATTGGGGTAGTAAAATACACAGGGATTATGGTTCAAAGGCTTTAATAATTATTTTAGGAGGCTTTCATGGCTTTAAATCCTAAATGTCATGCATAAGAGGTGGTTTTGGGTTAAAAATTGAAGAGGTAAGAAAGGTAAATTCTCATTTTTTTAATGACTCGGAAAGTTCATATGATAAGCCCTCATTGTTTTCAAAACATTGTGGAAACTATGAACCCCACACTATCTAAGTGGGATAAGGTCCCTGGTTATCCTACATAGTTTGAAATAATTTGCACCAACCATGTAGTCACTACTCTCCAAAATGGCACTTCGACTCACTGTTTCTTGGACAAGGGCACATGATTTCCCCTATCCATTTGCCAACCATGTGCTACATGTGGTCAACCCCAAATTCTCAATTCTTTCATAAAAAATTCATGGGAAACTCAAGGGAAAAAATAAACACTAAAAATGAGTATAATAATACCTCAATATGAAATCATGTATGTGATAGTACCAATATAGCATGGTAGATTATTGAATGTTATAGTCTACAGGAAAACTTATTCACCCATAATCATAACTAAAATCCTTTTTCCATTATATTTATAATAGATTATATATATGATCATAATATTGAGATATTTATTATCAAGGACACCTCATTTTAGTTAATTCATTATGGAATATTTCTATATGACGTGACCAATAAAGAGAACCTATGGTTTATGTCTACTTGGAATAACTAAAAGGGCCAGTGACATTAATAAGTGCCAAAAACATATTCACAATTCATAGATTCATTTGTGAATAAATATTGCATTGTGATCATAGAATATTCATTTGGAAAGAAATGATTGACATGTGTATCTAAATAGTTAGTTAGAGTGTTATTAGTTTTCAAGATAAATATGTTGATAATAGATGGAAAAACATTATCTCACTAGTTTGTCAAGACCAAGGAATTATATTTCACAATGTATGACTTAAAGATGAAATTTTTTTCTGGGGACACAGATCTACAAAATGGATATATTATTTTTATGAATATAGTCACAATACATATACTATCATAATATTAAAAAATACAAGTTGCAAAAATTTAATAGTAAATTTATGTTGGTGTATAATCCTTCCAATAAAACATGCATGGTTATAGGAAGAGATTATGGAGATTAAAATATTTTCAAAATATTAAGTGCCATTAATTCATCTCATGTGATTTGATATGTATTGACATTTGATATTATACTGATGCATAAATCATAATTGGTGAATATCAAATAGATCAAACATTAATGTAGAAACTTATAATTAGAAATATCCAATAATAATTTGAAAAGTATAAAAAAATTAATTCATGGTGGTTAGAAAATATGGAATACTAGTGATCAAAGGAATTGAACACATGTAATATATTTAGTTTAATCTGATCTAGTGTCATAGAAAATGATAAGGAAATATATAATAAAAACCTATTACAACAAGTGGTTTTCATATCTACAATATCCAAGTATGTTGTGGATTCTGATGTAGTTTAAGAATTTTTTTTAGAAAAATCCATTCTAGTTTTGGTTCATACCAAAATAAAAAGATATTTCATTTTATGATAAGAATTTAATATGGATTTAGTTAGTATATAATGACTTTGACATTGGAACAAGAGTTGGATACTTTCTTATATGGTTGTTTGATGAATTTTCTCAAGATATTAATGTTGTAGTAAAAAAATTCACTGCACAAACTCATGGATCTACCAAATATAGACATCAAAATATGGTAGTCCTAGAACCTATATCCATACTCAGTAGAATTATTTTTTTCATGTGCGGACTAATCGGTCATTAGTAGTTATATCTAGTTCAGGTGGGTTATTTTTAGAGGTGGTTCCCTAAAACTAACTACTTTTTACTATAGATTACACATATATTCAAACAAGTTTCTTTTAATTTAAAAAAACATATCACATATTGATTTTTCTTCCATAGAAAATTTATGCGATAATAATCTAGACTATCTATCACATTTATGTGGTCATAGTAATTCCCCCTAATGATGAGAACATTGAAATTACATGATGATATTCTTAACATAGTTATATGATTGGATAACATACTATGATAGTGAATATAGTATATTTATTTTCTAGTGTCGGTACTCATAATAAGATGAGGCTTATTCTCCTGAAGGTCACACTTGGTAATCTATAAGATGAGAGATTATGAGAACAAAAATTTCAGTATAAATTCTCCATGTTTTGGTGTCATCAGATATTCCTATCCATGAGCATGTGTAAGGTTCCTTCGACTTTAAGATTATCATTAATGCATGTTAGTACTCACATACTTATATTTATTGATTAATACCATTATGACATATTTTTCCATAGAGGTATGGTATGTTAGGTGAATAATGAATTATATGTTATTAATGGATAAGTTGGGGAAGGATTTTTCCCATTCATCTTTATGGATGTTGATATCTTATCCAGCTGATTGGAATAGAACCATTTCATTAAATTCCATGGACATGGTGGAATGATTTGTTTATTCCAGATAATCAAAGAAAGACCTATCAAGAACATGGGCTAATTACCTAGATGTGCAACCTACATGATGAGATATTTTGAAAAATAAATATATTACTTAGGGAGTGTTCATATATGTTTTTCATCATTGTGACATTAACTTATTTCTCATGCGGAACTTGACCTATAGCTAGATAATAATCTTGGACCTTTGAAAATCATACATAATTCCAATAGGAAATAATCCAAGAGGGTCCCATACTAAGTTTTTGTGTTGATATCGATTAAATTATTTTCAATTTAATTAATGGAATACATATTATTCCCAATACCAAGGATTAATTGTATTCATGTTTTATTAACCAAATAAATTAAATAAATATTTATTCACCAGATTGCGAATAAAATATATATATTTATTTATTTTGTATTTAATAAATATTTATTTGTTTGTATATGAATAAAATTATTTTTTAAGAGAATAAAATATTTTATTTGGATATTCAATAAATATCAATGAGTTTTAATAGACCAAGACTACATCTGGTGATAAATATTTATTTACAAGCTTGTAAATAATATTTATCACAATGCAAGTTATCCCATATTGTAAACTAATAATAATATTATTATTTTAGGAAATGAGGTATTATAATGGTAATTATATTATTTATGTTCTAGTACACAACTAAAGAACTTTTTAACCTAAAACCTAGCTATATAAATAGATGGTTATGTCTATTGTGTAGGATTAATCGATATATATAAAATTTTTGTGCACAATTAATTCTCTCTCAAATATATTTGTATATCTCCCTCTCAAGAATGAGAAATACAAGAGTGATTTTTTCAATATATGAAGAATATTGATCAAAAAAATGTCAAAATAAAATTTATTCACTATTCTACAACTCATATATCAATTGAGTTTTCTCAGAGATCAAAGGAGAAAGTGTAGATCACCACATGAGGGATTCTATACTTGGATTATCACATCGCAGCAAAGGTAACCCAAAAAGTTTTTTTTCAGAAGATAAAAAATATCATATAAGAAAGGATCCTAAGATAAGATATTTATATTATTATTATCTAAAAATAATAATTATAAATTTTACATGGAAGATCCTCACTCAGGGTTTTGGGAAACCCAGTGCTAAATGAAATTTTAATATATCTCCCACCATCGCATAATTCCACTATTCTAGAAACCTATACTATGATGCTTATAGTTCTAGTCTAGGTTTCGTTCTTATTCATTATTATCATGTTTTTTCCTATGTATCACATCAGATATATCCACATAGAAAAAATTACCCCACTCCTGATTTAGGTCTTTCCATAGTTGTGCATGCGCTTAAGTGTTATGACACTATCTTTTTGAGAAGCGGTTCACAGTATTTTATGATCAAAAGATTTTGTGCTATATCTTTTCTTAAAATAACATGAATCTGAGATAGAGATGATGGGTATAATACCTTCAGGTAGTTGTCTTCGAAATTTCAAACACCTAGACAAAGGTGAATTTTATTTCTGAAAATATCAGTTTCAAAACTCCACAACATGCTATCTCGAAATCAAGAAAAGGTTGGTATTTTATGGGTCTCTTTGATGATATTCATATGGATAGTCATGGGGATGATTTAGGTTTGGTTCTGACTAGTGCTCAGTTGTTTTTATCTCTCCTTGAGTCTGTTCTATAAGGTCAGTAGAAGAATGATGAGTTCAGAAGAATTAGGAAACCTTTAATGGTGTGGAGGTTAATCATAGATGGTATATCCCATAAGATAGTATTATATAATTCAATATTTGGTTTTTCATCCCATAATCTATGAGAAATTTAGTGTTTCAAGACTATCATAAATTTTTTTGTTACATTTATATAGGCACCATGGAGATGAATTATGGCATGAGATGATGGTTCTGGTGGCTAGGTATGAAATGAAACATCGATGTTTTTGTGTCCTATTGTGACACCTATTATCAGATAATGGCATATCAACTAAGGCCTTTTGGTCTACTATAGTCTCTTCCAATGAAGTATGGGAATGAGATGAGGTATCTATAGATATTCTTGTCAGATTACCATGGAATTCCTGAGGAAATAATTCTATTTGGGTGGTGATTGATTAGTTGATGAAATCATCTCATTTCATTCTGATCCGTTACACCATAAAGTTTAAAGATATAGGTAATCCATATATATAGAATATTATGAGGTTACATGAGGATACCTTTTCAATTATCATGCATAAGTATCATAGGTTCACTTCCAGACTCTAAACAAGTCTTTAGGAGTCGATGGGGACTCAGGTTCAACTGAGCACAATATACTATCCAAATATGGATGATCAGAAAGAGTGTGATATTCAGATCCTAGAGGATATTATCTATTCTTTCGTATTGTATTTCAGTACATCATGGGATAGCCATGTGGGACTAGTCAAATTTTTATATAATAATAGTTTCCAATCATTGATCAGAATGGATCCTTTTGAGGATTTGTTTGGTCTCCCATGCAGGTCACCTCTCTATTGGGAATAGCTAGGAGATACCTAACTCGTGGAATATATACTCATTCAATAGATATCCGGAAGGATGTAAGATATCAATTAGTGCATGGTTACAACATAGATTTGGTAGAAATCATATAAAGATCCTCAATTCTATCCTTTAGAGTTTTCTACTGGTAATCAATTTTTTTGAAAGGTTTCACCTTGATTGGGTCACTATCATCATAGAAAATAGGTAAATTTGGATCCAAGATATGTTTTACCATTTAATTTCACTGATCATCTTGGAAAGGTTTCTTAATGATTAGAATTTATGGCTTAGATGATAAGTATTATAGTGGTTTTCTACATATATCATACAAAAAAGTACTATCTTGGTCCTTCTGATGTTTTGAGTTGGGAAGAGATTCAGTTGGAGAAACAAATTATTGTGGAGAGACTAGTGGAGATCATGTATTCATGGGTAAAATTACTTTATGGGATTTCTTTTCCATTGGTCAGAGTGTTATGATAATAAAGATCATATTTCCATGATACATGTTAGCAAGAATCGTCAGGGAGGTAGTAGTGGCCTCATCTTTTTATGGATCTCTATTTTTTCATATTACTTACTAGGGATGGGAAGTCATATACTGGGGATATTTTAATATCCTAGTAAATAGGTAAACTCTTTTCCATGTTTATGAATTGGTTTTTTTGGGTTCAAGGGTTTTGAGAGTTGTGTAAGGTGTTTTTAGGGGGTTAATACTAGTGCTGTATGTAGAGGGAATTTACATCATAAATCCTTGAATTATGACATAAATTTGGAATTAGTCACAATCCATAAAAAGGATAAAGGTAGAAAAATTTTTTAAGATATAATTTTTTTTACCACATAAATATGCTACTCTATATTTTTAACCCAAGCTGATGTTTTTTGGAGGATGTGAAAACCACAGGATTTATGTCATGAATCCTACTTTTATTTCATAATTTCTTCATACATAGTGGGCTTTAATGTTCTATAATTTTGTAACTCCTTAATTCGATGTGCAGCATCTCCCTCAAACCCTATGTATCCTTTCAGGTGATTTTGGGTGATCTCCTCTATTTTATGTTACTCTATCCAGAACACGATCTATGGCTTGGTTGCATTGATTAACTTTGGGTAAGTGTAACATTTTTTTCTTTATTTGTCTAGGATTTGGGATAATTTTTAGGAATCATTTACGGAATTGTTTGATCATGTGATGATTATTTTTTTATCACCTCTAGATCCATTATGGAATCATCTTCCGAGGGAGATCCCTTGTGTTGGTTGTGGTGCGGCGGGTGGGTTCCTTCAGGTATGTTTTGATCTATCATCTACAATAACTATTTTTCTTATGTAATTCACTTATGTGATTTGGGAATTTATTCTAGGGCCTCCGTTTTTTATTTTGTATTCCTCCTAATGTGTGGATCCTATTGTGGGTAGTGTGCGAGCCGAGTTTGAAGTAGTGGTCAATTTCTATAATATATTGGATGAACCATAATTTCACTTAGATTAATAAGAAAATTTAAAAATAAATTTACCTAATTTATTTGTGTGTATAAATGAGTTTTTTAAAAAATATTTTAGACCTTATTTTGATAAAAGAAAATGTATTTTCAAATAATTTTAAAATGGATTTTCAAAGAATGTTTTTTATTTAATAAATGGGTTTTTTGATATATATTTTTTGAAATGGGAATCCCTTGGAAATTTATTGGATAAATATATCACATTTTAAGACTGGGGTACATAGGTAGAAGGCATAGAATTGTGCTTCATCCTTTTTATGGTTAGGGGGTTCACCCATGGGATCTTCCTCTACTCCCTAGGTCCATGTTATAGGGACTTAATCGTGAAATTTTCATGATGCTCACTCATGGGGTTTTCTTATACCCCTTATGACTATGTTTTAGGGACTTGAGTGTGTTCTAGCTGTCGATTATTGTACGAGTAGCCTATAAACCTATCGTTACATGATTCATGTTTACCCATGTTCTATGTCTTTGTACCATTTTATCTATTATATAAGTAGTTTGAGAAATGTGGATTTATTATTTGAAATAGTTTTACATGACCTTATTTTAAAACCATGGAAATAAGGGAAATATTTACCATGATTTTGATATAAAACTTCACACCTACTTACCATGTCATGTTTTCTTTAAAATGATCTTATGAGGATTATTTGTATAAGAATTGGTATGGAACACCTAGATGGAATCCTACTGATCCTGTTTAGCTCACACCCCACACACCACTTTAGTGGTGTGTAGACTTGGAATTTTTTTGATGTAGGAAAAGGTAGGGCACAACACTTAGGCTGAGAATTTTATATCAGTTTAGTATGTGTAGCTGGTGGTGAGATGGTGGATGATTTCCCACAAATCACCTAGATTAGTGGTTGTTGGTTGTTGGATTTATTTTCTAGTATTTTTTTGTACTTGTACCATTGGTTTTATATGAATTTAGAGTTGTATCACTACCACTAGTTCTATTCGGTTATGGAATATATTTCTTTAATTTCTCCCATTATTTCATACTGTTGTATATATATGCCATGAAGATTGTTTCAGGTTGGAAAATAATCATTCCCACTAGTTTTTTTTGATTCCCGGGTTCAAGTTTCCATCCTTTGGGGATTGGGAATTACTTTTGAGTCAGCAAATATTCAGTTTAGGTGACAGTTTTTGGAGTGTACCCCAGGTCAGTTCATTACACTACATTTTCTTATTAGGTGGGATGAGGATTGAGCTACTAGAGATTATGGGTAAATTCATTGTTTTGGGGATTTTTAACCCATCAACCAAATAAATATTATTATTATTACTCTGTTGGGACTTTTGGATGTAGGATTACACCAACATATGTCGGTTTATATGATTACATATTTGTATATTTATATGTTTAAATTCATATATATTTTATTTACTTAATTTGTGTAATGGTATTCATATATGTAATGTTATTATAAATACATTTGTATAATATTATTTTAAATACATTAATATTTTGGGCCTTCAGGCTTATAAATTATAATGGACCAGCTATAGAGTGGGTCTACCCTTTGAGGGGGTGTGGCATGTCCTCACTATCCCTTGAGTTTGTGAGTTATTTCCTTTTCCTATAACTTACAAGTCTTTCAAATATTATTATTCCCTATAGGGAACAACCTAGTGGGCGGGTCTCTTTGGTGGTGTGGCGTGGTCTCTAATTTGAGCCTCCCTAGATGCATATGTACATGCATGGATTCTTTGTATTTTTCCCTTATACCCCCTTAAATGTGGAAGCAACAACAATAGTAGTAATAGTAATAATAATTAGTTTGTAGTCCCTCCAATATAAATAAATATTATCATTATCATTATCATTATTGCTATTGCTATTATTATCTCTCACAAGGGCACAACATAGTGATTTCGACTTTAAGGGTCTTAAGTTTGAGCCTACCTAAGTACTTTGTAGGCATGAATAAATTTTATTTAGAATTTTTAATCCCCCATCCCCAACTATTTGTAATTATTATTATTATTATTATTATTATTATTATTATTCATGATTGTAAGATAAGAAGGATAATTTCATTGATTATTTTATTATAGGAAATGATGGATTCTTCAAGATTCTTCTAACTGCATTTGGAAGATTTCACATGATAGACTTCCAATATAGGTATGTCTCAAACAATTTTGAATAAAACACTATTGAAAATTAATTTTATGTAAAATATGTGAGGATTCATTAAATCAAATTTTTATCAATTTAATGTACACTTAATTTCTATGGAAAATAATTTATCATATCTTCAAACTACATCATATTTATTTGATGAGTTGACTTTTCATTTTACGTATTCTCTATAAATTTTTCTTTCAACTTAGTTAAATATAATTTTTATTTTGAATGTCTCAAGTATAATTTATGAAATCTGGTGAAACCAACATTCAATAAATTATGATGATATATGAATTTGTTTTGCAGATTTAATACTACACATTATCATTATTATACCGAGGGTTAATTTCATTTACATAGGCTATGCTGATACCTCTTTATGTACTATTTATGTTTTACATCATACTGGTGTAGTTGGAAACATTAATTAATGTAGGGCTCAATTGGAGGTTAGCTGGAATCAAAATCCATATGGATGGTTCAAAAATAATACTAATTTATTAGTTAAGTATCTAAATACAGGATATAGTGGAGTATCTTGACATTCATATGCTAGAGTGATGGGGTTTTTACAAACTAGTTTGGGTTGCCCTGACATGTCACCCAATTTGGCTCAAGGTGAGGCCTCAAGCATGCCTCCCTATACACCTGATGTTATTAATATTTTCACGACTTATTATATTCCCCCTTTACTTATTTTATATGAAATGTGCATAATTTGTGTGAAATATTAATGTTTTAATATTAAGTATAATATTTGAGCATTTTTAGAAGTAGTCAAATTGAGTCAGTTTAATGTTTTAATTATAAATATCACTATACTGATCCAAATTGTGTGGTTCTTGTTTTGTAGGATTCCCCTTTCAATATAAAACATTTCATTAGAAGGAACCATGAGCCAATTCTGCCATTTGAAGGGTCATATGGTCCTCACAAACAAGACCAAAGAATCTGTGAACAAACTGGACCATCCATGAAGATTGATTTACTGGGTTCAATCGAGAAGTCCAAAGACCTTCAATATCCACCATAATTCGGGGGACACTACATTGCATCTTGGATAAAAATTTCATGGCCCAAATCCAAGTAAAAGGGGCCCAAATAAACCTTTGAAGTCCAGCCCACCATTCTGGCCGAGAATTAAAATCAGTATAGTATGCATGACATATCTCCTGATGTAAGCATCCAATCGAGCTGAGATTTTGCAGTGTGAAAGAGGAGATATAGGCGGCCGACTTTGTTGAAGAAGTCATTCGAATTTGAATGCATCTTCCTGTTCAAAAATCCATTCACAATTTGGCCATCGAAAAAGAATGGATAGAAATGGACAGTTTACCTTTGTTTAATCAACCGGCCATAACTTTGGCTCCAATTGTCCAAATGCCTCCAAATTTTTAGAGTAGTCGGCCAACATTATTTTCTACAACTTTGAAGAAGGATGTATTTGAAGATTCGTCTGTCTGTATAGCTCAATTGGCGAAGCAAGTGGAGGGACAGATTGGGAATGCAAACAGTCCACTCCTTGGGCTATAAATACTCTCCCCTTCTCTCCTTGAGAGGGGTTGGCATTTCAGAAGAGAGGACATCACATTGGCACGACCAAAGCTTTGCCAAAGGCTTGGGAGGACCTGCCATACTCAAGTTTTCACTTGAAATACCTTTCCTCCTCTCTTTCTTTTCACTTACTTTTGTGTTCTTCATTTTTGTAATCTTGTAATTCCCTTTCTTTGTAATTCTGTTTTAATGCAAGTTACTTCTTCAATATCTCTTATTCTCTTCCACCTTCTGTATTTTAATATTAATGTTCTTAAAATAGTTTAAATTCAGTTCAATCCCCTTCCCTTCTTAAGCTTCCTCATTCAATCGAAATTCCATTTTTGATTCTTAAATTATTTCGTGTGTGTGTTCGGCACACTACTCTTATCTTGTCCCTTTCTTTTTCTTCTCTTTATAATTCATCACCATAAACATATATTACCAGATTATTAATCACCCAAATGGCTGAGTAAATCTCTCATTGGGGTGAGTTATAATTTAGGTATGTTAAGTGATTGAGAGCTTCTGCTCGATGAATATTCTTTGAATTAACATTGTGTATGTTGGACTTAACATGTCATGGATTAATGACTTGTTTTGTTTAACATGTGGTTTCCATGGATTATTGGAACCATAAATACACAAACATAAATAAGATATGATTGAGATTATAACCTTAAGTTAAGTTAAGTCTTGGTTTAAAGCCTTAACACTTAAGAATTCTAATCAACATCATCTTGTGACATGGGTGTTAATTTAAATGCAATATAAAGCAAAGCTCGAGGATATCAAAAGCTTAACTAACCTAATGATGAACTCACCCCAATATTTATCAATTTGGTAAATCAAACATCATCCATAAATCATTTTAATTAAGCTCTGCAAACAAACCCCCCTAATCAAAATACAATCAACTAAAAACCAACGACTACTACAAAGTATCATCGCCGAGGATTCGACCCGAGTGCTGCTATACACATTAGCAGAGCACCGGAACCTTGAACGGTCGATAGGCGACAACCGGCCGCACTTTCAAATGGCGCCGTTGCCGGGGATGGTGCTTTAAGTAGTCATTAGTTTCTGGTTATTGTAAAAAAAACCCCAAAAAAATACAAAAGTTTAAAAAAATTGAAAAAAAAACACAAAGAAAAACCCGTCTTCCTCTTAAAAATCATAAATTGAAAAAAATACAAAGAAAAACCCGTCTTCCTCTTTCTTCCAAAATCTCTCTGAATGCCCCGTAGCCTTCCAAACAATCCCTCGGATTTGTTTGACCCTGAAATTGATAGAACTCTTCATCGAATTAGGAGGACCATTAGGGATAACCAAATCACCCAAGAACCAATCATTGCCCTACCAATTGAATTAGATATGGCCAATCCTAGGGAACAAACATTGAAAGAACTTGCTGCCCCTGATATGAATTACCAACCTCTTGGTATTCAATATCCAAACATAGAGGCTGACTTCGAACTCAAGTCGGGTTTGATTCATCTTCTACCTCATTTTCACGGGCTAGCCGGTGAGGATCCTCATCTTCACCTCAAAGAGTTCCAAGTGGTCTGCTCAACCATGAAACCTCAAGGGGTTTCTGAAGAACAAATCAAGATTAGAGCTTTCCCCTTTTCCCTAGCAGATTCTGCCAAGTCTTGGCTCTACTACCTCCCACCTGGTTCCATAAACTCATGGGTTGACATGAAGAGACTTTTCCTTGAGAAGTTCTTTCCCGCTTCCCGAACAGCTTCTATCCGAAAGGAAATAAGCGGCATCCGTCAATTCCCTAATGAATCACTCCATGAGTATTGGGAGAGGTTCAAAAAGCTTGTGGCAACTTGTCCACACCATCAAATCCCTGACCAACTCCTGATCCAATACTTCTATGAGGGGTTATTGGCTATGGAGAGAACTCTCATTGATGCCGCAAGTGGCGGTGCTCTTGTTGACAAAACTCCTGCAGCTGCACGAGAACTCATAAGCAACATGGCTGCAAACACGCAGCAATTCCATACTCGAGCACATGCTCAAGTGAAACAAGCCCAAGATAATCAATCCATAGAGCCCAACAAGATGACTGAGTGGATGAGTGAACTTACAGGTCTTGTGCGTCAACTAGCGGTGGCTACCAAAGCCCCAACCTCATCTTCTCCACAGTCACTATTCCCTGGACCTATCAAGAATTGTGGAATATGCAACTCTCCATCTCATCCGACTGACACATGTCCACAACTTCAAGATGATCCATCTGATTCATCTAGTCCAATGGAGCTCAAGGCGGCATATGCTCAGCGAAACTTCAACCCTCAACAATCAGGTCAGTTTGTTAGAAACTTCAACCAACCCCACTCTGAGCCCTTCTCTTCTACCTTTAACCCACCTTTGAGGTATGGTAATCCCATTTCTCATCCTCCGCAGTTCCCTCCTCAAAACCCAAACCAGTTTCAATACAGTCAAGGTGTTGGTAACTTCCAACAACCTTACCCTTTTGTTCCTCAACCTCAAAGGAACAATCCTCCTCCTGGATTCCACTATCCTAACGAGCCTTCCCAATTCCCCACCCAATACAATCGCTTTCCCAAGAACCAAAATCAAGGCCAACCCAATTTGGGACATGCCTCTTCTTCTAAACAACCATGGGAAAGTGCTGTAGAGGATCTTGCTTCCTTCACCCGTTCTAGCCTAAAGAACATTGAAACCCAAATAGGTCAACTTGCATCCCACCTTAGCCAGCAACAACCATCCAATTCATCCCAACTCCCAGCTCAACCATTACCCAACCCCAAGGGTAATGTAAGTGCAATTGCACTTAGATCAGGAAAGCAACTTGCTATGCCTCAAGATAAATCCTCAAACCCCCCTTTCGATGTTGATCTAGAAAATGAAAAGAACAAAAAGCTGGAAAAGGAACTTGAATCCACTCCTTCACCTTCTTCCATTCCACTTAGGAACCCAATTCCTTTTCCTCAAGCCATCTCCAAGCCTAAGAAGTCCTTTGAACCTGATCCTGAAATGCTTGACATGTTTAGACGTGTTGAAGTGAACATCCCCCTCTTAGATGCCATCAAACAAATCCCTAAGTATGCCAAGTTTCTTAAGGAATTGTGCACCCATAAGAGGCAACTTAGGAACATTGAAAATGTTTCAACTCAACAGTCCATTCCCATGAAGTGCAAAGATCCAGGGACCTTCACGGTTCCATGTCAAATAGGGAGTTCCAACTTTAATGATGCACTCATAGACCTAGGAGCCTCAATTAATGTCATGCCCAAATCCATTTTCTCCAACCTTGGTCTAGGTCCCTTGCACCCAACGGGTATTGTCATTCAATTAGCCAATCGAAGCACTGCCAGTCCTGAGGGGATAATTGAGGATGTTCTTGTTCGGGTTAATGATCTTATCTTCCCAGCTGATTTCTATGTCCTTGACATGGAAGGTGAGACGACCTCTTCTCGATCTCCCCTAATTCTAGGAAGACCATTCCTCATGACTGCGAGAACCAAGATTGATGTCCATTCAGGCATCTTATCCATGGAATTTGGTGACCAACTGGTCAAGTTCAACATTTTCCAAGCCATGCGATACCCATCTGAGGATCACTCTGCATTCTCAATCCATGCTTTTGAGGACACTTCTAAGATTCAATCGAACCCCAATCCACCATGTTCTTCATGTTCTAATGATAAAGGATCTTGTGAAATCTGCACCATGATTAACAAAGTCATAAATGGTGAAGTTGATGTGGACCTCTCATTCATAGACTCCATCAATCTAGAGGAACTTGAAAACTCTCTTGAATCCCACATCAACTCTGATCTCTACTGCTCCACCTTGGACAGTGTTGAGGAAAATGATCCAAACCCATCTGGAATCCCTTCTCCTGCTCCTAACTTTTCTAGCTCTCAAATCAAGGCTGAAACTGATCTAAAACCACTTCCTTCATACCTCAAGTATGCATTCCTTTTCCATGATCCCTCCTACCCTGTCATTATCTCTGCTTCACTTTCTGAAACTGAGGAGTCCCAAATTGTTCAAGTGTTAGAGGAAAACAAAAATGCCTTAGGTTGGACCCTAGAGGATATTCCAGGAATCAACCCTGCCCTTTGCATGCATCACATCCATCTAGAGGAATCATCCAAACCAATTAGGCAACCTCAAAGAAGACTCAATCCACTCATACTTGAGGTAGTTAGGGAAGAGATTACCAAGCTTCTTCAAGCTGGTATTATCTACCCAATTTCTGATAGTGAATGGGTTAGTCCAATTCAAGTCGTTCCTAAGAAGGGCGGGATAACAGTTGTCACAAATGAACATGGAGAAGTGGTCACAACTCGAGTGAAAAACAAATGGCGTGTGTGCATCGATTATCGCAAACTGAATGCTGAAACACGAAAAGATCACTACCCACTTCCTTTCCTTGACCAAATGCTTGAGAGATTGGCCGGAAAGTCACACTATTGCTTTCTTGATGGTTACACCGGCTACTTCCAAATTCCAATCGCACCTCAAGACCAAGAAAAGACCACATTCACTTGCCCCTTTGGAACCTATGCCTATAGGTGAATGCCTTTTGGCCTTTGTAATGCTCCTGCAACATTCCAGCGGTGTATGATGAGTATCTTTTCTGAATTCATTGAGAATTGCATGGAGGTATTCATGGATGACTTTACCATTTATGGCGAGTCATTTGAATCTTGCTTACATTCACTCTCTTTGGTCCTTCAAAAGTGTGTCAAGTGCAACCTTGTGCTGAATTTTGAAAAATGTCACTTCATGGTTTCAAATGGGATTGTTCTAGGGCACATCATTTCTCAAGAGGGTATCCAAGTTGATCCAGCCAAAATTGAGGTGATCCAATCACTTCCTGAACCCAAATCAGTTCGAGACATTCGGTCCTTCCTTGGTCATGCCAGTTTCTATCGGCGATTCATTCAGAACTTCAGCAAGATTTCCCTCCCACTCACTCGTTTACTTCAAAATGATGTCACATTCAATTTTGACGAGGCTTGCAAGAGAGCCTTCATTGAACTCAAATCTGCTCTCACATCTGCTCCAATAATCCAACCCCTAGATTGGTCCTTACCATTTGAATTGATGTGTGATGCTTCTGATAGGGCCATTGGGGCTGTTCTTGGTCAAAGAAGAGAAAACATTCCTCATGTCATCTTTTATGCCTCAAAAACATTGGATGAAACTCAATCACACTACACTGTGACTGAAAAAGAACTTTTAGCTGTGGTTTTTGCCTTGGATAAATTCCGGCCCTATCTCTTAGGTACCAAAATCATCATCTTCACGGACCACTCAGCATTAAAGTTCTTACTTAAGAAAAGTGATTCCAAACCAAGGCTAATAAGATGGATTTTAATGCTCCAAGAGTTTGACCTTGTGATAAAAGATAAACCTGGAAAAGAAAACCCTGTGGCTGACCACCTGAGTAGAATTTCTAATTATTCTCATTCTGAAATAATTGATCCTGAATTTCCAACTGAACACATCTCCTCTCTCACTCCAAAGTTACCATGGTATGCCCCAATTGTCAATTACTTGGTTTCCGGTGTTTTCCCTGAATATTTTTCAAAAGAACAAAAAGAAAAGATGAAAAGTGATTCAAAGCATTATTTTTGGGAAGATAATAAACTTTGGAAAACCGGGGCTGACATGGTAATCAGGAGATGTGTTGATGAAACTGAACAATCCTCCATCTTGGAATTCTGCCACTCATTGCCTGGAGGTGGCCACTTTGGACCACAAAGGACTTCTCGAAAGGTCCTAGATTCTGGATTCTTTTGGCCTTCACTCTTCAAGGACTCACACAAGTTCTGTCAATCATGTCCCACTTGCCAAAAGTTTGGCACAATTTCCAAAAGAAACGAAATGCCTCAAAAGCCATTAATCTTCTGTGATCTTTTCGATGTTTGGGATATCGATTTCATGGGACCTTTTCCCCCTTCCAATGGATTATCCTACATTCTTCTTGCGGTCGATTATGTTTCTAGGTGGGTTGAGGCCAAACCCACTAGGAAAGATGATGCTCAAACTGTGAGTGAGTTCCTCAAAACCCATATCTTCCATCGATTCGGAACACCACGTGCTTTGATAAGTGACTTAGGAACTCATTTCTGTAATAGAACCATGGAGTCACTTTTGAAAAAGAATGGGGTTGTACATAAAACATCCACTGCATATCACCCTCAAACAAATGGAATGGCTGAACTTTCTAATAGAGAAGTGAAAAGAGTGCTTGAAAGAATTGTTAAGCCCACAAGAAAAGACTGGCCCGATAGACTTGGTGAAGCACTTTGGGCCTATCGAACAGCCTATAAGACACCCATTGGGATGTCTCCATTTAGGCTAGTCTTTGGTAAAGCCTGTCATTTACCAGTTGAAATCCAACATAAGTCATTTTGGGCTGTCAAAACATTTAATTTTGATTGTGAAAAATCTGGTGAAGAAAGATTGTTGCAGTTGACTGAATTGGAGGAGCTTCGACTCGATTCGTATGAGAACTCCATTCTCTACAAAGAAAAGGCAAAGTCACTCCATGACAAGCACATTCTTCGAAAGGTATTTCATGAAGGTGAAAAGGTAATGCTCTTCAATTCTCGATTTCGACTTCACCCAGGTAAGCTCAATTCTCGTTGGGATGGACCTTTTATTATTACTAATGTTTACCCATTTGGTGCAGTGCAAGTCGAAGACCCTTCTTCAAAAAGAACATTCACGGTAAATGGACACCGGTTAAAGCATCACCATGAGAGGCCATTCACTTCAGGTTCCACATCGACTTCCATTGACCCACCACTAGATGGAAATGGCGACCCACCAAATCCAAACCAGGGGGCACCTCTTTCCCTTTAACTCTCTCTCTATCTCTTCCTCTCTCTACCTCTTTCTTCTTCTTCCTCTCTCTTTCATTTTGTTACCACTTTATTCATCAAACCCTTTCTTTTTATATTTCTTGTGTGGGTGTGTTTTTAAAAAAAAACCTTAAAAAATAAAAAAAAAACAAAAAAAAAACACAATTACTTAAAAAAAAAAATTACAAAAAAAAAAGTCATGCTTACTCACCATCTAGTTTTGAAATTTTGTCCAACCATTTTGGGGAGTCAAAGGCTTGTTTTAAACTCAAATATATTGAATTTTTATCTCAAACTTGGGTAAACAATTTTGTGTCAATAACAAACATTTTGAATGAACAATTTTTGGTGGAAAATGATTTTCCCCTACCGTGAGGAATAACATTAGCCTTCATGCCAAGGTCATCTATGGCCATCTTTTTCATTGTGTGTCTTCACCACTGATTGTGAGTCTTGAGTTTGTGGACCTTCGAGCTGAATTTCCATCTTTTGTGTGCATTAATATGATAGAGGCATTTTCTAAGCCACATGAGAATCAGAATAGCCAAATAGCCTCCCGTTACCCTTACATTGATCCTACTTTTGAAAGCCCCTTTGAGCCTATGAAAGCCTTTCTTTTGATAGCCACATTACAAGCCTAATACCTTGTCCCACCCAACATCTTCATGGATTTTCATTGTACACTTTATTGAAATTTAAGTGTGGGGGGAATGGACTTCATTTTTGGGCGTACTTTCATTGATTTCCAATGTGTCATCATATGCTTGAGGGCAAGCATCCATTCAAGTGTGGGGGAGATGTTGTAATTCTGTGAGCTTTGGGGTGTATATGTGTAATTTTCATTTGTACAAAAGTCATTGAAAAGTGTTCAAAAAAAAATGAAAAAAATTATATAAAAAAAAATGAAAAAAAAGGAATGGGTTGTGTCTTGGGTGGGTCAAAAATCATTCATCATCAACCTTTGATCATGTTATAACTACTAAAATTAGTTCCATGAGGAGATCAAGCATGGGTTGGGAGATGACTGTGAGACTTGTTTCAAGCACAACTTTCGAAAGAAAAAAAAAGAACAAAAAAGAAAAAGAAAAAAAAGAACACTTGACTCATCTTGTATTGTGTCATTATTGGAAGTCTTCCATGTTGTACATATTCCATCATCTCAACCTATTCCATTTTCTATCTCCCTCACTTTTCATTCATCACACATTCATTCCCTTGTAAATATGTGTTTCTATTTCCTTTCAAATCAAATTTCAAAAAAAAATGTGCATTGATTTTTCCATGTTGGTGTTTTTAACCCCTCTTTTCCTTTGGACATTATATACCTACCGTCCCATAGCCACTGAAAAACCCCTTAAAAGACCTCTTGATTATTGTACACATTAGATTTGGGAATGGAAGCTGAGAGCTCTTACAAACTCTTGATTTTCACTTTTTGTTGGTGAATGAGTGAACCTCCTAAAATACATTTTTATCATCTTGAGAGGAGTAAGTTTTGAGTGCCTACATTTTCCAATTCAAACCTTGAACATGAAAAAATGAATTGTTTATGATGCATTATTGTGAACCAAATTTGTGATGGAATTCAATATGGATGAGTGAAATATTCTAAACCTCCCTTGATTGGAGAAAACAAAATTTTAATATTTGTTGGTGAGTGAAAATGATTTTGTCATGTTTTTATATTTGTTGCACATGAGGACACACGCAAATCTAAGTGTGGGGGAGTTGATGTTATTAATATTTTAACGACTTATTATATTCCCCCTTTACTTATTTTATATGAAATGTGCATAATTTGTGTGAAATATTAATGTTTTAATATTAAGTATAATATTTGAGCATTTTTAGAAGTAGTCAAATTGAGTCAGTTTAATGTTTTAATTATAAATATCACTATACTGATCCAAATTGTGTGGTTCTTGTTTTGTAGGATTCCCCTTTCAATATAAAACATTTCATTAGAAGGAACCATGAGCCAATTCTGCCATTTGAAGGGTCATATGGTCCTCACAAACAAGACCAAAGAATCTGTGAACAAACTGGACCATCCATGAAGATTGATTTACTGGGTTCAATCGAGAAGTCCAAATACCTTCAATCTCCACCATAATTCGGGGGACACTACATTGCATCTTGGATAAAAATTTCATGGCCCAAATCCAAGTAAAAGGGGCCCAAATAAACCTTTTAAGTCCAGCCCACCATTCTGGCCGAGAATTAAAATCAGTATAGTATGCATGACATATCTCCTGATGTAAGCATCCAATCGATCTGAGATTTTGCAGTGTGAAAGAGGAGATATAGGCGGCCGACTTTGTTGAATAAGTCATTCGAATTTGAAGGCATATTCCTGTTCAAAAATCCATTCACATTTTGGCCATCGAAAAAGAATGGATAGAAATGGACAGTTTACCTTTGTTTAATCAACCGGCCATAACTTTGGCTCCAATTGTCCAAATGCCTCCAAATTTTTAGAGTAGTCGGCCAACATTATTTTCTACAACTTTTAAGAAGGATGTATTTGAAGATTCGGCTGTCTGTATAGCTCAATTGGCGAAGCAAGTGGAGGGACAGATTGGGAATGCAAACAGTCCACTCCTTGGGCTATAAATACTCTCCCCTTCTCTCCTTGAGAGGGGTTGGCATTTCAGAAGAGAGGACATCACATTGGCACGACCAAAGCTTTGCCAAAGGCTTGGGAGGACCTGCCATACTCAAGTTTTCACTTGAGATACCTTTCCTCCTCTCTTTCTTTTCACTTACTTTTGTGTTCTTCATTTTTGTAATCTTGTAATTCCCTTTCTTTGTAATTCTGTTTTAATGCAAGTTACTTCTTCAATATCTCTTATTCTCTTCCACCTTCTGTATTTTAATATTAATGTTCTTAAAATAGTTTAAATTCAGTTCAATCCCCTTCCCTTCTTAAGCTTCCTCATTCAATCGAAATTCCATTTTTGATTCTTAAATTATTTCGTGTGTGTGTTCGGCACACTACTCTTATCTTGTCCCTTTCTTTTTCTTCTCTTTATAATTCATCACCATAAACATATATTACCAGATTATTAATCACCCAAATGGCTGAGTAAATCTCTCATTGGGGTGAGTTATAATTTAGGAATGTTAAGTGATTGAGAGCTTCTGCTCGATGAATATTCTTTGAATTAACATTGTGTATGTTGGACTTAACATGTCATGGATTAATGACTTGTTTTGTTTAACATGTGGTTTCCATGGATTATTGGAACCATAAATACACAACCATAAATAAGATATGATTGAGATTATAACCTTAAGTTAAGTTAAGTCTTGGTTTAAAGCCTTAACACTTAAGAATTCTAATCAACATCATCTTGTGACATGGGTGTTAATTTAAATGCAATATAAAGCAAAGCTCGAGGATATCAAAAGCTTAACTAACCTAATGATGAACTCACCCCAATATTTATCAATTTGGTAAATCAAACATCATCCATAAATAATTTTAATTAAGCTCTGCAAACAAACCCCCCTAATCAAAATACAATCAACTAAAAACCAACGACTACTACAAAGTATCATCGCTGAGGATTCGACCCGAGTGCTGCTATACACATTAGCAGAGCACCGGAACCTTGAACGGTCGATAGGCGACAATCGGCCGCACTTTCAACACCATAGGTTTCTGACTAGTGGTGAGAGTTTAAAGATATATAGTGGGGAGACTATACCCTTTTATTACAGTGAAATAATTGTGGAAAATAACCAAATACATCCATAAGCATAAATATTAGAGCATGAAAATTAACTAAAAGAAGCATTATATAATAAATGAAATGAATCATACAATCATACATATACCAAGTCATGCTAGAACACGATAATAGATCACCCAATGGGATAACCATTTTTATAAAATAAATAATATAGAAAATAAAATACACAAGGCTAAGTTACCATCCTCAAACAAGGTCACCAAAATCCGTCGAGTTGCTCTGACCTAATCCTTATACTCTAGATGAGTGGTCCAACTTGATCATGTAAAAATGTTCCTATTCTCCATCCACGTTGAAACATTTTCTCAACATTAAATTAGACATACGGGTCTACATGCACACCAAAGATCCCATGAATGGGAAATAAATGAATTCATAGTTGGTCACCCCCAATAGTGGTACCTAACATTTTCTTTCATAAAAAACTGTATGGACACGTGATATTCCAATCCAAGATGAATAATATTGTGAATAAAAGATAAATTAATGAAAATAAATAAAATAATAAAAAATCCAAACATCATTTTCTAAGATACCACCAGAGAATAGTCTTCATACTTTACCCAAAGTTGGATGACTTGAAACATGTGGCTCACTATTCCACATTGGACTAGAAACCTCCACACAATCAAATGGAATATTCCAAATTTCTAGAACTAATGAGAACAGTTTTCAAACCCTAGTATCTCATCCTAGGAATTTAATAAAACAACACAAACCACTATGAAAACATTGTACTATAATGAAATGATCTGAACTCATGACATAAACTCCATAATAAATCTAAAGAATATGTCAATGTATTGTAAGTCCTAAATAACTAACCAAGATAATCATTCAACCTATCAACTGTAATGTTCTAGTTATAGGTGCTGCCTAGAGGTGCCTCATACCTGGATGGTCACATGCCCTCAAGTGCAGTTCCCCAAATGCCAGAGGATGCCGACTAGCATCAAGGGACTTGGGTGTGATAATGGGGAAACTATTCCCTCATTGGTAGAGTAATTTAGTAGAAATAAACTGATAACAATCGCAGAAGTAGTAATAACATGCAATAAGTAAACAATAGAAGACTGAAAGAAATAAACAACTGGAGAACATATATAAATGATGTGTGATACATATGTCTAGGAAGACAACCAAGCATGTTACAATACTAGAATACAGTACTAAACCAAAGTACAAAAGAAAAGTGACTAAACGGCTCCACATAATCGCAAGCCCTATCTTGGTCTCATGCTCCCTGGCTCCACTTTAATCATGTACCTGAAGTAGAAGGGTGCTTTACCTTATCTAGTCCTGTAATAATATAATCTGTTAGGGCCCAAAAGCATGACCCAAACAGTGTGTATTATGAATCCCAGTAGGAATCTACCCAAAGATCTATGCCTAAAAGTCAGTGGACATATATTTCAGGAAATAATAAAACTAAATCAGTAATAAAAAATTACTCAAAAGTAAATAGTCCTACAGTTTCAATTGCATTCATTTCATACATCACATAAGCATATAATAAAAAACATGTAACCCTATTGGTAATACTCCTATCCTAATCCCTCTGGTTCAACCAAATCAAACACAAGAAACCCACTGGGATGTACTCACACTCTAACCCCTCTAGTTCAGTTTTAGTAAAGACTCTCTAAGGAAGCACTCACCATCAATTTCCTCTATGTTCATTTATTGGTAAACTACATAAACTCTAGGGAAGCAATAAATGTCCAATTCCCCCTATGGTCTCATAATGAGGAACTAAAAACACTCTAAGGGAGCACACACATCCATCCCCCCTATGGTCTCACAACGTAAAAGTAAACATACACTTTGGGGAATCCCTCAGCATCCATTACCCCTATGTTCTACTACACTAGGTTCCCACATCCCTATATAAGTCAATCGTGCATGAATGACATATGGAATCCAAAGTAAACCTCAAGAAATACATGGCCAAAAAGTCTACATCATATCATATAATGTTACATAAAAGTCACTCCATCCTAACAACACTAGGAATGAAAAAAAAGCATCCTAACAGGAAAAGCTAGACCAAATGGTCAATAAAAAACAAGAATTGAAAAACACATCCATAGTATGGAAAAATAACCTTATTCAAAATCAAATACCTCTACCCAAGAAAACAATACATAGTAGGCATTAAGAGGGTTAAAATCCCTAAACACGCAATACCCCGAATGAGGGTATTGGGAACTTTTGCACATATAACTCAAAGACTAACTACATAAAGGAACAAAATACCTACCTTAGAATTGTAAGAATGATATACATGAACCTTAGGCCTTGAATCTCCATAAAATTCCATAGATATAAAAAAAATTAAAAATTCTCAACCATGGATATCTCGCGAGAGAAGAGGAATCAAGAAAAGAGACTATAGAAGAAGGAAGAAATCACTGATTCGATTACAACACAACCGAAGGAGTTAGATTTGGAGAATGGATGGTGACTCAGAGGCTCAGATAAGAAATGGTGGTCTTGTTCGATCCTGGACAATAAAAACAAGGAATAAGGGTGTTCTGTTAATTAGACGTGACCCCAATCCATTTAATTAAATAAAAATTAAGTACACGACATGTTCTTAAAGGGTACATGATGTGTACTTGATTTAATCAGCCTCCACTTGAGGCGGTCTCTAGGTCACCCCACACGGCCATGTGTTGGCTATTATATGGACAGCACACAGTCACCCATGACAACTGGGTACATGGAGTGTACTAATAATTACGTGATGTGTACTCCTGAAATTTCCAGAAACTCCTCTTTTCCTAAAAAAACAACCAGAAAAGAAATACATACCTGAAAAGAAGATACAGGTTCTTACAAACATCCCACCTTAATGAAATTCATCCCTGAATTTCCCTAGCAAGGCGTCATATAATAATATTCCTTGAACATCTTTGGCCACTATGATCGTACATTAGCCTCCATCTCGCAAGTCTCGTCTTGTACTCGCACATGCTTCTATAACACCTGTACTATAGGAATAGACTGACCATAAAGAACCTTTCCACTATGATCAAGAATCTAGATAGGATGCTCGTTGAATGATTTATCCACCTCCATCTCAACCTCCTTGGGTTGAAAAATATTAGAAGAGTATGAGAATTAATGTCGTAGCTGACAAACATGGAAGACGAAGGGCATATCCCAGTACTTCTGAGGTAACTACAACTAATAGGCAACCTGTAAAACTCTCTAAAATACCTTAAATGGCCCAACATATCTCAGAAAAATATTTCCCTATCTCCAATCCTCTTGTGTCCCATCCTCGGTGTGACACATAGGAAAACTTGATCGCTGACCTCATACTCTAGAGGTCATCTCCATCGATCAGCATAGGACTTCTGTCATGACTATGCTGTAGTCATCCTCTTCCAAATCATCTCCACCTACTTTGTGGTCTCCTAGACAAGATGAGGTTCCATCATAGCTACCTCTCCTACCTCTAGCCAACATAGGGGTGATCTGCATGGTCTACTGTACAAAGCCTCATAAGGAGCCATTTGAATAGTTTCATGAAAATGATTATTGTAGGAAAACTCCAAAAGATGTATGTGCTTCTCCCCAAAACCTCCAAAATATTGGACTCATCCCTGTAGAATGTCCTACAGCACCTGAATAGTAAACTCGGAATAGCCTACTATCGAGGGGTGGTAAGATGTACTCAAGAAGTTCTTATATACCCAAAGCCTTTTCTTCCCCTGATAGACCAGATAAGTAAAACATGAATCCCTGTCTGAAACAATAGTGTGGGGAACCCCATGTAGATGTAAAATCTCTCAGATGTACAGCCTTCCTAGCTCATCAACATTGAAGGTCTCCTTGATCGGAAAGAACTGAGAAACCTTCATGAGTTTTTCAATGAAAACACATACTGTATCATTCCCTCATGGTGCCCTCAGTAACCCTGTCATGAAATACATCGCAACATCATTCCACTTCCACTCAGGAGTGGGTAACTGCTACAAAAGCCCGGATGGTCGTTGATGCTCGACCTTCACCTATTGACAGGTGGAACACCTCATGAAAAACCCAGCAACATCTCTCTTCATACCTAGAAACCAATATTAATGGTGTAGATCATGATACATCTTGGGGACACCAAGATGAACTTCCCAAACTAAGGAATGAAAGTCCTTCATTAACTCCTCACGTATGTCTACTGAAACCCATACTCATCCATGAAATCCCATGATATCATCCTCACTAACAGTCCATATAGGAATAGGGTCCCTTCTTGACACACTCTCCCATAAAACTAGGCCTTCAGAATTCGATAGGAGCCACATTCGCACTCGATCAAGTAGAGTAGAGGTAATAGCTAAATAAGAAAGAAAAATTTTCCCCTTAATATCGTGTACCTACAAATGCATCTCAAAGAACACATCCATATGCTTCACTCACTATTGGCCTCCTAAACTGCATGTATCTAGGTTCTCATGTTCAAGGCAGCATCTACTACATTTCCTTTCCTAGGCTTGTAGGCATGCTCAAAGTCAAAGGACTGAGGGTACTCAACCCACATTCGCTGTCTACAATTCAGGTAATGATGAGTAAAGATATACATGAGACTTTTTTGGTCGGTTAAAACCAAAAAATTCTCTCCCAATAGGTAATGCCTCCAATAGTGTAAGGAATGAAAAACTCCAGCCAACTTGAGATCGTGTGTTGGGTAATTTCTCTCATGTGGCCTCAACTGCTGAGACTCTTACACAACGTCTCCTTCCCCTGTAAAAGTACTACTCCCAGCCCAATACCCAATGCATCATAGTACACAGTATAGCTCATTCCTAGCTGTAAAATAACTAGTATTGGTACTGAAGGAAACCTCCCTTTCAGCTCCTAAAAGGATAACTCACAAGAATCTGACCACAAGTACTTCACACTATTCTTAGTCCGACACATGAGTGGCACTGCTAAGCATGAGAAGTCCAGTGTAAAAAATCTGTATTAACCAACCAACCCTAGAAAACTTCATACCTCAAACAAGTTCTTTGGATTCTCCCAGGAAACTAACTCTCTCATTTTCACTGGGTCTACTGATAATCCTATCTTTAATATAACATCACCCAAGAAGTGAATTTGGTCCATCCAAAAGTGGCATTTTGAGAGCTTAGCATATAAACTGATTCTCTCTTTGTGTACTCAAAACAATCTCAATATGGGTGGCATGGTAAGGTCAAGTGCGAGAGTACACCAATATATCGTCCATGAAGACTACCACAAAGGAATCCAAGTATGGAAGGAACACTCAGTTCATCAATTCCATGAAAAATTCAGGTGTGTTCATGAGACCGAATGGAATAACTACATAATCGTATAGACCGTACCATCGTCAAATGGTTGTAAGAGGTATATCTTATTTTATAACATGAAACTGATGGTAACCGAATCTCAATTCAATATTCGAGAACACCCGGGCTCCTTGAAGCTGATCAAAGAGATCATCAATCCTCGGTGAGGGATATCGGTTCTTGATTGTCAACTAGTTTATCTTTTGATAATCCACACAAGGTCTAAGGGTACCATTTGCCTTCTTCACAAACAAGACAGGAGAAACCCATGGAGAAGTACTGGGTCGGATGAAACCCTTGGCCTGTAACCTCTCTAGCTACTTCTTAAACTCCTGTAACTCAGGTGTAGCCATCCTATAAGGAGGAATGGACACTGGTGTTGATCCTAGCATGAGCTCAATATAAAAGTATACATCTCACTTTGAAGGTAAACCTAAAAAGTCATTTCTATAGACATCCCTAAAACAATCCAGCACTTGAAGAAATCCTATTTGTGAAGTCCCATGGTCATCCAGATATAGACTAGAAATTTGGCTTGTAACTCCTCCCAACCCATGATGCTCAGGTCTCGCTCTGCTCGCATGGACATCCCATTCACCCTTATGAAGAAACTATCTACCCTCTAGAGATGTGAAACACACCATAAAACGATATTAGTCGACTACCGCCTGTAAGGAAACTAACTGTTCCATCCTGAGAATGACATCATAACCTGTCATCTCTAGGACATAGAGGTCCCATAAGAAGTGACACCCACCAACCTTAAGAGTGCACTCCTTTCACTGATGTACACTAGCCCTTATTCTCCCCAAAGGAGTTTCCAACATCTGGAAATTTGCAGAAGTAAAGATACAGAGCCCAGGTCTATCAATAATAGCAACAAATATGAAACTATGGGAAGCCCATGTATCAAAAAGAGAATAAGATAAAATTGATACAACAAGAATCGTACCTCAAACTGTAGAGGTTCTGGGATCTTTCACCTATTGGATCTACTATACTCCAAAATTATGGCTTGTACTGTAGCCCTATGACCTTTCCTAAACACCCTGAGCTAATCCACCTTATTTTCCATAAAATCCTGCCGACTGGCTACCATGACCGTGACCTCCACCTCAGTCTGAAGAGATGGAAGAACTCCAATTCCCAGACTGTTAAGAAACTGGTCGTGCTAATCCTGAATAAGGAGTCATAGATGAACCCCTTTCACCAACATCCGGTGAAACAAACTGACAAAAACACTGAAGATAGCCCATATTGAAAAAATATCGGCACTCCACTGGGTCTCTCGAAAAATGGGATTGGATATGCCCGCTCTTACCACACTTGTAGCACACCACCTGGATACCAGAAGAAGTATCCCACCTACTACAATATCCACATGTGGACTCCCTACGGTGCTTCCTGATGTCAATATGAGGGGTACCAACTCCAGATTCCAAGCCTCCCTTTCTCAAAAAGTCCAGAATCCCTCAGATTTCTCTCCCTAATCAGCACCTGGTTGAATATAAAAGTGATTGAAGTTATACTGAAGATGTTCACCTAAGATCAGATTTTGTTTCTGAGACCATCCTCAAACTTCCTTGCCAAAAATAACACATCACCTCCTGGTATGGGTGTAAAGAACTATAGATCAGTGAAGCAAGAAGAATAATCCATGAATGAGAGATTAACATGATCTGGTCTCATAAACTCTCAGGCTCGGTCATCCCTCAAAGTCTCAGGGTAGAAGTAATCATCAAAGGAATGCCGGAACTCATCCTCAGCCAGAACATGCTGGCATCCCGCCTATGATATCACATCCCACCATCTCTTGGAGAAATCCAGAAGCATAAATGTAGCGATCTTCACCCTCATCCTTTGAGGAATCTCTAGATGATCAAAGATCAAAAGAATGACCTCTAACCATGATTATTCAACATAAGGTCCTCCTTCCCCTTAAAAGGTGGGATGATGCTGCTACTGAAAACCCCGCGTCAAATCGACCATAGAGGGGGAAAGAAGCAGTATTCCTCAGAAGGTGTACATGAACCTCATGAATCCCTCTCGGAACTATGCATTGGAACCTGTATCTGGGATAATGGCTAGTACCAAGACAGGAATGACTGGAGGATCTACTGGCAGTTCCTGATCTGCCATGTCTGGTGTTTGGTCACATTCCTATAAGTGGCGTACAACCGTAGGATGTCTCAGTGGCATAAATATGCAAGGTCAAATGCACACATTAGATCAATATTATCATGGACCAAAACATATAAGTTCAAGAAACTAAAAATAGAAGGGAAGCATTTATATTCTTCAAAACATGGATACACGACGTGTATATCCCCTATACAGTGTGTTCCCTTATGCCATCACATGGGCATGTACTTCTGCCAACCCTCATTGTGGGACACCCTATACACATGATGTGTTCTTCCAAGACATGACATGTACTTGAATTGTGTTCCCCAACCCAAGTTCTTCTACACGACTAAACCACATGGTTCCCCTAGAACAAGACTACATGGTGTGTTTGTTACACACAAGATGTGTACTAGACGGACTTCACCAACCCGTGTTGTTAGTCACACGGCCGGTTAAACGACTGACTCTACACGACATTTTTGTTCCAGAAGCGGCATGTACTAGCTACCCATCATCCATCTCTGTCATTATTCATACGGCCAGAAACATGGTCTCTACAGCATGGCATGTACATCTCATACACGACATGTCCTCTCAAATATTTCCCAACCCCGTGTCTCTACCCACATAGACAGTGACATGGTTAGAGATTACATGGCCTGTATATACAGTACATAGAGTTTACTTAAGAAAAACAATTACTTCCTGAACATAAGGATACATGGCTTGTATTTATCATTACATGTCAAGTACTCTAGGTTTTTCTAGACAGTAAGCCTCATAAACTACTCTGGGACCCATAAAAACACTAAACGGACATTAAAGTGCCAAATTCTGATCTGTGAGAGACCATACTCCCCAAAAATTAAATCTTGGCATCTTATACATGTCACATACAATCATAACAAGGCAATGATCCACGAAATTATGATCCATGAGGGACCATAACACCTCAAGAACCAAAGTTTAGCGTTCATTCAAATAAAACTTTACACAATTCAATACCATATCAAATAGTAAGTATTCTATCAAGGAATCTATCACAACTACATGCATATCTAGTACAATATCTATCACAACAACATGCATTAGGTAATTCACCCTAAATGGCATAGAAAGAATGCATGACATGTGATTTCAACCAAGTGCCTATATGATTCATGAGAAGGAATACCATCATCTCATTGGGTTGTAACAAAAATATAACCTTAATGAAATCAATTATAATAGCTCAAACCATGTGAATCACCCAACAGTGAAATTAAATCAACTGTAAAATTGAAAACCCATAAAAATTAGAATAATCAAGGTAAATTATCTTTTCCCTCTTCACGGGTTAGCTAATTCTGGTCACAAATTGTTACTAATTGCCTAATCCTTCCTATCCCTGGATATATGCTCCAAACAGTAAGCAAGAATAAAATAATCCCTCTCATACCACTTTGTAATGTCCTGGTTTTGGGTGCGCCTAGAGGTGCCTTGTACCTGGTTGGTCACATGGACTCAAGTGAATTTCCGTAAATTCCATAGGCTACAGACTAACAGCGAGGGACATGAGTGTGGTAGTGGGGAAAACTGTGACCTCATTGGAAGAGGAAAGAAGTGTAAATAAATAGATAATAATAGAGGAAGTAGTAATAACATGAAATAAGTAAACAACAGAAGACTAAAATAAATAAACAATTGGATCACATATATAAATGATTCATGATACATATGTCTAGGAAAACATCTAAACAAGTCACAATGATGGAATACAATACTAAACCAAAGTACAAAAGAATATACACTAAATAGATCCACATCATCGCAAGCCCCAACTTGGTCCCTTTCTCCCTAGCTCTAAAGAAATCAAGTACCTAAAGTAGAAGGGTGCTTGCCCTTATCTAGTCCTGCAACAATATAATCTGTTTGGGCCCAAAAGAATGACCCAAACAGGGTGTTAGATGAATCCTAGTAGGAAACCACCCAAATATCTATGCCTAACAGTCAATGCACATATATGGAAGGAAATAAGAAAAATGAAGCAGTAACATGGAAGTACTCAAAAGTAAACAGTCTTACAGTTTCAATTACATTCATTTCAAACATCATGTAAGCATCTAATAAAAAACTAGTAACCCTATGGGTAGTACTCATAGCCTAACCACTCTAGTTCAACCAAATCAAACACAAGAAACCCTTTAAGAAATACATACAGTCTAACCCCTCTGGTTCAGCTTTAGCAAAGACTCTTTGAGGAAGCACTTACCATCAATTCCCCCCCTATGGTCTTTTATCTGTAAACTACATACACGTTGGGGAAGCACTCAACATCCAATTACCCCTATGGTCTCACAATGAGGGACTGTAGACACTCTAAGGGATAAATCACATCCATCCCCCCTATGGTCTTGCAACTTGAAAGTAAAGAGACACTTTGGGGAATCCCTTAGCGTCCATTCCCCCTATGGTCTACTACACTAGGTTCCCATAGCCATGTGTAAGTCGATCATGCACAAAAGACATATGGTAACCAATGTAAACCTCAATAACTACTTATCTAAACATCCTATAACATATCATAGCATGTTAGATGAAATTTACTCCATCTTAACAACACTAGGCATGGAAAACAAATCAGCCTAATAGAAAAAGCTAGACCAAACAGTCAATAAAAAACAAGCATGGGAAAACACATCCATAGCATGGAAAAATAACCCTATTCACAATTAAATACCCTTACTTAAGAAAAAAAGACATAGCAGGCATTAACAGGGTTAAAATACCTAAACACGCAATACCTCGAATGAGGTTATTGGTCACTTTTTCACATATAACTCAATGAATAACTACGGAAAGGCACAAACCACCTACCTTGGTATTGTGAAAATGATATACATGAACCTAAGGCCTTGAGTCCCCCTAGAACACCGTAGATCAACAAAAACATCAAAAAAACTCAACCGGGGATATCTTATGAAAGAAGAGGAATCCGGAAATGAGGCTCTAGAAGATGGAAAAACTCATCGACGCAATTCCAATACAACTGACAAAGTACGATTCAGGTAATGGATGGAAAGTCGGATTCTTAGAGAAGAAATGGCAGTCTCATTCACTCCTGGATGAGATGAATGAAGAAGAAGGGTGTTCTGTTGTTTAGACATGAACCCAGTCCATTTAATGAAATAAAAAGAAAGTACACAGAGTGTTATTCAAGGGTACATGGTGTGTACTTGCTTTAACCGGCCTCTTCTTTAGGCGGTCACCTGGTCAACCCACACGGCCATGTGCTCGACCATTGCATGGCCAACACATGGTCACCCACGACAAATCAGTACATAGAATATACTCCTAAAATTTCCAAAAACTCATATTTTCCTAAAAAACAACAAGAAAATAAATACATACCTGAAAAGATGTTCTAGGTTTTGACATTAACACATCACTACCTGATCAAGATCAAACCATCCTTTAGAATGGAAACAACTAACTAGGTTAATAACCCCTAGAATGAGATACTAATTAAACTAGAGGTGTGGTCTCATACATATCTCTTAGTATCTCTATAAATCCAATTAACAAGATCAAAAAATAGGAAATAATTAGATTAATCATAGGGATAATTAAAAATCCAATAATATCCTGAACCCTCATCCCATATCTAATTCCAAAGATAGAAAAATATGACCAAAAATTATTTTTTTATTACATTAAACCCATTTTGAGGGGTGAGGGGGAACCAGAAATGACATAAAAGACATAATACATAAACCACACCCAAAAATTCTAGAATCCCAAGTACAAAACCAACCACTATAGGTGAAAATCCCTTCCCAACATCAAAAACATGAAATCCATCTTACACCATCTCATCGCTTCTTGGTTAGTTCTCCATTTTAGAAGTGCACATGCCTTGTATCGATGTAAATATTTATACCCTCTAAAAAATCATATTTTGAAAGAAATGGTATAGTGAAAGATCCTTGCTCTGAACCACATCTTGAGTATCCCCTTGTAGACAATCTAGTTGATAATCCCTGGAATCGCAGGCCAATGAGGCCAATTGAAGAATCAAATCACCATGAAATGTAAACCACAACATTTGACAATGCATCCCCACCTACAAAGATTGATCACCTTATAAAAAAATTATTGCCATAGACGTCATCTTGGACACCTGAACCATCACTGAAAATGCACCCCCTCGCAACGATCCTGTGAGCCACCCTTTGACAACGCAGCAGCGAGCAACCCAATGGGGTAGGCACTCCAAGATGCAATGTGTCGGACCAGTTCTAACTAGGGAAGGAAGACCTAGAAACCACACCAAATGGGCATCTCTGAAGAGGGGATATAAGTCAATTTTTACTAGAATCACTACTATGGGATGAAACCGAGTAGATCTTGACAGAGTAACAACCCTCACCGAATGTCAAGTTGAGAAAACTAGATGAAATCAGAAGTGAGGGGAACCAGTAAGGACTGGGGGTGGTCCCGCACCAGCAAAATTGACACTATGATACAATCCATAGACTTTCATACATCCAAGACTCTATAGAACTCAAAAATGAAAATCTCTGAACACCAAAACCTGCAAGAAAAAACCCTAAATCTGCAAAGAGGACTGGGGGGGTGCCGAAGGAACCCTAAAGATCATTCTTGGGAATCACCCCTTTGGATTGAAGCTGAAGGAAACTATAGATTCACAAGGAAAGGGAGAGTAGGCACCACTCATAGTCCTTCCATATTCTTTGTAAAGAACAACCTTAAATAACTAATCGATAGACAATAAATATGGAGAACACACAATGGAACCCTAAATCACATCTAGAATAGGATTACTTAGAGAGGATCCTCTATTGCATTAATATGATTAGGACAATCCTATTACACGAATCCTCAACCTTCTACAAGTCACACAAACTATCCTATAAAAACACTTCACATGCATGGATATCCTCAATGGGTCTCTCAAACAAATATAAACCTCTACTCAATGAAACCCAATTAAACCTAAAACCCCCTGATTATATCCCAACCAAAAGGCTATAAATTATCCAATCCTCAAGATAAAAATATATAAATCCTATCCCAGAAGGCACTTGATCCAACCTTATTAAAACCGTTAGAATAATCTCAAACTAGGCCCCTTGGAATCCTCAATAAAATTTTACCATCAAACTCACAACCAACAACTAGGCCACATATTGTACTTAGAAGAATCCTTTATCCAAAACCTTAGGAATAGCTACCATCAAACCTGTCCCAATCCAAAATCATATCACCAATGGACTCTAATCACACTATGGTCATCACTATCACATCCTATGAAGAAAAATGCCAATAATAGTTTACATTCAAGTCCAATTCCAACACCAGGGTGAAAAAACATGTGAAACACACCCTAGGGGAGAGTATACAACATGTACCTCTTTCACATGTTGTATTCCCCAAAAATACACCCTAGTTATGTACCACTACACACACTAGAATGTAATTCCTAAGTGAAATATGAGACTCCCTCACATATAGCATGAATCTTGAATGGGGCAATTGTCCATGTGCCCCATACAAACTCTTTTGAAGTACCCTACAAATCCACTAGCCATGTACCTCACATTGGGTATATCAATGTATTGAACATGACCGTGTACCCCAACATGAGGTGTCAGGTCGAGTACTTGGCCACACCCTAATTCACAAAACATGGAGTGTCATGAACACACTAGTTGTGTATACCTCATATTCTACACTATTCTGAATATATTTAAAAACTACATGTGTTCTTGAACTACTTCCGACATGATCTAGTTTTACCAAACATAAAAACAATACAATGCCCCCAAACCCCTTGATTCATAAAAAAACACTCTGGAATATCCCTCAAAGGGATTCCAACAACAAATATAAGGATACAAAAATTATAAGCGACTAATATATGGGAAATTGTAAAAACAATTAACAACCTAACCCATAGTGAAAATGAAAAAGATTCTCACTCGAATTCAAACTTAAAAGATGTTGCAGCTCGATCCATGTCAGATTAGATCCCCAAATGATGATACCCTCTACCTCCTCCCTCTTATCTCCAAACTGTACAAAACATTGGGATTCCTTATCTTCTCTCATATAGAGGAATCTAGGGTGAGTGGAATAAGAAAATAAAAACAAAAATAAAATAAAAATCGATTTCCCATTAAAAAGAACCCAATCTCGGTAACTGAACACGCACTAAGTTTACATCGAACCTAGGAAAAATATCTAATTCTAGACTCAACCATGGAGTCATAATTTCAATCGAAGACTCTATTAAAGATATATCACCAAACACACATGTAGAATTAGTTAATTTTTAATTAATTAAATATTAAATATTTTATGAAAATATAAATGGATCAGAATACCATTAAATGCATATACTAGGGTAAAAACCCTATTTTTGGGACCAATCGAGCTGTCAGAAAATATTTCTAAAAAAATATGATATTGGAAATTACTATTTTTCCCTCTTTACCACCGTGGAAAAAATATTCAATTTCCCTTGAATTTCATGTCACATAAATAAACGGCTCTTTACAAACTCACAACCATAATTCTTCTCACCCAAAAGAAGCATTGATGGTCAAAAATCGTCTATGATTCTATCTTGAGTTTTCTACTATGTCATAAAACTTCATCACACTCTTGAATATAGATATTGAATTAGGTACTTAAAATGAAACCATATACCTCTAGGTTTAACCTGTGCTCTAGCATCTGATGCCACATCGGCTGTCCATTGACCAGTATCACCACCCATTACCCCCCATGTAACGCCCCAAGATTTTATGAAAAATATTCTTTTTAATTTCATTAATGTCTTGTGTTGTACGCTACAACAAAAGAAGCTTTCACAATACGCATCCTTGACTTTCCTTCCGTTACACGCAATCGCGACCTTCCTCGATAGCGTGTGTAGTACGCAATACTGAGTTTCACGAAACAACGATATGCTATTAAAATATTATTAAAACTAGCCGTTATGAATAGTAATAACCACTTTTTGGAAATTTTGTAAATTTTATTTTTCAAAATGGAATTCATTTTTGGATTCGGAGTATCGAATTTAGCCTAAGGTGAAATTTTGGTACTTTTCGGATAACTTTCATATTCTAATGAATAGTGAAAATTACTAAATTATAATTAAAAACAACTTTTTTAATCGAAATAATTAATAGTGATAAATTATTAATTTGAGTGGTTTTAAAGTATATTTAGAATATATTTTTACAATTTAATACAATGTTGGTCATTGTTTGTAATTTCACATTTAAACCAGACATAATCAAGTGTCAATCTTTTGATAGATTTTGTTTCTTAAAAAACACGCTATTTGTTTTAACAGCGGGATTTAATTATAAAATTAATTAATGCAACTTCTATGTTATGAATTTGGTAAAATAGACTTCATTTTTGAATTCGGAATATGAAATATAGCTTAGGATGAAATTTTGGCATTTTTCTGAAAACTTTCAATTTTTGATGAATAGTGAAACCACTAAGTGGTAGGTTAAAAACGGAATTTTGCATAAAACTTAATTTTACCGCTTCTGTGAATGGAATTTCGAAAATCCGAGAGACACGGTTAATATCAAGGACTAAAATGTGGTTCAATGAGATGAAAATAATTTTTTGGTGAATAGTAACTTTTTACTTTTTTTACCACGGTTAATAGTAAATAGGGTAACTAAGGGTAAATATGATATTAATATTACCCTAACACATGTCCTAATTCTATTGGACAAGTGTAATTCGACCAAAAACAAACTTAGGAATAAAATATGACCATTTAGGCCCACTTGGATTAGATTAGGACATTTATTATTAATTTATTTAAAGAAGGGTTAAAATAGTTAAAATCAAAGTTTAATAAGTAAATCATTTTTAATATGGGGTTATACATAAGCTAAATTCGACTATAAATATTCATTAGAAAGCTAAAAAGATTTCCTACATGATGGTATTTTATTTGTAATTTTTAGACAGCATATAATATAATTTATTTATGACACAAAGATGATGCAGTAATTATCTTATTAATGAAATATTGACATAATTGATAATATAAATACCAAAATAAATGTAATTTAAGACTTTTTATGAATTACACTAATTTTCTAGGTTACTATGATATATTAGTGTTGCTTTAATCAACTTGGTTCGAATATATAATTCTGTTATGACTTTCAAAAAAATCATATATCAAATAGTGTCAAAATTGACACAAAATAGTTTTTAAATCAAATATTATATTATTAATTGTTATTTTATTCCTAAAAATCTAAGGTTCGGCCAAATGACTTAGATAAGGATATATGTATTAATAATATACAATTTGAGGTTCGTTTGGCATTTTATAGTAAGTGTATTACCCATATAGTGAAAGAAAACAAAAAGACACGGTAAAAGTTAAATTATTTAACTTAGAGTTAAATCTAATTGATAAGGTTTAAAATAAGATCCAAACATGTATAAATTTGATTGGTTGATGAGATTACAACCCTATCTCATCTAAGCTTCGAATATGAGTCATTTTTGGAGGTTTTTAAGTGGGGTTATATTTATTATAAATTAATATTTTTAAGAATTCCTAAGGTGCCCCTCTCCTCCCTTATAAAAGGACACCTCCTCCCCCTCCTCCTCACACCAATTTGAGCACTCAAGCTCGGCCAACCCCTGCCAAAATCCCTTCTCCACTTCCCTAGCAACATCCTAGAGGTTCTGTTCTTCCTCAAAGACCAATTCTAGTGCCCTAAGAGGAGGTCTCAAAGAGGCACTTCAAAGAAGAGGTAATTACCGTTACCAATTCTTTCATCTTTATTTCTTCTTCCACTTCTTCTTATTAGGTTGTTTCATTATGAAGTAATAACATCAGTATCACTCATATACTGATATGTTATTATAAGTACGAAACAACCCTATTTCACCATCTATCCATCCTACGGAAAAAGAAATCACCGCGCGTGCGTACGTACGGAATACCGTCTCCACGCCGTGGTGTAATCTATTTTCCACCACCACCTTACATGGATGGGTATAATGGTGTAAAGAATAACTATACATAGTTATTACAACATCATAATGATTCTGATATATTTTATAATCCACTCCAATTCAATTCAATATTTATAGAAATGATATCATCGCTCGTGCGTACGTACGGAATACCGTCTCCACGACGCGATGAGATTCATTCTCCATGTTAACCATTTAAGAATGATTATAATGTATATATAAGAAATAATAATGAAATACATGACATTATAAAGCTACTGGATTTATGTATATATATATACATATGTATGTCATCTACTTACTTCCATTTCAAGACAATAAGGAAAGAAAAACAGCGTTCATGCGTACGTACGGACTACCGTCTCCATGAACGGTGTTTTTCATTTTATTTATCTATCTATTATATATATATATATATACTGAATATATATGATATATAAATCATATTTTATATTCTGGAAGTAAGTAAATCATGATATAAGTAATAATGATGTCAAGAACAACAAGTCAAAACACCTACGATAAATGAAACGATTTTACCCAAAACGCTTCTTTAACATGGAATTTACAAAAGAACGGGTAATATAATGTCATAAGTGAACCATATATGATATCATAACAATGAATATGATTCTGTAATAAGTCAATGACATTATTTAAATCATTATACAGGAGGTTCGGACACATACGAAGCAAATTGGACCTAAGGTAAGGGAAATATCACAATCTCATTTTTATCCGAGATTGTTTATTCGTAAGTATTTACTGGGGTGTATTTTATCATCCACATCCATGTTTCATCAAAATGTAATATTATTTCCATCCACCTACAATTGTTTAAATCCATTTTTACCCTTCGGTGAGTTTTTAGTAATATGTATGAAAGGAATCTTTTGTCGTACGAGGTACTTTTTGACTTTTCCGACAAAAGTACGAAGAATGTTTTTTTTTAACTTATACGGCACGAACGGATTTCTACTGTTTTATAAAGCCTTATTTTCATGAAGCTTCCTCTAAAAGATTTCATGACTATTTTCAATAAAATCTCTTTCTTTTAAAGTTGCATGATGTTTTGTGAAAAGAAATTGATTTTGAAGAAGAAAGGATATTTTCCTCAAGAATTCAATTCCAGTGTTTTATCAAAATTATTTTCCATCTAAGATAATAAAGAGTTCTGTTTCTATCCATATTTTTACATTGATTTGACTATGTTGTGATGGAATTATGTTTATGAATTCCTTTATCTTATATGAATGGTTTTATGATGTCATGTTGTTTAAGAATCCCATTTTTATTACATGGGTTATGAAATGATGTATGATTTATGATTTTGTGGAACACATAAGAAAGGATTCATTAAGAGATGGGTGGGACCTATATCTCCCTCCAATGCATTGGGTAAAGATTTTATATCTCATGAGATAGACATGGCTGGAATGGTAGGTTATACCGGTTCAGTGAAACAGGACTGAAACGAGGATTACTCGATTCAGAAAGGGACTTTGTCCACTAAGATAGTCTTGGCAATGAGTCTTGACTAACAAGAAATGATTCTATATGATTATGTGTGTATGCCACAATGAGTAATGTTTTAAGTTATGATTTCATTTCACTACTATGATTTATCCCATGTTATGAAATTATGCTCTCTTTTGCAGGTTAAGATTTCCAAAAATGTTATGTTCTTATGAAAATTATGTGATTGATATTTCCTTTGTTTACCCTTACTGAGCATTTGAGCTCACCCTTTTATGTTTTCTTTTCCCCAGGATATAAAGAAAGGTTTTAGGTAGAAAAAAGGGATGACCTTTATGGGAGATATTGAAGAACTTTCACCACGATTAGAAGATTACGTTCCGAGTTTCCAAAGACACTAAACTATTACGATCCTTTAGTGTGTGTTTTTGTTATGTACTAAGTATTCCGCAAATGTAATGAAATGTCCATGTACGTCAAGATACGGGTCTCTACAGTTGGTATCAGAGGAAAGGTTTAGTCAACCTTTGGAAACTAGGATGCGAGAACTTTAATGAGATCCCTAGAGATATTTCTAAGGTATGTCTAGGGATGTCTCTAAGGTTAAGTATACGTATAGGTTATAGTCCTAGAATTACGCTAACGATCTTCGAATTTAACCTAAGATGTTAGATATTGAGGGTACTAACCCTTTATTATGTTGTTTTCCCTAGCATGATTTTTGCCTCTCACACAATTCTTTTGGGGTTTTAGACGATGGCTGGAACCCGAAGGAACCGTGTTAATGCGGAATGTGATGGGCAATGCAATGATTGTACCCCTGAGCAACCAAACGATATAGGAGCTGGAATGCAAAATCTTGTAGCCATGCTCACACAACTTTCTCAAGCTATGAATCATGCAGGACTTCCAAACGAGCAAAGGAAGGAGCAACATTCTGTTGAATCCTTCATGAGGCAGCGTCCACCTTCTTTCAGTGGGTCTACTGATCCATTAGTTGCTGAACAATGGATTAGTACTACTGAAAAGATATTTTCAGTTCTTCAATGTTCTGAACATGATAAAGTCATCCTAGCAGTGTATCGTTTGGAAGGAGATGCTGATCAATGGTGGAATCTTATTAAGAATACAAGGCAAAGGGATGAAATTGAGTCTATGGAATGGGACGAGTTCAAGAACTTATTTTTCAATAAGTACTTCCCTCGTATTCTTCGAACAAAGATGGAGAAAGAGTTTCTTGAACTGAAGCAAAGGGACGATGAATCTGTTGGTACCTATGAAGCAAATTTTACAAGACTTGCAAGGTATGCTTCTGGAATTATCATCCAACCTGAAAGTAAAGTTGATCGATTTTTCAGTGGCTTAAAACCAAGTCTTCGAAGGGCATTAGCTATAAGAGACTTCAGTAGCTATGAAGAAATTGTGTGTTGTGCTATCAAGGTAGAAATGGAAGTTGGTGTTACATATCCATCTCATGGTTTTGACAAGAAACGAAAGATGGAGTTCAAGGAGAAATCTCAGAATAATGGTGAAAAGAAGATGAATGTTTCCTTATGCACAAAGTGTGGAAAGAAGCATGGTGGAGATTGTCTAAAAGGGACTAGAAAATGTTTTAAGTGTGGAAAAGAAGGTCATCGAGCAGCTGAGTGTCGAAGTAATGGAAAAAGGGTTTCTAATGATAAAGCAAACACTGCAGAGAACGCACCGCCAACACTTCAATGCTTCAATTGCAAGGAAATGGGGCATTATGCTAATAATTGCCCTAATCCAAGGGTTAGTGATGATCAACATGAGCAACCACTGAAGGCAAAGGACAAAGGGAAATCACATGCGATCACTATTGGCAATGTTGAATATGACAACGATGTGGTGGAATGATTAAGTGTTTATGTAATGGGATTCCAAAATAATGTTGTATCATTGAGTATTGAAATATTTATTGATGTGGTATTCAAAGTGATTGAGATATTTTTTTTTGGAAATAAGATGATATGCGCATAATGAAGACGAGAAAATGAAATGTTTAATAGTATTCATGAGCTCATGATTGATATAAGGACTAAGTGATATCATGGTTTGAGTATAAATAATTTTGAGGATTTTGGTATGTGTAAAGTGTTAACTTTTAACTGCATTCAAGTTTTCACTAAGGTTCAATGGGTATTCAAGAGTATACATGATTAAGGACTTTGAATGTTTGGAATGTGACCAAAAAAAAACATATCTTATGATATATGGGGATCAACGATGATATTAAATCTCTGGTAATTGTTTTCACTATGTTATGAGAGTGGACTGCAGTATTATGGATAAGCCTAAAGATTGGAATGGATTGTGTTGGACGATATTATTGATGGGATGTTATAGTAGTTTTGGAAAAAGGACAACCTGCAGGACGGGCGACAGCCCATCGCTTCGGACAAGGCTGTGAGAATCGAACCCACAACTGAAGTGCGACTGGCCTTTATCGCCTACCACTGACCTACAAGAAGTCCCTGTTTAGTAGAAACTAGTTTTATTATATTAAGCAGTATGATATATGAAGTATAAGTCCATTTTAGGAACCATATATGATTAATCTCACTATAGATCGACTTATGTATATAAGTTTTGCTAACCTTTTGTTTGAGACAGATGGAATGACCTGTCATTCTATCACATGATCTGCTAACACATCACGAATAACAAATTCAACTTCATTTATTTAAGAGATGAAGTAGAAATTGTTCAAGGCACGAACAAAAGTGATATTTTACCAAAATAAAGTAAGTATTTATTCTAAGTAAATTTTCAACTTTAGGGAAATGATCTTGAAAACCAAAAATGTTTTCCTAGTGATCTTATACCTGATGAATCAGATGGTACCTTATATCATCACAAATCTATGGATTTGTGATTACTGGCTTTTCCATAGCCATGTTCTCTACCACTCTCCATCAGAACATGATGGTTAGATTTTTCTTCCATATCCATATTTTCACCTATGTGGAAACCCAGTGATTAGTATATTTGGGTAATCGTTACATTTCATACTTTAGTTTTTAAAGCCATGTTTTGGTATTCCTTTTTACGATGTGGGTTTCTATCAAAGAAAATTTTGAATAGTAAACCATTTATAACCCCGACGAATTTCGAGGGCGAAATTCATTTTAAGGGGGGTAGAATGTAACGCCCCAAGATTTTATGAAAAATATTCTTTTTAATTTCATTAATGTCTTGTGTTGTACGCTACAACAAAAGAAGCTTTCACAATACGCATCCTTGACTTTCCTTCCGTTACACGCAATCGCGACCTTCCTCGATAGCGTGTGTAGTACGCAATACTGAGTTTCACGAAACAACGATATGCTATTAAAATATTATTAAAACTAGCCGTTATGAATAGTAATAACCACTTTTTGGAAATTTTGTAAATTTTATTTTTCAAAATGGAATTCATTTTTGGATTCGGAGTATCGAATTTAGCCTAAGGTGAAATTTTGGTACTTTTCGGATAACTTTCATATTCTAATGAATAGTGAAAATTACTAAATTATAATTAAAAACAACTTTTTTAATCGAAATAATTAATAGTGATAAATTATTAATTTGAGTGGTTTTAAAGTATATTTAGAATATATTTTTACAATTTAATACAATGTTGGTCATTGTTTGTAATTTCACATTTAAACCTGACATAATCAAGTGTCAATCTTTTGATAGATTTTGTTTCTTAAAAAACACGCTATTTGTTTTAACAGCGGGATTTAATTATAAAATTAATTAATGAAACTTCTATGTTATGAATTTGGTAAAATAGACTTCATTTTTGAATTCGGAATATGAAATATAGCTTAGGATGATATTTTGGCATTTTTCTGAAAACTTTCAATTTTTGATGAATAGTGAAACCACTAAGTGGTAGGTTAAAAACGGAATTTTGCATAAAACTTAATTTTACCGCTTCTGTGAATGGAATTTCGAAAATCCGAGAGACACGGTTAATATCAAGGACTAAAATGTGGTTCAATGAGATGAAAATAATTTTTTGGTGAATAGTAACTTTTTACTTTTTTTACCACGGTTAATAGTAAATAGGGTAACTAAGGGTAAATATGATATTAATATTACCCTAACACATGTCCTAATTCTATTGGACAAGTGTAATTCGACCAAAAAAAAACTTAGGAATAAAATATGACCATTTAGGCCCACTTGGATTAGATTAGGACATTTATTATTAATTTATTTAAAGAAGGGTTAAAATAGTTAAAATCAAAGTTTAATAAGTAAATCATTTTTAATATGGGGTTATACATAAGCTAAATTCTACTATAAATATTCATTAGAAAGATAAAAAGATTTCCTACATGATGGTATTTTATTTGTAATTTTTAGACATCATATAATATAATTTATTTATGACACAAAGATGATGCAATAATTATCTTATTAATGAAATATTGACATAATTGATAATATAAATACCAAAATAAATGTAATTTAAGACTTTTTATGAATTCCACTAATTTTCTAGGTTACTATGATATATTAGTGTTGATTTAATCAACTTGGTTCGAATATATAATTCTGTTATGACTTTCAAAAAAATCATATATCAAATAGTGTCAAAATTGACACAAAATAGTTTTTAAATAAAATATTATATTATTAATTGTTATTTTATTCCTAAAAATCTAAGGTTCGGCCAAATGACTTAGATAAGGATATATGTATTAATAATATACAATTTGAGGTTCGTTTGGCATGTTATAGTAAGTGTATTAACCATATAGTGAAAGAAAACAAAAAGACACGGTAAAAGTTAAATTATTTAACTTAGAGTTAAATCTAATTGATAAGGTTTAAAATAAGATCCAAACATGTATAAATTTGATTGGTTGATGAGATTACAACCCTATCTCATCTAAGCTTCGAATATGAGTCATTTTTGGAGGTTTTTAAGTGGGGTTATATTTATTATAAATTAATATTTTTAAGAATTCCTACGGTGCCCCTCTCCTCCCTTATAAAAGGACACCTCCTCCCCCTCCTCCTCACACCAATTTGAGCACTCAAGCTCGGCCAACCCCTTCCAAAATCCCTTCTCCACTTCCCTAGAAACATCCTAGAGGTTCTGGTCTTCCTCAAAGACCAATTCTAGTGCCCTAAGAGGAGGTCTCAAAGAGGCACTTCAAAGAAGAGGTAATTACCGTTACCAATTCTTTCATCTTTATTTCTTCTTCCACTTCTTCTTCTTAGGTTGTTTCATTATGAAGTAATAACATCAGTATCACTCATATACTGATATGTTATTATAAGTACGAAACAACCCTATTTCACCATCTATCCATCCTACGGAAAAAGAAATCACCGCGCGTGCGTACGTACGGAATACCGTCTCCACGCCGTGGTGTAATCTATTTTCCACCACCACCTTACATGGATGGGTATAATGGTGTAAAGAATAACTATACATAGTTATTACAACATCATAATGATTCTGATATATTTTATAATCCACTCCAATTCAATTCAATATTTATAGAAATGATATCATCGCTCGTGCGTACGTACGGAATACCGTCTCCACGACGCGATGAGATTCATTCTCCATGTTAACCATTTAAGAATGATTATAATGTATATATAAGAAATAATAATGAAATACATGACATTATAAAGCTACTGTATTTATGTATATATATATACATATGTATGTCATCTACTTACTTCCATTTCAAGACAATAAGGAAAGAAAAACAGCGTTCATGCGTACGTACGGACTACCGTCTCCATGAACGGTGTTTTTCATTTTATTTATCTATCTATTATATATATATATATACTGAATATATATGATATATAAATCATATTTTATATTCTGGAAGTAAGTAAATCATGATATAAGTAATAATGATGTCAAGAACAACAAGTCAAAACACCTACGATAAATGAAACGATTTTACCCAAAACGCTTCTTTAACATGGAATTTACAAAAGAACGGGTAATATAATGTCATAAGTGAACCATATATGATATCATAACAATGAATATGATTCTGTAATAAGTCAATGACATTATTTAAATCATTATACAGGAGGTTCGGACACATACGAAGCAAATTGGACCTAAGGTAAGGGAAATATCACAATCTCATTTTTATCCGAGATTGTTTATTCGTAAGTATTTACTGGGGTGTATTTTATCATCCACATCCATGTTTCATCAAAATGTAATATTATTTCCATCCACCTACAATTGTTTAAATCCATTTTTACCCTTCGGTGAGTTTTTAGTAATATATATGAAAGGAATCTTTTGTCGTACGAGGTACTTTTTGACTTTTCCGACAAAAGTACGAGGAATGTTTTTTTTTTAACTTATACGGCACGAACGGATTTCTACTGTTTTATAAAGCCTTATTTTCATGAAGCTTCCTCTAAAAGATTTCATGACTATTTTCAATAAAATCTCTTTCTTTTAAAGTTGCATGATGTTTTGTGAAAAGAAATTGATTTTGAAGAAGAAAGGATATTTTCCTCAAGAATTCAATTCAAGTGTTTTATCAAAATTATTTTCCATCTAAGATAATAAAGAGTTCTGTTTCTATCCATATTTTTACATTGATTTGACTATGTTGTGATGGAATTATGTTTATGAATTCCTTTATCTTATATGAATGGTTTTATGATGTCATGTTGTTTAAGAATCCCATTTTTATTACATGGGTTATGAAATGATGTATGATTTATGATTTTGTGGCACACATAAGAAAGGATTCATTAAGAGATGGGTGGGACCTATATCTCCCTCCAATGCATTGGGTAAAGATTTTATATCTCATGAGATAGACATGGCTGGAATGGTAGGTTATACCGGTTCAGTGAAACAGGACTGAAACGAGGATTACTCGATTCAGAAAGGGACTTTGTCCACTAAGATAGTCTTGGCAATGAGTCTTGACTAACAAGAAATGATTCTCTATGATTATGTGTGTATGCCACAATGAGTAATGTTTTAAGTTATGATTTCATTTCACTACTATGATTTATCCCATGTTATGAAATTATGCTCTCTTTTGCAGGTTAAGATTTCCAAAAATGTTATGTTCTTATGAAAATTATGTGATTGATATTTCCTTTGTTTACCCTTACTGAGCATTTGAGCTCACCCTTTTATGTTTTCTTTTCCCCAGGATATAAAGAAAGGTTTTAGGTAGAAAAAAGGGATGACCTTTATGGGAGATATTGAAGAACTTTCACCACGATTAGAAGATTACGTTCCGAGTTTCCAAAGACACTAAACTATTACGATCCTTTAGTGTGTGTTTTTGTTATGTACTAAGTATTCCGCAAATGTAATGAAATGTCCATGTACGTCAAGATATGGGTCTCTACACCCCAACATGAGGGTCATTCATCTACGACCAATAAGAAAATATCCACCATAGGGGTATCCTTATCATCAACCCAAATCCAATCCCAACCACTACAACCCCTGTTATTTATTCTACCAAATTTAATGATTGGATGTGACTGTCTTGATCAGACCTAAGTGCCAAATGAAAAACAACCATCACTTATCACACCCTCTTCAGTAGAGACATCCACAATGCTCAAAAGTAAAATTATAATGTGGACAATTCCTTCCAAAATTTAGTGGCTTACTCTCTACCATATGGATTCCCTTAAACCGCTCCATGAGTTCCTACCTAAATAGGTCCTCTCTGACTACACCAACCTACTCAACCTCACCCAAACCTAATAGTTACATGCTCCCACACAACCCAATCGCACAACCATAATCATGTGCACATGATTCAAGCCCCACCAAAACTAGGATAATGATCTTAAACCACTGATTATGCTCATTTCACATGTCATTTCTATATATCCGGAGCACCCCTAACATTCATCTTCAAAAATTAGTCACCTCACACACAATCCAAGGATAACTATATGATCATTGAGAACCTTTCCAAAAACCAAAAGTTCCTAATAATTCTCACCACACCACCATAAGCACATCCAATACCACTTGAACTAATATGGCCAGGAATCCAAAAAAACCTTTCTTCCCAACCCAACCTCGATCACAATAGCACTCCCAAAAATCCACCTCTTAAAATATAGTCATGAAAATGCCTATACAAAATCCTCTTCTGGGAAACCACATACTCTATGAAAATCAATCCAGATCCAGTATAATATTAGGTATTCTAACCCCCATTGAGTCGTCATTAGGGAACCTAACACCCACACTAACCTACTATGGTTTCCACACATTCATCAGTTAAGGAACAACATCTCCATCACCATATAAAATATTCTTGGAATATTCACAAGGAATATAATAAAAGGAAAAATATTAATGATTCATTTGAGTATAATTACACCAAGTAAATATATATAAAAACACCATATATTTTATTTCTAACAATTTAAACAATTAAACAACTATTGTTAATGAAATTTCAACCAAACATGAACATATATTGTGAAACATAATTTCTTAGCATGATTTATGGACATTAGATTATTTATAATGGTTCAAGAAATAAAAGATAAAAAAATTAAGAATAAAAATCCCCAATTGCATCTAAAAAGTAGAATTCGTGCAATCATAACATAAAAAACAAAGAACAAAAATCCCATGCCCTAGTAACCTAGAATTCTTATTGGAAAATGTGTTCTCAACACACTAGTTTGACATCAATCATAAGCTTAAACATATTCCAAGATCACATATCTCCCATCCAACCAAATATTAGAAAAAGTAAAAAATGATTCTTTTATAGCATTTTTAACGAGTTGACCCATGTTGATGAAACATGTCACCTGATCTAGCTCACAACAAGACCTCAAGTGCATCCCCATGTGATAGAGGCTTCCGAATAACATTAAGGGTATAATGAGATACAACATAGATATTATTCCCTCATATCATAATGTAATAATAAAAAAAATAACCAAACACGTCCACATCTATAAACATCCTAGTTTAAAAATTTACTAAAACTGAAGAATGATATAATAAATGGATAAAACCTAAAGTATTACAAAAACATCGTCATGCTAGAACACAATAATAGATTGAACAAAGGACCGAAAAAATATACAAAATAAAACAAATAAAAAAATACATAACGTTCAACTTCCATCTGCAAACCTGGTCTCCAGTATCTATCGAGTTGATCTATCCCAATTATCATACTCTTCCAGAGTGTCCCCACTTGATCATACAAAAATTGGTATATTCCCCATCCACATCACAACATGTTATCAACATGAAATAAGACATAAGGTACTTCATACACACCAATGTTCTTTCATAGGGGGTGATAAATTAATTCTTAGTAGTCCACTCACAACAATGGTACCTAACATCTACTGCCATAAACAGGTTCACACACACATGATATTCCTAGCTTAATCAAATAAAAAAAATTATAACAGATAAATGGGTGAAAATAAATAAATAAATAAATAAAAATCTTTAGGTTATAAGGACATAGTCAAAAATAGTCTTCCCCACTCTAGCAAGATTTTTAAGACGCAAAACACATGGATCACCACATCATATTGCATCAAGAATTTCTATCAGATCAAAATGAAGCTTCCAAAAATCCAGAACTAAAAAGAAATAATATTATACCATAGTATCTAACCCTAGGAATCCAATATAATGACATTCACCACTACCATAATCCAATAATCTATTTTAATTTTCTAAATTAGAGATAAAAAATCCATGATGAATCTAAAGAACCTATTATTGTATTATAATTCTTTCATCGCTAATTAGGATAATCATAGGATACATCAGTAAAATATTCCATAATCAATCCAAAACCACCATAAGTGAGTGTATTAGCCTCCATGGTTACTAAATCCTAGCTAGGGTGACCAACTAATATAAGTTAGTGCACTCATCCAGATTAACCACTATCTCTCTTGACATTTCAAATACAATATAATATGGGAGAGCATCAAAATAATCTTAGGGAAAATTTCAAACATATTAATATCGCAAAGGTATAATATCATCACCAACACTCATGGTAGAAAATACTTATACAACTAATATATAGATAACATAATATATGGAATCCACAATACCTCTTTTAAATCACATAACAAATAGGAAACCCAATAAGGGATCCTCTATCACTTCCAAACCCATATACTAATCCCATCACATGAATCCTAAGGCAGACACCAAATACATAAAATACTGTCAGGAAACACATTAACCACATGGGTATCCAAAATGCGTCCCTTAGTATAATCTCAAACTCTTCTCAACAATACCTAGTTTTATTTAACACCCCACAACGTCATCCCAGCCTAAATGCTCCAACCGATAAAATCCTCAAGAAACTAATCTATAAATTCCATAAAATATAATACTATATCCCTTGTTTAAGGAAAAATTTCAATAATATAGAACTATGCACCTGGGAATCCTCAAGTTAAGTCAACCATAAATCTCAATACCATCACATGGGCCACACTCCACACCTTAGAAAAATCTTTAAACCAAACCTTCAGGGGAAAACTCCTATCAAACCTCACCCAATACCAAATCATCTCCTCAGTAAAATATTATCAATATAAGGTCCTCACAAACATGTAATACATAGAAAAAATACATAATGTATTTCCTAAAAGTATAATTCTATCCTTAGTATGAGAAAACAAGCAATACGCATCTAGGGAATATTACATGGTGTATACAACATATAAATAACTTATAAACCCAACAATACACTATGGATGTGTACTAATACCTAAACTGCTTGTAATTCCCAATTACATGGTGTGTCTCCCTCATAAAGAGCATTCCTAATTCATGGGGTGCCTGGACACATTCCCCACATGTCCTTCGTCTATATACACAACATAGATATTGTTTGTGTACCTTGAACAGGCTTTGGACATATACATTATATGACCATGTTCCCCATCACAAGGTGCTTTTAGGAGTACCCAAACCCACCCCAAATATTTTTAAAAGGTGTGTACTAAACACACATATTGTATAACCCCCATATTATACCATGTTATCAACATTAAAAAACACATTTTTTGTTATTGAACTACACATCATGTGATAGGGTTCCCCCAAATATAAAATCTTAGTGAAGTCCCTAAAACACATTATTCTCCAAAAACACTTCAAAAAGAACGTCAATGGGTTCCCAAAACCAATAAAATTAATAAAAAATTAATAGTGACTAATATATGGGAAAATAGAGAAAATATTAAACAACTTACCTCATAGTAATAATGAATTATATTCTCGCTTGGATCTGTGTATGGAAGCCACTACACCTCAATCCTGGTTCGATTAGACTTCAACAAAGATGATCACCTCACACTACTCCCTATTCAATATAAGAAACATGAAACACAAGTATTACCTACCCTCTCATGTATAGAGGAATACATGGGGAAATAAAATAAAAGAAAAAAAAATTTTAAAATAAATAAAATTCCTATTAAAAAGGGTCTGAGCCTGAACCTGGAACCTACAATGTGTTTATACCTATTTTGGGTAAAAAAATCATATTCTCAACTCAACCAAAAAGTTGATTATTAATTTAAGTAATCATTCAAGAGACATCACTGAACAAAAAAATCAATTAATATTTATTTAATTAAATATTAAATATTCCATGAGAACAAAAATGACTCAAAATTCTACTAATATAATGACCTATGGTGAAACCCCAATTCTAAGGCCAACATAGTTGTTAGAACATATTTTTTAGATCATATTCTAGAGTAAATTACCATTTTCACTCTCTAGAGAAACTGAGAATGAAAATTCATAATTTCCCAAACTTTTAGAGAATATAATGATGTGGTTCATTAAAATGTTTCTTAAAAACCATTATAGTGAGATTGATACTATTAATATGGATCTTGACAGTTTCTTTATTACAATAGAGTTATCTAGGATGTGGTCTGGGAGAATGTTGGGATAGTGAAGGATTATTTGATACTAGTTAAAGCCTCCAAGTAGAGAAAACATATTTCATGGAGGTGCCAAGCTAAATGTTCATGTTGTATGAATTTTAGTATTTATTTTTTTCTTGTATCACATTTATTTCATGAGGATATTTATTTTTCCAATGTACTTTCATTTTTGGGAATTTCTTGCTTTTAATTTTCATGTTTTTATGAGAATCCTACAGACCTTCAAGACATTTTAGAGTCTCACATTTGTAAATCTCCTTCATTTATTTGTTATAATTTATCATATAGGTCTATGATTTCATGATATCAAAATATTTTCCATTTATGAGGATGGTGATTATTATTATTGTTTTTTATTTTTGTTTTTGTTGAATATGATGATGAAAATGATGATGGTGGTGTTGTTCTTATGCCCCCTAGGGGGTAGCCTAGTGGTTACATCAAGGAGGGGTCTTAGGGAGATCAGGAGTTCTATTATCCTTATATAATTTGTAGGTGTTGGTAGTTTTTTTAACATTGTATCCCCCTCAAAAATTATTTTTTATAATAATTATTATAATAATCATGTAGTAGGTCACATCTATAGGTGGCCATGAGGATGTCTTAGGTTTGAGTATCCGTAAGTTTATTTATTCATGTGTGTTTATATTTACATAGCTTTTAACTTATAGGACCTTAATAAATTACCATTATCATTATTATTATTTTCGTAATTGTTGCTACTACTTTTATTATCAAAATCTATTTTTAATTAAAATATAGAGATATATTATAAGGACTTTGAAAATTCTCGAAAAAAATTAATTAATTAACTAAATAATTTTTTTGTAATCTGTATTCAAATTAATAAAATATAATAAATTAAATATTACTTATTATAATTAATATTTCCAGTGTTACTATTTTTATTATCAAAAATATTTTTTAATTAAAAAAATATATATTTTAAAAGGGTTTTAAACTACCATTAAAATGTGTATTTATTTATTAGTAAATTAAAATTCTTATTAAATATTTAAATTAATTGAAAATAAAAATGAAATTATGATTATCAACACCATCATAATTATTATCATCGTCATTATTACAAAAGTAGTTGGGGTCTTACCTGAGTGGTAAAGTCACTTGGTTATTTTACATCAGACTACAGTTTGAATCCTATAGATCATATTTATGGGATTTTCTAGGGCTATTTATTACCAAGATATAAGAACATGTGAAGACCTAGGTGTGCACTATTATATAACATGATATAGGTAGGGGCCTTTGGCCAAAGATGAAGGGGCCTTTAAGCCATCAAATGGAAGACCTTGAGACTTTAAAATTACAATGAGATAGATATAGAGTGGGTTAACCCATGGAGGGGGGTGATAGGTCACTATTAACATAGGGTTATGTGTGTGTGTTATTTTTTTTGTTTGTAACATCCAATACCTTGAATAATATTATTTATAAACATTTTTTTAATTAATATTTTTTCAAATGGAGTTTTAAGCCACCACTAAAATAAGCAATTATCGAAACTTATTTTCACTATAGTTAAAACACCATCTAATTTTAATTTTATCTTAAAAACTCATATTTTATATTTAGTTGTTTTTTATAATAAACCACCACAAAATAATAGTGTTTATTTATTTTTCATTAATAATTAACAATTAAAATTTTTTATTTAGTAATTTTTACTAGAAAAAATTTAATAAATGCTAACATGTAATTAATTGTGAATAATAATTAATAATTAATAATTAATAATTAATAACTAATATTATAATAAATAATTATTTATAACTGATAATTATAAATTTGTTAAGATATAGTAATAAATAATAAATTTTGAAAATAGTTTTGACTTTTAGTTTTTGAATAAATGATATTAAAAATATTTTTCATATTGGTTTTTCCCAAAATCCATATGTAAATTATTTATCTATATATGAGGGAAGATGTTTTAGTGTAATTATATTTCCAAATACATATTTTGCCTTTTATTTTTCTAAAAATTATAGGTAAAATATATTTTTCTTAGGGGTTGTGTAAAAACTTGATGTGAAAACTACTTTTCAATGTGTTTTTTTAAAAAATAATATGAAATATATATATATATATATGTTAAGAAATATAAATTTAGAGGCATAATATTTTTTGGTATGTTTTTTTATATGATTTTTTAAAAATTAATATAAAATATATTTGTTAATTTTTTAGAGTGAAGACATTTTAGTGTTGTAAGATTTTTAAAACATATTTTTCAGGTCAATTTTTTTGAATGACATATAATATATTAATCATTTCTATTTTAAAGAGAAATAGATTTAAAAAAATCAATGGTAATTTAAAAATAATGTGAATATATCTCTTTCAAGGAAAGAGGGTTTTAAAATTATTTTATTTTTGCAATATTTTTCACATTGGTTTTCCAAAAAAAATTCAAACAAAATATTTCATGGACAAAAGATTTTTTTAATCTCATTGAATTTTTAAAAAATATTTTTCACATTGATTTTTTAGAAACCTAGCATAATAATTCTTTTTTTTGTGTATTTTTTTTAATATAAAAGAATTTTTTTATTAGGGTTTTAAAAAAAATGTTGAAAAAATTACTATTTTTTGAGGGAGGATATTTTTACTCTAATTGTATTTTTTAAAAATAATTTTCATGCCACTTTTGAAAAAAATAACCCCAAGGAATATATTTTTTGGTGAACAAATTTTTGTTATTATGTAATTTTTAGCATGTCTTCATTTTTTTTACATTACCATCTTTAATTACATCTTTATTATATAGATAATGATATTTTTAATATCATGATAATTTTCAGAAAAACATTTCTTGTCTATTTTTTAAAATATCATCATGAAAATTATTTTCCAAACTGATTTTTTAATAACAGACATGAAGAAACCGCATTCAATATTTTTTTATGTTGATTATTCAGTAATTTATGGGGAAAATATTTTAAATTTTGGTTATAAAATAGTTGACGTAACACCCCCAGATTTTATAAGATATATTCTTTTTAATGACTTTCATATATTCTGTTGTATGCCACACCAAGATTATCTTACACTATACGCAAGACTGTATTAGATGCAGTATACACAACACTATTCTTGGATCGTGTTACACACAATTTCAAGTTCATTTGATAGTAGTTATTCTACACAACATTGAGTGTGTGTGTGTGTGTGTGTGTGTGTGTGTATTCAATTTATAAATGAAATGTGGTTGGATTCTGTTATACGCAACAACAAAGGATTATTGCACTACATGCAACCCTGACTTGGCTTACACTGCACGAAATCACGACCTTTCATGATAGGGTGTATTGTATGTAATACCGAGTTTCACTAAACAACGAAATGTTATTAATATATTATATAAACTACATGTTATGAATAGTAATACCCACTCTTTAAAATTTTATAAATTTAATTTTTCAAAATGGACTTCATTTTTGGATTCGGAATATCAAAATTATCCTAGGGTGAATTTTTGGTATTTTTCTGAAAACATTCAATTTTTGATAAATAGTGAAAACACTAGGTTACTATTTAAAAACTGACATTTTATTTAAATAATTAATTATTTTATTTAAATTTATTTTAGGTAAAAATTGATACATAATACCTATATTAGTTCAATGTAATTCGTTGGAGTCATTTTATAATAATTTTAGATATATAGAAATTTTATGGAACTTTTCCCCGTCTTTTACTCACCTCCTAGGAGAACTTGAAAATTTACATAAAAATTAATTTTACCACTTCTATGAGTGGAATTTTGAAAATCCGAGAGACACGGATAATATCAAGAAGTAAAATTTGGTTCAATAAGATAAAAATAATTTTCGGTGAATAGTAACTTTTTACTTTTTTTACCACGGTTGAGAGTAAATAGGGGAATTAAGGTAAAAAATTATATTATTTTTACCCTAACACATGTCCTAGATCATTTTGATAAGTTTAATTCAACCAAAAACAACACTAGGAATAATATTTGACAATTTAGGTTCACTTGGATTAGATTAGGACATTTATAATTATTTTATTTAAAGAAGAGTTAAAATAGTTAAGAACGAAGTTTAATAACTAAAAAATTTTAATATAGGGTTATAGATAAGATAAATTCGACTATAAATATTCATTATAAAAATAAAACTGTTTCCTACATAATGGTATTTTATTTATAATTTTTAGACATTATATAATTTAATTTATTTATGACACAATGATGATGCGGTAATTACATTATTAATGAAATATTAACATAATTGATATTATAAATACCCAAATAAATGTAATTTTAGACTTTTTATGAATTAAACTAATTTTCTAGGTTAATATGACATGTTAGTATTGTTTAATATACTTTTTGGGAACTAATCATGTTGTTATGATTTTCACAAAAATCAATTACCAAAGTGTCAAAATTGACATAAAATAGTTTTTAAAATAAATATTATATTATTAATTCTTAAAATTCTGAGGTTCGGCCAAATGACTTATATAAGGTTATATATATTAATAATGAATAACTTGGGTTTTGTTTGGCTTGTTATAGTAAGTTTATTAACCATATAGTGTAAAAAAACAAAAAGACACAGTAAAAGTTAAATTATTTAACTTAGAGTTAAATCTAAATGATAAGGATACAATAGTAACCTAAACTTTTCTAAAACTTATTGGTTGATAGTATTTAGACCCATACCCAATTTATATTCTAAATAAATCAATTTTGAGCTATTATAAACCGAATATGACTTTATTATAAAATAATATTTTACGTTTTTCTAAAAGTGCCCCTCTCCTCCCTTAAAAAAGGGCACCCCTTCCCTCTTTTCTTCACACACTTTTGAAACTTTTAGCTTGGACAACCCCTGAAAATTCCTCTTCTCAACCTTTCTAGTTACATCATAGAGGTTCTGGTCTTATCAAAAGACCAACTCTAGTGCCCTAAGAATAATTTTAAAAGAGGTGCGTCGAGGAAGAGGTAATCTCTTCTACCAACTCTTTCAAGTTTCTTTCTTTTTCTACTTCCTATTCTTTAGTTGTTTCATTATAAAGTAATAAAATAAGTATTAATTATAAACTTATATGTTATTATAAATATGAATCAATCCTATTTCAACTTCTATCCATTCTATGGAAAACGAAATCACCACGCATGCGTACGTACGGAATACCGTCTCCACGTCGTGATGTAATCTATTTTCGACCACCACCTTACTTGGATGGATATAATGATGTAAATAAATAACAATATATGATTATTTTAAATTTATATTGATTATTAATTATTATACATACACTTCAATACAATTCCATTATCATGGGAATGATATCATCGCTCGTTCTTACGTACAGACTACCATCTCCACGACGCGATGAGATTCATTCTCCATGTTAACCATTCATGAATGATTATAAAGTATATATAATGAATAATAATGAAATATATGACATAATAATTATACTTTATTTATGTATATATATATATATATATATATATTTAGGTCATCTACTTAATTTCATTCAATTTAATAAGGAAATGAAAACAGCGTTCATGCGTACGAACGGGCTACCGTCTCCAGGAACGGTGTATTTCATTCCATTTATCGATCTATCATATATATATATATATATATTGTGAATATATATTATATATATAAATCATTTTTTACATTCTGGAATTATGAAAATCAGGATATAGGTAATAATATCAAGAACAACAAGTCAAAACACGTACGATAAATGAAACGATTTTACCCAAAATGCTACTTTAACATGGAATTTACAAAACAAAGGGGTTATATAAAGTCATAAGTGAACCATATATGATATCATGACAATGAATATGATTCTATAATAAGTAAATAACATTATTTAAATCATTATACATAAGGTTCAGATACGTATGAAGCATATCCGACCTAAGGTAAGGGATAATTATTCAATCTCATTCTTATCCGATATTGTTTATTCGTAAGAATTTACTAGGGTTATGTTTATTATCCATGCCCATATTTTCTCAAATTTTTTTCATAAAATGTTTAATTTTATTCCATGTATGTTTAAATTCATTTTTACCCTTTTTTAATTTTACCACTTCGTATAGAAGGAATCTTTCTTTTGTTTACCATACGAGGTACTTTTTGACTTTTCCATCAAAAGTAAGAGAAGAATGTTTTTTTAACTTATACAGAATGAACGGATTTTTATCGTTTTATAAAACCTTATTTCCATGAATCTAACTATGAAATATTTCGTTATTATTTTCAAAAAAAATCTTTTTCTTTTAAAATTGAATGGTATTTTGTGATAAGAAAAAGATTTTAAAGAAGAAATGATATTTTCCTCAAGAATTTATTTCAAGTGTTTTATCAAAACTATTTTCCATCTAAGATGAAATTATTTAGTATGATTATTTTTCAATTATAATGTCTCTATTATTTACATGGTTTGATTGTTCTTATGATTAAATGATATCCATTTGTTTTATTTGGATTATGTTATGATGGGATGATGTTTATGAAACCAATTTAATTCTTTGGGTTATGATGAATGATTTATATTTAATTTCTGGAACGAGTAAGAATGATTTCATTATAAGATGGGTGGGACCCGTATCTCCCTCCAATTTATTGGGTAAAGATTTATATCTCATGAGATAGACAAGGCTGGAACGGTAAGTTAATCTGGTTCAGTGATACGGGACTGAAACGAGGAGTGAACTCGATTCAGAAAGGGACTTTGTCCACTAAGATGGTCTTGGCAGCAATGCCTTGGCTACTATTGAAATCATATCATGTTCCTAATTGTTTTCGATAATTACATGTTTTATTCCCATTCCATTTTCTCATGAATGATGTTCCTTTATGATATATGTCTTACATACTTCCAGGATTTATGTCTTTGCCCAAGATTTTGATGTTTAGATTTTTTGTTCAAGTTTTTGCATTCAAATGTTTATGGATTGTTTTATGTTCTCTATGATTAACCTTACTGAGCATTTGAGCTCACCCTTTTTATGTTTTCATTTTCCCAGGATATGAATAAAGGTTTTAAGTAAGGAAACCAAAGGGGGAAAATCTTAATGGAAGATGTTGAATATCTTTCACCATGATTAGAAGATTACGTTCCGAGTTTCCAAAGACACTAAACTAATACGGTCTTTATGTGTCTGTTTTTGTCATGTATTAAGTATTCTGAAAAATTAATGTAATGTCCATGTACATTAAGCTTTGGGACTCTACAGTTGGTATCAGAGCGAAGGTTTAGTAAACCTTTGGAATCTAGGATAAGAAAACTATAGTGAAATTCTAGAGATATTTCTAAGGTATGTATAGGGATGTCCCTAAAGATAAGTATACGTATAGGTTATAGTACTATAATTACGGTAACGATCATAGAATTTAACCAAAGATGATAGATATTGACGGTAATCCCCCTTTATTATGTTTTTTCCTTAACGTGATTTTTGCCTCTCACACTATTTTTTTTGGGTTTTAGAAAATGGATGGAAACAGGAAGATTCACGATAATGGAGGATATGATGAAAAATGGAATGATATTCTTCATGAGTAACCTAATGAAATTGGATCTGGACTTACACATATCGTTATTATGCCTAATCAGACATCTCATAATATGATCAATAATATCAACTTTGGTATGTTTCCCGACTCATCTAATAAGAGAAAGATAGAGTTTCATCATGATAATAGAGGAAATAAAGTTAAATTTCTCTCATGTAAATCATGTGTGAAGAGAAATCAAGGAGAATGTTTCAAAGGAACTAGAATATGATTTGGGTGTGAGAATGAAGGACACAAATCTAGTAAGTGCAAAGGAAAAGGTTCAGTTAACACCATAGATAAGGATAATGGTATTTCTATGACATCAAAAATGATTAATTTTTTAAAATGTGGAATGTATGGGCATTATGCAAACCAATACCCTAAGGGAAAATCTCATGAAGGGAATCATCATGGTAATATGGGTAGTATTTATATAGATGATGAAGAGGAGACTACAAATGATATATGAGGTAAAAGAAGTGTTTAATCTTGGTCAATGGTTTAAGAAGGCAGTGGTATGATTGTATGTTTATTAAGAGGTATGTTGTATAGGTAATTTAATGGTACTATGGAATAAAGAAACATCTAAGAATTGTTACACTCTTGTTTTTTCTAAAGTATTTGAAAGTATATGTTGAATGGTACTGGTAACCATAAAAGGTTATTCAGATATTTTTGGAAAGAAGATGATATGCACATAATGAAGGGATAAAGATAAAATGAAACTTTAATAGTATTCATGAGCTCATGACTGTTATAAGGACAAAGTGATATCATGGTTTGAGTATATAGAAATTTTGGGATTTTGGTATGTGGAATGAGTTAACATTTGACAAAATTCATGTTTTCTCTAAGGATCTATGGTAATTCATCATTCAAAAGAATACATGATTAAGGTATTCACATATTAGGAATATGACCAATAAGATATATCCTATGATATATGGGAAATAAAAGATGGTTTTCACATTCTTGGTATATGGACTCTCTAGTAATATTTTTCTTTATACTATGAGATTGAACAGAAGTATTTTGGATAAGCCTAAAGATTGGAATGGATTAAGTTAGACATCAGATAGTATGGTTTAAGGCTATAAATTTTTCTATTATTCATGGAATGTTATAATTGTATAGTTTTTGAAAAAGGAAAAACTGTAGGACGGGTGACAACCCGTCGCGTCGGAAAAGGTTACGAAAATCGTACCCATAACCAAAGTGCGACAAGCCTTTAACACCTAGCACCGGCCTACAGGAAGTCCCTGGTTAGTAGAAACTAGTTTTATTATATTAACTGGTATGATAGATGAAGTATAAGTCCATTTTTGGAATCATATATGATTAACCTCACTATAGATGGACTTATGTATATTTGATAACTTTTTTTAACCTTTTGTTTGAGACAGATGGAATGAACCATCATTCTATCTAATTATTTGATAACACTTCATGGAAGAAAAAATCGACTTCATTTCTTTAAGAGATAAAGTGGAAATTGTTTAAGCCACGAACAACGGTGAGATTATTCTGAAATAAAGTAAGTATTTCTTCTAATTTAAATTCTTAGACTTTAGGGAAATGATCTTGAGAAAAAATTGTTGTCCTAGTGCCTTTATATCCGATGAATCAGATGGTACGTTAAATCATAACAAATATATAGCTTGTGATTTTTGGATTTTTCATAGCCATGTTCTCTACCACTCTCTATCAGAACATGATGGTTAGGTTTCTCTTCCATATCCATATTTTCACCTATGTTCTTCTATGTGGAAACCCAGTGATGAGTTAATTGGGGTAATCGTTACATTTCATACATTAGTTTCTAAAATTAAGCTTTAGTACTCCTTTTTTCAATGTGGGTTTCTATTAAAAAAACTTTAAAGTATTATAAAATTTATAACCGCGATGAATTTCGAGGGAGAAATTTATTTTAAGGGGGGTAGAATGTAACACCCCCATATTTTATAAGATTATTCTTTTTAATTTCTTTCATATCTTCTGTTGTACGCTACACCAAAATTATATTACACTATACGCAAGATCGTATTAGCTTTCAGTATATGCAACACTATTCTTGGATCATGTTACACACAATTTCAAGTTCATTTGATAGTAGTTTTTCTATGCAATATTGAGTGTGTGTATATATATATATATATTCAATGTATAAATGAAATATGGTTGGATTCTATTATACACAACAACAAAGGAGTATTTCACTACACCCAACCCTGACATGGCTTACATTACATGAAATCGCGACCTTTCACGATAGTGTGTGTTGTACGCAATACCGAGTTTCACTAAACAACGATATGTTATTAAAATATTATATAAACTAACCATTACGAATAGTAATACCCACTTTTTGAAATTTTATAAATTTTATCTTTCAAAATGGACTTTATTTTTTGATTCGGAATATCGAAATAAGCCTAGGGTGAATTTTTGGTATTTTTCTGAAAACTTTCAATTTTTGATGAATAGTGAAAACACAAGGTTACGATTTAAAAACCAAATTTTTATTTAAATAACTATTTATTTTATTTAAATTTATTTTAGAAAAAAATTGATACATAATACCTATATAAGTTCAATGTAATTCATTGGAGTCATTTTATAATAATTTTAGATATATAAAAATTTTATTGAACTTTTCACCGTCTTTTACCCACATCCTAGGAGAATTTGAAAATTTACATAAAACGTAATTTTACCGCTTCTGTGAGTGGAATTTCAAAAATCTGAGAGAGACGGTTAATATCAAGGAGTAAAAATGTGGTTCAATAAGATAAAAATAATTTTTTTTGAATAGTAACTTTTTACTTTTTTACCACGATTAAAAGTAAATAGGGCAATTAAGGGTAAAAATTATATTATTATTACCCTAACACATGTCCTAATTCTATTGGATAAGTTTAATTCGACCAAAAAAACCTTGTGAATAAAATATGACAATTTAGGACCACTTCGATTAGATTAGGACATTTATTATTATTTTATTTAAAGAAGAGTTAAAATAGTTAAAATAAAAATTTAATAACTAAAACATTTTTAATATAGGGTTATACATAAGATAAATACGACTATAAATCTTCATTAGAACTATAAAAATATTTCCTACATAATGGTATTTTATTTATAATTTTTAGAGGTTATATAATTTAAATTATTTATGACACAATGATGATGCAGTAATTACCTTATTAATGAAATATTAACATAATTGATATTATAAATACCCAAATAAATGCAATTTTAGAATTTTTATGAATTCCACTAATTTTATAGGTTAATATGACATGTTATTATGGATTTAATTAAATTTTTCTGAACTAATCATGATGTTATTATTTTCAAAAAAATTAATTTACAAATAGTGTCAAAATTAACACAAAATAGTTTTTAAAACAAATATTAATCTGGTTCAGTGATACATGACTGAAATGAGGAGTGAACTCGATTCAGAAACGGACTTTGTCCACTATGATGGTCTTGGTAGTAATGCCTTGGATACTATGGAAATCATATCATGTGATTAATGGTTTTCCACAATTATATGTTTTATTCTAATTCCATTTTATCATGAATGATATTCCTTTATGATATATTCCTTATGTACTTCCAAGATTTATGTCTTTACTCAAGATTTTCATGTTTAGATTTTATGTTCAGGTTTTTTCATTCAAATGTTTATGGATTGTTTTATGTTCTCTATGTTTACCCTTATAGAGAATTTGATCTCACCCTTTTTATATTTTCATTTTCCCATGATATAAATAAATGTATTAGGTAATGAAACCGAAGGGGGAAGATCTTTATGGGAGATGTTGAAGATCTTTCACCATGATTAGAAGATTATGTTCCGAGTTTCCAATGACACTAAACTAATATGGTCTTTCAGCATCTTTTTTTGTCATGTATTAAGTATTCCGCAAAAGTAATGTAATTTCCATGTACGTCAAGCTTTGGGTCTCTACAGTTGATATAAAAAATATGATGTTAAAATTATTATTTTTAATATTGTTGTCTTTAACTCTTTATTTTTCACATTGTTTACCAAACCTTTATCTTTATTTACCATTAGTGGAACCTCATAATTTACTCAGACTCTCTCAATGCATAATACCACTTGTTTAAAAAATAATTCTATATTTTCTATCAAGCTCAAAACCTCATTCATATATACATATATTTTCACAATGATTTTTATTGAGTGAATTTAACACTTGGAAATGAGTTATCAAAAAATCCTCTTCGTATAATGAGATGTAACTTAGAATATGAATCATGATTTTATATTAATATCTTCATTTCTATCCATTTCACGTATTATATATAAACATGGTGGATAAGATTTATATTAATTAAATATTTTTCCCTTTGATCTTAACCAAACTTACATCAGATCATTAATAAAGTAATAAATAAAGCATATAGTGTGATTCATACCACATTTTGAACCAACTGATATAAATTTTTATCATAAAATCAGGATTCTAAATATTTTCCTTGTTCTTTATTCTTTCACAGGATACTTCTTTTCCAAATGAAACAATTATCCTTTGAATCTTTCACATCAATATATCCATATAATCCTTCATCAATTTGAACATCACCACTTGTTATACATATTATGAAAAAATAATTTCAATATATTTTCATATCTTGAAAATAATATCGAATATCCTCACATTGTTAGATCAAAAAAAATTAAAACATGAACTTTAGGAATGTATCTTATTCTCTGTTAATTTTTCTTCATCCATATTTATAAAATAAAATTTTATATGGAATATTATAACTTTTTTATCACCATATATGTATTGATACCACTAAATACTTCATATATGGCTTTCACACCACTTATATTTGAAAATAAGCTCTATACCAATTAAACTCATTCATTACTATTTTCATTTAAATATTAAAAAATACACCCCTTGTTTTATGTTTTATATTTAATGTTAATACCACCTAGAATTACTTTGACACCATTATTTTTTCCATATCAGGTATTCAAACCATTGATTATTACTTTTATACTACTTTCTTTATTCTGATATTTCCTTTACACCACTTTTATTTTACCCTGCGTTCAAATTTGTTCAATGCATTATGCCCTTCTCAATTCATCCATCACATTAAATTCATTATTACCATAGATCATATATTCCCCTTAAACCCACAAAAATTAAATTATATAATATACAAATTAATTGAAACTAGAGAGAGGCACACCCCGAACATCCTCAATAAGAGGAATATGGTTGGTTTTTGGAGCCATACCTTTATTTCTTACTTGATTCCAAGACTTCAAAAAATTTCTCTATACAACAAAAATTATACAAAATTACCTTCATATGTTTTCTCTATAATCCTCTATATTCTTCCTATTAGGATTCAATTACATTGTGGTACTAATCCTACTTATGCATTCTACTTTATTTGATGCTTCACGATGACATCGTTCTCCATCATTCCTCCACCATAAGATCAATCTTCCATTAATATTCACCTCTTTACTTATGGTATCATTTGTGAGACCAATTATTTACAAATTTTGGTTCCCCTCATCGACATCCATTAGTGTTACTTCATCCTATTTAATACTAGGTGAGTTTTTCTTCAAGTGGTCATTTGTATTTTATGAAATCGGGCTAGATTCTTTCATCATCGTACATAATTATTTTCTTTTTCATATACGTTTATTACTTCACCAACCTAGCCATTGGTGTTTGATAAAACCCTTGTTTTATTCCTTCCTTTCATTATTCCAATATCATTAATATATTTTTCATGGTAACCAATTTTTAATCCTTCTATAATTGCCTCACTCATAACATGGGAATAAGGGTTATTGTATAACATCTCCTTGTTTTCTCATACTATAATGACTTTACATCAGAAACCAATTAGAAAAAACAAAGAAATATTCTAAAAATTAATACCACATGTATTAAAATCTAGGTCAAGACGTCATAACAAGTCTCTTTCCAAAATTTATCTCTTTTTCTTATACATACACATCCATGGTGTGTCCCATAAATCCATAGAAGTAACAACTTATAGAATAATTTCATTGTGGTCCTTCCATTTCAAATTTAGAAACAGGCTTACATAAACTCTCTAATTCTATATTTCAACCTTCATGGACTCCACTTACTCAAGTCACATTAAGAGGTATCTTTATATTTCTATTTGGAAATTTAAACATCCTCTCAAGATCTTTTATCCTTATGTCATCCTTATCAAATTGTGCATAAATATGATTTATAATGATACATGATTAATTTTTAGATTATATCCTCTATTAAAGATGTGTTTTAGAGGTATATGACTAGAATTAATCTTATTCTCTATGTACATTTATTGTTTCAGTTTGGGTGCATGTTATTGAGTAGATCACATTTCCCATCAAATTTTATACCAATCTAGAAATGGATTAATTCAAGGTGATTTCCACTTTCTTCAACCTTTTATGCTCCAAAACCAAATCTCATATGAACATGTAATGTACTCCAAAAAATGTCTACAGTTAATCTACATTTTCATTTTACATATTCGATGAATTTTTTATTTTTTAATGAAAAATATCATGACTGATGATTATATATCACTACCACTTCCTCTATCAAGTCAAAAACATTTTTAATATCCATGTGGGAATTAAAATTTTTAGATTTTCCAAAATCTATAAAATAATGATAGTAATAAAATTATCACCAAAATAAATCCAATTACATCTGTAGGTTTTTCTTTCTTATTAAGAAATTTATTATTTTTACACATCTTATTTCCATTTTAAATAAGGTAATATTACTTAGATTTATACACTAATAAATTTTTACAATCGGTTATAGTGTCTACTCTTGAATATGGCATCATAGTCTCCATGGATTCCTTGAAAATCTATAAATAACTTATAATGTTTTCAAAATTTCAAACATAATATCACTATAATAGTTTTTCATGTGTACTTAATTAGTAAATGATTGAAACAAAATCTTATATTTTCTCAGATAATTAACTTTTTCATTATGTATATCCCGATCAATACCTTAAAGTACATACTCCATTCCATTATAATAAAATAAATTTAAAATTATAAGAATTTTTATATTCCATCCATCATAATAAGTTCCATTAAACATAGGAGGCTTAATTTGTGATTCCATATGTTTAAAAAAAATTAAATATATTTAAAATATTGAACTCAAAATTAGATACTATATACTATGATATCACTCAATGGAACCCAAAACATTATAAGAGGGTAGGGCTGAATCAAGTTGTTTACCAAACTAAATTTATATATTCTCCCTTTATTAGATCATATTCCCTAAATAGGTGGAATAAAGCTTAATCTCATATACTCTTAATTTCTCTAACACCAAAAAATATGTCATTAATGTATAATTTAAATCAGAAAAGTCGCATATATTATACATGGTTAACCCACACTAGGATACATCAAAGGTGCATACACATGATGATGTTATAGTGTAAAATAACTCACTATGATCAATGTTTGGTGGATATTTTTTTGAGACATTCTATACCATTGATCACCACATCCCAATGTTTGGGAATCACTCACTACTCACCCCAGGGTCACATCATCTTATTCCCACTATACACTCTCATTCAAGGATGGATAAATTTTTTAGATGTGATGGTCTATTCTAAATTTTTAGGCATGAAGGTAACTTATATATAATTATAAAGTATAGTTTATCTTTACATCATCATGTTAATGACAGATCATTATTAAAATCCACTTCTCTACACTCCTTTCAATACCAGATTATATTAATTCATTATAGATTAAGTTGAGTATAATTCTTCCACAAAAAAACATAAAAGTAAAAAAAATTATGTTTAGGAAAATTATCTCTATAATAGAATAATATCTAGAAATTTTCACCTTCTTCATAAACAACCAAATATATTAATAGAAACTCCACGAAGAATATTATTCTTCTAAACTAGACTTTATAATCATATTATCTCTTCTCTTCACTCAAATTTATATGTATCAATTCCATTATTTATTAAAAAATTAAAATATTGAATTCATGTTACCTCTCTTTATCTTATCTCTATTCTCGATAAAAAAATATCTAGAAATGTATTCCTCTAAGTCCTTTTCTATGTCAAATTTAAAGATTAAAATTTCATTTTATTCTTAAAAAACTCATTATAATATTTGAATGTAGTTCAAAATCCATTCCATACCACAAATGTATTGGAATAATCATCATCTATCTATGATCCTAGATTACACAAAGTATACCATACCTTTAGTCTGAAAACAAAACAGCCTTTTACATTGATTCAATCCACCAAATCTCGCTTCTTATCATTAGGTATGAAATTAAAATACTTGATTTAATTTTCATGAATTTCATACACCACTTCATGTATGGATTAAAAAAGTCATGTTTCAAGATCCAACTCAACAACCAATTTTCTAGTCCATGACATATTCTCCCATGTTTCCTAATTTTTCATCCATTTTAAACATCAAATCAAACCATATCAAGGATTTTTTTATCATACCATGGTAAAAACCAAAATATAGTTGGTTTTAAAGTGAAAAAACATGTGAAATAGATTTAATCATTTTCAAATTCCCAATTTTAGTTCATATCTATAAGTCCTTATAGGTGGAATAACATACATTATGGAATGAATATGTCTAAAAAAACATTTTGGACATTATATGTAATAAACAAATGTTATATTTATTCCCGTTTTAGGCTATGTATTTACCATAAAATAATTCCAAAAGAACTATTGATTGATTTATATCCTGGTTAAGGCCTCCTACTTGTTTTTATTCAATCAAAATACCCCCCAAAAACCTTATTTCAACCTCAAAAAAACATCTAAAATGACAGACATAAGGTTTAATATCTCATTTCAGAATCTCAAACCACTAAAACTAGATCCTTTCTCAAAATAACTACCACACTTTTCTACTCTCTAAAACACTATTAAACATGGAATAAAGTGTCAATACATTTCCAAAAAAATATTTATAATATGATAAAAATTTTTAAAATTCACACTAGTGCATCCCCATTTTGAGTACCGCCATGGTATAGTATGTGCTAAAATGCTCATGGAGGTAAAGTATCATTCCCTAAAATTATTATTTTCTTCTGTAAATTTCTTCATAATTTCTAAAATTTCATAAAATTACATATTTTTCATAAATAAACATAATTAAACCCATATCACATTATTTTAGTCTAAATAAGTCATCTTTTATTAGTATCATAAATCCTTGATAAGTAAAGATATCATGGTCGATCTTCCTTCAAAAATGCATTTATATAACCACTATGAAGTCATTAATTATTCCAATAATAGTCTTATATTATCATACTCAAACTACAATTCCATTTATGTTAATTTCATGCAAACTCATATCACTATTTATGGTTCTAATTTATAAGTAACCATATTCAATATCTTCAATGAATTACTATTTATCAATATCTTCTCATGTCAACAAGTCCATCCTTCAATTTTTTTCAACCTCAATTTTCTATGAAAAAATTAAATAAAAACCCAAGTGATTACATCATTTTCTATGATTTAGATGGTGAATATGTAATGTTAATTGGTGAGAGAGATCATGATATTAGATTTTGGAATTTATGACATATTGTATCACAATTTATAAGATTGATATTGATTTTAGTTCTAGATGACTTCATGTGTGTCTCCCCATATACAAGAGGCTTCTGACTAGTAGATAGGTTCTATGTTCACTAGTGCAGAGACTATACCATCATTATAATTTCATAGAATGAATAAAAATTACATACAATATAATAAAAAATATAGTAATCATGTAGAAACTAATGGATTATATAAAATAATATGTGGCTCCCAATGTGGAAAGCAATTTCATTGTATAAATTGGGGTAGGTAAATAAAAAAACTGTGGTAGTCCTCAGAGTTTTTCCAGGTCCCACCTCTATCTCGATGCTCTAGAGATCAACCATCTATCATGATCCCCTTTCTCTAGATCATGTCCATATACATGAGGTCTTCATGTGCATTGAGATTCTCATGTAGGGTGTTGGACACTAATTCATCCTTAAAATGAGTGAACATGCATAAGAGTGAATTAAATGAAAATAAATAAATATTCACACAAGTAAAAAAATCATATTGATCATTTATGTGCTAAACAAGCCACAAAAAACCATGTTTTACCTGATTCAACTCCTCTTAAAAAGATATTAGAATGGTTGGACATACATAAAAAATGAAGGATCCAGCCTCGAATATTGTAAATAGATATATAGGGTTGAGGCCTCCAGGTCAGGAAATAATATGCCATCATACCCTATCAATATCTCTCAAGTTAGGTTATATAGACAATCATGTCCCATTATTTCCACACAATTCAGGCCACATAGACCATTGTTTTCCAATATCGTCTCATTGGTATAATCACATATGACTATCATGACCATAGTTCATACCACACAAGGCCATCATGCCCCATCATCTATCTTGGTTATGTCATAATATCACATACAACGACTGAACATTCCCCCCTATGGGACTACCAATCCACAATGGGTTAACCTATCACTTTTATACCATACATAGAACAAAAACAACATCTAATATACCAAAATATAAATTTAATAAATAACAGTTTTATATCAAGGGACACATAGCATATCATGAATGTGAAAAAATCTAAACATGCACACAAGTGATCAAACTTAGCATGGTCAAAGTACATAAACACACATCATCATATATTGATAAAAATCAGAAACATGGATTCAACATGGTATGGAACTTCCTACCTAAAATTTTTATATTCCAATGTCAACATTCATCAAGGAATCATCACTCAAACCATGTACATGTGTTCATCACCTCAATCCACTCACCAAGGATTCCTAAAATAGGTTCTATTATTTTATTTCTAAAATCAATGAAACACCACATGTGATTATATCATTCTATCTCGTAGATAATTCCAAATAATCATTTTAAGACATATAATGAGTTATTAATTTATTTCATAGATAAAATTAAAAATTACATATGATAATAAATTTCTCTCTCTATAATAATCCTAGATAAACATGAGAAAATATTTCTTCATCACTATCTGATAATTTTTAGATTAATGTCTTTTAAGAAAAAATTATTCAATTTCTCTGTAATTAAAATAAGATGTAGATTTACCATCTCTAATGAAAGCATGAAATGGAATATAAATTATTACCTAGGTATTTCTCCCTCTAAAAAACACCTCATCCAATAGGGAAGTGGAAACAATTGGAATTTTTATTCTTGGAAACTAAAAGAGGGCCTTAAATAACTCAAAAAAGAATATTTAGATCTTACATAAAGAAACTATGGGCTACTATAACTCAAAAGGATCATAAAAAATAAAGGAAGAAAAAGTTTTTCTATTTTAGAAGGAAACTCACATATTGTTGTACAACCTTAAAATCCCAAAATAAGTTAGTTACTTAATTTTTACTTTAATAATTTCATAATTTTATATTGATTAAATTTATCTATAATAGGATTCATGAGATTTAAAAAGTAGAGGAATTAATTCCCATTATTTTTTTCTTTTAAAATCATCAAAACATGTTACTAGTGTGAGCTGGGAAAATATAAAAATAGGGGATTTAATTATTTTTCCCTAAAATGGATCTATATAAGGGTTACAGGGGTTCACTCTTATGCACATCCTATGTACCACATGCATGTACTGGATTAACCTTACACAAATATTAGAAGCTCTAGCATACACATACATAACCAATAGGAAATTCAAGCGGCCCATATATAGCATGGAAAATACCCTTATGCAGATCCTATTTAACCTTAAGTAGCATATGTAAATTCTTAACTATCCTTACAATGATATAAATACCATTATGAAACACCCAATTTTCTATTATGTCACCTTTATAAACCTATAGTTACCTTTATACAGCCTTTAAAATCAGGGACTTACCATTATGTAACCCTTATAAATTGGGTTTTACCCTAAATCATGTAGGTAAATCTTCTTACATAGTTTATAGAAACATAAATTTACCCTTATTAAACTCATATAATTTTATATCTCCCTTTATAAAGATCATGATATCTTGATATTACCCATACATAGGGTCTTAAAAACCCTCCTTACCCTTACACAAAGTATGAGTGCTACATAAGGGAAATAATTTACATGAAAATTTTATTTTTAAAAAAATAAGTTTAAATTATATTCAAAAGTGGGTAATAAAAACATTTCAAAATTGATAATATTAAAATTATCTGAAACTAATAAACATTCATCATCAAGAAGTGTATCTAGAACTCTTTCTTGAACAACCCAAGACACTGAGCTCAAACATCTGACTCCCACTCCCACACATCCTCTTGGATCTGTCAATGCTACCAGAAGATTATAACTAGTGGTGTTGTCTTTCCTTGAATCACATTCTCTCACCAATATATAATCTACACAAGATTACCCTCATATGTTTCATTTGGGTTTAACTCAACATCATCACATTCTATAACATTAACAAGATCATGTGTATACCTCAAAATATATGGAATGTGGAACACATCAAGAATGCCTTAGAAATTTAAAGGAAGTTCCATATAGTATAACACCATCCAAACCCATTCAGTGATCTTAAAGGGTCCAAAAAACCACGTTTCTAGTTTCAATTACTTCTATAAACGATGATTCCCCAACTGAGGTGACACTTGCAATAAAACGTGATTAAAAACTATAAACATCAAAGTTCATCCCCTCTTTTTTGAATATGATTGTTTCCTAATCAGATTGATCACTAGATGCATCCTAATCAGCTTCACTCTCTTTGACTCTTCAAGGTCTATTGTACTGTACTAGGCCCGAAAACTACTACCTCACCCACCTCATACTAACATAATGGAGAGCAACACGACTATCCATAGAAATCCTAAAATGGTCCCATCTGAATAGATTCCTAGAAACTCTTTTTATAAGAGAAATCCACTAATGTTAGGTGATTGTGCCAATAAATATTGAATAATATAACATAATATCGAATCATATCTTCTGGTATGTGAATCATTTTCTCAGACTGTTCCTTTGTTTGAGAAAAGTACAATGTGCTCAACCTCAGTAGAGTCCTTAGGGCCTTATATCGGCCTTTCCAAAAGTGATACATGAAATGTGAATCCTTTTTAGAAAAAAATTATCAATGGAAATTCATCTAAGTGTATGATCACACTGCTACACAACTTTCCTAGATCATTCACTAAGTGAACATCTTGGATCAGTATGAAGTGAGCAACCATTGTCTATCGATCAAAAATCTACAATATAATGTTATGACACCTTGGGGTATTGAGTAACCCCATCAAAAACTCTATAGAGATGTCCAGTAACATCCACAAGGGAACTAAAGTGGATGGAGTAAACAACTAGGATACTGGTGCATTGCCTTTACCCTCTATCATGTAAATTTATAAAAAACAGTAATGTCCATCTATATCACATTCCATCAAAACATTCATATGAAGTCATGGTATATATTTGTCACACCAGGATGTACCTCCCATATAGAGGTATGGAAGTCCCTCATTAGATATTATATTATAGAAGTAGGGAATACTAACCTCACATGCACAAGGATCACATCGGCATTACCCAACAAACTCTTGGGTATTTAGTCACCGTCAATTAGCTATTTCTGTATCACAACACACTCTGGTTCAGTGTTATATCTATAATTTTACCTGATATAATAGAAAATATGCAATAATAACGGGATAATCAGTCATAAATACATGCCATTCAGAGGCATCAATCCTCTAGTTAGCCAACAAGATCATCAAGTTCCACTATTCCTCTAATGGCAATTCACCAGGATCCTAAGTTACATGCATATTACAGCTAATATAATCAACTATAAAATTACCTTTCCTAGGTAAATACGCTATCTCAAATTCAAACATATGTAGATACAACACCCATTTCATCAACCATAACATCTATCCCGCTATGTGAAGATATAACATTGGATCTTGTGGTAGGTTTAAATAAAAAACCTCTCACAAAATAGATAGTTTCATTAAAAATTTAGAGCATGAACCAGGACTGCTAGCTATTGTTTATGATTGGGGTAGTTCCCCTCATGGGGTAAAAAATTTTATATCCCATAATCTATTACCTACTCTCTATGCATTAGTATCACTCCTAATCCAATTCTTAATGCATCATAATATACTATATATCTGATCCACGTATCTAGATGTATCGTTACTATAGTTATAGTAAACCTCCTACTCAGATCAAGAAATTACTCTTCACACTGATATGACCTCTAGAACATTACACCCTTCTTCATAAATGTATTCATAAGTGATGATAATTGGGATAATACCTATATAATATTTCATTAATATCATGTTTATCCTAGAATCTCTTGATCTCAAAAAAAATTAGGGACTTTTAAGGGACCTCACTACCTCCAGTTTATCTATATCAAAAAATAAACTTTTCATAGACACCAAATTCCCCATGAACTTCGCCTCATGAATCTAGTAGTCACACCTATATAACATGGAATAAATTCGACATTTTAGAATAATACATAAGACTACCTAAATATATATAGAATGATGCTCCAATGTCAATGAGTACATAAGGATGTTTTCAATGAACAACATGAAAAATTATTCTAGATAAGGGAGAAATATCATGTTCATGATATCCATGAACACTTTTGGAAAAAAATGTAACCTAAATAGAATGACCAAGTACTCATATAAACCATACCTTCTCTAAAACTCTATATTCAGGATGCACTCCTCCCTAACTCATAGTAGGTGATAGTCTAATCAAATATCAATCTTTGAGAACCATTAGTCTCCCCATAATTAATTTTAAAGGTCATTTATCCGAGGAAAATTATATATGTTCTTTATTGTAATGTGGTTCAACATTCGATAATCAATCTATAGTCAAAGACTACCATACCCCTTCTTAGATAAAAATGTAAGTTCACCTCATGGGGAATTACAGAACATGATAAATCCATTCTACTCCAAATAATTAATCTTTATATTGAGATCCTTCATCAAGTCTGGTTCTATATGATAAGGGTGTAACGAAATGGTCTATGTATCCAATATGAGGTCTATTGTAAAGTTAAATCCTCAATTAGGAAGAATTTATATGATTTCAATTGAAAATATGTCCTTATAGAGATCTGTGACTATAGGAAATGTTTAAGGGACTTCCACTCTTCCCATAGAAATTGAAAATCCCCCCATCTTCACCATGATCATCCCATGATTACTCAAGTTTATAAATACTATACCTCTCTTAGTTTCCACCATCTTCTCATCATGAACATATCTCCCTTTATTAAAGTGAATGATGCATATCTCTGATTGCAATAAATGTGAGATCAGAATATTGTTATCCAATTCAATCATAGAATCACATTGAATGTTTTCATCTTTTTAATCACAAAGTCTAATAGATTTTAATAACAATAGAAAAATATAGGAAATTTTAGGAATATTTCATTAATAAATAATGCAAGAAATAATTTTTCCCATCTATTATTTAAAGGATGTTTTTATTTCAAAAAATATGATGGGAATGATATAGCCTAAATAAATCCAGGTTTATGGTGTTTATATTCATGTTCAATTTTATAAAATTCAAATGAAGATATATCGATCATGTCGGTTGATGGCACTATAATAAAACCTGCTTGATTACAGATATCATTATAAATGGATTATATTACACCATATGCATCCATACAAGGTATTATATAATTGTGGAATTAACTTCTTTCTCAATGGGTTACTTGGCCTATTTCTAGATTCCAACCGCAGAATGTGGGTTGCTTCACCTAATTCCACTAAGAAAGATGCCTAAAGGGTTACACATAAAGAGTATCAAGAATATCAGCTAAATAATATATTATTATTTATTATTTAACAAATTTAATAAATATTATTCTCACATGAGGTTTAGTAATAGGTCATTTCTTAACCACTTATATTCCATCACCAGTCATTAGATATAATATAATTTGATCAGAATATTTAATATATATTTATTTCCAATTTATACAATCAAATATTTATTTATTTATTGGTGAATAATACATTGATATTTATTTTTAAAATAAAGAGTCCTTATTCAAGGTCTGATAAATATTGTGGAGGAATGGCGGATCGATATTTTATGTCTAGGGAGAAATGATACATATTGAAAATTATTTGATTAAATAATATTTAATTTAATTTTTAAGTTAAATGCCTGTTGTGGAAATAATAATATTATTATTATATTTGACATGGGGTTATATATGCGATTAATCAAATATTAATGGTCACTTTTTCAAATATTTGTTTATAAACCCTAGAACTATTTTATCCTCATTATATTATTTGTACATAGAGCCAATTCAGTTTGTGTTGCATACAATGAAAAATGGATAGAATCCTCTCAATACCTAGACAACTCCCTCTCCATGAACCGTCTTAAAAATTTAGAGTAATATTCCTCCACCTCCCACTCTCGAGTCTAGAGAAATCAAGGAGAATGCATTAGAAGTGATTCTCATGGTGATAAAAGGTGAAAAAATATGTTTTCGGATTCCTCATGCTTGAACACAAAGAATCCTATTGTGATGTTCGTTGATTTTTAGAACATGTGCAGATCACCACTAGAGTGAATATTATCTTCATTCCTACAACACAATAATACTAAAACACATATTTTTTGTCATATCCATTAATGAATAAAGAATTCATGTATGTTAATTCTTTAATTAAATAAATAAATTATAAATAATTTTAATTATCCTGTACTTTGTTTCAATATTCTATCCCTTTTCTATTTTTTTATGATTAAATTTAATTGATCATAATGTTTTTCATTGTGTAAATCTCATATTGACCATCGATCATGATAATAATAAATGTTGGGCATGACCCATCACACACTTCTACTAAACCAAAAACCAACAAGTGGTATCAAAGAAGTCACATAATTATTTATAATTATTTAAAGATCATTTATTGATATAAAAAATTTTAATTTATTTTTCAATTCATGTTTAAAAATTATTTAAATATAATTCTAAGATATGATTTTTCCTGTTTCATTTCCTATACATCAAATAAAATAAATTAATTTTATGAATGAAATAAAATAAAAGTTATCATAAAAAGGTTCCAAGAATTTTGGCCAGATAACACAAGAGTATTGACCACATAATAAGAGTTACACACCATGTACAAGTGCTCAATGCACCAGAAATTAATTCAAACTGTGTGCACTGAATACCCACAGTGCATTTAATTTCCTACACCACATATTAATTAGGTAATCCCAATACACATTCATCTGGAGTACACACTGTGTATCCCACAAACACGACATGTATTCCATTAATCCATAAATGGGCTGTATATTTCTATACATGACCTATCTGACCAGTGACTATGTAACTCGGAGACCACATGCCATGTATCCCTTTGTACGCATCATTTACTCAAATTATCCAAGGTATGATTTACACATCGAGTACCTAGTCATGTTCCTCATATAGATGGGGAGAGAAGTACTTTTTGTGTATCTTAGTTCTCCACCCTATGTACATATTCCAAATTATAATGAATTAAAATTAATTTATTATACTATGTAAACCTTATCGGCATGTGCTTACGTGTGGTCATTAAGTTGATAGTACATGCAATGTGATTAGTTTTAATATATATATATATATGATTAATTAATTACTTTATAATGTTTATATTAACTTATCTTGTATGAGTTATATTATAGATTTTACTCAACGTGAATTCAATCATAAGACCTTACTGAAAAAGCTTGTAATTTTTTTAATCATAAATTTTATATTACAAATCATGAAAGTACATGATAAGTCATGCATGTAACATATCACAAGAGTAAACAATATATGAGAATTATACATATAGGTTAGATTTAAATTGGTATTCACCATGTTTTCTCCAAGGTACATTTATGTAAATAGTTAATTTTAAAATAAATTTATTTAATTTGTTTAAAATTATGATGGGTGATAATCTCAAGGAAATTTGGATGAGAATTAAATATTAATGAATTAATTAATTAAGGAAGAAAATTAATTGATTTGAGTTAGATTTATCTTAAAAATAATGAATAATAATTGAATACTAGTATTATTAAATATGTAATTTGTTGCATGCATGTGGATGATCATGAGAATAGAACAGAACATTGTATGTGATTTGTTCTATTTAATTTATTATTTAATTAAATTATTATACTACTTTTCATATCTAATCTTAGTGTGTACATACCTTCGTTACCATGTTTTATTTTATGTAAAACCCTAGTTTCCCTCACCTACGTGTGAGTAAAAGTATATATAATGGATAGATATCTCAAGATATTGGACACAGTTCATGTTTGGATTCAAGTTGAAACAAATACAAGAGAGATACATAGGTGAACATGTGAAAAACTATAACATAAACATTAATTAGATCAATGTATTTCCTCTAAGTCCAAGGATTAGTTTATCATCATCTAGATAAACTGTCCATTTATACAAGCTCATGATAATTCCACTTTATTATTTCATTTCTATCAAGTTATGTGGTTATTTAATTATTAATATTTTTTCCTGATCAAATGAATTAATGAAATTATTGAGCATGCAATATAGAACTAAAATAAATTTTCATATTCATAAATATTATCTAAGAGAAGGTTAGTCACTTAAATAAATCCACTAAATATTGATAATAATGTTATAAAGATAATAATTGGAAATTTATGCAGAAATGTATAAAATATGTAAATAAAATATATCAATTTTGTATAGCCTTATACTACATCAGTTAAAATAGAACCATACATTAATGTTCTTGTCCAAAAAAATTTGGTGTGATATTAATTATCGAGGAAATATAACTTGATGATTTGTGTTGAATTAACATAGTTCACATCTGGGGTTGACTTCCAAAGTAGGACATGGTGAAACTAATAGGTAAGGGATGAGGAAATCCAATTTACAGATTTTAGGATTGGGGAGTCAACTCAAAAGAACAAGGAACTATGAGTTAATACAGTTGGAATATGGAAAGCCTGCCTAAAACCATTAAAGTTTCTTGACCAAACAATGATGGAATAATGATAAGGGTAATTTGGATCATTTACACTATAATGTACAAGAAATATTATATTCCAAAGACAATGGTTAGGGCAATATGGTTTCGATAAAATATTTGGAGATTAATAAATAAAATATTTATTTATCATTTGAAATTTTATCAGATAAATTTCTAAAATTCCTCTCATATTATTTGTATAAATAAAAATAAAATGAATTCAAAGATATCATTATGATCCATACTTGATAAGTATAACATTCTCATTGGAACAAACTTCCCATATTAGAAAAGGAGCTTATGTGTCATCCTTCTCCCGGAAAGGAAATTGTATGTACTATAAGAACCAATTCATGATGTGCCTGGAAATGAGGCCAGTGATGAAGAGTTGTATATCTATGAGGAACATTTTAATGATGTTACAAATGTTCAGTGATTAATGCTATCATCCATGAATAGTGATCATTTGAAGCAACATGAGGACATGTATTCATATAGCATGATGTATCACCTTTGATATCTCTATCATGAGTAGGAGAGACAAGAGATATATGAGATAAACAAGGATTCTTTTATAACTAAGATAAGAGATTCTAAGATAGTTGGGACCCATGTAGTCAATATTATTGGATATATAAAATGATTATACATATTAGGGATCATATATTTATATGAGTTGCACACAGATCTCATAATTTCATCACTACCCAAGACCTTCTCTGGTTTTATTATTAATTATAATATTAGCAATAATGAGAATATTGTTTTTAAATGTCTTACATTTATTCTCCAAGTGGATAAGGACATGGGTTACGATAAACCTGTGGTCTTTATGGTGAATAAGAAAATTAAGAGAAAGTATAAGTGTCATAAGACTCCAAAAAATTCTAAGGATCCTGAGAACTGACCTTCTAAGTAGAGGAATATCCATAGGTATGGAAGGAAAAAGGATGCAATTTGTTTTTCATCTGGAAAGGAAGAAAACTAGAAAAAGAACTATACCTAGAAGAAAGAAGAAGCTAAATGTTTCTTTTTATCGAGTGTAATCTATCAAAATGTACACATTGGGTATTAGATATATCTTTTGGTGATCAAATATGTATCCAAATATAGGAACCAAGTAGATGTTGAAATATTTATAGAGGAGAGGTGGATTTGAGAGCTGTTAAAGGTAGTGGACCAACTTCTCTATCCACTGGTGACTACCAACATTCATTTATAATGAGAATGATTTTAGTTTTAAAATATTGTTATTATGTAAATACAATTACGAAAAACATAAATTTTGTATCATTCCTAGATACAGATGGGTTTATTTTTATATTTGAAGATAAAAGTAATTTTTTTATAAAGACAACATATGTTATGGTAAGTCACATTTAAATAAAGGTATTTAAATATGAAATTACCAAAAACCAATTATTTTCATTTGATAATGAATCATATTCACATGAATCATATATGAACTAGTTATGGAATCCCCATCTTGGTCATGTAAAGAAGAAGAGTTTGAAAAAGCTCTATCAAGATGGTTATTCATATGTGCAAGAAACACTTGAAATATGTCATGATTGTTTATAATAATAAATGACTCAACCTCCATTCAGCAGAAAGGGTGAATAGACCACATAGATTCTAGGATTGGTATACAATGATGTGCATGGACCATTTAAAGTAGAAGTTATAGGTGGGTATTCATACTTCATAACTTTTACTGATGACTTGAGTAGATATGGTTATATCTACTTGATGAGGTATAAATACAAGTCCATTGATAACTTCAAGGAATTCAAGAATGATGTAGATAATAAACATGGAAATACGAAAAATAAACATTGACTAGATCATGGTGGTGAATATATTAAATAATATTTTATCGAATTTCTATAGGAGTTTGGGATTCTATCTCAACTCACTCCACCTTACAAACTATAGTGGAATGGTGTTAGTGAAATGAGGAAATGTACCTTGTTATACATGGTAAGGTTGATAAGGAGTCCTATAGATCATCCATTAACATTTTAGGGATATTAATTAAAAACTAAGATATACACATTAAATAAAATACCAACTAAAATAGAAAATGGAAATCCCTTCGATTAATTGAGTGGAAATAATCATGTTTTGTCGTATACACATATATGGGGTTGTGAGGTGTTTGTAGAGGACTTTTTAGGAAACAAACATACACACTAGGGTAAAAAGTGTATCTTTATAGTTTATATGATGGAAATAAAGGGATACTACCTATAAAATACCTCAGAAAAGAATGTGAATTTCACTAGAGAATACATATTTCTTGAGAGGGAGAACATATTAAAAAGGGTACATTGGGTTAAATATTGACTTCGATGAAGTTAATGATCAAGATACACAATATTTCATATATGAATAAGTTACATAGGTCCCCATGGAAGAATTAGTTCCTAAAACACAAGTACTGTGTATAATCCCAAGATATGTAAAAGAACTATAGAGATATGGTTTTCTAGAAACCAAAGATGATGACTCATTATTGACTGACAATGATGAATCTCCCTCCAGAAAAGGGGAATTAGAGAGCTCAGAAGCTAAAAAATGATAAGATGTATTGAATTATAAAATGGGATCCATGTATTAGAACCTAGTTTGGGTTTTGGTAGATGGACTATTAGATTTAAATCCTATAGGGTGAAAATGGGAATTCATAGGGAAAATAGGCATGGAAGGTAAAGTAAATACCTATAAATAAAGGCTAGTGGCTAAAGGGTTTGAGCAGTATCAAGGAATTGACTATGATGAAACCCTTTCACAATTTCTCTAGTTTAAGTCTATCATAATTATAATTTATATAATAGATTATCATTACTATGATATTTGGAATATGGATATAAAAACTACCATCCTTAATGGGATTATTCATAAATATGTCTATATAACACAACCATATGGGTTTATGACTCTTGGTGATTCCAAAAGGATTTGAAAATTACAAATATCTATTTATGGATTGAAGCATTCATCTAGTTCATGAAACATTTGATTTAATGAAGCTATAAAAGAATGTGGTTTCATAAAGAATAAATGTGATTTATGTGCTTACAAGAGGTTTAGTGGGAATACAGTAATTATCCTAATATTATATGTTGATGAAATATTACTTATTGGAAATTACATACCATTATTATAGTATATTAAGGAATAGCTAAAAATGTTTATCCCTAAAGGAATTAGGTGATGAAATCTAAATTTTAGGGATCATGTTCTTTTGTGGTAGATCCAAGAGGCTTTATGGACTAATTTAAAGTAGATACATTAATGAGATACTAAAGTTATTTATTATGGAACAATCCAATAAGGGATTGGATCTAGTGTAACATGGTTTAAATAATTCTAAGAAAATATGTACACATCTACAATAGGATAAAGAGATAATGGGTAAGATCCCATACACTTTAGTGATAGGATCAATCATGTTTTCCATGTTGTGTACCAGATTTACTGTTTCCTATGCATTGAGTACAAAAGGAATATATCAAGAAGATCCATGAGAACAACATTGGTTTGTTGTTAAGTAAATCCTTAAGTATCTGATAATAACTAAGGATATATTCAGGGTGGTGTATGGATTGGATTAGGAGTTGTTCATCAGGGCTTATAGAGATTCTAGTTTTTTGATAGATCATAATGATTTAAATTCACAGTCTGGATTTTTTTTCTATGTCAATGGAGGACCTCTGACTGGGAGTAGTTCAAAGTTTTCAGTTTTCATTGATTCTATAGTGGTGTTAGAATATATAGTGTCTTATGATATATATGAGGATGATCATTGGATAAAAAACATTGTTGAGGATCATGATGAGGTTCCTAGAATTAAATACCCTATCATACTATATTATGATAATACTACATCAATGGCTCTTGAAAAAGGGACACAATCACATCAATGGAAAAAAGAATATAATCTGGGAATATCACCTCTTGAGGTATTTTTATGAAAGGGGTGAATTTATAGTAATAAAATTACCCATTGAAGAGAACATGGTGGACCCCTTGACTAAAGGACAATGTCAGTATAAGAATGAGTATCTTATGAGAGCTAGAGAAATGAAGGTTGTTAGCATTTGGCTCTAATTCATATGGGAGTTTATTGGATTTGGTGTTCTAGAACAATTTTTTTTGTACATTGTGATAACATGTATTTATAGATTTGAATATTAATAAACTTATTACCATGTCATGATTATTCTTCTACGTAACATATTAAGTGATGATGTCTTAGGAGTGGTTGTCATGCTAAAAGGTCATAGTAGTTCCCCACTATGATGAGAACAAATCAGTACTACCAAAATATTATTAAATATATGTTCTATAACTAGATAATAAATTTTTAGGGAAAAAATGACATAGGATATCATTGGAGGAAAATCATAGGACTTTGAGGAACCTTATCATAGTGTACACCGTTGGTAATATCCAGTGTAGGATATTATAAGAATTAGACCCACCACTAAGAAAATAACATTTATATATTTCGTTGGTTTTTTCTATCTATGGATGTGTGTATTGATCCTTATAATTTAATAATATTATTAATTAATATTACAAGTTTTTTATTTTGACGCATTGATGAAAATTGTGATGACATATGTTTTCGGTGAGGTAGGATACATTGGGATCATCCTGATTAATATTTCATTAGTGAATAATGTGAGATTTTTTTTTCTCTTCTTTTATTTAATGTCAGTTGATATGTAATGCCATTTTATGGAAATGATATAGCCGAAATTAATCCATGTCCATGGTGTTCTATAGAAAATTTCAATTTCCATAATGCCAAAGAAGGAGACATAGAGAACCTAGGTTAAGGGCACCAACGTGAAACCTTTTTTATTAGAGATATTATGAAAATGGGATTATATTACTCAATAAGCATGCATGTGATTTTTTAGGTCATTACAACATTGAATTTTTTATCTATGGTTTCCTAAGCAAGTTGTTATATGTTATCCTTGTACTTTAAGCTGCTTCACCAAATGCCAGTAAGAAAGAGGCCTAGAGGTCCACACACTGAGTGTATCTATATTCTCAGGTAGATAACATATTATTACTAATTATTTAACAATATGAATAAATATTATTCTCTCATATGGTTTAATAATTATTCACGATTTCTTGATCACAGATATTATGTCATTAGTTATTCAAGAGAATATAATGTGAGTGAAATATTTAATAAATATTTATTTTCTATTTAGATAATATAATATTTATTTATTTATTAGAAAATAATAAAGTTATATTTATTTATTTAATAAATAGTCATTATATAAGGTCTGATAAATATTTTGAGGGAATGGAGGACGAAGTTTGTAATTTCAGTTAGAAATAATATATATTGAATATTATTTGATTAAATAATATTTAATTTATTTCATATGTTAAGAACATGTATAGGAAATAATAATAATATTACAATTTTAGAAATGGGGTTATATAAGGGATTAAATAAATATGAAAGAGAACTTGTGAAAATATTTATTTCTAAACCCTATAATTATTTAAACCCTATTATATTATGTTTTCACTGATAAAATTTATTTTATGTTGTGAAAAATGTAATCCAGAGAGAATCCTATCAAGCCATAGAGAGATCCCTCTACAAGAACTATCTTAAGAATGAAGAGATATATTCCTCCACTGCACACTCTTGATTATATTGAGATTATGGAGAATTCATTGGAAGTGATTCTCATGGAAATCAAAGGTGAACGATTCAAGTGATAGGATCTGTCATGTTAGCACCCTTAGATTCCTATAGCAATGTTCAGAGATTTTTGGAACACGTGTAGATCTCCACTAGAGGTAATTGACACTTGATTCATATAATGCAATAGTGGTACAATGTAGATATATTGTTAGATCCATCAATGAAGAAAAAATTCATGAAATTTAATTATTTAATTAAATGAATTAATTATAAATAATATGTTATGATCCTGATCTTGGTTCTGAAGTTATATCCCTTATCTAGTTTATTTGATTCAATATCATTGATCATGAGCGTTATTATTGTGTAAAGCTTGGATTTATCATTGATTATGAAAAGAAATAAATGTTGGGAATTACCAATTGCATGCTTAACTGCACCAAGAACCTAAAATTTGAAGCATTAATATAAGAAAAGCTAGTATATAAGGTAGACATGATCAAGACCATACCATGTACAATAGTTAGTCCCTCAACACCATCCACCAGTGTCTTATCGGATGTATGTACATGAACAACCTTAGATCTACAGACTTGCCTCGATAAACATGAATCACTTAAGATTTCATCATCGGGGCCTACAGTTAGGGACCCAAAAATTTTACATGGAATTATGATTTTATCTATCTCAAAACTTAGTGAGACCTTGTTACTAATTCCTCTCAACTGAAACATTTAATATTCCGTATCTTTTTACACTTATGTCACATAATATCAATTATAGGTATGGAAGTATGGTAATTATCCAATATAGAAGTTTTATAACTAAGGGCCCCTTTCCATAGAAAAAGGTTCTAAAAATCCTCTTTTCATATCCTACTATCTTTTACCCTAATACTCTTGGTCTACATTCCTCTTATAAATACTTGAATAACCTCACATAATACTAAGAGAAGGTCCATTCATTAGTCTACTACAGCCCAAAAGTAATCCTATTATCTAGTCCTCCTTTATACCCTTCTCAAAGGCTATGGCCTTGTGAAAAACTTTTGTATACATAATCAGATAAACCCCCTAAACTAACATTTGAGTAATAGTTTAATGTTTATCTTGAACATTGGGTCCTTTTGAAACTCATTCCCAACCAATAAAGGAGTAAAGAAAAGTAAATCTTTAAACTAATAATAATATATAGATAAATTTATTAAACCCTTCTATATTTCTATAAACTCTTGTTAATGGGCCAACTTCATCATTTCATGAATGTACTACATCATATAGCTCCTTGAAGGTCTCCCAATTAAAACCCAACCATATCCCTACTTGACTCATGATATTCCACCATCTCTTAATCGGTCCTTGTAACATGATGGTATCCAAAACCACTCACCCCTACTCAAGATACTAGTCTAGTTCAAAAATTCACTGGTAAAGTACATCTAGTCTTTTACATCCTATGGAACACCAGTACCCTAGAATGCTGGAGGATGCTAAAGTTAAAAAACTAGAGCATGATTGATCATAGTCTTCTAAATGGTTGTTACTCAGGTATGAACAATCCAAAATATTCTTTCATGAATGGAATCTATAGCTTAAATCACCAATGATGGTACAATAGTATATTAGTGTGCATCCTCTTATACTATGAGTAATGGCATGGGAGCATCTCAGGCTACCTCAGTAGGCGGTCTCATCAAACGATATTCAAGGAGAAGTCTCTTAAGAAAATAAAACACCTATAATGTTTAAGAGTGATCCCAACTAGTAATTGGGATCACAAAACGCCCCTCATAGGAGTCTGTACACAACCTAAGGTATATCCCTCCTAGAACTTAATATTGTATTCATCCCAACATGTTAGTCACAATTATTTATATATAGATAAAACTTCATGCTCGAGTTCAACTTATTAATACGATAAAAGATATATTTTAATAGCATTGGAAACATATATATGACACTGTAGAGAATAAAATCTTTTACCAAATTGATAACGATATTCTTGGAAATAAATTAAGGAAATATTTTTTGAACAAAAACAATTATATATATGGCATGTGAACCTACAAGATTAATCATAATGTTGGAACACACCAGAAATCTCATAAAAATAGCAACAAAAATCCCTTCCATGATAACTCAGAGTTCCGTTACATAGGTTCTGGCCTAGAACATTGAAACTCCCCTACTCGATTCGCACAAAAATATCTGTTTTCTACTATGTCACAGTTTAGTCTAAAAAGCAAAGAAGAAACGATCCTCTAATAAAATTTTTAACACCCCAACCCAAACTATCAGTCCTCAACTAGAGTGCAACGTGACTTAATGTACACCTCCCCATATGCAAGAGGATTCTGAATTTTAGCAATGGTCTATGTTAATTATTCAAATACTATTCCATTAGTATCAGGTCATAGAAAAAATTAAAAATAATAAAAATATAATAAAAATTCATATTAATCTTGTAGAAACTAATATATGGGATACACATTATACAATAATAAGAATCTCCCAAAGTGGAAATAAAAACTAGAGTATAAAAGTGCACTTGGTAAATTAAAAAACTAATGTAGTTCCCAGATACTTTCTTGGTCCCACTTCTATCTCTATGCTCTATGAATCAACCATCTACCAAAAACCCATTTCCCTTTTTCAGATCTATATACATGAAACCCGAATGTACGTCAAGATGATCATATAGGGTGTGAGTAACAAAACCAAGTAAGAAACTACCAATGTGTCCTCAACACAAGTTGACATGAATAAGAGTGTGTGACATGATAAAAAATATATGTGTACTCAAGTAAGAAAATCATACCAAGATTCCATGTACTAACTAAGATGCCACAAACTAGGTTTTACCTACTTTGGATATTTACTGGAAGATATCAATATAGTCATAAGATATGTTGCAAATAAAGGAGCCATCCTCAAAGATTCTCAATATCCATACATTCCCTAGGACTATCATACACTATTTCTATCTCTCATGTCAAGTCACATAGACTATCATGTATTACTTCTTCCACATAGGTCAGGTAATATAGACCATCATTCCCTATTATAATCTGTCTAATCAATTATAACAATCATGCCCCTAGGTGAGGCAACATAAGTCCATTATTCCCCATTACCTATCTTGTCCCTATCATCATATCATATGTATTGTCTAAACCCACATCCCCACTAGGGATACTAAGCCATTATGGGTCCACCTATCACTTTGGTACCATACATAGAATAACAACAACATAGCATATCCCAAAATATAATAAAAGAAACAATGTTATCATATCAATAAACACAAATCATACAATGAATGTGAACAATCCAAACATGTATACATGTGATCAAACTCAAAATGGACTAAGAACATCCAAACACATAATCATATCATGATAACAATCATAAACAAGGACTCAAAATGGTAAAGAACATCCTACCTCAAGGTTTTCGATGTAAAATTCAATGTTCATCAAAGAATCATCAATAGAACCATGTATATGTGTTCTTTATCTGATGATGATCTCTAAATAATAACTATATTTATAGTTCCACATGAAAGTAGGAAAGGGAATATATATTTTTAAGTAGGGTATTCTTCCCTCATTAAAACACTGCACTCAATGGAGGAGAGAAAACTATTGTCTTTGTAACACTAGGAAACTGGAAGATTTCCTAGTATTAATCAAAGAGGACATTTTATATCTTCCATAATAGAAAAATTGTTTATTCAAACTCAAAAATATCAAAAGATAATTAATTATTGGTTCAACTTTTTTTGACTATGGACACTAAAGTATTGGTCCACAACATTAAATCCCATATCAAATCCATCTATTATATTATCCTTGAACCATTTATTAATAGTGGTGTGATTAAATTCATATATAATATGTGTCAAAATCATTATAAGAGTTATGGAATTAATTATAATGATTTTTGGCATTCAAAATCATCAATAGGAATTACTTGTGCGAGATAGGAAGAAGAAAACATAAAAATAATTTTTGTTAAAATATTTTTCCCTAAAAGGGTGTTTCTTAAGGGTAACATGGTTTACACTTATTCATATCCTAGGTGTCACATGAAGGTACTGAATTACCCTTATGAAACCTTTAGAATCTCAATACTACCATTCTATAACCGTTAATAAATTGAATTTACCCCTATGTAGTGTTGAAAATACCCTTATGAAGATTGTGTTTACCCCTACGTGGTTTATTGAATGATGGATATACTCTTGTACAACTTGTCTTACCTTTATAAAACTACTAGGTTACACTTAGATAACCCTTTTAAGCTCATTTTTACCTTTATTAAACCTTTAAAACCAAGTACATACACTTATAAAACCCATATAAACAGTGTGTTACACATACATATGCATGGTACACTTACATAGTTCATGGAAGTATAGAGTTAACTTTATAGAACTCCTATAATTTCGTATTTACCTTTATGTAGGTAATTATATCATGATCTTACCATTACACAGGGTCTTTAAAACCATCCTCGCCCTTATGAAAAGCATAGACGTTTCATAAGATTATTGTACTAGTTGATTTTTTTAATATTTTTATAAAAAAACACATAAATTATATACAAATGAGGGAAATGGAGATTTAAAAAATGAGAATATTAAAAAAAATGATTAATTTTAATTTATATATAACTTACAAGATATTTTTCAGCATGATTTTATTACACTACCCCCTCATCACAATACATAGTTTTTGATAGATTTAAAAAATATTGTTTCACTTATTTATATGTATACCCATAGGATGATGCCTTTAGAGTTGTGAGGGTTATAAATTATAGATGATGAAATATTATATAAAGGTCTTATCTAACACATTGTATCTCTTTTGGGAGAAATAATGTAGTTTTCAAAGAATTATGGTGGTGGTTTGCATCTCTTCATAGATTATTGGTGGTTAAACTATGTGATGATAAAGAGGTATTATACACTCTTAAGGAATGATAAAATTTTCTCCTAATTAATGGGAGCCAGTGGGTTCTTGAAGGTTGATATGTGGCTAGGATATCATTAGATGAGGCTTAATGAGGAAGATATTCAGAATAACACCTTGAAAAGTCAATATGTGCATTTCACGATCATTGTATTTCACTTCATAGTTATGAAGTAACTAGTTGTTTTTGTGGGATTGATGAAATAAATATTCCGTGTGTTTTCGATATATCTATAGTGTTGTTTATTAATGATATTCTACTGTATTAAAGGTAATAATAGGAGAATATAGATAATTTCATGAATATTTTATGGATTAATCATTAATAATATATATATATATATCCAAGTTATTGTTCTAGATTATTAAAGTGTATTTATTTGAGTATGTTGTATCTTAACATGGTGTGTTTATTGGTACTTAAATGATTGAGGTGGTTTTTTCTTTATAAACACCCATTATCATTATGAAAGTACATAATTTTTATTATCTTGATAGTTATTATCAGAGGTTTTATATGATTTTTCTTTAATTATGACACCTTTAACAAATTTAATAAAAATTGATTCATCATTTGTGTAGACTAATCAATGTTATGATACTTTTGAATTTATAAAGGGTAACTTATTCAGTGATCCTATACTTTTCTTACTTGAACAAAGATTCATGGTCGACGTTTAATGAAGTATATATCATACTGGTTTGGGTTAAATAATGATACATCAGTGGGGGGAAAGGTTATATCTCTTATTTATATGTAGTTTCTTCCCCATTATTGTATTTATACCATCTATGACCACAATAACAAATTGGTGGGGTTTTCTTTAAACCCTTTTCTTATTATTCCATTGTAGAGTACAGTATGGCCTTTTGAAATTGTAAGAGGCCACAATATATTTTCTCTCAACAAGATTTCAATTTTCATTATTAGTGTTAAATGGAGTTCTTATTTGTTTATAATATTGTGTTATTTTATACTATTGGATAGGTAATATAGTGATTGATTCAAAGATAATGAATACAAAAATTGATGTGGTTCATGAGGCTGGTGATGTGTGGATGATGATGGATGATTTAGTAATTTAAATCTATGTATAGAAGAATTCAACAGTTGATCTTAACTATATCAAATAAAAACATATTCCTATAAGTTTTAGTTGATAGAGAAATATCATCTGGTGGATCCTATGTTAGAGTTCTAGAGAGAGAACATAATTTAAAAATATTATCTTGAGGGGTGAACAAAGGATATCCAATAGTGGGTGTTTTTAAGGGATCTTAATAATTCAATAGGTGATGAGGGATATAGTTCTAAATTAGTTTCATAGTTTACATATGGTAGTGCATCATAGTATTTCTATGTGGTATAATTCATTAAAGGGAAAAATTTGGTATCTTAATTCATTACTGTCAGTGGTGGAATATTTATATGGATATATTTTCTTTCATTTTGTGAAAGAAAAACATCAAGAGGCATCTAGTCAATTTAATCATTTAAAAGTTCTTTAATATAAGTGGGAGTTCATTTATATAAACATTGTGAAATTTTTTCCTTGATATTTCCAAGTATATGATTCCATTTGGGTTACTTTGGATCAATTTATAATGTTTTAACATTTCATAGTAATCAAGGAGTTAAGTGTACAAATTCTTTGGTGAGGCATTATGTAGAAGTGGTGTCAAGGCTTCATGAAGCTCCAAGGATGATAATGTTATATTAAGATAATAATTGAACCATATTAGTTTAGAAATAATTTATGTGTTCTTTTTGTTTTTTGTTTTTTTTGTACAACCACATTCAATCCTCATATGGATTGTTAAATGGAAAAAATGATCTAAATGTCATAGGAAACATTGTGTGTATGATTCATTGATTTTAGAGGATCATAGGTGAATCACTAAACTTGTGTTTAGTTTTATTATAAAAATATTTATCACTAGACCATTGGAATAGTATCATTAGATGAATTTTATAAGTGGAATTATATAAAACAATTTTATTGGATTGAGGTTTAAGAGTTAGTAATAACTAGGATAGATTTTGTGGAGAGTATGGTAGAGAAATTCTAGGTGATTAAGTAAAAGATAATTACTACTATGATTTTTTATAAGACTTATATATATCACAGGAAGAAAACTTTAGAGTTTTAGGTTAGTAACAATGTGATCTTGATGATATATTATATTCATTATATGTGAAGTTTCAGTAGAGGTGGTAAGATTTCTCTATGGTTTATTAGAATTTTTTAGGTATTAGATATGTTCGGTAAGGTGAAATACATGTTTTTTGCTTCACCTAAAATATGTTGAACCGATGATAATTACACTAAGACTCAAGAGGGTGTCAATTTAGTTATTGAAATTTTATTTTCTTAAAAAACCACTTTAAAATAAGATTAATTATGATATTTTGTTTACACATGAATAAATCATAAATATAAGAATAAAGAAAATATATTAGACACTGGAGATTTATAGTGGTCTCAGGAAAAGAAATACCCTAGTCCACTCTATCAATACTCAACTCCAAGATCATGGTGATTTTAAATAGACAAATCCTTTTACCATGGACCACTAGTCCTTTTTCTAGGGTTTTCATGTCTAATTGTAAGAAGCCAACACTTGTTAAAAAATTAGGAGATTTTAATCGAGCTCCAATAAGGATTTCAAATAAAATCCTTCAAGGTTCTTTTATAGATAACCTTCACAATGAGAAATATAGTGAACATATATTTTAAAAATGAGTCTCAAAACAATAAGATACAACTAATAATAGAGATAAAATATTGAGGAGATACGATAAGAAGGAAAAACATCTTCAATAGATTATTTTGAAACATCAAGACAGATCATTGAAGTGCCACTATAAAAATTGAAACTTCTTTTTCATGTTTTAATGTAAATAAAGAAGATCACAGAGATCTTTGAGATATTTTACTGATGATATTGAATGTGTCTCTATTATTTTCGGTATTCTATTCCTCACATAAACTCAAGAAATCATGAAGAACTCATCTCTTTAACCTGCATCCTCACCACCATAAAATATGGGCTTAGAATTAAATTCCAAACACCCATTTCTTATAAATACCTCTACAATAGTACTAATAATTAAATTATACTTGAACATTTTTATTTTTTTTTGGTACTTGAGACTTTTTATAATAATTTATACCATAAATAAGTAATCTAACATTCAATTCAGGAAAAAACACATTATTTTTTGCTAAAGTTTACAAATTGTAATAAATAGAAGGTTGCATATCAACCTAAAAAATTTTGGGTCACCAAATTATCAAATTATAATGATTTTAATTCATGTAGCTGATTGATCAGTGTAACTATTCTTCACATTCCCAAATTATCCATGTAGAAAAATTGTGTAGGTGTTTGATCTAAATATCAAAATTTCTTCACATAGGATTTTTTATCAAATAGCAGAATTGGATATAAGAAAAGGAATTATGTATCCATTTGGAACCACATAACCATTTTCACCACATATCTAAGTCATATAGTTGATTACTCCATGTAACTGATTAACATATCCCTTGGATCGATATAACTGATTGCTCACATAGATGATCGATCGATGTAGGAGATTTCCACATATCCAATTTCATGATGTAACTATTTCACATAGGTGTTTCCTTAACATAGCCTATTGATGCAGATTAATTCTCGATGTATTCATTTTCTACATAGTTGGATGTCTGATGTATTCGATTTTCCATATTTTGGAAAATATACATGATACTTCCAGAACAAGATGATTTCCACAAAATGAACTAAAATAAATATAAAAACATAATGAATAAACTTATGAATGAATTAATTAGTAACATATTAAGGGTATTTGATATAATCCAAAGCTAAAAACCATGGTACTTGTTGGAACAACATTAGTAGTCCAACAATATACCAATTTTTGTTTATCAAAAAACCCATAAGATATTAAACATGAATGTTTTAAATGGTTTTATAGGATTTTTGAAAAAAAATGATACAAATATTTATTTTTAAAATTTGGAATTTATCCTTTTATTCTCCCCCTTAATTATATGTTTCTAAACCCCTTTTTGAATCTTGTTCCATTTTATAGGACTCCACTCCCCTTGAGAAAACATCTCATCATTTTATTAAAATTATCCCTCTTTTGTGTTATTAAAGAGGAAGGTTAATTTGAGAAAAAAAATTGTTAACTTATAACATATATTTATGAAGTGAATAAGCATTGTGTATAAACTGAATGAGAATTATCACAATGCATTAAATTCAGTAAAGCGATAAAGAACAGATAAATAAAGAAATAAAAACATTAAAAGAAAAAAATAATTAAGAACCACATCAAATAAAATAAATCACTATGAAACACATAATATTTAAATGAAGATTAATTTTATTAATTATTAATAATGATACAAAAATAAATTTACTCAGCACCCAATAATGTTATACATATATGAAAAACTAGTCAGAAGACTCATTCAAATAGACATAGACATACTAAGAATGTCATTTTAGTGGAGGTATCTTGAAATTAGAAGATGTATAATAGTTAGTATAAGGGTTCATCACGAGAGACAACATTGAATTCCAAATCTCTAAAGTATCATGAGTTTCAAATCTGACTATTGATCTGTATCATGGATCTTGAGTAGTTTAGTAGAGCATTTTTTCAAAATTTCTTGAAGATATTTTGAAATCATTTGATCCTATAGAATGAAAATCGAAATTATTTATAGGTTTTGAAGATTTATCTTCTTGACTTGTTCTCTCAATATCTAAGGCATCATCCACCTATTTCTTCCTTAAAACTAGGGAGATAATCCTTCCAAAAGGGTAATAGTTAAACTTACCTTTCCCTTTACAACAGTGAATCATAAAAGGCATCATATAACATGCAATATTAAACTTAAAACTATTAATAAAGAAATATAAGACATAAATTTCCTAAAATAACACCTTCTCCATTTCTCAAACTCTCTAGGAAATCATAGTCTATATAAACTTACCAAGGACGTTCTATTTACTTTCGAAATACATAAAAGAATTCTTCTCAAAATAAGAGGTTCCAAATAGGAACATGAAAACCCATGTTTGTCCCAACAAACTCATATCATGAAAAGTATTTCTAAATATAAACTCCACATCATGGTGACAATAAAATATTTTCACAATTTCAATTGAAGAAACGAGTATGACATTGCCATCAAAATTTTATGACAACATGTCCTCTACTTCACCAAACTATAACTCTACATTCCTCATGAAATCATTGACTAATTACTTAGAAATAAATCCCAACTTAGTTTTATCAAAAAAGAACTCCCAACCCTTGGAATAAAATAATGTATTTATAAAAATATATTTCATATTATGCCAACCTATGTCGATAACTTTTCCAGCTTTTACCATGCATGACGCATTGCCTCACTTAGCATTCTTGGATGAATTTAAGCTTCTGTCATCTCCATTCTTGGAATTTACCTTTGTAGAAGGTTATAATATATTAAAAAGTGAATGAAGTTATAACCAAGATATATTAATGTGGTAAGGGCTGATGGTTCAGATTTTGGAAGAAGAAATGTATGCTAAAGTAAAATGGTTTGAGAGCTGATTGGAATTTTATGTGATAGAACCGATTTAAAAAGTGGGTACATATCCAATTTAGGATTCGGTACGATTCTAACTTAAAATAAAATAAAAATAATGAAAATGAAATATGTTTTCAAAAAATTACATTAGATTTAATCTAAATGAAAAAACAATTAAGCAATTAAACAGGATGGACTCACTTACTTTTTTATAAATAATTATAATACTAAGAAATTAATATTTAATATAGGATTTGAAATTAAAATAAATAAAATCACAATATGATTTAAATTAAAATAACCTAAATTCTATTTTAATAATATCAAAATGATCTCAAGTGAGGATATTAGTAAAAATATGTGATAATTGGTTCTGTGTAGAGATAAATTCAAGAGCAATATCTCCATTTTGAGTGTGATATCACAAGAAATGATCCCTTATGACAATATTATTTATTCTAGGATGATGAATTGGATTATTTTAGATTTTTATATCACTAGTGTTATCAAATTTTATTGATACATGATTATAAATAAATCCCAAGACCATCAAGGTGTGTTTCCTCCACAACACTTATGTATAGAAACTACCAGTACCTATATATTCTAATTTGGTAGTTGATAACGAAACTAAATGGTGTTTCCTACTAGACCAAGATACTATGGATTTAGCTAGAAAATTTAATGTTACTATGGTAATCTCCCTATCTAGTATACATCCACCAAAGGCAACCTCTTAATATGAATTCAAATAAAAGTAATAGGTTTTTTGAAAAAGAAAGGAAAGATAAATTGTTCATTTTAAGTGTATTAAAACCATTTTAGTATATTTAAAAGGATATTACATGGGATTTAATGATAATATAGTACATATGTGTACTTCAAACATGAGTTATGGTCTACTAGTAGCCAAATAAAATAGACTCTTAATTATTACTCTATATATATTTTTGTAAACTAGTTTCCCAACTTCATATACATAAAGCTTTTCATTATAACTCATAGGAGTTGTATTTACTTTAATTCTTTCAAATCCAAAACCATTTAAGTATGTAAAGTATGTATTTATTTTTATTGAGCATATTCCAAAATTATTTTGGATAAATCATAAACCCAAAAAATAATTTAACTCACCCATCATGATTATTTTAATTTTTTCATGAGTTTTGAGAATTCATTACATTGCTTTTTATTTGTAGAAAAAAATTAATATCATCAACATATATCCAAACAAACAAAATATCTGAATATGTAGTTTATTTAAAAAATGTAGAATTTGAATCTCCCATTGAAAAGATATTTGAAAAAAGAAAATAACTTAAACATTCATACCATGCTCTAGGTTATTTTTTAAGTATATAAAGAGACATGGTATGTTTGAAGAATAAATTTAGAGAAAGATTATTTTCAAAATTATGAGGTTGTTCAACGCATAATTTCTCAATAAAAATCATTTAGAAATAAATATTTTATGTCCCTATGAGAAAATTTGAAATTAATGTGTGATTCATAGGATAGGATAATCCTAATGGATTATAATCTATCTATAGATTCAAAGGTCTCTTTATAATATATAACTTTTTCTTGGTTATATACTATAGAAACTAGTATGTTCATATTACTTGTAATCAAACCATGATCATCATTTTTATTCCAAAAAAAATATTTTTTCCCAATAACACAATAGTCAGAGGTTCTATTATCTAATTATTGTACCATGTTCCAATTGAATTGGTTTAATTATTATTGAATTTCTAAAACCCATATAACATCAACCGAGGAATCCCATATAGTATTAGGTTCCATTTTAGATAAAAATGAAGATAATTCTACTATATTTTCTACACTACTTATAGTCTCATTACCTTTATATTAACTTCCTATAAATATTTCTAAGGGATGGTTCTTTAGAGTTATAGGTTTTTTTGGGAGAACTCTTTCTGTTTCACTAGTATCCATCCTTTCAGGATTTGGTTCACCAAAATAAATTTCCAAATTATCATAATTTTTACTATCAAAGAGTTCTTCAGGTTTTTTTTTCAGAAGAATTTGTTATCTCATCAACTTGAGTCACCTTGATATAAAAAGGATAACTTTCATCAAATTTCAAATGATTTGATTATTCAATAATCATTGATATTCTGTTAAAAATTATATATATCATATATGTAGTATAATTACCATGTAATATTCCTTAATTAGACTTTGGATCAAATACACCAAGATTATTCTTAGTGTTTAGAATGTAAACCATTCATCGAAACACATTAAATTATAAAACATTTTCCTTTATATTATTATATATCTCATATGATTATTTCTTTAAAATAAACCAAATTAGAACTCTATTTATGAAATAACATGATACATTCATAGCCTCATCCCAAAAAATGAGTGGGAAAGTTATATTTACATAACATTATCCAAGAATATTTTGTAAATTCCTATTCCTCCTCTCAACAACACCATTCTTTTGGGGTTTCCTAGGGGGTAGAAAATGTATTCAGGATCCCATGTTTTGAAAAATAGGAATTAAACTCAAGGATTTTGAATTATCCACAATGATCACTTATTAAAGAAATAATTTTAGGGTGTCTTTATTTTTGAATGAATTTAAAAAATTTATAAAAAAAGAAAAAACATCTCCCCTAACACTAAAAAAGAAAACCTAATTAATTATAAAGAAATCATCAACTAAAATATAGATAGAATATTTTCCCCTTAAGATTTAAAATATACATTTACCAAAAAATAATTATGTATAAGTTATAGGGGTATATAAGTAGCAACATCATTATTTGTATTATAATATGGATTGTGTTGATTGACCATTTGGAATGAATCCCATGGTTTATTTTTATTCAATTTATGTTGATGTAAGTCTGAAACCAAAATATTTTTAAACATTTCTCAAAGAATAAACATTAAAATTTACTAGTCTTTTATTAAAAATATAATATTTTTTTTTAACATTTAATTAGTTCACTTTTTGTTTAATAAAAAATAAAAATCTAGAGTAAAAATATTCTCTAATATATGTGCCTTTAATTTAAGAAGTTTATCTTTGATGATAGAACATGAATTATTAGAAAAATATATAGAATAAACTATATAGAAATTCATGAAGTAATTATCAGATTTTACTTCAATACATTTACATATTGAACTTTTTTTGTTGAGTACTAATCTTAGATTACTAACATTTCCAACTACTATAATTTTTCCTTCAGAATTATCCCCAAAAGTGACATAATGTCCATTTGTTTTTTATAATGAGTGGAAATGAGAAAAATCCGTACACATATATCTTGATCATTCAATTTACATATACTCTTTATTATTGTCTCTATTAGGATTTTTTTCTTCATTTGAGTGTCCCAAAAAGAACATATTATCCTTTTGATTAAAAACTTCATCTTCTGAATTTGAAAATGTATCATCACTAAAATCCTCAGAAGAACTCTTGGTTTATTTTAGATATTTATTGTATATATTCTTATATCCATTTTTTTAGAAATAAATTTTCTTATAATTTTTTTTTCATCTAAGGGTAGTCGAGATTGATGAGACTGAGATTATTACACTAATAGAATCTAGCTTATTTTGAATTTCCCTCAAGATTCTTGTACTTGTTGAAGTGTTTTATAAATCCAATTCTAACAATATAGGACCTTTATAAATTTCTTGCAAAATGATAAATTTCACTATCCAAATCAGAAATATTTTAGGTATCTTTATTAGTTTAATAAACTAATTATATTTCAATTGTTTTTTGCATCTTTTAAATTTTATGATTTCAATGAATTGTTATCATTCTTAATCAGTCCATAATCTCCAACATTATCTTTCATGTTATCTTTGTACATCATAAGAGTTACAATAGGATATTTTATTTTAATTTTTTTGATATATTTATATTTCTCAATAGAATCCTAGATTCAACTCCATCTAGGTGGTATAAATTTGATTATTTTTAGAGATTGATCAGGTTCAGTAATAGGATCTCCTCAAGTAGAAAAAATATTTACAACCTATTTAGGTATTTTATTAAACTATTTCATACTTTCTCCTTCTCTAATTATGAAGGTATGAAACTTAATATTGGTAGTATTATATCAAATATCACTCACATTGTTTTTTCTTCATAACACACTGATATATTAGTCCATATTTCATGAGTTGTTTTACATTATAAAACATGATTGAACTCATCATACCCTAGTCCAAAAACGACAGAATTCATTACTTTGGATTTTAAGTCATATTTGGATTTATTATAAACACCCCAAGTTTCATGTTGGGTATTTTTTAATTTCATAAATCTTTACCAATTTAATATAAACCATTAGACCAAGGTTCATTATATATATTATCATTTTTTCCTTCTAGAAACCATAATTCTCAATGTTGTAGTTGGGAGATCTAACCATTTTTATACCATCTCTATTATTAGTTATAAAGTATAGTTTTACAATGATATTTATACTTCATCCTTTTATCTCTAAGAAATCATAAATTCACAAACTTTGATATCATGTTTTGTACAGAGGCTGACTGCACTATAACTCAAGAAGGGGGTGAATTGAGTTCATGAATTTTTCTTTTCATAGAAAACCTCCCTCTTTAAAATATGATTACTTATGGTATTTACTTAACACATGGATTCATAAAAAATAAAATCACAAATAAAACACACTAGGAACCAAATATATATAGTGTTTCGGGGAATAGAGATCCCCTAGTCCACTTCAATAATGCTCAACTTTGTGAGATTGGAGATTTTCACTAAACTAGTCCTTTTATTAGGGAAATAAAATCCTTTTTTCTAGGGATTTTATGACTATGTGAAATTATTTGAAACATGTTAAAAAATCAGTAATTAGTCTCTAACAAGGATTTACAAACATTGAACATTAAGGTTATTTTACCGAGAAACTCTATAGTGAGAAAGATAATAAATAGAGAGTTTACAAATGAGGATCAGAATTATAGGATACAACTAAAAGAATAGAATAAATCTCTAGGATAGACGATATAAAAGAAAAATATCTCAAAGAGGGTAATTTAAAGAAACAATATAGATCTTTGAATCATCATTGTAAAACGTGGATCTTCTATTTTCTCATTATATAAAAATAGATTAGCACACATATATCTTTAAGAGAGTTGATAGATGATTTTAAAAGTTCCTCTATTCTTTTATATATTATCTTAATTATAAAAATTTGATAAATCATGAAAAAATCTACTCTTAATCACACGACCTATTATTCATAAAATCCAAGATCAAAAATAAATTACTTTTGTCCTTTTTTGGGAAGTACATTGACAGTAACACATTCCATTAAATTATCTGCATATATATTTATTTTATCGATACGTTAGAAATTTTATAATCATTTTTACCATAAAGAGGTAAGATAATATTAAATTCATGCATGGAAGAATTGATTTCCTCTAAAAGTACACCAGTTGTAATCAATATGAAGTTGAAAATTGACAAAGCCATTTCTAGATCACCATGTAGTCGAATTATACTAATTTTAATTATTATAGCTGATTGATCCATTTATCTATTCTTCACATAGAAAAATTATCCAGGGAACCAGATTTCGTAGGTGTTTAATTTATATATCCGAATTTCTTCAGGTATGAATCTTGATCACATTGTCTAATTGGATATAGGAAAATGAATTACATATCCACTTGGAACCACGCGAAAATTTTCAGTATGTATCCAAATCAAATATCTGTTTACTTCACCTAACCAATTCATATAGAAATTTGATCTATTTAGCAAGATTTCTCACAAAGATGAATGATCAATATTTGTGATTTCAATATAGATGATTTTACAACATAGTTATTTCAAATAGGTATTTTTTTTAAATAGAATATTTCCATAGTGAAATGATTGACATATCCATTTCTCCACATAGTGGAATGCCTCACAAAGTTCACCTTCTATACTTAGGAAATTATTTGGAAACATTTAGATCTTGTATATTTTAATAGAATGAACTAAAATATAGAAAAAAACTAAAGATAATACATAAAAATGACATCATTAGTAACATATGAAGGGTATTTGAGATCATAAAAACCTTCAAAACATAGGATATGTTATCACAACAATAGTAGTCCAAAAAGATGGATTGAGTACATGAATATTTCTAGGCATCACTACTTCAGAGGTATAATTGTAATGGATCCCAATACATTGATTACTGTAATTTTAAATTATATATTATATAATGTAAGTTGAATAAATCATAGAGATACAGTATCATTAAGATATAGAACATCAAGGACATTTCATTCCCAATTTTTATGTCTTGTGTTTTCAAGGTTATTTAAAGGAATAAATATACGAGAAAAATTTTAAATATAAGCTTATTAATCAGATTTTTTTTGAAACATAAACTTATATTAGAGTTGAGATTAGAATTATAATAAGATATTAATAAATTATAATTTCTATTATCTATTGTGTTTGATCTCTTGAGTTGGAATGATTTTTATTTGAGAGATATATCATGGGGTGTTTTTATCTTTGAGTTTTAATTATTTTTTACATGTTTTGTTTTGATTTTAATGTAATTTAATCATATAAGAGGTTTTTTGTGTAGAGTATTAGATTTTATTATTCATTTTCTTTGTGTTTTTATATTACTAATGGAGTTGAGAGTGAGAATGGAGGTGAATTAGTAGAGATAATTTGAATTTTAGATGAAGTTTCATCAAACACCCATATAACTTTATAACATTTATCATTACACTATGATTTATTATTAAGTGGAATGTTCTATTTGTGTTTTTCAGATGGAGAGAAAGGTTTTACCAGTAGTATCTATATCATTTTCCTTGTAATGTGAGTTATTTCATTGTGATGTAATGTGTTATAGTGTATTCTAATACATTAGGGTTGAAGGATTTATTTTCCTGTATGGTCATTATAGGCTGAGGGTTAGTCTATAGTTCTAAGATGATTTTATTGTGAGTTACTCATTATATTGATGTATTTTGGTATTTCATATTGATCATTTCAAATAGGATTTTTAAATTGAAGTTATATGCCTTAGTCATTGCGACGTGATAAGGTTCATTACACCATATTTTAATATGATATATTCGAAATTGAATTATTATTGGTTGCGTGATATGGGGTGGGTGATTATAAAAGGTTTCAACATGATTTTTTGGTGAAATAGTGGACCAACTCACATTATAGTTTAGTGTAGGACATTATTACTACATGATATTTTATGATATATTTTTAGATATAAAATCAAGCTATATATCATATTCCACATTTTTAGCTCCATTTCTCTTGATTTATAGTGACCCTAGGAGCCTTATTGAGGATCTAGATCCCCCATTCATTGATATTTTTTTCTTTTATTGAGAAGATTAATACACATGGATCAAGTAATTTCTCTATTTTTATTGTTATTAAATTCCATCTCATCTTTCATCTTGGGGTATATGATTATGAAAATTATAGGATATATGTGAACTTGGTGGATTATTGGGATTTTTATGGAATATTAATATGTAAGTGGTAATTGAATATTGACTTTAGTGAAACAAGGGTTTAAGAATCAACTAAGTTAAAGGATTTTAGCTTCACTTTTCTATGCGTTGAGTGTATTTTTCATTGTTTTGTTAATGTAGTGATATGTAATTTTTTGTGATTTATGTGTTAAAAATGGTATATAAACTAATTGAATGGTATTTCTGTTGAGTGGCAATTTGATTTACATTATATAATGAATTAACGGAATGATTTCATGTATTTTTTTATTGGGAAACTAGATGAATCTAATTTTATAAAAAATGATAAGGAAGGATGACAAAATGTGGAACAAATGAAGTTGATGTCTGATAGGGTAACTGTAGAAACTAAATATTGTGTTTTTTATTGTTTTATAATTAATATTATAATGGATAAACTTATTATGTGTCGTAATTTGATCTTATTAGTGGAATAACCATGTGTTTTTAGGCATGTTTATGGAAATGGAGGGGTATAAAAAGGCTTAAAGGTTGGATTCACAAAAGTGGCCTAGGTTCCATGATATTTATTTTGAAAATTTAGGGTACCAGGTACCTAGAGGACTAGTACCGATACCTAATGGTAGTCCAAGGGCTGTAGGTGGACCTATGAGGTCCACCAGTAACCTGATGGACCTAGGGTGGGTACTTCGTGGCTAGAGGGAACCTGGTGTAGGGCACCAAGTACCCATTTTTCATTTTGGGGTATTTTCTTAATTTTTAAATTAATTAATTAATGTATTTAGATTTATTAATTATATAGGGGTTTCATTTGAGACCAACTACCAAAGGGATCAACCATCAAACAACTTCTCTCATCTCCCTATCATCATAATTGGGATTATCAATAATCAATTATTAGTTCTTTGTTCGATTGGTATTGGTAAGTTGCTGAAGGTAAGGCTCATCACCCATTGTTTTTTATTCTTGCTTTTATCATTGATGTAGTGAGTTTTATCTCCTGTTTTCATTTTAGGTATTTTTCATTAGTTTTCTAATTTATTCCTCCTCTATTCAAATCACACCATGGGATCAATTGTGTAAGACTTTTCTTATAAATAGTAAGTGTTTCCAATATATTTCCAATTTGATAATTTCATTTATGAGTTTTTTGATTAATAGTATTGGGTTGGGTTATTTTAGAGACCATAAATAGAACTAGTTGAAGTATTTGGGGTACTTCAAAGTTTTACGTGGGTGTTCTTGGTATGGTATGTGTGGCTACGAGCTTGGTTACACCAATGGAATGTAGTATGATGATCATTAAACCGATGGATTTATGAAGAATACATGATCATGAAACTTGAATTTTCTTTGGCTATTTGTTCTTGACCTGGGACATGGTTTTTAGTGGTGTGGGATACCGGTATTATGTGGTCTTTATTTTTTCCACTAGATATGCAAGGATGTTATTAATTAGTAAGATGAGTGTCATATATCATTCACTAGGCTGGGTGACAAAGGATCATTCATTTCATTCTATAGGTTGTTAGTGATTTCTTCTCACTATAGAGATAAGTCCCTTATGTTCACGTGCATATAGATTAGGGATTTTGAGGTGGTTTAAAATAGTATTTTTTGGAATTATACTGCTATAATTGAGTGTCTTAGGGGTGATAGTGTTGGTCACCATTTTAGAGGATACATTTTTCATATGTAGCCGTAGGATCTTGGTGTTGATTGAAATTAATGGTTGAGACCAATTTCCTACACATGTATATGGGATACATTGGGTTTAATGACCCAATCATGGAATAATATGGTCATTTTACATAACTTATGTTTCACCGGGCAACTGGGTTAGTGTTTTGGAAAATGGGATTTATACCCATGGGACTTTGGTTTTGGGTTATGGTTGTTCCATCTAGCATTCTGAATGGATTTAAATGGTTTCTAATTCTTTGTTAAAATGTAACTCCATATGATTTTAACTAGTTTGGATGGCCGTGGGATCTATGGATATGATACAACATAGGTATCTTATCTCACTCTATCATCAACCGAAGTAAGTAAATGATCACTCATGGATTGTTGAGAATGGGTGGATCAGGTTGTGACAGTTAATTTATTTATAATAATTTAAATCTTCTATACACTTCTATACTTGTGAATATTATATAATAACATCACTAGTTGTGTCTCAATGAGTTTATACTCACTCCCTAATTTATCCCTCTAGGATGCATGAAGACTTTATGATCTATGATATTAGAAGGGGCATGAGCCCGACAACTAGAGTATAGTATCTTGATGTGTGGTGGGTGCATTGGATGGATGGTGTTTTATTTTTCAGTGTCTTCAAGTAATTCATCATATTTTATCTAAGAGTTTTTTTATAACTTTTTACCTATTTATATATGATTGGCCTATGGTAAATAGTTCCAGTTTTCGTATGGCTCACATGGAGTTATGGATGTTTTTTACTTACTATGTGTTATACACTGGCTTGAGGGGTTTTCTATTATTTGTCTTTATAGAATTGTGACTCTATTGATCTCTATTATTGTAGTGGGTATATTCTCACCACTATCACCTCCTAGATATTCATTTCTACTTGGCACCCTCTAGTATATAGGAAGTTTTTCTTGATTTTAGTGGGTAATTGGATCAGATTCTATTCAGGTGACCAGTGTTAGGGATAATAACACATTATATTAGACTAAGATGACATAAGATAAGACTAGAAAATATTTTTTTTCTAAGATATGGTAGAATGAGTTTACAAAATGTGTTGGGACCTTATATGGATGTCATGATTTGTGTATGAATAGTATAAGTATGATACGAAGTTCAATTTCCCCAGTTGAACTTGGATTTCTGTTTTGGTTATTGTGGTTATACTTGAGGTGATTTATATTTATCTGATGTTCTTGGTTTCTGTTTTTGAATCCTAGACCTAGGAGGCAATAGGTGGTACTCATGCACCATTCTAGGCATATAGAGTTCACATGACATGTGTGCAACTTCTGGTGGTTGAAAATTTTGGTCCTAGTTTTGTAATAGGAAGGGGATTGGAAATTTAATGTTCCGACAACAACATATATGTTGTTTTACCATATAGATTCTTGGTGGTATTCTACTCATCTAGACTAGGTATGTGATTCCTAGTATTCTTTATTTTATTGATCCTATGGGTTTTTGGGGTGTGTGGTACATAACAATATCATGGGTAGGTGGGGATATAAGGTTAGATGATATGGTACTTGGATGTGGGTGTGGAATTTAAAGGGAATTTATGACACCCTTCCTATTATAAAATTTTGAATTAGTGATATTTAGTCTGTTATATTTGTATTTATCATGGTATTTGGTTTACATTGAGATTACATATAGATAGATTTTTTTAGTGTTAGGAGGGAAGAGATGTAGTGTCCCTAAGGCTTGATCATGTTTAGGCCCTTGAGGATTGAGAGGAGCATGAGTGGTAGGTATATGTTTTGAGGCAGATGGTTTATCTATAGAGGCTATAAGAGTTAAGACACTTGTTTGATGAGAAGTTTAAGGATTTTTTTTTGATTTATATATATCATTGGTTGGGGATCTTAGGGAGATGATTCATCCATGGAATATTTGACATGATAGTTTCTATAAAATCAACATCCCTTGTCCCTTAGAGAGCTCAGACCTCGTATAATTGATTATTGGATTGAATCAATTCAGATGAATTTTGATAAAATTGAGACGCCAATAAGGATTAGGGTAATTCTGTTGAATATTTTTAATGGAACTTGTAAAATACAGGTGGTATGTATAGTAATTGGATGACTATAATGATGGTATGTACATGAAGGAAATCTATGTGATGTTATTTGAGAACTTATTTTTAAAGACATCTATGGAAGACCAGTCCTACAAGTCCATACCTCTATAGTAGAGATAGAATTTGGTATTGTATTATACTTTTTTGATTTATATAAATTATATTATTTTCACTATCATTTGTGGGAGATGATATCACTAAGTTGTGGTGATTTTAGAATGGTTTAAGACATGATATAAGAGTACATGTTAATATATTCATGTTGATCTCATTTTCATAGGTGGTGAACTATGTGTTGATAGTGGAGTGTTATTTGACATAATAGAGTATATCAAGATGGACAGTAGTTTTGGGGAATCCATGTAGTTGATCTCTAGGTAGTCGAAATCTTGATCATGGGGAGTCCTAGAAGGGGAACTCAAATAGTGGTATGACGTTTCAACCATGGAGTGGGTCATATATAGATGCTTCATGTGTGGGAATACATGAAATTTTAGGCCCGATGTTGTTGAATAATAAAATAATTACAAGATTCTATACAGATGAAGAATTTGTCTTAGTTTTCTCAGGTGACCACACAATGAGATGATGTTCATAGTTTTAGTCAAACTTATACTTATTAGATTAGGAAAATGAGATGTGTTGGGTTGAGAAAGTACAAATTCATCAATAAAAAATGGCCATGATAGTAGACAATATACCCAACCATGAGAGTATTTTTTGTAGTTGAGTGTGAATCCATAGGAAGGATAGACATTAGGGAGCTGAGAATCATTTTAGTTTTATATGATTAGGATGAATTTATTATATAAGATCATAGATTATTTTATGGATATAGGTATTCCAGGAGTGTATTGTTTTTTAATTTAGTGTGATGGATACTAGTGAACAGTGTGCATATGTTTATGGTGGAATTGATAGGTTTTTCTTGAGGTATAAGAATCAGGTATGATGTGTTAAGGATAACTTATTAGTCAATATCTTTGAAAATTATTATAATGGTCGATTATGGTACCATTTATTTATTAAGTGGTTCGTTTGGGATGTAACTAGGTTGGTGAATTTTATGGTGGGGAGTTTTGTGATAATATCGGGTCTCATTGAGTATATTGGTTGCGAGGATTGGGAAGAGTCATATGCTTTCATAATCATCATAGTGTTTTAGGAGTGTGATAAGTTGGACACTCAGGTTTTAGGTAGAGTTTTCCAGTATTAGAAACTAAGACATCTTAGGGAAAAGATGTTATAGCTATAGGAGGTTGTAATGGCATGGTTTTTCAAGTGAAGTAATTTAATCCCAAGATTTTTCTAAACGGGTGTGATTTGGAATGTTTATGGTGTTAGAGGGGTCAGAAAATACCAATAGTCTAAGTTTGGGAATGTAACCAGGGTGACAAGATCTATCTTTTAAAGAGAGAGTACAATGAGTACTTTGTGGGATGCTACTAGGTACTTGATGGTATTTTCAATAGTGATGGTGGCCTTACAGGGTCCAACAATCAGCCATTAGACCCAATGTGGGTACTCAGTGGCTAGAGGGTACCCGATGCAGGGTATCGGGTACATGGTACCATTTTGGTGCATTAGTTCATATTTTAAATAATTATTTAATTTAATTAGTCTTATTAAAGGTGGAGGGTTCAAATTTGATCCCAGTTACAAAAGGATCAAACATTACCCCATACTCGCATCTATTTCTTTTCCTAATTGGGATTCTTGACTATTGGTCATCGATTTATCATGACATTGGTCACAAGGAGTCATTATAGGTAAGAATAGACACCATTCACTATTTATATTTAGTTTCATCACTAATAAATTACCTTTCACTAGTTTTTTTATTTTTCCTCCTAAAAGATAATTCAGACTATGATATTGGACATCCAATACTCTTCTATCATGAGGTAGGTGGTTCTTATCTATTTCCCATATTATAAATGTGTTTATGCATTTTTTTCATTTTCAAGCACATGGATAGTCAAGTGAGTTACTAGAATCAAAACATGGTGGAGTATCTATGGTACTTGATGGATATATTAGGGTGGAATATGGTTGATATGTGTGGTTGCAGGCTATGCTATATTGATTATGTGGGGATTTGTTGTCATTGGACTGATGGATTGTTTGGGAATCCATGCTTGTGGAACTTGAATTGGGTTTGGATACTTTTTCTTCATACAAGACATTGTATTAGGTGGTGCTGGATATGTTGGTATGAAAAAGGAGTGATGTTAGTCACTAGATATCTGACGATGAGATTCCCTGGTAAGATGAGGATGATTTTTCATTCACCGGGTGGGGAGATATAGGATCTACGTGTTATTGATGTAGATTTGTGGTGATTATAGTTTGTAATGGGTTGAGGCTATTGGGGACATGTGTGCATATGACAAGTTCCATGAGGTTTTTTAAACCGTTGGTTGTTGGAGATATCCTCCATAGATAGGGTGATGTTGTTGACCAATTTTTTAGATGAGTAATACACAAAAGCTAACCATGGGAACATTGTGGTGATTATGATCACCGATTGAGATTCAAATAATAACCATGTATGTCGGATTTTTTGGGATTGATGAGACTGACTAGGTAAAGGAAATTTATTTGTTATGCCTTGGGATTCATTAGGATATTGAGTTAGTGGATTGGTAAAGGGGAATTAGGACCATGGGACTTAGGTTTTAGCATTATGATGTTCCTTGGGGTGTTGTGAATGGTTTCATGAGTTTTATTTTGATTATAAAAACATGTGATTCAAATTATATTGGAAGGTAGAGTGTTCTTTTGGTATGATAAACCTTCAGTATCTCATCCCACTTTCATACTTGAAACAATACCTAAAGTTTCCCTCATGGATGGTCAAGCACTGATATAGTGGGTTGTTATGGTTAATTTGGATAATTTACGTTTCACTTTCCATTTTATATAAACACATATACATATATATTATATTGGATAACTATTGGTGGTGGTCTACTGATTTCATATTAATAACTTGTAGGGGAACTCTAGGATGTATGTAGACATTATAGTTTATGATATTGGTAGGGATAAGGGACAAATTAATGGATTATAGTAGTTGGCAGTGTGGTGGACGCACAACATGAATGGAATTGGATTTTTGAGTTGGTTTGAGTAGTTTATATGAGTCAATATGATAGTTATCTTTTAATGTTTTAGAATTTTTTTAATGCGGTTGGACTATGGGTGATCCTTTAAATTGGTTTACTACTCACATGACTTTATAGATGTTTATTTTTCATATTAGGTCTCATACTATGGATTGAGGTGTTGGATAGTATTTATATTTTTTCCTTTATTTTTTTGTTTCTATCTATTATTTCATAGGGTATAATGTCCTCACATTTAGCTCCTAGACCCTCAATCCTTGTACAATAACCTTCTAAATTTAGGGAGGGAGACCTAAGTTCAATGGATCTCAATATTGGGTGATGTTATGGTAATCTTGGTTACGGATACTATAGATATTTATCCAATAAATTTGTTATTTATATACTAAACATAGGTGGATGACTATTTGGTCTTGATTTAATAATAATTTATTTGTTCAATGTGTTTATTGGAAGTTTTTTGATTTGATTATATTGAGGACATGTTGATATTAGTATAGGGATATGGTGGTGTATGAAAATGTTGGGAGAAGATGATTGGATTTTTTTTGTATCTTTTTTGTGCTACAATTATAGTTGTGCATTAATTTGTTGTTATTATTTGATACGCTACTGGCCCATGATAATAGTGGCATATTTTAGTATTTTTTGTTCCTTTACTAGATGTTTTATGATGAAGTGATTATGGTGGAGTGTGGAATTCTATTGTGTTTTACCATATGAGTGATGGGTTAATCCCTAAGGTTAAGGTAATATGAGAGATGTTGTATTCCCAACATGAATATAGTTTTTGTTATTATAATTTTATTTCAATAAAACTATTATTATTATTATATACATGTGTTTCTTAATATATAGGTATATGGTTTATTTGGTTGGATCTTCAATCATTAGTATCTTGGATTTCATGAGGTTAACATTACTCTAGTGTAGTGGAGGTGGTAAATGACTTGTGGCATATGTTCTTTCTGTTATCATACTTGATTTTATTAATTTTATTAATACTTATATGTATTAGTCATTGAATATTTTCTATATCTTTTTACATAATAGATAAGATTTTGGAGGAGAAACATACTGATTATACATGTATGATCACCCTATTTTTTTAACTTATAACATCATATTGAAGGTGGTGTTGGGAAATGATTTTTTCTGAATGAGTTGATAAAACTTAAAGTCAGAGAAGTCATATGTTAGATACTTTCCATTATATTCTATAGATAGTATGTTATCTTTATCATATTTTATGATATCTCTTGTATGTGTATACTTAATTATATGGGATTTTATTATTGTATTTTTTGTTATGTTTAATGATTGGTTTGTTGGTTTATTTTTAAAAATGGTGATAACTCCTATAATTTAGGTTTTATACCATGGTTTATGGTCTCCACCCAAGGAATATTGGATAGGGGATTCAAATTCGACTTTTTAGTTAGTTTCCAACTCAAGAAGAGTTTGGGCAGGGTCTAGTGATGTATAAATCAAATGATCCATAGTCCCCAATAAATACTATACATGATAGAATCATTATACAAATGATGAAAAATATTAGAAGCATGATATAAATTTTTAGGAATAAATAATGGAATAACATGAATTATTTTTAGATAAGCATGTAATGAAATATATAGAAATAGATGAAATTAAAAATAATTTTATATACCCACTAGGTATATAGATAGCTATTGGGAATGTATATACTCAATGGTTATATTATATTTATTATAAATCATATTCAATCTCTATGTAGAATTTTCAAATTTATATTAATCACTATAAATAATATATTGGATGCAAACATGTATGTACACGAAGACACGTATAATTTTAAATCAATACATAATAATTTATATAAAAATCTATTTTTTATTGATATAAAAAAATTGTTTGAAAAAAAAAATTAATGAATTATTTAATATTTTTATATAACTACATTTCTCATGATTATAGAAAATTATTAATGAAATAGATTCTATTTTTTAAATTAGGATATTAATATTAGGTAATAGGGTAAATATTATTTTATGATAATAAAATAAATTACTAAGGCACATATTGAAATGAGTAAGTGAATAATAAATAATATAAAATATATATTACAATAGAAATGAAGTATAAATTTATAAAAATAAAAATATATCACATACAGGGAATTTATTCATGATCTAAATTTATATTTTTTAATTTTTCTTTATTATTCAATAAACTACATTATTTAACTATTATGTATTAAGTGTTTACAAAAATTATTCTCATTTTCATTTATCATAGGACCCATTCATGAACCTTTGACAAACAATCCTAAAATTCTACCTCCGTAAATAAATTTATCATAATACTATCTTATATCCATCTACTATATATTTTTCAGATCTTAATCCTAGGAAAATGTCTTAATGTCTGTAGAATTGATGGTTTCACGGTGAAGGGATGATTGTGTGGAAATGAATCCAACCAAATAGATTTATTTTATTTACCACTTATTATAATACCTTATTATCACTAATAACTATATTAAAATAATATAAAAATAAAATGTATTTTATAATTTTAATATAATAAATAAATAATTATTTATCAATTAGAATCATTTTTTCTAGAAAGTTCATGTTTGGATTATTTTGACCATGTATATGAGTGTGGCTACTATATAATCATCACCATAATTTTAAAGGGTTACTAAAATATTAAAAATAGTAGTATATATAAATTATGAGGCTTCTTAATTTAGGTTTAACATTATTTAACTTTATTTTTCAAATAAAAAAATCCTTAATAAAATCGATCATTATAATTGATAGAACCATCACAAATAAAAGAATATGGGTTTATTTATTTTTAAAATATAACCATCAATACCATGTAACAAACATATAACTTCATAAATAATTGTTTTACTGTTATTTCATTACCTTGGTGAAGTAAAAAAAACTAATACTTCCAAACTAAAGAAACCATGAGAAATTACTAATGTTTAATATTTGATAACAAATATAGATAATAAATAACCAATAAAAATTTATTTTCTGAAAAGGAATATGTACGAGTTATTAATTTGATTTAATTTTTTCCAAACTTCATCTATTTTAGAGTGTTTGAGTTATTATAGATGTTAGTATGGGACACATGGGGGTGATTTAGATAGTTGGTTTTGGGTTTCAGTTATGTTTTTTCTACAAGTGGCTTTCCAAGTAGTAACCAAATGGGGTTTCACCTTGAGGAGGTGTTTAATAAGATTATGATTTTTCAAAGGGTATAGGATCACCGCATAGTAAATAAGGGTTGTGCTATAGAAAATGGATATGTAAAATTAAAACTTCTAAGAAAGTGGATTGGCTGAAAATCAATAATAAGAATCTTTTTGTAGTGATATATATGTAAGATTAAAATTTTTACACTGGTATCTTGTTGAACTATAATGCAGCTGGGTTTTACTATGACGGAATTCTAAAGGTCATGTAATTTTTCAATATTTATGAGGTTAGTTCCATAAAGACCTAAACCCTTGAAGGGTTCACTCTATGAAAGTGGTGTTTGTGCCCTGATTCTTTGGGGTGTGAATTTCTTGGTTCTTTCTTGGAGAAAGGAATTATTTCATGACCTAAGTGGTCACACCACAAACCGTGTTCTCAGAGGATTTATTAATTAATTGAATTGAATAGTTTAAATATTAGAAATAGGTGAAATGAGTTTTACCTCATTTAGAACAATAGTCATGCCTATATACCCATTTCCCCTTAGATTATTCTCATTTTTCTTGGTATCCTATTTATTTTGGACTATTTTTATTCATCTTGTTACACTTTTTCAATGTCTTTGAAATGTTATTCCCTAATTATATGCCTTTTTTCAGGTTTTCTGATTTATACCTATTATAAATAATTTTTATGGAGATATTCGATGAGAAAAAATCTCTTAGACGAGGTATGTGTTCATTATCCATTCCTTATGTATTATTTTTGTTTTTATAAACCATGTAGTAAATGGCCCCACCACCTTCGAAATATTAATATAAAATTAATATTAACTATCTTCCAGTGACGCATTGGAGTATTGAGAAATTATTTAGGGATATGACATATCCCTTACCTAATATGGATTTATTTCATAGCCACCAATGGTTTCTTATTTGATATAATATGAGGAAAACCTTATACACAGATCCCAATGATGTGTTTCTTCAGTAATATTCTACTACAATACACCTATTTAGTTTCTTTTATACACTAAAGGACAATATTTATTAATTCAATTGAATAATATTTGTTCTAAATATTTAATTCAATATAATGTAATGGGATTATGGATACACATAATGATATTTTTGATACACTTTATGGTTCTTGGGTACATTGAAAGTCGTGTATTGGTGCCAATTAATGGGTTTTCATCAGTTTCAAAAGTATAATATATGACGAACTTAAAGAATGAAACCCTGAAATATTCTAGATATAACCTTTCAAATTTATTTTTTATTTAATTTCATGTAATAATTACCTAAAAGAGATAATTCATCTCCATTTAATTTTATTATTTCACTTCTCATATCTTTATTATGTTAGAGAATCCAAGAAATTATTTCTCTAGTTTCATCAACATATGCCCCCTGAATCTTCAAATATTGCTCATAGTATTCTGGGTTCTAGTATAGAGGAACCTGATGAGTCACTTTGTTCATCATTGATCATAATGATAGGTTTCTCTTATTTTCTATTATTCTATAGAGGGATGGAGGAGGACATTATATATTGGGATTGAGATAATTTCTAGTGTCTGATGATTTATCACAAAAAAACTATAATTCTCTTAAATAATATAAGGGTTAATATGTACTTAGGGTTAATAATTGGATAATTGTGATAATCCCCTTTATTAACTTTTTTCTGCAAGTTATTCTCTAGACTAATATTAAAATTATTATTATTATTTTATCAATTTAAATGCATATATCGAGAAATCACATGATAAATAAATAAATAAATTTATATATAAAAGAAATTCAATAAAATATATCATTTATGGTAGGAATTTAACTCATAAAGTCAATCCTCCTTTGTAATTGTCAAACGTTGAATAATAAAATATTTATTCCGATAAATATTTTTCATTAAAATAATAAATAAATATAATATTTTCTAAACGCTAAAATATATATTTATTTTAATATATAAATAACTAAATAAGTATTTATATTAATATATTCTCTAAATTAGATAATAAATAAATTTTTAATTATTTTCTTTTGAATAATAAAAGAGAGATATAATTCAACTCACACATTCTAAACTCGAATATTTGATGAATGAATTCATATGATCAATAATACTAGAATAATTATTTTTCAAAAAACAAATAATAATATTTATTCGTATTATTAAATTCAATAGAATTTACTAAGATTGTAGATGCACTTAATTTGTGACCCTCTTGGATTATTTATAAGTGGTGTTAGGTGAACTTACCTAAAGTTCTAGATTATTATCAGCAATACTTCATGAAAACCATAGAGAAGAAAGTTAATTATTTAATGACAACAACATCCTTTTGGATGTTCCTCTATAATATAACCATTTTTATGATATATCATCAACTATGATACATACATGTGACATCATTTTATATTCATGATTTGTCTTACATAAACTATCCAAAATAAACTCATAAGTGAACTATAATGTCAATGTATTTAATCAAAAAGTAAAATTCCAATAAAAGGACAAAATATATCATCATACATTGACTTGTAATAGAAAAAAAATCATTTCTTGACTTATTCAATTAATTTCATATCAATTATAACACACCCAATGTACACTACCTTACCATGAGCATATGTCATTATGAGTGTCATCCATAAATTGAAGTATATGATTCCTGATATACATTAAAAATAATAATATCAAGTCTAAAGACCAAGACAAAAGTATAAAAATAGAAATATCCAATGACACATATATCATATGGAATTACAATTGGTTGTTTTGTCCTCATAACCTCTTCCATAGAGATTACCAAGTGTAAATTTCATGAATATAAGTTTCAATGTATTATGAACCTCTAATATCTAATAATCGAGCATCATCCATGTCTCATAAAAGATATTTTATCTATACCATAGGATACATGTTTAAGAATATTTTCATAGAATTTCTACGTTCTCATTATATCATGGAAAAACTATAACCTTTTGATGGGATAATTACTCTGTAGACATTATCATATTAATTTTACATTGAATAACAATTATCATGTGATAATATATTTATTAATAATATTTTAATTGAGAGTACAATGTTAGTTTTTTATAAGGAACAAACTCTAGTATATTCTCACATACACTAGTTCTAATTACAAATACATTTTAATTTTCTAATGATTCTGATGAGAAGAGTCTTAGACAGTAGTTCATCTAAATTATTTTACATGGATACTATACTGACTATAACCACAACTCTTTGATAAAAATTCTCATGAAATAATAATTCTAAATTGTATGATTAATTCAATGGTGTAACATAGGTTCATTATCAAGGACCAATGTTGTAGTATTACAATAACAAAATGTGATAACATTGATAGGTACACCATCAATCTGTTTCATGATGTTTCATATCCCTGATATTTATTTATCCACATAAAAACAATAATATACTCGGAATTTACTGTATAATCAATGACCAATGGCTTCTTAGAACTCTTCTAGGTCATAGTTCCTCCATTAAGGTATAACACACCCCCCAAAAGTGAATTTAGATTGTTAAAATATGTTTGTAAACTTTAATTTTTATATCCACTCACAAGTATTTTGGGGAGGTAGTTGAGTGGTTAACATAACCCATAGTCTTGTATGAAACCCATGATCAAATCTAGTGGAAGGTTTTTTGGGTAACTATATTAGTCCTACAGTGGTATCTTATCATTTAGAATTATTCATCAGATTTGGGCCTTCAGGAAACTATATTGGGCCTATGGACTATAGGTCCTTCCGACTACCATAATACTTAAATCCACTAGGCATTTAGGCCACCTTAGGCCTCCAGGACATGGGAGTTTAGGCCATAGGTCCTCTAGGACAAGAAGAAGCCTATTTAAACCATGCAATAACATCCCCAAAAGAGGAATCAAATTATTTAATATCTACCCTAGTATATCTAACCATATTGGGAATGAATATAGAGAGTGATAATCTCTATTGGTACAAGGTACCATGAATCTATGCATGTGGAAATGCTAGATTATTATCCATGTGATCTAGGGAGATAGGCTCCATTGATGAATAAAATGTTTGGGAGGGGTAGTTCTAAGTGTAGTCCAGTCCTTGGGATTTTGGGACATGTACTAGGAATTATGCCACTAGTCCTACAAGTATTATAGGGGTTCCCTCTAAACCAAGTTAAAAAGTTTATTATCCAAAAATAAATAAAAACATAAGGTCTGATGGACATTCTGCCCTCACTATATCCCCTCACATCAAGTTCCCTTTCCCCTTAAGAAACTATGAGAATATTATTTGAACACATAAATAAATTTATGATATAATTTTAAACTTACTGATACTTCTCTCTTGGGTATTTTTGTTATCTACCTATCATGATCAAGGAATAGAAAACATAAATAGTATTATATAGCCAAGAATACATGATATATCATATCACATACACATAATAAATTATACTCATTCTTTCTATCTCCTCTTATATATAATAACAAATTTTTTAGAGATATATATACCATATGACTATAACAAAAATTCTCTCTTGGATTTCTTCATATTGAATATCATTAATAACTTTTCAATGTATATAAATTTACTTTGTCCATGAATCCTCTTAGATCAATCATAATGGATCTTGATCCCCTTAATTTAGGATGATTCAACTAAGTCTTTCATAGGGAATAATTTTTAACAATTTATTAATAGTCTATAAGACATGTAACGATGCAATAATTTTGGAATAAAATTCAATTTATTTTAATGTCTTATGGATATAGAAAGTACATGCACTCTTTTTTTATTTTTATTGTGTTTAAAGGACTATTAAGTATCATTACCATTGATAATATAGCCATTGAAAAGTGATCACATGACTAATATAAATATAATGTTTTTAAAAAAATCCTTTCAACACAAAAAGGATAGGATGGCCTTATCTTGCAGACTCAGGCCATACAAAGCTAATTTATTAGAGCTCGGAAATGAGCTAGTATCACTGAACTTCTCTCTTGACCATGACCAAGCCAAGCTTCGATGTGTTATGCTTGAACAGAATCGCCTATGTGAGAAGTTCATGTTAATAAAGATTACCACCCAGGAAATGTTATATGATCCACCACAAGAGTCTATCACCATCACACACCTTACCCTTATGTCTTATGTTTGTTTTAAAATGGGTTATGTAATAATGTATTAGTTACTTATTATGTAATCCCCTCTTATAAATAATAATATTATTCCCTAAATTCCTTAATGAAAATAGTCTTTCTTAAAAAAATGATGAATGTGATAAATTATCTTTTTGGGAAAAAATGGTAATTTAAAGAAATATATAAATTATTATATTAAACTAAGGTTTAAATTAATAATGTTATTATAATTAAATAATATATCATTATATCAAATCCTTTGCCATAAATGATTACGTAATCAGTTGGACAAGAATTGTATTTTTATATGATAAAACAGAAATGGTATTAAAGAATTTATTTTGAGTAATTAATGATTTATTTAAATAAATAATATTTTATTAAAATATTATAATCAAATTAATTTTATTAATAGTAAATTATATTATAGTTTTTATGAAGTCAAATATTATTTTTATTAAGGTTTAAAAACTATTTTTTTCCAAAACCCATCAATTCTCGTAGAATATCAATTTTATTTTAAAAGTAAAAATTTAAATATTTAGAAAATTATTCAGATTAAATGAATATTATTTTTGAAATCATGATGAAAAAATTATCCAATAGTGTTTTTTTCATAATTTTATGAGATAGTCAAATTTTTGGGTAAAAATTAAATACCATATAAATCAAATATGTGATTTATGACATCATAATAACCCCAAAATGATGTAATAAATACAATAGTTGGTACTCTCAGCAAAATATATTTTTTACCATTCAAATAATGTAATTTTTGAATTGTTTTAATTCTTTTTAGAGCCTTATTGAATCCTCAAAAATGTATAAAATATTTTATGATTTTAAATTCAATTCTTTGTGAGTGTAACTCACCTTTACATAATCATTGGTAATATTTTAATGTATTAAGTCCTTTTCATATAAAATAATGTTTTCCACTCTTCTTTGGGAAAAATACGTTGGTAAAAACCATGGGAAGGTACGTGATTTTGAATATTTTAGTGTGTACTGTCCAAAAACTAAATAATAAACAATCTCTATCCTTCCCTTTATAATCCCACAAAATCACCCATTACACTTAACTAAATTACCTTTAATCTTTCATAACTCTACTATAGTCTCCCTAGAGTAATCTCAAGGTTCCCCCAAGCTCCCACAAAGCCTATATTGAGCCTTTTGGATCACACTTCCAAGTAAGGGATCCTTACATTCTTTCTTTTCTCTTTTTATTCAAGTTTTTTATGTTGTTATAACCTTTTATTTTAAATTAAAAATGTTGGGGTGCGATTTAGAACCTCCCACATACTTACCACGTTATGTTGGAATTATTATAGACTCAATTATCTCTCATTAATTCCTTTCATGTACATCTGTTACCATGCCAAAATTTAGTAAGGGATTTCTCTCTTATTATTTCCATTCATGAATTTCTTCTATAGCATGTATCTAAATTCCATTTCATATAATGGGATATTATGTTAAATTATCCCCTTACTTTCTATTTCATGTATAAATTAGGATATAATCATTCCTCTCTCATCAACCTAGTTTATGAATTTCGATGTGACGCTTTTATGCTGCCAAAATTGCACCTCTATTTTCCAAGACAAAATCTTTATTTAGTGAATACCATACCCATTTATCTATCAAATGTATTCACCTTTATGCACAAATACATATTTAATGGTAAAAAATTGTATGTAATCCACATTATTTTATCATGGAATAAATGATGATGTTGAATGAATCCGTGTTATCTGATCTATGTAGAGAACTTATGCATGAGATTGAAATGATTAGGAAGGGTGCACCCTGATACCGCTCCAATGCATTGGGTAATATTTAGTATCATGATATGTCATGTTGGGACAAGGGTTTACCTGATTCCTTTGAGGAAATTTTTTCACCATGTTGGGACAAGGGTTTAACAGATTATTTTATATTAATGAGGAAATGTTTTATTTTTTTCCTCATTACCATGTTAGGATATTCTTGTTATATCATGCCTTTATGTTAATGTTTCCCTTGTGCTTAATTGATATGCCTATTTCCTAAAATTTATTTTATTCTACATGTTATTACTTTTTACTAACTTATTGGGATTTATTTCGTGCCCTTTTCTTATGTATGTCCTTAGGTTATCCCATGTGATGCTAAGTACGAAGGAATATTGTGGTCATGTAGAAAAATTTCGATAAAGATGTTGTATTTTATGACTTATGTTGGCATGTAATGTACCTACGCAGCAAATACACTAGACCTATTGATATTATAGGTTATATTAAATAATATTTTATGTAATAAATAATGATTAAGTATGTAATAAAAAGTACGGTTGTTATATTTGGTATCAAAGTTATGTTTAGTTATTTTTTGTGATTAGGGTTATAAAACTCTTTCGAAAGAATTAGGGATAGAATGAGTATAAGAAAGTAATACCTAAATTTCGGTGAGTATAGAGTACGTGTTTTATCAAGAAAATACATCCCTGTATGGATACATACAAGTAGAGGTGGATCTGGCATAGATATATCTTGGGGGTAAAACCTAGAAACGCCACATTGAGCTAGACTTGAATGGGAACTGGTGTATGAAAATGGGCCTTTCTGCACTCTTGGTTCAACACCCCCAAGGGATATGCTTCATTAAATTCATAATATTAGTATGAAACATTATTAAGGGAACAAAAAAAATTCCCCTAATAATATATTCTAGGAAATAGATCATAGATAACTTAGATTGAATCCTACAAATTAATAATTTAAGAAATAAATTTAATTTGTAAGTTATAAATTTTTTTCATTAGATTCCCCTTAGATGTTTAATAGTTTTAAATAATTACCCCTAATTTTTTTTATTCTATCCAATGTCAGGTAATAGGAGGACCCATCCTTACAACCCATGTGAAGGTCAATGTGATGACTTCTCTAATGAGATTCCCAATCTGATGGGAGTGGGAATCAATAAAAATTTCACGATACTCTCTCAGTTAATTTAGGTTTTGAATAGAATCATATCATAATAAGAACGTCCAACACCCCTAAGAAATATTAATTTACAATTGAGAGATTCATGAGACAAATCCCTCTTACATTGATTGGATCATCTGATCCCTCAATCACCGAACAATGGTTCAACTCCATTGAGAAGATATTCTTCATCCTTAAATGTTACGAAAATGAGAAGGTTATTCTAGAAACTTATCTTATGGAGGGTGAAGTTGATCAATTGTAGGCATTGATCAAAAATACAAATCTTAAGGAAGAGATCGAGGGGTTGGAATGGAAGTATTTCTAGAAAAAAATTCAATAAATATTTTCCTCGCACCCTCTAACTTAAGATGGAAATGGAATTCCTTGACCTTAAGAAAAAAGATGACAAATCCATCAGAGCATACAATGAAAACTTCACAAGGCTTGCACGATATGCCTCTGGCTTTGTTGTTTTCCCTGAATGCATGGTTGACAAATTATTTGGTAGGATAAAACCTAGCCTATGGAATTCTCAATCAGTCTGTGACTTTGATAGCTATGAGGAAATTGTCTGATGTGCCCTCAAAGTAAAAATTGAGATCGACGAATATTAAGGCTATAATGGGGATAAGAAGCAGAAATTAGACTTTAATTCAGGAATTACTAGGGATAAATCAAATGGTGCTATTAAATTCCATCACCCCACTCGCTAAAGGTGTGGAAAGAATCACCTCAGAAATTGCCAGAAGGGGACGAGGAAATGCTTTAGGTGTGGAAGAGAAGGGAACCTGACCAATGTTTTCCTACAAGAAAAACCCATTTCTATGACAGAGGAGGGTAATTATACATTAATCCCTCAAGTCATTGTTCATTTCTAAAACATCAAAGAACTAGATCACTTTGCAAACCAGTACCCCAAGATAAGGGTTTCTGAAGGCAACGAACAACCTCGAATGCAGCAAGGGTGAGTTTTTTTCCATCAATATCACTGGAGTGAATCCCAAAAAATAAGTGGTGAAAGGTATTCTAGTTATTAAATCAGGAATGGTGAGTATAATGTTTTATTCTATTTCTACGCATTCTTTTATATCTCAACATTTTAGAAGAAAAATCCAAACACAACCACAAATAATGGGAGTAGAGATATCGGTGAGAATGAAAATGGGGTAATTATTGGATCCCATGAATATAACTCCTCCCCTGTAACTATTTATGGATTGGACTTCCTGGTGAACCTATTCATACATCCTATGGTTTAATTTTATGCAATTCATAGAATGGATTGGATTTCCCTATATAGAGCCAACATAAATTTCTAAGAGATGAAAATCACTCTTCATATGGACGATTGGCCACTGATTCTGTAAAAGTGAAATGAGGAGGATGAATATTATTTAGTACCATCTTCTCAATCATGGATATTACTACCCTCTGAGCATATGTATATTTCTCATATGATTGAGTCTAAGGAAGGAACCATCCACGAACACATGCCTATTGTGAGGGAATTCGCTGATGTGTTTCTCGAGGAATTTCCTAGTCTTCCTCCTAGAAGAGATGTTTAATTCTTGATTCATATTACACTTGGAGAATTTCCAATAACCAAGAATCCATATAGAATGGATGTTGTGGAGATTGAGGTGCTAAAGAAACAACTACAGGAGAATCTGGATAAAGGGTTTATACGCCCATGTTCTTCACCATGGGGTGCACCGGTCCTCTTCATCAAGTAGAAGATGGTTCAACACAACATTGCACTGATTTTTGTGAGCTCAATAGAATCATGATAAATTAAAAGTATCAGTTACCATGAATTGATGAATTATTTGATTAGTTAGGTGGAGCACAATACCTCTCTAAAGGTGGATCAGTGGCCGGGATATTAACAAGTAAGGGTGAATAAAGAGGATATCCCCAAGAATGATTTTCATACAAGGTACAGGAACTATGAATTCATAGTAATGACTTTCAGACTCACTAATGCTCCAGAAATATTCACAGATATAATGAATAGACTCTTTATATATTTCCTTGAAAAATTTGTGGTAAACTTCATAGACGATATTATAATGTTCTCTAAAACCAAGGAGGGTATTGAGGAGCATCTAAGAACTGTACTAGAGACCTAGGATAATATCATTTCAAAGTACAAAAAGAATGAGTTTTGTTTGAAGGGAGTCCCATTATTAGGAAATATCATCACATTTAATGGGATATCTTTAGATCTATCCAAAACAAAGGCAATTGATGTAAGGAATAGGCCAACATCTTTGATGGATATCCATAGATTCCATGGGTTAACATGATATTATCGTTGATTTTTGAGAAATTTATCATGTTTGTCAAACCCTCTTACCAAGATAACTCGGAAGGGAGTTATGTTTTCTTGGAATGAATAATGTGAAAATATCTTTAAGGAGTTTAAAAGGAGGCTTATCACCATGCCCATGCCCACACAACCTAAAAGTGGAGAACTTTTTTTGGTATTCAGTGATGCTTTAAATAAGGTTCCGTGTTGTCTGTTGATGAAAAATGAAAAATTCATTGCCTATGCTTCAAGAAAATTGAATGTTCATGAGCAGAACTATCCAACACATGATAAGGAGTTGGCTGTAGTGATCTTCACATTGAAAATTTGGGGACATTACCTCTTTTGGGAAATGGTTGAAATATATATGGATCACAAAAACCTCAAGTATATATTGACATAGAAAGAGTTAAATATACACCAATAAAGATGGATAGAGCTGATAAAAGGTTATGGCTGCTCAATTCACTACCATCTGAGGGAAGAGAATAAGGTGGAAGATTCCTTATGTATAAAAGATCCCACAAATCATTCATTGATGAAAATTTAAAAGGATCCAATTCTCTTAGATACGAGGAAGATGGACATGGGAATCAAAAATAAGGGAAAATAATCAATACTAGCACCAATGATTTATCAATCATATCTTTTTGAATGATTAAAGAATGATCAAAAGGATTAAGTAGGAATTTAGAAGAAAGTGGAAACTATCAAAACATGGAAATCCTCAAAATTCAATGTTAATGAAGAAGGAATTGTGAGATTTGGGTCAAGACTATGTCTTCCATAAAATCTGGTGTTAAATAAATAACTTTAAGATGATTTAAATAGTTTGAATTTCTCCATTAACCTAGGAAACACAAAGATTTATTGAGATCTCCTAGAGCATTATTGGCAGGATAACATGGAGAGGGAGATCACTGAGTATACATAAAATTTACGGGTATTTCATCAAGTAAAGGATGAGGGGTAGAAATCTAAGGGGTTGATTCAACCATTACCAATACCAACATGGAAATGGGAGAACATCACCGTGGACTTTATCAATGGACATCTAAAGACATCCAAAGGAAACAATTCTATCTAGGTTGTGGGGGATCATTATAGAAAGACTGCACACTTCATTTCAATTTGAGAGGATTTCTCATTGAATCAACTAGCATATATATAAATCAAAGAAGAGATAAGGTTGAATGGTGTACCACTATTGATTGTATCAGATCAAGATGCAAGATTGACCTCTATGTTCATAAAGAGTATCCAAGATGCTCTGAATACTGATCCGAAATTTATAACATCTTATCATCCTGAAATAGATATCCAATCTTATCATATTATCCAAACACTTGACGATATATTGAGAGCATGCCAAATGGACTTAAAAGGAGGATGGGACAAATATCTTCCTCTGGTTGATTTCTCTTAAAACAACAATTTCTACTAAAAAATCCAAATGGCTCCTGATAAATCCCTTTATGGGTAGAGTTTAAGGACAAAGACATGTTGGGATGAAGTTAGGGAGTGAAAACTTGCAGTTCTTGGAATGGTTGATGAAATGGTGGAGAAGTTTAAGACCATCCAGTAGCACATTAAAACTAACCAGAGTCGACAAAAGAGCTATGCTGACAATCATTAACAAGAACTATATTTTGATGTTGAGACATGGTATTCCTCCACATAACACCATAGAAGATATTTATGACATTTGGGAAGAAGGGTAATCTTAGTCAATGGTACATCGGCTCTTTTGAGATCCTTGATCGCATTGTAGTAGTGGCCTATTGACTAGCACTCCCATCGAACCTGTCACAAGTACATGATGTATTCCATGTATCACTATTGAGGATGTACATACCTGACCCATCGCATGTACTCAATCCAAAGGTGGCACCATTGGATATTGACCTCTTTTTTGAGGAGAAGCTGACCAGGATCTTATATCATAGTGAAAATGTTCAACGAAATAAGATGATTCCCTTCATCAAGGTGTTGTGGTGAAACCACAAGTTTGATGAAGAAACATGGGAACCATATGAAGTGATGAGGAAAATTTACCTTCATCTATTTTAGTGTTGGAATATGAAATTTCGATGGTGAAATTTCTTTATGGGGGAATATTTTAATTACCCGATCAGTTTTAAATAAAATTCCCTTTTTAAGCTCTTATGGATATGGAAAACACATGCACTATTTTCTTACTATTATTTGGTTTAAATGACCATTAGGTATCATTTCCGTTGATAACCTAGCCATTGAACAATGATCACACAACTGATATAAATATATGTTTTTAAAAAATTCCTTTCAACATTAACAAATGAGAAGATGGCCTCATCCCGTAGACTCGATCTATTCGAAGCTCATTTGTCGGAGCTCAGAAAGGTGGTAGAATTATTAGGCTTCCCTCTTGACCAAGACCAATCCAAGCATCAACATGTAAAGCTTGAATGGAATCACCTATGGGATATGTTCAAGTTAATAGAGATTACCACCTAGATGATGTTATCTGAGCAACCCCAAGAGTCTATCACCAACGCACACCATACTGTTAGGTCTTAAGCGGGTGATATAAGGGGTTCTGTAACAAGGTATTATTTACTTATTTTTTAATACCTTTTTATTAATAAAAGTCTTATTCCATCAATTCCAATATAAATATAGTATTTCTTAAAAAGATGATGAATGTGATAAATTTTATTTTCAGGTAAAAAATAGTACTTTTAAGAAATATATAAATTATTATATTAAACTATGGTTTTAATTAATAATGTTATTATAATTAACAAAATGTATGATTATATCAATTCCTTATCCATAAATGATTAATTTATTAGTTTGGTAAAAATTATGTTTTTATATGATAAAATAAAAATTATATGGAAGAATTTATTTTGAGAAAATAATGAATTTTTAAAATAAATAAAATTTTTAAAAAATATTTTTATCAAATACTTTTATTAATAATAAATTATTATATAATTTTTATGAAGTAAAATGTAATTTTTATAAAGGTTTAAAAAATATTTTTTCCAAAACACTTCAATTTTCAATAAATATCAATTTTTTATTTTCAAAGAAAAAATTCATATATTTAGAAAACTATATAGATAAAATGAAAATTATTTTTTGAATCAAGACGTTGAGATTATCCTATTTTTATTTTTTTATAATTTTCCGAGAGTCGAATTTTTGGGTAAAAATTAAATACCATATAAATAAAATATGTGTTTTATTACATCATAATGTCCCAAAAATGATGTAATAAATAATATAATGGGTATTCTAGACCCAATGTATGTTTTTGAATTAAAATAATGTAATTTTAGATTTTTTTTACTTATTTTATAAATCCTTAGTGAATCCTCCAAAATGTATAGTATATTTTTATGATTTTAAATTCATTTTCTTGATAGTGTGAATCAACTTCACATAAACAATGGTAATATTTTAATGTCTTCAGACCTTGGACATATAAAATAAATTTTTCCAATCCTATTTTCCAAAAAACATGGGCATGAACCATTGGAAGGTTTGTGGTTTTGAATATGTCAGTGTGTAGTGTCCAAAACCAAAATGATAAAGAATCCCCCCTCCTTTACTATATAAACTCACCCAAGAACCCATGAATATTCTCTCAAACTCCCTTAATAACTTAATAAATATTCTATCTACTTCCTAGAGTCCTCCCAAGGTTCCCCCAATATCCCAAAAAGCCTCTCCCAAGCCTTAAGGATCACAAATCCAGGTAAGGGATCCTTATTTTCCTTCTTTTCTTTTTTATCTAGGTTTTTTTGTTCTTAAACCCTTTTTTTAAATTAAAAATGTTTGGGTATTATTTCCCACCTCCCCCATACTTTAATCATTATTTTTTAATGATTAGATACCCTTTTATCTCTCATTAATTCCTTCCTTGTACACCCATTACCATATCGAAATTCTGTAAGGGATTTCTCTCTTATTATTTCAATTCAACCATTTCTTCTATATTATGTATCTAACTTATATTTCATATGGTGGGATATTAAGTTACATTATACCCTTATTGTATATTTTATTTATATATTATTAATTACCCATTTCTCTCTATCATCCCAATTTATGAATTTCCATATGATGTCGTTATGCTGCCAAAATTGCTTTGTTATTTTCCAAACCAAAATCATTGTGTAGTGAAAACCATACTCATTTCTATATCAAGGTTATTCAAATTTATGCACATATTCATATTTAATAATACTTACATGTATTTATTCCAAATTCTTTGATCATTTAATAAATGATGATGTTCAATGAAACCATTTTACATGATCTATGTGGCACACTTAAGCATGAGATTGAAGTGATTATGGAGGGTGTTCCCTGATAGCGCTCCAATGAATTGGGTAATGCTTATTATCATGATACATCATGTTGGGATTTTGGTTTACCTAATTCATTTTAGGACATTTTTTCACTATGTTGGGATATGGTTTTACCTGATTCTTTTATTTTAATGATTTAGTGTTTTAAGTTGTTTCTACATTACCATGTTTTGATAATAATGTTATATCATTCCTTTATGTTCATGTTTATATTATACTCCATTTATATGACTATTTACATGAATTAATTGTATTTTCCATGGTATGCCTTTTTAACCCCCATATTGGCCTTTATATATCATCATTTTCTTATGTGTGTCCTCAGGTTATCCCATGTGATGCTATGTATGACGGAATGTTGTGGTCATTTAAATGAAGTCTTCAATAAATATATTGTATTTTATGTCTTAAGTAGTAATATAATGTTCCTAACCCTCAAAGACACTACACCTCGTGATCTTATGAGTTTTATTAAGTTCAATTTTATGTAATAAATCATGTTTAATTAAGTAGCAAAAAAGTAGGGTTGTTATAAGACAAGTATCTCATTTCCTATCAGAAATATATAATCAATATATGTTATGGGAAAAGTTATTATACTCCCATTATACATATTATATACATAAAGATCTACTTCCTTATTTATTAAAGTAAAAAAATTCATGAATTCATCAAAACAAATGTTCTGTAATCGTGATCCTTGTTTGAAATTATAAATAGATCTATGAACTTTTACAGCTTATTGGCATAGTTTAGTGTCACAAACACTTATGGTTGTAGCATATAGAAGTTTTCTATAAGTTTTAAATTAAGGTAGAAAATTTCTATATAAATTTTTTATTTCTCATAATCATGATAATATTCTATAGAAAGTAATATTTTAATGGATTTTAACATATCAACTGGTGAAAATGTTATTTTAAAATCATTTAATTGTTGTTTCTTGAACCCTTTATTGACTAGCTATTATTTTATCAGTACTAGATCTAAAATCCATGTCTATATTATTTTTTAATAACCATTTATACCAAAATATATATATATCAACTGGAGTATATATCAAAACTCAAAAATTCTTCTAGTATAAGGATTATATTTCCTTATTCATGTAATCTTTCCACATTGAAAATTTAGAGCTGTTTACTTCCACCTTATAAGAAAACGGATTATTATTTTTAACTAATAATATGTCACCTTCTTCCATGACTAGAAAACCATATCTATTCAGTTATTTTTTATCTCAGGTTCACCAATGTAGTACTTATGTCTCTAGAATAAATTATTATACTATGAATTATATATTTTATTCCCATTCCATCTCTTGTGTATCATGGGCCCCAAATTCATAAAATATTATCCTTCACCCACTATCTCCTTTATAGAAGTTATATATTTCTCGAAACATGTATATTTCATACCATAATTACATTTCAATATGAGTGATTAATGTTTTAATATCCTCTTATTTATTTGGGATATGCTATTAAGATACACTTCATGCCTCAGGATTCCTGGTTTTTATTAGAGATAGCCTTAAAAATACTTTGAATCACCACACATGAATATGTAGTAAAACAATTCTATCACCATACCATAACTCATATGAATTCCACTCATAATCTTAGTTAACACTTTGTTTAGTATGTATTCTATAGTATATAATATGTATCCTTAAAAAGGATAATTAAAGATTTTCATAACTCATCATTGGTCTCACCATGTCCAACAAGGTGTAATTTCCCCTTTTACTGACACCATTTTACTATGGTGTATAATGATGAGTATTCTATAATATTATCCCATAGTCTTTTAGATAAGTGATGAATGTTTGTTTAAGATACACCCTACTTAAATTTCAATGGAGTTTTTTTTTATCTTCTTAACAAGATAATGTTATACTTCATTTTTATATTACATAAATTTCTCAAAGTAATTAGACTTATACATCATCATGTAGATATATCTATATCTAATATAGAAATTGGTAAAATTTCTCGAGTTATAGTATCCACTATTATATTTTATAGGAAGAGTTCCATAACCATCTATATAAACTAATTCAAGAAGATTTGTGGATATTTATGTTTTTCTAATGAATTAAGCCTTGGATATTCTCCCTTAAAAATTGGTATAAAATATATAAATGGATTTCTATTAAAAATAATTTAAATACCCTTCTAGATATACTTTTTTCCGCCACTTACTATTTGCATGACCTAGCCAGTAATTCCATTACTAGGTGTGATATGAGTCATGTGAACTTGATTTATTATTTGTTTCCAAAACTTGATTTTTATATTTTAGTATAAAAATAATGTAATTAAAATGTTCCATAAAATAACACATTATATCTTTATTAAAGTGGGAAATTTTCATTGTAATTTTGAAAAAATAAATCTCTGTCTAAATTGGACATAGATATTATATTCATTATAAATTAGGAACATAATAAAAATTCATTAAAACTATAATCAATTAATTTGGTAATGTGATAGGGTATTATCCAATATCAAGTGTAGCTATTATTTCTTTATTGGAAATCATATGATCAGCCTCACCTATGGTAATCTTTTGGAGTTTACATGGTTCCTATATTTGGATAAAAATGTGAGAAACATAATATACATCTAACACAAAATTTGTAGATATGGAATGATTACACCTGATAAAAAACCTTACCTAAATCATCCCATTGATTATTTAATAAGTTTATTTTCTTCTTCCAATATCATTACTTACCAAATGAAAAAGAGACTATAATCTGTTTCTTAGCCTCTTTCTGGACCATTTTCTTCTTTGAAGGGTAGTGTGAAGGTTCCATTGAATTGGCCTCTTCACAATTAATTTTCTCTTGTACACCGTTAAAGGAGGTTTTAATGATTCATGTCATCATATTCTTTATCATTTAGATTCAATAGATCTGGGAGGGACTTCTCAATGTTTTTTAAGTCAAAATTCATAATAAAACTAGAGAATCATAGAGGAAGTGAGGTGAGTATGAGATTTGTGCCCAATTATGTAGCCATCGTGAATCCAAAAATTTATAAATTCTCAATGTATTTAATTTTATTAACTTTATAAGTTCTATCTAAAACTCCTTATCTTATATTTCATGTAAGGCATGCCTTGGATATTTTGTAACTCCCTTTTATTGCTTTCTCTTAAAATAGATTATATAAATGAAACAACATGGTGTATGATTCCATGTATTCATGAATATTTTTAAGATAACTTGTAATGGTTGTTATAATGATTCATTGAATATCCAATTAATTGTCTACATGTTTACATATTGTGTTTTATACCTCTCACTTTCCTCCTTATAGGGATCAATAGAAACTAGAGACTTTTATACCAAAAACTTCTACTCCTGGAATAGTTTGATGTGCAAGTTCTTGTACTACTCATGAAAATTTGTGCCAGTTAGGATATTATATTTATCAATGTTGGATCATAGAGATAATTTCATTTTAAAATTTATTCCCATTTTCTATAACAATAAAAAATTATTAATTTCTCTTAAATATAAATTGTGACATAATAAATTACTTTTATTACCCTCTAATTATTTTATTATATCCTACTATCCCTCACTATTAGATTTAGAATATCTTTTTTCATGGATATTCTAGTGTAAGGTATATTTATTCCCGTTAAAATAATCTAGATGATGGGATGATAGATTTTTCAAAGGTCTTTTGATAGTATTTTTTTCCAACTACATTAATTGATTGTTCATTGATCTACTAAGTGGACTCCCAAATATAAAAATACTATACACAAACTTCCAAAACATTTTCCTCTATGTTACACCATTCATTTAATTGTTAATCATACCTTGATGCTATCTAGGATAATTCTACACAATTATTTCATTATAAATCCTTGATAATTGAAAGTACCTTCAAGAGGGCCAAGTATATACTTTGAACTATGATTGTATACAAACTCAAGTAATGAAATCCATTTACTGACATAATATTTTCTTCAATAGATTTTATTTAACTGATATATAAATATTCTTTAGTCTATTCTTCACATGCCTATTAGTATTATGTGTATTTTACATTATTAATAAATCATGTTAGATAAAATAAATAATACATAATTTTTTTATTTATTCATATAGGGATTATTATTTTTTACTTTATGTGATCTTGTTTAATAATAAAAATAAACCGTGAATCATATAAATAAGTAATTAAATATTAAATGAAAAATATAATAATTATGTGATATGATCATGATATTTTAATTATTGGTTAGTTTATTGAGTAGAAAATGAACCAACCTTGACACTAGGGTAAATAATTCCTTGATACCATTCATGGGTCAAGTTTACCTTTCATCCATTAACCTATATATCTCCTTGGTTTGGTTAACATCAGCTTGGGTCATGAACTGCCTCCTCTCATTGGTAGGTCCATCCTTTATAAATGATTACTCATTCAAATGTGAGAGGTATGAGGGTTTTAGGATATATAAAATAAAACTTTGATACATAGGCTTATACATTACAAAGGAGGGAGGTATGATACAACAATCATCATATTTAATTTAATAATAAATTATTACATTAAAATAATACAATAATTAATTAAATTAAATAAACCCATCTTTTGAATATTCCATTTATGACCATAATAAATCAGTACACACTTAAACATGCCAAAATTTATTTCAATTCATTCTCATTAAGAAATATTTAGCAAAATTAATTAATTAATCTATTGATTAATCAATTAATTCTTTAAATTAATAATATTTCCAAACAATACTAGATATAATATAAGAATACCATCCTATATTAATTTAAATAAATACAATTAAAATAATATTTTATTTAAAGTAATCTTATACATTGTGTGAACTATCAAGATACATGACATATACCTTTTATATGTCAAATTAAATTCATTATTGGAATTTAATATGTATGTGGTGTATACCCCAGTGATTAATCAATGGGTATCTTTATGTGACATATTAAATCCATTTGTAGAATTTAGTTCTTACATAGTCTATACTATCATTTGACACATCATGAAACTTATTTTTTGAATGGTCCCTATTGTGTGTTGTGTACATACACGGCATGTATTCCCACATGGCTTGTCATGATATAAATAGTGTGTTGTTCTATGGGTCAAGTTGTATATTTTTCATGGTTTGAATGACCATATGACATCCTATAAATTGATGCGATATCTCTACAACACTCTTACACATTATCTAGTTTTATAATTGCATGAATAATAATAATTAAGCATTTATATCCTAAAGAAATTTCTAAAGTCACACATAATGTTTTTTATATAGAGTGGCACCTATCACACATCATGTAAAACCAGCTATATACTATGTAATCTCTAAGGACCCAAAGTTTTTTAATGGAAATTCCCTTCTTATAATTATTTCATAAAATAACATGAAAACATAACACAATGAACTACTAAGTTCTAAGTGACCTCTAAAAATAATTTTGTCAGTTATATGTTTTGAATTACGAAAATCCAACATACATGCTGGTGGTCAAGATGATTTTTGGAGTCTAAAAAAACAAAAATAATTTTTGGTGAATAATAACCTACCCTTATGAATAGTAACATAACCTTATGAATAGTAATATGACCCTTATGAATAGTAAATCATCCAACTTAAGAGTAACCTTACCCATGAATAATTAAATAAAATTTAAACAACTTAGAAAATGATAATTTGACCTTAGTAAACGTTTTGGTATTTTGTAAGTCAGAAATAATTAATTTTAATAAATTAATTAGTTTAAAATAAAATGTATTTTTTTCTTAAAATGTGTTCATTAATTTACAAATCAATGTATTATAGTTTTCAGATTATTTTATAAGACCCTACACAATTTTTGAAACCACTATAAAATTAGTTTTAATTTTAAAAACTGTTTTTAAGTAAATTATGATTTTAATTAAATATAAAATTAATAATATTTTGAAAATTATTTTTGAAAATGGACATCATTTTTTTATTCTACACGTCGAAAATGGTAAGGGTAAATTTTTGGGATTTTTCTAAAATACTTGATTTTTCAATGAATAGTAAAATACATTAATTTACCATATAAATACATTATAATTAAAACCCACTATTCCTGACACAAAAAGTGATGTAAGCACCCAAATCTCAAACTCACATTCCTTATTTACTATTCTTGGTCATGGGTGAATCATTATTCCTTATCTTAGGGGAAATTAATAACCTATTGGATTTTATATTAAGAAAACCCCTCTCTCCTCCACTATAAAAACTACCCTTCACACCCTCATTTCCACACACCTCTCAAGATCCAATACTTCTCTAAAATCTAACCAAACATCTTCCCTAGTTCCTCCCCCATGTTCAACAGCTTCTGGTCTCATCAAAAGACCAAGCTTATCCCCTTAAGGAGAATCTCAAGAGGAGGATTTAAGAGGTAATTTCTCTCCCTCTTCTCCTTCAATTTCCTTTCATGTTCAAGTTCATTTCTTGATCTCTTCCCACCTATCTTAATCTTAATGGTATTGTAACTCTAGTATTATACATATACTAGAATTGTATGATGGTAATGGGATATTATATCTTCCAACCAACTTTCCTCTTCCATTTATTTTATTAAAGAGAATGTTGTTCTTGAGGTGTTAATTTATCACCGTCAAGAACGACAAGTTTTATTCTTCCATTTAAGCATTTATAACTGGTAATAAAAACATTTTTATGGTTGAACCAGAACATTTTATATGTATTATTTCCTTTTTAATGTTTTGAAACTAACTTATGACCATAGTGCTAGTGAAAAAATAAAACAAGCTCATTCTGATCGAAAAATCGCTCTAATTAACCCAAACAATCATCATTTAATTCTTATCTAATGATTCATCCACATGAATCTAATATAATTCATGAAAAGATCATAAAAACTCTTATAATATCATTAATAACATGTAATATAAGTTCTGTATTCCTACCCATGTTCTACACAAACTTCAATTTAAGAATAAAAGTGAACCACTCAAGAAAACCATAAAAACAAACATTCCCAAATAATGGTTTTAAACTCTATGACTCATCCAAAGGAACATATAATCACTTAATGAACCATATTAATGTAAAAAAGGTTATGGATTTCTAATTAATGAATATAATGTCATTATACAAGACATTAAAGAGATGGAAGCATTCGGGTACAAGGTAAGGGGAAATTCTCAAACCCAACTTTCATCCTTCGAGTTCTCCCTCTTTCACTTCATTTTTGATATGGGTACTCCTTAAAGATCATTTGATCATAATTTTCTTCCATTTCTGATATATACATGTTTTTCCCTGGTTTTTATTTCAAACCAAATGTTTTCCAAAATAACTATTCTTTTAAGAACACACATTTTACTTCTCACTCAAAGTTGACGGTTCTTCTATCATGTATGTTATTCCCTATTTCTTTTGGAAAACCAAAGTTTATGAATGTGTTATTATGAGTTGAAACTCATTACTTTTCATGGTATAGTTATGTTCATCATTGATTTATGTTCTTATGTGGCATGCACGATAATGATAAAATTATGATGTGACGGGTGCGCCCAGAATTATATAGCGCAATACGAATGTTTGAATGTGACGGGTGCTCCTAGAATTATACAACACTACAATGCATTGGGTAAAGTGATTAATTTAATGACTAAATGTGAAATTATGTGTGAAAAATATGCTAGCTTGGTTCACAAGTATGTGTGGTATTTAACCACTAATACATGATGTTTCATTTTTTATGCATTGGCACATTTTAAGTCTTATATTGATGATTCCTCTCATATTTAGGATCTTTTCCCATGTTATTAATATTCTCAACCCATGATATATTGTACTTATCTATCCTCTTACTGGGCTTCTATATCACCCCTTTTGATGTATATCCTTAGGTGGCTACATGTATTAAAGAGAGGACAAGTGCTAATAAAAAGCTAGAGAAGAATAAATTAAATAAATTTTTATGCTTGATGTTATAATTGTTATGTATGGTCCTAGTTTTCCCAAGACACTAAACCTTTGGATCCTCTATGTGTAATATTATTATTTTTTTTATCCTTAAAATGATGTAATATTAATGTAAAAAATGGTCGGGTCTCTATAGTTGATATCAGAGGCAAGGTTTAGTTAATTTGGGAATTAGGATTAGTGAACCCTAGAGAAAACCTCTAGCATGAGACTAAGTACAAAAATTCAAACAAGAATATTTACATAGGGATCAAATATGTTAATTTTTTGGTATAAATTGTTTAAATGAATAAGTTATTCATGAAGTTTTAACTTAATTTTTGTTCTAACCTTTTCTATTCTAGAAAATGGTGGGAACCAGGAGAAATCAGGCCAACAACTCGTATGAGGGCCAATGCAATGATTGCACGAACGACAACCCCAATGATTTTAGAGGTGGAGTTAGAAACATTATGGTGATGCCTACCAAATTATCTCATGTTATGAACAATGACCATAATAATGGGGAACGTCCTCCTTCACCAAATAGGGAGCAACTGGCTATCGAATGTTTTATATGGCAACGACCACCGACATTTTGTGGATATTCTGATCCACTAGTTGTGGAATAGTGGGTCAACTCCATGGAGAAGATATTTTCTGTTCTTCACTCTTCTGAGATGGAAAAGGTGACCCTAGCCATTTATCATCTAGATGGAGAAGCCAATAAATAGTGGGCTTTGATTAATAACACCAAGAAAAGGGAGGAAATTGAAGAGATGGAATGGGAAGACATTAAGATAATGTTTCATAACAAGTATTTCCCAAGAACTCTTCACACTAATATGGAGAGAGAATTAATAGAGCTCAAGAAAAAAGAAGGAGAATTTGTCACAACCTATGAAGAGAATTTCACAAGGCTTACAAGGTACGCTTCGGGTTTTGTTATCAACATTGATAGAAAAATTGATAGATTCTTTAGAGTATTAAAACCACACCTTTGAAAGGATCTTTTAATTCTTGAATTTGGGAGTTATGAAGAAGTTTTTCGATGTGCTATCAAAGTGGATATGGAGTTTGGAGGATTGTCCCATGGCTATGTGGATAAGAAACGAAAGATGGAGTTTCAAGCTAGAGGATCTAATGACAAAAGTGGGAAGAAAACTCAACGACCCACATGCCAAAAATGTGGGAATTTGCACCATGGGAACTGCCTCAAAGGGATGGGGAAGTTCTTCAAGTGTGGGAAAGAAGGTCATCATGCTCAAGAGTGTCGAAAAGACACGAACAAAATGATAATGTAGCTAATGAAAGGAGAGAACTACTCATGGTTCAATGATACAACTATAGGGAGCTAGGGCACTATGCAAACTAGTGCACTAAACCTTGAGCTCTTGAGGGTAATCAGCGTCAGCAGCCACAGAAGCTAAAGGAATAAGGGAAGGCTTTTTCTATCACTACTATGGAAGTGGAGCAAAATAATGAAGTCATACAAGGTACACTTTCTATTCACTCAAGAATGGAAAAAGTCTTATTTGATTTTGGTTCTACACATTCCTTTATATCATGAAAGTTTTTTAGAACCATAGAATCGAATCCACAAATACTTGAAGTAGAGATATCTGTAAAAACACCAAGTGGTGCAATAATTGAAACCCAAGTGTTTGACACTTCTCCTGTTATCGTATGTGGGAAGATTCTTCTGGAAAATCTCGTAATACTTCCCTTTTTAGAATTTGACGCAATAATGGGAATGGATTGGCTCTCGTTATATAGAGCGCATATCAACTGTTAGGAAAAGAAAATATCTTTTTATATTCTGAACCATCCCATGCTCCTCTACAAATGAATGTAAGATCATGAATCTCCTTTGAAAAATCCTTCAATGGTGTGGGTGTTGATTCCGTATGAAGAAGCACACCTCGCCCAAATGGTTGAGTCAAAGTAAAGTTACAACCGTGAGGAAATGCTCATTGTAAGTGAATATGACGATGTATTTCCTAAAGAGTTGCAGGGATTTCCCCCGTATTTTGAGGTTGAGTTCTCAATTCAACTCATAATCAGAGCTACTCTTATCTCAAAGTGTCCCTATAGGATGGATCCTATCGAAATGGAGGAGTTAAAGAAGCAGCTGTAAGAGCATCTGGACAAAGGGTTCATACACCCTAGTGCATCACCTTGGGGTGAACCAGTGCTCTTTGTGAAGAAGAAGGATGAAACAATGCGGTTGTGTATCGATTATCAGGAACTCAACGAGATCACCATAATGAACAAGTATCCTCTTCCAATGATAGGCGACTTGTTCGATCAGTTAAGAGAAGCTCAATACTTCTCAAAGGTGGATCTTTATTCTATATATCATCAGGTAATGGTGAAGAATGAAGATATTCAGAAGACTACCTTCCGTACAAGGTATGGGCACTATGAGTTTTTTGTGATTCCCTTCGAACTTACTAATGCCCCTGAAATCATCATGGATTTGATGAATAGAGTCTTTAGACATTACCTAGACAAATTTTTGGTAGTTTTTATTTATGATATTCTCATATACTCCAAGATTAAGGAGGAACATGAAGAACATCTAAGACTTGTGTTGGCCACATTATGAAAGTAGAAGTTGTACGCCATGTTCAGCAAGTGTGACTTTTGGATAAATCATGTCACGTTCTTGGGACATGTGATCACAAGTGAGGGAATTTCTATGGATCCCTCAAAAACAAAGGCAATTTAAGAATGGCCCAAGCCCTCTAGTGTCACAGAAATATGTAGTTCAATTGTATAAGTTGGGTACTACTGACGTTTTGTGAGAAACTTCTCAAAATTTTCAAGCCTGCTAACTAAGTTAACAAGGAAAGGGGTGAAGTATGTCTGGATGGAAGAATGTGAGGGAAAATTCAAGGAGCTAAAGAGATGGTTGATCACTGCACCTGTACTCACACTACTAAAAATTGGAGAAATTTTTGTGATATAAAGTGATTCTTCAAAAAAGTTTTGGGTTGTGTACTCATGAAAAATGACAATGTGATAGCCTATGCCTCACGACAGTTGAAGATCCATGAGCAGAACTACCTGATGCATGATCTAGAGCTGGCAGCCGTGATTTTTTCCTTGAAAATCTGGCAGCACTACCTTTATAGTGAGAAGTGTGACATATACACAGAGCACAAGAGCCTAAAGTATATATTCACACAAAAGCAGCTCAACATGAATCAAAGGAGATAGTTAGAGCTAATCAAGGATTTTGATTTCTCTATTCACTATCATCATGGAAAGGCGAACAAGGTAGTTGATGCACTAAGCATGAAATAACCTGCTACTCTATCCATGTTGCGGATTGAGAAAGACCCTATCTTTTTGGATATGAAAAGAAAGTATTTGGAAATCATAAGGGTAGGGGATACATACTAAATTTCTCAAATGATTGTGCAACCATCCATCCAAGAGAAGATTAAAGAAGAACAAAGGGATGATGTGGATATACAAAAGAGGGTTAGTGAAGTAAAGTAAGGGAAGCTGTAAGAGTTCCATATCTACGATGAAGGTGTGATTCAGTTTGGAATGCGTCTTTGTGTGCCTTCATCACCTGGGATAAAGAACGAGCTATTGGACAATGAACATACCTCAACATTCTCTATCCATCCAGGGAGTACCAAGATGTATTGTGATCTCTGAGAACACTTCTTGTGGGATAACATAAAGAAGGAGATTGCGGAATATATATAAAGTTTCTTGGTATGTCAGCAAGTTAAAGCTATGAAACAAAAGTCCAAAGGTATGATGCCGCCATTGCCTATACCCATGTGGAAATGGGAAAATGTTACTATGGACTTTTTCATGGTTCTCCCAAAGACTTCATAGGGAAATAATGCGATATGGGTTTTGGTTGACCGACTCACCAAGACTGCCCATTTTATCGCTATTTGGGAAGACCTCTCGCTTGAACAACTTGCATTGATACATGTGAAGGAAGTGGTGAGACTGCACAGTGTTCCACTCTCAATTTTCACTGGTCGTGACCCAAGGTTCACATTTATATTCTAGAGGAGCCTTCAACAGGCTATGACTACTAAATTAAATTTCAGCACGACCTATCACCCCCAAACTGTTGGCCAGTCTAAAATAACTATTCAGACACTTGAAGTTAAGATAAGAGAATACTCTTTAGAATTAAAAGGTGGATAGGATCAGCATCTCCCATTGGTTGAGTTCTCATACAAAAATATCTTCCACTTGAGTATTCAGATGGCTTCGTATGACGCTCTTTATGGGAAGTGATGTAGAACTCCATCCTTTTGGGATGAAGTTGGAGAAAGAAAGCTACATGGACCCAATCTTGTTCAAGAGATGATAGAGAAGGTTCAGGTCACCAAGAAACACATCAAATCTACTCAAAGTCACCAAAAGATTCATGCTGACAACCGTCAAAGGGACTTGGAGTTTTACGTTGAAGATAGAGTCTTCCTTTGAATATCTCCATGGAAGAGAGTCATGCGATTCGGGAAGAAATTGAAGCTAAGACCAAGGTACATTGGCCCCTTTGAGATCTTTGAACACATATAAGTCGTGGCCTATCAGCTTGCACTTCCACCAAATATGGCTCAAGTTCATGATGTGTTTCATGTATCACTACTGAGGAATTACATATCAGACCCCTCACATGTACTAAACTCAGAGGTGGTGCAGCTGTAACATGATCTCTCCTATGAGGAGCAGCCAGTAAAGATTCTAGACTGAAGAGATATGGTTCTATGCAACAAGACAACCCATCTTGTCAAAGTGTTGTGGAGGAACCATAAGTTTGAGGAAACAACTTGGGAACAAGAAGAGGCAATGAAGGAGAAGTACACTCACCTGTTTGTGTAAAGTGAAATTTTGGGGGTGAAATTTCTTAAGGGGGGAAGAATGTAACAACCCAAAGTTTTTCAATGGAAATTACCTTCTTATAATTATGTCATAAAATCACATGAAAACACAACATAATGAACTACTAAGTGCTAAGTGACCTCTAAACATAAGTTTGTCACTTATATATTTTGAATTTTGAAAATCTGACATACATGGTTGTGCTCAAGATGATTTTTGGAGTCTAATAAAACAAAAATAATTTTTTTTGAATAGTAACCTACCCATATGAATAGTAACATAGGCTTATTAATAGTAAATCATCCATCATAATAGTAACCTTATCCATGAATAATTAAATAAAATTTAGACATCTTAGAAAGTGACAATTTGACCTTAGTAAACGTTTTGGTATTTTGTAAGTCATAAATAAATAATTATAATTAAATAATTAATTTAAAATAAAATGTATTTTTTTATTAAATTTTTTTCATTAATTATCAAATAAATTTCTTATAGTTTTTAGATAATTTTATAAGACCTTACGCAATTTTTGAAAGCACTATTAATTCAGTTTTAATTTTAAAAATCGTTTTTTTAAGTAAATTATGATTTTAATTAAATATAATATTAATAATATTTAGAAAATTATTTTTAAAAAAGGGAATTCATTTTTAGATTCTACATGTCAAAAATGGTAGGGTTAAATTTTTGGTATTTTTCTAAAATACATGAATTTTCTGTGACTAGTAAAATACATTAATTTACCGTATAAATACATTATAATTAAAACCCACTATTCCTGACATCAAAAGTGATATAAGCACCCAAATCTAGAACTCACATGACTTCTTTACTATTATTGGTCATGGATGACTCACTATTCCTTTCCTAAGGGGAAATTAGTAAACTATCGAATTTTATATTAAGAAAACCCCTCTACCCTCCTCTATAAAAACCACCCTTCACACCCTCATTTCCACACACCTATCAAGATCCAAGACGTATCTAAAATCTACCCAAACATCTTCCCTTTCCCCTCCCCCACTTTCTAGATCTTCTGGTCTCATCAAAATACCAATATTATGCCCTTAAGGAGGATCTCAAGAGGAGGATTTAAGAGATAATTTCTCTCCCTCTTCTCCTTTAATTTCCTTTCAAGTTCAAGTTCATTTCTTATTCTAATACCACCTATCTTCATCCAAATGGTATTATAACTCCAGTATTATACATATAATGTAATTTTATGATGTTAATGGGATATTATATCATCCAAACCCCTTTACTCTTCCTTTTATTTTACTAAAGAGAACGTTGTTCGTGAGGTGTTAATTTATCACCTTCAAGAACGATAAGTTTTCTTCTTCCATTTATACCTTCAAGTATTGTCATGAAACCATTTTTATGGTTGAAAAAGATAATTTTATATGTATTATCTCATATTTAAAGTTCTGGAACTAACTTATGGCCATATTTATAGTGATAAAATAAAACAAGTTCATTATGATCAAAAAATTGCTCTAATAAACCCAAACAATCATCATTTAATTCTTATCTAATGATTCATCCACATGGATCTAATATAATTCATTAAAAGTTCATACAAACTATTTTAATGTCATTAATAACATGTAATATAAGTTCTATATGTTTACCCATGTTCTACCCAAACATCAATTTAAGAATACAAGTGAGCCACTCAAGAAAACCATAAAAACAAACAATCACAAATAATGTTTTTAAACTCTCTAAGTCATCCAAAGGAACATGAAATCACTTAATGAAAACATAATGAACCATATTAATGTACACAAGGTTATTTATTTCTAATTAATGAATATAATTCCATTATATAGTACATTAAATAGAAGGAAGCATTCAGGTACAAGGTAAGGGGAAATTCTCAAACCCCACTTTCATCTTTCGGGTTCTCCCTCTTTCACTCCATTTTTGATATGGGTATTCCTTAAAGATAATTTGTTCATAATTTTATTTCAATTTCTGGGATATACATGTTTTGAGAGGTTTTTATGTCAAACAGAATGTTTTCCAAAAGAACTCTTCTTTTAAGAACACGCCTTTTACTTCTCACTCAAAGTGGATGGTTCTTCTAGCATGTATGTTATTCCCTATTTCTTTTTGGAACCCAAGGTTTATGAATGTGTTCTTATTAGATTAATTCCATTCTATTAAATGGGATATTTATGTTAATCATTGATTTATGTTCTATGTGTCATGAATGATAATGATAATATTATGATGTGACGGGTGTGCCCAGAATTATATAGCGCAATACGAATGTTTGAATGTGACGGGTTCACTTGGAATTATACAGTGCTCCAATGCATTGGGTAAAGTGATGAATTTCATGAGTAAATTTGAAATGATGTGTGAATAAGATTCTAGTTTGGTTCACAAGTATGTGTGGTATTTAACCACTAAGGTATGATGATTCGTTTTTTATGCATTGTGACATTTCAAGTCTTATATTTATGATTCTTCTCATGTTCTTGATCTTTTTCTCATGTTATGATTATGCTCACTTCATGCTATATTTTTCTTATATATCCTCTTACTAGGCTTCTAGCTCACCCCTTTCGATGTATATCCTAAGGTGGATACATGTATTAAGGAGAGGACAAGTTCCAATAAGAAGCTAGAGAAGAAGAAATTAAATAAATGTTTACGCTTGATGTTGTAATTGTTATGTATGGCCCTAGTTTTCCCAAGACACTAATCCTTTGGATCCTCTATGTGTAATACTATTATATTTTTTATCTTTAAAATGATGTAATAGTAATGTAAGAAAAGTCTGGGTTGCTATATAATCCATTTTTGGACACTAACAAAATATGATTAAATTCATTACATGTATCCTTCATGGGTCATTATATGTTACATAGAATTTATATCAAGATAAATGCCATGTATTTTTAGATTTTATACATCACTTGGTTGGTAGTTAATACACAATATATAATGTTTTTACATACTTTGATTGCATGGATTACCACGATTTACATACAGTTTGATCCATGTGGGGTTACATGGTGTGTAGCCCATCTATATTCCATGTACACACTGTCAATCCGTGTTCTATACTTGTGGTCAATAAATTACATGTAATGACACTGTATACTAATCCACAAAGAATTTTTTTGATTTATGTGGTCTGCAACTTGTGTGGTTGGCCTTGGATACACGATGTGTAATTTATCATTACATGACATGTATTCATGTCTTACAGCTAGTATCCTTGACACCATCTAATGTGATCTTTGACCTTTCTTCATGTGTTAGAAACCCATTATTGGAAAAAATAACAACATAAATGTGTTATCTAAACTATTTTATTCAAAATAAAAAATAAATTACTAATAATAAAATGATGGGAATTAATCAAATAATAATAATTAATTATAAATTATAATGTGACATCTCTGATACCACTAGCTTGTTTTGGGGTGAAACAAAAGCATTATATAATTTCATTACAAAGGATTATCATTAGTTTCAACAAATAATATCTAAATAACTTGATGAAGGCTATTTTCCCAACAAGGGTATTAGATAAGAGATTCCATGATAGGGGGAAAGTGAATCATGGTTTGAAAATCATTCACATTTCACCACATAAACCAAAAACATTCACAAAAATAACGGATCTTGAAAAAAACTTTTGCTGGGTCAATATTGTGTTCTACTTTTAATAATGATCTAAAATATGGTTCACATATAATTTCATTAATCATATAAGATTTATGATTGATTAACCCAAATACATATATTTTCATCTTGTTGGGTGTAAGTAAACAATTCAAAGAATTCATAATAATTTTACTTAGTTCACCCACACTAGGATAGTCAAAGGGGAATATAATGATAATATTACAATGTACTAGAATCCACTAAATCAAATTCAATTTTAGGTTTAGTCTAGGTCCCTAGAATGTCTAATGTCACTCCCCGAAAATATTTAGTGATGACTCACTACCTCCTAAGGGTAAATCCTTTTTACCTCTCCTTAACACACATATCAAGGATGGAAATATCATTAGCACAAAGTGTATTTCAAGACATCACTAACCCTATTTTTTGATTCATCAATATGAGCGCATTGATCTTCGCACTACTCTTTTATAGGAAAGAAGTGAAATCTTCCACAACACTATATTCACTTTCCAAAATGATATTCAGTTATTAAGGAACAAATTATTCATTTAGAAATGTATAAAATAATTTTCCATCACTTTCAGTACTGTTCAGATATAATGAATGTCCAATATTTACATTCACAATACTCTTTAGTTTCATGTGACTCTTACATTCCCACAAATCATAATTTTTTTCTTAAATTATTGGATTGTAAGTACCTACAGAAGAACTGGTTCAATGAAGTCCTTCTTTAAAAATAATTCCTTTTCAAAAAATAATAGTTCATAAAAATAGTTAGTTCATAGAACTCAATGATTCTAGAAATTAATTTATAGAACTCATTGGTTTTAGTAACTCCATTCATATAACCTAAATTAGTGAATTTGGAGCCTTTTCTCTCAAGAGTATTTCTCTACCAATTCTCTCTCTCTGTCTTCTCTAGGGATCTTGACATTATATGAAAATACTGACTCTTAACACAAATCTAAAATTAAAAATTCCAAAAAATAAACCTTCATGGAATACACTTCAATTTTATTCACTCATGAAACTCTTATTTTTCAAACTTATCTTTATTCCCAACATCACCTTTAAGATGTATCATTTTTGAAACTTCTCTTGAAAAAATCCATCTTTTATAAGACCCATCATTTTCTAGAAAATGTGGTGGCTCTATGTCATGATTCTCATATAACTCTAATTTTTATGAGTCTACCCAGCTTTAATGAAATTCCTTCCTTCACCAAATTTCCTTGTGGAATACATGAGTCTCCAATTCTATGAAATATAAAATTTTTTAAAATTTTCTTCCTTTGCCCTATTTTCTTATGAAAACATATTTCACACTATGAAACATTTCTAGACCTAGTTATTAATGAATATATCAAGGTATTTATCATCCAATTAATACTCCATTAATTTTTTTATTACACAGATTTGTCTCAATTCTCTTTGATATTGGGGATGAATTTAAGTCATGTCTTTTAATAAAAGAACTATACAAACATTACTGGAAGAGTCTCCAAAAATCTAATTTAGATAACTAAAACCCTCTCCCACATATAATAGTTCTGATAAAATCTATAGGTTTTTGAAAATATTTATACAATATCTCTATTTAGTCCACTAACATAGTAGTACTATTTCTCGAATCTAGGGATATAATACCTTTTACTGAGAACTCCAATGCCATGAAACTTTTGAAATTGTTAATAATAAATAAATAAAGTCTAAAACATAAAGGATCTAATAATTCAAGGTTAAAAATGAATCCAATACATAGAAACAAGAATTCCCATTGGTGTCCAACAATATCCCCCTTTAGATTTATTAACAACATATTGTGAATCCAATGACACTTTCTTAATAACACTTTTTTTATTGACACCAATTGTTTCAAAAATTGTTGTGCATTATAAGACCACTTTATCTACCATATTAGGTAACTGATTCCATCATTAACCTAAAGATAATACTTTTATGATATGTATTTAATGATATAATGACTACAAAACCTCTATATTTAGTGAACTCACTTCTTACTCTCCCTCTAGAGGGTCAGATGAGATCTTAGATCCATGATACTTTCTTATCCCCATTTGACATCAAATCCAATGAATAACTTGTGTCAAATGAAAATAATGTAGAATATTTGGAAAAAATTTAACTTAGTAAATATGAGTATAAATTTTATCAATTTCATAATTATACCCATGTCTTCTTGATGTCACACAATTCAAGATCCACTCCTTTGATACCATTGAAGCCATGCATATTTTCATTAAAATCTATCTTTGTCATTAATAACATGCATAATGGAAATCTCAATGGAATTTATTCTTATTTTAATACATGGTATTCTCATCCAATATATATAGGATATTCTCCCTCTATGATATGAAACTCATACACATATTTCTCTTGATATTCCCAATTGTTAGGCCCATAACTTTTTCAATTTTTACAGCAATCTCAATTTTTTAGTAGGTGAACTTACCACTTAGAAAAGAGACATCAAAACACCTATAATACTTATAATATAGAAATTATTATAGAAAATAATAGATAAACTGAATGACAACAATTCTATCCATTTCACTCACATACATTCATACATCTCAAGAAACTATAGAACATTAACTTCTACAAAATAAATCTTCATATGATATCAATCACACCTTCACATAGCTGTTATTGAATAAAAATAAACCACTATATAAGGAGTCTGATTTTTTATTTGTGGTCCCTTTGGATATATATATATATATATGTAGATCTTAGTTTTTATTCAAAGTTGGTGTAATGTTACCAGTATTTTAGGGTCCCATGATTGATACATTAAAAATATTAAATAAATTAAACCATGAACATGAATATGTTTGGAATTAAATATTTTTCCCATTAATTAGAGTCTCAATTGAGAAAACCAAGACCATTTTTCTATCAAGAATATGGATCCTACCATGGTAATGACATATGTTTCATACGTATTGATTTTTTGGATGATACACTATTGTGAATGAATTAAAATTATTAAAATTGAAAAAATTGAAAAATTCATATCATTGTGTAAATCCCTTTATAACCTTACATATATATAATCATAGGGATTATTCATATAACCTTGGAAGATTGACATCTAGAGGATCCATCACCATCGGGAAGGACCTTAGACGATCAACTAAATGAGGAATTAAGGATTGACATCATGTCATCATGGGGAGTCATGGTAGAATTGAGAACATTACAAATTCACCAATGAAATCACTAGAAAATATTTTCTTCACCAACAATCAATCCATTATTTAAGTATTAATTTTTTATTTACGATTTATCCCCTATTAATTATGATTTGAGAAATGATTTCATAATATTCATTCATATGTTAAATTCAAATTCTTCACACAACCAAGGAATTAATTCATTGAACTTAAATCGTTATGATTTCATAATTTTTTTAACACAATTACGATTTATGGTTGGGTTCACATCGACAATATATTATCTCACCTTGATCTATAATGCCTTTATTCCTTGTTTCTTAACATGATCTTTGTCGAACTATGGTGGTCTTGTTATTGGATGGACAATCCATGTTGAGATGCGATCAAACAATAAATCATGTTTTTTAGTGTGATCCAAGATGGATATAGTAGTTTGTGGAAGCAATAAGGATATTTGATGATTTATGATTTATTTTAGAATAATAATAGATTAAAAACCACATAATAGACAACTCATACACAAATAACTATGCTCAAGGGGTTATAAATTCTGTTTTTTGACTATTAGAGGTCTGGGATCGATGAACAAATATGGTTACTTAATGATTGGGGAGACTTGGATTTTTAATTTGGTTATTTCTATGATACAAGTAACAAATGTGTGAGTATCTTAGAGGAAATAATTTAAATTCTGGGGAAAACCAGACTTCACTCCATGTGTTTCTATAAAACAGATGTTTTGTATTCCAATTCTTGTGGGGGGTGGGGTTTTAACATTAGGTTAAATAAAACACACCCTGTGGACATTCACATATGCCATGTAATACTACTCGGGTAGGTGATAAATGTGAATGGAATGAAACTCCAAGGACCCTGGTGGTCCCACATACCTTTTGTCTCATAGAATATGTTATTCACATGTGTTTTCAAGATCTATATAGGGAAACTAGAAATAAATAAGGATGGTCTTGGAAATACATTCCATGTGCCATGTTGAACTCACCATATTCTTTTCACATTGTATTATACACTTCATATCTCAATTATTATGACTTGGATTTTGAGCCTTGAGTAGGATTATATATATGACATTATGGTGGCCTTTGATTCAAAATCAGAGATATGGAATGAGGTGGTGTGAGATGAACTCTTCTTATAGTGATACTTAGCTAAAAAAAGGGAATGGGTGTGAACATTAGAGTTTGATGTCATGATTTTTACTCCCCTGATGGAGGATGTTCTCTAATGAAACATGTCTCCCATATCTTTTTTATAAGTAGGTCTGGCACTCACTATATACATCTGAGAATGGTTCCTATATATGTGTAGTTGGTACTCCCCCATTATCGAGCTCAAGTGGGGAGAGGGTCCTCTATTATAGTCATGAATCCTTATTCCAAGACATATTCCAGCAAGGTGTGGGTCCTTTGTTATATTCTATAGAGGTTTTTTGGGATACTAGAATCGAGAATGTATTGGATCTTAGAGCTACAAACAAACTCATCACCCTTATATTATTGTAGAGATTGGGATTCCTCTATATTCAACTTAGGATTATTCTTCACAAGAATATTTGTATTGGGTTTACTTTCCTTCTTATATTATTGGTTTAATGGACAATTAATTATTATTTTCCATCTTTATGTTGTTTCAAGAATCATATTGGGTATTTATATAGACACCCCTACATGATATTTTCCCACATATGTTTGTGTCATATATAGATGATAGGTAACTTGGTGAAGGCTTTAGTGGACCCAGAGTAGGTGGAGTTTAGTTTTACTAAGAGACGGTAACCATGTACGATGGTTAGCTCCTAAGATCAGGAATAGTGATTTCTTATAAATCCCTAAAAAAAATTTGGGTTGGTATAATTTACATTTTTTGGGTATATATTTTCCCCCTTTTTAAATGGATTATTTTAATATACTCTAATGTTTTACATAGAGATTGTTTCATGAATTTTATTATACTCTAGATGTTTTAACATTTATTGTTATCCCTATAGTTTTTATGGAGATGTGTGTGTGGGTGTAGTTACTATAATATAAGGCTTCATGTTATGTGAGGCATTCCTAATCAGTGCTAGTTTCTTGCTCCGAGACTTTTGAAGGTGGGCGTGGGGTGTGACTCTAGAATTACTGGAAGCCTGAGTGGGGCCCCAGTGGGTTGATTCATGAAAGGTTTAAATTAGAGGTGGTCTATACTAAGGATTATGTTTGGATATAAATGTGTTTTGAGGATTGGTTTCGAAACTTATGGAAACAATGATAAGGTTTCTTGAGTTCAACTCTCAATACAGGGGACCTAGCGATGGAACAAAAGATGATGTATCCATACACATAGACTCTGATCACCCATCTGTTGAATCATCATACTCAGAAACTAGGTGTAGGGAAAGCAATGGCATATGAGGCATATAAAAATGGGTCTTTGACATTTCTGTAATTATTGATTCATTTCCCCATTTATTCTCATCTAACAATGGTATGCATTGTTAACACACAGGATTGCTCTAAGATGATAAACACTTATGATACCAATATAGGTTTGTGATGATGACAGATTAAGTGAAGAGGCATCAGTGTAGGTACCACTCTGCGAGGTGTTCCCTCTATGTTATAAAAGAGATGTGATGCCACCCAATGAGGAGCAGGTCAACCTGAATCTATATGTTTAGTCTATTTTTTTCTTCTTGGTGGCTAGGAAACTGTTTTAGTAGGAGAAGATGATGATTTGAGTAGGTTAAGTGAACTATAGAGGTTTTATTGATAAAGACCACTCATTTTTTATAGAGACCTTTAGCCTTAGGAAATAGATTATCAAATTCAGTCAATCATTCATTTTTTCTAGATCATGAAAAAATCCAACCAACTAGGTGGTTATGCTTGTGGAAATTCTTCTTCAACAAGTTTCATGAAACTTGTGGAGAATGGTCACCTAGATACACGATGAGGTGAATCCTTAATGGGATGAGTTTTTTCACTTGTTACATTATGAGTATTACCCTTTGAACTTTCTCTCTATATTGATTCAAGAACTTTTGGATTTGCAGTTGAATGAGATAAATATTGTAGAGTACACATCAAGCTTCACTAAATTCACACACTATATTATTGACATGGTTTGAGATGGAAAATTCATAGTACAGAAGTTTGAGAAGGGACTCCATAAGGAAATATAAGCTAAAATGTTCTCTATATTCATTCCCACATATATCAGGGTGCTAGAGTGGGCCTTGGTGATAGAAGGATTCTGAGAAGAGGAGTGTTGGGTAGTCGAAGATACCAGTATAAATCATGGAGCAGGGTCATCTACTTATGTTGGTGAAGATTAGATATTAGAATCTCAATATTAGAGGTATAATCATGCCCAAAATAAGACATGGTTGTCTATGATGCAAGGTTCACATAAAGGATCCAATTATCCTAGAGATGGATGATGTTATTCTTATTATGGGTTGGGTCACATTGAGAATTACTTCCAAACCTAACATGCTTTAGATAGTGGTTAGATAGTATATGTACCAACATGGAATATGAAACATCCTGATCAATGATCTTCTAGGGGTTGTTAGGTTGGATTCATGGTATGTAGTGATGATATATGGGCTAGTAGATCCCCAACAGCAGAATCTATAGTTGGAGGATGATTCTTTGACATAATTTCACCACCAATCCCAGGTGGTCTACAACATGACCAAAGAGATGGTGATAGAGGGAATGGTTTGTTATAGTATATAAAGGGATATAATTATGCTAAACATGAGATTATTCAAGGTAATATTTGTGTCTTATATAATTAATCTTCACTACTTGTAGAAATATGCGTGATTTACCCCTTCATTTATATATCCCTTGTGTAGGATCTGAAGATTCCTATATATTATTTAGCTCATTAGTTTTTGTTTGAGATTCTTATAGGGATCAATTATTCTATTTATCACATATTCTGATAGTTCAATGTGATGATCAATGAGGATAGATTCATGTGGGACTTTTTAGTTCATGTAATGAAATATAATGATGTCATCCTAGGTATGGATTGGTTACCCACATTGTGTTCCCAGATATACCATCACCACATGAGAGGTATATGTCTACAAACTTATGAGGCGAGATTGTCCTTCCTTGGAAATAAAAAACGTTTGGGAGAGTGAGTAGAGATCATGAGTATAAACCTTCAACCTATCACCCATTAGTTATAAAGTTTGGCCCTTGGCATAGTGGGATATTTAGACATCATGATTCCAGTGGTAGTGGAATATTATATGGATGAATTTCCCGATGATTTTTTAGGTGTACATTCAAGGTGGGAGATCAAATTTTGTATTGAATTATACACCTAGAATACACTAACATCATTTATAGAATATCATATGGGCCCTATTATAGTCCATGAGTTGAGAGTATTGTTAGAGGACCTTTAAGATAAGTTATTTATTAGACCCAGTGCCTCCCTTGGGTGGATCTGGTGTTTTTCATCATGAATGAAGAAAAGATATTGAGGTTATGTGATAATTACCATTATGTAAATCAGGTAGGAATCAAGAACATATACTCATATATGAGGATCAATAACTTCTTTGAATACTTAAAAGGTGAAATATGGTTTCCAAATATTTATCTTAGGCCTGGGTACCACATGTTGAGGGTTCATAAATAGGATATTCCAAATATAAAATTTTGATGTCTCTAAAAGAATTATTAATTTACAGGGATTCCCTTTAGTGTGAAAAATGAACCCTCATTTTTTTATGGAACATATGAACCATAATGTTCTCCCTTTCAGGGATCATTTCATGGTTTTATATATGAACAAAAATATCATTACTCTACATTTGAGAAGGATCACACTAAGAATTTGATAATGGTCCTAGACTAACACTGGGATAACCAGTTATATGATAAGTTCTCAAAGTGTAGAAACTCGATTCAAAATGTTTACTTTCTAGGGCTTGTCATCTTTGAAAATGATGTATCATTAGACCCGATGATGATAAAGTAATTTCTAGCTTGGAAACCACCCAAGAGAACATTATAGGAGTAAACATTCATTTGATTATTAGGGTACATTCATAGGATTGTGGTAAACGTTTCAAGGATAGTGATCCCTTTGAATGTTTTAACACAAAAAGGTAAGACTTTTGACTAGATTGATTGATGTCAAAAAGCCTTTGAGGAGTTGAGGTGAAATTTGTCCAGTGAACCTATACTGAGACTACCAAAAGAGGTTGTTATGTTCATAGTGTCCTAAAATGATTCTATTTATGGGAGAAGGGTTGTGTTGAAGCAGTGAAAGATGATGATTGATTAGGGTTCAAGGTATTTGTGACCCCATGAGTAGAATTATGTGACCCATGAGATGGATTTAGATTTTGTAGTATTCACTATGAGGATATTGAGGCATTAACTACTTGATGAGTGTTTTGGGTTTTACTCAGATCCCTAGAGTCTCAGGTATATATTTCTCCTGAGAGACCTTAACCTATAATAGATATGTCGGTTAGAGTTCCTATAGGACTATGATATTGAGATAGATTATACTCCAGGTAATGAAAATATGGTGTTTGGTTCCCTTAGTCATAAATACAAATATTTCTTAGTAGAGGATAAATCAGAGTAGTTCTCCTCTTCGAAAATTACCTTGGTGGAGGATACAGGGATAAAATAACTCTAAAATATTGTAGTGACTCCACCACTTCTCAAGAATGTGATAGATGTTTAGTTGGGAGATATTTTTTTGCAAATTTTTATTCGACCAAATATAATTAAGATACACACTAAGCTATTTTACATAATTTGGGGATAATATCATCATTTTTCAAAGAAGGATTATGGTTCTGATCATGTTGCATGAGTATGTTATGAGTGAATTTTGTAAATCTCACTTAGTTATACATCCTTGAGTGGATGATATATGCAAGGACCATTGATGATAGTTTTGTTGGGGTTGGTATGTGGTAAATTATTACCAAGTATGTTTCTTGATGCCTCGCATTTTAGTAAGTGAATAAACAAAATTAGGTCTAACAGGTTTAAATCAACCTATTGAGTTCCAAAAATGGAATAGGGATGGAATATCAAAATATTTTGGGATCGTATTTCCATGAAAAGTGAGAAGATATGACTCTATATATGTAATTTTTGTTCGACTTTCCAAATCAAATCATTTCTTTTACACCTGGGAGGAAATTGTTTAGACTAATAATCTTAAATACCCTTAATGGGGTGGGTGAATAATTTCATTAATGATTAAAAAAATACCTTTTATATCTTATTTTGTTATTAAAAAAATTATCATATCACTCCTCCTCATAGCATATAATGAAAGGATATTAAAACATGAAAAGCCAAAAAAATTACTTGGTTCGCCCAAACTGGGATAAGTCCAAGGAGAACAAAAAAATAATGTTACAATGGATGAAATACACTAAAGTGAATTATTATTACAAGGTTTTGTGTAGACTAACTATCCCTCCTATTTTACAACCATTCACAATTTGAATGCTCACTACTCTCTCTATTGAAGTGAATACATTGATCCTTCAATATAATATTCAGACTATCATCTATGAGTTGATTCACATTCATGTGTGTCCTTATTATCATCTTTTAGAAATTATATTACAACCTTCTCTGTATGAGTCTCCTTCAAAATAACCCTCCATGAGACCCTGTCATGAAACACCTTTTGTGAGATCCTAGTGTGTATCCCTTGCATGAAATTTTTCCATGAAACCCTTTTGTTGATCATTGCACATGACTCCTTGTGTGAGATCCTAGATTGTATACATTTCATGAGATCCTAGAATGAGACCCCTTGTGTGTGATCTTGTAGAGACCCCCCTTGTGTATGATCTAGTTTAGATCATATAGATCATGACAAATTGTTCAGATTATGTGGATCATGATACCTTGTTCCTTTTATGAAGATCTGAAGATCATGTTCATTTCTTATAGACCATGAGATATAAATGGGCCTTCTTATGTGTTCAACCACCCCTGGCATACTTCACTTTACTATAATTCGTTATGAAATGCATTCACTAGACCTTCTATGAATTAAGAGGATCACAAAATTGGAATGAAGGACTTAATTCTGCTCTTGCAAAACACTTACACAATGTCAATTTAATAAACTATTTTTCTTCATGGTAAACCTTTTTCTCTAGACTTTTTCTTTAGATTAATCATTTATGAATGAATTAATAATCTATTAGTGATGGGTCAGTAGGTATTTATAGTCAAAATCACACAACCTTAACTCCATAAATTATAGGAAACCATCCATTATACCACCTTAATGATCTCTATCACAAGCTTTGTGTGGTCCTATAACAAGATATAGATACATTCATATGATGGTTGGATTCATTATTATCCGGATCATTGTGTGATCCCATCATGATATCCAAGATAAATCATGAGTTGTTTGAATGATCCCATTAAGATATCTAATAAAATCATTTGATCGGTGACATTGTCTTCCAACACTTCTCAAGATCCCATTGTGAGATTGAATAGATATAATGATTTATTCATGTGATCCCATATCAATGTCTAATGACAATCATGAAGTTAGGTACATTTTCTTCCATCACATCATGATATCCCATCATGATATCTAGAGATAACCATTCAGTCACATTATTTCAAATGACTGCATGATATACCCATCTTTTCAAGCTTCTTTATCTTTATGTGCTTCATGTGATCTCTCTACGAGATCTTCTAAAAATCATATGAAGTCTTCATGTTATATGTAGTATCTATCCACAATATCCTCTGACAATAATGAAATTTGATTAGGTGATCTGCAAGATCTCTCCATGATATCCTCGGACAAGCTTGTAATGTATTCAAGTGATTCGCATGATCTCTCTATGAGATCCTCTAAAAATCATGAGATGTATTCAGGCTCATCTCATAACCTCAATGTGAGATATTTTAACAATAATATGGTTCTTTTCATTACTCATTTGTGAAATTTTGACATTATAACTCCATGATGTCATATATTTCATGCTTTGTGAGATCATACATTCGTGCTCCTAGAGATCAAACATTCATGCACTATGAGATCATACATTTGTACTTGGTAAGATTAGTTCTAACATTCATGCACTATGACAGTAGACATTTCTTTTTTCTGATATCATCCATTCATACTCTATGAGATCATCCATTCATGCTCTATCATGTGTTTTATTCATTCTCACTCTTCACATATCCTTTGAAAACTTTCCTTTGTCAACAACCTTAAACATTGCTAATAAACATAATCAACAAAAATACACAATCCGGAGGGATATTTTCCAATTTTATCCCACTTTGGGTTTTTTGAAAATAATAATAATCTTAAAGAACCAACTTTTTGATAATTGATTCTCATGTGAGACAATTTTCATTATGTAAGCCCAGATAGTGATCATAGACTTCATTAGCACATACTCTAATCCCACATTAGTCAAGATCTTCTCTAGAAACTAGAGTATCATGAAAATGTCATCAATAAATCACTTTATTCTCAAACATTTTTTTTGGAAACCTTATTGATACTAAAAGATAGTAAAATACATTCCTTCAAGACCAATTTTCACCCCAAATATGTGAATTGGATGAATCATGAACCCAAAGGACACTACATTGCTTGATTCTTATTTATTGGTAGACCGATTTTATCATCATCAGATTTAAACCCCTTATTTTACTTCCTTGTTTATCAGATTCTTCCCCATCTTGATTAAGACATTTTATACCACCTTTTTAATAAGCATAAAGGACACTACTTTTTATTCTGCAACATGGTAAGGAACACATATCTATATATAGGGGAAACAACACCATAACATAGGATATGGGGTTCTATATCAACACTTTCCATATATGGGGAGTTTAATAGACTCCAAAAGCTAGTAGGTGTCATTATAATGCTTCTCTAGGTAATTCTTTCTCCAAAATTTCTTCAAACTATTTTCCAGTAGGCACATACTATAGATTCACAAGACCATGATCAACTTTATCCATGAAAATGTGATATTTGATTTCAATATTCTTTTTCCTTGACTGATGAAGTATATTTTTTTATGAATTATATCACGTGAGTTATCAAAATCTATTCTGATTGGAGATTTCACTTCAACTCATGTATCTTCAAGCTGGCACATCATCCGTAGTAACTCCATGAAAGCATGAGTAGCCACAATATATCCATCTTCTTCAGTGATCAATAAAACCAAATCCTAATTCATTTTTATCCTATAAACACATAGTTGTCCAAGATAGAATACACCACTTTATGGTGAATTTTGATCATCTTTCGAACCAACCCAATCAGTATATGTAAATCCCAATATGTCTTACTGATAATTTTCATTGTATAGTAATCTAAAATCCTCTATTACTTTGATATAGAGAATTATTATTTTTACTGTAAATAACTATATTTATTTGGGATAAATTTGATACCATGATTCCTGAAATATGGAAAAAATAATTTTGGTTCATGTCATTGTTATGTATAATTAACTAATATGATTTTTCTGTCTTTAATGATATTTAACACTTTTCCTTCATTATCCATTGATAATTTTATCTGTGTAGAAACCAGATTTGTCATTTCATGGGAATTTTCCCACCCAAACATTATCATAACATCATTATGATATTTCTATTAAGAGATAAATTACCCATTTCTTCCTCATGTTACTTGGAAACCATGGAAAAATATTATCTCACCAATCATTGATCTTTCGAACACACATTTCATGAGTTCTACAAACTATTTTTACTATGCATCAATAAATCCACTAAATATTATGTCATAAACATATTTTAGCACCATCATCATTTGGTTTATCATTTTATTGACATAGATATTATAGTCAACTCCACCATGAGAAAAATTAAGCTTTTTCAAATACTGATCATATTGTGAATACCAAGATCTTAGTGGCTGCTTCAACCCATATATATATTTCTTAAATCATAAAACATTGTTCACATATTCATGAATGATAAAACCATATATATGTTTAATATATACTTCTTATTCTATTACCCCATTATGAAATGATGACTTGACATCCATCTAGAAAATATTGAATTTACTTTACATGGTTATGGAAAAAATAATCAAATTCTCTCCAGGATGGAAATAGGTACAAATGTTTAATCAACATAAGTATTTTCTATTTGGGAGTATCCCTTGCACACCAGTCATTATTTGTTTCTAATTATTGTTCCATATTCATTAATATTATTATGGAAACCCCATTTGGTCAAAATGACATTCTTATCAATTGGCCTAAAAACAATCCCACATGACTAATTCTTTTTTATTAGTTCAAGTTCATCATTCATTAAATGAACCAAAATCTCATCTATTGATGATTATTTAAAAAAATTTTGCTCTACCTAGGATAATAAATATTGGGACGACCTAAAATTTTATAAATAAAGTTCAAATTTTTATCTAATTATTTGTATTATTATGTATTATGGTTATATAAAACACATTCACTTATTTTTTTTTATTATATACAATCAAATTTAAAATACCATTAAGAATTATAACCATTTATAATATAGTTGATGAATAGTCATCAAATTATTTGTATAAATATAGTGTTTTGGAAAATCCAGTTGACACAGAAAAATTAAGTAATGGCCTCAACCAGTAGGATCTTACCCTATGAAGAGCATTTATCAGAGCTTCCAAGAGAGATAACATGACCATGATTTTTATTTGATGAATCTCAAGTGTATATCTAAAAATTAAAACATTATTTAAATAGTTTATGGGTGAATTTCAAACTCATCGAGATCACAACCCAAACCCTGTATGCCAAACAACCCCATGAAAATATCATCATCCCACACTTTACCCTTATGGTGTTTTTTGGTGTAATAAAGGGAAATGTATGAAGACACAAATAACATTAATATGATTATTTTATAGAATAATTATGTCATGGCCCCCTCCCCACAAAGTGTACCCCTCCTGGGCCGACAATGTGAGAAGAAAGATAATGACCCCCGAGTCCCGCCTCCAGTAGGCCCCATGTTGGCGATTAGAACCGAGGGTATAATAACACAAAAATGGGAGGCATTACACTCTAAGAGAAAACATGCAGAAGATAGAGATAGAATAGACACCAATCAACTACAACTCAGAACTGAAATATAAAAGAAACCCAAGTATATATATGAAATTTCATGCAAAAGTAATACAACTGAAATGGGAAACTAAACGTACCCAAAAGAAAGTAAAACGGCAGCGACCACAAGCCCGAACAACTCCTCCTCCAACAACAAGCTAGTAGTAACCAGCTTGATCTCCAACCTGCTCCAAGTGACCTGAAAAACAGTTTATATATACATAGGGTGAGTATAATAGTATACTCTGTAGGATCCTCCCCAAGCCTCTCGTGAAAAAGTAAAGAAAGCATGCTAAATTCGAGTGAACAACAAGTGAAACTGACTCGTCACCGAAACAGTTATACTATGTTCCCAACCTCACCATGGATACTCTCACCAAGTAATGAATACAAGAATATAACATATATTAAATAATATCAAGGGTACCCTGCTCTTACTTCCCCACTGGTTTTCCGCTTTTCCCCAACGACATACGTCCTGTGCATCTCTTTCCAAAGGCTTTCCCACAGACACCTGGGCTAAGCTCCACAATCTGCACCTCTTGCACCACAAAGGCTTGCCTGTAGACACCTGGTCTAAGCTCCACACCATCCTCCCAACAAAAAGTAACCAGGTAAGTTCTTGGAGCCACCACAGCCCGCATAACATGTATCATACATCGGGTATTAAACCTCAATCCATTATAGCCCTTACACTAAGTAGGGATCCTCAAGCCATCACAACCTATACACGTTAAACCTATAGTAGTCCATAGCATACTATATCCAGAATATATGTGTGTTAAATAACCACAAGCCACTATAGACCTCTACACACATATATGGGGAAACTAACTGTTGTGCCTGTTAGCACATGTATCTACCAAGAGAAGAGAGAGGGGCCAAAGGGGGTAGTCATCCATTCGACCTCCCATCAGAATGATGGGGAAAACACCCCCCCCCCCCAGGGCTCAGAATCCCTGGGGTGTCAGTTGCCCTTAACGACGGTGTGGAGTAGCATATAGAAACACAAAAAGTACAGAATATATATATAACTCACATCCACATTATGGGCATTACCTAGTATTAGATACCACTGAAGCTAACATCTTTCAGACTCCAGGCTGCTACTTTTAAGACTAGGTATCCTATAAGAACACAAAAATTTGGAGAGCTTTATTAGATTACTCCATTCACATTTTATCAGTTCCACTATATGTTAATTAATTCTTTAATCATTAATTAACCATGGACAATTCCAAATTAAACTGAAATGGCATCACATTCAAAATTAACTGCTCCCTTTAAGATTCACATCACCTTTAAATTCCAGTATCTCCATACCCGTGGATTTTCACCATTTAATCAAACTTTCATTATAGAATTACTTTCCCATATTCCTAGTAATTCTAGAAAATCATCTTATGCTACTAAACACAAAGGAGAATCAACACAGTGAGTAGATATACTACCCGTCGAGTCTTTGCCGCCTATAGAAAGAGCATAGACCCATTCTCCCTCGAGAGGCTAAACACGGAAAGCATGCGGCATACCCCGCGCGTAATCGCCTCCTTCGGATAAAGGGTAAGAAAGACCAGCTGGCTTGAGAAGTGGGGAAAAGCAAAGTAGATAAACATTCAAAGAATTCACAAGCATCCAGCAACTATATCCATCCCATTCCATCACCCCTGGTGTCCTCCCCGACACCCGTATGCATAAATTAATGCATCTCGCCACTCTAAGTGTCATCCACTGACACAACCATGAGGCCTCCATGCCTCCACATATCACAACACCCCTCCAGGGTCACATTACATCACAAGAAGAAGGAAAACAACAATCATAACCATGGGCTCTTGACCCTTTAACAAACAAAAGGGTAACTCAAAACCCTTTTAGAAATTCTCACACTATATATTCTTTAATCCATATTGAATAGAAGATTTTTTATTCGTAGGTTCCAATTACGGGATACCTAATCAGTATGCTATCACAATTAAATATCCATGCCTACTTCCCTAATTTGATTAACCTAAAATTAGAACAACTAAAACAATGGCAATAACTAGATTCATTTACATTCCACTTTATCATTATCTAATTACATAACAATTAATTCTGGCTTTACATTCATTATCAATTTCCATCATGAACGAACAACAAATCAAAGAAATCATAGATATCACTCTATCTAGCAAAACATGAGGCAAACTGTTATCACGGTATAAAGCAACAACATGCGATCAACCAATTCTTTTAATCATGTTCAAGTATTTAATTAGGTCAATTTCATTATGATCCAAAGTACTAAATCATACTAATTCTACAATTGCACATATACAATTATAGAAGCCATGAATCCCCTACCTCGAAGAGTTCTTGACATCCTTTATCCACACAGTGGGTCACAATCCTCCTCTCACGACAACTGCATCCACCAGAGGATGCCACGGTACGACAGTACCAACCAACCCCAAGAAAAACCCATTAGAATCTTGGAAATTACATGGTATAATATGGAAGGGAGAAACAAGAGAATATGATCCCCAAAGGAATGACTATAAAACATACCTTATTGGAAATATTGAATGACACAGTTCGGTTGCATCCAAAATAGAGCAGAACCAATCCTAGGAGTAAAGATTGATTGTGCAACTCTTACGGGAATGATTGAAAGGTTCTATAATCTCTTAGCTGAGAACAAAGGGAAAGAACAAGGGAGAATGATATCTCGTCCCTTTTTGAAGATTTAATAGGGAAACGGGTTAAGATCTGGTTAATTCTCTAATAAAAACTGATCGCATTAACCCACACGGTTTGACCAAGTAAATACATCCCGGACTTAGGAATAATTAATATAGGATTTATGGAATTTGAATCGGCCTTAAGAGTCCTTAAAACAAGGCTTTAAATGTATTTTACGTCAAAGGAAACGTCAAATGGGGCAAAATTGTAGGAAGCTGGAAACACTGTTCACATACTCAAAATTTGGAAAAGGAAAGAAAAGGTCACCGTTAGACCTCATAGTTCTAGAAACACTGTTCAAGCCTACTGATAGAAGGTCACCGTTAGAAGGTTACCATTCTGGAAACACTGTTCAAGCCTACCGATAGAAGGTCACTGTTAGAAGGTTACCGTTCTGGAAATAGTGTTCAAGCCTACTGATAGAAGGTCACCGTTAGAAGGTTACCGTTCTGGAAACACTGTTCAAGCCTACCGATATAAGGTCACTGTTAGAATGTTATTGTTCTGGAAACAATGTTCAAGCCTACCAATAGAAGGTCACTGTTAGAAGGTTACCGTTCTGGAAACACTGTTCAAGCCTACCGATAGAAGGTCACCGTTAGAAGGTTACCATTCGGGAAACACTGTTCAAGCCTACTGATAGAAGGTCACCATTAGAAGGTTACCATTCTGGAAACACTGTTCACTGAACCTCACTGATAGGAACACTATTCACTGAACCTCACCGATATGAACACTGTTCACCTACCGATACTGTTCATAAAACTGGAAAGACTGTTCACAGAACTGGAAATTTGGAAGAGTGTTGGGGATAAGTCACCTTGACCTCCTGGAACACCTCCAACACCACATTTTCACAATGTAATGAACCAAAGAGGTCTGAGCCATTACATTAGATACCTCTCAAATCATTCTCGTCCTCGATAATTAAAAACCAACCCAGAAGAAAAAGGGGTCCGAACAACCACCCCATAAGATACCTCTCAGGGGAAAACCACCATGAGTTGTTCGAAAGCTAGAACAAAACTACGACATCTGAGAGTATGGGAAAAAACAATCCATATCCAAACAATTCAATCATAAAATCACATCAATGGTATATAAATAAAACATGAAAGGTCTAACCACAAAGGAAAAATCATTACATGAAAGGAGTTAAACATTAAACAACTCTGGTTACTAAGCACGTATATGTGACTCACACACCCAGGTACTCTCCTCCATGACACCGTTTCACCACAAGACACGAACTAAGGGGATACAACGCCCATGAAACACCTTCTCCTTGTGGTATTTGATCTCCAAATATCGCTCCTCGAAGGTTGCATCATCATCAATATCGATCTCTCCCCAATCGATAACATGAGATTCATCATGAAGACAATGACGGAGATGTGATACATGTAAAACATCATATATCCGACTCATCTGAGGGGGAAGTGCTACTCGATACGCCACAGCTCCAATATAAGCTAACAACTTGAAAGGCCCAACAAACCGGGGAGAAAGCTTACTTCCACGACCAAACCTTCACTGCCCACGAAGGGGAGTCACCTTCAGAAACACATGATCCCCATCATTAAACTCTAAGGGTCTCTTTCTTTGATCAGCATATGATTTCGGACGATCTTGCGCTGTCTTCATCCTCTCACGAATCACCTGAACCATCTCTGTTGCATTATGCACTAGTTCTGGTCCGAGAATTGCTAACTCTCTGACCCCTGTCCAGCACAAAGGAGAATGGCATGGCCGACCATACAAGGATTCAAACGGCGCCATACTGATGGTATAGTGAAAACTATTATTGTAAGAGAACTCTACCAAGGGTAAGTGCTTCATCCATGAACCTAGAAAATCAAAAACACAAGAGCGCAACATGTCTTTAAGAGTCTGGATGGTTCGCTCTATTTGACCATCTGTTTGAGGATGAAAAGCAATGATGAGGCATAGTTGAGAGCCAAAAGCATGCTGGAGACTTCTCCACACCCTGGAGGTGAAACAAGGATCTCGATCACAAATGATCGTCCTAGGTACTCCATGAAGTGTCACCACCTCTTCTAGCTACTGCCTCGACAAAACATCCATTGAGCTCGACTCTTTTATCGCTATGAAGTGGGTCGATTTTGTTAAATGATCCACTACCACCCATATTGCATCATTTTTTCCCGGAGCTAGAGGTAAACATGGAACAAAGTCCATTGAGATGTCCTCCCACTTCCACTGAGAAATCTCTAATTGCTGGAGAAGACCACCAGAAACACGGTGTTTGGCCTTCACATTCTGACAGACTAAACATCGAGACACACACTCTGCAACTGCACGCTTCATCCCAGGCCCCCAAAACTGACTCCTCAAGGATTGGTACATCTTCATCACACCAGGATGTACTGCCAAGGGTGAACTATATAACTCTCGTAGAACCATCTCGTGCATCGCCAAGGGAACAAAAAGCCTTCCATGATACAACACTCGGTGTTGTTCATCCTCCGACCAACCATCAGGGGCCTCACCACAAACAACTCTGTCTCTCCAAACATCCACCTCTAGATCACCCAACTAAGACTCTTCCACCTTCTGCATCAGGGATGACTGCACCATCAACTGGAAAAGACAACCTCTACCCCCAACATCTCCCATATCAAGATGCAAAGCTGTCAGTTCCTCCATTACTCTCCAGGAATCACAAGATTCATGCACAACATCATTATGTGACTTTCAGCTCAGTGCATCAGCTACAACATTCCCTTTTCTAGGTGTATACAATATTTCAAAGTCGTATTCATACAAGAACTCCATCCACTGATGCTGTAACAAGTTCAAGTCACGTTGGGAGAAAACATACCTCAAACTCTTATGATCGGTGAAAACCAAAAAGTTCTCACCAATGAGGTAATGTCTTCACAACTTCAGAGCAATTACCACGGTTGCCAACTAAAGATCATGGGTGGCATAGTTGAGTTCATGGGGACGCAAATACCAAGACCCAAAAGAAAAAAATTGACCTATGATGCATGAGAACCCATCCTAGCCCCAGATGTGAATCATCATAGAAAACATCAAACTGGACTCCCTCCGCTGGAAGACAAAGGACTGGAGCACTTACCAACTTCTCCTTTAGATACTTGACAGCTGACTGACACTGATCAGTCCATATGAACGCTTGATCCTTCCTGGTCAAGGCTTTCATAGGAGTTGTAACTCAGGGGAAATTAGCTACAAACCACCTATAATAGCCAGCAAGACCAAGGAAACTTCGCACCTCTGACACGGTCTTGGGGGATGCCCAAGACACCGCTTCTTTTATCTTCGACGGATTCACACCTACTCCCTGTTGGGACACAACATTCCCCAAGAAACAAACTTCTCGAGCCCAAAACTCACACTTCGACAACTTCCCAAACAACTGATGTTGGCGAAGAACTCCCAAAACGGCTCGTAGATGCTCTGCATGCTCTTCTTCAGATGTGGAGTACACAAGGATGTCATCGATGAAAAACACAAAAAACTTGTCCAGGAATTCACGGAACATAGCATTCTTCCACCCCATGAAAACAGCTGGAGCATTCATCATGCCGAATGGCATTACAACAAACTCATAATGCCCATGAAGACAATAGAAAGAATTCTTCGGGATATCCTCATCCATTACACGCATATGATGATATCCTGACCACAAGTCGATCTTTGAGAACCATCTTGCACCCTTCCATTGATCGAATAAGTCATCAATCTGTGGGAGAGGATAGTGGTTCTTTATTTTCACTTTGTTTAATAAACGATAATTGATGCACAACCACAAACTGCCATCTACCTTTTCCACAAACAAAACTGGTGCAGCCCACAGTGACACACTTGGCCGAACAAAACCGCACTACAACAGACCATCAAGCTAAATACATAGCTCCCGTATCTCAAAAGGGGCCATCCTACACGGAGACATTGAGATAAGAGATGCTCCTAGCTGTAGCTCGATCTCTCATCGAGGGGGTAAGGCTACAACCTCTTTTGGGAAGACGTCAGGGTACTCCTCTACGACCATAGGAAACGCCAACTGCTGAACCTCTGAAGAACTCAGAATCATCTCAGCCATCATGGATGATAAGGGTGGAACTCGTCTATGACCAATCTAAGGATCTCGCTCACCAACAAACACCACTTTATCTCCATTTGCATCAAAGAAAACTACCTTCTTCCTATAGCAATCTACAATAGCCTGAACCGAATACAATCAATCCATGCCGAGTATAACATCATATGGTTGTGTGCGTAAACATAGGAAATCTCCCCAGGAGCAGTGTTGCCCCAACACTAGCTCACAGTCTCTACATACTTCAAACAAGTTGGCTCGACCTCCAACTGGCATAGTCAATGCCAAGGGAACTGGGATCCTCTCTACCTCAAGTCCCAAAGCATGGACAAGGGTAGGAGATATGAAGGAGTGTGTTGCTCCTGAATCAATCAAGGCATACACCAAGGTATAAAACAAACAAAGGGTACCTTGAATGACATCTAGCTCACCGGGGGCTGGCAACGCTAGACCATGAAGCTGACCACGACCTCCTCCATGGAATCTCTGACCCTGATGACGACCACCACCACGGCCGCACTCTGCTCTCTGAGGACAGGGATCGTCATCATGTTGTCCTCTGCCTACTCCATCTACCCTCTGGTGATCTAAAGCTGGTGCAACCTGTTGTTGCTGCCTCGGCTGGAACTGCCTCAATCGAGGAACCTGGAGTGGAGCGCCTGGTGCACGATGACTGCTCTGAAATGTCGGGCACTCCTACTGCTGATGACCACGACCACCACAATAAAAACAAGCGCTTGATCCCTTGGCATAGGCCTGAGAGTTGCTGCCTCCAGAGAAATGAGATGGGAAGGGCTAGGACTTACTCCCAGGTGAACTGAAACTCTTCTTCCCTGAAAACATGGATCCCCAAACCAATGCTTTGCTTTGTGAGGAATCATGAAAATTCCCCTCTCATGATGATCTGGTCCTAGTCAAGGTCCTCTCAACAACCTCTGCCCTCGACAATACCTCAAGATATGTCTTTAGCATAAATGGGGTGACCTGGCGCTGGATCTCTGGATGCAAAGCCTCCTCAAAATGCCTCACCCTGGCCTCCTCATCTGGTAACAGGAGTGAAGCATATCATAGAAGGTTCCTGAAACGGATTCCAAACTCTCGAACACTGGAGCTCCCCTATCAAAGGGTAAAAAGCTTCTGGTGACTGAACGCCTTCGTAGTAGAAGAAAGAAACTCGAATCTAAACCTGTCTTGAAACTCCTCCCATGAGATCGCTGACTCACCCAGATCCCCGAGGAACAAGAACCACCATTGCCTCACTGCTCCACACATCATCTTCACAACCAAGGACACCCAATGTTCCTTCCGAGCACGAATCGAACAGAAGCCTACCTTGACCTCCTCCAACCAGTCTTCTGTGAGTGCATCTGAAACGGAGCCATCGTACTACTGTAGACTCTGGCGCTGAAACTCTTGGAGTGTCTTCCTCCAAGTGTAATCGTCTTCAACCTCTACCCAGTGGCGATCTTCAAGAATAGCCTGCTGGACATCTTCTGCGCAAACCTGATGATGACGTCGACCTGGAGCCATACCTTTAAAATAACAACTGTTAAAGCTCCTAAGCCTAGAATATGGAAGACTCAACATTAATAAATTAATTTTTTTCTGTTATTAATTTAAGGTTAACCTATCCCAATGTCTACCCATTCAAACACAGGCGCAAAGAAGAATGATGGATGATCCGTTCATAGGTCTCTACCCTGCAACCAGTATCACTTTGTTTAGTATCCATCGTAAACATAAAGGTCCGTGAAACAGATCATAGGGGGCCCTAAACGCCTATGCCTCTACTGGTCTCCAGTGTTTACCCCACTTTCTAAACATGAATGACACTGTTTCCCTACCATCCCATGCATCCTCACCTATGCCTAACTCCAAACTCCATCCTATCCCTCAACCAGACCTCTAATTCCACTATGTCACGACCCCCTACCCACAAAGTGTACCCCTCCGGGGCCGACAATGTGAGAAGGAAGATAATGACCCCCGAGTCCCGCCTCTAGTAGGCCCCGGGTTGGCGACTAGCACCGAGGGTATAATAACACACAAATGGGAGGCATTACCCTCTAAGAGAACACAAACAGAAGAGAGAGATAGAATAGACACCAATCAACTCCAAATCAAAACTGAAATATAAAAGAAACCCAAGTACATATATGAAATATCATGAAAAAGTAATACAACTAAAAGGAGAAACTAAAAGTTCCCAAAAGAAAGTAAAACGGCAGTGACCACAAGCCCGAACAGCTCCTCCTCCAACCCCAAGCTAGTAGTAACCAGCTTGATCTCCAACCTTCTCCAAGTGACCTGAAAAACAGTTTATATATACATAGGGTGAGTATAACAGTATACTCAGTAGGATCCTCCCCAATAATCTCGTGCAAAAGTAAAGAAAGCATGTGAAAGCCCAGTGAACAACGAGTGAAATTGACTTGTCACCTAAACAGGTATACTAAGTTCCCAACCTCACCATGGCTACTCTCACCAAGTAACGCATACAAGAATATAACATATAGTAAAGAATATCAAGGGTGTCCCGCTACTAATTCCCCACTGGTTTGCCGCTTTTCCCCAAAGACATACATCATGTGCATCTCTTTCCAAAGGCTTGCCCGCAGACACCTGGGCTATGCTCCACAGTCTGCACCTCGTGCACCACAAAGGCTTGCCTGAAGACACCTGGGCTAAGCTCCACACCATCCTCCCAACCAAAAGTAACCAAGTAAGTTCTGGGAGCCACCACAGCCCGCATAACATGTATCATACACCGAGAATTAAACCTCAATCCATTATAGCCCATACACTGAGTAGGGATCCTCAAGCCATCACAACCTATAAATATTACACCTATAGTAGTCCATAGGGTACTATATCTAGAAAATATGACTATGAAATAACCACAAGCCACTACAACCCTCTACACACATATATGGGGAAACTAACTATTGTGCCTGTTGGCACATGTATCTACCAAGAGAAGAGAGCAGGGACAAAGGGGGTTGTCATCCATTCAAACTCCCATCAGAATGTTAGGGAAAACACCCCCCAGGGCTCAAAATCCCCGGGGTGTCAGTTTCCCTCAAGGACAGGGTGGAGTAGCATTTAGAAACACAAAAATTACAGAATATATATATAACTCACATCCACACTATGGGCATTACCTAGTCTTAGATACAACTGTAGCTAACGTCTATCAGACTCCAGGCTGCTACTTTTAAGACTAGGTATCATATAAGAACACAAACATTTGGAGAGATTTATTAGATTACTTCATTCTCATTTTATCAGTTCCACTGTACGTTAATTAATTCTTTAAACATTAATTAACCGTGCACAATTCCAAATTAAACTGAAATGGCATCACATTCAAAATTAACTACTCCCTTTAAGATTCACATCACCTTTAAATTCCAGTATCTCCATCCCCGTGGATTTTCACCATTTAATCAAACTTTCAATACAGAATTACTTTCCCATATTCCCAGGCATTCTAGAAAAGCATCTTATTCTACTAAACACAAAGGAGGCTCAACACGGTGAGTAGATATACTACCCGTCGAGTCTTTTACGCCTATAGAAAGAGCATAGACCCATTCTCCCTTGAGAGGCTAAACACAGAAAGCACGTGTCATACCCCGCACGTCTTTGACTCCTTCGAAAGAAGGGTAAGCAAGACCAGCTACCTTGAGTAGTGGGGAAAATCAAAGTAGATAAACATTCAAAGAATTCACAGGCATCCAGCAACCACATCTATCCCATTCCATCACCCCTGGTGTCCTCACCGACACCCACTTGCATAAAATAATGCATCTCGCCACTCTAAGTGTTATCCGCTGACACAACCACAAGGCCTCCATACCTCCAAATATCACAACACCCCTCCAGTGTCACATTACATCACAAGAAGCAGGAAAACAACAATCACAACCATGGGCTCTTGACCCTTTTCCAAACAAGAGGGTAACTCAGAACCATTTTAGAAATTCTCACACAATCTGTTCTTTAATCCATATTGAATAGCAGATTTGTTATTTGTAGGTTCCCATTACGGGATACCTAATCAGTAAGCTATCACAATTAAATAACCATGCTAACTTCCCTAATTTGATTAACCTCAAATTAGACCAACTACAACAACGGTAATAACCAGATTCATTTACATGCATCTTTATCTTTAGCCAATTAATTAACAATTAATTCCATATTTACGTTCATTATCAATTTCTATCATGAACGGACAAAAAATCAAAGAAATCATAGATATCACTCTATCTAGAAAAACATGAGGCAAACTGTTATCACAGTATAAAGCAACAACATGCGATCAACCAATTCTTTTAATCTGGATCAAGTATTTAATTACGTCAATTTCATTGTGATCCAAAGGACTAAATCATCCTAATTCTACGATTGCACATATACAATTAGAGAATCCATGAATCCCCTACCTCGAAGAGTTCTTGACGACCTTTATCCACGCAACGGGTCATAATCCTCCTCTCACGACAACTTCATCCCCCAGAGGATGCCACGATACGATAGTACCAACCAACCCCAAGAAAAACCCATTAGAATCTTGGAAATTATATGGTATAATATGGAAGGGAGAAACAAGAGAAGATGATTCCCAAAGGAATGACAATAAAACATGCCTTATTGGAAATATTGACCGACACAGTTCGGTTGCATCCAAAATAGAGCAGAACCAATCCTAGGAGTAAAGATTGATTTTTCAACTCCTACAGGAATGGTTGAATGGTTCTAGCATCTCTTAGCTAAGAACAAAGGGAAAGAACAAGGGAGAATGATATCTCGTCCCTTTTTGAATATTTAATGGGGCGATGGTTTAAGATCCAGTTAATTCTCCATTAAAAACGGATCGCATTAACCTATGCGGTTTGACCAAGTAAATACATCCCGGCCTTAGGAATAACTAATATAGGATTTATGGCATTTGAATTGTCCTTAAGAGTCCTTAAAACAAGGCATTAAATGTATTTTACATCAAAGGAAATGTCAAATGGGGCAAAACTGTAGGGAGCTAGAAACACTATTCACATACTCAAAATTTGGAAAAGGAAAGAAAAGATCATCGTTAGACCTCACTGTTCTGGAAACACTGTTCCAGCCTACCGATAGAACGTCACCGTTAGAAGGTTACCGTTCTGGAAACACTGTTCAAACCTACCGATAGAAGGTCACGGTTAGAAGGTTACTATTCTGGAAACACTGTTCAAGCCTACCGACAGAAGGTCACCGTTAGAAGGTTACCGTTCTGGAAACTCTGTCCAATCCTACCGATAGAAGGTCACCGTTAGAAGGTTACTGTTCTGGAAGCACTATTCAAGCCTACCGATAGAAGGTCACCGTTTGAAGGTTACCGTTATGGAAACATTGTTCAAGCCTACCGATAGAAGGTCACCGTTAGAAGGTTACTGTTCTGGAAACACTATTCAAGCCTACTGATAGAAGGTCACCGTTAGAAGGATACCGTTCTGGAAACACTGTTCACTGAACCTCACCGATAGAAGAACTGTTCACTGAACCTCACCGATATTAACACTGTTCACCTACTGATACTGTTCATAAAACTGGAAACACTATTCACAGAACTAGAAATTTGGAAGAGTGTTGGGGATAAGTCACCTTGACCTCCTGGAACACCTCCAACACCACATTTTCACAAATGTACCGGAGAGGTCTAGGCCATTACATTAGATACCTCTCAAAATATTATCATTATCGATAATTAAAAAACAACCCAGAAGAAAAGAGGGGTCCGAACAACCACCCCATAAGATACCTCTCAGGGGAAAACCACCATGAGTTATTCGAAAGCTGGAACAAAACTACGACATCCGAGAGTATGGGAACAAACAATCCATATCCAAAAAATTCAATCATAACATCACATCAAAGGTACATAAATAAAACAAGAAAGGTCTAACCACAAAGGAAACATCATTACATGAAAGGAGTTAAACATTAAACAACTCTGGGTACTGAGCATGTATCTGTGACTCACACTCCCAGGTACTCTCCTCCATGCCACCGTGTCACCACAAGACACAAACTAAGGGTATATAACGCCCATGCAACACCTTCTCCTTGTGGTCTTGGATCTCCACAGGTCGCTCCTCGAAGGTTGCATCATCATCAATATTGATCTCTCCCCAATCGATAACATGAGATTTATCATGAAGATAACGACGGAGCTGTGATACATGGAAGACATCATGTATCTGACTCGTCTGAGGGGGAAGTTCTACTCGATACGCCACAGCTCCAACATGAGCTAACACCTTGAAAGGCCCAACAAACCGGGGAGAAAGCTTACTTCTACAACCAAACCTTCGCTGCCCGCAACGAGGAGTCACCTTCAGAAACACATGATCCCCATCATTAAACACTAAGGTTATCTTTCTTTTATCAGCATATGATTTCTGATGATCTTGCACTATCTTCATCCTCTCACGAATCACCTGAACCATCTCTGTTGTATTCTGCACTAGTTCTGGTCTGTGAATTGCTGACTCTCTGACCCCAATCCTGTACAATGGAGAATGGCATGGCCGGCCATACAAGGCTTCAAACGGCGCCATACCAATGGTAGAGTGAAAACTATTATTGTAAGCGAACTCTACCAAGGGTAAGTGCTTCATCCATGAACCTAGAAAATCAAAAGCAGAAGAGTGCAACATGTATTTAAGAGTCTGGATGGTTCGCTCTGTCTGACCATCTGTTTGAGGATGAAAAGCAGTGCTAAGGAACAGTTGAGAGATAAAATCATGCTGGAGACTTCTCCACACCCTAGAGGTAAAACAAGGATCTCTATCAGAAATGATCGTCCTAGGTACTCCATGAAGTCTCACCACCTCCTCTAGAAACTGCCTCGACAAAACATTCACTGAGCTCGACTCCTTGATCGCTATGAAGTGGGTCGATTTTGTTAAATGATCCACTACCACCCATATAGGATCATGTCCTCCCGGAGCTAGAGGTAAACCTTTTACAAAGTCCATTGAGATTTCCTCCCACTTCCACTAAGGAATCTCTAATTGCTGGAGAAGACCACCAGGAACACGATGTTTAGCCTTCACTTTCTGGCAGACTAAACATCGAGACACACACTCTGCAACTGCACGCTTCAGCCCGGGACACCAAAACTGACTCCTCAAGGATTGGTACATCTTCGTCACACCAGGATGTACTTCTAAGGGTGAACAATAGAACTCTCGGAGAACCATATCGTGCATCTCCAAGGGAACAAAAATCATGCCATGATACAACACTCGGTGTTGTTCATCCTCCGACCAACCATCAGGGGACCCACCACAAACAACTCTGTCTCTCCAAACTTCCACCTCTAGATCACCCAACTGAGACTCTTCCACCTTCTACATCAAGGATGACTGCACCGTCATCTGGAAAAATAAACCTCTACCCCCAACTTCTCCCATATCAAGGTGCAAAGCTGACAGTTCCTCCATTACTCTCCAGGTATCACCAGATTCACACACAACATCATTACGTGACTTTCGGCTCTGTGCATCAGCTACAAAATTCCCTTTTCCAGGTTTATACGATATTCCAAAGTCGTATTCCTACAATAACTCCATCCACCTACACTGTCGCAAGTTCAAGTCAAGTTGGGAGAAAACATACCTCAAACACTTATGATCGATGAAAACCAAAAAGTTCTCACCAATGAGGTAATGTCTCGACAACTTCTGAGAAAACACCATGGCTGCCAACTCAAGATCATGGGTGGCATAGTTGCATTCATGGGGACACAACTGTCGAGACCCATAAGAAACAACGGACCTATGCTTCCTGAGAACACTGCCTAGCCCTAGATGTGAAGCATCACAGAAAACATCAAACTGTACTCCCTCCACTGGAAGACAAAGGACTGGAGCACTTACCAACTTCTCCTTTAGATACTTGAAAGCTGCCTCACACTGATCAGTCCATATGAATGCTTGATCCTTGCTGGTCAAATCTGTCAGAGGAGTCGCAACTTGGGAGAAATTAGCTAAAAACCTCCTATAATAGCCAATGAGACCAAGGAAACTTCACACCTCTGACACGGTCTTGGGGGATGCCCAAGACACCACTGCTTCTATCTTCGATGGATCCACACCTACTCCCTATTGGGACACAACATGCCCCAAGAAATGAACTTCTCGAGCCCAAAACTCACACTTCGACAACTTCCCAAACCACTGATATTGGTGAAGAACTCCCAAAACGGCTCGTAGATTATATGCATTCTCTTCTTCAGATGTGGATTACATAAGGGTTTCATCGATGAAAACCACAAAAAACTTGTCCAGGAATTCACGGAACACAGAATTCATCAACCCCATGAAAACAGCTAGAGCATTCGTCACGCCGAATGGCATTACAACAAACTCATAATGCCCATGATGACAACGGAAAGCAGTCTTCGGGATATCCTCATCCCTTACACGCATCCGATGATATCATGACTGCAAGTCGATCTTTGAAAACCAACTTACACCCTTCAGTTGATCGAATAAGTCATAAATCCATGGGAGAGGATAGCGGTTCTTTATTGTCACTTTGTTTAATCAACGATAATCGATGCACAACCACAAACTGTCGTCAGCCTTTTTCACAAACAAAACTGGTGCAGCCCACGGTGACACACTTGGCCGAACAAAACCGCTCTGCAACAGACCATCAAGCTGAATACGTAGCTCTCGTAACTCAAAAGGGACCATCCTACACAGAGACATAGAGATTGGAGATTCTCTTGTCTATATCTCGATCTCTCGTCGAGGGGGTAAGGCTACAACCTCTTCTGGGAAGATGTCAATGTACTCCTCTACGACCCTAGGAAACTCCAACTGCTAAACCTCTAAAGAACTCACAGTCATCTCATCCATCATGGATGATAAGGATGGAACTCGTCTATGACCTATATGAGGATCTATCTCACCAACAAACACCACTTTCTCTCCATTTGAATCAAATAAAACGACCTTCTTCCTGTAGAAATCCACAATACTCTGCACTAAATACAACCAATCTATGCCGAGTATGACATCATATGGTTGTATGCGTAAACATAGGAAATCTCCCCAAGATTGGTGTTGCCCCAAAACTAGCTCACAGTCTCTACATACTTCAAATAAGTCGAATCAACCTCCAACTGGCGTAGTCAACGCCAAGGGAACTGGAAGCCTCTCTACCTCAAGTCTCAAAGCATGGACAAGGGTAGGTGATATGAAGGAGTGTGTTGCTCCTGAATCAATCAAGGCATACACCAAAGTAGAAAACAAGCAAAGGGTACCTTGAACGACATCTAGCTCGCCTGGGGCTGGAAACGCTAGAGCATGAAGCTGACCATGACCTCCTCCATGGCCTCTCTGACCCTGATGACGACCACCACCACGGCTGCGCTCTACTCTCTGAGGACGGGGATCGTCATGGGGTTGTCCTCTGCCTACTCCATCTACCCTCTGGTGATCTAAAGCTGGTGCAACCTATTGCTACTGCCTCGGCTGGAACTGCCTCAATGGAGGAACCTGGAGCTGAGCGCCCAGTGCATGATGACTGCTCTGAAAAGTTGGGCACTCCCGCTGCTGATGACCAAGACCACCACAAGAAAAACAAGCTCCTGATCCCTTGGCATAGGCCTGAGAGTTTCTACCTCTGGAGAAACGAGATGGGAAGGGCTAGGACCTACTCCCAGGTGAACTGAAACTCTTCTTCCTTGAAAACCTGGATCCCCGAACCACAGCTTTTCATTGTGAGGAATCATGACGATTCCCCTCTCGTGACAATATGGTCCTAGTCAAAGTCCTCTCAACAACCTCTGCCCTCGCCAGCACCTCAAGATATGTCTTTAGCATAAATGGGATGACCTGGCGCTGGATCTCTGGATGCAAAGCCTCCTCGAAATGCCTCGCCCTGGCCTCCTCATGTGGTAACAGGACTAAATAATATCGTAGAAGGTTCCTGAAATGGATTCCAAACTCTCGAACACTGGAGCTCCCTTGTCGAAGGGTAAAAAGCTTCTGGTGACTGGACGCCTTCGCAGTTGAAGAAAGAAACTCGACTCTAAAACTGTCTTGAAACTCCTCCAATGAGATCGCTGAATCCTCACGATACCCGAGGAACAAGAACCACCACTGCCTTGCTGCTCCACACAGCATCGTCACAACCAAGGACACCCAATGTTCATTCCAAGAATGAATCAAACTGAAGCCTATCTCGACCTCCTCCAACCAGTCTTCTATGACTGCATCTGAAATGAATCCATCGTACTACTGTAGACTCTGGCGCTGAAACTCTAGGAGTTTCATCCTCCAAGTGTCATCGTCGTCAACCTCTACCCAGTGGCAGTCTACTAGAACAGCCTGCTGGACATATTCTACGCAAACCTGAGGAGGACATCGACCTGGAGCCATAATTTTAAAATAACAACTGTTAGAGCTCCTAATCCTGGAATATGGAAGACTCAACATTAATAAATTAATTGTTTTCTTTTATTAATTTAAGGTTAACCTATCCCAAGGTATACCCATTCAAACACAGGCGCAAAGAAGAATGATTCATGATCCTTTCCTAGGTCTCAACCCTGCAACCGGTATCACTTTGTTTAGTATCCATCGTTAACATAAAGGTCCATGCAACAGATCATAGGGGGCCCGAAACGCCTATGTCTCTACCGGTCTCTAGTGTTTACCCCACTTTCTAAACATGAATGACATTGTTGCCCTACCATCCCATGCATCCTCACCTATGCCTAACTCCAAACTCCATCCTATCCCTCAACCAGACCTCTGATACCACTCTGTCACGACCCCCTCCCCACAAAGTGTACCCCTCCTAGGCCGACAATGTGAGAATGAAGATAATGACCCCCGAGTCCTGCCTCCAGTAGGCCCCGGGTTCGATACTAGCACTGAGGGTATAATAACACACAAATGTGAGGCATTACCCTCTAAGAGAACACATGCAGAAGAGAGAGATAGAATAGACTCCAATCAACTCCAACTCAGAACTGAAATATAAAAGAAACCCAAGTACATATATGAAATGTCATGAAAAATTAATACAACTGAAATGGGAAACTAAAAGTACCCAAAAGAAAGTAAAACGGCAGAGACCACAAGCCCGAACAGCGCCTCCTCCCACCACAAGCTAGTAGTAACCAGATTGATCTCCAACCTTCTCCAAGTGACCTGAAAACCAGTTTATATATATATAGGGTGAGTATAATAGTATACTCAGTAGGATCCTCCCCAAGCCTTTCATGAAAAAGTAAAGAAATCATGCTAAAGCCCAGTGAACAACTAGTGAAACTGACTCGTCACCTAAACAGGTATACTAAGTTCCCAACCTCACCATTGCTACTGTCACCAAGTAACACATACAAGAATATAGAATATAGTAAAGAATATCAAGGATACCCCGCTACTACTTCCCCACCAGTTTTCTACTTTTCCCCAATGACATACGTCATATGTATCTCTTCCCAAAGGCTTGCCCGCAGACACCTGGGCCATGCTCCACAATCTGCACCTCGTGCACCACAAAGGCTTACCCGTAGACACCTGGGCTATGCTCCACACCATCCTCCCAACCAAAAGTAACCATGTAAGTTCCAAGAGCCACCACAGCCCGCATATCATGTATCATACATCGGGTATTAAACCTCAAGCCATTATAGCCCATACAGTGAGTAGGGATCCTCAATCCATCACAGCCTATACACATTACACCTATAGTAGTCCATAGGATACTATATCAAGAATATATGTGTGTGAAATAACCACAAGCCACTACATCCCTCTACACACATATATGGGGAAACTAACTGTTGTTCCTGTTGGCACATGTATCTACCAAGGGAAGAGAGCGGGGGCAAAGGGGGTATTCACCCATTCGACCTCCCATTAGAATGTCAGGGAAAACACCCCCCAGGGCTCAGAATCCCCGAGGTGTTAGTTTAACTTAAGGACAGGGTGGGGTAGCATATAGAAACACAAAAAGTATAGAATATATATATAACTCACATCCACACTATGGGCATTACCTAGTCTTAGATACAACTGCAGCTAATGTCTCTCAGACTCTAGGCTGCTATTTTTAAGACTAGGTATCCTATAAGAACACAATCATTTAGAGAGATTTATTAGATTACATCATTCTCATTTTATCAGTTCCACTGTACGTTAATTAATTCTTTAAACATTAATTAACCATGAACAATTCCGAATTAAACTGAAATGGAATCACATTCAAAATTAACTGCTCCCTTTAAGATTCACATCACCTTTAAATTTCAGTATCTCCATTCCCGTGGATTTTCACCATTTAATGAAACTTTCATTAAATAATTACTTTCCCATATTCCCAGGCATTCTAGAAAAGCATCCTATGCTACTAAAAATGAAGGAGCCTCAACACGGTGAGTAGATATACTACCCGTCGAGTCTTTTCCGCCTATAAAAAGAGCATAGACCCATTCTCCCTCGAGAGTCTAAACATGAAAAGCACGTGGCATACCCTGTGCGTCTTCGCCTCCTTCGAAAGAAGGGTAATAAAGACCAGCTTCCTTGAGCAGTGGGGAAAAGCAAAGTAGATAAACATTCAAAGAATTCACAAGAATCCAACAACGACATCCATCCCATTCCATCACCCCTGGTGTCCTCCCCGACACCCACATGCATAAACTAATGCATCTCACCACTCTAAGTGTCATCCGCTGATTCAACCATAAGGCCTCCATGCCTCCAAATATCACAACACCCCTCCAGGGTCCCATTACATCACAAGCAACAGGAAAACAACAATCACAACCATGGGCTCTTGACCCTTTAACAAACAACATGGTAACTCATAACCCTTTTAGAAATTCTCACACAATCTGTTCTTTAATACATATTGAATAGTAGATTTGTTATTCGTAGGTTCTAATTACGGGATACCTAATTAATAAGCTATCACAATTAAATAACCATGCTTACTTCCCTAATTTGATTAACCTCAAATTAGAACAAATACAACAACGACAATAACCAGATTCATTTACATGCCTATTTATCTTTAGCCAATTAATTAACAATTAATTCCGGCTTTACGTTCATTATCAATTTCCATCATGAAAGAACAACAAAACAAAGAAATCATAGATATCACTCTATCTATCAAAACATGAGGCAAACCGTTATGGCGATATAAAGCAACAACATGCGATCAACCAATTCTTTTAATCCTGTTCAAGTATTTAATTACCTCAATTTCATTGTGATCCAAAGGACTAAATCATGATAATTATTTGATTGCATATACACAATTAGATAATCCATGAATCCCCTACCTCGAAGAGTTCTTGACATCCTTTATCCACACAATGGGTCACAATCCTCCTCTCACGACAACTGCATCCACCAGAGGATGCCATGGTACGACAGTACCAACCAACCCCAAGAAAAACCCATTAGAATCCTAGAAATTACATGGTATAATATGGAAGGGAGAAACAATAGAAGATGATCCCCAATGGAACGATGATAAAACATACCTTATTGGGAAGATTGACCCACACGGTTCGGTTGCATCCAAAATAGAGCAGAACCAATCCTAGGAGTAAAGATTGATTGTGCAACTCCTACGGGAATGATTGAAAGGTTATAGCGTCTCTTAGCTGAGAACAAAGGGAAAGAACAAGGGATAATGATATCTCGTCCCTTTTTGAAGATTTAATGGGGCGGCGGTTTAAGATCCGGTTAATTCTCCATTAAAAATGGATCGCATTAACCCATGCGGTTTGACTAAGTAAATACATCCCGGCCTTAGTAATAAGTAATATAGTATTTATGGCATTTGAATCAGCCTTAAGAGTCCTTAAAATAAGGATTTAAATGTATTTTACGTCAAAGGAAACGTCAAATGGGGAAAAACTCTAGGAAGCTGGAAACACTGTTCACATACTCAAAATTTGGCAAAGGAAAGAAAATGTCACCGCTAGACCTCACCGTTCTGGAAACACTATTGAAGCCTACCGATAGAAGGTCACCGTTAGAAGGTTACCGTTCTAGAAACACTATTCAAGCCTACCAATAGAAGGTCACTATTAGAAGGTTACCGTTCTGGAAACACTATTCAAGCCTACCGATAGAAGGTCACCCTTAGAAGGTTAGCGTTCTGGAAACACTGTTCAAGCCTACCGATAGAAGGACACTGTTAGAAGTTTGCTGTTCTGGAAACACTGTTCAAGCCTACCGATAGAAGGTCACCGTTAGAAGGTTACCGTTCTGGAAACAATGTTCAAGCCTACCGATAGAAGGTCGCTGTTAGAAGGTTACCGTTCTGAAAACATTGTTCAATCCTACTGAGAGATGGTCACCGTTAGAAGGTTACCATTCTGGAAACACTGTTCACTGAACCTCACCGATAGAAACATTGTTCACTGAACCTCACTGATATGAACACTGTTCACCTACCGATACTATTCATAAAACTGGAATCACTTTTCATAGAACTGGAAATTTGGCAAACTGTTAGGGATAAGTCACCTTGACCTCCTGGAACACCTCTAACACCAAATTTTCACAAAGTAATGGAATGTAGAGGTTAGGGCCATTACACTAGATACCTCTCAAAACATTCTCATCCTCGATAATTAAAAACCAAACCAGAAGAAAAGAGGCGTCCGAACAACCTCCCCATAAGATACCTCTCAGGGGAAACCACTATGAGTTGTTCGAAAGCTGGAACAAAACTACGACATCAGAGAGTATGGGAACAAACAATCTATATCCAAACAATTCAATCATAACATCACATCAAAGGTACATAAATAAAACATGAAAGGTCAAACCACAAAGGAAACATCATTACATGAAAGGAGTTAAACATTAAACAACTCTGGGTACTGAGAACGTATCTGTGACTCACGCTCTGAGGTACTCTCCTCCATGACACCGTGTCTCCACAAGACACGATCTAAGGGGATATAAAGCCCATGCAACACCTTCTCCTTATGGTCTTGGATCTCCACAGGTCGCTCATCGAAGGTTTCATCATCATCAATATCGATCTCTCCCCAATCGATAACATGAGATTCATCATGAAGATAACGACGGAGCTATGATACGTGGAAAACATCATGTATCTGACTCATCTGAGGGGGAAGTGCTACTCGATATGCCACAGCTCCAACATGAGCTAACACATCGAAAGGCCCAACAAACCGGGGAGAAAGCTTACTTCCAAGACCAAACCTTTGCTGCCCACGACGGAGAGTCACCTTCAGAAACACATGATCCCCATCATTAAACTCTAATGGTCTCTTTCTTTGATCAACATATGATTTCGGATGATCCAGCGCTGTCTTCATCCTCTCATGAATCACCTGAACCATCTCTTTTGTATTCTGCACTAGTTCTAGTCCGAGAATTGCGGACTCTCTCACCCCAGTCCAACACAACAGAGAACGGAATGGCCGGCCATACAAGGCTTCAAACAGCGCCATACCGATGGTAGAGTGAAAATGATTATTATAAGCGAACTCTACCAAGGGTAAGTGCTTCATCCATGAACCTCGAAAATCAAAAACACAAGAGTGCAACATGTCATTAAGAGTCTGGATGGTTCACTCTGTCTGACCATCTATTTGAGGATGAAAAGCAGTGCTAAGGCACAGTTGAGAGCCAAAAGCATGCTGGAGACTTCTCCACACCCTGGAGGTAAAACAAGGATCTCGATTAGAAATGAGCATCCTAGGTAGTCCATGAAGTCTCACCAACTCCTCTAGATACTACCTCGACAAAACATCCACTGACCTCGACTCCTTGATCGATATGAAGTGGATCGATTTTGTTAAATGATCCACTACCACCCATATAGCATCATGTCCTCACTGAGCTAGAGGTAAACCTGTAACAAAGTCCATTGAGATGTCCTCCCACTTCCACTAAGGAATCTATAATTGCTGGAGAAGACCACCAGGAACACGGTGTTTGGCCTTCACTTTCTGGTAGACTAAACATCGAGACACACACTCTGCAACTGCAGGCTTCAGCCCAGGCCACCAAAACTAACTCCTCAAGGATCAGAATATCTTCGTCACACCAGGATGTACTACCAAGTGTGAACTATAGAACTCTCGGTGAACCATCTTGCACATCGCCAAGGGAACAAAAATCCTACCATGATACAACACTCGGTTTTGTTCATCCTCCGACCAACCATCAGGGCCTCACCACAAACAACTCTGTCTCTCCAAACTTACACCTCTAGATCACCCAAATGAGACTCTTCCACCTTCTGCATCAGGGCTGACTGCACCTTCATCTGCAAAAGACAAACTCTACCCCCAACTTCTCCCATATCAAGGTGAAAAGCTGACAGTTCCTCCATTACTCTCCCGGAATCACCAGATTCACGCACAACATCATTACGTGACTTTCGACTCAGTGCATCGGCTACAACATTCCCTTTTCCAAGTGTATATTCTATTTCAAAGTTGTATTCCTACATGAACTTCATCCACCGACGTTGTCACAAGTTCAAGTCACATTGGGAGAAAACATACCTCAAACTCTTATGATCGGTGAAAACCAAAAAGTGCTCACCAATGAGGTAATGTCTCCACAACTTCAGAGCAAACACCATGGTTGGAAACTCAAGATCATGGGTGAAATAGTTGCGTTCATGGGGACGCAACTTCCGAGACCCATAATAAACAACTGACCTATGCTGCATGAGAACACAGCCTAGCCCCAGATGTGAAGCATCACAGAAAACATCAAACTGGACTCCCTCCACTGGAAGACAAAGGATTGAAGCACATACCAACTTCTCCTTTAGATACTTGAAAGATGCATGACACTGATCAGTCCATATGAATGCTTGATCTTCTTGGTCAAAGATATTAGAGGATTCGCAACTCGGGAGAAATTGGCTACAAACCTCCTATAATAGCCAGCGAGACCAAGGAAACTTCGCACCTCGGACACGGTCTTGGGGGATGCCCCAGACACCACTGCTTCTATCTTCGACGGATCCACACCTACTTCCTGTTGGGACATAGCATGCCCCATGAAACGAACTTCTTGATCCCAAAACTCTCACTTCGAAAACTTCCCAAACAACTGATGTTGGCGAAGAACTCCCAAAACAGCTTGTAGATGCTATGCATGCTCTTCTTCAGATGTGGAGTACACAAGGATGTCGTCGATGAAAACCACAACAAAATTGTCCAGAAATTCACGGAACATAGCATTCATCAACCCCATGAAAACAGATGGAGCATTCGTCACGCCAAATGGCATTACAACAAACTCATAATGCCCTTGACGACAACAGAAAGCGGTCTTCGGGATATCCTCATCCTTTACACGCATCTGATGATATCCTGACCGCAATTCGATCTTTGAGAACCAACATGCACCCTTAAGTTGATCGAATAAGTCATCAATCTATGGGAGAGGATAGCGGTTCTTTATTGTCACTTTTTTTAATCGACGATAATTGATGCACAACCACAAACTGTCGTCATCCTTTTTCATAAACAAAACTGGTGCAGCCCATGGTGACACACTTGGCCGAACAAAACCGCACTGAAACAAACCATCAAGCTGAATACGTAGCTCTCTTAACTCAAAAGGGGCCATCATACATGGAGACATAGAGATAGGAGATGCTCCTGGCTGTATCTCGATCTCTCGTCGAGGGGGTAAGGCTACAACCTCTTCTGGGTAGACGTCAAGGTACTCCTCTACGACCCTAGGAAATGCCAACTACTAAACCTCTGAAGAACTCAGAATCATCTCAGACATTATGGATGATAAGGATGGAACTCATCTATGACCTATCTGAGGATCTCGCTCACCAACAAACACCACTTTCTCTCCATTTTCATCATATAAAATGACCTTCTTCCTGTAGAAATCCACAATATCCTGCACCGAATACAACCAATCCATGCAGAGTATGACATCATATGGTTGTATGCGTAAACATAGGAAATCTCCCCTAGATCGGTGTTGCCCCAACACTAGATCACAGTCTCTACATACTTCAAACAAGTCGACTCGACCTCCAACTGGCGTAGTCAATGCCAAGGGCATTGGAAGCCTCTCTACCTCAAGTCCCAAAGAAAGGACAAGGGTAGGTGATATGAAGGAGTGTGTTGCTCCTGAATCAATCAAGGCATACACCAAGGTAGAAAACAATCAAAGGGTACCTTGAACGACATCTGGCTCGCCTGGGGCTGGCAACGCTAGAGCATAAAGCTGACCACGACCTCCTCCACGGCCTCTCTGACCCTGATGACGACCATCACCATGGCCGCACTCTGCTCTCTAGGGACGGGGATCGTCATGGGGTTGTCCTCTGCCTGCTCCATCTACCCTAGGGTGATCTAAAGCTGGTGAAACCTGCTACTGCTGCCTCGGCTGGAACTGCCTCAACGGAGGAACCTGGAGCGGAGCGCCCGGTGCATGATGACTGCTCTGAAAAGTCGAGCACTCCCGTTGCTGATGACCATGACCACCATAATAAAAACAAGCGCCTGATCCCTTGGCATAGGCTTGAGAGTTACTTCCTCCGGAGAAACTAGATGGGAAGCGCCAGGACCTACTCCCAAGTGAATTGAAACTCTTCTGCCCTGAAAACCTAGATCCCCAAACCACAACTTTTCTTTGTGAGGAATCATGACGATTCCCCTCTCATGACGATCTGGTCCTAGTAAAAGTCCTCTCAACAACCTCTTCCCTCGCCAGCACCTCAAGATATGTATTTATCATAAATGGGGTGACCTGGATCTGGATCTCTGGATGCAAAGCCTCCTCGAAATGCCTCGCTATGGCCTCCTCATCTGGTAACAGGACTGAAGCATATCGTAGAAGGTTCCTGAAACGGATTCCAAACTCCCGAACACTGAAGCTCCCTGTCAAAGGGTAAAAAGCTTCTGGTGACTGGACGCCTTCGCAGTCGAAGAAAGAAACTCGACTCTAAACCTGTCTTGAAAATCCTCCCATGAGATCGCTAACTCCTCACAATCCCTGAGGAACAATAACCACCACTGCCTCGCTGCTCCACGCAGCATCGTCACAACCAAGGACACCCAATGTTCCTTCCGAGCACAAATCGAACTGAAGCCTATCTCGACCTCCTCCAACCAGTCTTCTGTGACTACATCTGAAACGGAGCCATCGTACTACTGTAGACTCTGGCGCTGAAACTCTCAGAGTGTCTTCCTCCAAGTGTCATCGTCTTCAACCTCTACCGAGTGGCGATCTGCTGGAACAGCCTGCTGGACATATTCTACGCAAACCTGACGAGGACGTCGACCTAGAGCCATACCTTTAAAATAACAACTGTTAGAGCTCCTATGCCTAGAATATGGAAGACTCAACATTAATAAAATAATTTTTTTCTTTTATTAATTTAAGGTTGACCGATCCCAAGGTCTACCCATTTAAACACAGGCGCAAAGAAGAATGATGCATGATTCTTTCCTAGGTCTCTACCCTGCAACCAGTATCACTTTTTTTAGTAGCCTTTGTAAACATAAAGGTCCATGCAACAGATCATAGGGGGGCCTAAACGCCTATGTCTCTGTCGGTCTCCAGTGTTTACCCCACTTTCTAAACATGAATGACACCGTTGCCCTACTATCTCATGCATCCTCACCTGTGCCTAACTCTAAACTCCATCATATCCCTCAACCAGACCTCTGATACCACTCTGTCATGACCCCCTCCCCAAAAAGTGTACCCCTCCTGGGCCGACAATGTGAGAAGGAAGATAATGACCCCTGATTCCCGCCTCCAGTTGGCCCCGGGTTGGCGACTAGCACCGAGGGTATAATAACACAAAAATGGGAGGCATTTCCCTCTAAGAGAACACATGCAGAAGAGAGATATAGAATAGAAACCAATCAACTCCAACTCAGAACTAAAATATAAAAGAAACCCAAGTACATATATGAAATGTCATGTAAAAGTAATACAACTGAAAGTTGAAACTAAAAGTACCCAAAAAAAAGTAAAACGACAGCAGCCACAAGCCCGAACAACTCCTCCTCCAATCACAAGCTAGTAGTAACCAGCTTGATCTCCACCCTACTCCAAGTGACCTGAAAAACATTTTATATATACATAGGGTGAGTATAAAAGTATACTCAGTAGGATCCTCCCCAAGCCTCTCGTGCAAAAGTAAAGAAAGCATGCTAAAGCCTAGTGAACAACAAGTGAAACTGACTCATCACCTAAACAGGTATACTAAGTTCCCAACCTCAACCTGGCTACTCTCACCAAGTAACGCATACAAGAATATACCATATAGTAAAAAATATCAAGGGTACCTCGCTACTACTTCCCCACTGGTTTGCCGCTTTTCCCCAATTACATACTTCATGTGCATTTCTTTCTAAAGGCTTGCCCGTAGAGACCTGGGCCAAGCTCCACAATCTGTACTTCGTGCACCACAAAGGCTTGCCTGCAGACACCTGGGCTAAGATCCACACCATCCTCACAACCAAAAGTAACCATGTAAGTTACGGGATCCGCCACATCCCACATAACATGTATCATACATCGGGTATTAAACCTCAAGCCATTATAGCCCATACACTGAGTAGGGATCCTCAAGCTATCACAGCCTATACACATTACACCTATAGTAGTCCATAGGATACTATATCCAGAATATATGTGTGTGAAATAACCACAAGCCACTACGGCCCTCTACACACATATATGGGGAAACTAATTGTTGTGCCTGTTGGCACATGTATCTACCAAGAGAAGAGAGCGGGGCCAAAGGGGGTAGTCATCCATTTGACCACCCATCATAATGTTAGGGAAAACACCCCCAGGGCTCAGAATCCCCGGGGTATCAGTTGACCTTAAGGACAGGATGGAGTAGCGTATAGAAACACAAAAAGTACAGAATATATATATAACTCACATCCACACTATGGGCATCACCTAGTCTTAGATACAACTGCAGCTAACGTCTCTCAGACTCCAGGCTGCTACTTTTAAGACTAGGTATCCTATAAGAACACAAACATTTGGAGAGCTTTATTAGATTACTTCATTCTCATTTTATCAGTTCCACTATACATTAAGTAATTATTTAAACATTAATTAATCATGAACAATTCCAAATTAAACTGAAATGGCATCACATTCAAAATTAACTGCTCCCTTTAAGATTCACATCACCTTTAAATTCCAGTATCTCCATCCCCGTGGATTTTCACCATTTAATCAAACTTTCATTACAGAATTACTTTCCCATATTCCCAGGAATTCTAGAAAAGCATCATATGCTACTAAACACAAAGGAGTCTCAACACAGTGAGTAGATATACTACCCGTCGAGTCTTTTCCGCCTATAGAAAGATCATAGACCCATTCTCCCTCGAGAGTCTAAACACAAAAAGCACATGGAATACCCCGTGCGTCTTCGCCTCCTTCGGAAGATGGGTAGGCAAGGCCAGTTTCCTTGAGCAGGGGGGGAAAAAGCAAAGTAGATAAACATTCAAAGAATTCAAAAGCATCCAACAACCACATCCATCCCATTCCATCACCCATGGTGTCCTCCCTGACACCCACATGCATAAACTAATGCATCTCGCCACTCTAAGTGTCATTCGTTGATAGAACCACAAGGCCTCCATGCCTCCAAATATCACAACACCCCCCCAGGGTCACATTACATCACAAGAAGCAGGAAAAAAACAATCACAACCATGGGCTCTTGACCCTTTAACAAACAAGAGGGTAACTCAGAACCCTTTTAGAAATTCTCACACAATCTGTTTTTTAATCCATATTGAATAGTAGATTTTTTATTCATAGGTTCCAATTATGGGATACCTAATCAGTAAGCTATCACAATTAAATAACCATGCTTACTTCCCTAATTTGATTAACCTCAAATTAGAACAACTACAACAACGGCAATAACCAGATTCATTTACATGCCTCTTTATCTTAATCCAATTAATTAATAATTAATTCCGGCATTACGTTCATTATCAATTTCCATCATGAATGAACAAAAAATCAAAGAAATCATTGATATCACTCTATCTAGAAAAACATGAGGCAAATCGTTATCCTGGTATAAAGCAACAACATGCGATCAACCAATTCTTTTAATCTAGTTCAAGTATTTAATTACATCAATTTCATTTTGATCCAAATGACTAAATCTTGCTAATTCTACGATTTCACATATACAATTAGAGAATCCATGAATCCCCTACCTCGAAGAGTTCTTGACGTCCTTTATCTACACAACGGGTCACAATCCTCCTCTCACGACAACTGCATCCACCAGAGGATGCCATGGTACAACAGTACCAACCAACCCCAAGAAAAACCCATTAGAATCTTGGAAATTACATGGTATAATATGGAAGGGAGAAACAAGAGAAGATGATCCCCAAAGAACGATCATAAAACATACCTTATTAGGAAGATTGACCGATACAGTTCGGTTGCATCCAAAACAGAGCAGAACAAACCCTAGGAGTAAAGATTGATTGTGCAACTCCAACGGGAATGATTGAAAGGTTCTAGAATCTCTTATCTGAGAACAAAGGGAAAGAACACGGGATAATGATATCTCGTCCCTTTTTGAAGATTTAATGGGGCGACGGTTTAAGATCCGGTTAATTCTCCATTAAAAATGGATCGCATTAACCCACACTGTTTGACCAAGTAAATACATCTCGGCCTTAGGAATAATTAATATAGGATTTATGGCATTTGAATCGGCCTTAAGAGTCCTTAAAACAAGGCTTTAAATGTATTTTACATCAAAGGAAATGTCAAATGGGGAAAAACTGTAGGAAGTTTGAAACACTGTTCATATACTCAAAATTTGGCAAAGGAAAGAAAAGGTCACCGTTAGACCTCACCGTTTTGGAAACACTGTTCAAGACTACCGATAGAAGGTCGATGTTAGATGGTTATTGTTCTGAAAACACTGTTCAAGCCTACCGATAGAAGGTCACTGTTAGAAGGTTACCATTCTGGAAACACTGTTCAAGCCTACCGATAGAAGGTCACCGTTAGAAGGTTACCATTCTGGAAACACTGTTCATGCCTACCGATAGAAGGTCAACATTAGAAGGTTACTATTCGGGAAACATTATTCAAGCCTACCGATATAAGGTCTCCGTTAGAAGGTTACCGTTCTGGAAACACTGTTCAAGCCTACCGATAGAAGGTCACCGTTAGAAGGTTACCGTTCTGGAAACACTCTTCAAGACTACTGATAGAAGGTCATCGTTAGAAGGTCACCATTCTGGAAACACTGTTCACTGAACCTCACCGATAGAAACATTGTTCACTGAACCTCATCGATAGGAACATTGTTCACCTACCGATACTGTTCATAAAACTGGAAACACTATTCACAGAACTGGAAATTTGGCAAAGTGTTGGGGATAAGTCTCCTTGACCTCCTGGAACACCTCCAACACCACATTTTCACAAAGTAATGGACCGGAGAGGTCCAGGCCATTACATTAGATACCTCTCAAAACATTATCATCCTCGATAATTAAAAACCAACCCAGAAGAAAAGAGGGGTCCGAACAACCACCCCATAAGATACCTCTCAGGGGAAAACCACCACGAGTTGTTAGAAAGATGGAACAAAACTACGACATCCGAGAGTATGGGAACAAACAATCCATATCCAAACAATTAAATAATAACATCACATAAAAGGTACATAAATAAAACATGAAAGGTCTAACCACAAAGGAAACATCATTACATAAAAGGAGTTAAATATTATAAAACTCTGGGTACTGAGCACGTATCTGTGACTCACACTCCCAGGTACTCTCCTCCATTCCACCGTGTCGCCACAAGACACGAACTAAGGGGATATAACGCCCATGCAACAGCTTCTCTTTGTGGTCTTGGATCTCCACAGGTCGCTCCTCGAAGGTTACATCATCATCAATATCGATCTATCCCCAATCGATAACATGAGATTCATCATGAAGATAACGACAGAGCTGTGATACGTGGAAAACATCATGTATCTGACTCCTCTGTGGGGGAAGTGCTACTCGATACGCCACAACTGCAACATGAGCTAACACCTCGAAAGGCCCAACACACCGGGGAGAAAGCTTACTTCCACGACCAAACCTTTGCTTCCCACGACGGGGAGTCACCTTCAGAAACACATGATCCCCATCATTAAACTCTAAGGGTCTCTTTCTTTGATCAGAATATGATTTCTGACGATCTTGCGCTGTCTTCATCCTCTCATGAATCACCTGAACCATCTCTATTGTATTATGCACTAGTTTTGGTCCGAGAATTTCTGACTCTCTGACCTTAGTCCAGCACAACAGATAATGGCATGGATGGCCATACAAGGCTTCAAATGACGCCATACTGATGGTAGAGTGAAAACTATTATTGTAAGAGAACTCTACCAAGTGTAAGTGCTTCATCCATGAACCTCGAAAATCAAAAACACAAGAGTGCAACATGTCTTTAAGAGTCTGGATGGTTCACTCTGTCTGACCATTTGTTTGAGGATGAAAAGCAGTTCTAAGGCACAGTTGAGAGTAAAAAGCATGCTGGAGACTTCTCCACACCCTGGAGGTAAAACAAGGATCTTGATCAGAAATGATCGTCCTAGGTACTCCATGAATTCTCACCACCTCCTCTAGATACTTCCTCGAAAAAACATCCATTGAGCTCGACTCCTTGATCTATATGAAGTGGGTCGATTTTGTTAAACGATACACTACCACCCATATAGAATCTTGTCCTCCCGAAGATATAGGTAAACCTGTAACAAAGTCCATTGATATGTCCTCCCACTTCCACTGAAGAATCTCTATTTGCTGTACAAGACCATCGGGAACACGGTGTTTGGCCTTCACTTTCTGGAAGACTAAACATCGAGACACACACTCTGCAACTACACGCTTCAGCCCGGGCCACCAAAACTGACTCCTCAAGGATCGGTACATCTTCGTCACACCAGGATGTACTACCAAGGGTGAACAATAGAACTCTCGGAGAACCATCTCGTGCATCTCCAAGGGAACAAAAATCCTGCCATGATACAACACTCGATGTTGTTCATCCTCCGACCCACCATCAGGGGGCCCACCACAAAAAACTCTGTCTCTCCAAACTTCCACCTCTAGATCACCCAACTGAGACTCTTCCACCTTATACATCAGGGATGACTGCACCGTCATCTGGAAAAGACAACCTCTACCCCCAACTTCTCCCATATCAAGGTGCAAAGCTGACAGTTCCTCCATTACTCTCCAATAATCACCAGATTCACGCACAACAAGATTACGTGACTTTTGGCTCAGTGCATCAGCTACAAAATTCCCTTTTCTAGGTGTATGCAATATTTCAAAGTCGTATTCCTATAAGAACTCCATCCACTGACGTTGTCGCAAGTTCAAGTCACGTTGGGAGAAAACATACCTCAAACTCTTATGATCGGTGAAAACCAAAAAGTGCTCACCAATGAGGTAATGTCTCCACAACTTCAGAGCAAACACCACGGCTGCCAACTCAAGATCACGGGTTGCATAGTTGCATTCATGGGGACGCAACTGCTAAGACCCATAAGAAAAAACTGACCTATTCTGCATGAGAACACAGCCTAGCCCCAGATGTGAAGCATCACAGAAAACATCAAACTCGACTCCCTCTGCTGGAAGAAAAAGGACTGGAGCCCTTACAAACTTCTCCTTTAGATACTTGAAAGCTGCCTGACACTGATCAGTCCATATGAACGCTTGATCCTTCCTAGTCAAAGTTGTTAGAGGAGTCGCAACTTGGGATAAATTGGCTACAAACCTCCTATAATAGCCAGCGAGACCAAGGAAACTTTGCACCTATGACATGGTCTTTGGGGATGACCAAGACACCACTGCTTCTATCTTCAACGGATCCACACCTACACCCTGTTGGGACACAAAATTCCCCAAGAAACGAACTTTTCGTTCCCAGAACTCACACTTCGAAAACTTCCCAAACAACTGATGTTGGTGAAGAACTCCCAAAACGGCTCGTAGATGCTCTGCATGCTCTTCTTCAAATGTGGAGTACACGAGGATGTCATCGATGAAAACCACAACAAACTTGTCCAGGAATTCATGAAACACAACATTCATCAACCCCAATAAAACAGCTGGAGCATTCATCATGCCGAATGGCATTACAACAAACTCATAATGCCCCTGACGACAACAGAAAGAAGTCTTCGGGATATCCTCATCCTTTACACGCATCTGATGATATCCTGACTGCAAGTCAATCTTTGATAACCAACTTTCACCCTTCAGTTGATCGAATAAGTCATCAATCCATGGGAGAGGATAGAGGTTCTTTATTTTCACTTTGTTTAATCGACGATAATCGATGCACAACCACAAACTGCCGTCAGCCTTTTTCACAAACAAAACTGGTGCAGCCCATGGTGACACACTTGGTCAAACAAAGCCGCAGTGCAACAGACCATCAAGCTGAATACGTAGCTCTCGTAACTCAAAAGGGGCCATCCTACATGGAGACATGGAGATAAGAGGTGCTCCTAGCTGTATCTCGATCTCTCGTCGAGGGGGTAAGGATAAAACCGCTTCTGAGAAGACGTCAGGGTACTCCTCTATGACCCTAGGAAACGCCAACTGCTGAACCTCTAAAGAACTCAGAATCATCTCAGCCATCATGGATGATAAGGATGGAACTCGTCTATGACCTATCTGAGGATCTCGCTCACCAACAAACACCACTTTCTCTTCATTTGCATCAAAAAAATGACCTTCTTCCTGTAGCAATCCACAATAGCCTATACTGAATACAACCAATCCATGCTGAGTATGACATCATATGATTGTATGCGTAAACATAGGAAATCTCCCCAAGAGAGGTGTTTCCCAAACACTAGCCCACAGTATCTACATACTTCAAACAAGTCGGCTTGACCTCCAACTGGCGTAGTCAATGCCAAGGGAACTGGAATCCTCTCTACCTCAAGTCCCAAAGCATGGACAGGGGTAGGTGATATAAAGGAGTGTGTTGCTCCTGAATCAATCAAGCCATACACCAAGGTAGAAAACAAGCAAAGGGTACCTTGAACGACATCTGGCTCACCTGGGGATGTCAACTCTAGAGCATAAAGCTGACCACGACCTCCTCTACAGCCTCTCTGACCCTGATGACGATCACCACCACGGCCGCGCTCTTCTCTCGTAGGACGGGGATCGTCATGGGGTTGTCATCTGCCTGCTCCATCTACCCTCTGGTGATCTAAAGCTGGTGCAACCTGTTACTACTGCCTCGGCTGGAACTGCCTCAATGGAGGAACCTGGAGTAGAGTGCCCGGTGCACGATGACTGCTCTGAAAAGTCAGGCACTCCCGTTGCTGATGACCACGACCACCACAAGAAAAACAAGCGCTTGATCCCTTGGCATAGGCCCGATAGAAGGTCACCGTTATAAGGTTACCTTTATAGAAACATTTTTCAATCCTACCGAAAGAAGTTCACCGTTAGAAGGTTACCGTTCTGGAAACACTGTTCAATCCTACCAATAGAAGGTCACTGTTAGAAGGTTACCATTATGGAAACACTGTTCAATCCTACCGATAGAAGGTCACCATTAGAAGGTTACTGTTCTGGAAACACTGTTCAAGCCAACCGATAGAAGGTCATCATTATAAGGTTACTGTTCTGGAAACACTATTCAAGCCTACTGATAGAAGGTTACTATTAGAAGGTTACCGTTCTGGAAACAATGTTCAAGCTTACCAATAGAAGGTCGCCGTTAGAAGGTTACTGTTCTGGAAACACTATTCCCTAAACCTCACCGATAGAAACACTATTCACTGAACCTCACCGATAGGGACACTTTTCACCTACCGAGACTGTTCATAAAACTAGAAACACTGTTCCCAGAACTGGAAATTTGGCAAAGTGTTGGGGATAAGTCACCTTGACCTCTTGGAACACCTCCAACACCACATTTTCACAAAGTAATGGACCGGAGAGGTATGGGCCATTACAAATTAATATATTATCTTTATATTATTGTTACTTAATAAATGATTTTTATTTTTATACGATAAAAAAATTTTTGTTTTGAGAAATATGAAATTTAAATTACGACACTTATTTTGATGAATTGATTATTTTTTTAAATAAATAATTTTTTAATTAAATTATAATTATTAAATTAAAATTAAAATATAATTTTTATGATGTCAAATGTAATTTCTATAATGGTTTGATAACTGTTAGTATAAAAGAACCCAAAGTTTCTTAATAAATGTAGATTCTATTTTGAAAGTAGAAATTCAAATATTTAAAAAAATATTATAAAAAAAAATTATTATTAAAATCATCATTTACATATTATCCAATGTTTAATTTTTTATAATTTTTTGATATAGTAAAATTTTTAGTTTAAAATTAAATATGGTTTAAATATACAGTTTGTATTATAACATCATAATGAGCCAAAAGTGATTTAATAAATGTTATAAAAGGTATAAAAGACCAAACCTATGTTTATCCTTTAAATTAATCTATTTTTAGGTTAATTTATTATTTTAATAAACCTTTTATGGATCCTACAAGACATAGATTATATTTTAAGGTATTAAAATAATTTATTTAAGAACCTAAATCGCTTCTATATCACCAAGGGTAATATTTTAACATGTTAAGACCTTGGACTAATAAAATAACTAATGTAAATCCTATATGGTAGAAACCATTTAAAAAATAAGAGAATGGTTTTGGTTTGGATTAATTTTTTATATAGTGTACAAAACCTATGTTTGAGAAATATTAATGAAATCCCCTATCTTTTCTTATATAAGACCTTCTAAGATACCATTTTTTCATTAAAAAACTTATATAGCACCATTTATCTTACCTACTATCCATTTATTTCTCTATAGGGTCCCCCAATCTTTTAATAAGCTCCTCTCGTGCTTTTGGAATCACCATCTCAAGGTAGGAGATCCTCTTCTTCTCCTATTTATTTAGTGATATTCATTATCTTAAGTCTTTTATCTCTAATTACTAATGTTGGGATATGTTATTCCATATCCAAATTACTTAAATTATTATGTATAAATAATTATATACACCTTTAACTATAATTAATTCCTTCCTTGAACATTCATGTTACCCTATTTTTCTACCGAAATCTCACTACGATTTTCCATGCTGAAACAATTGTGTGGTGAATACCTATACCCATTTACTATCAAGAATTTTCACCTTTATGAAATTAAAAATATTTCATTGGCAACTTATATTTATTTAATCCAAACTCTATTATTGTGGGATTAAATTTTATTAAATATGTTCTTAGGTATATGATCTATGTGGAATAGTTATGCATGTACATGATAAGATTTTGATGGGTGCACCCAGATAGCGCTCCAATGAATTGTATAATGTTTTAGTATCATTATATTACATGTATGTTGTGATATAGGTTTTATTAATTACATTGTGTTATTTTCTCTTGGTTGTTAATATAGAAACCCATGACTTTTACAATATCATTACATGAGTTGAAGCATACTTATCCATTAAATACAAACCAAGGATTGAAAAATCTAATGTCTTTTAAAGACTAGGTACATAATTAGAAAATAGAAAACTAGGATAAAAAATTATTATGATAATCTTACATAACGATATATTAATTTCATTTTATCTCTTATATCTACAACGGAGAACCTGATGAATACATAGACAAAAGGGATGAGCTAAAAAACCCAGTAAATGAATAACCATGGAAAAGAAGTATAACAAATGAGTCGAAGGCATAACATGATAACACCATAGGCTTGGAACATGAGTAGACACGTTTATAAATATCATATAGAACATGTAATTGTATTATCATGGAAATATAGGTTTGTGGCAGTATCACATAGCATTACATAAACATGAGTCAAGGATAACTGCAAAGATGAAATCACATGGTGGAAAAAGTCCCATAATGGATTAGGTTTACTCCCAATGTAATGTATCATGATAAATAAAATAACCCAATTCATTGGAGAGTTATTTAGTTTCACCCATCATTACATGTTCATACGTATGTGTTCCAAATAAATAATTAAACATAAATAATACACATAAGGGTTACCCATGAAAATAAATTAGTATTGTAATCATGTCATAATGCATAATGAAGGGGTTTATACAAGGGTATCCATAAATTAAGGGATTAAAATTATTATTTTTCATTTATAAGAAAAATTACGTATATAGCATAAATAATTATGCCCATTTTAATTGGAAACTAGAAAGAGTGTGGTTAGGTAACACTATAAATCCACCGCTTATGTGTGATTCTAAGGAAAAGAATAAAGAGTCTTTAAAGAGGATAATGGCATAATTTTTTTCATAAAACTAGATATTAAATAAAATAGTTTTTTATTATAAAATTATTTATTTTATAAAAATATTTTTGGATCAAAATTGATTTTGGAGTGTACTTCAAAAAGGGTAAAAAATGGAGAAGTTCCCTTTAATCAGGTTTACCCATTGAGAGGAATTGAGAAGGGAACATTTTAAAAACCTGTATTTCCATAAAAAATAAGGCTGAATAAGTATATGTAAATAAGTGTAAAAAATATAAATAGAATTTAGAATAATTATTTAATAATAATGAAGAAATAAATTGGGGTTAAGATTGAGAAAGTATATCCCAAAAGAAAAAATGGTGGTTCTGAGAGATCCCTTACCTTCTGTTTGAAAGTGTACTACACTTTCAATTAATGTCCTAGATAATAAAATTATATTTATTAACAATATAATTCAGAACCAATTACATATATATTTTATTATTTATAATTTTATTAATTTAATTTATATAATTTTGTTGTTCTGTGAGCATTGGTTTCACAGTTTCATGGTCAGCTAATTTGTGTATATTTATGAATGTTATTTTTAAATGAGAATAGTGCTCCATAAGTGAAATTATATGTTATTAACACACTTAAAAATATTTAATGGTTCATATATAATTTTTATAATATTATGAAGATTCATTTTATAAAACATTAATGATAAAGTTTTTGTGTATTTTGGATTTTTTTCAATTATCACAAACCAGTTTCATTGTATTTAATATTATGTATATATATTAGCTTTAGAAAATGAAACATTTTATAATGTAAATATTAAATTCTATTTTAACTAAATTAATGGTTTTATGACCATCCTTAAAGGTTTTAATGTAAAAAAACTCATTATACATGGAGATGTAAACCGTCATAATTTGGACAAGGATTTCATTTCTTTGAATTAGAGAATATGAGAAAAAGGGGGTGGAAGGAAGATATTCCATTATAAATATAAAATTATAGTATATACATGATTCTAGAGTTATTAATATTTTATGGATGAAAGAGTTTATGAGAAGGTATAAAAATAAATGAATTTAAAAGAGATGGTTTGAGAAAGATACCTCTTGAATATCACTTCATTGAAGGACCCATTAAGAAACTTGAAATTTTCCTTTTGTTCAGAATTGAAATTCTTAGAAATGGGTACAAGGCTTGGGAAGATAATTGGGTAGAATATTGAAAAGCTTCAAGGCTTCAAATTTTTGATGAGGAGAGGTGGTGAGGGGTGGTATTTATAGGGGAGGAGAGGGGTGTTTTTTTATTATTATATTCATTATTTTATTATTTTGGCTCTAGAATATCAATAGTGTTGATTCCTATGAATAAACATTGTAAATGGTTCTTAATATTTCTAATAAACGTGTTCTTATGTTATTCATGACTCAAAAATCATTTATTTGGCATATAATGTAAAATACAGTAAATTATCATCTTTTACTATTCACCAAGAATTCATCTATTTTAGAAAAATACAATAAATTCACCATAACCATTTTTCATCATGTAGTTATCAAAAAAGGAATCTAGTTTATGAAAACAATTTTATAAATATGATAAATTTATTTTTTAAATAAAATATTCATTTATTAAAAAAATACTGATTTTAATATTATAATCATTTTTTTGACCCTTTGAAGAATTAATTAAGGAAAAATAAAATTACCATTTAAATATAATAAAAAATATTTTTAATTTATGAATCTATTTTATGGAAATAAATAATATTTTAAATCATTATATTTATTATAACATTGTAAATAAACTTTTATGTTTGACAAAAATACCAACACATAATTTATCAGTTTTAAAATATTTATTTACCTATACCATGATATAAATATATAATTTTTTATTTATAAGAAACCTAAATTTTATTTTATACTTTCATATGTGAGGTTACTATTATAAGAGCCAGGTTTCTATTCTAAATATTCATATTTTTATTCCCACAGTTAGATTTATAATAGTCATATATGTACCTTAATTCTTATAAATACCTCTTATTTCATTCATTTATAATTTATCTTAATGTTTTATATATATATAATTTCATATTAAAAATTAATATTATATTATAAACATTATGTTTTATTTCTATAATTTCTTTTTTGAGTGCGGTTATTCTTGTCGATCAAACCGATCAAAATTTTCCCATTTTGTTATATTGTTTTTATTTATTATCTAATTGTAATATTTTTCATTATTAATTGTTTATTTGATGAGAAATTTATCAATCATGATTTATGAGAATAATGTTTTTTATGTTATCAATGTGATGTATGTGTTTTATGACATTATTATAAGAAGGAAATTCCATTGATAAAATTTTGGTTCGTTATATTCTTCCCCCCATAGAAAATTTTACCCTCAATTTGTTTTATCAAAATCAGCTGAAAATAGGCGAGGGTACTTATCTTTTATTTCTTCCCCTAGTTCCCATGCTTCCTATTCATATTTATGGTTCCTCCATGATACTTTTACCAGGTGAGAAGTCTTGTTACATTGAACATTATCTCTTCAATCTAATATCTTTAATGGATATTCCTTATAAGAGAGATCGCCTTCTAGATGTATCACCTATGAATTCAATACATGTGAGGGATTTGGTATGTACTTCCCTGGGAGGGATACATGGAATACATCATGTACTTGAGACATGGTTGGTGGAAGTTCTAGTTGATATACCATAGTTATAATGTGATCAAGAATCTAAAAGTGGATAATGTAATTGGGACCTAGCTTTACTTTCATCCCAATTATAATGACTCTCTTCCATAGAGATTTGCAGAGTAATATCTTATCACTAACCTAAAACTCTAAGTCTCATCAAAAATTATTATTATTGCTCTTCTATTGACTTTGGGTAGCCTAGATATGCTACTAGTTGGTGTTTACATTTTCTTCCATTTATTTGACCATTTAGGGTCTCAGCTTCTTACATTCACCAACTTCATCCCAACATGCTAGTGTTCTACATCTTTTCCAGTAAAGTAATTCATATGTGGTCATTTAGATGATCGACTAGAAACTATTTTTATAAGATAACTCAACCAAGGGAATATGTTTATTTCATCCTCTATTTAAGTCCATTTATCATTATCTCAACATGTCTTCTAGTATCTGAATAGTCTGCTCCGATTGAACATTGGTTTTGGGGTGATAATACTTACTGAAGTTCAACTTAGTATTTAGAAAATAATAGAGAGGTTTCCATAACATGGAGGTAAATCTCATATCATGATCAGATATAATTTTTAATGGTACTCTACATAGCCTTACCCCATCTTTGATATATATCTATACAATTTGACCTAGTTCGAAGTCCTCTCGAATTGTAATAATGTGATATATCTTTGTTAGACAATCCATAATAACCAATATTTAATTATTTCCTAGGGATTTCGTTAGAATTATACATATGAAGTCCCTGGTAATGTTTTAAAATTTCAATGTAGGTATGGGAAATTGTTGTATCATATCCTTAGACTTTTTTCCTTTCATACATCACTTAGTGACATACCAGAAACATTGATTTATAATCAGAAATATCCTTTTTTATTTTATCCCCCAATAGTTCTCTCGGAGATCTGGGTACATCCTTTCACTCCCTTGGTTGATAGAGATGATTGAGCTATGCGAATCATTAAAAATATTATTCTTTATATCAGGATTCTATGGTACACATCATTGTGCACAAAATATTAAGACTCTCTCCTCATCATTTTTGAAAATTGAGAAATTATAATTTCTGATAGCTCTAACCTTTTTCTGAATTTCCACATCATCTCTTTGAGCATCATTTATCTCCTATAAAAGGTATGGTTTAGAAATAATTTGAAAAAATAATAATGATGTGAATTCCATTTTAATTTCCATGGAAATTATTTTCAAGTCTATGAATATTGGATCCTCCTCAATACTCTTCATTGGTAATGTTGTAGGATCCTTTATACATCAAGAATATTCCAATTTATTTTTTTACCATGATGGTAGTGGATTGAGCAGTCACAATATTTTATGAGATCTTACCATATTGTTTGGTTCATATTATGCTACTTATGTGTGAATATATATTTTAGGATCTTATTATTAGTATATATCTCACATTTCTCCCTATAGAGATAATGCTACCAAATTTTCAATGTGAAAATAATAGTTTCCAAATCCAGGACATGCATGGGATATGTTTTCTCATAAAAGTTCATCTTTCTTAAGTCATAGGCTTTCAATTTATAATTTTTCATCATTACACATCCTAATCCCTTCTTTTAGGCATCGTTGTATACCACAAAAGGTTCCCACTTCTAGGAATTGTATGTACTGGTGTAGTGTTAAGACTCTTTTTCAAATATTTGAAGCGGCCTTCAGATTCACTGGTCTAGAAATACTTTAATACATTCTAAATCAACATGGTTAGTGGTTTTGACAATCTAAATAAGTTCCTCACAATGGATCGATAATACCTAGCTAGACCATGGAAACTATGGATTTCCATTATAAATGTTTTCTTGGGCCACTCTTCAATTTTCATTGTTTTATTAGGGTCCATAGATATTCTTTTGGTCATGATAATATGACCCAATAATGATACTTCCTCCAAAAAAACTCAAATTTAAAATACATTATATATAGTTTTTCCCTCCTCAATGTCCTTAACATAGTATTAAAATGATCATTACGATCCTATTTTCTCTTAGAGTATATCAGAATACCATCAATAAAGACTACCACAAATTTTCCATGGTAATCTCCAAAGGATCTATTCATTAAGTCCATAAAAATTGATGGTGAATTAGTGATCATAAGGGAATCACTATTAACTCATAGTTTCCATACCCCATTCGAAAGGAATTCTTATGAATAGATTCCTTCTTCAACATTAATTTTTTATATCCCAACTGAAGGTCCACCTTCGAGAAATACAAGGCCCTACATAGCTGATCGAACATGTAATCTATCCATGGTATGGGATATATGTTTTTTTCATGACTCTTTTGAGCTAAATATAACCAATGACGAGGTGCATTTATTCATCATTATTCTTAACAAAGAGGACTGACACACCCCATTGTGAAGCACCAAGGCATATAAAACCCTTGTACATATTTTCTTGTAAACAATTCTTCATTTCCACAAACTCAATCATGTACATCATATAAAGAGTCTTTTATATGTGTAGATATCTAGGTATAAGATCAATTAATAACTCAACTTATTGGTCAAGAGTAAGACTTAAAAATTGTATAGGGAACACATCTGTGTAGCCCCTCACAATGGGTATGTCTTTGACCATGATCCTCTATTTTGTATCAGTCATTTGAGTTAAATTTTCTTTCTCATAAGGAAATAATATCCCAAATTGAGATGATGGTTCTAAAAAAGATTCATCATCCTATTTTACCTTTTATAGAATTGGGGGATGCCTCAGAATGTAAAGAGTAATCTCCCTTTCCTGGTAGTTGATGTTGGATATGTATAAAGATAGTCAATCCATTCCCAATATAACAACAAACTCCACCAAAGGAAGTAACGTTAGATTTAATGGGTGGTTCTTGAAGGTTCTGGGTATAGCGGAGCATGTGGGTGGATGGGCCCACTTGGCCTTTTTTCATTAACAATGATCAATCCAAGATCAATATGACGATAAACACCAGTCTCCACGGATTGAATCATAGAAATACACAAAGAAAAGGAAAGTCCCAGAACCACAAATTAGGATCGTTATAGGTTGATTATAATTAATTTAATAAATTGAAAAGAAGTACCTTTGGGTGTTCTTTCTTCGTTGATATTTATGATCACGTTCCAATTTGATACGCCACTGCATCATAGAAGCCAAGGGTGGACTTCCTCTAGCGGTGACCCACATGTGCACCTCTTATCTCTATACATCGCCAAAGGTGTCTTCGGGTGCTAGAGTAGAGAAATATTTTCTTGCCTTTTCCGCCTTAGATCATCTTGATCTTATGGAAGAGGATATCTCTCAGTCTTTATAGCATTCTTGGAGGAAGAGGTTCTTTCCGCCTTGAATGAATTATACAGAATTTTTGTGCACAACAATTCTCTTTTTGTGTTGGAAAAGAGTTGGGGTTGTGAGGATATTTATAATCGGGTTTGAGGTTGTAGAGTTATGACAACAAATAAAACCATTAGGCATTTTATTTATTTCATTGAATCTTATTGAAAACCCCCATGTCTAATAATTAATTCCTTGACATGCACCCATACTGATTAAAATAAATATCATTTAATAAAACCGTATTATATCCTCAAAATCCCGACTGGAAAACTACACGTCGTGTAGTCATTAATACACGGAGTGTACTTGTTTTCCATAAAACTACATGGCATGTACTTGTTTTTTTCATTTCCTTTCCAAAATAAAAACTACACGACATGTAATCATTAATACACGGTGTGTACTTGTTTTCCATGAAAAACTACAGGGCGTGTAATCATTAATACACGACATGTATATCTTGTTTCTCATTTCCTTCTTCCTCCATCATAAAAATGATTTAGGATTCCCTGAATTATTATTAAACCATTCATGAGAATAATCTTTATTCTACTTGAGATACTTGGATACACTTAGTGTGTGACCCTCTAGGTCTCTTTCTCGTTGGCATTAGGCGGGCTTGCCTAGAGTCAAAGATTACTGTCTAGCAATGGGTCAAGGCACTCAAGAGAAAAAATTTGACGTTGTATTGATGTGTCACCTTATACAAACGCTTACCGTGTAATTTAATCCCTTTGTCTCAATATCACATCAAACAGGTTTCATGGAAGTGTCATAAACCTATATGCTTGATTTGTCGTTCTTTGACTATATGAAATAAACTCGACGTTTCACCATGGCCATCGAATTTCATGCGATAGTTATATTTCAATCAAAGGGATGAGATATCAACTTCCATAAATGGAAAGGACAAATCCTTCCTTGACTTATCCATTAACAACATTTCATTCGTGATGCACCCAACATACCCTACTTCCTGCCAACTATCTACGTGACATTTTTCGTCAGCAAATCTAAGTGCACGAGTCATGACATGAGTTAATGATTATCTTCTAGTACAAGGACCAATACACACGCTCGTAGATAGTAATATCGGATGACACCACGACATGAAAAATTACTACTAGTGGGTCTATTCTCATAATCTACCATCTTGGAGATTACCAAGTGCGAACTCCATGAGAGAGAGTCTCATCTTCTTATGAGTACTCACACATGAAAGTTTTTATACTATGTGTCCTCTCATAGTATGTCATCCAACCGTAGAAATTTATTTAAGAATATTGTTATAGCATTTCAAGGCTCTAATCATAGTGGGGATCTTCCATGACCTTATTAATGCAAAAAATATTCCAGTACATTATTATATTATAGTCATGCAAAACAATGAAAAATATATAATAATAGTATATTCATGTAATCAAAGTATAAAGTAGTTGGTTCTCAGGACACCAACCCATAAAGTTCTTCCCACAAACATTATCTGGGGATAATTTACATACTTTATATTCAATAATTTCTACATTTGATAATCTCACAGACAACTCAACCTTCATATTTTGAGGTGGTGTTTGAATATTTCTACAAAACCAAAAAGATATGATGGAATGCATAGAACCAAAATCAAATATAATTTTTTCTACTCTTAAATGAATAACCAGGATACCTATCACCACATTCTTTTGGGCTTCACCTTTGTAGCAGTGATAGAATATTCCCTTCTTTACTTCATTGAAGGTTGTGTTTTTTGATTGTATTCGACAACCCTTGGATTAGGGCATTGGATTTCATAAAGCCCATGTTCCCTACAATTTAAACACTACACTATAGGTTGATTATTGATATGAACCTTCCTTTATTATTCCACATTAGTGTGATTTTTCAAATCCATTTAACAATAATTAGTTTGATTCCTGTCTATTTCACATTTGAAGTATCTCCTAGTCCCCTTTAGACAATTCAAGGGATGATTCTTCCCACACATTTTACATGTGGGATATTGAGTTTTATTTCCTTCATGGGAGTTATCTATTGATCCTACCAAATTAAAATCATTTTTTCCTTTTTATCTTCAATCCCATGAGACCACTGAGATTTACCAATCTCCATATCAACCTTTAGAGAATATTAGACAATCTCTTTATATTTTTCAAAGTCTTGAATCACCAAGGATTTTCATAGACCCAAATTTAATTCAATAAATAAGAGATCCACCTTAAATTAAATGTTTAGGACAAATATGGAGTCATATCATGAAATCATTGCAATGTTTTCCTCATAAGTCCAAATACATTCATCTTCCATTTTCTTTAGTCCGAGTAACTACCTCTCTATCTTAAAATGGAGATTTCAGGGTAAATATATATTCGAAAACACTTTCTTGAATCCTTACCAATATATAGAATCTATTTCCACAATATAATTTTTGTCTTTGATTACTTTCCACCACTGATCATCTTCCCCATCAAAATTATAGACCTCTAGAAGGACTTTATCTTCTTCTGAGCATTGAAGGACAAAAAATATCTTCTCAAGGGAGTTAATTTATTATTCCAAGATGTGGGTATCATTAGATACACTAATTATAGGAGGCCTTTTCACATAAGGATTTTGACCATAACTTATTCTTTATTGTGATAAGGAGGGAATTTCACATGATTCAAGTTATTATTATTTACTTGGGATAATTGAGATAGTACAATCATGAAGTTCTAGGCTCCCATTCCCATTAGGTTTGGTATCTCTTTAGTAAAAGTTTCACATTTCATATCACATTGATTATTGGAATGGTTTATCCTATTACCCTCCATTAACTATGAACAAGAAATAAAATAAAATTTGGGGGATTTATTCCTATATAATTTTTATATAAAAAGGAAACTATGAACATAGAGGTAATAACAAATAAATGAAACGTATATCTTAATTAATGATTCATTAATATTCAATATAGGTTATCCAGGGTGATAAAATTTTACCAAGGGATCTTAATAATGTTTTTTAGTCCTAATCTCAAAAAAACTAGACTGTTCTATGATTCAAACTATAAAAACCTAGACCTTTTACACATATTATTTCCTACTTTTTAATCATACTTATCTATTAAATACAAACAAGGGATCAAAAGTTATATTTTATTTGGAATACGAGGAACATAATTAAAAAGCATAAAACTAGAATAAAAGATTTTTATATTAATATTCCATAATTATATCATAGATTCCATTGAGGTCCTACAACTACATAGGATAACCTATGGAATACATAGACAAATGGTATGAGTTAAAAATCCCAGTTATGGAATAATTATATAAAATAATAATAACACACGAGTCAAAGGAATAACATGATAATATTAATTGTATGGAACATGGATACAATTTTAGAGGCATATCATAGAGAAAATGGAATCATATGATCATGGAAATATATTAACATGGTAGAAACACATAACATGACATAAACATGAGTCAAGGATGACTACCAAGATGGCATCACTTGGTGGACAAAGTCCCATAATGGATTAGGTTTACTCCCTAATCACATAAATAAAATCTCATGACAAAAGAAATTACAAAATGAATTAGATCTATATCTAGGAGCACGCTATATGATTGAAATAATGATATAGATGCTAAATGAAAAGGGGGGGATTGTAAGTTTAAAAACATTCATTTTTAACCTTGAGGAAAACTATGTTTAACAATGACAAACAAGTTAAATTCACAATACCTCTTTTAGTTTTACAAATATATTATGTTCTGTAAATGTGGTTCCAGAAATGACACTTAAAGAAAGTTTACAAAGAGAATATTCTACCTTAAATTGTATATAATCTTACTTATCAGATTATAAAAAAGTAAAAGAAAGTATAAGAAGGTTATACTTTCTTTCTTTATCAAAATACAGCAGAAATAACCTTGAAACAAAACAAGTAACAAGTTTGAAATATTTTAACACAATGAGTAGTATATCCAATAACCATGGATAAAGGTCCCTTGATTTATACTTTCAAGAAAGTCTGTCTTACCCACACTAGGGTTATCCCTCAATATAAATATCAGAATCTATCTTGCTATCCCCGCAAGCCCTTGAACTTTTTGGTAGTTAGAACCTCTGTCTTCCTATCCCTAGAAGCCCTCGATTGATCACAGAAACGGTCGTAATCATACGAAGAAATCTGAATAAGATGTTAAGAACCGCACAAAGCATGAGATTCTCTCTCTCTAAAAATCACTTCAACAACATGTAATCTCTAGAGTGATCAACAGTTTTTGAGCTCGTTCAAATAAGCTCCTATTTATAGGCACTTCTCCAATGGTTGGATCCCTCCTCCATTAGTCATATTTTTTCTTTAATATAAAAGGGACCTATACATGTTTCACTCAGACAATGGATAGTTAGAAATATATTGTATGACATAGATTCATAATACCTGTATGGAAAATTAATTTGTTTAACCAAATTTATTTTTTAGTGTCTAAGGAAAAATAAATATTGGAGTCTAAAAAATAAACATTTAGAGACTATAAATCATGAATATTTGGATTCTATTTTACCTATAATTTAGAATCTGAATTCTATATATTTCTAAGTATGAATTCCCGTGAATTCATAATCTGAATTCTGAAGAATTCAGTGTCTGAATTCTAAGTAATTCGAAGTCGAAATTCTGAGGAATTCAGAGTCTAAATTCTGAAGAATTCAGAGTCTGAGTTCTAAGGAATTTAGAGTCTAAATTCTAAGGAATTACGAGTTAAAATTATGAGGAATTAGGAGTCTAAATTCTAAAGAATTCAAATTCTAGATTCTGGAGAATTCAGAACATGAATTTTAGATAATTCGGAACCTAAATTTCAGTGAAATAGGATCCTGAAAATAGAATACTTTATATCTACGGATTTCTAGGATTCCATGATTCTATATATGAAACAAAATTTTTCCTTAGTAATAAAATGAGTTAGATTAAGATAGACTATAAAATGAACAATTTAAGTATAGGTAAGGATAAAATTTCCTTAGATAAGGGAAAATTTACATAGGGAATAGAAATTATCCTTAGAGAATGAAAATTTTATTTATGAAAATAATCCTTAGGAAAAATTAATTTGCCTTAAGATAAAGTGTTTGTGATTTTCAAAACATAGATGAATGAAAAATTAATAAGGAAACCTTATTGACTCAACAATCTCCCCCTTTTGGGATAGCACAAACATCCTTACAAAATAGAATATAAGGACTTATAATTTTTTTTATGAATATAAAATAAAAACTTATCTCCCTTTACATATGGATCATGGTGAATATGACTAACCCCCCCCCCCTTAGGTTTTGAAATATATAAGGATCGTATTCTTGACTTCCTTAAAGATAATTTTCTTTTTATTGTATAAGGAAATATTATCTGATAAAACTACCACCTTTATAGACTTCCCCTTAGGGAATTCTCTCCTTCACATAGTGTTATTTTAATCATTCCTTTCTCCCCCTTTGTGATTTTCACAAATTAATAATGATAGTGGAAAAAAATGGTACCTGAAATATTAGTACTATAAAAAATATATGAAGAACAACCAAAATTTCATTATGATTGAATAAATTTATAGAAGAAAGGAAATAAAAAAAATTAGATTGGGAAAAATTATCCTTATTTGTCCATCATAATTAACTTCTTCATAATGGTTTTCAACTTCTAAAGCTCCTTGTAATCTTCTTCAAAGTGCTTGAGCAGCTGATCCTGATCTTTATTTTTCTTCTCCCAGGTTTTGACCTTTTCTTCCTAAGCCTTAATAAATTCTGCTTGAGCATTCAAAAGTTCTTCTTGTTTACCGATATTTTCTTAGAACTCAATTCTAAGATATATTTTCCTTTTCCAATTCAAAGTAAATGAATAAAGATTCCCATTAAAATCTTTGACTTCCTTCTTCTGGGTTGTTTGTTTGAGACTTATCTTCTTCAAAAATATTTTATTGAGATCAGTGAACTTCCAATATTTAGTGTCAAAAGAATCCTTCAAACTTTCTTGAAAATAATCAAGGATTATCATCTCATTGATTGTATTTCTTGACCATTTTGTGATTTACATACATGACCTCTTGTGAGATTCATAGCCAATGAATAAAGATTTTAAATCGGCCTCAAGCCTGAAAAACGTATCCATAAGCATGAAAATTGAATCCAATTTATGATTAATCAAGTGCTGAAGCATCTAGTTCTTCGATTATATACTCGAAAACAAGTGAATTATGTCAACCATCTTCTTCAATGATTGTACGACAAATTCATTTCCTAGAGAGGACGATTCCGAATCAGATTTTTCGGTTTGTGAGGATTCTTTCTCTATCTCTTTAGCTTTTCTCTTTGATGATCCACCAACATCTTTATTTTCCATGACTATCCTCAGTGTACCAACCAACACCTATTTTCCTTTATCATCTCTTAGAATTATCTCTGTTGATTTTGGTGATTCATGCTCATTATTTAATAGTTGAAATATTTTATCTTCCTCAAAATTTTATTTTTCATCATCTTCCACTAGATCCTCTGGTTACAAATATCATGATTGTTGCTTTCATCATCAGATGGTTTTTTCACTTCTTCCTGATCCACATCCTCCTTTCCATGTGAAAGAATTTTGGTTGATTCAGCTTTAGAAGATTGGATTGACAACTTTTTAGGAGGACTCTCTTTCTCATGATATTATTTCACTTGTCTTATCATATCATCGATATCATCACTTCCTTCCTCTTCTTATTCTTCCACTTCTTCCACTCGCACAAATTACTCTTCTTTATTAGGCTCCAGAATAACCATCTTCTTTCCCAGAGTCTTTTTGGTCACTAGTTCGTTGAGAAACGTTTCTGGCACCTGAAGCTTCTTAGAAGCTTTATCATTACCCTTCATAAGAGATTGAACAATCTCAACTTCAAACATCTTCTTCCTTTTTTCTCTTTCTCTTGCTTCTAAAAATCCTCAGCAACCTTAATCACAAAGGATTTACCATCAACTGAGTCCAAGACAAAACTAGGCTACCCTTCCTTCCTATTCTTGTTGTCTTCTCTCCACTTGGAAACCACTTTATCCGGATAAGTCTTTTGCTTATTATTTTTATGAGGTTCGAATTGAGTTTCCTGAACAACAAGAGTTTTTTTCTTCCTTTTTTGGATCCTTTACCTTTCTCTTCTCCCCACCCTTCTTGGAAGTTTCAACCACTTCTTATTTCTTTGATAAGGATTCTATTTCATCTTCAAGTAAATCATAAAAATCCCTGGATTTACTATTAAATCCAACCTTGATCCTTATGAGGGTGTCATCACTAAGAAACAGGACCTTGAAATTCCTTCTCTTAGAATTGCATTGGATTTTGAACGATTCTAGACAAAGAAAAATTATCCTAGAGATAATAACCAGATACATAATGATATGAGATTTTAGAGTCCCATTCTTGATATTTATAAATATAAGAAAAACATACTTCGCCAAATTTATCTTTCTGAGGTTTACTAAGAAAACTAGAACATAGATATCACTCTTCTTTAGGGTATCCTTATCACCTTTTCTTGGAATGATAAATCCCTGAACCCATAAATCTAAGATCCAAATTTTTTTTAAGAGATGAACAATATTTGGAGTCTTCACTTCATTCAATCAAAGGTAGTCTAAAGCATTCTATTTATTAAACGAACCTGAAACATCTGGTAGCTTATGGGTACAAAATTCAACTTCACCCTCATACAGAATTCCAATTTGGTTGAAAACCTTACTATAGGAAAGGGAATAGGTCTTTCCAAAGCTCTTAAATGAAAACATGTCTCTCCCACCTTCATTGAAGAAACTTACAGACTCATAGAATTTTACCAGAAACTCTGGATAAACCAGATTCTGTGCATTCAGTTTGGATACACATAAGCTCTCCCAGCCATTCAACTTGATATTCTTTGAAATAATAGAGTCATAATTATCAAAGAATTTCAGATATACTAACCTATCTCTGTAGATCTTCAATTCATAGATTTCCTTTACTGATGATATTTGTTTCTCAGAAGAAGCTTCCAAAGACATTCAAAATTGGGAAAACATTTAAAATTGGAACAGACCATAAGTAGAGTAGCAGGGTTCGATTGCAAAAAATCTTCATAATCGATGTGGGAAAACCCTCATGGGTCTTCATATAGGTGTTTTAGGGGATAGTTCATATTCACTAAAAGATAAAATGGTGGAAACAGGCTTGATTAGGTCTAATGGTTGAAATGATAGCTGAAGAAAGAAATTGGTAGATTCGGATCTTTTGAGGTTTTTAAGATAAAAAAATCGGATTTAAGAAAATGTGAATCAGAAAATTTTTCTTAAACAAGATTAAAATACCAACATGTTAAAACTTTATTACGAAAATTTAAGAAAGGAAACTTACCTTCTATAATTCTAGGAAAATTATCCGTAATAATGAAATTATTCTTGAAGAAATTTAGATTCCAAAAAAATTTCTAATGTGAGGGATTTTTTTTGAAATTGAGAGTTTTTATATTAAGAAAAAAAATTTACTATGAAAAAAAAATTGATTAAAAAAATTTCGATTATGAAAATTTTGATTCAAAAAATTTTTATTATGAAAAAATTTATTATGAAAATTTTTATATAAAAAAATGGTGAATAAGAAAATTGTGATTAATCAAGAAAATGTACCCCCCCTATGAAAAAAAGTGTTTCACTATAAGGAGATAGATTTCAATAGAAAGTTAATATGGAATATTACATTATGTTTATCATTCCTAACTTTTGTTTAATGTATTAAAGTCTATCAGAGGGTAATGATTTTGTAAAAATATCAGCACGTTGATCTTTCCTTCCAATAAATTGAAGAATGATATCTCATTTTAGTGTGTGATCCCTAAGAAAGGGGTTCCTAATATCTATGTTTTTTTCACAAGATTTTTTTGTAGGGTTTTTAGTTATGGAAACGACACTAGTGTTATCAAACAATATCTGTGTTTTGGTAAAACTCATGCCATAATCTATGAGTGTGTGTTGCATTGACAACACTTGAGCACAACAACTTCCAGCTAATACATATTTAGCTTTAGCAGTGGAAAGTGCTACGGAGTGTTGTTTTTTTCATGACTAAGAAACTAATGAATCTCCTAAGAAATAACAGGTTCCGGATGTACTTTTTCTATCCATTCTACATCAAATAGAATCAGCATTTGGAAAAAAAATTTAAGATGAAATCATTTCCAGAAGTATAAAAGAGTCATAAATCCATGGTTCTCTTTAAATAGTGAAAAAATCTATTCCCTTCATTTAAATGAGATTCCTTAGGATTGGATTGATATCATGCACATAAGCATACTGAAAACATTAAGTCTGGATAACTAGCTATCAGGTATAATAAACTTCCTATCATACCTCAAAATGATGTTTGTTCTACTAGTTTCCCTCCTTCATCAAGATCAAGAGAATTTGTGGAACCAATGGGAGTACATATACATTTAGTGTTTTCATATCCATACTTTTTAAGAATATATTTAATATACTTTTTTTGAGATATATAAGTTCCTTCTTGTTTTTGAGAAATTTCAAAACATAAGAAAAATGTTAACTCACCCATCGTACTCATTTCAAACTCATATTTCATTAGATTTTCAAATGAATCGGTTAAATATTTCTGAGTTGAACCAGATATAATTCCATCAACATGAATTTGAACAATAAAAACATCTTTCTTATCATTATTTATAAAAATGGTTGGATCATCATTTCCCTTAACATATTTGTTTTGTAACAAAAAAACATGTAATCCTATCATACCAGGCTCTAGGGGCTTGTTTAAGTCTATATAAAGATTTGGTATGTTTAAAAACATGTTCTGGATGTTTTGTGTCTTCAAAACAAGGGAGTTGTTCAATGAAAAATTCCTCTTCAATATATCCATTAAGGAAAGCACATTTATCATCCATTTGAAAAAGTTTTAAATTAAATAATGCTACAAAGGCAAGTAAAATATGAATATATTCAAGTATAGCTACTCGAGCATAGGTTTATTCATAGTCTATTCCTTATTATTGATTATAGCCTTTAGGAACTAATTTATCCTTATTTCTTACAATGATTCCATTTTCATCACACTTATTTCTGAAGACCCATTTTACTCTAATAATAGATGTTTATTTAGGTCTTTCAACCAATGTCCAAACTTTATTCCTTTCAAATTCATTTAGCCCATATTTCATGGCTTTAATCCAATAATCATCAACTAAAGCTTCATCAGTGCCTTTTGGTTCTAATTGGGAATGGAATTATACATGTTCAATTTCATTTCATAAGGAACTTCTAGTCCTTACAGGTTTATTTACATCCCTAATGATACTACCACTGGGATGGTAATTAAGAAACAACTGATTTGGGTTTTGTAACTTCTTTTCATAAATATATGGTTGGAAATGTTCTAGGGTAAATGCTTCAGAAAAATTTTCTTGAGCATTTTCCTTATCAAAAATATCATATATCAAGGGTTGATAATCTGTTTTTGAAAACACATTCTAAGATGTAGGTTGGGGCTATTTAAAAATAACAGGATCAGTTTCATCAAATTTTACACGCACTGTTTCTTCAACAGTACAAGTCTTTTTATTGAAAACTCTATAAGTTTAGAAGTTGTGGAATAGCCTAAAAAACCCCTTCATTAGATTTTGGTGCAAATTTATGTAAATTATATTTAGTATTCAGAATAAATACTTTCCAACCAAATACTCTTAAGTAGGAATTTCTAGGTTTTCTACTATTCTAAAATTTGTAAGGGGTTTTGTTAAGAAAATATCTAATCAAAATTCGATTTATAGTATAAGAAGAATTACTTACAGCTTCAGCCCAAAAGTTTTTATCTATAGAATATTCACTCAACAAGGTTCTAGTTATCTCTTAAAGAATTAAATTTCTTCTTTCAAAAACACCATTCTATTGAGGAGTTCTTGGTGTTGAGAAGTTATGAGTAATGCCTTTTCTACTACAAAAAGTTTCAAAATCTAAATTTTGGAATTCTCCTCTAAGATCACTTTGAATAGTTATCAATTGAAGGTTTTTCTCATTTTTAACATGATCTATAAAAATTTTAAAATAATAAAATGCTTCAAAATTTTTTGTTATAAAATTGACCCACATAAATCTATTGTAATCATCAACTAAGAAAAATACATAATATTTTCCTCCAATGATTCCAGTTTTTGTTGGGCTGAAAAGATCCATATGAACCAACTGAAATGCATCAATAGTTGATACTTCACTGACTGATTTAAAACATGATTTGTGTTTCTTGAAATATTGACAAGGATCATAAACTTTTGAAGAATCAAATCTAACCTCTAGTAGATCCTTAACAAGTCTTTTCATAGAGAGTTTATAGAGGTTCCTAAGGACACAATGTCCCAACCTTCTATTCCATAACCAAGATTGATCTTCCATTTCATGAAGTCAAGGTATATCTTATCTCTTAAGGTTTTCTAAGTTTAGTTTGTATACATTCTCTCTCTAGTGGGTAGAAAGAATAAACTCTTCCTCAGAATTGTGTAATAAGAATATATCATTCCTAAAATTCATAAGGTAACCTTCATCACATAATTGACTTGTGCTAATGAGGTTGTTCTTAAGACCATTAACAAATAAAACATTTGAAATCAATTTTTTTTCAAGAATAAAAATGTCACTTATACAAATAATTTCTCCCTGAACATTATCTTTGAAAGTTACATTTCCTCCTTTTGACTTGATAATCTTTTCAAAGATTTTTTTGTTACCATTCATATGTTGGGATCCTCCACTGTCCATGTACCATGTATTTCTATTGGTATTAACTTTGTTTTCCTGAAAATAAAAGTGTTAGTATTTCACAATCCAAAGTTTCTTGGTTTTGGAAATCTCAGAAAGAAAGATTTTAGGAATCCACATTTTCTTATAAAAATAAGATTTATGAAAAACTAAATACTAGGTTTTATTTAAAGAACAATTTTTAGCCTAATGTCCACCATACTGACATTTAGTGCAAAATGGAGCACTTTGAGGAACAAAATAGTTATTACTAAAAATTGGTTTTGAATGAGTATAACCAAATCCAGAACTATTCCTTATAGGAACAATTTTGGAATATATCTTGTCCAAATTTTCCTTACCAAAGGTAAAGTTTGAAAAACATTTTCTCAAGGAAAATATTTCTGACTTTAGTTTTGTAACCATGTTTTTATCCTAAAAACCATTAGTTTTAGAACTAGAGTAAGTCTCTAAAATATTTTTCTTAGAAATTACATTTTCAAGATCCATAAAAAGTTTATCCTTCTCAGAATTAACTTCCTAAATATTTTTTGAAATACTTTTAAAATCATAAATCTTCTTATCAAGATCTTTAGAAAGATATGATAATTCTTTAGTTAAAATAGAAATTCTAGAATTTTCTTGGTCCAAATTTTTCTTGAGTTTAGAATTTTTATTCACAAGGAGTTTAGAAAACAGAGAAAATTCTTCATAAAAAGGTAATGTATTATCTTATGATTAGGAAGATTCATCATTTAAAGATTCATAATATTTATCATCAGTATAATTTTCATTCAAAGATACATTATTGATAGATTCTGTATTGTTTACCTTGTCCATTAGACAATGATTTTAAATGGACAATCTAGCTAGTATACCAAAATTCTTCTGACCAGAAGATTCATACTTTGAGGATTCATCTAAAGAGTCACCACCAGTAGAACTCCATTTGTCATTAGCATTCACAACTCTCTTAGCTTTAGCCTTGAAATACATTTTTCTATTATTATTAGAATTCTTTTCCTTTCTATCCTTTTTCTTAAGCATAGGACAATATGGCCTAATATACCCCATGATTTTTCATTCATAATATGTTATATCTGAGTCTTTCTTATCTTTTCTTTCTACTTATATCTATACAAAAAGTCTTTCTTCCCAACTATCTTGTCCATCCTTCGTGAAAGATTAGCTATCTCATTCTCAGAATTATCACTTTCACTAGATTCCAATAAAATAGTATCATTCTTTAACTTGGATCTTGTAATCCTTTTATGAGTCTTGTATTTAGTAGTAGTAAAGGCTACAATTCCATTTCCATTTTTTATCTTATTCATATCAACACCTCTTTTCATTATTTTCTAATGTTGAAGACGAGTTCCAAAAATCTCATCAAGAGTGATTTGAGATACTTTCCTATTCTCAAGAATAAATGTTCTATTAGATTCTCACTCATTAGGCATGATATATATAATCTTGTCCACAAGAGATTCATCACCATTTCCTTTCTCACCCATAGATTTTAGGTTGTTATTAATAGTCATAATCCTTTTTTTTCACCTTGTAAACTTGTTCTCTATAAAGAAAATAGAAATCCATGATATTATTCTCTAAGAATAGCTCTTCTAGTTTCTATAAATTTGGAGGTACTGAAATGTGCAACTTCCAATTTCTTCTAGATACAATTTTCAGCTTCACAAGATGAAATATGACTGTATATTTTCATGGTCATGGAACACAAGAAAGTATTACTTACCTTTTAGTTTAGTTGATATTTTTATTTTTCTAGATTGGTAAAGGTTTTGACTTCCTTGTTAGGAATCTTGTAATCTCTAGTAAGCATGAAATTTTTTTCCACTCCTATATTAATAACAATAGTAATCATATGATCTCTCTATTACTCATAATCATTCCTATAAAAAATAGGTGGTCTAGTTTGATTTAGATTTTCAATTGAGCCAACATTTATTCCTTCCATTATAAAAGAAAATATCTTTCCAAAATAACTTGTTAATTGTAAAAGTTTGTAAACAATGATATAAATACATAAGGAAAATATATATAACAATTAAAAATTAAGAAAGAAAACTTATATGTGAAAATGAGTATTTCAGATACCGTCTATGACACCAATTGTGGGATCAAAATAATGATGTAGATGCTCAATTATAAGAGGGGTAAATTTTAAGTTTAAAAACATTTATTTTTGACCTTAGGGAAAACTATGTTTAACAAAGTTAAACAATGTAAATTCACAAGACCTATTTTAGTTCTAAAAACTTATTAGGTTCTAGAAATGTGGTTCCAGAAATGAACCTTAAGGAAATTTTACAAGGAAAATATTCTACTTTAAAGCGTATAGAATCTTACATATCAGAGTATAAAAAAGTATAAGAACGTATAAGAATGTTATACTTTCTTCCTTTATCAAAATACAGTGGAAATAAACTTGAAACAAAACAAGTAACAAGTATGAAATATTTTATGCCAAAGAGTAGGATATTCAACAACCTTGGATAAAGGTCTCTTGATTTATGCTTTCAAAAAAGTTTGCCTTACCCACACAAGGGAAGTCTCTCAATACGAATATTGGAATTTTTCTTGTTATCCCCATAAGCCCTCAAACATTAAGGTAGTTAGAACCTCTTTATTCATATCCCTGGATGACCTTGATTGATCACAACAACAATCAGAATCACACGAAGCCATATGAACAAGATGTTCAGAACCATACGAAGCATGAGAGTCTCTCTATCTAGAAATCACTTCACCAACATATAATCTCTTGAGTGATCAAAATTTTTTGAGTGTGTTCAAATAAGCTCCTATTTATATACACTTCCGTAATGTTTTCCTCCCTCCTCCTACAATAATATTTTTCCTTGAATCTCAGATGGACCTATACACGTGTCACTCAAACAATGGTTAGTTAGAAACAGATCGTACGACATTATTTCATAATAAGTGTAAGGAAAAATAATTTGTTTAACTAAATTTATTTTTCAAAGTCTAAGGAAAAATAGAGTTCATAGTCTAACCAAATAAACATTCAGAGACTATAAATCATGGATACTCAGATTCTGTTTTACAAGGAATTCCGAATTTGAATTCTATAGTTTTTAGAGTCTGAATTCCCATGAATTCAGAATTTTAATTCTGAATAATTTGGTATCTGAATTCTATGTAATTCAGATTCTAAATTCTAAGGAATTCAAAATCTGATTTCTAAAGAACTCAGATTCTAAAATCTATGGAATTCAGACTCTAAATTCTAAGGAATTCAAAATCTGAATTCTAAGGAATTCGGAGTCTGAATTTTCAGGAATTAGGATTCTGAATTCTGATGAATTTGGAGTTAGAATTCTGAGAAATTCAGATTCTTAATTCCATTGAATTTGGAACCTGAACTTAGTAGAATTTGGAACCTATATTTTAGAGAATTCAGAACCTAAAAATAGAATACTCTATATCTACAGATTTCTAGGATTCCAAGATTTTATATATGAAACCAAATTTTTTTCTTTATTAATAAAATGAGTTATATTAAGAGAGACTATAAAATGAACAATGTAAACATAGGTAAGGATAAAATTTTCTTATATAAGGGAAGTATTCATTAGGTAATTGAAATTATCCTTAGAGAATGTAATTTTTTCTTATGAGAATAATCCCAAAGAAAATTAAATTTTCCCTAAGATAAAGTGTTTGTGATTTTCAAAACATAGAGGAATGGAAAAGTTATAAGGAAACCTTCTTGAATCAACACACCCATAATAACATGTTCCTGAAAATTTGTTCTACATAATGAATCAAAGACAAATAATACACATATGGGTTATCCATGGAAATAAATAGGCATCATAATCAGGTCATAAGGCATAACCAAGGGGCGTATAACAATGGTATCCATGAAATTATAGATTTAAATAATTTTTGGTAACTAATAAAGAAAAAAAATAATATATAATGATTAATTATGTCTAATTTAATTGTAAACAATTAAGAGAGTGGTTAGGTAACATTATAAATATCTCATTTAAGTGCGGTTTTGAAAAAATATTAAGGAGTCTTTAATGAGGATAAATGAATAATTTTTCCAAAAAATAGAAAATGAACTAAGATATTTATTCATTATAAAAAAAGTTATCTTAGAAAATTAATAGTGTACAAAAATAGTTAATGGAGTGTACTTGAAAATGGATAAGAAATGGAGAAGTTCCCTTTAATTGGGGTTTCCAATTAAGATAAATTATGAAGGGAACATTTTAATACATATTTTTTCCCAATAAATATGGAAGTATTTATCTATATACATAGGTTTGGTACGTATAAAAATAATTCATAATAATTATATAATAATAATGATGAAATACATTTGGGTAAATAGTGAGAAAGTGTAATGTAATGAAAAAATTGTTGTCTAGAGAGATCCCTTACCATATGTTGGTATATTTTTTGAACGTGAAGTTCATTCCAACTATAATCAAATTATATTCATTAATAATTTATTTAATAACATATAACATATATATTTGAGTTATTATAATTCTAATAAGTTCATTTATGGCCTTCTCAATGAGTTATAATGTTTAATTTCATCATTCCAGAAGCGTTCATTTCAGATTTTCATTGTTGGTTAACTAGTTTATATTTATAGATGTTCTATTAAAATGATAATTTTGACCCAAAAGTAAAATTATATGGTATTATTGCACTTAAATAATTTATAATGGTCACATATATCATTTTTTATGAGGATGATTGATCAGATAAACTGTTAATGATGAATGTTTAGTATATTTTTCTAGTTTTTGATCATCAAGAAGAAGTTTCATTTTATTTAATTATATGTATATATTTTAGTTCATGATCATAAAGGAAGTTATAATATAAATATTACAATATTTATTAACCATAATAATGGTTTCATGACTAGTCTTGAAGTTGTTAATGAAAAATGAAAACTCATTATCCACAGAGATAGTAAACCGCCATAATTTGGACAAATTTTTTTTTCTTTGAATAAGTGGAGATGAGAAAAAGGGATTAGTATAATATATTACATTATCAGTATAAAATTACATTATATAAATGATACAATATTTATTATTACTTTTTCGATGAATGATTTTTGGATAAGTTAGAAAAAAGGAATGAAATTAAAAGAGATGGTTTGAGAATGTTATCTTTTGAATACAACCTCCTTGAATGAACCCTTATGGAACATAGAATTGGTATTTTTTGATACCAAAATCTCTTGGAAGTGGTTAATAATATTTTTAAGGTAATTAGTCATATTATTGAAAATATTAATGTTTTATAAGGTTTTATTAGAAGATGCGGTGATGGAGGAAATTTATAGGGGGTAGAGGGGTGTTTTTTATTATTATATTCATTAGATTATTATTTTGGATCATGAATATCAATAATGTTGATAAATATGACTAAATACAATAAAGGTTTCAGTATAGTTCTAAAAAATTGATATTTACATAAACAAAGACTCAAACATTCATGTATTTGGCTTAAAATGTTAAATACTACAAATTATCGTATTTCACTATTCACCAAAAATCAACTATTTTAGAAAAATCCCAAAAATTCATATTAACAATTTTTTTATTTTTAGATTTCAAAAATTGAATCCATTTTATAAAGATAATTTTCTAAATATTATAAATATATATTTTAAATAAAATCAACATTTATTAAAAAAATACCGATTTTAAGATTTAATTGATTTTTTGACCATTTGAAAATTATTTAAGGCCACATAAAATTATCTTATTATTATAATACAAGATAATATTAATTTATGAATATATTTAATGATAATAAATTTTCTTTTAAATCATTTTATTATTTATATAATTTTAAATAAACACTTACATTTTACAAAAATACCAACACATAATTTAACATTTTCAAGGCATTTATTTACTTATACTATGATATAAATATACCATTTTAAAAAAATATATACCTAATTTTTATTCTATAATTTCATAGGTGAGGTTAACATTCTAATGGCCATATTACTATTCTTAAGAGTCATATTACTATTCCAATAGTCACATTTAAAATGGTTGTATATGTTCTATAAATCCTATAAATACCTCCTAATTTAATCACTTCTATTTTCTCTTAAGGTTATATATATAATTTCAACTTGAAAATAAATATTTTATTAATATAATTATGTTTTATTTCTATAAATTTGTTCGTGATTGTGGTTATTCTAGTAGATAAAGAAGATACAAATTTTCTCATTTTTATCTTATTTTGTATTTATTGTCCCACTGTAATATTGGAAATTATAAATTGTTTATTTATTGACTAATGTATCATTATTAATTTATGATAATAAATTTTTTATTAAGTTCCCTAAGTGATGTTTCTGTTTTATAACATAATTATAATAAAGAAATTACGTTGATAAAATTCAGGTCCATTATAGTTAACCTTTACTTAATCTTATGATATTAGGTTTTAAGTTGTTTCCACATTCCTAAGTTTTTTTTGTGTTATCATGTTATATCATTACTCATTATTCATGTTTATGATTGTCACACATTCTATTTCTCATTGAAATTCTTATTTTCTAACATGTAATACCTTCTTCATGTTATGCATTGTATTTTCCCTTACTGGGATTTATTGCTCACCCCTTTGTTATGTATGTCCCCAGGTTATCCCATGTAGTTTTACCAATGATAGAATAATATGTGCATGTTATGGAAGTTTTAATTAATTCCAATTTTCCCCTATCATAAGTTGTTATGTAGTGAACCTAATTCCCAAATACATGAGACTTATCGATCCATTGGATTGTGTTATGTGTACTCTTATTTAATAAATAGTTAATTAATATGTAATAAATATTGGGTTTTCATTGTTGGTATCAAAGAATAGTTTAGTTATTATTGGGATTAGGATTATATAATTTTAGAGAAATATTTAGGGATGTCACTTCAAATAAGAATACATCTCTACATTTTTGATAAGTATAGAATAAGTGGTTTCCAAGAAAATATATCAATTTAGAATAGATATACCTAGGGGTATAACCTGAAAACAAAACATTGGGGTAAACACAATTGGAATCTAATGCACAATAATAGACCTTGATACAAACCTAATTTTACAATCCCATGGATATTATTCTATAAATTGACAAGATCATTATGAACCATTATTAAGGGAAAAAATTCCAATAGTGTTTATGTTAGAAAACAGATCGTGGGGAGCATAGTTTTAATCCAAGAAAGTAATAAATTAAGTAAATACATGTCATTTATAAATTATACATTAATTTTATTCCCATATAAATTTTTAAAAGACTAATGTTACTCATCTATAATTTTCCCTTTATTCTATACAATGGTAAAAAATTGGAGGAACCGACTAAATAACCATTTTAAAGGGGATTGTGACGACTTCCCAAATGATATTCCCAACCTGAAAGGAGAAGGAATAAAAAAATATGATGATACTCTATCAATTTACTTAGGTTATAAATAGAAACCTAAATTAAGATGAACTCAGAAATCCCCCTAAGAAAGATCAAGTTGTAATTGAGACCTTTATGAGACAAGGGACTCCAACTTTCATTGGGTCATCTGATCCCTTTATCATGGAATAATGGATCAAAACCATTTAGAAGTTATTCTACATCCATAAATTTTTTAAGAAAGATAATTTTATACTTGATTTTGATCATATGGAGGTAGAATATTTTCAGTATTATACATTGATTAAGAATATGAATCCTAAGGAATACATCAAGGTGATGGGGTGGATGGAATTCTAGAAAAAAATCAATTTTTTTCCTTGTACTCTTTGACATATAATGGAAAGTTATTTTCTTACCCTTAATAAAAAAGATAATGAATCCATCAGGTCATACAATGAAAATTTCACAATACTTTCACAATACGACACCATATATCTTATTACACCAGAAAGAAAAGTTGAACATTTATTTTGTGGGATAAAATTGAGTCTACAAAAGTTACCAAGTGACTCAATACTTTGAGAGCTATGAAGAAATTTTATTGTCTTTCCTCAAATTTTATATGTAGATCCAAAAATATCAAGGGTCTCATGGGGATATGAATTGGAAACTGAACTTTAATTCAAGTTGTGGAAAAGAAAAATCTAATGGTGGTAATAAATTTCAACATCCATCTAATCAAGAGTGTGAATATAAGCACACAAGAAATTCCCTAAGGGGAATGAGGAAATTATTTATGTGTAGTAATTAAGGGAACCTATCTAGAGATTTATAATAGGTTAAGGACACCAATGAAATAGAAGAAAGAAATGATCCATCCTATAGTCATCCTATTATACAATATTTCAAATACAATTAACAAGGATACAATTGAACCACTATCCTAATCCAAGGGTTGTTGGTCAAAATCAATGCCAACAACATCCAGTTAAGAAAGGATGAGTGTATTCTATCAAAACCACTGAGGTGGATCCCGATAATGAAGTGGTGACATGTATGCTAGTTATTTATTCAAGAATAGAAAATGTATTATTTCATTTTTCTTCTACGTATTCCTTCATATCACGCATGCTATGTTGAACTATTCAAAGACCACAACAGAACATGAAAGTGGATCTATCTGTGAAAATGTAAAATGGGGAAATTATTCAATACCAAGTATATAACTCCCAATATCAAAATTTGTGGTTCAAACTTCCCACCATACCATGTGATACTCCCTTTAGAGGATTTTTATTCAATATGGGTATATAATGGATTTCCTTATATTAATACAACATAAATTTCCAGGAGAAGGAAATCAATCTCTATATCATAAATCATCCCATAGTTCTTTATAAGTGCAAGGAGGTGGATGAATATTAATTTTCACCGACATCTCAAGCGTGGATATTTTTTCCCTACTAGTATGCGTATCCAGCTAAAATGATTGAGTCTGAGAAAAATATCCTCTTTGAAGGAATTCCCATTTTATGGAATGAAATTTTGTGTTTACTAAAGAATTTATTGGTATTCCCCATAGCTGAGAGGTTAAATTTTCAATTGAGTTTATACCTGAGGAGTTTTAATTATCTAAAACCCCATATAAAATGGTTGTTTTGGAACTTGAGGATCTGAACAGACAACTATAGGAGAATTAGGATAATGGGTTTGTAATCCCATGTTCTTCCCCTTCAGGTGCATCAGGACTCTTTTCAAGAATAATGATGGGCCAATAAACCTTTTCATTGATTATCATGAGATATACAAGATCACAATAAAGAATAACTATCCTCTTAAAAATATTAATGACTTGTTTGATTAGAGATATGGATCCTAATACTTCTCTAAGGTGGATCTTCAGTTGTGGTATTATAATGTAAGGGTAAAGAAGGAGGATATCCATAAGAATAATTTACATACAAGGTATAGGCACTATGAGTTCATAGTAATTCAATTCAGACTCCCTAATGCTCCATGAATACTCATGGACATGATGAATAATGTCTTTATAGATTACCATTAAAAATTCATGGTAGTATTTATAGATGATATTATAATATACCCCAATAGGAATGGGGATCTTGAGGAGAATCTAAGAACTCTGATAAAGAACTTCTAAAAGGAGAATCATTATTAAAAGTATAGAAAATGTGATATCTAGTTGAAGGAAGTAACATTCTTGAGATATATTATCCCAAGTAATGATATATATATGGACACTTCAAAGGTAGAATAAATTGGAATATGGATGAGGCTAACAGTTGTAACATAAATCTTTAGTTTCCTTGGATTATTTGTGTAAAGACCCGTAAATTTCAAGGAAATTTTTTTCTTAATTTTCTTTGGAATTTTACAAGAACGCAGTTTCTGACGGCACCTGATTCCGTGGCCCGGTGTGCCCGGAATCATTTTCTGAAGTTTGGCTCGGGTACGTTCAGTGAACGGACGAGCGGGTTTTCCTAACTTTTGAACCGGTGCCCGGAATCGAATTCTGAGGGCACCGATGAAATCGCAGCGCCGGTATTCGCTTAGAAACGCCTCTTCCGGAGTTGCGTTTTCTCGGGTGTGGTTTTTAATTTTCGGGCTTAAAGTTAAGAAATAAAATAATTTTGCGACAACTTTATTTTATTTCACTTAAGGCACTTGGAAGCCACTTGAAGCCACTTAAAGGAGGCTTGAACTGATTTGAACTGGATAGGATGCTATCCAGAAATATCCTACCCCCTTGGTAGGATATTTGTGAGGTGGGGCCCGCACGAGCCCCGCCGTTTCTTTCCGCTAAGAAACGCACCCGTGAAAACCCGTCTTAATGAAAGTCAACCGACGCGTTTTCTAAATTCTTAACAGACCATTTAATTGGGCGGTTTATTTCGTGAATTAAATGGGTAGTTTCTTTCGTTGAATTAATTCAACGAATTGATGGATCGTTTCTTAACCAGTTTTTCAAATTCGTTGGCGTAATAATAAAATAAGACCAACGCTTAACCTCTGGTTATTTGCGCTTGAGAAGATTTGGGAGAACCCTCTCAACTTCTTCTCCCTCGCGAAGAACGTGAAGAACGCGAAGAACGCGAAGAATGCTGAACCCGGAAATCGACGACGCCTTCGCCCGAGACGTTCTTCCGATCTCCGATCTCCGATCTCCGATCACCGACCATTCGAGGTGAGTGCTTTCGGATTTCCTCTCAAGTTCTTTTCTTTGGTTTTAAACGAAACACAGATTTAAATATTAATAATTTAAATCTGTTGTTCTTGATTCGTTGAGCTCGCCGACTCAACGCTGGAATCCGCGACGACGCGACGCCTCCCCGCGACGACGCGACGGTCTCTTCTGCGAAGAACGCCCGCGCACGACGATCATCAAGGTAGGGATTCATTTTGGAAAATTACCCCTTTTTAATTTTCTCGTGAACGTTCTTGAAAATTAAAAAGCCGGTTTTCAATGAACAATTTTATTTTAATTAAAATTGTTGGATCATGTGTTGATCGTTTTTCTCCCGGTTGTTTATCTCTAACGCGGAGGGTGCGGGCCGAACGAACACGGCCCGACGACCCTCCGCCGTTCTTCACTTTTTTTGTGCGGATTTGACGGTCGACGACGGAACGTGCCGCAGCGGACGTTTGACGATCCCGCAGTAAAGAACGGATCCCGGGAGGAGCAACGGCACAGACGGGAAAGAAAACGGGCCACCGGAGCGACGCCGGCGGCCCGCGGAAGATGCCGGCAGTGCGGGTCACTGGTGCGACGGCCAAACAAACCCGCGGCGCGCGGGTCCGGTTCATCCGGGCGGACGCGGCTCAGCGCGTCCGCGGCTCGCCAGCGCGGCCCGCACGCGGGCCGCGGTCCTTCCTCAAGCCGCGGGTCAGCGCCCGCGGCTTCCACCAGCGCGGCTCGGCCAAGCCGAGCCGGCCGAGCCGGACCGGCCCTGGCCGGGCCGGGCCGGGGTAGCCGGGTCGGACCCGGGTCGGGTCGGACCCGGTTTGGGTCGACCTGGTTCGGGCCGACCCAGGGGGGGTCGGCCCGGGCCCGTACCCCCCATCTTCGGACGTTTTCGTTCAAACGCCCGTATCTTGAGCTTCGTGCCTCCAAACGACTCGCCGTCAGCGGCAACGCGATCCTTGGATCGAGACGGTCGTTTCAGTATATCGCACTCAAGGTTTCGTAATACTTTGTGTTCGGCCGGGTTGGTTCGTACACGAGACCAACCGGGCCCTCGGAGCGGAAACGCTCATATCTTGAGCTACGGACGTCCGATTGACGTGCCGTCAGCTTTGTTGAATTCCTCTAAGTGAGACGGATCTTTTGGCATACTACGCCCGAGGTTTGGACGTAGGTGGAGTGCGATCGGGTTGGTTTTGCCTTAAAAACCAACCGGGCCCCTGGGACGAAAATGCCAATATCTCTCAGACCGGGCGTCCGATTGACGCGCCGTCTGCGACGTTGAGTTCCTGTTGACGATACGGAACTTTTGGATTCATCAACTTCGGACTTTGTGTCAGTTGATGTATCAGCCTCTCGGCTCGTGGAGCGGACCTTCCCGAACGAGCTTGCTGTGTGCGGGAACCCTAGTTCTGGCTGCGACTGCTACTTCGACAGTGACGACCGTGCAGAGATCCTCAGTGGACTGCGGCGACGACTGTGCAGAGATCCTCCGTGGAATCCGACGACGACCGTGCAGAGATCCTCAGTGGACTGCGGCGATGACGGTGCAGAGATCCTCCGTGGACTTCGACGACGACCGTGCAGAGATCCTCAGTGGACTACGGCGACGACCGTGTAGAGATCCTCAGTGGAATGCGGCGACGACTGTGCAGAGATCCTCCGTGGACTCCGACGATGACCGTGCAGAGATCCTCAGTGGACTGCGGCGACGACTGTGCAGAGATCCTCAGCGGACTGCGACGACTACTGCACTCAGCGATCCTACGTGGATCAGTGCTACAGGTCATGTGTGGGCCCGGTCCTGTGTGGGCCCGATCCTGTGTGGGTCCGATCCTGCGTGGGTCAGCGCTCAGCGGTTCTGTGTGAGCCAGCGCCTACAGGTCCTGCGTGGGCCCGGTCCTGTGTGGGCCCGATCCTGTGTGGGTCATCTCTCAGCGGTTCTGTGTGAGCCAACTTCTACAGGTCCTGCGTGGGCCCGATCCTGTGTGGGTCACTGCAAGGTTAGTACCTATCGATCCTTCGTGGGTCCGACGACTTAGATGGTTCGATGATCATCTTTATCGTCATCCGAAGAAGTATACCTGTGTGAGTTGAATCTTGTGTTACTCTCCTTTGTGGATTGTGTTGAGCTATCCCGTGTGGATTTACTGTTTACTCTCCTTTGTGGATTGTGTTGCTCTATCCTGCGTGGGTATACGTTTTGCTTTCCTGTGTGGACTGGGTTGTGCTTGGGCTCGGACGTTGGAGCCGAGCGGGAATTGAAGACTTAGGTATATGTATGGGCATATACCTAAGCCGTGTCAGATGTTACTTCGTGATTGTATCTTTCCTTTATGGATTATCCTTTGTGGATTTCGGGAGACCTTCGGGGGTCTAGGGGTCCCTACTGAGTAGCTTATACTCACCCCTGCACGGGCTATGCCCGCACTTTGTGGTGTTGGTTGCAGACGACGGACAGCGCTGATCGTGGAGGAGGCATGCGGAGCAGGAAAGTACCTGGAGGTGGACCACTGGGCGGGACGTACTCGGAGCGGTTAGGTGGACCCGAGGAGCAGTGGAGGCTATCTGTACCCACCCTTCAGGTGGGACTTCCAGAGGACGGCTCGTCGCTGCAGTTTTCCCTTTTCAGTTGCTGTTTTTCCTTTCAGTTGTACTTTACAGTTGGGCTTGTATTTCCGGCCCCTTTTTACTTCCATCACAGCTTGTACAGTTTTACTTAGTGTTTACTTTTCCGCTTGCTTGCTCTGTGGTGCTTGTTTACTTTTCAAAGGCAATGCCTTCCCTTTTTGTTGGGATTTACGCCTTGGTGCTAGTCGCCAGCCCCTGGCCTATGGAAGGCGGGCTTGGGGTAGTCACGGCACGGGCCCCGAGGACGGGTCGTGACAAATTGGTATCAGAGGTGGTCGGTTCTACCGCAGACTCTAATCTTTCTTCTATGTGAAGCAAAAGTGTTTAGTGTATTGAGTGTGGTTATCAGTCCAGGGAGTCCAGTGTTGGTGCGGCGGCCGACGTATCCATACACCAGGACCCTGACTTCTGATTCCCGACTTAATGTACGAAAACATTGTTTGCATGTGTGTTTCAAGTTTTCTTTGTGATTACTTGTGTCAGCTCACCAGGTATACTGTTCTGACCGTGGCATACTTGTTTCCTTTCAGGATGGCACGACGACAGCAGCCAGCTAGGGTTCCCAGAGTAGGGCGCGACGACAGCCCGCCGAGCGACGAGGCCTCGGTACAGGGCCCGTTGACAGCAGAGGCACCGGCGGTACCTTTACCCGCCGAGACCCCGATGCTTCCAGCACAGGCAGCTGACGACGCACGATGCCTCGGAGCTCTGCACGAGTTCCAGCGCCAGCGACCACCCAGGTTCCGTGGGGAGTCAGACCCCCAGGCAGCCGAGGACTGGCTCGAGGCGGTCGTCCGAGTTTTCAGGCTAGTGAGGACGCCAGCAGACCTCATGGTGATCCTCGCGGCGAGCTTACTGCACGAAGCAGCCGGACGCTGCTGGAGCCTGATGCTCCAGGTACACGATGAGGCCGCCCTCATCTGGACGGACTTCGAGAGCCTCTTCCGCTCAGAGTTCGTCCCAGCCACCCTCCGAGCGGTGCGCATCCAGGAGCTTCTTCAGCTGCGGCAGGGCAGCTTGACGGTCGCTCAGTACGCGGCGAGGTTCACCGACCTTTCTCGGTACTCGACAGACATGGTACGGGACCGCTTCTTCCGGGCCCGGACCTTCGAGCAGGGTTTGAGACACGAGATCAGGGCATCGCTGATCTCCCTCAGCATCCCGACCCAGGCAGGAGTACTGGAGCGAGCCCTCCTGATCGAGAGCTTCCTGGCTGAGTCCACAGCGAGACCCACCGCAGGGCACCAGAGAGCGGAGTCTTCGGCAGCTGGTAGCCGGCGGATGACTCAGGGTTCCAGGCGGACCAGACCTTCCGGCAGGCGACCTCGGGACGCTGGCTCAACAGTGCAGGGAACCCGGCCCGGAGCCAGCCTTCCGAGAGGCAGACAGTGCTACGAGTGCGGCGGGCAGGGCCACATGGCTCGTGACTGCCCGACCCGTCGTACCGAGGGGCAGCAGACGGTGGAGGGGCCACCCAGGCAGAGGCAGAGGGTCGACCGTGGCGGTCCGCAGGGAGGAGACGGACGAGGCAGAGGAGCTGGCCGAGCAGCAGGTGGTGGGCGACGCTTTGAGGCTCTGCCACCACCACCACCAGGAGGCCCGCCCCGACCACAGGGAGTTAGCGGGAAGAGACAGGCTCAGCTCTAGGCAGCGGAGGCCTACGACCATGGCGCGCGAGAGATGATTCGAGGTACGATTTGGTGTCTATTCCACCCTTGTTTCAGTTCTGATAGACACAGGATCGAGTCACTCTTTCATAGCCACTGCCCTTGTTCGGAGCTCGGAGATTCCGACAGAGCCGTTGGCTCGATCCTTACGGCTAGAGACTCCTACGGGAGCAGACTCGACGATTACGCACTGGTGCCGGCAGTGTGAGCTTACTCTAGGAGGCAAGAGCTTCGGCTGGGATCTTCTTGTAGCGGCGTCGAGGCCTTACGACGTCATCTTGGGCATGGATTGGTTATCTACGGTCCATGCTCAGATTGACTGCATTAGGCGCAAGGTGCGATGTGTGTGCACCGACGGGAGCAGGTTCACCTTCACCGGCGAGAAGGGAGCCTTAGCAGCACAGGATGGACTCACGCAGAGGAGAGGTCAGCCCATCACTCATCAGTTGGCTAGCCTCATCCTGGGAGCAGTTGACATGCGGAGTCCCAGTTTTCCTGCAGTGGTGGATCAGTACGCGGACGTCTTTCCCGACGACGTTCCAGGACTACCTCCTCGCAGAGAGGTAGACTTTTATATTGACCTGTACCGCGGGACAGCCCCGATATCCACTCCAGCATATCGGATGGCCCCCGCTGAGCTTCGAGAGCTGCGAGTACAGTTGGAGGCCTTGCAGGGCAAGGGGTTCATCCGACCCAGTGTTTCGCCCTGGGCTTCCCCGATTTTGTTCACCAAGAAGGCGGACGGGAGCTTGCGACTGTGTGTCGATTATCGTCGCCTGAATCAGGTGACAGTGAGGAACAAGTATCCGCTACCCAGGATTGATGATCTCTTCAACCAGCTCAAGGGAGCACGGTGGTTCTCGAAGATAGACCTCAGGTCAGGCTATCATCAGCTTAGAGTTCGAGACGAGGATGTGCAGAAGATGGCCTTCAGGTGTCGGTATGGCCACTTCGAGTTCTTGGTTATGCCTTTCGGCATGACCAACGCTCCAGTAGTGTTCATGAGCCTTATGAACAGGATCTTCCAGCCATACCTCGATCGATTTGTCGTGGTCTTCATCGACGACATTTTGGTGTACTCGACGATGGAGGAGGAGCACGCCTACCACCTGCGTGTTGTACTAGACACACTCCGAGAGCACCAGCTTTATGGCAAGCTCTCGAAGTGTCAGTTCTGGTTGCGTGAGGTCCACTTCTTGGGGCACGTCATTTCTGAGGCGGGAGTTGCAGTGGATCCCGCGAAGATAGAGGCAGTGCTAGCTTGGGAGCCACCCAAGAGCGTGACAGAGGTGCGGAGTTTCTTGGGCCTAGCCGGATACTATCAGAGATTTGTGCCAGACTTCTCCAGAGTTTCGGCCCCACTCTCAGCGTTGACGAAGAAGGGGAAACCCTTCGTGTGGTCAGACGGATGTCAGCAGAGCTTCCAGGAGCTGAGGCAGAGGTTGACCAGCGCACCTATCTTGAGGTTGCCTGAGGAGGGAGTTGGATACGTAGTCTACTGCGATGCATCAGGGACCGGACTCGGGTGTGTCCTGATGCAGGAGAGGGCCGTGATTGCCTACAGATCACGTCAGTTGAGGCCGCATGAGCAGAACTACGCTACCCATGACTTGGAGTTGGCAGCAGTGGTCTTCGCCCTGAAGACATGGCGACACTATCTGATGGGCGAGCGCTTCACAGTATTTTCTGACCACCAGAGTCTCAGGTACATCTTCTCTCAGAAGGACCTGAACCTGAGATAGCGGCGATGGCTCGAGTTCCTCCAGGACTATGACTTTCAGATAGTCTATACTCCTGGGAAGGGGAACGTGGTGGCTGATGCCCTCAGCAGGAGGACGGGCATCCAGCTACTTGAGGAGGCGACAGAGCAGCTAGCCGCTTTGCAGATATCCTTCGTGGATAGAGACGGAGCAGCCTTACTTCAGTCTCTCACAGTCTCTCCTCCACTTCTTCAGCGGGTCAGAGAGGCACAGCATGGGGATGTTGACTGTGAGACGCGGCGTGCACAGATATCCTCGGGACAGGCACCTGATGGTTTCTCCCTTGGAGCAGAGCACGATGTCCTTTTCAGAGGACGTACCTTGGTACCAGTCGCCTTACGAGAGGAGGTGCTGAGAGAGTTTCACACTTCTCCCTTGGCGGTACATCCTGGAGTGGCGAAGATGTACCAGGATCTCAGGCGACAGCACTGGTGGCCGGGCATGAAGAAGGTTGTGGCAGAGTTCGTTTCATGGTGCCTCACCTGCCAGCAGGTGAATGCAGAGCATCAGGTACCAGCAGGCTTGGTACAGCCCTTGGAGGTCCCGGAGTGGAAGTGGGACGGGATATCTATGGACTTTGTGACTGGACTTCCACGCACTTCCAGAGGTCACGATTCCATTTGGGTGATTGTTGACCGACTCACCAAGTCGGAACACTTCCTACCCATCCGAGAGCAGGGCACAGTGGAGAGCTTGGGGCGTCTCTACGTTCAGGAGACTGTACGACTTCACGGTGTCCCATCGACTATCGTCTCCGATCGGGACGCTCGTTTTACTTCCCGGCTTTGGAAGGGGTTGCAGGAGGCGTTCGGGACGCGATTACGTCTGAGCACCGCCTTTCACCCTCAGACGGATGGTCAGACGGAGAGGACCATTCAGACTCTCGAGGACATGCTCCGTGCATGTGTCCTTGACTTTGGTCGCAGCTGGGAGGACCACCTACCCTTGGTAGAGTTCACGTACAACAACAGCTACCACTCCACCATCGGGATGGCACCCTATGAGGCGTTGTACGGCAGGCCTTGCAGATCTCCTTTGTGCTAGACAGACCTTGGAGAGTCAGCACTTGTGGGACCAGAGATGGTCCGGGCCACGACAGAGAAGGTCCAGGTCATCCAGGAGCGGATGAGGACAGCACAGAGCCGACAGAAGTCATATGCTGACAGGAGGCGGAGACCACTAGAGTTCGAGGATGGCGACCACGTCTTCTTGCGGGTCTCACCTCGACGTGGTTTGAGGAGATTTGGCCGAGGCGGCAAGTTGTCTCCACGCTTCATCGGACCCTTCCAGGTCCTCAGCAGGGTTGGCGAGGTGGCTTATCGCCTGGCTTTGCCACCTCAGTTGCACCGGGTGCACGACATCTTCCACGTATCCCAGCTGAGGAGATACGTACACGACCCGACGCACATCATTGACTATGGGGAGCTAGACGTGGATGATGGGGCGACTTTTGCGGAGGTCCCAATGGAGATAGAGGATCGATAGGAGCGGGTCCTACGTGGGCGATCGATTCCTCTTGTGCGCATCAGATGGCAGCACGAGAACCTCCAGGAGAGCACTTGGGAGCGGGAGGCTCAGATGCGTGCTCAGTACCCACATTTGTTTCCCTAGTTTTTGATGTATCTTTATGGGGACGTAAAGTCCTGAGGTGGGAGTAATGTAAAGACCCGTAAATTTCAAGGAAATTTTTTTCTTAATTTTCTTTGGAATTTTACAAGAACGCAGTTTTTGACGGCGCCTGATTCCGAGGCCCGGTGTGTCCGGAATCATTTTCTGAAGTTTGGCTCGGGTACGTTCAGTGAACGGACGAGTGGGTTTTTCTAACTTTTGAACCGGTGCCCGGAATCGAATTCTGAGGGCACCGATGAAATCGCAGCGCCGGTATTCGCTTAGAAACGCCTCTTCCGGAGTTGCGTTTTCTCGGGTGTGGTTTTTAATTTTCGGGCTTAAAGTTAAGAAATAAAATAATTTTGCAACAACTTTATTTTATTTCACTTAAGCCACTTGAAGCCACTTAAAGGAGGCTTGAACTGAGTTGAACTGGATAGGATGCTATCCAGAAATATCCTACCCCCTTGGTAGGATATTTGTGAGGTGGGGCCCGCACGAGCCCCGCCGTTTCTTTCCGCTAAGAAACGCACCCGTGAAAACCCGTCTTAATGAAAGTCAACCGACGCGTTTTCTAAATTCTTAACAGACCATTTAATTGGGCGGTTTATTTCGTGAATTAAATGGGTAGTTTCTTTCGTTGAATTAATTCAACGAATTGATGGATCGTTTCTTAACCAGTTTTTCAAATTCGTTGGCGTAATAATAAAATAAGACCAACGCTTAACCTCGGGTTATTTGCGCTTGAGAAGATTTGGGAGAACCCTCGCAACTTCTTCTCCTTCGCGAAGAACGCGAAGAATGCGAAGAACGCCGAACCCGGAAATCGACGACGCCTTCGCCCGAGACGTTCTTCCGATCTCCGATCACCGACCATTCGAGGTGAGTGCTTTCGGATTTCCTCTCAAGTTCTTTTCTTTGGTTTTAAACGAAACACAGATTTAAATATTAATAATTTAAATCTGTTGTTCTTGATTCGTTGAGATCGCCGACTCAACGCCGGAATCCGCGACGACGCGACGCCTCCCCGCGACGACGCGACGATCGATCTCTTCCGCGACGGTCTCTTCTGCGAAGAACGCCCGCGCACGACGATCATCAAGGTAGGGATTCATTTTGGAAAATTACCCCTTTTTAATTTTCTCGTGAACGTTCTTGAAAAATTAAAAAGCCGGTTTTCAATGAACAATTTTATTTTAATTAAAATTGTTGGATCATGTGTTGATCGTTTTTCTCCCGGTTGTTTATCTCTAACGCGGAGGGTGCGGGCCGAACGAACACGGCCCGACGACCCTCCGCCGTTCTTCACTTTTTTTTGTGCGGATTTGACGGTCGATGACGGAACGTGCCGCAGCGGACGTTTGACGATCCCGCAATAAAGAACGGATCCCGGGAGGAGCAACGGCGCAGACGGGAAAGAAAACGGGCCACCGGAGCGACACCGGCGGCCCGCGGAAGTTGCCGGCAGCACGGGTCACTGGCGCGGCGGCGCCGGCGGCCGGAGGCGGCGGCGCCCGGGCGCGCCGCCGGACGAAATCCACCGCGGCTGAAGCCGCGGCGGCGGCGGCCAAACGGACCTGCGGCGCGCGGGTCCGGTTCATCCGGGCGGACGCGGCTCAGCGCGTCCGCGGCTCGCCAGCGCGGCCCGCACGGGGGCCGCGGTCCTTCCTCAAGCCGCGGGTCAGCGCCCGCGGCTTCCACCCGCGCGGCTCGGCCAAGCCGAGCCGGACCGGCCCTGGCCGGGCCGGGCCGGGCCAGCCGGGTCGGACCCGGGTCGGGTCGACCCGGTTCGGGTCGACCTGGTTCGGGCCGACCCAGGGGGGGTCGGGCCGGGTCGGCCCGGGCCCGTACCCCCCATCCTCGGACGTTTTCGTTCAAACGCCCGTATCTTGAGCTTCGTGCCTCCAAACGACTCGCCGTCAGCGGCAACGCGGTCCTTGGATCGAGACGGTCGTTTCGGTATATTGCACTCAAGGTTTCAGAATACTTTGAGTTCGGCCGGGTTGGTTCGTACACGAGACCAACCGGGCCCTCAGAGCGGAAACGCTCATATCTTGAGCTACGGACGTCCGATTGACGTGCCGTCAGCTTTGTTGAATTCCTCTAAGTGAGACGGATCTTTTGGCATACTCCGCCCGAGGTTTGGACGCAGGTGGAGTGCGGTCGGGTTGGTTTTGCCTTAAAACCCAACCGGGCCCCTGGGACGAAAATGCCAATATCTCTCAGACCGGGCGTCCGATTGACGCGCTGTCTGCGACGTTGAGTTCCTGTTGACGATACGGAACTTTTGGATACATCAACTTCAGACTTTGTGTCAGTTGATGTATCAGCCTCTCGGCTCGTGGAGCGGACCTTCCCGAACGAGCTTGCTGTGTGCGGGAACCCTAGTGCTGGCTGCGACTGCTACTTCGACAGTGACGACCGTGCAGAGATCCTCAGTGGACTGCGGCGACGACTGTGCAGAGATCCTCCGTGGACTCCGACGACGACCGTGCAGAGATCCTCAGTGGACTGCGGCGACGACTGTGCAGAGATCCTCCGTGGACTCCGACGACGACCGTGCAGAGATCCTCAGTGGACTGCGGCGACGACCGTGCAGAGATCCTCAGTGGACTACGGCGACGACTGTGCAGAGATCCTCCGTGGACTCCGACGACGACCGTGCAGAGATCCTCAGTGGACTGCGGTGACGACTGTGCAGAGATCCTCAGCGGACTGCGACGACTACTGCACTCAGCGATCCTACGTGGATCAGTGCTACAGGTCCTGTGTGGGCCCGGTCCTGTGTAGGCCCGATCCTGTGTGGGTCCGATCCTGCGTGGGTCAGCGCTCAGCGGTTCTGTGTGAGCCAGCGCCTACAGGTCCTGCGTGGGCCCGGTCCTGTGTGGGCCCGATCCTGTGTGGGTCATCTCTCAGCGGTTCTGTGTGAGCCAACTTCTACAGGTCCTGCGTGGGCCCGATCCTGTGTGGGTCACTGCAAGGTTAGTACCTATCGATCCTTCGTGGGTCCGACGACTTAGATGGTTCGATGATCATCTTTATCGTCATCCGAAGAAGTATACCTGTGTGAGCTGAATCTTGTGTTACTCTCCTTTGTGGATTGTGTTGAGCTATCCCGTGTGGATTTACTGTTTACTCTCCTTTGTGGATTGTGTTGCTCTATCCTGCGTGGGTATACGTTTTGCTTTCCTGTGTGGACTGGGTTGTGCTTGGGCTCGAACGTTGGAGCCGAACGGGAATTGAAGACTTAGGTATATGTATGGGCATATACCTAAGCCGTGTCAGATGTTACTTCGTGATTGTATCTTTCCTTTGTGGATTATTCTTTGTGGATTTTGGGAGACCTTCGGGGGTCTCGGGGTCCCTACTGAGTAGCTTATACTCACCCCTGCACGGGCTATGCCCGCACTTTGTGGTGTTGGTTGCAGACGACGGACAGCGCTGATCGTGGAGGAGGCATGCAGAGCAGGACAGTACCTGGAGGTGGACCACTGGGCGGGACGTACTCGGAGCGGTTAGGTGGACCCGAGGAGCAGTGGAGGCTATCTATACCCACCCTTCAAGTGGGACTTCCTGAGGACGGCTCGTCGCTGCAGTTTTCCCTTTTCAGTTGTTGTTTTTCCTTTCAGTTGTACTTTACAGTTGGGCTTGTATTTCCGGCCCCTTTTTACTTCCAGCACAGCTTGTACAGTTTTACTTAGTGTTTACTTTTCCGCTTGCTTGCTCTGTGGTGCTTGTTTACTTTTCAAAGGCAATGCCTTCCCTTTTTGTTGGGATTTACGCCTTGGTGCTAGTCGCCAGCCCCTGTCCTATGGAAGGCGGGCTTGGGGTAGTCACGGCACGGGCCCCGAGGACGGGTCGTGACAATTTGGATACTATAGTATATTTGTGAGAAATTTATCATGGTTTTCATACCCTCTAACCAATAAAACTAAAAAGGGAGTCATGATTGATTGGAATAATTAATGTGAAGAGATCTTCAAGGATTTGAAAAAAATTCTTATCATTTCACCTATACTTATGCTACCCACAAGTGGGGAACCTTTTGTTCTATAAAACAATGATTCAAAGAATGTATTGGGTTTTTTGTTCTAAATAATGATAAAGATATATCCTACTCCTCAAGTTAATTTAATGTCTATAAAAAACTAACCAATTCATGATATGGAGTTGGTTGTAGTGATATTCATGTTTAGAATCTGACATCATTGTCTCTTTGGGGAGAAGTGTGAAATATATGCAAATCGTAAGATCCTCATGTATATTTTCACATAAAAAGAGACGAATATGAACTAGTGAATATGGCTATAGATGATTAAGGATTATGATATCTCAATCCACTGCTGTCCTAGGAAAGAAAATAATGTAGCATACACATTATGTAGAAAGGACCAACAATTTTATCCTTGATCACAATTGGTAAAGATCTTATCATCTTAGAATTGAAAAGGATGAACATGGGAATCATAAAAGAAGGAAACTTATAAATCCGTTCACAAATGATTTCTAAACCATCCATTCTAGAGATGATAATGGATGATAAAAGACAAGATGTGCGAATTCAGAAGAAGGTGGAAGCTATAATAAAATTTAAATACTTAGAGTTCAAAATTTACAAATAAGGATTCGTAATATTTAGATCAAGGATATGTGTACAATCAAATAACAAGTTAAAGAAGTAGTTGTTGGATGATGTGCATAAATCAACATTCTACATACATCCAAAGATCACAAAGATTTATCAACATATTCAAGAGAACTATTATTGGGACAATATGAAGAATGATATTAAATAATATACATTAATGTGTATTGTATATCATCTAGTTAAAGCTACAAGAAAAAAATACAAGGGGTTGATGCAACCATTACCCAAGCCTAGATAGAAATGGGGAAACATAACCACGTACTTTTTCATTGGCCTTTTAAAGAAATCAGGAGTAAATAATGCTATATGGGTTGTGGTGGATCATCTTACAAAGTCTTCTCACTTTATTTCAGTATGAGTGGACTTCTCACTCAATCAAATTGCAAGTATATACATTAGATCAGTAGTGAGGTTTCATGGAAGTACACTATTGATTGTATTTGATCGAGATCCATGATTTACCTCTATGTTCAAGAAGAGTCTCCAACATGTTCTAGATACAATGTTGAACATAATCTTTTATTATCACCCTCAAATTGATGGTCAATCTGAGAAAACAATCCAAACACTCGAGGAAATAAGGTTAGCATACTCAATTGACTTCAGAGGATGATGGGATCAACATCTTAATCTAGTAGAGTTCTAATATAATTATAGTTTCCACCCAAGCATCCAAATGGCTCTATATGAAGGCCACTTTTGGAATAGGTGAATAACACCTTCATGTTGGGATGAATTTGGTGGACATAAACTGTAGGGTCCTAAAATGGTTGAGGAAATGGTCAAAAAGGTCAAAACCAATCACCAACACTTTAAGGATGACCATATTCAATTGAAGAGGTATGTTGATAATCATTGATAAGAATATGAGTTTGATGTTGGACACATGGTATTCCAATATATATCATTATTCAATAAATTCATGAGAGTTGGGAATAAGTGAAATAAATGTTCAAGTGACAGAAGTCATTTTGAGATCATTGATCACATCATAATGATGGCCTATCAAATAGAACTCCCAAATAACCCATATCAAGTACCATATGTGTTCCATTTATACCTCTTGAGGAATTACATACCATAAACCTTACATGTGATTAATTGATAGGTGGTAATAGTGTAGAATTATCTCTCTTATGTGGAGATGACATTAATGATATTAGATCATTGAGACAAAATTTTCCAAAATAAGATAATGCACATGGTTAAAGTGCCATGGAGAAACCATTTTTTAAAGAATTGATATAGGAACTATAGGAGGATATGAAACATAACTACCCTCCTCTTCTTTAATTTGTGAAATGAAAATTTGGATGGTGAAATTTGTGAAGTGGGGAGGAATGTAACAACCTGAACTTTTATAAACAAAATTCACTTTGTGATTTAATTAAAGGCCTTATTATGTATTATGGTTAGAGAAAACACATGCACTTATTTCGTTTTTCTGTATTCTATAAAATTTAAAATATAGTTAATCAATATAACCATCAATAATATATCAATTTAATAGTGATCATATGATTAGTATAAATATAGGGTTTTCAAAAATCTAATTGACAAAGACAAAAGAAGATATGGCCTAAATTAGTAGGACCATACCCTATGACGACCATTTATCATAGCTTCTGAGGGTGATATCATCACTAGTATTTTACCTTAACTATGCCTAAAATGATATCCTATAACTGAAGCATGAGTGATACCATTTACGGGAGAAGTTCAAGCTCGTCGAGATCACGACTCAAACCATGTATGTCGAATTATCCCCTGAAAATCTCATTGTCACACGCCATATCCTTATGGAGTTTTCTAGTGTAATAATTGTATATTTATCAAAACTCTAATAATATGAATATATATATTTTATAGACTAGTAAATATATTTTCTTCTTATTCTTGTTACTTTATCAATTATTTTGATATTGATATGATAAAACAACAATTTTATTTTTGGGTAATATGAAATTTAAATTAAGGTTATTTTTGATGAATTAATAAATTTTTTAAATAAAAAATATTTTAATTAAATTATGATTATTAAATGTAAATGATAATATAAATTTTTTCTATGTCAATTTTAATTTATATAATGGATTGAAAAATGATATTGTAAAATAACCTGACATTTCTCAATAAATGTAAATTCAATTTTAAAATTAAAAATTTATATACTTAGAATTTTTTTTTATAAAATAAATGTTAGTTTTGGAATCATCTCATTATAAATATCTAATGGTTAATTTTTCATAATTTTCTGAGACAATCAAATTTTTAGGCAAAAAATAAATATGATATATATATATATATATATATTGTGGGTATTATGAAATCATAATGACCCCAAAGCGACATAAGAAATGATATAAAAAGTATAAATGGCCAAATATATGTTTCCCCTTCAAATTAATATGTTTTTTGTCTATTTTATTAATTTTATAAATCCTTTGTCAATCCTCCAAAACCTATATTATATTTTAAGGTTTTAAAATCATTTATTTAATTACATGAATCACTTCCACATCATCATGGATAATATTTAAATAAGTTTGTCCCTGGGACTTATAAAATAATTAATAACACTCCTCTTTTGAAGAAACCATGTGACAAATCCTTTTTATGGTGTTTAGTTTTTTACTCTATTATATAGAGTCCAAAACCTTATTTTGGGAAATAATAAAGAACTCCTCTATATTTTCCAATATAATCCCACCTAATATCCCTTCAATATTTACTAAAAAAATTGGATCCTACCTTTACTCTGACCTCCCCTATCTAGAGTCCTCCCAAGGTTCCTTCAATCTCTTAAGAAGCTCCTCCCAAGATTTTGGAATCACCCGCTCAAGTTAAGGGATCCTCTTATTCTCCACTTTATTCATGCATATTCATTATCATATTCCATTTATCTCTAATTAATAATGTAGGGATATGTTCTTACATGTCTACCTTGCTAAAAATATTATTTACAAATGATGATATATGCCTTTGACTCTCTTTAATCCCTTCCATGAACATTTATGTTCCACTCATTATTCTACCAAAGTTTCACAACAATTTTCCATGCCAAACAATTGTGTAATGAATAGCTATACCCATTTCTTATCAAGGGTGTTCACCATTATAAACATATAATTATTTTATTGGCGAGTTATATATATGTAATCCACACTCCATTATTGTGTTATTAAATGTGATTAAATATGTTCTCATGCATATGATCTATATGGAACACTTATGCATCTACATGATATGACTATGATTGGTGAGCCCAGATAGCATTCTAATGCATTGGTTAATGTTTTAATATCATGAGATTCTATGTATGGTGAAATAGAGGTTATCCTAAGTTAATTATGTTATTTTTTCTTTGTGGTTAACCCTGAAATAAGCTTATTATGTCATGTTTAAATTTGTTTCCACATTCCCATGTTTTATTTATGTTATCATGTTATATCATTCCTCATTGGTAATTTTTGTGATTCCCACCACTTTTATGTCCCATTGGAATTCATAGTGTCTAACATGTAATAACATATTCAGGTTATGTTTTGTTTTATTCCCTTTCTCAGATTTATAGCACAAACATTTCTTATGTATGTTCCCAGGATACCCCATACAGTTTTAAGAATGATGGAAGAATATGAGCATACTAATGAAGTTTTCAACAATATTGATTTACCCTATGTTTTAAGTTGTTATGTAATGTACCTAATTCCCAAATAAACATTAAATATCAATATTAAAGGATATATTATGTCTACTCTTATGTAATAAATCATTAATTAATGTGTAATAAAAAAGGATTGTCATAATGATGCTTGATGTAGAGTCTCATCCTCATCATATTCACTAGAGCTATATGATCCATGTGATATTATTCCTACCAATTTTCACTTGAATATTTTATTTCATTATAGGTTTGTTATTCTCATCATTTGAATCTTCTTTTGAATATAAATTAGTTAATTACACTCCCCAACATCATAGATTGTTCCTCATAAATGGTTTAATTACACTCACTTATTCCTCACTATCATCCATAAATTTTTTAAGTTTTAATTGAATCTTCTACTCATTTTTCTCCACAACAACATCATTTATATTCATAAATTTTCCTATCTACTTATTTATAAATTTATATGATTTTATTTTTCTTGAGTAACCAAGAAATATCCCTTCATATCAATGAGATTTACAATTCATATATTTCTCCTTATTGTGAATAAAAAAATTACTTCAACAACTCACTAGAATTTTAATGTTGGATTCATTTTATACCATAGACTTTATGAAGTTTTTTAATCCTTTGGACATAATAATGATCTATTAGAATTGTAAACTGATAGTAACACTAATTTTCTCCAAAGCATCTCTAGATGTTATTTATGGACAAGAATCGTTCTAGCCATGTTGTTGATAATCATATTTATTCTCTCAACCCCTGCATTTTCATATGGACTTCTGTAACAACCCGAGATTTTATGAAAAATATTATTTTTTATTTCACTAATGTCTTGTGTTGTACGCTACACCAAAAGGAGCTTGCACAACACGCATCCTTGACTTGCCTTGCATTACACGCAATCGCAACCTTCCTCGATAGCGTGTGTGGTACGTAATACTGAGTTTCACGAAACAATGATATGCTATTAAAATATTATTAAAACTAGCCGTTATGAATAGTAATAACCACTTTTTAAATTTTAGAAATTTTAAAATGGACTTCATTTTTGGATTCGGAGTATCGAATTTAGCCTAAGGTGAAATTTTGGTACTTTTCGGATAACTTTCATATTCTGATGAATAGTGAAAATAACTAAATTATAATTAAAAACAACTTTTTTAATCGAAATAATTAATAGTGATAAATAATTAATTTGAGTGGTTTTAAAGTATATTTAGAATATATTTTTACAATTTAATACAATGTTGGTCATTGGATGTAATTTCACATTTAAACTAGACATAAACAAGTGTCAATCTTTTGATAGATATTGTTTCTTAAAAACACGCTATTTGTTTTGACAGCGGGATTTAATTATAAAATTAATTAATGCAACTTTTATGTAATGAATTTGGTAAAATAGACTTCATTTTTGAATTCGGAATATGAAATATAGCTTGGGATGAAATTTTGGCACTGTTCTGAAAAACATCAATTTTCGATGAATAGTGAAACTACTAAGTGGTAGTTAAAAAAACTGAATTTTTCATAAAACTTAATTTTACCACTTCTGTGAATGGAATTTCAAAAATCCGAGAGACACGGTTGATGTCAGTAAGTAAAATGTGGTTCAATGAGATGAAAATAATTTTTTGGTGAATAGTAACTTTTTACTTTTTTTACCACGGTTAATAGTAAATAAGGTAACTAAGGGTAAATATGATATTAATATTATCCTAACACATGTCCTAATTCTACTGGACAAGTGTAATTCGACCAAAAACAAACTTAGGAATAAAATATGACCATTTAGGCCCACTTGGATTAGATTAGGACATTTATTATTAATTTATTTAAAGAAGGGTTAAAATAGTTAAAATCAATGTTTAATAAGTAAATCATTTTTAATATGGGGTTATACATAAGATAAATTCGACTATAAATATTCATTAGAACGCTAAAAAGATTTCCTACATGATGGTATTTTATTTGTAATTTTTAGACATCAAATAATATAATTTATTTATGACACAAAAATGATGCAGTAATTATCTTATTAATGAAATATTGACATAATTGATAATATAAATACCAAAATAAATGTAATTTAAGACTTTTTATGAATTCCACTAATTTTCTAGGTTACTATGATATATTATTGTTGATTTAATCAACTTGTTTCGAACATATAATTCTTTTATGACTTTCACAAAAATCATATATCAAATAGTGTCAAAATTGACACAAAATAGTTTTTAAATCAAATATTATATTATTAATTGTTATTTTATTCCTAAAAATCTAATGTTCGGCCAAATGACTTAGATAAGGATATATGTATTAATAATATACAATTTGGGGTTCGTTTGGCATGTTATTGTAAGTTTATTAACCATATAGTGAAAGAAAACAAAAAGACACGGTAAAAGTTAAATTATTTAACTTAGAGTTAAATCTAATTGATAATGTTAAAATAATACCCTAAACTTGTCTAAATCCTATTGGTTGATAGGATTTCGACCCATCCCCACTTTATCTTCGAAATAAGACCCTTTGGAACCATTATAAACCGATTTTGACTTTAATATAAAATAATATTTTGAGATATTCCTAAGGTGCCCCTCTCCTCCCCTATAAAAGGACACCTCCTCCCCCTCCTCCTCACACCAATTTGAACACTCAAGCTCGGCCAACCCCTGCCAATTTATCCTCTCCACTTCCCTAGCAACATCCTAGAGGTTCTGGTCTTCCTCAAAGACCAATTTTAGTGCCCTAAGAGGAGGTCTCAAAGAGGCACTTCAAAGAAGAGGTAATTACCGTTACCAATTCTTTCATCTTTATTTCTTCTTCCACTTCTTCTTCTTAGGTTGTTTCATTATGAAGTAATAACATAAGTATCACTAATATACTGATATGTTATTATAAGTATGAAACAACCCTATTTCACCATCTATCCATCCTACGGAAAAAGAAATCACCGCGCGTGCGTACGTACGGAATACCGTCTCCACGCCGTGGTGTAATCTATTTTCCACCACCACCTTACATGGATGGGTATAATGGTGTAAAGAATAACTATACATAGTTATTACAACATCATATTGATTCTGATATATTGTATAATACACTCCAATTCAATTCAATATTTATAGAAATGATATCATCGCTCGTGCGTACGTACGGAATACCGTCTCCACGACGCGATGAGATTCATTCTCCATGTTAACCATTTAAGAATGATTATAATGTATATATAAGAAATAATAATGAAATATATGACATTATAAAGCTACTGGATTTATGTATATATATACATATGTATGTCATCTACTTACTTCCATTTCAAGACAATAAGGAAAGGAAAACAGCGTTCATGCGTACGTACGGACTACCGTCTCCATGAACGGTGTTTTTCATTTTATTTATCTACCTATTATATATATATATATACTGAATATATATGATATATAAATCATATTTTATATTCTGGAAGTAAGTAAATCATGATATAAGTAATAATGATGTCAAGAACAACAAGTCAAAACACCTACGATAAATGAAACGATTTTACCCAAAACGCTTCTTTAACATGGAATTTACAAAAGAACGGGTAATATAATGTCATAAGTGAACCATATATGATATCATAACAATGAATATGATTCTGTAATAAGTCAATAACATGATTTAAATCATTATACCGGAGGTTCGGACACTTACAAAGCAAGTCGGACCTAAGGTAAGGGAAATATCACAATCTCATTTTTATCCGAGATTGTTTATTCGTAAGTATTTACTGGGGTGTATTTTATCATCCACATCCATGTTCCCTCAATATGTAATATTATTTCAATCCACCTACAATTGTTTAAATCCAATTTTACCCTTCTATGAGTTTTTAGTAAAGGATATGAAAGGAATCTTTTTTCGTTTTTCGTACGAGGTACTTTTTGACTTTTCCGACAAAAGTACGAAGAATGTTTTTTTTTAACTTATATGGCACGAACGGATTTATACTGTTTTATAAAGCCTTATTTTCATGAAGCTTCCTCTAAAAGATTTCATGACTATTTTCAATAAAATCTCTTTCTTTTAAAATTGCATGATGTTTTGTGAAAAGAAATTGATTTTGAAGAAGAAAGGATATTTTCCTCAAGAATTCAATTCAAGTGTTTTATCAAAATTATTTTCCATATAAGATAATAAAGGGTTCTGTTTCTATCCATATTTTTACATTGATTTGACTATGTTGTGATGAAATTATGTTTATGAATTCCTTTATCTTATATGAATGGTTTTATGATGTCATGTTGTTTAAAAATCCCATTTTTATTACATGGGTTATGCAATGATGTATGATTTATGATTTTGTGGCACACATAAGAAAGGATTCATTAAGAGATGGGTGGGACCTATATCTCCCTCCAATGCATTGGGTAAATATTTCATATCTCATGAGATAGACATGGCTGGAATGGTAGGTTATACCGGTTCAGTGAAACAGGACTGAAACGAGGATTACTCGATTCAGAAAGGGACTTTGTCCACTAAGATAGTCTTGGAAATGAGTCTTGACTAACAAGAAATGATTCTCTATGATTATGTGTGTATGCCACAATGAGTAATGTTTTAAGTAAGGGTTTCATTTTCACTACTATGATTTATCCCATGTTATGAAATTATGCTCTCTTTTGCAGGTTAAGATTTCCAAAAATGTTATGTTCATATGAAAATTATGTGATTGATATTTCTTTTGTTTACCCTTACTGAGCATTTGAGCTCACCCTTTTATGTTTTCTTTTCCCCGGGATATAAAGAAAGGTTTTAGGTAAAAAAAAGGAAGATCTTTGTGGGAGATTTTGAAGATCTTTCACCAGGATTAGAAGATTACATTCCGAGTTTCCAAAGACACTAAACTATTACGATCCTTGTGTGTATATTTTTGTTATGTATTAAGTATTCCGCAAAAGTAATGTAATGTTCATGTACGTTAGGCTTCGGGTCTTTACAGTTGGTATCAGAGGAAAGGTTTAGTCAACCTTTGGAAACTAGGATGCGAAAACGTTAGTGAGATCCCTAGAGATATTTCTAAGGTATGTCTAGGGATGTCCCTAGGGATAAGTATACGTATAGGTTATAGTAATAGAATTACGCTAACGATCATAGAATTAAACCTAAGATGTTGGATATTGAAGGTACTCCCCCTTTATTATGTTGTTTTCCCTAGCATGATTTTTGCCTCTCACACTATTCTTTTTGGGTTTTAGACGATGGCTAGAACCCGAAGGAACCGTGTTGATCAATGCAATGGACAATGCAATGATTGCCCTCCTGAACAAACAAATGTTATGGGAGATGGAGTGAAAAATCTTATTGCTATACTTACACAAGCTATGAATCATTCTGGACTTCCAAATGAGCAGAGAAGGGAACAATATTCTATTGAGTCCTTCATGAGGCAACGTCCACCTTCTTTCAGTGGGTCTTCTGATCCACTTGTGGCTGAACAATGGATCAGTACTACTGAAAAGATATTTTCAGTTCTTCAATGTTCTGAACATGATAAAGTCATCTTAGCAGTATATCGTTTGGAAGGTGAAGCTGATCAATGGTGGAATCTTATCAAGAATACGAGGCCAAGAGATGAAATTGAGTCCATGGAATGGGACGAGTTCAAGAACTTGTTTTTCAGTAAGTACTTCCCTCGTATTCTTCGAACAAAGATGGAGAAAGAATTTCTTGAACTGAAGCAAAGGGACGATGAATCTGTTGGTACCTATGAAGAAAATTTTACAAGACTTGCAAGGTATGCTTCTGGAATTATCATCCAACCGGAAAGTAAAGTTGATCGATTTTTCTGTGGCTTAAAACTAAGTCTTCGAAGGGCATTAGCTATAAGAGACTTCAGTAGCTATGAAGAAATTGTGTGTTGTGCTATCAAGGTAGAAATGGAAGTTGGTGTTACATATCCATCTCATGGTTTTGACAAGAAACGAAAGATGGAGTTCAAGGAGAAATCTCAGAATAATGGTGAAAAGAAGATGAATGTTTCCTTATGCACAAAGTGTGGAAAGAAGCATGGTGGAGATTGTCTAAAAGGGACTAGAAAATGTTTTAAGTGTGGAAAAGAAGGTCATCGAGCAGCTGAGTGTCGAAGTAATGGAAAAAGGGTTTCTAATGATGTGAATAAAGCAAACACTGCAGAGAACGCACCGCCAACACTTCAATGCTTCAAGTGCAAGGAAATGGGGCATTATGCTAATAATTGCCCTAATCCAAGGGTTAGTGATGATCAACATGAGCAACCACTGAAGGCAAAGGACAAAGGGAAATCACATGCGATCACTATTGGCAATGTTGAATATGACAATGATGTGGTGGAATGATTAAGTGTTTATGTAATGGGATTCCAAAATAATGTTGTATCATTGAGTATTGCAATATTTATTGATGTGGTATTCAAAGTGATTGAGATATTTTTTGGAAATAAGATGATATGCGCATAATGAAGACGAGAAAATGAAATGTTTAATAGTATTCATGAGCTCATGATTGATATAAGGACTAAGTGATATCATGGTTTGAGTATATAGAATTTTGAGGATTTTGGTATGTGGAAAGTGTTAACTTTTAACTGCACTCATGTTTTCACTAAGGTATTCAAGAGAATACACGATTAAGGACTTTGAATGTTTGGAATGTGACCAACAAGACATATCTTATGATATGTGGGGATCAACAACAGTATTAAATCTCTGGTAATCGTTGTCACTATATTATGAGAGTGGACTGCAGTATTATAAGCCTAAAGATTAGACTGGATTATGTTGGACATAAGTTAGTATTGTTTAAGGATAGAAGATTTTCGATATTATTGATGGGATGTTATAGTAACGTAGTTTTAGAAAAAGGGACAACCTGCAGGACGGGCGACAGCCCATCGCTTCGGACAAGGCTGTAGGAATCGAACCCACAACCGAAGTGCGACTGGCCTTTATCGCCTACCACTGACCTACAGGAAGTCCCTGTTTAGTAGAAACTAGTTTTATTATATTAAGCAGTATGATATATGAAGTATAAGTCCATTTTAGGAACTATATATGATTAATCTCACTATAGAATGACTTATGTATATTTAATAACTTTTTCTTACCTTTTGTTTGAGACAGATGGAATGACCCGTCATTCTATCACATGATCTGCTAACACTTCACGAATAACGAATTCAGCTTCATTTATTTAAGAGATGAAGTGGAAATTGTTCAAGGCATGAAAAACAGTGATATTGTATCAAAATAAAGTAAGTATTTATTCTAATTCAAATTTTCAACTTTAGGGAAATGATCTTGAAAACCAAAAATGTTGTCCTAGTGATCTTATACCTGATGAATCAGATGGTACCTTAGATCGTCACAAATTTATGGATTTGTGATTACTGGCTTTTCCATAGCCATGTTCTCTACCACTCTCCATCAGAACATGATGGTTAGATTTCTCTTCCATATCCATATTTTCACCTATGTGGAAACCCAGTGATTAGTTTATTTGGATAATCGTTACATTTCATACTCTAGTTTTTAAAGCCAAGTTTTGGTATTCCATTTTACGATGTGGGTTTCTATTAAAGAAACTTTCGAATAGTAAACCATTTATAACCCCGACGAATTTCGAGGGCGAAATTCATTTTAAGGGGGGTAGAATGTAACAACCCGAGATTTTATGAAAAATATTCTTTTTTATTTCACTAATGTCTTGTGTTGTACGCTACACCAAAAGGAGCTTGCACAACACGCATCCTTGACTTGCCTTGCATTACACGCAATCGCAACCTTCCTCGATAGCGTGTGTGGTACGTAATACTGAGTTTCACGAAACAATGATATGCTATTAAAATATTATTAAAACTAGCCGTTATGAATAGTAATAACCACTTTTTAAATTTTAGAAATTTTAAAATGGACTTCATTTTTGGATTCGGAGTATCAAATTTAGCCTAAGGTGAAATTTTGGTACTTTTCGGATAACTTTCATATTCTGATGAATAGTGAAAATTACTAAATTATAATTAAAAACAACTTTTTTATTCGAAATAATTAATAGTGATAAATAATTAATTTGAGTGGTTTTAAAGTATATTTAGAATATATTTTTACAATTTAATACAATGTTGGTCATTGGATGTAATTTCACATTTAAACTAGACATAAACAAGTGTCAATCTTTTGATAGATATTGTTTCTTAAAAACACGCTATTTGTTTTAACAGCGGGATTTAATTATAAAATTAATTAATGCAACTTTTATGTAATGAATTTGGTAAAATAGACTTCATTTTTGAATTCGGAATATGAAATATAGCTTGGGATGAAATTTTGGCACTGTTCTGAAAAACATCAATTTTCGATGAATAGTGAAACTACTAAGTGGTAGTTAAAAAAACTGAATTTTTCATAAAACTTAATTTTACCGCTTCTGTGAATGGAATTTCAAAAATCCGAGAGACACGGTTGATGTCAGTAAGTAAAATGTGGTTCAATGAGATGAAAATAATTTTTTGGTGAATAGTAACTTTTTACTTTTTTTACCACGGTTAATAGTAAATAAGGTAACTAAGGGTAAATATGATATTAATATTATCCTAACACATGTCCTAATTCTACTGGAAAAGTTTAATTCGACCAAAAACAAACTTAGGAATAAAATATGACCATTTAGGCCCACTTGGATTAGATTAGGACATTTATTATTAATTTATTTAAAGAAGGGTTAAAATAGTTAAAATCAAAGTTTAATAAGTAAATCATTTTTAATATGGGGTTATACATAAGATAAATTCGACTATAAATATTCATTAGAAAGCTAAAATGATTTCCTACATGATGGTATTTTATTTGTAATTTTTAGACATCAAATAATATAATTTATTTATGACACAAAAATGATGCAGTAATTATCTTATTAATGAAATATTGACATAATTGATAATATAAATACCAAAATAAATGTAATTTAAGACTTTTTATGAATTCCACTAATTTTCTAGGTTACTATGATATATTATTGTTGATTTAATCAACTTGGTTCGAACATATAATTCTGTTATGACTTTCACAAAAATCATATATCAAATAGTGTCAAAATTGACACAAAATAGTTTTTAAATCAAATATTATATTATTAATTGTTATTTTATTCCTAAAAATCTAAGGTTCGGCCAAAGGACTTAGATAAGGATATATGTATTAATAATATACAATTTGGGGTTCTTTTGGCATGTTATAGTAAGTTTATTAACCATATAGTGAAAGAAAACAAAAAGACACGGTAAAAGTTAAATTATTTAACTTAGAGTTAAATCTAATTGATAATGTTAAAATAATATCCTAAACTTGTCTAAATCCTATTGGTTGATAGGATTTAGACCCATCCCCACTTTATCTTCGAAATAAGACCCTTTGGAACCATTATAAACCGATTTTGACTTTAATATAAAATAATATTTTGAGATATTCCTAAGGTGCCCCTCTCCTCCCCTATAAAAGGACACCTCCTCCCCCTCCTCCTCACACCAATTTGAGCACTCAAGCTCGGCCAAACCCTGCCAATTTATCCTCTCCACTTCCCTAGCAACATCCTAGAGGTTCTGGTCTTCCTCAAAGACCAATTTTAGTGCCCTAAGAGGAGGTCTCAAAGAGGCACTTCAAAGAAGAGGTAATTACCGTTACCAATTCTTTCATCTTTATTTCTTCTTCCACTTCTTCTTCTTAGGTTGTTTCATTATGAAGTAATAACATCAGTATCACTCATATACTGATATGTTATTATAAGTATGAAACAACCCTATTTCACCATCTATCCATCCTACGGAAAAAGAAATCACCGCGCGTGCGTACGTACGGAATACCGTCTCCACGCTGTGGTGTAATCTATTTTCCACCACCACCTTACATGGATGGGTATAATGGTGTAAAGAATAACTATACATAGTTATTACAACATCATATTGATTCTGATATATTGTATAATACACTCCAATTCAATTCAATATTTATAGAAATGATATCATCGCTCGTGCGTACGTACGGAATACCGTCTCCACGACGCGATGAGATTCATTCTCCATGTTAACCATTTAAGAATGATTATAATGTATATATAATAAATAATAATGAAATATATGAAATTATAAAGCTACTGGATTTATGTATATATATACATATGTATGTCATCTACTTACTTCCATTTCAAGACAATAAGGAAAGGAAAACAGCGTTCATGCGTACGTACGGACTACCGTCTCCATGAACGGTGTTTTTCATTTTATTTATCTACCTATTATATATATATATATACTGAATATATATGATATATAAATCATATTTTATATTCTGGAAGTAAGTAAATCATGATATAAGTAATAATGATGTCAAGAACAACAAGTCAAAACACCTACGATAAATGAAACGATTTTACCCAAAACGCTTCTTTAACATGGAATTTACAAAAGAACGGGTAATATAATGTCATAAGTGAACCATATATGATATAATAACAATGAATATGATTCTGTAATAAGTAAATAACATGATTTAAATCATTATACAGGAGGTTCGGACACTTACAAAGCAAGTCGGACCTAAGGTAAGGGAAATATCACAATCTCATTTTTATCCGAGATTGTTTATTCGTAAGTATTTACTGGGGTGTATTTTATCATCCACATCCATGTTCCCTCAATATGTAATATTATTTCAATCCACCTACAATTGTTTAAATCCAATTTTACCCTTCTATGAGTTTTTAGTAAAGGATATGAAAGGAATCTTTTTTCGTTTTTCGTACGAGGTACTTTTTGACTTTTCCGACAAAAGTACGAAGAATGATTTTTTTTTAACTTATACGGCACGAATGGATTTATACTGTTTTATAAAGCCTTTTTTTCATGAAGCTTCCTCTAAAAGATTTCATGACTATTTTCAATAAAATCTCTTTCTTTTAAAATTGCATGATGTTTTGTGAAAAGAAATTGATTTTGAAGAAGAAAGGATATTTTCCTCAAGAATTCAATTCAAGTGTTTTATCAAAATTATTTTCCATATAAGATAATAAAGGGTTCTGTTTCTATCCATATTTTTACATTGATTTGACTATGTTGTGATGAAATTATGTTTATGAATTCCTTTATCTTATATGAATGGTTTTATGATGTCATGTTGTTTAAAAATCCCATTTTTATTACATGGGTTATGCAATGATGTATGATTTATGATTTTGTGGCACACATAAGAAAGGATTCATTAAGAGATGGGTGGGACCTATATCTCCCTCCAATGCATTGGGTAAAGATTTCATATCTCATGAGATAGACATGGCTGGAATGGTAGGTTATACCGGTTCAGTGAAACAGGACTGAAACGAGGATTACTCGATTCAGAAAGGGACTTTGTCCACTAAGATAGTCTTGGCAATGAGTCTTGACTAACAAGAAATGATTCTCTATGATTATTTGTGTATGCCACAATGAGTAATGTTTTAAGTAAAGGTTTCATTTTCACTACTATGATTTATCCCATGTTATGAAATTATGCTCTCTTTTGCAGGTTAAGATTTCCAAAAATGTTATGTTCTTATGAAAATTATGTGATTGATATTTCTTTTGTTTACCCTTACTGAGCATTTGAGCTCACCCTTTTATGTTTTATTTTCCCCAGGATATAAAGAAAGGTTTTAGGTAAAAAAAAGGAAGATCTTTGTGGGAGATTTTGAAGATCTTTCACCAGGATTAGAAGATTACATTCCGAGTTTCCAAAGACACTAAACTATTACGATCCTTGTGTGTATATTTTTGTTATGTATTAAGTATTCCGCAAAAGTAATGTAATTTTCATGTACGTTAGGCTTCGGGTCTTTACAACTTCATACTATTTAAACATGGTGCTTTATCCCATTTTTCTGAAGATAATCCTTTAATGGTATATTTGTGACGTCTATTCCAATATTAGTTCATAATTTCTTGACCTTTAGATTTAGCATCTTTTCAAATTCCTTTTGATAAAATGTTATGTAACTAAATACATCAGACTTGTGGGTGATAATTGAAACCCATTCCATTCTTTAAAAAACGTCAATGAAAATGAATAATTATATTATCCTATCAATAACTCTTAGTGAAAGAGGTCCACATTCATCAATATAAACTAGTTTAAGAACTTTTATTGACTGTTCATCTCTTTTTTTATATGTATTTCAAGTAATCTTCACTTTTTAAAAGAATCACACAACTCGGTATGGTCACATGATAAATTAGGGACATCTTGATCGGTGACACGTTTTACTAGGTTAACCAAGGATTATTGTATCATATAACTAAGACACAAATTATGCAACTTGTTTTCTTTTTTCATTAGATAGGAAACATAAATATTCTTCTCCACTCACAAGGTATTGATTCCCCTTCATGTTCATTCCCTTCAAAACAAAATATCCATATTTTACCTTAATTATATAATTTTTTTGCTAAATAGTATAGTATGTCCTTACCCACACAATTTAATGACACTTAGAAAGATGTGACTGAGATCCTTCCACATCCATTACTTCTGCACATATCATGTATTTTCCCATAGACATGGATTTCCCTGAGAAAATTATCTCTAGGCCTTCATCATTTCAAAATTTTATAATCCCCTTATAGTCATACCTAATTCATGTCAATAGTTTTTTATTTTTATCATATATGAGGTGCATCATCAATAAATAATGCATATTCTAGTGTGATCTGATTATTTAAAGGAAATCCCTACAAATACTACCTACTCAATTTTTTTTCTTTCTAATCAATCACTTTGGATTTATACTTGTTTATATCTATTATTGATGATCTTTCTCAAATTATGATGGTCCTGACTCATCTTAGAAGGTTGTAAATTGATTTTTTGTTTTCAACTCATTTGATGATCCTTTAGTATTATGTATGAAACCACTTTGGGTTTGGTTCAGTGCTTTTCTCTACTTTTTTTAGGACCAATATCTATCCATCTGACTCAGTCCTCCACACCAAAAAAATGACCATCAAAGGAATTCCTGAAATACTGAAATCTATTTGACTACTTCTGTTTCTCTTTCTCCTGTTGATACCTCTTGGAGATGTAATAAATTTTTTGAGAATGTATAATATTTACATATTAATAACTTCTGATATGAGGTGTATTCTTGTGGATAATTCTACACCACTGATTTTCCCTTGAGTTTTGTGAATCTTTTGATTTTGATTCCTACCCAAACCACTCATCAACCTTGGAGTAGGAGCTTATGGTCTGACAACAACCATTACTAATTTTTATTTACATTAAACTCCCATACATGTAGTTTCATTCTGATGTGACAAATTCTTCTCTAAGAATTCCTTTTATTGTTTATATGGACCTACAAATTTTAATTTAACTCTTTTTTCACTAGTGAAACCTGCTTTCCCTATATCATATTAGGAATCAAGAGTTTCACGTAATCCTTCACCTTTTTTATAAACCAAAAAATCCATCCCCAAGTTGTTCTATATGTTTGACTTTATATTTTATGATGTTAGTAGTACTATCGATAACCTTGGTCTATTATTTAACATTGAATTTAAACTCAATGAATTTCATTGAGTTATATAGCCTTTTAGATCTGAGATATTAAATTTAAACCTTCATCTCAAGGTTATATTCTTCCTAATACTTCATATATTTTTTTTAATCATGAACTGCCCTATTGGATTTCATTTTTTGGATCTCTAAACATATACCTCTTAAAACAAAACTTCTAATTCAACATGAAGGTCAACTCTTCCTTCGAATTCTTCTTTATCATCATTAGTTTGTTTCCTCGACTGAGGATTACCCACTAATGCCACCATATCATCTTCTTCATGATCCTTGAAATATTCTATTTCTTCTACCTTATTTTTTTTTAGAAATTTCATTCTTATTTGAAGGAATATTATTTTTCTTGATGAAATATCCCTTTTAAATTTATCTTAACTTTCATATAGATTGAAGACTTTTTAATGGAAATTTTTAATTAATCATCATCATTGTCTTAGAACATATCGGGGAACTTTTATGTAATATGACCAACCTTTCCACATCAAAGGTATTTTCGAGGAAGTTTCCCTTTTAAATTTTTTTTTCATCTTCGAATATTTGAGGAATGTAATGACATGACCCCATCTGTATCTTTTTCTTCTTTACCATCCACTATAGTGAGATTATTAATGGACTTAAAGTACACCACTTTAGATTTCTCTTTTTTCATAGAATCATTATTATCATTTGTCATATCATATGTAACAATATTACTATGTAATATATCCAATGATAGTTTCTCTTGATCTTTTTCTTCAAATATAGGGACTTTTAGAATGAATCGAGATGGAATTTTTCTCAAGACAAGATTAATGATCTTTAAATCTTTATGAATTTCTTCGAGACCTCACATGACTTCTATAGAAATATTTACCCAGTCAAATAATGTTTCAACAGAATCATTGAAGTTTATCATTAGATCCTCATATTTTTTTCACAGTACCTATAATTTTGTATCTCTGAATTTTGAATCATCTTCTTATATATTAAGCTTATTGTCCCATATAGCATGCATTGAATTACATTATAGGATCATCTTGTAGATTATGTTTGATAAATATCATCTTAAATCATTGATTCCTTTAGAATAAACATCCAATTATTTTAAGTATGCTTCTGATAAAACTCTAATGTCCACAGAGGTAGAAATACTATACATTGTAGATATAAATACATCTATACCTAATGATTTTAAATAGAACTATATAGGATTCTTATACAACTGAAAATTGTTACCAACAAAGATTCAAATACCATTATGATTAAAAACATCCATTAAAACCACTGAGTGAGAAAATTTGATTTTAACCATTCATTTTCATACCAATTATCATCCCAAACAGGTTAAATACTCTAAGAGGGGGTGAATCATGGTTTTAAGGATTAAAACCAATTTCACTTTTAGGTCTTTTTTCATCATTAAAGATATTATCTTTTGTATCTTTCCCAAATAGTAGAGAAAAATGATATTAAAACATGCATATAACCCAAAAATTTTACTTGGTTTACCTTCACTAATATACATCTAAGAAGCATATAATGATAACGTGCTAATGTATTAAATAAACTAAAGGTCACTAATATTATAAGGTTCATAAAATACTCATTGTTTCTCATGTTTTACAACAATTCACAATTTTAAATCTCATTTCTCTCTCTATTAAAGTAAACACACTATTACTCTATTACAATCGTCTGAAAATAAACTCTGAGTTGAGTCACAATCATATGTGTCTTTCTGGTATTGATTGATCAATGAGATGACAACCACCATTTCTTAAGACTCCTCCACAAGACCCGTTTGTGAGACATTGTAATGAAACACATTTTTGTGATATCCCTAAATGTAACCATTGTGTGACATACTATCATTAAACCCTTGCATGAGATCCTGGCGATAGACCATTGCATGAGATCTTGACATATAACCCTTGCTCAGGATCCTGGCTAAGACCCATTACATGAGATCCTAGGACAAGTACCTTGCATGATATCCTATTCAGATCTTGCAGATCAAGAGAACTTTATCAGATCATGTGGATTATGAAACCTTGTCCATTTCATACAGATCAAGATATATTGTTTATTCTATGGTGATCACAAGATATTAATGGGTTTTTTATGCATTCAACCACCTAGTGCATACTTCACTTCGTGATACACCTTCATGAGATCCCTTCACAAGACCTTCTATGGATTACATGGATTACAAGGTTCCAATCCAAGAAATCATTTTATCCTACAAAACACTTGCATGATGTCAACCATGTATACTCTTTAATTTAACATGAAACCCCTTCTCTGGAATTTGTGTTAGATGGATCTTTTAATCATAACTTCATCATCACCTATGGATGGGTCAGTGTGTATTTATAGTTAAAATTATACTAATTCACTCCATAAATCAAGAATTTCCATCCATTACACCACTATAAAAATATCCATCACCCACTTCTCATTATCCCAGCATGAGATCCAGATACATTCATGTGGTGGTTAGATTCTATTTTCATTTAGAGCTTCATGTAATCCCATATTTATATCCAAATACAATCATGAGTTATTATTTTGATCTCATAATGAAATCCAAGGATAATAATACAGTCTGTGACATTTTCTTATATTTCTTTATGATATCCCATTGTGAGATCCAAAAACAATCATTAGTTCTTCACGTGATCCCATTGTGAGATCCAATGACAATCACATGGTCTGTGACATTATCTTCGAGTACTTCTTTTGATCCCATCATGAGATCCAAAGATAATAAAGTGGTAGCATGATTTTGATTGACTGCAAGATATATCCTCCATTTAAAGATTTATTGTATTTATAAACTTTGAATTATCTCTACAAAAGATCCTCTAAATATCATATGATTTCTTTAGGTTTTTTGCATAATCCCTTCATGAGATCATAGGAAAATCATGCGATGTATTCAGGTGATTCTCATGATCCCTCCATGATATCTTATAAAAATTATGTGATGTATTCAAGTGGTTGGAATGATATCTCCATGAAATCCTCTTAAAATCATGTGATATATTCATGTGATTTTCTTGATCTCAATGAGAGATCTTATGACAATAATATGGTACTCCGCATGACTCCTTCACTCAATTTTTACATTGACACTCTATGAGATTAGATATTTCATACTCCATGAGATAATACATTCAAAATCTATGAGATTAGACATTCATGATCCATAAGATCAAACATTTTTACTTCGTAATATCCTTGCAAAAATTCATGCTCAATGATATTATAAATTTTATGCTCTACAAAATTAGTCATTCGTACTCTATAAGATCATACATTCACACGATGTGATATCTGAAATTCATTCTCACTCTTCACGACTCATTTTACAACCAAACTTCATTAACAAAAAAAACCTTCTAAAAACAAAAAATAAACTGAAATTCACCACCAAAATGGATTATCTCCACAAAAATATAATTTGAGAGTTTGGGATGCATGAATCTATAGGAAAATGTCAAGCTTCATTGGGTAACCTCAATGATTTTTTTTGAACATGATGTGTGGATCATGTCATGGTTACAGATAGGTTTTAAATAAGATTTTTGGACCTAGTAATAGATGATTATAAAATTTAAACCCTATAAAGGTGTCCCAACTGAGTGAACCATATAATTTTTAAAAGATATGATGAGATACTTTGTATTATACTTCAGTTGAAGTTGTGGGGATCACATTGCATTGGTTGATTTGGCATATAAAATTATTTTTCACTCTACTGTTGACATGATAACATTTTAATCTCTATGTGGGAGACATTATAGGTTACCCTAGTATTGGATGGAGATAATTAAGTCATCACCTATTTGACTATATTTTGTGAAAAAAGATAGATAAAGTTAATGTGATCCATAAGATAATTAAGTCTTCTCAAGTTTGGAAAAAAATCTTATCTTGAATGACATCTTAAACCCTTGTAGTTCGAGTAGGGAGACCATGTGATCCTAATGGTCTATACACAAAGAGTTTTGTAAAGGTTTGGTTAGGGTATCAATTTATCCCCAAGGATTGTCGAGTCATTCTAGATCTGGTGTAGGTTTGTAGAGGTTTCTTATCACCAATTCACACCCATTTAGTTGGACTAGGTTCGTTATATCTTTTACATATAATTGTTTCAGAGATATGTTAATGTCCTATTACGCATTATTGACTAGGGAGTTCCAGATATTGAGGATATAACTATCTTTTCAGGGTATCTAGTATAAATCAAGGATCATCATGAGGGGATCCTTTGTGTATGATCTATCATACTAGTGTGAGTTATTTGGAAATATGAGAACCTCCATGAATGCTTAGGGGGGAGCGTATGATCCAGATGCAAGCTCGACACCGTCAAATTTTCAAGTCATTTTTTTCTTTTCAGGGTAAAAATCATTCATGATGGGGAGAATTTAATAGATATAGTTTTTATATGGGGTATCTTTTGATATATATATATATATATATATTGTTTTTTTTGAGTCGACATGGTGTTATAGGTTTCTCCAAACCCGAAGATTAATATATTTAAAATATTACTTCTATTAAACTGTACATGTATATTTTTGGAAATAAATGGTTTACCCATTAATTGGAGTCTTGAATGGGAAAACCAAGACCATGGTTAAATCAAAATCATGGCTTTTACCGTTTTATGTATATATGTTTCATATGCATTGGGTTTCGAGATGAGTCACCATAGTGGAGAAATAAAAATGAATATAATTAATTAATTAATTTTAATTATATTAAATGTTTAAACCAGTGATGAACCCTATATAATATCCCTTTTATCCAATCTCTAGGTTTATCCACATAATATTGGGATATTTATAACTAGAGAATATGACACTATGGGTTAGGAAATTAAATGATCAAATGAAGAAGGAATTGAGGTTTAGAATTATGTGATCTTGGGGAGGCATGGGAAAAATGAACATCATAGATTATTTAATGAAATATATATCAAACATATTTTCCACCGATAATCAATATGTTCATGATATAGGGTTTTTTATTTTTGTATTTCACCTTAATGCTTTATGATTCAAGTAATGATTTCATATTCTATCTTTCTGGGTTAAATCCCCATTCTTCTGAAAACCTAGGAATTTTTTTATTAAGATTAAATTATCTAGATTTAATATTTTTTCCATAATTGGGATCAATGTCCATGTTTTCATCTACCATTGATGGTCTCACCATGATCTATTATGCCTTTATGAACCATTTCTTTGAGTTATCATCATTTTCTTATGGTAGGTCAATGATTCAATGGATAATATGGTTTGAGATGTGATCATACCCGGATTCATGTATTATTGTGATATTGATGATAGATATAGTCATTTATAAAATAAAAAATTAATCATTTATGATCAATGGTTTATTTTGAAATGAAAATGAAGGTATAGACCTTTAGATGATGATGGAAGAATGATGGACTACACTTGACATTATAAAAATTCTATTTTCTGGTAATTGGAGGTTAGATATCGATGACCAAAGATGATTTCGTCATCATTATGGTCTTGGATATTAAATCAGGAAGGATATGTGCTGGAATTAGTGGATTTTTAAGGATCCCAAAGACCAGACATTTCTGTCTATGGAAAACCCAACAATTTGGAATGTGTTTAGAAATAACATACATCTTGTAGTCTACTTCCTGTGGCTACTAGTGTTTCAACACAGAGTTAAATATCACACATTATGTGGTCAATCCCACACCCCATGTGATACTACTTGTGTAGCCAAGTCGTATGTAGGGAAGGAAACACACAGTACATCGAGAGGTCCCACATGCCATGTGGCTCTTAGAACATGCCACATACATGGGTTTGGACATTCCATGCAGGATAGAAATACAAGGTTAATGATAATATTGGAAATATATACAATTTTTCATAATGAACACATCATTTTAATTTCACATTATATCCAACCATTCATATCATCTAATTTAATAGTCATATTTGGACCCAAAGGGAGTACATTCTGAGTAGGATTCCATGTAGGATGCTATGGTGGCCTTTGTTTCAGCATCAAAGTTATAGTGTGAGGTTATGTGATAAATTTGATACTTCCAATGATGCTTAGATTATTATAGGGTTAAGGCATGTTCATAAGAGTTTGATGATAGGATTCAAGCTCCCCTGATTGAGGACGCCCTCTTAGGATATGGTTCCCCCATATTCTTTTTCTACATAGGTTTAATACTCCCCATACATATCTGAAATTAGTTCTCTCTCTATGGAGTCAATAATCTGCCTTCATCATACTCTGATGAGGAGACGATCATCCACTAGAGTTGGTACTCCATCAAATGAGGCATCTTCTACTGATTCATTGGTCATTCATTGAATTCTGGCAAGGTTTCATTGGAATATTGGCTTTAGGACAACATTAGATATTGGGTCTATAGACAGACTCGTCATTCATAGCTAGATGTGGAGATCAATATACTCTATATTAAATTGTTAATTCTAATTTATGATAATATTTATGTTGGGTTTCCTTCCCCTGTTGTATTGTTGGTTGAGTAGTCTATCATCTTATTATTTATCCCTTTTTGTTGTTCTAGTTGTCTGACTAGGTATGTATATACTCAACCCTCTATGATATTTTCCCACACATGACATATATTATGAAGAGATAGAAATATTGGGGGAGGATTTTTCATACCCAAAGTAAGTGGATATTAGTTTTACTATGAGACTGTGACCATGTCCAATGTTCAGTTCCAAATATTATGATCAATAATTTCTCCTTCAACCACAACAATATTTTTTTGTTGGGATACTTTCCATCTATTGGGTGTGTCTTCACACCTTGTACTTGGCTTCTTTTGCTGCACTCTGATGTTTTAACAAGATTTTGTTGCATATATTTTGTAACACACTGGAGGTTTCATAAATTATTATTATCCCTAAATTATTTTATTGAGATTTTTTTGTGTTTATACAAGTATTACCGGATAATTCGTCATATCATATGATATATTCTTATGTGACGTTAGTCACCGACTCCTAACCTATTAGAGGTGGGATTGGAATTTAACTCTCAATTTATTAGTTGGACAAAAGGGGCCCTGGTGGGATGGGTCATGACACACTAGGTGTGTGGGAAATATAATATTTCTTCTTTTATGATTATCTATAAACACCAATCTAATACCAATTGTTAAAACTAATACCACTTTTTTAAATATATTTCTCCATTCATCCTTATGTGTCTTACATTGGTTGTGGGGGATAAAAAATTCTACTTTCTCATTGAAAAAATCCCTTGAATATCTTATATTTATCACCATTATTTATATTTAACTTGATTCATCCAACTATAGTAGATACTGATATCCTTATAAGAGTCAAATGATATCATATGATAGATAAAAACAAATATATCATTAAACCCAATTTACTTTTATTTATCCATATTTCTTCTTCCATATTCAAGGTATCATGTCAATTTATAATAATGTGATCTATTACACATGAGATAGACCTTATACCACATGGGATATCACTTATAATTTATCTATTTATTTTTATAGTAGTCATATTCTTACAATTCCATATACAATAAGACTCAACTTCTGTGTAAAAACTTTTAATAACACCTCAATAAAAATTGATTTACTCTTTTATAATATCCCCCAAGATTTTATCTCATCCAAAACCACTATTACTTCAAAAAAAAGTTATAGAATTTACTTATATAGAGATAGGTGATTTTTCCATTATCCTCATTTTTAGAAATAGGGATGGTCATGATTAGCTAATCCTTTACTTTTAAATATTCCTTTTTGAGGAAAGGAATTCTATAACCGCATCAGCCTCCTATGATTCCTTATTTCCTCTAATTTAAGTTTGTTAAGCTCATTTATAGTGTCTATCCATTGAGTGATTCCACTATAACAAACTTTAATTTAGATATATTTTGTGTACTTATACTTTCCTAGAGTTGGCCTTTTCTTTTAATCATCACCCAAGTCACAATATTTTATTCCTAAAGTAATTTTACTGAAATAATCTCGTAACATACCATTAATTTTAATTTTATTCTATTATCTCCACATTTTTTATCCATATAATATTTAATAGTTTTCACAAACCATATCATGCATCAAGATTCTTATTTCACACAAGATTATTTTATATTCCTTTCAGACAAGAAACTATTTCTCATTTTCTTGGGAACACCAATAATTCTCTTCTCTCTTTCCTTATTGTACATTTTGGGAAACCACTTATACATGCTTCATGTATGTTCTCCTTGAAAAAAAATTGAGTGACCTCAAACTTTTTTATCCTTAGTTAATCTTCCAATACATTTTCATTCATCTTTCTCATAGTTAGAATTGGTTACTTTTTTCGTCTATATTTGTTTTCTTTCATTGAAAGAGGTTTTTCATGATTTAACGAATTTTTTTCACTCATATAACTTTTTTTAGAAACATTAAGTTCCTTCAAAATATTATTTTTTGTTTCTAGATCAAATGAATTTATTTTAGATAAAAATTTATTTTTAATGGTCATATGATTGAAGTAATTAATTAAGACACCTCTTATTCCCTTCTTACTATAATTTCACTCAAAATAACCAAAGATAACATGGATAAAACATATTCTATAAAAAATAAACCTGAGATAGATACACCACTATTTTATTTTGTTGCATAAAATTTAAATTTTTTCTTTTAGACCATTGTTTTAGAGATAAACACTTATGGTATGTATCCTGATTACATAATAATAATAATTTGAAGCTCTCTACTTTTGGGATTATTTTATAATAGATCTAAAAAAGTCTTTGTATTTCTTACTAAATCCAAATTTCCATACTTATGGTCTCCAATATTTTATGCCTCTATGGGAAGTATTTTATTCTTCATGTTGTTTTAGGGTTTTAGCCTCCCTTTGAAGCCTTTGATCATCCCATCTTTGTCCTTCATTTGGACAGTATTCTTCCTTGAACATGAGCTATCTTCCATTCCAAATGTTAACCTCTATTCATGTTATGTTTAAAGAGGGATAATTATACATTTAAACTCCATCTATATGTCCACTTTTTCATCTATCTCATGTGATAGGTATTCAAGTATTTCACTTTAGACCTTTATTTTTTAACACGTATTTATGATGTCGTCATTTAATAACACAATCAGTTGACTCAACCTATGGTTATCCTCAACCAATTAATCCATGTTCACATCCAATTCATCATTATTATACCACATATTTTTATCCTCTTTCAAGTAAAGATTCATCTATTTGGAACCCAATTTACATTCATTCACATTGGGAGACATCTCCTAAATTCCTTTGGTTGATTATAATAATTTTAGTCTAGATCAGTGATAAATTTAAGCAGTCATTCATTAATTCTACAAAATTTTTCAACCATAGTCCTTATCATTTAAATATGATTTTATCGAGAATAAATATTATTTACTATCCCCTTCTACTAAAAAAGGTTTTCAAGGTTGGTTCTTTTAATAATTTTCTAACATCATTTAAGTAATGAATTCATTGTAAACAAAACTGAAAATATGGATTTTTATATATGTTATTTTAACCAATATGAAAATTTTAATTTAATATCAATTATTACATAAACCATAATAGAAAATAGTCAAAATTGCAGAATAATAGGGATATGTTATGTTAGTTATTATATAATCGATGTAAAATACACTATTTTCTATTTTTCGCATTGATTGTACAATAATCGATCTAAAAATTCCTAATTATATTGGCAGAGTTTTATAGTTGTAACAAAACAATAGTACTATAAAATAGAATCATAAAAATTGTGTCGCAATAAAAATGTACATCACACCTTTGTTCAAATAATTTCTACATTATTATTTGAAATTTAAACATCAAAATATATATTAAAAATAACTTAAACCCCAATCAAACCTATGAAATAATTCACTTATACTTCTTTTAAATGATTTATATCTTTTTTAAAATAAATTATAGGGTCATTAAATATCTATAAACTAATAGGAAATCATTTAACATGTATTTTCAATATAATTCTAATAAAAATTAGTGGAATATTTTTTTTTAAATATATCCTTGAGGAATTTCATAACTGTCCCACTTGAAATTTTTTCAAACATATAATTTAGAATCATAATATCCACATTCCATTACTCCATCATTATAATTAAAATTCTAGTTTAACATACTTTCTCAATTCAAAATATCATTTTAATTATTTTCATCAAAAATATAGTAATTATAAATGATAAGTCACCTTGGTGCCCACATATTTGATTTTTAACTTCTTCTTTCCTATTACATATCTAAAATAATCCCATTACCTATTTGAAAATTATTTTATTGGAATGAAATTCAAATTCAGTAAAATATATAATATTTTAAATAATAAAACTTATGTATCTAATAATTTTCTAAAGTTTTATCTCATGTAACCTTGTATAGAGAATAACCAGTAATTTGTATTCCCTTTTATACAAAAAACATACCACTTAAAATTGACACTAATATACAAATATTATAATTAGAATGTGTTTTATGTTAAGATAAATAAAACATTAATAAATATATTCTTCACACCCTTAAAGGTTAAAAATAACTTAACACTGAATTGAATCATTTTAAGTCCTTCAGAAATATATATTGTTCTTTATGTTTCTGTCATTATCTTCATTACTGGTGAAATGAATTGTTTATTAAAAATTTCATATACTAGTATCGTATCATACAAAATAAAAACTGTATAAATACACCTAATAAAAAAACATAAGTGTTAAGCTCCATTAAATTGATATAGTTGATGAAATAGTATAATAAATATACATGGAAAATAATTATATCACGTTGATGCCCTATAGATCTATAATTACAAGATTTAGGATATATCTCTTTAAAATCATCACAGTCATAAAATGCCCAAAAATTATAGTATCCATTTGAATATTATAAACATTCAAAAACAAAGTTGAATATATTGATTCTATACAATGTATATAAGATGTATTTCATGAATTCATAGAGTCATATCCATACATTTTTCTATATAATATGTATTTAACTTTAGGGTATTCATATAAAAAATAGATAAAAATAAATATATTAAAATTGAAAAAAATTAACACCAATATGAAATAAAGAATATAATAAATACAAACTTTAGTGTTATTTTTATTATACAAGTCTATATGGACAAAGTATAAAATGGAAGACACTTTGTCGAACTACAGTAACGACATCTATAGGAAATGGTACTCTAGATAATCCATTTATAATATCATGTATGATGTCCCAAAGATGATTCGTCTTTATTTTCTGTTGATGTATAATATCCCAAATTTAATATATAATCCCATAGAAACAACATGATAAAATATATCTTCTACATATAACTCACAATATATGGGAAGCTATGAAGAATAAGGTATAGGAGTTGGATATGAAAGTAGCGGTGGAGGATTGGGATATGAGTGTGAAGGTTGGGGAATGTGATATATATACTAAAACTATAATTTCATATTTTAAAAAATGACTATACTAATGTTATAATACCCACCTCCATTTTCCCACCCATATCATGAATGTTTACTTCTAAATATTTTATTATTTATTTATATACAACCTCCTTTGAAGAATCTCCCGAATGAACAAACACTTTTTTAACTGATACGCCCTCATTGAATCCTCACACATGAACTGGGTGTCGGGAATTTCCCATTGCAGTAGTTAAAATGTCCATCCTACTCTCAGTTATGAAGTTCCTCTTTGTTATATTCTCTTTAATGAATTTCTATAATGAATATTTGAAAAAATTAATAGTGAATCATAATATAAAAATATTATAAAAATAAAAATAACATAAATAACTTAAATAACTACTTATAATAATATAAGTTATAATCTGATAATCTTTTATAAGACTTTCACCATTTTTCTCATTCTGAACCTCTCCAATTTTTCGTGTCTTTCTGGGGGAGGTTCAATCTCTATAGAGCCTGAAGACTCAACCCTTATTTTTTGAAAATTTTCAACCATCATTTTTTTCCAATAACATATATCACCATGAGAAAAATTATGAGTTTATATATTTTTTACTGGATATCCTAATGAGATCTCCTCGGTTTCTATATATTGATGAAAAGAAATTATTGATATTATATTTATTATTCAAAAAACAACCAAAAATAGACATTACACTTACTAAAAATGAATCTTGTTTTATACTTTCAACAAACTACTTCCATGTGTCTTTATCTAAAAATTGAAATATTTGAGATGGATTTTCATTTTTCCTTCGAACAAAAATGAAATTTTATGTGAGGGTTGATTGAAAATATATCCACCCCTAGAAGAAAAAGATAATCATTTATTCTCAACTTCTCAAGTTTTAGGTAAATAATATTTTATCTGATAAGAAGATAAAAAAATATATTAGTAAAAAAATATAATGATAAGTAAAATAACAAAAAATAATATTACAAAATTAAATCCATAATTGAGATAGTGTCAAATTATCAACACCTATCCAATCACAAATCAAAATGATAACTTTTTGGATGATGGTGAATTAAAATAAAAGTCTTATACTGTTTTGAATTTGGGCCCCCAATATTACCATTATCATCAAAATCAAAGTATATCATCTAGACTAAGCTACAATAAACTAATAATTTTATTAAACATGTGATCCCATATTAACCCACACTGGATGCCTTATTTTCCCCTTTGGAAGTAGAAGGATCTTATGCATTTGGAAGAGTAAGCTCCTTAAAAGTATGTGTATGGTCCTCCATAAAATCTCAAGGAGACTCAAGTTTTTTTTTCATAAATTATCCTATAAATCAAATTAATAGAAAATCTGTAAAAAAGTATATGAATATGACTATTAAATATAAAATTAAGTAAAAATTGAAAAATTATCCAATAAGAACAAGCCAAAATAAAATAAATACATTTTTATTCTTCTTTGTTAAAGCAGTTAACAAAAATTATAAAATAGTGATAAAAACATTAATGAGAGATGAAATGATATAGACAAAATAAAACAAAAATTAGGAAAAATATTATAAAAAACCAACTGTTATATATAAATGTTAATAAAATTTTTAAAATGATATAAAAAAACTAAACTATAGAAACCAAAACACTCGTTATAATATTCATTGGAGTATTTTACAAAAAATTTAAAAAAAATTACTACCAAATTTATGTGACATTAAATGATATAAATAGTAGTAAAGAAAACTACAATAGATTATATAAATACCATGTAAAGACCCATAAATTTCAAGGAATTTTTTTTTAATTTTCTTTGAAATTTTACAAGAATGCAGCTTCTGACAGCACCTGATTCCGAGGCCCGGTGTGCCCGGAATCATTTTCCGAAGTTTGGCTCTGGTACGTTCAGTGAACGGACGAGCGGGTTTTTCTAACTTTTGAACCGGTGCCCGGAATCGAATTCTGAGGGCACCAATGGAATCACAGTGTCGATACTTGCTTAGAAACGCCTCTTCTGGAGTTGCGTTTGCTCGGGTGTGGTTTTTTTTATTTATCAGGCTTAAAGTTAAGAAATAAAATAAGTGTACGACAAACATTATTTTATTTCACTTAAGCCACTTGGAAGCCACATGAAGCCACTTAAAAGCGGCTTAAGTTGAGTTGAAATGGATAGGGTACCATCCAAAAATATCCTACCCTCTTGGTAGGATATTTGTGGGGTGGAGCCCGCACGAGCCCCGTCGTTTCTTTTCCGCTAAGTAACGCACCTGCGAAAACCCGTCATTATGAAACTCAACTGACGCGTTTTCTTAAATTCTTAACGCACCATTTAATTGGGCAGTTTTATTCATGAATTAAATGGTCAGTTTCTTTCGTTGATTTAATTCTATGAATTAGTGGGTCATTACTTACCTCTTTTTCGTTCGTTGGGGTAATAATAAAATAAGACCAACACCGACTTTTGGAGGTTGACACGTTGAGAGGTTTTGACAGAAGTTCTTGTGCCTTCACCCTTCTTCGCGAAGAACGCGAAGAATACGCAGAACGTCGGCCTCCGACGAAGAATGCCGAACCCGCGGAAATCGACGACGCGATGCCGTGTGCCGCGACGCCGACGTTTCCTCTCCCGCAACGTTCTTTGGCGACGTTCCTTCATCCGCAACGAAATCCTCGAATCCTCTGTTTGAGGTGAGAGATTTCAGGTTTCTTTTTAAAACTCCTTTATGGTTTTTAACAACGCACGGATTTAATTATTATTAATTAAATCTGTTGTTCTTGAACTTTGGAGTTTGTCGACGCAACGCCGGATACCGCGACGACGCGAAGATCCCCTCCTTCCGCGACGATCAAACCCGCGAAGAACCCGCGTGCAACGACTTGACGAGGTAGGGGTTTATTTAAATGTTCTATACTCCGTGAATGTTTCCGTTCAAAGTGGAGAACCCGAATGATAAAAACAATTTTAATTCATTAAAATTGTTTTAGATATGTTTTCTATGCATTGTTTAATCCTCCCAATTGTTATCTCCTAACACGGAGGGTGCGGGCCAAACGAACATGGCCCGAAAACCGTCCGCTGTTCTTCATTGTTGTGTGGATTTGACGGGCGAGGATGTAACATGTGGCAAAGGAAATTTGATGGTTCCGCAGTGAAGAACGGGTCCCGGGAGGAGCAGCGGCGCAGACGGGAACGAAATCAGACCACCGGAGCGACTCTGGTGGCCCGCGGAAGCCGCCGCCGGCGCCAGCGGACCCGCAGCCATGCGGGTCTGGCGCACACACGGGGGAAGTGACTTATTCCGCGTCCGTTGACCAGGGCAGCCCCCCGCGGGGGCCGCGGTGCTGACACGCGGGGGCAGTGAGCCCCCCGCGCTGCTCGGCCGCTCGGCCGAGCCGAGCTGGACAGGCCGGCCAGTCCGGGCCGCGCCCTGGCCGGACCGGACCGGGTCCATCCGGGTCGGACCGGGTCGGGTCGACTTGGTTCGGGTCGAACCGGTTCGGCTGACCCAGGGGGGTCGGGCTGGGTCGGCCCGGGCCCGGACCCCCCGTCTTCGGACCGTTTTCGGTCTTTTACCCGTAACTTGAGCTACGGGCCTCCGAACGACGCGCCGTTAGTGGCAACGCGATCCTTGGATCGAGACGGTCGTTTCGGTATATTGAAATAAAGGTTTATGAATGCTTTGGGTTCGGCCGGGTTGGTTCGTACACGAAACCAACCAGGCCCTCGGAGCGGAAACGCTAATATCTTGAGCTCCGGACGTCCGATTGACGTGTCGTCGACTTTGTTGAATTCCTATATGTGAGACGGATCTTTTGAAATACTCCACCCGAGGTTTGGATGTAGGTGGAGTACGGTTGGGTTGGTTTTGCCTTAAAATCCAATCGGGCCCCTAGGACGAAAAAGCCAATAACTCTCAGACCGGGCGTCCGATTGATGCGCCGTCTGCGACGTTGAGTTCCTGTTGACGATACGAAACTTTTGGATACATCAAATTCGGACTTTGTGTCAGTTGATATATCAGCCTCTCGGCTCATCGAGCAGACCCTCCTGAACGATCTTGCTGTGTGTGGGAACCCTAGTGCTGGCTGTGACTTCGACAACGACGATTGTGCAGAGATCCTCAGTGGACTGCGACGATGAAGACAGCCGGTCTTGTATCCTATGTGGGTCCCAGTTGTGCTGGTCTTGGATCCTATGTGGGTCCCAGCTTAGATATTCAATACTGGTCTTGTATCCTATGTGGGTCCCAGTATAGATGAATCAATGAAGACAGCTGGTCTTATATCCTATGTGGGTCCTAGCTGTGCTGGTCTTGTATCCTATCTGGGTCCCAGCTTAGATGATCCAATAATGGTCTTGTATCCTATGTGGGTCCCAGTATAGATGAATCAATGAAGACAGCTAGTCTTGTATCCTATGTGGGTCCTAGCTGTGTTGGTCTTGTATCCTATGTGGGTCTCAGCTTTGATGATTCAGTGCTGGTCTTGTATCCTATGTGGGTCCCAGCTTAGATGATTCAGTATCTATGTCTGATCATCTCTTTCACCTTTTCGATGATGTATACCTGTGTGAGATGAATCTTGTGTTACTCTCCTTTGTGGATTGTGTTGAACTATCCTGTGTGGATTTACTGTTACTCTCCTTTGTGGATTGTGTTGAGCTATCCTGTGTGGATTTACTGTTACTCTCCTTTGTGGATTGTGTTGAGCTATCCTGTGTGGATTTACTATTTACTCTCCTTTGTGGATTGTGTTGAGCTATCCTGTGTGGGTTTACATTTTTCTTTCCTGTGTGGACTGGGTTGTGCTTGGGCTCGGATGTTGGAGCCGAACGAGAATTGATGACTTAGGTATATTTATGGGCATATACCTAAGCAATGTCGGTTGTTACTTCATGATTGTATCTTTCCTTGTGGTTATTATTTGTGAATTTTGGGAGACCTTCGGGGGTCTCAGGGTCCCTACTGAGTAGCTTATACTCACCCCTGCACGGGCTATGCCCGCACTTCGTTGTGTTGGTTGTAGACGACGGACAGCACTGATCGTGGTGGAGGCTTGCGGAGCAGGACGGTACCTGGAGGTGGACCACTGGGCGGGACGTACTCGGAGCGGATGGCTGGACCGAGGAGCTGTGGAGGCTATCTGTACCCACCCTTCAGGTGGGACCTTCAGAGGACGATTCGACGCTACATATTTTCTTTTCAGTTGCTGTTTTTCCCTTTTAGTTTTACTTTACAGTTGGGCTTGTATTTCCGGCCCCTTTTACTTTCAGCACAGCTTGTTACATTTTTCACTTAGTGTTTACTTTTCCTCTTGCTTAATCTATGGTGCTTATTTACTTTTCAAAGGAAATTCCTTCCCTTTTGTTGGGATTTACGCCTTGGTGCTAGTCGCCAGCCCCTGGCCTATGGAAGGAGGGCTTGGGGTAGTCACGGAACGGGCCCCGAGGACGGGTCGTGACAAATTGGTATCAGAGGCGGTCGGTTCTACCGCAGACTCTGATCTTTCTTCTATGTGAAGCAATAGTGTTTAGCGTATTGAGTGTGGTTATCAGTCCAGGGAGTCCAGTGTTGGTGCGGCGGCCGACGTATCCGTACACCAGGACCCTGACTTCTGATTTCCAACTTAATGCACGAAAACATTGATTGCATGTGTGTTTTCAAGTTTTCTTCGTGATTACTTGTGTTAGCTCACCAGGTATACTGTTCTGACCGTGGCACACCTGTTTCTTTTCAGGATGGCCCCACAACAGCAGCCATCTAGGGTTCCGAGAGTGGAGCGTGATGACATCCCACCGAGCGACGAGGCCTCAGTGCATGGCTCCTTGTCAGCAGAGGCACCGGCAGTACCTTTACCCGCTGAGCCACCGATGTTTTTAGCACCAGTCGCTGACGATGCATGTCGCCTCAGTACACTGCATGAGTTCCAGCGCCCGGGACCACCCAGATTCCGTGGGGAGACGGACCCCCAGGCAGCTGAGGACTGGCTGGAGGCAGTAGTGAGAGTTTTTAGGTTAGTGAGGACACCAGCAGACCTCATGGTGATCCCTCGCAGCGAGCCTACTGCACGCGGCAGCAGGCCGATGGTGGAGCTTGATGATCCAGGTGCACGATGAGGCATCTATTCTCTGGACGGAATTCGAGAGCCTCTTCTACTCAGAGTTCGTCCTGGCCACTCTCCGTGCAGTGCGCCTCCAGGAGCTCCTTCAGCTGCGGCATGGCAGCTTGACGGTCTCCCAGTACGCGGCGAGATTTACCGATCTCTCGCGCTACTCCACAGATATGGTACGAGACCCATTCTTCCAGGCCCGGACCTTCGAGTAGGGACTGAGGCATGAGATCAGGGATTCTATGATCTCCCTCAACATTCTGAATCAGGCAGAGGTGTTGGAGAGAGCCCTTCTAGTGGAGAGTTTTCTCGCCGAGCAGGCTCTAGTGACAGGGCCCCCCGCAGGACGACCCGTAGCAGGTTCTTCTGCAACTGGCAGTAGACAGGTGACAAAGAGGTTCAAATGGTCCATACCATCATATTGGCAGTCTCAGGATGAAGATTCGGTTGTGCGGGGCACCCGAAGGAGAGCCAGCTACACGAGGGGCAAGCATTGCTACGCATGCAGCAGGCGAGGTCACATGGCTCGAGACTCCCCGACTCATCTTACAGATGAGAAGCAGGTGGTAGAGGGACCTCCCAGACAGAGGGTCGGCCACGGTGGTCCGCAGGGTGCAGGCGGACGAGGCAGAGGAGCTGGTCGAGTAGCCGATGGTGGGAGACACTTCGAGGTGTTGCCACCACCACCACCAGGAGGTCCACCCCGACCGCAGGGAGTTTGTGGACATGGGAGAGCTCAGCTTCAGGTAGCTGAGGCCTTCGATCATAGAGCTCTGGGAGCAAATGGACAGGAGCGGAACTAGTGGATACGTCTTTTATACTTCTAGTTCCTTGTTTCTATTGTATAGCATCTTTGTATTATGAGATGCAATAATAAAATATGCACACCCTTATGATGTTTTCATTCCTGTCCTCTTTTGTGTTGTTATTAAGAGGTTCCAGTTTTGACTGTTGACTTGACCCTCACTTGTGAGACATCTACTAGAGGAGACCCAGTTACCACACACTGATGCTGACAGTGTGACTCAACACTTGGAGGTGAGAGTAACGGTTGGATCTCTTGGTATTACCATCGAGGCCTTACGACGTCATCCTTGGTATGGATTAGTATCATCCATGTCGGGATTGACGGTATTAGGCAAAGAACTTGGTTCATCCAGGGGATGAGACCGAATTTCTCTTATCGGCGATGAAGAAATCTCAGCAGCTCTTGTATGACCAGGAAGGTCCAAGTCATCCATGAGCGGATGGGGACAGCTCGGAGCCAGCAGAAGTCATACACTGACAGGAGGCGGAGGCTACTAGAGTTTGAGTATAGCGACCAAGTCTTCTTGCGTTTCTCACCTCGACGTGGATTACAGAGATTTGGTCGAGGAGGCAAGTTTTCTCCATGCTTCATCAGACCCTTCCAGGTCCTCAGTAGGATTGGCGAGGTGTCTTATCGCCTAGCTCTACCACCTCAGTTGCACCGGGTGCACGACGTCTTCCATGTATCTCAGCTTAGGAGATACGTGCACAACCCAACACAAACCTTTGACCATGGAGAGCTGGTCTTTGATGATGGGACGACTTTTGCGGAGGTCCCAGTGGAGATCGAGGATCGATAGGAGCGGGTCATACGTGGATGATCGATTCCTCTAGTGCGCTTCAAATAGCAGCACAGGAACCTCCTGGAGAGCACTTGGGAGTGGGAGGCTCAGATGCGTGCTCAGTACCGCCTTTGTATCCCTAAGTTTGAAGTGAAGCTTTATGGGGACGTAAAGCCCTGTGTTGGGAGTACTGTAAAGACCCGTAAAATTCAAGGAAATTTTCTTTAGTTTTCTTTGGAATTTTACTAGAACTCAGCTTCTGACGGCACCTGATTCCGAGGCCCGGTGTGCCCGGAATCATTTTCCGAAGTTTGCCTCGGGTATGTTCAGTGAACGGACGAACGAGTTTTTATAACTTTTGAACCGGTGTCTGGAATCAAATTCTGAGGGCACCGATGGAATTGCAGCACCGATACTTGCTTAGAAACGCCTCTTCCGAAGTTGCGTTTGCTCGGGTGTGGTTTTTTTTAATTTTCGGGCTTAAAGTTAAGAAATAAAATAATTGTACGACAAACTTTATTTGATTTCACTTAAGCCACTTGGATGCCACTTGAAGCCACTTAAAAGCGGCTTAAGATGAGTTAAAACGGATAGGGAACCATCCAAAAATATCCTACACTCTTGGTAGGATATTTATGGGGTGGGGCCCACATGAGCCCCGCCGTTTCTTTTCCGCTAAGTAACGCACCCGTGAAAACCCGTCATTATGAAAGTCAACTGACGCGTTTTCTTAAATTCTTAATGCACCATTTAATTGGGCGGTTTTATTCATGAATTAAATGGGTAGTTTCTTTCATTGATTTAATTCTACGAATTAATGGGTCGTTACTTACCTCTTTTTCGTTCGTTGGTATAATAATAAAATAAGACCAACACCGACTTTTGGAGGTTGACACGTTGAGAGGTTTTGACAGATGTTCTTGTGCCTTCACCCTTCTTTGCGAAGAACGCGAAGAACGTCGGCCTCCGATGAAGAACGCCGAACCCGCGGAAATCGATGACGCGACGCCGTGTGGTGCGACGCCGACGTTTCCTCTCCCTCAATGTTCTCCAGCGACATTCCTTCATCAGCAACGAAATCCTTGAATCATCTGTTTGAGGTGAGAGATCTCAGCTTTCTTTTTAAAACTACTTTGTGGTTTTTAACAACGCACAAATTTAATTATTATTAATTAAATATTTTGTTCTTGAACCTCGGAGTTCGTCGACACAACGCCGGATACCGCGATGACGCGAAGATCCCCTCCTTCCGCGACGATCAAACCCGCGAAGAACCCGCGTGCGACGACTTGACGAGGTAGGGGTTTATTTAAATGTTCTATACTCCGTGAATGTTTCCATTCAAAGTGGAGAACCCGGATGATAAAAACAATTTTAATTCATTAAAATTGTTTTTGATATGTTTTATATGCATTGTTTAATCCCCCCAATTGTTATCGCCTAAGGAGGATGGTGCTGGCCAAACGAACACGGCCCGAAAACCGTCCGCCGTTTTTCGTTGTTGTGTGTATTTGACGGGAGACGATGAAACATGCCGAAAATAAAATTTGATGCTTCCGCAGTGAAGAACGGGTCCCGGGAGGAGTAGCGGCGCAGACGGGAACAGAATCGGACCACCGGAGCGACTCCGGTGGCTCGCGGAAGCCGTCGGCGGCGAGGTGGTGCCGGCAGCCCGAGGCGGCGGCGCCCCGACACGCCGCCAGACAAGGCTGTCGTGGCTTCAGCCGCGGTGGTGGCGGCGCCAGTGGACCCGCGACCGCGCGGGTCCGGCGCACACACGCGGGACACGGCTTATTCTGCGTCCGTTGACCAGGGCGGCCCCCTGCGGGGGCCGCGGTGCTGACACGTGGGGGCAGCGATCCCCCCGCGCTGCTCGGCCGGTCCGGGCAGCGCCCTGGCCAGACCGGACCAGGTCCATCCAAATCGGACCGGGTCGGGTCGACCCGGTTCGGCTGACCCAGGGGGGGTCGGGCCGGGTTGGCCCGGGCCCGGACCCCTCGTCTTCGGACCTTTTTCGGTCTTTTGCCCGTAACTTGAGCTACGGGCCTCCGAACGACACGCCGTCAGCGGAAACACGATCCTTGGATCGAGATGGTCGTTTCTGTATATCGTATTCAAGGTTTCGGAATACTTTGGGTTCGGCCGGGTTGGTTCGTACACGAAACCAACCGGGCCCTCAGAGCGGAAACGCTCATATCTTGAGCTCCGGACGTCCGATTGACATGCCATCGACTTTGTTGAATTACTATATTTGAGAAGGATATTTTGGAATACTCCGCTCGAGGTTTGGACGTAGGTGGAGTACGGTCAGGTTGGTTTTGCCTTAAAATCCAACCGGGCCCCTGAGACGAAAAAGCCAATAACTCTCAGAACGGGCGTCCGATTGACGCGCCGTCTGCGACGTTGAGTTCCTGCTGACGATACGGGACTTTTGGATACATCAAATTCAGACTTTGTGTCAGTTGATGTATCATCCTCTTGGCTCGTGGAGCAGACCCTCCCAAATGAGCTTGATGTGTGCGGGAACCCTAGTGCTGGCTGTGACTTCGATGACGACGATTGTGCAGAGATCCTCAGTGGACTGCGACGATGAAGACAGCTGGTCTTGTATCCTATGTGGGTCCTAGCTGTGCTGGTCTTATATCCTATGTGGGTCCCAGCTTAGAAGATTCAATACTGGTCTTGTATCCTATGTGGGTCCCAGTATAGATGAATCAATGAAGACAACTGGTCTTGTATCCTATGTGGGTCCTAGTTATGCTGGTCTTGTATCCTATGTGGGTCCTAGCTTAGATGATCCAATACTGGTCTTGTATCCTATGTGGGTCCCACTATATAAGAATCAATAAAGACAGCTGGTCTTGTATCCTATGTGGGTCCTAGCTGTGCTGGTCTTGTATCCTATGTGGGTCCCAGCTTTGATGATTCAGTGCTGGTCTTGTATCCTATGTGGGTCCCAGCTTAGATGATTCAGTATCTATGTCTGATCATTTCTTTCACCTTTTTGATGATGTATACCTGTGTGAGCTGAATCTTGTGTTACTCTCCTTTCTGGATTGTGTTGAACTATCCTGTGTGGATTTATTGTTACTCTCCTTTGTGGATTGTGTTGAGCTATCCTGTGTGGATTTACTGTTACTCTCCTTTATGGATTGTGTTGAGCTATCCTGTGTGGATTTACTGTTTACTCTCCTTTGTGGATTGTGTTGAGCTATCCTGTGTGGGTTTACGTTTTGCATTCCTGTGTGGACTGGGTTGTTCTTGGGCTCGGATGTTGGAGCCGAACGGGAATTGATGACTTAGGTATATGTATGGGCATATTCCTAAGTAGTGTCGGTTGTTACTTCGTGATTGTATCTTTCCTTGTGGTTATATTTTGTGGATTCTAGGAGACCTTTGGGGGTCTCGGGGTCCCTACTGAGTAGATTATACTCACCCCTGCACGGGCTATGCCTGCACTTCGTTGTGTTGGTTGCAGTTGACGGACAACACTGATCGTGGTGGAGGCTTGCAAATCAGGACGGTACCTGGAGGTGGACCACTGGGCGGGACGTACTCGGAGCGGACGGCTGGACCGAGGAGCTATGGAGGCTATCTGTACCCACCCTTCAGGTGGGACCTTCAGAGGATGGATCGACGCTGCGACTTTTCTTTTTAGTTGTTGTTTTTCCCTTTTAGTTGTACTTTACAGTTGGGCTTGTATTTCCGCCCCCTTTTACTTTCAGCACAGCTTGTTACAGTTTTCACTTAGTGTTTACTTTTCCGCTTTCTTACTCTGTGGTGCTTGTTTACTTTTCAAAGGCAATGCCTTCCCTTTTGTTGGGATTTACGCCTTGGTGCTAGTCGCTAGCCCCTGGCCTATGGATGGCGGGCTTGGGGTAGTCACGACACGGGCCCCGAGGACGGGTCGTGACATACCACTATTACATATAAATTTGAATAAAAATTGGAAAAAGATATAAAAAATAAAAAAAATATTAATATTATTCATTTGTAGTTAAAAATTACAAAAAAAATACTTAATATATTTTTCAAATAAAAAATTATAAAGATATAAGAAAAAAATCATAAGTAAAATTTTATACAAATAAAACATTTACATATAAAAGTATATAATTGTAATATGATACAAAAAGAAGTAAAATAATATATAAAAAAAGTTATATTTATAAATATATGAGTCTTATGTTAAAAAATTAGAAATATTTTATCTAAAATATTATTAAATTTAAAAAGTTAAAAAACAAATAAATATATGATACCTATAATATTAATATATTTCTAAATATTTTTTCCCATATTATATCCTTTTGTTCATTTTGTAAGAAAAAAAATTTTAATATCACGTGGTCATCAATATTTGTTGATAATATTTCCATAAAACAGGGATCCGGCATTAATAATTATCATGTTTAGGTTTTTCATCACCAAAATACTATTTTTACTTATAAAATTATATATGGATATAAATTTTAAGGATAAAAAACATAGAGTTTTTTTATGTGTTTCCAATATAATTTTTTTTTTTATATTCCAAAATTTTCAAATATACTAGTTTCATGCTGAATTAATTGTGCATGACACTATCTTTACCAATAACTCATTTTTGGGTAACCAATAAATCTAGAAATTTAATGTAATCAATCTACTAAATTTCTTCAATAACTTCATAATATACAATTGATATAGAGATTGCGGTTTTTTATTTTTTCACATGAAGAATGAATTTCTTATGTAAATAAAAATACACTACCATTCGAAACTGCACTATTATTATCATTAGATTTGGTATAAATTGAATTTACACTAATTTTATACATGAACCATGTTTTCAATTTTAAACATGGAACTAACACTAATTTTTTTTCTTATTTCTGATGTATATTATCTACTATGAACGGTCTATTAAAACCATAATAAGATATTTTTATGCTTTTTCATTTTCTAAATATCTATCTTCTTTGGATAATTTTGTTTTAAAAAACTAATATGAAATGGTATATATAGCCAAGTATCATATATGAAATTAAAGTTGTATAAATTTAATTTCTTTATTTGTTCATCTTTCAAAAAATTTAAATTCAATTCCCATATCACATATCCCCTAAAATTGAATTTCTCATGGAGATATGTGGGAAATATGATGTGATCTATGACATAAAAAAATTTCACAAATCTTTGTAGTCTCCCCAAAAATATACCTCTTGACAACAAAAGCTTTTAATCAACATTGATTCATAATTTGTCCCCTAAACATCATAATACACCTTTAAAAAGGACACATACAAAATAGATATAAGGGAACACAAATCTTTATTTCATACACCAAAAGAACAATTAAATGAACCTTAATAAAAAAATACAATTTAATGTACATTTCTAGTTGAAAAATTATATAAACTCTATCATTCTCAGAATTGATCAATGAATTAAAATCCATCAATTTGTTACAAATGAAATTTAAAAAAATGAAATTGCATGAAGTAATTCTCACACAGATCAAAATTATTACTTGAGATATAATTAGTATGATTTTTCGTATCATGAAATGAAAATCATGGGATTCATGTTTTCTCACTTCAAATTTTTTTTCGTCACAATTGTTTTTACATTTTTTGAATAACCCTATGGATGTTTGATTCCATTGAGGTGTTAGAAAAAACTAATTTTAACTCTCTTGGAAAATTTATTATATGTTGGATATAGTTATGTTCATCTTCCTTTAGTAATGAGAGCTAACTCCAAACATATCTCAATTGACAGTAAGTCTAATATTTCATTTAACCCACCCTCAGTCTTTCCATTGATATCTATCAATGTTCGAATCAAAATGTCGCATATATTATTCTAAACATGAATGAAATCAATATTATATTTGGCCACATGATATCTCTAATATGGAAGGTAAAAAAATATTTACTTTTTCTTCCATATATTGCTTTCATTCCCTTTTTTTGTCTTTTTAATGTGACATTAATATATTTCACCCAATCAAAATACAAATTAATTAAAAAAGGATTTTTAAAAATGTAAAATACCCATGATCCATTGAATTTATTTTTTAATATTTTAAAAAAGAGATCCATATAAAGGAAAACATTGAGGACCCATGAATATTATTTCTCTCTCATTTTATAGTTAATAATATAAATTTTCTTCTTTGAAATTTTGAAAATCTTTATAACACTCAACACCATATCAAGAAAAATTTCCACATAGCAAGAAGTTATTTATAGTGAACATAATCATTACATATAGTTAAACATATTCAATTTTATAATAACTATACACTATGATTCTTTCCTCCCATAAAAAAATCATTAATTAATGGTGACAAGAAAACAAAAAATATCATTTCTAGGTTGGTTTGGTATATACATTATTAATCATAACATGCCATATTTCTAATTTATAAAAAAATCATAAGATAAGTTATATATTACTAATATAATTTTACATGACCTATGATTTCTACTAAGGTTCAGATTTGGATTTATTCTATCTAGGCATAGTTCAAGATAGAGATTTATAACTTCATTTCTGAATATAGGTAATTGTTGATCAATTTTATTATGCTATTCAAAATCATTTGGATAATGTAATTTTCAATCATATATTATTTTATATTCATTCCAACCGAACCTTTTTTCACCATTTCGATTTTAAAATAAATTTTTGTAACAATTAATTATAGGAATATAAAAAAATAGAAGGATTCTTGGTAACTAAAAAATCAACCTATGATTTTTCATTCAAATTATACCATGATTTTCCACAGGTATGACACTATGATAAATATTCATATTTCTTCCTATATAGAACACAACTATTTCTTCATGGATGCATCTTCATTGAACCCAAACCCATCAAACATGACATTTTATTCATATTATTATGTGAATATAGAAGATAATTGTCTTCAAGAATCTGGAATTTCAAAATATATAACGGAACAATAAAACTCTTATCACTTTATCCATATTTGGACATCAAGTTACTTATTCTTAACACCATTTATAAAACCATAATTTTCATATATTCTAGCAATTCCTTTTCAGTATCACCATATATGTTCTTGATCATCAGCTATTTCTAAATTACCTATAATTAAATATTACAACTCATTTCTTCAATTTGATCACACTTATCATCTTGAAAATATTCATCATCGATAGATTTTGAATTCTTCCCAATATCACATTACCAAATCCAAGGACAGTAACTTTGATTATAACCATGGAAAATTTAATGAAATGTTTTTCTCTATATCCCAACATTTTCAAATTTAAAAATATCAAGCATGGATAAAAAATAGGCTATTTCTTAGAAAATTTTGTTTGGAAAATTCCAAAAAAATGTCAAAATCTTCCCCATATTCATCACTATTTGACCATGAATTAATCCAACTATGAATCATTATCACCTATTAAGTTAATATCATAATATAAATGGTCAAATTGTTTCTAAATGAAACTAATTTTTAATAAGAAAAATAAAATATATAGGTAGATTCTTCTTGTTCATGGGAGACTCTTACAATATCCTTTTTACTACAAGAAGACTTCAATTTTGATCATGTTAAAATTATATACAAATTTTAAACATTCCTTCAACAAACAGATAAATTCTCAAATGAATAGGCATAAATATAACTCAACAAGACAATATTGGTAAAAAACATTGATAAACATACAAAAATTATTAAAAGAAAATAAACATCTAAGAAATATCATCATATTATAATTCATAGAATAGAATCATATGTTGAAATATATTTCAGTTATAATTCAATGAAAAACACATAATTTTTATGAAAGTACATCATATTTAAAGTATTATTCTACCTATAGATTTGCATGAAATTCTGTTAGTAATATAGTGAATTAAATTAATATAAAATTAACAAAATTTAATATATGTTACTAAAGTAGGGTTATTTTGAATAAAAAGGTATGATAATTTTTTATTTGAAAATTTCTAGTTCATTATTCATTCATGGATGGTTAAAAAAATTAACCATCATTTATCACTCCAAAATATTAACTTATAGTAATTTTAAAATGATGATTTTATATGGGAATTTGATAAAATTATAATGGTATTCACACAAATATTATATAGGAAATTCCCTCAAAAAACAAAAAAAAGGAAAATGAGTATATAAAGTGGTCTTTACAAGTAAAAAAATAGATCAGATGTTTTAATTCAGTTTAGAATTAGATAAAAGTAAAAGAATCTAATGTAATGATAAAATATATACTAACTATATAGAAATATTGGAACTAGATTGGATGTATAGATACCACAGAATATAGAAATTATAGAGGCAATGATGGATAATGGTGATGAATAAGATTCATGGTAATAAAGGTGAAGGTGAAAATAGTGATGATAAAGAGAGAGGGTGGTGATGACAATATAGAAAATCAAGAGGATGGAGAGATTAGGGAACAATAGTATCAAAGATTAAAATTACGATTCATATTGAGATAGTTGTAATACAATTAAAATGTGTTTCTAGATCATTATTTTTTAAGGTTTTTACGATATTTTACTATAGGTGATATAGAAAACCAAAATAGATAATGATTTTTCACAACAGTTATATTTTATCTAATGAAAAAAATATTATTTTTACATTTTTTATAATATAACAGACATGAAAAATAATTTCCTATTATTTTTTTACTTCAGTTATAATATAACCAACAATGAAATGGTTTATAGTAATAGTTATAAATAACTGATGTTATAAACCAATTATTTTGATGTCATTTTTCTCTAGTATCCTTATTTTCCCCTTTTATCCCATTTTCAAATTTATTTGATGTGTGAAAAAAATTACACCTTTTGATTCATCTGTATATCCCTCTCATTAGATGATACAATATCACTTGAAAAAACAAGATCCTTGGATAATCCTAAAGCATCATCATATGAATAAATAAATTCATAATTATATCCATTTATACATTTCGTTTGATAGGTTCTGGAGTTATTTATTAGAATCTCACTCTACCTAAAACTACTCTACCAAATGATATTATATTAGAGTTCTATTTCTTATTTAGATATTTTCACTGTCATATATCATATTAGTGGAATATAATTCAACTTTAATTACCTTATAGATCTTGTAAGAACAAAAAAATATAGAAAGACAACACTATGCTCTGATACCAATTGTTTGCCCCACAGGGGTCATAAGACAGAGATTCCTTGATGGGGGGAGGAATGATGGTATGGAAATCATTATTGGTTCTTACATAAACCTAAAACTATAACATCCCTAAATGATCTTGACCTTAATTTTAAAAGATTCAGTTTTATGTCCTCCTTTTAATGATGATTTGATATATGGTTCATTTATCTTAGGCTTAATAAAATAAGATTGATGATCACTTAACCCACATACATCAATTGTTATCCTATAGAGTGTAAGTAAAGCATTCACACAAGGCACAAAAAAATTATTTGGTTCACTAACACTGGCCTAATCCAAGGAGAATACAACATCAATGTGTTAATGTATTGGAATATTCTAAATCATTTTTAGTGGTGTTTTTGGGCTATATCCCCCCAATTCATGGGATCACTCCAATTATAAAATTTATAGATAGATCATTTCATCATAATGTTTACTCCCTTTTTCCTCTCCATTTCCAAATACTCATCGATTAAAATATCACTTGAATATAGAATCTAATTAAAATAACCATTGTTCCTTTATATGACAAGTAACCCAAATACACGTTGTGTAATTGATAAATCCAAAATTCACTGAAAAACTCATCATATTTTTTTTATAAAAAAAATAGATTTATTATCATTATAATTTGAACATCCTTTTATCATATTATAGGACATGAAAATACCTAGTTGACTTCATAATTAGTAGGTTTTTATGCTGAGAATCCAATAAATATCTTACATCACCATTATAGGTTTCTTCCCAATTCCTTGTCGGCTCAACCCATATAAAGAAAAAGGAAAACCACAAAAAGGATTAAAATGTACCTGTTATAAAATTAACAAGATGTTAAAGTTATTAATATTATATCCCCTTGATAATTTGGGTCATAATCCTACGGAAATCAGTGGAAATTCCCCAGGAACGTGAATTAAAACTTTACTGACCTAAATCCAAGAACAATTGTCCTAGGAACATGGGGATACTTGAGTCCACCAAAGGGGTAATAAAGACATAATCAGTGTAATCACAACATATATCCTTATATTCCCTTAACTAGGAATAGGCCTCCCATATTCTTCTTGAAATGGTCAGCAAATGCACCTTTTTTTTCTAATCGCAACTATATAGCGAAAGTGTAATCCTCGACGGTGGTACTATTACTGATGACTGCCCCATATCCTTCTATCCTATAATAATATTTGGTAAAAGGTTATCCCACATTAAATAATCACCTATACTTTCTTCCATGATTCTATATCCCTCTTACCTCTCATATTAACTCCCCCATCCATCGGTGATCAAGGACTATATTCCATACACAAGGAAACCTCATTGTATAAGCCTGAATCAAATACAATATCACAATATAGTAAAATTCATCTAATCATCTATCATATATTTTTTCTCACATTATCAAAAACTCATCTAGGATTAGATATCTAGTTTTATTAGTCCATTATAACTATTCAATCTTCCATCTTGGGCCACCTTCTTAGGTGTAATCCACGTCATATCTTTCATCATGGGCCTCCTTCCAAGGTGTAAGAACCAATAATCATATATTATATTTCTACAAGGATTATATCAACCATAATATATTCCTTTAATGGGATATATTACTAATAAAGCAACTTATGTAAGACTCAAATGTTTAAGCCAACTCAGTTCTCTATTTTTAGGCCTTTTATGAAATAGGTGTCCTAAACATTGGAGCATTGTGGAATCTGATTCTTTTCTTCACAAATTATGTAGAATTATTACCTAAAGTTTGATCCACATATCTAGCATTCAATGTTTCTCATAAAAATCCTCAAAATATGATGTTAAATTTTGTGGCATGTGATCTAGGCACACAACGTTAAACTGCACAATAATATCCTTATTTAGTTGTGTAAAACTACATGGAACAATCCTTTAACATGACCATGCACCATGTTATTCAAAATATATGGGAATTGATTAATATTTCAATGGGATATGAAGTAATACAACCATATGTCAAAACACAACATCATAATTCTAGTATTCCAATCCTCACAGGGCCATACTCTCCATTAGATCACTCATGTCTCCCCTCACCGATCTATATTCTAGTGAGCTCAAACATCCCTTTATCTTGGGGGATATCCCCTAAAAGACCTTTCTTTTTGGGATGTATTCTGAATTAAAATGCATTCCCCCACCTAGAGGGCCATATTCCCTATAGGCCTCATTATATTTCATTTTTTATGAATGTCCCTAATAAAATCATTACTCCTTCTTAAAAGGCTATATTCCCTCTAAGTATCATCACATCATCCTCATTGGGTCTTGTTCCTAGAGAAACCTATCTTCATAGGACTATATTCCCTATGAGACCAACCCATCCCTATTGGTTTATATTTCCTCTAAGGTTAAACAGAAAGTTCCATTCATGTTTAAGTCCCACATCAACAATTGTTAGGCTTTTTTTCCTAGTCTACCTTATCATATGATATTAAACATCATGGATTATGCATTTTCACATAACCACAAAAGGTATGATGTATCCCATTATGTGGAAATAAACAGTATGGGTTATAATCCCTTTCACCTAGATATGTTGGAAGCCCCTTTATGGGATCCATCTAAGACCAAAAACACCAACCACCTTCTTAGATGATGATGAAATCTAGAGCACCCAACAATGTGACATTAAAATATAGTTACTATATACTGACATCTATAACTAATAATGTGTAACAGTATAGATAAAATATGATACATATATATTCTATCATTGATACAGGGCCTTTGATGGATACATTTTTCACATTGATGGGATACCTATGATATAGACAAATATTCACATCCACATATGTTAATACTTGGTTTATAGTGTTAGGGTAACCAGTCTCACACTGGGATTTGAAATAGATTCATGAACATGAATTAAATATATAATAGAGTCCCAGACTTGGTAATAATTTCCCCTAAACATGGTGTGATGAGCCCTACCACTCATCCTCTAATCCAATGTCAGATCCAATTCATTATTGGAAAGAAACCGTAATGACGACCTATATTTGTAATATATGCATGTAGCTTGTCTAGGATGTGTAATGTTTTGGGTGTTTCTGATTACATGAATACACCTCCTTGGGAACCTATTTATATAGGATTAATGACCCAACATAATGATTGTGTAACCACGGTGAACCCATCACAAAACCAAGCATCAAGGGATAACTATTTTCTAGGTAAAAAAATAGTGAACCCAACATGAATCATTCATTAACAAAAATAATATTCTTTAACCATACATCGATCCAATTTGATTTTGAATTATATGCAACAAAATATTGAACTCGACATAAATCCAACAATAACCAATGTAATATGGTTTACCACACATCGAACCTTTTTTTGATTATTCTATACAAAAAATGATAAACCTTACATGAATCATTTAATAAAATAAAAAAACAACTGCGTAGCCTGCAAAAATTTAGTTAAGAATATTCTCTCACTTTTTATGTTTCATTGATCAATATTCTTGTTTTTATTTTCTTTTTGACTAAATATACACTTATCAACAACTATCTTTGGTCCATATAGATATGTCATCATCATTGAGAAAGTGTTTTAGTACTTTTTCAACCATGATATTCATATCCCGTACAAGCAGAAGGAAAACGTCATCTATTCAGTATCTCCAGCCCCATTTGGAAAATATGATGGTAAGGGAGTAACATTGGAAGGTACCATCCCAAACCTTGATGCTAAATTCAAGGGTCTCCAAACAATTATGTTCATAGGCCCATCTCATCCATCAAGATCTAAAAAAATGCTGGTGAAACTTTTCACCACCACCAACCGCTTTGAGAGTCTATCCCCGCATCACAACAACTAGTAGCTTAATTATCTTAAGAAGGTGGATAATAGAGTCAATTATGAATTCAACCTAGTTCATGAGTCACATATGAGGGATCATATAAACTATTTCTTCCAACATTGAGAAACCAATGCCTTTCAATGCCTGTTGAGGGCCCTACCTATAATATCTCACCCACAGTCAATCAAACTTGAGTGCCTAGGAACATATGCTAGGATTAGAGAGACATGGACCACATGGAGAATGATCATATCCTATATTCCACTAAATAAGATCCCTGAAATACTATGGTGGAAACTAGTCGGTAGACTCATATCCATATTCACACATAAAAATTCAACATGTATATTCTTACAGTAAGTATAAGGTGGGAGAATATTCATACCTCTACACATGAAGCTCATTAGCATATCACAATGGAAAATAGTGGATATGAGTTGGTGTATATCCCTAGTGTAATTAAATTTTTTAAAGTATATCACTGAAATAGAAAATGATCATTCTCATATCCCTACTGAAACCCTTTTGAACTACAAACATATTCAGTAATTAGTATAGGAGATTCACTGGTATATTACAAAATTAACATCAGAATAGGAAAGTATTTCTATTCCACCAATAAAATTAGAATATAATCATGTTCAACATGATCGGGTAGATAAGAAAGAGTATGAACACATTATTTCTCCAATCTAGGAGGATCATAAGTATATTCTAGTGAAGGATGAGACACATGATCGGGCTCATATCATTGTTCACAGTGGGGTTCATCCACTTAATTTTATTGTAATTGAAGAATTGGTGAAAATTATTATCGATGAAATTAATTATCATATTCCAAAGAAAAAAATGGTTGGGATCATATTCCCAGTCTAATCTTGGTTCTTCATCATATTCCAGCATTCACCCTACGTAAGCTCATATTCCTACTAGAAATTCCAAATCTTTCCATCATATTTCGACTGTTGGTATGATCAAGGTGAATATTCCAACTCTTATCAATGAAGGAATATATCAAAATCCATAAAAGTTTGAATATAATAGGGTACATGTCTCTTCTCCCATCCCATTGGACTATTGACATATTCTTATAGAGAATGAACATCAGAATCAGGAACATACCCCCGTTTCAACCAAGTTTCATCAACGTATTATTTAAGTCACCCTACGGTGGGATTATATTCCTTAAAAAGGTTTTAAATATTTATATTATACCCTAATAACTTCCCAGTATTGGTTATATATCCCCATAATATTTAAATATAGTCTTCATCATACTCTGATAGCCACCAACCAATGAGCTCATATCGCTATTCAACGCCATATGGATGGTTGACATATCTTGGATATAACATGAGATAATTTTAATTTTCCTACCCTACTCTATGTCAATATCCTTGATAGTATACAATAAAAATTTCTAGCATCCTAAGGATCCAGTGAAACTTTTAATAAATAATGAGGCCATTACAATGTCCTTATTTTTCAAAAATGTACGGACCATTAAATTTTTCTAATAATTCCTTTAAATGGAGAAAATATGATGCCAAAAATATTTAAGGAGGTCTTGGGTGTATTTAGGGACCACTGAAGCATGAATCCCTGAAATATTAAGAAATTACTGGGCCACATGGTATGGATAAACTATTCCCCCCATCCCACACAGTTTCCTTAAACAGTGTGTCTGCAGACATTTGGAACCTAGGGGCTGCATGGTTTGTTTGTATCCATGAAACTAGAGGTGCATAGTCATGCGGCCTGCCAGAAACATTTGGACAATGGGTTTCACATGATTTTCACATAGTTAGATAAATCGTGCACCTAACTGTGTGATGTTCCCCTTAGTTGTAGTGAATGACTTATGGTTGGTACACAGTTTTTCCAATCGTGCAACCAACCATACCCAAGGATAAATGTGGGTGATAATACCATTTGACCCTCTCAAATTATTTAACCTAAAAACTTTTTTCTTCCACATATTTTCTCTAATAGACTCCCTCCTACCATTTTTTGAAGCCTCTCCTCCATTCTTCAAAGGTTTTTAAGCTACCACCGTCATAAAATCTATAATATTCTCATCGTTGGATCCATTTCAAAACTATAGGCATGATCTTTGATCCTATATAATCTATTAAAAGCTATTTGTCACATATATTTCACTATCTTGGTGAAAGATAATTTACACCATTTTCATGTAATTTTACAGTTTCATCAATTTCCTCCAACCTAGATTGATTCAAAGGGTGATATTAGGTGAGTGTTTCTCTATAATGATAAGGTAGGTGGTCTATTTTTTTTACCATCATTTCATTTAATTCTAAACTTTATTCCATTGTGCCACTGACCAGTCTATTTTGGAAATGCCTCCAAAATGTTAATTTAATTAATCCCTGTAGTTTCACACATGTAATATGATCCTTACATTCAATGAATCACCTCAAAGTTGGATTTTAGTTCCATGGACCACCCAAGGGTGTGTTCTACCCCTTATATCCTAATTGCTCCATTTTCTATAAAATTGGCCCAAAAACATTAAGTGTGTAATCACATAATAAATTTATTGAGTGATAAATTTATTGAAATGGGTATGGATCATTATTTTAAACCCTCCACATTTCTATAGATGAATTGTTTGAATTAAAACAATAGGATAGGTGATTAATTCTCATGTCTCGTGTCGTGAATGGGACCTTTTAAAATGTGAATTCCTTGATTAAATGACTCGCATTATATAAATTTATGAACTAAAACAAATGGGACCTATTTATTTACTTATTTTAAATAAAATTCGTTTTTAATGCCTTTATCTTAAATTTGATGGTGGAATAAAGGGTTCCGACTTAAGGACCCCTTAGATGGAATCTCGTGCCTTATATGAGATTTTTTTAATGGTTACTAAACACACTAGGGGTGATATAAACTATGCCTGAGATGGGCTCACCATGTGTTTTCTATTTTTGCCACTTGAAGAGTGACACCAGTTCCCTAGGGGAGACCCCTTGGATTAGATAGATGGCATGAATGGTTTCACCATTCTATGAGAGATACTTGGACCCCTACATGCAATACTAGGTACAAACTCAGAGGTCTAATAGTACTTGACTTCTAATACCAAGCTTGGAGTGATAGATGGGACATCGTCCTTGGTTCACTAAGGATTCACTCATTGTCTTTGGTTATAAATTAAGACCCTCGAGTGATATTTGAAAATTATCTATGGATTTACCTGGATGGGATGAGGTAATCATGTTATATTTCATAAATATGTTTTCAAATTGAATTTAATAAAAGGTACGTGTATGATTTCCAAAAAAGAATTGGTCCCTTGGTGTTGGAAACATAGGTAAAGTCCAGGTCGACCACAGTATAATGTATTTTGTTATTTAATTTATATTTCATTTAAATTATTATGTAACACTACTTATTTTATATTTTATTAAATGGAATGGCTTAGAAACCATGTGTGTCGGCCTACTGAGATTGTATCTCACACCCTTCTTGGGTTCCATTTGGTACCCGAGTAGAAATTAAGGTTTCAGGTGTAGAAAAAGGATATCATAAAGATTTCAATACATGATTTAAATTTATGGGATGGATTTGGGAGTAGAGGACCAACCCAATGCTCGGGATACTATCCATATAAGTTTTTGTGTTTTTTGAATATTTTCTCAGCATGTTGTATATGCTTGTATCTCCTTAACCTACTTTTTCACTTTAATATAGTTAAATTACCTTGACATGATCATCATTACAAGTATCATATTTATATTATTATTCATCTCCCACTTATCATTTTTATGCTTTAATTATTTATTATATAATTTCTGTTTCTATCTATTTTCATTTGATATTCATTATATTTATATTGTTGTGATATACTCTAATCAATGAGGGAATAGTCTCCCCACAGACTTATCCAAGGCCCTAATTATTATTCAAAAGCCTATGGAATTTGGGGACGCATGCTTTAGGTCTTTTGGACAACCAACTGGGGGCACTAATAAGTGGCATTCGGGGTGGGATGATATAAATTGGTATCAGATCTATTTTCCTTTTTGTATTACTATATTGGTTTATACAGGCTAATAGGTTGTAGGAATTTGGTTATGATCCTATACATAGTAGTAGCTACCCCCCATACAAGGGACACTCAAATTTCCTAGGATGGGTAAATATAGATAATTCTTGTGTTGTTACTATTTCATGGATTTCACCATAGGGTGACACGCCTGATTTTTATTATTATTAATGTTGATATTATTTGAATGGTTTGTTTATACCTAGACTAATGATATGAGGTAATATTATAATCATGTATCATACTAGGCACAATATGACTTAAAATTCCATGCATTATTCCATTCCATATCTACCTCTCTGTGTGCATTGCCTGTTATGCATGTGATTATTGTTGTCTGTGCCTTGTTAGTTATGCCATACAGTATACATTAATATTTTATGATGAAATAATTTTTTAAATTGACCAATTATGCCACAATATTTGGTTTTATTTGTGAGTACCAATGGGATATCATCTTATCAAACCACAACAATGGAATGTTACACATGTTGTCTGGTGTAAAGGCCAGGATGCAGTTAGTTGATGAGATAATTTCAATTTATAAAGTGATGGGCCCTTATGAATTAGAGTTTGTTTCACAATTAACTTTAATATGATTCTAATAATCAATTAAATAATAATTAATATAAATTAATCTAAATTAATGAAATATATAAATGAAATGGTTACTTTATAAATAAAATGTGATACCTCAGCCTAAACGGTCCTTAGGAGTGGTTTGTAGTATATATCTTCTATGATCCTTCGTTTGGTGTATCTTCTAACATAGACCAGAATAAAGGAGTAGGTAAAGGGGTTTTATTATTTAGTACTTGGGCCTTGTACCTATCCTCTCCTTACTACTTTCCCTATCTATTAAAAAAAAAATTGAGGCAAGCACATGGAATTTTGTTGATATATTCCACCATGAAAATCTCATGTTGTACACCTGCAAAGTGATTATGATAATACTATAGAAGTGGTGGGACATGATCCACCTATGATAAATCTTATAGTTCCACCTGAGCCACCTCATATAGATCTTTCACTGGGCTTTGATGATCGGTTATGGGAAATATTCCTCTGGTTCATGAAATCAGTGCAAGGTGCTCCTAGACCATCTCCTTATATGGGATAGCTGGCTAGGGTCTTTTAGTAGAAGCATACTCCCATCTTCATGGGGGATGGAAGACCTCAGGTTTATGAGTCTTGGCTGGAGGCTATGGTGTCAATCTTCACGAATATTGATATTCCTATAGAATATAGAGTAAAGCTCATGATCTACATGTTGAGTGACTCTTCCAAGGGTGGGTGGGATGTTCTAACTTAGGTTGGTCAATACAATGTTATGGTTTAGGTAGATTTCAAAATAGCCTTATTTTACTCTTTATTTCCTTAGACCCTGAACAAATCTCATATTCAAAAATTCATGCACCTTTATCAAGGTGACATGTGTGTGATAGAATATTCATCTTGTTCTACTGAATTGCAGAATTCTGCACAGACCTTTACTAGTGATGAGCATACTACTGCATGGTTCTTTGAGGATGGTCTTGATTATTCCATTCACTCTTAGGTGAACATATTGAATTTGACCATTGTTTTAGAGATTATGAACCACACTCTCATCACTAAGATAATCATAAAATAATTAGGTGAATTGGAACGAGGTAGTTAAGCTTCTAGGAAAAGAATTGGTTTATCTAATGGTATGAAGTAACTCTTTAAGGGTACATGTGGGGTAAGCACAAGCTAGGTGGCTCGCATCGATAACATTATGGTGTGCCACCAACACTGAAGGGTTTTCTATAAAAATCCTTATTGTATGAGGATAACAATCCAATTTTGGGATTGTGGAAGGATGGGTCACCTCTATTTCTTCTTCTGGTCCTTTCCTTTAGTTCCAAGAGAAATAGGATCTATTCCCGCACAACCTTCTTGTTCAACATTAGTGACATCGGGTCAGGAAGTAATTTAGTCTTCTACTATTCATTTATGCTGATTATGTTTTACTGGACAAGGTAGTCAAGCTTCAAAGTTCCATCATTAGTAGATTGGACCCACCTAGGCTAGTCACGTAGAATCTGAGGGTCATAGTTCATGCTATATCTATGTTGTTGAACCTGCACCTAAGGATCAAAGTCCATGTCTATCTACAACGAGAAGTATTATTATGGCATCCTTTACTCTAGAATCTACTATAATACCTGAATCTTCCATGATATGTTTTTCTTTGAATAATACAATAGTGTGTGATCTACGCAACACCAAGTTCAAGCGCACCATGACCTATCAAACTAGCCATTTAAAAAGTGGTTATGAATAGTATTAACCAAATTTTTAATTTTATATATACCATATAATTTTAACATTCATATATTATGTTTCTTATATATAATATAAGTACAAATTCAATCATATGAGATAAAAGACGTATTTTTCAAAAAAAAATGCAGTTTTTTCCATCTTTTAATGGAGAACCCTTTTTAAATCCAATATTTGACACTATTATATATTCAATTTGATAAAATTAAATTCTTATTTAGAATAGGGACTTAAAATTTTAGATTATATAAATTTTTGGAACTTTTTTGATAACTTTCATATTTCGATGAATAGTGAAAAATAGTAAATTTTAATTAAAAACAACTTTTTTAATCAAAATAATTTATAGTGTTAAATTATACATTTGAGTGTTTTTAAAGTATAATTAGACTATATTTTTATCATTTAATATAATTTTGTCCATTGGATGTAATTTCACAGTTAAATTTTACATAAACATATGTCAATCTTTTGATAGTTTTTACTTCTTAAAAACCACCTTTTGGTTTCGACAACAGGAATTAACTTTAAAATATTTTCTGAAAATTATTTGATTTCAATTTAGAAAAATGGATTCCATATTTTTAATTAGGAGTTCCAAATTTTTTGAAAAGGTAAATTTTATTTTCAGACCTTATGAATAGTTACTTCAGTAAGTATTTTTTTACCATGGTTAAAGGGTAAATCAGGTAAATAAGAGTAAAAAATATTATTATAATAATATTAAAATTAAACTAACAGATTCCCTAACCCAATTTGATGATACATTCCCTACCATGGTAATACTTGGGTCGATTTTGGGACCTAATGTATCCACTTCGGGGTGATAAGGACATTTTATATTAATTAATTTAAAGTAAAGACAAAAATAACATAAGCATGTAAATTTTAGTAAAACATTTTTTATACAGGGTTATCTAATTGATATATTAGACTATAATTATTCATTTTAAATATAACAATATTTCCTACATCATTATATTTTATTTATATTTTTTTACATAAAATAAATATATTTATTTATGACACAATAATGATGAATTATTTTTCTTATTAATGAAAGAATCAAATAACTGATATTATAAATATTAAAATAAATATAATTTGAAATCTTTAGTTCCATCCACGAATTTTATAGGTGAATATTATATTTTAGTGTTTATTTAATTTATTTTATTTGAAGTAATTATGTTTTTTTGACTTTCACAGAAAACCAAATACTAAATAGTGTCAAAATTGACATAAATGACTTTAAAAAACAAATAATATATTATTTAATTAAATAATAGTCCTAAAAATATGATGTTTATCCAAAGGACTTATATAATAATATATATTTTATTAATGAACCACATTATGTTATCTTTTAATTTTATGGTACGTTTATTAACCATATAATATAAAAATACAAGGAGGCATGGTAAATGTTAAACTATTTAACCAAGAGTTAAATCTAAAATATAAGGTAAATATGATAGACTAAACTTGTATAAAACCTATTGGTTGAGATTATTATGAATTATACCCACATAAGTCTCGAAATAAACTCATTTTGATCCATTAGAAACCAAAAAATTATTTTATAATAAAATAATATTTCAAGATTTTCCTAAAGTGACCCCCACCTCTCTTATAAAAGGGTGATTCCCCTTCTCTCAAAATCACACCTACAAACCATTTTTCTCATCCAAACCATACTATAATATCTTCCAAACTACCCTAAATTAAATTTATAGGCCTTACTTTGATCATAAATCCAACCTACGGATCCATTTTGATCAAATCAAAAGAAAGCACCTAAAGAAGAGGTAATAATTGTGTCACCTCTTTCAATGTTTTTTTCTTCTTCCACTTCCTCTTGATTTGTTGTTTCCATACCAAAATAATATCTTCAGTAACTTCTACATACTATAATGTTATTATAATTATGTTACAACCATTTTCATTATTCTATCCATCCCATTAATGGAAAAGTCACCATACGTGTGTACGTATGGCTTACCGTCTCCACGTCATGGTGTAGTTTGTTATTAAACACTTAATTATTTGGATGGATATAATAATGAGTATATTTGATGTTAAAAATAAATATAAAATGTTAATTATTATGTATATATGATATAACATCCAATTACATATGATTTTACCATCAAAATAATGATATTGTCGCTCATGCGTACGTACGGATTATCAACTCCATGAATGCGATAAGATTCATTTTCCCATCATAACCATTCAAGAATAATTTTCATTTTATGATTAAAAATAATGTTTAGGAACTTAATATAATTATTTATATGAATCAAATACACCCTATTCATAACAAACATGACTTACATAACATATCATTTAAAGGAAAATGAATTAGTTAACACCCAAAACAATGAAACTACTAAAATATTATTAACAATGAAATATTAGAAGATGATATATGATATAATATTTATGTATGTGGTTATTTTATAATTTAATAAAAATTATTAAACTATTATACAGGATGTTAATGTACCATCTACCAAGGAAAAGTAAAAGGTGAGAGTTAATTCTACAATCTCTTCATTATCTGAGGTTCTTTATATGTGAGTATCTACTGGGACATCTTTATAATCCACATCCGTGTTTCTTAAAAACGTATTTCAAAACATTTTTTACTATTTCCTAGACTATTGGTTAAATTAATTTATACCCTTGTTTGACTTTTTATAAAATTTTGTAAAGGAATCTTTCTGTCATTTTCCAAACAAGGTTATTTATGACCTTTTCGACAAAATCAAGGAAAGAATTTTTTTTTAACTAATACAGTGAGTGTGCCTATTTTTCGCTATTATAAAACCTTAGAAGCTTACCTTGCAATATTAAAATAATACTTTAAAAATAAATGTTTTCTTTTATAATTATGTGACTTTTAAATTATTTCAAAATAGAAAGAGATATTTCTCTCAAATATTTTTTATTTCATCTTTGTCAACATCCTTTTATGGAATTTACACTTGTTTGAAGTTGATTTATTATTATACAATATTCCATATTGTATGGAAGGTTTTGTGATATGTTTGATTATGGATGCATTATTTTTATACCATTCATGGTTTATGGTTAACGTATTAACATTTTTTATGATAGTTTTAATAAGAATGTTTGTGTTATTTTTCAACCTTTTCATATGAGAAATGACATGGACTTAGTATGGACGGGTGGAGCCCGCTATAGCTCCTCGATGCATCGGTTGCTCTAATGAGACAAACTAGTGTCTTGACACAAGGACTTGAAAAAAAAAATTTATTCTTGGAATGAGGCCTTGACTATGTGGTTATGATGTCCGATATTATGCATTCCATCATTATGAAATTAGATTTTCATATTACATGTGATTATTTGACTTGTAAAATATCTTTGTGAATAAGTAATCGGCATTATTTGATTTATATTTTCCATATTAATCTGAAGTTTAAGTTTAAAAAGATTTTTTTTAGTCTTATACATTGCCTTAAATGTTTATTATTATTTATTAAAGTTTCTCCTATATTTTTATCCTTACTGAGCATCTGATCTCACCCCTTTCTATGTTTTATATAATGTAATGTAATACTTATATTTCTATCTAGTACTTACATGTCTACTGAACTAATAGGTCTTTTGAGACATGATCTTTTGTGATCATGCGAGTTTTATGTATTAATGCACTGAATCTAGGTAACTAGGTTCGGGGCGATACAGTTGGTATCATACGAATTTTAGTAAAAACCATGGAAGATAGATATAGAAAAACTCTGATTAGAGAACATTACCCTAATATAGACTTTGAGGATTAGTATAGAAGATATTTCTAGAATTTTGGTAATGTAGATATTTTGTGTATTTTCCACGAAACACATCCCTATATGGATACGAGCAGGTAGAGGCAGCTCTAGCACAGATGTACCTAGGTGTGAAAACTTTAACAAGGAGTTTCGGGTTTGACCCGAGGTATCCAGGTACATGAGAAAGAGCCTTTATATACATTTGGTTATGACACTCCTAAGGATATGCTTAAGAAAATTCATGTTTTCTTTAAAAACCATGATGAAGGATTTATGAGTAAATATGCCAGTAAAGAAACCATTTTTATGATTATGAGACCATATGTGAGAAAATATTCAATTAATGTTGAGAATTTTTCTAGTTTTTGGATTATACAATATGATATGATCTAACCTAGTGTATGTAATCATTTATAAATGGTTCCCATTACAAATAATGAGAACTCCAGCAATACGCATGATCCAAAGGTTCAAAAGTATCATATCTTTCCTGGTCTTAAGATAGCATTTAGAAGAGAAATAGTCTCTAATGTTTTCTCATCATATGATGAAATCATATCATGTATTAATAATATAAGTAATGAATTCTATGAGTCCCATGGATTTGAAGGAAAATAAGAGAATAAAAGGATGGTAGAGAAAAATATAGATAAATGGAATAAGGGAAAGAAGTATTTTCCCACATGTGATAACTGTGGAAATAATCATCTTGATAAATGATTGAAGGCAATTAGAGTTTGTTATAAGTTTGGAGAAAAAGGACACAATTTTCATGATTACAAGGGTAAGAAAAAAGTTCCAAATGTAAAATACTTCATCTACAAGGAGTTGGGTCACTAAAAAAATCAATGTCCCCGTCATCAATGTATATTCCAAATGATGATGTTGGATAATAATCATGTTTTGATACTACTGCAGATGAAGAGGAATGATTAGTGTTCTTATGTTGTTATTAAATAATTGTTTCATTTGAGTATTTTATTAATGACGTACAAGTTATAAGAATTTTAGAGAATATAAGGATTGTACTGCAGTACAATTTCATTAAGGATTTGAGGTTGTATGATACCGTGTAAAGTGACAGAGTTTCAATTTAAACATTTTGGAAAATATATGATTGGGGGAAATATAACCCTTAACATGTTTCTGAAACTGAGATAATGATTTCGTAATAAGAGATAATTGATTCGGATAAAGTATATTGGATATTATTTACATCCTTGGAATGGATGAATGGTTTGTTTAAAAAGTTATTTATACCATCATTATTGGGAGGTTACAACATTTTTGGATATAAGGATTATATACAGTATTCTATGTCTTAAAGAAGAAATAAATAAGTACATGCATATTCAAATAAGGTTTTATGTCAATTTAGGGTGTTACCAGGTTTTAAGAGAATACATTATGAAGGTATTCACATGTTATTACATGGAAAAAGAGATCTTCATTATGTTTACCTGACTTATAAATTTTGGATTGTGAGTTTGGATAGAAGTATTTTGGATTAGTCTAAAGGTTGGTATAGATTAAGTTGAACATTGGATACTATTGTTTAATGTTAAAACATTACTTATGATTATTTTTAGATTGTTGTAAAAAGGAAAACCCAGAGTTCGGGTGATAACCCGTCGTGTCCAGTGGTCTTTCCCAAATATACCCAAGTTTTTAGGGTTAAGTGGTCTCATGTAGTTTAGATTGGGTCGTTGAATCCTCAGAGACCTAAGAAGTAACCTATGGACACGTACATTCTATGGATTGTTTTTGGATATTAAGTGGAAAACATGGGATAATATTAGTTGGGTTTAAGTTAATTCTAAGATACTTAAGTGGTTTCAATTTAAAATAAGGAGTTGATCCTAGTTTATCACATGAGGTGGATTAGATGCATTCCTTTTTCAACTATTTCAATTTCTTATATTTGATATGAGTTCATTTAAGAAGATCAAACAACATCATTACTTACTGGTTTAATACCTAAAAAATTTAATACTAATCACCTATACATTTGAAGGATCGATGTTTAGAGAAATTAAAGGTAAAGGATCGTATTATCACTTGGATTGTGTGGCCCTAAATTCAACAAGGTTGAAGAAGTTTGAAGATCTTCAAACAATATTTTCTATTAAAATAAGTGACTAAAAATTAATGGAGTAGAAAATAACATCCAATATAGCCCCTTGATAATCCACTGAATCAACCCATAAAATGGTTAGCTCTCCATTGACGACATGTTCTCAATGAAAGTATAAAGTAGACTTATGTGGGTGGAATTGAAGAAGTAAAAACAACAAAATAACGATCACCCCACCGTTGTGTGATAAACTTCACAAGGTATGGTGTGAATAAATTCACACCATGAGGAAACAATATCAATGTGATTTGGAGAAGAACATAATAAGTAGAATGGACTAACTTTTATTAATAAATTAAGGTGAATTGAACAACTTACATGAGAAAGAAATGTGATTACAAACACAAAGTGGCAGCATAACACTACAATGAAACCAAGTACAAAATATGATAAATTCCTCCCAAACCGCTAAATTAAATAGGAATTTTGGGAGTCTTAGTTAGATCCCCCATCTTTACATGTCTCCTCAATTAATGGTGGTAGGCCTAGGGTGGTGGAAAGTAAGGGAGAGGAGACTTTTACACCCTTGACCCGAAGTTGCAGCGAGCTTGAATCCACTAAACATATGAGCCTAAATGTCCTTCTAGATGGCCGAATTTGAGTGGTCTACAGAATAAAACCACGAATTTCCAGATTTATACTATCTCTATGTAAACTTTCAGCCAAATAGACTTTGTGGATGTCGAGATATGATTAAATTGTTAGGCTGCTTTTCTGGGCCACATAATATAGTGCAGAATTTTATCTCCAAATTGGGCCACCAGTAACTCCATTAAAACATCATAATTATCTTTAGCCATAGTTTAATTAAATTTTACCCATGATTTCCTCTATCTTCAGTTCAATTTTAATAATTATTGGGCTTGTATATTGGATTATACAGTATTTTTATTGGGATTGTGTCTTGTTCACTTCACCCAAAATGTTTTTTGTTCAAGGGAGACTTTGGTGGTCTTCCAATATGAATCTTCAAGTACTCAAAAAGTATGAATTGTTACCAATCTAATGATAAACCTGAAGATTAAATATTAAAATAAAATCAATATCATTGAGTACTTTAAATGATATTAAAAAATTTACCATGTAATAGTGCATTTTAAGAAGTAATTACAATTATAATATGACATAATGTTCAAAGTGTAAAATGAAATAAAATTGTGTTTATAAATAATAAAGCCCATGAATATTATATAAATTAACAATGAATATTAACCTCATTCCGTAGATAATCACCCCCCCCCCCAACTTGAGTTTTTCTAGTCCCGAGCAAAATATATCTCAAAAATGTGAAATGTGAATTCCCTTTTCCAAAAACATTTTAATATATAATGATCACAGAAAACCATTATATCAAAAAACTGTGAAACACATTTAAATATTTTAATACAAGATAGTTTCCTAAGCAGATCCCAATCCCAAGTTTATTCCATTGTTTGAATTCATCACCATATTTCATTCAATATCAATTAAGTATTAGGATGTGTTATGTATCACAATATACATTGGGGTCCATCTTTATTAAAGGGGGAAATGATGGAAGCTCTAGGTGGAATTAAATTTCAATATTAATATGAGTATTCATTTTTTTTATTTTTTTATTTTTTTTTTCAATTTTTCCATGGTAATTTAAATTGCACTCAATCGAGCCAACCCATGTTGCAAGACATTACCGTTAACTCCTAGGCTCATATACCTTAGGGAACCAAGTGAAGCCCACATACTCGAGAATCATCTTGAGTTAAATCAATCAAAAACAATTTAAAATTACCAAAAATAGAGATACAATTACTACCTTTGGGCCAAACAACTATCGAGTCACGATCCCCAAGTTCCAAAAGCCACATATTAGGTCATTTCGTTGCTCTACATGCAAATTTATTGTTTATTTTATTTTATTTTATTTTTTTGATTTTTTTGAATACTCATATTAAAACTAAAATGATCACAAAACCTATGATATTTATTTGGGGGACCCCATGAACTAAAACTAATACCCCACTATCCAAAGGAAGTGCGTTGTGATCTTTTTTTATTTGGATGAAAATATAAAGGATGAAATTTCACATTAGACAGTCACACATTCCAAAAATCGAAGATCATAAAATTATAAATAGATTAATATCAAAATTAGGTAATGACAAATTATTTGATATTCAGTTTCAAAGTTCTAAATGTGTATTATCATGTTCAAAGTTAAATTAATATTTCCTTCCATTTACACACATTTTTTTCAAATCATTTTTTTTTCACAAAAAGGAATTTTTTTTTATTTCATCTCCCCCAAATTAAAATAACATTGTCCCCATTGTTTCAAGAAAATAAAATTTATAATGGGTAGGGGTAGATAATGGGAGATCAAAAAGGCAATTTAAAACAAGGATCATCGAATGAAGTCACCTGGTGGATGTAGTTTAAGTTCGTGCTACTCCAATTTAGTCCTTTGATATCCATTTTACTCGTAGAGTTCCATTGTAGAAAAAGGAAAAAAATAAACAAACAAAACAATATATATATATAATAAAAAAAATTAAAATATAAGTATATATACAAAAATTATAGAATAAGGAATCACTATAAGTTGTAGGTCAGTGGTAAGTGCGCGCCCCTGCCTCCCTTCGGTCCCAAGTTCGAGTCCTCGTGGCTTCGTCGGTTGTGATGGGGTTCTCCCCATGACCTACGACGCCTCCTTTTAATTTTTTTAATTATTATTATATAATTTTTTTGTATTTTTATTTTAATCTATAAACACATTAAAATAAAAATAAACCGATGATACATTGTCTTCTTTTTAAATTTATGGATAAGATATTACTCAAGGATCACACCACGTGACATGGATGAAAATGACGCTCTGCTTTCATACTCATCCATAATCATAATAGAAGAATAGGTCAACAATATATTTTTTTGTTTTTTTAATATATAAATAATTCATTAGTCCTATTTGACAAATAAAGATGATTAAAAAAAATTAGAAACATCAAAACCGTGGGTTGCATCCCATGCAACGCTTTTATTTAACATCGTTAACTAGACATGAACCCCCTAACTTACCCAATACCAGTTTTCAACATTTTAAGGACCCCATATTTCTCCACATCCACTATATTGATAATTATTCTTTGTTTATAATTTTTTTCATGTATAAAACTATGTTTTACAATAAGTGGGAAAATCCAAGGAATATCAGAAATGGTTGATCTAGTTTCCTTTTTAGTCTTGCCTACGACACCAATGATCATTCTAACTTTTTTTGTTTCAATAGAAGAATAAATTCAAACTGAAAGGTCATGGTTATACCTAATGAAAGGATACTTGGGTGGGGATGGAAGGATAAAAATTTTGAGCTTGGGTTGGATATGACATTTAGACACAGGTTGAGATTTTGAATCCAACTCAGTTTCATTTTCCAAATTTCTAAAAAGAATTGGTTCCTTTTTAATAGAAGATTAAACCACAAAATTATAAAAATCAATGTCAATAATGGGTATGGACTTGAAGTTTGGGATTTATCCCAATGTTTCAATGATTACTGTTTCTAAAAAATATTCATTGGATCTATAATAGGGAAACTCAATCCATGAAGTCAAATTTACCTCTTGTGAATACATGAAATCAATTTCCTCTTGATTTAAATACCCTTCAACAATTTCTTGATTCACTTCCCTGATCCCAAATACAAAGGTTTTTTCTTTAATAAATTCATGAGATTTTTCTTGGAAACTAGATACTCCGTATAAGGTTATGGATGGGACAGTCGGTGTAGGGATGAGTTCCTCACAAGTATTAATGCATTGTGGTTCTAATCTCAAAGATGAAACCTCAGAATTAATTATCTTTATTTGATTACACAATTTTTCAATCAATGTTTGAGGAATAAAATTTTTATCATGTTGAACATCATGGAATTCTCCAATATTGACCTCTTTAACCATCCCTACGAGGGCTGAAAATGTTTCCTTTAAGCCGTCATCATTTAAATGATTGTGCATATCACCGAGTGTGGGGTGATTATTCAAGGATTGATAATAGAAATTAACTAAGTTAGGGTATTCCCAATAATTATATCCAATTTTATTCCAACATGGGTTTATGATAGGGTAATGTTAAAGATACTCCATTGGAGTAGACTAAAACCAGGATTTGATATTCTTAGAACACCCAAACAGAAAGGTGAAAAGATAAGATGAATGGGGGTGAGAATAGAAAACTTGGGGTGAGAAAAGGATTATAGTGTCTAAGATAACATACTTAGGTCCCTGGAAAAGGCACCAAAAATTTTTATCGTCCAAATTTACCCACGTTTTTAGGGTTAATAGGTCACTTGTAGTTTATCTTGGGTTGTCGAATCCTCAAAGACCTAAGAAGTAACCTATAGACACGTACATTATACGGATTGTTTTTTGCAATGATATGGCTAAAATGGGATGATATTAGATGAGTTTAAGTGAATTCTAAGATACTTAAGTGAATTACATTTAAAATAATGTGTTTATCCTAGTTTATCACTTGGGGCAGATTAGATGCATTCCTTTTTTAACTATTTCAATTTTTTATTTCTGATATGGGTTCATTTAAGAAGGTTAAACAACATCATCACATACTGGTTTAATACCTAAACAATTTAATACTAATCACCTATACACTCAAAGGATTAATGTTTTGATCACTTCAAGGTAAAGGATCTCATTAGCACTTGATGTGTGTGGCCTTAAATTCAACAAGGATGAATGGGTTTAATGATCTTCAAACAAAATTCTCAATTAAAAGAAGAGATTAAAAATTAATGGAGATAGAAATAACATCTAATCCATCACCTTTATACTCCACTTGATCAACACATAAAATTTTTATCCCTTCATTGATGACATGTTCTCAATGGAAGCAGAAAGTAGACTTATAAGGGTGGAATTAAAGAAGTAAAAACAACAAAATAACGATAACTCCACCATTGTGTGATAAACTTCACAACATATGGTGTCAATAAATTCACACCATGAGGCAAAGGTATCAACGTGATATGGAGAATAGCAGAATAAGAGAAAAGGAAGAACTTTTATTAAGAAACTAAGGTGAATTGGACAACATACATGAGAAAGAAATGCGTTTACAAACACAAAGCGGCAACATAACACTACAATGAAACCAAGAACAAAAGATGATAAAATCATCTAAAAACACAGCCATAAATAGGAATTTTTGGAGCCTTAGGTCGAGCCCCCATATTTACATATCTCTTTAATTAATTTTGGTAGGCCTAGGGTGGTGTAAAGTTAGGGACATGAGACTTTTACACCCTTGACTCGAAGTTGCAGCCAGTTTGCATCCACCGAACAGAGGTACCTAAATGTATTTCTAGATGACCGAATATGAGTGGAACACAAAATAAAAACAATTAATCTCCGGATGTATACTATCTATCTATAAACTTTAATCCCAAAAGAAGTTGTGGTTTTTGAGATATGATTAAATTGGTGGGATGTTTTTCTGGGCCGCAGAATCTGGCCCAGAATTTTATTTCCAAATTGGGCCGCCAGTAATTCCATTCAAAAATCATAATTATCTTTGGAAACTGTTTAATGAAATGTTACAAATTATTTCCTCTATATTCAGTTAAATTTTCAGAATTATTGGTTTTGATATTGGTCTATACAATAGTATTATTGGGATGATGTCCAGTTCACATCATCCAGAATGTTGTTTGTTTAAGGCCAACTGTGGTGCTCTTCCAATATGAATATTTGAGTAGTCCAAAAGTATGAATTGTTACCAATGTAATGAAAATACTAAGAATAAAATATAAAAATAAAATCAAGATCATTGGATACTTTAAATAATGTTAAAAATGTACCATGTAATGGTGCAGTTTAAGAAGGAATTACAATTATAATATGAAATAATTTTCAAAGTGTAAAATGCACTAAAATGGTGTTTATAAATAATAAAGAACATGAATATTATATATAATAACAATAAATATTAGCCTCATTCTATGTCTAATCATCTGGAAAATCTGCGAGACTTAAACCCGACACTGAAAGGAGATAAGGTTGCGTCACCTACCATTGGGATACATAGTGTCCTGGTTTGTATAATGTAGTTTTTTTAAATGGTCTGATAGATGAATTATAAATTATTATTATTTTAACCCTATATGACTAGGATAAATATAATATTTCTAAGTTCTATGATGAGCCTTTGTTAGAAATTAGATAAAGGATGTGATTCTATTTTTCAAGTATTTTTTTTCTTATTCTATAATGAAATTAATTCTTACACATTAGGGAAAGGATCTCAACACCATAAATGTGTTATCCTAATACCTTATGTTTTGTTGAACTGATGATATTTTAAATCATCATGGATTTATGGCTTTGAGGCCCTAAATGTTCCATTGAATTATTTGTGATTGATGACCTCAATTACTCCATATAAATATTAAATTTTTTTCTCCAATTATAATTTCCACCAATATTCTCTTATTTGAAATCTTAATTTGGTAGTGACTTTTTTATTTCCCTTTCCCACTTATTAAGACTAAATTTTATTAACCCTATTTTCGATGTGGTTTTAAAAAAAGTTATTTTCTATTTTCAACCATTTATTTTCGAAAAACAATTTCAAATTGTGGGGATGTAATTTATTAAAGGAGGGAAGAATGTAACACCCCAAGCTTCAACGATATTTTTCTCTTTTAATAATACAACAATGTGCGATGTACACAACACTGAGATCAAGCTCACCATGACCTATCAAACTAGCCTTTTAAAAAAAGGTTATGATTAGTATTAACCACATTTTTTATTTTATACATCCCATATAATTTTAACATTCCTATATTATGTTTCTTATATATAATATAAGGAAAAATTCAACTTTATGAGATAAAATAAGTATTTTTCAAAAAGCACAGTTTTTCCACCTTTTAATGGCGAACCCTTTTTAAATCCAATATTCGAAACTTTTATATATTCAATTTTATGAAATTAAATTATTCTTTAGAAGAGGTTTTTTGGATAAATTTTGGGAACTTTTTTAATAACTTTCATATTTTGATGAATAGTTTAAATACTAAATTTTCATTAAAAAAACCTTTTTAATCAAAAATAATTTATAGTGTTAAATTATACATTTGAGTGGTTTTAAAGCATCATTATATTATATTTTTATCATTCAATATAATATAGGTCAATGAATATAATATCAATGTGTTTTTTTATGTGAATGTGACTTGTCAGGGTTGATTTAAGGTATTTGTTTTTGAAGTAATCAAGTTTTTTTGACTGTCACAACAAACCAAATACTAAATAGTGCAAAATTGACATAAATGTGTTTTTAAAATAAATACTATATTATTAAATTATATAATAGTTCTAATAATATAAGGTTCAGCCAAAGGACTTATATAATAATAGATATGTCATTAATTAACCACTTGAGGTTTTCTTGGAATTTTATAGCAAATTTATTTACCATATAATATAAAACTACAAGGTGACATTGTAAATGTTAAACTATTTAACCAAGAGGTAAATATAAAAGATAAGATTAATATAGTAGCCTTAACTATACTAAAACATATTGGTTGAGAGTTTTTCAACCCATAACCACCTAAGTATCGAAATAAATTCATTTTGAGCCATTAGAAACCGAATTTTATTTTATTATTAAATAATATTTCAAGATTTTCCTAAAGTGGCCCTCACCTCTCTTATAAAATGGTACTTCCCCTTCTCTCAAAATCACACCTCCAAAGCCATTTGGCTCACCCAAAACCTACTCAAATATCCTCCCAACTACCCTCAGTTTTTCCTAGATGCCTTACATTGATTATAAATAAAACCTATGGAGCCCTTTTTATTAAATCAAAAGGAATCACCCAAAGAAGAGATAATAATTTCATCACCTCTTTCAATGTTCTTTTCTTCTTCCACTTACTCTTCATTGTTGTTTCCATAACAAAAAAATAAATCAAGTATCTATTACATACTATGATGTTATTATAAATATGGTACAACCATATTCATTATTCTATCCATCCTATGAATGAAAAAGTCACCATACGTGCGTACGTAAGGCTTACCGTCTCCACGCCATGGTGTAGTTTTTTATTCAACACTTAATTATTTGGATGGGTATAATAATGAGTATATTTGATTTTAATTATAAATATAAAATTTTAATGATTCTGTATATATGATATACCATCCAATCACATATTATTTTACCATCAAAAGAATGATATTATCGCTCGGGCGTACGTACGGATTACCGTCTCCACGAATGCGATATGATTCAATTTCCCATCTTAACCATTCAAGAATAATTTTAATTTTATGTATAAAAATAATGTTTAGTAACTTAATATCATTCTAGATAAGAATAAAATACATCATATCCATAACAAATATCACTTATGTAACAAAAACATATAAAGTAAAACGAATCAGTTAACACCTGAAATAATGATACTACTAAAATATTATTAACAAAGCAATATTAGAAGATGATATATGATATCATATTTATGTATGTGGTTCTTGTATATTTTAATAACAATGATTTAACTTTTATACAGGAGGTTAACGTAACCTCTACCAAGGTAAAGTACAAGGTAAGGGTTAATTCTACAATCTCTTCATTATCTGAGGTTGTTTATATGTGAGTATCTACTGGGACCACTTTATCATCCACATCTGTGTTTCTTAAAAATTTATTTAAAATATTTTTTACTATTTCTTAGACTATGGGATAAAGTCATTTATACCCTTTTTTGACTTTTTATAAAAATTTTCTAAAGGAATATTTCTGTCATTTCCCAAAAAAGTTCCTTTACGAACTTTTCGAAAAAATTAAGGAAAGAATGTGTTTTTAACTTATACAGTGAGTGTAGCTATTTTCCACCGTTATAACATCTTCAAATATTCCCTTATAATATTATAAGAATATTTTCAAAATAAATTTTTTCTTTTATAATTTTGTGACTTTTAAATTATTTCAAAATAGAATGATATATTTCTCTCAAATAGTTTTGATTTCATCTATGTCAACATTCTTTGATGGATTTTACAATTGTTTGAAGTTGATTTATTATGATGTAATATTACATATTCTATTGAAGGTTTTGTGATATGTTTGACTATAGATGTGTTATTTTTATATCATTCATGTTTTATGGTTAACGTAATAAATTTTTTGTATTCTAGTTCTAATACGATTGTTTATATTATGATTGAAACTTTTCATATGAGGAATTAATTGGACTTAGTAATTTATGGGTGGAGCCTGCTATAGCTCCTCGATGCATCGGTAGGTCTCACGAGACAAACTAGTTTCTTGTCACAAGGCCTTGAAAAAAATATTATTTTTAGTCTTGGAACAAGGCCTTGACTATGTGGTTTTGATATCTGACATTATGCATTCCATCATTATGAAATTAGCTATTGATATTACATGTGATTATTCTACTAGAAGAATGTTCATGTGAATAAGTAAATTTCATTATTTGATTTATATTTTCCATAGTATGATAAATTTTATGTTTAAAATTCTTGTGTTTTAGTCTTATACATTGCATTAAATTTTTATGCTTATTTATGAAAGTTTCCGCTATATTGTTATCCTTACTAAGCATCTGAGGTCACCTTTTTTTTAAATAATGTAATTTAAAACTTATGCATGTATCTATTACATCCAAGGATACTAAACTAATTGGTCTTTTGATAATTGATCTCTTTTGATCATGACAATGTTATGTTATAATGCACCGATTATGGGTAACTAGGGTCGTGCGTTACATATACCTTATTTGATATAGGTGCATCACACTCCTTTCCATTTTCCACAACCATGGGAAGTCTTGGATTAATAATAGGGTACTCCAGTGGTGTTATGACCCTTGAAATGTCATTAGGAGTTCGAGTAGAGGATATATGCTAGTGAAAGTAGTGCCCCCTTGAGATATGTGGATGTTGTTTCCTGTAGAGTTTCTTCTTCCTTGAGATGGCCGGTTTCAACATCATTATAATTATGGAATTCCTTATACCTTATCGAGACCAGGAGGATTACTATCATCATATATTATCATTCACATCACCTAAGCGAATCACATATATCTATAAGGGTGAATGGGATCTCATGCAATCAAGCTGGACTCAAGAATGATCGGTTGGGTGGGATTATAGCCTAGATGTTCAGTCACTTTATTAGCTAGTAGTGATTACAACACATTGAATTCCCTCTTGTAGTGGATCACTTTAGGGATTTCTTCCCCAATTATTTCTCCATCTAACCTCTTTAGATGGATATTGAGTTCACTATAGAGCTAGTTCTAGGTGCAACACCAGTGTTTATTCCTCCATATTGGATTGAACCTACAGAGGTCTAAGAACTCAAGAAATATCATGAAGTCTTAGAGGCAAAAAAAATTATCTGAACCAATACATCACCATGGGGTTCTAATGTCCTTTTCGCTTAAAAATAGGATGGTACCCTTATATTTTGTGTATATTACCACTTAATGATCCATCTCACAGTGATGAACCAATATTTGTTTCCTTAGATAAAAGGCCACTCTGACCAGCTTTGAGGAGCAATAGTTTTCTCCATTATAGATTTGAGGACTGGCTACCATCAATTTCTTGTGAGAAAAACTGACATACAATGTACAGAGTTCTAGAGAAGGTAAAACTTATATAAGTATTTGGTTATGACTTTCGGTCTGCCGAACATGTCAGAAGTCTTTATAGATCTAATGAATCAGGTTTTCCACCCATACCATGATTCATTTTGTGGTTATATTTGTAGATGAAATATTTGTGTATTCACAAACCAGATACAAGAATGAAAATCATCTTGATATCATGTTTTGTATATAATGTGAGCACCAACTATATGTTAAGATCACTAAATTCCACTTTTTATCAGTAAGGTTAAATTCATGGGTCATGTAATGTTAGAGGTTGGTGTATTTATTGACCCTGATAAGGTGAGAACCATGGTATACATGGATAATCCCAAGAATGTTTTATATATATGTAGTTTTTTAGGACTAGTTTGATGATATAGGTGATTCATCTAGGATTTCTCATGCCTGGATGCACCGCTTATGAGGTTGACCAAGAAGGGTGTGAAATTCAACAAGACTTAATCTTGGGAAACATATCACTTTACCAAAGATCATTATTCTTCCTAATCTGAGAAAAAGTTATACCATCTATTGTGATGTTTTTGGAATTACACTGGGTGAATTCTTGATGTAAGGTGATTGAGGTGTGGCATATAGATCCTTTCAGTAAATAACTCATGACCAGAACTATCTTACACATGACCTTGAGCTAGAAGTTGTGTTTTATTCACTATGTTTTTGAAGGCATTACTTTTTTGGTGAGAAGTTATTTATTTAGACTCATCATAAAAGTCTCAAATATATCTCAACTTAGTGATACATGAATATGAGGTAGCATAGGTCGGTGGAATACTTATAGTTGTTCAAATTTGATCTTTCTTATACATACGAGAAAGGTAAAGTTGTGGTGGACACCTTGAGTTGGAAGACACAGACGGAAGACATAAAATAGTCTAGCAGTGAGTGGAAATTGATGGATTTATTCTCTGAGATTCATATAGAGGTTCATTTGAAGCATGGGAAACCACTCTTAGAAAATCTAGAAGTGACATCCTTTCTTATAGAGCGGGTTTATAAGAGGCATATATCAGACTCTGAGGGCCTTGTTTTGAGAGTGATCGTCACAAGAGATAACCCAACAACTAGATCGGTTTTTTATGGTAGTGAGGCCTTACTTTTCTCTAGCTTTGTATGGGTGCCTATGGATATATGGGAAGAGATGATGAGGTAATCACATGCCTCTGTATGGGAAGGTTATCTTGGTATTAATAAAATTTACAGAGACATGAATCATCATTATTGGTGGCCATTTATGAAGATACATATTTTTGGATTCATCACTCTATACTCCACTAGTCAATAGGTGAAGGCAGATCATTAGGGAAATTATGAACTTCATCTACCTCTCTATATTTTTGAGTGGAAATGTAACAATGTCATCATGGAATTTATGATGATATTTTCAAGATCCCATTTAGGTGGTGATGAAAAATGTGTGATCGTCGAAAGTTTGACAATGTTTTGTCACTTTATACCGATCTTAGAGACCTTCTCTATCAATGAGCTTGGATGTATTTATAATTGATATATATTTTGACTTCATAGAAAACCCCATTATATCATTTTAGACCAGGATGTCTATTTTACTTCATGATTTTTGAAATGGTTGAAAAAGGAATTGGGTTCAAAGGTTCTTTTGAGTACAATATGTTACCGTCAAACCAAAGGGAAATCTGAGTGGACAGTTCAGGTGTTAGAGGATATGATATGGGTATGTATCCCTGATTTTGGAGGTTTGTGGAAAATCATATTCTTATAGTTGATCATTCATACAAAAACAATTTGAATGAAAAAATATAGATGTATCCATATGAGGCCCTTTATGATATTTCATGTTGTTCACCTCTATACTGGCTTGAGGCAGTTGATGTCGCTCTACTGGGTCCTCATCTAGTTCAGCAGATTTCATAGCAAGTCTAACTAATTCCGAAGCATATAGATACAATAGAGTCAGAGAAGAATTATTATACCTATATTCAATGTAGTCCTCTATATTTCAAGCTGGGACATCAACTATTTCTATCTGTGTCACCTAGATTGGTTCATAGACGAATTAAAAGAGGGGGAAAGTTATCACCTCAGTATGTTGGGCCTTTCAAGTTAGTGGAGAGAGTTAGGTCATAGCCTATCGATTACTATTACCTCAGAGGTACCATGAATTTCATGGTTTCTTCCACATATCTTAGCTTCAACAATATCCTAATGACCCATCTCATTTTTTTGATGATGATGATATTGAGTTAGAGGTGGATGCATCCTTTGAGTAGAATTTGATGTGTATCATTGATAGCAGCATGAAGGTTCTCTAAGGAAGGTTAGTTCCTCAGGTATGGGTGCTTTGGAAATATGGATTTATATAGGATGCGACCTAGGAGAAGGAGGAAATTGTATGTTTTCACTATATGTTACTCTTCTCTAATGGCATTCCACTACCCTTATAAGGGAAACATAGGGATGATTTTTCTTAAGGAAGGGAGGTTGTAACATCATGCCTTTTCATAAAGGTAAGGACTGTTATTTTTTTGTTCTAATTTCTATAAATATATATAAATATGATTCATGAAATGATTAATGGGGTATTGGGTGTGTCTAGGGCTCATTCTGTGCTCGTAGCCCCAAAATGGGATGAAAAGACTTTGCCTCATGGTTTGGAGAAACCGTACAGGCCAGCACGCTTAGTTTCCCTAAACTGTTCAGCTACAGACAATGGAAACCTGGGATCCATAGGGTAAGTCTACAATTTTGTGACCTAAGGGTAATGGTCATGAAACCCACATAAATTTTTTATACATTGGGTTTCACATGGTTTACACACATTTAGATAAATTGTGCACCTAACCATGCAATGTACCCCTTATTAGTAGTTAATGGCGCACGGTTGGTGCATGGTTTGGAAAGTTCTGAGGCTAAACAATTTTTAGGGATAAATTTTGGTGAAATTACCATTTTAAAACTCTTAAATGATTTAACTAAAATAATTATTTCTTCCAACTTTTTTCTTCAGTGGGATTACTCCTCCCACGTGCAAGAAGCATATCCTCCCTTATTCATAGGTTTTGAGCTCCCTCCTCTATACGATCTCTGAATTTCTCATAACTGGATCCATTAGAAAAAAATTGGTAAGCTCTTCTATTCTCTCAAATTTATTTCAAGTTCTTCATTCCATCAATTGTGTTATATTGGTGCAAGATCATTTACCCCATTTTTAGGTAATATGATAGTTTCTTAAATTTCTTCCAAACTATCTCAAATCATAGGGTGGTATTGGATGAGATAAGCTCTACGAGGATAATGTATGTGTTCTAGGATTTTCCTCATCATTTCATTATATTATATAATTTGTATCATTGTGATTCTCATTGGGCCATTCCATTAATGCCTCAAAAAATGTTAATTAAATTAATCTAAGTGTATTAAAACGTTTAATATGATCCTAAATAGAAAATAATCACCTTTGAGGGTGATTTCTTGGGCATAGACCACCCCAATACTATGTTCTACCCATTATAGCCTAATTTCCCCTTTTCCTTAAAATTTCTCAGACACCATTAAGTGTGTCATCACAAAATAAATGTCTTCAGTGAAAAATTGATTGAAATTGGTAAGGATACATTTTCTTAAACCCTCTACCATTCCTTAGATGAAATTGTTGAATAAAAATGGGGTAAGTACTTAATTCGCATGTCTAATTCCATGAATGATCCCTTTTAAAATGTGAATTCGTTGATTGCATGAATTATGATATAACTTTTGGAGTAAAAGGAAATGGGCCCTCTTTCTTGAATTTTTATAAACTAAACAATTGTTTAATTCCTTTATCTTAGAGTCAAGGTTGAAATAAGGGATTCCAACTTTAGGAACCCTAGGAAGGAATATCACTCCTTCAGGTGATATTTTTATCGTTAGTAAACATGTTGGGGGTGATATCATCTATTCCTGAGATTGTATCATTGTATGTTATCTATTATTTCCTCCACACGAGTGGCACCAGTTCCCTAGGGGAGACCCCTTGGATAGTCTTGATGGGATGAATAGTTATATTATTCCTCAAGAGAGACTCAGGGCCCTCTTTGCGATACTATGTATAGACTCAGAGGTCTTTTAGTTATGAACTTCTCATACCAAGATTAGGGTGACACATGGGACATCATCCTTAGGTCATCATGGATGGAATCCTTGTATTTTGTTATAAAAGAAGCCTCAAAACCAATACTTGGAAAGTCTCTATGGATTCCATCGATGGGCTTAGGGTGTCTCATTATATTTCATAAAGAGGTTTTCAAATTGAATTTAATAATATTTAAATGTATGTTTTTCAAAATATAATTGATCCATTGGTGTTGGAAACATGGGGACAGTCCATCTTCCTATCATTACCCTAATCACTTTACCATTTAAGGATATCTTGGGTCGGACACACTAGGTTAGGCTGAAATAGGTAGATTGGGCGAGTATCTAGGTGGAACCCAGTCCAATCTATTTAGTTATCTAATTTCTATTTCATTTAAGTTGTTTTAGAACACTTCTTATTTTATATTTCATGTAATGGAGTGTATTAGACACCATGCGGGATGGCCTACTAAGATTGTATCTCACACCCTACTCGGGTGCCATTTAGTACACAAGTATACTTTATTCTTATAGGTTTAGACAAATTGAATTAGTCATCTTCCAATTCATGAATTACATTTCTAGTAAGAAGTTTGGAGAAAAGGACTGGGCCTATACTATCGATACTATATGTAGCATTTTTTAGATTTTTGTGTATTTTTCAGCATGTTTTATATACTTTTATCCATTTTCCTTATTTTCTCAATTTTTATAGTAACATTACCAAGACATAATCATCATTACTAGTATCAAATTTCCATTATTATTTATCTCCAGTTTATCCTTTCTTCGAATTATAAGTTTTATTATATATTTTTTTTCTTCTATATTTTTTATTATATTGTTTCTTATATTCGTATTGTTTCACACTACTTTGATCAATGAAGGAATAGTCTCCCCATGGACCCTCCCAAGGCCATATATTCTATTCGGTATACTCTTCCATTCATGGTGTCACACATGAGGAATTATGGCCAACCATCTCTGGGTACCGGTATGTGGAATCCCGGATGGGATGCTACAACCATGCCTACAATATATGTCCTCCTTATAATAGCATAGAGATGGATTAGAAGGACCATACCCCTAACTTCCATTGTGGAAAACCTCTGCATGATTATATATCACTCAAGAATGGAAATCCTCTCCTTTTCAAGGAACCTTCATAGAGAGAGTTTCTCAAACAACCAGGTCTAACTGCATATGGATACCTATCAATTGCCAGCAACAACTCAAATCGGTTATAAAATGATAGAGATCAGTGAAAAATATCCCCATATTTTATAATCCATGTTTCACCATCTTCAAAATAGATACATATTTGGTAGGACTAAGTATAAGAACATTCCTCTTATGAGAAAGTGGATGGTATGGATATATGGATTGAATTTTCCAAGAACAACGTGCATACTATGTTCTGGACCATCACCACTACTAGTTATAAAATATCATATGTGTTAAAGGAGGAATGAAATCATTACTTATGTCAAAACATATTGGTGAATCTGAATATATCTAATAATTAAACAAGAATTATTTTTAAATAAACCTTGTTAATTTCTATCTGGATTAGAACCTATTGTTGGAATATCACTCTGATTTCATGTGGCATGATTTCCTTAACATTCTAATCGCACTCTAGCAGATAATAATTGATGGCTCATCAGATGTATGCTTCTAGGAATAAGTAGAGTATAAATAATTTCACTTCACTTCATCCTCAAATCAGTAGATTCCCTTGAGTATTTCAATTTCAATTTCAATTCCATGGGAGAGGTCATTGACCTAAAATATGCACACACTAGTTAGATGATACAACAAATTCTTCCAACCTCTAAAACAAAAAATATTCATAATAATAGATAGTGGGACATTATAAAGATCCTAAACTAGAATTATCTAAGTATTGGGATCACATATAGAATGATAAAAACAAATCCGAATACCATAGATTGACTTATTGTGGAAGGAATATCACTTTATGAGTAGGCTCTATATCAAAATTAGGCTCGAGTAAAAATTCACAAAAAAAAAATTCATTGGAATCCACCATGGATGCAATTTGGGATAAATCTCCATCCACAAGGATGGGGAACTTTAACCATGACCTCCACCAATGGGGTCATAAAATCCTTAGTGGGTCTAGAATATATTAGTATCAGCTTCAATTCAACCATATCCCACATGCCGGTGGGTATTTTTACCACCACCTCCACCCTTGGGGTAAGCAAATCAAAGTTGTTCTAGAAGATATCAATGGTGGATTCAATTCAACCAATCCATCATAGGCGTTGTAGTTTTTACAAAATTCTTTATCCATAAGAAAATAAAATCCTCAGAAGGTTCTGATGATATCACTAGTGGCTCTAAGTCAAATATTCACTGCATGTCTAGGGGAGTTTTTACCATGATCGCCACCTTCAGAATCCTCAAATAATATATAGGTTTAGGAAGTATACAATGTATCTCCACATAATCCCCATCAATCAATGATGGTGGAATTATTATCATATTCTTATAAAAAAATTATCTTTTCTAGGTTGGATATTGATTTCTAATAGTTGGATCCCTAATCTTTCATATTGCCACATGATACACCCCTTACATTTTCAGCACATTTGGTGGGGATGGTCAGAGATTCCACCAAGATCACTATCTACATATCAAAACCTGAGGAATATATGATAAGAAATATCACCCCCCCCCCCACACCGAAATTTCACATGCTAAAATATCCCATTTAGAAAATGGTTCATGGGGGAAGACCATCACATAACTCTCAAAGAGGGTGTGGACAATGAAGAGTTTCCATGTTACTCAGATGATGGTGAAATGATTCCCACTTCCTAATATGCCTTAGTTAACATTGAAACTATTTGTCTAGTCGGTGGTGAAGATCAGGAAATGGATATAGAGGCTTGAAATGGGGATATAATACCCTATAAGTGAGATTTACATAAATATAGGATGAGGCTACACACACCCAGAATCGAAGGAGGACCTAGAACTTGGTTCCCCAAAATAATGATTTTTCACCCCCATGAATGTATTCCCTTAGAGATAAAGGGAGAGGTATGTCTATGTCCCACTCACCACTAATAAATCCATAATTCCTCTTATTATGGGAGTGAAGGTGGAATAATATTTTGTGGAGATATTCTATCTTAGATGGCTCAATGAATAATTGCTTCAGATAAATATTCCCACTGAGTATCTCTTTAAAGAAAAAAGTAAATTATTCACCTCCCACTCACTAGGATGGGGTAAATCTACCCACAAGAATATAATCAAAGCAGTGGGTCATATCTAGATTAAGAAAGTGGGTCTATTTAAAGATGGGTATTGGGGATGATATTGATTTTCCACCATAATTACATCCTCATTATAAGGTCTTTTCCCTTATTCAAGCCATAATTTAATTTTTAAACAAGTATTAATTTTCCATCATTCACATGTATCTTTATAGGTAAAGAGTTTTAGATAATTATTCAAGATATCATACATAAAAAACTCATATATTGGAAAGTTTACATTTCCACTTAGAATATATTTTTCACATTACAAAACATTCAAAACAAAACATCTTTTCTATTCATGAAAAATCTTCACAATTTTCAACATGATTTTTTATTATTCTTACTCATCATTAAACCATGTGAAATGTTTTTTTAAAACAATGGATGAGCACAAAAAACAAAATAAAGGGATTAAAAAAGAATAAAATAAATGAATTACTCCATTTCTAAACCATGATGACATATAAGAGATTTTTCATTTTACATAATATTATTTGACAAGAAATAATCATTTATTTACAAATGATATTAGTTTTATGACCCATTTATTTCATAAAACACTTTATAAGAAAACATAAATGATAAATCATTATCAAGAAGGTTTTTTATAAATCATGATAATTCTTGAAAATAATTTCTTAAAAAAATATATCATTTAACCTAAAATGTCATAATCATTCCATTGAACAAAATATCATTATCTTACCTTATTAAATCAAAATATTTCCATAAAACACATTATAAATACTAGACAATTTTTTTAGTTTTATTGTTATCTTATCTTTATAGAACCCTTACAATAACCTCTACAATAACACTTAAAAATGTAATAAACTACTTAGTTAATTCCAACATAATTATCGAGATAATTTATTCACTACCCAATGAACTGAAGAGCTATATAGGGATCACTCATCATCATAAAAAATGTAGAAGTTCCATAACATATAGAAAACACAGAAAACATTACATTTCCATCATCAAACGTATACAAATATATTTTTTAAGAATAAAATGACTTTATAGAAAATTGGTTACTTATTTATTATGCATCAACCAATTCATTTTAATTATCTAAAATATTTATACATATTTTTTATAATGTGGTTACTATTAATCATACCTAATAATTAAATGTCTGCTTTATAATGGTCACATAATAATATTTTTATAGTATACCCCAAATCACGTGAAGATAGGTTTTTGGTATACAACATGCTAATGAATATATTACTTAATGAAAATAAATTCTAAAATATTGATGTGTTACATTCTACCCCATTAATGAAATAATTTCCTTGTAATTTTTCTCATTCCTATTAAAAAGGGTTTAAAAATGCTATGTATTTGAGGAAAAAATGATTATTAAGGGAATATCCTTTTTAATATTTAAAAATATGTTTTTTGTAAACCCAAATTGTAAAAAGGGTAAACAAAACATCCTTTTGTAAAGCAGGTAGGGTAAATATAAATGTCATCTAGAATAACACATAATTAGGTTTCCACATAATGATAACATTGGTGGGAAGTGAAAACATATACTTAGAAAGAAGATAAATCAATGATATAATGTTATACATTTATTAGTAGAAAATAAACCATAAATTCATCAAAAATGACCATAAAAGGATAACATTTTTTCAAGATCCTTTTCCTAGAGTTTATGGATTATTTTACCATAAGGATAGAGAACATAAGAATGTATACTTGATTTATTTCCATTTTATAAGAATAATTCCATACTTTGTTTTTTCTAAAGTGAATTTCCATTTATATCACATCTCTTACTCCAATAAATGGATATTCAAAATGAATTTTTCATTCTTGAAGAAAAAAATAGACTTCTAATGGATCACATGGTTCCTAAAAGGATAAAAATTTATTCCTCCAATCATTATAAATTAACCAAAACCAAAATGGTTAACACAAGATAAGATAATATCTAATGTTAATAAATAATAATTTGATTTTAAAATCCACTGCATTAACACTCAAATTCAAACATAAAACATTCTATAAATAACTTACCTTATAATACATCAAAATATTCTTAATGAAGTTAAAAACCCCAAAATAATAGGTATTTGATAAAATATTCTCTCGAGATCAATATAACAGTTATCTCCAAACAATATTGGACACTCATAAATTAATATACCCAAATATTTATATATCCAAATCATATAATCACCAAAATGTGATAATATTTTCTATAAATAACCAAAATCACTATAAAACAAAAAAGTATATATACTTAAAAATATTATTCAACCTTTATTCCTCAAATAAAATACAATTTATCCAAAATTATTTTCGTTTAACTTAATCATAAAATGTTTAAAATATAGTGGGATTCCTAAAAAATTGAATTAATCACCTAGTCACCAAATAACTTTTTAATCCCATGGTTATCTATATGATAAAACAAATTTTCCCAAAATGTAATAACCCTTTTCTCCCAATTAACCATAATTACCTCAAAATAAAAGATCATATAAACCCAAAAGGTTATCAATATTGTTCAACTTATTCCCGCATAATATAAAAAAAGTCTTCCTGAGATAATCATTCAATAAAACAAAGTTTAATATTAAGGGTTACATATACACCAAACACCTATGAATACTCAATAAATGTCTCCAAGGTACTCCGATGACATAAAACATCAATAAAGTTTTAATGAATTTAAACGTATGATCATACTTAATTTATCACTAAATCATATATATTGAATATTTATATATAGATTACTCAATCTTTCAACATTCTTCATAATCCATTAGCTAGTTTTGACAACATATTCATTAAATATTCCTTCCTAAATTAAAAAATATGAATCATTTCCTAAAATTTATTAATATCATAACATAATCCAAATTATAATCCATAACTTTTATGTGTCATTCATAGTTTCCTCATCTTCAATTATAATAGAATCATACATGGATAAACCATTATCTGTATAGTCTTATTGATCGCCTTCTTATGATTCCCCCCTAGGACATAAATTTTCATAATGCCTATACTGACCACATTTAAAGAATTCAAATGATACCATTGGAATAACTTTATTACCCTTAATGGTGTTAACCATGATCATCAATTTTCCTTATATTTTTATTCACCTTTTCTTTTCATAACCCCAAACAAAACATCTTCCTATTACATTAAGACATTTCCTTTATTGACTCTTCCCACATTATAGACACCTAAGATGTTCAATCCCTTTCCCATTATGATATTTATCACCTAAAATTTCATTGACCTCTATTTATATCTTATTTTGTGTGTTAGGAAACTAACATAGGTTTTTTTGTTAATCATAACATCTGATATCTAGTTAATAATAACTAAAATGACATTCAATACAACTTACATTTCCTTTATATTCTCATTTAGACAACCACTTCATTATCCTTCACATCCATTGTTAATTTAGTTCAAACTGGTTTCAACAATTTACATAAACAAAAAATAGTTTCTGTGACTATATTAAATAACATAATAATAAACCATATTATTGGGATTATAAACACTAATACATCCTTAACTATTTCATATCTTATTCAAATATTTTGATTCATCCAAAAATAACAAAAATTATTTATATCATTATAAACATTTTGGTTTTAGATTATTTTTAACTTATGATAAAATAATATCTTAACCTAAAAAGACATATGAACCCTTTTTATGATACCAACTATAATAACCCAATCCTTTTTAACCCACAATATAATTTTTTAATATTTGTTAATTGTATTTCATTCTAGAATATATTTTCAGGTTTATATTTTTCGAAAATTTGGTCATAACTCCTATATGAAAGACCCGTACACTAAAAAGTGGAAACATCCACTCATTATACATGTTTTCACAATATATAATTTTTAAAATAAATAAATAATTTTTTCATGAAAAATATTTACAATTTTAATCATTCTTTTTACACATCATTAATCATTTTGAAAAAAATTGAAAATGTGGGATAAACACAAAAAGAATTAGTAAAATAATTATATAACTAAGAAAAGAAACCAATTAGATAATTTTAAAACCTTGAGATCATATAAATGAGTTTTCCTTTAACATAATAAAATAGAGCTCAAATAATAATTTACTTACACATGAAAATAAATTTACTACGTAAAGTTTTTCATAAAATCTTTAAAAAAACATAGAGTAAAAAGAATTGTCAATATTGTTTCTTAGAAAACATGAGAACCCTTGAAAAACATTTTCTTAAAAAGTAGACCATTTTACCATAATAGGGAAAAATAATTCAATTAAACAAAGTATCATGAAATTAATATATGAAATCAAAATGTTTCCATGAAAATATATTTGAAAGCTTATAAAATTAATGAATATTCCTTGGTATATTATCTTTCCAAATCTCTTAAAATAACCCTGAAAAATATATTAACATGTTCGGTTAATTACAACATAATTCCTTAGAGAACCTAACCATAACCTAATGTATTTGAGAGAGATATCAGGCTTAATAATAATCATAAACAATTTCCCAGGACCCTAAAATACATTAAACACATAATGTATTGAATTTATATCATCAAACACATAAAAATATGATTTTTATCCCATAAGAAAAATATTTTTGGATATTGGCATATCCATTTTCTTAAAGCCACATTTTCAAAACTAAAATACCAAGAATAAAGGGTGATAAGTATTTTATTTAAAGAAAAAATGGAATGTTACAGAGTAATATAAATATAAAATAATGGTTATGATGGTGTTAAAACATTTTTTCACCATATATATTTAAATATATATTTTTTATTTTGTTAAGAAAGTCAAAATGCTCCGTATAAAATACATAAAAAGATTGATTTTAAAAACCTTTGAAAGATCAAATGATATATAAAATTTAATTTTTTATTTATTTACATGAATAAAATTATATCCAAACAATATTATAATAATATTTATATAGAGGGAAAATTTTATAAAATAAATCTTTAAAACAATTAAAAATGAGGTTTTAGGGTAAATTGTCCCTTGCCTCGTGTCCAACTTGTTATGAAAGTTCGTCATATTTATGAATAATAAAAATATATTAACTAAATTCTTAATAACATATTTATGGTTTATTATTCCTTTTAATTCACTTATATCCATGTCATACTTAATCAATTAATTGATTAAGTTTACTATTGATGTTTTTAAGATTTTGGTCCATAAGCCTAAAATGACTTTGGTAGGATGACTTTGTCCAAATAGATCATGATTATTTCATTTAAAGAATATTAATAATTTAATAATTATCATTTTTATGAATTCAATATACTTTTATAAACAACTATGAATTATGGTTACTAGAAATTAATTACATTACAATAATGGAGATGGTAGGTTGTAAGTACACATGAGTAATGTTTCCATTTTTCAAAGAAAATGAGGGAAGGAAAATAAGTATCGTTTTGTCATCATGTAATTATTATTATATAATAAATATCATCTTATTTCTTTAAATAAACCTATATATATAACTCATGTGAGGTTGTGATAAAAAATAAAATACATTGATTTGAAAACTATAGTATGCATGTACACATGAGTGGCATTTTTAATTTTTGTTTGATGGTAAATAAATAAGTAGAAAATTTATTTACCATTACAGAATGAATTTATATCATATATATCATATTATATAATTTGGATTTATCTTTATGACCAACCATTATTGTTTATGATAAAGAATGAAATACATCATTTGGTGAATCGGTAGTCAGCACATATGCCCGAGTGATCTTTTTATTTTCAGTTAGATGGTAGAGTATATCAAAAAGAGTTATAAAATAAAAAAATAACACTGATGTATATTAAATATATTTATGTTTTTATTTCATAACATATGAATAAAATTTTATGGAGGATGAATAGTAAATAAAATGGAAACACATGGTTAAGAACTATAACTCTTCTTCAGACAACCTCATTAGGTTTATACATAAACACTTATTAGGATGGTATTCTGATAAAACTAGGACCTATATAATGTGTTTAGGGATGTTAGGAAGGTATTTTTAAATGGATTGTAAAATATAATAGGCTATTTAAGTGTATAGAATATATGATAGCGATTTTACCATTATAAGTGAAGGAGAGGACATGCTTGAGATTTTTCAAAAGATTTACAAAATATTATATCATTTTCAAGGAAAAATGTCCCACAAGAAAATAAATTTTAGACTAAAGTGATAATGGTTAAATTAAATTCATCCTATAATAATTAATATTAATTTTTTCCCTTTTATCTAAGTTTTAAACTGGGTTAACCAAATTTATCTTTTTACCATGGTAACACATTTTTTTCCCAAATTACTGTTTATAATGACCAAAAATGAAATATCACTCATTATTAAATTTTTACATGATGATTATAAATATTAAATCCATTTTATAAAATTTAATTTATATATTTGAAATCTCTTAATTTCAAATAATCATACAAAACACAATAATAGACCATTTTTACACAAATACATATTTAAGCATAAAACCAAACTTACTTCCATTACTTTCTTAGTAAAAACCATAAAATGAATGTTAAAATACTTGTTTGAATACATTATTTATACATTTAAATAAAAAATTATTCCATAGGGATTAATATATTTTATATATAGAAGAACACATTGCGAATATAGAAACAATTTTTTTGAAAAAAATTGTGTTTTTCCAAAAATTGAACTTATACCAAAATCAAGTGTAATAATAATTCCTAAATAATTAATTAGGTTATTTATAATTAACGGATTTTTTTTCTAATTTAAGATGAAATTAAAATACTGGGCATCTTTAATTACAATATTTAATGAAAATAAATGACAATTTTACAAAAAAATGATATTTTTCAATATTCATATAAAAATAAATCTTTTCTGAAAAATAACAAAGATTCACCCTAAGATAATATTGAAATAATTATTTCAAAAATGATATTATTTTTATCATATAAAATTTATTAAAATGTTAGAAAATAATTATAATCCATGCATGCAAAATATAATGAAAACCATTTTTTAAGAGAATACATTTTTGAAGAATAAAATTGCTTCACATAAAATTTAGAAGTAATTTATTATGGATAATTCAATAAATTTAAATTACCTAAAAAATTATTCATATTTTCATAATTTGGTTATTATTTGTCATATATTCAAATTTAACATCTAGGTTATAAAATTCACATAATAATATTTTCTATAGTATATCGCAAACCGATTAAACGTTGGTGTTGCATATACCACACGCAAATGAATATATAACTTAAAGAAAATAAATTTTAAAATAATTGGGTGTTACAAACTTCCCTCAAACTAGGATAGTCACCTGGTCCCAACATGAACTGATAGTCTATATTTATTGGGTGTCATATGACCACATCAAGCTCTTCTCATTACTTGCACTTAGTGGATGACTTAGACAATGTTTCCCGTAGAACTCATGAGCATCATCAAGTATCTTATCACACAAATAAATGTCATAGAAGGGGATATCTATCTAGTACAACCTAAAAGGAATCTATATCTTGAATCGGTGGATGCCACTAAATCTCTCTTTTTCCCAACCTTCAATGGAATGAGAGATTTGAAGAATAACCTATCAAACTTTATGTCTTGATGTGTCCCTATAGTGGGACCATGAGACTAAAAAGATATAGAATAACTGATATTATTTTTGTTTACACTAGTGGGTATAGCTTTCATCTGGTATAGTATCCGACCAGAAGGGTCTATCATAGACAATGAAGACCATTACTGAAAATTCCTTAAATAATTGAACTTCACATGGAGGTAAACAACAATTTTTTACCTCACTAACTGAGAACAATGTAAAAATGAGAGGGCCTCTAAATTCATCACATGATGGAAAGCCCTGATGAACTCATCCAACTTTCCACTCTCACAAGAGAATCTATTATAAATTTGTGTAAAGAACCTTGTGATGAACTATATACACTATTTATCTCATTGAAATAACTAGGAGGGTTTGGGGAGTTTACATACATAGTTCTGTCTCTAGAGGATGGAGTATAGTGAACTAGGGCCAAATCTTTTCCAATTTCCAAAATATAAAAGAAAATTTCATCTATGGTAGAAATTATAGCTATCACCCTCAAAATAGTTCCACTGATTGTCAATGCACTATTGAAATCTCCACATCACCTAACACATCCCTTGAAGTAGTAGAAACAACATAACTTCCCTCATCTCGAGGAAAATAATTATTAAGGACACCCAAGATATGAATAATGGAAGAAAATATCTATTCCATTAATAAATTATAGGTTTCTAATTACTTCATTGAAACCATTGAAAATAATTTCCTCAAACTACCCAAGCCCAAGAAACATGATGGTGTTGGTCTTAGTGATCATCCTAACAATTTACATTTTCATCAAAGGTTAGGCCACACCATCCATGAAAACTATGTGTTCAACAACATCATAAAAAACGTAGTTAATTCTAGATAGGTGGTACTGAGAAAACCCCCAAAACAAGTGGACCATGTGTCCACATCACAATCTGAGGATGAACATGACTGACATGATGTTTTAGTTGTATGTTATCCAATTTTTAGCGGCTCCATGACATATAAAATAGTTTAGGGAGAACATCTCATTCTAATTTCACAACTATATCAACAAGTTGTGGACCTATATCCTAGTTCAATATCCAATGGGATTCCCTCAAACCTATCCTTATGTGGTATATGCAACCAACAGATTAAGAATATGGCATAAGAATAAGAGTCTCATATAATATCCAAACCAGACTAAGAGTCGTGTTCATTTTTACCATCACAATTTAGAGCATGGGAACTATCTCACTAAATGGAAACCTTATTAGTTAAAGATTCATTTGTAGGATCTGTTAATGTAATTTAATTAAAAGAACCATTCTCTAATAACAAATATTTAAAAGAATATGAGTTTCTAATTCATGGTTGGGGTGCTGGAGGTAAAGGTCTTGAAATCCAAGGGAACATGGGAATATATAATCATAGATGAGCCTATTATTCTAGCTATTACCACACTAATTAAATATTCATGGGAAACAATAATGGTAAATAACTTCAACATGAACAAAAGAATCTTAGGGACACTATGGAATACTTTAAGAATTATCCTAACCAAATTGTTTTGGATGCACAATTGGTGGGTGTGAAACATATGATTAGCCTAGAATATCTGGTAGTCCATATTGATTCAAACCATCATTTATAGGTGCTCCTTAAAATGCTTTTCAATAACTAGATGTGTCTTTTTCATGTTCTTCATCTTTTAAGACATACACTTGGCAGAATCCCATATAGGGAAGAATATACCTTTGCTATAGAAGTATTTTATTTTGAAATAGTTGGCGGTTATCCGAACCAAGTTCACATTCCTTTATGCTCTTCATCTTTCAAGGATCTTAGGGGAAAAAATTGAATCCCTCTAGATTTTTTAAGATTTTTAAATATATTTCACTGTATTTGAGTTTCTTCAAGTTGAAATTTCTTTTAAAAATGTCATAAAACAATCTCATTCATAGAGTAATCTCAATAAGATTCCATATATAGGAATATCATATGCCTATACATTTTAGGTAAGCTAAATAATTTTGAAATTGAATTTTATGTGACTGAAAATGTCTCTAAGATTAATCATATCATAGTCTGGAATCTCTGATATTTAGGATATAGTGAGGATGATTAGACCCCCTCGAAGATAACCATTCTGGGGTTGGGTAAGAGTGATTAAAACCCATAAAAATGATCAAACTCAAAGCCCATATTTGGGATATTGTATCAAATTTTGAGTTTATGTTTATCTAATGGGACAAAACATGTAATGTTATAATTTGAAGGCCTTGTATCCATAATCATGCGAACAATGTTTTCATAAAACTATTAGTTCCTGATGTACTCCATCAATGTAAATATTGGAGTAATATATGGTGATATCCCCTCCCCCCTTGAATCTGGTGAATCTTAGTAAACGTAGGTAGGCTTCTATAGCCTATAAATAAATCAACTAATGATAGATAGAAATACGTGGTTTTTCTGTCCCAATGGTTTGAGGACTAGTCCTACAAACCCAAGGATCTTTATTAGCAGTGATTATGTATTTCATATCATCCAGATCAAGTTGATAGACTCTATTATAGTGAGATTATATAGTTCAAAAATGTTACTAGCCCATTTCTGTATAACAATGTTCATGGTAGCTAAATAAGACCCATCAAGAGATATTTAATTCTTACCTAGTAAGATTAATTCCATAGGAAATAATTCCCTAAAAAAGAGTTCTCATTTTCAATCATTGATACTTTAGGGGGCCTTCAGACCATCATCTATATTGTAGAATTCCCCTATACCATTGATGAAAATTAAAAATTACCTAATGATCCCTCTTAAATATCAATAAAACAATGCTTATTATTCCCATCTATAAAAGTACAGAATAATTTGAGCATCGTCAGAGTACTCCCAATCAGGATGTGTCTACATCAGAACTCTTAGGGCTTGAAAGTGACTCTTATCCTTCATAAAGGATAGAGAGATTCCCCTATAAAATTTACCAGTTATGAGGACACTTATTTTAACATTGATATGGAAGATATAAATGATAATATTTTAGGTTCCCCTCTAGAATTTGAGGAAATAATATCTACCACCATCGATGTCCTCAGACAAGTTAATCTGGGTAGAGAAAAGGACATGTGACACACATTGATCAGCGCTTCCATGCCTTTAGAAGGGAAACAAAAATATATCTACTTCTTAAAATAGAACCATTATTTTTTCACCTTTATTTAAAAATAAATTCAATGGATGTATCCTAAAGTGTACACCCATCATCTTGGCCTACCAGATGATCATTTATGCTTCAAGCAGGTGGCCAGGAGAATTATTCACTCTCATACTATCAATTTAGAGTATAAAGTTGATAATATTATCAAATATAACTTTATTTGATATTTGAAATACCTAATTTGGATTTTCTATGTTATACCTGTTAATAAAAATAATGGATAGATGAAGGAATACACTGATTTATGGGATCTCAATTGACATTATTCGAAGGATGATTCCCTAGTTTTGATTACGGAACTCTTGATTGATGTGACATTGGGTCTATATTCTCAAATATCATTTTTTTTATTTCGAAACACTTTTAAAGGGAAGTGAGAACCCTTGCAGCAGTACAGATTAAGACCCAAAAGATATGACATTTTTTGTGAAGAACAATTTGATCTGATTAGAATCAAACTCCCTAAACATTATCCATGGTATAGAGCTTACCTGAGTTCTAGTATCGGCCTTCAAGATGTATTCATAATGTTCTGCCAAGATGTCCCAAGACTGCAAATATTCCTCCAAGTTAATCTTCCACATGTTTAAACCTCTAATCAAGATGTGCTTCTGCCTATCGATCCATTTACCTTCCCCCCTTTTCATTTCCACTTTAAACATTTTCCCCAACATTTGGTTGGTGACATCCTATGGAGCCTTAATATCTAAGACTTGATCCACCATTTCTTCATCTGAGTGAAGAAGATGGTCCATGTGATTCATCAATGAAGCAATCTGTCTCTGGTAGTCAAAAAGAGTATCCACCTCTCACTGATTCCCAGGAGTCTGAGCAAATCGCACATCCTCACTCTGCAGCCCAGGAGGGTGTGCAGCCCCTGCCAGGGGAGGTTCAGCCCCAAAAGATGCCCTCGTGGGAATTCCAGCACCATTACATGTTTTCTAATGAGGATTACCTTTGCTTGCGGAACATGTTACTGGAGGACTGGGCAGGTTGGAATATTATTTCTTTGGGAGTGACCTCTGAGTATGATTGATAAAACCTTCTGAATCTATAATGGTGTTTTTTCCCTTCCTTGAAGAGGATCTAAAATGCTCCTCTGCAATCCCCACATATTTGGACTCACCAGGGGAGTCTGAAGCTGAATCCTCTACTTGGGAGACCTCCCCTACTTTAGCATACTCCTCACCGGTACTGTCCTCCATCGCAATAGCTTCACCAGGAGCATGACCCTCACCTTCTCCCAACACAGCAAACTGGTTTTCAGAGTTTTTGAAACTCCATCAAGGTTTTTCCTTCTCAGCATAGGAAGGTTTGTCTTGCATGGCCTGCATTGATATTGTTGGACCTCTTGGCTGTACAAATCCATGACCCATGTATTGGAAATAAATTGGAGTTTCATCCAATACCATGATTTGGTGATCCTCACCCAAGACTGTTTCCGCATCACCATCCTCAATCACGGAAGCATCCTTGAGTGGAATCAGCGGCAAACCCATACCAACGTCCAAGTGCACCTCCCTCCCCTTGTGCCCTTCCACTTTCTGAACCGAACCTTCCTTCATGCTGACCCCAGCCCTTCTGTCTGGAAGTTCTCCAGAGGAACTGGTATTACCCCAAGTCCTTTTTCAGGTGGTTGAAAATATCAGAGACTTTTGGGTTCAGATGAGCATCCTTTGAAGCCTTCTGGGGAACCTCCACATCCGTAACCCTTGGTTCAAAACCCACTGTTGAATTCTCTCTCTGGAGCGGCTTATTATATACTTCTCCCACATACAAGGAAACACCATTAGGCCATGTAGGCAGTCCAGACTCACTCTCAGTAGCAGGAACCCCCCCCCCCCCCCGTGATGAGAAAGGATTCGGCCGCATATCGATTGTGAATGCCCCAATCATTGAGAGGAAGAACAATAGTCAGGCCATGGTTCAAAAATCACTGGTTGTCTACAAAGAAATTCCTCCCCTATTGTGATCCATAGCCAGTCGACCGGAGGCTTAGAAACATCCACTTCCATGCATATGCATGGGGATATAAGGTGACACACTGAATTGGTGTGGCTATCCGAACACAAGAAACGCCCGACCAAATTTCGTAGAATTCGAATGATGGAGGGGTTTTGAAAAGGAAGGGGGAGACCAGGCAAACTTACCCAAATTCTAGTTGCTGGTGTATCCTGATTCATATGAAAGTCATAGAAACATCAGAAAATGTGGAACCGAGAGCCGATGTGGGTGAGAGGAGCTCCATCCCAAGCATGAATCAGGTCCTCCTCCGACGAGAAGCGGACCATAAAAAGGAGTTTGTCGAGAATCCTGATGGTAGCGCGATCCTGTAAGCCCCCGGAACCAAGCACGAATCTATTGAAAGCATCGACTGAAGTGCGGCTGTTCTTGAAACAAGCCACCAAGGTCTTGTTGAGGAGCGTCGAAGCTTCTGAGAACTCCGATAGTGAAAGAGACAGATTAGGGTATCTCAAATACAAATCGGGGACTTTGGGGCAGATCTCAATTTTAGGGAATGACATGAGGAGGTTCGAATTGGAGAAAAGAGAGAAGGTGGGTCGGACTTTGAGGGATCACTCCCCCTCCGGCGGGGGAGGGACCAGATCAACGGCCATTGCCGCCTAGATGTACTCGAGATGCAGAGCTCCCGACGCCATCACCGATCAAATCCAAATATTGGGTCTACATTCCCTTTGCATTATGGATGGGTACTCAGGGTAAAGCCAAATAAAAAATTCTTCTAAATATGAGTATACCACCATTTTCATTGCATTTAAAAGGATATTCTGTTACCAAGTCATTCCCTTAAGTTTAAATAATTTTGACGACACTTACCAATGCTCTATAAATTATATTTTCAATCCTTTTGTAGGAATTATCATATGATGTTATCACAATGATCTCGTTTCTAAGTCTGAAATTCATTTTCATCATCTCATCAACCTCTAAATAATCATAAAAAAAATTGTATCATAGCTTGAAAATGAACCCTATAAATTGAGATTTTGGGGTAACATTAGGACAATGCCTTGTCTTTTTGGTATGTTTCCATATCATTGAGGATGGACCTAAGAAGACCAGTAAAATCCCCATAATTCAACTTCCTCACAACCCTAATGATTTGTGAGGTTTTCACGGATGCCTCACCTATATTAGGTGTTTCATTTCTAATATGATTGTAAAATTACTCCCCTTTACAAATTATATGAAGAAAAATGTTTCTAATAAATTAGATTTAGATTTTCGTTAATCCATCAAAAGTTTTTAAGTGATTTATATACACTATTATTAATGATACTGGTATAAGTAAAACCACTCATCTTATATGTGGCCTCCATGGAGAGATCACTTGGAACCCTTCATACCTAGAAAATTATCAAAGAAAAAAATAGTCTACATTATCTCATTATAACAATACAAGATACAGGGACACGGCGTACAGTACCACAAGTTATACCATGTATCTCTTATCAACCCACTCAATTGCATCATCAATTTTATTATGCTAACTGGGCATCTAGCCCAATGATAGGTTATCTTAAAATAAAAAAACATCCAATTTATATCATATAAGTTAATAGAATAGAAATGGATAGCTGATATCCCCATATCACATCACTCCCAAGAGGGCATGTTGGTAAAAACTGAACTACCCGACGAAGAGATTTTATATGCCAATGAAACTCCAAAAATAAGTGGAGGTATTATTGTGGATCCTCTTGAAGCTTCTCCTGTAAAACAGTATAAATCCCAAAACCCAATTTGGTTAGATTTGGGATTGTCTTCAATTCCATATCCAAGTATATTTATAACATATTCATTCCTATTATTGTAAAGATGAACCAATAATGGGATAGAGTACCAAGGTCTTATCAAAAGCCTAAATGTAAGAAAGTAGCTTCAAATATCCCACATGAATGATGAGGGAAATTTGGAACTAGAAACTAGGTAGATAAATACTAAATACACAATTAATAAGGAACAATTTTCCTCAATCTTCAGCTATGTGTGGGGTTAATTGTGAAATTCTATTTTGTGTTGATTGAGAATCATGCCCTCTACTCACACAATGATTTTCTAATGTTCTAGATAATGTATCCATATCCATAGCCAACCCTAGCCAGGAGAATACATTTTTAAGATTTTTACATCATTGGGTAGTCTGCATGGTCATCATCTATGGTATAGAGGAGATCAATCATATTACCAATGCTTCCAATGTGTGATGATGGATAATTCATTATTGTATGGATTGGTCAAATAATATTATACCTTTAAAATAGGATACTTTGGTTGGAATAAGCCAAAAATAAAAGGATCGTACATTTGGAAGAAAACATCCCTTTTTGATGGTCTGAATGAATGGAAATATACTAGAAATAGATTTTTGATAGAGTCCCCATTAGAAGAATTGAAGGAGAGACTCATGCTATTATGTAGTATTTTCATTCAGGATTCTATGGTGCTTATCAGTCAAGAACCATGACCTACATTTAAATTAATAGTATTGGTTATTTTTAATCTAAAGATGACATAAAAATGTGTGGAATTCACCAAAAAATTACATTCCTTTAAAATTCATAAATAATTCATCTATCAAACTCGAAATATTTTGCATACATCCAAATACTATTTTCCATTTTCTGAATGGGGGATAGATGTCATGGGTCCTTATCCCCCCACCATGGTAAGGCAGTTTAAGAATATAGTTACTACCATTAACTTCTTTCCCAAATAGCTTGAGGTCATACCCCTCAAGGAATTTGAGATGAATAAAATTATCAACTACATAAATCCAACATCATTGTGGGTTTTGTTTTCCTTTATAAAATATTAGTACTAAGTGGAAATAATTTAAATTCCTCTATGTTTTAGATTCTATATCAAGAATATAACATTAACTTAAACCATTGATATTACTATCACGTAGTGGAAAATTTGATGATTGTGGATTTTAATGACACTCTATAAAGTATACCTTATAAAATAGTGGATAGAGATAATAAATCATGATTAGATATACTTTTTCATACCCAGTGGGATTATCATACCATAACCTATAGTGCCACGCTCAAAACCCCATAGTCTCATCTCTTCAGAAAAAAGATAGTACTACCAATTGATGTACCGTTTCCCTCACTTTGAATCACTTTCTTCAGAGAATTATTAGAAGATTAACTCTTGTAGAAGAAATCTGATGATATAAAATAACTCGTTAAAAATAAGGTGAATATATTTCATAATCTAGATGTCCATAAAAATATTATTTAATGATCATTCAATAAGAACTTCCACCATTACTAATTCCTCCTCATAGAGTTTATATTGGATATTATCACACCAATGATACATGGGAAGAATCCTACAAAGACAGAAACAAATTTGGAAGGACATTAAATTATACATAAATTTTATTCTAATGAATATTATTCCATGGTAAAAATTTTCGGGGAACACATCACACCCCCTAGAAAATAAATGTTTCTTAATAAATAATATATCTAATTCTACTCAAATCAAGTACTCATCACATGAAACTAAACTGTAGGACATCCAAGTAATGGAATACCGACATTACACTATATATAATCCATATCATTAATTTATGAAATTAGATTTCATGGTCTTCATCCATGTTGTGTGACATTAAATTGAAAGGTGTGTGTCTATCTTTCATATCTCAAAACTACTCAGATTGGTCCATTACTTGTGACATATTCCTCCCCTATATAAGATCTCAATCCATGTAGAAGTATTTGGTTCAAAATCCTTTTGTTCCTCAGAGAATTAATACCACTTATTCATTTAATATGATCTATACATATGAAAGTAATCATCCTTTAAATGAACTATTTGTGGCATGATTCCTATACTAATATGATTTTTAGATACACCTGGATACTTTTTCTTAAGGCCATACATAAATTTAAAAAAATCCCCACATCCTCCAACATATGGGTCATATAATTTTAAGATAACTCCAATATAATAACTTTGTAAGGATTCATTCCTATTATCATATGACACATAATGATGTTTTAATCTCTTATCCTAGGACTAGCTGTAATCTCCAACTAAAAACACACTCTCTTAGATATGATTCAGAACTATAGAGATGATTTCATTAAAAGAACTACATATGGATATATATCTATCTCTATAAGATACAAAGTAACACCAATACTCCCTACACTAAATACCAACTGAAATTTTAAAAAAAATTAGCCCTTTCACATTAGTATTCTAGATCTTCTAGTGACACTTCTATTTTTAGTATAACACTATACTAAGTGGAAACCCTAATTTCTTCCCTTGAACATAAACTTAATTTGTGTAAAAGAAGATAAAAAATATCCCATGTCCAATGTATGTGGGTAATATATGTATAGATTCTATAACATGGTGTTCCTCATCAACCTATGCTAAAAATTTCCTCACCCCTATGTATGAGCCTGGTCTATATAGGGAATTACTATAAGAACTCAACCATAAACATTACATAATCTATATAATTCAACTAGATTTCACTTTCATGCATTCCCAGAGATCTTTTGGTTTTATATTTTTAGATATTTATTTCATAATTCATACATAAGAACTCATAGGCATATAGAGTGGATTATAAAAAATAGTATCCATTTTTTCATAATGCAACAGTCTTTAAAAATAAATCATGATTTATTTTCTTGAAAAATTTTCACAATAATCACATAGGGATTATTATTTACACCCACCCAATATTAATACATAGGAAATACATTTTAAAACTTGGGATGATCACAGAAGGCTCGGTACGGTATATACAGATTAGGAAATAAACCGTTAGTCCATGAATACTTATAAACATATGAAATCATTTTCACAATGATATAATTCTCACCCTTAAATTATAATATAATTAATTTTTGAAAACATGATGTTTCTATAAAAAGTTCAAAATATATATAATTAATTTAGGTAACTTGAGGAATAATTTTTTCTTATACATACTTATAATTGTAACCCTCATGGCTACCATATTCTTAAAAACCCTTATGGATACATTACAATGTAACCCTCACAGATACCTTATGATGTAACCATCATAGTTACACTTAGAATAACCATTACAGTCATCTTCCAATATAGACTTCCCCAATGAATTTTAGGGATATAACGAACCCATACATCATTATAAACAATTCCCATGAACAATAAAATAATCATTAAACAAGAATAATTGCATCATAAAAATCCTTCCTTCGGAAAAATTAATTATTAAAGGAATATTGGCACATACAAAGGAAAATATTTTCTTTGAAAATAATCATGTAATATTATATAGAAAACATAAAAAAATTACAGAATCATGAAATTGGGAAGCCCACTCATTCCATATATGTTAAAAAGAATTACTTTTGAACTTTTTAAAAATATAAATTAAAAGAGGATTTTGAAAGAAAAGTCCCTTACCTCAGGTTTGGTATCCTTAAAATATATTAAAAAAATCCCATATGATGGTTTAAATAGTATTATTAATTTATTTTAAAACCATGTTAATATATATTATACCTTAAATGATCTTATTATAACATCTTTCCACCCATTTATTAATAATATTTTGTTATTTTAATTGTTTTGGGTGCGTTTATATCAAGGTTCTATGGTCGGTTCATTATGGATTTTTTTGAAAAATGGAAATAATAATCCAAAAAAGAGAAAATATATTTTTATAGTTAATTTTAAAAAATTATAAGTCAATTTAAACTTCCCATGATTTTTGTTAAAAGAAATGAAAAATCATACTCCACAAAGGCGGTGAATTGGTACACCATGGACGATGCTTTCGTTTTAAAGAATAAAATAAGAAAATGAGAGTTTTGAGGATAGATATACCATTAAAACATTAAAAGTTTAGTATATATATGATAATTGAGTTATCATGAAACTTATTATTGGGTTTGAGGATATGGTATAAGTGATAAAAAAATTAAAATAGGAGGAGGAATTTACCTCTTGAATATTTCTCCTTGACAACATCCTTAGGCACTTGGAATTGGTCTTTTTGAGAGACCATCAACACTAGAATGTGGAAAGGGATGATTATGAGGGAATTTTTCAGAAGATATTCTAAAAATATGAATTAATTTGATGATATTAAGTGAAGGAATGAGCCCCCTTTTAAAAATGTGGTTAGGGGGAAATTAGAAATTACTTAAAATATTAAAATATAATAAAGATAATATAGGGGTAGAGACTTAAAAAGGCCTAAAAAGATAAAGGTATTAAATTTTAGACATAATATTATCATATTTGGACTTAATAAATATTTATGGTATTTTTAAATAATTTAATAAAATATTTTATTCTTGAAAAATAACTTTTTTTCAAATTAAAAATTATTCATAACTATGACATTAAAAACATCAAAACAAAGATTAAAATGAAAACCAAATTTTTTATTATATCAGATAAATGTCATATTTATCTATATAATTCATGTATTCCCCTAAAAATCTAAAATTATATTTATTTAAATTTTTATAATAACATCTATTTTATTTTTTTTCATGAAATTAATAGTTACTGCATCATCACTATGCAAGCCTTCAAGGTAATAATTTATTTCCTAAAAATTTAAAATAAATTTCAATGATGAAGAAAAATTTACAATATTTAAAAAAACTATTTATGTTGTAATAACTATTCTATAAAACCATATATTAAAATATTATATTAATTTAAAACCATAGTGCAAAAAACTTAATTTTCATATAAAATATTATAAAGGGTTTTAATCACATTAATTTGGCTCAAAATGGTAATAAATTTTACCTTTGTAAAAAATGGTCTAGATATAGCCGACCGATAAAATTTATCCATTTTTGGGTCATTTATCGGATCTTATAATATTAATTAAAATCATTTTATTGATTTTTCTTCTTTTCACAAGCACTGCATCAGCGTTGCATAAGCATTAAAGTTAATTATTTCATATATAAAAATTAAAAATAAATTAATATCATTAAATTAAATTAATTGGGTTTAATATAATAATTTATATTTTTTCATTAAGTATATTTTATTATATCCATGTCTAGACAAATTCATTAATTTGTTAATTTGACTTTTCTTGTCTAGCACTAGTATTGCACAGTCATTTGGATAAGACTCATGTTAAATAACTCTAAAATTAGAAACTAAAATAATAAATAATAAATTATACATAATAATTAATAAAAAATTTTAGAAAAAAAATTTTAGCACTCAATTATTTTCTATAATGAACCAAATTAGACTTCGTTAATGCTGTGCAGGCAGTGATTTAGCAGAGACAAAGATTTTTTTTACATACCATGAAATAAATTATAATTTACATTTTCTGGATAATTATTTTAAAATATTTATACTAAAATATCATAATTTTTATTTATATAATTTTAATAAATTTAATATCATAATTTATATCTCTATTATTTCACACAAAAAATAATGTAAATAATAAAAAAACTGTATTTTTTATTATTCACCACAAATTTAACTTTTTTAAAAAATTCTAAAAAATAAATACTCATATAATTTCAACATGATTAATTCTCAAAGATAATTATTTTTGTCAAACTAATTTTTTTTTGTTTTCAAATTAATCATTTAAATGAAAAATATAAGAAATTGGTTTAATAATATTATTTATTTTAAAATTTTATTAACATAGTGAATATAACTATTTAACTCAATAATATTAATATGAAAAAAAATTATTCTATTTATACCTGGTATGTTACATTCTCCCCCCCCCCTTAAAATCACATCCTCACAATTTATTCTCTTATTAAATAAATGGGGATACCTTTCCCTCACAGCATTTTCAGATTCTCATGTTACTTCTTCAACTATGTGGTTCATTCAAAAAACCATAACCTAGTGAATTACCTTGTTCCACAATACATGATCTCTTTGATCAACTAAAATAATTCCATTTTCAAAACATGAGATGAATATAGAACATATTATCTTAACAGTAAAATATAAAACACATTGTGTACCTTAGATAAACTTGAAGAAAAAGCTAGTCGGTATGTAGTTGGTCCTAATTTATCTAGGATTTCAAATGTCACATTGAATCTTGGACATAGCTTTCCATTTTTACCAAAAATTAACGACACATTTCCATGGAGATATTTTAAAGAAAACATGATCACCTACCTTGAAATAAATGACTTTTTCTCTTAACTGCATAACTTTTTTTCCTGCTCTGAGTTGTCCTTATATGTTGCTTGATAATCATTACATTAATAGACAATTTCTTTATTAATTATGGTCCAAAATTCTTCCTTTCCATGACTTAATCCGAAAAATGTTCTTGTTCAACACTATTTTCCATATAATTCCTCCAATGGTGCCATCTGTATACTGAAATTAAAATTATTATTATAGAAAAACTCAACTAAATAAAGATAATGATTCAAACATGCCTAGTTATCAATTGAACAATCTTGAAGGTTATACTCCATTGTCTGAATTCTTCATTCTGACTATCCATCAAATTGAGGATGAAAAGTAGTAATGAAATTTAATTTAGTTCTCAATGACTACCAAAGGCCTTTCCAAAGGTTATAAATGAATATGGGATCATTATTAGATACAATGAAGAGATTAACTCCATGTAACATAAATATATCTTGAATATAAACAGATAATGATTATCTAGGGACATAGTATAATGAATAGAAAGGAAATATGTTGATTTAGTTACTAATTAATAACAACCCAAATCGTATTGTTACCTTGGTAATTCTTTGGTAGTTGCACCATTATATCCGTTAATATATTTTCACATTTCCACTCCGGCACTAGAAATAGTTGAATCATACCCTTTGGTAGTTGTCTCTCTTCTTTAACCTATTGACCAGACAAACATTTTAGGGTAAAATCAAAAATATCTCTTTTCATTAAATCATACCAGTAATACTCCCAAATGTCTATTTATAACATAGTGATGCCTAGACAAATTGAAAATAGAGAACTAGGAGGTTCACTTAACAATTATTTCATCATCTGAGAATCACAAGGCACACATAATATCTTTCAAAACATCAATACACGATCTTTATCAACATTAAATTCAGCCAACATACCTTTTATAAATAATTATACCTTTTGATATAACTCATAGTCTTCTTTTTAAAAAGTCCTAATTTTGTTTAAGAGAGACAACTGCACTGACACCAAAAACAAAACAAAGGAGTTTCCTTCACCAATAACTTCCAAGAAAAAATTAATCAAATTATTAATAAAAGGTTCATGGTATATATGTGACATGTTTATTCATGCATGATGTTTTCTACTCAATACATCTTCCAATTTTTTCTCTTTTCCTAGATGTTAATTGATCATGAGACCATAATTCTTTATAAGTTCCATAAAACTTCTTTACCTCATGTTTAATTCCTTCTAAGTAAATTTATAATTAAATTTTTTTTGATCCATATATATCTCACATATCAATCCATATAAATTATGTCTCCAAATTTTTAAATCAAAAAACAATAATAGTTAATTCCAAGCCATGTGTCGGATAATTTTACTCATGAGGTTTCAGTTTTCTTATGGCATAAACAGTTACCTAATCATTCTGAATCTGAATACAACTAAGTCCTTTCAATGATGAGTTATTATATAATAAAAAATCAAAATTTATATAGGGTAAGAAAGGATCATTCCCCAATCTTCTTTTTAATTCTGAAAAACAATCATCAAAATATTTTATCAAAATAAATTTAACCCCTTTTCGTATCAACTTTGTTTGTGTGATAGATAATTGTACAATTTGTTTAGAAACCTAACGGTAATAGCCTGTTAAGATAAGAAAAATACAAATATTATTAAAAAAATTAGGTATTTTTCATTCATTAACCTCTTTTTTTAAGGATCAACCGTTCTGTCATCCTTATTTACAATGTTACTGAGAAAATAAATCTATTGTAACCAAAAAAAATTATAAATTTCCCATATAAACTTTTTTCATTGAGAGTTTCCAGGATAATATTTATATGTTTCTCATGATCCTATTTTTTTTAATAAACCAAAATATCAACAATAAAAACAACCAAATAATTATCTAAATATTCCTGAAATACACTATTCATTATATAGATAAATATTATAGATTAATTTTCAAAAAAAATTGTATAACAACAAAATAATAATTCCCATATCTAGTGTAGAATGGTTTTTTTTTGGATTTTATCATCAATCACCTTCAGGTGGTGGTACTCAAATCTCAATTCAATCATGGAAAAATATTGAGTTCCCTAGGGCTGATTAAATAAGTCATTGATATGAAGTAATGAATACTTATTCTTAATAGTAATTTTATTCAAATATCTATAATAAATGAAAATCAAGATGCAACCATAATTATTTGAAACAAATGAAATAGGATCACCGCATGGTGAAGTGCTAAGATCAATTAAACCTTTATCAATAAACTCTTGTAACTACTTTTTCAATTCTAGAAGTTACACTTGATCCATTCAATAAGAGTTTTTTGAAATTGTATTATCATAAGAAACTAAAGAAATAGTAAATTCAGCTTTCTAATCAAGTATAACACTAGGAAACTCATTTTAAAAAACTTCCAAGTATTAATTTACCACTAGTACATCATTTAACTGGGCAGTTCCCTTGTTTTTAAAAATATGTGGAAGATAAAATTCATTTGCATCATTTAACTATTTCTCATCTTATGGATATTTTATCAGTGGTATGGGTTAATTATTGTATAAAAATTGAAACCCTTACTGAAAATAAATTATTTATCTTTACAATCAATCTTATCATGGAAAACATATAGCTAATCCATACCCACAATAACATAAAACTAAAATATGGGTAAAACACCAAGGTTTGAATGTAATTTATTTCCATATAAAAAAATTGGAAGATTCTTATAATCCCCTTCTTATTTAATATTTTCCCATTTTGATTTGACCATATGTTCTTGTTTCATTTTTTAAGGTGAAATTTCTAATTTACTTGAAAAATATTTAAAAAAAGGAATGTGTAGACCTCATATAAAACTAGAATTTAGAAAAGTATGGGTAAAAAATAATTTACCTAAAACAACTTGATTTTATGGAACAACATCTGTAGAAGTAGTGACAAAGGATTTCACTGCACCATTCTTCTTAAATTACGACTGTTTCCCATTATTCAGATTCTTCTCTAGGAAGGTATGTGATTCATAACTCATCTCACCACATTTAAAAAACATTAATTTTTTTAAGAATTAAATATAATATCATTTTAATTAAAATATTTTTTTATAAGTCAAAATTTACCACATTGGAATAAATTCCTGAATTTTTTAATGCATTCCTCGAGGTTATTTTTACCATACATACCAACAACTGAAAACTAGATTTTCTTACCTTCAGATTTCTTTGATTGATTCATACCCATTTCTTTTCCTCTGGATCTTTTATTCTATTTTTTATCAAAGTACACGTGATCATCCCCAAACCCCATTTATACCCTCTATGAACATCAAAAAAATTCATATAAATTTTGAATTCAGGGGAGGCCAATGCCATTCAATATCTCAGCTTCAATCCAAAGTGAAAACAATTGATTTTTTTTCAAGATCATGAATAATATTTCTAGTCTACCATGCCGATTTATTGAAGTATTATTCATAAATAACCACTTAATCTTTTTCTATTTATTTCTATTCATGCAATTTTTTTCCATTTGATGTGAAACCACCTTAGGAATATATTTTTAAATGAAAAAATTCATAAATGCATCTCATTCCAAGGAATCAATCTCTCCTCTTCCCCTAAAATTATTTTCCATTGACCACCACTAGTCGATTCACCTTCAAAAAGATAAATAAAAATACTAAATTTTGTTTTATCTAAACACCCCCATGAAAGAGAATACATTTTCATGGGCTTTAATCCACCCTTTATCCACCACTGGGTTATAAGATCCACTAAATGGAGGGTGTTACCTCATAAAATGTTCTACTATTGTCATGTTTCTTTATGGAAGCTCTGGATATTCTCTTTCATAGATTCTACTACCATTTATAGCCTAATTTAACTTATACATTAATTTCAAAAACTTCTTAGTTCCAATTCCCACCATTCTGAGTTGCAGATTTTGGAAATATATCATCCTCTCAATTCATTCCTACTACAACTTCCCTATTTCATCTAGGGAAATCCATTCTAAATAGACATATCATAAAGGAAGAAATAAGGAAATATCAAAATTATATATCATTTTAAATTAAAAAAAATTAAAAATAAATTATGGTATTCTATTAACATCATCATAACCACTAAATTTATCTAAGTTGTGATCTGATACTAATTACAAGGACCTAGCCTTAATCATTACATAAACTAGTCAATTCAACTAGAATTCAAATTCCTAAATTACCAAATATCTTTTTGGATAAGAGTTTTAGATAATTAGGTCATATTTCATAAATAATAACCCACACAAATGAAAAGTGTATTCTAATAAAATATCATCCATTGTTTCATAATGCAATAGTCTTTAAAAAATAAATCATGATTTTTTCATGAAAAATATTCACAACATTCTTCTTGGATTCTTCTTTCCTCTTACCCAACCACAAACCCTATGAAAAAAATAAAACATGGGATGAGAACAAAAATCTCAATAAGAGATATAAAAATATGGAAAGAAACCCTTAGCCTATGTACACTTACAAACATATGAAATCAATTTCACAAAGATATACTTATCAACCTTAATGTATCATATATTTACTTTCTAAAAACATGAAATTTAATTAAAACATAAAAAAATAATTAAATAATTTAGTTAACCTGGGGAATTATTTTATTACCATAGATATACTTATTATTTATACCCTCATAGATACCATTTTATTTTTAACCCTTACTGCTACCTTATAATGTAACCCTCATGGATACCTTATAATGTAACCCTCATGGCTACCTTATATTGTAACCATCGCAGTTACCCTTGGAATAACCATTACGGTCATCTTCCAAAATAAGCATACACAATGAATTGTAAGACTATCATAGACCCTCCCATCATCATAAACAATTCCCAAGAACCATAAAATAATCATTAAAAAATAATAATTCTATCATAAAAATAATTCCTTATGAAAAATCACAAATTAAAGTAATACTATACACATACAAAGGAAATTATTTTATTTGAAAGTATTCATGTAATATTGGAAAGAAAAAATCAAAAAATTAATGCTTCATGAAAGTAGGAAATCCAATCATTCTGTATATGTTGAAAAAACATTCCTTTTGAATTTTTTTAAAATAGAAATTAAAAGATGATTTTAATGAGAAGTCAGTTACCACAGGATAGATACCCTTAAATGTGTTCAAAAATTATGTATAATGGTTTAAATAGTGATACAAATTTAATTAATAACCATTTTAATATTTATAACACCTTACATGATCTTATTATAATATCTTTCCTACCATTTATTAATAATATTTTGTTATTTCAATTATTTCAAGTGTGTTTGTTTTAAGCTTCCAAGGTTGGTTTACTGTGGATTTTCATTATAAAAAGAAATTGTACTCAAAAAAAGAGTATATATATATATATGTATTTCATTTTAAAAATTAATAAGTGAATTTATACTTACCGTGATTTTAGTAAAAGGAAACTAAAACTCATCACCCATAAAGGTGGTGAACTGTAACACCATGGACAATGATATTGTTTTTAAGAATAAAAGGAGAAAATAATAGTTTTAATGATAGATATACCATTAAAACAATAAAATTTCATTATATATATGATATTTTAGTTATAATGAAACATTTTATATGGGTGAGGATAAGGTATAAGTGAGATAGAATTTAAAAGAGAAGTAGGAATTTACCCCTCGAACACTACGGGAAAAAGTGGTATTAGCAACGGGTTATTTGCAACGGGAATATGTCCCGTCATAAATAACCCCCACAATCGGGGTATTTGCGACGAGATTATTCCCCATCGCAAATAAGGAGTTATTTGCGACGGGATATTCTAACCCGTCGCAAATGGTTTGGCGCGACTTGCGCACCAAATCGCGTGAAAGATATTTGCGACGGGATCCCCTACCCGTCGCAAATAACCCATGGCGGTAACAGGTTATTTGCGACGGGATTTGCTTCTCGTCGCAAATAACCAGGTGGCAGGGGTTATTTGGGAGGGGGTCGTCGCAAATAATCCCTTTAATTGCCGCCCATAATAAATGTGGTCGGGGTTATTTACGACGGTCCCATCGCAAATAATACCAATTGCGATGGTATTCCCATCACAATAAACCCCGTCGCAAATAATCTAACCTATAAATACAGCCATTCTTGACAAGTTTTCTGAATCTGAACTACTTCTTACTAGTTTATATGAGTTGAGTGAATTTTGTTTTGCAAGTCGATTTCAAGGAGGTTGCAGGGATCATCCCACAAGTACAACAAATCGAAAGCTCGAAAACCAGTTTAAGGTTTTTATCTGAATTTTAATTTAATATTTATTTAATGTTTTTTTAATATTTTTACATTAGTTTTTATTATTTCTTATTAGATATAATTATGTTGTATTAAGGTTGTATTAAATTAGATTTGTTAGATTTAATTATTAGTAATTAACAATATTTAATAATTAAGTGACTATAATTAGTAATTAATAAATTTAATTTTAATTAAAGATAGTAATTAGTAATTAATGAATGTAATTAATATTTAATGATTGTAATTAGTAATTAATGAATGCAAATTAGTAATTAATGAATATAATTTGTAATAATTAGTAATAATTAGTAAAATTTTCCAATAATTAGTAATAATCAGTAATAATTTGTAATAATTAGCAATAATTAACAAAAAATAGGAATAATTCAAAAAAATAGTAATAATTAGCAATAATTAACAAAAAATAGGAATAATTCCAAAAAATAGTAATAATTAGAAAAAATTAAAAATAATTAGTAATAAGTAACAATAATTAGTAATAATTAGTAATAATTAGTAATAATTACCAATAATTACCAATATTTACCAATAATTAGTAATAATTACCAATAATTACCAATAATTAGTAATAATTACCAATAATTACCAATAATTAGTAATAATTAGCAATAATTAGTAATAATTACCAATAATTACCAATATTTACCAATATTTACCAATAATTGCCAAAAATTGTCAATATTTACCAATAATTGGGAATAATTACCAATAATTAGGAATAATTACCAATAATTAGGAATAATTACCAATAATTAGGAATAATTAACAATAATTAGGAATAATTACCAATAATTAGGAATAATTAACAATAATTAGGAATAAGTAACAATAATTAGTAATAATTAGTAATAATTACCAATAATTACCAATAATTACCAATAATTACCAATAATTACCAATAATTGCCAATAATTCCCAATAATTGCCAATAATTACCAATAATTGCCAATAATTGCCAATAATTGCCAATAATTGCCAATAATTTCCAATAATTGCCAATAATTGCCAATAATTGCCAATAATTGCCAATAATTGCCAATAATCTCCAATAATTCCCAGTAATTCCCAATAATTCCCAATAATTAGGAATAATTGCCAATAATTAAGAATAATTCTCAATAATTAGCAATAATTACCAATAATTACAAATAATTACCAATAATTACCAATAATTACCAATAATTACCAATAATTACCAATAAATACCAATAATTACCAATAATTACCAATAATTAGCAATAATTACCAATAATTATCAATAATTGGAAATAATTACCACTAATTAGCAATAATTAGCACTAATTAGCAATAATTACCACTAATTAGCAATAATTACCACTAATTACCAATAATTACCACTAATTTGCAATAATTACCACTAATTTTCAATAATTTGCAATAATTACCAATAATTTGAAATAATTACCACTAATTTACAATAATTACCACTAATTTGCAATAATTACAAATAATTACCAATAATTAGCAATAATTAGCAATAATTAGAAATAATTAGCAATAATTAGCAATAATTAGCAATAATTAGCAATAATTAGCATTAATTAGCAATAATTAGCAATAATTGGCAATAATTAGAAATAATTAGCAATAATTACCAATAATTAGCAATAATTACCAATAATTAGCAATAATTACCAATAATTACCAATAATTAGGAATAATTACCAATAATTACCAATAATTACCAATAATTACCAATAATTACCAATAATTACCAATAATTATGAATAATTACCAATAATTAGGAATAATTACTAATAATTAGGAATAATTACCAATAATTAGGAATAATTACCAATAATTAGGAATAATTAGTAATAATTAGCTAATTGGATAAAACTAGCGTGATCATTATCTTTCTCAATTATCTTTTCATCTCTATATTGGTTTTAAGAAAACTTCTATCTCCACATGTAATATTTGTATTCTTTTTCAAAATTATCAACCTACTCACCAATAGAGAGGTGAAAGTGAATGAAAATATTACATGTGGAGACAGAATGTTAAACACACTGATGAAAGGATAATTGTAACATAATATAGAAAATTATATTATTTTAATATTAATAATAAAAAATACTAATAATGTATTAATGTTATTATTATATAATTAATATTTATGAAAAAATAATATTAGTATTATTATAATAATAAACAATTTATAAAATATTAAAATTATAAATATTTGTAACAGGTTTTCTTTATTCTTAATATGTTCAATTCTTAAAGGGTCAATTTTTAGGTCTATCCCAATAAAAAGTTTGTTTCAGCCATGTCTGATTTAACTCTATAATTATCCTTGCTTGAGTGTTTTTTCTAACAAATTATTCAATACCAATAATTCTTTTATATTTTATAGAAAAACATGGAACAATGAGGTCGTCAACAGTCATTATTAGATGACCACATATGGATAAATCAACATAGAAATCCAAATGGTTCTGGTTTAAATCTAGTATATATAGAGGGTGTGGAGACTTTTTAGCATTTTTGGCATCAGATCCAGATTTGTTTCAGAAGGAACAATAAAATTTCCTTGTAAAAAATGTGCACTGAGAACATTTGACATGTTTGACAAAGTTGGGGGACATCTCTTGCATTTTGGTTTTCAACCGGATTATGTTTTTTGGTATCAACATGGTGAACGCAGTTCTACAGAAGGTGATACTAACTTGATTCTGGATCCATCACGGTTTCAAAATTTAGTACATGATTTTGCAATTCCATCTATTCAACATACAGAAACTCAAGATGATATTGATTCAACTCCTAAGTTGACACACTCTAACTTTTATGAGTTGTTGAGGTCTGCTGAGGATGCATTATATCCTGGTTGTAAGATAAGTAAATTAGAAGCAGTTGCAAAATTTATGGCTATCAAATCAGATAACGGAATGTCAAACACATGTTTTGATCAAATATTTTCTTTGGTTAAAACACTGTTACCCGAAGGAAATGTTTTTCTTGCAAATTACTATGAGAGTAAGAGGTTGGTTCGAAATTTAGGACTTAGTTGTCAGAAGATTCATGCATGTTCAAATGATTGCATTTTATATTCTGGGGAAAATGAGTCGTTGGATAGTTGTCCCACTTGTGGGAAACCGAGGTATAACGAATCTCAACATGGAAAGTCTGGCTTGATTTCTGTAAAATAGTTGAGATATTTTCCTCTTACATCCAGACTTCAGCATTTATTCACATCTAAGAATACAATGACAATGATGTCATGGCACAAAATGAATATTTCAACCGGTAAAAGCTTGAATCATCCGGCCGATGGTGATTCATGGAAACATTTTGATAGAGTGAATCCATCCTTTGCTTTAGAAGCCTGAAATGTGCAACTGGGTCTTTCCACTGATGGATTTTGTTTATTCGGATCTTATGGTAGTCAGTATTCATGTTGGCCTATCTTTTTAACTCCGTACAATTTACCTCCATGGATGTCGATGAAGGAGCCCTATATCATTTTTACCTTACTAATCCCAGGACATCCGAAGAAGAATATTGATGTTTATTTGAAACCATTGATTGATGAATTAAATATATTGTGGAGTACTGGTGTTAGTAATTATGATGTTGCTATGAAACAGAATTTCATACTAAGAGCAGCATTGATGTGGACAATCAGTGACTTCCCAACTTATGGAATGTTATTTGGCTGGAGTACACATGGGACGAAATCATGTCCTTACTGTATGGGAGAGAACAAGGCATTTATGCTCGTCCATTGAAAAAAACCTTGCTATTTTGACTGTCATCGCAGATTTCTTCCAGATGATCATCCTTTTCACAGAAACAGATCTCATTTTAGAAAAGGCACAGTTGAAAGGGATGGACCTCCAAAAATGCTATCAGGTATGGAGTTAAAATTAGTTGTATATTCATTACCTCCCATCACATTTAGACCCACAATAAATTGGTTTTGGGAAAGAACATAATTCGCTAAAACGTAGCATATTTTGGGATTTTCCATATTGGTCTGATTTTCTGGTCTGCCACATGTTGGATGTCATTCATATTGAGAAGAAATTTTTTGATAATTTGTTTCATACAGTTTTGGATACACCAGGAAAGAGAAATGATAATGTAAATGCATGATTAGATCTTGCTCAAATTTTCAGGCGTCCATAACTCGAACTGTTTGAGAATTTCAGAAAAGAAAGGTTAATGAAACCAAAATCAGCATATATATTGTCCAAAGAAAGCTGCTTATAATTTTGTCAATGGATTGCAGATTTGATACTTCCAGATGAATGTGCTTCCAATTTGGGTAGATGTGTAAATAATGGTCATATTACTAGATTAAAAATTCGTGATTGTCATGTTATAATGGAAAGGCTTCTACCCATTGGATTAAGAGGTTTTTTGAATTCTATGATATGGGATTCCATAACAGACATATCATATTTTTTTCGGAACATTTTTGCGACGACAATAGATTACGATGCTCTATGCAAACTTGAAGAAGATGTTATTGTAATTATATGTAAACTGGATAAAATATTCCCACTATCTTTCTTCGACTCAATGGAACATTTGATATTACATTTTCCATATGAAGCAAAATGTGGAGGTCAGATACAGTTTCGATGGATGTACCCATTCGAAAGATGCATGCAGAAATTGAAAAAAAAGTACATAAGAAAGCATATGTTGAAGGATCTATTGCTGAAGCTTATTTGCAAGAGGAGATATCTTATTTCTGCTCCCACTATTTTGAATATGAGTATCCTTCAAAACACAACTGCATGAGACAGAACGAGGGAAATATTGATGAAATGGACAATCAATTATTTGTTTTTAACCAATCAGAGCTTTGTTTTAGTGGAGTTCATGAACGATGGCTTTCAAATGATGAATATCACAGAGCTCATACGTATGTTCTCCTCAACTGTGAAGAGATGACATCATTTGTACTGTAAGTGATTCTATTACTTATTCTATTATTTATGTTAAAATAAATAACTTTGTTTTTTATAGATTTTATGATAATCATATCAAGAAACAACTTCCATAAATTATAGCAGCTCCTCTTGAAGAACGCATACAAAAAAAATTTCTCAGTGGTTTCAAATACTGGTAACATAAATTTTTCATACTTTAACATCTCCTTCAATTTATAGTTTACTATACTGATAATTATTTCACAAATTTTCAGGTGTCTCGACATGCTGATAAAATTGACAAACGACTTTGTATATTGAGTAACCCATCATCCAAAATGGTGAAATATTATATTCATATGTGGTGAATTGTTTTCGATTTCATACACATGCATATGGGGAATCAAAAAAAACAATGAACAACTGATTTTTCTTGAGAGGATCTCATCATAGAGAAAATGAATTTGACTTTTATGGCATACTTGATGAAATCATTGAACTCTGTTATCTAGGACAACATTACATAATGATGTTCAAATGTCGGTGGTTGGATGCTGAGAGAGGCGTGCGTGTTCATCCGACTCATGGAATCATCGATATTAAATGTAAAAGTGTTCTTTAAGTAAATGAACCATTCTTACTGGCTCAAAAGGCACATCAAGTTTATTATGCAAAGTACTGTGCTACATCAAGTGACTTGACTGATTGGTGGAGCATAATAAAAATGAAAATTCTAGACAATCAGTTTAGTCAAAGTGAATGTGCTTTCACTGAAGTGCAAGGAATTGAAGTTTTTCCAGAGAGTACTCAAAATCAATCTTTGTTACAAAGAGACATGAGTATCGATGATGACACCCCTCAATTAAGAGTCATTGATGATGATGATGATAGTAATGGCGTCACAAATGAATTTGAAATGGTAAGAGATGAAGCAACTGGAACTCAAATGAATATCGATGATATTGAGGAGGAATATGAAGATGACATTGACAGATATTAAGATGATGATGAAGCTGAACATTGATACAATTCAATGGTATTTATATATAATCATAACTAATATATATGTATATATAATAATAATTATCAATTATTTGCTAACAACATTCGTTTTCTGTTTTAGATGGACGAGGACATGTTTCGTGAGTTGGAGGATGCTGACCTATCTTTCGATGTGGACGAGTTGCTGGCACCTGACCCTCAGCCTGAAGGCACTTCAGGGGTACGTGGAGGGGGTGCGGTCTTGTACGACTGATGATTCCTGACCCCATCCCTGAGAGACGTCCACATCTTGGGTTCGATCCACGCACCCGAAGGTGTGATAACCTGTGCATTTTACTAAGATTTCATTAATCTATTTACATAACAAATTTTTGATTATTGTTTTTACAGTTTTCTACATATAGCAGTTGGACAAGGCAGCGCTATTTTGCGCAACTATTTTTCTCAGCCATGGACGACATGGGAGCATATTCCCGTTGATGTGCAGCAGGCCATGTTCGGCCATTGGTTGGTATGTACATAAATAAATATTTTTTATTTTGAAATTTATTTCATTTATAACTTGATATTTTGAATTATTTTTAGGGTTTATGGTATCCGATCAAGGATACCATGCATGAAGCCATCCACGAGGCATTGGAGGTGGCCATGCGTGATCACTTTCGTCAGTTTTTTCACAATTTGAGAAGAGCTGCCATGAAGAAAGCAGGAGTGTCAGATTTTGAAGAGTCATGTAGAGCACACCGACTAGAGTACATTTCATCCCACGTATGGGATGGATTATGTGCACACTGGTTGAGTGGTGCCTTTCAGAGGAGATCATCGGTGGGGAGGTAGAATCGGGGGAGATAGGAGGTAACTCATCGAGCTGAGAGTCGTACTTTCAGTACTCATAGACAGCATTTGGTATGTAATTTTTTTATAAATATTTTATATAACTTTAAATATTAACAATTTATTTTATATTCTTATAGGCTTTTGAGCACCCCGATATTACGGAGTACGACGTATATCGGAGGATGTACAGTGATCCAGCTACTGGGGAGCTCATAGGTGATCACCAGCGTCACATCGTGGTCAGTATTATTTGTTTTCAAGTTTAAAAATTAACTGCATATAGTATATTCATAATTTTAATTTTAAATTGCAAATACAGGAGTCATATGAGACCGCAGCGTCAAAGACCCGGCCTGAGGGTCAGGCCGAGGTATCAGATCAGACCAGTGGCCATCAGTTTGATGAGGCAGAATGGATGCAGGTGACCCAATATGCCTTCGAGAAGGGCCAGGTAGTTGGTATCGCCTCTCAACTGACTCCCGGAGATTATTATGGCAGTGTTGCGATGTCGGCATCCAGCTCGAGAGGAGCTCATGCATCTTCTCCCGCTACATAGTATGAGGATCGGTTGCGATCTCATACTGAGTTGATAGAGAGTCTCCAAAAGGAACAAGAGGAGATGAGACAGCAGCAACATGAGGAGGAGTGCTGACAACAGCAGCAGGTGTACGAGGAGCAGATGAGTCGGTGGCAGCAGCGGCAGCAGGAGCAGATGGAGTACATGCGCCGACTCACTCATGCCTTAGTGATGGAGTTTCCTCCACCAGCAGATCCCCCCCTCCCCTTCCTCCTTCAGATTACTTATTGTTTAGATGTTGTAAAGTTTTTAAATTTAAAATATGACATTTTTTCTATTCAGAGTTTTTGTCTCTCTTATACTGGTGTCAATATTGTATTATTTAATTTCAATTTATTTTTAATACTCTATTATTTATTATTGGTATTTATTTTAATGTTTTCTTATTTTATTAATAATAATATTACTCTTAGTATTTTATTATTTGTTTATTTTTATTTTTGAAAATGTTGATAATTTTCATATTTTTATTTTCTAATTATTTTAATAATATTATATTCAGTATTTTTAATACATAAAATGTTTCAAAAATTTTAATTAAAATTATAATTTTTTAATTATTTATAATAATATGAATTCGGTATATTATTATTATTATTATTATATAATATTATATTATTTATATTAAAATATTAATATGATTAATAATATTATTCATATTTTATAATATTAATTTTTTTATATATATTTAAATTTTTAAATATTTTAATTTAATTATAATTTTTTTAAATTTTTGAATGAATTTTTGTTATAATATTTGAAGGAATCATAATTGTATTATTACTATTATAATATTAATTAAAAAATTATTAATAATTTAATTTTCTTTTATTTTCTTATACATATTTGTGAAGGGATAATCATCCCGTCGCAATAGGTAATTGTGACGGTATCCCGTCGCAATTAAATATTTTTTTTAAATTTTTTTTAAATTGCCTATTGTGACGAGAATATTTTCCCGTCGTAATAGGAAATTGCGACGGGCCCATCACAATCCCTTATTACCTTTTTAAAAAAAATTAACTTTTTCGTGATGGTATTAGTGGCTGGTCACAAATAACATTTGCGATGGGTCCGTCGCAAAAGTCATATTTAATGTTTTTAATATATATCAATTAGTATTTGTGACGGGACATATTACCGTCGCAAATAATATTTTTGGCGATGGACCCGTCGCAAATAGTGTTAGTTGCAACGCCATTTACCACAACGGGTCATTTGCGACGGACCCCCGTCGCAAACGCCCATTTGCGACGGACCCCCGTCGCAAACGCCCCTTTGTGACGGGATCCCGTCGCAAATGACCCGTCACAAATGGGCTTATTTCTAGTAGTGGAATATTTCTTCTTGAGAACTTCCTTAGGCACTTGGAATTGGTATTTTGTGAGACCAGAAACACTATAATGTTCCAATGAATGAAGATAAGGTAATTTGGTATAATATATTCAATATATATGGCTTGAGGTGATGAAATTAAGTTATGTAATGATCACCCTTTTATAAGTGAGGAGAGGGGAAAAGTAGAAATTACTTAAAATATTAGAATATAATAAGTGTAATATAGGGTTAAATATTTACAAAAACCTAAAAAGATAAAGGGGATTAAATTATAAACATAATATTATCATATTTGGATTTATTAAATAATTTTTTGATATTCAAATAATTTAATAAAATATTTTATTAATAGAAAATAATTTTTTACAAATTAAACACTATTCATAACTAGGAATTTAAAAACATAAAAAAGGTTATAATTAGAAACTAATTTTTTATTATATCCTAAACTTGTCATAGTTATGTATATAAATCATTTATTACCTTAAATTTTTAAAATTATATTTATTTTAATATTTTTAATAACATTTGTTAGATTTTTTTATTAAATTAATAATTACTACATTGTCATTGTTCAACCCTTTAAAGTAATTATTTATTCCCTAAAATTTTAAAATAAATTTCATGAAATAAATTATTAGATTTCATAAAACTATTTATGATCAAAAAATGCTTCTGGAAAACCTTATATTATAATATTATACAAATTGAAATCCATAGTGTAAACAACTTGATTTTCTTTTAAATAATATATTATAAAGGGTCTTAATCATATACATGTGTCTAAAAATGGTCATTAATTATACCATTGGAAAAAAAGTTTGATATATGATCAACCAATAAGAATTATCCTTATTTTGGGTCATTATTGGTTCTTCTAATTATAATTAAAATTATTTTATTGATTTTTTGTCTGCATACACAAGCACTGCATCATCGTTTCATAATAATTAAAGGTAATTATTTCATATATAAAAACTAAAAAATAAATTACTATTATAAAAATAAATTAATTAGTTTCATATTAATCATTTAGATTTTTTAATTAAGTATATCTAATAATATCCATGTCAAGATAACTTCTTTAATTTGTTAATTTTTCTTTTCTTACCATGCACAATCATTTGGATAAGACTAACGTAATATAACTCTAATATTAGAAAATAAAAGACAAAAAAAATCAATTTTAAATAATAATTAATAAAAAAATTCAATAAAATACATTTTAGCCATCGATTATTATCTATAAGGAGCCAAATTTGACTTTGTCAAAGTTACGTAGGCACTGCATCAGCACTAAAAAATATCTTTTATACTTATCATTAAATAAATTATTTTTTACATGTTGTTAATTATTATTTTACAATATAAATATTATAATATTATAATTTATAAATTTATTAAGTTTTATAAATTTTATATCATAATTTATGTCTTGAAAATGTCATATAGAATATATTGTAAATAATAATAAATGTATTTTTACTATTCACCAAAAATTTAACTTTTTCAGAAAATTATCAATAGGTCATACTAAGATAATTTAAACACGATAAATTCAAAATAGAAAATAGTTTTTCAAATTAAAATTCTATAATTTGAAAATTAATCCTTTGAATAAAAAATAAAAGAAACTGGTTTAATAAAATTACTTATTTTTAAAATTACTTAACATAATGAATTTGACTATTTAATTCAATAATACTAATATTATAAACAATTATTCTATTTTTAATTGGGATATTTCAATTAGAAAAAAAGAACTATGTCTTTCTTGATTCTTGTCAACATAGGATACATAGTGATTCCAAGATTCTCTATCCTAGGCTCGGTCACAAATTCAAAACAAAATGAACTATTATGTGTATAATCCAGATCTACGTAGGTTTCTTTAGCATGGGATCCTTCATTTATAGACCAATACTTAGAAATTTTTTCTTTTCCCTCTATATGAGTTAGATCTATGTAAGTGACAGTCTTCATAATAACTACACATGGCATGATTCCTATTATCTCAGAATATGTCTTGACCTTATTTTCAAGGCCCATCCATAAATTCTATCAGCCAAAATTACCACTACTCTTATATATATAAACTTTTGGTGATGGATTATTCCTAACCCTACCCTAATGAAGGATAGAGAATGAAAAATTACTAATTCTACTATTATTTGTATACTCATATAGCTATGTTATGATATAATATCCCCTTCTTTTAAACACTTTCAAACAAGGAAAGGTGTATATAAATATAGTTTACATAATATTCACATCAGTATAAAATGTCATATCTATATGAAGTTGAACTGTACAACCTTCATCCAAGCTGTATAATGTTGAACTATGTAGTGTAAGGTCCTCATCACATTACCCTAAATTTTATAACACCTTGGCCCCTATCACATGAAAATAAACATAAGAACATCCGATCCATCATTACATGAAAATAATTGTTGAACACCTCATCCATTTTCACATGACGTTAAACGATATAATAGTTCCATCCTTGTTTCACAAAGTTAATCTATAGAAACCATAATCTAATTTTGTTATTTTTCAAAGTAAAATGATATCCTAACCATGGTTAATTTATGTTTGGGATTCCATTATCACCTTTTATGAACATGTTAGTCCATAAATTACACTGTGTACCTTGAGTTTCTCTGGTTTCCACAAACCCTTCATGGCTATTGGTAATGAGTTTATCCAGTTTCAAGGGTCACCTCTATTCAAATATGAATATATTCCATAATTTGTATTCTGTATATGCACCCCATGTTTTTTATTCCAACTAGAATAATCTTCATACTAAGGAAAAATTTCCTTTAATCGGCATATTCCCTAACAACATCAAAACTTGTTTTTTCTTTTGATCATGGTTAATTTTCATCCCTTTCATGTATATCTCATACCATCACTAATTATCCTAGAACCTTGATACACGATTTAAATTATCTTTATATACTATTAAAAAGTTTTTTATAATATTATCGAACATGGGAACCATAATTCAGTTATTGTTTCATAGTTCCCCTTTTCCTTGGTCCACATGTCAGGACTTTAAACTATGTGCACTATGGTTAAATTTATTAGACATTAAACATTCACCTTTAATGGTATATATTTTAATACCCTAAAGGGATTTTGAAAGAGACATAAAACATGTCAGATAGAAAAGCCATAAAGGTCTGTTAGAGAAACAATCAAGTATTTGATCACTCCGATTAACTATTCAAGAGACTTGGTAGATATTAGAAGAGAAAATAAATGCAGATAAAATTTTTTAGGGCCTATATTATGATCCTAGAAAAATATAACTTAATATAATTGAATCCACTAGTCCAGGAAAATTTAATCAATGACTTATCACATCTATTCACCTTGATAGTGTGTTTAGTACATGGATACACAACTTTTATGGTCCCAAAACTATCCTTGAATAGTATTTATTATATAACCTACTTTATTTTAAAAGTTTTGTTAGTCTTAAAAAACCTTTTAGGGTTATCAATAAAGATTATTTCTATATTTAAGGTACATGTCTATTTTAATATGTATACATGACTCAATTTGATTCCTAAATATTCACCTCATTCTAGGATTCCAACAATAGGTGTTTACATATAAATAAAAATGGTCCTCTAATATTTTTACACCCTAATAGAATCAATGTGGAACCCATCATTCAAATATCATCAATGATCATCCTTGGTGTGCCTACCCCATGTCATTTTCCTTGATTAAAACTCTTTGAGATATTATTTAAATAACCCATAATTTAACTATTCAAGTATATTCGGCGTCCTCAATTCTACACCATCATGCACCATTCCCATTCTTGTGGAAAATATGTGGTACCTCATTCATTAACTTTTTTATAGTGTTAGTCACATAAACTTGAACTTGATGGAATGTTATTATGATTTTCATCACCTTAAACTACCTTAGAAAAGTGACTTAGTACTCATCTAGATAAAATCCCATAAAGGAAAGTTTGGTAAAAAAACTTGAGCCTCTTATCACTAGACATGAATTTTCATTATATAAAAAAATGAGAATTAAAAAAATAGAAGAAAAGAAATACAAATTATTAGGTAAAAACGATAAATGTGAGCCTAATAAAATCATTGTCCCTACTCACTAAGAATTCTTAATGTAATGCTTAGGAAAAAAGTCAGAGTAAAAAATTAAAGAGACATAGAGATTTTGGAACCCAGTATACAGTTAAAAAAAATCAATCCATGAATTCTAGGCCCCCGATCTAAGAAAAAGATATATCATTCCCTTTCCAAAATATACTAACCCAAATCACCCTATTGAGTAAAACCACTCATCATTATTATGAAAGGGGAGACTCTAGTGAATCGGTGTTAGTGTTTATAACAATACCTATCCATGGGCCACACCCAAAAGGATTTCATTTTTATTCTTAGAGGTCTGACTGTAGTGATTCAGTGATGGTGCTTATACCAATATCCATTCACGAGACACACCCAAGAATAATTAATCATTATTATGAATTGAACAACTCTATTTTTCAGTGATGGAATTTATACTAATGTCCATATTTGAGCCACACCTATGAGGAATCCATCATTATTCTGAATGAACCAGCTCTACTATGATGGGGATGGTGTTTATATAGATATTCATCCATAAGACACACTTGGGGGAATTTATAAAAAATATAAATAAACTAGATCTAGTGCATTAGTGATGGTGGTTATACTAATATCCATCCCTGAGACATTCCCAAGAAGATATCATCATTATTATGAATCAAACAACTCTAATGTGTTAGTAACGGTTTTACCAATATTCGTCATTGAGCCATACCTATGAGGAAATCATCTGACACAAATGCTTGGGAGTTATGGGTGAAGTACAAGAAAGGAAAATGACAATAAATAACAAAATAGACTTTTTATTCATTGATAAAAAATGATATTAAAATCCAAATATTATATTCACTCTCTTAATTATAGTAATACATCACCAAATCCCATCAATTTACTAAGGGATTTGCTGGTTTGATACCTGAGCCACATAAACACTCTATTGAAGACCAACCATCTATATAAATTCCATATCCTCATGATGATGAATAATAAATTAGAAACAATGTTTATTTGGAATGAAAATATGAGTTTTTGTGTCTAGACCACTCATTTTATGGTGCATCAGGAACATGGAACGTGTTGTACCTTCATTGATGTAGGTTTCCTCGGTAGAAATATTGGATGCATTGATGTTCGTATACTTACTAAACCAATAGTGACATGTAGTTATCTAATATTGATATAGAATTTCCATCAAAATCCCATAAGCCCCTAGTAAAATAATTTCACATTCATTATACTTTAGATGATGCTTCATCAAGCTTTTTATAATGTGGGAAAAGGAAATTTTGGATGAGTGGTAGTAACCTAGTCAGATAATTTGAAGTATTTCTTCAATGTGATTAGTAACATTATCATCCGAAATTTTAATCATATTCTCATCCATTTTATTTCTATAATATAAATTATGATTCATTTAAAAAGTATTTATTGATATATTGTTGAATCACTCAAGCTAAGAAGAGAATAACATGAATATTTGGCCAAGAATTTGCTAAGTATAAATTTTTATCACCCAAGTCATAATAGTTCACCCATATTCCTTACATACATATGTTACTTATTTACCTCCCCCTATCATGTCACCTACAGTGATATCTTGTATAATAATTTCTCCAAACCATTATACCCCACATCGATATTCTAAAAGCAATGTTAGACACATAAGAAAGCATGTACCTTGAACATGTATGGATGACTAGAGAATCGTGATGTTGATAAATTCACTCCTTTGAAGAAAAAACATGGATAGATAGAGGATTAAATTTAAACCTACACTTTATAAGAACCAAATAGGGGCGTATATGAAATGTAAATGAACATCATTCTCATGGGAAATTTGTGCAGATGGATTTCGTGTCTAACCTATGTGAACCTATCAAAACATAAGCTAAAAGAAATCCCTTTCTAAAAATTAATTTGTGCAAGTGTCACTTTTTACCTCAAGATTAAATTCTCCTTGTTCCAATCATATCCAACCATGTGAGGGGATTTATTAACACTCTCATTTCATTAAAAGGATGAAGATCTCAAAGTAGGAAGACCATAAAAACATGAGTGAAAAGGCTTAGGGTGAGGAAAGGAAATATTCCCTAAAACCCTTGGAGTTCATCCAACATGATAATGTACATGAAACTTATATAACTAACCACCTTACACAATTTTACCTAAGAAATCCACTAAAACTAGATAACACCTACACCCAGAGTCCTATATTTTCCTCTAAATAGGACCCATGGGCTCCTCATTTGTATGTTTTAGAAGATGGAGAGATGGCTCATATCTCTACTCACCTTATTATCTTACCTAATTCCTAAAAACTCCAAAATTATATTTTTCAATCCCTAAACTAAGGTTAATTAACAGAAAAGTAGGTATTTGAGTTCCATAAGGATCTAAAACACCAAACAAAATTGGGATGAACCACTTCCTCTCTAGTATAATTACACTAATGAGAAGGAACCTTAACCAACATAACTCTTGTACACCCCTCCACCGAATCCATCCATGGAGCCACCCTACAACTAGAGTGAAGATTCTCTAAATTCTTATTACACAAAACACCACCTCACACCAGCATCACTTAGGTAGATCCTTCATCACCCTAAAGTCACTATGGAGAATCATTAATAATTTTTCCTATGATCACATGGGTGAATAATTCATCTTTTCTCTATACTATTACATGGGTGAATCCTTCATCATTTCAACTAAACATTACTTGGGTGAAGGTCACACCTCTTCTCACTAGTGTTACTTAGGCGATGCCTTTCTACTTTTCCCAATATTACATGGATGAGGTCTTCTATAATACTTATATTAAGGAAAACCATCCTATTTCACTCTCATATCTAAGAACCATGGACATAAGGTTTTTGATGGTAGAGAATTCCTTTACTGAAATTTTTCATTTTCCCTTTTAATTATCAATAAATCCTCCAAATCCACCTAATGAACATAATAGAGTATTCATTCCAACATACACACCTATCGATCTTTCATTAACTTGGTAAAATAGGTCTCTCATATATATACGTCAATATATTTGGCCCCCATGGTGTTTATAATCATAAATACAGTTGAAAATGTGGGTCATAATCCTAACCAAATTAGTGAGAATTCCCGAGTCACATACAGGAAAAGTTGGATAACCTAGATCCGAGATCATTCATATTAGGAACCTTGTGGATTCCTGATTCCACTTGATGAGAAAGGAATCCATAATTATCATAATCTCAACCTCAACCCTTATAGTCCCTTGACTGGGTGTAGTCCTCCAATATGTTTCTTGAAACAGGTGGCATCTACAACTTCTATATTTTGATCACACATGTACACTAGTTGTGTAAGCCCCAACAGTGAAACTATTAATAGTGACCACCCTGTATCCTTCTCATCTCTTATACTAAGTGAGAAAAGGTCTTCCCACCTAGAATAAGCCTCTATCCTTTTCTATGGGATTTCATATCTCTCCTACTACTTGTAGCCCCTCCCTCATCTATATACAAAGATGGTATAGATTCCATCCATAGGGAGGTCTCAGTGTATAAGAACCATTCAATGATGGTGTAATACTACGGTGAAATTCATATAATCCTCTACCATATCTTATTTATCATATAGATCATGACACATGTGGGATTATAGTTTGGAGATGACTAACACATTACCACAATTTAATCTTTCATCTTGGGGATTCTTATTAGGCGTAATCCACATCACATTTTTCTCCATGGACCACCTTCCTAGGTGTAAGTCCCAATAACCATATATTCTCTTTCTTTAAGGGTTATATCCCTTAAAATATATTCATTAAAATGTATATATTCCTTATAAATAACCTTAGGTTATCCTAATATGTTAAATCCCACTCAATCTTATGCTTTCATAGCTTTTATGAAAAATATTTCCACCACATCATAACAACAAAGACATTTATTCCTATCTTCACAGGAAATGTAGGATACCTCCATAAGGATTGATCCCCATATACAACATTTAAATGTTCCCATATATATCCGTAAAACATTGTTTTAAACTATATCTCCAACGTCTAAGACATATGATGTCAAAATTTATGACAACTTCCTTACTGCATGATGTTAAACAGCATGGTACAGTCTTATCACATGACCATAAACTCTATCATTTGAATTACATGGGATTTAATTATTATTTCAATGGTATACGTAGGAAGAATACCAAACATTCAAACCCAATATCATCATTCTTATATTCCCCTCCTCATAGGACCATAATCCCTATGAGATCATGTTCTTCCACCCTTCACAACCATATTATAATCTCTATAATCACTTTCCCAAGGGCTATATCTCATAGGAGACATTTCCTATTAGGTTATAGTCCCAATGATAAAAAAATTCCCCCACTTGTAGGTCTATATTCCCTCTAGGAATCATTATATTTTCTTTGTTAGGTTATTTCCATAATAAAATCAATCCCCACACTCATAGGGTCATATTTGCTTTGAGTCTCAACAAATCATCCTCATCATTACATATATTCCTAGGGAAATTTGTCCTCCCATTTCCATATTTTTTGTGAGACCAACTCATCCTCATTGGGCCATATTTCTTCTAAGGTTAACCAAAAATGTTTTCTCATATCTAAGTTCAACACAAACCACTTTTATTCATATTCCTCCTAGTCATCCTTACCAGACAACATTAAACTACATGGATTAGTCTTTATTACACGTCCTTAAATTGTATGATGTGTTCCATTATGTGGCACCAAACTATGTGAATTTAGATTTCATTCAAAAGTATATATATAAATACTGATGTACATGTATATTACTAACATTTTTTATTATTTTAATTTAGTTTTAATTAATTTACTAACCGCTTCTTGTGTTTTTAGGTTCTTTTTATAGTATTTTAAATATTTTAGTTGTTTTTATAATGTTTAGTTAGTATTATATTAATATTGGTTATTTATTTTCATTTTTTAGATTTTTATTTAATTAACATTTCATATTTTATATTATTTTAATATTACTTTTAGTTTATTAATTAATTATATATATAAATATTTATATAATTCTATTTATACTAATTTATTATTATTATTATTTAAACCTTTTAGATAATTAGTTTTATTTTTAAATTTTAAATTTTTGAATTTACTCCCCCCTGCCCCGCTTACCCTTCCCCCCTTACCCACCTTGGCCCGCTCCTCTCGCCCTCCTAAAAACCGCCTCCCCTTTTCCTTGCTGCCAACATGCCGGTCTTCTGCTCCCCCCTCTCTCCAATCTCCCTTATCTCATCCATCACACATGGCCTCCCTCTCTCTGTACCTCACTCGGATGACCCCGCATCCCCACTCTCCCTGCCGCCTCTCCCATTCCCATCCAGCGCCTCCCCTTGCCAACCCAGTGACCCGTCATGCCCCACTGCACCCCGGGAGCTACTCCCTTCCCTCTGTTTCATGCACGCCGTGCCCTAGCTCCACTCTCCCTCACCACCCTTGCCAGCCCATTGCGGTACTCCCCTTCTCCCATTGCTGCCCCACTCTCTCCTTCACCTAGCCAGACCCAGTGCCCCATGCTCCCTCCTATCACCCAGCGGCTTCCCCAGCTCTACCCCATCGCCCGTTTTTCCTCCCTCGTCGTTGCTCTGCCACCCCACTCCCCAGAAGAAACCGCATCACCCCACCTCACTCGACCCCCGCATCTCCATCCAGGCCACCTCCCCTCTCTAGTCTGAAGTCCCTACACCCTGGAAAATCTGCTACCCCACTCCTCTTCCACTTCCACTGTCCCCTACTTCTGTTTTTCTTTTCTGTTCATGGGTCACAGCCATCCGAGGAGATGACCAGCTATCGCGCACCGGCCACTGACCGTCCGAGAAGCCACCACATTTTCCGTTGCAGACCATCATCAACTACATCACCAACATCTTTTTTCGGTGGTCACGAAGTTGGTGTGTGACAACATCAAGTGCTGAGGTGTGTTCAGAGATCGAAGAACGAATTGCATGTGGTGAGAGTGAAGACCGACATGATTATTTGTGGGTAACACGGTTTTATTTTACATGACTTGTCATCTTATTACCAAGCTTAGATTTTCAGTTGTGATGTTGGGGTAATTTTCTTAGTGTCGGGATGTTGGTTGATTAATTAAAATTATTGTGAATTCCATGAAACGTATTGTTTTATGATAAATTGTCAATTAAATTTATTTTAATTTATTATTTATCTGTTTAAATTATTTCCGCCCTAAATTAACTGCCAAAATTGAAACTGGCATTATAAGTCGACGCGGCAGTCTAAGAAGGTAAACCACGTTGACCGATGGTAAGTGCAAATTGGTGACACAACTTTGTGAGAAATGGGTTGTGTCATTTCATCGTATAGTTCGAGACTTGAACAGGTTTTCTAATTTATTTATGAAACCAGATAACCGGACTTTAAATAAATTGGAAAATTTAAATTAAGAATCTACAAAATGCTTATATTTTTTGAACTGGCAATAACTAAACAGAATAAATATTTAATCACATAAAAGAATATTTTTCATGTCTGCGTGATAATTTAATTGTGACACCAGCATCCCTGACACATTTTGTTGACTTAGAGTCCATCATCATTCTCATTTACAATTTTCTTTTTAGATTTTTTCATCTCTCCTTTTAGTTTTATTAAAAGAAAGAAAAAAAAGAAAACTCAAAAATAGGAATTCCCTCAATCTTTGTTCGTCTAAACACTATCCAACGAAAATTTTGTAGTGAACTTGATTCTGTGCTCTCTGTGGTTCAACCCTGATCGCCACTTTTACAGTAGCCAGTTGGTTATAAAAATTTCTAAATTGGACGCGTTGTGATGCGCATTCCAAATTTTTGGCACCATTGTCGGGGAGCACGCACACGTCTAGCATTAAGAAAATTTCAAGTAGACCTTGCTTTAGGCACTTCTCGCCTAAATGGTGAAAACTCATAATTTTGATATGTCAAAGAACGACCCACCCCTTGATCCACAACTTGAACATCAAAGAAAGGGAAAAGAAAAAATCGGTACCTCAGCTGCAAATGCAATGCATCCACCTGAGGAAATCATTGAAACTCACATTCTGACACTTCCTATTGGACAAGTCCATCCACTTTTCCAAAACCGCCTTGATAATCAAAGGCCTCGGACTACTATGAGACAGGATTTGCGATCCAACACAGCCGAAGTTATCTTAGGCATAACAAGACCCAAAATCCAAGCAACACACTTTTAATTGAAGTCATCCACGATCAACCTGCTCTAACAACATGCACAATTTCATGGATTGAGCAGCGAAGACCCTTATATGCATGTGAATAGATTTCTTGATGTTTGTGACACATTTAAATATAACGGAGTAACGAATGATGTATTGATCCTACGACTGTTTCCATTCTCGTTTCAAGGGAAAGAAAAGGACTGGTTGGAAAGTCTTGACCTCGAAACAGTTTTCACTTGGGAAGTGTTGAGAAGAAAATTCCATGATCGATATTCCACAACATCTCAATATTTGAAAAACAACAGAGACCTCGACTCCTTTTTTCAAAGTGAATACGAATCATTAGGAGAAGAAGGGGAAAGATTCAATTACATGTTAAGATGTTGTCCTCATCATGGGATGAAGTTGGAAAACCAGTTGCAAGCTTTTTAAAATGGACTTCAACCCAAGAGTAAGTCCTCCATCAACACAGCTACTTGTAATGCATTAATGGAAATGGATCCTAAGGATCTGTACATATTAACTCAAAACATGGATGAACACAGTTTCCAGTGTCTAGAAGATATTTCAAGAAGAAAGGTAGGAGTGCATCACATTGATGCCCAGACATTCATGGCTTCACAATTTAAAGCTCTCAACAAGAGGATTAAAACTTTTCAATAAAACCACCTAATCCAGTCCATGTTTTTCAAACTGAACACTGACCACACATTGGTGGTCCTCATGATTATCCCATGTGTCCATATAACACTACATAGGCCAAGATTTCTAAAGCTAACTTCATAAATTACAACCAAGGAAATTATGGAAACAATTACAACACAAACTGGCAAGGCAATACCCAAAACCAAGGTTGGATGGAACCAGTGGCTACTCATCCAATGAACCAAAACATGGGTCCACCTGGTTTCACTACTCAACATGCCTTCATACCCGCCATGAAATCACAAGATCAAGGATCTCAATAGAAATACCAACCACCATTCCATCAGCAACAATAGTGTAAGTATAAAAAGAAAACAATGGATTGTGCCCCTACAGAAACGCAAGGTCAAAAAGATTGGGGAGAAACTATAGAAATGTTAATGATGTCTAATCAATCATGGTTTGAATCACAAGAGATGGAAACCAAAAACTTACAAGATTCCATGCACAACATTGAAAATCAAGTCATTCAGTTAGCTGCACAAATGAAAAACTGACAGCAAGGAACTCTACCAAGTAACACAAGAGTCAACCCAAGAGAAGAAGCAAAAGCCATCACATTGCGAAGTGGCACACAGTTAGTAGAGAATCAAATTCTTGATGTTCAACAAAAATATGAGATTCCTATAACTGCCACTGAGAATGGCGACTCAACAAACAATGCAATCCAACTTGAAACCAAAGAGGAGGAAGATAAAAAAAACAAGAAAAAAATGAAAAGGCGAGAAAGGAGAAGGAAAATGAGGCAATCAATGAAAGAGTGAAATCCCACATACCACCTACTCCATTTCCACAAAGACTTAAGAAAAGGATGTTGGATGTTCAATTTTCAAAATTCATGGAGATGTTCAAAAAGCTTCAGATAAATATTCCTTTTACGGAAGCCATCACACAAATGCCCCACTATGCTAAATTTCTCAAGGAACTTCTATCAAAAAGAAGAAAATTAGATGATGTGGAAACAGTTATAATGCACAAGGAATATTCAGCGGTCATACCCAGATCCATACCTCTAAAACTAAGAGACCTGGGTAGTTTCACTATTCCTTGCAATATTGGAGGATGTCAATTCGGAAGAGCTTTGTGAGACCTCAGAGCTAGTTTAAATCTCATGCCTTATCAAATAATTGAAGAACTGGGCATCACATAATTAAATACAACGAGGGTCGACTTGAAAATGGCTGACCGATCAGTGAAGCATCCTCGAGGGATTCTATAGGACGTACTTGTCAAGGTTGATAAATATTACTTCCCTATTGATGTCATTGTCCTCGATATGGAAGAAGACAAGGACGTCCCACTCATTCTCGGGAGATCCTTCTTAGAAACATGTAGAGCGTTGGTTGATGTATAAGAGGGATATTTAATTTTGAGAATTGGGGATGAGAACATAATATTTGATGTCCTAAAGGCTATGGAAAAACCATCTGTAGAAGACTATCATTTCCTGGATATGATTGAAGAATGGGATGAGTTAGAAAGAGATGAAGTAGATCCCACGGATTTTCACAAAGAAAATGAAGAGTTTACTGAATCAATTGAGGTAGTGGAATTCATCAGGAACATAGTCGAGCCTTTAGATAGACATGAATTCAATTCACTCATTCTATCACTTGAAAAGCCTCCAACACTGGAGCTTAAACCCCTTCCATCAAACCGGAGATATAGTTACTTGGGAGATTTAAACACCTTACCAGTCATCATAAATGCTAATATTTCGAGTGAACAAGAAATAAAATTTCTCAATGTCCTATCACAAAGGAAGCCAGCAATCGGTTGGACAATTTCTGATCTAAAAGGTATAAGTCCTGCCATCTATACTCATAGAATACATATGGAAGATAATTCAAAACCATGCAGGAAACCACAACGATGCTTAACACCTCCCACGAAAGAAGTAGTCAAAAAATAATTCATTAAACTTCTTGATGCTGGTTTAATATTTCCAATCTCTGATAGTCAGTGGGTTAGCCCATTTCAAGTGGTACCTAAAAAGGGTGGAACCATAGTGGTTCAGAATGACAATGAAGAATTGATAACCACAAGAATAGTGACTGGATGGAGAGTGTGCATCGACTATCGGAAATTTAACGATTCCACCAGGAAGGATCACTTCCCATTAACCTTTATTGATCAAATCCTTGAACTATTGGCAGGACGAGATTACTATTGTTTTATGGATGGATACTCAGGCTATAATCAAATAGCTGTGACACCATAAGATCAAGAGAAAAGCACGTTCACTTGTCCATATGGAAAATTTTCTTATCGTAGAATGCCTTTTGGAATGTAAAATGCTCCATCCACATTTCAACGATGCATGATGGCAATGTTCCATGAAATTATTGAAGAGTTCTTGGAAATATTCATGGATGACTTCTCTGTGTATGGAGATTATTTTGATGACTGTCTAGAACATTTGGATAAGGTTTTGGAAAGATATGAAGAAAAGAATCTGGTGCTTAATTGGGAAAAGTCATACTTAATGGTACAAAGTGTAATAGATTTAGGTCATCAAATTTCAAAGAAAGGGATTGAAGTTTATACTGCAAAGATTATTACTATATCTAAGCTACCCATGCCTTCCTCAGTTCGTTCCATTTGAGGTTTTCATGGGCACGTTGGATTCTATAGACGCTTCATTAAGGATTTCTCTATTATTGCCCAACCCCTTATGAACCTATTTGGAAAAGATGTCACGTTCCACTTCGGCCCTAAATGTCAAGAAGAATTTAAATTATTAAGGCAGCGTTTGTTTGAAGCCCCGATAATGATTTCACCTGATTGAGAGTATCCATTCGAGTTAATGTGTGATGCCAATGACTGGGCAATTGGTGCTGCCATGGGACAAAGAAAAGAAAATATCTTTAGGCCAATGTACTATGCTAGCCGCACTTTGAATGAGGCTCAACATAACTACACAAAAATTGAAAAAGAGCTGCTAGCAGTTGTCTTTTCCTTTGATAAATTTTGATCCCATCTGTTGTTCTCAAAAGTTACAGTCTATACGGATCACTCTACACTTCGGTACCTGATGACCAAGAAAGATTCAAAACCAAGACTCATTCGATGGATACTGTTACTTCAGGAATTTGACATTGAAGTCAAGGAAAAAAAGGAACAGAGAATGTTGTTTCTGATCATTTATCACGCCTCGACCATGAAACAAGTTAAATCAATGTTCATGTAATCAATGAAACATTTCCTGATGAACAACTCTATTCCATTGAGACAATCACACCTTGGTATGATGCTTTTGTGAACTATTTAGCTTCAGGTGTGATACGTCCAGATTTATCAAAGGAATAGAGGAAAATATTTTTGAATGAAGCATGAAATTACTACTGGGACAATCCTTTACTTTTCAAACAATTTGTGGATGGAATGATAAGAAGATGCATCCCTGAAGAAGAAGTTGATAATGTTTTGAACTTGTACCACACTAGAGAAGCTGAAGGACACCATAGGATTCATCAAAAAATCAACATGGTGTTACAATGTGGTTTTTACTGGACAACCATGAATCATGATATTCGTGAATTCGTCATGAATTGTGACAAATTCCAAAGAACTGGGTGTATAAGCTGGAAGTTCGAAATGCCACAACACTCAATCATAGGCATTGAAATTTTTGACATATGGGGAATTGACTTCATGGGTCCTTTTCCTAAATCTTTTGGGAAATCCTATATCCTTGTTTGTGTGGACTATGTGTCAAAATGGGTGGAAGCTGAAGCATTTTCAGAAAATACTGCTCGAGTCGTCATCAAATTTTTAAAGCAACACATTTTTACCCGGTTTGGAATTCCAAGGCTCATCATTAGTGATCGTGGTACCCACTTCAATAATGCGTTGTTTCAGAAGCTAATGAATCCCCATGTATTTCACCAATACATGAGCACCCCGTACCATCCATAGACCAATGTCCAAGATGAGGTTTCAAACTGAGAAATTAAGGGTATTTTGGAGAAAACTATAAATACATCTTGGAAAGATTGGGTCACCAAACTTGATGATGCACTTTGGGGAAACAGAACTACCTACAAGACACCTATTGGAATGTCCCCATATCGGTTGGTCTTTGGAAAAACCTTCCACTTACCTATATAATTGGAACATAAAGCTTATTGGGCTGTGAAGAAACTGAATTTTGATTTTAAAACTGCCCAAGAGAAGTGTTTTCTACAGATGAATGAACTAGACAAGATGAGGAGAGAAGCATATGACAATGCTTTGATTTACAAAGAGAAAACTTGATCCTGGCATGAAAAACGAATCCAATAAAGAAAATTTTCATCAGGCGAAAAATTTCTCCTCTTCAACTCACGACTTCAAATCATGGTTGGGAAACTCAAGTCGAAGTGGTCAGGTCCTTACACTGTCACAATTTTTTATACACATGGTGCTCTTGAAATTTATGATGGGAAGATGCCTCTATTTAAAGTTAATGGTCAATGCTTGAAACTTTACCACACATCGGATACGATAGTCATCATTGAAGAACTCCAATTATAATTTGAAGTTATTCATCCACCAGAAGATGTTAAACTTAGTGCTAGTCGGGAGACAACCCGGCTGCTTCTTCATTCTTTTGTCTTTGTTTTCTTACTCTATCTCAATCTCTCTTTTTATTTTTATGGATGTAGCTAAAAAAATGTCTCTCTTTTTTGATTCTTCTGTGGTCATCAATGCACTTGTTCTGTCTCCATCTGACTTAGTACGACGGATGACTCAGGAGATAGCTGATATCAAGCGTTGGCTTGAGGAACTTTCACTAGAGATTCATATTCAGTAGTCAGCACCACCACAAAGAGCACAGATTCCATTCCTTCCTCAACAGATTCATGCTCACTACACTCCGGAGTTGGTTAATCCCACTAAGCATCCCCGTGAGATCGATGACACAACCACAAGTTCTCATAAGAGGCAGAGGAGTTTTGAGCAGATGGACTAAGATGATTGAACATTGTTCATCTGTCTGGCTGAAGACATAAAACGTAGTGCTTCCTGGGAGGCAACCCATGTTCCAGTTTCATTTTTTTCCCATTTCTTCTTTTAACTGTTCTAGTAAGTTTGAGAAAGTAAAACATGGCATGTGTGAAATTTTTTTAGCTACACCTGATATTTGTGTGCACTTGTCACTCTCCTACATATCTGCTTCCATTTTTATGATTCTTGGTGTTATCGTTATGATATGATGCAGGTATGTGTTGTCCATATGTAGATTTTATAGGTACATCATTTCTAGAGCTTCATTGGATACAAACAGCCTCTCCGCATCTATCTACACTTACATAGGGAAGTGTTTTATTTTTTTTATATTTTATGATTCCAAAAACACCATGTAAACTAAAAAAAGAAAATTTTGAAAAAAAACTAACATTCTTTTCATTGATGAACCCACATAAAAGCTGTTGTATTTTTGTCGCAACACATTTGGGAACATACCACTTGTGTCCCTAGGCAGTTTGAGCACCTGATTCTTGTTTTGGAATTCTTTGATCCTTGCTCTCATGACTTAGATGATTGCTGATATTATTTCATGCTTCGAATATGTTATTCAAAAACTTGTATATTTTTGAGACATGTATTTTCACTCATTCTCATTTGTGTTTTCCAACATTATATTTCCATACCCATGAAGACTCTGGCCCATTTTACATCATCTCTTATTTTTCTTTTTCATGATGGAATCTCAACCATGTTTTGTCTTCTAGAACTTTCCATGTTTTTCCATCAAAGCGATAGGAATTTTTGAAAGTTGTACTAAAATGATCGAGGCATCTGTTTGATTTTTCAGCCCCATTGACCCACTGATCCACCCATACATTTTATCCATCGTATAACCCTTAGAATCCATGAAGGAGCCTTTTAGGATGAGCCCAAGTCGATACCCTTCTCTACAAATTTCCTGAATTTTTGCATGATATTTTTCATTCTAAGTGTGGGTGATAGATTTACTCATGGAGAGGGTTCTTCGAGGGGAAGTGAGTCATTTGATGTACATGGATTGACATTATCCCATCCTGATCATATGAGTTATTTTTCACAGTAGCCACATTCATTACATATATTTTTATATAGGAATATAGAATTTTTTTGGTTCCCACAATGAGAACATTGGTGATCATTACGCGGTAACCCTCCCTTTCGGGGATACCTATAAAAGTGATGATCCATTACTCCAGGAACTAGAGAGTTTTCTATATGACCTACCTTCATTGATATGTTACATCATATATGATACTTGTATAACATTCTTTGGGATTATTGTCTGACATTTATTTCATGGGTTTTCTTTGAGTTGATACTCACCCATTTTTCTTGACCATATTATTTGTGTGAGTTGTTTCTTAAAAAAAAGTGAAACATTGGACTATCCTATGCTTGGGGAAAAGCAATGTTTTAAGTGTGGGGGAGTGAGATTTTGAGGGAGACATTTGAGGAATACATTTGGGTTGACATATATCATGTATTTATTTCAAGATTCAACCCCCATTTTACCAAAAAGATAAAAAAAAATTTAACCCACCATCCCACAGCTTCAGAAACATTTGAACCTCATGAAAAGTCCTTGAGATTGGTGAATTATTTTGATTTACACTAGTGGAGATGTGAAATTCATGGAAAGCCTATCGTAAGCATGCATGTGTATGATAATTGAGAAGAACTTTGATCATATTTTTTTTTGAGAGATGAGAGTGATGGAGAGGTAGGTCACATGATAAATTAGTGCACGTACTTGTTTTGAAAAGAATGCAAGTGAAAGAAAAATTGTTTTTGAAACTGAAGTTTTAAATGAAGTATGATATATTATGAGGAAAGAGATTGAAAATTTTTGAACTTGTAAATTTGATGTTTGTATTTGTCTATGGGTCCACTTGTGTTTTATTTCTGATTGTTTTTCCCATAAGTGAAAAAGTTTAAGTGTGGGGGATTTGATGTACATGGATGTTACTAACATTTTTTATTATTTTTATTTAGTTTTAATGAATTTACTAACCACTTCTTGTGTTTTTAGGTTATTTTTATAGTATTTTAAATATTTTAGACATTTTTATAATTTTTATTTAGTATTATCTTAATATTAGTTATTTATTTTCATTTTTTTGAATTTTATTTTATTAAAATTTCATATTTTATTTTATTTTAATATTACATTTAGTTTATTAATTAATTATAAAAATAAATATTTATATAATTATATTTATACTAATTTATTATTATTATTATTTAACCCTTTTAGATAACTAGTTTTATTTTTAAATTTTTAAATTTTGAATTTACTCTCCCCCTGCCCTGCTTCCCCTTTCCCCCCTTACCCCCCTTGACCTGCTCCTCTCACCCTCCTAAAAATCGCTGCCCCTTTTCCTTGCTGCCAACCCGTCGGCCTCCTACTACCCCCTCTCTCTCCAATCTCCCTTATCTCCCCCATCACCCGCGGCCTCCCTCTCTCGGGACCTCACTCGGATGAACCTGCATCCCCACTATCCATACCGCCTCTCCCATTCCCAGCCAGTGCCTCCCCTTGCCAACCCATCGACCCGTAGCGCCCCACAGCACCCTGGCAGTTCCTCCATTCCCTCTGCTTCACACACGCCGCGCCCCAGCTCCACTCTCCCTCACCACCCCCTACCAGCCTGTCACGGCACTCCCCTTCTCCCGCTGACACCCCACTCTCTCCTTCACCCGGCCAGACCCAGCGCCCCCTGCTCCCTCCTATCACCCAACAGCTTCCCCAGCTCTACCCCACCGCCTGATTTTCCTCTCTCATTGCTGCTCTGCCACCCCTCTCCCCTGCAGAACCCGCATCTCCCCACCTCACTCGACCCCCGCATCTCCAACTGGGCTGCCTCCCCTCTCCAGTCTGAATTCCCTGCACCCCGGCTGATTTGCTACCTATTCTCCTCTTCCCCTGCCGCTATCCACCGCTTCTGTTTTTCTTTTTGCAGCACATGGGTCACCTCCATCTGAGGAGCCGACTAGCAACCGCGCACCGGCCACTGACCGTCCGAGCAGCCACTGCAGTCACCGCAGCGGACCAGCATCCACTACATCACCAACATCTTTTGTTTCGGTGGTCGCAGAGTTGGTGCATGACATCATCATGTACTGAGGTGTGGTCAGAGATCAAAGAACGAATTGCATGTGGCGATATTGAAGACCGACACGATTATTTGTGGGTAACGCGGTTTTATTTTACATGAATTTTCATCTTATTAGCACGCTAACCTTTTTAGTTGTGATGTCGGGGTAATTTTTTTAGTGTCGGGATGTTGGTTGATTAATTAAAATTATTGTGCATGCCATGCAACATATTGTTTGATGATAAATTTTCAATTAAATTTATTTTAATTGAATATTTATCTGTTTAAATTATTTTCAAACTGAATTAACTGCTGAAATTGAAACTATCCCTTTTAATTATAAGTCGACGCGGCGGTCCGAGAAAGTAAACCGCGTTGACCGATGGTAGGTGCAAATTGGTGACACAACTTTTTGAGAAAAGTTTTGGGTCATTTTTTCGTATATTTCGAGACTTGAATGAGTTTTCTAATTTATTTATGACACTAGAGAACATGACTTTAGATAAATTGGGAAATTTAAATTGAGCATCTAAAAAATGATTATATTTTCGGAACTATAGATAACTAAAGAGAATAAATATTTAATCACATAAAAGAATATTTTGCATGTCTGCGTGATAATTTAATTGTGACACCAGCATCCCTGGCACATTTTGTTGACTTAGAGTCCATCATCATTCTCATTTACAATTTTCTTTTTATATTTTGTCGTCTCACCTTTTAGTTTTATCAAAAGAAAGAAAGAAAAAAAGAAAACTCAAAAATAGGAATTCCCTCAATATTTGTCCGTCTAAACATTGTCCAATAAAACATTTTTAGTGAACTAGATTCCATGCTCTCTGTGGTTCGACCCTGCTCGGCACTTTTATAATAGCCAGTTGGTTATAAAAATTTGCAAATTAGACACATTGTGACGTGCATGCCAAATACCAATTATGGTTTTGATCACCACACCAAAAACATCCACTACCTTGCAAGATGATGATAAAATCTAGAACACCGAGTTGTGTGTATTTAAAATATAGTGACATGTAGACAAACATCGCTAAGTAATAATGATTGTTAACATAAAGAACCTACAATAAATTCAAATAGTGTAAATTATGGAGAAACTCTCATACATATAGATATTTCTATTGATGGGATACCTATGATATGTATAAATATTCACATTAGTATATGTTAATACATAACTTATAGCATTAGGTTAACCAATACTATAGCCAGATTTTAGAATTTTTTATTAAAATTAATTAAATATTTAAGTGATTCACAAATTGGTAAGTACCATCCTCTCAATAGGGTATGATGAGTGTGACCTCTCATCTTATCAATCAATATGAGTTCTTAAGTTGCATTTTTAATAAACCCTAATAACCACATACCTTTAAAATGTAGGTTCGTAGATTATCACATATATGGGAGATGATGGGTGTTTCTGGTACAGTGAATAAACCACACTAAAAATTGTATGAGATAAAAGTAGTGACATGACAAGAATATTTTATAGACACACACATCCACACACAAAACCAAGTATCCCATGATATTCCCATCAAAGGTCAAAATATTTGTCATGACTGAGATTTATTAATATAATATATTGATATTTTCATCAATCTATGACAACCCATTATATCTAAATCTGATGTTCTCATAATTATGAAATCATAACTACCCAACTATATTATAAATTTAATCATTAAATTTTGTTCTATCTTATTTAGAAACTCTTGATGTGAAACTACTTCCATAGACATCCCTAGACACCATTATAAATATTAATCTATCGTCACATCTATGGTTAATCTTGAACAAGGAAGAAGGGTTGAGAGAAATTAACTAGGGATATGGAGAATATCTTGTTTCCACATGGAGGGAATGCATAGTGAGTACTATTCACTATATAATCTATTATTAAATCAAGAAATTAAAATAAGTCATCTCTACATGGCATAATCTAATGAATATGAGCATGAGGGAGTATAATTAAACTATATTAAGTAAGAAGTAATGTTTAAGGTAATAAAAAATAGATAATATAAGTTATCAAAATAAAAATTGATAAAGATCATGAAAGGGGGATATGGAAGGAATATTCTCGATATTGTATAAAGAAATAACTGTTAGATTTGTTTCACTAGAAATAACTATTTTTTACTTTAGATTTCATTTTTATATTTAAATACATTAATATTAATAAATATATTATCATTTAATGATTATTATTATATGTTAGATTATTTTGATAATGTCCTTGGGGTATTTGTTGCATTGAAAATATATATTATTTCTTCATTATGATGAGATCCTCAAAGTTATAGTAAATATTCTAAAATATATTTATGTGGTTATATAACATTCTTGGAAAGACACATAGTATATTGATTTTTAGGTCGTTGATACTTGAAATTATATGAGACTTTATCTTATTTTGTTCACACATGGTAATCTCTAAAATAGTAGGATATGAGAACTGACCTTCCAGTAGGAATTCCACATGTTATGTGTCATTGGATATTCCTGTCTATGATTGTGTGTGTGATGGTCCTTATACTTTATATTATTATTAAAATTTATCATAATTCATGTTTATAGATTTACTGATGAAAACCATAACGTCATATATTTATTAGGAAGTAGGGTGTGTTGGATAAATCACAAGTGATATATCATTAATGAACATGTTAGGAAAATCATTTGTCCCTTTATATTTATAAATATTGATATCTCATCCATTTTATTGGAATGAAATTTTTTACTAAAATCCTTGGCCATAGTGTATTGACATGTTCATTTCAAATAGTTAATGAAATACACAAAAATCATATAGGTTGATGATACGAGTATGAAATATTCTTATTGAGATATCAAGACAAATGGATTATATAACATAGTGAGAATTTATATATATTTATTGTTGTTGTGATATTAACTACTTCCTCTATGGGTTCTTGTATGTATTTCTAAATGATGATATTATACTTTAGGAAAGCCTACATATTGCAACTAAGAAATATGCCTAGAAGGTTACACACTTATTGTATCCATTGATCTCATCAAGATTCAATTTTTATTTAATGATTAAAAATATAATATTCTCAAAACCAATGAATAATATGTATTTAGGATACTATTGATCAAAAATATATTTTTCCACCCATTATATTCTCTTTATAATATATATGTAAGTTGAATATTAAATAATTATTTATTTACATGGTGATTATTAATTACAAGAATATATTATCTTTATTTATCTATTGAAATTTTCACAAGGTAATAAATTATATTTATTTATTAAATAAATATATATCTAGTTATGTGAATAACAAAACAAATATTTATTATCTAAACCATGAATATATGACATTTATTTATTTATTGAATGAATAATATATATATGTTACTCAAGGTTCGATAAAGGCCAAGGAAGATGGATGAGGCTGAGTTGGGTTTTGAGTAATAGAAATGTTATACTAAATATAATTTAAATAAATATTAATTTATTTATAGATACTTATATTATCTATGAGACATAAGAGTGTAAAAAATTAATAATAATATTATTATATGCGGGGTTCACTGTGGATAATGAGATTGGATAAGGGCATATATGTAATTAAAAATTATCTTCCCTACCTCTATATGTACCAAATAATATCATTTCTATAAACCCTAGGAAATTTATTATGAACTACACATTCTCTTTCTATAGATCTCTCCTACTGAAATGAAGAATGATCATGGGTTTCCACTCAATCTAGAGAGATTTCTCTACTGACACTTCTTCCATCTCAAGACTGAGATATCAAGTGTATCAAAATCTTCATTTTTGAATGATTTTTTAGAGATCATAATGAACTAAATAAGAAAAATTTATACCTCTATGTGGGAACTCATAGTTTGGTTAGTGATGTTTAGGCATAAAGGAGCACATATGGATCACTGTAGCATCCTGAACCCTACCCAATAACTTGGGAAGGACTGAGATTCCCTAACATTTAGTTCATTACATTGATAAAAAATTGTAGAATTAAATTCATAGGTTATATGTATAAGGACCCAGCCTTAAACCTTACTTAATATTGAATTAAATGAATAATTCACATTGAAGATCTTTTCAGGTTTAGAGTTTTAGAGAATTAGGACATAACTATTACATCTCAAAAGATTACAAAGTAGACACTTCTACTAAGTTTCCATAAAATAAAAACTATTAAAAAGAAACATGTCTAGTTCCATTTTTAGATAGCATGACTTTCCCTTGATCCCATCCTTGACCCTATTCCACATTAATTCCTGTGAAAAACATTTCAAAAACTTGGGGTGAGCATGAAAAGCTCAGTAAGGGATACACAAAGAATGAAAACTGTTAGTTTTTCAAAACAACAAGTAAACCATGTATACTTTATCAAAGTAATACCTTTCACCTTTATGAAGTTGTAAAAAATCTTCACTGAATAAAAGATCATTACTTACCCTTTTGTAACCAAAATATTACCATAAACCCATATAAACAACACATAACATATAAAGGTAACTTGGGACATAGACATACTTAAATGGAATAACCATACAGTCGACTTCCACACATATCACTTAATGGAATAGCCATACGGCCGACTTCCATACCCAATTCATTGGAGGTTATAACGTAACCACCCGTCCTGGTATTCACGACACCACCCGTCATATGGTTTATCACGTAACCACCCATCAAATGTCCAAGTACCATTATAAAATCATAAGACATAAAACAAATATAACGGAAAGAAAACATTTTAACTCTTTGATTACAATATATCACTTAAATATATTGACATAAAAAATCCATTATAAAAACAATTTTCAATACCAAAATACATAAAAGAGTATATGGTATTTATTTCATTTTAAAAACCTTACGGCTTGTTGATGAAGCCAAAGACCAAATAATACTCGTGACGGTGAAAAATGTCGTTGTCACTCGCGTACGTTAAAATAAACATTCCTTTTTGTCGTTTTGTAAAATTCTTCGTAGAAAAATATTCATTTTGTTAAAAATTAAAAGTCAGAGGGGTTTATACATTGTATAAAAGAAATTTGTGTATAAAACAACATATGCCTTAATGAAAAGAGATTGAGACGAAGTCCCTTACAAAGATCATTTTTTAAATAAAATAGATATATTATGTGTATTAAATATAATTACACATAAAGAAAGTAAATATACAAGATAGGAAATAATAATATCAGGACATAATTTGAAAGTAGGAGATTAACCCAAAGAACTGAATTTGGGTTAAGAAGTTCCCTTACCTCGTGTCCGACGTGACTCGATTGCTCTTTAATCTCCTGAATAATAAACTAAAGTTAATTTATACTTACTTAAGAACCTTTTTCAAGTTTATTATTACTTTTATATAACTTATTTCCATGTTATAAACGTTATGTAATCATTTAAGTTAATAATGTTTGTTTTGTCGATATCTGGTTCATAAGTCAAAAATGGACTTCTTACAATTACATGTTGTTTATGTGGTCAAAGGGTCATTATATCAAGAATGATATTCATGATTTTGATATCATATATATCATATATATCAAGAATATACATGTATTTATAATAGTACATAACATTTATAAGTATGAAATGAAATGCACCGTTCATGGAGACGGTTAGCCGTGCGTACGCATGAACGCTACTTTCATTTCTATTTCGTATTTAATGGAGTGAAACCATAATTATATAAGGGTATATTATAATTCCAGTATAAAATCATATATAATAACATTAAATCCATCCTTTATACGTCCCACATATGGCATTAACGAATCAAATCACTTTGAGGGGGCGGTAGTCCGCATTTCCTAAAATGAAGATATCGCGTATACCCCTAATGGAAACCATAAAGGTATGCCATAAATAAAAAAATACATAAGATTAAGTAAAACATAAACATATTATATATCATATATAAATATAGTGACATCTTAATGGCCACCATTTAAGGTGTTAAAAGAATATTGAACAATCATCGTTTCGTGAGGCAGAAATTCACCATCCCCAGAAACAATATGTTCTTTAACCATTAGATGTAGGTGTGTGTAAGTGTAGCTCGAATAATTGTTATAAAAACATCCTATTATATTTAAGATATTGTATTTGTTACAAAATAAATAAATAAAAAGATTTTAGGGGGTTGGAGAAGTAAAATAAAACAAAAGAACACAAGTGAAGACATTACCTTAAAATCGGGTAACTCCCTTTGGTTTGAACCAAAATGGTTTCTAGAAGAGCTTCCTGCCTAAGGTAAGGATTCTATGATGAGGATAGGGATTTGAAGAGACAAAATTATCAGAGCTTGGCCGATCCAAAGGCTTGATAGGTGTGCATAAGGTGGTAGAGGTGGGGGGCTTTTATAAGAGGAGAGGAGGGACACTCTTGGAAAGTTATAAAAGGTTACTTTATTATAAAATGCTTTTCGGATTTTAAAGGTCCCAAAATTATATATTTCTAGGATAAGGTGATAATAGTTCTAAATCCACCCATAAAATAAGTTTTTTACAATTTTAGGTCTTATATTTTACATTATCTTTTCATTTTATTTAAATCGTTAAATAATGAGATAATCGTTGCATCATCATGGTGTCATAAATAATTTAATTTATTTAATTTCTAAAAATAAAAAAAAATCATGATGTAGGAAATCTTTTTATATTTCTAATTAATATTTATAGTCAAAATTATGACTTTTAAAACCCCATTTAAATTTTTTTTTAGTAAAATAACTCATGTTTGTGACATTTTTATTTTAACATTAAATAAAAAGATATTAATGTCATTTTCCTACCAAAGTGGATCCATGGGGTCCCCAAGTTGCCCCATGGATTTTCTTGGACGGCCATGACACATCAAATAAGGGTAGGACATGTTTCGAGGTCATTTCATATTATTAAAACATTATTTTTACCTTAAATTACACTAATTACCTCTAATCGCGATTAAAAACATAAAAGTTATTATTAAGAAAAAAATTATTTTAATCCGATTGAACCACATTTTACTTCCTAATGAAAACCATGTGTGTAGGATTTTTTAAATTCAAAACCCAGAGGTGGTAAAATTTCATTTAAACGAAAAATCAGTTTTTTAAGTACCACTTAGTGGTTTCACTATTCATCAAAAATTGAAGTTTTTCAGAAAAATACCAAAAATTCACCCTAAGCTATATTTGATATTCCAAATTAAAAAATGATGTCTATTTTAAAAAATTCAAAACATGTAAGTTGAATTAATTAATTTAATAATTAATTTCTGCTGTCCAAACAAATAGCGTGTTTTTATTAAACAATATATATCGAAAGATTGACACTAGTTTAAGCACAATTTCAAAGTGAAATTAATTCCAACGACCACTATTGGATTAAATGGTAAAAATATATTCTAATTTTACGTTAAAACCAATTCAAAAGATAATATAATCATATAAATAAATTATATTAAAAAGTGATTTTGAATTAAAATACAACATTTTTCACTATTCATTAAAAATTGAACTTTATCAGAAAAATACCAAAAATTTACACAAAGTAAATTTTGATGTCCCAATTCTAAAGAAGAGTTTTATTTGGTCCAATAGAATGTATAAGTGTTACCAAAACTATATTTAAAGAGGGTTCGCCATCAAAAGCTGATAGTTCAACCTTTTAGTGAATATTAGAGTATCTATGCCTAAAATTGAATTCATTTTTTTTATTTTAAGCCATTATATTTTATTGGGTAAATGTAAAAACATTTAAAAAAACATATATAATCATATTCTAGTTATTTCTATTCATTCCCGCCAATACAACGGCTACGTGTTAACTACCATTTAAAATAATATTATTATATTACTACTGTGCAACGTAAGATTTCAAAGAAACACTTTGTTGCATATTGGGTACGCTATCGAACATAGAAACCCCTTTAAAGTAAAATTAATATTTAATTTGTAAATATTAATAAATATGAAAATGTTTTATTCTTTATTTACCAGGGATGTTACAATATGACATTGTTGAAAGATTATTTACCCTCATAAATAACACAACCTCTAATATAAAACCACGAGGATATAAAATAAATATACATGATTCAAAATATAAATCCGACCAATAAAACATATCAATATGGTGATAATATATTCAATATAAAATTATGACCAAACATGCCTATAAACACACAATACTCTAAAGATAACCCTAGTACCAACTATGAGACTACACCGCCCTTCTGACCATTTCCAACTCCCAGAAAAAACAAATAAGATATAAATGAAGAAGCAATGAATGTTACTCACACTCTAAAGAAAACCCATTTCATGAATTCACATTCCCATACAACTTCCAAACCCACATATTCCCATTATATATTTCCACTAAACACTCTAAAATCATGAATGGAACCCATCCCTCTAGGATTAAGTCCTCACTTGATGGTACAATCTAGATAACCCCCAAATTACAATTAAATCCAAGTTCAACCCAACAAGTCCTCATCGTTTATCATAAACACATACCACCTATGTCGATTCCATTTTTTATTCACCCCAAAAAAATTAATATGATAACACCATATATTTATTTTGTCAAACACGTTGTGGGAATCACCCACAACAATTTTTTTAAGCCACATTAATTATTGGTTTTTAATGTAGTGTTACTAATTATTTTCATTAGTAAAACAAGTCTTAAAACTTTAGATAATAAATCCTTCTACTTATAACAAAATATGAGTGAGATAGAATCCATCTACCTCCAATGGATTAATCTATAAAAAAATTAAAAACTCACATATTCGGGCTATACTTTCCATACCTTTAATGGATCATATTAAATTATAATTTAAACCAACCCTAAACCATATATATGGTAATCTAGGCCTTAATCTAATGTTCTTTCTAAGATATAATGATAATATTAGGAAGTGAAAACAAAATTGTAACTCGTATCTTTGATTCCCTAGTTTCAAAACTCCAACATAAAATGAAATCATCCTATGATGGGAAGGAAATCATCAATATCACAAAGGGGGTTTTGGTGGTTACATATCCCTATCCATATGAGGAATAATGGGAACTTTAGGGGATAAACTATGAAAAAAATATAATTTTTTAATTATTGTTGATGACACACACATTTTAGCCAGATGGCTTGGCACACTATGCACCAAGCATGTTAATTGAAACTACTCAAAATTTATTGAGGCCATTAAATTTCCATATGTTTTATCAAAATAATTTAACAACAATGTTCCTACCAAAATACACCCAAAAACTATCACATGGTTACATGGGATATTTTTATGGTTTCCCCAATACATTCACTAATTAAACAACCTCCAAAACATATAAAAACACTCAATGAATTCCCAAAACAAATGAAAACAATTTAATAACATAAAATATGATATGAAATATTAAAATACATCAAACAAAATGGTGATAAATTCCCCCAACATTGGGATTTCCATCCATGTAAAGCTATAGGTTTTGGGTGTTTTGGAAAATCTATACCAATTAATCTAGTAAAAATTCTCGAATTCCCATGTATCTTCCTGAATCTAACCATGTTTCAATAATACTCTCACCAATGATATATATCTCACATTAAATAACTTGTCTTTCCTATACATAATATGAATCAATGTATTGATTAATAACACATAAAACTCTAGATTAACATGGTATCAACGAATTATATGGCTAGGGTTGCACTAATACTTCTTTAATTGAGAGATATGAAAAATATTATGAATGGAATTGAAACATGATCGTAGAGCTAGCTGATAAGAAACCTCTCTAATGCATTTAAAAATTTTAAAATGTTTAATTTATCAAGGATCGAATTTCCTTTACTTACATGGTCATGTATGACCTAGTCAATAAGAAACACTCCAGAATACATGATCAACCATGTAAAAAGAAAATGGGTGATGTTTTTTATCTAACTAGGATTTATAATAGTTCTTGGATATTTTTATCCTTCTCATGATCATATGTAATTTCTCAATAGTCTTGCATACATGGCTTTGTAAAATTATCGATGTTTACCCAGTACCTACCCAGAAAAGTGGAGAGAAACATGGACAACTACACAATTTTTTATATGGGTCCATATGTATCATCTCATGATGACTACGGTTAGATGAAATGCTAACCAAATGAAAATGGTCATTCCATAAACCACTAAATTCTATCACACTGTCTTTGAGAACATCTTCCAATTTTTTATTAGTATTCTTTGATTACCCATCCATTTTATGATGGTATATTGTGATCATGTTTCTTAGGTATTATTTCAAGGACCTCCAAAAATATGAGGTAAATATAGGGTCTTGATCAGAGATAATAAAAACCGGTACCCCATGAAATTTTACCACTTTCTAGATATAGAGATTTTTTAATATCAAAATTGTATTATTCTAATGTTTTAGGATGAAATATGATGAATTTTTTAGTTAGTCCATGATCACCCAAATATAATTGTGCTTTTGAATCATTCTAAGTAGACAAGTTAAAATTTCGCAGAACATTTGTCCCATTTCCATAAGGGTATGGGAAAAGATTATAACATGCTAGAATTCCATTAATATTTGACCTTCACCTACTAAAAATTGTGACATCTCATAACATACTAGGATACCATACATTTTATACCGAACCAGCAGAAATTTTATATTGTTTCCTTTCAAAATATTTTAGTACCCAGTTGGATAGCCCATATTAAATGGTGATAAAAACAATGTTGTTTCTCTAGGAAATAAGGAAGAACTATAATTAGGTCTCAAAATTTCAAACTTAAATTTTCATCCTCTATCCAACCATAAATGGTCCCCCCATCATTGATGTTGTAATTAATTGTAATATAATCCTGGTCTGACTATTGAGACTCCTTAACTAATATAAAAACTCTAGAATAAGGGTAATAAGAAATAAAATCATAGTATTATTCTATTATGTAAATTCCAAATTCATGTTAGTAATTACCCCAAGTATTTATTATTGTTCACAACACTCTCTAACCAGTTGGTTATATGAATTAGTATTGAACAGAGTGGCCAATGGATTCCCTTTCCTTAGAGTATAAACCTAGCCCAAATTCAAAAATATAGATATTTTCCATCAAATTTCATCCCCTCTAGTTCAAGTACCATTGTGAAATGACGTGATTCAAGATTTTTTGATCCGTAAACATAGTGAAATTTTCTCCAAAGTGGTAGTGACACTATGTTTTTCAAGAAAGGACCATCATGACTATTTTTAGATTTTGTGTTGAATAGTTCTTTTCATGTGTCCTCAGTTTTCAAGAGCTGTAATCTACAACATGAACTCACTACATAAGAACACAACCTAATCTAGATCTAGATGCATCTCAAAAAACCATGTATCTCTAACGTAAATATATTAATATAAGGATATGTTTCGATGTTATATAAGCTTTAAGATCCTTGACATATTTATGAAAATCACTAATCTAACATAATATAATACCATTCCTTGTAAAGAATATCATGTGAGAAGAGATACGTAAAAAATCATAGAAAATGAAACAATAATACCATACAAGTTCCAAAAATATTTTTATTTCAAATTAATTTTTTTATGGTTTCCAAGAGATGACAACCTTAATTTTTTCTGGATTAACCAAAAAAATTGAAATAACATTCCCCCGGAAAAAAATAACCTCTATACAACAGTCACACATTAAGAGTTTTTCATAATGATGGTGGTATCATAATGAACTCGATACAATATTCAAGTTCCTTTCATGGTAATCTTTCTTATGATATTACCATAATATTCCATAAACAAATAAAATAATGAAAGATTCTAGGTATCTGTAAAATATATTATTCATAAATTCCATAAACACAACTTGTAAATTAGTAAGACCAAAGGGAATAATGGTGTATTCAAAGTGGCCATAACATATTCTGAATGATCTATTAGATATATCCTCCTTCCTAACTCAGAGTTGATGGTTCCCCAATTGGAGATCAATTTTGGATAACCACTAGGATCATTTTAATTGATGAAACATATCATAAATTCTAGGAAGAAGGTATATATTCTTAATAATAACTTCAATCAATTTATTATGATTAAAAAATTTGAGGATTACCATCTCCTTTATTAAAAAATAAAATTGGTGTAGCCCAAGGAAATGTATTCAGTCTTATAAGTATATTGTTATCTAGTTATCCTAATTGGACCTATAGTTCCCTCAATTATATTGGTGTCATTATATATGATGGAAGTGAAATATGATTTTCTCTAGGGACTTTGTGAATAATAAATTCCACATCCCCTTCAGGTGATAGTTAATAAAAATTATCTTTAAAAACATCATGGTATCATTCAACTATTCTAGGATAATATCTATTTTCAATTACATAAATATACCAGAAGTGATCATTTAAAATTGATATGAGAGGATACCAACCCCAATCACTAAAGGCCCCTCTATTTCTACATTCACATCTCATTCCCTTTTTAATAATTGAACAATTTCTATAAGGAATATAAAATCCACTCACCGAACATATTCGTCAATATGATCTTTTAATGATACAAGATAATCTATCCCCAATATCATGTTGAAAATTTATTTATCTAAGATACTAAACTCTCATAAAAACTAGTCTTATTAAATAGTGATGAAATATTTCAAATATTTAAATACCTTTCACACTCATTCCTCATGATTTTTCATGATGATCATAATGTGAGTCATCATTTCCATAGGCAATACCATTTTCTTTACCATCTGAGGAGAAATAAAAGAATGGGAAGCACTAGTATCAACCAAAACCTGAATTAATTTAGAATTATGAAGAATGGATCCTCGTAACTTTGAGGGACCTGCATTTTCATTTTTCATAACCTCATAAGTTCAAAAAAAATTATCAAACTAATCCTTTTGAATGATTTTTACCTAAATGATGAGGAGTTTCTTTCTGATGTGTCAAAGTTTTTTAAAATCACCTTTAATTAATTAATATTGAGGGAAAGAACTATTCTAGTTATATAATCGTCATTGAGCACGAGAGGTCTGAGATGTATTGAAACCATTTCCACCAGCTCACATTGGATGACTCATACAATAACACTAGATATGTCTCATTCATTTTTAAGTTATGACACTCTCAATTCAGTGTTGTATAATCCTTATTTATGTTCTCTGATGAAAAAAATTAAAAGAAACAAAAATGGTTACTTCAATCTGATGAAAATTAAATTGATCTAATGGATTGGCTCCCTATTTTTCTACTAGCTTTGGGGTATCACTCCCTTATAAACTTATTCCCAGCACTCGATTTCCCACCTATAACTAGGAGTAAAATGGTGTCATATCTATTAAGATTCCCAATAATGTTTTTTCCACTATAATGTCCTTATTCACCATGTCCATATAATTATCAATGTAGAACATCACTTCTCTAGAATGAATATCTAGTCACATGACCAGTTTAAATATGTGTGCTTTGATCAATTCACTATCCACCTCTTACAATGAAAAATAAGAAATGTATGTTAACTGAGCTCTATATTCCATAACCATGTGGTTTCCTAGCTTGAAATAAGTCTCTTATTAGTGATAGAATAAAGGTGTATAGGTAGAAAAGTTTCCTAAACAATTCCTTAAATCCATCCTAAGTAAGGCTTTGATCAGCCTTTTCTTGGATAACTAGGTCTCACCATTGAAATTCTAGATCCTTAACTATATGAAATTCTAGATCAAAATTTACATTGGATAGAGTTACTAGGAAATTAAAAAACCAATTCATTCTTCCAAGCCATAATTTTTCTTTCTTGGGTATTGAGTCACCCTGAAAGATTATTGGGTTATACCTTTGGAATTCTAGTCAACGGCCCACATGATGTGGTCCGTCTAGTCTATTTCCTTTTTTTACATCCTCGAATGATTCCATAATGATTATTATAGGTTTTTAATTCACATGTTGTTCAGGTGGAACCACATTCTCAGTCACATTCTCTTAATAATTTCTAGGTCTCATGACTATATGAATTTTTCTATATTCATTGAAAAACCATTACTCAATCATAAAAAAATAAATTTATCCCATATCTTTTACCCTATACAAAATCATAATAATAAATATCATGAAAAATCATAAGAATGATGATGTCCTAGTGGGAAGTCTTTTATTACTACATGATATTGATGTCTCATTAGTTAAACCCCTAATGATGGGATGAAAACATTATAAGAATGTTTAATAATACTTATTGTACCTAGAACTCCTTGGTAACTTCAAGTTTAGTATAAATATGTTAGCTACACTATTGTATAATTTATATTTCAATTATTAATGAAAATTATCTCTATTTCTACAATTCTGGCCAAGGGACTGTAATAAATTGATGCCATTTATAATATCTCAACTCTGATGAATTTACTTGTGTGGGGATAAGACACCACTAACCTTAGGTTATTCCCCTAGGTACTAAAAATGTCAATTAATTCCATGTTATATGATATCATTTGGGGATGAATGTCCCTTATACACTACACAACCTAAAAAAGAAACACACAAGGGTATAAAATAAATAATAATCCCTCATGATAGAATTATAAAAAAATACAACAAAACATAACTAGAAAGTTTTACATATTCCACATAAATGTACATCCAGACAAGTCCATAAATTAAAAATACTATAATGAAGGAATAGGTGCAACCTATGCCCCTTCACCATCCTCTTCAACACAACAAACTCTAAGATACATCTTATAGTAATCAATGATTATTACGTCAATGTGTTATTCTAGTAAAGTAAGAAATATGTACCTTACTTATATCTATGATAAACAACATAATCATATGCACCAAGGTACATATGAAAGGGGTGAGTATATAACCTATCATGAAATTCCCAAAAATTCACACACACTCCACTAGTATTAGAGAATGTAAGCTCATTATAATAAATATATTTACATAACTAGAAAGAGTATAAATAATTAATGAATAAAATATAAATGAATAAGTGGTGAGGGTAGCTAACCTTATAAATTTCACCCATTTCATGAATGTACATATCCATGAAAATGACCAACAAGTATATTTCCATTAAATATATCCTCTGAATAGTCCAGATGCATGAGTAGACCCCATCCTCCTAGGCCAATTGCATCATTTGGTGATACAATCCACAATTCCACCAAATTGATACAGTAGACAAGTGTGAACCCACAAAGTCCAGGTATGAATTGTGAAAACATTCTTCCCATGTACATGAAATGTTTACACATCCAAAACATTCCCTGGAAATGATAATTCCATTTATGTATTTTTTTCAAACACACTGTGGGAATCACACAAAGCCTTCTTTTCAATCAACACTAACGAGAGGTTTCCAATGTAGGGTTACTCAAGAATAAATTTATTAAAAAAATACCTTAAACTTTAAGAAACCAAATCCCTCTATTCTGGGAAAAATTATAGTGTGAGAGATTATAGCTAACTCTAATGGGTTCATTATAGAAAATATTTTTATGAATTAACATATTTAGGATCTTCTCATATTCCCTTTAACAGATCACAATAAATTCTCATTAAAACCTATCATATCCAATATATCTATGAATTTACACCCAGATATAAGGTTTATCCTAAGATATAATGAGAATAGTATTAAGGTAAAAGAGAACTAGAACTCTTACCTCTGATTCCCTAGGTCCAATGCATTATGATCCAATGAAATAAGCCTCCGAACTAAAGGAAATAATCACAATCACAAAGAGGATGTTGGAGGTTCAAGTGCCCTATACATAGGAGGAATAATGAGTGATTCAAGGGGAGACTCTGGTAAAAAATATAATTGTTAGATCCCCTTTAATAATGCACATGGTTTGAAATTACATTTTTGAAAAACTTGTGTCAACCGTTTCAATCACCACTGCTCAAAATTTAATGAGGATGCAGGGTTACTACATTTTTTTATATTCACCTAACATTTTCCTACTTTGATACACCCAAAAGCTTCCATGTGATTACCCAAGATTTGTACTTTTTTCCAAAACATTTATTAACCATGTTTCCTCAAAAAACTCCTATAAAACTTCCAAAAATTCTCTAAGACTTAAAAAAAGTAACACAACCAATTTCATAATATAAAAATAAAATAGTAAATAGTAAAATACCTCAAACTATGGGTGTAATAATCACTACTATAGGGTATCTATCCTTGTTCCATCATGAAGTAATGATTATACAATCTAAATAGGATCAATTGATCTACATCTCCTTCGATGATATGTATCTTTATTGAAGTCTTCATGATGTCTCTGTGGGTTATAGGAGTGGTTGGTCCGAACAATTCCTCTATTTTTTACACTAATTCTTAGATTGTATCATTTGGAAATGAGGGTGATGGGAAATATCCCATTTATGTTTCACTTCTGAGATCTTTCTCTATAACCAAGGTCGACTGTAATACGATTCATTTAGATGCAAGCTAGATTTCAACATTACACGTATTTCCTGATTCAAATATAAGAGCTTTGAAAATGTAGGGGACTTATTATTTTCAAGATCAACCCACCTCAAACCAAATAAATATTTGTTTTACACCCATGAATAGAAATGTAGAGGATGATACAGATCCTCAAGGGTGGCGAACATTCCTCCCTAGATGAAAAAAGAAAGTATGCTAGTTTAAAGTACCATAATGAACTATGGATGAGTGATGAAGAAGTTGACTACCAACAATCTTCTAAATGTGATAAGGATCACTAATAAATAATGGAAATTGGTTCTAGATTAAGGAATGTTAAGAAAAAAAAATTATAATCCTAGGAATTTTCTATTCATCAAGGAAAAAACCACAAAAATTAAAGACAACTCTAATCTACTTAAACCCATGGCCATGAGGTCATTTGAAAAGCAAATTCATTTTGAGTAGATGGTAAGTCTAGTAGCATTTTCACATGAAGAAGTTATGAATTGGGAGAATTAAAATACAAGGGAGTTGTAATTTTATCCTTGTGATGAAACCAAACAAGATCATGATGATGGGAAAAAAGACCCAGAATAATGACTAAGAATAGTAATAATTATTTGTGTTAGAAAGGATGCATGAAAGGAGGAATTCAACAAATAAAATGGATTGGTATTTCACCTTCATTCCATGAAAGATAAATTAGACTAATTATTTAAAATAAATTTTCTAAAAGAGGAGGTCAACATAATGATTAATGGAAAGGTTCGAGTTTTCTTAAACAATGAGAAAGATTTTTGGATTATAAAATAGGATCATATTTTGTCTCATGGAATCAATGAAGGGAAAATAAATCTAGAAGAATATATTTAGACTTGGGGTAAGATGGATTATCACTTTGAGGATCTTATAAAGGGTGACCCAAACTTGGTTCTGAGCTCTAACTAATGGAGCATATATTGGGTGAAGGATTATAACACATTAAATTTTTCTAGAATGGTATGGTGTTTTCTTATGTGTTATAGGTTTGGTGTTGTTTGGATTTTATTAGAGTTTCCACTTTCCCTTTGAAAGTGTCTATTTATTCAAATAAAAATTTAAATTATCACTCATTCATTGAATAATGAATATCAAGATCAAGTTAGTTCTTAGCATTTAAATTAATTATAAATTTAACAAAAAAAGATCCCCTGCTATGGTTATGGGATTATTTTATCTAGATTATTCATTTAAAATAATAATACATATCATTATTTTAAATTTTCATACGATTTTTTTATTTTATTCTAATGTAATACCATCGTTGGGCATGATCCTGACTATATTTTACTATACATAGAACCTTTAATTATAATCAAAGTGGTCATGTCAAAATTTAAAGTTCTTTAATTTTTTATTGACTGATATCACAATTATTTTATTAGTTTTACATTTTATTATAACTCTTGATATATTAATTTCAGATAATGAGTATTTTTTAAATCACATGACCAACTAAATTCTAAGAACTGGTGAAAGAAATATCAAGATTCCATCTAGATGTGTCAGAGATCTTGGTTGGATGACATAGTTACACGATGTGTAACCAAATTACATATCATGCATCCTTGGTCAATATACATATACAAACTCATGTAATTAATAGTTTTTCATTTGGTTTTTGTTATGTGGTGTATTTTTATACACATCATGTATGGATATCCTTGAGGTGAGCAGTTTTCAAGTTACATATAAAGTAACTACTATACACATTGTGTAATTCACAAACAATGTGGTGGTCATGTGATTAATTAATGTGGTGTGTAGAAAATATTTATTTAATTCCCATGTCATGTGTTTAATGACAACTAGACAACATGAATCCATTAGCATTACATAGTGTGTGGATAATTCACATTCCATGTAATGTTGTATTATTCAATATTGATTACACATCGAAACTCTAGGTGTGTAATGAAGAATTTGAACAAGGGAGTTACATTACATATAGCTGGCATACACACCATGTAACTTATACTAATTCATCAAGAGTACTTGAAAAGTGAATATTTACACTATGTGAAATTAATTACACAGATAAAATTAATTGTGGCATTAAAAAAATCCTTTTGTGTAGCTGGCATAGATGATGTGTGGTATGATTTTATATAATTATAAATTTCTAATTAACTCCATGTAAAACAAATGTATATAGGTTTTGTGGTCAATATACACACTATGTAAATTACACATACTTTTGAAGTGGTACACGGTGTGTTGGTTAAATGAATTATTACATGTCATGTACCTATATGGCACATCATGTAGGCTAAAAATTTTGTTTGAATGTGTTATACATGACCAGAGGGGACTATGTGTAGATCATATGGGTATATGTCATGTAGGTTCCCTTTACACATTGGGAACTAAAGTAATTTTAAATATAATAAATTTCATTAATTTCATTAATTTCATTATATTACAATAGATGTTTTATCTCTTTTGTCTCAAAATTGGATTGGAATAATAATTTAGATAATTAATTAAATAATTAATATTTCCATTATTTATTAATTCTAGTGAAATTTACCTTAATTAATTATGTCATTAGAATGTATTCTATCTAGTATGATTGTTATGTTATTGAATGTGTGTAACTGATCATTATGTATGACCAACTAATTTATGCATTGGGTTTCTAGTTAATTTAATATTATTGTAGTGGTTTTGAATTTTATAATGTTTTATTAAATTTAATATGATGATTTTTGAGTAATACCTAACCCTTTAATTTAGGCTTTATGTGTCCCTAAATTATTTATATATCTTATACTCGTGGTTCCCCTCACCTTTATGTGAGTAAAATATATAAAGTATGGGGCTCCAAGGAGAGGAGGCAGTTCAAAACCTAATTTGAGGTGAAACCAACCAAGAAGATGTTATGGTCGGTGGTTGAATACTTCAAATCGAGCTAATAATGTTCCAGTTAGTTATTACTATAGGGTCATAAGTTGATTTATTTTATTCTCATTTATTAAATAATTTATTTATATTTATTTCATGGGAAATTTTTATGGATTCTTTACCATTATCACATAATTTAATGAATTAACAAGGATGATATATATAATTAAAATAAATTTATTTTGTGTAAATGTTTTATATACACATGGTTAATCAATTATATAAAATCCATATAACATTAATAACACACGTATAAGTATAAAATATGAAATTTTATCAATAATTAAAAAATCTCAAATTAAATATTAATTCATTGCGCCTTTTATGACTTGAGTGAGGATAAAACCATAGAACTAAGTTATTGTTTTGTCCTTTTTAGGATGCTTTCTTTTATTAGGGAGTAATTATAAAAGTTTTTATAGGTATTAACTTATTTTTAATCAAGAGGAGCTTTAATTGCTAAAAGTTTGGTATCTTAGAGTAAAATGTTGAGGAAACCCATATCTTGATTTCCATATTAGGGAGTCCACACAACAGATCTAGGAGATGCAAGCTCATGGTTAGAAATACTACCTACTAAAACACCTTCAAGTAATGGACTCATCCCTTGTATGAGTTATAATAAAGAAAATATGGATCCCAAACACCTTAATTTCTATGCAACATGAAATTATAATTATAATGGTGTGGGTTATTCAGACTAGATAAAATAGTCTAAGACTCAAAAATATAATTAAATTTATTTCATCACACACAGTTTTATAGTCAAGAATAAATTACTAAATTTTTTATTTAATATTGTTTTTGAAAAATTACAGCATCACACTAATCTTTTACTTGCATCACATCCTCATAACTTCTCTATATTTTTTGTGAATTTTAATAGGATCAACATTGAGAAGTCTCTACCAGATCTCCTCACTCTCATTCACTAAGTTATGAAGACATGAGGCATGAGAAACCATCAGTCCTTATGGTGAATAAAAGGAATGGAAAATTAGAAGGTCCAAAGACTAACACTAGGTCCAAAGACACTTCACAATACCCTTCCAAGAGAATAAATATCAATGTTAAAGTAAAGGATTAGAAAAAAAATCTATTTCACATGTTACAAGAAGGGTCACTATAAGAATAATTATACCATGAAAAAAAAGTGAAGGAATGGCTCATGTGAATTATTTATCGAGTCCAATATATTTTTTTCTAAAAATTGGGTATTAGATACCACTGTCAACCTAACATTTTTCTTCAGTTAAAGGAACCAAGTAGATATGGTATAGATTCATAGGGTTAGGTAGATCTATGGGATACCCATGGATTTAGAATATTTGTGTTTGTTAGAGGATATTATCACCTCACATTTCTGATCAGATTGATCTGGGTTTTGAAATTTGTAATTATGTTCCATTATTAACCAAAATCCTTTTTTATCCTTTATTGATTTGGATGGTTTTATTTTAAAATTTGGTAATAAAAGTTTCTTATTTTATAAATAGATTATATTTTATGGAATATAATATCCTAGTAAACACATTTATTTATTGTATTACACAAACCAAGTGTTGGAACTCATTGATGAATTAGTTTTTAATGACCCATATCACACCCAACTTTGGTATCATTGGAGAGGGCATATTAAAGAAAAATTCTTTAATAAATTATATAAATATGTTCATTTAAATTATTTTAAACTAAAACCACTTGTAATATTTCATATTTTTTTGTGAGGAAAAATGTCCAAATATATAACTAGTGTAAAATTTAAAATAGCCACAGATCTTCTTGAGTTAGTTTATAATAATGTGCATGGAAAATTTATTATTGAAGAAATAGGTGGATACTCATACTTTATAACTTTTAGTAATGAATTTATTAGATTTTGATATATCTAATTAATGTGTTATAAGTAATATACCCTTGAAAATGTCATGGAATACATGAATTATGTTGTGAATCATATCTGTAAGAATTTAAATAAAATATGGTCTGAATGTTGTGAAAAATATCCTAACCATGAGTCTATTGATAATCTATGGGAGTGTGGTATCCTATCCCAAGTATCTACTCCTTAAACACCATAATGGAATGGTGTAAGTGAATGTATAAACCACACAATGTTTTACATGGAGATATCAATTAAGATCCATGAAAGTATTTCATTATCCTTTTGGGGATACACATTACAGATATAGATTGACATTCAAAATAAAGTTTTAAATAAACTAATAAACAATATTACATATAAGCATTGGTTTACAAGGAATTATTTGTTTTAAAAAATTCATGGTTGGTGTTGTGAAGAATTTACTAAGGCCTCTTTAGGTAACAAATGTTACCCCCTAAGGCACAAATGTTTTCTTTAAAGGATACCCAATGAAAAAAGGGGATATTACCAATATGACCCATCATATTCAAAGTTAATATTGGAAAGATATTCCATATTTCTTGATGGGTTGAACATCTCCATAAGATATAGTGGGACTTAGATAGATGTTGATGAGTTCTAGGGTCTATATTTATCAGAGAATTAGATTACACAAAGCCCGATGCAATGGGATATTCCAAAGACACAAGTATTGATTATGAGTACAATAGATGTTATATAACATTAACGATATGATTTTATTCCCATTGAGGTTGGTGACTCATTATTAGTTGATAACAATCAACCCATATCCTGCAAATATGTAGTATGTGGAATCAAATACCCTAGATAAAAGTTATCCATGAATTATGAGATGGAATCAATAGAGATAAACCATGTATAGAATTTTCGAGATCCTATATTTGATATAAATTTTATTGGTTTTAAATTGGTATTCAAGAATAAAATAGACATTTATGGACAAGACAGTACTTATAAATAAAAACTAGTAGCAAAATGGTTTAACGAGAATCAATTCATATACTATGTTGAAACATTTTCACAATTTTACATACTAAAATCCATTATAATTATACTTTCTATAGTGTTTTACCATGAGTATGAGATTTATAAAAATGAATTTAAAGTAGAATTCCTTAATAGTAACCATCAGGAATATTTCTATATGAAATAACTAAAAGAGTCTGTGACTCCAAAGGATGCCAAAAAGTTATGAAAGTTTCATAGATTGATCTATAGATTATAGAAAGCATATGGTTCCTGGAATATTCATTCTGGATGGATACATTATAGGGTTTTGTTTCATAATGAATGTATGTGATTCATATGTCTAAAATATGTTTAGTGGTAGTGAGTATATTTTTCTAATAGTATATATTGATGAAATTTTACTTATTGGTAATGATATACTACTCTTACAGTCTTTTAAGAAGTGGGTGAACACTTGAATCTCCATGAAGGTCTTAAGTGTGGTAAAATATATTTTTGGGATCAAGATCAATCAATATAGGTTTAAGAGGATTCTTGGGCTAAATTAGGGTATCTATATTCATAAGATATTGAAGATATTCACTAAGGAAAATTTTAAGATGGGATTCTTTCCCATGATGAATGGATTTTATTTTTCCAGGAAAATGTGAACTAAAATACATTAGGATGGAAAAAGGATGAGAAGTATTATATATTCTTTGGTTATGGGGTCTGTCATATATTCCAAGATATGTACCAGGATGGATTTTTAATATTCATTGAACATGATAGGTGGATATCAAGAAGATCTAAGAGACTACCATTCGATGATAGTCATGACTATTCAATAATACCTTAGGCATACTAAGGATATGTTCCTAATTTATAGAGGATATGTGGAACTATTATATATAGAATATATAGGGTTTAGTTTTCAGATAGATTAGAGTGATCAAAAATAATAGTGAATATATATCATTACCCTAAATTGAGGGTTTTTGAGATAGAAATTCTCAAAGTATCCAATGGTCACTAATTCTATAGTTGATTTTGAGTATGATGCATCTTTTTATGAAACTCAAGAAGAAAGTTTTGTACCAAAATTCATCTAGGACATTTATTTGGTTCCTAAAAGTAAATATATTATCACAGTATGCTATGATAATACTATATTGGTGGCTCTTACTAAGGATCTAGTGTCACACTAGTGGATAAAGCACATAATTGGAAAGTATTTCTTCTTGAGGTATTTATCTTAGAGAATTAAGTTTTAAATGAGAGGAGAATCCATAGAGAAAACAAGGTAGAACCATTGACTAAAGTCTTATCTTAGAATTAACATAACTATTATCTGAGATATAGTGGATTTAGAGTCATTAGTGGTTGGATCTAGACCAAATGGAAGTATATTATAATTGGTTCCCTATAACCAACTACTTTGTTCATTAGATTACCTATTTATATTTAAATACATGAATGTTTAAAAATAACTTATCACATGATGATTTTTATTTTTCATTGCATTTATTTGATAATTTTATTGGGATATATAACACATTTAAATGACTTAGCATTTCCCTGCTATAATGAGATCCTTGAAGTGTTATGGAATATTCATAAAAATAGTTATATGGTTTGATAACATTCTATGACATGAAAAGTAGTATGTTCAATATCTTTTTCTAATTACTTGTACACAAACAAGGTGTTGTCTGATGAAGTTCACACTTGGTTATATCCAAGATGGTAGGTTGCGAGAAGTGACCCTTTAATACGAATTCCATATGTTACATGTCATTGGATATTACTGTCTATGAATGTGGGTGATGGTACTTAGACTTGAAATTATTATTAATTCCTATCATAATTCACATACTTTGATTTATTAACTAAACCCATGACATCGTATGTTCCCCAACAATTAGGTTAATTTCAATGTTTCAAGAGTATTATGGAATTAACAAATAATTAAATTAATTATTTGTATCTTCCATATTTAAGGAAGTTCAAATCCCATCCCTTTGATTGGAATGGAACTTTACAACTAAAATTCATAGTCATGGTTTATTGATGGGTTGATTTTATATAATAAAAAAAGATATATCAAGAATATAGGTTGATGATATAATCATGAATGCTACATGATGAGATATAGATACAAAGTGATTATATTAAAATGTGATAATTTGATTATGGTTATCATTATTAGGACATTGACTTCATCCTCTATTAGTGGATTTAACTATTGTTATATGCTAATGTTGGACTTTATCCAATCCCACATAGTTCTATTGTGGAATAGGCCTATAGGGTCAAACACTTAGTTTATCCTTTAATCTCATTTAGATAATATTTTTATTTAATGGTTAAATAAATAATAATCTAATGACTAAAGAATAATATTTATTCAAGATATTAATGATCAATAATATATTTGGTGATCGGTTATATTAACTTTAGAATATATATGAAGTTTGAATATTAAATAAATATATATTTTAAAGGTAATAATTAATTAAATAATATATAATATTTATTTATCTACTGAATTATTAAAAAAAATAACAAATTATTATTTTTTAAATAAACATTAATTTACTTACATAAATAAAAAAATAAATTTTAACTCATAAGGAATTTAACATTTATTATTTATTTATTTATCAAAGGTGAATTATATATTTTTGTTCTATGATTGTTAAATGTTGGGGAAGGTTCATGCGGGTGATTTGGGCTCCCGGTGATGGAAATGTTAAACAAAATATCAATGAAACAAATATTAATTTATTTTTTCATATTTATGTTATCCATGAGACATGAGTGTATCAATGAAATAATTCTATTACTATTATAATTATTTAATTTTGGTTTCTCTATAGATTATGATATTGGATAAGGGCCTATGTGAAATTAAAAAGTCTCTAACAAAGCTATATATATGGGATTATATCCTTTTCGAAAAATCCTAGGAAATTCATTTTTCACAATTCATTATCTCCCTAAAGATATCTATATTGAACAAAGAATACTCGAGAATTTCTTATTAAGATCAAAATATTCCCCCAAAACCTCCTCTTTCCAAAGATATAGATGTCAATAGTAAGGAGATATTCATTCTCAAAGGATTGTGAGTGATCAACATAAATGACGAAATAATAATTAGTACATTCATGCTAGCACATGGATATCTATTGGAAACGTTCAAATATTAAGGAGCATCTGTGGATCACCATTAGAGGGGTTTTATCCTTAGACACTTAATACAGAATGATGACAAGTCTTGATTAATTTTGATTAATCCAAATTCTATTCAATTATCTATTCCTTCATTGAAGAATGAATCTTAAGATCAAAGTAATTCTTTTCATTAAAATTAATTATAAATTTAATGTGAAAATTCATCTCCTATGGTTCTAGGATTATTTCATCTATATTTTTTTGTTTAAAACCATGATACATTTCACTCATCAATATGTTATAATAGTGTATTCATTGGATTTTAATGAATAAAATTATTAGTAATGGGCTCGATTGGCTTCCTCCATGCATAAAACCCTCAATTTTGAATAAAAATATGAAAATTTTTGATGGATGAGTTCACTCAATCAAGGAATGGAAGCACATAAATAGAATCATGGAGTTAGAAAATTATAGGAAGGATAATTATTAGAAGTATATCATCTTATAAGATCCCATACATGATTGGGAGGAAGAGTGGAGGAGATAATTATGATGGTATAAAAGATCTCCCTTCCAATGATCATACTATTTTCATGGATGAGGTGTAGATTGATCCTTCCGTAAAATAATGTTTTGATTTTCCATTAATTGATTTACACATTTTTATTCTATAATGAGTTATTTTGAAAATTAGATTATCCTATTTTATTTAATCATTTCCCATCTATCTAATGTGCAGTTGTTTATGGGATTATTGTAGATGTAAAGAAGGAAATAATAGTATTACACTGGAGAATGGGACACTGATAATTGAGTTAGGATAGTATAACTTAAAAAATGGTAATTGTGGGTCATTGAAACACCACATAGAAAGTACAATCCCTTGAAAAAATGGTGGAATTTCAACAACACCAAACCATTGAACACCATTCATATAATTATAGTTTCCCAAGTATCCTCAAGTGGACATGTTACTTAATTGAGGATAATTTAGGATTAATTAAAAGAGAATTATTATGGAGTATATTATAGGATAATTAACTCATCTACTTGAGCAGTATGAGAGATTGAGGCAGTTGGTTATATTCATTCTTTCCAATATTAGTTACCACTCCATGTGAATTAATAAATTAGGTTATCATATCCTAGTATGCATGAATCCAATGGTCTTTAAACTTATCTCATCATTTTCACACACTATATTTTTACCTATTTCAATTTATTCCAACCAAGAGAACTATTAACACTAATCATATCCCTATCATTCGACCTAAAATCCCATTATAAATTTTATTTTTGACTAAAAATACAACTTTAGAAAAATTGGAATCCCTTTTATGGATGTGTTTTTAGTTACAACTATAATATGGGTAAGAACTAAAACTAAAAACAAAAAATAGAAAACCCTACAAATTTATAAAATTAAAAATTATAAAACATATAAATAAAATCCTTCCTTGTGATTGTTTCCTTGTTATAAATTCACCAATACCTTTATATTGGTACAAATTATTATTTATCATCTTTTTATATATAAATCTTCCTAGACTATGTATTTCAATAAAGTTATTTGTTAATAGAAAATGAGGACCCTAAAATGAAGTGATAAATAGGAGGAACCTTATGAAATATTTATAGACACTAGACACCCATTTTAGTCTCTCGTGAGTCTTAGAGAGAGGAAACCCAAACCCATTATAGAAGGTCATAATTTTCCTTCAGTTAAAACATAGATGATCAAATAGATAAAAGATAACTAATCAATGATAAAAGAAAAACTTTTCAAAATGGATCCAATCATACAATCCAAGACAGATGATTGGAAAACCATCTTGATAGATTATTATAATATAATCCATTCATAAGAAGATATGATTGCACTTGATACTTCACAAATGAAGCTGAAAATTTAGTTAAGTAAAATCATTAATTCATAAACTAACCATGTAAGTTGTGTATATGAAATAATAAAAGGGATAGGAATCCAAAATGGAAGAGTAAGTATACTATAAAAATAAATAAACACCAAAATGGGACCTCCATATGATTTCACTAACCTTATTGGGCATCGATATATATGAAATTATCATAGAGTAAGTGTATTATTTATTATTATTCACTTGAAAAGTGAAGAGGATTCCAAGACATTTGATATTGAGCTTAATCTCTTGAAGACTCCAACATTTTAATTGGATTATTTCAATATTAGGATAAAAGTAGAAACCCACATGTGAGGTTCATTTATAAAGAATATACATTAAGCTTTCATTTTTATTGATTTTTGATAACCTCCCATTCAAGGGATGAGGGGAACCTTTACAAGGCCCATGACCTTAGAGATTACATGGCTCGTAGGCTTAGGATATTACATGACCTGAAGGTATTAGAGAATTCAACCAGACTATCTACAAGGAACTGCCCCTCCCCAGCTTCTACATCATGATAGTAGCTCTCCACCTTCATATGGTCATCTGACTAGACTTCTCATGCAAGCACAGGCGGGTCCTGATGGCATAGCTAAACCCTCTCATTCTTACAAATCCATTTGGCTCTACTCTGGTGATTGCACCTGATCTGAATCCTCTTCTGGGGATAATCCTTTTTTTGTAGTGTGTCTTGGGAAACTGCATGTGTCCTGAAGGCCTTGAGGTGGCCCGAAGGCCTTAAAGGTGGCCTGAAATCCCTACTGACCCGAAGGCCTGCATCGCCTGGAATCCTTAAGGACTCCAAGCCCAAACCAATGGCCCAAGGTGAATTGTTCTAGATTTTATAGTACTGAACAATAACAGCTACAGTAACTACTACAGTGCCTGCTATAGTACCTGTATAGTGTAAAGTTCTACTACAGTACCTGTATAGTGTACAGTTCTACTACAGTACTCGCACAGTGTACAGTACTGCTACAGTACCTGGAAATATGCCTCTACCTAGTTTTGAACCTGGGTCTTGTGGATGCACTTAAGGATACCTCACCAACTGGGCTAAGGCTCATGTGCATAAGAAATATACATTCACCTGCTCAATGGGGATAGTTTCTTGTGGAGCCTGACTATATGGATTTAAGCTCATGAACTAGTTAAGAGGAATCCAGATGTGTTTAGAGTATTTTTATTACTTTATTTATAGTTATTATATTTATTTTTTAAAAATAAATTCTCATTTTTATATGGTATATAATTGGATACCACACATCATGTAAAGGATTGGGATTTATATATATATATATTACATAATTTTAGATGAATATTCTATATATAACATTTATATACATGCCAGAAACATAAAGAATTGGTATCTTTTAAGACTAATACGTGAACATATTATTTAGATACATTCTTTATCTTCTCCCATAATATTTTTTCCACTTTTACCCTTCTTGAAATACCATTTTTAAGCATTTATTCATATCCTAGGGAAATGAAACATAAGAAAGTGTTTGTTAAGATTCCATGTAAGGGTAAACATGGGAGATATTAATTTAAAATCATATGATATCGCAAGATAAGCATAATTTTTTGAGATCATGACCATAAATTACAATATATGTACCTAATTTATCAATGATAATAAACATGAGTCATAGCATAAATAATTATCATTTTAAAAGACATGAATCATAAGAATAATAAATCTGTATAAATTTATCAATCACCATATGTTCATTTCATAAAAGTTTGGAACTATCATTGGTATTAAAACTCTTTCATATTTCAAGGTTAACTACCAATACCATTAGATAATAGTGTATCATGCATCATCACATTTTTTATATAGTGGATTAAGAACATCAACTTCTTTCCCATATTGGATTAATCAAATTAACTTGTTTCCCAGATTGGATCAAGCATATCGACTTGTTTCTCATAGTTATCTCATGAGATATAAAGCATTACCCAATGAATTTTAGGGACATATAATTTCAGTCACACACATCACATAATGAGAACCATACATATCCATGTCATTGGATCATAAAATATTCATCATATCATCAAGTCATAACCTAATAAAAAATGTGTTTCATATACATTTCATAATTTTTTCCTATAATAACCCATAGAAAATAAATGGGTTTGTAAAAATATCATATTCATAATCATAAACCATAAAGATAATGAATAAATAAATTATTATTATTTCATATTCCCAATAAAACATAATCAATAACAAATTATTGATAAAAAAATTTCTAAAATAATCACTAGAATATTTCTTAATGAAAATATACTTTTCATTTTGAAATCACTTATTTAAATATAATAATTTCTCATATAGTATAGAAATCATTTTATTTGAAAAAATACATCATAAATTGTAAAGTAATATACAAATAATTAATCATTCATGATGGAGGTAAATGTCATTAATGTGTTATAAGTTAATAGAAAACATTCATTTGATACTTTTGGAAAAAGTCGAGAAGTACCTTGTTCAAAAAGTGAAAAAAAGGTTCTGGATAATTTTTTTTTGAAAATATTAAAAAATTGGAAAATTTTATTCTAAAAAATACTAGGAGAAAATTAATACATTATTTAAAATATTTTTAGAATCCATGGATATATAAGAGAAATTATTTTCGACTGAAGAGAGAAATACAGTTGGTTTTAAATAAAAACAATATTTAGGTATTTGGAGTTCCTAAAGAGTGTAAAATGAATGGAAAACATGTAATCTCAAGAAATAAATAGAATATAAGAAATATTAAAATTGTTTATTCGATAAGGATCATATGATTTTCTCAATATAAATTCAAGCATAAACCTTCCCGATTAAAATGGGATTGAAACATAAATCCCTAACCTCAAGTATCATCTTTCTTCATATGAATTTGAAACTCATGTATAATAAATATAGATATATTATACATGTATTATATAAATATATTCATATATATCATACCATTTAGTATTTAATTATGACATCTTATCACCATATTATTAATAATTTTTTATTAAAATTGTTGTTTTGGATGATAATTGCTTCATTTTTCATGCATGTTTGAATTTAGATGTCCAAATCCTTTTACATTGATCATGGTTCCTTCATATAGAAAATTTAAATTAAATTATATATTTCATATATATTCAATATATATATTTAGATTCATCCATAAGAGTTATAGATAGAAAAAATGAATTACACCATTCATGGAGACAGTTGGTCGTACATACATATGAACGTTGTTTTCACTTTTAGATGGATTGAATTAAAGAAATATTAAGAATAATAAACCTTTTAATAATTATTATTATATAATATATATCATTTATATTCATTTAATCTATCCTTTTTCCATCCATGTATGATTGAAATGAAAAAACCCATAATGCTTCATAGAGGTGGTGGTCTACACGTACGCACAAGCAATGTTATCTCCTTCCATATAATTGGAATGTAAGAAGGTAGACATGATATTATAATTATAGATGTATAAATAGTTCATAAATATAATATATAAACTTTAAATCCATAATAATAATCATCCATTGAATATGGTGATGGAAAATGAATTGTATCTCTACGTGGAGACAGTAAGTCGTACATACACACGAGCGATAATTAAACTTCTCAATTGATGGGAAAGACGATAGATAATGGTGATACCATAATAATAATAACATTTTAAAATAATTATTATAATTTAATTATTATTTTATTATTATTACCATAGAATTATAGTAAGTATAATAAGAATGAAATTGAAAGAGGTTGGGTAATAAAATTACCTCTCTTTCTATTGGCCTTCTTTATATCCATTCTTAAGGACCCATAGAATGGTATTTTAAGAATAAAAAACCTATAATTAATATATATAAAATTTTATAAGATAAATGGGTAGGGTTTCTTTGATATAAAAGGCTAAATTTAATATAAATAAGAGAAAGGATGGGTGTATTTATATAAGTGACGAAAAGTGTAGAATTGGGATTTCTTAAAAGATTAAAATATAACAAATTCATTCACAAGAAAAATGATTCAAAATAGAAATTAATTAGAATAAAACTATTATAGGGTTTAAATTATGTCATATAATGAAATTTATATTGGTTTTTGTTTCATTTTAAGCCATATCTTTTTTAATTAACCCCTTCATTAACCATTTCTGACCTTAACCGCAATAAAAAAAAATTCAATCATAAATGGTTAGAAATATTACCATAAATGGAAAATTGAGACATAAATGGACCATTTTTGAAATGATAAACAATATTTTATCCGCTTGGTTGAATATAATATTTTTATTAATTTTATATCATTTAATAAAATATTATTTATTATAAAATATCATTAATGTCTGTTTTGAAACTATTCATTTAATTTTACTTTAAAGACACCATGAAAAACATTTAATTAAAATAAAATCCTATTATACATAAATAATATTTTATATTTATCTAAAAAAATTAACACAATAAATAACCCAAATTATATTCCTTTTAATATTTTAACAATAATTTGTTTTTATTTATTTATTAATTGAAGAATTATCGTATTAGCATTGTGTAAGAATTTAATGTAATATTAAAATCACAAAAAATTATAAATAAATTACCATTTTGACAAAAATAATTTATCCTTAAAATATTTATTTATAACCAAAATTATCATCTTTTTAACATTATGTAAATATTTTATAGATATTAATGTCTAGAGAGTGACATTTTGTATTTATTCTTTTCTTAAATTAATATAATGGTTGTAATCAAAGAAATAACACCCCAAGTGAAAATATATTATATATATTAGATGAAAATATCCAAAATAAACTTTTAAAATAGGGTAAATTCAAGTTTTAGAAAAAATTTAAATCCATATCTTAATGTGTTTGCTATATTTTTCTTGTTTAACACTTACATGGGTGAAAAAAAGATTATTATGGTTAAAATATTGACCAGAAATAAAAGGATATTATTTACCGATTTTTATCCTACTGTTTATAAATACTGAATCCATTTTTTAGGATTCAATTTATATAAGTAATATAAATTCATTTTAAAATAAGTGCGCATAACCAAATGAAGACTATTTTTTACAAAAATACATCTTAAAGAATAAAACAAGATTTATTATAATACAATTTCTAAAAACTATTTAATGAATATTATTTGATTGAGTGTGTAATATAACAAATTCATTAAAATAATTATTTAATAGAGATCAATTTAATTTTTAATATAATTTCACATTGTAAAAAAATAGTTTTTCAGATTAAGTTCTCTTTTACTTTCAAATGATTTTATTTATTTTCATTTCTTATTAATTGATAACAATTGAATCTATTTTATACATAAATTTTTAATAATTTATTCATTATTATTCATACCTTCCAAATTATTGGTTAGCCTAAAATGGTTTACTATATTATGATTCTTTTAGACTTGGGGTAGTGTATATCACAAGTTATCAAAAAACTATTTGAAGATACATATATATGTTAAAATATTGTTGTGTTACATTTTCCCTCCTTAAAATGAATCTATACCTCAAAATTCCATCACTGTAATACAAATATTTCTAGATATATATTTTTCATTACATCCTTAGGTTCCTATTAATCTTCCTCTAATTTATGTTTTTACCCAAAAAACATTGATCAAGTGGGTGGTCTTGTTTTGTATAAATTTCTCTCTTCAATCAAGAATTTTCAATAGTTTTTTCTCAAAAGAGAGATATTGTTCTAGTTATATGATATCTTATTTTAGTACATGTGATGGATCGGGTCTTTACTTCTCTAAGAGATATACATGGAAAACATCATGAACATGAGAGGTTTTTGGTGGAAGGGCCAAGTGATAAGATAAATTCCATACTCAATAAAGAATCGAAAAGGGGATAATATACCTAGGGAATGTATTTTATTTATTTTTGAATTTAATAACCTTGTTCGATTGATAAAGTCATTGAATACCTTTTAACTAACTTTGAATTATATATTCCATCAAAAACTGTCTACATAACTTCTCTACCTACTTTGAGATACCCTTTTGTCATGTTGAATGGCTCTGACCATCTCATCTATTTCCTCAGCTAGATTAGGACCTAATATCTTTACTTATCCAATATCATCCCAACACATTGGAGTTCCACACTTCTTGTATTATAATTATTCATTTTTAACCATCTAAATTCTCTAGTGAAATATTTTTTTGTACGAAAACTATACTAGATGAAGGTTTTTGTCACAATCACCTTTTAAATCTAGATAATATGGTATCAATATATAATTTAGGGTTTGAATGGTTCACTTAAACAGTTCTACTAAGGATGATAAAGAGTGAAAAAACATAGCTATCAATCTATATCCAGCTAAATAATTCTCCAAAAAATCAAGGAAAACATAATATCCAGATCAAATATAATAGAATGTTGCACTTCAAGAAACATTAAAATTTTCTTAATATAAAACCTGGTAATATAATCAAGAGAAAAATATTCTCTAGTGGAAATTAATTTTATTGAATTCATAAGGTGATCGACTGTAACACAAATATAATTATACCCTTTATATTTTTGGGGGAGTCTAAAAATCAAATCCTTGATATTTTTTCCCACTTCTATTATGGTATGGGTAATGGTTGAAACTTTACCTTAGAATTATGTCTCTCATATTCAGCTTGTTTACATACCAAGAAGCAATATAAATACTCTAAATATCTATTTTTAAGTTTTCCCACTAAAAGGATCTTAAAAATCTATATAAATCATCATACTTCTAGCATGAATCGAGAATGATGAACTATGATCTTCATCTAATAGCTCCTTCTTCATGTCTATTATTGAAAAGATGCATAAAAAGTTCATGAACCTTATCATTCTATAACTATCAAGGTTAAACATAGGAAAATTTATCAACTTATACTTCCACTCCACATCTTCCTTTTGTACCTATTTAATCTTCACATAGATAAATGGTTGGACATTTATTTGAGATGGATAATTTTTCTCATATTCTATCAATATATCTATATCTGTCCTCTTTAAACCGATAAATATTCGATATTTTTATCCATATCAAATATAGTATAGCATTATACTTTCGACTCAGAGTATCGGCCAACTTGTTCACTTTCCTATAGTGGTAATGCATTAAGTACTCATAGTCTTTAATTTTGTCCAACCATCTTCTTAAGAACATATTCAACGCTTTTTATGTGAAAATATACTTTACACTTCTATGATCTATATATATGTCACTCCTTTCTAAATAAATACAATTCCACCATATATTAAATGAAAAAAAATTCAACTCTAACTCTAAATCATGAGTTAGGTAATTTTTCTCTTATGTATTCAACTGGCATGAGCCATATGTTAACACCATATCATTCTGCATGAGGATGCATCCAATTCAATTTTTAGATGCATAAATAAAGGTCATAAACTCTTCTCTACTATAGGGTAATGTGAAAATAGGTGTATTAACCCAACATATTTTCATATCCTAGAAATTCCCTTTAAAATCATCTATCCACAAGAACATAACCCCTTTCTAAGTCAACTTTGTGAGTAGATTAGATAGTCAAGAGAAATATCTCAAAATATGTTATTAATATCCATCCAAACTAAAAAACTATGGGTTTCAGTTACTATGGTTGGTTTATTCTATTTTCTAATAACTTATTATCTTTTAATGATCCACTGATATACCCTCACATGAGATTTTATGACCCCTGAATGAAACTATCTGATATCTAAAATTCACACCTCGTAATTGTTTCAAATTTTTTATCCTTTTTTAGGATTTTCATCACAATTATCAAAAGATATTTATGATAATCCTTTATATTTGAATATAAAATAATATAATTTATAAATACTACCATAAAATGATTAAGGAAATATCTAAAGAATTTATTGATTAAATCCATGAATAAAGTAGAAAATTTATTAAGTTAGAATGGCATTATAATAAATTTATAATGACCTTACCTAATATGGAAGGTTGTATTGGGTTTATGTAACTTCTTAACCCTCATTCAATGATATTTTTAATGAATTTAAATCTTCTAAAAGAATTTTCATCCTCATAATAGATCAAAAAAATCATAAATATGGGTTATAATATACTTTTTCATGATATTTGCCTTGTTATATTCCCAATAATCATCAAAAAGAAAAATTGACCCATATTTCTTCTTAACAAAGAGAATAGGTGTACCACATGACAATGAACTATAACATATGAATTCCTCATCAATATCCTCCTATAGTTTCTAATTTAATTATTTTAACTCAATAGGGATATTCTATAAGGTGTCATTCAAATAGGAGTATCGCAAGTTATATGTACCATTGAAAACTCAAGAGCATGATCTGAAGTTAGACAAGGAAATTATTCTTGAAATACATTAAAAACTCACATAAAATTTTAATATCCTAGATATTGATTTTATCCCCATTCATTTGAGATAGATTGTATTCATATATGGAAATTAAGACCCATAAGATAGAATTAAGTTCCATTAGAATGTCATGTTCATTCTATCACGACCCATCCTCGGGGCCCTTGTCGTGACTACCCCAAGCCCATCTTCCATAGGCCAGGGGCTGGCGACTAGCACCAAAGGTGTAAATCCCGATAAAAAGGGAATGCAATGCCTTTATAAAGAAAAAAACATCATAGAGTACGCAATCTGAGTAAATACTATGTAAACTGAGTACAAAAGTAAGTGCTGGAAAGTAAATGGGCCAGAATACAAACCCAACTGAAAGTAAAGTACAACTGAAAAGGATGTACAACAACAGAAAAGTAAAGCAGCGATTCCGAGCCATCCACTGGAATTCCCACCTGAAGGGTGGGTATAGATAGCCTCCTCTGCTCCTCGGCTCCAGTCTTCCGCTCCGAGTAAGTCTCGTCCAGTGATCCACCTTCAGGTACCGTCCAGCTCCACGAGCTCCCACCTCGATCAGCACTGTGTGTCGCCTGCATCCAACACAACGTAGTGCAGGCATAGCCCATACAGGGGTTGGTATACGCTACTCAGTAGGGACCCTGAGACCCCCGATGGTCTCCCAGAATCCACGAAGGATAAACCACAAAGGAAAGATACAATCAAGAAGTAACAACTAACTCTACTTAGGTATATGCCCATACATATACCTAAGTCACCACTTCCAACTCGGCTCCCGCACACGAGCCCAAGATACAACCTAGTCCACACAGAAAAACATAACCCATCCCATATAGGAATTCACAACCCAATCCACACAGGAAGGCACAACCCAATCCCCATAGGAAAACACAACAATCATATCGATGATATTGATTGTATGTTAAGACTCATCTCACACAGGTATACTTATTTGTAAGATGATAGAGATGATCAGATGTAGCCACTGATTCATCTAAGTTGTTGGAACCACATAGGATACAAGGCCAGCTAACCTGTCGGACCCACACAAGATACAACACCAGCTACTTTGCCAGACCCACGTAAGATACAAGTATAGAGTCAAATACTGTCGGACCCACATAGGATATAAGAACAGTAGTCAAGTACTATCGGACCCACATAGGATACAAGAACAGTAGACATCATCGTCGAACCCACAGAGGATTCCAGTATAGTCGTCATCGCTGCTGAACCCATGGAGGATTTCAGTACAGTCGTCCTCATCGTCGCAGTCGCAGCCAGCTCTAGGGTTCCCGCACACAGCATGCTCGATTCTGGGAGGGTCTTCTCCACGAGCCAAGGGGGGTCGATAAATAAACTGACATGAAGTACAAATATGATGTATCTCAAAGTTCCGTCTCGTCAAAAGGAACTCAACGTGACAGACGGCGCGTCAATCAGACGCCCGGTCTGAGAGTTATTGGTTTTTTCGTCCTAGGGTCCCGGATGGTTTTTAAGTCAAAACCAACCTGACCATACTCCAACTGCATCCAAACCTCAAGAGGAGTAATCCAAAAGAACCATCTCACTAATAGGAATCCAACAAAGTTAACGGCAAGCCAATCGGACGTCTGGAGCTCACGTTATAAGCGTTTCCGCTCTAAGGGCCTGGTTGCTTTCATGTCTGAACCAACCCGGCCATACCCAAAGTTCTCCGAAACCTTGAGTGTAATATACCAAAATGACCATCTCGATCCAAGGATCACTACGCAGCTGATGATGCATCAATCATAGGTTCATGGCCCATGTTATGGGCCTTTGAACGTAGATATCCGATTTTAGGGGGTTTTGGGCCCGGACCGACCCGGCCCAAGACCCCCTGGGTCGGCCCGAACCGGGTCAACCCGACCAGGGTCCATGTCTAGCCCACTTGGGTGCGGCCTAGCCCAGCGGAGAGGCTCGGCCCAGCACAGCCGGCCCGACCCCGCGTGGGCGGCCCGACTCAGCGAGGGCGGCCCGGCCCAGCGCGGGCGGCCTGGCTCGGCTGGGCGTTCGGTTCATGATCGAGTGGCGCAAAAGGGGGGGTACTTCCCCCCTTGATTGAAGAAAACGTCCCCTTTTGGGGGGGCCCGCCGATGCCAAATAACGGGGGTTATGACCCCCAGACTTCCGGAATTCGGCCGGCCGTAATGGCTGGTCGGTTGCTGCAGCGGGACTTGCTCGTCCAGCCCCCTGAAGCGCTGGCGGCCAGAGGTTCGGTCGCCCTCCTCTAAACCGCCTCGACCTTAGCCCGCAGCCCTTGTCTGACTGGCGCGGCGGGACGGCGTCGCGCCCCTCCGCTACGGCCCGCCCCGACCGCGGCCCACCATGGTGCTCCGGCGTGGCGGGACGGCGTCGCGCCCCTCTGCTATGGCCCGTTCTTGGCTGTGGATTCCTTCAGCTTCACCGGCATGGAGCGACAGTGCTGCGCACCTTCACCGTGATTTACCTTGTTCCCGCGCGGTGCCGTTGCACCGCGACGCCTCCATTCCAAGCCACAAGATATTCAAAAACAAAAAGGGGAGGAGGTTTGGTCATGTTTGTGCGGTCCGACCTCCTCCATTATTTTGATAAAAGTGGCCAAATAATTAATGGAGTACGTCAATTAATTCTGAATGTAAAAACAACCCCTACCTCGAAGAAGATTTCGAACGATGATCGTCGCGGAAAACAGCGTCGCAAGGTGAAGCTCCGTATGCGATGACGGAGTTCGTCCGAGGAAGAATCAGTGTCTCCCTTCCTTTAATGTGTGAAGAAGAATAATGGAAGTCACGTCGTCATTCTTCAGGAAAGGCATCACACACCTGTTACGGAGAGGAGAAGAGACGGCACATTGATTTCTCTTTGTGGTGATGGTGTTCTTCATCGAAGTCTTGGTGTTCTTCGCATTCTCCAACGAAGAAGATGAAGATCCTCAAGACTTTGAGTATCCTCTCCCAAAAACCTCACACAACTAAAAACCCCAAATAAAATAAGGCCATCCTTATTTTATTAACACATTCCATGCGTTTTCAAAACTTCAAAAACTCAAACTCAAAATTAAATTCATTGAATAGCTTTAATCAATCAATTTAATTTGATGGTTGACATGCAATAAAGAGGGGGAGTGGGTGAGTTACATGATAAAAGGAGGGTTTCCAAAATTAAGAGGGGATTTAGGGGAATTGAATGGGTGGGGCTCATGTGGGCCCCACATCACTAATATCCTACCAAGTGGAGTTAAGATGTAGTGGGTCCCACCCCAACGTCCACACATAGGTTATAATTACTTAGAATAGAAATAAAATTGTAGCACAAATTTTATTTCACTCTTCAGTTAACCCAATTATTTAACAACACCCCCAGAGCAAACGTAACTCTAGGAAAGGTCTTTCGAAGAAATTACCAGCGCTGTGGTTTTATCAGTGCCCTTGGATTTCGATTCTGAGAACCAGTTCAAAAGTTAGGAAAACCTGCTCGTTCATTTCCTGAACGTACCCGAGAAAATCTTCAAAAAATGATTCCGGGCACATCGGGCCTAAACATCAGGTGCCGTCAGAAACTACGTACTCAAAAAATCCCAAAGAAATTAAGAAAAAAATTTCCTTGAAATTTATGGGTCCTTACATTAATCCCACCTTAGAGCTTTACATCCCCATAAAGATACATCACAAACTAGGGGGAAAATGAGGGTACTGAGCACACATCTAAGCCTCCCGCTTCCAAGTGCTCTTCTGGAGGTTCTCGTGCTTCCACCTGATGCGCACTAGAGGAATCGACTGCCCATGTAGGACCCGCTCCTGTCGATCCTCAATCTCCACTGGGACCTCCACAAAATTCGCCCCGTCATCAATTTCCAGCACCCCATGGTCGATGATATGTGTCGGGTCGTGCACGTATCTCCTTAGCTGAGATACGTGGAAGACGTCGTGCACCCAGTGAAAATGAGGTGGTAGAGCTAGGCGATAGGCCACCTCGCCTATTCTGCTGAGAACCTAGAATGGTCTGATGAAGTGCGGAGATAACTTTCCACCTTGGCCAAATCTATGTAATCCATGTCGAGGTGAGACCCGCAAGAAAACGTGGTCACCATCCTCGAACACTAGTGGTCTCTGCCTCCAGTCAGCATAAGACTTCTGTCGGCTCTGAGATGTCCTTATCTACTCCGGGATGACCTAGACCTTCTCTGTCATGTCCTAGACCATCTATGGTCTCACAAGTGCTGACTCCCCAGGGTCTATCCAGCATAGAGGTGACCTGCAGGTCGGCCGTACAATGCCTCGTATATTGCCATCCCGATGGTGGAGTGGTAGGTGGTGTTGTACGAAAACTCCACCAAGGGTAGGTGATCCTCCCAGCTACGACCAAAGTTGAGGACACATGCATAGAGCATTTCCTCGAGAGTATGATTGGTCCTCTCCATCTGACCATCCGTCTGAGGGTGAAAGGCGGTGCTCAGACGTAGCTACGTCCCGAATGCCTCCTGCAACCCCTTCCAAATCCGGGAAGTAAATCGAGCATCTTGATCGGAGACAATAGATGATGGAACACCATGAAGATGTACAATCTCTTGAACGTAGAGGCGTACCAAGATCTCCACTGATCCCTACTCTCTGATGGGTAAAAAGTGGGCCGACTTGGTGAGTCGATTGACAATCACCCAAATAGAGTTGTGACCTCTGGACGTACGTGGAAGTCCAGTCACAAAATCCATAGATATCTCATCCCACTTCCACTCCGGGACCTCCAAGGTTTGTATCAAGCCTGCTGGTACCTGGTGCTCTGCCTTCACCTTCTGGCAAGTTAGGCATCGAGAAACGAACTCTGCCACAACCTTCTTCATACCTGGCCACCCGTGCTGTCGTCTGAGATCCTGATACATCTTCGCCACTCATGGATATACTGCTAAAGGGTAAGTGTGAAACTTTCTCAGCACCTCATCTTGTAAAGAATCTGGAACCACGGTACATCCTCTGAAAAGGACGACATGCTCTCCTCCTATCGATAATCCATTTGGTGCATGTCCTGTGGAAATCTGTGTGTGCCGCGTCTCACAGTCAACATCCCCACGCTGTGCCTCCCTGACCCACTGGAGAAGTGGAGGTGTGGTTGTGAGTGACTATAGAAAGGCTGGTCCATATCTATCCACAAAGGATATCTTCAACGTGGCTAGCTACTTCATCGCCTCTCCAATTAACTGAATGTCCGTCCTCCTACTGAGAGCATCGGCTACTACGTTCCCCTTTCTAGGAGTATAGACTATCTCAAAGTCATAGTCATGGAGGAACTCGATCCATCACCACTGTCTCAGGTTTAGGTCCTTCTACGAGAATATGTACTTGAGACTCTTGTGGTCAGAAAAGACTGTAAAGCACTCACCCGTCAGATAGTGATGCCACATCTTCAGAGCGAAGACCACTACTGCTAACTCCAGGTCATGGGTAGCGTAGTTCTGCTCATGCTTCCTCAACTGTCGTGATACATAGCCAATAACTTCCCACCCCTACATCAGGACACACCCAAGTCTAGTCCCTGATGCATCGCAGTAGACTACGTACCCTACTCCCTCCTCTGGTAGCCTCAAGATGGGTGCACTGGTCAAACTCTGTCTCACCTCCTGGAAGTTCTGCTGACATCTATCCGACCACACGAAGGGTCTCCCCTTTTTCATTAAAGCTAAAAGCGGTTCTGAAACTCTAGAGAAGTCTGTCAAAAATCTCCAGTAGTACCCAGCCAGACCTAAGAAGCTTCGCACTTCTGTCACGCTCCTGGGTGGCTCCCAAGCTAGCACTGCCTCGATCTTCACAGGATCCATCACAAATCCCGCCTCAGAGATGATGCTCCCCAATAAGTGGACCTCACGTATCCATAAATGACACTTAGAGAGATTACTATAAAGCTGGTGCTCTCAGAGTGTGTCCAGTAAAACCCGAAAGTGGTAGGAATGCTCTTTCTTAGTAGTCGAGTATATCAATATTTCATCGATGAAGACCATGACAAATCGATCGAGGTAAGGTTGTAAGATCCTTTTCATGAGACTCATGAACACTGCTGGAGCATTGGTTATGCCGAAAGGCATACCCAAGAACTCATAGTGGCCATACCGACCTCTGAAGGTCGTCTTCTGCACATCCTCGTCTCAAACTCTGAGCTGATGATAGCCTGACCTAAGGTCTATTTTCGAGAACCATCGTGCTCCCTTGATCTGATCGAAGAGGTCATAAATCCTCGGTATAGGATACTTGTTCCTTACGGTCACCTAGTTCAGGTGACGGTAATTGACACACAGTCGCAAGCTCCCTTCCGCCTTCTTGGCTAACAAAATCGGGGAAGCCCAGGGTGAAAAACTAGGTCGAATAAATCCCTTTCCCTGCAAGTCCTACAGCTGTAACCGTAGCTCTCGAATCTCAAAAGGAGCCATCCAATATGCTGGAGTAGATATCAAAGTTGTCCTGGGGTACATGTCAATATAGAAGTCTACCTCTCTGCGAGGAGGTAGTCCTGGAACGTCGTCAGGAAAAACGTCAGCATACTGATCCACCACAATTGGGAAACTCAGACTTTGCACGTCAACTGCTCCTAGGATGAGGCTAGGAAACTGATGAGTGATCGGCTGTCCTCTACTTTGAGAGAGTCCATCTTACACTGCAAAGGCTCCCTTCTTGCCGGTGAACATGAACTTGCTCCCATCAGTGCGAACACACCTCACCTTGTGCCTAATATAGTATATCTGAGAATGAACTGTAGATAACCAATCCATGCCCAGGATGACGTCGTAAGGCCTCGACGTCGCTACAAGAAGATCTTAGCCAAAGCTCTCGCCTCATAGAGTAAGCTCACACTGCTGTCGCCAGTGTGTAATCGTCGAGTCTGCTCCCGTAGGAGTCTTTAGCCGTAAGGATTGAGCTAACGGCTCCATCGGAGTCTCCGAGATATGAACAAGGGCAGCGGAAATGAATGAATGACTCGCTCCTGTGTCTATAAGAACTACAGGAAGGGTGGAGTAGACAGAGATAGTACCTCGAATCATCTCTGGTGCACTGTGGTCATAGGCCTCCACTTCTTGAAGCTGAGCCTGCCTATGTTCGCCAGCTCCCTGAGGTCGGGGTGGACCTCCTGGTGGTGGTGGTGGTAGAGTCTCAAAGCGTCGCCCACCACTTGCTGCTCGGCCAGCTCCTCTGCCTCATCTGCCTTCTCCCTACGGACTTCCATGGTCGAACCTATGCCTCTGCCTAGGTGGTCCTTCAATCATCTGCTGCTCCTCTACATGGTGGGTCGGGCAGTCATGAGCCATGTGGCCCTACCTGCCGCATGCATAGCACTGTCAGCTCCTCGTAAGACTGCCTCTGCCCCGTGTGCCCCGCACCTCTGAGCCAGTGTCCTGAGGTCATCCTCTTGATGGTATGGTCCGCTTGGACCCCTGTGACATCCGTCGACTGCCAGCTGCAGAAGACTCCACTACATGTCGCCCTGCGGTAGGTCTCGCTGCTGGTGTAAGCTTAGCAAGAAATCTCTCTATGAGAAGGACTCGCTCCAATACTCTTGCCTGCGTCGGAATACTGAGGGAGATCATTGAAGCCCTAATCTCATGCCTCAGTCCCTGCTCGAAGGTCCAGGCCTGGAAGAATGGGTCTCGTACTATGTCCGTGGAATAGAGCGAGATATCGGTAAATCTCGCCGAGTACTAGGCTACCGTCATGCTTCCCTGTCGCAGCTGTAGTAGCTCCTGAATGCGCCCCGCACGGAGGGTGGCTGGTACGAACTCTGATCAGAAGAGGCTCTCAAAGTCCGAACAAATAAGAGATGCCTACTCATGCACATGGAGCATCAGGCTCCACCATCAACCTGCTGCCGCGTGTAGAAGACTCGCTGCAAGGATCACCATGAGCTCAGCTGGTGTCCCCACTAACTTGAAAACTCATACAATAGCCTCCAGCCAATCCTCAACTGCCAGAGGGTCCATCTCCCTGCGGAACTTAGGTGGTCTTTGATGCTGAAACTCGTGCAGTGCACTAAGGCGACGTGCACTCTCAGTGGCTGGGGCTCGTGGAATCGGTGGCTCGGTGGGTAGAGGTACCGCCGGTGCCTCCGCTGTAAAAGGGTCTTGCACCGAGGCCTCGTCGCTTGGTGGATTGTCGTCTCACACAAAGATTGGAATCCTAGCTAGCTGTCATCGTGGGGCCATCCTGAAAAGAGACATGTGTGCCACGGTCAATATAGTATACCTGGTGAGCTGACACAAGTAATCACAAATAAAACTTTGAAACACACATGCAATCAATGTTTTCGTACATTGAGTCGAAAATCAGAAGTCAGGGTCCTGGTGTATGGATACGTCATCCGCCGTACTAACACTGGACTCCCTGGACTGATAACCACACTCAATACCCATAACACTATTGCTTCACATAGAAGAACGATCAGAGTCCTGAGTTCTGCGGTAGAACCGAACTTCTCTGATACCAATTTTTCACAACCTGTCCTCGAGGCCCATGTCGTGACTACCCTAAGCCCGCATTCCATAGGCCAGGGGCTGGCGACTAGCCCCAACGGCATAAATCCCAATAAAAATGGAAGGCATTTCCTTTATAAAGAAAACAAACACCATAGAGTACACAAGCTGAGTAAACACTAAGTAAACTGAGTACAAAAGTAAGTGCTTGAAAGTAAATGGGCCAGAATACAAACCCAATTGAAATTAAAGTACAGCTGAAAAGGAAGTACAACAATAGAAAAGTAAACCAGGGAGTTTGAGTCGTCCTCTGGAATTCCCACCTGAAGGGTGGGTACAGATAGCCTCCTCTTCTCATCAGCTCCAGCTGTCCACTTCGAGTAAGTCACATCCAGTGATCCACCTCCAGGTATCATCCAGATCCACGAGCTCCCACCTCGATCAGTGATATCCATCGTCTGCATCCAACACAACGTAGTTTGGGTATAACCCGTGCAGGGGTGAGTATACGCTACTCATTAGGGACCCCGAGACCCCCAATGGTCTCCCAGAATCCGCGAAGGATAAACCACAAAGGAAAGATACAATCACGAAGTAACAACCAACTCTACTTAGGTATATGCCCATACATATACCTATGTCACCACTACCAGCTCAGATCTAGCACATGATCCCAAGATACAACCCAGTCTACACAGGAAAACATAACGCATCCCACATAAGAATTCAAAACCCAATCCACACAGGAAGGCACAACCCAATCCACACAGGAAAGCACAATAATCATATCGCTGATATTGATTGTAAGTTAAGACTCAGCTCACACAGGTATACTTCTTCATAAGATGATAGAGATGATCAGATGTAGCCACTGATTCATCTAAGCTGTCATACCCACATAGGATACAAGACCAGCTAAGCTGTCGGACCCACACAGGATACAAGATCAGCTACTCTGCCGGACCCACGTAGGATACAAGTACAGAGTCAGATACTGTCGGACCCACATAGGATTCAAGAATAGTAGTCAAGTACTACCGGACCCACATAGGATACAAGAACATTATACATTGTTGTTGAACCCATGGAGGATTCTAGTACGGTCATCGTCACTGCCGAACCCATGGAGCATTTCAGTACAGTCGTCATCGTCGTCGTAGTCGCAGCTGGGTCTAGGGTTCCCGCACACAACATGTTCGATTCCAGTAGGGTCCACTCCACGAGCCAAGGGGGGTCGATACATCAATTGAAATAAAGTCTGGAGTTGATGTATCACAAAGTTCCGTCTCATCAAAAAAAACTCAACGTGACAGATGGCGCGTCAATCGGATGCCTGGTCTGACAGTTATTGGCTTTTTCATCCCAGGGGCCCAGTTGGTTTTTAAGTCAAAACAAACCTGACCGTACTCCAACTGTGTCCAAACCTCGATCAGATTAAGCCAAAAGAACCGTCTCACTAAGAGTAATCCAACAAAGTTGACGACACGGAAATCGGACGTCCGGAGCTCAAGTTATAAGCGTTTTCGCTCCAAGGGCCCGGTTGGTTTCGTGTCCGAACCAACCCGGCCATACCCAAATTCTCTGAAACCTTGATTTTAATATACCGAAATGACCGTCTTGATCCAAGGATCACTATGAAATTGATGGTGCATCGATCGGAGGTCCGTTTCCCAAGTTATGGAACTTTGAACGTAGCTGTCCGATTTTAGGGGGTTTTGGGCCCGGACCGACCCGGGTTCGGGTCCAGCTCCCTTGGGAATGGCCCGACCCAGCGGCATAGCCCAGCCCAGTGGGCGCGGTCCGGCCCAGCGAGGGTGTCCCGGCCCAGCGTGAGTGGCCCGGCTCGGCTGGGCGCTCGGTCTGTGACCGAGTGGTGCGGAAGGGGGGGTGCTGCCACCCTTGATTGAAGAAAACGGCCCCCTTTGGGGGGCCCGCCTATGCCACCTGTTGGGGGTTACTACCCCTAGAATTTCGGAATCTGGTCGGCCATAATGGACGGCCGGTTGCTGCCGCGGGACCTGCTGGTCCTCCCCCCCTGAAGCGCCGACGGCCAGAGGTCCGACCACCTTCCTCTACACCGCCGCGCCCCTCCGCCGCGGCCCGCCCCATCCGCGGCCCTCCATGGTGCTCCAGTGCGGCGCAAGGGCACACCGCCCCTCCTCCACGGCCCGTTCTTGGCCATGGCTTCCTTCAGATTCACTGGCGCGACGCAGCGGTGCCGCGCCACTTCACCGTGATTTACCTCGTTCCCACGTGGTGCCGTTGCACCGCGCCGCCTCCGTTCCAAGCCATAAGATATTCAACAACAAAAAGGAGAGGAGGTTCAACCATGTTCATGCAGTCCGACCTCCTATGTTATTTTTATAACAGGCGGCCAAATAATTAACGGAGTATGTCAATTAATTCTAAACATAAAAACAACCCCTACGTCAAAAAATATGTCGAACGATGATTGTCGCGGAAAACAGCGCCGCGAGGTGAATCTCCGTATGCGATGACGGAGTTCGTCCGAGGAAGAATCGGCATCTCCCTTCCTTTGAGGCGAGAAGAAGAACGATGGAAGGTGCATCTTCATTCTTCAGGAAAGGCATCACACACCAGCTGTGAAGAGGAGAAGAGGTGGCACGTCAATCTCTCCTTGCGGTGACGGCGTTCTACGTCGAAGTCTTGGTGTTCTTCGCGTTCTCAAACGAAGAAGATGGTGATCCTCAAGACTTTGAGTATCCTCTCCCAAAAACCTCACACAACTAAAAACCCCAAATAAAATAAGGCCTTATTTATTTTATTAACACATTCCATGCATTTTCAAAACTTCAAAAACTCAAACTCAAAATTAAATTCATTGAACAGTTTTAATCAATCAATTTAATTTGAGGGTTGACATGCAATAAAGAGGGGGAGTGGGTGAGTTACATGATAAAAGGGGGGTTTCCAAAATTAAGAGGAGGTTTAGGGGAATTGATGGGGTGGGGATCGTGTGGGCCCCACCTCACTAATATCATACCAAGTGGAGTTAGGATGTAGTGGGTCCCACCCCAACTTCCACACATAGGTTATAATTACTTAGAATAGAAATAAAATTATAGCGCAAATTTTATTTCACTCTTCAGTTAACCCAATTATTTAACAACACCCCCCGAGAAAAAGTAACTCCAGAAAAGGTCTTCCTAATCAATTACCGGTGTTGCGGTTTCATCGGTGCCCTCAGATTTTGATTCTGAGCACCGGTTAAAAATTTAGGAAAACCCGCTCATTCGTTCACTGATCGTACCCGATCTAAACTTCAGAAAATGATTCTGGGCACACCGGGCCTCAGAATTAGGTGCCTTTAGAAACTGCGTACTTGCAAAATCCCAAAGAAATTAAGAAAACAATTTCCTTGAAATTTACGATTCTTTATACTTCCCTTCACTGAAAAAAGATTGCTGTCTCATTTAGAATATAAAATGTGACTTACCTTCCATAATAATTAAAATGTGCCCCATATAATAAATTTAATACATGCATATAATCACATAAAATTCAAATAAAGGAATAATCCCAAGATTTATAGAAATTATTTTCCCACAAACTTCAATCATAGAGGAACAATAGGCATGATATATGACCATTATAGAATTATAGGTTTTCACTACTAATAGAACATCTAAATGATTAGGTGGTTACTCAATAAACATAGAAAATTCCATATATATGAATGAGTAGAATTAGCTGTAATAAAATAATATATTAGTTATTCTATATTGGATGAAAAGTTTAACTTTCACCAAATCATTCACATAACCCATTTTGGCATTCGTGATCACATGAGATTTCCCTTTTTTAGTCTTAAGATTTTGCTAATTTTTTTCATCATCAAAATCCTTTGAATTTTTTCATTGGTTGGAATAATTTTCATACTCCCTACATTAGAATCATTAGATCATGGGTGGTGTATTAGTTATTACCTTATTTTACTCTATTTAATGAACAAGCATGTTCATCGCCATTTAATATTCACAAGCATTATGACCCACCATACCATATTTAAAACACCTCCCCATTCCATTCAATCAATTCCATTGATGTTTATTCCCATATTTATAGCCTGTATATGGCTGGAATTTCATTCCACCATGTGATTTATTCAAGTATTCATGAGAAACCATTTTTTTTTCTTTTCAAAACCATAGGAATGGTGGTGATATCCAATTTCCATTTTTACCTTGAGTGAAAATATAATGATTTCCTCATAGATAATAAGTCTCTTAGAGTTAACGAACTTTGAAGACTTAGTTTTTAGACACTAAATAATAGATCAATTTTATTATCATGTGTTAAACAAGAATCATACCTTTAAAATATTGTAAAAGTTTTCTAATAAGTACAAATGGATTCATCCTCATTTTTATTAAGTTTAAGGAATTACTTCTACATCATTATATGTAGAATATGAGGGAAGTACTTACTAAAAAAATATTATCTTAGACTCATACAATTATATTGAGTCAATTTCTTAATATTGGATCATATTATTAATAAGTTTGTACCATTGATCTGCATCACCTTATAAATGATAAATGGTTAGGAAAACCATTTCATGTTCTGAACACTGGAGAATAGAAAATATTTTCTCAATATTTCTTACCCATATATTATCCACTAATAGATCATAACATCTAATAAAATATGGTGGATGTTTCCTTATAAAATATTAAATAGTATTTGGTTCCCTCATTGGATTGTTTGGAAGGTCAATATGATCCATGGCCTAAGAAATTTGTGTGATCATATAAAAATATTATGCATTCTATCTTCTATAGAATTTGGTTTGTCATGTTCACAATCATTATATTGTCCATCACATTTGTTGTTATCATAATGTCTTCTAGTTCCACTAATTAACTAAAACTAAAAAATAAAAGTGTAATAATCAATCTAATATAATTATAGTGATATAGAAAATAATCATGAAATAAAATTTATAGGATGTATAAATCATGTCATCTTATTGTAAATCTATGAAACCTTAGGTTTAACCCTTGTTATCCTTTTTCATTACCAAAATGTTCAGATTTTATCCTATACATAGACTTACCCACGGGGTTTTTTACCAAGGTTCAATAATACTAGTATATATATATTTACTAAACCCCACTCGGATAACAAATCTAAAGGGCCAAGATATTTATACACAAATACCACATAATTTTAGAATAATATTCAATATATAACATTATGATCCACACTAAAATTATGAAGGATTACTGTCTTTATAAATAAGATACATAAACATATTATTTAGATAAATTATGTATCATCTCCTGTAATATTCCTCCCACTCTGTACCATTATTAACATAACCTAATTATACCTTTTTTATAGTATGCGGAAAGGAAACATAAGAAAGGGTGACCTCAGATGCTCGGCAAGGGTAACTAAGGGAGATATCAATTTAAGATCATATGAAATAATAAGATAAGAACAAGGGTATGATATCATAAACATAATATACAATTTTAATACTCAATCTATAAAATATCATAAACATGAGTCATGGTATGAAGCATTATCAGTTCAAAATACATTTATCATAAGAGTGATAAATATTTATAAAACAATCTTGAACCATAACTTCATGTCATAAAAGTGTGGCATCATCATCGGTATAGAAACAATTTCACAAGTCAAGGATAACTACGTAGACCACCAAATAATATTGGTTTAGTAATCATCACTAGTTTCCCATATTGGGTCAATCACGTCAACTTGTTTCCCATAATGGATTAAGCACATCTACTTGTTTTCCAAAGTATATCAATTGCATTGACTTATTTCCCATAGTTTTCTCATGAGATATAAAACATTACCCAATGAATTAGAGGGGTTTATAACTCAGGTCCCACCAATCACATAATTAAATCCATACGTATGTGTTCCATAATATTACAAAAACATTCATCATGTCATCATATCATCACCCATGCAATGAAAATTTTTTTGATAAACATTTCATAATTTCATCATAGAATAACCCATGGAAAATAAATGGTTTTCAAAAAAATATCATCATTACACTAATAAAACATCCATACAATGAATAAATATGATATTCTTTTATCATATCCATAGTATATATAACTAACATAAAATGTTTTTATCTTATATTGGAATTTTTTTAAATAATCATTGGAATATTTCCTTGAGAAAAAACCCTTTTCCCTTTGAAATCACTTATTTAAAAAAATTCCCAAATATTAAAGAAATTTTTTTCTATAAATATAACCTTAGAAACTTTTAATTTAATATTAAAATAATTAATCATTCATGGTAGTGGGAAACACCATTCATGTCATACAACTTAAAATAAAACATTTGCTTCACACTTTTGTACAAAGTCAGGAGTACCTCGTTCAAAAAGTGATAACAAGATTCCTTTTAAAAAAAATTAAAAATTGAAATCATGGGTAAAAATGAATTTTAAACAATCATGTGATAATATTAAAAAATTATTAAAAACATTTTTGGAAAACCTGTATATGGAAGAAAATGGAGTTCCGATTGGAGAGAATTTATGCTGGTTTACATTTAAAACGTTATTTTGGTCTTTAGAGTTCTTAATGAGATTAAAATAAAAGTAAAACAAATAATATATATAAAGAAAATATTAGAATAAAAATTAAATGGATTTATCATAAAAGGACCATACAATTTCCTCAATATAAATTCAAGTATAAACAATCCTGATTAAAATGTGATTGAAAAATAAATCTCATACCTCAAATCTTGTATTTCTTTGTACATGTTAAAAAATACTTTCTAAAAAATGTATATCTATTATAAATTAATTATAGAACCATACTCATATATATCATACCCTTAATTATTTACTTTTTACATCTTATCACCAATTTATTAATAATTTCTTTTTAAAATCACTATTCTGGATGATAACTGCTTCGTTTTTCATGCATGTTTCGGATTGTAAATATCTATCCTTATACTTTGATCAAGATTAAATAATAAATATAATGTTAATTATTATTTATATATCATTTATATTCCTTATAAATATACATTTAGAGTCATCCATAAAAGGAAAATATAGAAAAAAAATTAATTACATTGTTTATGGAGATGATAGGTCATACATACGCATGAATGATAATTTAAATTTTCTATAGATGGAATGAAATAGAGTTAAATAATAATTTAAATTTTCATAAACTTTATTATATAATATAAATAATACATATTCAATTAATCTATCCTTTTTTTACCTCCAAATAAAATTTAAATGAAAAACAAATCACATCACTTTGTAGAGGTAGTAGTCCACACATATGCACGAGCAACATTATCGCCTTCCAATGGAATGGAAGGTGATAAGGTAGATATGATATTATACTTATATATCTATAAATTTTTCATAAATATAATATATAAAATTTAAATCCATCATAATAGTAATCCATGAAATATGGTGATGGAAAATGAATTGTAACGCTACATAGCGACTATAAGCCATATATACACACGAGGGCTAATTTCACTTCCCATTTTATGGGAAAGATGGTGTATAATGGTGATACCATAATAATAATAAAATTTTAGTATACATGTGATTCTGATGTTATTATTTAATAATGAATACCCTAGGACTATAGGAATAAGAAGAATAAATAAATTAAAAGAGGTCAAGTAAGTTGGTTACCTCTCTTTCAATTGGCCTCCTTTAGATCCTTTATTAAGGACCCTTAGAATGGTGTTTTAAGAAAAATATAACCTATAAATCATTTATAGGAAATTTTATATGAGAAATGGGATGTTTTTTTGATCTTTATGGATAAATTTGATGTAAATAAGCGAAAGGAGGGGTTTCATTTTAAAAGGAATGAGAGGACACTCCTGGAATTTCTTAAAATATTAAAATATAATAAATAAATTCTCAAGTAAAATTCTACAAAATAGATATTTATTATAATAAAAATAGTATAAGTTCAAAATAATACAATCCAAATTAATTTTTATGGATTTTGTTTCATTTTAAACATTATCTTTTTTATTACCCCCTTCATTATCCATTTCTAACCTTAACTGTGGTAATAAATATTTCAATTGTAAAGGATAGAAATGTTATCATAAAATGATAAGTGACTCATAAATAGACTATGGTTTACATGTTAAAAAGTTTTAAATTCACTTGTAAAATATAATATTTATAGAATTTTAATTCTTTTAATAAAATATTATTTATTATAAAATGTCACTAATATCAATTTTGAAAATATTCATTTAATTTGAATTTAAATACATAAAGAAAAATTATAATTAAAATATAATACATATACATAACACTGATATTTTATATTTATCTACATAATTCATGTAACACAATAAAATACTCAAATTATATTGTTTTAATTATTTTCTAAAATCATTTTTTCATTTTTTTTAAATAAAGAAAAATTGTGTTGGTGTTGCATAAGAATTTAAGGTAATTGTAGAATCACTAAAAATTATGAAGAAACCATTATGAAAAAAATATCTTTTAAATAAACATTTAGAATAAAACTTATCCTTTTTATCCATATGTAAACATTTTAGATATATTAAAGTTGTGAGAGTAATATTTTGTATTTATTCATTTCTCAAATTAATATAAAGGTTATATTCAAAGAAATATGGAACTAGGTGACCGTATATTCTATAATTTTATGGAAATGGATGAAATCTACTCATATAATATGATATATTAACGTTTTAGAAAAAAATTAAAGCCCTATCCCAAATTTTTACCCCTATTTTACATGTTTTATACTTACCAAGTGACACAACTTTATTATGGTTACTCTTCATATTGACCAATGAAAAAAGTGAACTATTTAAACAAATTAATCCTCCTAAATAAAAATACTTAATCCCTTTTTAATGATTAAAATTATATAATTTGTGGAAATTTATTTTAAAATAAGTGTACACAACATAAATAAAACCATTTTTTCATAAAAATACATTTTAATTCATAAATTGGATTTATTATTTAACCAGTTTTAAAAAATATTATATAAAAGATAATTGATGGAATATATAATATATAACTCTTTGTAAAAAATTCAACAATAGTGATCAATTTAATTTATAATGATAAAAACACATTGCACAATAAAAAATAATTTTTTAGAAAAACATATCTTTTACATTAAAATGATTATTTAATCTTCATTTATAATAAATTGATGAATAATTAATTTATTTTATACATAGATTTTTCATAATTTAGATAGTACTATTCATACCTTCAAATCTAACTATTAGGATATAAGGGTATACTATATTATGGTTCCTTTAAACTCGAGGTTGCAAGTATCACTAGATATCAATTTTTTTATTCAAATATAAATATATATATTAAAATATAAAGGACTTACACATTTTTAATCCCATTTGAAATATATTTTAATGTAATTGAAGTTTTATATATTGGTAATAGGGTACTCACTTTAATCGTGATTCTTTTTTGTCATAGAATACATGTTATATAGGATTATCTTTAAGGACATGGTTTTGATATCATAAAAAAATTTGATTCATTAAATGAAATCAGAATACATGAATTATTTTGTTAAAATAATGGATTATATTATTAAATCCCAAAATTAATGAGTTAATTATTTTTTAAAATGAATATGTTTAAAATTTATAGTTCATATGATTAATTAATATCGGGATTTCATAGAATATTATGATTAATGTTACACTCTTCCTAGAGATTCCAAATATGTATTAGGTTGTGTGTATATAAATATTGAATAAAAATAAATTTAAAAAGAGTTAAATGAAGTAATATAGTTGTTTACCCACATTTTATACATTCCTGTACTACTATAAAGAGACTCAAGGGGTTCCTGATGAAGGAATTTCTTTTTCCTGGAATGCCTAAAACTCAAGCCTGGATAAAATAGTTTGTGAGATCTAGTTATCCAACATTACATCTATTAAGTATTTTTTTACTTGTAAACATTGTGTATTACTATAAATTATAGTGATTTAGTTCTAAATATACTCAATTCATTCTCTAATAATCACTTTTTATAAAATGGAATAACAAATAAAAAGAAATACATACAGTAAGAGGATGGTGTGTGTTCCCAATCATATTGAAGAATATAAGATATGGATGTTCATTTTATATCTGATAAATGAAAACATTCAACATAAATTAATAACATAATGTAGAAATTTAATATATATTATATTTTATCAACATTATCTATCTTCATTTAGGATGTTATAAGAAAAGTATATTTGTGTTTTTAGGCTTAACAATTCAAAAAAATTCATAATTTACTATGTTAAAATGAATGGAAAGATTTAACTTATCATGTAGTGAATTCAATATTTATAACATTAAGGTTGATTATAAATAAAAATCCTGGTTTATGTGTGTTGGGGGTGATCATTGAAAAAAATACTAATTTTTTCCATCAAATTTAGTTGTATTTGTTGCAATTTAAGGCCAAAATACATATTTTCAATTTTATAATTTCAAGGATATAAACACATGTTTTTTAAATATTAAATTTAATTCATAATTCATGTTATTTTTGGAAATATATTACTTTTTTATTTTCATTAACTTCATATATTAATATATATTTTTATATTTGTTTAATTTGATTTAACATCTAATTTATATATTTTTTATTCTATTTTAAATATAATTTGTTCTTTAAATATATAAATATTTTATGCAAATTGGAATATTTATTCATTTAACCCTTATTTATAACATCAAACATTAATTATTTAATGTATATTAGGAAGATTCGACTCTAGGTAGGGAATCACATTTAGAAATCAAATGTAGTCAAGCTATCTAAGAGTAACATGGTTTTTAAATTAGTAACATAAGAGTAACTCCTTTATCATAGAATAAATGAGGAAAACCATGTAAAATTAATTCTATAACCATAAAGGCCATAAATTATTAAATATAATCTCTCTTAAGAGTAATAAGTAGAATCATGATGTATTATATTTTGGGTAAAAATTTTATATGGGTATCCAAATATTTTGGGACCAAAAGGATTTATGACCAAAGTGTCCTATAGTGAAAATACCAAAGTGTTATTCCTATGAAAAAAATAATCTAATTCCATAGAGAGTTATATTTTGTGATTTATTTATACATGGGAAGTTAGATTATATGACTAGGATTAACCAATGTTTTTTTTCTGATATCACCCCTAGTATATGTCACCACCTTGTTAGATATATAAATCCCCTAGACCTACACTATCATTATTGTCACAATAAATGATGTATTCTTTTATTAAAAATGATTATATAATATTTGGTAATCATTTATTCACAACTACTATCAAATCCATCCATGGATAGCATTACACATATTAATATACTATCACATCTATGGGTGATCCAAAATAGGGAATAATTATATATAAACATGAACTAAATCCTTTGAGATAATATAATTTTAATGTCTAATAAAATTATGTTAATGATGTAACACTCTAATATTTTGTGAAATATTTTTTTCAAATTAATTTAATATTTTTTACATTTTTCATTTCACAAAACACCATATATATATTGTGTTATATCAAATCACTAATTTATATATTAATTACATGAACCACCAAGTTAATCATGTGATGCTTGCAAAACAAAGTTAATCTTACACTAAATGAAACACTGGCTTAACATGAGTTATACCAAACATTGAGTTTAAATAAAATATGAAATAATATTAAAATACTTTTATCTAATCTGATAATTGTCACCTAACCATTGTAATGGAGATTATGAATAAGATTAATTATATTTTTATAATATGGTTTACACGTATATATAAGATAAATTATTTTGGGACCAATTAAGTAGTATTGAAAATAAAACCATTTTCAAAATATAGGAAATAATTAGCTAGAAATATGTTTTTATAAATTAATTAAATCACTTTTGATGAATTATTTTAATTATATATATATATTATAATAAATCAACTATTTAACATTAATATTATGATTTTTATTGAAAATATATAAGAATAAATAAAATTTTACGCATAAAGATATGTATTTTTTAAACAGATAATTTTACAGCTTTTTAATGGTGAACCTATTTTAAATCTAATTATTAGAAATTTTACAAATTATATTTGAAAAAATAAACTTTAATTTTAAAATATTAACATAAAACTTATTTTATTGTGAATATTTTGTATTTTTCAAAAAAGTGTCATTTTTTATGAATAGTAATAAATATAGAATTTTAATTGAAAACTAATTTTTCATTTGATTTATTTAAATAGATAAATTATATATATTTTTTAAAATTATATTTAGGTAAATTATAAATATATTAATCCAATTTAGTTTATTTTAATTAATTTCACATTGAAATTGGATATAAAAACACTTCAATTGCTTAAAATATTTATTTTAAAAACTCATTGTTTCATCCTATCTGGGAGATTAATTTTAAATTAAATTCTTCCACTTATGTTATTGTTATTTTGAAAAAATGATTTCATATTTGGGACCAGTATAATTTATAATTTATTATAAGGTTAGCTGAGTTTTTTACCAAAAATATTAGTGAATGTAATTAAAATTAATTACATCGATTAAGGTAAAACGGGTTTACTTAGTAGATTAAATTCTAACTTAAGGGAAATAATGACCTAGAAACATGTCCAAAACCTATTGTATGGAAATATTTTGAACATATCCTCTATTTTATCTAAAAAATTACATTATTACAAGTACATGGTGTAAGTGAGACCTCCCAATTATGTTTACCTTTTTGGTATTTAAAAATATTCCACTCACCTCCCTTATAAAAGTCTATCAACCCTCTTCCTATAATCACGTATCTAAAACATTTTGTCTCATCCAACCCCTTACAAAATCAACTCACAACATCCCTACTCTCATCATCGAAGCCTAATTTTGGTTCAACCACACTGTTGTTTTCTTTCATTCTCAACCAATTCCATTTTTTATATCATTATTATATAATAACATAAGTATACTAAATATACTAATATGTTTTTTTATTTTTCTCACCTAAAACACCATTCAATTCCATTAAATAGGATACACAGTCAACGTTCAAGTGTACGACAGACTACCACCTCATGAACCGATATCATTTGTGCTTCCATTACCACATCTCAAGGATGGTAATAATGATGTAAATAATTTTTTTTATGATATATATGATATATTTATGCTTTTGTAGTTATTATATAACACATACATTCATCGTTTCCATTTTCTGGGAAAACGATAACATTGTTTATGGGCGTGTGGACTACTGCATCCTCAAAGTGATGTGATTCATTCATTCATTTCATAGAATGTATTAATAATGAGTTTAATAAACATATGAGATATATTTGACATAAAAATAATTCTAGAATTATTATATATAATATAATTTTATTTCTTTTAATCTTATAATAAAATGAAAACAGCATTCAGGCATACGTATAGCATGTCGTCTCCATGAATTGTGTATTTTATTTCCTATAACAATAATTAATAGTTTACTATAAATACTTATATAATTAATTTATATATGATATTTATATTATTTTTATCATTTTTTATATTATTAAATCATAATCTATGTAATAGAACCAAGAATAACTAGTCAAAACATGTGCGAAAAACAAAGTGGTTTTTACCCAAACTATAACATTAACATGGAAATGTTAATAAATGAGTAATATAAAGTCATAATAAAATAAAATATTATATGATATATATTAATATTTTTATCTTTTAGATTTGTAATAAACTTATATTTATTATACATGATTTTTGAACATGTACAATGAGAGTTAATACTTAAGGTATGCATATTTATAGTCTCACGTTTATTTCAGTGAGACTTATGCCATATTCATCACTCAGTTATTTTGTATAGTATATATAATTACCTATGATATGTTATTTCATAAATTTAATTTAATTCATGTTTTTAAAAGTTTTAATTGATTCAATTATTTTCTATATCTCGTGATTGAAAAGTTACTCAAGTGGTAAGGGATTTTTTCACACTTTTACTATCTTTGAGATACAAGTCATGTTCACCACCTATTTCTTATAGGTGGTGTGTAAACTGACCATGGATGTATTCATTATTATTATACTCATAATTATTGGTATTTACATATCCAATTGATTATCTATCTTTTATGGGTTTTACGGTTTAAAATTTATCAAATCCTCAAAGGATTTTTGTCAAAATTTTCCTTCTTTGAAATGTATGTAATGATATAAACCTATATTATTTCACGAGGTGTATATAAAACCCAATTTACATGTTATATAATTAATTTCATTATTTTAATTATTTTTTGTGATTCATGTAATTTTATTCTTTCATGTATATTTTTATCCAATGATGCCAAAACTTTTAGAGTTTATTTCTACAATCTCATCATCTATCACGATTGTTTATGATTATGCTTCCCTTTCTGAAATATTAAAATCCTTATCTTAAGAATACTCATGATTTTATTTATACTATAGTTATTTAGGATATCTTCATGTCATTTTACCATTTTTAACTCTTTGGTACTTAATATAGTTAAGAAACTGATTTTATGGAAATGTGACCTTATTTCTCTCTTCGGTTAGAAATATATTTTATTCAAAAACCATTATTTCTAAAAAGTTTTCGAAAAAATTTAAATTATATTTTAAGATATTTTTCAAGGAAAATTATTTAAAAAATATATCTTTAAAATGTTTTTAATATGGTTTTCAAATATTCCTTTATAATTTTCAAGGTTATTTTCAAATAAATATTTTTTCAAAATGTTTTATGATTAAAAAAAATTTCAAAGTGGAAAGGATATTTTCCTAAAAAAATGTTTTTGAAGATCCAAAGAATCAAAAACCAGCTTATAAGGGGGTTGAATTTTTTTTCACTTTTATAAGTTTCATAATATTTAGAAACTTAACCCCATAAACATGTCAATATTTATTTCCCTATCAATATTTAGTAAATACACATGCATGAAAAAGTGTAAAAGAAAGTAAAGCACGTAATATTTACTAGGTTTGGCCTCAGTATGAGAACCTACATCCTTTCTATATACACTTATGTGGGTATATGGAAATCCAAAATTATTAAGAACTAAATAAAACTTGTTAAAACACCCATTAGACACCTTATATCTCACCAAAAGGAATGATAGTATTGATTGTTTCTAGTTTACAATTTTTTCTTATAAAACAATTGATCCAAACGAAATAATAATGACTGTTGAAACTGATCTATAATTATTTTTTCTGATTCCTCATTATAATTTGGATATATCTAATTTTATCACTCTAATGAGACCATATTTTATCCTTTTAATACCATTAGTTTGGATATGATTTTATCAATATGATAAGTCTAGATAGGATTCTCTCAATATGATGGACTCAATAAGATGATCTCATTATTAATCTGAAAACTCAAAATCTACTCAAATTCTCAATACGATCTTCTTCAATATAATTTACTCAATTCTATTGACTGAATACAACCGAATCAATAAAATATTCTCAATAGAATTGACTCAATGTGATCTTTTCATTACGATCTTTCTCAATACGGAAAAAACATTCTACTATCTGATCATCTTCATGCGATCTCTGGCCAATAATTTCACTCACTTGATTTCTCTAGTACTCCTCCTTTTATGATTTCATTAATGTTATGAATGAATGAATGATATAAGGAAGTATTCATAGGATAATCATAATGAAAAATAGGGATACTTGAAAACATTTCCTGCTTCATCAAATTTCAAAATCTTTGAAAATCTCTCACATTTACACTTCATCTTTGGATGCTTGAAACCTACTTATATTTTTCTGAGATTTATGAAAAATTAAATTTCAATTTTTAACTCTTTAAATCTTCATAAAACCTATGGAATTTTCTTTTTAATTCTACATCATAGTCAACACATTAAAAATTTGTTCTTTTCTCAGTCTAAGTCTAATTTCTGTTTCTTTCTCAATATCAATCTGATTTCTATTTCTTTCATAGTCTCAATTTGATTAATATTTCTTTCTCATCTCAATCTATTTTTTGTTTATTTCTCATTATAAATATGATTTATATTTCTCTCTTTGTCATAATTTGATTTTTATTTCTCTCTCAGTCTCAATCCGATTTCAGTTTCTTTCTCGGTGTCAATCTGATTTTTATTTCCTTCTTAGTGAATCTTATTTTTGTTTCTTTCTTAGTGAATCTGAATTCAGTTTCCTAAATAGTGAATCTTAATTCTATACACTTCTAATTGAATCTGAATTTTGTATCATTTTCATTGAATATGATAGAATTTCTCATTCCAATGGAATCTCCATAATTCAACTTCAAAATTCTACAAACTTCATCAGATTCACATATTCTAACATATAGATCTAATCATCTAAAACATTTTACCTTTAATGGATTTCTTCATAATGATCAAATCATGATTATGATTAAATTATCATTACAATATAATTTCTCATTTTTATTTAATTCTTCACTCTACAATTATGAATTTCTTCAAACCTCTCCACCATTTCTTCAAAATATTTTATCACGAAAGTCTTCATGATTTGTGAGAACTTCTTGATCGTCAAAGAATCATCCTATTTGGTTTATAAAGTATTAAATCTTTCTAACTTCTAACTTTACAATATTCTTTCAAAACTCTTCATCAAAAAAACAACTTCTTCACTTAGCAACGTCTTTCTTTATCTGATTATGAAAAAAGGTAATCTTCCTACAAAAAATAATTCCTTACTTTGATTCTTTTTTATTCGATTTTCTGATCTGATGTAGATGAATTTGATTATCTGAAACTGATGCAGGTTAGTCTGATTATCTATTTATGATGGAGTAGATCCAATTATTGGAAAACAAATACACTTTTATACAAAAATATTAGTTGTTAAAAAATAAAAAAACATTGTTAAAACAATTCATCAAAATGTTTCATTAATCTCTCATTTGGATTTGTTGAAAAACCTCATTAACAACTTTACCAACTCTTATAATTTTTTCACAACTGATGTTTTTTTATTTTTATCAAAACATATCCTTTCTCAAAAGAGAGTTTCATAACACCACACTACTAGATAAAGTAATATTTTTGAAGAAATTATATCCTCTAGTGGCAAGTAAATTTTGTGGCCATGTAAAGATAAACTCCCCCTCAATTTTATCTTTTCCTCTCACTCACGTTTATTTTTCTCTCAATTTTATTTCTATCTCCCTCATTCTATGATAACCATAGCATCAGATTCATAAAATAAAGATATGTAAAAACTTCTTACAAAGTAAAAATTTATTACTTTCTTTCCCTCTTTGTCAATATAATCTAAATTGCAGTGGGTGTTTCTTTATTATAAGGTTTAGAAAGACATTGGAGGAGGATGAACATGATTTTTTAGCCTCAATTCCATAAAAAAAATTCAACATTAAATTTGTAAAGATATCAGTAATCTGATACTTTGTTTAAATGTATTCTACCAAAACATGTATAGTAGAAACTTTCTCTTTTTTAAAATGAAACTTTATATCAATGTGTTTTGATCTTGAATGTTGGAAAAAATGAATAGAAAGATTTATTTCACTCCCATTATCACAAATAATCTTCAATATTTTGGAAACATTTACTTTCAAATATTCTAGCTGAACTTTCATATCATAAAATTTGAGTACAGGCCTATGTAGCTACAACATATTCGTATTTAGCTGTGATCAATGTTATTAAACTTTGATTCTTACCATGACCACTCACATAACATTTACCCAAGAGAAATGTTCATCTTGAGGCTTATTTTCTATCATTATAATCTCCATCCAAATCAGTATGAGTATAAATGTCATATCACTATTTATTTTGTAAAACAACCCATGTGATGTTGTTAATTTTTCCTAGATTAGAATATAATTTACATAAAACATATGTAATTTTTTTTGGATTAATTTGATAACTAGAACACAAAGTCATAGCATAAACAATGTCAAGCCTTTATGTTGTAAGGTAAATAAGACTTACTATCAACATCATAAGTCTTTTATATTTACATGAATTTGGGATTCATCTTTACTCAACTTTATGCTCAATGAAATAAGACTTGAAACTTCATTGGATTCTTCCATTCCAAAAATCTTCAAAAATTCCCTAGAAAACTTTTATTGAGATAAGAAAATGTATTTTTCGTATTTTTTGAACTTGCAATCCAATGAATAAAATTAATTCTCCCAAAATATAAATTTCAATAATATTCTTCATTTCTTCAAAAAAATGTTTTAAAAACATCGTCCTTATCCCTATAAAAAATTATATCATCCACATAAATAATTACAGTTAGGGCTCTGTAGTCAACATATTTCATATATAAGTTTCTATCGACTTCTCTTTTATAAATTTTCATTATTCTCAAAAAAATTTCAAGCTTATAATAGCATGTACATGGATCTTGTTTTAACCCATACAAGGATTTACTAAATTTAAAAACTTTGTTTTCATTCTCATTAAGTAGAAACCCAAAGGGTTTTTAATGTAAACATCTTCCTCAATCTCACCATTTAAGAAAGATGACTTTACATCCATCTGATAAACTTTGTCATTCTGATGTGCAATCACTGAAAGAAATAATCTAATAGTTTCAAATTTTTCAACGAGGGAAAAGATTCTTCAAAATACTTACCTTCCACCTGTGCATAGCCTTTACAAAAAATAATTTAATTGTTTATTGAAACTTATCTATGTTCATTTAACTTATTTGTAAAAACCTATATGGTTCTGATAACATTTTTATTTGATGGTCGTGAAAAAAATTCCCTTGATTCATTCTTCTAAATTTAATCCAACTCTTCATTCATAGCATCCACCAAATCATGGTGTTGAATAGATTCTAAAATTAATTCAAATTCATATTTTGAGAAAGGTGAATTCTGATTATCTAATATCAGCATTATTTTTATTTGAACTAGATCCTACTAATTCCTAATAATGTTTTTAGATTCAATATGTTTTTGTAAGGAAATTTCAATGTTTCTTTCACAACTAAAATTTCCTCATCACATGATTCTTTTGAATCATGTTAAGGTTGTTTTGAATTACTTTCATTATTGTTGAAATTATATATTATATCCTCCTTAGAATTCTCAAAAAATTCTGTTAAGGAATGTTGATTTTCAATTAACCTCACGTCATTTGAGTCTACCGACTTTTTTAAACATTTTTTCAGACATTTTTAACTACTTCAATTTGGTAAATAACCCATAAAAGTTCCTTCCTCGGATTTCTCATCAAACATTCCTAACTTCGGATTTTTTATTTTCAGTAAATATGGACTTAAAAAAACATTCAAGTTTTTTGTTGAAGGTTTTTTGTTATAACACATTACAAAAGGAATTAGGTTGCATTTGAGTCTCAAAAATCATCAATTTTATACATGTACAGTAGTACAAATAGCTTCTCTCCAAATATACTTTTCCAATTTTGTATTCCACTAACATACTTCTTCCCATTTCCACCCATATTATATTATTTTGTTCTACTACTACATTTTTTTATGGATTATAGGGAGAAGTATACTAGTGTTTGATATAATGATTTATCAGAAAAGTTTCAAAAGTTTTTTTTCTGAATTCGGTACCATTATCTCTTCTGAACTTCTTTATCGAAACCTCATTTCATTCTCAACATATTTTCTGAAGAATTTTAACATTTCAATAGCCTCTTACTTGTGATTCATAAACATAATGTTTTTCATCTGAGTGAAATAAAAAATGAAATTGATAAAGTATAAATCTCCTTTTTTTGATTGATGTCTTATTTGACCACATAAATCAGAAGGAATAATCTCAATCGATCTCGTAGATTGAATCTCAAATCTTTTATTACTTTTGTAACTCATTTTCCCTTTTGACAAGTTACATAAAAATATTCTTCTCTTATATTAAATTTTAGAAAATTTCGAATGGCATCAACATTAGAACATTTGTTCATACTTTTATATCCATGATGCCAAAGTCTTCGTTTCCACAATTTTTTTTCATCTTCAACACTCAAGTAACATCAGTTATTGAATTATCCTATTTTGAAGAGATTCTCACTAGTTATTTCTCCTTTTTCAATAACTTTTTCAACTTTCAAACTTTTTATGATATAAAATTATTTTCTAAAAATATTATTTTCCATCAATGAAATTTTTTACTTACACTAAGTTATGTTTTATTCCATCAATAAAAAACTTCCTTATATTTCATCTTTTTGGATTTAATATTAGCTATTCTGATTCCTCTGATTTTTAAGGAACTGTCATTACCAAAGGTAACATCTCTTTAATCATAAATTTTAACACGTTTAAATATTTTTATATCACTTATCATATATGAAGAAAAACCTCTATAAAGTATCCAATATTTTTTCCTTTTACTTACTTTCAATGCTATCTCAAAAAAATATATTTCCTTAACTTTATTTTTTTCATCTTTCTTTTCTTTTCTATCATAAGAAAAGAAAATTAGAAGAAGTTTCATAAAAAATTCTGTATGATGATTATCTTGATCACATCTTCCACAAACTTCTTTCATACATTCAAATTGATTTGTTGTTGTAAAGTTTCTAACATGTTGAAAATTCACTTTTTGAACATTATATAAGTTAGGAATGTTTGTCATTCTACATTCACTATTTCTTCCTCTTTTCTCAAACCTTCTTCCAAGTAAGGATAAGTTATTCCAAAAATTGTAATCCTTATTCCAATAGATTACAAAATACCAACAATAACCATAAAATATTTATTTTCTATTGAAATAAGATCTTTCTTTATTAAAACCTTTTTGAGTTTAGTACCTTCTTTCATCTCTAACATACTCAGTACATGGACCATCTTATCTTTTGAGTGAATTATATAATTTTGTAGAATTGAAAGGTTTATCACATCCTTTATTTACCCAATATTTCCCATAAAATTGTTATGGATACTGAAAAGTTAAAATAATTAGATGAAACATTATTTTTAGGAAGATAAGATTTCACCAGATTCTCATAGTGTGTATTCTTAGCAACTTTATAAGTCTTATCTTTTAATTCTAAAAATTTGTCGAAGTTTTCATTCATCTTCTTCAAGGTATTTTATGACTCAATAAGTTCTGATTGAAACTTATTGACTTCTTCTTTTTATCTTCCATATTCTTACTAATATCTTACATCATCTCTCTATGTTCAAAAATTATATTTTTGTAACTTAAAATATCCTAAATGTATTTATCCTCCTACTGGATAACATCTTTTCATCCTTTAGTAACTTCTTAGAAAAAATTATTTATCATTATGGTTTCTTTCATGAGAGATTTTTTTTTCAAAATACATTCAAAAAAATTTATTATAAGCTGATACTCTCAATAAGATTCTTCACCACCTTCTTCACTTTATAAGGAATCTTTTTGTTCTCAACTTTGTTAATGAATGTTGCGAATTTTTCTGAACATTCATATTGAGAATAATTTTTTTTAGTTTAGTTTGATTCAAATTTCTTACCCAATATACTTATTTTTTTTCTAGTAAACATTTTATTTTAACTATTGGAATAATTTTCTTCCTTATTTTTTTTCCGCTTCTTTCATCGAGTTTCTTCATCAGAACTATTTTGATATTCCCCAACATTCTATTGAGGTAAATTCATTGCAAATTGTTTGATTCCACCACACTAAACAAATTTAATATAAGTTTAAATCCATAATTTACTCTTCCTATTTTTTAGTTCTTAGATATAAGAGACATTTTTTTCATTCAATGCATTATCCTCTTTATCTTTAAAATCACAATGATCAACATCTCCAATATCATTAATTTTCAACTTTTTCAAAGCTTCTAAATCCATTTCACATTTTATATTATTTTTAGAAATTGGATATTTTCACATTTAATAACCAAAAATGATGTTGTGAAATTTATAAATAGATAATCATCTACATATTCTAAAAAATAAATTTTAGAATAAAACCTATCTGAAATGTTTCTCATAAGTTTATTCACAATTGTAGAATCATCCATGACATCTCTGAATCCTATGATATTGCAAAAAATTTCATTTAATATGGTGAATTATTCGTCAATTTTTTCTTTATATCTCATTTTTATTTCTTTATACTTACTATGCTATATTTTTAGTGTTTGTTCATTAAATTTTTTATTCCCATTGAAAACATTTTCCATCATTTCCCACATACCTTATAAAATTTTTAGATCCATCAACCTATGATAAAAATTATCTACTAAAGAAATAATGATTTCATTTCTATCTTTTCCATCAACTTATATATTTTTCTTATGAGAAAAATTCTTAGGAGTATCTTTCTCAATAGGTGGAAAACAAATTTTTGTAGCATCAAAAACTTCTAGGCCATGAGCTAGGAGATAAAGAATAATCCTATTTTTTCATCTATAATAATTTTTACATAAAATAGTGGAATTACTCTACTGTTAATAGAATTGATATTATCTATGATAAGGATTTAATAAGGAAACCCCCATATAATACCAATTGAAGTTCTAAATGATCGAAAAATAATAGAGAAGGGGGGTTGGATCAGTTGTTAACTTTTATAAGAATCTAAAATTTTATAAACTTAACCCCTAAAACCTATTAAGATTTATTTCCTTAACAACCTTTAGTAACTACTAATTCATGAAAAAATATGAAATCAAGTAAATCACACAATATTTATAAGGTTTAACCTCAGTGTGAGAACAAACATATTATCCATATCCACTCTCATGGGTCTATGGAAATCCACTATTATGAAGAAGTGAATACAAATTGTGCCAACTCCCATTAAACACCTTATATATATTGATAAGAATGATTATATTAACTCTAATTGGTTTACAATGTTTTCTTATAAAACAGTTTATCCAAACAAAAGAATTAAGACTTTCTTGAAACTGATCCACAATTGCTCAGTCCAAATCCCCAGTCCAATTTGACTGGATCTAATTTTCTCAATCCAATGATTATAGATTTTATTATCCTAACATAATTAGTCTGTATATTATTCTCCCAATATTATAAGTATAGATATGATTCTCTCAATACGATGGACTCAATACGATGAACCTATTCTCAATCTGCAAAACTCATACTTTGCTCAAATTCTCAATACGATCTTCTTCAATCCAATTGACTCAATATGATTCACTAAATATGATCGAATCATTACAATCTACTCAATCCAATTAAGTCAATATGATCTTCCCCATAAAAAATTTCACAATCTGGTAAACAAACGTTCAATTGTATGATCCTCCTCATGAGATCTCTGGTCAGAAATGAATCTCACTTGAATTCTTCAGCACTCCATGTTTTCTGCTTGCGTGAATGTTATGAATAAATGAATGATCTGAGGAATTATTTATAGGATTCATATAAAGAAAAAGTGGGAAACTTGAAAACATTCCATACTCCCTAAAATTTCAAAATCTCTAAAAATATCTTGTATTTGAACTTCAACTTTGACTTTATTAAACCTCCATAGATATCAATGAGATTTACGCAAAATATAATTTCAATTTTGACCTCTTCATGTATTTATAAAACTTATAGAATTTTATTTTTGAGTCTTCTTTGTAATAAACTTATTAAAAATAAGTTCCTTTATTAGTATCAATGAGATTTTTTTTATTCTTACTCTTTATAATAATTTTGTTTCTTTCTCAGTCTCAATCTGATTTTTGTTTATTTCTCAGTCTCAATCCAATTTCTTCTTCTTTCTCAGTCTCAATCTAATTTCTATTTCTTTTCCAACCTCAATTATATTTATGTTTCTTTATCATTATAAATCAGATTTTTGTTTCTTTCTATGAATGAATCTGATTTATGTTTCTTTCTCAATCTCAATCCAATTTCTATTTCCCTCTCTTTCTCAATTTGATTTACCTTTCTTTCTTAGTGCTTCTAATTTCTCATTCTTTATCAGTGAATCAGAGTTCTATTTTCTTATCATTGAATATGAATTATATATCATTTTAATTCAATCTTAATTATGAATCATTCCTAGTGAATATGATGGAATTTCCCATTCTGATGGAATATTCATACTTCAACTCTGAAATTCTTCAAACTCCATTAGCTTCATAGATTATGACTTTTGGATTTTATCTTTTAAAACATTATTACTTTGATGGGTTTCTTCATAATTATGAATTCTCAATTACTATGAAATTATCATTACAATAGAGTTTCTCATTACAATGGAATTACTCACTCTTCAATTTTTAATTTCTTCAAACCTCTCCACCATTTATTCAAAATATTTTATCATGAAAGTGTTCATTATTTATGAGACCTTATTGATTAGAAAAAAATTATATTATTTAGTTTTGAAAGTATTAAAAATTTATAACATATGAATTCACAATATTCTTTCAAAACTCTTAAGCAACAAAAAGTATACTTCACTGAGAAACTTATTTATTTCTCTAATTACAAAAAAATAAAATCTTCCTGTAAAAACAAGAATTTTGGCCTTTGATTATTTGGGATCCAATTATCTGAATCCAATTCAGATGAATCTGATGATGTAAAACCAATGTTGGTCATTCTGAGGATCTCATTATGATGTAATAGATCCAATTCCTAGAAAACAAAAATATTATTTTTAAAAAAAATACAAAAACATTGTTAAAACAATTCATCATAATGGTTCTTCAGTTTTAAATAATAATAACAAAATTATTCTCTATATGAGACTAAATACATTGTTATTAACTATTTCTTATAGGGTATATGATCCAATGATACCATTAATATTCCTTTTGGGAATGGTTTACATTTTTAAGGCATGATGTTTATAGAAACCCTTTTTTCATAGATCAATCATGTTCGAATGATTTAGGTATAAAACTAATTTCTTTTTAATGTTTTAATCATGTTTCAAAGATATTGACATGAAACCCTTTTCTTTTCCATGGGTAAATCAGGTTATAAAAGAATAATTATTGTCTTTATGAGTTTTTATAATGATATGAAAGATCTTAGTACTTTAGTCATGTTGTGATTCATGGACATTATAAATTATATGATGGGGTGTCCCATATAGCATTGGGTAATATTGTTATATCTTATATGATGGGTTGTCAGAAATAGCATTAGGTAAGACCATTACTACTTATATATTGGGGTGTCTTAGATAACAAAGGGAAATCCTAATACAACTTATTCGATAGGTTATCCCAAATAGCATCGGGTCATACCGTTATAACATACATGATGGGTGTACCCAAATATCACCCCACTAAATTGGGTAATGATTTATATCTCCTGAGATAATGATATGAAACAAGTTGACGGGATTGATCCACTATAGGAAGAAGGTGTAACATAATCCACTGTGAGGAAAGGGCTGCAACTGGGGATGTTGGTGCATCATACCCTTTAATTGTAGCCACCTATTCATGAACCTAATAACATGGTCACAATTTTATGTGTGAACCAGATTACATGTTCAAAATGTTATACATAAACCAAATTACATGTTCCCAATTGTAATGCCCTGACCCTGGTTTCTTGGAGATGGTGAATTATTTTATCACATTTTCATGATTACAAGAAAGATGTGTCCCAAAGGACTGGGTAGTTTAGTAGTTTTGGAAAACCAGATACACACATAAACCCAACGTTACCACTTGAAATGAAATACAATATAGAATATCCATTAGTAACTCCCATAAATCCTAGATTATCCATGATAGTCATTCATAATATACATCTTTACATCCTAGGTAAATATAAAATATAAGAAATTAGTGATCTAAGATATTCAATAAGGGTAAATAATATAGAAAATGTAATCATAAACATAAACACTAGGCATGATGAATAACTAAAAACACATGCCTTTAAAAATAACAATGAGCATAATATTGATAGAATAAATACTGATTAAATAATACCATAAAATAGAACTATTTATATTATACAATTTCAATAATCCCATGGAATATCAATCTCCAGTTTCATAATGAGGTAATTCATAATGCTGGTCATCATAATCATTCTTTCAAGGTCTTGGGCCAAGACCACACATAAATGTTTAAAAACTCAAACTAGTTTGTCTCATGAGACCTTATGATGCATTGAGGGGATATAGTAGGCCCCACCCATCATGTAATAAGTCCAATGAATTTATAATATGATCATGGATTAACATAAACAACATATACATCAATATTGAATCTAACAAAAGAAATGTAAATAACTTTTCCCAATCATTAAATATGAACAGTAGCCATTCGGAGTAATATGGTGAATGGTATCAAGATAGGAAATCCATAGTCAAAATAATCATAAACCATTAAATAAAATATGGTAGATGATATCCTAAAATATTAATCCCAATTAAACATAATAATCAACAATAGTTATGAAATAGATGAAAAAACTTGTATAAAATCATCGAGTAATTCTTAAGATAAATACTCTTTTAGTTTGAAAAGAAGTGTTCTTTTGAAAAAAAAATTTGAATAAAACCAAAAGTGAATTAACATATTTTTTCATAATAAAATGATTTATTTTATAGAAATAGTGGTTTCTAAAAATATAATATGTAGTTTATTTGAAGATAGGTAAGAATTTGAGAAGTTCCTTTGAAAGAGGATTGTTTATCAGGAAGAATTTTTTTAAAGATCCTTTAAAAACATATAGATCCCCATATTAGAGAGAAGGATTATGATAGGTAAAAAAATATATAACATTCAGGCATAATTTTTTTAGGGTAAATAAGAATAATTAATGATTTAATTGAGTTAAGTATAGAATAATATTAACCAGAAAGAAAATGGATGTCTGGGTAGAAAACCTTTACCTTATGTTCAAATGTGTTCTACAATTGACCAGAACTTCATGGATAATAAAATAAAATTAATTAATTAATAACCATATATTCATTAATTTCATTCATTATAGTTTTATTATATTCATTTATGGACTTATTGATAAGTTATATGATTGAATTTTGTTGTTCTGGAGTGTTGCTTTCCATGATTTCATGATCAGTTCGCTTGATTATATGTAATGGAGTTCATTTAAAATTAGTATAATTCTCTAGAATTGGAATTAAATGTTGTTAATGATAATATTTAAGTTTAATTGGATATATATATATATATCATTTTGTTACATATTATTAGGATGAATCATTAGAGAATACATTTAGTAATATTTGTTTAGATTATTGCGGTGGTTATTGATCATAACGAACTCATTTTGTTTTGTTAATTAGTATTATGTAAATATGTTACTTCTGGAACATAAAAAGGGTTACATTATAAATTTCAAAATATTTATCAACCATTAAATTTTTTTCATGAACATCTTTGAATAAAAAAATTAAGAATGAAACTTCATCATCCACAAAGGTTGTAAATTAGCACCACCAGGATGATGATTTTGTTTATAAAATAAAATAGGGAAAGTAAGAAGATTGATAATGGTTATTAAATTGACATGATATAATTATATTATATGTATGATAATAGAGTCATCATGATCAATTGGATATAGAATGTTATGATAGGATAAGATAATAATATAAGTTGAAATTAAATTAAAATAAAAAGGAAGAGGATTTACCTCTTGAAAAAACATCCTTGAGAACCTTTTAAGGGAAAGAAATTTGGTATTTTGGTAATACCAAGGGCTACAAGACATGGGTAAAGACTAGTAAATAGTAATTATATTAAACATTGAGAATATTAAAGGCTTATAGGAGTGATTATAAGAGGGATTTAGGGTGGCTTTTATAGTGGAGGAGAGGAGTGATTTTCGAATATCATATTCATTATTTTATTTTTTTATCAAGACAATAAATAGTGTTTATTATTGTGACCAAAAATAGTAATAAGTGCATGTGAGTTCACACCAAGTGTTCTTAGATTATCCATGATTCAATGAAAATTATATGTATATTCGAATGTATTTATACCATAAATTACCGTATTTTACTAATGAACAAAAATTCATGTATTTCCGAAAATTTGCAAAACAATAAACCCAACCATTTCTCAATTTGTAAAATTAAAAAATGGACTCCAATTTATCAAAATAAATATCTAAATATGTAAAATTTATTTTTTTAAACAAAATAATTATTTACATGAAAAAAATCAGACTTTAAATTTAAAACTGATTTTATAATACTTTCCAAATGTCACTAAGGTTTCATAAAATTATCCTAATATCAAAAGTCAAAAAAATATTTATTTAGGAATATATTTTATTAAAATTAATTTTATTTTAATTCAATTTTTTAATTTAAAATTGTAATTAAATATTTATTACTCACAAAAACACCAACAATTGGTTATTAATTTTAAAAATATTCACTCTCAATGATAAGGTGCCTAAATTTTATTTATACTTAAATGGGTGAGTTTACTATTCATAAGGGTCATATTATTATTTATAAGGGTACATTACTATTCATAAGGGTTAACTTACTATTCACTAAAAAATGTAAGTTGATCCTATTAGACTCTAAATATCTAACTAATCGCAACCGTGTAGTCTATTTTTTGAAATTAAAATCTCATTAGCAGAACAATTTTGTTCATTGGATAGATTATAAAAAAGCTTTGTTTCATAGAGACACGGTGTTTCATGCATTAAATATTAAATTTATTTGTAAATTCTTACAGTGCTACATTCTCTCCCCCTACAAAAAAATCATCATCAATATTACCATAATGTTACCTCATTAAATGATTTGGGTAGTTTTCATCATAAGTTCCTCAGGCTCCTATTTCACCTTTTAAATTTTATGATTTTTTCAAAGTACCTTTACCAGCCAAGTCATCTGATTCCACAACACTTGTTCTTTAGTTTCCATAATCTGGATAGGCTCTTCACAGTAAGATAAGTCAGGTTCCAATTATAAACCTTTAAAATTGAGGACATGTGTTGGGTTTGGTATATACATTTTCAATAATTAGACATGGAACACACTTTTTACCTTAGAAAGGTTTTGCAGCATTTAAAAATGATAAGACAAAGCTCCAATTTTCTCTAGAATTTCAAAATTTTCAATGTAAATGGGGCTTAGTTTCCCTTTATTTTTAAATCTTTTAACACCCTTCCATGGAGATACTTTCAAAAAAATGTGATCTCCCTCTTGAAATTTCAAATCATTCATTTGATTATCAGCATAGCTATTTTTCCTACTTTGAGCTAATTTGATATGGGTTTGAATATTATTTACATTTTTATTTCCTCCACAAGATCTGGTCCCATAAGCTTCTTTTCACAAACTTCATCCTAACATGTAGGTGTATGGAATCTCTTTCTATAAAATGATTCATATGGTGCCATTCGAATACATGAATGGAAACTATTGTTATAGGAAAAATCCATCAAAGGTAATTATTGATCCCACATACCCTGAAAGTCATGTAAACAAGATCTAAACATGTCTTATAATGTTTGGATAATCATTTGTGATTTCCCATTAGTTTGAGGGTGGTAAGAAGTACTCAAAAAAATAATAGTATCCAAATATTATTGAATACTTTTCCAGAATTACGATGTGAATCATGGATCATGATCAGAAGCAATTGAGAGTAGTTCTCCATGAATTCACATAACTTCATTTATAGAGAGTCGTTCAAGGTTCTCTGGTTGAAAAACCTCTCTTATAGAGAGGAAATGTGAATATTTCATAATTCAATCAACAATTAACCATATTGTATCTTTCATTTTTGGAGTATTGGGTAATCTAGTGACAATATCCACAGGGATGTTATCCCATTTCCATGTAGGAATAGGTACAGATTTCTTGAATCATCTAGGATTTTGTCGTTCGACCTTCACTTATTGAAAGATGAAACATCTCGATACATAATATGCAATTTCCCAATTTATATTGTCCCATAAGAAATGTTCCTTCAAATATCTATACATTTTAGTGCTAGCAGGGTGTATAGAGAAATTAAAGATATGGGAATCATCAAATAACTCCCTTTTCATGTCAGGTATAGAGGGATCACATAGCCTCTTCCCAAATTTTAGAATTCCATCCTCACACACGAATTCATCCAAATTCCCATCATTCACACATATAATTATTTTTGAAAGATTCTCATCATTTGATAGGGAATTTTTAATTATTTATAATAAAGATGGTTGGTAAACCAATTGAAAAAGTAATTATGCTTCACCTTCTTTGATAATTCCCATATCAATATTTACTAGATCCATGAATACAAGATCCCTTTCATTCCTTATTTTCTTCAAAACTCCATGATCATTCCTACTTAATGCATCATCTACCTTATTTTACTTTCCTCGGTGGTAGTGTATGTAATAATATTAATCCTTGAGTAGTTTAATCCATCGCATTTTCCTCGTATTGAGTTATTTCTGTGAGAAGATATATTTTAATCTCTTGTGATTTGTATATATCTCACAACTTTCACAATAAAGATAGTGTCTCCATATCTTCATATCAAAGATTAAAATTTCAAACTCAAGATCATGATTTGTATAGATTTATTCATGAATTTTTAACTGCCTTGATGCATAAGAAATAACTCAATCATTATTCATGAGGACACAACCCAAGTCCTTTCTTTGATGCATCACTATAGAACAAAAATCCACCATTTCCTGATGGTAGATTTAGGATCATAGAACTCACTAATATATTATTTTAATATCCAAAACATTCTTCACATTCTTTTTCCTATGAAAACTTAACCCATTTATAAGTAAGATTGGTCAACAGGTTGGCTAAACAAGCAATGTTCTGAACGAAACGCCGATAATAACCTGCTAAACCAATAAAACTATGTACCTCGGTTATGATTGTTGGTTTAGGCCATTCTTCAGCTACCTTTTTATTCCTTGGATCCACTAAAATTTAATCCTTAGAGATAATATGACCTCGAAAATAAACTTCTTGAAGCCACAATTCACACTTGTTAAACTTCCCATATAATTTGTTTTTCTAAGAGTATTCAAAATAATGAGAAAGTGATTATCAAGATCTTCATAGATTTTGGAGTAAACCAAGATAGCATCAATAAATACCACAAAAAAGTCACCAAAATTCCTTGAAAACACTACTCATTAGATTCGTGAAAATAGAGGGTGCATTAGTATGTCTAAAAGAAATTATTGTAAACTCAGAATGCCTATATCTAGTTCAAACTATTATTTTTGGAATATATTTCTTCCTCACATCAAACTGATGATATCTAGATTGAAGGTCAATATTCAAAAAATATAGGCCTTCATGAAGTTGACCCAATAAATCATTAATGTGAGGAAGAGTATACTTGTTCTTTATCTTAATAGTGTTGATCTCCTTATAGTCAATGCACAACCTCAAATATTTATCCTTCTTCTTAATAAAAATAACTGGGGCTCCCAAAGGAGAAAAACTAGGGAGAAAAAATCATTTATCACTCAATTCTTATAATTTTGTTTTTAGTTATACTAATTCCCCATTGGTCGTTATATAAAAAGACTTTGATATACGTCTTGAACCAGGAATTAAGTCAATGGTGAACTCAACTTTCCACTCTGGAGGATGCCCAGGTAAATACTATATAAACACATCAACGTATTCTTGTACAATAGGTACATCATCAATTTAAATATTCTATTATGCACTCATAGATATTGAGTTGTCATCCACCCCAATAATTACATTCAATAGAGATAATGGTGGTGGATCTAGATATGAATTAGATGATAATGTTTCTACACTAAAGATAAGGGATTCTACATCATTCTTAAAAATTGTAACCTCCTTCTTCTTGGAATATATTTTTGCATCATAATTTTAAATCCTATCCATGCTAAAGATTATATCAAATTCAAACATAGGTATGATTGCAAGATTAGAAAATAAATCATGTTTATGTGTCATAAGGGGTACTGATTGACACATCATTGTTGTTATGATACTTCCCTTGGGAGTTTTTACTGAAAACTCCATTATTAAATCAAATTTGAAATGTCTAATTTTATTGGAAAACTGGGAAGATATAAAAGAATGTGATGATCTATAATCAAATAAATAATTTTCTATGTTTGAGGTATCTACTAAATTACATTCCACCAAATCAATTGGAACTTCAACCTCAGTAGTTGTGATTGCATAAGATTAGCCTTTCTCTCTTGGCCTTCTCTAGGGAATGTTTCCTTGATGCTTAGGACAAAAATTTTCGTAATGTATCATCTCATTGTAATTGTTGCATTGAACATTGGTGGATTATTTATTCCCCTTGAAATCACAAGAGTGGTGGCCTTTTTCTCTACACTTATAAGAGACACCCATACCCTTCAAGTAAGTACTGGGGTGTTTCTTCTTATAATTATCATAGGGTGGAAAGTCCACTATTCCCTTCTTCCCCATTTCCTTATTTCCTTTTCTATATTTTTTAGTATCCCTCTTCTTCTATTGCTTTATTTTAAATTCATAATACTTAGAGAGTTCCTTTTATCTCTTCATAGCACATGAGACTATATCTTTATATGATGATAATGTTTGGAATACCAGTGCCCATCGGATGAATGGATTTAGACCATTAATGAATCAATCAATCTTTCTCCTTGGATTATGTATATAGTCCACAGCATGCCTTTCTAACCTTTTGAAGTTATCTTCATACTTTGAAACATTCTCATCATATTTTTTCCTCAACCCCAGAAATTGCCTTTCCATATCTACTCATTGTTCATGAGGAAAGTATTTTTCTAAGAATATTTCCTTAAAAAACGTCCATTCCATATTTTCAATCTCTTCCTCTACCTTTATGTTTTGAATTAGTGACCACAATTTATTGGTATATCCTGATAAATGATAAACTATAATGAAAACCTTCTCCCTTTTGTTGCTTCCCAAAACTATAAATATCATCTCTAAAGAACTTATCCACCGCTTTGCTATGAATTAGTTTTTATTCCAATTAAATGATAGAGGTTGTTTCCTTAAAAAGTAGTCTATCATTTTTACTCCACGTTGTGATTAAAGGTTGTCAATTGAGGTAGGGTTATTGTTCATAACCTGAGTTAGCTATCCTAGTATAGTTATAAGTTTCTCAGCACCAGTTGTAGCTCCATAACCAACGTCATTATCTTAAATAGGGGGAAATCTTTACATGGGATATGTGCATTCATGCTGTTTATATTCCTTCCACTAAGCAACATTTCTAAATGATGGAATACACTAGATTAGGTTATGAATCATATTTCATAATATCAACTAGAATAATACTTAACATAAATTAAAATCCTATTCATATATAATTTCATAATCATAAACACAGTTTCTTTGAGGAAAAATTTACTTTTAAATCCTTCATAATTTCTTGTAAAAAATATGTAAATTATCCTAAGAATATCCCCTAAGAGTGTCTAACCAGGTGTGCAGTAAGGCATGTTTTCATGTACCAGGTTACCATGCGATAAGCTCAAAACACCTTGTTGGAGTTGTTACACCTAGGTACATATGTTCCAGAACAATTTCCACTTGTTTTATCCATACATGGATATATTTTCTAGGAATATCCACATAATCTCTTCCTTACCATAATTCTGGGATGTTCTTGTATATTAATCCCATAAGTATATCTTAGGGTTTTGTTCCCTTATATACATTTTCTAAATCTAGTTTCCATGTTTTCTAGAAAACTTCCTCTGATACCAACTGTAATGCCCCAACCCTAGTTTCCTAGAGTATGTGCATTAATGATGGTGTGATCGCAATTGTGTGTGTCTATTTTTATAAATTAAAATCTCAGAAGTGGAAAAATTATTTTCATTATCTAGGTTATAATAGAGTTTTGTTTCATAGAAACTTAGTGTTTCATGCATTCGATATTAATTTAATTTGTAAATTCATCAAGTTCTATAATAATGTTATGTGTTAACCAAGTTTCATGTCCATAAGTTTATTTGAGGGTCTGATTTCATGTCCTTAAATGAATGGGTGAACCGATTTCTATTTACATGTGTTCACAATGTTATAAAGTGATGTATATATCATAATTCTATGTATTATGCCAATTTTTTTCTCTCATGACTCATGTTCATCGATTTCATTATGATTCATGTGTTATGATCACAAATATTTATTCCATGACTCATGTATATGATCTTTTATATGCAATTTATGATCTTGTAATGTTATTATCATGTTCTCATACCCTTATATTCATTTTATGCTTATTTATATCCTTTATTTACCCTTAATAAGCATCTTATCTCACCCTTTCTAATGTTTCCTTTCCATAGGTTATGAATAAAGGTTTTAGGTAGGAGTACTAACTGGGAAGATCTTTTTAGGAAATATTGATGATATTTCTCCAAGTTAGAATATTGTGTTCCACATTTCCAAATACACTAAACTATTATAGTCCTAAATCATGTGCATTTGTAATGTGATGAATATTAAAAACCCATGATATAATATCCATTTTTCTACCTGCTTCTCTATAGTTGTTATCAAAGGAAAAAAAAATTCAACCATTGGAAACAAGGATGAGAAAAATTTAGTGATATACCTAGGGATATTTCTAAGGATTTGTTTAGGGATATTTATAAGGATAAGGATAAGGATGAGTCGATGTTTAGGAAAATACCTTGGAATTTTGGTAAAGGATAGAACAAGTGGTTTCCTAGAAATACATTCATTTCTATATATGACAAGTGGATGCAGCTCTATCACAAATGTACATAGGGTTAACAACCCCAAAAAACATCATATTGAGCTAGACTTGATCAAAAAATAGTGAATGACAATGGGCCTTATTGCACACCTAGTTTGACAATATTAGGGGATATGATTTGAAAATTCACAAACTCTTTATGTAACATCATAAACAATTTAAAGAGAATATGATTACGAATATCCTAGGATAAACCTAACGTGTCATAGATTAATGAATAAGTTTTCATGACTTAGAGATCCTATAAATAATTTTTTATGATTTTGTTGTTCCACAATAATATTTCTATTGCTCACACTATGGTTTTGGTTTTATTCAACAACTAGAAACCGAAGGAACTATGTTAATACTAAATACAATGTAAAATGTAATGATTATCCACTAGAGCAACCAAACAATATGGGATATGGAATGAGAAATCTTTTTCATAATCTCAAATAACATTCAAAAGCTATGACTCATGTTGAAATACAAAAAACTATCAAAGGGGGAAACAACATAATATTGATTCCTTAGTGAGGAATCATCCACTATCGTATACTGTTTCCACTAACCCATTAGTTTCTATGTAATGGATCAGTACCACTAAAATGTTATATTCCATTATTAAGTTTTTATAGCATTAAAAAGTCATTTTTTATGCTTATTGTTTATAAGGTGAAGCGGATCAGTGATGGACTCTTATTATGAACATGAGGGAATAATAAGAAATTTAATCTATTGAATGGGAAGATTTTAAAAGGATATTTTTAATTAAGTACATACCTTGAATTATATGAAAAACAATAGAGAAGAAATTCCTTGAGCATAAGAAAAAGGATGGTGAATCTATTAGTACATATGAACCTAATTTTACTAGACTTTCAAGGTATGCTTCTAGTTTGATCATAATACCTAAAATAAAAATCGATCAATACTTTGGTGGATAGAAAGAAAGTCTTAAAAAGGCATTGGATATAAGATACTTTAGTGGATATGTAGAATTCATTTTATGTGAACTGAAGGTAGAAATGTAAATTTGATATTCCCATTATTACTCTGCTTTTGATAAGAAAAGAAATATTGAGCCTCATGAAAACATAAATTTTGGAATGAAATTAAAGTCATATGTTTTCTATAAATATGTGAAGAAATATCAAGGGAATTTCTTGGATAGAATTGGGAGTTTCTTTAATTGTGAAAAGGCAGGTCATAAAGGATCTGAATGTTGAAATATGATTAATGGGATAGTTAATGTAATATAGGAGAATAGAATGCTAATTAATAAACCACTCACACTCTAGTGTTTCAAGTTCAGGATTTTGGGAATTGTGGGTATCAATTCCCTAATAATGGGTCCAATATTATTGATAATCCAAAAAATCCAATGAGGGAAATAAAAAAAAGGGAAATCTTATTAAATTTCAATGGATTAAGTGAATAATTAAAATTAGGGCACACTTATCATCCTCTCCTTGGTTGGGGAATTTCATGTTTTATTTTTTATGAATAAGCCCTATAAAATTCTTATTATTCATACTTTAGTAAAATTTATTTTTATTATCTCCTGATTAATAGATTTAAGAATAATAAAATCAAATATTTCATTCTATCGACATAAGGATGGACCCATGTTTCTGATGAATTTTTTTTTGGTAAAAGATATGAGATTATTTATAGAATAAAGGGTGAATTATATTTTTGAAGTGTAATAAGTTTAACCATTTATTGAATGGTTTGAGTTGAAATTTGGATGAGGTTTTGGAGATTAAAAAATTATATCACAATATAAAGATTTATTCATATTTTATAACATGTTCTAACCATTATGTTTTGATGATAACTAGAGATAGATGGAATTACTTATCGGTATACCTATGGATCTTATGATTTGTTAGTTATTTAGGCATAACAAATTAAAATTCATTTTTGGAGTAATAGATTAAGTGGAAATTGGTAAATTCAGAAACAAAGGGTGATATTGCTCATATGAAATAGAATGAAATTAATTAATTATATCTCATTGTGAAAATTATTTAACTTTATAAAAAGGAACTTGAAATAAAATATTGTCATGTTACCATTATTTTTTATGATATTAATGGCATATTCACACCTAATTTAGTTTTATGGTAACTAACCATATTTGAATCACCCAATATCTTATTATTAGTGATCTTTATCACTCTCTATAATTATTTATAATTTTTATCCATTTCTAATCTTTACTTCACACCTATTTTCTTTTATGTGGAAACCTATTTATGTGTTACCTTAGGTAAACATTATGTTTACAACCTTATTTTAAAAAAAAATTAGTATTCATTTCTAAAAGTTTGGTTTCAATGAATGGAACATTCAAGTATTACACTTTGGATTGTCTAGATGAATTTCGAGGGTGAAATTCATTTTAATGGGGGTATAATTTAACACCCCAAGATTTTGTGAAATATTTTCTTCGAATTAACTTAATCCTGTAAATATTTTTTCATTTCACAAAACATCATATATATATTCTTTTATATAAAATAACTATGTTTGTCTCAGGTTACAATAAACACCAATTTAATCATGTACTACATCCAACATAAATTTAGGCTTGTGTTATATGCAACACTGTCTTAGCTAGAGTTATAGGAAACATTGATTTTAAATAAAACATGACATATTATTAAAATTTTATTATATAATATGATAATTTTTACCTATAAAATGCAATGGTAGTTATGAATATTATTAATTAAATTAGGAATATATGGTGTACACATGTATTTAATATGAATTCTTTGTCAACCTATTCAATAGAAATTAAAATAAAACCCTTTTAAAAATTTAGGAAATCATTTGATGTAAAACTATTTATATAAATTAACTAAAACTATTTTAATGAATGATTTTAATTATATATATATATATATTATAATAAATAAGCTATATAAGTTTTATATTATGATTTTTCTAGATAATAGATAAGAATAAATCCAATTTTATGGATAAAGAGATGTGATTCTCTGAAATGTAATTGCATTGACTTTTAATAGCACACCTATTTTAAATCTATTTTTAAAAAATTTTATAAATTATATTTGAAAAAAATATCTTAATTTTTGAAATCATAACATAAAAATAGTCTTTTGGTGAATTGTTTTTATTTTTATGAGAAGTTTTATTTTTTAATGAATAATGAAAATAGTGTATTTTAATTTATAACTTCTTTTTATTAATTTATTTATATAGAAAAATTATATCCTTATTTGGTTTTAAATTATATTTATCTAAATAATGCATATATTAATCCAATTTAGGCTATTGAAACAATTTAACATTTAAATTGGATATAAAAACCTTTCAAACTTTTGAAATTTTTACTTCCTATTGTTTCATCACGTCTATGGGATTAATTTTAAATGAAATTCTGTCAATTATGTGATTGGAATTTGGAAAAATGTATTCAGTGTTTTTAATCACTATAATTTATGATTTTTAATATGTTAAATTCTTTTAACCAAAAATATTAGTGATAGTTAAAAAAAATTAATTACAACGGTTTAGGTAAAAACGAGTTTACTTAGCAGATAAACTTTAGACTTAATGGTAATAATGACTGAGAAACTTTTCCAAAACACATTTTATTGAAATATTTATAAATTATACCATATTTTATATAAAATGGTTCATTATTGGAGTCACATGATGTAAGGGAGACCTCAAAATAGTGTTTACCTTTTTGGTAGTTACAAGCTTTCCACTCACATCCCTTATAAAAGGCCACCACCACTTCCCCTCTATTAACACCTCTAAATACTTTTGGATCATCCAAAACCTACCCAAATAAACTCCAAATATCCATACTCTATTCTTAGAAGCCACAATTTATTCATAAATAAAACCAAGTAATTCCTTTGGTGTAAACCAAAATGAGTTACCTAAAGAAGAGGTAACATTCTTCAACGCGCACTTTTGTTTTATTTAATTTTCCACCGATTAAATTATTTTTATATAATTTTTATACAAAAAACACAATATAATAAATATAATTATATTATTTATGTTAATATTATTACCTGAAACTTCACAAAGTTCCATAAAATGGGAAACATAGTCATCATTCATGTGTATAGAGGACTACTGCATCGAGAACCAATGTCATTCGTTCTTCCCTTACCACCACTCAAGGTTAGGAATAATGATGTAAATTCATTTTTATATAAAATATATGATTTTTATAATGTATTTATTCTTTTTTTATTAGTATATAACACATAAATTCATGATTTCTATTTTTTGGAAATACGGTATCCTCATTTGTCGACTTGTGGACTACTATCTCCTCAAAGTGATGTGATTTTATCATGCTTCATCTATAATTTATTAAGGATTTGTTTAATAAAATTATTTCATATATATGGAATAAAAATTATTCTTTAAATATAATATATCATATACATTTCTTTCTTTAAATCTGATAATAAAATGATAACAGTGTTCAAGCGTAAGTACGGCCTACCATCTCCATGAATGGTATATTTCATTTCGTACTTATATATTTTATTGTTTATTATAAATAATTATATAATAAATTTATATATTATATTTTTATCTTTTTTATCATTATTTATATGAAAAATTATAATCAAATTAAGAGGACCTAGAATAACATGTCAAAACATGAACTAAAAACAGAGCAATTTTTACCCGAAACGTAACTTTTACATAGAAATAGTAATAAATGGGTAATTTAAAGTCATAATAAAATCATATATGATATTATATATATGAATATTTTTATATTTTAAATTTATAAAAAACATATATTTATTATACAAGAGGTTATAACGTGTACATTGAGAGTTAAGACTTAAGGTATGGGGATTTATAGTCTCACTTTTATTTTTGTGAGACTTATGACATATTCTACACTTGTTTATTTTGTGTGGTATATATACTACCATATGAAATTTTATATCATTTATTTCATGATATTATCCTTTTAAACTGATTCTATTCTTTCATATATCTCATGATTCAAAAGATACTCTCAAGTAGTAAGGCATTTCCATATCACTTTTACTTTCCATGAGATACATGCCATTTTCAAAGCCTATTTCTTTTATGTGGTGTGTAAAATTTCCATTTATGTTTTAATTAATCTAATACTGAGATTAATTTGGATTTACATATCCATTTTATTATCTCTCTTTAATTTTTTATGGTTCAAAAGTTACCAAATCGATAAAGGATTTTTGTCTCAATTTTCCTTCTTTTAGATGTATGTTGTGATATTCACCTATATTCTTTCATGGGGTGTATATAAAACCCATTTAAGATGATATATCAGGAATATAATCATTTTAATGATATTTTAATATTCATTTAATGATATTATTTCATGGGTATTTTGATTCAAAGTTACCAAAATGGTAAGAGTATATTGTTATAATTTCATCATTTATTGGGACTGCTTATGATTATGCCTCCATTGATGAACTATTATGATCCATCTATTAAAAATACTCATGAATTTCCTTTTAATATTTTTATTCATGATAAATTCATTTAATTTTTCCATTTTTTCACTCTTTGGTACTTAATATAAAGTGTTTAAAATAGTTTTCAAGATGCCCCTTTTAAGTTTTCAATGTTATTTTCCAAGAAAGATGTTTCAAAAATGTTTTATTATTTCAAAAGTGTTTTTTCCAATAGGAAAGGTTCTTTTCCTGAACAAATATTTTAAATGATCATTTAAAAATTATTCTCTATCTACGTTTAAATCCATTTGTGTTAAATATTCCTTACATGGTAAATTATTCAAGGATTCCATTCATATTATTTCTCTGAAGGGTTTATGTTTTGGTGTCTTAATGTTTATGGAACCCATTTCATTTCCTTGGGTAAATCATGTACCAAATATATTATTATGAAATACATTTTTTGTGGTTTAATCATGATTCAAATATATTAACATAAAACTCATTTTTTATGGTATAATAAGGTTACAAAATAAAATTTATTTTGTCTATGAGTTTTTATAATGATATGCAATGTCTTTCTACTTTATTCATATTGTGATTCATGAACATTACAGATTATACGATGGGTGGACTATATAACATTAGGTAATCCCATTAAATCTTATACAATTGGGTGCCCCAGATAGAACTAGGTAAACCTGTTACATCTTATACGTTGGGGTGGCCTAGATAGAGCCAGGTAATCCCATTACAGATTATATGATGGGGTGGCCCAAATAACATGGGGTAAGCCCGTTATAGGTTACATGATGGCTGCACCCAAATACTACTCAATGAATTGGGTAATTATTTATATCTCATGACATATTGATGGGAAACAAGTAGATGGGATTAATCCACTATAAGAATATGGTGTAACCTAATCCACTATGAGGAAAGGGATTCCATTGGGGATGGTGATGTGTCCCACCTAGGAGAAGTAGCCACCTATGCGTGAACCTGATTATATGTTCAAAATGTTATGAATGAACCTTATTACATGTCCACAATGTTATGCATGAACCTGATTACATTTTCACAATGTTATGCGTGGACTTGGTTATATCTATATAAGTTTATCCGAGGTCTTGATTTTATGTCCTTAACTAAATGAGTAAACCAATTTCTATTTACACATGTTCATAATGTTATAAGATGTTGTGTATACCACAATTCTATGTCTTTTCTAATTTTATTCTCTCATGACTCGTGTTCTTTTTTTCCTTAATATTCATGTCTTATTATAGGCCAAGAATTATGCCATGACTCATGTATATGATCTCTAATATGTAGGGTGTGATCTTAAAATGTTATTCTGATGTTTTCATACCCTTATGTTCATTTTATTCTTATATATATATCCTTTATTTACCCTTTCTGAGAATATACACTAGACCTTTCTTATGTTTTCATTCCCCATGTTATGAAGAAAGGTTTCAAGTAGGATTACTAAATGGGATGATCTTTGTGGAGAACATTAAATATCTTTCACCAAGTTAAAATATTATGTTCCATGTTTCACAAACACTAAACTCTTACAGTCCTCATGCGTGTACTTTTCTAATGTGTTGAATATTCATCTAAAATGATTTAATATCCATGTATGTTAATCCAGGGTCACTATAGATGAGTACTGAACATACAATATGTTACTGAATAGGGTAAATAAATTTAAGTATCTCTATGTGGCATAGTCTCATGAATAAGAGTATAGTAGAGTAAAACATAGACAAACTAAGATAGGAAGAAGACTGAAGATATTGATATTGTGGTCATTTGAGCAATCAAAATACATGTCAATGCATATCATTTTGTGGATCTGAAAAATGTAGATATAGTAAAAATAGAATATAAATTAAATTAATAAAATATTTGATGGGGGATTTTTAATTAGTAAGGGAATAAAGGCACATTGTGAGGAGCTATTAGTATGCTGAGGCTAGAAATGATACATCCTTTAATAAAATAATATTATAGGATCAAACACGATTTGGATAATGATTGTAGGAGATCATCATGGGGAAACATAATCCTTATGTTCAATTTCTTACATTATCTTACTTTATTGTAGTGTTGCTAATAATAATTTTTAATATTGATGTTGGGATTTTTTTGGACTAATTTAATCTTTCCTATAATATAACCATTAGTTTATCTGGGATAATACTTGTTATAAGATCCTATCTCTACATTTGATACTAAATTGATCAAAATTATTTAAATTTTTTCACTTATCAGGATTTGTATTTTAATTTCCTTATACTAATTGTGGTTCAGAGAAAATATTTTATTTATTTTTAATATCTCAAGTATAAAACTTATTATAAGTTTGGATAATCTGAATCCAGAAAGACACATTTTTATTGAAATGATTATGATTATTAGAGATATTGTATGGAAAAATTCATTATTAATACTAGTGTATATAATGTTTACATATTGACTTGAAAGTATAAGATTCTAAATAAATAAGTTTTTATTTCTACATAAGAAAAAAATCTGAATCTCACCTAAATTTATAAGTGAGAAATGATTTATTATGTTCATTTTAATGGAATATATATAGTTAAGTTTATTAGGGTTGAACTGCTTGTGATATATACATGAGGTTAGAAGTTACAAGCATTGGAATATTAAAAGTTCTTGAAACTAATAGATCCATGATCAAAGACAATTATAAAGATTTTTATTTCTTACCATGTGAGAGTGTTTCCCAAATTCATCAAATACTAATGGAAAAAATTTATTAACATAAAATATCATTAATAAAAGGAGTTGTTGGATGAAAAACTTGTTGATAAAGTTATTGATATTATACCTAAAGAGTGGAAATATAAGAAGAATTCTATAGACGATATGAATAAAATAACTAATTTGATATTGGATGATCTAATTGTTACTCTAATGCATTATGAAAACTAGTTTAAAATATATTCTAAAAGGAAAATAAGAAAAAATGGAGTTTCTTTTCTTAAACTTCTGGAAGATTAAATTATAGAGTTTGTAATGATAAGTCAAGCGCATATAAATTCAGAAGTTTTATTGAGTTGATTGAAGGTGAAGTAGCTCAGTTTTCAAGAATAATGAACTAGTATATAGGGAAAAATAATTTTTAGAGATATAACCAAAAAACACAAAAATTAAAATTATGAAAAGATGGATTAATCAGAAACGATATGTAATGAATGTAAAAATCCCATCCATATACATCCAAAATTTCAAGATTTGAATATAATATATAGAAATTATTCAACAAAATATTATAAGAAGACATATAAACGGAAATAAAAATAAAATTTTGAAGGCATTATACAATTAGAGTACAAGTGATGGTGAAACATATTCTAATAATTAATCAAATAAAAGTTATAATAGTACGAATAAATCCAAATTTTATGTTAATATAAAAATTACTAAAAATGTAAAATGTTTTATGGGAAATATTAATAGATCCAAATATTTTTAATGATATTATTTGAATAATATTCTACAAAACTGATTTGTTAAGGAAGAGAATGATGATAAAATTTCAAAATATTACGGTGATGAAGAGAAATTTCCTCAATCATATGATGAAATAAGGAAATACATTTTTGAATGTTAATATATGTTCCAAAAACATTATAATAAATACTCAAGTATTAAAAGGAATTTTATGAAAGGAATTAAAACTTTATTAGGTCTAAAAATAGGAAAACCAAGGTTGGAAAGTAAAATGTAAAGCCTGTATTATAATTAGATAAATTGAAAATTTAGGTAAAGAAGCTAACATCCAATAATAAAGGAAAAGGGATAGATAATTCATTGGAAGAAACATAGGAGGAACTATATGAATTCCTAATAATATTAATAAAAATATACCATTTTCATAGGATGATGGTAATTTTGTGACACCTACATCTGAGATTGAAAGTCTGAAATAAAATTTATCTAATTTTACTTCTGATAGAAAATATTTTGAAATGTTTTATGGTCAATGAGTACCCAAAATATCTACTTCTGTATATGAAAAAAATCCACTAAAATTATAACTTGTCGATCAAATTATTTTTTTCTAAGTCAATCACATTTTGTATAATGTGCTATATAGGAGGAAGTTAGAAGGAATATTATTTCTTAAATAGATTTATATAATTAAAAACTCATCATGCTCATATTTCAATGGAAATTCCTACTTATTTTCATCAGAACAAAACAAAATATGGGTGCTGAAGGTCTTATTTGAAAATAACTTTGTACCTAAGAAGTTCTATCTTTTAATGTTCTAAATATAAATTTTTATATTCATTACACACCAACAGTTGAATTCATATATCTAGTTTTTTGTAAAATTAATTTTTAATTTTATTGGAATGTACATCTTTACATATTGTTATATTACTAAAATATTTGAAAGTTTCAAAATTTTATATATTAATAAGAATTAATTTTTTTTGGGGTGGAGTTAATGTGTTTTTTGGATAAATTTTTAAGAAGATTACATTTTAGTTTCTAGATGTTTTATAAGTTTTTACAATAGATTTTTTCACAAAAAATAATCTATGAATAAGATAAATTGATTTATTAGAATATAACTTTCATTGAATTATGTATTTTTTATCATATTTTTAAATATATGACTTTATTTTAAGTTAAAATTTAATATTCTATGAATTTATGATTTCATAAAATGTTAACAAAGTAATAATTTAGGTAATTTAAAATTTATGAAATTATAAGGTTAATTATTCTAATGATTTATTACATCATGTGTTTTAGGGTGAATCATTCTAAACTGGTCAATCAAAATATGGCTGATAGTGAGCTCAGTCGGCCCTAATATCTATATAAAGGGGTGATGCACCCATAATCATTCGGATGTATTCACTTTTGAGGTGCTTCTATACCATTTTTAGAAATTATGGGTAATTTTTAATTTTCTAATTATCTAGTGGAATCTTCCCAAGTGATTTTTACTAGGGAGATTATTCATGATAGGTTTATTTATTTATATTTTTACTCTAAGCATGAATTTATATAGAAATAAGATTTAGTGTTTGATTTTTTGTAGTTGGTATCTTCTCTATTTGAATATTAGGAATTATTATATCCTCCGATCATTTGAGAGTTATATAGAACAAATAATATTATTGAAGCTAGAGGAGAGAAAATAGTTCTTTCACTCTTTTTGAGAAGGTGTAGATAATCATAACTCTATAGATATTTTCAAGGTTATTATAACTTCTAATAGAACAAGAGTCTCCTTATGTATCTCACAAACTAAAAAATGTATAACGTTATTTAATAAAAATTAAAGAAAAAAATATTCCTTTTCAAAGAGAGAGTTCACAAGATGAATCACTTGTCATAGAATGTAAGAATTATATTTTAGTGGAATAAATCTTTTTTTCTGTCAAGAACAGAGATAAAGATACAGTAAAGATTAAAGAGAATTATCTTCTAGAACAATTTGTGGATATGATGAAAATTAATCTTTCAAATTTTATATGGACTTATGTTGAGGTCATCTATAATGAGATGGTGACACCCAATATTTTATTATATTCTCAGTTTTTTAATAGGGAACATGTAATGTTTTATAGAAATTGAAGTGACAAAGAATGAATTTTATTATGGAATATTTGAGGAAAATATATTCAATGTGGAAACCATCCCTAGGATGAGATTGGTTTATGAGTTTAATAAGAATAAATTTATTGAGAATTCATTGGATGCAACATCAATGGGTGATCAAAATCTATGAAGAATATTTTTTTCGAATAGTAAAGGAAGACATAAAATGAGAATAGGAATATATTAAAAATTTATTTGACCACTAAGTCATGTCAATAGAATAGATATAAAAGTGGATAAACTAAATATTAATAAAAAAAATCATAGCATCTAAGAGTTACTTCAGAATATGAGTTTCATAAATTAACTGATTTTCACAATGATAACTAGAAGTAAAAAGGTTTTTAAACAAGAAAATAAAGGAGGAAGAGGGTATAGGAAAAAATAATTTTGGTTCATAAATGGATGAGTATAAGGATTTAAGAAAACATAATGATCAGAAGTTACTTTAGGATAAGAATAATAAGCGATATTCTTAGAAGATGAAATAATCCCAGGTTACAAGAGCTATCATACCTTTCATTATAATTTGAGAACATGTTGTTGAGGAACAAACTTTTGAAATAAATATTTATTATGTCAAAATGGGGAAAGAGGTAGTGATAAAGGAACCTCAAATATCTTCATTACTCTCTTCATATTTTCATGATGTTGGTGAATCTTATAATACATTATAATAAATCATTTCACTGGAATCTATTCAACCATAAATTTATGGTAAATATCTATTGGAATAAGTTCCTACTATTACTATTTATGTTGAAGTTTTTCAAGTAGAAGTTAATTATAAGGATAAAGAAGTTGATATTCAAAATAAAATGGTTGATATATAAGTTAATAAATATCCTTCACCAAAATAATCTTTACATCTTACTTCCTCTGGTGTGACTTCATCCCCATTAGCGATTTATTCAAATGAAATAGTTCATCAGAAGAAAAATATGGTTTGAGTTATTTTTCATCCTTATCCAATTAATCAAAAGGAAAGAAAATAAGTTTATTTAAATAAGTCAGTGATCTAAATAGTATATATTTTGAAAAATATAATGATATAAATATTTTTTTAGATTCTAGTCTAGAGAAAAAATAATATAAGACTCTAAAAGTTCAACCGGAAATTGATAGAGATCAGAAAAAAGAACTTTAATAGTTTATCAAAATATTACACCTACACTAAATCATATAGAGTTAAATTAATGTTTGATTCACAAAATAATTTATTTAAGAAATTTTACATTATTTCCATAGTTTTTCTTAAGTTAAATATAGGGTATAATATAATACTATAGAAAATGATCAATTCTTAACAGTTAAAATGATAGAAGTAGTCGATATATTTAGTTTCAAAAATGATAGTAAGATCAAAAAAGTAAAGTAAAATTATGAATTATATTATTATAAAAATATATAATTTTAAAAATATATAATGTATTAGGATAAATAAATTAAAGTTATTAAAGATCATAGTGTTATTTTTCATGATAATTTTGATGTGTTGGGAAAGTGATCAAAAGATCTGGAAGAAATAATTAAGGATCAATGTGAGAAGATTGGTTAAAATTACTTATTTGTAAATTATCTTAATTGGTGGGTAATTATTCAAAATTAATATGTGTAAAACTATAATCCCAAAATATAATCTATAGAAGATAAGTTAGAAGACCAGTATTAGAAAATAAATTCTCATGAGGAGATATTGGTAGAATATAAAATAAAATCCCAAAACTAAAATATATAATTGGAAAAATTGTAAATAAGGATTAAAATTTTCAATTTATAATACTATAATATTTTAAGTGGTAATTTTCTTATTTCTAAAAATAATTTTGGATAACTTGATATGGGGGATAATTATCTTATTCATTGAATTATTTAATATGTTGAATGCTTTAATTTTAAACACATGAATGTTTTAATTTCTGAAGAATATTTTATATATGAATGATTTTCCTTATCAAAAATGAAATAAAGAGTTTTAATTAATATATTTATATTTTTTAAAAGAATATTAAGGATGAAAATATTGTTAATAAAAATTTCAATCAATCAGGATTTTTATTCTTCCGAAAAAGATAATTCCATCAAGATCGTATTGAAGTTTCAAAGATTTTTTTCATTTTAAACCCAATTGAATTTAACTTAAGAATGGGTTATTTTTATTTTCTTATCTATTTTTTAAAATCAACAAGGGGGAATTATAATAAAAATTAAATTGTGATTTTTTTAAAGATAATATTTTTTTCAAATAGAATGTTTAATTTTATTTTTGATAGAATTTTGAAAAAAAAATGTCTTCAAATATTCTTTATAATTGATTCATAATGGAGGGATATATATATGTTCTTTATATCATAATGGAATACTTAATCATATAAAAGTTTCATTTTTTCAAAGGGGAGGTTGAATTTATTTTATTCTAACTAGTTCGCTTTTAGTATTTTGATGAAAAGAGGTGAAAATGGTTCCATTAGAACATACATAACTTATAAGGAGTATTACTTTTAAAATCATGTAAAAATATTAATTTTTTATTTATGTTTGTGATTTTTTTTAAAAAAGGTCGATTTTTTTTCTCAGTAATAGCTTTATATTTTATTTCTAAAATCACAATACACTACTATTATAATTTTACTTAGCTTTATGTCCTTGTTGAGTTTAATTTTTTTTATATAGGATGGAAACTCTATATTATAAGGAATTTTTAAATTCTGATGATCTAAGGATTCATGAAAATATATTAATTTGAAAGTGATTCCTTATTGAGTTTACAAGATACATAAGTGTTGTATTAGTCATAGATAACTTCATCAGAAGATATAGTGAGAGGCTAAGTTCATTTGAAGATATTTAAGGTTATTATTATGTTTTTTCAATTAAATGTAAATAATTCATAATCCAACCTTTATATATTTATTTATAAATATTCACTACTCCATGGAATAGAAGTACATGAAAAAATTCTATTGAGAGATATATCTTTTATTAATAGCTTTATCTTTTTAGCTTCTTGTTTCTATGAGTGCTTTCAATCAATTTAAATTTAATTTATGATATATTTTGTTAATATTTACTATTATATGTGGTTTACATTGTAAACCTATTTAGAATTTTTCATTTTTTTCATTATTTATGATACTATATAAATGATGGATTCCATGAGGAATTCAGAGTTGTTATGGATTGAGTTGATTGCAGTCTTATGATTTTTGAAGAAAAAGTTTCCTATGATTGGATATTGATACCTCTTGAAAGGTTAAAGTCCAGGGATTATTAGTATTAGAAGATAGACATTTTTATAGGATTAAAGTTGATGATACCTTGGAATATGTTTATATTCCTCTATACACTTTATTTTAAAATTTTGGTTTTGTAATAATATCATTTCGGATTTTAAGGATTATAATACTTAATCCAAAAAATGTTTTTAAACTTATTTATGTTTAATTTTTTTATTCTATTTTATTTATCAAAATTTATTTAAATAATTATAGTTTATAAATTTATTTTGCTTTATTACTTTCATCGTATTTTTTTAAGTTATGACTATTTAAATATCTATCATTTTTATATTTTTTATCTAATTTGTAAGTTAATTGGAACTATATAGATATGATTGTTTTATACTTGAGGTAGAAATAAAATTATATGTCAGTTTTAAACTACAACTCACCTACCCTCTTGTAGTTTACTGAATGGTTTATCAGGGATAAAAAATTTCATTGAGTTATGTAGTACATACTTTATGGTCCTCTTTCAAGATTCCTCTAGAACCAGATATCCTCTAGTATATGAATTAGGTTTCAAAATTATTTATAGTATATGTGAAAATTATGAACATGGTGACCATATATGGGAAAATTTAAAATATGAATGTATTCACTTATTTTAGAGTAAGGATGTTACTAATCATTTATAGGAATACAAATGATAATAAGAAATTTTTATAGGGAAATCAAGAGAATTATATGGTTATATATAACATGAGCTCCATGTTCTTACCATTAAAACAGTTGAAAAGTTATAGTACCAGATCATAAGATGAAAAAAACCATGTGATCATTGGGGATAACATCAAAGACTAGTGAAGAATTATTGATGATTCTCTATGGAAACACATGACTACATTCATTACTTCATTGGGTACATTTTTTATTTATGGGAAACCTTTTTTCTTATTAATAGATTTAAAACCAAAATCCTTATTATCTATAAAGGAATTGAATTTTTATATGTCTGACACTGGGAAGAGGAGACTACATTATATGGTTATCTTATAATACATCTTCAATGATTAATATAGTAATTAACCACCCCACTAGGACCCATCTTAGTAAATTTACAAAGACTATTATGAACCATGAAAACCACCTCCAAAAAGGCACAGTTTGGAAACTAGAACTGAGGGTATAAAATACATATAATGGAAGAATTTTATACATAAATCCCAGGAATAAAAAAAACATCCACAAATCAAGTCCATATAATGTACAATAAACCATATCCCACAATTCATTTCATGTTATACCAAATAATGTGTTATCTAAATAAAACATCACAAATATACACTCCCACAATTGTGACTTCATAAACAATAACTAACTCATAAAAATCTATTATTGTCTAACTCAATCACCAATTCAATCCTATAAATATATAAAAATTGAATATATAATATTGAGGAGAGTATAGAATTTTACATAGTAAGATCCTCCCCAAAATCTCTCATGAAAATTTATAATAATTATAATAATTCCTTGGTGAACAAAAAGTGAAACCAACTTATCACTTATACCAGGACATCTACCACTAATCCTTACTAAGGATCACTCACAAAATTTGCACACAAGTATAGTAATATTACATATAATAGAATATATATATAGGTACCCCACGCCTTTCTATCCACTAAAATAGTCACCCAAATTCTCTAATGAAATACAACATAGAGATACCTTACCTTACTTATACATATAACTACATAAGCATATAATCAAATCATCGACACAATTTTTATACCACAAAAACATAATCCATACCACAACCGCATACTATATTCCACATCCACCAAGAACTACTCTAAAACATATCACATTATGACTCAGACATATCATAAAGGACATAGAAATTATTAAATATTATCAATTAATAAATCAAATGTATAACCACAGTACTAACTCAATGTCATCACATAATTATCACAACAAAATTTAAAATAAAATCAATTGATCACATCCCCTAACAATTCTAGAAGAGAGTTAGGAAACGAGGGAGTATACAGAAATTCGTTTGAACTCCATCTTGGATAATGAGGGGCACACCTAAATTTCAAAATATCATTTACGCATCTATAAGGGTACATAACTCATAATATTGTGTGTAACAAATAACATAAACTATAGTGAATATATAAAAATAAAAAATAATAACCTATGAGTAAAATTTATAATAAAATAACTATGTAACCTCAAAAATCTCCTTATCATCACCAACTCATATCAAAAAACACTAACACCTATAAATACTACCCATTAAAACTCTATTATTTAAACAAAATTGCGAAAATAACCACATAAAATCCCTTTTTACATTTCACTAACTAATTCACATTATTAATTTACTAGTTACATTAGATTCATAATACCACATTTATTTCCATAAAATATCATATCACATGACCACATATAATTATAAATTTATAATTCATTTACTTTATAACAATTAATCAGCACCTAATTTAGTATTAATTTAAATGTAATATATTGATGAGAACAAGAGATAATTTCATATTCTCTGTCTTTTATAATTTATTCCATCAATACAAAATTTTTAATCAAGTCTTTCATTCTTGTACTCTATTACCATTTAAACATTACCAATATTGTTTCTACATATTCAATATATATAATAAAACAAATCAATAACATCACACCAATTATAATCAATGATATTAGGTAAATAACATGATAAAATATTATAACATATTTGAACACACTATTCCCTAAAATTTATTTATGAAAATTTTATTATATTCTATATCAAACAATATTTTTTGGATTTTCAAATACCAACTTTTAAAGGTTTTGTGGGAACCTGAACAGTAATAACAATGGTACCAACACTAAATGACTCATCCAAGGTAATAGAATCCAAAACAACACTCATAATGAATATCATGAATATCAGACATAGTGATGGCATCAGATATCCTATTAAAAATAGGAAAACTTGTAATAGAAAATTTAGAAGCATTAGGAGAAAAACACATAGAAATATCCCAACACCATAATAGGTTCTAGACATCGAGACATTGAAAGGATTAATCTTGTACAATAAGGTGTCAGGGGAAGATAGCAGCATCCCAAAACAATGAAACCCCATAATCCATCGAGGATGTAATAGAACTAAGGGCATCATTAAGATGAAGATAGTAGTTGATATGAATATAGAACCAATAAAATATTGGGATGTAAGTTTCTATGTAGGAATCAAGCACACTTGAATAGTGTTTGGAAACTAGTCCATCAAAAATGATTGTATGTTCTTCCAATGAGATCATCAGAACTCTGAAGATTAATCCACTAGTATCTCAAACATTTTAGCATAGTGGAAAACAAAACCACCAAAATTTCCCATTAACTAAGTTCACAAAAATTAGGTATAATCAACTCGATAGTCTCTATATGAAGTTATCCTAGATCATGCACACAAGTAAGCTCACCAAAATATAAGGTGCGAGAATAATGAACATCGATAGAACATGAAATGATAAAATATAAAGGAAGAAATGAGACAAGATATCTAACATGCTTAAAAATAATAATCATATGTTCACATGATAAAAAAATGACTGTTTATTTTATTATAACCTGAATATTACTGGTGATTGTAAATAGATTATAAAATATAAGTAATCCTCACTAACTTCTCTTCTATCTAAAAAATATCAGTTGAATCATCTAAATTTTTCACTGAGGTCCTACAAACTTATATATTAAGTTCCATTAGGTCATCCTATAATAACTACTCCCTTGAAATCACATATCACTAAGAATGACTGCATTGGATTTATTACCAACCTGATGACCCTTCAGTCTTGCTAAAATTCTAGTCCTGCAATAGTCCATTATAAGACTACTAAAATATGATAACATCTAATGGTCTTGATTTCATTGTATAATTCCCACTACTATTTTCTATACATCATCTCCAACCAATTATTTAGAGTATGAAATTCATGTGAAGGTAATTATGAATAAGTAACTTCTAGTGAACTGAAATAGAATTAACTCCCAACAATCACTCACTTGAAATTTGTTCCAGGAAAACATGGAAAATCTACAACACTTATCATGTAAAAATGTTCCCAATTACTTTCCTTCATGTACCTAAGTTCCATTAATTATTGATGCCACATATGGATTTCATGAACTAATAACTTATTTAATATATCTTTTGGATTTTGGAATCTTGATATCTTTTATAGATCTAGCTCTTTCTCTTCCCAAAAATTATGAATGAAATGATACTTAAGATTGATTTTATTTATCCGAGTAAGGAACCTTATATTTTCATCCAAGTGGAATGTACATTGGATATCATAGAAAATAAAAACTTCGGATTGATCCTTTTAAACTTCATCGGTAATATTATCAACCACACTATTTACTTCTCATCTTTTATTACATCTGTGTATTCATAATCCATCGAAATTTGAGTAAAAATATTCTAGAACATTTATGACATGTTGATAGTCATTCATTCCTTAAAAAGTAAAAATCAAAATTTCTTACACTTTTTCTTGTATTCATATCACTAGAAAAGTTATAAACCACAAATTCTTAAAATGAATCATCAATTTCATATAATAGGGTTGTATATTCCATTTCTATAAAATATCAAATGATCCACCTAATATAATCTCTGTGTACATTCCCTATATTTAAAATGTACCAACTTATTGTTCCCACTTCATAATTTATGTCTGATCGAGTTAAAATCATTGTGTACATCAAGATTCCTACTATTGAATCATGCATAACATTTCCCATGTACAGGTTCTCAACTTCTGTTACTAATGTATGTACCTTGGATAATTTGACATGAGTAGAAAGAGGGGTAAAAAGTATCTTAATTACCACCATCCCAAAAAATTTAACAATCTCATAGATATAATAATATTGAGATGGTACCAGTGTGTTGGATTTTCTCTCTCTCTATCTTCACCCCCAAATTCATTCTTAATTATCTAAGACTTTTCATTTTGAATATTTTGGAAAAATCAAACTTCAAATTTGGAATTCCTTGAGCACATGGCCCTAATATCAATATTTCATCCATATATAATAGCAGTACGATGAATGTTAATCTTCTTGTTACTTATAGCTATAATAGAGATATGTGTTGATCTTTTTTAACCTTTATTCTGAAATAAATGAATATAATTTATAATTTCATTTTTGAGGGTAATAATTTATCCAATAAAGGATTTTTTCATCTTATAGACCAAATTGTGGTTCCATTATACTGGTAACCCAATCAATTCTTGCATGTAGATCTCCTCCTTCAAATCACCATGAAGGAATGAAATTTTAAAATCCATCTATTCTTGATATGAAACTTCTAATGCTACCAGGATTAGTACTATTAATATATTTCAATGCTTTACTATGGGTGAAAATATTTATATGAATTTAATACCTACCCTCCATTGAAACCCTTTCATTAATAGTCATGATTTGTAATTATTTTTAACATCAACCTCTTTCTTAATCTAGTAAACCCACTTATTTTCCAATTCCATTTTACCTACTAGTAACTCCATCAACTCAAAATTATCATTGGTTTTCAATGAACTCATCACTTTACCCATTGTTGATTTCTATTATTCAGAATCATTAAGTTTGGCCACATTCTATGAACTTTTAGGCTTTCCAACATCCATCAAGAGTAGAAAGTTCATGTCAACTCAAAATCTCTATATCATATTTATAAATTTGGTTGATATCTTAAATTGAGTTAGTTTTTATACTATTTATAGTGATCATTCTTCTGGAATATACACTTATAATACTCCTATTTGAGTTTTAGATTCCATTTAGCTTCCTGGTCTTTATATTTGTATTCTTATAATTAGTCTTCTGATGCTTTTATAATTCTATTTAGAGTTATCTAGTTTTTTTATTACTGTTTATGTTTTTTCTCGATCAACATGAACTCCCAAAGTTTATTTTTCATCAACTTCCTACATAATATAATTTTGATCATTTTATAAGTACACTTTATTGAAGTGGTCTTTTCAATTCCCAGTATCTTTTATTTTACTCTCATATCATAATAAGTTTCCAAATTTATCTTCACCATACCCAACAAAAAAAATTATAATTTGCCTCATGTTTTGTCTTACCTTTAGAACCAATTATTATGTTTACATACCTACTGAAGACATTAATATATTGAACTTATGGTTGTTTACTAGTCCATATTTTCTTTGTTATTTCCATACCAACAACAAATTTTAGACTTTTATTGACTAGATATATTATTGTGTCGAAATATTATTCCCAAATTCATTTAGGTATTCTATAGTGAAAACTCGTGATTCTAGACTTCTACATCAATTTATGATTCATCCATTCAACCTATCGATTCTATAATGGAGTTCTGAGAACTTTCTTCTCATGCCTTATTCCTTTAATCATATGGATGTTTAAAAAGTTATATCTAGTGTACTCTCCATTATTATCATATTATAGACATTTCAACTTCCATATCTCTCCCTTTCTATCTTATGTTTCCATTGAATGAAATCCTGAAAAACATTAGGTTTATTATTAAAAAATTAAATGCAAACTTTTATTGTTGCATCATCAATAAAAGATAAAAACTACAAAGGTCCCCTAAGGGAAAAAAATTTCACATGCCCCTAAACACTAGTTTGAAAGTTCTAATTTCTAGATCGGAGTATTCCGTCTATCTAAATTAAATGAACACATCCTTTGTTTCCACAACACATAGCATCCACATATTTTGATGTCAATATGATTAATCTTCATTATTCATTTTATTATTATAAACTTTATGTTCTTCCCATTAAGATGACCAATTATGTGATACCATGCATCTTAATTTTTTAAACATTTGGTCAATTAAATTGTGTATATAATTTCAGGAAAATAAAGTATCCCATCCACTAATCCCTTTTCAACCACTATAGAGCCATGATAAAATTTCCACTCCATTACCAGAAGTTGTTTCATACCCCTCCTCATATATTTTTTTAATGTAAATTCGGTTCTTCTACAACCCTTGGATATATATATATATATATATATCATTTTTTATTTCAAGAATCCCCCATTATTCATATAGATATTCACATATAATTTTCTAATGATCTCGAAATCTTCATCATTCACTAAATATAATTTTATTAAACTCATAGATATATACTTTTTAATGCATACTCACTCTCCCCATGAATGGAATGATGCACGCATGTCAATAACCCATGACACGATCAGAATAATAACACTTAGTAATAGATAAATACCTCCTTATATTGTGATAATAGTTTTTGAGCTTCCATAATTTAATGTTATTTTGAAGCTTTCACTATTGATCCTATAGTACTTCATGATGTTTTATTTCTTTCCACACTTCTAGTAGGTTCGCCCAAAACTATACAACTTTCCTTGACTCTTCCCCCTCCTATTATCTTCCGATGAATTCTTATAGTATACTTTTTTACACTAGGGTTACCATTGATATCCACAAACATTATGAGAATCACCTAATAGAACTTTGACATCCCTTTGATGAATTTCTTAATTGAGAATCAAGTTATTAATGTCATTAAACATTATTTCTATTTTCCCAAAATAGTAACTCACTCTGGTAACCATCATATAACAACACTCTGGTAGTAATGATAGTGGTAGGATTTCCCACACATCATCTATGAAATTCATTTTCACCGACTCAATCATCCCTTGAATCATGTCGGAGTCATTCACATGATCTATCATTGGTCTTCCTTCCAAAAACCTTAATTTTAATAGTCTTCTCATTATGAAAACTTTATTGAGGGTCATTGGATTTTCATACATATATGTCAGTGCCTTATGTAATTATACTATAGTTTATTTTCAAAAATATTGAATGAAATATTTCTTTCCAGATACATCCTCACCAGTGCTAGTTCCTACTAATCCAAGTGCACCCATTCTTCTTTATCCCTCAGTACTCACTTCACTCTAGATAATGGAACTTACAAGTCCTTTTGAATTAAATGATCATCAATATTCATTTTCAAGAATCAAAAATATATTCTATTAAACCAATCAATTTCTATCAGGATTTATTTTAGTGTTATTTATCTAATTTATTAACTCCCACTAAATTCAATAATCATCAATCAAGAGAGAACCTGCAAGTTACTTGAACTTAGATTTGATACCACTTTTAGGGAAACTGGACTATAAAAATATTCGTGTTGTAATATATATATATTTAAGAATGTAGTTTTATTAAATATTAAATTTTATGTAATGTGGTATATGAAACATCAAGATCAAAAATATCCTGATATAAATATAATTATTTAAATTTTTCATTTATAACCTAGCCATTGATTCTAAAAATATGAATAGAAATAATCATATTATGAAATATATGCAGTAACTATTTATTTAATAATTTAAATATTTGATCATACACAGATTAAAAATTGGTTGGTAATGAATACATAATCTTTCTATGTTAAAAGAGATATTTTTCATAAAACTATTTTTATATCAGCAAATGAATTTTTATAGATTTAACTAATCTCGATTGATAAATGATTCTGATGAGATAATTTGATTATATATTTATATATATCCAATTTGTTGAATTAAAATTCATTTAATTAGGTTTATATTTCAAGGAAAGAGGATAACATCATTTTATGCTTCAAAAATACAATTTCTTCAAAAATGTTTTTAATTTCATTTTGTAAATGAATATAATTAAAAATTTCATCCACATTAAAAAAATTATTTTAAAAAATAAAAAAAAATTTAAATAAAGTTGTAAAAATTATCTTAGAGTTTATTTTTTTGGATTTTTTTAAAATAAATATTTTTTGACTGAATAAGTGAAAAATAATGTTTTTTGCAAAACTATAATTTATTTTATTTAAATTAAGTAATTTAAAAGTTTCATTATATTTTGGATTTGGTTTTAAATTAACATAAAATACCTTTGAATAAAAATATTATAATTAATTCCATATGAATCAACATTATATTTTACTTTGGTATAAGTTCATTTTAATGGTTAAAACACGTTTCTCAAAAATCTATTTTTCAATGTGTTTTTTTCAATTATAATAAAATTAATTTCAACCATTTTGAAAAAGAATAATATTGAAAATTAGAACTAATATTTGTAATTTTAATTTTCAAATTTAGTAATAAATAAAATTTCATTTTTTGTCATTGTGAATAGTAACCATGGTAAATATTTTTCATCATGGTAATGGGTAAATCGGTAATTAAGGTTAAAAATAATGTGATACAGCTTTAAAATCGATATAATTTTTTTTTAATTTATATTTTATGAGTTTATTTCTACCATACTAATCAACTATTCAATGATATAGAAACGTGGGGGCATTTTTCTTTGATAATTACTTGTATATTATTTTAAGTAAAGAATAAATATAAGAATTTCACTATCATTCTTTTAATTTTTCTATTATATAATCATGGGGATAAATAAAATATTAATTATAAATGCTTATTATAAATCTGAATAAAATATTTTTTGATATTAAATTACATTTAATTTTTTGTGAAGATATAATTAACAAAAAATCTTATGCAATACTAACGCAGTTCTTGTGCAAGTCGTATAAAAAATAAATAAATTATTTGAAGAACATTAAAAGTGATATGATTTGGATTAATTATGGTTTTTGATGAATATAATGGACATTAGTAATATATTAGTTATTTTAATGTATTTATATTTTAATTATATTTTTATCTTGTTGCCTTTAAATTTATGTTTTGTGAACAGTCTCAAAAAATACTTTATACGGTATTAAATTTTTAAAACTTACTTTTATATTCTTGTAAAATCATAAAAATTATATAATGACTTGATTTTATGGGATATTTTTTAGGATACCTTGAATTCTCAATGTAATTTTCACTTGGAAATTTTGAAATTACATTCATGCTACTTAAAAATGAAAATAACGCCATCAATGTAATCATTAAAAGGGTAAACAGATGTTAAACTAAAGAGATAACTATTAAAATGACCTAAAAATTTGACTAAATCCTATTAGTTGATAATATTTTGATTTTATACCTATATTATTATAAATTTTAACACTTCGGTGTCATTATACTTGAGTTAGATAAATATTATATAATAATATTTCAAAAATTCCATGTGTGTCCCTCCCCTCACTTATAAAACGATACTTCATATCAACCCTTATTAACAAAATTTGAGCCATATAGCTCAAAAAACTTCCATGATAATTTCCCTTAATTATTGATCTTACATTATTCTATTAATATTATCCTAAGAAGGCCTAACGTGTATGTCAAAGAAGGACTCTCAAAGAAGATGTAATAGTCTTTGTTAACTCTTTCAAAATTTATTTCTTATTATAAATACTCTAAATATATTTTATCTATTCTAAAATAATGAATCTAGTATATAAAATATACTATTATTTTATTATGGTTATGGTATAACCATTGTTTCACCTATTTCTAATCAAATGGGAAATGAAAGTATCACTTGTGTATATGTTTGTATTATCACCTCCACGTAGAGATATCATTCATTTTCCATCACTGCCTCCCATAGAGGGTTTTAATAATATATTTACTAATAATATATGATCTTTATGATATAATAATTATTCTATAATAATAAAATATTATATTCTTTAATTTCCTTTTTCTCATCAAAAAATGGAAGTATCGTTCATGCGTACGTACGGGCTACTGTCCTCATGACCGATATATTTCATTTTAAATGTATACCATTTATATAAGGTTTTAAAAATGTATATAATGAATATATATAATAATAATTAAATTAATAATATTATTTAACTTTTATATTAATATTATACTTTATCATGTTCTTACTCATCCATTCTTTATAACATTTTCTTCTTTAGGTCAATTTTACCACCTACATGAGTGATGTTATGATGTTTATGATATGAATTATTAAGTAATGTATAATATTGGATATATTATTTAATAATAATATATGCATGATAATATTAAAAAAATTTGATGAGTAACCATGATCAAAGTGCAGGGATTGGAACTTCCAAACCAAAACATGCACGAAAAACTAAAACATATGTCACCTGAAACAGTGATATTAATAAAGAATTATTAATAAATGGGTGATAGTATATTATAATTGGATATTATATGATATTATATGAATGAATATGGTTCTTTAATATAATTATAATTAATTTAAATTTAGTACACATGAGGTTAAAATAACTTCTGAGGTAAGTCAGACTTGAGGTAATGGCTTCTCGTCTCACTTTTTTTATGAGACATATTTCATATTCATCAGTTGTTTCTTTAATATAGTGTATATACTACCCATTTGATATAATATATCATGAATATAATTATATTAATGGTGTTTAAATTTTCCTTTGAAGTTATTTCTTTAATGGGGATTATGATTCAAAAGATACCAAAGCGGTAAGGGTTTATGTTATAATCTCATTTTAAATCGAGATTGTTTATTCTTGAAAATACTTTGGGGAAATTATTTTATATTTATATATTAAATACCTAGTATTATATTATACAATAGTTTTTATATTATTTTCATGTTTTCATTTCATTATCCACCATTTTGTACTTAAAAAGATTGATAATTTTTGTAAGAAAAGTCAAACTTATTTCCTCTTTGGTCGGAGAACTTTTTCTTCCATGTTCATTTTTTATAAAACATTTTCATGAATATTATTATTAATAAAAAATTATTATATTAAGTAATTATTAACTTTATTTTTCTTCCCTATAGATTTTTTAAATGGAATGTTATTTTCATTTTCTAAATACGTTCCTTTTTCCTTTTTACTAAAAGTGTGAAAGGAATATTTGATTTAATCGTTATCACACAAGAATATTTTAACATAATTATAACCATTATTTGATTTGAATCTTACTTTACAAGTATACATAGTTATTTTCAAATTAATACTTTTTATCCAAATAATATAAATTTATATTTAAAATATGATCAAATGAAATGGATATTTTTCTCACATTTTCAAAGAAAGGTTCAAATGTACTTATTAAAGTATTTTAATCTATTTCAACATACATTGATAAAAAATAGGCTTTAATGGGGATATTATATAGTGATTCCATCCACCATATTAATATGGATGGTTTATGACCATGATGGTTTATTTTTTGCTAAGGAAAAATGTTGACATTCCCTATGAAAATTTTCAAATATATATTTATGTCAATTATATATTATATTGATTATTGACCCATTTCATATGAAAAATGCATTAGAATTAATAAGTGATAGTAAGTACCTGTTATAGACCCTATATGGATTATTTGGTCTCATGAGACTAACTAGTTTGGGTATTTGATGTACGCCTTACTTATTTATGTAATATGTCTTGCTGAAAGACCTTAATGATAAGATTATGATGTTTGGAATTATGTGTTCTATCATTATGAAACTAGTTATTGTTATCCATTTGATTATTTTATTATTGTTTTATCTACAGATAAATCCCATTTTTGTTACACTATTTATATGGGATATATAATTATTTTTTCTCTCTACCCTGTTATTTATTCTATATTTATTTTATTATAACTTTTTTTGTACACTTTATCTTATTGGGTGAAATGACCTAACCCATCAGGGCATACCTACCCAGTAGAAGGTCGAGGCACCACAACCCCAAGACCACCTCTATTAGGTTAGGGAATTGTGATAAGTTCCAAGAAGTTAAAATATAAATTGGAGGCCTTAATATAATGTACATGTATGCACACACCCAACTATATCCATGCAAAAATTTAGGGGAATAATAAAAGGGTTTGTAATATCTTGAGTAAGAACATGCATGTAATAGAGTCTAGGGAAAACATAAGACTATGATAGAATAAAAATAATTTGTAATAGGTAAAAATACATTCCCAACCATAGTTAACTTCCCAACATGACAACAACTAGAATAAAGAAAACATAGATAGCCTGGCTCCATATCTCCAAACCCAACCACCATACATGACATATAGACCAGAGTATCCCTATGCTCCAATGAAATCACTATTCATCTATCCATTATCTACATAAGACACAAAACATGTAGGAAATTATTATACCGGGGTGATTATATACATCATCATCATTTTAATTTTTATTCAATAAGAGGAAAAGAAAGAAATAGACCTGACCACTTGACCACACGACCACATGACCACTACCCGCATGTCCGCATGCCCCCATGTAGGGGATTTCACCTAAGGAGGTCTAAAATAGTGAAGTCTGAGGTAATCCCCTCTGATGAGGTTAACCCCCTCGGGTTTTAGAAGTAGTAAGATTAACCCAAAGAAATACGTGAATGAAACCCAATAGTATATATATGATCATAAAGAAACCTGAATGAGAGATAAAGTGGAACTTTATCTCACTACCAAGACCGGGAAGATGATTCTACCTACAACTACAATGTTCCATTATCGATGACCAGCATCTCATGTGTTTGTTCGAAGAATTAATGAGGTTTACTTTCACCTAAACACTACTCCACAACCCAAAGAGTAACAATCACTAATAAAGGTCTTGTTCTCTTGTATGATAAAGGGGTGAAGCTCAGATGATATATAGAGTAACTATTCCCTGGTGTGACCGGAGGATTCCACTTCAGTAAATGTATAGATATCCCATTACTTAGTGCATCAGGTGGTTCCACTCTATAAATATCGATATTGGACCCACACCATAGTATGTTAGGGGGTATACTCAGTAGATGTTGATAATGGACCCACTCCCTAGTGCGTTAAGGGTGTTCGACTCAATAGATGAAAATAGAGGACCCATACCCTAGTATGCCATGGGGGTTCCACTCAATGGGTAGAGGACCCACTCTTATGTACCATAGGTGGGTGCCACTCAACCAGTGTATGGAGTATGGGGGAACATCATCCTAGTATGATAGGGGTGTTTCCAACCCTGGCCTCTCTCACTGATGATCATGTCTGAGTCCTTCTATCATTAAAAATCACCTAAAGAAGAATAATTCTAAAAACATTCCAAATTGTCCCTCAAAATCTACTTTGAATCCTACCATCATATTATATGTGGAAAACTGCTTTGGATAGGCTACTCATGTGCCAAAATTAAATTCCATACAAAGAAGATACATAAGGTGTAAATTTCATATAGGGGTACATAACGTGTATGGGATCCACAAGATGTGTGTTCCTACCCCAAATTCTATATATATTCTCCTCTTGACATCAATTAGAGTCCATGTCACCATACACAGAATATAAGGTGGCCAATAACACCCAGATGTTTTTATGAAATATTTTCCATAAATATTTTTAATCCTTCAACAGCTTGCATTACACGTAATCACGAGTTTAAATGAACCGTGAGACACCCATAGTATTAAATGACCATTATAACCAAGTCGTTAGGTTATCGGGAATAAATATATCTATATTATGAAAATGTACGGTGAATTCATTAGCTACCAATTGTTTATGAAAAATATAAATCAATTATATATTTGAATTTTTTATGAATAAATTGACTGAATTAAAATTAGTAAATGAAATTAATGAAGTATATATTTTATATACTTAATAAAATATTTTTAATATTATTCCAATAGATATTTGTTCCATTATGTTTGAATAAACCCTATTTTATGTATAAAAACCTAATGTTTTTAAAAGGACAATTTTACTTCCTTTTAATAGAGAATCCTTTTTAATGTAAAATTTTGAAACATTAATAATTTTTATATGAAAAAATAAAACTCTTATTTAGAATTGGAATATAGAAATTTACTTTTGACTAATTTTTTTATATTTTTTTGATAAATTTCAAGTTTTGATGAATAGTAAAAAGACACTAAATTTTAATTGAAAACAACTTTTTTCATCGAAATACATTATATTGATAAATTATATTATGTAATATTTTTAAATTAGAAATATAATATATTTTTATCATTTAATATAATTTAGGTCATTGGAATAAATTTTACATTGAATTCATATGCAAAAAAACAATCTTTTGTAATGTTTTAACTTTTAAAACTCGTTCTGTTTTTCTAACAAAGAGCTTAATTTTAAATTAACTAATGAAACTTCAATGTTTTGAAATTTGGAAAATAAATTCCATATTTAGAACCATTAGGTCAAAATTATGTAATTGTATTTATTTTATTTTTGGGAATTTTAAATAATAACTTTGGAAATTTTTATTAATACCGTAAATGGTTAAATCAGCTAATTAAGGGTAAAACTAATGTTATAAAATTTCCATAACACTTGTCCTAAAATCATAGGATGATTTTATTTCTACCTAAAACTTCCTTGGGTCGAAATGGTATCCTTTGGAATCCACTTTGATGAGACTAAGACATTTAATTTATTTTTTTAAGAAAAGTTAAATATGTCTCACTCAAATTTTAAGAACTAAATCATTTTTAATATAAAGTTATATAGAAGATAAATTATAATATAAATACTAATTTAAAATCTGAAACGTTTTTCTTTATCATGGTAATTTATTTTTAATTTTTAGGAAATATATAATTACCTAATAAGTTTATAAATTGATGATATAGAAATTATTTAATTGATGAAAAATCAATAAACTAATTTTTATTAAAATTAAAAGACACAAACATTTGACAAAATATCATTGGTTGAGTATATCTCGACCATAATAATCCAATGGAAAATTTATTGACCAATTGGATCCATATTAGAAATATTATGAAACTTATAATATTTTATTCAAAGTGATGATAAAGTGTCCATGTTCATGTTTTAATTAATATAACATTTTTAATGTAGGATTTTACATGAGATATATACAATTACAATTATTTTTCTAAAATCCAGTAGATTTATAGTTTTCATAGTATTTTTTTTAATTTTTTTTCAACAAATAAGACTATTAAATAATTAAAGAAAACAATTGTATTAAATATTTTATTAAAGGAATTATCAAATAAATATTATTAAAAATATTTAAATAAAAATAATTTTGACTAATTATTTTGTACAATTAATTTTCTAGGTGACCTTGAAATATTAAGAATATAATAAAATATTTTATTCTAAGTTAACTTGTTATATTAATATTTTTAAAAATCAATGAATTGAATAGTGTCAAAATTCACACTATTAATTGTTTATCAAAATAATGTCTTATTAAATTTTTTAGAAATCATAAATTTTTTTAAAAATATATAATAATTATTATATAGTATAAAATATTCAAAGGTATTAATTTATATTCTAATTTACATCAAATAAGTAAATATTTTACTCATTTAATACTGAAATATATTTTACCCTAGTTAAAAATTAAATAGAATAACTAAGTGTTAATTAAAAAGATAAGGTTTAAATTGACCAAAAATCATGTTGAGAATTTATTGGTTGATTATATTATAACCATATCTCATATATTATTTTAAATTGGTACATTTTGGTGGTTTTTTTATGTAGTTTGGTTTTATTATAAATTAATATTTTTGGAGTTTTTAAAAGTGCCCCTCACCTCTTTTATAAAAGGGAACATCCTCCCTCATTTCTTAAAAAATAATTGATCCTTAAATCTCTGAAATACACATACCTTTTCCATTATAAAAATTTTTAGTAACATTATAGAGGTTATGGTATACTTAAAATACCAACTCTAGTGCTTTATGAGAAGATTTAGAAGGATCACGTCGAAGAAGAGGTAATCTCCTCTACTGATTCTTTCAAACTTCTTTCTTCTTCTACTTAATCTTCATGATTTATTTCATTATAAATTAATAAATAGAGAATAAATTAAATAATACTATTTTATTATGAGTATAAAACAACTATATTCCACCTTCAATTCATCCTACAAAAAAAATAAACCACCACGTGTGTGTATGTATGACTTATTGTCTCCACATCGTGGTGTAATCTATTTTTCACCACCACCTTACTTGGAAGGGTATAATTATGGGGAAAAATAACTATATATGATTATTATAACATTTTGTTGATTTGGAAAAATTATACACCATCTACTTCAATACCTTTCAATAATTATGGGATTGACATCATCGCTCGTGTGTATGTACAACATGTCGTCTCCATGATGTGATACGCTTCATTCTACATGATCTTCATTAAACCATGATTATAAAAATAAATTTAATGAATAAATATGATATATATTTAACTATTATCATTTTTAAATGGTATAAATATACCCTGATAATAAAAACAAGAACTTATGTGACAAAACAAGCGTAAGAAAATAAAGAAGGTAAAACCTGATGGATAAGTAATAATGTTACCAACAAACAGATGATAATATGATCATATATGATATCATAAAAATGACTATGATTCTGGAATAATTCAATGAAGTTATTTAAATCATTATATAGAAGGTTTAGATACATAAAAAGGATATCATACCTAAGGTAAGGGATAATTTATCAATCTCATTATTATCTGAGATTGTATATACAAATATATATATATGGGGGTATATTTATCATCCATGTCCATGTTTCCTAAATATTTATTCCAAAATATTATTTATATCCTTCTATAATTTCTTAAAGTAAATTTTACCTAATTGGTTAATTTTTATTAAACGATATGAAAGGAATATTTTTTCATTTTTTGGTATGAGGTACTTGTTAACTTATCCGACAAAAGTACAAGAATAATGTTTTGTTTTAACATATATAGAATAACGAGTTTTTAAATTTTAATAACATTGTATTTCCATGAAGTTTTCTTTATAATATTTCATGGTTATTTTCAAATAAATTATTTTCTTTTAAAATTATGTGCCATTTTTATAAAAGAAAATGTGTTTGAAGAAGAAATAATATTTTCCACAAGAATTAGTGTTAAATCAAAATTATGTTTCCATCCAAGATGGAATTTTTTAATAGGGATATATTTCAATTCTACTATGACTATTATTCTTATGATTTTACTATGTTTTTGATGTAATTATATTTATAAAATACGATTATTTTATATAGACTGTGTTAGTATGGAATGATGTTTAAGAAACACATTTTATTCCTTGGGTTATGATATGATTTATCTTTTTTCAGCACAAATAAGAATAATTTCATTATGATATGGGTATGACCTATATATCCATCCAATTCATTGGGTAAATATTTATATCTCATGAGATAGAGAGGGCCAGAATGGGAAATGAAATTTGTTCAGTAATACAATAATGGAATGATGAGTGATCTTGTTTTAGTAATGGACTTTGTCTGCTATGATGGTCTTGGAAATGAGCCTTGACTAATATAAAATTATTTTATATGATTATGTGTATGCCAAAAAAATTCATGTCTTATTTTATTACTTTTGGTATAACGTTCATTGATTCTTATGAACTTTTATGATTTATCCCATGGCATGATATCACAATATTTCATATATAGGATATGATTTTCAAATGATATTTTCTTATGTGTTATGATTATGATATGACTGATATATACCTATTTACCCTTACTAAGCATCTGATATCACCCTTTCTTATGTTTCTTTTCCCCAGGTCATGAAGAATGGTATTGAGTAAGATATGTTAAAAAGTGTTCTAGTTATGAAGGAAAAAGTATGAGACAATATAGATGTATTATGAACCAGTTGTTTATGTTTCCTAGTTTCTAAAGACACTATACCTATAGAGTCCTATCATGACATTTTTATATTTTGAAATGAATAATCTTCAATTCTGAAGTAATATCTATGTAAGTAAAGTATGGGGTGCTATAGTTGGTATCAAAGTAAAGATATAGTTGTCCTTTGGAGACTAGGATGAGAAATGTAAAGACCCGTAAAATTCAAGGGAAATTTTTTCTTAATTTTCTTTGGAATTTTACAAGAGCGCAGTTTCTGACGGCACCTGATTCCGAGGCCCGGAGTGCCTGGAATCAATTTCCGAAGTTTGGCTCGGGTACGTTCAGTGAACGAATGAGCGGGATTTCCTAACTTTTGATCCGGTGCTCGAAATTGAAATCCGAGGGCACCGATGAACTCGCAGCGCCGATATTCTCTTAAGGAGACTTTTTCCGAGGTTGCGTTTATTTCGGGATGAGAGTTAGTTTTTGGGAGATTAGAATAAGTTAAATAAAAATTGTGGATTACATATTTTTATTTAAACTTATTAGTTAACTTCTCTCAAAGGAAGTTAGGGGTGGGACCCACACCCACTTAACCTCCCTTGAGAGTATTAAGTGTGGTGGGGCCCACACGAACCCTAAACTTTTCATCTTCTCCCAACTCCCTTAACCCCTCTTTAAATGACATGAGTTATTTAATTTTTGGAGTTATCCTTTTTGAATTTCAAACCTTTGAAATTCATTTGTTAAGTTTATGAATAAATTAAGCTCTTCTCTCTTTTTGTTGGGTTAGAACTCTTTAGCCAACTTGAGAGCTTTTGAGAGCTTTTTCTTTTTCTTCAACTTTGACGAAGAACGCTCAAGCCTTGACGAAGAACGCTCAAGCTCCGACGAAGAACGCTGCTCCTCTCTTCTTCGTCTTCCGTGTCAACAAGAGGGAACGCCGCTTCCTCCTCGGACCTTCTTCGTCGGCATACGAAGATTCGCCAATGACATATCTCTTCGGGCGTATCTCTTCGTCAATGTTTTGACGAACGACTACCGCGACGCCCGACCTCCGCGACGTTGTCTTCCGCGGGACGTTGACAAATCTTCGAACCTATACCCAAGGTAGGGGTTGTTGATTTTTGTTTAATTATTTTATTCTTGCTCGTGGTTCTAGCATGACTAACGTGAGGATATTGAATATTTAAGTTGTGTTTTAACGTGAGGGGGTCGGACCGCATGAACACGGCCGAACCCCCTCCTTCGTTCTCGGTGTTTTATTTTACGGATGAATCAAGGTGGCGTGGTGCCGTCGCACCACGCGGATATTCGCCCAAATCTTTTTACACGACGCCGTCGCGCCGCGCCATGGAAGAATCATCAAGAACGCGACGTCGTCGCGCCACATTGAAGGAAATCAAAGACGCGGCGGAGGTGCGCGGTGCCATCGCACCGCGCCGGACGACGAACACCGCGGCCGGTTCCGGGCCGCGGTGGAACGAGAAGACCGGCGGCCGGGCCGCCGGCATCGGAAGCCGAAAAGCGGACTGGATTTTTCTGGTCCCGTTGGAGAAAACCGGCCGGCAGTTGGCCGTCCGGAAGGTCAAAGGCCGGGGGAAATAAATTCCCCCGGCCAGCTTTAAAACCCTCCTCATTTAAGAGGAGGGCGGTTTCCTTGAGGGGGGGCAGAAGGCCCCCCGGTTTCTTCAAGCCGGCCCCCATGTGGGGGGGGGGGGGGGTTTTTTTTTAAAGGGTGTGGCATAATGCCGCGCCGCCTCTCCAATCAAGCGGGGGCTTGATTCCCCCCGCGCGCTGCCTCCGTGCGGCGCCAGGCCGCCGCGCCGCCGCGCCGCCGGCCGGCCAGCCGGACCGGGTCGGGTCGACCCGGTTCGGACCGACCCAGGGGGGGGTCGGGCCGGGTCGGCCCGGACCCGGACCCCCCCGTTTCGAATCAGTTTCGGTCTTTTGGACATAACTTGAGCCACGAACCTCCGATTGACGAACCGTCTACGGCAACACGATTCTTGGATCGAGACGGTCGTTTCGGTATATCGCACTCAAGGTTTCGGATTACTTTGAGTTCGGCCGGGTTGGTTCGTTCACGAAACCAACCGGGCCTTCGGAGCGCAAACGCTCATATCTTGAGCTACGGACGTCTGATTGACGTGCTGTCAGCTGTGTTGTGTTCCTCTTAGTGAGACGGATCTTTTGGCATACTCCGCCCGAGGTTTGGACGCAGGTGGAGTACGGTCGGGTTGGTTTTGCCTTAAAAACCATCCGGGCCCCGGGGACGAAAATGCCAATAACTCTCGGACCGGGCGTCCGATCGACGCGCCGTCTGTTGCGTTGAGTTCCTATTGATGATACGGAACTTTTGGATACATCAACTCTGGACTTTGTGACAGTTGATGTATCAGCCTCTCAGCTCGTGGAGCGGACCCTCCGAACGAGCTTGCTGTGTGCGGGAACCCTAGTGCTGGCTGCGACTGTTACTGTGATTACTACTGCTACTACTGCTACTGTGACTGTGACGACGACAGTACAGAGATCCTGTGTGGATTCGACGACGACGACTACAGCACTCAGCGATCCTACGTGGATCAGTGCTACAGGTCATGTGTGGGCCCGATCCTGTGTGGGTCCGATCCTGTGTGGGTCTTTGCACTCAGCGGTCCTGTGTGAACCAGTGCCTACAGGTCCTACGTGGGCCCGATCCTGTGTGGGTCTTTTGCGGGGGTTAGTTACCTATCGATCCTTCGTGGGTCCAACGACATAGATGGATCAGAGATCATCTTTATCGTCTTTTGAAAAAGTATACCTGTGTGAGCTGAATCCTATTGCTTTCCTGTGTGGATTGTGTTGTGCAATCCTGTGTGGATTATGTTTTTCTTTCTTGTGTGGAATACGTTTACTTTCCTGTGTGGACTGAGTTGTACTTGGGCTCGGAGGTTGGTGCGTTTTTGAAATTGATGACTTAGGTATATGTATGGTCATATACCTAAGCAGTGTCGGTTGTTACTTCGTGATTGTACCTTTCTTCGTGGTTTATCCTTTGTGGATTTGAGAGACCTTCAGGGGTCTCGGGGTCCCTACTAAGTAGCTTATACTCACCCCTGCACAGGCTTTGCCCGCACTACGTTGTGTTGGTTGCAGACGACGGACAGTGTTGATCTTAGCTGAGGCTTGCAGAGCAGGACGGTACCTTGAGGTGGACCACTGGGCGGGACGTGCTCGGAGCGGACGGCGGGACCCGTGGAGCAGTGGAGCTATCTGTACCCACCCTTCAGGTGGGATTTCCAGTGGACAGCTCGGTGTAGCGGCTTTTACTTTTCAGTTGCTGTTTTCCCTTTTTAGTTGTACTCTTCTTTTGCTTAGTGTTTACTTTCTGCTTGCTTACTCTGAGGTGTTTGTTTACTTTACAAAGGCAATGCCTTCCCTTTTTACCGGGATTTACGCCTTGGTGCTAGTCACCAGCCCCTGGCCTATGGAAGGCGGGCTTGGGGTAGTCACGGCACGGACCCCAAGGGCGGGTCGTGACAAATTGGTATCAGAGGAGTTCGGTTCTACCACGAACTCTGATCCTTTCTATGTGAAGAAATAATGTTTAGTGTATTGAGTGTGGTTATCAGTCCAGGGAGTCCAGTGTTGGTGCGGCGGCCGACGTATCCGTACACCAGGACCCTGACATCTGATTTCTGACTTAATGCACGAAAACATTGATTGCGTGTGTGTTTCAAAGTTTTCTTTGTGATTACTTATATCAGCTCACCAGGTATACTGTTCTGACCGTGGCGCACCTGTTTCCTTTTCAGGATGGCCCCACAATGGCAGCCAGCTAGGGTTCCGAGAGTCGAGCGTGACGACAGCCCACCGAGCGACGAGGCCTCGGTGCAGGGCCCTTTGTCAGCAGTGGCACCGGTGGTAGCACTACCCACCGAGCCCCCGATGCTTCCAGCGCCATCCGCTGACGATGCACGTCGCCTCAGCGCACTGCATGAGTTTCAGCGCCAGCGACCACCCAGGTTTCGCGGGGAGACGGATCCCCAGGCAGCAGAGGACTGGCTGGAGGCAGTGGTACGAGTGTTTAGGCTAGTGAGGACACCAGCAGACCTCATGGTGATCCTCGCTGCGAGCCTACTACACGCAGCAGCAGGACGATGGTGGAGCTTGATGCTCCAGGTGCACGACGAGGCATCTCTACTTTGGACGGACTTTGAGAGCCTCTTCCGCTCGGAGTTCGTCCCAGCCACCCTTCGTGCAGTGCGTATCCAGGAGCTTCTACAGCTGCGGCAGGGCAGCATGACGGTCGCTCAGTACTCGGCGAGATTTACCGATCTCTCGCGCTACTCAACCGACATGGTACGGGACCCATTATTCCGGGCCCGGACCTTCGAGCAGGGTTTGAGACATGAGATCAGGGCATCGCTGATCTCCCTCAGCATACCGACTCAGACAGGAGTACTGGAGCGGGCCCTTCTGATCGAGAGCTTCCTTGCTGAGTCTACACCAGCATAGAGACCCACCGCAGGGCGGCACGTGGCAGAGTCATCTGCAGCAGGCAGTCGGCGGATGACTCAGGGGTCCAGACAGACCAGACCTTCGGGAAGACGACCTCAGGACACTAGCTCAGTAGTGCAGGGCACACAGCGCGGAGCCTGTCTTTCGAGAGGCAGACAGTTCTACTCGTGCGGCGGGTAGGGCCACATGGCTCGTGACTGCCCGACCCGCCGTGCCGAGGAGCAGCAGTCGGTTGAGAGACCACCGAGGCAGAGGCAGAGGGTCGACCGTGGCGGTCCGCAGGGAGGAGGCAGAAGAGGCAGAGGAGCTGGACGAGCAGCCGGTGGTGGGCGACGCTTTGAGGTTCTGCCACCACCACCACCAGGAGGTCCAACCCGACCACAGGGAGCTGGCGGGCAGAGACAGGCATAGCTCCAGGCAGCAGAGGCCTACGACCACGGCGCACCTGAGATGATTCGAGGTACTATCTGTGTCTATTCCACCCTTGCTGCAGTTCTTATAGACACAGGAGCGAGTCACTCTTTCATAGCCACTACCCTTGTTCAGAGCTCGGAGATTCCGACAGAGCCGTTGGCTCGATCCTTACGGCTAGAGACTCCTACGGGAGCAGACTCGACGATTACGCACTGGTGCCGGCAGTGTGAGCTTACTCTAGGAGGCGAGATCTTCGGCTGGGATCTTCTTGTAGCAACGTCGAGGCCTTACGACGTCATCTTGGGCATGGATTGGCTATCTACGGTCCATGCACAGATTGACTGTTTTAGGCGCAAGGTGCGATGTGTACGCACCGACGGGAGCAGGTTCACCTTCACCGGCGAGAAGGGAGCCTTAGCAGCACAGGATGGACTTCCGCGGAGGAGAGGACAGCCCATCACTCATCAGTTGGCTAGCCTTATCCTTGGATCAGTTGACGTACGGAGTCCTGGTTTTCCTGCAGTGGTGGATCAGTTTGCGGACATTTTTCCCGACGATGTTCCAGGGCTACCTCCTCGCAGAGAGGTAGACTTTTATATTGACTTGTACCCCGGGACAGCCCCAATATCCACTCCAGCATATCGGATGGCCCCCGCCGAGCTTCGAGAGCTACGGGTACAGTTGGAGGACTTGCAGGGCAAGGGGTTCATCCGACCCAGTGTTTCACCCTGGGCTTCCCCGATTTTGTTCGCCAAGAAGGCGGACGGGAGCTTGCGACTTTGTGTTGAATATCGTCGCCTGAACCAGGTGACAGTGAGGAACAAGTATCCGCTACCGAGGATTGATGACCTCTTTGATCAGCTTAAGGGAGCACGGTGGTTCTCGAAGATAGACCTCAGGTCAGGCTATCATCAGCTCAGAGTCAGAGACGAGGATGTGCAGAAGACAGCCTTCAGATGTCGGTATGGCCACTATGAGTTCTTAGTTATGCCATTCGGTGTAACCAATGCTCCAGCAGTGTTCATGGATCTCATGAACAGGATCTTTCAGCCATACCTCGATCGGTTTGACGTGGTCTTCATCGACGACATTCTGATTTACTCTACGACAGAGGAGGAGCACGCCTATCACTTGCGAGTTGTACTAGACACACTCCGAGAGCACCAGCTTTATGGTAAGCTCTCGAAGTGCCAGTTCTGGATACGTGAGGTCCACTTCTTGGGACACGTTATCTCTGAGGCGGGAGTTGCAGTGGATCCCGCGAAGATTGAGGCTGTGTTAGCTTGGGAGCCACCCAGGAGCGTGACTGAGGTTTAGAGTTTCTTGGGACTAGCTGGATACTATCAGAGATTCGTGCCAGACTTCTCTAGAGTTGCGGCATCACTCACAGCTTTGAAAAAGAAGGGGAAACCCTTCGTGTGGTCAGACAGATGTCAGCAGAGCTTCCAGGAGCTGAGACAGAGATTGACTAGCGCACCCATCTTGAGGTTGCCCGAGGAGGGAGTAGGGTACGTAGTCTACTGCGATGCATCAGGAACCGGACTCGGATGTGTTCTGATGCAGGAGCGAGCAGTGATCGCCTATGGATCACGTCATTTGAGGCCGCATGAGCAGAACTACGCTACCCATGACCTGGAGTTAGCAGTAGTGGTCTTCGCTCTGAAGACATGGCGACACTATCTGATGGGCGAGCGCTTTACAGACTTTTCTGATCATCAGAGTCTCAGGTATATCTTCTCTCAGAAGGACCTGAACCTGAGACAGCGGCGATGGCTCGAGTTCCTCCAGGACTATGACTTTGAGATAGTCTATACTCCTGGGAAGGGTAACGTAGTAGCCGATGCCCTTAGCAGGAGGACAGGCATTCAGCTACTTGAGGAGGCGACGGAGCAGCTAGCCTCTTTGCAGATATCCTTCATGGATAGAGATGGAGCATCCTTCCTTCAGTCTCTCACAGTCACTCCTCCACTACTGCAGCGAGTCAGGGAGGCACAGCGTGGGGACGCTGACTGTGAGACACGGCGTGCACAGATATCCTCGGGACAGGCACCTGATGGTTTCTCCCTTGGAGCAGAGCACGACATCCTTTTCAGAGGACGTACCATGGTACCAGTCGCTTTGCGAGAGGAAGTGCTGATAGAGTTTCACACTTCTCCTTTGGCGGTACATCCTGGAGTGGCAAAGATGTACCAGGACCTCAGATGACAGCACTGGTGGTCGGGCATGAAGAAGGCTGTAGCAGAGTTCGTTTCTCGATGCCTCACCTGCCAGCAGGTGAAGGCAGAGCATCAGGTACCAGCAGGCTTGGTACAGCCCTTGGAGGTTCCGGAGTGGAAGTGGGACGGCATATCTATGGACTTCGTGACTGGACTTCCACGCACTTCCAGAGGTCACGACTCCATCTGGGTGATTTTTGACCGACTCACCAAGTCGGCACACTTCATACCCATCAGAGAGCAGGGCTCAGTGGAGAGCTTGGGACGTATCTACGTTCAGGAGATTGTGCGGCTCCACGATGTGCCATCATCTATCATCTCCGATCGAGATGCTCGCTTTACTTCCCGGCTTTGGAAGGGGTTACAGGAGGCGTTCGGGAAGCAGCTACGTCTGAGCACAGCCTTTCATCCTCAGACGGATGGTCAGACGGAGAGGACCATTCAGACTCTCGAGGACATGCTCCGCGCATGTGTCCTCGACTTTGGTCGTAGCTGGGAGGACCACCTACCCTTGGTGGAGTTTGCGTACAACAACAGCTACCACTCCACCAACGGGATGGCACCGTACGAGGCATTGTACACCGACCTTGTAGATCTCCTTTTTGCTGGACAAACCCTGGGGAGTCAGCACTTGTGGGACCGGAGATGGTCCAGGCCACGACAGAGAAGGTCCAGGTCATCCAGGAGCGGATGAGGACAGCTCAGAGCCGGCAGAAGTCATATGCTGACAGGAGGCGGAGGCCACTAGAGTTCGAGGATGGCGACCACGTCTTCTTGCGGGTCTCACCTCGACGTGGTATTCAGAGATTTGGCCAAGGCGGCAAGTTATCTCCGCGCTTCATCGGACCCTTCCAGGTCCTCAGCAGGGTTGGCGAGGTGGCTTATCGCCTGGCTCTGCCACCTCAGTTGCACCGATTGCACGACGTCTTCCATGTATCCCAGCTGAGGAGATACGTGCACGACCCGACGCACATCATTGACCATGGGGAGCTTGACGTTGACGATGGGGAGACTTTCACGGAGGTCCCGGTGGAGATAGAGGATCGACAGGAGCGGGTCCTGCTTGGGTGATCGATTCCTCTTGTGCGCATCAGATGGCAGCACGGGAATCTCCAGGAGAGCACATGGGAGCGGGAGGCTCAGATGCGTGCTCAGTACCCTCTTTTGTTTCCCTAGTTTTTGATGTATCTTTACGGGGACGTAAAGCCCTGAGGTGGGAGTAATGTAAAGACCCGTAAATTTCAAGGGAAATTTTTTCTTAATTTTCTTTGGAATTTTACAAGAGCGTGGTTTCTGACGGCACCTGATTCCGAGGCCCGGAGTGCCCGGAATCAATTTCCGAAGTTTGGCTCGGGTACGTTCAGTGAACGAACGAGCGGGATTTCCTAACTTTTGATCCGGTGCTCGGAATTGAAATCCGAGGGCACCGATGAACTCGCAACGCCAATATTCACTTAAGGAGACCTTTTCCGAGGTTGCGTTTATTTCAGGATGAGAGTTAGTTTTTGGGAGATTAGAATAAGTTAAATAAAAATTGTGGATTACATATTTTTATTTAAACTTATTAGTTAACTTCTCTCAAAGGAAGTTAGGGGTGGGACCCACACACACTTAACCTCCCTTGAGAGGATTAAGTGTGGTGGGGCTCACACGAACCCTAAACTTTTCATCTTCTCCCAACTCCCTTAACCCCTCTTTAAATGACATGAGTTATTTAATTTTTGGAGTTATCCTTTTTGAATTTCAAACCTTTGAAATTCATTTGTTAAGTTTATGAATAAATTAAGCTCTTCTCTCTTTTTGTTGGGTTGGAACTCTTTAGCCAACTTGAGAGCTTTTGAGAGCTTTTCCTTTTTCTTCACCTTTGACGAAGAACGCTCAAGCATTGACGAAGAACGCTCAAGCTCCGACGAAGAACGCCGCTCCTCTCTTCTTCGTCTTCCGTGTCAACAAGAGGGAACGCTGCTTCCTCCTCGGACCTTCTTCGTCGGCATACGAAGATTCGCCAACGACGTATCTCTTCGGGCGTATCTCTTCGTCAACGTTTTGACGAACGACTACCGCGATGCCCGACCTCCGCGACGTTGTCTTCCGCGGGACGTTGACAAATCTTCGAACCTATACCCAAGGTAGGGGTTGTTGATTTTTGTTTAATTATTTTATTCTTGCTCGTGGTTCTAGCATGACTAACGTGAGGATATTGAATATTTAAGTTGTGTTTTAACGTGAGGGGGCCGGACCGCATGAACACGGCCGAACCCCCTCCTTCGTTCTTGGTGTTTTATTTTGCGGATGAATCAAGGTGGCGTGGTGCCATCGCACCACGCGGATATTCGCCCAAATCTTTTTACGTGACGTCGTCGCGCCGCGCCATGGAAGAATCATCAAGAACGCGACGCCGCCGCGCCGCGTTGAAGGAAATCAAAGGTGCGGCGGAGGGGCGCGATGTCGTCGCACCGCGCCGGATGACGAACACCGCGGCCGGTTCCGGGCCGCGGCGGAACGAGAAGACCGGCGGCCGGGCCGCCGGCGTCGGAAGCCGAAAAGGGGACTGGATTTTTCCGGTCCCGTTGGAGAAAACCGGCCGGCAGTTGGCCGGCCGGAAGGTCAAAGGCCGGGGGAAATAAATTCCCCCGGCCATCTTTAAAACCCTCCTCATTTAAGAGGAGGGCGGTTTTTTTGAGGGGGGGCAGGAGGCCCCCCGGTTTCTTCAAGCCGGCCCCCACGTGTGGGGGGGCGTTTTTTTTAAAAGGGCGCGGCATAATGTTGCGCCGCCTCTCCAATCAAGCGGGGGCTTGATTCCCCCCGCGCGCTACCTCCGTGCGGCGTCAGGCCGCCGCGCCGCCGCGCCACCGGCCGGCCAGCCGGGTCGGGTCGACCCGGTTCGGACCGACCCAGGGGGGGTCGGGCCGGGTCGGCCCGGACCCGGACCCCCCCGTTTCGAATCATTTTCGGTCTTTTGGCCATAACTTGAGCCACGGACCTCCGATTGACGAACCGTCTGCGGAAACGCGATCCTTGGATCGAGACGGTCGTTTCGGTATATCGCACTCAAGGTTTCGGATTACTTTGAGTTCGGCCGGGTTGGTTCGTTCACGAAACCAACCGGGCCTTCGGAGCGGAAACGCTCATATCTTGAGCTACGGACGTCTGATTGATGTGCCGTCAGCTGTGTTGTGTTCCTCTTAGTGAGACGGATCTTTTGGCATACTCCGCCCGAGGTTTGGACGCAGGTGGAGTACGGTCGGGTTGGTTTGCCTTAAAAACCAACCGGGCCCCGGGGACGAAAATGTCAATAACTCTCAGACCAGGCGTCCGATCGACGCGCCGTCTGTTGCGTTGTGTTCCTGTTGACGATACGGAACTTTTGAATACATCAACTCTGGACTTTGTGACAGTTGATGTATCAGCCTCTCAGCTCGTGGAGCGGACCCTCCGAACGAGCTTGCTGTGTGCGGGAACCCTAGTGCTGGCTGCGACTGTTACTGTGATTACTACTGCTACTACTGCTACTGTGACTGCGACGACGACAGTACAGAGATCCTGTGTGGATTCGACGATGACGACTACAGCACTCAGCGATTCTACGTGGATCAGTGCTACAGGTCTTGTGTGGGCCCGATCCTGTGTGGGTCTTTGCGCTCAGCGGTCCTGTGTGAACCAGCGCCTACAGGTCCTACGTGGGCCCGATCCTGTGTGGGTCTTTTGCGGGGGTTAGTTACCTATCGATCCTTCATGGGTCCGACGACTTAGATGGATCAGAGATCATCTTTATCGTCTTTCGAAGAAGTATACCTGTGTGAGCTGAATCCTATTGCTTTCCTATGTGGATTGTGTTGTGCAATCCTGTGTGGATTACGTGTTGCTTTCCTGTGTGGAATACGTTTACTTTCCTGTGTGGACTGAGTTGTACTTGGGCACGGAGGTTGGTGCGTTTTTAAAATTGATGACTTAGGTATATGTATGGGCATATACCTAAGCAGTGTCGGTTGTTACTTCGTGATTGTACCTTTCTTCGTGGTTTATCCTTTGTGGATTTGAGAGACCTTCAGGGGTCTCGGGGTCCCTACTGAGTAGCTTATACTCACCCCTGCATGGGCTTTGCCCGCACTACGTTGTGTTGGTTGCAGACGACGGACAGCGTTGATCTTAGCTGAGGCTTGCAGAGCAGGACAGTACCTGGAGGTGGACCACTGGGCGGGACGTGCTCAGAGCGGACGGCGGGACCCGTGGAGCAGTGGAGCTATCTGTACCCACCCTTCAGGTGGGATTTCCAGTGGACAGCTCGGTGTAGCGGCTTTTACTTTTCAGTTGTTGTTTTCCCTTTTTAGTTGTACTCTTCTTTTGCTTAGTGTTTACTTTTCGCTTGCTTACTCTGAGGTGTTTGTTTACTTTACAAAGGTAATGCCTTCCCTTTTTACCGGGATTTACGCCTTGGTGCTAGTCGCCAGCCCCTGGCCTATGGAAGGCGGGCTTGGGGTAGTCACGGCACGGACCCCGAGGGCGGGTCGTGACAAGAAAATCATAGGAAGGGCCCTAAGGTTATTCTGAAGTATAGGTTACAATCCTAGTATTTTGGAAATTATCATGAATAACCAGAGATAGAACCTAAAATTTCATAAATTGAAATTTTATTCTTTATTATCTGGTTTCCCTATTATGTTTAGTGTTGCCCAAACTATGCTTATTGGTTTTATTCAATAGATCGAACCTGGAGGAACTGCTTTAATCCTAAATGGGAGGGGAAATTCATTGATTGTCCTCATCAACAAAAGAATGTTATGGGAGTTGTAATTAAAAACATTTTTTCAACGATTTCACAACTTTCTCAACCTATGAATTATGAAGTACTCCGAAATAAAAAATGTAGGGAAAAACATTCCTTTCAGTCCATCATGAGGCAGCATCCACCTTCTTTCAAGGGGTCTTCTGATGCACTAATGGATGAACAATGTATTAGTACCACTGAAAATATATTTTTAATTCTCCAATGTTTAGAACATGGTACATTTATCTTGGTAGTCTATTTTTTAGAAGATGAAGTTGATCAATGGTGGAATATTATCAAGAATATGAGGCAAAGAGATGAAATTGAATCCATGGAATAGGAAAACCTCATGAACTTACTTTTCAATAAGTAATTTCCCTATATTCTTCGAACAATTATCGAGAAGGAGTTCCTTGAACTTATTAAAAATGATTATGAATATGTTGGTACCTACGAAGAATATTTTACAAGACTTTCAAGGTACACTTCTGGAATTATTATCCATCCTGAGAGTAAAATTGATTGATTCATTAGTAGCTAAAACCAAGTCCATAAATAGTATTATCCATAAGAGGCTTCAATAGCTATGAGGAAATCGTTCGATGTGCTCTCAATTTTGAGATATAGATTTTAGTAATCCATAAATAATATGGGTTTGATAAGAAGAGAGAAATGGAATTTAAAGGAAAACTAAATAACACACTAAAAAGAAAATGGGTTTTACCTTCTGCTCAAAGTGTGGGAAAAACATAGAGTAAATCTTCTTAAAAGGGACTAGAAAAATATTTTAGGTGTCGGAGAGAAGGTCACCGAGTAGCTAAATGATGAAGTTATGGGAAAAATATTCTTAATGTTGTAAATAGAGAAAAGGATACACAAAATGTACCTCATACACTTAAATTTTAAAAGTATAAGTAAATGGTTCATTTATCAAATTAATTACCTAATCCAAGGGTTATTGATGATGATTGATGTTAGCAAACTCTTAAGGCAAAAGATAAAGTAAATTCACATGTGATCACTATCTACGATGTGGAGTATGATAATAAAGTGGTAAAAGGTATAATTACCTTCCAATCTAAAGTAGAAAATGTTTTATAAGATTCTGAATCCACCCATTCTTTTATTTATAATGGATTTTCTAAGGGTATCTTCGTATTACCTCAAAAATTATATTTTGAGTTAGTTGTGATAAATCCTAATGGAATAATGATCGCATAAAAAGATTATAATTCTTCTCTAGTTTAAGTTTTTGCGAAAAGTGATTCCTGTAAATTTTTTTATCCTTCCTATAGTGGAATTTTATGTGATTCTTGTCTTGTATTAGATTTATCTATATGAATCTCATATAAATTTCCAATGAAGGGACATAACATTTTATATTCATGACTAATCTATGATCATCTATCATTGAAAGGATGAATATGACCTTCCAGTAGAAATTTCCTACATATTTTGGGTCTTCATTCCTATAAATGAATTTCATATATCTCAAATGGTTAGAGAGAAACTCACAATTAAGAATACTCCCATTATACAATAAATTTTTGATATATTTCGAGAAGAATTTACCGGTATTTTACTGAATAGTGAAGTTTATTTTTCAATATAACCCATACCAAGTGTTATGCCTATTTCAAAGACACCTTATATAATGGACCTAATTGAGTTGTAGGAACTGAAGAAGAAACTCCAAGATAATCTTGATAATGGATTCATATGCCTTATTCCATCACCTTGGGGAGAACTTGTCATGTTTATTAAGACAAAATGTGGATCAATGATACTCTACATTGATTATCAAAAACTTAACAAGATCACTATCAAGAAAAAATATCTTATTCCCTACATTAATGACTTTTTAAACAACTTCACAAATATTAATAATTTTCCAAGATTGATCTCATTTCAGGATATCATCAATTAAGGATCAAGAAATAGGATATACCAAATACAACATTCCATACAGGTTATGGTCACTATGAATTTATAGTGATGCCTTTTAGTTTAACTAATTTCCCTACTATCTTCATGGATCTAATGAATAGAGTACTTAGAGACTATCTTTTCTTGTTTGTGGTGGTATTTATAGATGATATTCTTCTCTATTAGAAGAGAAAATAAGAGCATGAAGATAACTTTAGAATTGTACTGAAGTCCCTGAGAAAGGATATTATTTATGAAATATTAAATAAGTGTGCATTTTTTATTCATAAAGTTTAATTTTTGGGTCACATAATCTCAAGAGATAGTATATTTTTTGATCCAACAAAAATAGAAGTTATGGAATGTTGTCTAAGACCAACAACAGTAACTGATATATGAATTTCTTTTGGTTTGGCTGGATATTATCAGTGTTTTGTGAAAGGATTATCACGAATATCTAATACACTCACCATTTTTACTTGGAAAGGAGTTATTTTCATGTGGATAGAATAATTTGAAGAGAATTTCAATGATATAAAAAAAATGTTAGCCAGTACACCTCTGCTCACACTGCCTTGTAGTGGAGAAATGTTTTTGATTTATAGTGATGAATCCAAGAAGGGGTTTGTTTGAGTTCTAATGTGAAATGATATGGTGATAGCTTATGCCTTAGGAAAATTGAAAATCCATGATAAAAATTAACCAAATCATGATTTGGAGTTAGTTGTGATAATATTTGGACTAAATATATAGAGTAATTATCTTTATGGTTAAAAGTGTGATATTTTTACTTATCATAAAATTTTAAAGTATATTTTTACACAAAAGTAGATGAATATGCATAAAAAATATAGTTTTAGTTGATTAAATATTATTAATTATCAATAAATTACCACCCTAGGAATGCAATCAAGTTGTAAGATTCTTTGAGTTTGAAGGACTATGCTAGTCTATACATGATGAGGGTCACAAAAGATCCAACATTTATGGATTTGTAAAGGAAGGGGAGATATCTTATCTTTCTTAAATGAATTTTCAACCTTATATACAAGTGGATATTAAGGAGGAATTGAAGGAATATGTAGAGCTACAAAATAAGGTGATAAATGTTCTTGAATTCAACCTTGATTGTGATAGAGTAATAAAGTTTAGGAACTGGGTATGTATTCCTCCCATACCAGAATTAAAGAAGGATATTTGGATAAGGTTCGTCGTTCTTCATTCTATATTCATCATAGAAGCACAAATATGTATAGGGACCTGAAATAATGTTTCTGGTGGGATGGAATGAAAAGATATGTTGTCAAATATTCCTCTCAGTGGTTGGTTTTTTATAATGTTAAGGCTGAGAGATATAAGTCTAAGGGTATGCTACAACCATTACCCATACTAGAATGGAAATGGGAAAACATCATTATGGAATTTGTCACCAAACTTCACAAAGCATATAAATTCCATAATGATATATGATTTATAGTTTATTGTCCTATGAAGTAGGTTTACTTCTTTTCTAATAGAGAGGATTTCATTCTTGATCAGCTCGATAGGATGTATATAAATAAAGTAGTAAGATTGGATGGAGTACCACTTTTCATTATATCTGATCAGGATCTGATGTTTACCTCAATGTTTTGGTGAAGTATTCAATAGGTTCTAGATACAGAGTTCTGTTTCAACATGACTTATCATCCTCAGATATAAAATCAGTCTAAGAAGAAAATTCAAACTCTATAAGAAATGTTGAGATATTTCTTTATGGACTTCAAAGGTGATTGGTATCAACACCTACCTTCGGTGCAATTTTCTTACAAAAATATCTTTTACTTCAGTATTCAGATGGCTCCTTCTGAAGACCTCTATGTAAATAAGTGTAGAACTCCAACTTTCTAGGATGAAATAGTGGAATGAAAGCTATTAATACCTGATCTGGTTGATGAAATTGAACAAAAGTTAAAATCTATCCAACAACACACAGATCATCTAAGAGTCAACAAAAAATTTATGATGATAACTGATGAAAAGACTTATAGTTTGAAGTGGGTGACAAGGTGTTTCTATGAATATCACCCTGAAAGAGATTAATGAGATTTGTAAAGAATGGAAAACTGAGCCCTAGGTATATTGGTCCTTTTTAAATTTTGGATCATGTTGGGAAGCTAGCTTACTAATTGGTGCTTCCACTGAATCTCTCTCAATTTCATGGTGTGTTCTCAGTATATACCCTGAGAAAGAACATATCATATCCTTCACATGTACTAAACTCAAAATTCATACCATTGGAGCAAGATATTTCTAATGAAGAATAACCGATAGAGATTCGGAATCGCAACAAAAAAGATCGGCAAAACAAGACCACTCGCACAGTTAAAGTTTTATGGAAGAACCACCAATTTGAGGAAGATACAAGTGAACTTGGGAATGTTATTAGGTAGATTTATCCTCATCTATTTGTATCCAAGTAATGAATTTTGAGTGTAAAATTCAGTTTAAGTGGGGTATAATTTAATACCCGGATGTTTTTATGAAATATTTTCTATAAATAATTTTAATTCTTCAATAGATTGCATTGCATGCAATAGTGAGTTTAAATGAACCATGAGATTACCTTATTATAAAATGTTCATTATAACCAAGTTGTTAATATTTCTAGAATAAATATATCTAACTTATGAAAATTTATGGTGATTTCATTTGCAACCAATTATTTATGAAAAATATAAATCAATTATAAATTTGAGTTTTTTTGTATGAATAAATTGAGTGAATTACTATTAGTAAATGAAATTAACGAAATATATATTTTATATAATTAATAAAATATTTTATACATTCATCTAATAGATATTTTTTCCATTGGGTATGAATAAACCCTATTTTATGTACAAAAACCTATATTTTTCAAAAGGGTGATTCTGCCACCTTTTAATGGAGAACCCTTTTTAAAGTAAAATTTTGACACTTTAATAATTTTTATATTAAAACATAAAAATATTAATTATAATAAGAATATAAATATTTACTTTGGATAAATTATTGATATTTTTTAGATAACTTTCATGTTTTGATGAATAGTAAAACGACAGTAAATTATAATTGAAAAAAACATTTTTCATAGAAATAATTTATAACGTTAAGTTGTATTATTTAATGGTTTTAAAGTATAAATAGAATATATTTTTATCATTAGATACAATTGTGTTCATTGGAATTAATTTTACATTGAATTTAGATGTAAAAACATTTCACTCTTTTGCAATGTTTTAACTTTTAAAACTTGTTCTCTCTTTCCGACAAAGGGATTAAGTTTAAATTAATTAATGAAACTTCTATGTTTTGAATTTTGAAAAATTTATTCCATATTTCAAGTTTTTATGTCAAAATTAAGTAAATATCTTTCTTTTATTTTAGGTAATTTTGGATAGTAACTTTAGTAATTTTTATTAATATGGTAAAAGGGTAAATCAGGTAATTAAGGGTAAAATTGATGCCACAAAATTACGATAACACTTATACTAATATTATTGTATGAGTTTTTTTCAACATAAATTAGCCTTCAGTCAAAATCGTATCCTTTAGAAGCCAATTTTATGATATTGGGAAATTTATTTTATTTTATTTAAAGAAAAGTTAAATATGTCTCACTCACATTTTAATAACTAAATTGTTTTTAATATAAGTTTATATAGAAGATAAATTAATTTATAAATAATAATTAAAAATATAAAAAAAATTATTTATCTTGTCAATTGATTTTTAATTTTTAGGAAATACATAATTACCTTTCAGTTTTATATATTGATGATGAAAAAATTATTTAATTGATAAAATTTTAATAAACTAATTTTTATTAAAATTAAAAGACACAAACACATGACCAAATATTAATTATTTTGTATAAATCTAACATAATCATCCAAGGGTCTATTTTTTGACCATTTGTATCTATATAGGAAAGATGATGACACTTATAGTATTTTATTTAAAGTGGTGTTAAAGTTATCACAGACATGTTTTAATTAATATAACATTTTTAATGTTGGATTTTATAAAATCTATATTAAATTATTAGTATTTTTATGAAATCTAGTGGATTTATGAATTTCATATTATTTTATTTTTAATTTTTATTCAACAAATATGCATATTAAATAATTACACAAAATGGTTGTAGTAATTATTTTATTAAGGGAAATTATAAATAGATATTATAAAGATACATTAAAATAAATATAATTTCAACTAATTATTATGTAAAATTAATTTTCTAGATGACCTTAACTTCTTAGTAATATAATATAATAGTTTATTTCAATTTAACTTGTTATCTTAATATTTTTTTAAATCAATGAACTGAACAGTGTCAAAATTGGCACTATTGATTGTTTATCAAAATAATGTTTCATTAAATTATTTAAAAATCCTAAACATTTTTAAAAATATATAATAATTATCTAATATTCTGTAATGTTTATATTTATTTACTTATAGTCTAATTTACACCAAATAAATAAATATTTCACCCTTTTAATATTGAAATATGTGTTACTCTAGTTAAAAATTAAATAGAATAACTAAGTGTTAATTAAAATGATAAGGATTAAATTGATAGAAAAATATGTATAAATTTTATTGGTTTATTATATTACAACCCTATATCATATAATATTATAAATTGGTATATTTTTTAGGTTTTTGAATGTGTTTTTAGTTTACTAAAAATTAATATTTTTTGGAGTTTCCAAAAATGCCACTCACCTCATTTATATAAGGGAACCTTCTGTCCCATTTCCTCACAACTCATTTACACTTCAAGATATTCTCTCTCCACCTATTTTACATTATAAACTTTTATATTAACATTATAGAGGTTCTTTTATTCTTCAAATACTAACTCTAGTACTTTAAGAGTAGATTTAGAGGGAGCACATCGAAGAATAGGCAATCTCCTCTACCAATTCTGTCAAACTTATTTCTTCTTCTAATTCATATTAATGAATTTTTTCATTATAAAGAAATAAATAAAGTATCAATTATTTATTTGGATTTTGTTATTGTTATTAAAAAACCATATTCAACCTTCTATCCATCCTATGAAAAATGAAATCACCACGCGTGTGTACGTACGGCTTACCGTCTCCACACCGTGGTGTGATCTTTCTTTAACCACCACCTTACTTGGATGGGTATAATGATAGAAATATTAACTATATATTATTATTAGTACATGATATTTATTCTAAAATATTACACACCATTCAATTCAATACCATTAAACAATTATTGGAATGATATCATCGCTCGTGCATACATACAACCTACCGTCTCCACAATGCAATGTGATTCATTCTACATGATATTCATTAAATAATGATTATATAAATAAACTGAATGAATAAATATTATATATATTATAATAATATTATTTTTTATATGCTACAACTATAACCTAAGAATTGGCACAAGAACTTATCCGAAAAAAACATGAGTAAGGAATTAAGAATTTAATGCCTGATGGATGAGTAATAATGTTACTATCAAATGAGTGATAATATAATCATATGTGATAACATAAAAATTATTATGATTCTGGAATAATTCAATGAAATTATTTGAATCATTATATAGGAGGTTCAGATACATACAAAGGATACCATACCTAAGGTAAGGGATAATTTCTCAATCTTATTATTATCCAAAATTGTTTATACATATGTATATATAGGGGAATATTTATCAACCATGTCCATGTTTCCTAAATATTTCTTCCATAATATTATTTCTATCCTTCTATAATTTTTTAAAGTAAAATTTACGCAATTGGTTAATTTTTATTAAATGATATGAAAGGAATATTTTGTCATTTTTTGATATGAGGTACTTTTTGACTTGTCCAACAAAAGTATGATAATAATGTTCTATTTTGACTTATACTGAATAAATATTTTTTACATTTTAATGACATTGTATATCCATGAATCTTACTTTACAATATTTCGAGGTTATTTTAAAATAAAACATTTTCTTTTAAAATTTTGTGAAATTTTGAGAAAAGACAATGTTTTTGAAGAAGAAAGGATATTGTCCTAAATAATTAATTTAAAGTGTTAAATAAGAAAAATTTACATCAAAGATGACATTATTTTATAGGGTTATGTTTCAAGTATACTATAACTATTATTCTTATGATTTTATTATGTTTTTTATAGAATTCTATTTATGAAATCCATTTGTTTTGTATGGATTATGTTATGATGTAATGATTTTTAAGAATCCCATTTTATTCCTTGGGTTATGATAGGGTTTGTGTTTTGTTGGAAAACTTAAGAATAATTTCATTATGATATGGGTAGGACCTACATCTCCCTCGAATTCATTATGTAATGATTTATATATCATGAGATATATAGGTATTGAATGGGAAATGATCTTAGTCCAGCAGTACAGGGCTAGAATGAGGAGAGAGCTCGGTTCTGTAATGGAATTTGTCTGCTATGATGGTCTTGGCAATGAGCCTTGACTAATATGAAATTATTTTATATTCTTATGTGTATGCGACAAAATTTCATGTCTTATGTTAGGACTTTTGAGATTATTTTTATTGATTCTTATGAACTTTTATGATTTAACCCAAGGCATGATATCACGATATTTTATATACAGGATTAGATTTTCAAATGTTATGTTCTTATTTGTTATGATTATGATATGATTTATATCTTTCTTTTTACCCTTACTCAACATCTGAGCTCACCCTTTGTTATGTTTCTTTTCCCTAGGTCATTAATAATGGTATTAAGTAACATATGTCAAAAAGGGGTCTAGTTATGAAGGAATAAGTGAGAAATAATGTATATGTCTTATAAACCAGTTGTTTATGTTTCCTAGTTTCTAAATTCATTGTACCTATACGGTCCTATCATGAAATTGTTATATTTTGTAACGAATATTATTAAATTTTGAAGTAATATCTATCTATGTAATTTATGGGTCACTATAGTTGGTATTAAAGGAAAGGTATATTTATGCTTTGAAAACTAGGATGAGAAAAACATAATAAGGAACCTAAGGTTACTCTAAAGTATAGGTGATAATCCTAGTGTTTCCGAAATGATCATGTATATCCTGGGATAAAAACTAAATTGTCCTAAATTAAAATTTTATTCTTTATTATGTGGTTTATCCATTATGTTTACTATTGCTCACACTATGATTTTGGGTTTTAGTTAATGGTTGGAACCTGGAGGAACTGAGTTAATGCTGAATGTGGCGGGAAATGCAATGATTGTCCTCCTGAGTGACCGAATGTTATGGGATTTAGAATGAAAAACCTTGTTTCTATGATCACACAACTTTATCAATCTATGAATCATGCCAGAATTTCAAATGAATAAAGGAGGGAACAACATTCTATTGAGTCCTTTATGAGGTAGTGTCTAACTTTCTTCAGTGGGCATTCTGATCCAATAATGGATTAATAATAAATTAGTACCACTGAAAATATATTTTCAGTTCTCCAATTTTCATAACATGGTAAAGTCATCTTGGCAGTCTATTATTTGGAAGATGAATTCGACCAATGGTGGAATCTTATCAAGAATATGAGGAAAAGAGATTAAATTTAATCCATGTAACTAGATGAGTTCAAGAACTTATTTTTTAACACGTACTTTCCTCATATTCTTATAAAAAAGATGAAGAAGGATTTCCTTTAACTTAAGAAAAAGGGTTATGAATCTTTTGGTATCTATGAATTAAATTTTACAAGACTTTCCAGGTACCCTTATAGAATTATTATACATCCTAAGAGTAAAATTGATCGATTATTTAGTGGCTTAAAACCAATTCTATGGAGGGAATTATCCATAATCGACTTAAATAGCTACAAGGAAATCATTCAGTGTGCTCTCAAGTTTGATATGGATATTGGAGTAACCCATCAGTCCTATGGGTTTGATAAGAATAGAAAAATGTAATTCAAGGAAAAATCTAAAGAAAAAACTGTATAGAAGATGATTTTTTCCTTATGCTCAAAATGTGGAAAGAAACATGGAGAAAATTGTTTTAAAGGGACTAGAAAATGTTTTTAAGTGTGGGAGAGAAGCTCATCGAGTAGCTGAATGCCGAAGTGATGGGAAAAGATGTCTAATGATGCAAATAGAGAAAAGTATACATAGAACTCACATCCAACACTTAAATGTTAGAAGTGTAAGTAAATGGTGAATTTTTCCAATCAATTCCCTAATCCAATGGTTATTGATGGTTATCAATGTTAGAAAAATATTAAGGCCAAATACAAAGAAAAGTCACATGTGATGCGATGTGGAGTACGATAATGAAGTGGTAAAAGGTACACTTATCATCCACTCAAAATTAGAAAGTGTTTTATTTTATTTTCGATCCATCCACTCTTTTTTATGAAGAATTTTCTAATGTTATCTCTGTATTACCTCAAAAATAATATATTGAGTAAGTTGTGACAACTCCTAATATCATAGTGGTAACATCAAAGGTTTATAATTCTTATCCACTTGAAGTTTGTGGGAAATTAATTCCTTGAAATCTTATGATCCTTCCTATATTTGAATTTTATGTGATTCTTGGAATGTATTGGATTTCTCCATATGATGCTCATATAAATTTCCATGTAAAGGAACTCATATTTCATATTCTGGATCAATCTATGATCATCTATCAATGTAAGGATGAATATGACCTTTTGGTAGAAATTCTATAAATCATATGGGTCTTGATTCTTATAAATGAAGGTTATATATCTCAAATAGTTGGGGAGAAACTCTCAATTAATATTACACCCATTGTGTGAGGATTTTTTGATGTCTTTATGAACTAATTCTTAGGTCTTCCACTGAATTGTAAAGTTGAGTTTTCAATAGAACTCATACCAGGTGTTATAACTATTTCAAAGACACCTTATAGAATGTCCCCAATTGATTTGCATAAATTCAAGAAAAAAATCCCAGAAAATCTTGACAAGGGATTCATACACCCTATTGTGTCACCTTGGGGATCACTTGTTCTATTTTTTAAGAATAAATAAGGATCCATGAGACTCCACATTATTTATATTATACTTAACAAGATCACTATCAAGAAAGAATATCCTCTTCCCCACATTGAAAATTTTTTCAACCAACTATACATAGGTCAATAGTTTTCCCATATTGATCTTAGTTCAAGATATCATCAATTAAGGGTCAAGAATATGGATATACCAAAGAAGATATTTTGTACAAGGAATGGACACTGTGAATTTATAGTGATGCCTTTTGGTCTTACTAATTCCCCAGATATCTTCATAGATCTAATAAATAGAGTCTTTAGAGACTATCTTGATCAGTTTTTGATAGTCTTTATAGACTGTATTCTTGTCTATTTAAAGAGAAATGAACATCATGAATATCACTTGAGAATTGTACTAAATACCCTGAGAATGAAAAATATTTATGAAAAATTTACCAAGTGTGAATTTTCGCTTTGGAAATTTTCATTTTTGGGTCACATAATATCAAGAGAGGGGATATGTGTGGATCTAGAAAAAACAAAATTTGTTGAAAGTTGGTTGATACCAACAATGGTAACTGATATTGGAATTTTTCTTGGTTTGGATGGATATTATTGACATTTCGGGGAATACTATTCATTAATATATAATCCACTCACCTAGTTGACTCAGAAAATGTGTTATGTTTGTGTGGATGGAGGAATGTGTATATAATTTCATAGGGCTAAAAGGATGGATATTCCGTGAACCTATTCTCACACTACCTTGTAGTAAAGAAAGGTTTGTGATCTATAGTGATTTATCCAAGAAGATTCTAGGTTGTGTTCTCATGAAAAATGATATAGCAATAGCTTATTCCATATGACAATTGAAAATCCATGAGAAAAATTACCCAACTCATGATTTGGAGTTAGCTGCGGTAATCCTTGGACTAAATATATGGAGGTATTATATTTATGGAGAGAGGTGTGATATTTATACTCATCATAAAATTTAAGTATCTTTTCACAAAAAAAAGGAGATGAATATGCATCAAATAATATGGTTAGAGTTGATTAAAGATTAAAAATTCTCAATACATTACCACCCTGGGAAAGTGAACAAGGTGGAAGATACTTTGAGTCGAACAGACCTTTCTAGCCTATCCATGATGAGGATCATGAAAGATCCAATATTTATGGATTTTCAAAGGCTGGATCATGAAATTTTAAAGGAAGGAGATAAATCTTATCATTCTCAAATGAGTGTTCAACCTTCTATACAAGTGAAGATTAAGGAGGCACATAAGGAATACATAGAGCTTCAAAATAAGGTGTTAAATGTTCTTGAATTCAACCTCGATTGTGATGGATTAATAAGGGTCAAGAACCAGGTTTTTATTCCTCCAATACAATAATTAAAGAAGTATTTGTTGGATGAGGATCATAGTTCTTCATTCTCTATTCATCCTATAAACACAATGATGTATAGTGCCCTAAAAGAGTATTTCTATAGGGATGGGATGAAAAGATATGTTTCCAAATATCTCTCTCAATGTTTGGTTTTTTAGAAAGTTATGTTTGAGAGATAGAAGTATAAGTGTATGTTACAACCATTATGCATACCAGAATGGAAATGGGAAAACATCACTATATACGTTGTCATTGTAATTCACAAAAAAATATAAATTCTATAATGTTATATGGGTTATATTTTATCACCTTACAAATTAGTAACACTTCATTATTATTAGAGAGGATTTATCTCTTGATCAGTTTTCCAGGATATATTTAAAGGAATTGGTAAGATTGAATGGAGTACCACATTCCATTTTATCTGATTGGGATCCAATATTTTCCTCAAAGTCTTGGAAAAGTCTTAAGTAGGATCTGGATACAAAGTTATGTTTCATCACTACTTATCATCCTCATACATGCATTCAGTCTGAGATAGAAATTCAAACTCTAGAAGATATGTTGAGATCTTTTTCTTTGGACTTCAAAGGTTGTTAGTATCAACACCTACGTTTGGTAGAATTTTATTACAACAATTTCTTTTACTATAGTATTCATATGGATTTTTATGAATACCTCTATGGAATAAAGTGTAGACCTCAAAAATTATGAGATGGATTTGGGGGAAGAAATCTATTAGGACCTGATATTGTTGATGAAATGGTATAAAAGTTTAGATCTATTCAATGGCACATAAGAGTAGCTTAGAGTCGACAAAAAAGTTATACTAAAAACTGATGAAAAGTACTCAAGTTTGAAGTGGGTTAAAAGGTGTTTCTATAAATATCTCCCTAGAAGATTGTAATGAGATTTGGAAAAAAGGGAAAATTGAGCCCTAGGTATATCGGTCCATTTTAAATTATGAATCTTGTTGGTAAGGTAGCTTACCGATTGGTGCTTCCAATGAATCTATCTTAAGTTCGTGATGTGTTCCTTGTATAACTCCAAGTAAAGTACATACCTATCCCTTCACATTTACTAAACTCACAATTCAAATCACTGTAGAAATATCATTATTATTAAGAAAAACCCGATAGAGATTATAGATCCTAGCGAAAAAGTTCTGCGAAACATGACCACTCACTTGGTTAAAGATTTTTGGCAGAACCACCAATTTGAGGAAGTTGTGTGTGAACTTTAGGATGTGATGAGTTAGAGATACCCACATCTATTTATATCCAAGTAACAAATTTTTATGGAGAAATTCAGTTTATGAGGGTTTAATTTAACACCTGAATTTTTTTATGAAATATTTTCTTTAAATAATTTTAATTCTTCAATAGCTTGCATTGCATGAAATCGTGGTTCTAAATGAACCATGATATTCCCTAAGAATAAAATGACCATTATAACCTAGCTTTTAGGTTATTATGAATAAATAAATCTAACTTAGGAAAATGTATAGTGAATTCATTTGCCACCAATTATTTATAAAAAATATAAATCAATTATATATTTGTATTTTTGTATGAATAATTTGAGTGAATTACAATTATTAAATAAAATTAATGAAATATATATATTATATACTTAATAAAATATTTTGTATATTCATCCAATTGATATTTTTTTCATTGGGTATGAATAAACCTTATTTTTTGTATAAAAACCAATATTTTTCAAAAGGGTAATTTTACCACCTTTTAATGTATAACCCTTTATAAAGTAAAAATTTGACAAATTAATAATTTTTATACAACAACATAAAACAATTATTTTTAATAGAAATATAAAAATTTACTTTGGGTTAATTTTTTATATTTTTTTAATAACTTTCATGTTTTGATGAATAGTAAAAAGACATTAAATGTTAATTGAAAACAATTTTTTTCATCGAAATAATTTATATGGTTAAAATGTATTATTGAATATTTTTAGACTGTAAATATAATATATTTATATCATTTAATATAATTTAGGTCATTGGAATTAATTTTACATTGAACTCAGATGTACAAACATTTCAATCTTTTACAATGTTTTAAAATTTAAAACTCGTTTTGTGTTTCCAACAACAGGATTAGTTTTAAATAAATTAGTATAACTTCTGTGTTTTGAATTTTTAAAAACTATTTCAATATTTTGAATTTTTAGTTATAAATTATGTTAATATCATTCTTTTTTTTACGCATTCTGAATAAGAACTTCGGTAATATTTATTAATACGGTAAAACGGTAAATCAGGTAATAACTGGTAAAAATAATGTTATAAAATTAATCTTAAACTTATCCTAATATAATTTTTTGAGTTTTTTTATACCTAAATCATCCTTGGGTTTAAATTTTGTCCTTTTTAAGCCACTTAGATTAGATGAGGACATTTAATTTATTTTATTTAACGAAAAGTTAAATATGTCTCACCCAAATTTTAATAACAAAATCATTTTTAATATAAATTTATATGGAATAAAAATTAGATTATAAATACTCATTTTTATATATAAAATTATTTTATTTATCATGTTAATTTATTTGTCATTTTTAGGAAATAAATAATTACCTTATAGGTTTATATATTGATGATGCAGAAATTATTTAATTGATGAAAAATCAAAAAAAAATTATTATCAAAATTAAAAGACACAAGAACCTAACTAAATGTTTTTGGTTGAGTATATCTCAACCATAATCATATTAGGGTTGATTTATTGACCATTTGGATCCATATGGGAAATATTATGACACTTATAATATTTTATTTAAAGTGATGTTAAAGTTGTCACATTCATGTTTTAATTAATATAACATTTTTAATGTGGGATTTTACAGAAGATGTATTCAATTATAAGTACTATTCTGAAATATATAGGATTTATCTTTATCTTATTATTTTATTTTTAATTTTTATTCAACAAATAATCATATTAAATAATTACACAAAACTATAGTTGTAATTATTTTATTAAGAGAAATATCAAATAAATATTATTAAAATTATTAAAATAATTATAATTTTAAAAAAATAATATGTATAATTAATTTTATATAATACTTTTACCTCTTAATAATATAATAAAATGGTTTATTCTTTGTTAAATTTTTATCATATTTTTTTTAAATCAATGAATTGAATAGTGTCAAAATTAACACTATTGATTGTTTATCAAAATAATGTTTTATTAAATTATTTAAAAATAATAAAACCTTTTTAAAAATATATTATGATTATTATATGGTCTAAAATATTCAAACTCATTTATTTATGGTCTAATTGACATCAAATAAGTAAATATTTTACCCTTTTAATATTGAAATATTTGTTACTCTAGTTAAAAATTAAATAGAATAACTAAGTGTTAATTAAAAATATAAGGATTAAATTGATAGAAAAACTTGTATAAAATTTATTGGTTGATTATATTAAAACATTATATCATATAATCTTATAAACTGGGACATTTGTTAGGTTTTTTGAAGTGGTTTTATTTTATTATAAATTAATATTTTTTGGAATTTCCAAAAGTGCCCATCACCTCAATTATAAAGGGAACCCCCTCCCTCATTTATTCTAAATCTGTTGAGATTTAAAGCTCAGATATACCCAAAAAAATTCCATTATAAATTTTTCTAGTAACATTATACATTTTCTTGTTTTCTTCAAAGACCAACTCTAGTGCTTTAAGAGGAGATTTAGAGGGAGCACATTGAAGAAGATGTAATCTCATCTATCAATTATTTCAAAATTATTTCTTATTATACTTCCTCTTAATCAGTTGTTTAATTATAAATTAATAACTCCAGTATCAGTTATGTACTTATATTTTATTCTGATTATGAAACATCCATATTCAGCCTGTTATCCATCCTAAGAAAAAATTAAATCACCACACGTGTGTGCGTAAGGCTTACCATCTCCACGCCATGGTGTAACCTGTTTTTCACCACCACCTTACTTAGATGGGTATAAAGATGAAAATAATAACTATATATGACTATTATAACATGATATTGATTATGAAATATTATACACTATCCACTTCAATACCATTCAACAATTATGGGAATGATATCATCACTTGTGCATACGTATGGCCTACTATCTCCACGGTGTGATGTGATTCATTCTTCATAATCTTCATTAAATCCTAATTATATAAACAAATTGAATCTATAAATATTATATATATTATACTAATATAATTATTAAATGGTATAACTATAACCTAATAATATGAACAAGAACTTGTCTGAAAAAACATGCGTAAGAAAATAAAGGTAATACCTGATAGACAAGTAATAATGTTACTAAAAAACGGATCATAATATGATCATATATGATATCATAAAAATGACTATGATTATGGAATAATTCAATGACATTATTTAAATCATTATATATGATGTTTTGATATATACAAAGGATACTGGACCTCGGGCAAGGGGTAATTTTGCAATCTCATTATTATCTGAGATTGTATGTATGTAAGTATATATGGGGTTATATTTATCACCCATGTACATGTTTCCTAAATATGTATTCCAAAATAATCTTTCTATCCCTCTAAAAGTTTTTAAAGTAAATTTACCCAATTGGATAATTTTTATAAAACTGTATGAATGGAATGTTTTTTTATTTTTTCTATATGAGGTACTTTTTGACTTATATGAAAATAATACAAGAAGAATGATTCCTTTTCACTTCTATGGAATAATAGGTTTTTACATTTTAATAACACTGTATTTCCATGAAGATTCCTTTACAATATTTCAAGGTTATTTTCAAAGAATTTATTTTCATTTAAAATTGTGAGTCATTTTGAGAAAAGAAAACGTTTTTGAATAAAAAGGATATTTACCTCAAGAATTAATTTCAAGTGTTCAATAAAAATTATTATTCTATCTAAGATCATATTATTTAATAGTTTTATGTTTCAATTATACTATCCCTGTTGTTTTTATTATTTTATTATGTTTTTTATGTAATTTTATTTATAAAGTCTATTTGTTTTACATGGATTATTTTATAGTGAAATCATTTTTAAGAAACCCATTTTTTTCCTTGGGTTATGCTTTAATTTATGTTTTTGTGACACATGTAAGAATAATTTTATTATGTGATGGGTATGACCTATATCTCCCCCCAATTAATAGGGTAAATATTTATATCTCATGAGATAGATAGGGCTGGAATGGGAAATGATCTCAATTTAGTAATATAGGGATGGAACGAGGAGTTTGCTCAGTTCAGTAATGTATTTTCCCACTATTATGGTCTTGGAAATGAGACTTGACTAATATTGAATGATTTTATATGATTATTTGTATTCCAAAAAAATCATGTCTTATGTAATTACTTTTGGGATTACATTCATTGATTCTTATGTAATTTTAATATTTATCCCATGGAATGATATCACGATCTTTCATATGTAGGATAATATTTTCAAATTTTATGTAATTATGCATTATGATTATCATATTATTGATATCTCTATGTTTACACTCACTGAGCATATGAGCTCTCCCTTTCTTGGTTTTATTTTCCCCACGTAATTAATAAGTGTATTAAGTAAGATATGTAGAAAAGGGGTATAGTTATTAAGGAATAAGTGGGAGACAATATAGATGTCTTATGAACCAGTTGTTTAGGTTTCCTAGTTTTAAGGACACTATACATATACGGTCCTATCGTGAATTTGTGATATTTTTTAATGAATACTCTTCAATTTTTAAGTAATATCTATGTATGTAAAGAATGGGTCACTATGGGTACCACATGGCTATTCTCTGCCACCCAAGGCTGTAACGCCCCGGCCCCAGCTACCCAGAGTCGGTGCATTACTTCGTAACATTGGCATGATCACAAAAGATCAAGTCTCGAAAGACCGATTAGTTTAGTAGCCTTGGAAACACTAGATACATTCGTAAACGTTACATTACATCATAAAGTGAAAAACTACAATAACAAAGTCTCCATAGTCCACACTCATATCCTCTTCTGACTATCCCTGCAGGTCATTCATAAAATACTTCTTCACATCCTGGAAAATATTAAAACATTGAAAGGGGTGAGCTCAGATGCTCAGTAAGGATAACAATAATGCGGAAGCTTTCATAAATGAACATTAATATTTAAGGCAATGTATAACTAAAACAAAAGCCTTTTAAACATGAACTTCAACATAATATGGAAAAAGTAAAAGGAGATAATGCCATTTACTTCTTCACATGGATATTCTACTGGTCGAATAATCACATGCAATATCAATAACCACTTTCATAATGATGGAATGTATAATGCCGGACATTCTGAAACATTTTGTCAAGGCCTCGTCCAAGACGTCTAAAATGATTAAGGCCTCGGCCAAAACCATAAATCAAATTGGGAAAGGGCCTCGGCCAATTCCACGTCTAGTTGTCTCATGAGACCTACCGATGCATCGAGGAGCTATAGCGGGCTCCACCCGTCACATATTAAGTCCAATACATTCCTCATATGAATAGGTTTAAACATATCATAAACCATAACATAATCGTATCACATAAAACATGCATAAAGGAAACATAACATTTCCACATTTCAATCACAAGATATCAATACAACACATTGATATAATAAAAACGCTTTCAAAACCATTTTCAATACCAAAATAAAAGAATGTTAAAACTTTGTATTTATTTTTCATTAAAAAAGAAAATGATGGCTTGTAGAGGAAGCCGAAACTCAAATAATGGTCACGGTGGCGGAGAAGTCGTTGTCGCCGCATAAGTACGGAAAGAAAAACATTCCCTTTTGTCGTTTAGCAAAACTCTTCGTATAAAAAAGATTCCTTTTGAATAAACGTAAAAGTCAAAGGGGTTTATACATCGTATAAAAGAAGGTTGTGTATAAAACCAAATATGCCTCAATGAAAGGAGATTGAGACGAAGTCCTTAAAAAGATCATTTTTAAAATAAAATAGATCTATTATGTGTATTCACTATAGGTACACATAAAGAAAGTAAAAATACAAAATAGGACATAATAACATCATGACATAATTTGAAAGTAGGAGATTAACCCAAAGAATGGAACTTGGGTTAAGAAATTCCCTTACAAAGAGCATTTTTAAAATAAAATAGATCTATTATGTGTATTCACTACAAGTACACATAAATAATGTACAAATACAGGATATGACATAATAATATCATGACATAATTTGAAAGTAGGAGATTAACCCAAAGAATGGAAATTGGGTTAAGAAGTTCCCTTACCTTGTGTCCGACTTGACTCAACCGTTCTTTAACCTCCTGAATAATAAACTAGAGTTAATATATACCTTATTAAGAACCATTTTTAATTTCATTATCCTTATTATATCACTTATTACAAGGATATGAACATTATGTAATTATTAAAGTTAATAACGGTCGTTTTGTCGATCTTTGGTACTTGAGTCAACAATAAGCTTCTTATAATTACAAGTTGTTTATGTGGTGAAATATCCATTATATCCAGAATTATATTCATGATTTAGATGTCATATATATCTTATATATCCAGTATATACATTCATTTATAATATTACGTAACATTTAGAGGTAAGAAATGAAATGCACCGTTCATGGAGACGGTAAGCCGTACGTACGCATGAACGCTACTTTCATTTGAATTTCATATTTAATGGAACTAAATCATAATGATATAAATGTATAATATAATTCCAGTATAATATAGTGTATAATACCATTTACTCCATCCTTTATACATCCCACATATGGCATTAACGATTCAAATCACTTTGAGGGGGCGGTAGTCCGGACTTCCTAAAATGAAGATATCGCGTATACCCATAATGGAAGCCATAAAGGTAAGACACAAATGAAAAATAAATAAGAATAAGTAAAACATAAACACATTATATATCATATATAAATATAGTGACATCTTAATGGCCACCTTTGAAGGTGTTATATGAGTGTTGAACAATCATCGTTTCGTGAGGCAGAAATTCTCCATCCACAGAAACCGTATGTTCATTAACCATTAGATGTAGGTGTGTGTAAGTGTAGCTCAAATAATTCTTATAACAACATCCTAGTATATTGAGGATACTGGTGTTGTTACAAAATAAATGAATAAAAAGAGTTTAGGGGGTTGGAGAAGAAAAATAAAACAAAACAAAATTAGAGAAGACATTACCTCAAAACCGGGTAACTCTTTTTGATTTGAGCCAAAGGCTTCCTTGGGAAGAATTCTGCCCAAAGTGAGGCTTATAGGAGTAAGGGAGGGAAGTGGAGAGAGTATTGTGGCAGAGGTTGGCCGAGCCAAATGGCTTGAAAGTGTAAATGAGGTGGGAGAGGTGGGGGCCTTTTATAAGTGGAGAGGATGGGCTCTTTTGGAAAGATTGAAATGTTACATTATTACACAATGATTTTCGGATTCTAAAGGTCCCACACTTATATAATTCGAGGCTAAGGTGATAAGGGTTCGAAATATCCTCATCCAATTGGCTTTGGACAAGTGTAAGCCTTGTAGTTTACATTATCTTTTCATTTTATTAAAATCGTTAAATAATGAGGTCATCGCTGCATCATAATGATGTCATAAATAATTTAATTTATTTAATGTCTAAAAATTATAAAAAAATACTATGATGTAGGAAATCTTTTTAGCTTTCTAATGAATATTTATAGTCAAAATTTGGACTTGTTTAACCCCACTTAAAAACGGTTTTAGTAAAACAACTCATGTTTGTGTCAATTTAATTTTAACACTAAATAAATATATATTAATGTCATTTTCCAACTAAAGTGGCTCCATGGGGTCCCAAAGTTGACCCATGGGTTGTCTTGGTCGGCCATGACTCATCCAATAGGAGTAAGACAAGTGTCAATCTCATATCATATTATTAAAACATTGTTTTTACCTTAAACTACACTAATTACCTCTAATCGCGATTAAGAACTTAAAAGTTACTATTCACTAAAAAATTATTTTAATCTCATTGAACCACATTTTACTTCTTAATGACAACCATGTATGTCGGATTTTTGAAAATCAAATCACAGAAGTTGTAATATTTCATTTTAACGAAAAAAATCAGTTTTTAACAACCACTTAGTGGTTTCACTATTCATCAAAAATTGAAGTTTTTCAGAATAAGGCCAAAATTTCACCCTAAGCTATAATTGATATTCCGAATTCAAAAATGATGTCTATTTTACAAAATTCCAAACATATAAGTTGCATTAATTAATTTTATAATTAATTCCCGCTGTTACGACAAGTAGCGTGTTTTTAAGAAACAATTTATATCAAAAGATTGGCAATTGTTTATGTCCAATTTCAATGTTAAATTAATTATAATGACCACCATTGGATAAAATGGTAAAAATATATTCTAATTATACCTTAAAACCACTAAATAGTATAACTTATCACTATAAATTATTTTGATTAAAAAAGTTGTTTTAAGTATTTTTCACTATTCATAAAAATTTGGAAGTTCTCGGAAAATTACAAAAAATTCAACATAGGCTAATTTCAATATTAGGAATACAAAAACGAAGTCCATTTTGAAATTTAAAATTTCTATAAATTTAAAAGGTGGTTATTACTATTCATAACGGCTACTTTGATTAGTTGCGGTGTGTTAGAACTCGAACTTGCGTACAATGCAAGCTATTGCATTATTGAAAGAGAGGTGTATCGTGGAAGCTCGGGGTGTTACATTATCCCCTCCTTCAATAAATTGCGTCCTCGCAATTTGAAATTTTTTTCTTTGAAAATAAAAGGTTGAAAAGAGAAAATACCTTTGTGGAAAACCCACATCGGAAATAAGATTAATAAAATTTAGCCTTAATAAGAGGTAAATGGAAATAAGAAAGTCATCACCAAATTATGATCTCGATAAGGAGAACATTGGTGGAAATTAGAGACATATAATTGGAGGAAAAATGTAAATATTTGTAGGGAGTGATTGAGGTCATCAATCACAATCAACTGTCAAATTGAGGGCCTCAAAGCCTTCAATCTATGTTGATTTAAAATATCATCAGTTCAACAAGACATAAGGTATTAGGATAACACATTTTTCGTTTTAATATCCCTTTACTAAAGTTTAAGAATTAATTTATTCATTGAATAAGAGATAGGTATATATATTTTTATGCTTGACAATTAGAGTTTCAACCTTCAACTCATCTTTCACTCAAAAAGATAATAGAACTCAAAAATATTATACTTATCCTAATTGTATAAGGTTCCAAATGTTAACACATACCATTTAGATTAGTAAAATTATTTTGTAATAACTGGGGACTTCCTGTAGGCTAGTGGTAGGAAATAAAGGCCTATCGCACTATGATTGTGGGTTCGATTCCTGCAGCTTTGTCCGACGCGACGGGTTATGCCCCACCCTGCAGGTTGTCCTTTTCTTAAAACTATAGTATCATAATATTCCAAAAATAATCTTCATAAATTTTTTTTAACCTTAAACAATACTATCCAAAGATCAAATTAATCCACTCCAACCTTTATAGTTATCCAAAATACCTCTGTCCAGACTTTCTCTAAAAGGTCTCTTAATTCCAAAATCAATTTATCAGATTCCCCAAACAAAGTAAAGTTTCTCTTATTGTCACATACTAAAAATATAATTACCTTTATCATATTAAAACCTTACTGAAATCAACAAGTACTGCAGTACAGTCCTTATATATATATATCACATTATTCTAATAACCAAAATATAATCCATGAGTCCAAAATCACCAATACATTAGTTATTCTGCTTCAACTATAGTAACAGCATAAGATTGTCCTTGATCCCTTGGCCTTTTCTGAGGTAAGTTTCCCTGACGCTTAGGACATTCATTTGCATAATGACCCATTTCTCTACAATTTTAGCATTCAACTTTGACAGCCTCTTTCTTTCCCTTGCAATCACGAGCCTGGTGACCCTTTTCTCAACATTTATAACAAACTCCCATTCCTTTTAGGCAAGTACCAGGGTGATTCTTCCCACAATTATCACATAATGGAAAATCCTTCTTTCCCTTTTTCCCTTTATCTGTCTCTTGTTCCACCGTTCTCTTCTTCTCTTGCTTTACTTTGTTGTCATAAGACTTAGAGAATTCCTTTTCTGTCTTGATAGCACACGAGACAATATCTTCGTATGATGAGAAGGATTGTGATACTAAAGCTCGACGGAGAAATGGTTTTAACCCATCAAAGAAATGATCAATCTTACTCCTTGGGTTACGTATATAATCGACAGCATGCCTCGCTAACCTTGTAAAATTAGCCTCATACTTTGCGACATTCTCATCCTCCTTCTGCCTCAAACTCAGAAATTGCCTTTCCATATCTGCTCGATGGTCACGAGGAAAATATTTTTCTAAGAAAAGCTCTTTGAACTCCCTCCATTCCATATTCGATACGTTATCATCTTCCTTTGTGTTTTGAATCAGCGACCACCACTGATCGGCATCTCCAGTGAGGCGGTAAACTGCCATGACAACCTTCTCCCTTTCACTACTCCCAAAGGCATGGAATATTTTCTCTAAGGAATTTATCCATTGCTCAGCTACTGTAGGATTTGTACTCCCATTGAAGGTTGGTGGTTGTTGCCTCATGAAGCGGTCTAACATTGATCCTCCACGTTGCGGATCAGGGTGCTCCATACGAGTAAGGTTATTATTCATAACCTGCGTGAGTTGTCCCAGTACGGTGAGAAGCTGATCGGCACCAGTTGTATCACTAGCTCCACCATAATTATCCTGAGTAGGAGGGCAATCCCTACACGGAGTGCGTGCATTGATACGGTTTCCATTCCTTCCACTAGGCGCCATTTCTAAATAATGGCATAAACTAGATTAGTTCATGAATCAAAATACATAATTCCATACTTGTAAAACACTTAACATAAATTGAACTAATTATGGATATAATCCATAATTATAAAAATGTTTTCTTTGAGGAAGTATATACTCGTAACCCTAAATGAGAATTATCCTAAGCATATCCCCCGGGAGTGTCGTAACCAAGAGTGCATCAAGGCCCGTTGTCGTGCACCAGTTCCCGTTCGAGTCTAGATCAAGCGGTGTTTTTGGGTTTTACCCCTAGGTACATCTGTGCAAGAGCCGCCTCTACCTGCTCGTATCCAGACAGGGATGTATTGCTTGGAAAACTCACAACATCTCTACAATACCAAAATTCTAGGAAGTTCTTCTATACTAATCCTCAAAGTCTGTCTTCGGGATATGTTCTCTAATCAGAGTTTATCTAAATCTAGCTTCCAAGGTTAGTACTAAACCGCCTCTGATACCAACTGTAACGCCCCGACCCCAGCTACCCAGAGTCGGTGCATTACTTCGTAACATTGGCATGATCACAAAAGATCAAGTCTCGAAAGACCGATTAGTTTAGTAGCCTTGGAAACACTAGATACATTCGTAAACGTTACATTACATCATAAAGTGAAAAACTACAGTAACAAAGTCTCCATAGTCCACACTCATATCCTCTTCTGACTATCCCTGCAGGTCATTCATAAAATACTTCTTCACATCCTGGAAAATATTAAAACATTGAAAGGGGTGAGCTCAGATGCTCAGTAAGGATAACAATAATGCGGAAGCTTTCATAAATGAACATTAATATTTAAGGCAATGTATAACTAAAACAAAAGCCTTTTAAACATGAACTTCAACATAATATGGCAAAAGTAAAATGAGATAATGCCATTTACTTCTTCACATGGATATTCTACTGGTCGAATAATCACATGCAATATCAATAACCACTTTCATAATGATGGAATGTATAATGTCGGACATTCTGAAACATTTTGTCAAGGCCTCGGCCAAGACGTCTAAAATGATTAAGGCCTCGTCCAAAACCATAAATCAAATTGGGAAAGGGCCTCGGCCAATTCCACGTCTAGTTGTCTCATGAGACCTACCGATGCATCGAGGAGCTATAGCGGGCTCCACCCGTCACATATTAAGTCCAATACATTCCTCATATGAATAGGTTTAAACATATCATAAACCATAACATAATCGTATCACATAAAACATGCATAAAGGAAACATAACATTTCCACATTTCAATCACAAGATATCAATACAACACATTGATATAATAAAAACGCTTTCAAAACCATTTTCAATACCAAAATAAAAGAATGTTAAAACTTTGTATTTATTTTTCATTAAAAAAGAAAATGATGGCTTGTAGAGGAAGCCGAAACTCAAATAATGTTCACGGCGGCGGAGAAGTCGTTGTCGCCGCATAAGTACGGAAAGAAAAACATTCCCTTTTGTCATTTAGCAAAACGCTTCATATAAAAAAGATTCCTTTTGAATAAACGTAAAAGTCAAAGGGGTTTATACATCGTATAAAAGAAGGTTTTGTATAAAACCAAATATGCCTCAATGAAAGGAGATTGAGACGAAGTCCTTAAAAAGATCATTTTTAAAATAAAATAGATCTATTATGTGTATTCACTATAGGTACACATAAAGAAAGTAAAAATACAAAATAGGACATAATAACATCATGACATAATTTGAAAGTAGGAGATTAACCCAAAGAATGGAAGTTGGGTTAAGAAATTCCCTTACAAAGAGCATTTTTAAAATAAAATAGATCTATTATGTGTATTCACTACAAGTACACATAAATAATGTACAAATACAGGATATGACATAATAATATCATGACATAATTTGAAAGTATGAGATTAACCCAAAGAATGGAAATTGGGTTAAGAAGTTCCCTTACCTTGTGTCCGACTTGACTCAACCGTTCTTTAACCTCCTGAATAATAAACTAGAGTTAATATATTCCTTATTAAGAACCATTTTTAATTTCATTATCCTTATTATATCACTTATTACAATGATATGAACATTATGTAATTATTTAAGTTAATAACGGTCGTTTTGTCGATCTTTGGTACTTGAGTCAACAATAAGCTTCTTATAATTACAAGTTGTTTATGTGGTGAAATATCCATTATATCCAGAATTATATTCATGATTTAGATGTCATATATATCTTATATATCCAGTATATACATTCATTTATAATATTACGTAACATTTAGAGGTAAGAAATGAAATGCACCGTTCATGGAGACGGTAAGCCGTACGTACGCATGAACGCTACTTTCATTTGAATTTCATATTTAATGGAACTAAATAATAATGATATAAATGTATAATATAATTCCAGTATAATATAGTGTATAATACCATTTACTCCATCCTTTATACATCCCACATATGGCATTAATGATTCAAATCACTTTGAGGGGGCGGTAGTCCGCACTTCCTAAAATGAAGATATCGCGTATACCCATAATGGAAGCCATAAAGGTAAGACACAAATGAAAAATAAAGAAGCATAAGTAAAACATAAACACATTATATATCATATATAAATATAGTGACATCTTAATGGCCACCTTTGAAGGTGTTATATGAGTGTTGAACAATCATCGTTTCGTGAGGCAGAAATTCTCCATCCACAGAAACCGTATGTTCATTAACCATTAGATGTAGGTGTGTGTAAGTGTAGCTCGAATAATTCTTATAACAACATCCTAGTATATTGAGTATACTGGTGTTGTTACAAAATAAATGAATAAAAAGAGTTTAGGGTGTTGGAGAAGAAAAATAAAACAAAACAAAATTAGAGAAGACATTACCTCAAAACCGGGTAACTCTTTTTGATTTGAGCCAAAGGCTTCCTTGGGAAGAATTCTGCCCAAAGTGAGGCTTCTAGGAGTAAGGGAGGGAAGTGGAGAGAGTATTGTGGCAGAGTTTGGCCGAGCCAAATGGCTTGAAAGTGTAAATGAGGTGGGAGAGGTGGGGGCCTTTTATAAGTGGAGAGGAGGGGCTCTTTTGGAAAGATTGAAATGTTACATTATTACACAATGCTTTTCGGATTCTAAAGGTCCCACACTTATATAATTCGAGGCTAAGGTGATAAGGGTTCGAAATATCCTCATCCAATTGGCTTTGTACAAGTGTAAGCCTTGTATTTTACATTATCTTTTCATTTTATTAAAATCGTTAAATAATGAGGTCATCGCTGCATCATAATGATGTCATAAATAATTTAATTTATTTAATGTCTAAAAATTATAAAAAAATACTATGATGTAGTAAATCTTTTTAGCTTTCTAATGAATATTTATAGTCAAAATTTGGACTTGTGTAACCCCACTTAAAAACTATTTTAGTAAAACAACTCATGTTTGTGTCAATTTAATTTTAACACTAAATAAATATATATTAATGTCATTTTCCAACTAAAGTGGCTCCATGGGGTCCCAAATTTGACCCATGGGTTTTCTTGGTCGGCCATGACTCATCCAATAGGAGTAAGACAAGTGTCAAGCTCATATCATATTATTAAAACATTGTTTTTACCTTAAACTACACTAATTACCTCTAATCGCGATTAAGAACTTAAAAGTTACTATTCACTAAAAAATTATTTTAATCTCATTGAACCACATTTTACTTCTTAATGACAACCATGTATGTTGGATTTTTGAAAATCAAATCACAGAAGTTGTAATATTTCATTTTAACGAAAAAAATCAGTTTTTAACAACCACTTAGTGGTTTCACTATTCATCAAAAATTGAAGTTTTTCAGAATAAGGCCAAAATTTCACCCTAAGCTATAATTGATATTCCGAATTCAAAAATGATGTCTATTTTACAAAATTCCAAACATATAAGTTGCATTAATTAATTTTATAATTAATTCCCGCTGTTACGACAAGTAGCGTGTTTTTAAGAAACAATTTATATCAAAAGATTGGCAATTGTTTATGTCCAATTTAAATGTTAAATTAATTATAATGACCACCATTGGATAAAATGGTAAAAATATATTCTAATTATACCTTAAAACCACTAAATAGTATAACTTATCACTATAAATTATTTTTATTAAAAAAGTTGTTTTAAGTATTTTTCACTATTCATAAAAATTTGGAAGTTCTCGGAAAATTACAAAAAATTCAACATAGGCTAATTTCAATATTAGGAATACAAAAACGAAGTCCATTTTGAAATTTAAAATTTCTATAAATTTAAAAGGTGGTTATTACTATTCATAACGGCTACTTTGATTAGTTGCGGTGTGTTAGAACTCGAACTTGCGTACAATGCAAGCTATTGCATTATTGAAAGAGAGGCGTATCGTGGAAGCTCGGGGTGTTACAAAGGCTTTCCCATGTTCTCCTGGTCATACATGTGTTCATCAAGTCAAGCCCATGTTCATGGCCATATACCTGGCCAAGCATGGGTATCAGCTCATGCCTGTGTACTCCCAGAGTACATGGTGTGTCATCCAATATAGGGTCCTATCCATTTTCATATGGAACATGGATTATCCACTCAGGGAGGGTCAACCGGTTGGTGGGAACATCCACATAGTATATTGTCCTAATCACCCTAAAACCTTATCCATCTTGGTTGGGTGTTGTGACATGATGTGTGTTCTCAGATTACACACTATGTAGTCAATGTTTTCATAAAAACACAAGTTATACATGTGGATATCTATATCTGACCTCCCTAACATTATTTCCTCTATTTGACCACAAAAAATTGGTTGGATTAAACTCCAGATGTCATTTCTCAACCTCCAGTGGTCAAAAAACAGATTTTGTTCATTCAAAAAAATCTTGCACACCACCCAACATGCGTCCCATCATCTGCCACATGATCTCGTCACTTCTCTAGATCCTAGATCCATGGATAATCACCCATAAGTTATGATATGTCCTAATACATATTCAATTTTCCAATTCATTCATCGTACGCACAACTGATGTGAATTTTGGGGTTCGATCATGCTCGAACTAGACCATGAAAAGTCAAAATGTGATCCCATAGGTCAATAGTGAAGAGCACAAATAACTTATGTGGATGAATCACATAATCAAAGTGAATTTATTATTGGATAAGTGTTCATTTCCATCAATAATAATCAAGGATTTCCATGTCTGATAACTTTTGAAACACGAATAATAATATTGAATTAATGATATAATATACAATATGACTCATGTAAAAGATCATGTAAACTGTAAAAAAATAGCATATTAAATACATGCCCAAACATTTAATCAAAGGTGGAAATCGAAATTTATGAGTCCTAACTTGATTATGGATTTATTTTTCAGGAATAACACATTCTCAAGTGATGGAGAAGACACACTTCATTCATTTACTCTTGATCTACCTCGATCTAATCATTATTATTCATCCAATAGAAATCTACCAATGAATAACTATCTTCTCATCCTCTTATATCTACAAAGGATTACACAGATAAGCCTTGAAAAATCTTCATAATGAAATATTTATAGAGGGTGGATTAGTATAGGTTTATTAACTAAATTAGTTAATTTAATAAATTAATTCACTTAATGCACCCACCAATGACTGCCTCATCCAAATGTGCGACGCTAACTAAACTTAGGTCGTGCCTAGGGTGAACCCCAACTTCTATATTCAACATGGTCTTATGTTTCCTATTCAAGTCTCCAATCATGAGATATTCCTTTTTTTAAACCCCTTAAGAACATAATATTAATTTATTTAACATTTTATAATATGAATTTTGGGTTCACTGGGCCTCTAAATCTCACACTGACTTAGCAATTGTATTAAAAAATATTCCTTAAAATATTTCAAAGTTGTAGAAGTTAAGAAAAAGGGTCACTACATTATTCCTCCATCATGTCTTTTCATCCTCAAAAGGCACAATCTAAACAAAAATGTGGGGATACTGAGCATGAATATAGCTCTCTGAGCCCTATGAACCCTCCAATATTCTCTTGTGCTTCCATATCACATGAAAAATAGAAATATTTCATCCTCAAAATATCTGCTCTAGTCGATCCTTGATCACTATTGGGTGCTCTATGAAGGCGGCACCATCCTCAATGTCTGTCTCTTCCGAGTAATTTTCATGTATAAAATCTTATACATATCATTTCAGTTATAATACACGGAATATTTCATGCTCTTGATCCAACTATGAGGGTATGTTTATGAGGTAATAAAACTATAAAACCCTCCATAAGATCTCCAACGACCCAATAAACCATAGGTATAACATTCCTCCTAACCAAACCTCCACAACCCTCACTATGGGAAGACTCTCAGGAAAACACGGTCTCCCTGATCGAAATCTAAGATCCTACAATGTCAATCTGTATAATTTTTTTATTGGATATGGTCTATCCTAATCCTCTCATGGATCACCTAGACCTTCTCTGACATCGCCTACACTATCTATGGCCCAACAAGAGATGTTTCTTCAATACTAGTCCATCATAAGGGTGACATAAAAGCTCTCCCATATAGGGAATCAAAAGGATCCATACAGATCATATAGTGATAGTTTTTATTATAAGAAATATCTTATAATAGAAAGTTATCCTCCTGTATTTAGTTAAAGACCAAAACACAATATCTCATCATATCCTACAACACCTGGATGGTGTGTGTGGTCTGCTATCCATCTAGGGGTGTAATTTCATACTCATCCTTAACTAGGTTTATAATTTCTCCTATATGGTTCTCCACGATAATGATATGAATTTTGGATCATGGTTAGAGACAATTTTCTAGGGTACCCCATGTGGTTAGATAATCTCACACTTCTACAACTATCCCATACTCTTTATTGTACCCTTCTCCCTAATGGAAAATAAGTGCACTAACTTCATGAGTCAATCAACAATCACCCAGATACCATCGTGTTACCTCAATTTCTACAAAATACCTATCATAAATTCTGTGGATTTTTAATCCCATTTCCAATATGATATCTTATGATCTTGTCTAAAACCTTTTGGAACCTGGTGCTCATCCTTCACCTTCTTACATGTGAGACGCCATGAAATAAACTATTCCATGTTTTTCCTCATTCCAACCCATTAAAACTATTGAAAAATGTCCTTGTACATCTTTTCCACTCCATGATGTACATCTAAATGAGAAATTTGAAACTCCCTTTTAACCTCCTCTCACATCTTAACTGGAACCATCATTCATCCCTAAAAAAGAAGGATGTGCTCCCATCCTTCAGAAAATCCATCCAATGAATCTCATAAAGATATTTGATAATGAGAAACCTCACAGTTGTTATATCCCAACTAATCCTTCCTCATACACTAGATAAACAGAGTAGTCAACACCATCAAATGAAGATATGTTTCACCCCTCTCTTCCAAAAGGGTCATCTATAAATAAATCAACTAATAATACACATTTTTTCACCAAAAAAGAATAGGACTTTCTACTAAGGGCATCTAGAACCACATTTCCCTACCCATGAGTAAATAAAATATACAATTCATAGTCCTATAGGAACTCAAAACAGTGCCTCTTTCTCAGTTTCAAATCACTCTGCATGAAAATATACCTTAGACTCTGATGGTCTAAGTAAACAAAAAAGAACTCTCTTGGTAGATAGAGCCTCCACATATTTAGAGTGAAGACTACCACTTTTTAATCCATGTCATATTTCATGTAGTTATAATCATGAAGTATTAATAGCCTCAACCCATATGTGTTCCCTTAATGTATTTGGTTCAATGAAAATCTATGCCCAACTCTAGAGGCATCATAATACACTGAAAATTCCATACCCTCCTCTAGTAGTCTCAACATAGGAGCATTGGACAACCACAACCTCAACTACTTGAATTCTCTATGATACTTCTATGTCCATGTAAGTGGATTCCCTTTCCATATTAGGGTAGTCAAATGGGATAAAATCCTAGAGAAGACTTCCACGAAACTCTTTTAGTACCCAACCAATAAATGGAAACTGTGTACCTCAAACATGCTCTGGGATGGATCCGAATTAAGCACTGCATCTATATTCACCAATTCCACAAAAAATCATTATTTGAGATGAAATTATTTAAGATTTAAACATTAAAGATCCACAACTAGAACTTAGAGAGCTTAGCATAAAGGTGATTCTCATAGAGTAAGTCTAGTACCATCCTTAGATACTCAATATGATCCAACTATGACCCAAAGTAAATGTGTATTTCATCAATGAAGACAACCACAATTTAGTCCATGTATGGATGAAAAATCCAATTCATCAAATCCATAAACACTATGGGTAATTCTTCACACTAAAAGGCATAACTAGGAACTCATAGTACTTATTGGAATACTGGAATGCTTTATTCTGAATATATTCCTCCCAAACACTCAACTAGTAGTAGATGGACCTAAGATCAAACTTCAAGAACCAACTCATACAAAACAATTGATCAAATTTTTCATCAATCCTCCATAAGGGGTACTTGTTATTTATTGTTTTCTGGTTCATGTGATGATAATCAATACAAATCTGTAAGATCTTGTCTACCTTTTCACAAACAAAATTAGAGCTTCCCAGGGGGGACACACTGGTTCTAACAAATCTCTTATCTTAATGTTCCTACAACTACACCCATAGCTCTTGGAGCTTGGTATGGGGTATTTGATATATCGTAGAGGATATCTGTGTAGTTAAATGGTGAAATTCATTGAAAAACATTTTGTACCACCTCAGGGGTAGTCGTGAAACATACTTAGGGAAGAATTACATAAATACATCCACTAATTATGGAATTCACAAGCTTTAAGATATATTTGTGTTAAGGTATAAGCTCAAAAGGTGATGGGTGATGGGTTGTAGCCTCCTGCTCACAAGTCCAACTTGCTCATCCATGAGATATCTCTCTCTATCTTTGTCAGGAAGAGGATAATTTTTTTCCATCTATCTGAAGGAATATGACCCACCTATGATGAAAGTTGATCTGGGATCAAACCATGGTCAACCATTACATACACAAGAAGAAATAATAATTTTTCATTGTGAAGAATAACAAGACCTATATGAATCTCTCTCCACAAAACGATATCTCTCAATTCTAAAAGATAAGCAATATCAAAGAATTGCACCCTGTCAGAACTTCTAGAAAAAGTTATTATTCCAAGGTCTCAAAGGGGTCTCAATCTCTTGAATAAAGGATATGGAAGTAAATGAGTGAGTCACACCTGTTTCTAAGATTATTAGATAATTTTTATAAAAAACCCATATCATAACTCATATCATGTTATGAGATGTCAGGTTATACGTCTCTATATCCTGCAGATTCCCATAGCCTCATTTTCCAGCAAACTGAGCCTAGCATGGGTAGACTTATGGTGGTGGTGGGATTAGCTCATAATATCAACTTCCAATAGCATCTCCTCATCCTAGGACCCCACCTTCTACTCTTCCAACTCCTCCATTCTGAGGTCTACCTTAGCCACGCTTGGGAGAACACTGATCATGGTGTTTTATCTATCATGTTGTTCTATCCACTACCTTTGTATCCTCTTTGGCATTTCTAGTTAGGAAATCACGTTCCATGTGACCATTCCCATCACATGCATAGAATCACCTTTCTTTGGGATAACTTGGTCCTTTGCGTGAACCCAATGTTTCATGTCTATGTGACTAAGACCATCCATGGGGAGTTCTCCTATGCCAATATCTCTATGAATAACACTATTTATCTCCTGTAGAAAACTCAGTCTCATGATTTCCACTTCTATCTCTAGCTTCCTTGAGTCCCTTAGATAGGAATAACTTTGTCATCAGTGAGTGTTGTATCACTCCACCATAGCTGGGAATGAAAAGGAGGACCACACTAGAACAGATGTCTCTATGGAGACTCTTCTCAAAAAAATAATTTGGAAGTAACCATCATGAACCATGTCAATGGAGTATCATATAAGGTTATTGAACCTCATAGTATACTCAATAACTATGATACTACCCTATTGTAGCTCAATAATCTTCTGAATCTGAACTAAGTGTAGGAATGGGAGTTAATTCTCCTCAAGAATAGATTTTAGATATTGGTCTATAAGATAATCATATCATCATGAGTCCTCATGACTAGAATCCACCAACACCCAGTTGCTCTATGGATAATACTGGCTTCTATCACAACCATCTGATCATTTGGGTTATGTACGAGCCTAAAGACTCAGATGACCAACTCAAGCCAATCCTCCGCTACTTGTGGATCTAGATCATTTTAGAACCTCAACAGAATCTAGCACTAGAACTAACATAAAAACAAAGCCTATTCATATCCCTATCCTTCCCTATGGATACTATATTCTTCTCAACAAGTAGGGGTGGTTCTTCCTATCTTCTAAGAGGGAAGACCTCATGATTTAGACCATGAACTAAGGCCTCATCACTGATCAGATCATCATCATGATCTTGAATCAGTAACCTGGATGGTTTTCTTCACAGTGGCATCCTAAAAATGAAAAATATATAAAATTTTTAGATTAGAATGTGAATATATATATTAGGAGCTAACTCATGGATGTTCGTCAAAGGACTCGATCCTATATGATGCATTACCATTTTCCCCTACAACCAATGTATTGGTATACAGAGTCAACAAGTAGGTATTCAGAGTCCTGTTGAATGGATGTGTCATCCATCACACTAACACTAGGTTCCATATCCTAAAAGCTTCACTCTAGATACTTTGATTCTATTTTCCTAACTCCTAACCAATCCTCATAATGGGACAACTCCAAACACCATCCATATAAAGTAACTCCTTTGATACCACTCATTAATGACCCAAAACACAAGGTCCCTCCTGGATGGTGGAAGGATGGTCTTAAACAATCCCAAACCTACCTCTAGTAGGCTAGGTGATGGTTAAAAGCACCAAGAATCCATAATATAAATGGGAGGCCTTTACCTAGTGTACCTGTATGCATGCAGCCAACCACCTCCATGAAATAGTGAATAGGAATAATAAAAATTTATGTAAAATATGAAGTAAAATCATTCATGAAATAAACTCTAGGGAAAACATCAAAGTGTGATATAACATCAAAGTGTGATATAATATAACCAAAGTGTATAAGGTAAAAATACATTCTTTACTAGAAATGAATTCTCAACCTAAAAACAATTGGAAAAATATAAAGTTGTGAGATAGTGGCTTTTGGTCTCAAATCCCGACAACAATATGTGGTCTATGCACCTAAGTATCCCTATACTCTATTGAAATCTCCAACAATATGTTTTTCATCTATATAAGAAATGACACATACAGGAAAATCCCATACAGGTGTGGGTATATATATACCCATTAGGATGCCCTAAAAACTGAAGGGGGAGAAATAAATGATATAATATATATAGTCCACTCAACCCAAAGCAAGTTGGAAATAAAAGATATTTATGTGTGTTTGTGTGTATTTGTGTGTGTGTGCATGTGTGCGTGCATGCGCGCTCATAAAGAAACATATATGAGAGAAAAAGGTGATCTCCATCTCACAGTCCAACCCAGGACGATGAGTATGTCTGAATCTCTAAAAGTCCATCATCTATGCCCATTATCTCACATGTCTATTTGAGTAATTCATAAAGATGAAATACAATTTTCCATTACTCCAAATCCTGAGGGAGCTCAATATCAAATAGAGGACCCAATCCCTAGTAAGATAGGGGGTTCCACTCAGTAGATAGGTATAGGACCCATGCCCTGGTGTGATAGGGGGATTCCACTCAACTGATGGATATAGGACTCATGCCCTAGTGAATTAGGGGGTGCATTCATTATATATTTATAGAGAACCCACACCCTAGTGCATGATGGGGTTGATACTCAATAGATGTTGATAGAGGACCCATGCTCTAGTGTTTCAGGGGTACTATTTAGTAGATATCGATAGAGGACCCCCTCTCTAGTGCTTCAGTTGGGTGCCACTCAGTGGGTAGTGGACTCATTCCATAGTAACATAGGGGGTTCCACACAGCCAGTGTAAGGAATATGGGTGACCTGCACCCTAGTATGACAGGGGTTTCCAACCCTATCCTCTCTCACTAATGATCTTTCCTAGTCACTCTCAAAATCAAGCATTTCATAAAGAATCATCACACCCAAAAAATTCCATTCCATATATTGAGAACCACTACAGTGGATACAATTTCATTCTAAATGGAAAACTGCTCAAGATAGGATAATCATGGGTGAAAATATGATTCCATACTAAGGATATATGTAAGGTGGATGTTTCTTATAGGGTTAAATGATGTGTATGGTATCCACACAGTGTGCAGTTGATGCACGCCTATCATAGGGCATGAAAAAACAATATTTTATTTACATAAGTATAGTATAGCAGTTGATCCTAGATAGTCTCCCGAAGAGGAGTGCACACAAAACAAGGTTTTTACTTTTTTTTTATTTTCTTAGAAGGATTGGTTTTAATTAATTTGAATGACTATGAGAGAAACAAACAATAGAAATTGATTGATTTTAACAAATTATAAAGATGGTGATCGGATTGGGTTCGGCTAGACCTAGTGTTGTGCCATCATGGTTTCCAAATTTTATCTCTTCTTCTTCCTTAAACTGGTAAGATAGAGATTCATCTACCGAGTCCTCTCTCTCCCATGGTCTAATAGATGTGATGAGAATTTTCCTTTCTAAAACCTTAGATTGGTCTATCCTCTTTCCAATGTGTTTAGGGTTGTAGAAGGTCTCTTGATTAATTAGAGAAATCTCAGACCTGGAATTGTTGTTCCCTAATAAAACAAGATTTTGACATAAAATCCTACACACGTTCTTAACAACCTCCGAGCAATCACCACCCAACCCTAATCATGTTCCACCGTATACAGATTAGAATTGGGTGGAGGGAGATATGATCATCGACCAAAGAAATTTATAATTTCAGAATCAAAACCTTAACACTACCGCATTCGGAATTTAATACTGAATTAATAATTGAAACCAGAATAAGAAAGAAGAAGAAATTTTATTCATTTCAAGCACAAAAACTCAAACACAACACATAGGTCCAGCCTCCCCTCTTTCTGATCACTCAAATGAAACTACCCCTCCATGGATGGGGTAAACGAGATGATATGAAAGAGAAGAGACATTTTAAAGTAAAGAAAAATAAAAGAAAGAAACATAATGATGCTGAAGAAGAATTTCCCTGAGTATCCCTTGGCTTCCTCCCATCTCCGATTGTGGTGTCCCAGAAGGAATGGGATGGAATATGGGAAGCCTTGAGGAGGAGGAGCTCTTCTCTTATAGCCATATTTCTGTCCTCCCAATGTTTTCGAGTTTAGGACCCAATAAATGATCTCTTCACGCGTTTATCCCTTCTGTAATGTTGTTCATAATTTTCTTAGGAGTTTCCCCTCAAAATCTCAGCGGATTTGGACAAGTATTTCGAGAGTTATGGCCTTTTTACTCTGAGCATTTATTCTGTATAGTCAGACTCTCCTAAACGCCAACCTCCGGATTAGGAAGCTTTAATGGACCCTCAATCGGACAAATACCGCATCCTTTCCTTATTAAAAGATGTTCTAAAACTCCTTGCCCATACACCTACTGAATATCAAAATATTTAGGCCCACCATGAATGAGTTATGGATCCCACACCAAAACTAGACAGAACTGCAAACAGTTTTATTTCTCCCAATTGTGAGCTTCTTTTGAGCTTCCATATAGCAGATTCAACTTTTTGTCCAAAAATAGTAAATGAAGCCTTGGATGTTCCGAATCCGGAAAAGAAATAATTTTTCAATTTTAGTTAGTTTATATAATGTTATGGCCAAACTACATAAATAAATTAAAACTGTTAGAAATCCAAAATGGCCCATTTTTACTATTCAGCTCAAAATAACACCAAAATCATAAAAATGAAACAATTCATCTTAGAGGAACTCTTTTGTGGGTTTAAAACAATGATATTAAATATAAATTAATTGAAAATTTTTTCTCTATTAATTCCCTCATACTTAAACTATGCTTGTCCTCAAGCATAAAATCTCAACATGGAATTCAAAGGGAACCAATGTCACCAATATTTAAATTTCAACGAAATAAAATCAAATGATTATCAATGTACAATAAAATTTTCTAGTTCCACAAAAATACCAATTTAATTTCCCATTTTTCAAAGAAACAATCAATTCATGCATTTTACTTTTCCCCTTTGAAAAATAACGGAGCTTCTCCTTTCATTCATTCAGGCTTCTCAATTTATTGTTATTAAACATGCCAAATCATGATCTACCTCAGTTTTGAATCTTTTATCTCATCATTCATGATACAATTAATAGTGGAGTTATTCTCATATCATGAGAACATGATCCTTACCCATAGGCATGTAAAGGAACTACTTTCTCTACTTTGTAAAGACAAAACACACATAAAATCAAGAGGACTTGCAATAAAGGTTCAAATGACTCTGTGGCTTAGGGTTGGTGGGTAAATGATTGAAATAATTTAATGCCAGAAATAGGAGGTTTGACTCTTAAGTAAAATTAATGATTAATCAACTGAAAACACAAGATGAACCTCACTCAAATCCCCTTGAAATGTGAATCACAACACCGCTCTCCTTTTAATGACATGGGTCATGAGTCAATAAATGATTACAAAGAATGATATCATCCAAGTTCTCCCTGTTTTTTTATAAATCTCCCGAAAGGCACAACTTTATTTTCTTTTTTTGTAAATCTCTAGACAGGCACAGCTTTATTTTGAATTTTTTTTTCTCTCTTTCTTTTTTTTATGGAGAACCGGATGAAATGAATGAAGCATAATGAAATGATGACTCATGCTGAATTTTCTAATAATACATTGCCCAAAATGATGATGCACACATTACACCACCCAAAAATGATACATATCCCAATAAACTCACACGAAAGTCCCTTCCCCCACACTCAAACTTGAATTTCCATGCAAAAATACTAAAAGTGTGGGTAGGTAAGGAAATATCAGCTTGTAATGTGGCTTAAACCTATAAGGAAATTCATGGCTTCTATAGGATAACGAAGGATAAATGTAAGGGTGGGTCTCAGGTAAATATGTGGCTAGCCAATGTAGTGCCTCAATCATTTTAAAGGTGGTTTTTTATAGTCATAGCTTTGACAATTTTCAATACAAGTTCTAGCAGGTGGCACATCCCAAGATCACTCAAGAAATATGCTCAAGATAAAATAGGAAATATTTGGTCTAGAAATCCTCTCAGAAATGAGAATATGATATTGGACAATCACTCATGGCATGATTAATAATAACAAATTAATTCACATGAATTTCAGAAATTCAAAGAATGGAAAATGGAAGGGAAATTTCATTTACATAAATCAATTAATTCCCTCAAATCATGAGTCCTTATTTCAATATCCTTGCTTCACTTTAATCATCCAATTATCCATTTTAATCATTCAATATCATTAACATTGAATTCTAAAACATGGAATCACTGGATTTCTATGAAACTCATATCTCCTAGATAATTCAAGTAAAACATGAATTCAAGTGTGGGCATGCATTTCTTTTGATTAATTCTTTAAAAGACTAAAAATGTAGGGAATAAAGTTAGATAATATAGAATTGAAACTCTTACTCCCCTGTCAAATGGATTATTTTCTTCATGACGTATAATCCCACTACAACTTCTTCATTAATGGACCTGAAATATAAAAATGAAAACAATTGATAGTGAAGGCTTGTTCAATCATGCTGGTAAATGACTAAGAGGACAAGTGGACAATGGGGGAAAATGCGGGTTGCCTCTCGGTAGCGCCTTTATTTAATGTCGTTGGCTCGACAAAACAAAAAATAATATTTTTTTTTGAAAACTATCCTGGACTACAAGATTCCCACCCCCACACTTAATTGATGCAGTTTCCTCAATGCATGTAAATGGAATTTTCTATGTAAGTTTCAAAAAGATGTAGGTACTGCATTTAATAAAGTGTAAAGTAATGATGCAACCTAGTAGGTGTTCATTTGTATTCAGGGTGAAGGAGTGCGACCTCCTCAAATAGTTCTTGGGGTACAGTCCCATGGAACTTCTTCAGCCTCTGCCCATTTATAGTGAATGGGTTTCCTCATCATTCCTTTGGAATTCGCATAGCACAACAGGGGTATACATGAATAACAGTAAAGGGGCCTTCCCATCTGGAATGAAGTTTACTTGGCATAAGCTTAAGTATGGATTTGAAGAGTAACACGTGATCTCCAGGGTTGAAGGTTCTTGGTTGAATTATCTTGTCAGGATCCATCCTTGTTCTCTCTTTATAGATCATTGAGTTTTCAGAAGATTCCCTTCTAATTTCCTCTAACTCCTGCCACTGCAATCTTATTTATTTCCCAGATTTCTCAAGGTCCAGATTCATCTCTTTGACCTCCCAGTAGGCTCTATGCTCCAACTCCATAGGAAGGTGGAAACTCTTTCCATAGATCAATCTATAGGGACTCATCCATATTGGTGTTTTGTAGGTCGTTATGTATGCCCATAATGTATCATCTAACTTTTGTCTCCAGTCCTTCTGGTTGGGTTTAACAGTCTTCTCCTAAATGTCTTTGATTTATTTATTGGAGACTTCTGCTTGGTCATTTGTTTGGGGAAGGTATGGGGTAGATGTTCTATGATGCACCCCATAATTCTTCAGCAATACTTACATTTTCCTATTGCAGAAATGAGATCCCTGATCATTGATGATTGCTCGTGGCACGCCAAACCTACCAAAATGTTGGCCCTGACAAAATCACAAAAAACTTTAGCATCATCAGTTCTGGTTGCTTTTGCTTCCACCCATTTTGAAACATAGTCTACAACCAAAAGAATATATGAATTTCCAAATGACATTGGTAATGGTCCCATGAAATCTATGCCCCAAACTTCAAAAATTTCACAAAAGTTTATTTGTTTTTGTGGCATTTCATGTCATTTGGATATGTTACCAGAAAATTGGCATTTTTCACATCTTTTACAAAATTCATATACATCCTTGAATAAGGTGGGCCAGTAGAGTCCAGATTCTAAAACTTTTTGGGCAGTACATTGTGGTCCAAAGTGGCCTCCACAAGATAATTTATGACAAAATTCAAACACTGATTCAATTTCACTTCTTGGAAAGAATCTTCTTATGATTTGATCATTACAAATTTTCCACAGAAACGGGTCTTCCCAAATGTAAAATATTGATTCAGATTTAAGCTTATGTTGTTGATGAGATCTTAGATGAGAGGGTACCTGAGATGTTACCAAATAGTTGATAATGTTGGCATACCATGGTACTTCACTATTGATGATGTAGAGTTGTTCTCTAGTAAGTTCACCATTAAGTGGGTTTTGCTTTGGGATTTTTGTTTCAGCGGTGTGGGGTAGTCGACTCAGATGATCAGCCACTTGACTTTCAGTCCCCTTCTTATCTCTGATTTCCAAATTGAACTATTGTAAGAGTATCATCCATCTCACCAACTGTGGTTTAGCATCCGCCTTTTTCATTAAGTACCTAAGAGCTGCATGATCAGAAAAAACAACAACTTTAATGCCCAGAAGATATGATCGGAATTTATCTAGTGCAAAAATGACTACAAGAAACTCTTTCTCTGTGGTTGTGTAATTTATTTGTGTTTCATCCAAGGTCCTTGATGCGTTGGATATGACTTGAGGCTTTCTGTCAATTCTCTATGATATAGAAGCTCCCACTGGTTGGTTGGATATATCACAAAGTAGCTCGAAAGGGTAATCCCAATTGGGTGGCTGCATTATTGGTGGTGTTATCAGCCTTTCCATTAATTCATCAAATGATTCCCTACATGTACAATCAAAATTAAATTCAGAATCCTTTAAAAGTAATCTTGAGAGAGGGAGAGAAATCTTATTGAAATCCTTGAAGAATCTTCTGTAAAATCATACATGCCCTAAAAAGGATCTAACATGTTTGACACAAGTTGGATATGGAAAGGGATTTATTACATCAACTTTTGAGTTATCAATCTATATCCTATTTTGTGAAATTATGTGCCCCAACACTATCCCTTTTTCAACCATGAAATGAAATTTTTCGAAATTTAAGACACGGTTCTTTTCAATGCATGTTTTCAAAACTTTTTCCAAATATCCCAAGCAATGGTCAACTAAATTTCCAAAAACTATGAAATCATCAAGAAACACCTCCAAGAAATCCTCAATGTGGTCTGAGAAAATACTCAACATACACAGTTGAAATGTACCAGGGGTATTGCATAGCCTGAAAGGCATCCTTTTGTAGGTGAATGTTCCAAAAGGGCAGGTGAAGGTTGTCTTCTCTTGGTCTTCTGGTGCAATTGGTACCTGAAAATATCCTGAGAATCCATCTAAAAAATTGTAATGAGTTTTTCCAGCTAACCTTTCAAGCATCTGATCAATGAATGGAATATGAAATTTATCTTTTATGGTAACTTGATTTAGTTTCCTGTAATCTATACACACTCTCCAACTGTTTTGTTTTCTCATGGGGATCAGTTTATTTCTTTCATTTGTAACAGTGGTCAGGCTGGTTTTCTTGGGGACTACATGAATTGGGTTGACCAATTGAGAATCAGAGATTGGGTAAATGATATCATCTTCTAAAAATTTCTCAATCTCTTTCTTAATGACCTCCAAGATTGTGGGATTGACTCTTCTTTGAGGTTGCTTAACTGTCTGAGAATCACTTTCTAAAAATATCCTGTGAGAGCATACCTTAGGGTTGATTCCAAGAATATCACCTAAACTCCATCCTACAGCTTTGACATTCCTTTTGAGAAGGTCAATAAATGTTTGTTCTTGTGAATGGGATAGGTTATTGGAAATGATTACTGGCAATTTCTCTCCTTCCATTAGGTAAGCATACATCAAGTCACATGGCAAAGGCTTCAGCTCTAAACATGGGGGTTGTTTAAGGGATGATATTGCATTTAGTTTTCCTACTTCTAATGTTGAATTCTCTGGAATAATCTCACTTCATTTTAACAAATCATCGAAAAAATAAGATTTTACCTCATCCTCCAACATGATATCAGAATTTTCAGGTTCATGGGAGTTATAAAATTCAAATGAAGAGTGTTCTCCCACAGATAAAAAGTCATGAAGAATACCTGAGTCTTCAATTGGTTCTATACCTTCATCATGGGATATTGCATAAAGTGAGTGATTGCTGGATGGGTGTTTCATCATATCAATAATATTGAAGTGAAATGTACTATCTCTAAGCTCCATGGTGAGTGTTCCTTCATCCATGTTGATGATTGTCCTTGTTGTTTTCAGGAATGGTCTCCCTAGGATGATGGGAGATTGGGATGGTGCTCGGTCTTCCTCCATGGAAAGGACATAAAATTCTACTGGAAAGATTAATCCTCTCACTCCTACAAGTACATCTTCAATGAATCCAACTGGGAAAACGGTGGATCTGTTTGCTAATTTTACCACCACCCGAGTTGATTTTAGTTCTCCGATCTGCAAAGATGAAAACACTGAGTGAGGCATCACATTTATCAAAGCTCCAAGATCACATAGTGCATCAATAAAATTTAAAGAATCGATAGTGCAAGGAATAGAGAAAGTCCCGGGATCTTGAAAATTTTGTGGTATAGGTGGTGTGATCAATGCTGAGATGATTCTTCCTAAGTTGATTCTTTCATTTCCATACAGCCTCTTTCTTTTATTACACAGCTCCTTCATAAATTTTGCATATTTAGGGATTTGTCTGATTGCATCCAGTAGTGGAATGTTAATCTCAACTTTTCGGAATGTTTCCTGAATTTCCCGTTGAAGTCGTTCTTCTTCACACTTTTTTGACTCAACCAATGATGATGGGAATGGTGCTGGGATATCCTTTTTCTCCATTTGTTTTTTCTTCAATGGTGTTTCCAGTATTTCTTTATTAAACCTTGTTCTTTCTACTTTGTGGTTGACTCCATATTTTGGTTAGACAGGACGAGCTTCAGTAGGTTCTCTAGATTCATCCTCCTCACATTGTTCTGGTGGTGTAAGCTCCTTCTCGCTTCGGGTTGTGATTTCACTAACATTCTCTTTTGGATTGGGAATTTTTGGTGCAGGAAGCTTACCTTGGTTCTTAGTGAGAGCATCCATAATTCTTGCAAATTGATCATCTTGCTTGTCCATCTTATCTTATATTCCTGCAGCTCTTGTCTTCAGCTGTTGGTCTTCATTTGTCGGTGCACTTGTGGATGGTTTCTCATAATTCTTCCACTAGAAAGGTGGTGGTTGGAAAGTTTGTTGTTGTTGGAAGGGCTTCTGATAAGGTTGTTGGAATACTATTGGGTTCTGATATTGCTGCTGAAAAGGTGCTCTGGCTTGGTTCTATTGAAACCCATACCATGGTTGGGTTTGCGGTTGGTATTGCCTTTGTTGATAGGCTACATCACAACTTTCTATCCCCTGCACTTCTGGAAATTGATCAGTGTAATGATAATTAGAAGAGAATAAACCACATACCTGATTCAGTCCTTGTTGTTCCTTCACATGGTTTACAGCTATTTGTCACACCAACCTGGTGAGTTCACCCATTTCATTCCTAATTAAATCTACTGAATCAGATGTTCTTACCTCATGGATTCCTCTGGTGATCGTACCTCGAGTGCCAAAATGCTGTGAATTTTGTGAAATCTTTTCAATTAGAACTCGTATATCTGTAGGTGATTTATCAATGAGGGCTCCTCCTGACGAGGCATCTAGTAGATTCATGTCATTATCAAGAAATCCTTGGTAGAAGCACACAAGGAATTGGTCCTCTTCTATTTCTTAGTCTGGAAGACTTGCACAAAGCTTCTTGAAACGTTCCCAGTATTCGTAGGGTGTTTCTCCAGTTGATTAATGGATGACATAAATCTCCTTCTTTATTGTAGTGCTCCTGGATGTTGGGAAGAATCTTTTTAAAAATCATTTTTTAAGATCTTCCCAGACACTGATCTCCCCTGGTTGCAGATTGTACAACCATTCCTTCACTGCTCCCTCTAGTGAGAAGGGGAAAGACCTCCACTTCACATGCTCTTCCGTGACTGCTTGAGGTTTCAAAGCTAGAGCAGACATAGGTGAATTCATGAATATGTCGATTCGGGTCTTCACTCGCAAGACCATGAAATTTAGGAAGCACTTGGATCATGTTAATTCGTAATTCAAAATCATTTTCTAAGGCAGGAATTGCAAGATGATAATTTTTATTAACAAATTGAGGTGCACAGATGTCACGTAGGGATCGGTTGGGATTTACAGCCATTATTCAAGGTTCAAAGTCTCCACTTAAGGTATCACTTGAATCGGTGAGATTTATTTCTTCAAAATCTTTTGGAAGATTTTGATTTCTCAATTTGGTTATTGTGTGCTCAATTTCTGGATCAAATTCTAATAAATTTCTATTTGAACTACAGGTCATTCAAAAGAGATTGTTTTTTTAAAGCTTTGAGTCACTGCCTCCCCGGCAATGGCGCCAATTTTGACGCACACCTGTCATGGGGCATGGCAAAACAATATTTTATTTACCTATGTATAGTATAGAAGTTGATCTTAGGTAGTCTCCCGAAGAGGAGTGCACAAAAAACAAGGTTGTCACTTTTTGTTGGTTTTCTTAAAATTATTGGTTTTAATTAATTTGAAAGACTATGAGAGAACCAGACAATAGAAATTGATTGATTTTAATGAATGATAAAGATGGTGATCGGATTGGGTTCTTCTAGACCTAGTGTTGTGCCATCATGGCTTCCAAATTTTATCTCTTCTTCTTCCCTAAACTGTTAAGAGAGAGATTCATCTACTGAGTCCTCCCTCTCCCTTGGTCTGATAGATGTGATGAGAATTTTCATTTCTAAAACCTTAGATTGGTTTATCCTCCTTCCAATGTGTTTAGGGTTGTAGAAGGTCTCTTGATTAATTAGAGCAATCTCAGACCTGGAATTGTTGTTCCCTAATAAAACAAGATTTTGACATACAATCCTACACACATGCTTGACAACCGCCGAGCAATCACCACCCAACCCTAATCATGTTCCACCGTATACATATTAGAATTGGGTGGAGGGAGATATGATCATCGACCAAAGCAATTTATAATTTTAGAATCAAAACCTTAACACTACCGCATTCGGAATTTAATACTGAATTAAGAATTGAAACCAGAATAAGGAAGAAGAAGAAATTTTATTCATTTCAAGCATAAAAACTCAAACACAACACATAGGTCCAGCCTCCCCTCTTTCCGATCACTCAAATGACACTACCCCTCCATGTATGGGGTAAACGAGATGATGTGGGAGAAAAGAGACATTTTAAAGTTAAGAAAAATAAAAGAAAGAAACAGAATGATGATGAAGAAGAATTTCCCCGAGTGTCCCTTGGCTTCCTCCCATCTCTGATTGTGGTGTCCCATAAAAAATGGGATGGAATATGGGATGCCTTGAGGAGGAGGAGCTCTCCTCCTTTTATAGCCATATTTCTGTCCTCCGAATGTTGTTGCGTTTTAGACCTAATAAATAACATATTCATGCATTTATCCCTTCTTCAATGTTTTTCATAGTTTTCTTGGTCATTTCCCCTCAAAATCTCAACGGATTTTGACATGTATTTCGAGAGTTATGGTCGTTTTACTCTGAGAATTTATTCTGTCTAGTCAGACTCTCCAAAACGCCAACCCCCGTATTAGGAATCTTTAATAGACCCTCAAACAGTCAAATCCTACGGCCTTCCTTCATAAAAGATGTTCTAAAACTCCTTTTGAGTCCACCCACCAAATATCACAACATTTGGGCCCACCATGAATGAGTTATGGATCCCACACCAAAACTAGGTAGAACTGCAAACAATTTTATTTCTCCCACTTGTGAGCTTCTTTTGAGCTTCCATATGGTAGATTCAACTTTTTGTCCAAAAATAGTAAATGAAGCCTTAGATGTTTCGAATCTGGAAAAGAAATAATTTTACAATTTGAGTTAGTGTAGATAATGTTATGTCCAAACTACATAAATAATTTAAAACTGTTAAAAATCCAAAATGGCCCATTTTTACTATTCAGCTCAAAATAACACCAAAATCATAAAAATGAAACAATTCATCTTAGAGGAACTCTTTTCTGGGTTTAAAACAATGATATTAAATATAAATTAATTGAAAATATTTTCTCTATCAGAATTACCACTCCATTATCTTGTCATGTTCTCTTATAGACATGACTCGGAGCACATGCTAATATACACATCATGTAAGGGGCCCACACGGTGTGTCTCAACCACTCGTATCTTTCCTGTGTTCTCTTGGTTGTGCCTGTGTTTGTAGGGACATTCCTATGTACCTGATTATGCTTGGTTACTAGCTTATACCCATGTACTCCCATAGTAAATGGTGTATCATTCTGCACGAGTTCACGGCCATGTACAACTTGTACATGGCATAGAAACTTACGGAGGGTCACATGGCATGTGGTCCTAGACACACGATGGGTGATCCTTATCTTCATTGAAACCCAAGTCACCACAACTGGTGGGTTTACATGGCATGTGTTCTTAGACTTCACATTGTGTAGTAGAGTTTTCCACATAAACTCTTTTTATCTATGTGGTTATCCAAATATCACCTCTCAACCATGAATTCCACCATTTGACCACCTGAAAATAGATTTATTCACCTATAACCATCATTTCTTAGCCTTTGTTGACTAGAAAATGGATTTTGTTCATTCGCATGATGCATACATGTTCCCCAATGTTCCCCTATTATTTCTTTCTCTATCTTGTCACTACTCTGGATCCTTGATCCATGAACCATCACTCGGAACCATTGATTCATCCTGATCCATCCTTGATTTCCCAATACTTTTATTTTATGTACAACTGTTGTGAATCTTAGTATTCGATTGTGCTCTAACCCACCCTGTAAAATTTGAACTATGAACCTATAAGTCAATTGTGGATAACACCAAAAACAGAGGGTGGTGAGTCACTTAAACAAAGTGAATTAATCATTGGAATATTTTTTTTCAAGTATAATAATTAAGTATTTACAGGGGTGACAACATGTGCAATGAGAAGAAAAATATTGAATTAACAATGTAATAGACAATAGGGCTCATGCAAAAGATCAGGTAAACTTCAAAAAAAAGAATAGAAGATAAAATACATGCTCAAAATTTTAATCAAGTGTTAAAATAGAAATTGAAAATTCCTACCTCGATTATGGATCAATATTTAGTGAGTAATGTTTTCACCAATGGTTGGGAAGACCAATTTTATTTGCATCCTCTCATTCAACCTCAATATGGTCATCGTTCGTCGTCCAATGTCGATCCACCAATGAATAATGCTCTTCTCCTCCTCTCAGATCTATATAGGGTTATGCATAAAACCCTTGTAAAATAATCATTATGAAATATTTATATATGGAGCTTCATGTTATTTTATTAAATAAATTAATTAATTAAATTAATTAATTCACATAAATCACTCGCCAATGGATACCTCAGTCGAACGTCCATTATCGATAAACATTAGGTCACACCTAGGGTAAACCCCATGTTTTGGATTCAACCATGGACTAAGATTTATGATTTGAGGATTAACTCATGATATATTCCATTATTTTTTAAAACCCATACACTCGTGATATTAATATGTTTAATATGTTTATAATATCAATTCTGGGCTCATATGGCCTCAGAATCTTGAACCATCTTGATTTCTGGCTTCAAAAATATTTCTTAATGTATTTCAAAGTCTTAAAACACAAAAATAGGGTCACTAAAATGAGCATATAATCTCACACTTTAATATGTTTTCCTTTCCCCTTAATACCAATAAGTGATCTATGGATGATTTTGTAGATATACTATAATAGATAATAACGTTCTCACAAGAATTTTATGTTTTATTTGTTGCATTTACATGTAATTTGAGAATCATGTATATATCTAGTCTTCTAAAACTACTAAAATATTTTATTCTTCAAGATTAAATCATTTGTATCTTATGTCAATCCAGTAATATGAACACCAACTATGGGTTACTAGAGTTGGGTCTTTGTATTTGATATTATAGAAAGTATAGTAGGGCCCTTGAGAATAATATTTAGGAAAATATAGATTTGAGAGAATATCTCTATGATATAATATAGGTATAAGTCTAACTATATATTAATATCATGATGCTTTGGTAAATCTTATATTGTGTTGTTTTTCTAGAAAATACATCCTTGTATGGATACTGGAAAGTGGATGAAATTGTGACACAGATTCACCTAGGTGTAACAACTCCGAAAGGGGTGGATTTAGTATTAAATTGATCATCACTAGTGAATAGTGAGTGGGTGTAAGAATTCATACTTGGACAGACATTCTTAGTAGATATTCTTTGGTTAATTCACTTTTTCTTTATGAACCATTACGATGAATGAGAGGATCAAACCTATGGTAACCTATGATATACAGTAGTGATATTTGATAAACATAAAGTTATATGGGTTGATAATTATAAAATTGATCATATGTTCAAAGTCATAGAAACCCCTTTTTAAGTTTTATGTGATGGTACTTTAAGGTGATTAATTATATTTTGGGAGACATTTATGGAAATATAATCCTTTGGTTTAGTATATATTATACTAAAAAGGGTATTTAGGGAAGAATAATTATATATTTTATGGACATAAGTTGAAAGGTATTGATAGAATTTGGTTTAATGTAATCTATGATGTTAATATGGTTAATTGGGAGAAAAGGTGTATTACATTTTAGGAACATGTGTTTTATCGTATAGGTAACCATGGAATAAAAAAGTGATTTGGTGGCTAAGTGATTAATATTATTTTTGATGAATAATACTATATTAGGAATATTATATGACCGAGGAAATAATAATTTGAGGAATATTTATTGTGTTAATTTATTGAAACATATATTATTTTATTGTGGATTCATAATTATTCATGTCATTTATAGAAAATATTATCATTTTTTGGAGATTATATGATTATATCATATAAATTTATGGTATTTGACTTTATGAGTGATTAATGTTTCATAAATATAAATGTTCGGTTGATCTTAAAATAATATGTTATTAAATATTTCTTATTTTTGGGATTAAAAATAGACTAAAAATATTTTTAAATATTATTAAGGTTAGTTATTTATGGAATTATTTAATTTTGTTTTTGGGTGTTATTGTTGAGGTCTTGGAGATTATATGTATTGTTTCCTCATATGAAAATTTATTTTTTATATCATATTTATTAGTTCTAATAATTTTGGTCATATTAAATTCCTTGAGATAAGATTAATTACTTTTAACCCCTTTTGTGTATTTTATGATCCATTGAATGTTATTTTTTGTTCTTCAGGAATAAAAAATTCATCATGGTTATTTATCATTTTGAATATGTGATGAATCATATATATATACAACTACTTTAATTATAACCAAATGATGACATTAAAGTTATAGATTTGAAGAAATAAAGTATGTTTTATTATTCGTTTTATCAATGTTAAACTAATTCCTTAACTCAAGTAGGAGGAAGATGAATCTATTGAGTATTACCACTCAATAATTAAGGTACACTTTTAGAAATACTTTCACAAGTACAAGTATCACAATGTTAAATGAATGTTTTAACAAATATGAATGATATTATAAGTTTCCTAGTATTAAGTCAATAATTAATGTTATTTTCAAAACTCAATATTATTTATATGAATTAAAAGATTATTCTCTCCACTTATGTATATTTATATTCCACTAATTAGATTTTATTCCTAAAAATGTTTTGAAACATTTATCAAACAAAAAATAAAATTGAGAGGATATCATTTCATGAAGGGGGTTAAAATTTAACTCTATAATATTTTAGAATGTGTTTTCTATAAATAATATATTTTATTTCATGTGGTATATTCAATTTTGATCTCCAAGGAACCATGATAGAAATATTTTTATTTAAATATGATCGTTATAACCTGAACATGGATGTGTTGAGTATGAATAAGAATACTCTTATTATGAAATATATATCATATAATTTTCATTAATAAAGTTAATCTTAAATAATTCATTGATTATAAATTGATTGGAAATATGTATATAATAATGTAAAGTTAAAATAGATATTTTCTATCGTAATTTTTGTATATTCGTAAATGGATTTTAATAGATTTAATTAATCCTTATTTATAAATGATTCTTATGAAATAATTAGATATATATATATATATATATATATAATTTAATAAATTATAATTCATTTAATTATGGTTATCTGGTAAGTAATGGGAATAAATTCATCTTATGCTTCAAAAATACATTTTCTTCAAAAATTGTTTTTTTTGTAATTTGTGTGTGAATATTATAATTATTTTATAAAACTATTATAAATTTAATTTGAAAAAATGGTATCATATTTCACATTATAGTTTAAATATTATCATATATTGTATTTTTTTTATTTTTCTAAAAAGACTAATTTTTTTTTGTGAATAAGTGAAAAAAGTAATTTTTAACATAATGGTTATTTCTTTTCTTTAAATCAAGTAATTTAAAAGTTTCATTTTATGTTGGATTGATTTTTAAAGTAAAATAATATTTATTTTAATGAAAATTATATAAATAATTTCATTATAATAAATATTATATTTTATTTTGGTATAATTTCATTTTTATGATCAAAAACACATTTTTCTAAAAAACTATTTTTCGTTGCAATTTGTGTACTTATAATAAAGTTAATTTCAACCATTTATATAAATTTAATATTAAAAATTAGAATTAATATTTGGAAAAAAATGTTCAAATTTATTAGTAATTCCAATTTTATTTTTTATCATTATGAATAATAATCATCAAAAATATTATTTATCACAGTAAAGAGTAATTCGGGTAATTAAGGTTGAAGATAATGTGATAAGGATTTAAAAAAATATCTAACACTTTCCCTATTTATATTTTATGATTTTTTTTACTATACTATTCTAATATTCTATGATACGACAACTTTGTTCTATTTTTCTTCGATAATGACCTATATATTATTTTAAGTTAATAACAAATTCAAAATGTCACTATATTTATTTTAATTTCTCTACCATATTATAATAGGGATAAAAAAATTAAGATTGGTTATAAATGAAAATTTATAATATGAATGGAATATTTTTATTATATTAAATTATTTTTTTTATTGAGGATATAATCACCTATAATTATTACGGAATGCTAACATAGCACTTGTATAAGTAGTATAAAATCATGTAAATGATTTTAAAAAAAATGAAAGTGCTACTATTTTGATGAATTATGGAATTAAAATAATATAATTGATAATTATAATATATTATTGATGTTTAATGTGTTTTTATTTTAATTACTTTGTTATATTGATTCCTTTAAATTAATGTGTTTTTAGTAGTCCTAAAAAAGACATTAAATGGTATTTAATGTTTAAAAAATATTTTTAAATAATAAAAAATTCATAAAAAATTATATTAGGAATCAAGTTGATGTTAATATATTTATTATATCATTAATGGTACATTTATGGTCCAATTTTAAATTTTATAATTACTTTCATGACCCTTAAAGAGTGAAAAATTTGTTATTAAGAAAATCATTAAAAGGGTTAGCATGGGGTTAAATTGAAGGGAAAAGTGTTAAAATGACCTAAAAACATGTAAAAATTATATTTCTTGATCATACTTATAAATTATAACTCTGATAATAAAAACTATTACACTTTGGATCCATTATACATGAGTTAGATAAATATTATATAATAACATTTCAAATAATTCCACATGTGTCCATCCCCACAATTATAAAAGGGCACTTCTTCTCTTCCATTATCCATAAAATTTGATTCCTATATACCATCTAAAAACTACCCAAAAAACTTCCTATATTACTTAAATTTTTTATTGATCTTCTGGTAGTCTTCTAATAATATCCTAATAAGAATTAACAAGTAAGATAAAGGAGGTCTCTCAAAGAATAGGTAATAGTCTTTACTCACTCTTTAAAAGTGTATTTATTCTTCTAATTACAAGGAATATATTGTCTCCATACTAAAATAATTAATATATTATTTTAAATATAATTATATTTTATTATTAATATTATACAACCACTTCTTAACCTCTTTCCCATCAAATTGGAAATTAAAGTACCACTCGAGCATACGTGCGGAAAAACTGCCTCCACATAGCAATGTAATTCGTTTCCCATAATCACCTCTCATGGATAGTTGCAATGAAGGATTTATTATATATATATAAATAAAATTTATGATATAATAATGATTCTATAATGTTAAATTATTATAATATTTCATTTACATTTTTTCATTATAAAATAGATGTATCGTTCATGCGTACGTACGGACAACATCTCTGTGAGTGATATATTTCATTCTCAAAGTTCATATTTTATAAAAGTATTTAAAAATGTATATGATGAATATATATAATAATGTTGACATGAATAATATTGTATAATTTTTTTATTAATATTATACCTTATCATGTTCTTACTCATTCAATCTTTATAACATGCTCTTGTTTAGGTCAGTTCTACCACCTACATGAGTGATGTAATAATTTTTATAAAATGAATGATTAAGGAATGTTGAATATATGTAATATTATTTATTAATAATATATATGTTACATGATTAAAATTTTTAACATTATGGAACCATAATCAAAGTTCAAGGATCGAAACTGACAAACTGAAACATGCCTGAAAAATGAAACAGTTATCAACCAGAATAGTGATTTTAATAAAATATTGTTAACAAAAAGTAGTAATATATTATAATTGAAACATATATATTATTAAAATTATTAATATAGTTCTAGAATATAATTTTAATACAATAAAATGTATCATACAGGTGGTCAAAATAACTTACGAGGAAAGTTGGACATGAGGTAAGGCTTTCTAGTCTCACTTTTGTTTATATGAGACATATGACATATTCACCACTTTTTTCTTTCATGTGGTGTATATTATATCCCATTTGATATATTATATGATTAATCCATATATATTAAGGGTATTTAGTTTTTAATTTTATGTAATTTCTTTCATGGGGGTTATGATTCAAAATATACCAAAGCAGTAAGGGTTTCTGTTGCAATATCAATTTTAATCAAGATCGTTTATGCTTAAATATCATTTAGAATAATTATATTATATTTATCTATGAAAACCAATAAATTTTATTATAATATGTTTATTTATAGGTATTTCATGTTTTCCTTTTATTTTCCTCTCTTAGGTAATTAAAACGATCAAGAAAATATTTTTAAGAAAAATGAGTCTTTCTTCCTATTTGATTGATGAACTTTTTATTCCATGTCCATGTTTCATAAAATGTTATCAAAAAAGTTAATTTATTTGATAAAATAGTTATTTAAATCCATTTTTAACCATATTTTAATTTATTTCCAAAGTTTTAAAAAAAAATTATTTTTTGAATGTGGTACTTTTGAATTTTTACCATAAGTGTGAAAAAATAATTATCTTAGAATTTACCACATGAGTAGGTTTTTATTCCATTATAATCATTAATTAATTTTTATATTCATTTAAAATTTTTCATTGTTGTTTTTAAAGAAATACATTTTCTCTAGATTTTGAGAATTTTAATTTTAAATATTATAAAAATATAAAGATATTTTTCTAACATTTTCAAGGAAAGGTTTGAGTATGATTTTTAAAAGTATTTTAATATATTTTAACATCCATTGAGTAATATATTGATTTAATATGGATACTATCTAATGATACCATCCACCATATTTCTCTAGATATATTATGATCAGGATATTCTATTTTTAACTAGAGAAAAATATTAACTTTTTGTATGCTAGTTTTTAAATATAAATATTTATATTGATTATGTATTGTATTTATTATTCACACTTGTAATATTATGAATTAATTAGACTTATTAAGTGATTTTTGGGGCCCATTATATCAACTAGATGCATTGGTAGGTATCATGAAACAAACTAGTTTGGGTATTTGGCATAAGCCTTACCTATTTATGTAATATGTCTTCGCACAAGGATTAAATAGTAAGATAATTCATATTGATTATTCGTCCATTAAAATATTACCATTTTATGATATAAATTATATATCATGTTTTATTTTTATTTATAGTTTTTATATTATTCATGATTTATTTATTTCATGATAGCTTTTTTGTATAGTTTCCTTTATTGAGCATGTGATCTCACCCTTTATTATTTTTTATTTTCCCCAAGATACTTATAAGGGATTAATGAATGATTTCATGGATATAATATAATAAATAATAAATTTATTACAAAATATTTATGTTATATTTCATGTATTCAAGTCTAATTATCAAATCACGTATATATCTAGTCTCTAAAGACTATTAAACTATTCAATCCATTGGGATGTGATCCCCTATATCTTTTTCCAATGTAGTGATATTGATGTGAGGGTTTTTTTCATGAAAACCTAAATAAAGTAATTTATACCCTAGGGACATGAAATATATCAGACCCTTGATTGAATTTTTAAGAGGTTTCAATTTCAGTTACAAAACAATCACTTTTCATTTGATTGTTTTTTCAAGAAGAAAAATTTGGGGATTTTATTAAAAGTTATAAAACAAAAAAATATATATAATAAAATACAAGAAAAATCATCCAAAAAATATAAATTTTTCTAGAAATAAAAATTTTGTGAAATCGTAATTAATTTAATAGTTGTGGACAAGAATTCACCTTCGGTACACGCCCCTCCTCCTTATTCAAAAATGTTTTCCAAAATGAATTTACCAATGACAATCCAAAAAACTCTAGATAAACACCATATTTTTAAAGGATATCATACCAATACCTGAATTTTATTGTTTTATTTCCTATAGATGTGATTCAATCACTTTAAGACCACTATGAAATAAAATCTAATCGAGATCACTAAGCTAATAGTAGGACCTCATCGAAAGAACTTACATAGTGAAATCTATTATTTTACTCCATAAGTTGGAAAACCATCCAAAAAATCGTTAAAAATATATTCAATAAATAAAATTATCTCTTTCACTAAAAAATATAATTTTAAGAAATATTCAAATGAGATTAAATAAATATCAAAACTCGATAAGGAGTTTTCTTTGGGTGCAATCACCCATGGCCACTTGGTCTTTAGACTCACATCACTTGAGAATTGTATTTCTTCCCCATTTCTTCTATTAAAATTTTAATGAATAGAAACTTTATAAACATCTCAATTATATTCCTCTCCTTTACATTTATAGTCAAAACCATGAAAATTCATGGAGTTGAAAATATATAAAAGCGGAGGGGTGGAAATCTGTTGTTCAGTTTTTATCCTTCCGAAGTTGTCGTGATTTAGTACTCCATAGCAGTAGAATATATCTTAGATATATTGTATAATTTTTTTCAAAATTTCATTTTATATTAACCCTCAAAATTTCAATTCATTTGGACTTGTTTAAGGAAATTTACATTTGAATTACTAAAGAATACATGTTATTCCCTAATTGACTCTTCATCTTCCTTATGTTTCACACACTAAATGAATGAATTAATGGTTTAATTTTGAAATAAAATTTAATAAAGATGTGAACCATTGAACTATATTTATTATCCCGTTATAATTAATGAATTTAGACACTTTTAGCCTAAGATATTTCTTATTTAATGAGTATGGATCTATTCTATGATCTAAAAAATATTTTGCACCGTGAATGGTTTATTTGGTCCTTTAGAATTTATAATAAACAGTTTTTCTAGTTGAAAAAATTTTATACCACAAACATAGGAATCATAAAAAATAATTACTCAATTTGAATCAATACTGAAAACATTGTTCTCAAAATAAATGAGTGATTGAAAAAAGTTACAATTATATAATCAATACATTTATTCTCAAAACATACCTAAAATCCATAAATGATTTAATTAGGAAACAATTGGTAAATTTGTGGGGATTAAATCATTGATAAAATTTAGAAGTAATGAAAATGTTAGATTTATCAATTCCCTCACACTTAGCACTTGGACTCCTAGATAAGTTAGCATCAAAATAAAATCAAGGAAAATTGAGCATACAAACCCATAAGGTTAACCAATTTACCACAAAGAAAAAAGGAGATTTTACATATTAAAAGAAAAATGTTTCAAGTTCTCTATTCATGTAATTCAATCCATTCCTACTTCATTTTTCCTCTCATACACAAAAAATACTTACCTCGCGTCTATTTTCTCTCAACAAACAAACATATATTTTCAATGAGACTTTTCTTATCTAAAATCATGCAAGAATATCCATAGGATATATAAATTTATATATCTTCACTCGATGTGAGATAAGAAATTTTATTATCATGTGTACTTTTTAGGGTTGTGCCATGGATTTTGGTTGGTAGGTTTTAGATTTCAAACTTCTTTAGGCTGAATAAGGAGTGATTGGATCATTTTGAAGCACAAATGCATGATTCTAATTCTTACTCAATTATAGTCTCCTACTCACTTATCTTGGTAGAAAACTAGCTCTAAACATATATGAAAGTATATTGTATGTGCCACACTACAAACATTTTATCATAAAAATGACATTTCTCTTCTCTTTTTTTTCTTGAACGTTGTAGATAGGCACAGATTTTTTTCTTTGGAAGCTCTAGAAAGGCACAACATCCTTTCCCTTGAATGTTCCAGAAACGAATAGATTTCAGTATAATTTTTTTCAGTAGAAATAACATCTATTTAGAATTTTATTTTCCACACAAAGTGGTACAGACTAGTACCAAATGATGTATCACACCACAAGACAGCTTCCCCCACCCTTAATTTCAACTAGAACATGCATTTTCACTTCTAGAGTAAGTTGGATAGAGAAAATTAGCATGTAATGTGGATAACCTAATATATTGTTCATTGATACTAAGGGATAAAAGGATTAAATGTAGAGGTTGGTTCAAAATAAAAAAACTACTCTCTTTAAAATGGGTCTTTTAAATAAAATAAATGCCTCAATTATTTAATGCACAGGTACCTTAACCATTATATTTTGACCGAAATAAATAGAATTTTTTTTTGAAGTAAGAAGGGATTGGTTCTCTCGAGAATTGAGGTAAATGAGAATAATATTTCAAAAAGGATTTTGAAACCTTGTGGGAAAGGTATATTAAAGAAAAATGCAATGATATGTGGCATGATATTCAAAAATCAGGGGTCTTTTAATGAATTTCTAAAATTTTGAACATGAAAATTTTCATTTTTAGTATTTATTTATGTTTAGTTTTATGGGATAAATTTTTTCACTCATTGAAATGGGTTCTAAAAATGAAAAAGATAATTATTTTATCCCACAACTATAAAAACACAAAAATTAGAAAAAATAAAAGAAAAGAAACACAGCAAAAATTTAGATAAAAACTAAAAATAAAAAATTGAAAAGCAATCACATGAAATCCTAATATTACCAGCATATTCCTCACCCAATACATATTTTTTGCAATGTACTCATTTTAAAATAATTTTATGTGAGAAAATTAAATTACAAAAAATAAATACATAACAAAAAAATAAGTGATATCAAGAAACAAAACCTAGATTCAACTATATTCAGCTTCTTGAAGATTGATCTCCTCTCAATGAGGATCTAGAAAATTATCTCTAAATAGCTTCAACCTATTCCCATTGACTATTAATGGTGTCCCTTTTTCAAATTCATTTATCTAGGTGGCCCCAAATGGGAAAAACAGATTGAAAATGAAAGGGGTAGACCAATAATAATGAACTTTACCATTGAATACTTTCAGCATGGAATCCAATAGAAAAACCTTACCTCTTACATTGAATTTTTTTAAGAATAATTCCATCATGAAAATATTTTTTTATTTCTATTTACAACTTGGATCTCTCATATGCATTATTCCTAATCTCATATAGCTTCTATAGAAAAAAATTCTTTCTTTTCCAACAAAAAACATATTCATGTTTCTTGTTTTAAAAGCCCAAAAATATTTGTGTTCTAACTTAAAAGGTAGATTAAAACCCTTTATATAGACTAATATAAATATTAACTAGTTAATTGAGGTTGTGAATGTCGTTTTATATGCTCAGAGTGCATCATCTTGTCTAAAACTCGATTTCTTTCTATTTGGGTTCCTATTTTTTCCATAATATGTTTGATTTCCCTATTTGAAAAATCAGCCATTAAATTTTTTTGAGGGTTATATGGTGTAAAAAAACCCATGTTGAAATTCATATTTATTAAAAAGTGATTACAACTTCCTATTATAAAAGTGGGTACCTTGATTAGTGATCACAAAATTTATAAATCTAAATCTTGAAAATATATTTCCTTTCAAAAACATGGATACAGTTTTGGAATCATCAGCTCTAGTGGGGAAAACCTCAACCCACATGGACACATAATCAACATGAATAAATATTTATAGTTATAAAAACTAATTTGGAAATGGTACCATGAAATTCAAAACCCGTACATCAAACAAATCACAAAACAAAATTAATTTTTGAGGAAACTTTTTTTATTGGGTATTGTTTACTTTAAATTATAAGTTTTTACATGTTATAAAAAATTCAAAAGAATCTATAAAAATTTTGGGACAATACCAAAAAAATCAAGAAATTTTCTTTCAATTATTTGTTGTCCTAATTTTCTTCCATAGCTCAATGTGGGAACAAAATATATGATTGAAATTTAAAATTTGGAATACATATCCTTACCATTTTATCATTACCAATATATCATAGGTAAGGATCAACCCAAATGTAATTAATTAAATCACTCACAAGTTTATAAATTTTTTACTTTGAAAAAAATGGGGATCTTAATCAATATAAAAATAATTTACAAGATATACCAACCATAGTCTTTCACTCTTAAAATCATACAACTCCTCATCTGTTAAGGTTTCTTTAATTTGTGGAGGCATCTAAATATTTCCATCAAAAACATATGGTATCCTACTCAAATGATCAGATAAAAGGTTTTCCCTTCCTTTTTTATCCTTTATTACAACATAAAACTCTTTTAAAAGAAATATCAATCTCAAAAGTATTTGTTTTCCCCATTTTTATTTATTAAAAATCTTATTGCAGAATGGTCCTAGATAATAATAACTTTCTATCCTAGAAGGAGACACCTAAATTTTTCTAAATCAAAGATGATATCCATCAGTTCCTTATTACTTGTTTTTTAGATTTTTTATCCTAATAGAAAGTTCTTGAAGCATAATAAATCACATGAGAATTTATTTCCATCCTTTAACTCAAAACTACCCCTATAGAAAATTTTGATCCATCAGTCATGATTTCAAATGTCAATTCCCATTTTGATAGTTGAAAAATGATAGAGGGTATCATTTTTTTCTTTATATCCTAAAATTATTTTTTAAAACTCTTATAAATGAAAAATTGGGTGTCTTTTTTGGGTAAATGGATAAATAAAGTGCAATCTTTCTAAAATCAGTTACAAATCTCCAATAAAAACCATTTTTTCTGAGGAAGGATCTCACATATCTCACTATTTTTTGGTAAGAAAATTATAAAATTACCTCAATATTGGGTTAATAAACATTAATTCCATCAAAAAACACAATATGACCAAGAACAATCCAATTATCTACCATGAAATGGAATTTTTCATAATTTAGTATAAGAATATTATCAATGAAAGTTTTAAGAACATGAGAAAAAAATTTCAAACAACTTTTAAATGAGGAGTCATAAATAGTAAATCCATCTATAAAAACATCCTTAAAAATATTTTATAAATTTAGATAAAATGATCATCATACACCTTTTAAATGTTCTAGGAGTATTACATAATCCAAATGGAATTATTCTATAATAAAAGGTTCTAAATGGGCACATGAAAGTGATTATTTCTTCATAATCCATGGTAGTATGGATTTTTAAATCACCATAGAATTCATCAAGAAAACAATACTGGGTTTTCCCAGCAATCCTTTCAAGGATTTTATCAATAAATGAAAATGGTAAGTGGTATTTCTTTATAACAAAATTTTGTTTCCTATAATCAATGCACATTATCAATTTATTTGGATTCCTAATTGGAACAAGATCACCAGATTCATTCCTTGATATCATAAATAAACCTTTTTCAAGAAAACATGGATATGGATCACCCATTTACTATTAGAGAATGCAAAAAAAAATCCAAGATCTAATAAGGTGGTGGCTTCTATATTAACAACCTCTAAAATTTTTGTGTCTAATCTTCATTAAAATTGTATCACTTGTTTATAATTACCCTCTAACAAAGTTATATGAATGCTTGAAGAGGGAATAATTCATGTTAAATCAAATATAGTCCATCATATTGCTTTCATGTGGGTTTTATGAACTCTTAACAACTGGTTCTCTTGGTCTGTTGACATCTCTTTTGAAATGATTATAGGTATTTTTTCATTCTCACCTATGAAAGAATATTTTAGGTTCTAGGGTAGTGGTTTCAACTCTAACTAAGGTGGTTTATTTTCATTTTTTAAATAACACTTCTCACAGTTATGGTTGTTCAGTGAAATTATAGATTTTAATAAATATTCATGTTCTAAATCATTTTATCCACTTCCCATGTTCTCAAGAATTTTTTCAGGTAAAAAATTTACATTTTCTCCTAAGAAACATCTAGAAAGTTTCATGGGTATCCAGAAAGTTATCTATATAAATTAAAATATCCAAAAACTCTTGTATAGTTATTTTTATATTAAATGACTCATTATAATATTTTATTTCACTATCATGTTGATTAGATTCAGAAATAAAAAAAATCAATCTTTTAAAAAAATAGTGGGTTTTTCACTATAGGAAAAATCATGAAACAAATCAATGAAAAATAAAAAAAATCGTGTTTACTTGAGGGGATGAATGATAATCAACTAGTTGTTTCATGGACTAAAAAATATTTAATTCATTAATATCTCCTCTAAATTCAAGTGAGAGGGTTCCTTTATGAACATTAATAATTTTTTTAGCTATTTTGACAAAGGGTATGCCTAGAATGAGATGTTTATGGGTTCTAAATTGGTTATCATACATATATAAGGCATAGAAAACCATAGAAATAATATTGTATCTCACTTAAACTATAACATATTCTATAACTCCACCACTCTTGGTGGTAATTTTTTCAGAAAGTTGAATGATAATTATAGAGAGTTTCAGTTCTCCAACCTGAATATATGAGTAAACAAAATATGGAATAACATTTATTGAATCTCCTAAATAAATCATGAAATCCTTAAATTCTCATTCCCTAATGGTGTAGGTAATGTTAAAGGTTCATCTGACATTGAATTTGATAGGAAAGGCAAGTTGAATCATGGATTAAACATTATTACCTAAATTGAATTGTTTACCTCCATTGAATTTCCTCTTATGGGAACACATCTCTTTCAAAAACATGGTATTCCATGGAATCTATTTCATATGATCTAGAAAAGGTATGTTGACTTGAAATTTATTAAAATTCTCCAATTAACTATTTATCCAACTATTTTTTAGCACTTGTCTTCACCGATGGTTCACTCATAGGATAATTTAGTGGTGTTTTGAATGTTTTTAGACTATTTTAATCACTACTTTGAGAAACATAAGGACCATACATCATCTTCCAATCCTTCATGGTTCTTTCAAACAAATATTCTCCTTTTAACATTGTTTTATCAATTAAAGAAAATTTATAATTTCAAACATACTCAAAAGTGGGGGTATTTTCTTTAATAATGTCAATAATAGATTTGAGTTTCTTAGTTTGAGGGTTATTCAATCTTATGTCACTTTTAAGTTCTATATCACTCACATTTTTCTTCTCTTTATCTATTGGATTCACATAGGTTTGTGAAGTTAAACCTCCACTCATTTTAACTCACATGATACTTATATCAGAGGTTAATCAACCCATTTGAGTCATCTTGGTATTCAGAATGTTATGTTGTTGATCTTTTGATTGTCTCACAAATACTTATTTTTTCCTTCTTAATTCATCAAATTCACTCTCTAAATTTGTATTGGGTATTTTAGTTTAAATTTTAATTCTAGAATCAGTATTTTCTTCCTTATTGAAATATCTTTGTTGAGAAATACTTGATTTGACTTGGACAAAACTTATTGGTTGTCCAACCTATTGAAATCATTCATTAGGGTTATTTTTCTATCCTTTATTGAAATTTTAGTTGGATTGAAAAGGAATTTATTACTTTTATTGAAAGTTATTTCCATGAAAAATATAATTATAATTCTTAAAATATCTTGAATTTTATCAGAATTGGTCACTAAAATGGTTATTGGAAAAAAAATTCCATAGTGGACTTTTATATGAAAAGTTATTTCATGTTTCAGTGGCATTGGTGGGTAATTAGATAACATCATAGACCTCACCCTGGTAGAAATATTGGTAATTTGACTCACAATTATATTATTTTCAAGACTCTAAGTGGGGACTCGTTGGGCATATTTCACATGAATAAGGTTGGTTTTCCCAAATTGTTGATCATTTTGGTCTATGTTTTCAATTAAATTCATTGTAACAACTGCTGTTTTATCAACTAAATCCCCTCCTACAGTAGATTCAATCATTCTCTTATTGGTAAGATACAATCCTTTATAAAAATAATTAATCAAGAGTTGGTCACTAATTTGGTGGTGGGGATAACTAAAATAGGGTCTTTTAAATTGATACCAATACTCATGGAATGTTTTACCATGAGTTTTCCTAATCCCAGAAATCTATTTTTGAATGGAAGAAATTATTTAATTATGGAAAATAATTAATAAAAATATTATTTAATTCATTAATATATCTAATAAATTTTTAATTTGAATATAAATTTCATTTTTTGGAAAATCCTTCTAAATAAAAAGTAAATTGACCCAATTTCATTTGACTTTCATCAAATCCTTTAGGTTTCATGTTGAAACAAACATAAATAAATTCATCAAGGTTTTTTGAGTATTTTCATCTAGAAATACATTAAATTTTTTTATTTTGTGAATAAAATTATATTTAATTTCAAACCCAGCAGGTGTGTTGGGAAATTCCATAGGGTTTTCTCTATTATCTTTAGAGGACAAAGCAAAATATTTCAAGGCTATGTTGTTGGTCATTTGAATTTTAGTTTCAACCAAATTATTTCTATTTGTGTTATTGGAGGATTCAAAACTAGATATATGGGGGTATTATAACAGATTTAGCCCTATAGTGATTAAACTAATCAATCTCATAATCCAATGGTAACAAGTTCAGGACAGAATTTCTTGTCATGCAAAAAAAACACAAACAAAATTCCTGGATATAGATCTATTTGATGTGATTTTTTCTAATGAAAACATCAATCAATTAATTTATCCCTAATAAAAATGAAATATATTAGTCCTTGGAATTTCTCTTCAAAAGGTTTCAATTTGAGTTACAAAACTGTTACTTTTGGTTTAATTGTTTTTTGAAAGAAGAAAGATTTGTGGATTTTAATAAAAGTTATAAAAAATAAATAGTAAATAAAATGAAAGAAAATTAAAAAAACATAACATTTTTTGTAAAAAGAATTGATATCAGAATTGAAGAATTATTTGGGGACAAGATTAAACTTTCCAGACACTTCCCTCCACCTTGTTTAAAAATGATTTTCCAATTGAATTTCTCAAGGACAACCCAAAAACCTCTATATAAACACCCTATTTTGAAAGGATATCATATCAAGACCTCAATATGATTTTTTCCCACATATATAAGTGATTCAGTCACATTAAGTCCTCTAAAAATAAAACCTAATCAAGATGATTGTGCTTAACTATAAGACATCGCCAAAGAAATTTAAATAGTGAAATCGATTGTTTTAATATATCGGTAAGAAATCCATACAAAAAATAGTTGAAAATATATTAAGAAATAAAATGACTACTTTCATTTAAAATTTAATTTCAATATATATTCAAAATAGATTACATATGAAGATCAAAACTTGAATGAGAGTGCCCTTTGGTTACCATCATCATCAACTACTTGGTGTTTATCCTCACATCACTTGTGCATCATCTTTATTCTCAATTAATTCCTTTATAATTTGAATGAGAAGAATATTTTAGAAACTATAAATGACATCCCTATTCTTTATATTTTTATTCTATAACCTTTAAAATTTGTGGAGATAGAAATATATAGAAGAGGAGGGTTGGAAATATGTTTTCTTGTTTCTGTTTGTATGAAGATGTCTTGATTTAGTACTCCTTTCTAGAAAAATATCTACTAGAGGTATTCTAAAACGTTGTTCAAGATAAAATTTTATATCTACTCATAATGTATCAATTCCTTTAGAAACATTTACAAAAAAATTTAGTCGAATTACTAAATATCTCTTTTCCACCTGAAGAGACTCTTCAACTTCCTCATGTTGCAAGTGCTCAATGGCTGAATTAATGAGAAAATTTTGACATGAAATTTATTGAAAAGTGTGAAACTGAATTATCTTTATTTTATAGTTTTATTAAATGAATTTTGACACTATTTTCCTGATATATGCCTCATTTAATGAGGAGGGGTCAATTTTGTTGGCTAAATATATTTTCCACCTTGGATGATTTATTTTGGGCCTCAATAATTTCAAATCAATAATTTAACCAAATGAAAAATTTATTTTCCATGTATATAGGAAGGCTAAAAAATAATTACACAATTTGGATTAATGTTTAAAATTTTATTCTCAAAATACAAAAGTGGTTGAAAATAGTTAAAATTCCTAAATTGGGCGATTTTCAATTTTAACTTCAAAACATCCCAAAAATCCAAAAAAAATATTGTTTATCTTAAATTGTTAAGTTGGTGGGGATTAAATAATTGAAATAAAAATAATAAATAATTACAATATTAGAGATAATACATATAACCAGTTGTTCTAGGTTAATAGAATTAGGGCTTAACATATGTTATTCCAATGAGATCACTACAACTCCACTCATCAATCCATCGATAGATCACATGCACTAGTGAAATGAAAAATTTTACCACCAAAAGTTTTCCTTGACCTAGTTCATTGGAAGTATAAGGAATAAAAACTCTACTCATCGTATAAAGACATCCTTCATCACATGAGCAAGAAAGATGACCACACCTTATGTCCAACCCATCATCTTGTGCATGAAATTTTAGAGAAGGTGGTTCTAATGGAGAAACTTATAGTGAAATAAAACACACTTCACCCTCAATAAATATCATGTGAACAAGTATCAATAGAAAATAGCCATAATATAATGGAATTGACCTGATCCATGGATGGTGGAAAGAATCTATCAACACCTCTATCCTAAAAATTTTCCACATAGTGTGTTCACATGAATGTGATGATATTTTCTAGTTTAGAGTTTCCTAAACATTATATATGTAATAAATATATTGGATTGATTAATGAAGAATACAAAATGGAATCTTTAAACACCCCAACACCAAATTTTATGCTCAACTTAATTGTGATATGACTGAAAAAACACCAAAAATAGACATGACTAGGACACTAACATATAAGATGTTAAGAACATTCATAGTTTTTATCCATATAGAGTGATTTAAGAAAATAATGAGGATATGTGAGGGGATTTTAGTTCACCAACAAACAACAGAGGGGCTCAACCAAAAAGGCTTTATAGAGGGACGTGACACTCGGTGGCATTATTATAAGAATAACCTTATATTTAACACAGAACTATATTTAGTATTTCATTGAGGAAAATAGATAAAACATTCTTTAAACTAAGAGAACATATAATATAGAAAATCCTCATATGGGGGATTCGATAGAAAGGAGATCTCATGATTGAATAAGGAACTCAGTGGTAGGGGAAACCTAGACCTCCTTATTGAGAGATCTCAAAAACCTATGATCCCATGGCAATAAAAAAATGGGATATTAGATTATTATATTTAATAGTTAATTTAGAATCATTATATAATGAATGAAAAATAAATTGAACTTCAAATTTAATAAAAACTAAAATATTGAGACTCTGAATTCCCTATATTAAAATAATATTACAATAATACAATGTCAAAAATAGAGGATACCAACAATCAAGTACCAAAGAACATATATGAATTTTCTACCAAACCTAGATCACATCAATATGATTCAAAATAACACCTCAATTATGATCAAAATATACTCAATGATTAAATGAATTAATAATAAGAAGTAGATGCAAAAAAATCAAGGATAAGAATAAGGGAGAAATACCTTTTTATGATGAAATCTAAATTCAAGGTAAGGGAAAGACTAAACACCATAGAAAAGGGGAATCTAAGATGTCCATAAAAGACCTATAATTATAAAAACTACATTGATAATGAATAAATAAAATTGAATAATTGGATGAAACTTAAATTTATAAGTAAAACTTGGGGGAAAATCATTACATGGTGTCCCTCATCAACAGGAAATTAGATAGTATCAACTAAGCCTTCTAAAAATCATACCACCATCTCCCTATATCTCCCCACTTAAATTCAATAAAAAGTTATTTTAAAATTCATAAACACAAATAATATCAAAGAATAGTGATATAAATCATGTCACAATAGAACAAACACTAGTTTTTATTGCACAAACTATAAACCCCTTAATCAGACCTGATTACCACTAAACTAAAACATTAGAGCTACCAATACCACAACAATATTGCAGACACAAATAAATTATCACCCAAATATCAGGGATAATTACTTATTGTACATGATTAATTATGAATTTATAACCCTCTAAATCATAAAAAATATATATAGGCTACAATATCTCCCTATCCTCATAGAAATGTTGGCACATCCTACAAATTCATTGCATTATCCCTGAATCCAACTGAAATTTTAGATAAAATTATCTATTTCCACTATCATATTCTAAATTCATGATTAATAACTCCAAAACCTAGTACCACAATAGGAATAAGATAAATATGAAAATATGCATTAGATTCCTTGAAAATTATTGGCATCCTCAATAATGAGATCCAAACATGGAAGAAGATAAATGACCCCAATACCAAAAACCCAGCAAGATACCTCTCAAAAAGGAATACCATTATTTTTAAAACTAAAAAAAACATTAAAGAGATAATTTCTTAAATAATATAGGTATAAAATAAAACATCATAATATTATAGAAAAAACAATGTTCAAATAGAAAGAGATTCTAATAATGCATCAATAACTCATGTTATGGTTTGCACTCCACTAATCCATCACACCTCTATATGACATGAACCAATGGAATAATGTACCTTCACAACATATTCTCCTAAAGATCATAACTATAAACAAGTAATTCCATGAATTTCATGACCTATTTTTAGTCCAAATCACCCTAATCATTGTCGTTGGATTCATCATGAAGATATCATTGAAGTTACAATACATGGAAAATATCAAAGATATGATCCATATATTAAGGGAGAGATAATAGATATTCCACTTCATTAACATGCATAAATGCCTTGAAATGTATAATAAACCAAAGATAAATATTACTCTCTTGGCCAAACCTATACTACCATTGACAAGTAAAAACATTTCAAACATATAACTTCTAACTTTGAACTCTATTGGTCTCCTCTTATAACAAGAATAAGAAATCTTCTGGTCTTTGGTAGCATTTATCCACTCATGAATCACTTTCACTTTTTCTATCATATTCTACAAAAACATTATTATAATATTTCATGACTCTCTAATATTCACCTAGAACAACAAAAGATTTGAATTTATGCTCATATAATGCATAAAACATTGTATAACAATATATGGGTTGTATCTATTATTATAGGAAATCTCAATAAATGGTAAAAAAATATAAAAAAACTCTAAAATAAATAATATAGTCACTCAATATTTCCCCTTTTATTATTATTTTATGTTTTCTCTGATAATATATCTTCAAATGATAAGTAGTTATAAGACATAATTGACATCTAAAACTACACTAAAGACACTTCCACACCCACAGGGTAAAACATAAATATTGATTATATATATTCTTCCACGGAATCCCATAAAGTAGAATAGTCTCCTCCGAAAGTATCCTCACTAAAGCATCCATAAAATTCTACTCATTGATTCATATGAAATTATATAACATCATTAATTGATCCACAATCACCAAAATAAAATCACATCCTCCTTAATATCAATGAAACCCACTCATGAAATCCATTTAAATGTCCTACCATTTTAATTGAGGGATATTAAATTACTTTAGAAAATGATAAGGAACACAATTCTCGACCTTCATATATTGGAACACTTGACAGTGAGACAAAATTATACCGTAAACCTCTTCATCTCTATCCATCAGAACTATATTTTTAAATCATAAAACATATTGAATATACTAGGATGAATTGCTATTGGAAATCTTTGAAAATATTAAAGAACCACTTCTTACATCACCAAATAAATAAGGATCTTCACATAGAATGACACATAATTTTAGTCATCCTATGACCACACCTCAATGGTATCTCTTTAAACCACACAAACTTTCCACATCATCTCCTTGTTATTTCCTACAAGATACTACTACACCTACTATAAATATGATGAATACATGGATATATAGTGTGGGAAAGTTATTCCACCATATTCTTAAATATCAAGAAAAAATTTTAAAGATCCTCCATCATACTCTACACATCTCCAAGCTCTCAAGAAATAACTCCTTGTGAATTCATACTCAATGCATCAACAACTGCATTCCCTTTCCCTGGAGTATAGAATATATCATTGTCATGATCTTATAATAGAAAAATTAACCTCCATAAAAGAATTATAAAATATCACTAAAATAATATAAACCACAGACTCTTGTGATATATGAGGGCCAAAAAGTTCTCATCAATTAGGTAATACCATCAATGATTCAAGGTAAACACAATTGTTACAAACTCCAGATCATGTGTGGAATTTTTATTCTCCAATAGATATAATTATTGAGAGAAATTAGAGATCATTGATCTCAGCTAAATTATAACACAACCCAAACTGAGATGATAATAATCACTAAAAACATTGAAAATACGCCTTCTTCTAGTAAGTGTAGAATATAAGAAATGTACATATCTTCTTTAGGTACATAAATGTGACCCAACACTAATCTATCCACATAAAGGAAAGCTATTTCTTGGTCAATTATTTCAATAGCGCAATAATTTAATACAAATTAAACACATACATACTATAATACCCTTCAAGACCAAGAAAAATAGAAACCTCTAATATTTCTTAAATGCACCCAAAAAACAATTTCATTGATATTGGAAACATTGAATGCTACACTCTAATGAGATAAAACATGAACAAGGAAGTGAAGTTCATTGGTCCAAAACTTGTACATACATAGCTTTTCATAGAGAAAAATCCATCACTAGAACCCCATAATAGTTCATAGATTCTTTGTATGATCCTACTATAATCTTGAGTACACTATAATTTCATCGATGAGAACTATAACAAACTAATCTAGAAAATCATGAAACACAGATTCTATTTGTATTATGAAAATAGGGATCACATTTATGAAATTAAAAGGCATGCATGTGAACATGAAATGTTTATAATGATAGAAAAAGTAATTCATTAGAATATCTTCTTATATTTATTTAACATTCCATTACTTCTTTTAGGTACCCCATTGTTCATGCTTTATTTTATCGTCTTTGTTTGGGTGAATTGACAAGATTCTTGGGGATAGTGATCCTTTACTAGAGAAAATGAACTAATTCTGTGGGATGTATGTTTGTTTAAATTAATGGAGCCCAATTCTAATTTTTTAAAGATATTAGCATAGTTCTTCTGATGTTACGAGATCACCTAAAGTGGGGTTTTTAGTCTCTTTTCTTTGAATTATTTTTTATTTTTCTTTTTGGTTTGAAGTTTTCTACTAGAAACTAGGTTATTTGATGTTTGTGTGTTGATTGCATGCCATGTAATGGGAGTACATGATGTGTAATTTTTATTAGGATGATGTTGTGAACTGGTTCATGACATGAGGTGTTTACACAACATGAAATGGGTTTACATCGCATAATGGATGAAATCTAGATTTTAATAAAAGGTGGTTCATATTTCAACATATTTTACCTTCATGGATTACACGACATGTAACGGGATTACACTCCATGTGATTCTAAAAAATAGTGGTTTTTAGGGAATTATACTAGTTTTTTATTCATTCATCCATTTTTCATCTTCCCTCTCATGAAAAGACTTATCTCTAAGAGATTTTGGGTGATTTACCTCCTTTTGAATCATTAATTCAATGATCGATCATTGGGGTTCTTATGGTTTATCTTATTAGAAAATGATACTTTAGTTTTTTATTTACCTTTGATCATAGTAGTAGTTTTGGTTGTGTTTGGGTTTCAGATTCATGATCATATAGTGTATTCTATAAATCCTTTTTGTAGTTTCATATCATGAACTATCTTTTCAAGGATAAACTCATTGTTTCAAATCATTATTTTGAAATTTAGCTAGGTTCATACCATTTTTAGGTAGGTGAACATGTGAAAATTTTATAATTCTTTAATTTATAATTTTTCCTATTAATTTGTTTTTGTATTTTGAAATGATAATGCATGTGTTGAAATTGATAAGGATTATATTTGTGTTTCAAAGGGTTTTGGATTTAAAAATAGATTCTCCTTGATTTGGAAATGAGTTTTCCAAACCTGAAGAGAAATTTCAAGGATTAAAAATTGATTTTATAAAATGTGATCATGGATTTTAAAATAGAATTTGACAAACTTAGAACATTGGGAACCTTGGGTCTGTTAGTTAATAGACACTATTAGCCTTAGTGTGTGTGTCACCACTATTAGGTAACCTTTAAGATATTTATGTACTGGGGTTGGACTCAATATTTTTTGGGTCCAATGTATGATTTTTTATAATCATTAGTGTCTGTTAAATAATTTCCAATAGGCTATATCCTGATGGGATAGTTCTTTTTTATTTCTGGTATGTTTATCACATGATAGTTTATTTTAAGGAGGTTTTGTCACATGTTTGGTTTATCTTCTTTCTCATTCCTCGATATGTATTTATGAAAAATTAGAGTAATGTTTTCAAATTGTTTTATTTATAAAAATTCTTATAAAACTGAATATTGTTTTAAAGTTATATCTTATGCATTCCTGATATTAGAACTTGTATAGATTCTTTGGTGGTATCCTACTATGATTTGTTCTCACACCCTTATTTTTCCTTTTGGTGGTTGTAGATGTTTTATTTTAGGATCTTTCTAAAGGTATGAGAATCTTGTAGTATGTTTGATTCTCTTCTTATTGCTGAATTTGGTTTGGGTTTGTTTGGAGGTGACTATTGGTTACATGGAGGCTTTTCATCATGTTTGATTCATAGTTTTTGGTTCAGCATGTTTGGCTTGGTTGTATGGATAGTTTTATATCCTTCATTTTCTCTTTGTAATCTGATTGAATGTATTTTTTTTATTTTCAAGACTTATTTCTACATTATGATATACATAACCATGGTGGTCTTGCTCAGGTGTCTTGTCTAGTTTTATAGAGTTGGTTCATTATCAATTTGGTTTCAAAGGGGTTATTCAACTTTAAGTGTGCTAACACTATCTGAGTTTTGTTTTATGTAATGGGTAAATAGGTGTTAGGACTATTGGAATTTAGGTAGTAAGTATGGCAGGGTGCCTAGAAAGATCACTTTTGTGTCTGAACTCAAGACAGCATGGGTTGTTGGAATATTTTTACGAAGTTCTAGACTTTGTGTTTGAGATCATTTGAATGAACTTTATGGGATGTTTAATTAAATGGACTTATCCCGTATTAAAGGTTTTTTTATATCATTAGAATTTATAATTTCTTTAAATTATTACTATTTAAGAGCTTTCATATTGATACCTGGATTTGGTCTGATGACTTTGGAATTTTCTTGGGATTGATTGGATTTTGTCTTGTGATTATTAGAAAATTCCACTGAGAAGATCTATTCTAAATCAGAGAGACGAATATATGACATAGAATCAGTAGGAGAATCCTCTAGTGGACCCTTCATTGGTAGAAGAATTAATCCACACAATTATAACATTGGGTCAATATGGTTTTCCAAACCCAAGATGTGTGGTAGATCGTTGAATTGGGTTTACTAAAAAGCATCCACTTGTCTTATGTGGTGATAAGGGACCACATGAATATGAGGTATGGTTTAAGTAGCTTTAAAGGATCTTCAATTCCTTGAAGACTCCTAAAGAATCTAAGATGGGATACACCACATATATTCTCAGTGTTCCAGGAAGAATATGGTGTGAATCAATTATAAAAGATAGGTTGCATGAGGGCCCAATCTAGACTTCTTTAAAAAATATTTAATTAGTAGTTTTCTCCCAAGGCATTGCATGTGGTGGAGACCCAAAAAAAATTGACCTTGGAGTAAGGGGGCATACTGTTTTTGATTATTCTACCCATTTTGTAGGGTTAGTGCACCGGGCACCGGAGTTGGTCACCAATGAGTACCTAAATGATCAGTTGTTTGATTTAGGAATCAGTCTAGACATTCAGTCGATGTTGATTCTCATGTGCCTTCTAAAAATTGTTGTGGTATTTGAGATGGTATCATTTTTTGAGCTAGATATATCTAGAATGATTGGTTTGGGTGGAGCTTCAGTTGGTGCAGTTATTATCTAGAGTTTATCTTCTGAATTGAAAAGGAAATTCAAGGGTGGTCAGTTTTCTTCAAGGTCAGTTTTAGGGGATTCATCAAAGGAACATCATGTTGATTACTATCATTGTGGGAGGAATGGTCATACTAGGTCTAAATATATAGAGGATCCTAATACTTTTCATATTTGTGGCCAATCTGGTCACTTAATGTGTTTTTGTAAAAAATATATCCCAATGTAGTAAGGAAGGATCCACTCCCACCAAGGGTTCTAGGGCATGAGTAGATGGAACTAAGGGAGGTGAGCTTGATCCTTAGGATAAGGAGTTTGTTTTTATGGCTAAGTTTGAATGTCTTTATGTGGAAGAGTATATACCAGAGGACTCTGAAGGATGGCCAGCTACTGTTAGAGGTACGGTGTTTATTTTATCTTCTATGGTGCTAGCTATGTTTGATACATGTGTTACTCATTATTATATTATATAATTCACTTGATGTGTTGGGATTGTTTTTAGATCTTATTCCATTATTATGGGATCTTTCTATGCCTTTTAGAAAGAGGTATAAACATGGCTTTAGATTTTCTATATTTCGAGTGAGGATAGATGACTTTGAAGTGGTGTGGGACTTCTTAGTGCTCAAACATGACATCTTCAAATTGATTATCAGTATGGATTAGATGATTATTTTTAAATCCTAGATATACTTTTATCATACTTGGGGTTAGTTTTTATCTTCTTATGGGTTCACTCATGTTTTTTATGGTGAGTGGGACTCTAGATCGGGAAGGGTGAGGCATGTGGTTTCTTATGCTGGGGTAATATCATACAAATTTTCAAATATTGTTTCTCATATAGTTGACATTTTATTTTTGAAGTTTACGTATTATGGTTTTTTTTACATAACTTTATGTCTTTTTAGATGATTTTTTTGTTTACCACCATAGAGAGAGGTTGAGTTTACAATTCACCTTCTCCCAAGTACAATTCCCATTTTTATGACATCCTATCAAATGGAACCTGCTAAGTTGGTGGTACAAAAGTTCTATCTTGATTACCTAGAATCTAATGGATTTATTCTTACTTTATAGTATTTTCCTATCCTCTTTTCTAATAAGTAAGAAAATATACTTTGACTTTGTATTGACTATTGGAAGTTAAATTGGTTGACTGTTAAGAACAAATATCCCTTCCCCATGACTGATGATCTCTTTGATCAGTATAGAATGGATTGTTGGTTTTATAAGAGTGACTTGTAGTCAGGGTATCACTAGGTGAGTGACTGAGAGAAAGATATAGAAAAGATAGTGTTTAGGATTTGGTATAGACATTTTGAGTTTCTGGTTATTCCATTCAGTCTCACTAATTCTCTTACGATATTTATAGATTTGACGAAATGGATATTCCATCAATTCTTAGACTCTTTTATTGTGGTGTTCATGAATTATATAATGGTTTACTCCAAGTTATATGATAAGTATTTGGACCTTTTTAATATCATTTTCGGAACCTTAAAAGTGTGATTTTCCGATTCAAGAGGTAAATTTTTTGGGTCATGTGATATCTTAGAGAGGTGTCTCAGTAGATCTAAAAAAAGTTCAAGAAATTATGTATTTAGAGGGACTATAAATGGGTTTGAGATCTGAAGATTCATGGAATTGGATGGTTATTATAACCTATTTGTTTAGGACTTATCAAAGCTTTCATATTTGATGACATCTTTAACCAATAAGGGTGTAATGTTTTAGTGTACTGAAAATAGTCAGATATCTTTTGAGGAACTGAAGTTGAGATTAAATTCATCTCCAGTTTTTATTCATTCATAACTGAGTTCAGGTTATGATGTTTTTTATGATGTTTCCCATATGGGATTGGGTATTGTTTTAATGTAGTGGAGGTATTTATCAGCCTATGGCTCTCACCAGTTATGCCCTCATGGGAAGAACTACCTTACAAATGATCTTGTCTTGGTAGTAGTTATGAATGTACTCAAAATGTGGAATCATTATCTATTTCGAGAGTATTTTATAGTGTATTTGAATCATAAGAGACTATAATATATTTTTACTCAGAGCTATATGAACTTAAAATAGATACACTGGGTTGATTATCTTCAAAAATTTTATTTTGATATTTCATACACTCCTGGATAATGGAACGTGGTCATAGATGCATTGAGGATAAAATTACTAACATAATTAGTGAAGGAATCAGTTGAAGAGTGGTCTTTGATTATTTTATTTGTTTATATGTTCTTGGAAATGGAATATTTAGGTGGTCAGTTATGTCTAGTTTCAATGAGGGTTGAATCATCATTTTATGAGTGGGTTCTTCTTGAGCAGACATCTCACACCGATTGCGAGAGTTTTAGTAAAATCCTTTATGGTGGGGAGACCATGGGTGATTTTTCTCAATCTCCTAGTAGAGAATTGTGATTTCATAGTAGGTTTGATGTTTTTTTTACCTAATGAAAAAATTTATGAACCATGGGCACTAGTCTTATTAGTCCATACACCCTATGGCTACCAAGATGTATCATGACTTGAGGTTTTGGTATTTTTTGTCAGGGATGAGGTAGTCAATTGTGTATTTTTTATCTCATTGTCTTAATTTTCATATAATTAAGGTAAAAGACTTGATAAATACTAGTTTTTTAAATCCTTTACCCATTTTTATATAAAAGTGAGATGATTTTTACCTATATTTCATCATTGGTTTACTACAAAATACTAGTGGGAAGGAAGGGATTTGGGTGATCATTGATTGACTCACTAATTCTTTTCATTTACTATCTATAAAGGAGATGATGAAAGTGGACTAGCTTAAGGAATCATATGTCCAAGATATTGTGATACTTCATGGGGTTCCCTCTATTATTGTTTCTTATAGGTACCTAAGGTTCACATGTAGGTTCTAGAAAGTTTTATAAGTGGTAATGGGTTCCCAGATGAAAGTGATTACAGCTTATTATCCACTGATGGAGAGATAGAAAAAAAGGGATATCTAGGTTCTTGAGGATATGATTCATCTTGTGTTATTGATTTTAGGTGATCTTAGTAAATTAATTTTCCTTTTTCAAATTTACCTAAAAAATAGTTATCAAGATTTGATTTGGATGGAACCTTTTGAATATTTGTATGGGTGGCCATGTAGATCTCCCTTGGGATGGGAAGATTTGGGAGGGATCTCATTGGTTTGACCGATCCTTATTTAAAAGATGATTTAAATGGTTTAGTATATTCATAAGAGATTAACCACACCACAAAGTCATTAGAAATATTATAAATACTATTGGAATTAGCCACTGGAGTTTGATATGGGTGATCAAGTTTTTTTGAGAGTTTCACCTCACATGGTACATCGTTGGTTGGGTATGTAGAGAAAGTTGGAACTAAGTTTTTTGGTCCCCTTTGAGATTGTTGGATGACTTGGGAAGGTGGAATATCGGTGGGACAATCTATCACATTTGACTTCCATCCATGATGTGTTTCATGTTTCCCAGTTGAGGATGTATATACAAAATCCTTCCCATGTGATTGGATGGGTGGATGTATATATTGATCTCAATACCACTGTGGTTATGCATCCAATTCATATTATGGACTTTTGAGATAAGGTGTTGTGTGGTAAAATGATCTACCTAGTATAGGTACTATGGCTGTGTAGATAGGATAGCCATGAGACATTGGAGTAGGATTTATTTATGAGTAAGTAGTGGCATTTTACTTTTTAGGATCAAATATATTGATGACTCTATGGGGATGGAATTATTTTATGGTGGGTAGATTGTGACATTTGGTTAAATCATTTGGGTGCTCCTTTGTTCATTCTTTGTTTCATTGTCCTCATTTGGGGGCATTTTCGGGCTTCTCGAGGATGGATATCCTTTCCTATATTAAATGACATAAAGTTTAGGGATGTATGCTTTTTTGAATTAATGGATTCTTTATATAAATGTGTCAAAATATCAGTGGGGTTATTCCCAATTCGATAGAATGCCTGGAGTGGGTTTTTGAGTTTCTTTCTCTGATTTTTTTTTATTTTCCTTTTTGGTTTGGAGTTTTCTACTAAAAACTGGGTTATTTTCTATTTTTGAGGTGATTATATGACATTTAATAGGAGTAAACGACATGTGGTGTTAATTAGGATTATTTCATGAATTGGATCATGGTTTGAGGGGTTTACATATCGTGAAACAGTTTCACATTGTGTAGTGGTTGAAACCCAAATTTTAATAAAAATGCGATGCATTTATCTATGTATTTTACTTTTATATATTACATGATGTTTAATGGTATTACATGCCATGTAATTATCATGATAAGTGGTTTTTTGGGAATCATATGGGTTTTTTATTTATTCATCCTCCATGCAGCCTCCCTCTCACAACTAGAGCTCTCTGTATGTGATTTTTGACTGATTTCCCTCCTTCTAGATTATATGTTCGGTGATCGGTCATAAAGGTTGTTGTGGTTAATCTTCTTGTGAAAGGATCGGTATGTTTCCTCTTTACCTATGGTTGTGATAGATGTTTTGGATGTGGTTAAGTTTCAGATTCATGATCGAATAGTGGTTTCCATAAATCCTTTTCATTTTCTTGTTGTGGCTTGTCTTTTAAATTTCTAGCTCAGGGTTTACAATCATAATTGTTCAAGGAAACTAGGTTTATTCTATTTTGAGGTATGTGGATCTTTGAAAGTGTTCTAATTAGTAAATTTTTAATTTTTCTTGTTAAATTACTATGTATTTGTAAATGATGATTCGTGTGTCAAAATTGAAAGGGCTTAGATTCATGTTTTAAAGGGTTTTTTATTTAAAAATGGATTTTCATTGATTTTGAAATGAGTTTTCACAACCTAAATATAATTTTAATAGATTTTAAAATGTTTTTATAAAATGTGAGCATGGTTTTTAAAATGGAATTTAACAAACATAGCACATCGGGACCTTAGGTGTGACAGGAAAGAGAAATGGGTATCCTTACTGTGTGTGGAACCACAAGGAGGTAACCATTAGAATATCTATAGACTATGGCATGACTCGATATTGTTTGGATAAAAAATATGAATATTTAGGATCATTAATGTCTAGTTTATATTTTCCCATAGGCTGGAGCTCGACTAAATGGTGTTTTGTTATTTCTATTTTGTTTATCAAATGATAGTTTATTTCATGGATTTTTTCTCACGTGATTGGTTTATCTACTTTCTCTTTCTTAGATGACTTTTTAATAAATCATAGGAATGTTTTCAAATATTTTTATTAAAAAAAATGCTTGTAAAATGGATTTTTTAAAAGTTATATCTTGTGCATTCATGATATTATAACTTGTATATAATCTTATGTGGTTCCTACTAGTATTTTTTTCACACATCCTACATTTTCATTTGGTTAGTTTTAGATGTTTTATTATAGGATCCAGCTAAATATAATGGAATTTTGTAGTATGTTTGTTTATATTCTTGATGATGCCTTCAGTTTGGGTTGGTTTTTAGGTGACTGTTACTCGCATGGGGACTTTTGGTCTTGTTTTGTTCATACTTTTCTAGTTTATCCATATTTTCTTGGTTATATAGATATTTTTATCTAATTTGTTTCCCTTTTAACTTTGATTGTTAGTCTTGTTTTATTTATAATCATGGCTTGTTTCTACTTTCTGTTATACCTCACTATGGTGGGCCTACTTGGGTGGCTTCTCTAGTTGGTTTGGGATGGTTCATTACAATTTAAACTATATAATAATATCTATATGACACATCAATCTTCAAAAACCAACTATATCCCATTAAATAATAAAATAAATCATTAATTTATATAAGGGGATAGTGGTTCTTCACTGCTACTTGGTTCAACTAATGGTAATTGATACACAATGTCAAACTAGTATCAACCTTCTTGGGGAATGACATTAGTGAACCCCAAGAGGACATGTTTTTTCAAAGGAAACAATTCTACAATTATTAATTTATCTAAATATATAACTCTAATAACTTAAAAGGTTCCAACCAATAAGGAAATGTTAAAATTGGAGAAACACGGTATTTAAACTCTATACTAAACATGATATCAAATTGATGAGGTAGTGTTACAACCTATTTGGTAATCACATTTGGAGAATCATTTATAAATCCTAAGAACATCATATCCTGAGCTTCTATGGATGTCAACCTCAACACTACTAGCTATGAAAAAAGTGTCTCCTGACATATGTGGTCTAACCAATGTTCTCTTTCACTAATGAACTTTTTAGAACCACCTTACACCAAAAGGAAACAAACTCTCATATAGAATAAATCAAGAATAGATTACATAAAAAACCACAAATATATGTCATGAATAACATCAAATAGTAATATCGATAATAAAAAGAGGTCTTCAAGAGGATGATTTTTTTCCACCATCATCCTATAACCCTAACATACCCCAAATAAACTAGACTGGCCTGCAAAGGAATTAGATAATATCAAGGAAATTATAAGTCTATCCACATTGAGTCCCATAGATTAGATCAAGGTAAGCAAAAAAGGAATGTTGTAACACCCCAGACTTTTTAAGTATTTTTTTCCTTTAAACAAATAGTGTAAATAAATAACATTATAAATTTAAATACAAGAATAGATAAAAAATTTATTAATAAATTGTATTCAAGAAATAGTTATTATATGGGAGATTGCAACTAATCTAATAAACTAATTACTTGCATCGGTAATATGATTGGAACACCTCCGGTCAAAATAATAATGCCAAAGGTGTAACCCACTTCTCTTAGATCTTCTGTAATTAGAAAATAATTATAAAGGAGGATATAATATATACAAATAGTAAGTGAAAAATAGAGAACCATATTAGTAGTATGAAATAGTCTTTGAGAGATTTTTGGTTTATTTGAATACCTTTAAGTATGGGTATTTATAAGATTATTTCTAACTGATGTTTAAAGAGTTGTTGGAGTTTTAAATATTATATTAATAAGAGTAGAAGTCGTTGAAACCTTTATGTGACTTAAATATAATTTTAAAATAATTTTAAAATAATTTTAAGACTCATGTTTATAAATAATAATCAAAATGTTAACAATATAAATTAATAAGTAACATAATTGAAATATTTGAAATATAATAAAATAACCACATATTATTACTTTGAAATAAATATTTTCATAAAAAATACTTAACCACCAAAGTCATATTAGTGATTAAAAATAGCTTAGGTGCGAACTAGTAAAGTCTTCAGTTGGAGTCCATGGGTACAACAAGACGTGTAAGCCTACTAGTTTTGAATGATCATAGCTCTCTCTAAGCATGTTTGGTCCCGTGTATAATCCAAGTGCATATGCATGGGTTAGGAAAAACACCTACAGGTCTTGTTCTTAGGGCCCATGTGTTGTGTATTTTGTTTTTATAGTAGAGTTGTTAGGACGTTGGTAATTAGGGATCACCAAACTAAATGCACAATCGATGTGGGATGTGGGGATGAATTATTATTCCTTCAATCCTCAAAGCACCAGATATAATCTAATAAATCCATTCAATTTGATCTGAGTCATTTATCTATTTTATATTCATCTTCAACCTCATGATCAAATCTTAAGAAAAACCCTCGACGTCGACCAATTTTTCCCCACTACCACAGCCGACATCGATGTCCAACCTATAGCCCAGCTCATATTTAATTTTTAACCAAAGAGGAATATAGATTTTAAAAGTTGATAAACAACTAGTAATAAAATATAAATAAATGTAACAATCACAATTAATGAACCCCATTATCATAGTTAGATTTCATCCTTCCATTATATTCAGTCCTTGGAGGCAGTGCTTTCATGAATAAATCATGTATATTTTTCCCACATCAACCTTAAATAAGTGAGATTTCTATCATCGAGGATAATCTCTATGGTTTTATGGTTCTTTATACATGTGAAATTATATATAAAAAATATATATATTTTAATAGTTTTGAATAAAATGATCACCATATCATTCAGCTTGCATGTAAAACTAGTAAGAAATCCAATATGAGCATTAATATCACTATGTGACATGTTGATAAAAAATATATATCTCTATTTATTTATTTATAAAACCTAATAAACACATTAAAATCAATATATCAGTGTGAGTTATTTTTTTATTTATTATTATAGTAGGGGTATTGTTCCCAAAAATATAATGCAAACCTTGTATGGTTTCTTATAAACTCTCTGCAACCATTCCAACATCAATCAAAACCTTTGTTCTTCTTGTTTTCAAATTGAGGTAAGGAATTTTATTTTCTAGTTTAAAAAACCATATATTTTGTAGATTTCAATTAACATATTGAAAATGAAAATTAATATTTTTATATGAACTATATTTAGTTTCAAAGAAACACTTGAAAGGAATTATAATTATATAAAATATGTTATTGTAATTTTATAAAACCCTTATTAATGAATATAATTTTATATAAAATTATTCAATGATTTTAAACTTATATCAAAAAAATTATTTTTCACTATGATGAGAAACAATAAAAAAACATTGTTTTGTAAATGTTTAACATTAATTTTTAAAGCATAATTAATTTTATTTAATTTTCCAAAGAAAAAGTTATTATTTTATTAAAAAATTTATTTTTTTTATCCATGAATATAATTCAAGTAGGTATAGCCATGTTCTATGAGTATATTTTATAATTCATACATTTTTAAAAAAAATAAAATGTATAGTTTTAATGTGTTTATGTTTATTCACTTTAATGGAAGAAATTATTTTTTACACATGGATTTCTACAAAATATTTTCTAGAAAGTGATTTATTAAATTTTAAATGTTCTAATATTATTTTATACTTTTTAAATAATTCAATTATATTTTTGAAAGGTTTTTAATGGGTTATTTATGAGAAATATGGATCCTCAAAAAAACCATAAAATTCTAATTAGCACTTCCATTTCAAATAAAATTTTAAGGGGTGGGGAGTGAACCCACTGCCTCAATGGGATGTATTACTATAGGTGATATTGCAAGTGGCCTCATGGGTTTTATAAGATATTTCAAGTATAATAATAAGCCATAAACTTATTATTTTCAAATTATTTTCAGGGTGAAAAACAATTTATTTCAAAGAGTGGTTTTGAAATAAAATTTTCAAAATTGTAAGTATTTTGGAAATTTTTTGAAAAGTATTTTAAATATATAAAATATATTTTTTTATTTGATACAAAAAAAATTTAAATAATTTTTAAATAAGTATTTTATAAAAGTATTTTTCATTGATTTTAAAACATCTTGCTGAGATTTTTTTCTCATCCCATGTTTTTAAATGTTTTCTATAGGTATCTTAGATGTTCTTAAATGGATGTCTTTATTTGAGGAGTTAGTGCACATGAAGAGAATTAGTGATTTTACAACTCTAATAAATTGTATAGTTTTTCTAATTCTCCAAAACGTAGACCAGTGAAAGTCTAAGAATGTAAAAAGTAGTATGTATTTTTCAATTGTCTTTCTAAATATATAAATATATATATCCATGAAATTTTTAGCCCTGAATTTGGAAGTGCAGTTTTGGGTCTTTACATTTGGTATTAGAGAAATAGTCTAGAATATTTTAAATATTATAAAGTTTCATTAGATCAAGTACCCTTTCTTAATAAAATACTTTATTCTATAGTTTTTATATGTAAAGAGGGATAACATGAACAAATATCTTATCCCTCCCAAATGAGTTTCTTGTTAGGATTATTATAAAGTCATAATCGTATGAATTTGATCCCTTTTCCAACCTTCAACTTATTTTTAAGTGTCTCTATGAAATATCTAATTCATCTGACATAATTTGATACATTAGTGGGTTAGGATTTACCTATTATACAATCTTGTAGACTCAAATTTCATATTTTCTACACCAAACAATGTATCAAGAGGATATTTTAAAATGTTTCACCTTATATGACCATTATGAATCACTTATAACTTTTTCTACATTCATATAAGAAGGAAACACATTCATAGAAAATATGTATCACCTGTTAATTTTTATTTTATATGGAAGAATCATAGGAAGAATCCATGACAATTTTGAAATATTCGAAGATGATTCAATCAGAATGAATTATAGAAATCAAATTCAAATAAACCATTTGTATCTTTATAATCAATGTAATTATATAAGAACTTATTTTTGATATTTGAATCAATATAACCCCACTTTCAATACATCCTCATATGATGAGAATTTTTAGGAGTCTATTTACCTTTATAGAATTAGTTTAAGTCCATCAAATAAATGTTCAATCCTTCTCCTTAGATTACATATACAGTCTGTATCATGCGTTGATAACCTTATAAAGTTGGATTCATACTTTTCAATGTTTTCATCCTCATTTTATATCAGACCCAATAATTACCTCTCCATATATTCTCACTATTCTTGAATGAAATATTTCTCCATGAAAATTTCCTTAAAATCCATCCATTCTATATTTTAAATTTCTTCCTCCACCTTTGTGTTTTGAATTACTAACCACCATTGCTCCACATCTACTGAGAGATGATAGAATATTATGATAACCTTCTCCCTTTCATTAATTTGTAAGGTGAGAAATATCTTCTATAAAGAACTTATCCATTTCTCAGCTAGAAATGGGTATTTAGTCCCATTGAATTATAGAGGTTGTTGTCACATAAAGTGGTCTAACATTATCAAACCATGTTGTGGATCAGGTTTCTCCATGTAAGTAAGGTTATTCATCATAACATAAGTCAGTTGTCCCAGTATAGTTATAAATTTTTTAACTCTAGTTGTATCTCCAGTTCCAACATCATTATCTTATATAGTGTGGAAATCCCTACATGGGGTATGTTCATTAATACAGTTTTCATTCCTTCTATTAAGCACCATTTCTAAAAAATGGCATACACTCTATTAGATTATGAAATTTCAAATCTAGTGAAATGATTAAAGTATAAATAATATCAAAATAATAAGATTGGTCACCTTGATAATATTCTCAAAGTCAGTTATAGGTTTATATTTCCCCAATCTATGTTTTCCTTAATTTAGTTTCTAAATATTCTACTAAACTTGATTGAATACTAATTGTAAATACCTCTATCGTAGTAGCCTGGAGTCAGGGTATTACTTAATTAAATTAGTACTATGAACAAGTTACCACATCCCAAAGGACTAAATAGATTAGTATATTTGGAAAACCAGAAACAAACATAAGTTTTATATTACAAATTGAAATAAAAAACAACATAGCAACTCCATTGGAAACACCCATAAACTTCTACATTATCCATAAAAGTTATTCATAATATACATATTCTCATCCTATGGAAATATAAAACATAAGAAAGAGGTGATATTAGATACTCAATAAGGGTAATAAATACAGTGCAATCTATCATAAAAATAAAAAATAAGGCATGGTTAATAACTAAAAAACACATGCTATTAAAACATAATATTGATCATAATATAGAAGGAATTAAAGCTGAATAAATAATGACATATAAATAATCACATGAAAATGAAACATTACCATTGATATTATATTGGTTGAATAATCACATGGATTATAAATTAACAATATCATAATGTGGAAAATCAAAAATATACCATCAAGGTTTCATCCAAGACACCATACATAAATGGGTAAAAAATGATATAGTTTGTCTTATTAGACATACTAATGCATCAAGGGGCTATAACAGGCCCCACCCATCACTTAATAAGTCCAATCCATTCCTCATATGAAAGGGATGAAAAATTATCAATATATACATTCATATTTAAACTAGCATATGAATTTTTAACAAATTTCCCCAATAATATACATTATCATAAACAATTCAAAGTAATATGGTAAATGGTATCAAGATAGTACATCCCCAAAAATAATCAAAAACTATTTAATAAAATATGGTAGATGGTAACATAAGAGATAAATTTCAATACAGCATAATATTCAATATAGGGTGTCTAAATAGATTAAAATACTCTAATAATGTCATTAAGGAATTCTTGAGAGAAATACCCTTTTACCTTTGGAAAGAAGAGTTCTTTTGGAAAATCATTTTGTATTTTTCATAAAATCTGACTATAAATATGTATACCCTAGAAACGAAAAAGTAAGGATAATTAAATTATGTTTTAGGCATAAATTATTTATAACTAATGTGAAAACATATAAAAATATTATTTATGAAACTTTAGAAATGATCCACTTTAAAGCGGTTTAAGGTAAAATATAAGAGTCTTTAAAGAGGAAAAATAATTAATTGTTTACATAAAACAATAAATAAGATAAGATGGTTTTTCATGATAAAAATGGTTATTTTATAAAAATATTTTTTTCTTAAAATAGATTATGGAGTGTTCTTGAAAATGGGTAAGAAATTGGGAAGCTTCCTTTAATCAGGCTTTGTTATTGAGAGGGGTTGAATAATAAACCATATAAAATATGTATTTCCTCATAAAAGAAAGAATAATTGGGCTAGATACATATATTTGGAAAATAAAAATATAATTTATAAGGATAAATTGAGAATAAGTAATAATTTTATTAGGGAAAAGAGAGAGAAATAGTATCTTGAAGGAAAAAAGGAGGTTCCTGAAGAAACGCTTAATTTATGTTAAAAAGTGTTTTTCACTTGCACTTAATGTCCTAGATAATGAAATTATATTTATTAGTATTTTAATTCATAACTTATTAAACATGTCTTTTATTTATTATGTTCATTTATTTCCTTTTTGAAGAGTTATAAGATTCAATTTCATTGTTCGGGAGTGTTTGTTTCCTTGGTTTTCATGATTTGTTCACTTGTATACAAGAATGGAAGACCATGTAAAATGGGAATAGTTATCCAGAATTGAAATTATATATTATTAATGAAATTTCAAAATATTAATTTATATTATGTACCATTTTTTCTAGATATGAGTATGATTTATTAGTTAAAACATTAACGATAATAGTTTAGACTATTTTTGGAGTTTTTTCGATCATCACGCACTAGTTTTGTTTAACTAATTAATATTATGTATATATATTGATTATAGAACAAAAAAATAAGTTTTAATATACATTTTAAAATATTTTTAACCATTATTATTATTTTATGACCAGCCTTGAAGGCTGTAATGAAAACACATCATCCACGATGGTGGTAAATAGAAACATCATGGATGATATTTTCATTTTTAGAATAAAAGAGAGAGGAGAAGGGGTTTGTTGATAAATATTAAATTAAAATAATAATATTAAAGTATATAATATAATGGATTTATCATGAATTTTTGGATATAGTAGGTAAGGAAATGATAAGAAAATAAAATAAATTTAAATAAAAACAAAAGAACGAAAGTGGATTTTACCTCTTGAATCACTACTGAAAATATAACCTATCCCAATAGTTTCAAAACATTAGTATAAGCCCTAAAACCATTGGGATAGCCTATCCCAATGGTTTCAATAACCGTTGGAATGTGGGTCGTTGGGGTAGCCCTATACCAACGGTTCACATTGAACCGTTGGTATAGGGGTGTTCAGATTTCAATATTCCCATAGTTCATTGTGAACCATTTGGATAAATTTAAGCAAACGGTTTCAAACCACTGACACATATCTATACCAATGATTTAAATCATTGGTATATCTCTCTGCCAATGGTTTTCGCAGGTGATGGAATTATGTTGTTCTAATAGTTTTGCATGAACCATTGGAATATATTTATACCTACGGTTTTCAACCATTGGTAAAAATATACACCAGGAATTATACAGAGGTATACCAACGGTTTTGAAACCGTTGGCTTATGGTTTCTGTAGGAGATGAGTTATGCCTATGGTTTTCAACTGTTGCTACAAATATACACCTGGAATTATGAAGAGGTAAACCAACGGTTTTAAAACCGTTGTCATGGAACCCCAGCTCAGTCTCATGCACACAACTTACTATCAAACACACTGCAATCAAAAACTGAAATCACACTGCAACCTGCAACCTATAAAAATAGAAAACACACTACAAAAATAGAAAATGAGATCACATAGAAAACACACAAACACACACTACAAACACACTGCAATCGCCTACAATCACACATAAATAAAAAACAAAAACTCACTAAAAACACAAAAAAAAACTCACTGCAACCTGCATTAAAAAAAATTATCACATGGTTATTTCTCCTACATGGCTAGTTCTACTTAACTAGTAGCACCGTAGGTTTAGCGCATAATTATACCAAACTGTGCGTCTAGACCTTGAGGGGTATAGATCATAGAAAGTGTGAGATGAAAATTTTTCACATGGTTATCCAAACCATGTGTCCTAGTGGTGCACCTCTTTAAAGGGGAAATTTTACCTTTTTACCCCCTGTGACCCTTAAAGGGTTTTCACCCCTTTTCTCTGCCCATCCAACCAAGAGTCTCTCCCACATGAACATTTTTCTCCTTCTCTTCCCATGGTGGTTTATCCTTCAATATTGGTCTTATTTAAGCATCACTAGGTATGTTGGAAGTTTATAAGTAAGTCTAAGACTCCTCATCCTTCCTTTCCATGTTTATTTTACCTTCTTAAGCACTATACTTATGCCAGATAATTCACTCAAATTTTTGGGTTTTTTCTAATCTTCTAACTTCTCTCATTATAGATTGAATCAAGGCTCTTTATTGGATGAGTGGACTTTCCTAAGTATGAGGTAAGTTCTCTATATGATTTTCCCTCAAAGTTACATCATTTATAAAGTATTTCCACTGTATCTCACGCTGAAAATTTCTTTATGTTGCTCTTAAATTATGAGACACCTTTAATTAATTACCTAAACTCATTTATACTTTTTATGACACCCTTTTACATGGTTATAGGTTTAAGACCTCAATCCAAACCACCATATAAGGTGAGTTCAACTAATTTCCCTTAGAATCAATGATTTCCTATTTTACTAAACCTACCCTTAGGGTGTGTTGTTTGATGAAAATGTCTATACTTATCTATTAATGTTTTAAAACACCTTATTAGGTGTGATAACTATACTTAATTGAAGAAATGATTAAATTGAATTAAATAAATGAGATGATGATAATTCCTCTATTTTCAAATAAAAACCTTTCGGGAGTGTTGTGTTATCTAATAAAACGGGATGATTTAATGAGAATACTTTGGTGATATACAGAATGCTTACATACATGGACTCCTTTATTATTTATAATTGAATTTTAAATTATAATCCTCACATACATGGATTTTTCATTATTAATAAATGAATTAAATTAGGTATTTAGTCTAAATGAAGAGTGAATGGTAAGACCATCTCACTTACACATTCTTAGAACTTATAATTGAAGTGATAAAATTTATTTTCTTGAACTACAACCATGAAAGGTGTCCCTTAAATTAGGATTCATGGGAAATGTGTCCCTATGTATGGTGTCCCTTATATTATGAATCATGGTAATGATATACCTAGGCATGGTGTCCCTTATATAATGATTCACGGGCATAAAATCTCCAGTCATGGCATCCCTTAAATTATGAATCATATGTATGACATCCATGGGAATGGAATTAATTATATTATGATTCAAGGGTATGGTATCCCAAGTAATGGAATCCCATACATTATGATTATGGGTATGGAACCCTAGGCATGGCATACCCTTTATTGTGATCGATGTGTATGGAACCCTTGGCATGACATCTCTTATATGATATGTGATCCTCTTATGTGGATGCCTTAGTACTAAACCTTGGCTCCATGACAGTGCTTTTATATGAATTCATATGATTTTATTATATATGAATATATATACATGGTGGCAGATGTGTGAATAAATTTCATCTTAGGTCAAAGGAGGTACAGTCGACCAAGTGTCTTTGAGGAACCTGAGCCCAACATGTTTTTATTTATTACTCACTAATTCATTTCAATATACCTACACACTAATTTATTTCATATACATAGACTAGATTATGAATTACATGGTTTTGGTGGTGGCATTTTGAGTATATCTTACACCCTATTTAGGCCATTATTTGGTACCCAAATATATATCATCTGGTTGCAGGTTCGGAACCTTGGATTGTTCTTACTTGTTGTTATCCTTATAGTATAGGATGGATTGTGGGAGTAGGGGACCATGTTAGGGATCAATAAGATATAGGAGATAGTTTTTGAGTCTTCTGTTTATTTATTTTCTAGTATTGTGTATGTATGATTTTCATATTTTCTCTTTGTATTTATATCATATCATGTCCAAGAATATTTGTATACTTTTTATTGATTAGTTTATTGGTATTTTATTCTAATAGTTATATATTATCTTACATTATTTTTATTTTATTATTCTTATTTTGTCTTATGAAACTAATCTAGAGGATATAATCTCTCCAATGTACAACCATTAAACCCTCACTGCTAATCGACAACCTCTAGCATATGGGGAGGCACGCTTGAGGACTAGTGGCAAACCGGCTCGGGGCACCATTTTAGGGGATCTTATTTTGGGATGCTACAAATTGTATCATAGGTCTATTTTACCTTTGTATTTCTATTTTTGGATGGTAGAAAAGAGACTTGTAATGTTTCATCTCTTAGTAAATAGATTATTTTTGGGTCCAACCAACCCACACACGAAGGAAATATCAATTTTCATGGGATAGGACTGATTTTTATACTCTTTTTTATTATAGTTGATTATTATTTCAACTTGGGTGATTGTTATGCTTATTTTAGTTATCGATTTATGATTTACGAAAAAAAATCTTATCCCAGTATAAAAATGAAGTCTTGTTATATACATCATTATAGGCACATAGAATTTAGATTCCATGCATATGCCATTACATGTAGGTTGCATCATATATTTCTTGGTGCATGATGATTTGTATACAATAATGTGTGATTTATCAGTATGATTATTTTTATTTCATGTATAGTTGATTTCTTGTAATTATTTCTCTCTAATATCATGTCTGGTTATAATTATGAAATATGGTTGGTCAAATAAAGTGTGTGCCTTAACTTAAATAGTGTTTTCCGACATAGTTTGATGGTGGCATCTTAATTAACCAATTATGACATGTTTGAGACATGGAACTATGGTTTCATTGGATGAAACATTTAGGATTGTTATTAAATGGGTGAAACTAACAATTTATAAAGTTAATGGGCCTTTATAAATTCGTAATGGTAACCCATATCATCATACCATTATACATGATTTTTAAATATTTGAAACTGAAAATAAAAACCTTGCTGCAGTTATATGAATGCCAATTTTAATTTATAAAGGAAAGTTCCTTTATAAGTTGTGAATGGTAATTCATCTAAATAAACCATAATATATGCTAAATTGGAATTCTAATATAAAATTTATGCCTTTATACAGGCTTGTACCTCTATCATTTGGGCATGAAGACCTATACGACTAAGTTCCTAAATGCACAGATGAACCCGAGAAGGATATTTGAGTCATTGATTATCCACTAAAATAGGATAACATTCACTTTTAATATATTTAATTTTCATGTGATTCGTTATTCATAAACACCATTTTTAGTGAATTTTACAAATTGAACATTATTTCACATTATGATTATTATTCTTTCCTAAAGTGCACTATTACTTGATATATTTTTAAACACCTCCTAAAACACCCAATGGTCATGATTTTTTTTCATATTTCAATTTCAAGTCTTCCATCCTATTAGAAGAATTATATAATTCTAGATTTATTGAAGATACAATTAAAAAGATGGCCAAAGTGGGCCTTAAATAGAGAACATTATGGGCAATGTGAACTGGACATTAGCCCAATAAAAAGAATTTATCTTCCAATATACAATACCAAATAATATAAAATTTTAACTGGATATAGATAAAATCATGAGGAATATTTTATCCAATAGTGAAAACATATAATTATGATTTTTATAGTGTGTTCCATATGATCCATGTTGAAGATGAAATTCTGGGCCAGATTTTATAGCCTATAAAAATATCCCACCATTTCAAACATATCTTAAAAATCAAATATTCATTTGGATAAATTTTTATAGAATTTTGGGTAACATCTATAGATTCGTTTTCTTTTTTCTATGACCCACCCAAATTAAGCTATATAGAATCTATTTAGTGGATGCAAGATGGATTGGATTTTTTTCAAGTGTGTAATAGTATTGTCTTCATCAACTTTCCACCCATATAGGTCTACCATAATTAATTATGGTGAATTTAATTATTTTAAGATCAACCCAAGTCTTAAAAATTCCTATTTAAAGTAGTGTTGTTATAGGATTTATAATTTTTTGAGTTTAGTTTCATTGTAATGATATGTTTCTTCTTTGTCATTATAACATTATTCTTTCAATTGTAAGTTAATTGAATCACCTTAGTATCTTAATAAAACCTATTCTTATTCTCATTTTCTATTATAATTGATAATATTTTGATACCATTTAACCAAGGTGTGGATTTATTCACACATTGAATAGATAAATCCTTCACAATATAGTAGAGTGTTTATTATTTTATTGTGTTTCACCTCTTCAATTCCACCCTCAAGAGTCTACCTCTTGAATCCATTGAGAGCATAGATTCAATGAAGGTATAAAATTATTAAGGGTTAATCCAAGGTAGTACCAAGGGTCTGTATTGGATGTTATTTCTCAGTCTATTAATGTTTAATCAGTTCTTTTAATTGATAATTTTATTTTATGGTCTTAATACTTATTCATATTTTCTGAATTTTAATGCCACACACATCAAATTATAACAAGAACATTTACCATGGAGTGATAATAAAAATGATCCCCCAATATTATAGGTTATTAGAATTAGGTTTTCTATTTGTATTAAACCAATAAGTGATGAGGTTCTTTTGATCTCTTTAAATGAATCACTCTTGATTATAAGAAATTGAAATCATTAAAAATAAATTTCATCCAATCTATCCCTAGTAATAACCAAGGATCAAAACATTCTCATAAATTGAATTATATTAGGTATCTTATTATTTTTTATCCCAAATTAATTTAAGCCCAATTTGGGAAACTTTATAACCAAAAAATTCATAGAATGAATGCCTCTAAAGGTTTATTCATAGGTATCTAAGGATTCGACAACCCAAGCTACACTTCAAGTGACCACTTCAACCCTAAGAACTTGCTTAAATTTGGGAGAGACCAAATTTTGATGTCGTTTCCAAGGAACCAATTAATTCACCTTAGAAACTCATTATATTATCCTCCATTTCTCTTTTCTCATCTAATTTCTCTTATCACTTCCCCATTCTTTTTTTCTCTTTTCTAAGGTCATGTTCATCTATACCCATAACCATTCAAATCATCTAGTTAGGGTGGATAGTCCTGGGGTTGGGGAGTCAAACACACCTAGAAGTATCTTTACATTAGATCCTAATATTCTTAATACTTTGGATTCAAAAATTGATCCCATTTAAATGGATATTCTTCAAAGAAACCAACTCATAAACCCAGGTGAGAACCAAAATGGAAATCCAAATGAGAGAGCCCCAAACTTGGGGAATAAAGACAATCAAACCCTGAATGACTACCTCACACCTACATGGACTTATGAAACACCATGAATTATACATGATTACAAGGATTATCCTACTATGTATTCAAATATAATTTCCTTAACCACCTTCAAACCTTCTATAGGATGGTATCGGAAATGCCATACCTTCATGTCAAGGAGTTAAATGAAATTTTTTAATCCATGTTCCCACAACATCATCTTAAGTCATCTAAGATGAGTATTTTTTCTTTATCACTGAAGTATCGGGATTATAATTGGTTAAAAAATATGATACCTGCATCAATCCACTCATGGGATCAATTACAAAGAGAATTCTATAAAAAAATACTTCACCCATCATAAAACAATTTCACTTAAAAATAATATCCAAAACTTTTTTTAAAAATAAGGGGAGTAATTTTATGAAACATTGGAAAGGTTAAAATATACACTAAAAATGATACCTCACCATGTATCTTCAATCCCATAACAATTTTTAATTTTATATAAAGGTTTGGGTATGGGAAACAAACATTTCATTGATATGATTTGTAATGTAACCTTCAAAAACAAAGCCTCAAATGATGCTTATGAGTATCTAGAAGGTCTGGCTACACAAAAACAAATATAGAGAACATCAACTTAATATGATAAGATATCCAAATCTTCTGGAATTCACAACCTTAGGGAAAAATAAATCCTTTATTAAAAACTTATTTTACTCACTAGGAATGTTGATGAGATCGATATTAGGAAGGTCTAAGAAATCCAAACAGTTGAGCCCTCTCTCATAATTTATGAAAAAATGACCATAACATTGAAAACTTCCCAACCCTACCTTCCATAAATGATGTTATTTTAGGAGGACCACCATAATAGGTCAATTATTTGAACTTTCAGAACCCACAGTACCAAAACACTTTCAACCCAAGGTATAATGACCATCTAAGATTCTGTTGGAAAGATAAACAACAACCAAGTTAGACATAAGGACCAAACCCCTACCCTTAACAAAATTTTAAAAACCATAACTAGTTACAACTACAACCAGTCCAATGCCAACATCCACTTTTCCAATAAAAATAACCCATCTATAAACCCATTTAACAACCAATCCAACAATCAAAGTATCCTCCTGGGATAAACCAACCAACACAAGACCCTTCCCAATCTCTCCCTCACCCAATAATTGAACATTTTTGTAAATAAATGGATAAAATGAACTTAGAAGTTTCATAACTTAAACATGAACTACAAACATTAAACCCAAAAAATCACCCATGCCAACTCAGGTTGTTCTAACCTTGAGGGTAGAATTCAGTTACACACAAACCACTCATGAATAACTAAAAGTAGTGACTATATTAAGAAGTGGTAAATACATTTAAAACCAGAACAAACCATCCCAAAACCATTAAAATATTTAATAAAACATTAAAATCTTACATAATCACCCTCTAAATCTAAGAAATCCATTGATAATGTGAAGGAACCGCAACCACACAATACAATCAATCAACTTTCTCCCTTCCCTCAATGCATGAGAGGGAAATATAAACCAGAACTGAGTGAAACATGGGGGTAAATATTCTCACATGTGAAGTTGAACATACGCATTCTTGATTCAATCCAAAAAAATACTACCTATTAAAAGTACCTTAAGGACTTTTTAACTTTTAAAAGGAATTTTCATATAAAAATAAAATCCTTTGGCTAGAAATGTGAGTACCACCATTCAAGGGACCATTCCTCATAAGTTGAAAGATCTAGGATGTCCATAAATCAATATTGAGTTAGGAGAGAACAAGTTTGTCAAATAACTTTGTGATATTATAGCTAGTGTGAACCTCATTCCATATACCATTTATTGTCAATTAGGTCTTGAAGATCTCTAACCAACTTCTTTCACACACCATTTTTCTGATCATAGAGTCAGGGTTTTTATGGGGATCTTAAAGGATGTTTTAGTGAAAGTTGAAAATTTCATTTAACCTGTTGGATGAGCCCTCTCGCTGCGGTCTCCATTCCCCAACGGTGATGACCTAGTGTCGATTCCCGCAGCTCTGGGCCCCTCCTCCCCGATGGGGGGGGATCCTCCCTCCCTCTTTGTCGTCTGAGGCTCTCCATTTCATCCCTTTCACGAATCCGACATTCCTTCCTCCCTTCCCATCGATTTTGTTGTGCCCTAAGGTCCCCAATTTTCATCTTGGCTCACCTCAACTTGCGATATCATCGAAGGAGTTCAATGAGGCCTCGGACCTTCATCGGATGATGCTCATAGCCCGTTTTAGGGGTCGTCGTCCCTCTGTCGACGATTTCGACTGCTTTGTTTTTGATTCATGGGAGATTCAAGAACACGCAGTGGTGGGACTCTTTGATCGGTGTCAAATGATGATCTATTTCTCATCGGAGGACGATCTTAACACTGCCTGGTCCCGGGACCCTCGTGTTATCAACGGATGCGGTTTCCTTCTCCTTCCATGGTCGTTCGATCTCAATATGAACTGTGATTCTTCCTAAGATACAGTTTGGGTAATCTTCCCATAACTTCCTATCCCTTTTCATAACCCCTCAATTTTACGAATGATAGGAAATTTGGTCAGTAGATACTTGTGTTCGGATAGCCGGACAACGGCGGTTTGTCACCCGATCTCCCCCTGTGTCTGTGTCGAAGCTGATGTTTCTAAGGACCCCATTGAGTGGTTGTGGCTATCGGTTGGAGAAGAGTTCCGGTGGAAACAACGAGTGGTGTATGAGTCGTGGACTGTGTTTTGCAGGGGTGCCTCCGTTTTGGTCATTTGGCCTCTACTTGTCATCGTGGGTAACCTGATGTGCCCCGTGGAGTTGAGGGGAACACGGTGCAGTCTGTTCCTGATATGAGCCAGATGGTGTGGGTTTGTGATGTCTTGGTTGAGAAAGTGGAGCTACTCAGTGTTTCTCAAGAGGTGTTGGCTCTTGCCAACCCAGATGTGGAGGTCAGTGCAAAGGATCAGCAGTAGATTTCCTTGGGTCCTCCAGTGGCTGTGAAGGGGGTGAAGCCAGAGGTGGTTGAGCTGCAGGTTTTGGAGGTTATTTCTCAGCTAAAGAGGGACTTGGGAGTATAGGAGGTAGCTAAGGTTGATCCATTAGCTGTGAGTTTGGTTGAGAAGTAGGTTCAAAGACCTGGTGGCTCTCATGGTTGAGGCTGGGAGGTTTGGAACATGAAACCTCAGTCCATGGGATGAGGTTACGAACAGGATGCAGGAACAGATTTGATGCGGGGCAAATCCTTCATGCTGGCTGCAACTGGTTCTCAAAGTGGACAGGAAAGGATGATTGATGGTAATGTCTTGGGTTCCATAGATCCAAACACCATTGGAACCAATTCTGGAAAATTGAGGCAGGCTGGGGAGGGGGGGAAGATCTCTGTCTTGGGGAAGAAAACATGTAATGAGTCCTTGAGTATGCAGATGGATCCCACTGATGTAGTGGCAATAGAGACAGGGAACCGCTTTGAAGGTCTTGAGGTCCATGATCCTCCTTTATCTAATGAGGAGGATTCACTAGATGATGATTTTTATAGTCATCCTTTAGTGGACAGCATGGACCGAATCAAAGGGAATGGACCCCATAGTCCTAGACAGAAGAAAGGGAAAAAAGGCATGCACAAACCGGGGAAATGCATTGTGGTTCAGGGGGAAAAATAAAAGGGACGCAAGGACTACTCATACTTTCCAAAACCAATGGAGAATCGGTCGGCCAAAAACGATAGAAAAAAGGAAGGTAAAGATACATAGACGGGGGAAAGTGAAGCATCGAACAGAAATACAAGAGACAGGGAAGAGGAAGTTGGGGAGTGCATGAAATTTATCCGGCAATCCAAGGATAAAATGCAAGAAACAAGTCTTCAGCCCAATGTCTCCAAATAAGAGATTCAAAGGATTTATGAACGTCGGCTGCAGGTTGATGCTAACGAGGAGCAATAAATTTGGATTGATAAACAAGACCGCATAATGGCTAGGGGATACAACCAGAGTAAAATCAACATAGAAGAGTTTATTCAGACAATGGAAAGGATGATCACTCACCTTGAAGAGCTACTCAGAGAGGATCCAAAAACCCAGGTTAGCACACTGTACTGGGATCTTTATCGAGTAGCCGAGTCATGTAATCTTAGCCTAGTTTTTAATCATTTTGTTAGTTCCTTCAGTACCTAGTTCTTTCCTTTTTTAGAACAATGGTTTACCATTTTTCCTTAAAATGTCTTTGATTTAATAAAAATTTAATTTGGATGGCATTTAACCTGTTGGATTCATTTTCCTTAACAATAACCCAAGCTAAGTTCCTAGGGAGAAAACCCCCATAATCCTTATTCATCCCTTCTAAGAAACAATAAACTCATTCATCTGAGTTAGGAATGGGAACATAATAATAACCTTTAGAAACATGAGCGTCGATCTGAATATGTACAATGAAAACTATAAAATTTGGGATGATAAATAGATCTATAAGGTAAATTGGATAGGTAGTGTTGATAGTAAACCAAAGAAATATAAAGGAAATGTTGAAGGATTTTTAAGTCAGGATGAGTTTGATTTACTTTTCTCAAATGAGGGAAATTTTTCTCCTTGGATTTAATATCTTTCAAAAAACTCCTTTGATCATTTTTCAGGACCACCAATAAATGATACCATTGGTGAAATGAAAAATATTGAGTCCATACCCATTCTCAACACTGATCTGGAAAATTTGGTGGCTGAAAAATATATTCAAAAGGAACTGATTATGTTTATAAATTTGGAAAACTAAATTGAGTTCAATACAAGGTCACATTCTTATTTTGAATGTGCTAAACAATCTGATCTTAAATTTAAGGTTCTAACTTCATCACTCGAGTATGAATTCTTAGGGTATAATAAAACATTTCCTTTTTTTTCTTCCTCTCTTGAATCCAATCAAGAGAGAATACTTATGGATAACCTAATAAAGTATAATAAATCAATTGGATGGACCTGTTCTGATATTTTTGGGATTATCCAACTCATTGGAACTCATATGATTATTCTATAATCTGACTCTAAACCATGTCATCAACCTCAGTGGAGACTCAATCCTAATATTTTAGATGTGTTAAGTAAATAACTTCTTAAGTAGTTTAATGTGAGTATCATCTACCCCATTTTTGAGAGTGAGTGGGTAAGCCTAATTCATGTTGTTAAAACTAAGGCCAAAATCAATTTGATTGCCAATAAGGACAGTGATTTTCTCTCCACAAGGGTTATTAGAGGTTGGATAATGTTCATTTACTATAAGAAATTAAACTCACGCACTAGGAAAGACAATTTCTCCTTACCCTTCCTTGATCAATTTCTCGAGCGAGTGGATGGTCGTTATTTCTACCATTTTTTATATGGATACTCAGGGTACAATCAAATTAATTTCTCATTGGAGAATCAATAAAAACCAATCTTCACCTATCCATTCATAACTTTTTACTTCAAGTGAATTCTCTTTGGGTCATGTAATGCCCCTGGTACCTTCTAGTGATTCATAATGGAAATCTTCTCTGAGATGGTGGGGGATTATTTTGAGGTCTTTATGGTTGAATTATCCATCTTTGGGGATATATTTTAGGTACACATATTAAATGTTGAATGGTTTTTGTCTATATTTGAGGATAAGAATGTCACCTTAAACTGAGAAAAATGACATTTCAAGGTAAAGGAAGGACTAGTTTTGTGCCATCTAGTCTCTAGTAAATGTATTGAAGTTGATAAAGCTAAGGTTGATATCATTCATTGCCTTACCTCTCTAAAAAAGTTTAAGGAAGTAATGTTATTATTGGAAAATTATGGTTAATATATAAGGTTTATTAAGAATTTCATCTCCATTTAGTGGCCACTTTGTGCTCTTCTAGTGAAAGATGCTTCATTTTTATAGAAAGAAAGCTATGTGTAATCATTATCAACACACAATTAATATCTAATATAACCACCTATCATGAAATATCCTAATTTGAAACATACATTATAACTCATGTATGATGTGAGAGCATTCACTGTAGGACCTTTCTAAAAACAACTTTGTGATAAAAATCCATGTGTGATTTCTCATGGTATGCTGACATAGAAAACCACTTGGTTATGGGTGTCATTCCAAAATTCTTTGGGACCCAAGCTAAAAGAAAATTATTTTCTAATGTCAAACATTATTTGTTTTATGATCCATGACTCTTCAATTTATATCATGATCAAATCTTTATGATATGTTCTTCTGAGTTTAATAAAGAGTCAATTCTAAAGTTTTATCATGGATAAGACTGTGGAGGCAACTTTTACACAAAGAAAACCATTATAAATGTCCTCTAAAGTGGTTTTTACTAGCCTAGTATCATTAAGGATTCCTACAAATTTTTTCAAAGTTGTCCTATGTGTTAACAAAAAAATACATAAACAAAAGGAATCAAATTCCCCTTACTCCCATTCTGGTCATTTAAATATTTTATTGTTGGGGAATTGATTTCATGGGACACTTCCCAAAATCTAGCAGATATCTATACATCTACTTAAAGGTATATTGTGTATAAAAATTTGTTTAATCCATTCCCACGAAGTCCAATGACCATTATGTTGTGATCTAATTCATGAATGAGAACATATTTTCATGATTTTGAATTCCAGGGGCTATCAATAGTGATCATGGAACCCATTCATGAAACCATCCCTTATCAACACTCATGTAAAAATATGGGATTTTTTACAAAGTTTCCACTACTTACAATCCTCAAACTAACAGTCAATATGAGTTGGAAATAGGAAAATTAAGAAAATTCTTGAAAAAATTATCAATCCCTCTAGGAAATATTGGTTTTATAAACTTCTGTATTCCATTTTATTATATCGTACAATGTTCAAAACCATCCTAGGCATGTCAACATATAGGTTGTTTTATGGAAAAGCATGTCATTTACCGGTTGAAATTGAACATAAGGCATTTTTTGAAATCAAGAAAATAAACATTGACATTTTTTATCCAAAAAAAGTAAATTAGATCATAATGAACTTAAGGAACTTAGGATAGAGGCTTATGAAAATTCAAGTATTAATAAATATAGAGTTGAAGCCTAACAATCTAGTAATATCAAATTCAAATAGTTTGAATTGGGAAAATCCATTCTCTTATATAGTTCCAAACATCATTTACACTCGGGAAAGTTAAGGTCTAGATGATCAATTCCTTGCATAGTGCATCATGTGTACCCTCATGGGACAGTTGATATTCAAGATCCCACTAGTGGTCATGTCTTTAATGTCAATAGTCATAAGTTAATACCATTCATTGAATCATTAAATAAACAAGAAATAGAGGAAAAGTTAAGTGAGAAAACCTATGAACTAGACAAAAGTTTGATATATTTAGGGTCTATGTAGGGATAACGACATTAAAAAAAGTTCTTTCCAGGAGGCAACCCAGAATTCACCTATATATTTACCTAATCCTTGGAGTTTCAAAATAAATAGCTACATTTTTTTTCCTTTTGTTTTTGTTTATTTATAGTTAAGAGAACCTCAAGGTTTTTCCATTGTGTTCTAATTGTTATAGTGTGTAAAATTCATGGGTTGTGGATATTAATGAATTTTCAGGCAAATCACAGTTGTAAAAACACAAAATACCATCATTTATGAGGTTTCATCAAGTTACTTAGACATAAAAGGAGTAATCAAGAGCATCATGAACTTCAACTTCAACCACCATGTAACTTTGTTCCAGGTTTATTATTTCAATTTCATTTTATAAATCCTCTCTTATACCTCTAACCCCTTATAACTTTTATTTTCTTTAAACACTAGAGATGGTGTTATTATAAGTTGGGGGGATAGAATAAAAAAGTTTTGTGCATAAAAAAAGATTTGAAATGAAAAAAATTCGTGATTTAATTAACCTTAAACATACTATGACATATTTTAATCTTTTAAACTTAATATAAAATAAGTTTTCATTCCTTGAATCTAATTTTAATCCATGTTCAAGTTTATGAGCATATATTTTGGAAATTGTGTCTATCTAACATAATTTTTCATCATTTAAATTTTCATCCAAAAAACTCACAATACACATCCATTGGATTGTAGGGTATTAGTTTGAGTTCTTCGGGTCCTATAATAAATGGCATAAGTTTGGTGATCATTTTAATTATAACATGAGTATTCAAACAAACAAAAGAAACTCAAAAAAATAAAGTTTCCGAAGATCAATAGATTGACCTAATGCATAGATTTTTCACTTGGGGGTCATGACTCCATGGTTTTCTGGCCCAGAGTTGGTCAGTTTATCTCAATTTTTTGTAATTTTAATTTTTTTGGATTGATTTAACTTGAGATGATTCCCTAGTATGTGAGCTTCACTTGGTTCCATATGTTATTTGAGCCTGGGAGTCATCATCAAAGTATCACTATAGGGGTTTACTTTATTTAGTGCAATTTAAATTTCAATATAAAAATTGCAAAGAAAAAAACAAAAAAAAATTAATACACATATTAATATTAAAATTTTATTCCACATAGCGCTTATGTCTTTTTCCCCTTGAATTAAAAATAAAACCCCATATCTATTGTGATTCACAACACATCATCATGATTAATTTAAATTTGATGAAATTTAGTGATGAATTTTAACAAAGGAATGTGATTGGGATTGGGATATTCTTATTAATAAATATTATGTTTAAAAAAATTATGGGTTTCATAATTGTTTGGTATGAGGTATTTTGGGCAACATTTTATACTGAACATAGTATTTTTTTTAGATACATTTTTCTCAGGACTAGAAAAACTCAAGTTGTGGTGTTATTATCCACTTAAATAGGATAATATTAATAGCTAATATATTTAATCTTCATGTGATTCATTATTCATAAACACCATTTTTAGTGAATTTTACAATATGAACATTATTTCACATTATGATTTTTGTCCTTTCTTAAAGTGCACTACTCTTGGTTCACTTTTTAACACCTCCTAAAACACCCAATGGTCTTGATTTTATTTTAATATTTAAATTTCATGCCTCCCATAATATGATTAACATTATATCATTCTGTATCTATTGAAGATACAATTTTAAAGATAGACAAAGTGTGCCCTAAACCAAGAACATTATTGATGAAGTGAACTGGACAACAACCCAATAAAACAATTATAACGACCAATATCCAAGTATAATTAATCTAAAATTTGAACTAGATATATATACCATCATGAAGAACATTTCATCCAACATTTACCATATCTAATTCTAATTTTTTAAGGGAGTTCCAAGAATCCCAAGTTAAAGATGAAATTCTCATCTAGATTATGTCACCCAAAAAAATATCCCAACATTTCAATCATATCTAAAAAATCAAACATTTATTTGGTATAAAATTTTACAAACTCTTAGGGTACATCTGTAGATTAATTTAATTCTTTTATTTTCCATACACTGTTTGGCCATCTAGAAGCTCATTTTGGTACATCTATTTGGTGTGTGAAAGCTAGATCAGATTTTTTGTCACGGTTGGGGTATTTTATCCATTAACTTTCCACCCAACTAAGCCTACCACTATTAATTTTGGTGACTTTCACTATTGGAGTATCAACCCAAGGCTCCAAAATTCCTATTTAGTGTAGTGTTGTTGGAGGATTTAGAAAAAAAATTAGTTTGGTTTCTTTATAATGATATGTTGCCTCTTTGTCTTTATAACATTCTTCTTTCAATTGTAAGTTATTATAATCACCCTATTATCTTAGTAAAACCTCTTATTATTCTTATTTTCTATTATTCTTGTTAAAACATTGATACCATTTTATCAAGGTGTAAATTTATTCACATAATAAATAGAGTAATCCTTCACAAAATGTTGGATTGTTCATTATTTCAGTGTTTTTCACTTCTTCAATTCTTCCCTCGTGAGTCTACTTCCCACTTTCATTAAGAGTGTAGCATCAATGGAGGGCCCTCTTATGGTTTTATCCAAGGGAGTAGAAAGGGGAAGTATTGGATGTTATTTCTCACTCTATTAATGTTTAATCACTTTTATTAATTGATAATTTCATTTGAATATATTAATACTTATTCATCCTTGTTTAATTTTAAGGACACACACTTCAAGTGATAATATGAAACATTACCTTGTAGTTCTTATAAAAATGATCCTCCAAGTGTATTGGTGATTAGAATTAGGTTTTTTTTATTAAACTAATAAGTGATGAATTTTGTTTGATCTCTTTAAATTAATCACTATTGAGTATAAGAAATTGAAATCGTTAAAAAGGAATTTCATCCAATTCATCCCTTGTAATAACCTAGGTTCGACCCCTTATCATAAATTTAATTCACCTAGTAATCTCAGTATTTTTTTATCCCACATCAATGAAAACCCAAATTTGGCCACTTAATATCCAAAAACAATCCATAGAATGTACATGTCTATAGGTTTATTCATAGATCTCTAAGGATTTGACAACCCAAGCTACACTACAAGCGGCCACTTCCACCCTAAAAACTTGGGTATATTCAGTCAAGACCAGTCATGTTTCTTATAATGTAAACCCATTAAGGGTGTTTTAAATTTTAATAAAATAACTATTATGTGTTGTGTTTAAACAGGATTACAATTGTAATTTATAGAGATTTGACTCCATAAATTGGGAATGGATGCCCATATAATTTAACCCATATTGACAGGATGGGACCCTTGTAGGTCGCCTTATTCTCTTATACATTGAACCATAACCCCATGGGGGTACACACATGTTGTATGGTATGGTTATTTAAATTGTTTTTAGACACTTATATAGTGTTACATATAAATTTATGGTGTCATCTTACTTAATCGGTCTCATTTACTTGACAAAATCCTTTTTATTTTGATTTAAAGATTCATTATTAGGATGTTTCAGTTAATTAAAATTAAAATTACAACCTAAAGAGTGTTTTCCTCTATATCTTTAAACTTACTAATTCTTTAACCAAATCTATTTGTGAGAACCTTATTGATGAATAAATGGTTAAATGGGAATTATGAGATAATTTCCATACTATGATTCATGGTGATAGCCAAATAAAGTACTAAGTATAGTTTTACTTAAAACTAGTACTTAATATCCCTCATATATGAGCTATTTAAAATTTTGTACTAAATAAACATTATATAAATTCCTTAAATAAAAACCTTTTGTAGGTGTTTATATCATGCACCCTCAGGTAAGGGTTAACCTTAGTTTTATGTTGAGAGACACTTAAAATGGGAATGTGAATGTTATCATTTCACCATGGTTTAATTCTTCCCAATAGTTATGTTAAAATTAATGGTTGGGTGGTAGATCCCAGTGATATTTTGGCATGACCCTAGATTTAGAGGTTAACGTCATATGTTAAAAGGAATGTTTATCTCATGTAGTAGCACCCTTGGAAATTAGGAACTGGTAGACTTTTGGGATAATCCTTAGTCATGCTAAGTGTCATACCTTAATAGTATGAATTTGGTAGGACTCATAGATGGTAAGATGACACCCTAGGGAGATGTGTGGTTTTCTAGTAACTTGAACCTTTAGGGGGAATTTTTACATGTGGATACCTAGTGATTCTTGGATATGTATCCTTCTATGTTAGAATTGTAACCTTTTAGCAAACTCTTCCATATCTGGATGCTCAATGAGAATTGGATCTCATAGCATGATGTTTGGTTGGTGATGTTCTTATGCCTATACCAATAGATTATGAACCTTGTAGTTCAAAAACCTTTGTTCCATTTTTAGTTTAACCTCTGTTAATAAATTTTTCATTGGTGTGTTGGATGTTATGTAATAAATTCCCTTAAATAGAACATGGTTCTCATATAAGTAACCTTAAGGCTAGATGGTTATACCCATAGGCCCTATTTTGTGCTTTATCCAAAGGTCTAGGTAGGAGACATTGATTCCCTTACTTCAGAAATGGACCCTAGTAGGCCAGTTTTGTTTTATCTGGTCATGGGAAACCCGAGAGAGAGGTTAGCCTACAGCTTACATTTTCTATAAAGGAAACAAGATTTTTTTAAGCTCTTTTCTAGACCAATTCATGGAGGGTGATTGAGTTTTATGATATAGAAATGGGGATTCATTATCCCTTTGAAAGAACCTGGGTGCTTGTTTATCAAAACTATCTACATCAGACATTAATTTCCAGGTGCCTAGCTTGGTTGATCAGTTCTTTCATTGTTGACCCTTTCCTTTCAGAAATGGAATTGTGAGATGAGAATTCCTACATTAAATCATGGATTGGGAGAGATTCTCAAATTTGAGAAAGGAGTTCCAAGAGAACTTCTATCTTAATGAAAAATGACATGTCGAGTAGCATGGTAAGTTTGTCTTGATTGATAGAGGACTCTTGGAAGTGTGAGTCGGGTTCATGAACTGGGTGGTATGGGATGTACACTCACTATATATGGTAACTTTAAATATTATTGGTTGTGTGAGGGAACTGTTAAGAATTATAAATTTTTTAATGGTTGGGTGTAATTTAAGGATCGATAGTTTCAAATGTTATACTCATCGGAAGGATGACCTGGAGATTTGATAAATTAAAAAGGATGTGTAAAGGGTGAGGGATAAACTATAAATGGTTTGGGTGTCATGATATAGTTGACCCGTGATAGAACCATGGCACGCAAGGTTAGGAGATATAGTTTCATGGGTTAATTAAGGCAAATATATCTTGTTTTAAGTGATCATGGATTTCAAGATCTATACATGTCTATTGATAAATTCCCAGTGTACTCCTAGCGAATAAGAGATCATGCCCCTTATCTCGACATCTTCCTAAGTATGCTAATATATTTTCAACTATATACTGAGATAACTATCTTCCTATTACTGGTTTATAATAGAGGGACTCCTTAAGAATCATTCCTAAGGAGAAATTTTAAGATAAACCAGATGGTGTGTAGTACACCATTAGCTGTTGGAGGGTGATGACCCTCTTTATGATTCAAATTCAGCATTATCCGTGAGAAATATTCTTGGGAAGAAATAACAGGTCATGGATGACTATTTCTGGTAGAAATGTGACTTCTTTAGGGAAATAATTATTTCCAAATAGTTTCCAATGAGTTTGTTCATCTAACCAGAAACACCCAATGGTTATGTATCCATAGGTACCTATTTTCCAAAGGTATGAAATCATTAAATATTTTGACCTGTGATGCTTAAGAACTCTCATTGGTTAAGAGGATGGGTGGTCAGGCTCATCACAACCTTTTTTGGGGAATTATTGCCTTCTACGGGACTCTATTAAATATTTAAGATATCTTCATGAATCCTTAAATAATTCCCAAATATGATGTGGTTTATCTCAATATTAGAAATTAATTATTAGAATGTTTGGAATTTAGGATCATATTTATGTAATCGAGGTTCTTCATTGATGGGGATATCTATATGTATTCAAGGTTCTGCATTAATGGTATCCACTCATATACTAACTATATATTCTTTGGTTGTTATTATGACAATGTTGGTTTTTTAGCCACATAGTGGGGCAATCTAATGTTTATGGTCATCTAGGTAGACAAATTTCACTCTGGAATTTATCGTCATCCAGGGAGACGGATGTTTTTTGTGATGTTGGGATTAAACCCATAAATGGGATTTTTATGTATCCCTATGAAAGGAATCATAATCCATGTAGTTAGGTGTCTCTTAATGGGACACATCATACCTTTTAAGGTCATCTGATGGGGACCCAACCATAAAATTTAACATCATGTGGAAAGGACATCTAGGCAGAAGTTGTGGGACTTGTGTCAAAACATCCCAAGGAACTTTTAAGGGATATGAGTTTCCAAATTTAATTAGACCCTACTGAGGATATGGTTCAAAAATAATAGGGTTGATTTAAGAGTTTTATTTTAACCTCATTGAGGCTTCCTACATATCTATTTTGGAGGGGAATCAAATCCCACATAGTTCATCGGTGAGGACCCATGCCTATGGAGGCCCTCAAAGGTATGTCTTATATAGGAGTATGGCCCTTTGAGATGATAGGTTGGGGTTTCTTCTGAGAAGGATATCCCCCATGAAGGGACCATGAGGAATGTTTTCACTCATGGTTATTTTATCAGTTAACTCAGGATTTACTCTTGATGAGGATACTTGAATTAAAGGAATTATGATTTGGGGGTTATTTCTAAGGAGGATTCCCATTGAGATTGGACCCGAAGTGGTTTCCAACGTATCCTGGTTATGGAAGGAATCATAATTCTCATAGTTCAATAAAATTTGGATCTTACAACTATTAGGAGTCACATTTAAGGGGGAATGATTTCTCATTTCATGGATGAGATGATATAGAGCTCGGGCCTTGAGAAGGCTTCCTACGTATCCCAGTTATGGTGGGAATTAGAGTTCTCGTAGTTCATTACTTGAGGACCTACACCTATGGAGGCCCTGTATTTTTATCTAGTAGGAGAGTATGGCTATTTTATATGGTTAATTTGAGGCTTATTCCTAAGGAATATTCCTTGGGTTTGGATTCATGTGGATTTAGTGATCTCTATTGACCTCTAATCCCATGTGAGTCATGTTGTATGTGAGAAACAAGAGGAAAAAGAAGATCTGAGAAGCACATAATTAACTTTGTTTGTTAATGGATCAGTTTTGGAGAAGATTGGGGCTTACTCCTATGTAGGATTCCCATTTAAGGTTTGGTTGGGTCTTACTCCTAAGTATGATGTCCATTATACATGTTCAACCTGTCATAGGAGTCATGTAATGAGGCTTCAAGAGTTTCTTGAGGAGTTTATTGACATAAGTTACTCGAGGAATACAAGAGGAGAATATCAACTCATAAAATTAAAAATAAACCGAGATGAGTAGGTCATCTCAAGTCATGTTTCATAGAGTGTGGAGGATTATCCCAAATCATGGTACTCTAGTGGGGTATGTTAAGGTCATATATGGAACAACCCAAAATATCCTTGACCCGGCTTGAAAATTTCATGGTGCGACTCTCCATTTTTTATAGGAGTTAGTGAAAGAAGTGTAGAGACCGACCTAGAGGGCTGGGACCACAGCTTGACACTGATTTCGAGTGGGGGTGCGGGGGTGCATCCCTATTAGTATGGACCAACAGGTTCGCATAGATGTTTTGCGTAGGTGGGTCATGCAGGTGCTCTGACAAAGAAGGTTGTGCATGTGATCTACCAAGGTGGTTCATGTGGTTGGTTCACCTAGTAATGGGTTTCACAGATGTATCGCCCTGGTGCTAGTCTAGGGGCCTGACCCAAGTGAGGGTTGTCCATGGAAGGTCATCCAACTAGTGAGAGACTACTTGGGTGGAGGACCTGTATGGACAGAGCCTTCTCTGAGATTCATGGTCTAAGATTTCAGCGATCCTACAAAAATTTTAGAGGATGGGGTCTATTTATAGACCCTAGTGGACCTGCGTTAATGGGCTTGTGCGAGTGGCCTACGTGGATGGCCTGCATAGTGACATCATTTCCTTTATAAAAAATTTTGTCTTCTGAGTGCCATAACTTTTAATATGTATGTCTATTTAGGCTCTATGACCAGTCAAATCAAAGCTCCCAATGAGATATATTCTTCTTGATATGTGGAATAAATCAAATCTTCTTTTAAGAAACTCAGAAATTTTACTTTTTATTCATAAAACTTTTTATCATAGATCTTGGAAATCCATGGCCTACTCATGGAGGGGGTCATTCTGATTATCCCTTATTGTTGAGAAGTATCATGGAAAATGGAAATAAAATCATGAATTATGTGTAAAATTACATGAAACAAATTTTTTTGAGTCAAAAAAATCCCCCTGTTAGAATTATATTCATTCATAATGAAAAAATCTAGTTATAAGGTAACTGTAGGGAACTTTGATGCATTCCAAAATCATTTAGCAGAATTTAGATCCACTTAAATTATGGTAATTTTCTATAATTTTTTCCTCATATATGGGGCCTAGAGAGATTATTTTTACTACTACAAGGGTTATATGAGAAACTCTACTAACTTTGTGTCTTTTGTGTCTCCATCCTCACTTTTTCTTAAGCTCAATATAAAAGAGACTTAGCAGGATATAATTGGATTTTTCATAGGCTTCCCTTTTTAGGTTTTCATACTAAAAAGTTTTATTCATTTAAAATTATTATAACTCAATATTTCCTAAACTGTATAGAATGTAGGTCTAGAGAGATGAGACTTTACTTTTTTCTAGAGTTCCCTTTTTGGGTTTCAACTTAGTGAGTACTATGTCTCTTTTTGTGGGTAGTTTAAAGTCATGCATATTAGACTAATAAGGATAGTGTTTTAGGTAGACTAGCTTTGACTAAGAATTTTGAAATTATAACCCAAACAAGGCTTGATGGATATGAATGTTCCAATATTCTTTAGATACTTCTAAGGGGAATCTTGAGAAAATTTTATGATCTCAAAATTTAAAACATGGTATTTAAGAATAGATAAGGTATCTCCTAAGAACTAAGTTACCAATGGTTGAAAACCCCATTATACGGGTTATTATATGAAAGGAAAAATGGGTAACATACTACATAGTCAAGTAGTGGTATCCTTAGTCTAACATTCCCATTATGTGGGAGACTTATTCAAGGCCAACTTGGGGAATGTATTTCATAGTCAGGTAAAGTATTTTTCAATAATTCTAAAATTCTATTAATAGTAAACAAGGAAAGCTTAATATTTAGATGTATTAAGACCATAGTGGGTGTATTTTCCAATGAAATATAACTAATAATAAAGGAATCATCTGTTTCAACTTAGGAAATGAATAGAAATTCACTCCTATATGAATTTGATGTGTGAAGGAGGAAACATTTTGTCAGAAAGGGGATTTCTGATATTATGTTGTGTAGTTTAAATTCATGTAGTAAATACATTATTCTATACATTTTCAAGTCATACATCAAGGAAATTAGGGGTTGTGTGGTTTAAAGTCATACAGTAAGGACATTAGGGGTTGTGCAGTTTAAAGTCATATAGTAAGGACATTAGGTGTTGTGCAGTTTAAAGTCATATAAAAAGGACATTAGGGGTTGTGCAATTTAAATTCATAAAGCAAGGACATTATAGGGCCATAATTTAAGGTATTTAGCTTTGATAAAAGTTTTGATTATTCTCCTTTTCTTGGTAACCTATCTGGAAATGTTCAACTATATTCAGGTATGGTAGGAGAAAGTTGTAAGTTGTGATTTGGGGATTTTCAGATCTGAAGGGTGGTATGGGAAAAAGGGATTATCACATTAGAGGAGGTCTCTATAAAGAATGAAGTTACTACTGATTAACAAACCCATTGTGGGGGATGTTTTATACAAAGGAAACTGGGGAATATACTGTATGGTCAATAATGGAATCCTTAGGCTGACATGCCTATTATGTGGGAGACTTTATGCAAGGCCAAATGGGAAACGTACTTTATAGTCAGGTAAAGAAGCTCTCAATAATTTTGACATTATATCCTTAAAATCCCATAAATGTTTATGGAGATTTGAATTTTCTCAAGCACAAAGTTTGGTTTGTGGAGAAAGTACCTGAATACAGAAGGGTTATTTCAAGTCATAATTTCCAAATAATTGGGTAGATGGATTCTCTATGCGAGTCTAACCCAAGCGTGGGAAGTATAGTGCCTGTAGTTTTAGGTCTTAAGAATAAGACCATAATATTATGGAAACAATGGATGATATATGGTCAAATGGTCCAAGTTTATAACAGTATGATTTGAAAAAGTGAAAGGGGAAATTTTAAACCGGGGTCTTCGAGACATTCAGGTCAGGAGAAAAGATATGGGACAAATATACAAGGGATGAATACTGATTTACAAGTTCCAGTATACCGTCTTCAAAGCATAAAGGGGTAGAAGATTCTTCTCCCATGAATGAAGTTATCACAGGTTGATAAACCTGTTATGGGGGTTTTTTTATGCAAGGCCATCATGGTCACATACTACATAGTCAAACAATGGAATCCTTAGATTGATAGGCCCATCATGTGGGTGAATTATTCAAGGCCAACTAGGGCACATACTACATAGTTATGTAAAAAATCTCTTAGGTATCAAACATTCTACCCCTAGAAGCTAAGTAAATATTGTGAGGATCTGAATTTATTCATGATTATAAGTATGACAAGCAAAAGGGGAAATATTTAGTACAAAATTGAAGTATTTGTATCAATATTGGATATGAATTTGGAGTCCCTTTCGTAGATCTGACTCATATGTATAATGGGGACATCTGTTGTTTCCTTCGTGGGCTCTCTAAGGAGAGGAGCCAAAATAAAATCCCATGCATGTATTTTTGATTGTATTCAAGAAAGGGGGGATTTTATTTTACCCCATGTCTAGGGATAGGGATTAATGCCTAATATTCACTATGTATCTCAATGGGATGAGAATCAATCCATATGTAGTTCTAGAGGTACCATGCAGTTTGAAGTCATGTGGTGAGTACATTGTCTCTGCAGTTTAATGTCTTATGAAAAGTTTGTGGGTGATTCCGATGTGAAAAGGAATATCATGGTTGGGGTAGGGTGTAGAGCCCAAAAATCACTATGTATCTTCTCGAAGCAATAATCAATTCATACATAGTTCTAATAGATATAGGTTCATGTGTAAAGTGAGAACTCGTACTGGATCTCCCCATGTAAATCTAACTTGTACATGGGAGAATAGGGTCTTTTCTATGTTGTGATGTGGTTGGGCCCAGTTTTTAATATCTAGATGTTACTACATATCTCAATGGGATGAGAATTAATCCACATGTATTTCTTAAATAAAGGTCCCTCACCCTAACTAAATTCATAAGTGGGGGATAATGGGGGTTTCTTTGAATACGGGTTCATACATAATATGAGAACTCATGTTGAATCTATTCCCATAGATCTAACTTATCATGGGAGAAAATAGTAAATATTTTAATCATGTTGCAACTCGGTCCAAGATTGAGAGTTTGGTCATCACTACATATCTCATATGAGTTAGAATCAATCCAAACATAGTCCTTGAAGAATTTCCCTATGAAAGTATGATATGTACATAGGGAGTGGGGGATTTTAAATTGTGGCTAGACCAGGGAATATGACCTAGGTGTCATTATGTATCTCAATAGAATCATAATCATGTCACATGTAGTTCTTGGAATTCTACGTAGTTTAATTTCATACAGGATGGACGAAGGTGAACTGACGTGAAGTGATGGAAATATTGTGGTTGGGCCCAAGAATGAAATTCTAGGTGTCACAACATATATCATAGGGGTGAGAATCAAGCCTCATGTGGTCCTTGATAGGATCCCTGTGTAGATCTGACTCATGCATAGGAATTAAAGGGGATTTAGGATTAATCGCGGCTGGACCCAAGATTAGAAATCCAGGCATCACTACATATCTCAGTAGGATGAGAATAAATCCACATGTTGTTTTTTAAAGTTGTTCCCCACACCAATGAATCTTTGATATGTGAAAGGGGACTTTTGATAAGTTATAAACTTCTAGTTGGTTATAAATCATGAATTCTAGGTATCACCACTCATCTCATTGTATTGAGAATCAAGGTATAAGTCTCAGAAAGGTTCCATGTGTAGATCTGGTTCATGCATGGGGAAAATGAAGGGGATTTTATTTTCCAAAATTTTGGTTGTACCCAGGATTGTAGATTTGGGTGTCACTACATATATTGTAGGGGAAAGAATCAATCCACACATATTTCTTAAAAATTCTCCCATTGCAGGTTTGATTCATGCATATAGGGAGTGAAGGGGATTTTTTTAAAATTGTGGTTGGACCTGAGATAAGAGATCTGGGTGTCACTATGTATCCTTTTGGGGAAAGAATTAAGCCACATTTAGTTCTTGAAAATTTTCTCCACACTAATTGAGGTTTTATGTGAGGAAGGGTGATTTAATATTTTTCATATATTTTCCATAATAATGGTTGGGCTCAAGACACAAGATGGTATGAGAATCAAGCCATATGTTCTAGAGGAATTCCTAGTATAGATTTTTTTTTTTTAATAGATAATTAAAAGGTAAATTGTTTCTTTATGGTCATGGATGGACCTAGGATTGGAAATCTTGGCATCACTATATATCTCATTGAAATTAGAAACAAGCCACATGTAGTTCTTGGTGAACTGTATAATTTATCATTATGCAGTGAGGACATGAGGTCACCTGACGTGAAAGAAACATTGTAGCTGGACCTAAGATAGAAGATCTATGTGTCACTATCGATCTTACTGGGGAAAGAATCAATCCACATGTAGTTCTTAAAATCTATTCCCTATGCATGTCTGATCCAAATATAGGTAGAAATGGGGCTCAAGTGCCACTAGGGAGTGGCAATGAGGCTAGTGAGGTTTACACATGGAAGCTACTCATCTTTTCTGGGACCACAAGGAGTTTACGCTCATGGTATCTTGTGTATTTCTTAACATCAAATTATGTAAATGTTAACCATACAGTTTAATGTCATGTGGTGAGTACAACTAGTGCTATTCATTTTAACATCTTGGATCTGGAACCACATGTCGTGCAATTTATTTTCATGTGTGAAGGATGATAATGTTATGTATTTTAACATCATGAAACATGGATGAAAATGGTGCTATGTAGTTTAATTTCCTGAAGATAAGAATAAATTTGTTTGATTTCACAACGTACTTCTTCAAGAACCTTTCATTTGTTAGAGTTGTATTGAGTTCTCCATCAATTGAGATTAATGAATAAGATCCATTAGAGTGGACATTATTTATGGAGTTAGGTCCTTCCCACTTTTCCTCAAGATTCGTAAAATTCATTACTAGTATCATCAGAGTCCAAAGGACCAATACCAATTCTCCTTGGAGTAATGAATGAAGATGGACCTTCTTGTTAAAGGCATGTGTTATCTGGTTATGATAGACCTCCGCGTGATGCAAGGTGTGCAATCTCTTTTCTTCTAGTTTCTCAAAATCATCCAGTCATTTCTTGTTTTTCTCATCTGGGGATAGCTGGTCAAAAATAGAAATATGGAGTGATGGAAACTAAACCTCAATGTAAAATACCACTTCTATTCCTTACACCAATGAGTATGGGGTTTTCCCACGTAGCAGTATAGGTCGTAGTTCGATAATCCCATAAGGCATGCAATAGCTTATCATGCCTAGATTTCTTATCATTATTCACCATTTTCTAGAGTATGTTTATTAGGTTCTTGTTAAAAGCCTCTATCTATCCATTGTCCACTACATGATAGCAGGATGAATGGTTGGATTTGATATTGTATTCCTGATATAGTTTATCCACCTCAGCAGAACAGAAATTGGTTCCATTGTATTTCAAAATGGTATGAGGGACACCAAATCTGGTAATGATGTTATATTTAATAAAAATATCAATTGTTTTGGATCAAACTTCTTTGAGAGGTATTTCCATAGCCCATTTGGATAAGAAATTAGTATAATTAAGAATTTACTTGAACTTCTTAGCTATATATTGAAGATATGGTCTAACAAAATCCATTCCCAATGTGGAAAATTTCCAGGAGTATTTAGCTGTATTTAAAAAATCTAGGGGTTGATGAATGAAATTGGCATGAAATTGGATGGGATGAAACTTTTTTGTGAATTTTTTGCAATATTTCATCATCAAAGGCCAAAAGTATCCAAGACTTTGGATTTGATCAGAAATCCTACACCCTAATTGGTGGGCACCACAGGCTCTTTCATGTACTTCTTCCATAACAGCCACAGTCCCTTCTCCATCAACACATCTAATAATTAATCCATCAAATCCTTGTCTGTATAGGACTTTATAGTGCTTTTGTCCATCATAAGAAGTGAAATTAGTTTCTCAGCACGAGATCTTTTCTCTTCCAACCCTATTTGGTGGAAGTATTCCATCTTGGAGATATTCCAATATGGGTTTCATCCATCCCATAGTAGGGCTATATGGATCAGGGATAGGACTAATTTTATTGATCTCTTTTAATTTGATCTGACCAAAAGGTGAAAACATTTTAATATGAGCAATGTTGATGATTGTTTCATCGAGATTTGGATCTTCCAAAGTTACAACTACATTTTACAATGCATCTACCTGATCATTTTTTGATCACGGGATATGAGTCAGGTTGGATATGAGGGAAATTATTCCATTAACCCTATAACATAATCACACAAGGTAATTATCTCTCTTTTATAATGTCATAATCTCCTTTGATATGTTTTATTATAAATTTTGAATCACCCTTCACCTCTAGGTGGTTCCCTGGTACTTTGAGTGACAACTCCAAGACTACAATGAGAGCTTGATATTTTTACTCATTATTAGTATCACATTATGATAATAGGAAGGAGTATGGAAATAAGGCCTTTTTGGGAGATAATAACAATTCCTAACCCATCTTTGTTGAGTTTAGGGTCTTCCATTCTCTTCCCCGTTGGACTTTTAGAAGCTCTGTCAAAATACATCTCCCATGTTCAGGTGCAATCATGAATACTGAAGATTTATTCATCAAGTAGTTTAGTATTTAATGTCTTCTCTTCTGTAGATGGGTTCTCAGTGAGGAAGTCTACTAAGGCTTCGCCTTTCAATTCTTACTAAGGAACAAACTGTATATCAAAATTTTGTAGGATAACTGCCCACTATGCCAGGAACCTTGTGATCATAGGAAGATCGAGGGTAAATTTGAGTGGGTTATTTCGAGGGACCAAATGGATCTCATGGTGGTGCAGGTAGTACATCAACTTCTAAATGGTAAATATAATGCCGAAGATCTCTTATCGATATCTTAATATCGAGTCTCTATATCAATCATGGTTTGACTAAGATAATAATGGTTTATTTCATTCCTATAATCATTATTTTGTGTGAGGAATGCACCCAATGATAAATCTAAGTCTATAATGTATAGAATGAAATGATTCCCTTCAATAGTTGGCATCAATACCAATGGGATAAAGAGTTATTTCTTAAGGTAATTTAATGATTCTTGATATTCATTGGTCCATTGATAAGTGACCCTCTTCTTTGTCAATTAGGTGAAGGGTAAACACTTTCCTATAAGGTTGGATATGAAGCGTTCAATGTAGGCCAAATGTACTTGAATTCCTCTTAACTATTTCAAGTTTCAAGGAGGTTAAATGAAAAGGATAGCTTTAATTTTCTCAAGATCAAATTTTATGCCACCGTGGAATATAAAGAATATAAGAAATTTTCCTGAGGTTACCTTGAAATCACATTTCAAGAGGTTCATATTCAGATTTTGCTATCGAAGCTTGCTAAATATGGTTTCTAGGTCATCCAGGTGATTAGATATTTTTCAATATTTGACCATTATATCATCAACATATCATTCAAAAAACATTCCTAAGAAGGGTTGTAAAATTTTATGCACAGCACATTGGTATGTAGCACCATCATTCTTCAATCCAAATGGCATTACCCGATAGCAGAATATGCCTTGAGGTACTCTGAAGGATGTAGATTCTTCAACTTATATAGCCATTCAGATTTTATTGTACCCATAGTATCTATCTATAAAGGATAGGGCCAGATAACTAGCCATTGCATCAATCAAGAGTTCTGTAATTGGAATTGGGAATTCATCTTTAGAAAAATGCTAGTTTAGATCTCTAAAATTTATGAAAACTCTAATTTTACCATTCTTATTTTTCATAAGTACAGTATTTGATATCCATTTTAGGTATTGTACCTCTTAGATAAAATCATCCTTGATGATTTTGTCTACCTTAGCATCAATTTTGGAGGTGTGAGTCGAGTGTGTCCTCTTGGCTACTTACTTGTATCCTCGATGATCTTCTTTAAAATCCAAATGATGGTTGGCCATCTCGGGGTGAAGTTCTAGAATCTCTGTGTAGTACTATGAAAACACATCCTTGTACTACTTTAAGAAGGAAGTGTATTTCTTCAATTCTTTGGGAGTCATGGATGTAATAATTTGAGTAGGGTGTGGATCTTCTTTTGTACCCAGATTTATTTCTATGAGTTCATCCATGGTGGTGGAGATGCCTTATTCAAATTTTGGAGCAGTATCCATGAGATCTTTTTCTTCTTCCTCTTCTTCTTCCTCTTCCCCATGCTCCACTATTTTTTCTTCTTACTAGGGAGGAGATAATAAAACAAGTTCATTAGAGGGATGAGGGGAGTCTCCATTCTGACACCCTAAGGATGATACAATCATTTCAGGATCACTTGATGGCATGTATCCTTATTGGAGTTCTGAAGGGGAAATAAGGGACTTAGAATGAGTATCTTCACTGTATCCTGTAGTCATTATGGAATCTCCCAATTTGGCTAGAAAAATAGGTATTTTTTTAGGATAAGGGGAAATAATGAAGATATTTTCATTCAAATGTTCATTATCATTCGGAGGGTTGATAACTTCTTCATCGCCATTGGGCTCAACAGTCGTGATTAAAATTATGGAAGCTATCAAATGAATTCATGAATTCAAAAATACTATTTAAATTTGATTAATAGGTAGAATGTAATCTTCAATGAGCTGCTTTAAAGGGTTAGATTGGATCATATCCAAGCCATTTGGGGCATTGATTTAGGTGAGATCATTATCCATTGATTTCTTCCCTTCATCATGACAAAACCCTATATCAATGTATTCTGTTTCATAGGATTTAAATGGGGCCTTGTCACCATATAATGTCCTAATTTGACTATTTATAGAATATTGGAGACATTAGTGGTATGATGAAATAATGGCTACATGATGATGTATCCAAGGTCTTCCCAGAAGAACATTAAAAGTTATATCCTACTAGACCACCATGAACCCTGAGTTGGACACAATATCTCTAAACTACCTCTTAAGTGTAATCTCACTAAGATGATCTTACTCATTATTTTCACAACTCTATAACATCAAAGTGGAGGTAGACAAGTCAGATTCATTGATACCTAGTTAACTAAGTGTCTGAACTGAATGAGGTTGAATAATGATCCATTATCAATGATGGATCGCTAGATATGAATGTCATTTTACATGCCGGATATATATAAGGGTCTTACATGTCCTTGTAGGAAATCATCCTCATCTTGTTTGGTGAAAGAAATGACTGCATGGAATTTTACAGGATCATTTTCTTCATGATATACTTTAGAAGTAGTGACTTCAAATTCAAATTATCGAGGGCTTGACAATGCCTTAATGAGGGCTTCCCAGATGTATTTTGATAGACTAAAAAACATCCATGATTGATAACTTAGCCGAAACATGGGATGGTTTCTTTAAGACATCATATTTTTCATCCAAAGGTCTATGATTTCTAGGATAAAGATTCTCTTTTGCAGGTACTTTAGGAGATGATGTTCCTGATGTGTATAGACTATCTCTTAGGGAAGTAAATGGAAGTGCTCATGCTCTTAAGGGATTAGTCCAGCTAGGTTTTCCCACCATCTAATGAGGTGGTGGAATATACTATAACCAGTCTGAAAAGATAATTAGTTTAGGTAATACCCTATCATGTTTTGAGGAATAACTCCCTTATTCCTACTGAGATTGTTGGAGATCCTTACTATGAGTTTCAGTTGTGTAGACGATTTGAGCGGGGGTGTGGTTAAAGTAGTTACTCCTAGAACAACCATTTCTTCCCCTGTATCCTCGACCCTAACAACCTCTTCCCCCAGTTCCCCAATAAAGTGTGGGGATGTCAGGTTCATAATCAGAATCATCATTTGAGTAGGTATCTGTTAAGTTTATAACATTAACTAAACCAAAGATCAACACCTCATCTAATGAATATTGCACCTAGGGGTCGACTCTTGATTTTTCATTTGACGGTATGGTGACCATGATATTGAGATGTCCTGCATGAAATATGTTGTGTTGAAGAAAAACTTTGGATTTGACATGATCTCATATTCTTCTAGGTGTTCCTTATCCTTCTATCCATGTCACTTATTTGAAGATTGGCCTTCATAGGACTAGGGTTTTGATGAAACTTATTTTATTGTAGCAGAAGTGGAAGGAGGCATATTTGTCTATTTTAACTCTGTTCATATAATGTAATGGGTTTGATTTATTGTTATTATAACCATCTATTCATCTAACTTCTATGAATTCTTGGTTTTAACTTCTTTCCACTCACTTTCCTCCTCCGAATCAGTAATAGAAACATATGCTACATGGTCTGGTGAATTTTTCATTATCACTTTACCATAATCCACTATCTTTTTTAGGAGGTCCTTGAAAAAAAACATTACTGTATGAGATTCCCTAGAATTTGATGGAATTGGAAATAGTTTGGTAGATCATCATCACCTCTTTGTTAGGCTTCTTTGGATTTGGAAGTTGGACTAAGTTGTTCTCCAAAGCTGAGATGATGTAGTCGGAGACTTGGTCATTATAAAAGGAATAGACCTTGTTTTTAAACTCCTCAAACTTTTTCTTCCTCTGATATCTTTAATAATTCTGACGATGCGGTCAATGTTGTTGATGCTCAATAGGGGGATACTTATAGTATGATGCGGGCTTGGAGGTAGGAGAGGGTACAGGGGCCTACTTAAGTGTAACTGTAGTGAACTATACCTTTCCTTTTCTCCTTCCCTAGGCTAATGGGATTATGTGAGATCTATATTTAGTCTATGTGATGGAGTTTTCCAACTATTGAGAAATTTCCTCCGGATCCCAAAACCCTCATTTGTATTTCATAGGGATCAATGGTGTGTGTAACTCATCATGGAGATTTTATATAAAGATAGGTAACATCTCTTCTTGTGGTAGTGGTAGGTTCAAGAAGTATGTCAATCTATTCCACTAAGGAATGAAGTATGAAACTCTTTCATTCTACCTTCTCTTGAAGTTTGTGAGATTAAATACTGGTGTATTATGTATCATTGATCTGAATTGGAAGAGGAACTTATGATTGAGATCTTTCTATCCAGTGATCGACCAGGACTACAAACTTGTGTACCATGAAAATGCTAGCCCCTGAAATTATTTTACAAAGCATCTAAGTTTTACCGCTTCATGTTGCTCAGGGTTCCCAATCATGGGATTGCAGTGAGAGACAAAATACATCAAGTGTTTCTCCAGATCTCTCGATCCATTGAAAATGGGAAATTTAGGATTCCCAAAGTTTGTTGGAGGAGGAGTAGGATCTATCCATTAAGGATAAGCCTTCCTTTCTTAATATATTGGGACACGCCATCCTTCTATATCTAATGGAGTTATTAATGACATAATGGTGTTCATAAGAATTATAGGAATGTCTGGATGAGTCGGGACCTAAAAAGGTGTGGCTATTGGAGCTTAAATGGGTGCGGTGACTAGTAGGACCACTAAAGGCATCACCGCTGGTATATTTTGTGGGTAACCCATAGATACAATCATGTAAGTATGTACCTAACCCTGATCTAGTTGTGTACCCAATGGAGGGAATTATTGATATTCTATTGCAAGATTCAAATATATTTGTGGTTGACATACCACATTGAGCATATGTTCCAAATATGATTTAGTTATTGCTTCAAACCCTCTTTACTGAGGTGTTTCAACTGGAAGTGTGAGTTGAGGGTCTTCTTGTAGAGCATATCTAGCAGGAAGATTACCTTGGAGTAACTCGGCATTGAGTCTTCTCATCTCTCTCATTTTCACCTCTTAATGAGAAAATATTTCCTCTAGAGAAATGTATTAACCTTATTCGGGTGGAGAGGTTAGACATGGTATGACCTTTAACTTTTACCAAATTAGGTTAATTTTGAGGAGGTAGAGTTGGATTATTTGAGAGGATACCCAAATTTTGGGTGAGCCTCTAGTTTCAGGTATGCACACCATCTACATTCATTTTTGTGTAGACCATCTCCGGAAAAAGAACTTATTCTCTAGAATCATCTGAATCAATCTTATGTTCTATAGGGTCTTTAACAATGGTATTGATTACATTCACAGATGCGTAGTGCATCATAGGAATTATATTGGAATTTCTATGATATCACCTTCTTTTGTGCCCTCCATGAGACCTTTCCCTCTTCTTTGTTGGTTCCTTGAGGGTTGTTTGATGAACAATGACCTCAATGTAATTCCCAAAGATTTCGTTCATTCCCTTTATAAGTGATTAAATTAGATCACAATAAGGTAAAAATTGAGAGGATTCACTCGACGGCATCTTCCCTAATCGAGAGAAGACTGATTCCCATTTATGAGGAAATTGTTGTGGGGAAAAGTCCCTAGACCTGAGGGCTGAGGATATTTCTATTCTGCTTTAAAAACCTTTGATATTGGTTGAAAAATCCCAAGTATTGGGTTAAAAATCCCCCAGCCATACGGTCTAGGGTTGTTCTCAAACTGTTGTGGATGATATTGTGACAACCGCTCTTCTGATTTTATGGATTCTGGTCTAAACGTGGGTTGGGTGCATTGTTCATAAATCACTTAAATCACCCATTTTGGAAGACCGTTGAGTTATTTCTGATATTTTCTCAACCTGACAGCTAAAATCCCTTAAGCGGGATGCTTGGTCAATGTTCTCATATGCTTGATGCAAAATTATCTCAACAGCTTTCCCTTTTCTGGACTAACGTCGGTGAGAGTCAGTTGAGGCATTTTCTTGCTGAGCACATCTCGATTCATGAATAGATTCCATCTATTATAGTTGACCTAGGGAAACTAAATTGCATGATTCCACCATTGTCAATATTTTCTGACTTAGGATCACAGTGAAATGAAATTCTCCCTTACACCCCATCGACATATGCGAACACTATATGGGGTATCTATGATCAGATTGTGCAACCTCATTAATGCATCGAGGCATACACATTGAAGGGATCCCTAATGCTTCTCAGTCTTGGGATTTCAGGAATCCAGGATAAATACCAAGTCAATTTGTAATTGTAATCCTTTTATTACCTTTATGTTAGTTTGATACTCATCATATGATAATATCTTTTCTTTTAGGTAACAAAGAGTTTTCCATATGTTGAGTTGGATATCATGCATACAATCTTCCACCAACATCTCTAGAATGATGTATTGAGGAGTGTCTATAAGCCAGAACATAAATGATATGTCATATTTAGCAATCTATTTCCTCATGTTTAGCATATCTTCTTCATCTTTCACTAGAAGTTCCTCAACTTGGTCTGACCAGAGTGGATGCTTCCCTATTGTTTTACAACAAGCAATGGTATTGGTTGAGATTTCCTCTACTATGTTGGAAGGAACATGACCCAAGTGAGGTTCGTAGAATGACCATTGCCTTGGGATTTCCTCTATCTGAGAAAGGATTTCACATACCACTAATAAGGCATCAGACAAGACTAAACTTGTATTTTCAAGTGCTTCGTGATAAGAGGGTTTTCTCATCACTACATTTTTAAATGGATAATTCTTTTGAAAATGTGCATCACTAATGTGAAGAGATATTTTGTAGTAATTGCCATCATGGGGATGACCATCATGGTGGATTATATCAAGGTGAATACCCACTTACCCCTTGCCCTTTGGACCACGTGGAGGGTTTATATGGATCTCATCAAGAGATAGGATCTCGAGATTGGCTGAATTGTTTCCATGAAGCAATCCTTCATGGTGAATTGTTTGATGAGGAAATTCAAAATTACTACTACTGCTCCCTTAATTTTGTAATGGGAGGGCAGGATCTTGAGCTGAAATAGATAAATGTCTGAGGCCTTCAAGAACTCCAGCATTAAATAGATCCATATTGCAGATCAGCTCTTGTTTTCCCAACCGTGCTTGATGAGACTTATTCTTAGACATCTTATTCTAAGAATTTTAGGCCACTTTCTAGGATAAGTTGTAATCATGGGTAGGTGTTTCTGCCTACCTTGTAGTGTCCATTAGAATAGGCTGATTACCTCTAATTGGAACTGGTGTATGTTCCTAATTCTATTGTTCGTATATTATGGGGGAGTTTTCCCCATGACCATTCTAGATAAGAGAAGAGGTATGTATATACTCTTGGGTGTTATACTGATTAGCCACTCCATTTGAAGGTATAGGGTTATGTGTCTATTCCTTAGGAACTATTATCATCGTCATGATGATATCCTGAAAAGTCTGTAGGATGTGGGTAGGGATTTGCATCTTCCCTTTTACCATTGCTAAGCTATGCTTGGTGACTTGAGTGACTGGAACTAAGATATACATCCATTCCAAATTTAGAGTAGGTGTTTGTGCCTACTCATATCCTCTATTTCTTATCAGTGGATACTCACAACACTTGTGGATAGAGAGTTGAGTATACCCTATACTTGTCATCAAGACTTTCCAACTAAACTCATTGTGTGTTTCTAGACGAGGCTGTTGGTAGGCCTTATAAATATTGGAAGGTATGTATGCCTTATCACTATTTTCCCCCAAACATGGTCAATGGACTTCTTTGAGTGATTCTAGACGAGTCTGCTAACAGGCTTGGTGGATGTAGAAAGGTGTATGTTCCTGCTTACTGGTTGCCGCTATATTTTGTGGGTGGGCTTCTTTGAATTCCTCCAGGCGAGTCTTCTTGCAAGTTATGTGAAGTCAGATGGGTGTATGTGCCCGCTCACTATTTTCTACCAAACTAGGTTGGTTGTCTTCTCTGGAGGGGGTAAAGTGTGAACATGCTCCTAGTTGGCCGACTGTCGTCCCTGGTAATCTATCTTGCATGACCAGATCTGAGGGACCTGGGTTGGACAATCGAAGGTGCCACCCTCATCATATTGAGGGTTTATTGTCGCACTATGTTGGTGGTGGTGATTGTTGGTAGGATCCCTTTATAATGACCCGTGTGTCTTCAGTATGAGGTCATAAGTGGCCTCCTGATCTACCACCCTAAAATATGGGAGGGTCTAGTTGTTTTGTTCTGAGGATAAGATCCTGAAATGGTTGAATATGGTGATCGGTGTCGTCTTCTTCAAGACCACTATTCATCATTGATCGGACTGTTGGTGGTGTTGGTTGAGTTGGAGGGCCTGTCGGGTGTCCTCCAAGATCAAGATTGTACCATTCTAAAGGTACTCTCTAACTAGTGCATTAGAGACCCAACATTGAAGACATTGAGTTGGGGATGACATCCTTCACGTGGATGAAGATACATCCTAAGTAGCACTCAGATCATTCACTGTTGAAAACTTAAAGGAGGCCATTAGATCAAAGAGAATTCTCATAAGGAAGTTTTTGAGGATATATAACAGACGTAATCAAGAAAACCCTATTAAGGTAGCATCTTTTTGGATGAACACGTGTTTGATTTATTTCCCTATCCATCTATAATTTCCTTTAATAATGGAAGGGGCTAACAGGTAGGTGACACTATCATCTTGGTTAAGGATTTATATCAGGTTCACCATTTTTATTTTCCATGGAAATGTGACTTATTTGTGGAAATAATTATTTCTAAATAGTTTTCAATGGGTGTGTTCATGTAACTGGAAACACCCAATGGTTTTTTATCCATAGGTACCTAATTCCCTATGGAAGGATATCATTAGATATTTTGACATGTGATTCTTAATAACTAGCATTGGTTGAGAGGATGGGAGGTCGAGCTCATCACACCCTCTTGGGGGGAATTATTGCCTACTCTGGGACTCTCTTATATATTTAAGATATGTTCATGAATCCCTAATTAATTCCCAAATATGATGTGGGTTATACCAATATTAGCAGTCAATTATGAGCATGTGTGGAATTCAAAATCATCTGTATGTATTCAAGTTTCTTCATATATGGAAATATTTATACGTATCTGAGGTTCTACATCAATGGTATCTACTCATATACTACTTAGAGATTCTCTGGTTGTTATTATGATGATGTTGGTTTTTTAGCCATATAGTGGGGAACTCTGGATTTTATGGTCATCCGTGTAAACAAATTTCACTCTAGAATTTATCATCATTCAGGGAGACAAAATTTTTTGTGGTGTTGGGATCTAACCCATAAATGGGTGTCCTGCATATCCTTGTGAAAGAAATTAGAACCAACATAGTTCAGTGCCACTTAATGGAGAACATCATACCTTTTAAGGTCGTGTGATAAGGACCCAACCATGCATTTAGACATCATGTGGTAAGGATGTTTAGGTGGAAGGTTCCTAGTCAAATTTTGGTTTGGGACTTATTTTAAAATATCCCAAGGATCTTGGAAGGGATATGAGTTTCCAAATTTAATTAGACCCTGATGAGGATATGGTCCAAAAAGAATAAGATTGATTTAAGATTTGGGTTTTAACCTCGGGGAGGCTTCCTACGTATCCCATTTATAGGGGATTCAAATTAAATGTAGTTCGTAATTGAGGACTTATGCCTATTGAGGCCCTCAAGGGTATGTATCCTAGGGAAGTATGGCCCTTTGAGATGATAGGTTGGGGTTACTCCTGAGAAGGATATCCTCCATTGAGGGAACATGAGGGGTGTTTTCACTCATGTTTATTTTAGGGATTAACATGGGGTTTACTTCTGATTAGGATACATGAATTAAGGGAACTATGATTTGGGGCTTATTTTTAAGGAGGATACCCATTGAGCACAGACCCGAAGTGGGTTTCCTACATATCCTAATTATGGAGGGAATCAGAGTTCTCATAGTTCAATACGATTTTGGGATTACACCTAGGAGTAGAACCATTTATTGGGAATGATTTCTCATTTCATGGATGATATGATATAGAGCTCAGGACTTGAGAATTCTTTTTATGTATCCCAGTTATGATGGGAATCAGAGTTCTTTTAGTTCATTACTTGAAGACCTACACCTATGGATGACCTGTTGTTTTATCTGTTAGGGGAGTATGGCCCTTTGATATGGTTAAGTCAGGGATTATTCCCTAGGTTTGGATTCATGTGGATATTGTGATCACCATTTACCTCTAAACCTACGTGATTCATGCTCTATGTGAGAAATAAGAGGAAGTAGAAGATCTGAGAACAACACAATTTGTTATGTCCGCTGATGGATGAGTGATTGAGAAGATTTTGGCTTACTCCTAAGGAGGATTCTCATTTGAGGTTTTTTGGGGATTAATCCTAAAGAGGATACCTATTATACTGGTTCAAACAAGAATAGGAGTTAGGTGATTAGGTTTCAAGAATTTCTTGAGGAGTTTATCGACTCAAGTTACTCGAGGAATCCAAGAGGAGAGAAAGACTCATAAAACGTGAAATGAACCAGGAGGGGTATGTTGACTCAAGTCTTGTTTCATGTAGTGTATAGGATTATCTCAAATCATGTTATTATAGTGGTGGATTCTAAGACAATATAAGGTTTAACCCAAGATATCCTCAACATAGCCTGAAATGTTCATTGTGTGACTCTGCATTTTTCATGGGGGTCAGTGATGGAAGTGAACAGACCAACCCAGAGGGTCGGGACCACATCCCATCACTGATCTTGAGTGTGGTGTAGGGGAGTAGATCCCATGGTATAGACTAGTGGGTTCTCATATATGTTTTTCATAGGTAGGTTGTGTAGGTGCTCTGCGAAGGTGCGCCGCGCAGGTTCTCTGCCAAGGTGGGTCATGTAGGTGCTCCGCCAAGGCGGGTCACATAGGTGCTCTGCCAAGGTGTCTAGTGTAAGTGGTTTTCCTAGCAATGGGCTATGAATATTTGTCACCTTGGTTCTAGGATAGGTGCATCACTATAGTGAGGGCCAGCCATGGATGGTTGCCTAAGTTGTGATGAACTACTTGGAAGGAAGACCTGCACAGACATAGCCCTCTTGGGGATTCATGGTCTGGGAGTTTGGTCTTCCCTTAAAAATTTGAGGGGAATGGGTCTATTTATAAACCCTGGTGGACCTACATGGATAGTTCTATGTGGATGTCCTGTATGGATGGCCTGCATGGATGGCCTGCATGGATGGCCTGTGTGGATGGCCTGCACAGTGACACCATTTCCTTTATAAAATTTTATGTCTTCCAAGTGCCATAGCTTTGAATATTTATGTCTGTTTGGGCTCTGTGACCAGTAAAATCAAAGCTATCGAAGATATATATTATTCTTGATATGTGGAATACACAAAATATTCTCAAAAGAAACTTGTAAATTTCATTTTTAAATTTTTTACCTTTTTATCATTAATCTTGGAAATCCATGGCCTGCTCTTGGAGGTGGGTTTCTGCTTATCCCTTATTATAGATCAGTCTCGTGGAAAATGGATATCCAACCATGAATTTTGTGAAAAAGTGAATGAAACACATTCTGTTGTGTCAACAATGATATTTACATTACCACTTGGGATGAGTGGGTACTTATCCATGTCATTCATTATATATGGGCCTCAGTAGTGGTAATTAAGATATCTTTTCATTATAATGATGAAAAATATTCTATTAAGGTAGGGAGAGGGATTTCAGTTGCCAATGGATGACCCTCATGTGAGATGGGTCATGGTACCTTGATACTAATCATGTGGTGGTCACATTGAAACTCGTATGCTATTAAATAATAAAGCAAAGCATGGCTGGAATTCTCAGTAAATTCTAAGTATGGGTTTAAAAATGGGTTTGGGTGTAAATCTGGGATTAACTGATGATGATCCATAGATAATGGATCAAGATAATATTTGTGTTGGTTCTATAGGATGATGGAAATTTTTTATCAGGAGATGGTTCAGTCAGGATCTATCACCGGAAGTTGGGTACGAGCTTTGGTAAGCGTACTCAGAATAATCTCAGTATGCCTTGAGATAAGGCTTTAGAACCCAATTTTGATGACATGTTGTCCATAGGATCCAAGTGTTTTAAAAATTGTTAATTGGTTGCAGTTTAACTTGGGTTATCTCACGTAAATGGATGCAGTTGGTGAGGTATCGCATCAGGAAAGATATTGGGATGATACAGGTATGTATTAAAGGGTTTGTTAGGAATTTTCATAGAAAAATCAGCATGATCTAGCTAAGTTGGTTTGATTGGAATTAAAACTCTCTTTTAAATTGATAAACATGTCAGGAGTTTCATTAGGACACTAGGTCATTCTTAAATATATGACTCTAATGGTGGAGGTACTATAACATGGAATTTTTCATTCAAGATAGAGCCTATGGTCAGGAGCACTATAAGATGAAAGGTGAAAGAGATGATGATGTAATCATGTATCAGGTAAAACATGCCCAGGTAAGTGACATCTAGATGTTTTAATTATGAATAGTAGTGTTTTATCTAGTTTTAATGGCATATGAACCATACACTTTAAGCAGTGTTTAGAGGTGCATTGGGCTTTCAAAAATGTAATGTGACTATTTGAACAAAACTTCACAACCTGAATAGGTCAGTTTTTTTCATTTTTCCCCAAGTATTATCAAGAATGATAAGTTATAATGTGGGGATATTGTAGCATCCCATGCTTTTTAGACCATTGAAAATTCATTGAGAGTTTGAAATTTTTGTTTTATGAATGGATCATATCTTCAATTGAGATTCATAATGTAAATTTGAGCATTGGAACACTTAAAAGTGTTATTTTGGATGAGGTTTAAGTTCTGAGAGGTTTCTCAAAAGTTTGGATGAGCTTCAAGAGCACTGGGATCAAAAGACTTGCTTTCCCGGAGAACCTAAAATGGTTCATGTGTGTGGCTATATAAGGGGTGTCACATGGTTTGTAAAACTGTATAAGGTAGGGTATGTTTTCATTTGAGATATCTATAATAAATTTCATAAAAGGGAACATAGGTTGGTTATAGTTGTCCAAACTATTTTCCTAGCCTGCATGGTTGGTGACATTTAGCCAGTATCACCACATGGTTGGCACACAATTAGCCCAAACCATGTGTCTGAACTATGTGGGGTATAGTACTTATGCAGTCTGATCTTCATAGTTTTCTCACAGTTATAAAAACCATGTGACTTAACCATATTCTTCTTTGAAAGAAGTAAAATTACCTTTTCCCCTATGACCCTTAAAGGGTTTTCACCCTTTTTCTCCCCCCATTCATCCTGGAGTATCTTCCGAATGTACCTCTTTCTTCTCATCTTCCCATAGTGGTTTATCCTTAGATATTCATCTGATACAAGAATTTTTGGGTGTACTGGAATCATGTTAGTAAGTTTTAGACTTCTCATCCTTCCTTTAATCATTTAATTCAAATTATTCGGTGTTATCTTCATGTGAGATAATATGACCTATTTTCAAAGAATTTGTCTAATATTATGATTTATCTCATTCCATATTGAATCAAATCGTGATATTGTATGAGTGGGACATTATAAGTATAATTTTGGTGTTCTATATTATTTTCCCTCAACGTTTCATCATTTATAAAATATTTTTATCATGCTACATGATAGAATTTTTCTTGTGTTACTCCTAAATTACAAAACTTCGTAAATTAATTACATAAACCTCGTTTAGACATGTTAAGACACCCTTGTACATGGTTGGAGGTTTAATACCTCAACCGAACCACAATATAAGGTGATTTTGGATAATTTTCCTTAGAATCAATGATTTACTATTTGATTAAACAACCCCCTATGGGATGTTGTTTGATACAAATGTATGTACTTCTCTATTCACATTTTTAATCACCATATTAGGTGTGATGAGTATCCTTAATAGAATAAATGATTAATTTTACTTAAATAAATTATATAATGATCATGCCTCTCTTTTCTAATAAAACCACCTTTGGGTGTGATTTCTTATCTAATAAAAATGGTCTATTTAGTGAGAGTAATATGAAAATATATTTTATGTTTACTTAAAATTACACCTTTATAATTTATAATTGAATTCTAAATCTGCATGTTTATGTACATAGAATTTTTCATTATTACTAAACGAACAAAATTTGGTAATTTGGCTAAATGAAGAGTGAATGGTAAGACCATCTCACTTAACACTTATTGTCACTTATAATTTAAATGATAAAAATTATTTTCTTGATATATAAATGGGAATGGCATACATTACATTAGGATTTACAGAAATTGTGTCCCTAGGAATATCTTTCCTTATATAATGAATCATGATCATGGTGTCTCTAAGCATGTAATACCTTATATTATGATTCATGGGAATGGAATCCCTAGGAATGGTGCCCCTTATATTATGAATCATGAGAATAGAATCTATGGGCATGGAATAACTTATATTATGAATCATGGTCATGGATTCTCTGGGCATAGTGTCCCTTACATTATGGTTACAATTATCAAACCTTGGGAATGTTTTCCCTTATATTATGATCGATGGGTATGGAAGCCTAGGCATGACATCCCTTATTTGATATATGATCCTTTCATGTGGATTCCTTGGTACTAGACCTAGGTTCAATGTCAATGCAAGTATATTTGTCGTATTATTTTCTTATGTATGAATATATATACATGATGGTAGGTGTTAAGAGAAATTCCATATTAGGATGATGCGGGTATGGTCGGCCATGTGTCTTCAAGGAACTTGATCCCAAAACATTTTTTATTTACTGCATCATTTCAATATACCTTCACACTATTTTATTTCATATAGATTGACTATATTATGAATTATACATCATTGGTAGTGGACTACTGAGTATATCCTGTTTACGTCCCCATTTGGTACTCAAACATATATCATTTGGTTTAAGGTTCAAAACCTTGTATTGTTATTGGTTATTGTTATCATTCTAGGGTAGGATAGAGTGTGTGATTAGGGGACCAATCTAGGTCTTGCTATGATATTAGGGATAGTTGTTGAGTCTTATGTTTATTTATTTTCTATTATTATGTGTGTATGCATGCCACATTGTTTCCCTGTATTTATATCATATCCTTCCCTTGCATATTTTTATACTTTGAATTGATTTATTTCTTAGTATTATATTTTGATAGTTATTTATTATATTCCTCTATTTTTTCATTTAGTATGCTTCTGATATCTTGTGATGCTAATCCTGACGGTATAGCCCCCCCCCCATTGTACCTCTATTAGACCCTAACTGATAGCCAGTAGCCTCTGGTGTATGAGGAGGCATTCTTGAGGCATAGTGGCCAACCTGCTCGGGGAACCGTTTTAGTGTATCTCATATCATGATATTACAACCATCATTAATATGTATTTATTTTTTCTTATATATTTTATTTACTTTATTTTTAGAAGTTTTGGTTTTGAAAACAAAAAAAAATGGGAGGATAGTATAGGGTTCATTATTAGCACACGATTAGTGTTTATTTTTCATCCTAGTTGTGCATAAGGGGATGTCACATTCTAGAGGCATATGCATGGTTAGTGTAAAATTTATCCAACCATGTTTCCAAACCACTTATTCTACCTAGGTAACTATAAAAACTATCACATTGTTTCCCAAATTGTTTGACCTACCCAGGATTTTATTTTTGGTTTTCTAATTTTTCCCTTACTCAAATTTATTCCCTTTTATCCTTTCCCCCACCTCATTTAAACCATCCAAAATTCCCTCCATCTGATTTCTCTTCCCCTCTAATATCTATTGGTTTCCCTCTTTTATATCAAGTGGGTTCCTCAAGGTAACATCCTTATTTTATTTCATTTAGTATTCATATCCTCATCTATCCTCATATTCTTATAAATTCATTTCTTCTATATTTCATAACCAGACATGGTGTTCTCTTCTATGGGTATGGAGTGTTCTAATTAAGGGGAATTTGGTTCTTATGTATTATGAGGGTTATCCTATAAAATAATATCTTATTATTTTAATAAGGATACTTGGATTTGTTGGTAGTATGTGGGTGTCTGTATATGAACACATTTCTATTAGTACACTTTTGATGCTTTTATTTTCTAAAGGATTGCTATTTATAGTTTACTACAACTGTCAATTTCTTTTGAATGAATTATAAGTATTCTTCATGTCTCTAGAATTTTTGTTTGAAAAAGTGGGATATTTTTAGTGCTTTAAAATTTTATTCTTCCAAAACTATTTTTTATTTATAAGATATTTTTTAAAATGTTTCAAAGACTATTTGTGGGTTCACATGAATTTTTAAATGACATTTGAATGGTTGTGTTTTTTATAAATAAGAGTTTCATAAATTTAATTGTGTTATTATTCATAAAGGCTTGTTGGTAAATGTGTTTATTTTATATTAATGACTATTACTATTATGATATCCATGCCATTATGATTGATTTGTTTTTTGAGATTTTCATATTGATTTTCATTTTAGGATATTTGGTTTTAGTTTTGAAGGACATGGGAACCTTGTGTATTTTCATGGGTAATTGGGATGAGCGTTATATGGGTTACATTTTCACTTCAGTACGTTACCCAAGTCATGATTTTCTCTCACTAAGGGTTTGTCACTCCATAAGGTTAAGGGTAAGTCAGGGTTTATTTCTAGTATTTTCACCATAATCTAGTAGGTGGTTTCATTGTAGAGGTCATACCTTACCCATTTGTTAGACTCAAGGGAGGAATCCCATTCTATGGTATATACATAGCATGTTTCTATTTCTTTATTTGTCTTAAATTTTTTTCTATAATATGTGTTTCATTAGACTTATTTCCATATAATAAGATTTTTTTTTATTTTTGAATAAATTGTTTTCTACTAAAAATGTAAAATTTGATTATTTTCATACTCATGTAAAAAAAGTAAGGTTTATTTCTAATTATATTTCAAACTTGTACTGGTCATTTCCATATGAGTTAAGTTATATATATTTATAGTATTATCCTATTGGGAAATTTCTTGCATTATAAATGCACCCTTAGAGTGTTTGTAAAAAAAAATTATTTGATATAGTTAATATTTGAGTGGCCACTTCCTTTGGTGGTGTACAATGATGTATTCTTTATCCATTTTAGTGATGTGTTGAGTAAGTGGTTACTGTGGGTTATAGGATAATAGTTTATATGTAACTTTGGAATTTTTTTGATTCCATTGGATACATACATGTATCAGTTATTGTCCATCTATTATTTTGGTGTCTTTTTTATAAAGTATCTCATGTATCACTTTGTATTTTGTTTACATAGTTATATTTGGTTATTCATTTTGTTCTCATTATTTTTTCCCTATTTGGTTAGACCTTTATTATGAGACTATTTATTTATGTGGTAGGATTATCCAATATATGGGAATATCATGTCAGATTCTAGGATAGAATACCTTATATGGTTTACTATATTTATATGGTGAAATTATTCTTAATGTTCATGTTTGATGTTACAATCTTGACCCCAGTAGCCTAGATCTGGTGGTTACATTATTACATTGGAATAAGATACAAGAGATCGCATCCCAAAGGATAGAATAGTTTATTAGTCTTGGTAAACTATATGGAATCTTAAATCACACATTACATTTTAAAACATAAAAGTACAACATATCTCAAGTAAATATTCTGCATCCCTAAACATATTCAAAGATTCATGGGGAATGGAAAAAAATAAGGGGTGAGATAAAATGATTCATAAGGGTTATGTACAATGGAATATATCATGAGTAAATAAGGCATAATCAATATAGAAAGGTAAATAAATAAAAACACATGTCATTTAATTAATAACTTTAGCATGAAGAATAATATGGAAAGAATAATTGATTATAAAATAATTTCACATAAACAATCACTTAAAATTTAAGATAATTCATGGATAACATAAAAACATATATAATCACATGGATAATAATAACTAATCTCATAATGATGTAATTCATAATACCAAAAATCATAAATTAACCATCAAGTCCTTATTCCAAGACATCATATATAAATAGGTATGGCCTCATCAAAATACCCAAAACAGTTTGTCTCATAAGACCTAACAATAAATCAAGGGGATACATAAGGCCCCACCAATAAACAACATAAACATTCATATTGGAAAACAAGCATACGAATATTAATACATTCCCCAGTAAAACATTATCATAAACCATCCAGAGAAAGAATAAGAATGGTATCATTATAACATATCCATAGTGGAGTAAAATAAATGGTTATATTCATTTATGAATAGAAACACCATAAAAATATCATTAAAAACATTCATGAGGAAAATCCCATTTTTACTTTGAAAATAACTTATAGAAAACAAAAAAAATTCCAAAATATTAAGAAATGAATTTCATCTTAAAATAAACATGGAAACATATAAAATAAGGTTCAAAAAAATGAGTGGTAATGATGGTGGGAAAGTTCCATTCATGCCAATTATGTTAAAACAAATATTCCTTTCTGAATTTTTTACGAAAATTACAAAATAACCTTATTCAGAAAATGATAAGAATATTTCTTTTAAAAAAATTAAAAAACATTATTTGTAAAAATGGATTTAAAAAATAATATTATAATATTAAAAATTTTGTTGAATTTTTTTTAGAAAACATGATAGGGAGTAAATGTGTTTTTCAACCGATAGTGAAGTAAAGTCATCTTTTCTTTAAAACATCTTCTCAGACATTTTAAGTATCAAAGAGAGTAAAGTTAAAATATTACTTAAAACGTTAATTAATAAATATAGGAGAATAGAATATATTTTATATATAAAAATATAAAATAACACTCCTAGTAAAGACTTAAACATAATAATCCTAAATAATGATACGATTGTAAAATAAACACTTACCACTTTAGAAACATTTGAATCACAACCCCCATGAAAAAAATAACATTAAATGAAACATTAAATAAAATTAATATAATTTTTTTAAAGATATAACATATAAAAGGGGTATTAGATACACCTCAAATAAGTAAATAGGTGTATAATACCAAATATGTCTCGATAGAGTTGGAATTGAGATGAACTCACTTACAAAGATCAAACTGCTGAAGTGAGAATAAATCAATGAATTGATTATGTGTATAAAATTTAAATAAAAATAAAAAATTTGAAATAAAACATAAAATAATCATAAGTAATTACACACATAATATTATAATATAAAAGACAATGAATAAGTAATATAACCCAATGAAAAGAAATTGAGTTATGAAACCCCTTACAACTTATTAACATTCAAGTAAAAACACTTTGGATGAAATAGTTTGAATTGAAACATAAAATACCATGAATTATGAAGTATTAATGATATAAAATCTAAAGGTAAATTATATACACTATATGAAAGAAATTATGTTCATAACATTAAATTATAACTCAATGAAATAAAATTGAGACGAAATATCTTACCTCAGGTCTGACCCATGACGTACATTCTTTATCATCTTGAATAATAAAAATACGTTAACTATTAAATTGATTAATAACTTTTTTAATGTTAATTATTCCTAATATTTTATTTATTACCATGTTTTATTTGATTTCTTAATCAATTATGTTCGCATCAGATGTTTTGATGATATCTGATTCATATGTCCAAGATAAACATTGTAAGTTTAAAATGGAAAAATAGGTCATTGTTCCATAATATCTAAAATAATTATCATGAAATAATTATCATTTTTATTCATCAATTATACTTTTTAATCCAACCATTAAGTATGGTTATAAAAAATTTAACTTCATTACAATCATGGAGACGGTAATTTAAACTTTTCATGAGTAACGTTACTCTTTTTCAACGAAAATTATAAAAAGAAGATACATATTATTTTATTTTAACAGAATTATCATTATAAAATAACTTTCATAATATTTCTTTAAATGCACTTATATATAGCAGTCATGTGATGTGTTTATGAAAAATGAATCACATTGCTTTGTGAATGTTCTAATTCACACGTACGCACAAACGACGTTATCATTTTTAAATGAATGGAAAATTGAAAAAATAGATGATATATTATATTTATAAAATTATAAATATGTAATTAATATCATATATATTTATATATATTAAATATATCATTAAAACTACTCATGAGTGGTGGTGATGGAAAATTAATTACATCGGTTCGCGAGATGGAAGTCTTCCATACGCTTAAACGATAGTTTCATTTCCCATTTGATAGAAGAGAAAAAGAATATAGGGTATTCCACTAACATAAAAATATCTAAATATATGTTATATAATTATTTTATTAAATTACCATGGTTAAATAATATTTTAAATAGTTGGAAGAAGGTAAATAAAAATGTTTGTTGAAGAACTATACCTCTTCTTCAGACAATGTAGCACCCTCAGTTTGAGGTATGTAACTATTTTTATGTATTTTTAAATATTTAATGTGGTTATATAATGTTTGGTGGAGTTTGGAAGGGTTTTGGAAAGTTTTTGAGGTTTTTATAGGGGTGAACAGAAAGAGTATAGTTAGTGGAAATCATGTAATAAGCCCAACTAATTGTGCACAATGCAGTAGAGGCAAAGGGGTGAGTGCACAGTTTACAAATCAAGAAGCCAGCCTAGGTAATCCATGAAACATGAGTTAGTGAGATTATACATGATTTTCATACGTTTTTTATAACCATGTGTGGCAACATTGTGGGTTACCCTTTGGGATAGTAGAAACAGGACAATTACCGCACAGTTTGTCCAAATGTGCAATCTAATTGCACGCAACCTTAAAATTGGGGTTTTTTTAAATGGGGTCACTCAATATTTACCCTAAAGCACCCATTTCCTCTCCCAAAAAAACAAAACTTATTATTTCTTATTATCAGGGGTTGGGGAACCTCTTCCACTTGTTTTGGAAGAGTATCGAAGGGTTTTATTGGTGGTTTGAAGGTGATTCTCCTCTGGTAAGTCTCCTCTCTTGGTTGTTTCATTGTTTTCCTTAGATCTAGTTCTCCCTATCACTCAGTTTTCTAGATCTACACATGTCTCATGTTGATATAGGGTGGTTTCTTCCTAAAATTATGATATTTGTTCTTTTTTATGTTAGGCAAAGATATCTAAGGTGGTTTTGCTGTAGATTTCACTCGGATTTGTGGTGTGGTTGTGCGTGATCGATTTTTCCGAAACCCTAAGGTAGTGGCTTCAATATCATCTCCATTTTGATATAAATATAAGGCTCTAATTTCAAATTAATTGGTTTTTCTTGAAATTGGTTGTGATTATGATGTGTGAATCTTGTTTGGAACCCATTTTGTGATGCCTTGTGGATTTGGGGAAAATTGGGGTTTTTTGTGAAATGGGATTTTTGTGGAATTTTAAAATGGTGATTTCAAAATCAGTGGGTTGGTTTTTTTAGAGAAAATGAGTTATGAAAATGGTTTTCAATAAAATAGGGGTTTTATTGAAATGATATTGGTCATGGATGTGGCATAATGGTGTTTTAAATAAATGTGATTTTATTGAAGGGTTTTGGATTAAAGGGTTTTCTGGTTGGCAATTGTTTTCTTGGAATGATTGCGAAAAATGTTGGTTTATATGATGTGGTAATTATTGGTAGGCATATTGTTATGTTTTGGTAATTGTAAATTGGATTGTTGTAGTGACTTGATGGATGTTGTTGGAATGGGGATTAGATTTCAGGGTTAATCATGGTTGGGAAAGGATGGATAGTGGGTGTGAATGACCTCTATCAAAAGGAAGTGGGTGTGAACTACCACTATAAAAAGTGGATGGGTTCGGAGGTGAATTTCCACCATCAATAGTGACACTGAGCTCAGGTGTGGGATTGTGAAACATGGGTATATGTTTCGAATATGTGTGCATCCATGCTTGTTGAAATGGTTTATAAAAATGAGAAAGGGGATTTTTTGTAAATGACATTTTTGGTTTCATTGGTTAGTTGATTTCCTTAGGAGTGAATTACTTTGGGTAAGGATGTGTTTGGATTGTAGTTAATTATTTAACTACTTTAATGGATTTATAAAAAATGTTTTATATAACTATATTAATGGCTCTATCCTATTGGAGTGTGTAGGGAAGTCATTTGGAGGAAACATACTGAGTATTATTACTCAACCATTTCTTTGAAACATTGGTGGTTTTGTAGATGTGGTATTCCAGGACATGGTAAAAGGTAAAGCATCACATTTTCTTAATGGTTCATTGTGATGCTTGGGTGTTCTTGTGATGCTTGGAGCATGGAGTTTGGTGTGGAGATATAGAGTTGTTTCATATCTTCTTTGGGTTTTTTTAGTATTCTTATTAGTACTCTGATTATGGATTATGGTGGTTTGGTTGTATTGGAATTTTGGTATTGTTAAATTGTGAAACATTGTTGGCATGCATCAGGTAGTGGTTTGATAATAGCATGTTTGTTGTGTTGTTTTCATTTCAAGGGAAAATAATCCCCCACTTATTTTGAATCCCTTGTAATGTAATATCCACCTTTATATCCTTAAGTATGTATCCTAAGGCTGAGTAAAACTTCCTCCACTACTAAATCCAATGAGGAGGGGTGGGATGTTACAAGTGGTATCAGTTTTTTTGATCCTCAACTTCCAAGTTGTTCTGTTCTTTGGTGTTGATTATTTCTCTTGGAGTTGACATTTTTTCTTGGTTTATTACTTGAGTTGCGATGGTATAAAGAAGTAGGATTTTTGGAACATGAAATGTATATCATAAAAGAAAGTATATAACCCTATTATGATAAACTTCAAGTTACTAGGGAGTTGGGTACATAAGGGTTTTGGAGACACTTATAGTAGTGTGATCTCATTTTTGTGGGTGTTCCCAATGAGATGATCATGACATGTAGATTAGAAATGACTTCCCACTAGTATTGAATATTTAATTTTGAATAATTATTTATGTTGTGATATGAATGTATTTATTTCAAAAGTGTAGTTTTAAAAGGTGAATGACTATGGTATTTTAAAAATGGGTCAATTTTCAAAACATGCTGTATTTTTTTCAAACACATAATGAATATGGTAAAATGAGAATTTGGAAAGCATGATTATGATAGTTTAATTTGATTGAATTTTAAATTGTAAGCCTTGATTTGATAGAGAGTGAACATTATCTCCGTTCTTGTATTGATAGAAATGGCATCTGGTAGGCGTCGTAGAGACCAACCGGAGGATGCTGTGGAAAATGTAGTTTCACCTAAGACCCAAGTAAATAAAAAGCTAGTTCATATCATAGATAAAGCTTTATAAGCTTTGAAAAGTTATAATATAAGCAATTATCTAAGGCATATGGATCACTTGGTTCAGTTTTAAAAGCAGAATCCAACAATTTTTTGCGATCATTTGGAGCTGGAAAGGGAATAAGCATGGTTGAATAGGATGAATCAAATATTTTATTTCCCAAGAATACCAAAAGAGATGAAATTGAATTTAGTGATGTACATGTTGGAAGATATTTCACAATAGTGGTGGGGGTTTGCGGTCTAGGCTAGAATGGACCAAGGTATGACATCGGAGGCTTTTGAAGAATTTTTTAACAAACAATTCTACCCTCATACATTCGAAATTTAGCACACAATGGTTTTATTTAGTTTGAATCAAGAGAACATATTGTTAATGTAATATTCATATAATTTCTTGAGATTAGTATATTTTTTACCTAAGGTTGTGACTATTGTGTCCTTGACAGAGCGGATCTTTGAATCAGGTTTGAAGCAAGAAATGCATTCCAAAATTATGGTCCAATGTTTAATTGATTGTACAAAAATGGTGAATATATAATCAGTGGATTAAAGGTATGTATTGTGGGATATAGGTTGGGGAATTATGTTGGTACCCATGGAGAATAGTGGTAACTCTAATGTGAGGATCAAGCAGAAGAGGGACACAAATTTCCAGGTTGGGAGTATGGCTCAGAACTCGACAGTAGGATTGGTGAATCTTCCTCTAAAGCCTTAGAGTATGTTAGGATTTTATCATTGTGGTTCTATAAGACACATTAATTGGGATTATATTTCATAGACACAAGAATTTTATAACTAAAAACAAATGGGGCATCTTCAGCATTATTGTCATAATGCTCCAAGTTTGGGTGTTCATGACACTACTCAGGGGTTGCAGGCATCCTATACCTTGATGAGATAGGGGAATAAGCATACTTCTCATCAGTATAGCCAAGTTATTCATGGTTATTCTAGGAATACCACGACTCCTCAGTAGGGATGTTTTGATAGGGTAATAAATAGTAGATTATGGAAAGAAAGTAGTTGTTGGGAGTTGAGCAGGTTGTGGTGGATGATCATTCAAGACCATCCACAGTGTGAGGTATGATTATTTCTAATTATACCTTTATAAAAGTTTTTTTTGATATGGTTGTGTTACATTCTTTCATTTATTCTCATTATGTTGATTTTATAGGTTTAATTGTGGAAATTATGCCTTCTATTTTAAAGCTTCAAACTCCTCTAGGTCAAAGAGAGTGTCAAGCCTTTCTGAATAGAGAATGTTGTATATTTGTGGATGTGGTTGAGTTGATATGGGACTTCTCAGTGCTTAAGATGGATAAATAAGATATAATACTTGGTATGGATTGGAAGATGATTTTTAAGGCCCATATCGACTATTATGCCTGAACGGTTAGTTATATGATGAGTGATGGTGTCGATCATCACTTTAGAGGAGAGAAAAATATGAAGGTGGGTGAAACGGTCTTGTTGGAACCAGTAGTTGAGATAATATCATATTATTTAGTGGATTTTTCTTTTTCATTGATGGAATACATTGGGTTAATTAGTTTTCTAGAAGTTTTTTATTAGTTTATGGATATCTTTTCTGAAGAATTCCCAACCATAAGAGAAGTGGAGTTTATGATTGATCTCTTTCTGGGGACCAGTCCTATCTCACTTCCATCTTACCGAATGGAACCAATAGAATTGAGGGAGTTGAAAGTGCATTTGGAGGAGCTAGAAAACAAAGGGTTCATTTGGCCTAGTACGCCTCCATGGGCAATACTAGTTTTGTTTGTTAAAAAGGTGGATGGAACTCTTCAGTTGTGTGTTGATTATCATGATCCTAAGAAATTTATGATAAAGATTTGATATCCAATTCCTCATATTGATGACATGTTCAATCGGTTGAGGGGATCTCATTGGTTCTCCAAGATTGACCTATGATCATAATATCATCAGTTGTGGGTACAGAAGGATGATATTCCCAAAATAGCCTTTAGGGGTAGATATGGAAATTATTAGTATGTGGTTATTCCCTTTGGTCTTATGAATGAACCAACAATGTTCATGGAATTGATGAATCAGATATTTCAGTAATATTTGGATTTTTTATGGTGGTATTTGTGGATGATATAATGGTTTATTCAAGTACAAGGGTTGATCATGAGCAACACTTGGAAGTAGTGTTCGGGATCTTGAGATATCATCGGTTTTATGCCAAATTTTCTTGGCCATGTGATTTCTGAGAGAGGTGTTTCAGTGGATCTAGAGAAGATAGAGTTCCTTATCTTTTATCAACTACTAAAGAATGACTTTTAGATACAGAGATTCCTTGGTCTAGTTTGTAATTATCAATGCTTTTTTCATTAATTATCATGATTAACACCATGTATGATAGCTTTAACAAGAAATAATGTTCCATTTCAATGGAATGAGCAGTGTTAGAAATATTTTGAAGAGCCTAAGGTTCATCTTACATCATCACCAATCTTGGATTTTCTAGAACCCGGGAAATGGTATGTGGTCTATCATGATGAATCAGGATTAGGTTTTGGGTGTGTTCTCATGAAAGGGGATCATGTGGTTGTGTATGGATCATGGTAGTTGAGGTTTCATAAGAAGAACTACCCAACACATAATTTGGAGTTGGAAAAAGTGGTTCATGCTTTAAAAATGTGACATCACTATCTCTTCGGTGAGAAATTCCTGGTGTTTACTGATCATAAGAGACTAAAGCATATTTTCTCACAAAGAGATTAGAATTTGAGGAAAAGGAAATGGATGGAATATATCTAGATTTTTTACTTTGACTTGATGTACACACCGGGTATTGGAAATTCAGTGGCAGATGCATTAAGTAGAAATTTATATGCTCAAGTGGTGAAACGGGCATTAGATCAGTGGTGGTTGATGTTGGTTATAACCAAAATGAGGTTGAAATGTGAATACCAGGGTGATGTATCCATTTTATTTTCGGTCACATTGGTTCTGGACTTGGTTAGTTTGGTTAGAGAGGTAAAGATGTCTAATTTAGAGTGTGTGACTATGAGGTCGAAACTAAATGGTGCGGAGACTATTGAGGTCTGGAAACTAGATGGAAATTTTGTGTTACGATTTTGGAATCATATGGTTGTACCAGTGGATTTTTAGGAAAAAAATTTGAGTACTTATCATTATTCCAGATGGGTTTTCCATCCTGGAATTCAGAAAATGCATAAATCATTGAAATCCTAGTTCTAGTGGGAATGTATAAAAAGAAAAGTGGCTGAATTTGTATTGAGGTGCTTGAGTTGTCAAAAATTCATGGTATAACATCAGCGACCAACAAGTATGTTTCAATATTTACCTATATCGATGTGGAAATGGGATTAGATAGCGATGGATTTTGTTATAGGTCTCCCAAGAACTGTCAGGATACATGATTCCACATGGGTGATAGTGGATCGGCTCACAAAGTTGGCCCCTTTCATCCTTATTCGTGAATATCATATGATGGAGGAAATATACAAAATCTATATTTGGGAGGTGTTAAATAGGTGTGGTTCACTAGTTTTGATTATATTAGATAGAGACTTGAGGTTCACATCACATTTCTGGAAATTATTACAGAAAACCCTTGGGACTCAGTTGATGATGAGTACGTCATATCATCCTCAGATGGATGGGAAATATAAGATTATGATACAAATTTTAGAATATATGTTGCGGTCTTGTGTGATGGATTTTTATGGCTCATGGGAGGACCAATTTCCATTGGTGAAGTTCTTCTACAATAACAGTTATTAGGCCTCCATGCATATGGATCTGTCTGATGCATTACATGGGCGTCTGTGTCATTCTCTACTATGTTGGGTGGGAATAGGTGACCCTTTTATGGTTGGTTCGAGCCTTATCTATGAAAAAATAGAGAATATTAATTTTATCATGAAGAGAATGGAGATTATGTCTTAGAGTCATCATAAATCATATGTGGACCATCGCTGATGGTTGTTGTCATTCAAGGTGGGTGATCATGTGTTTTTGAGAATCTCTCTGAGGTTGGTACATCATCGGTTTGGGAATAAGGGAAAGTTATTTATGACATATATTAGAAATTTTGAGATACTTGAGTGGGTTGGAGAGGTGGCATATCATCTTTCCTTGACACCATGATTCAGTTCAGTGAACAATGTGTTTCATGAGTCTTAATTGAAAAGGTATCATCTAGATCATGACCATGTGATTTTTTGGGATAATGTTGAGCTAGAGATGGATTCTTCCTTAGTGCATGTTCTAGTTCATATTTTGGATAGGAAATAGAAATTATTTTGTGGTAAAATCATAGGTCTAGTTTGGGTTTTTTGAAAACATAATCAAATTCAAGAGGAGACTTGGGAGTTGGAGAAAGATATGGCCGAGCAATGGCCCAAAATCTTTTGAAAAATAAATGGTCATCCACTTTTTGAGGATTTAAATCCCAATGGTGGTAAGAATATTTCACCCCTAGTTTGAGTTATTTAACCCTTTTTTATTTTTTTTATGTATATAATGTGGTTGGGTAATGTTTGGGAGAGTTTGGAAGGTTTTTTGAAAGGTTTGGAGGCTTTTATAGGGGTATAAGTTTTGAGCAAGGTTAGTGGAAACCATGAAAAAAGCCTAGTTAACCATGCATAGTGAGACATTGGTGAAGGGTTGGGTGCATAGCTAAGGCACACTGTTTACAAACCATGCGGCCATCCCAGGTAAGTTGTGCAATTTGAGGCAGGGGGATTCTACACGATTGGTTCATTATTTCTCTAACCGTTTGAGGAAACCATACGAGGTACCCTTTGGGACATTATCAGTCATACAGTTAGTGCACGTTTTGTCTAACCGTGCGAGCTAACCATGTATGTCTGGTTTTTTACAAATAGGGTCACTCTGGATTTAACCTAAAGCACATATTTCCTCTCCCATAAAAACCCAAATTGGGGTTTCTTCTTCTTGGGGGTTGGGGCACATCTTCCACTCATTTTGGAAGAGAATCAAAGTGTTTTCTTAGTGGTTTGAATTTGATTATCCTCCAGTAATTCTCCTCTCTTGGTTATTTCATGGTTTTCCTTAGATCTAGTTCTCCCCCTCTCTCTCTGATTTCTAGATCTACATATGTTTCATGTAGATCTAGGGTGGTCATTTCATAAAATGATGAGATTTGGTCTTATTTATGTTAGGTAATGATATATAAGGTAGTTTGGTAGAGATTTCACCCCCAGTTTGAGTTATTTAACCCTTTTTCAATAAAATGGGGGTTTTATTGAAATGTGATTGGGCATGGATGTGGCATAATGGTGTTTTCAAAAAATGTTATTTTATTAAAGGGTTTTGGCTTAAAGGGTTGTTTGGTTTGAAATTTTTGTTTTGGCATGATTTTGATAAATGTTGGTTTATATGGTGTGTTAATTATTCGTATGAATGTTGATATGTTTGGGAAATTGTAAATTGTCTTGTTATTGTGACTTTATGGATGTTGCTGGCATGGGGGTTGGCTTATAGGGTTAATCATGGTTGGGAAAAGAGGGATAGTTTGTGTGAAGGAACACTATTAAAGAGAAGTGCGCATGAAGTACCACTATAAAAAGTGGATGGGTTCAGATGTGAAGTTCCACTGTCAATAGTGACACCAATCTCGGGTGTGGGTGTGTGAAACATGGGTATATGGTTGGGATATGTGTATGGACATGCTAGTTGGAATGGGTTTTTACAATGATAAAGGATATTTAGGTTAATGACATGTTTGGTTGCATTGGTTGGTTGCTTTCCTTGGGAGTGAATTTCTTTGATTAAGGATGTGTTTGGATTGTTGTTAATTATTGAACTGCTTTAATGGATTTATACAAATTGTTTTATATAACTCTGTTAATGGCTCTACCCTAGTGGAATCTGTAGGTAATCCATTTGGGGAAAACGTACTAAGTATTATTACTCACCCCCTTCTTTGGCACTTTGGTTATTTTTACATGTTGTATTCTGGGACATGGTAAAAGGTAAAGCATCTCATTTCCTTAGTGGTTCATTGTGATGCTTAGACAGTCTTGTGATGCTTGGAGCATGGATCTTGGTGTGAAGATATGGAGTTGGATCATAGATTATTTGGTTTTTTTGTTTACTCTTACACTTGGTACTCTAATTATGGATTATTGTGGTTTGGTTGTATTGGCCATTTGGTATTGTTAAATTGTGAAACATTGTTGGCATTCATCATGTAGTGGTTTGATACTAGCTCATTTGGTTGGTTATTTTCATTTCAAGGTAAAATAATCCCCCGCTATTTGTGAAGACCTCCTAATTTATTTCCATCCATTGGCACCTTGGGGATGTCGCCTAAGACCAAGTATCACTTCAACCACTAATCAAGCCAATGAGGAGGGCAGGATGTTACAGACAACATCATAAGGTTTACACCAAAATATTCCCTAGGATGGTTTTATGATCAAACCAGGCCCGCTAGAACATGTTTAAGTAATTAAGGAAGGTATTTTTTTCAATTATTGTCTAAAATAAAAGGCTCTTTAATTTCATAGAGGAGAGGATAGGGGACGGCCTTTTATAAGTGTGGGGAGGGAACCCACTTGGAAATTTTCTAAAAGAATACGAAATGATAAAGTCAATGACAAGAAAAAAGGTTCCAAATGGAAATAGATTATAATATGGGATATTATAAGGTATAAATATGTTCATAAAATAGGATTTTGATAAGTTTAATTATAAATATTACACTTACCTTTTGGTTTAACCACCTTGTAAACTTGCTTTAACCTTAATTGTTGTAATTATTTTTTATTACTTTTTCTATTGATTATGATCAAAAATTAAGATAGCATTATTATCTAATATTAATTATTATGATTCCAAATATTAATTAAATTTTAACAAATTCAATTCATAGAATTGAAATAATTTAATTTAAAAATAATCCTACAAATGTGATAAAAATATTCCAAAGAAAAATTTTCCTAAATAGAAAAAGATTTTATATAAAAATCAACATAAAATTGGTTAAAATGAAATAAATTAGATTAATTAAAATATAAGTTTACTAATTTTAATTTTAAAATAAAATTCAAATTTTTAAATGATTTAAATGAAAAGGTAGTTTTTAATATAAATCGGTATTTTTCACTATTCGTCGAAAAATTAATTTTTTTAGAAAATTCTAAAAAAATAATTTAAGATTATCTTGAAATAGTTATTTAAAAATGAATTTAATTTTTTGAAAGAAATTTTATAAAAATTATAAAAAAATAATTTTAAAATAAGTGCTCAATTTTTCTTACAAAAATAACGTTTTTAAGCATGAAACTGGCTTTATTCTTTTCTCATGCCAAGGAAAAATATTATATGAATGATAAAAACATATTTAATATATAATATATAAATTTCATTTAAAAAATTACCAATTGTGATTAATTTAATTTATTAACATAAAAACACATTATGTGTATAAAAATGGTTCTTCAGAAGAACTTTTCTTTTTCTTTCAAATGGTTTTTATTTTTATTTATAATCAATTTATAACCAATAAATTAATTTTATTCATCTATAAAACATAAATTTTTATAATTTATTAAGTACTATTCACACCCACCAATCCAATGACATGGGGATAATTTTTACCTTAAATAATACTATTTTAAAAGCAAATTGTGGTTCGTTTAAACTCAACATTGTGTGTAATGAAAAATATAAAAAAAAATTAAAGAAGAATATATTATTAAATATTGGGTAGTTACATTTGTTACCCTGAACTCTTATTTCCAGACCGTGGTGATGAAGAACTTACTTTGAGTATCATAGTGAGGTGACCTAGGTGATGTGGAAGATTGACCCAAGGTGGTTCCTTAAAAAATGATGTCTAAGACCTCTTGTTATTTGGGGAGTAATGGATGGTAAGATATAGAATAATCAGATCTTGAGATATAGGTACATTGAAGTTTCTAGATAACTATTTTCCATGTTGAACCTTGAGTTACCATAGTTGGAAGGGAATTTTTCATTGGATTTTTGCTTTATTTTATTTTTATTTTTTAAGAGATCTTCACATATTTTTCTAATAATATGAGTGTTCTGAAGATCTTATAAGTTATTTTGGATGATTATAATTTGAAGTGGAAATGGGAGGAAATCCAGAGGTGTATAGTTACTATTAACTATCTGAAAAACCGTATGTAGGCCTTGAAACTCAATATACATACCCTCTACTAGCATCTTCATGATTATCACATGGTTTTACAAACCATTAATAGTTATAAAATTTTGATATTTTGATATTTTGTCCCCATGAAGATTTTAAATTTCCTTCAATTTTGTTATTACTTGATTATATTTAATTATGTGGGGTTTTATGAATTATTCATATTATTGAGATTAATTTTAATATTTATTGGTTTTCATGTTTTTTGTTTCTATAAATAATGCCTCCTCTAAAGGATTTAGTGAACTGTAAAGAGGAGGAATCAAATAATTTTCCATAAGGAAACCCTCTTATAGATCCTAACCTTATTGAGTCTATTATTTGAATTATTCAGTATTTGGGTTTTTAATGTGGTTGAGATCAATATAATTGGGTGGATCATGAAAAATTTACAAATAATAACCCACCTTATTATCATGGTGACCAAGGGTCTTAAAAACCCAATGAATGGATAGAGAAGGTTGAATGAAATTTCAATTTTCCTCAAATTCCTAAGACATCTATAGTCAATTTCACTATGTAAATTACTTATGTTCCAAGATATATTTAGTGGGAATTGGTTTTTCAAGCCAAGAAACTCAAGGTTATCACCATTGATAAGTTCCAAGAGATATTAAATTAGTAATTTTACCTAGATACCATAAATATGGACAAATCCTGGGATTTCTTGAATTTAGAACAATAGAGGCATTCTATCATAGAGTAAGACACTTGATTTTTTGAGTTGGTTTAATTTTCTTCATATATTCTCACTAATTTATATATCAAGTATCAATGATTTTAGATTGTATTGAAATATAAAATTAGATAAATGCTTGTTTTATTTCTCTTGAGGACTTATTTAGTGGTGGATTATAAAGTGAAAATGGGTGAGACTAATATAGCAAGATAGATCAGTATGGGTGGTGCTATGAGTTCTACAAGAGGAATCCAGAGTTCCTTTTATTATTATAAATGTAAGCATAATGACTCGTGAAATGGTAATAGTGTGAGTATTCAACTTCTCTCTAACCCCATTCATTCTGATTCATCAAGGTGAAAACCTCTCAAATTCTTCCAATGTGGGAGGCATGGAAACTCCAAAACTAATTTTCAAGAGGCTATAAAGAGTTTATATAATTTTAGGTGGTTGTTTTATACCTATAACTTTTGTAAGAACCCCTATAAAAGTAAAAAAATAGGCTTTTTCTATACCAGAGTCTCTAAGATGTAATTCAATACACCTAAGGGAGAAGGGTCTCATTCTTAGAGTGAGAGTAATGTAATTAGGTGAAGGGAGAATATCATACTAGTAAGAAACCTTAGAGTGGGAATGAATATAGAAATTTATATATTTAATATCATGCACCTATGAAGTCAAAATTTGGGCCTATAACTATTATAATTTTTATCTTTATTACTTCATCTATAGTCTAGGATTTATTCTACGTATGTGTTTAACATCATTTCATCTCTCATAAAGTGGTTGATTCATTGTTATTACAGTTTATTTTGATGCGTTATGTGATGGAAATCACTAATACCTTGGAAACTAAGAAGGTTCAAGTCTTCAAGTTCACTTCATATCATGTAATGGTTGATGATGTTGAGATTCGATGGGATTTTCTTGCTCTTGATATGAATTTCTTCAACATTATTTTTCCTATAGAATAGATCATTATCTATAAATATTAGATAAATTCATATCATTATAATATTAATTTTCTTTATCCTAATGTTAATACTCATATCTTCCAAGGTGATTGAGGTCCCAAATTATGTAAATTCAGATACATAATTCTATATATTTTATCAATGTTATGCTACATGTCCAGTTTTCTCTTAGATATTGTTGAAAGGAGTTAAGGTGATAAGATTAATATAGTGGTTTTCATGTATCTCTAAGTATTTCCTAGTGATTTATATGGGTTATCATCAAATATAAAAGTTGAATTATCTATAGATCTATTTCAAGGAGAAATTTCCATCTCCTTATCATACTTCAAAGATGAAAGAATCGAAAATCTAATTGGAGGATCTTAAGGGTAATGGTTGCATACACCCTAGTATTTCACTATGTGTGGAACCAATTCTCTTTGAAAATATAGTGGATATAAGTCTCTAAATTTTTATTTATTATAAAAGTCTTAATTATTTGGTCATAAAAAACAAATACATTATAATGTCCCAAACTTGAATGCCACTGAACGGTGCCCTGAACCCAGTTGGCCACATAGCCTCAAGTGCATCTCCATAAACTCCATAGTCTACCGATTAGTAGTGAGGGCCTAAGGTGTGTCTCTTGAGAAACTATTCCTTTATTACTATAGTGTAACACAGAGAAATATCAATAACATTCAATAGCATAAGTAGAAAATCAGTCAAACAATAGATAAGCATCCAGATGATAGATATAAAAAAAATTCAAAAATAAATACCATATAAAATGATGATCATACGTGTATCTATAGAGCATCCAAAATAAGTATACATAGAATTAGTACAATACATGTATCAAAATAAAAAAATAATTATCTTCTGATATCATCACAAGCCCCATATCAATCCCATGCTCCCCTAATTGTAAGCATGGAAAAGAGTTAAGCATCAAACTATGGGCACTTTCCCCAGTCCCGACCTACATCCAAATAATCTTTCCAAGTACCCAATGGCAGCTCAAATAGGGTGTAAGATAGAATAATAGTAGGTAACCACCCAAAGTTATATAACAAATCCTGATAAGGCAATATAATATGCTAAATAAGAGTTCAATACATATCATAGGTAAGCAGTATTAAAAGGAAAGTGCCCATGGAATGTATTATATAGAAAAAGTGATACTATATAGCTCAACAAGGCTCTATACAAACATTGTTCAATATCCTATAACAAGGTAGCTACAAGCAATGTAGAAATAACTTACATGGCCTTGTTGTACATCCATACATATCATGTCAACCACAACCTTTCCATACATCCATACATATAATGTAAACCACAACCTTGTCATATAACCATAAGTGTCATATCAACCATGGATACACTGTATAACCATGAATATCACATTTATCATGTTCGATCCATATAATCAAATTTTCAAACCCCACAAGTCCATATTCAAGGTATAGTGGACCAAAGTATCCTCATAGAGTCCTAGGAGTTTCTTAATGGAAACTAGGTTAGGCTTCAGTTGGGTTCCAAGGAGCATGTATACTGACTATGTCCATTATGAGCCCAAAAAAATAGATCGAATGTTTATAAAGGACCAATTAATCCCATATAATTCATACCCAAGGATAAATATCCTCCAAGGTGTCCACTACCACTATCAAGGTCCAAGGAGTAACATCCAAGGCATCTAATGGATTTAGGATCCAAGTTATACCCACAAAGTCATACACTACCATCTCAATTAATCTCATTAATTCATAAATTACAAGAATTAAAGTCCTATTAGTATACCCACTTATATATAATTTCACATTCAATCACATTCAATGAGTTTACCCATTTATATAACAAATCACAATTCAGAAATTAAACATTTCAAAAATTATATCACATGGAAAAGAAGAAAAAACATATCATAATAAAGAAATTCAAATAAAATCATTTATATATGGGAATAATCTAACTACTAAATCACAAACACTCACCCCATGGGTGGTTTAACAAATTAAAAGGTAAAGGACACACCCCATGGGCGGCCTGCATTGGGGAAACAACCGCCAACACATCTCAAAGGAACTAAGGTCATCCCTAATAGGTTTTATTTCATTTAATTCATTTATTCAATTAAATTTTAGGGTTTTGATGAAAATTATGGTGGTAAGAAAAATATAAACTATCTTAATAAAGAACCAAACCATTTTAGAAAATTATAGACCACCTACCTTAGGTTCGTAGTAGAGAGCTCGTCTAGTATCAACTTATGATTCGACTCAGATCAAAAGGAAAATGAAGAACAGAAGAACCTGGAAATAGGTCATATTATATTTCACTTAAATAACTCTATTGATTCCAAGAAGAACAAATAATGGAACAAAAGGAATTTAGTACTCACCGGTGTAGATCCAATGAGACCGACAGTGCTCTATTTCAAAATCGGATGGAAGAACATGATCAGATTATTTGAATTAGATTTCAAAGAATCTCCCCATGTTTGATCTTATATACATGGTATGAGAAATAAATTAGATTTAGGTTTAATAAATTTTTAATGAAAAAATAGTAAATTTTCCCCAGAATATAGGTTTTCATGGTTTGGCTTCCTGATTGGACAAATTGTGTGCCAATCATGCTCCCAGTGCTATAAGGAGGGGCACCTCGCACTATTTTCCTAACCAATCACAAATTTTGTCTCATACGACTATCAAAAACTGAAGATTCCCTCGCATAGGTGTGCACCTCCATCCATAATGTTTGAAAAGCCTTTCAATATCCTCAAGACCACTATCTAGCTTTGCATAGTTTCATCAAACCATGAGGCTTTGGTCGCATGGTTACTACTAACCATGCATCCCAGTTGTTTTCCCCCAAGAGGTGGGTTTTGGGCTTTGAAAAAGACCCGAACAACCCTGATACACATGTTACCTCAGAGGTTAAACAAATTAGGCCATAAAAAATAACTTAAACTAAAAACAAAAGTATTTTTACCTCATACTAAAACTATGTATCTTAAAATATTCCCCTAATAAACCAATTCATCCTTGAATTTCCCTCTCAAGGGTGGTCATGATTCATCTAAGAATAACTCTGGCCACCTAGAACATATGTTGGACTCCCTCTCTCAAGTATCATCCTGTAAATGGTCAAGCTTCCATAGCACCCACACTAGAGGAACTGACTGGCCTTGGAGAACCTTCGTGATCCTATCAACGATACAAATTGGATGCTCCTCAAAGGACAAATCTACCTATAACTCAACCTCCTTGGGATGAAAAAAATGAGATGGGTATGAATTATAATGGAATATATGAGAAACATTTAATACATCATACATATCTTAATATCTCTAAGGTAACAACAACTGATTGGCTACTGGCCCGAATCTCTTCAAAATATCAAACGACCCGACATATCACGGTGAAAGCTTTCCCTATGTCCTGGTCCATCTATTTCCTAGCATCATCGAAATATGAAAAAAAATACTAATCCCTAACATCAAACTCTAGAGGTTGTCTGTAATGATTAGAATAATATTTATATTATGACTATCTAGTAGTAATCCACTTTCTGATCAACTAGACCTAATCAGAAGTCTCCTATGTGAGATGTAGTCCCAAAAAAACTTCGTCACCTACCTTTAGCTAGTAGAGGGTTGTTCAACCTGGCCTACCATACAAATCCTTATAAGGTGACATCTATATATTTCCATGATAGTTATTATTGTAAGTGAAATCAACTAGGGTTATATGTCTCTCCCAATAGCCCCCAAAATCTAAGACGCATGCTCACAACATTTCCTCAAGAACCAGTATCATACGCTCTGACTGGACATTAATCTGAGGGTGGTATGTTGTGCTCAAAAGCACCTGTGTACCCAATTCCCTATTCAAACTCGGTTATAAATGAGATGTAAATTGGGATTATGTATCTAAAATGATAGTGTGTGGAAACCCATGAAGTCATAATATCTCACAAATAAAAAACCTCCCGAACTCATATATACTAAAGGTCTCCTTGATCGGTATAAAATGAGAAATTTTCATGATCCTGACAACAACAACCCACAAGAAAATGGTACCTCAAGACTACCACAGTAAACCTATCACAAAATCCATCATGATGTCATCCCATTTCTACTTAGGAATAGGTAACTACTATAAAATTCTATCTAGTTACTAATGTTCTGCCTTTACCTGTTGGTATGTGGAACACCTCATAACAAAACCATCTAGCTCATGTTTTATACTTGGTGACTAGTTCTAATGGAACAAGTCATGATACATCTTAGTAATATCGGGATGAACTATCCAAACTAAGGCATGAAACTCTGAAATCATCTCCTTGTTTATATCCACTGAAACCCAAATGTGTCCATGAATACACAGGATATCATCCTTGCCTATGGTCCAACTAGGAGGTGGGTCATCACCTTCCACACTCTTCCAAAGGATGAGGCCCTTAGAATATGATAGTTACCTCATCCTCACTCTATCCAGAAGGGTATAGTTCATAGATAAAGATGAAAGGTAAGTTTTTTCTTGACTATATTTCATTTCAAATAATAGAGCCATAATCTTCCACTCACTATTGGCCTCATGAACAACTTTTATTTGACTCCTCCTACTAAGTGCATTGGTCACTGCATTGCCCTTCCTAGGAAAGTTGGAAATATTGATGTCGAAATACTATAGGTATTCAACCCACCTTCACTACCTCAGATTAATATCATGTTTTGTAAATATATACTTGAGTCTTTTATGGTCCCTCTACACCACAAAACTTTCTCTCCGTAAATAGTGTCTCCAACAGCACAAATCATGAACAACTTAAAATAAATTGTGTTCATGTTTCAGGTAGTTCCTCTCATGTGGCCTCAACTACCGAGACCCATAAAACAAGAATCTATCCCCCTTCATTAGAACTACTCCAAGACCAACACCTGATGCATCATAATACATGGTGTATCTCATACCCTACTCTATAAATATCAGGACCAGTACTGAAGTCAATATCCCTTTTAGCTTCTAAAAGGCTATCTTATAGGTTTCTATCCATACAAACTTCACACCCTTCTTAGTTAATTCTGTTAAGGGTGCTTCTAAGCATGATAATTCATGTATGAAACTCATGTAATATCCTATTATCCCTAAGACATTCCATATGTTAAAGACGCTCTATGGATACTCCCAGGAAACTATAGCTCTCGCATTTTCTAGGTCAACTCATACTTCTATCTCTAATATAATATGACCTAGGAAGTGAATCTTCTCCTTCCATAAGAGTTAATTTGTGAGCATAGCATATAATTGATTCTATCTCACTATATCCAAAACAATATCAAGGTTTCTATCATGGTAGTTTTGATTATGAGAATGCATTAAGATATCATCCATGAAAACCACCACAAATGAATCTAGATATAGATGGAAAATTTGGTTCATTAGTGCCACGAACATTGTTGGTGCATTCTTTAGAACAAACGACATAACCAAATATTCATATAGACCATACCTACTATTAAAATTTTTACAAGGTATGTTTATAGGTAAAAATTCACCTGGATATGTCATGACCGTAAATTAATTTTTAAGAACACCCGATCTTCTCAAATATAATCAAACAGGTCATCTATATGTGGCAAGGGATATCAGTTCTTAACCATCAGCTCATTTAATTTTTGGTAATCCACACATATCCTAAGGGTATAATTTGTCTTTTTCCAAAAAAGGGCATGTGAACCCCATGGATAAGTATTGGTTTGAATAAACCTCTTTGCCTCCAAATCCTCTAGCTATCTCTTGATCTCTTGTAACTCCATCTTAGCCATCCTATAAGGAGAAATGGATATCGGTGTACTTCCAAGAACTATCTCAATAGATAAATCCACCTCTCTCTTGGGAGGTAAAACATAAAATACATCCAAGAAGATGTCCCTGAAATAATTGACCATTGGAGGAAATTCTGCCTGACATGCTCCCTAATCATCCAAATATAAACTAGAAACTCAAGCTATCATCCCACCCAGTCCATAATGTTGTGGTCTAGATCATCTCTCATGGACATCACATTCACCCTTGTGAACATAAACCGCATCCTCTGGTGAAGTGAAAGTCGCATTTCAAAAATATAAGTAAACATAGGATCGATAAACCACTAGACAGACCATCCTGAGTATGACATCAAACCTGGTCAACTCGAGTACAAAAAGATTCCATATGAAGTGACACCCACCAACCTCAAGGAGGAACTCTATAAACTAACATACATCCTTCGTTATGATACCCAAAAGAGTGTCTAGCATCATAACACTCTCTGGCAACTAATCCAGAAGCCCAATTCTTTCCATAATAAGCACATATATGTAACTATCCGATGAACCTGTGTCAAAAAAGATAATACACAAGAGTTAAGGCTACAAAGATCATAACTCTCACTGTATATGGTCATGTTCCCTGCTCCTTAGGGGTAAGTTGTATAGAATATATCTATCCTGAACTAGGGCCCTATTACATAGCCTCAATGCCTGGATTAGTCCCACTCTGTTTTCTCTATATAACTAGTGTATGGATGCCTCTTCCATGACCACCACCACCTCAGCATAATCAACCATTACTTATCTAACTCCCTAACTGATTTGGAGTAATGATACTTGATCCCAAACCTAGTGTTAGAGATGACCCCTTGACACTCACTTCTGGAAGGAAGTTCTTGTAGAAATGTTGCATGTGGCCTATCCTGCTGCAAGATCAGAACTCTAATGGGTCATAATTGTATTGATTTTTCACATGTCCCCATATTCTATACTGATGACAAAAAACTGCACTACCATCACTAGAAATATGGATGATACTCATCTCATAGGAAGCCTTAAAACATCACTTCCTTTCACTAGAAGTCAAAATACTAGGTTGAGATACTATACTTCCTTGCTCTGCACCCCCCATATTTCCTTAGTTTCTGCTCTATAATTAGTACCTAATTTACTATCTCAATAACATTCATCAACATGAACATGTTTCCCTGATAATTAATAGAATTTCAGAGACCTTCCTCGAAGTGTCTCTCTCTAGGTAACTCATTAGCAAGGTATGTTGATGAAAAACATCGAAGCTCTATAAAGCATTCCAAATACTAAATAATTTTCATGATGCCCTACTCTAGATTCATGAACTCATTGGCATGTTATTCTCTTAGAATCTTGATGTATAAGTATTTATAGAACTAATTTTGTAAATCAACCCAAACCATATCTCACATCCTTTCATCCTAGTTCAAAATATCCCAAATAGTAAACCTACTTTTTCTTACATGACACTTATATCATTTTAAATATAACAACATAAAATCAATACACAACCAGGATCTAAAGGTTTATTGTCTTGGGAAAATTAGGTACATACATAACATTTAAAAAATAAAACATAAACATTTATTTAATTACTTATTATTTAGATTCTTTTTGGACCTCATGTTCTCCTTAGTACAAGTAATCACATGAGCATATATATCAAAGAAATAGGCGAGATAAAAGCATAGTAAGAGGATTGATAAGAAAATGAATCAATATAACATGGGGTGAGCATAATAATTATCATCATAACATGGGAATATGATCATGATCATGAGAGGAAGCATTAAGACAGAGTCTAGGAATGTGGAAATGAATAAAATGAAACATCATGTCTTAGTGGTCAACTACCACACATAGTTGTGAACAAATCTTTTATCATATTCATGAATATTTTACACTTTCTCATGAGATACATCACATTACCCAATTCATTGGAATTCTAAATAATTCTATATTCACACTTCACATCATAACATTTAAATTTTGCTATATAATTATTGGTGCACCCATCACATCAATACATTTACATTATCATGTATTCCATATAGAACTTATAGCAATCTGGGATATAAAATAACCCAGGGAAAGAAATGGGTTTCATTTCATAAATCATAAATTCAAGAATAAAATTTGGATTTTTAAAAAGAAAAATGGAATAACATAATTGGTATAAGAATCATAAATTTTGATTGAAGAAGAAACAATCTCATGAGAATTAAAATATGTGTTTTTAGAAAGAAGATTTCATTTGGAAAAATCATTGAATTTGTCATAAAACAAGATTAGTAACATATATACCCCAAAACAGACAAGATAATGATAAATAAATGATTTACAAGTAACAATAAAGTAATATCCATACTAAAAATGGGGTGAAAGAGGTAAAACCCAAATAAAGAGAGTTGGGTTCAAAAATTCCCCTTACCTTACCTCTGAATGATTTATTCACTTTAATGTCCTATATAATCACATTAGATTCATTAACTAACAAATCTAGAACCTTTTATATATGAATTTTATTCATTATAGTTTTATTAAGTTTATTTATGGAATCTTCAATGAGTTATAGAGTTTAATTTCATCATTCGAGAGTGTTTTTTCTTGATTTTCATGATTGGTTCACTTGAAAAGTTAATGATGATTGTTTTAGGTAACTTTTGGTGGTTTTTTATCACAATGAACTCATTTTGTTTTATCATTTAGTATTATGTATATATGTTTGTTCCATAACATAAATAGGGTTGTAAAATAAATTTTACAATATGTTTCAACTGTTATAATGGTTTTATTAACATCCTTAAAGGATTAAAAGTAAAGTGAATGTGAATTTCCCATGATTTTTGTAAATTGACACATCACAAGCGATAATTTAATTTTTAGAATAAAAGAGAGAGAGAGAGAGAGAGAGGATTTTATTGATTAATCTTAAATTAAAATGACATAATTACATTATATCAAACATACTAGAGTTATTATGACATTCATATTAGAGAAAGTTAGGATAAGAGAATAAAATAAATGAAATTAAAATAAATTAAAAGAAAAAAAGGAAGAGAATTTTACCTCTTGGATTTATCCTTCTTGAGAACCTCCTTAGGGAAAAGGTTTTGGAATTTTTATGAGACCAAGAGATATTGTATGTGGAGGGTGTGATTGTGAAGAGTTTTGGGTAGAATTTGGACAAAGCTCAAGGCTTAAGAGGTGTGGGAAAAAGAGGTGGTGAGGGTTGTTATTTATAGTGGAGGAGAGGGGTGTTTTCTCATTATTATATTTATTAGTTTATTATTTTGGCTCAAAACTATGAATACATTTATAATTATCACTAAATATGTTAAAATAATTAATGGTAGTTAGATATTATGGTTATTACATCAGTGATGACTCAATGAATAGTGTATTTAACTTATAATGTATATATACCGTAAATTACTAAATTTCATTGTTCACCAAAAATTCAAGTATTTTATAAAAATACAAAAAAATTAACCCTAACCATGTTTATAAATGTAGAATTAATAAATGAACTCTATTTTATGAAAATACTTTTCTAAATATAATTAATTTAATTTTTAATTAAAATCATCATTTACTTGGAAAATATAGATTTTAAAATTATTACTGATTTTATAACACTTTGAAAAATTACTTAAGGTCTCATAAAATTACCTTCAAATCATAAGACATAAAAATATTAATTTATGAATACATTTTATGAAAATAAATTTTCTTTTAAATTATTAAATTAATAATAAAATGTTAATTAAATATTTATGACTTACAAAAATGAAAACACTTATTTAATAATTTTAAAAAAAAATTATTTACTTAGACTTTGATATAATTATACCACACCTACATTCATAATATTCCTAAATTTTATTTGTACTTTTAACTTTTATGTTACTATTCTATTGGATAGTTTACTATTCATAAGGGTTATGTTACTATTCTAAAGGTCAATTTACTATTCCATCGGTATAGGTTCTTTAGTTTCTAGAAATACCTCTTATTTTATTCATTATTCATTTATAAAGTTTTCATTGTGTTCTCTATTTGATTTTATGTGAATTGTACTATATGAAATTATTATAAGAAGGGTGAAATTATATTGATAAAATTTTGGGTTGTTACATTCTTCCCACTTTTGAAATTTCACCCTCGAAATTTCATTTTACATAAACAGGTGAGGGTACTTCACCTTCATCACCTCCTCTGGTTCCCAAGTTTTTTCTTTATACATATGGTTCCCCCACAACACTTTGAGAATGTGGGATGTCTTGTTACTTAGAACCTTATCTCTATAGTCTAGGATCTTTATCGGTTGCTCCTTGTATGAGAGATCATCCCCCAGTTCTACCACCTTTGAGTTTAGTATATGTGAGGGATTTTTTATGTAATTTCTCAAGAGAGATACATAGAACACATAATTAATTTGAGCCATACTTGGTGGAAGTTCAAGATTATTTTACACTACTCCTATGTGATCGAGGATCTCAAAGGGGCCAATGTTTTTTGGGCTAATCTTTCCTTTCTTTCCAAATCACATGAATCTTTTCCTTAGAGATATTCAAAGGAATACTTTATCTCCAATGTTGAACTCCAAGTCCCTTTGAATATTGTTATCATAACTCATTTGACAAATCTCAGTAGCTTTGATATTTTTCTAGATGGCTTGAACCTTCTTTATCATCTCTTATACAAGATCAGTTCCAAGTAGATTTCTTTTTCCAAGTAGTTCCAGGTTAGAGTTCTACATCTATTTCTATATAGAACTTCATATGGATCCATTTGAATACTCGAGTGGAATCTATTATTGTATGAGAACTCAACCAATGGGATATTATGATCCCATCCACCATTTAATTCTAATTATAAGGATTTTATAATATCTTTAAGCATATTAATAGTACTTTCAAATTGGTCATCAGTTTGGGGGTGATAGGTAGTGCTAAAATTTAATTTAGTACACAAATCATATTGAATACTCCTCCATAATTTAGATGTGAACCTTATGTCAGGATCAGAGACAATCTAGAGTAGAACCCCATGAGGTGTCACCACTTCATTCACATATATATTTGAAATTTTTTCAAGCGATAGATCTTCCCAAATAGTGATAAAGTGGAATTCTTGATTAGTCAGTCCACCAAAACCCATATCACATTATTTCCTTTTAATTTCTTTAGGTGACCTATGAAAAAGTCTATAGTGACATTCACCCATTTTAAAATGGGTATAGGAAATGGTTTTATCATCCCTTTGGACTTATATCCCTCTACTTTAACTTTATCTCATATCAAGCACCTTGAGATATACATAGAAATTTTCTTCTTTATGTTTTCCCACTAGCAGTGTTATCATAGATCACAGTAGGTACTTCCAAGATGACTGGAAAAAGGTGAGCTATGTGCATTATCAAATAGATACCTCTTTATCTCTAATGATGAAGGCACCCAAAACCTTGTTCCAAACAGAATCACACCATCATCATCGATATGGAACTCTTACAACTTCCCTTCATTTACTACATTCACCTTATTTTGTAACATTGGATCATACCTTTGTGCCTCATTAATATTCTCCTAGATAGATGGTTAGGAAATCGTTTGGGAAATTTAGGACGTATTCCCTGCCATTATGATTTCTAAATCTATCCTTTATATTTACAAGAAGATAAGGCCTTTCTCAATTCGCAACATCGCTTTACCAGGATGATAGTGAATAGAGAAATCGTAGTCTTTGATTATATCTAACCATATCCTTTTATGCATGTTGATCTTCTCAGGTTTGAATATATACTTTATTACATTATGATTGGTATATATGTAACAATTCTCACCATAGAGGTAGCGCCTCAAGATTTTCAAGTTAAAAATCAAAGCTACTAGCTCTAGATCATGTGTCGGGTAGTTATATTCCTAGATCTTTAAATATAATAAGGTGTAGGCTATCAATTTATCATTTCTCATGGGTACAAAACTCAATAATTTTTTGTAAGCATCACTTTATATCAAAAAACAATCTCCACTTTTTGGAAGTGTGAGTATAGGGGTAGTGATTATCCTTCTCTTTATCTCCTTAAATATTTTCTCACATTCTTCCATCCAGACATACTTTACCCATTTTCTTGTTAACTTAGTTAGTGGGATAGAAAATTGTGATAACTTTCTCACCAAATATTGATATTAACTTGATAATCCAAGAAAAATATAGATTTCCATGACACTAGAGTTTCTGTTCCATTCCTCAATTGCCTTTTTTTTGAAGGGTCCACAGAAATTCCCTCACTTTTGATCATATTTCCCAATAATGTGACTTGTTGCATACAAAAGTGAAACTTTTTGAACTTGGAGTACAAATTCTCCTTCATTAATGTCACCAACACAATCCTTATATATTCTTTATATTCCTCCTTTCTCTTGATTTATATCAGAATATCATCAATAAAAAATACCAAAAAATTATCAATGTAATGTGTAAAGACTCTATTCATCAAATGCATGAAGATTTCAAGGGAATTTGTAAGTCTGAAGGGAATCACCAGAAACTCATAGTGACCATACCTTATATGGAAGAAAATCTTCTAAATATATTACTTCTTCATCTTTATATAATGATATCCATAATAGAGATCCACCTTTGAGAAATACCGAGCTCCTCTTAGCTGATAGAATAGGTCATCAATCCTTATAAGAGGATACCTTTTCTTTATGGTGATCTTGTTGAGTTCTGGATAATTGATACATGGCCACATTGATCCATCCTTCTTCTTGACAAATAGAACTAGCATGCCCCATGGTGATTCAATAGGTTATATGAATCCTTTGTCCAAATGCTCTTACAGATGCTTATTTAACTCCTCCAGTTAGATAGGATCCATCTTATAGAAACAATTTGAGATAGGAGTAGCTCCAGGTATGATTTCTATTGAGAAATCTAACTCAAATTTTGGGGTAAGTCTGGGTAACTCTTCAGTAAACACACCATTGTAATCCCCCACAATGGGAATTTCCCCTAGATTGATACCTTCATTTGACTCAACCATTTTAGTGAGTTATTCTTCTCTACAGGGAATAAACACCCACACCGTTGAAGTATTTTTCAAATGAGACTCATGATATTCCTTGAATTTTTAGAGAATCATACCTTGCTCAATTCCCACATACGCTGATAGGAGAAGTGTCTAACACTTGGGTTGAAATGATTGCACCACTTGGTGTTTTTACAGATATATCTACTTCAAGGTTTTAGGGATTCAATTCAATTGTTCTATAAATCTTGTAAGATATAAAGGAACGAGTAGAACCATAATCAAATAATAATTTTTCATTATTGATTGAATAGGAAGTGTACCTTGTACAACTTTATTTTCCAACTACACTTCAGCAGTAGTGATGGAATAAGTCTTTCCATGATTTTTTTGATTTTCTGTATGGATATGTTGATTACCCTCAAGGACTTTAGGTTTAGTGCACTATCTTTCATAGTTCCATTTCTCCCTACAGTTGTATCATTGTACCATGGGTGGGGCTCTCCTTTTCTCCACCACATTATCCCACTTCCTCGTGTCTTTTCGATATTCACGAGCTTAGTGGCCTTCTCTCCCACACTTGAAGAATCTCCCCATCCCTTTTAGGTAGTTCCCATGATTCCTCTTCCCATATTTGTGACATGTGGGTGGTTAAGTTTTCTTTCCACCTTTCTCAATAGATCCTTAGGCTTGAAGATCCATCTTTTTTTTCATATCACCATAACCATGGGATCATTATCCAAACTCTATGTCCACTTCAAGAGAACAATGAACAACTTCCTCATAAATCCCAAAGTATTGAATTGATAGAGTCTTTGAAGGTGTGGTTTTAAAACACTAAAGAATCTATCAATTTTTCTATCATTACTGATAAAAAAACCGAAAACATACCTTGAAAGCCTTGTGAAATTTTCTCCGTAGGCTACGATAGATTCTCTTCCATTTTGTTTCAACTCTATGAATTCTCTCTCCATATTTTTACAAAGATTTCAAGGGAAATAATTATTACAAAACATTATCTTAAAATATTCCCACTCCATCTCTTAAATTTCATCAGTTGTCTTGGTGTTCTTAACCAACACCCACCACTGTTTTTCCTCTCCATTTAGAAGATAAATGGAAAGAGTTTCCTTCTCCATCTTAGAATAGTGAAGTACAGAAAATATCTTCCCCATTTAGTTGACCCAATATCCCACAAATAGTGGATTAGAAGATCCACTAAACAATGGTGTTCATTTCCGCATAAGGGACTCGATATCCAGTTGCTTCCTCTTAGGTGAAGGTGGAAGTTCCACATTATTCAGGTTATTATTCATAATATGAGATATTTGGGTAAGTATCTCCATGAAATTTTGTACTCCACCTCCCAAGGCATTTGGGATGTCATTCGAGCAAGTGCTACATTGTCCCTCATATGGGTTGTTGGCTTGGTTTATCCTAGTTCCCATAATATTCTAAAATATAAAAAATTAGAACAAAACATATGTCAACAATTAATGAATATATAATTTATTCCTTTTGCAATTAATTATAAATAAATGTCTTGTGGGATCCCTATTTTTTAAATTTTTTAAATAAAAACTTCTTGGGTTCCAAATTATACATAATCTCACACAAAGGGTTTTCACTAAGGTTCTCTAATCCTAATTACCAAGTTAACTAAACCATGATCTCATACCAACTATAGTGACCCTACTTTTTCTTATATCACTCTTACATTATTTTAAAGATAAAAACATAAAAGAATTAAAAAAACAAGATACAAAGGTTTAGTGTCTTGGTAAAATTAGGACCATACATAACATTTAAAAAATAAAACATAAAAATATATTTAATTTATTCTTCTATAGCTTCTTATTTGACCTCGTGTTCTCCTTATTACAAGTAATCACCTGAGGATATACATCAAATAAAGGAGTGAGCTAAAAGCCTAGTAAGAGGATAGATATGGACATGAATCAATATAACATGGGGTGAGCATAATTATTATCATCATAACATATTAATAGGATCATAATCATTAGATGAATCATTAATAAAATGATTAGAATGTTGCAATGTATAAAAATGAAACATCATGTCTTAATGGTCAACTACCACACATAGTTGTGAACAAAGCTAGCATCATGTTCATGCATATTTCACTTTTTATCATGAGATACATCACATTACCCAATGAATTGGAGTACTATATAATTATTTTCACATCGGTTACATCATAACATTTACATTGTGCTATATAATTTCAGGTGTGCTCGTCACATCATAACATTTACATTATCATGCATCCCACATAGAATGTATATCAATCTTGGACATCAAATAACCCATGAAAAGAAATTGATTTCAACTCATAAATCATACATTAATTAATAAAATTTGGGGTTCCCAAAATAAATATTAAATAACATACTTCATAAAATAATCATCGATTTTGAGTGAAGAAGAAAAAATCTCATGAGAATTAAAAGATGTGTTTTTAGAGAGAAGAGTTATTTTGGAAAAGTCGTTGCATTTATCATAAAACCAGATTGGTAACATGTATATCACAAAAAAGATAATATAATGATTTATAAATGATATATAATTAAAAATAAAGGAATATCCATAATATAAATGGGGTAAAAGAGGGAACACCCAAAGAAAGAGAGTTGGGTTCGAGAATTCCCCTTACCTTGTGTCTAAATGATTTCTTCACTTTAATGTCTTGTATAATAACATTATATTAATTAATTAAATTAGAAAAAACCTTTTATATACTAATTTTATTCATTATGGTTTTATTAAGTTCATTTATTGTATTTTAAATGAGTTATAGTGTTTATTTTTGTCATTCAAGAGTGTTCGTTTTCTTGATTTTCATGATCAGATCACTTATATACATGAATTGAAGTTTGTGTAAAATGTGGATAAATATGCAGAATAATTTTTATATGTTATTAATTATCTTGAATAAGTTTAAATTATCTTATAAAAAAAATAATTATATGGTATTAGTATTAATCATTTGAAAAAATTTAATGATGATCGTTTTAGGTTAATTTTGATGTTTTTTCGATCACAACGAACTCGTTTTGTTTTATCATATAGTATTATGTATATATGTTAGTTATAGAAAATAAATAGGGTTGTAACATAAAGTTTTAAATATTTTTTCAACCATTATAATGTTTTTATTAACATTATTGAAGTATTTAAAGGAAAATGAGTGTGAATCACCCTAGATGTCGGTAAATTGACACATCACGAGCGACAGTTTCATTTTTAGAATAAAAGAGAAAGAGAGAAAGGAGTTTGATTATGAATCTTACATTAACAAGATATAATTATAGTATATCAAACATACTGGAGTTATCAATCCATTTGGATAACATAAAGTGAGTATAATATAAGAAAAAAAATTAAATTGAAAGGAAATTAAAAGAAAAAGGAAGTGGAAGAGGATTTTACTTCTTGGGTTTATCCTCCTCGAGAGCCTCCTTAGGGAAAAGGTTTTAGTCTTTTGATGAGATCAAGAGCTCTTTTACATGGGGTAGGGGCTTTGTAAAAGTTTTGGGTAAATTTTGGACAATTATAAAAGCTTGATAGGTATTAGTAAAAGAGGTGGTGAGGGGTGGTATTTATAGTGGAGGAGAGGGGTGTTTTCTCATTATTATATTCATTAGTCTATTATTTTGGATCAAGACTATAAATAGTTTGAGAATTATCACTAAATATATTAAAATAATAAAGTGGATTTTGATATTATGTTTATTACATTATTGATAACTTAATGAAAGGTGTATTTAACTTAATATATATATATATACCATAAATTACAGTATTTCACTATTCACCAAAAATTCAAGTATTTTAGAAAAATCCAAAAATTACCCTAACCAATTTTTGTTGTGTATAATAAAAAAAGAACTCCATTTTATGAAAATAATTTTATAAATATGATTAATTTAATTTTTAATCAAAATCATCATTTACTTGGAAAATATAGATTTTAAAATTATAACTGATTTTATAACACTTTGAAAAATTAATTAAGGTCTCATAAAATTATATTAAAATAATAATAAATTAAAATATTAATTTATTAATACATTTTATGAAAATAAATTTTCTTTTAAATTATTAAATTAATAAAAAAATTGTAATTAAATATTTATGACTTACAAAAATTCCAATGCTTAATTAATAAATTTTAAAACATTTATTTACTTATACTATTATATAATTATACCATACTTTATAATATGCCTAAATTTCATTTTTACCTTAAATGGTTAAGTTACTATTCTATTGGATGGTTTACTATTCATAATTTTCATGTTACTATTCCAAAGGTCAAGTTACTATTTAATCTGTATAGGTTCCTTAACTTCTAGAAATACCTCTTATTTCATTAATTATTCATTTATGAATTTTTTATTATGTTCTCTATGTGATTTTATGTGATTTATACCATATTAAATTACTATAATAAGGGTGAAATTCCATAGGAAAAAGTTTGTTTTGTTACATCCCACCAGTGCTTTGCTACTCCTCAAAGCATATAAGTCCAGAGCTACACTCTCCTATTAGGAGGTGTCTCCACATGCTCAAAGATCATAAGTGTAGTCTCAAGCCATATTCCAGTAGCCTATATACCATCATCCCCCAAAATGTGGGAGGATTCTACTTCTATAACACATTCATAATCTCAACCATAGATAAGGTAGGTTGCAATGCTCCTTGAAAAGTTTTCATGAAGCAGAAAAATCCCTTAAGGAACTATGCCTTAGCACCTATATCTGGTAATACCACTGATGTCCCAACTAAAACTAAAGGAGGATTCACCAATATCCCATGTCTCACCACATCTATATTATGGTCATTTCTACCCTCATGGAATATGACTAGAGATTGTCATGGTGGCATACCTATACAATTCCAAACACACACCTCAAAAAATATTGATATCAAAGTTCATAGCTCAAAAGCATAGAACATGTCAAAACCTTACTATAAATAGGTCATAAAACATAGTCTTCTATTAAATCTAGGATTGATAGAAATAAACAATCAAAAAATTCACTAGATAAAATGCCTCTTTCCCACTCATAAGTCGGGTCTAGGTCGAGTTACCTGTTTATCATTTCAGTTTCCATTTCAAATTTATTTTCATTTGACATTCCATTTTAAATAGTTGAACCAAATGTTATTCCACTTTTTATCCATAAGGTACCATACTCCTCATGAACGGAAATATGTAATCTACCTAACTCACACCATAACATGTTCTATTATATGTAACTCATGGTCCATGACTCAACATTCCACAATTGGCTGCTCAGGGTGTTTGTTGTAGCCTAATCAGGAAAAAATTTCCTAGGTTATGGTAGGCACTCTAAGTACCGACCATGTTTCTCAATTCCACGTGATCCTATCATAACAGTAGGTGTATCTATCATAAAACCTATCAAAACATCATGAAAACAGGAAATGAATCCTATATGGAATAGAATAATTCATGGAATGTGATTTCTAACAAGTGCCTAAAATGATTCATGATATGTAATACCCTCATCTCATTGGGTTGAAACAAAATAAACCCACAATCATATCAATTATAATATCACAATTCAAGTGCATCACCCAATGGTGGAATCAAATCAACTATAACAGTCAAAATATAGAAAATAAAAATTTTTATTTGAGGTAATTTGGATTTTTTCTATATGTGGGTTAGCTACACCCAAGCACAGCTCATTACAAAATTCTTATTCCTTATTATCCATTTCTATTGTCTCAAAATAGTAATTAAAACTAGAAAATAAATCTCTGATACCACTTTGAAATGTCTTGGACCCAGATTCCACTGAACGATGCCCCAAGCCCAATTGGCCACATGGCCTCAAGCGCATCTCCCTAAATGACAGAGGCTTCCAACTCACAGCAAGGGAATAGGGTGTGTCTATGGGGATACTATTCCCCCTTTACTAGAGTTTAACATAGTGTAATATCAATAAAAGTTAATAACATAAGAAGTAAATCAATCATACAATATATAATAATCTAGATGAAAGATATGAACAAAAATTTCCAAAAGTAATCTCATATACAATGATTTTCATACATTTCTATAAAAAACATCCAAAATAGGTATACATGGAATTAGTAAAAATAAATGTATCAAAATACCAAAAATAACAAAAACAATATCTCTTGATAATATCACAATCCTCAACTCGATCATATGCTCCCTTACTCCTAAGCATAGCACAAATTTAGGCATCAAACTATAATAGCTTTCCCTGGTCCCCACCTGCATCCAAATAGTCTTTTCAGGTACCCAACAATAGCTCTCATAGGGTTTGAGATACAATCCTAGTAGGTAACCACAAAAATGACTATAAAAAATCCTAGATGTGAAATATAACAAGATAAAGAGAAGTGTAATAAATATCACAAGTAAGCAGTATTAAAAGGAAATTTCACATTGCATGTATACTAAATAACAAGGGATATTGTATTGCCCAACAAGGATACTTTCAATCATCGGTCAAGATCCTATAATAAGTAAGCTACAAACAATACAGAAATATCGAACACAGCCTCACCATACATCCATACATATCATGTCAACCATGTTCCTGTTGTACATCCACTCATATCATGTCGACCACCGCCTTTCCATATATCTGAAACATTCATATCAACCACAGACATTTTGTACAACCAATAATATCAAATTTACCATTCCTTAGCTATATAATCAAATTATCAAACCCCTCATGTCTAGATCCAATGTATAGTGGACCAAAGAATCCTCTTTGAGTCCCAAGATAATCTTGATGGAAACTTGGTTACGCTTGAGTTGGGGTCCAAGGAGAATGTATACCGACCATTTCCAATGTGATCCCAAAGAAATTGGATCCAAGGGGTATCAAGACAGAATTAATCCCAGGGAATCAAGACATAAGGATCAATTTCATCCAAGACACCCACTATCACTATCAAGATCCAAGTAGTAACATCTAAGGCATCTGATGGAGTTAACATCCAAGGTATACCCACCAATGAATCCACTAACATCTCAATTCACCTTATTCATTCATCAATTAAAAGAATTCAAGCTCTTTGATTATACCCACTCATATATCAATTCACATTCAATCAAATTCAATGAGTTTACCTACTCATTTAATAAATCACAATTCAATAATTCAAAAATTCAACAATTGTGTCATATGGAAAAGGAGGAATAACATCTCCAAATCAAGTAATTCAATTTAAATCATTTATATATGGGAATAATCTAATTAGGAAAGAAAAAAATAATCCCAAGGGTGGTTTAACAAATTCAAGTGAAAATGGAACACCTCATGGGTGGATTGGGTTGGGGCAATAACCCCCAACACATATCAAAGGACCTATGAGAATCCCTAACAAGTTACATTTCATTTAATTCATTTATTCAATTCAATTTTGGGGTCATGTAAGAAATTACATTGGGTTTCAAAACTGAAACTAGCTTAATAAATCACAAAACCATTCGAGAATATTATAGACCACCTTCTTTAGGTCTATGGTAGAGTGCTCATCTAGTATCAACTTTTGATTCAAATCAGATCAGAAGAAAAAATAAGAATGGATGAAGAACCTAGAAATAGGTTATATTATCAGGAACCTAAATAACTCTATCATTACCAAGAAAAATAAATTATGTAACAAAAGGAATTGGGTACTCATCGGTGTGGATTCAATGAGATGGACGGTGCTTGATTTCGAGATCAGATGGAAGAACATGATCAAATCCTAATATTTCGATTTCAAAGGAGATCCCCATGTTTGAGCTTCTGTACACTGGATAAGAAATGAATTAGTTTTAGGTTTAATGTATTTTTAAGGTTAAAAGAGTAAATTTTCCCCAAAATATAGGTCCACATGGTTTGGCCTCATGGTTTTCCAAACTGTGTGTCAACCATGCACCTACTTCTGTAAGGAGGGGAACCTCACATGATTTTTATTCATGGTTTTCCTAACCATTAACAAACCATGTCTTATCCCACTATCAAAAATAGAAGAGGACCTTACATAAGTGTGAACCTTCATCCACATGGTTTGAAAAATCATGTGGTCTCTTCAACAACATTTTCTATCTGTGCACGATTTCATCAAACTAAGCCACATGGGTCATATGATTACTACTAACTATGTGGCCTAGTTGTTTTCTTACAAGATCCGGTTTTTGGCTCCAAACATGCCCTAGAAACTCCTGATACACCCATGACCTAAAATGGTAAACACATTAGGACATAAATAATAATTTTAACCAAAAACTAAAAGATTCTTACAACGTACGAAGACCTAGGATATTACATACACATTTCCTTGAATTAATGATCTCTTTGGTCAACCGATGGGAGTGAGATAGTTTTCTAAAACTGAACTCGAATTATGATACCATCAATTGAGATAAAAGGAAACAAAAATTTATAATACCACTTTTATAAGAAGGTATTGTTATTATGAATATCTTTTTATTCCTTTCAGGCTTATGAATTCTCCTGCAATATTTATATCTTTGATAAACCAAATCCTCCACTAATACCTCAACACCTTTTTTATAGTTTTTTTGGATGATATATTTTCTTATTTCAAGATGAAGGAGGATCATTAATATCATTTGAATATTTTCTTTATGAACTTAAATGAATTTCGCATCTATGCTAAATTATCAAAGTGCTAATTCTAAATTTCAAAATTCAAATTCCAAGATTTTTTAATTTCTAAAAGAAGTGTTTCTGTAGATATTATAAAGATCCAAGTAGTAATATATTATTAAAGACCTGAGATTGTGTTTGTGATCATAAGTTTTCTAGGCCTATATAGATATTATATGTGGGTTTTTTAGGAATTCTTTAAATTGGAATCACCCTTAATGACCTTGACTTAAAAGGGTGTTAAATTTTAATGGAGTGTAAAGTACCAGAGTCCTTTGATGTGATGAAACCAAGGCTGACATCCATTAATTTCTTGAAACTTTCTAAGACTATAGAATCCTATATTTTTTGTTTTGATTCCTTGGGTATAGTATCAAGGTGTTTTTTGATTCAACATGATCATGTTTTAGCATTTTGGTTTTTATAGTTGTTCCCTTATAAGAATAAATACCCAACTCATGATCTTGATCTTACGGTGGTTTTGAATGCTTTAAAAATATGGAAATACTATCTATAAAAATATTCTTTTATAGTATATACTAATAATAAAAATATGAAGTATATATTCTCCCATAAGGAACAAAATCTCAGGTAGATACATTGATTGAAGAATCTCTAGATGTTTTATTTTTGATCTAGAATATATCCTGAGTAAATGGAATGTGATTGTCAATGCTCTAATTAGGAAATTTTAATATTAAGTAGTCAATGAATCCAATTAGTAATGAAATTTGATGATCATTTTCATCAATAAATATCTAGATGTAATGGTGGAACATGATCAGGTATTCGTATCTAGTGTGGAAGTCACTCCTTCCATAGCTAGTCAAATTAAACAAGAGAAACCATCTAACCTAGATTTATAGTATATAAGGGGAAAATGGTGGGTAAACCTCAGTTTATTGGTATTGTTCTACCAATGGTGACACTTTTTTCATTATGATGTTGGTGGTTCTTTATCCTTTAGTTAGAATGTGATAATATTTGGGCATCATTCTAACTCTCTAGGTTGCCCTAGTGCTACCAAGAGTGTTATATGGACTCAAGTATTAATATTGGTAGTCAAGGATGAAGTTATTAGTAGCTAAATTTTTATAAAATTACCTCAATTTTCAAAAAGGTGAATATTGGGAATCAAAAGATCACTCGATTATTGTAATTGATTCTCATTCCTGTATATAAATAGATGGTTATTTACAAGGATTTTGTTATTTCTATACCTCGGTCTCCTAATAGAAATAATGTTATATGTTTGATTATTAATCACCTAAAAAATATAGATCAATTTCATCCTATAAAGGAGAGTACCAAGGTGGAAGAGCTTGAACACATATGTTTCTAAGATATCATGAATCTCCATGGAATGAAATCATCTATTATTTCTAATTGAGACCCTAAATTTAATTCTTGATCCAAGAATGATCTTCAGGAAGTGATGGGTTTTTGGGTGAATTTGAGCTTTAATTTCCACCTATGGATAGATATTCAGACCAAGCATGTGATTCATATTATTTGGGATATGAATCAGGTATATGTATTTGATTTTAGAGGATCATGGAAGGAACATATAGTATTAATTAAATTATCTTAAAATTATTTTTATCAGTAATAAAAAAGATAGATCCTTTTGAAGCTCTTTATTAATAATCAAGTTAGTCCCCTATTGGTTGGGATAAAGTGGGTGAGAGTTCTATTTTGGTATCAAGAATTATTCAGGATATATCTAGTAAAATTCAATTGATCAATAAAATATTATCCTCCTACAATTAAAAATTTTTATTTTAAGGAAAACACATTTGAGGTTTTAGTGATATCCCACACATATACTGAACCAGTATAAATATCAGTGTACATATGACATCACTAGTCCATTCCAAGAAAATTTAAAAATATTAAATCTACATGACTTATGAAAGATCCATTCTACTTAAATTTCATTTCTCTCTAGTTCATCTTTTAATGGATCCTCTAAGTAGAAGACCAACTTGTCCCAAGTCTTGATATATTCATACATTTTTATCTTCCCTTTATTAAATCCATGAATCAAAATGAGATATTTTTTTCTAAACTATGATTATTTCTCATCATTTATATTGAATTGAAACTCTCTTTCAATAATTTTATTAATATTATTATTTGGGGCCTTGATATACTCAACCTCTTCATTTAACTTCTTATTGAAATTAAATAATAATACTAAAAAAGTATCCTAATTATGATCTGATTCCTCCATATCTTCTGAGGAATGTATTAACAGGTTCAATTTATTAATTTTATCACATCCAACTTCCCATGTGGATAGGTCTTTGTTAACCCTTGTTATATTTTTATTCACAACTATCTCCATATAGGGGAGTCCCTCTAACTCCTATGTGTCATCCTCCTCTCTTATTGTTTCTACTTCTGGTGAAGAATACTAATCCCGTAGTTCTATATTTAATAAATTAACCCTTTTTCAAGGGGATTTTCCATGTGGATTTGAGACATGTTGCTTTCTTTTCGATCAGGTGAGCATCTGTTTGGGTAGATATGAATAATATTTTCTATTTATGAATTCCTTAACTTTTTTGAACAATTAGAATCCTGGATAAAATCCACCATTTTATCATTATTTTCAACTTTGTGATGGAATTTAGTAACTTGATAATTTTATGTGAAATCACTATCATTTTTTTGTGTATAATCAACCCCTTGGATATCATAAACTGATTCAATAAGACCTTCTACATGACCATGCTCTACTTTCTTGGCCTAGGTATCCTTTATATTGTCCTATTTTATCCTCCACTTTGCTTTTAGATATTTTTATCCCTCATATTATTCATTTATAATGAAATCTTCACCCATGATTGTGAATTTTTTAAGCACCCTAACTTTATCATCGAACACCTTCACTTATCCATCCACACTAGAATTTGGTTTAGATTTCACTAGAACCTTTCATTCGAGACATTCATTCCTAGCTTGGTATAAAGACTCTTGACTATATGGAATAGAACTCACACCAACCTCTAATAGCACCTATAGTGATAAGTTCCATATAGACATAATCAAAGGATTGTGAGAGGATTTATCATCTAAAGGACATAGGAAAATCCCAAGAACTCCATGCTCGGTTCTAGATGGATCCTTCATCAAATCTTGAGTATAATATGACACTATAACTAGTCAACGTAGGCTATCCCCGCCATTTAAATAATTTACAATTAGGATTCTTAGAGGACGAAATCATGTTGTCCTCCTAGATAGAAACTAAGACATTTCCCCCTCAGTGCTGCCTTTTAGGTCAGGGTATTCTAACATACCTGTTGAAGGTGGCCCAATCTTTTATAGGAATAATAGAATTTTATCCATGATTAAAAATGCACCAATTGAAAACAATGAAATTACTCACCAAATGTAATACACACAGATTCAATAGAGGCTTCAGATATATCCACTTCAATGAAAATTTAGGGAGCTATAGGATGGAACAACTCATTTGACCTTCTATCAAATCTCAAAAAACTACCTACCAAGTTTACAAGAATTTGTAAAATTATAGGGTTTTGATAGGTAAGGTTAAATCCTATGAAGCTTACCCAAATAACCATGGATGAAGGATCCCACTTCATGCGACACCTATAGGTCCATAGAAATAATGATAAATAGACTCCATTAAGATACCTCAAAATATTGGACTAAGCAAGGGAAAGGTCATTATCATATGTAAAATAGATAATAAAATATTGGGGGTTTAAAAATCATATCACAGTGCAATCCTACAATACTCATAAATTGTCAATGAAATGGTCCAAAATATCAACTATTGGGAATATCAAACCAAATCAGGAAATAAAAGAGGGAAAATTTAGAGTTGAAGCCTCATTGAATTGTTGTATAGAAAGTATAAACTCTAGAGCCCACAAACAAATAAAAGGGACCTTTAAGCTAAGATAGGTAATTGGGAACTTAGGTAGAGAGTTTTGGGTTAGTAAAAGTTAAAAACACCACCTATAATTTCAAATCATAACCATAGGATTCATCTCCCCTTTTTATGGGGGAAAGGAATCCAATGTCGGCCCTAAGGAATCACCATCATGGGAGAGAAGGAGATTTGATAGATCGTAAAATAAAAAAAATTAAATTATGAAAGATTAGAAATAGATATAATTTCTCATAAATCATATTATGATCATTTAATTAATCCCTCATAATTTTTAGTTGGTGATCATGTGTTCCTCAAAGTCCCTTCTTAGTTGGGACATCGACGATTAGGGAAGTAAGTTAAGCATACATCAGGGTATAATGGGCCATTTAAGATAGTAGAGAATCTCAGAAAATTGGAATGATGGGTCACTTTACAAACCCATTTGGAATAAATTAATGAATTATTTTATATATCCTATAAAAATAAGTATTGTATCAATCCATCTCATTTTATTGAATGGGAAGATCTGGATTTGGAACCCAATGTCACTGTACAGGAGAAACCAGTTCATATCCTTTATTATAAAAAAAAGTATTGTGGTAAAAATATATTTCTATAATTTATGTGTTATGGAATCATGCTAAAAATATTCATGAGACATGGGAGTGTAAATATTTGATGTAGGGGTAGTTTATTCACTTATTTTTTGGTTAATAACTCTGAAGACTTTATGGGGGTATAAAGTGTATGGTATGGAAAATTGTGGAACCCCCGTTTTCATTGTTATGTGTTTATTTTTATCTAATTATTTTATTTTATTTTATTTTTCAATGTTTTAGGAGTTCAGGTTTTTAAAACATCAAAATGGAAGGATATTTTAGGGTGCACAGTTAGTGCATGGTTAGTGTCAACTATGCACCACAATCAGGAATAGGGGGTTACATTCTAGAGTCATATACAAAGTTGGTGCTTAGTTTCTATAAAAATGAATCCAAACCATGTAGTGTAACCAGGTGACTTAATAAACCATTTTAGGGTTATTTTATAGTTTCCAAAACCATGCAACCAACTTAGGATTTTTTTTTTGTTTTATTATTTTACCCTTACTCGAAATTATAAATTTTTGTATTTTTCCCCCATATAATTTGAACCCTTAAGAATGTCCTCTAGCTAATTCCTCTTCCCCTAAAATCTCTATTGTTGTTCCTACTTTATTTTAAGTGGTTTACTTAAGGTAATACTCGTCTTTTCCTTTATTTATCCATCCTATACTCTTCTGACATCTTCTCCTTCTAAATGCTTTTATTTTACATGCACTAAACTATCATAGTGACCACTTCCATGGCAAGGGAGTGTTCTAATGCAGAGGGTTTTGGTTCTAAGAACTTTTCAGGGTTATCATACGTCCTAATATCCTATTATTTAAATAATAATAACTAGATTCATTGGAAATAGTTAAGTGTCTGTATATGAACTCATTTATCTTGGAACACTTTCAGTGCTTTGATTTTATAAAGGATTATCAGTGTTATTTTAGTATAGGTATCAATTTATTTTGAATGAATTATAATTATTCTTAATTTATATTGAATTTTTGTTTAAAAAAGTGGTATATTTCTATGGATTTATATTTTTATTCTTCTAAAAATATTTTGTTCTTGTAAGGTGTTTTCTAAAATGTTTTAGAGGCAGTTTTGGGGTTCAAATGAATTTTTAAATGGTGTTTGGATGGATGGGTGTTTTTTAAAGAATAATTTCATCAATTATAATATGTTATTATTTTAAAAGTATTATTTGGAATTGTTTTTATTTTATATTGATGAATTTTTCCCTTATGATATTCGTGCCTTGATTATTGATTTATTTGTTAAGACTTTCATATTAATGGTTATGTTATGAGATTTGGTTTTAGCATGGATACACATGGTAACATTGGTTATTTTCATGGGTAATTGGGATGATTTTTGCATGGGTTGTGATTTCTCTCCATCCCATGCCCCTAGTCATGATTTCACTATCACTAGGGTGTTTTCACCTAGAAAGGTTAATGGTAATTCAGGGTATGTTTTGTGGTTTTCACCATGGGTTAAAAAGTGGTTCCATTAGCGATGTCCTAGGTTACCCCTTTTTTAGACTCGAGGTTGGAATCCCGTGTTGTGATATATTCAAGAGTTGTTTCTATTTCTTTCATTTACTTACTTTGTGTTTCCTATCATATGTATTTATTTATACTTTTTTCCATGTGCTAATATTTTTCTATTTTAAATGAGTTTTTTCTAATAAATAAAGTGAAATATGATTTTTTTACTCAGGTAAAATAAAAAATAAAATCACTTTCTTATTTTATTTCAAACAAGTGCTAAAGGTTTTACTTATGAAAGGAGTTATATAGATTCATGGTGGTATCCTAATAGGTTATGGATCAAAACCTATACACACCCTTTAGGTGTATGTAGACTTCATTTTATCTAATATAGGTAATAGTAAATGTAATACTTTCTTTGGTTGCATACCATGATGTCTTCTTTATCTATTTCAGTGACATATTAGCTAAGTGGTGACCATGGGTCATGGGATAATGGTTTTCATGTAATTTTGGGATTTTTTGATTCTATTGGAAAAGTACATATATTGGCCACTCCAACCCTATTTTATTTTTTTCTCTATTGTATATAGTATCCCATGTATCGCTTTGTATTCTATTTACAGATTTATATTTGGTTTTTTATTTTGTTATCATTCCTTATTCCCTGTTTGGTTAGACCTTTATTATGAGACTATTTGTGTGGTAGGATTATTCAATATATAGGAATATCATATTATATTCCCATATGGAATCAATTATGTGTTTTACTTGATTTATAAGGTGAAATTGTTCTCGGTGGTCATTTTTTATACCCTTGGTGCTTATTTCCAATTCATGACAATCGGGAATGCACTTTGGGACTTATAGCAATATGGTCTAAGTGATGTGGAAGGTTGAACTGGGTCGATTTGTTACATCCACCATGTCATTATGTTTTCAAATATAGATATATTTAATCAATATATTCACCAATATTGTACCATTTGACTCTTATATAATTTTTTTAATCAAGGTCCCATGTAAGATACCAACATAATGAGGGAGGTAAACGATGTTGTATAATTTATTTTAACAAATACTTATTTTTGGATAGTGTCCTTGTATTAGAAGGGGTATCTAATCATTCAAGAAATACCATGAAATCATAGTAACCAAAAAAAGATAAAAAAATAATAATGTGATGATTTTATTTGGTTCATCCTATAATTTGGATGGTCTAATCCAAGGATTATGCAAGATAAGTCATCATTGAACTCAAAGAACAAACACATTTTCATGATTCCAAAATTTAGTATGGATTCACTATCAGGTTCTAGGTTTTCTCCTTCTTATATTTCTACTCATATCTTTGAGATAGGATTCTAATAAGTTGAAATTGAGCACACATTATCTATAATAATATGTTCAATGTAAATCAACACAAAACTAGTAGTGTATTATATCTTTATCTATGTGTATCAATAAACCAAGTGTTTATCTTCTCATATACACAAATATTAATTGTATTCCTTATTTTTTTGAACTCCTCGAACCTCTTACTCATTTATTCTTTGATAAGAACACACCTTGATTCTCACACAATAGTTGCTCTCTTTTTTTACTTTTTTTATTATAATCATATATACTATTTTATTAATCTTTCAAACCTATAATGAATATTTATGATCTCTTTGTGTCATGTTTATATTTTATATCTTATTTATGTAACAATACCATTAAAATATGGTATTAATCATTAAAATATATTAAATTAGATAAAAACTAAAAAATCTAAAGTTTATAAAAAAAATATATGATATATAAATAGCTAATTTATTTTTTTATGGATCAAACCATGATTTGGTTATTCTCTTACATGGAAAGATGACTATTGTCAAATTATTCTGCTAAAAAACATGGTTCAAATCACATTCAAATCCTTAAAATATTTTTCATCTTTATAAATTAAAATTTATTTATCTTTAGAAAATAATTATTATTTTTATATTACCATGGTGTGATTTCCAGTCTAGTGAATTGTTTCCTCTACTCCTAAAAAATGCCTTCTAGAATTAATTTTTTTCCCACAATCTGATCTTGTAGAATATAAAAACCATTCTAATCCCCATAAAAAAATTCCAACATGAAATATTTTGATATCCATTTTCTTTAATTTTTATTAAAACCAAGTACGTAATATATCATACGGTATTCATAACCTCATTGTTTTCATTGATAAAATAATCATCATTACAGTTACTCTAGATAAGTCTCTAATTGATTGTAATATTTTTTTCAAAATTTCAAAACTCATGAAACACCATTAATAAAAAAATATCATCTATAACCATGGAATTGTTTTGGTGATATTTATACTCCTTCACTTTTTTACTTCTTCAATCAGCTCAAAACTTCTCCATATACAAGTATATGGTTTTTTACATCTATTTTTTATGAACAAAACTATTAAACCCAAAAAATCAAAGTTATTTTCACCATTTACCTAAATCAATCCAATTTTGTTAACAATAGTATCATCCCTTAACTTTTTATAATAATTCCCTGATGAAGTAACAATATAAACTAGGGAAGTTTTCTTTACAAAAAACGAAGGTTCCACTTCCTTCACCAAGTTTTCATAAAAGGTTGTATAGAATAAAATCACACATACAATAATTACTACCTAAAATAAAACTTTGAAAATTCCTTAGAAGAAAAGATTTATCGATTTCTCAATCAAGAATTTTTTAGTCATGATAACATCTGATGATGATGGTATTGAAGTACTAAAAAATGATCTAAAAATTTATTTAGATCAAAACACCCTTTGAAAAAAAATTAGAGATACATTGAGATAAATAATCAAGGATTAAGTAGCATATGATTAAAGAAAAAGATTCAAATAAAGATAGATTATTATCCTTTCCAGCTCAACCTATCGATATATCCCATCCCACTAAGCTGATACAACCAATCCTTCTAACACAAAAAACCATTCTAACCCAAATAACCCTATATTCCAAACATTTCAAATCCAATCAACCCACTGACTCTAAAATAAACTATTACCAATACCAATTTTGAGACTATTTACATAACTATTAAAATAATCTATCTTATTAATGGTAGAAAATATTTATTTTTTAAGAAGTTGAAACTGAAGAAGTATATTCACCGTATATTGAACAATAACTAACACTTAACCTTGAACAAACCAACTAAACTATAGTTGATTGATTTTTTCCCACATATAAGAAAAAAACAAACACATATCATGGTTACTATAATTAACATAACCAATTATTTATGATAAACCACTATACCCCCAAAACCTATCAAAAATAAATACTCCACACTACCCTTTCCTCCTGAACTGATTCTCTAAAACTCATATATGTGTCATGAACATCCTATTTTACTCAAAACCAAATGATCATTATGTCACTAAGTTTATAAAAAAATGGAATCAAAATAATGTAATTATACTAGTACCACATCAAAATTTTCATATGTTCCCCAACAAACCCTACCCGAGTATCCCTCCTCACATGAATAAAAAGTGGTCTAATATTACCTCTCTAGCAAAATATTTACTTTTATTAAAAATCTAACCCCTACATATTTTCATTTGATTATTTTTTTTACTTGATAAGAATAATAATATTTGTTAGAAAATATATAAGTAAGATCAGCATATTGAAGGGATTGAAAAAAAATGTTTCCAATCTTACTTAATTAATTTGTAATTTATTATTTTTAATCTAGTTATGTACCTTTTAACTTTTTCCTTAGTGGAAGTACTTTTATTTCACTCTATAATCCATGTATTTTATTTATTTTACTTTTTTTAATGCCACATAATTGGTTGAGGGGTGGTTTGAGTTTTTCGGGTAAGGGGTGGGTCGTGGGGTCAAGTCCTTAGGCCTTCATGTTTACTACAGTTTTCTTTCATTGTTTTGTGTTCGGAGGTGTAATATATAATAAACCTTATGTAAAGGTATGGAAATAAGTTAAGGGAGAAATAAATAAGGGGTAAACCATTATTATGGAATAAATTGATTATAAAAAATGTTAAGTACTTTAATCACTTATCAAATAAGGCATGAAAGAACTTACTCTTCATAATTATCTTTTCACAAATGCTTTTTTTATCTCATTAAATTCCTTAATAATTTTATGCATAAAATTTATGATGTATTTTAATCATTAAAAAGAGGGAATATTATTGGATTACAATCTTTATGATATCCTTCAAATCTCTTTATTTTGAAAATCAAAACACATACATATGCACTTCTATAATGAGTTTAATAAAGGGTTCTAAAAATTATTAAGTATGTCAATTATTTCCCATAATTTAATTCCTAATACTACTAGATGAATTAAGATTTTATAGTATGTTAAATAACTAAAAAATAAATGATCTGAATTATATTTTACTAAATATTGGGAAGTGGTTCATAATTATTTAAAAATGATTAATTTGGAATGAAAAAATTTATTCCTTACTACAAATGAAAAATTCTAAAAAAAATTGCAAATATTTTCATGTCATCAAGACTATCATATCACGACTCTCTAATGACTATATTTAAAAAAGGTAATTTTAGAATCTTTACCAAAAAAAATACAATGAATTTAATGCACCTCTTAGTGTTGTTGGATTAAAAAATACTTTGAATTTATATTCTTAGGATATTTTGGACATTTTCCTCTAATAATCTAAATTCAATGTCTATATAAGTGATTTTTATGTAATAGTTGATGATACACTTGAAAATATATCCATCCATTATCAAAATAATTCATGAGAACTCTACTAAATAACAAAGTTCTTTCCATTTTTTAGATTTATTTTTATTCTCTTGTTCTTTATATTTTATGATTGTGCTCATTATATAATATTATAATTCATTTATATAATATTGAAATAATTTTTTTACCCCAAATGTCCTGAAGGAATTCTTTTTATATATTTTTGCATAATCCCCCTTTTAAGTGTTGAAGGGGAATCGTGTTTTTAACCCAAATTTCCTGAAGGCCTTTTGTTTGTAATCATGTTTCTAATATTTCTTGTTTTAAAACCCCTCAATTTTTAGGGATAAATTTTTACTACTTTATACATTTTTTAAATTAATTAAACATGACCTTCACTCAATGTTTGGTACCTTCCAAATCTATAAATAATATTGAGAGTTTTTGTTCTTGGGTAAGAATGAAGAATTTATTGGTATAATAACTTGTTTTACTATTTTTTCCATTAGTGTATTTTATAAGGAATTAACTTTTGTTTATCATGAATATATTTATCCCACTACATGTTCATCTTCTTTTTTCCATGTATCATAACTTTATTTTCAATATTTATTAATTCCATAGTTTCTTATTGTTGGGTCCACAAGGTCGAATACCCTGAGAGGGGGGTGAATCAGGGTATGACAGATTAAAACTTTTTCCCCTTTGGATCTTGTTACGTTGTTAAAAAAACTCACTTCTCTATTCCTCCCATTAGAAATATATTAACAGATGTGAAATCATGCACAGGACATAGCGATTTTTACTTGGTTCACCCTTACTATGCTACATCCAAGGAGAATACAACAGTGGTGTGTCGATGTACCAAATTCACTAAGGCTCGCTACCAATAATGAGTACAATTTTTGGGCTAGATCTTCTATACTCAGGCTCACTACCTTTACAATGTTTAGGGTCTGCTCCCTGAATTCCCAAGGTTCACTCCCTATGCCTCTTTCTCTGGCTCACTATTGATGGAAAGGGTCATTGTCTTCATCTTCCTATGATCGATGCTCTTGGAAAAGAATACACGCACAGTTTATAGACTTGTAGGTCAATCATAGTTTATGGAAATATAGGTACCTTCATTTGTATGAATTCTTGAATCCTAAACTATTGTTAGATGCTCAATTGAAGTTCTTTTTTCACCCATAGATGAATTCCACATTCCCGAGTGCTGCTAGATACTAGAAAATACTTTCACAAACTGATTTTAAGCTTTTGCAAGCTTACTTGTGAAAATCATGAACCACCTTATTATTCCACGTACTTAGTATCGGGTTTGGTATGCAAAACACCTCCTTTGTGTACTGCTTCTTCTTCTACAAACCTCTCTTCATCCACGGACTATGTCCCCCTTTGATATTGCATATCACCTCTACGTACATACTTGTCAAACCTCTTCTGTGAAACACCCCTTGTCTGTGAACTATTATTTGTTCATAGAATTCCTTCACTTACCACCTTCATATCATGCCTTATTCCTCCACATACTGCATCGTTTGTGGGATACAGTCTCTCGTAAAAACCTTCGGTAGGATTTCTTCCGTGCAAACCACTTTAAACTTCGTGGAATTATCCCTCATGAACTTCCATAAAACTTTGTTGAATTCCCAGATCAAAAGGATGTTCTCTAATGACATTTTACCTCCTTTATAATCAGTGGGATTAGTGGTTCTTATATAGGAAAAGATATCTTCAATATCTGTTAATCCAAGATTTACCAAATCTTCGATCCACCGCACACCGATCCTCCTGCCTCCGCGAACTGCAGGCCTTACTGTGAAACATTTTTCATACGTGGTATGCGTATTGCATTTGCTCCTACACGGTCAATCTCCCCTACCGATGACAAGACATCCACATACCGCATCGCCTTCCACCATGAACCATTTTCAGTTTCGCAAACCAAACTGATGTACAGTTCTCGCCGCTCCGCATACCATTCCCAGAATATGGTATGCGGTCCATGAATTGTGGTACGTAGTTTTCATCATTTACCAATTTTATTCAACGTTCTTCATAACTTTCACTCCTATGAAGGAATCCTTCCTTTTCCAACATCAAACTCTCGATTTTGAGGCCAATAAATTTGGAAAACACTGGGAAACAACGAAACCTTAAAAACCTTTATTTGGTAAACACTGACCATTCTCATTCACGATCATCTGGCTCTGTCAAAAAACACAACTACACCCAAAACATTCCGAACAGACACCTTGAGGGATTTTTTCCCAACAATCTCCCCCTTTGGGTTTTTTGAAAACTCTTCTCATAAAAATTCTTTTCATTTTGATAACTCATTAAATCTCCTTCCATCTTCAACCACCATTCGCTTCATGAGATTAAAATATGGATCAAGGATTTACTCAACACATACTCTAAGCCCACATGAACCATGATCAGTGTGAGAAACAAGATTATAATTAAAAGTTCATCAATGAATCACTTTATTTCTAACACCAATTGTTGATACCATACTGATACCAATAAACTGCTTTTATCACAAACCTCAGATATCATGATATCTAATCTTTGATCGATCACTTCAAGCATCGTCATATTTAATGCTCCCCCTATGTTATAGCTCCTCTAACCGAATTCAGCTCAGCTGCTCCCCCAATCTCCCTGCTCCACTTAATAGCTTCTTCTCGTGACTTTTCTCCTCCTAAATAGTCACACTTTCTCCACATTTTTTCAATAAACCCAAAGAGCACTCCAAGGTTGTCTGCAATAGGGTAAATAACACAGATTAGTACATTAGGGAAAAACACATCATACCTTGTGGAGAGGGGGTCCCACATTCACACTTTTTCAAGTGCAAAAAGTTGACTGGTGTAACGAACCAAACTTTTTAATAATATTTGTTTTATAATTTTGTGTGTTATTTTATTTTAATACTCAAAAAAAATATATCTTTTAATTAATGAAGTGGGTATAATTAAAATGAGACCATTGGGTTTCGACTGTTATATGATCGTTGGTCAATATGACCATTGGAAACTATAATCTTAATGTTTTGTTTTTTGTTTTTAAATACAAGTTATCTTGGTTAATTAATACAGAAAGAAGATTGAATGGCCTCATCCAATTGACATGGGCAGTACAAAGCCTATCTGTCAGATCTTGGGAAGAAGGTTGCATCTATGGGCTTTGCTCAGGACCAAACCCAAGCTGAACTTCAACATGTGAAGCTTGAACGGAATCGCCTACGGGAGTAGTTCAAGATGATAGAAATCACCACTCAGGTAATGTTGTCTGAGCCACCCCAAGATTCTATCACCATAGCACACCTTACACTTAGGTCCTATACATGAGTTATAAGGGGCTATGTAACGAGACCTTAGTAGCTTTGTGTAATCATTATATAAATAAAAATTTTATTTATTATTATGGTAAATTTTGGGAATTTTAAATATCCGGATAAATGTAGGATGAATTTATAGTTCCAGATTACTAATGAATTTTGGGAAAAAAGGTATTTTGAAATATTTATATAAACTTTAAATAATTAATAATATAAAATGATTTTCAAAAAAATGATTTTCTACAGTTGTGAACAGTAAAAAATTTAGAGTCTAATAAGATCAACTTGATTTTTAGTGAATAGTAAAGTATGAATAGTAACATACCCTTATGAATAGTAAAGAATAGTAAACCCGCCAAAAAAATAGAAACTTCACCTATGAATGTATAAATACAATGTAGACATCTTAAAAGTGAAAAAATGATCATAGTATAAGTTTTTCTATTTTTATATGTCATAAATATTTTATTTATAGTTTTATAATTAATTTAATAATTTAAAATGGAAATTTATTTTCATAAAATGTAATCATAAATTGTAACTTTATTTTCTTATGGTTATACGATAATTTTATGGGACCTTGATTACTTTATTAAGGCGTTTCAAAACGAGTTATAGCTTTAGAGTTTTTTTTTTGAAAAAATAATGATTTTATTTAAAAATTAAATTAAAAATATTTAGAAAAATATTTTCATAAAATGGAGTTCATTTTTTAATTCAGAGCATTGATATTAGGTTATGGTTAATTTTTGGGATTTTTCTGAAATAGTTGAATTTTCGGTGAATAGTAAAAATACAGTTTTGAGTTTCGGGTGTTTAATGACATCATTAATGATTTAATCATTCTGTTAGACTTATGAATAGTAAGATATGATATGAGGTGTTCCAAGTGGTCAAGCCCATGGTTTTTCAAATACCATCGATGAGGTGTCCCTTGGAAATTAATAATTTATTCTCTCACTTTTCCTATAAATACCAAGTCATTCCCTCATTCATTTCATTCCTAAATCCTCATCAATAATGATCTGGTCTCTTTAACATCCAAGAATTCTTCCCAAGGTTCCCTCAAACCTCCCAAGGTCTCGACCTTCAAGCTTTCTAAGTTACTCTTCAAGGTAAGGGAAACTTTCACCCTCCTCTTTTATGTCATGACTTCCTTTATGTTATGTCTTATAGTTCCATTCTATTATTTGGGGAATTGGTATTATATATCTTTAATTCTGTCCATTTAATTTCCAAATTATGAGATACCCTTTCCTATCTCATTAATTGATTTTCTTAAATTTTAAGTGACGTCGTTAGGCTGTCGAATTTTTCATAAAGGAAATCACATCTTCCATTTTCTTTCACGTTTCCTTTTCATGTGGTATGTCATTCAAATATTCATGTCGTGATATTATTTTGTACCCATACTTTATTATGAATTATTTATGAGTGGGTGACTCTTGTCCCTTATCTTTTCAATATTTTCTAAAACCATGTTATATAGCCGTTATGCTACAGAAATTTCATCTCAAAATTTCTCTCTCTTTCTCTCAAGAAATTCTCTTGTTTTATTTATGTGAATACCCAGACCGATTTCATTAATATGGTTGTTAATAAATACAAAAAAAATGATATATTTTATTCTGTAATTTACATACATATAACCCTCACTCCCTTTCCCTGGTTTATAAATGATATAATGATCTTATTTTTAAGAACTTTTAAAACGTCACGATTTTGAAATGAAACCCATTTATTTTATTCTCAATGAGTTATTTATGAAATTTTTTATTAAGATATATGTGGTTCACATGAAAATAAAGACATATTAATGGTGTTTCTTGATAGTTCTCCAATGCATTGGGTAAATAATTAGTCTCTAGAGATGACAAGTTTCACGATACCTTGGTGAATAACCTTGGTAATTTATTATGACACCTCGGGATTGAACCTTGGTGATATGTTCATGAATGTCTAAATGAAATTTTGTAGCCATATATTCAAGTTATGAATCAGGTTCTTTTTATTATGATATGTCTCTCTTTTCCATTGATCATGTCTTATGGTTTTCATCAAGTTCTTACTGATATCACAAGTAAACTAATTCCTCTACTTTCCTTACTGGGCCTTCAACACACCCTTTCCTTTGATGTATGTCTCCAGGTTATGAGATGTAGTAATTGTACTTAGGATGAACTTATGATGAATCCTTAAAAGTGGATTAGAAGAATTTTTTATGTTGTTTTCAAGTTTTATTGTTCCTTATTTCCAAGACACTAGACTTTAAAGATCTTCTGTATGTAAAAATGTAATGAAAAGTTGTGTAATAAAAATAAGGGATGCCATAGTTGGTATCAAAGGATAGTTTAGTTATTTATGGAAATTAGGCTATAAAAACTTTAGGAAGAACCCTATAGAAAAGTTTAAATGTAATAAAACTTCCTAGTATTTTGGTGAGTATTGAGTAATTAGTTTATCAAACAAATACATCCCTGTCTGGATACGAGTAGGTAGAGGCAGCTCTGGCACAAATGTACATAGGGGTAAAACCTAAAAACACCGCTTTAAGCTAGAATCGAATGGGAACTAGTGCACAACAATAGGGCTTTCTGCACTCTTGGTTAAGACACTCTTAGGGGATATGTTTGGTTAATCTCAAGCTTTTAATAAATCATTATGAAGGAATTATAGGGAAATGTAATTTTTTTAAGCATGAAGTTTTAGTACATAAAATCCTTTATAGCTAAAATATTCGTAAATGAAATAAGTTTCTCACTAAGGTTTTATTATTTTACAAAATGGTGGGAAATAGGAGGAACTATGCAAATGGTGACCGCAATGGACCATGTGATGATAACCCTCTGATGGAATCTGTAATGGAAACATTCATGCGAATGACGAACCAACTAACTCAAGTTATGGGAAATAACTTGAATCAAGATGAGAGAACGATCTCACCATGAAGGTAACAACTTTCCATTGAATCCTTTTTGCATTAATGACCACCAACCTTCAGTGGATCAACCGAACCATTGATTAGTGAATAGTGGATTAGCTCTATCAAGAAGATCTTTTTTTTGCTCCGCTATTCTGAACAAGAGAAGGTTACCTTGGCTATTTATCGATTAAAGGGAGAAGGTGATCAATTGTGGGAACTGATTAAAAACATGAGTCCAAGAGTGGAGGTTGAAGCTATGGAGTGGAAAGAGTTCAGAGGGATCTTCTTCAGTAAGTATTTCCCTCATTCCATAAGAACAAGAATGGAGAAATAGTTTCTCGAGCTAAAGAAGAAGAAGAATGAATATGTGGGAAGCTACAAGATGAACCTCACAAGGCTTTCACATTACACCTATATATTTTTCATGGATCCAAATGGTAAGTTTGATAGATTCTTCGGTGGACTGAGACCTCATCTGTGGAAGAATCTATCCAACCGAGACTGTGATAGCTATGATGAGATCGTGCAAAGTGCGATGAAAGTCAAACTGGAGTTTGGTGAGACACAATGGTCTCATAAGTCCAATGACAAGAAGAGATCGATTGATCCAAGATTTGGGAGGAGCTTTGATCAGGGAAGAAGAGGCAAGCAAGTGCAACATCCCACGTTAAATAGATGTGGGAATAAGCATTCAGGGAACAGCCTTCTCAGGAGTGGGAAGTGCTACAAGTGTGGAAAAGATGGCCATATCGCATGGAATTATTGTAGTGAGGTGAAGCCTCAACTCCCAAATACTAACGACAAGGGGCATATGGTGCTGGACATACCTTATTTCCAATGCTTTAATTGTGGAAAATTTGGTCACTTTTCCAATCACTATCCAAATATGAGGGTAGTGGAGGGGAATCACCATCAAACTCAACAATAGCCAAAGGAACATGGTCATACTTTTTCAATCACTATGACTAATGTTGAAGTGCTAAATGATGTGGTTGTAGGTACTCTTTTTTTATCTCAAAGCTATCAAGTACTTTTTTCTTATTCTGGTTCTACATATTCTTTTATCTCCTCCAAGTTTGCTAAGAATTTAGAATCAACCCCTGATTTTCTAAAAGTAGAGTTATCAATCAAGACTCCTGGTGGGATTATCCAAGCATCATCAGTGTTTAGAAACACTAGAATATACTTTAGTGAGCACAATATTATCACAAACCTTGTAGTCATTCCCATACTGGAATTTGACATTATACTAGGGATGGACTGGATCTCAAGGTATAATGTTAAGATAAAATGCTGAAGCAAGTAAATCTCAGTAGACTTGAATGGAAAACCTACAATTATCCTCTAAGGAGAGATATCTCAACCTGATCTTTGTAGAGAAGAACCTCCTATATCCTTCTTTATGAAGTTGATTGGTAAATAATAAGAATGAAATGAGAGTTTAAGGATAGAAAATGTTCCCATCATCCAGGAATATGTTGATGTCTTTCCAGAGGAGTTACTTGGACCTCCCCCAGAAAGAGAGGTAGAGTTCTCCATTTAAATCGTACCTAGATATAATCCGATATCAAAGACCACATATAGGATGACAAATTTAGAGTAGGAGGAATTAAAGAAACAACTCCAAGATCTTTTTTATAAATATTTTATCTGACCGATTGTGTCTCCTTAGGGAGCACTAGTTCTCTTTGTGAAGAAGAAGGATGGATCGATGCGGCTATTCATTGATTATAGAGAACTGAATGGGATCACAGTGAAGAAAAAATACCCTCTTCCAAGAATTGATGACTAATTTGACCAACTTCATGGGGCTCAATTCTTCTCTAAGATTGATCTTCGATCTAGTTATCATTAATAGAGGGTGAAGAAAGAATAAATTCCAAAAACTGCCTTCTGATCAAGATATGGGCATTATGAGTTTTTTGTTATGCCCTTCGGACTGAATAATGCACCTGCTATTTTTATGGATTTGATGATTAGAATATTTAAGGACTACCTTGATAACTTTGTGGTAGTTTTTATTGATGATATTCTAATATATTCCAAAAGTCTTGAGGATCATGAGGATAATCTAAGGGTTATTTTGCAAACTCTGAAGAAGGAGAGGATTTTTGGGATGTTCAAAAAATGTAAATTCCGGTTGCAATGAGTTTCTTTCTTGGGGCACATTGTAACCAATAAAGGAATCACATTTTACCCTACAATGACAAAAGTTATAGAGGAGTGGCCTCAACCTACAATAATAACTGAGATTCATAGTTTCCTTGGACTACTAGGATATTATAGAAGGTTTATTAAAAACTTTTCACAAATTTCTAATCCATTAACCAAGTTAACTCAGAAAGGGGTCAAGTTCATCTGGAAAAAGGAGTGTGAGGAAAGTTTCAAAGAGATAAAGAAGAGATTGGTTACTGCACTCGTGTTAACTTTTCCCTCAAGTAGAGAAGGATTCATTATTTTTAGTGATGAATCTAAAAAAGGTCTAGGGTGTGCCCTCATTAAAAATGAAAAGGTCATTGCTTATGCATATCGACAGTTGAAGACTTGTGAGTAGAACTATCCTACACATGATTTGGAGCTGGCTGTGATCATTTTTTCTCTGAAGATAAGGAGGCACTATCTTTATGAGGATAAATGTGATATAGACACAGACCATCAAGGTTTGAAGTATATTTTCACACAAAATTAATTGAACACAAGATAGAGGAGATGGTTGGAACTTCTCAAAGACTATGATTGTTCAATTCATTATCATCCCGGAAGAGCAAACAAAGTCATTGATGAATTAATCAGGAAGGAACCAGTTGTTATTTCCATGATGAGAATTCAAAAAGATCCATTGATCAATGACCTAGTGAATATGGACATGGGAATTATAAGGGAAGGGACATCATCAACTCTATCCCAAATGATTTTTCAACCTTTATTACTAGATAAGATCAAGAAATCTCATAAAGAAGATCATTTGTTACAGAAGAAGTTTGAGGCTATGAAAGATGGGAAGTTTCCTGAGTTCAATATTGATCAAGAAGGTGTACTGAATTTTTGTACAAGATTATGTGTTTCATCTATTCTAGAAATAAAGAAGGAGCTAATGGATGAAGCTCATAGCTCTACTTTCTCAATACATCCTGGAAGAACAAAAATGTATAGGGACCTTCGTGATCATTATTGGTGGGATAATATGAAAAGGGAGATTGTTTCCTACACTTCAAGGTTCCTGGTATGTTAGAAAGTGAAGGTAAAGCGACAACTTCCTAAATGGGTATTGCAACCACTACCCATACCAGCATGAAAGTGGGAAAATATCACTATATAATTCGTCACTGGTCTCCTGAGAACTTCCAAAGGAAACACTGCGATATGGTTTATTGTGGACCATCTCACCAAGACAGCCCATTTTATCTCCATTCAGTAATATTTCTCTCTTGATCAACATGCGAGGATTTACATAAAGTAAGTGGTAAGGCTACATGGATTTCCACTTTCTATCATATCTGATCATGATCCAAGGTTCACATCAAAATTTTGGAGAATTATTCAACATGCTACGAGCATTGAATTGGATTTTAGTATGGCCTATCACCCCCAAACTGATGGCCAATCTGAAAGGACTATTCAAACACTTGAGTAAATGCTGAGAACATGCTCAATAGAATTTAAAGGTTGATGAGATAAACATCTCCCTTTATTTGAGTTCTCTTAAAATAATAGCTTCCACTCGAGCATTAAAATGGCACCCTATAAAGCTCTATATGGGAAGCCATGTAGAACTCCTACTTGTTGGGATGAAGCTGGTGAGAGAAAGCTTCATGGGCCTGATCTTGTGCAAGAGATGATAGAAAAAGTCCATTCCATACAAAAACAAATTAAGGCTACTCAGAGTTGGCAAAAGAGCTATGCCGACAACTGTCAAAGGAACTTGGAGTTTGATGTTGGTGACAAAGTATTTCTTCGGATTTCACCTTGTAAGAGATTCATGATGTTTGGGAAGAAAGGAAAGCTCATCCCTAGGTACATTGGCCCTTATTAAATCTTGGATCACATAGGAGGAGTGGAATATTGGCTTGCACTTCCTCCAAATCTAGCACAAGTTCATGATGTCTTCCACGTATCCCTCTTGAGGAAGTACATACCTGGCCCTTCACATGTACTAAACCCAAAGGCGGTATAACTAGAACATGACCTCTCTTATGAGGAGCAGCCGGTGGAGATCTTGGATCGTAGAGAGAAGGTTCTATGTAACAAGACTACCCACCTTGTTAAGGTGTTTTGGAGGAACCACAAATATGAAGAAGCCATGTGGGAACCAGAGGATTCTATGAGGCAGAAGTACCCACACCTTTTCTCTTCTAAGGGTACGAGTTAAAAATTTTGGGGATGAAATTTCTTAAGGGTGGAAGAATGTAATGACCCAAACTTTTTAATAATATTTCTTTTCTAATTTTGTGTGTTATTTTATTTTAATACTCAACAAAATTATATCCCTTAATTAATGAAGTGGGTATAATTAAAATGATACCATTGGGTTTCGGATGTTATATGATCGTTGCTCAATATGACCATTGGAAAATATAATCTTAACTTTGTGATTTTTGTTTATAAATACAAGTTATCATGGTTAATTAATACAGAAAGAATATTGAATGGCCTCATCTAGTAGACTTGGGTCATACGAAGCCCATCTGTCAGAGCTTGGGAAGGAGGTTTCATATCTGGGCTTTTCTCTGGACCAATCCCAAGCCGAACTTCAACATATGAAGCATGAACGGAATCATCTATGGGAGAAGTTCAAGCTGATATAACTAACCACTCGGTCAATGTTGTTCGAGCCACCCCAAGATTCTATCACCATAGCACACCTTACACTTAGGTCCTATGTAGGTGTTATAAGGGGCTATGTAACGAGACCTTAGAAGCTTTGTGTAATCCTTTTATATAAATAAAATTATTATTTCTTATTATGGTAAAGTTTGTGAATTTCAAATATCCGGATAAATGTAGGATGAATTTATAGTTCCAGATTACTAATAAATTTTGGGAAAAAGGGCATTTTGAAATATTTATGTAAACTTTAAATAATTAATAATGTAAAATTATTTTCTAAAAATGTTCTTCTAAATTTTTTATTAGTAAATAATTTAGAGCCTAATAAGATCAACTTGATTTTTAGTGAATAGTAAAGTATGAATAGTAACATACCCTTATGAATAGAAATGAATAGTAAACCGACCAAAAAAATAGAAACTTCACCCATGAATATATAAATACAATGTAGACATCTTAAAAGTGAAAAAATGATCATAGTATAAGTTTTGGTATTTTTATATGTCATAAATATTTTATTTATAGTTTTATAATTAATTTAATAATTTAAAATTCAAATTTATTTTCATAAAATTTAATCATAAATTGTTATGTTATTGTCTTATGGTTATATGATAATTTTAGGGGACCTTTAATACTTTCTTAAGGTGTTACAAAACGAGTTATAGTTTTAAAGTTGTTTTTTTAATAAATAATAATTTTATTTAAAAATTAAATTAAAATTATTTATAAAATTATTTTCATAAAATGGAGTTCATTTTTGAATTTATAACATCGATATTAGGTTAGGGTAAATTTTTGGGATTTTTTTGAAATAGTATAATTTTCAGTGAATAGTAAAAATACAGTTTTGAGTTTCAGGTGTTTAATGACATCATTAATGATGTAATAATTCTGGTTTACTTATGAAAAGTAATATATTATATGAGGTGTACCATGTGGCCAATACCATGGGAAAATATCATGGTCAAGCCCATGGTTTTTCAAATACCACTGATGAGGTGTCCCTTGGAAATTAATAATTTATTCTCTCACTTTTCCTATAAATATTAAGACATTCCCTCATTAATTTCATTCCTAAATCCTCCTCAACAAATCTCTGGTCCTTTTACCTCCCAATTAGTCCTACCAAGGTTCCATCAAGCCTCCCAAGGTCCCGACCTCCAAGATTTTAAAGTTACACTTCAAGGTAAGAGAAACTTTCACCATCCTCTTTTAAGTCATGAATTCATTTATGTTATGTCTTATAGTTCCATTTTATTATGTGGGTTATTATTCTTATATATATTTACTACTATCCATTTCATTTTCAAATGATTAGATACCCTTTCCGCTCTCATCAATTTATTTTCTTAAATTTTAAGTGACGTCGTTAGACTGGCGAATTTTTCGTAAAGGAAATCGCATCTTCCCTATTCTTTCACATTTCATTTTCATGTTTTATGTCATTAAAATATTCATTCCATGATCTTATTCTATACCCATACTTTATTAGAATTATTTTTGAGTGGGTTACTCTTGTCCCCTCTGTTTTCAATATTTTCTAAAACCATGTTATATAGCCATTATGCTGCAGAACTTTCATCTCAAAATTTCTCTCTCTTTCTTTCAATAAATTCTCTTGTTTTATTTATGTGTATACCCAGACATATTTAGTTTATATGGGTGTTCATAAATACACAAAAATGATATATTTGATTCTGGAATTTACATACATATAAACCTTACTCCCTTTCCATGGGTTATAAATGATATAATGATCTTATTTTTAAGAACTTTTAAAATGTCACGATTTTGAAATGAAACCCATTTCTTTTATTCTTTATGAGTTATTTATGAAATGTTTTATTAAGATATATGTGGATCAAATGAAAATAAAGACATATTAATGGTGTTCCTTGATAGCTCTCTAATGAATTGGGTAAATAATTAGTCTCTAGAGATGACAAGTTTCACTATACCTTGGTGAATAACCTTGGTAATTTTTTATGACACCTCAGGGTTGAACCTTGGTGATATGTTCATGAATGTCTAAATGAAATGTTGTTGCCAGATATTCATGTTATGAATCAGGTTATTTTTATTATGATATGCCTCTTTTTTCCATTTCTCATGTCTTATGGTTTTCATCAAGTTCTTATTGATATCACAAGTAAACTGAGTCCTTTGTTTTCCTTATCGGGCCTTCAACTCACCCCTTTCCTTTGATGTATGTCTCCAGGTTATGAGATACAGTAATTTTACTTAGGATGAACTTATTATGAAGCCTTAAAAGTGTTTTAGAAGAATTTTTTATGTTGTTTTCAAGTTTTATTATTCCTGATTTCCAAGACACTAGACTTTAAAGATCCTATGTATGTAAAAATGCAATGAAAAGTTGTGTAATAAAAAGGTGGGATGCCATAACTAGACTCCTAAAGAAAGTCGATGCCTTTAGAATTCTTCTTTGGGTAAGGCATTTTCAATAATATCTACAACTTTTTTTTCAATAGGTATATACTCCAAGTTCACAAGCCATTGCTCTACCTTCTCCTTGATAAGCTGATACTTGATTTCAATGTAATTTTTCCTTGAGTGATGGATTGGATTTTTGCTCAAATTTATAGCACTTGAATTATCACAATGGATTCTGATTGGATATTTCACTTCAATTCCCATATCTTCAAGTTGCTGCTTCATCCACAATAGCTGTGTGAAAGCTTGAGTAGCCGCAATGTATTCAGCTTTTGTGGCGCTCAATGAAATGAAATCTTGTTTCTTGCTAAACCAAGAAATACACAACCCTCTAAGATAAAAGGAACCCCCTGATTTTTATTTCCTATCATCTGTTGAACCGGCCCAATCCCCATTTGTATATACTAATAACTTTGGATGAGATTTTTCATTATACATTAGGTCAAATTCCATTGCGCCCTTGATATACCAAAGAATTCTTTTTACTACAATTATGTGGATATCCTTGGGATTGCTTTGATACCTTGTTGTTTGGCATGTGTAAAATACAATATCAGGCCTTGTCATTGTCAGGTACAATAGGCTTCCTATGATTTGCCTATATTCTGTGTTATTAGCTGCCTTTCCTTCATTATCCTGTGATATTTTCAACTAGATAGCAAACAGAGTCTTCATCTCTTTGGAATTATCCATTCCAAACCTTCTCAGAACCTCCTTAGTATATTTAGATAGAGAAATAAAAGTGGAATTACCTCCTTGAATCACTTGTAAGCCAAGGAAAAACATCATCTCACTAATCATCGACATTTCAAATTTGCTATTCATGAATTCAGAAAACTGTCAGCATTGTACTTCATCTGATCCGCCAAAGATTGTGTCATCAACATAAACCAGCACCATAATCATTTTACTACTTTCATTGTTGAAATACAGATTGTATCAACTCCACCACACTGGAAACATAGCTTCATTAGAAACTGATCAAGACTTGAATACCATGCTTTTGGCTCTTACCTCAAACCATATAGAGCCTTATTTAGCTGAAAAAATATATTCCTATATTCATGAATTACAAAACCATTTGGTTTATCAATGTAAACTTCTTCTTCCAAAACTCTATTTAGAAATACTGACTTGATATCCATCTGAAAAACATCAAACTTTCTTTGCACTGTTATGGAAAATAATAATATTATTGTGTCCATCCTTGAAAAAGGTAAAAATGTTCATCAACATCAATATCCTCTATCTGGGAGTACCCTTTGCACACCAATCATGTTTTTTTTAATAATAACACTATCTTCATTCATTTTGTTGCAAAAGACCCATTTTGTTCTGATGAAATTATTGTTTGTTGTTCTCAAAACAATTTCCCATGTCTGGTTCTTCTCAATTTGGTCAAGATCTTCATTCATTTATTGAACTCAATTTTCATCTCCATAAAATTCATAAAATCATTTAGGCTCAACCTATGATAAGTATGATGCTTGCTATAGAGAATTCATCCTCTTTGTCTACACTGGTGATGTCTGATCACTGCATACCAATCCTCCTACCCCTGCTAACTAAAAGCCTTCATGTGAACTATTTTTCATACACGGTCTGCGTACTATATTTTCTCCTATGTGGTCTATCTCCTACACCAACGAAAATCCATCTGTATACTGCATCACCTTCCACCGCGAACAGTTTTAGTTTTTTCGAACCACACCCGCGTACCGTTCCTGCCGCTCCACATACCATTCCCAGAACATGGTACACGGTCCATGAATTATGGTACACGGTTATCATCCTTTTCTAATTTTCTTCAAATTTCTTCATATTGTTCTCTCTTATGAAGAAATACTTCCTTTTCCAACATCGAACTCCCGATTTTGAGGCCCCAAAATTAGGCAAACACTAGGAAACAGCGCCACCTTAAAAACCTATCTTTGGAAAACACCAACCATTCTCATTCGCGATCATCTGACTTTGTCAACAAACACAATCACACCGAAAACATTTCTATGGGACATTTTGAGGGATTTTTTCCCAACACTTATCAATAATTTCATCAAAAAATATTTTATGTGCATTTATTTTTGACAATTTAACCTATAAAGTCTCAAACTTTGAATTTTATTAAACACCAAATTATTATTTACCTTTTTTGTTTAAAATTTTTAATTTACTGCTCTCTTGAATTTAGACATCAAGAAAAAAATCTAGATATAAGGAGTTAATATTTTTATTGATTAGTAGAGAACCTACTCTCAAATCTTTATATTCACACAATTAGTGAGATTTGTGAATTAGTATATAAAAATGATGAGTTGTATGCATATCATTAACTAATCATAGATATTTATAGAGATTCACATATATATGTGTGTCTTTATATATGTTTTATATTTATGTTATAATTTTTCAGGAAATTTAATATATTTATAAGTAAAAAAAGTGTTATTAGTAATTAAACTAGAATATTGTCATACAATAGTTTATATTTGAGTAGATAAAAGATTTTAAATGTATACACCATGATTAACCCCCTTTATCAAGTTGTTACTTTTTTACCAACATACAAGATTTTATATATGAGGTTTGTATAAATATTTAAGGGGTTAGATAACACATCAATTCCCTTATATACTTTATATGATGTGTTTTGAATTTATATTGATAGAATTTAATTTTATAGTATGTATTTTATGGTTTAGTTCCATTTTATATGTGTGGGTTGTAATATACCACATTATCAGGTATCATTAGAGTCAAATAAAAAATCATATTTCAATATAGTGAGATCTAAATGAATTTTTATTTAGTTATTTGGATCAAAAAATAACTTTTGGATGTTTTTGGGAAGTTATAATGGAGCTTTTGGAGATGTAATGGTGGGTAAAAACGATCTAGAATGGGATTTCAAGTGTTTTATTATTAAAATTAATTAGGTGGGTGAAAGAGTCAATTTATTCAAAATATTTTATTAACATTCAATTCATTTAATTCCCCTATATTTATTAATTCAATGAGTTTTATGGAATTTTGGAATTAAAGTGTTTATCTATTAGATTTTGTGAATATTATTTAAAATGGATGAATTATGAATTATAATGATATATTTATTTATTTTTGAACAAATGGATGTCTTTCTATTTATTTCCCCTTGTCTTGATATTTTAAAGGGAAAGGAATATAGTTACCGTAATAGAGATGGAATATGGTATAGTAAAATTATTCATAAGGATAATTTTTAAGAGCTGAATAAGAATCATTTTAACATATTATAAGGATCATCCAATGTTCTATAATGATCATTTAGTGTTGTGTAAGGATTATTTACTCATATCATAAACATGAACTAAACTTATGTAAACATGATTTTTAGTTTGTGTAAGGATGAGGTCATATGTAAAAATCATTCCTTTGTAGAATTTTACACTTTATAAGGATGATCTCCATCTTTTTAAGCATAATCTCCAACTGTGGATGAGTAAAAACTATACATCACAGTATAACTTTATATTATTGAGAAATAATATTCATAGTATACTTTCATATTTCATATAATCTAAGCATATTATAAAATAATAATATATTGTGTTCATGAGATATTTGAATTTATAAGATAGCAGGTCACATAATATAAGAATCATATAATATACAAAATGTGTAAGATAGTTTGTTCATTTATGAAAGGATGAGTTTATAAGATAGTATTTAGGAGGCATGTAAGAAGGCCACTACACAAGATTTTGGATTTTGTAAAATTAATCTAGATTTTAAGTCAAGGATTGGGGAACCGCATCAGTATTCATGCAAACCAACCATGGTTATACATATGGAATAATATCAAATTACAATATGTATGGAAACATGAAACTTTAAAATATAAGTTATGGTTTTCATAAAGATTTAAAGGCCATGAAAAATAAGTAATATCCCAATGAAAAAAGGAAATATTGAATAATTTTAAAGTAAAAAAGGATATAAGAGGTTTGACCATAGTCCAAAGAAGAAGATAACCAAGGATCTAGAACAATGAAGAGTCTGAATAAGAGAGTGTATTCACATGGTTGTTGTTGCTTCTTTCCAGTTCTCAATATTTTATGTTCATGTGTTTGTTTTTGTTTTATAATAGCATCTCCTTCTCCTTTAGACACTACTACCCCTTATGTGGAGGGTTAAATGATTATTGAGTACTGAACTTCATGAATAAAAATATCACTTTTTCAAATAGGTTTCGGTGTTCAGTGACAATTCTTAATATTGGATGTGATTATGTGTGATTTAATTCTATTTATTTCATGATTTCATTGGTTGATGATTATTATAATCCATTAACTGAAATTAATATATATATATGATAGAATATAAAATGGTTTAGTGGTAAAGATATTTGAAATTGTTTGTTCATGTGAAAAGGCAGTAGAACATTCTTGGGTGACTTAAAAACACAAAAACAGATTTGGTATTTCCAGAGTAAACAAATATTTGGTTATTGTATCACTTTCCACAGAATAAAGGAGGGTATATTTAAGATACCATATTTTTAGAGGTATTATCCCTTAATTTTTAGTCTTTTTTGGACCCTTATAGGCATATATGTTGAAATTTGAGGGTTTTTATTCGGAAGGAGTAGCAGTTGTATAGAAAATATAGTAGAAATATGACATAAATTGGTGTTTTACACCATAAATTATTAATTTATAGCATAAACTCTTCTTAAATCGTAATTGGATCGATAAGACCCCATAGTTAGGGGGGGTTATGGTGAAAATCGCATATTTATTTCATTAATATGTCCAATATCTTAAAAAAGTAAGGGAAATTTACATTTTCACCCATCGTGATTTATAACCTAAGTCCATTTATTCTTATTTCTTTTCCATGCATAGAATCTCTCCCCCTCTACTCAAGCTCCATTATCCCTCTTCCATAGGTTTTAAGCCTCCTCCCTCATATAACGTTAGTGTCTCTTATCATTGGTCACATTGGATACATATCGATATGCTCTTCAATCCTATTTCTTATTTTCTTAATTTATATATATATAGGGAATGTAAAATATGTGTGAGTTAATATTCCCTATTTTTAGGGTATTTTTTATTTTTTGGAAATTTATCTTATTCTATCTCGAGTTAAAGTCTAACAGTGGATGATGATAGTACTACCCATCAAAGGTAGGTGGTCTAGTTATTTTCCCTTAAAGTATTGATGTTTGTATTATGAATCATTGTGTTGTGCACTAGACATCCCGTGTGATGCCTCCTAAATGTAAAATTAATTAAATTAATTAATATCGCCTTTTTTAGGGTAGTCATAATAGCCTAAATTCTATCATCGTATGATTCCCACCTCAATGAAATCCATCCCCCTTAGGTTGCATTACTTCTAAAGATCTTGAGTCTTAAGCCTTGGAATTAAATTGAACCACCAATTGAGGTGTTTTGAGTTAGCCCTTGTGAATGAAATTTAATTTGAATTAAACCAAAGGAAAAAGGTAGAAAATGTTCATAAAAAATTGATTTTATAGTTTTTTGATTGATTTTTTCTTATTAAATGAATTTCCCAATTGAATTAAGCATGTAATTTAATGTTATGGGTTTAATTCTAGCCATAACCATCCCTTATGTCATGTCAAGGGTGATACAAGGGATCCAATTCAGAATGCCTTGGATAGGCTCATCAATCATAATAATTAAAATAATCATAAAATAATTCTAACACTCCAAGAGTGATACATGGGTTCCATTCATAGAACATCTTAGATGGGATCACTGGACAGATGCATTTATATTACCTCATAAGTGATATCTGGATCCTTAGTGGATTACCTTGCACAAGATCAGAGGGCAATGTTATTATACTATTCCATGAGCATTACCTAATTCCCTATGTGGTGTACCATGGATGGGGTTAGATGATTTTTCTATTATTCCATTCCATGAGTGATACATGTGTTTTATATGGAATGCTTGGGATGGACTCCTATAGTGATGGGTTTTTATAGTTCTTTAAGAGTGATACATGGCTTCCATTTTTATGGAATGCCTTGGATGGGTTTAGGATGCCAATTAATTTAATTAATCAACATGTATTCCAAGTCAAAGAACATACTTGGATTCATTCTATTATTTTATTATATGTTGTCCTAGTTATTATTTCTTCCTAAGTTCATACTCTATAAGATTTATGGAACCTATTATGATTATGATTGGATACCTTGGGAATACACCACAGGTCCTAGCTATTATTAAGTATATATATATATACACATATATGTTCATACATATATGAGGTATATATATATATAACCATTTATTATCTATATATATATATATATAAACCTAGGGTGACATCTATTCAGAGATATTTCATCTTAGGCCAAATTCGGTAGTATCGATCAAGTGTCTTGGGAGGAACCCATACCAATGTGATATATTTTATTTACTATTATACCATTATTATTACTCATACACTACTCATTTTATATGTACAGATTAAAAATTTCTATACACCATTAGTGGTATCCTACTAATTTTATCTCACACCCTGATTGGGTGATTGATTAATACCCTAATAGTCATCATGAATGCAGGTAAGGACAAAGGGAAGCATCCAAATTTGGATGCCTAATTTCTATACTAGGATAGAGTATGGGAGAATATGATTGAGATTGTACTCATGATTCTATTGGAGATAGATTTTGGTCTTTTTTTCATTTTCATATCATGTTGTATATGCATTCTTCTCTACTTCCATGTATTCCCATTTTGTATAGCCTACATACATGACATCATTTTTTATATGATATTGCTTCAACTTCTGCATATTTATTATATCTGGATGACTTATGATTATTTAGTTCATTTATTATACTATCTCTTCTACTTGCTATTATTGGTTACCATTATACTATAATCTGATCATGTAAGTATAGTCTCCCCACCATACCATCATAGACCCTTTATTCTAATCGACAACCTCTAGCATACAGGGAGGTATTCTTGAGGCCATGTGGCCAATTGGATTCAGTTAATTATGAGTGAACTTTTTTTGGGATTTCACAAAGTTTTATCATAGTTCTTTTTCCTTTTTTATTACTATTTATGTTAGTGGACATGAGAGTAGGGAGTGTTGTAATTTTGTAATAAGATTGTGTCTGGGAGTATCTAACCCACGTAGAGGGAAAATCCAAGTTATCTAGGATAGAACTTGTTATTATGGATTATTCTTGTTATAGTTGTATTAATTTCACCATTGGGTAATTCACATGATTTGTGACTTGGTTCTTGTTATTATTATGATAGATTTCCTTTTTCATTGACCCGGTATGGTAAGGAGGTATCATTTCATGCATCATGCTATGAACTTGAGGATTCACATGTCATGAATATGCCATTCCATATTTATATTATTGCATGCAGTTTCTACAGTATATTACTAGTACCCTGACTATTATATTCAATAATGTGATAACTTTTCTTATATGGATATAATCATGTGATTAATTAAATTTTCTAGATCAACCTAAATAGTTCTTTCCCATATAGCTTAATGGTGGCACCTTAATTAACCAACTCTAACATGTTTGAACAATGTACCACTAGTCACATGGGATAAAACATTAGTTTATTTCGATTACATGAATGTCAATTGTAATTTATAAATCAAGTACTTATATAAATTAGGAATGGTGATTCATCTAATAAAATCATTTTTTATGACTTGTTTCATCCTAATACCGAATGTAAGGGTCTAGTCATAGTTACACGATGTTCCAATTGCAACTTATAAAGCATACGCCTTTATAAATTGGGAATGGTGACTCATTTAACTAGACCATGACACATATATCCATATAAATGAGTATAAACTAAAATTAATTTCAATTATTAAATAAAAATGGTTATTATTATATGGGTATTTTAATTGAAATGTCAAAGGTGGTTTCTTCTATACCTTATAATTGACGCTCCATATACCAAGACCTATGGTATTTGATATGAAAATTTGGAACTAACCCAAACTTAGTAGTGGGTAGTAAGGAGTGTCTCTTTTCATCCATTATAATCCTCTTTATAACCTAGACCTAGATTTAGGAGAAGGTAGATGGGTTGAATCTTATATAATAAGTCTATATACATATCATTTTATTGTATATTGAGATTTTTTCTATTACCAATTTCTATTTTTAGGTGCCCCTTTCTGATTTTAAGGATATTTCACCATGAATACCTTGGGTTATATTCTAGGAATGTGGAAATGGACATGATCTAGAGGTATTGGGCCTTGAGCCACCAGTATTACATCTTGTAGTGCCTCTTGTGGCACCTCATACTATTCTTAATCTAGTCATTGATTCTTAGTTAAAATAGGGATTCATGTGGCTAGTATAGTCTATACAGGCATCCCCATGACATGTCTCTATTATGGTAGAGTTGATTCATGAATTTTAGCAATATCATCCACCCACGTTTTTGGGGGATGGAAGTCCATGGGCTACTGAGTCATGGATAAAGGTCATGTTATCCATCTTCTATAATTTGGAGACACCTTTATAGATTTGGTTTAATATCATCTCTTATGTGCTCCAAGATTCTTTCGAGCATTGGTCGGACCTTTATACATAGGCTTATCATCATCAGTGTATGGTCTGCGTGAACTTTCAAATAGTCTTCTATGACTACTACTTCCCTTGCATGATGAGTGCAGACTGAGCTAGGGTGTTATGTATGTGATGGAGTATTCAACTCATTTTATTTATATTAAATTATTTTCAACAACACTTATAGGTGATGAGTTGACAACAATGGGATTTTTTAGGATGGGATTGTATACATCATCTGGTCATAGGTGAATGTTTTTCAATTGACTACCATTTATGAGATAGCAAGCCATTCTTTCATCACCAAGTGGAACCTTAGATAAGATGATAGTGTGGTCCATGGAGTTTTATCATTGATATAGGAAATAATTTCATCTAGTAGTAAGAAACATCATCTAGAGTCTGCTCGTATGGGTAGTGATAAACATATGGAATGAAATGATAGTTATGTGGTGTGTAATTTGTGTGGTAGGTTGGTCCATAAGAAGACTTAGTGTATCAAAAACACAATTGAGTGTCATTATTATGGAAATATTGGGTACCTTTGGTTTTTTGTATAACTTTTCCTCTAATTCCAAGTGAGAAGGGATCTGTACTGATTCCACATTTGGGTGTAGGATTTGTAGCTCTATGTCAAGAAGGGATATGGATTACTACTAGTAGATCAGGATGATTAATTGGACATGTTCATGGAATCTAGTTGTATGAGATATTGCACCAAAATAGTGGTTCTACTTAGGGTAGTCAATTTGTACCTCAGGTCCGTGGATATGGCTAGCTACATGTAGTGAATCATATGAAAGGGGAGAATAGTGTCAGGCCTTCTATAGTTTGAGGTACTATTTTGGTATCCTCTACCTTAGTATCTGCCTTATTTCATATAGGTTCTTCACATTCCTTTAACTCTGTGGATATTATGGAAAGTATGGTCCAATATATAGAGTAATTTTATGGTGTAATGACTCTCAAAAAACAATTGTGGATCTGATACGAGAGTGTACATTGATGTAAGGAATTCCCCCTTGAGATGGGTGGTTATCTTTTTGTATGTAGCCTATTTATCCTTGAGATAACAGGCTTCGACATTATACTCGATATGGAATGGATAGTACCCTATCAAGCTAAAGTTTATTTCAATCACCAAAGGGTGTATTTCACATCACCTATGGGTAGTACTTTTATTCAAAATGGTTAATAGGATTTCCAGATTAGTCGACATGTACTAGATAATTGTGGGCTAGGTGAGGTGACAGCTTAATTTCCTAGTCTTTTATGAGTGATCAGGGAACACAATATATAGATTTACCTCCTTTAGTAGATCGTTACATGGATTCCTTCTCTAATGAATTTATTGGGTTACCTACTATAAGAGAGGTGAATTTTACTGTTGATAAAGTTCTAGGAGAATCACCAATGTCTATTACTCCTTAAAAGATGGTTCCTACTAATCTTCAAGAACATAAGAAATAGTTGGAGGAATTGGAAGATAATATTTTTATATGGCTTAGTACTTTACTATAGGGTTTACCTATCCTTTTCACCAAGAAGGAAAATGATACCCTTTGACTTTCCATGGATTATTGGAAATTGGATCAGCTTATAGTGAATAAATAGTATCCTTTTCCTCATATATATAACCTCTTAGACCATAATCAAGGAGATCAGGTTTTCTCGAAGATTGATCTATGGTTAGGCTATCACCAGTTGCGTGTGAGACCATCATACATAACATATATAGAATTATTTAGTAGATATGGGTTGTATGAGTATTTAGTCGTGACATTAGATTTAATTGTATAATTATTTGTTCATTTATTTTGATTTAATTAAGGCACCCATAGTTTTCATGGATCTAAAGAATTGGGTTTTCTACCTATGTTTGGATTCATTCATTACAGTCTTCATTGATGACATCATGGTGTATTCTTGTACTTAACATAATCATGCCAAAAATCTTGAGATTATATTGATTACAATGAGATAGAACCATATGTATGTTAATTTCACCAAATTCCACTTTTGGATTCCCAATATTCACTTCCTAGGTCACATCATCTCAGAGGCAAGAGTATCTATTGACCTGTATAAGGGGAGAGTTCTAGTTTCCATGGAGAATCCAAAAAATGTATTTTTAATACGGAGTTTCATATGTATGGATAACTATTATATGTGTTTTATTCAGGAATTTACATTCCCAATAGCACCTATTACAGGATTGACTAAAAAGGTTGTTAAGTTTTCATGGTATTAATCCTATGAAATAGAATTTCAGTGGTTGAAAGAAAGATTCACTTTAGCACCATCCCTTATTCTTCTAGATCCTAGTAGAAGTTATAAAGTTTATTTGATGCTTCAAGCATCAGGATGGGAGCTATTCTGATATAGGTAGATCGATTCATGGTGCACATATCTTTCTAATTGAGGGGTCATGAGTGGAATTACCTGACGATCAATCTCAAGCTAGCAGTTTTGGTTCATTCCTTGTGTTGTAGGAGGCACTATCTACTGGGAGAGTGGTGTTTGGTGTATATGGAAAAAAAATCCTAAAATACATCTTCACATAGTGTGAATTAAATCTTAGACCAATAATTTGGGTTTAATACTTATGGACCTTTGATTTTGAGATTTCCTATATGCCTGGAAAGGTAAATGTGGTGGTTAATGCTATGAATTTTAATACCCAGACATAAGATATTCAGCAAACCAGTAGTGTGTAGTAGTTAATAACCCTATTTTGTTCGATCTACTTAGAGGTGTAGGAGAATCATAATAATTCTATCATTACAGTTTTAGTAGTGACCCCTTCAATTATAGATAGAGTGAAGTTGAGGTAGCTTTCTGATCTAGAGGGATCTTTCCTACGGGAGAGTGTTTTAGTTTAGGACCCACTACCCAGTTTGGTCATTAATAAGGATGGGATATTGTACATTCATGGATGTTCCTGGGTTCCTATTGATGTTCGTGAGGTATTAATGTGATAGTATCATGAATATTCTTGGTAATTGTGTCCTAGTATCACCAAGATGTATCATGACTTATGCCTCTAGTATTTTTGGTAGGGGATGAAAATAGAGATAACTAGTTTCTTTACTCAGTGTTCCACCTATCAGTAGGTGAAGGTGGAATACCAGAAACTAGTAGGGTTTATCCATCCACTACCCATTACTAAGTGGAAATTGGATGATTTTACCATAGATTTTGTGATTGTCTTATTGATATCTCCTCAAGGCAGTGATGTGGTATGGATGATCATTGACATGATAACCAAGGTGGTTCACTTTTTAGCTACCAGTGAAACCTTTTCAATGGATGACCTTAGAAGGATATTTTTTTAGGATATTATATGCCTTCATGGATTTCTATGGACTATTTTATTGAATAGGGATACTAATTTCACATCGTGGTTCTGGAAGGGGTTGAAAAAGTCTCTTGGTACATAGGTGATTTTGAGCACAACCTATCACCTAAATACCAATGGGAAATATGAGTAGACGATGTGAATATTAGAGGACATGATCTAATAATGTGTTCTTGATTTTGGAGGTTATTAGAAGAAACACCAACCTATTACTGAATTTTCCTATAATAAAAACTTTTATGAAACTATATAGATTTCTCCCTATGAGTCTATATATGGTAGGTCCTTTTTTCACCTCTATATTACTTAGAGGTAGGAGTTTTAGTGCTATTGGGGCCTCATCTCTTTTAAAGATACTTTGGAGTAGGTACAACTAATTAAGAAGAGTATGGCTACATATCAGTCTAGGTATAAGTCTTACATCGATGGTTGTCACTGACCTTTGTATTTTGAGGTAGGACATCAAGTATTCTTACATGTTTCTCCTAGGCTAGTTCATAGGTGGATTTGGATATAGGTAAAGTTATATACTTTTTAATTCAGAAATTTCAAGATCTTAGAGAGAGTCGAGTTAGTGTCCTATTAGATAGATCTTCCTCGGAGGTATCAGGCCTTGCACAATATCTTCCATGTATCTCAACTTTGTTGTTACCATTTAGAATCATCTCATAATCTTCATCCTGATGAGGTTGAGTTAAAGGTAGATGTGTCCTTTGAGGATAATCTTGTAGGTATCATTGACCAGAGCATGAAATATCTCCATGATAGGTCAGTTCCTATATAATGGATGTTATGGAATCACGGTCATATATGGGATGAGTCTTGGTAGCAATACATCTATGTACATACCCATTGGCTATAACTATTCACAAATGGTGATCAACTGCCCTCGGAAGGGAAACTCAAGGATGATTTATTTTAAGGAGGGGAGATTGTAAGTTCTCGTCTTTTGAGAGCTATGATCCCTTAATTTTTAGTCTTGTTTTGGACCCTGATAGACTACTCATTTGAACTTTTGGGGGTTTTCATGGGTGTAAGTTGCAACTATAGAGAATCTATAGTATAAATCTGGTTTTAGAAAAAATTACAAAATAAATTAGTGGATTACACCATAAATTATTAATTGATGGTGTAAACTCTTCTTACATTATAAGTGGATCAGGAAGACCCCATAGTGAGGTGTAATTATGGAATAAATCCCCTATTTATGTCATAAATATGTTGAATATCTTTAAAGGGGGTAAATTTACCTTTTCACCCCTAATGATTTATAACCTAAATCTCTTCCTTCTTCTTTCTTTTCCATGCATAATATATCTCCCCGTCTACTTGAGCTCCATTATCCCTCTTCCATAAGATTTAATCCTCCTCTATCATATTATTTTAGGGTCTCTCATCATTGTTCATGTTGGATCCGCATTAATAAACTCTTAAATATACTTTCTTATTTTCTCCATTTATCTCACCATAGGAAATTCTAAATCCATGCGAGCTAATATTCCCTATTTTTAGGGTATTTGTCTTTTTTTATGATTAATCATATTCTATACCAAGTTAAATTATAACAACTAATAAGGATAGTAATACTTATCTAAGGTATTTGGTCTAGTTATTTTCCCTTAAATTCTTAATGTGTATATTATGCATCATTCTGCTGTATGTAAGACCTTCCATGTGACACCTCCTAAATGTAAAATTAATTAAATGAATTGATATCTCCTTTCTTAGGATAGTCCTATAAACCTAAATTTTATCATTGGATGATTTCCACCTTGATTAAATAAACCCCCTTAGGGTGAGTTTATTTTAAAGGATGTGATCCTTATGCCTTGGAATTAAATTGAACCACTAATTAGGGTGTTATGAGTTGGCCCTTGTGAATGAAATGTAATTAAAATTAAACCAAATTAAAAGTAGTAGGACATGTACTTAGGCCCTTTATTTTATTGTTTATATATTTATCTATACTTATGAATTTAAATCCTCAATTGACTTAATTGTTTTGTTTAATTGTATGTGTTTAATTCTAGCCATGACCATCCCTTGTGTCATGTTGAGGGTGATACAAGGGTTTTGATTTGGAATTACTTGGATGTTATCATCAAGAATAATAATTAAAAGAATCATAAATTAATTTTAACACATCATGAGTGATACACTTTTATTTTAATATGATTCCTTTAATGGGCTCACCAGGTGTATGCATTTATATTACCCCATGAGAGATACCTGGTTCCCTAGTGGATTACATCGGATGGCCTTAGAGGGAAATTATATTGTACCATGCCATGAGTAATACCTGGTTCCCAATGTGGTATAACATGGTTGAGCTCAAAGGAATATGCCTTTATACCATTTCATGGGTGATATATAGGCTCTTTTATGTAATTCTTTGGACGAACTCCAAAGGTGATGGGTTTTTATTGTGCTTTTGGAGCAATACCTATGTTCCCTTTGTATAGAACGCCTTGGATGGGATCACAATACCATTTAATTTAATGGATTGACAAGTATTAATTTCAAACAACATACTTGTAGTTGGTCTATTATTTACTTATATTTCATCCTAGTTATTCTTTCTTCCTAAGTTCATATGCCATGAGAGTTATGGAACCTCTTATGATTATGCATGGATAGATTGGGCATACACTATGGGTCCTAGATATTATTATGTATCTATATATATGAAAATATATGTTCATACATATAAGAGGTATATATATACACCCTTTTCATATATCTATATATATATAAACAAAGGGTGACATCATTTTAGAGATATTCCATCTTATGACGAAGTAGGTAGTATCGGGCGGCTGTCCTGTGAGTAACCTGGACCAATGTGATTTATTTTATTTATTATTATACATTGATTATTACCTATATAGTTCTCATTTTATAAGCACAGACTACATAGTTCTAGATACCATTTTTTATGGCTAATTGAATTTATCTTACACACTTTTCAGGCCACCGATTGGTACCCGAACAGACTTCATAGACACAAGTAGGTATAAAGGTAAGCATACATCTTTGGATGCTTGATTTATGTAACAATATAGAGTATGGGAGTATAGTATTGATATTATTCTCATGATTCTATTGGAGATGTATTTTGGTCTTTTTTTATTTTGTATAGTATGTTTTATATGCTTGTTTCTCAGCGTATATATATTCTCATTTTTTATGGTATGCAAACATAACATCATTTTGTATATGATATTTACTTATGAATTTTTATTATATTTGGATGAATAATTATTTTGTATATCATTTATTATACTATTTATACTATTTAATTTTATTGGTTATCATTGTATTACACTTTTATAATGAGTTTATAGTCTTCCCATAATACCATTATAGACCCTCTCTACTAGTTGGAAGACCTTAGAATATGGGAAGGTGCATTTGAGGCCATGTGGACAACCAGATTTGGTTACTTATAAGTAAACTGGATCCAAGATTTCATAGTAAAATAATTTGATATCTCATTTATTTATATCCTAAACAAACTCATTCCACCTTGGTAAATAGGTGAAAAGACTATGGAACCTCTCGTTTTCTAGTTATTAAGAAGAATAGTGGAATAATTGGAAACTACGATAACATTATAATTGAACATCTATCCCCGAACCATCACCCTCTCATATTTTGATTTCAAATATATTTATTTTAATTTTCATCTAATAAAACAATTTAAAACAACCCATTTTATTTTTAATCATAATGAAAACTAATTTTGAGCACCCATCTCTAGAGAAAACCCTAGGTTTCCACTAATATTATAATATTATTTTAAGTTTAAAAGATTTTTTCACAACCGCATGATAGGGTTGTTAGTGGGTTATAACATAACCCACTAGAATTTCAACATAATTCCATTAAGATTCTAGTGGATTAGTAGTTTTTATAATACAATAGAATCTTATTAGACTACTGAAGTCCTAGTGGGGTCTGTTGAGGATTAGGTGGAGGATTCAAACACTATATTTTATTTGGAATAATTTTAGTTTCTTTTGGAATTATTCATTTAAAGGTTGGCTCCTCATTATTTGAATAAATATTATAGTAGGGAGGACCTCCCCCATTTATCGCTTCCTCTCTCTTTGAGCTCCAAGATTCATATAGATCCATACTTCTCATATTATATCAAATCAAAGAAAAATTTGGTGTGTTAGACTCATAAATTTATGACTCATGATCCACACCCTTCATTAGTTGGTCTACTTTTTTGTTGCATTTCTCCAAATACCTTATTTATGTGATTTTTATATATTTATTAATTTCTATTGATTGATAATTCATTCAATGATGATATTTAAGGGGTTAAGTCCTATTAATTCAAGGTAAGTGTTCCCTAGAAAATTATGAAATTTATTATGTGTGTTGTGTGTGATGTGGTGTATAAACATGGGTATTTAGGATTAGGAGACCCAAATGAGAGCCAATAGGGTTAAAAAATTGATGGAATAGGTTAATCCTATTATGAATACAAATATATTTCATACAGGGTGGGTGATTTTAGGATTTCTCGGAGACCATGTCACTATGTAATCCTTATATAAGTTTCTTATGATGGACCCTAAATTGGTGTTTAGGGATAATATAAACTGTAATTGTCTTAGGTTATATGAGAGGGTCTACTGATAGTATATTTTTTGATTGGTAGTCTATTGATAGGTTTTCCTTGTGATTAGGAACAAATAAAAGGTTAAATGTGGTCTACAAACCATGTAAATTTATCGAAGGGGTGATTTGTGAGATTTTATAGAGTGAAAGTGTGAAAATCCTAAAGATGCTTAGTGTGGGTATGGGAAGTATTATATCAATGGTAGATTGATGGGATGAACACCCAATGAGTGATTGTTCATGGAGGTAGAGTTTATATAATATAAGGTTAGATGTGGTTATCTTTATATGACTATATGAGATGACTTTCCAATGGTGGTGGAGTCAAACGAATGTTTATCTTTAGACGATGTGGGATTTAGGGAGTGGCAATGGTTTTTCTTGGCTAAATGACATTATATTTATATATAGGATTATTATGAGTATAGTGATATATGTCAAAGATAAAAAAGTAAAATATAGTGAGTTGGTATTAATGGGTTTCATGGGACATCAAAATGTCCATTTATAGTTCAAGTAAACACAAAACTCGTGTCAGGATCGACTAGGAGCAGAATCAATGGGATGAATATAGAAAATCATAAAATTTTATTTAATTTATTAGGGTTATAAACAATGCGAACTAACACATACACTTGATAGGATAGAAAGGATAAGACTCATCCCCCTCCCTAAGGATAGTCCTAAACAAATCTAGCCCATTACAAATGGTTTAAAGGACTAGGGGTCTTTGAAATCCCAATATGTGGTCCTAAGTCACAATATCAACTGGTCCAAAGGCCAATAAGCCCATATTTTAGGTTATCTGACCTATGAAACCAAGGGGAACATGCACCCCTTATCTGTGTTTCCTACATACATCTAGGCACACCACCATCCCCTTTTGGACCCTACTCCTATTTCCAGAAACATTATTGACCAATGTACCTATCACTAACTACCTCTCATGGCCCTAGTCCCATAACCATCCCCACCACCACTTCACCCCTTCTTACTGATTCCAATAAGCCCGTACTTCTATCCCTTCACCTATGTCATGCATTCACCTATCAAATCTTTAAATATTTAATGGTAATGAGTTTTTTCAAGTTCTATTAGAAAAAACAAAGGGTTATTTCTTTATAAAATATCCACTATCTAGTCGAATCATCAAACACTTCAGTAAGACTCCAATTCACTGAATGGTGTACTAGCACCTCCTACTCAAATGTGAATAGAGAATAAAGAAATAAAGTAAGAGTTTTTTTCTATATAATGATCTACTCTATATAAAATGAGGTTCAAAAATTCAATTAAAATATAACCCCATCATTAAATGATAGATTTTATTGTAATTTTGATATTTCAACCATTTTGAAATGGTTAATAAATGTTATAACTCATTAAAAGATTCTCCCCATTTATTAATATAACGGTTGAACCCCTTTAACAATCAATGTTACATTTATACATAATCTCATTATGTGTTGATGGATAAAGAAGTATAATAATTATATTAGGAGTCATTTTGAATGATATCAAATATCATTTTATAATATCACCTTAATGTGGTATCATATACTATATTAAAACACTATAAATAGCTTGGGGACTTTCATTATACGATGTTTTTTGTTATATTACATAGAATACTGCAACCTCCCACTTTTACTAAAGCCTCAAAAACCTTATGAAAATTTTCACAGCTATTTTTGAATCCATTAAAACTCATTTGGATATGATTATCAGTATATCTTTAAAATTTGGACAATAACTTTGTACCAAATATAATCCTCATTCTAGGATCTTATGTGTGACCCTTTTAGAATTTATAGTGTTGACTAGAATTATCAATTCTCTAATTCATAATTATAATCAAAGAGTTGAATCTATAAAAATATCGGTGCTACTCAAGCTATAAAGGGGCCTAAAATTATATCAATCAAACATGTCCATATCTCTATATGGTCATGTCCACTACAATTTGTACCATATACATCATATGCATGCTTATATAATCCTTTTGTCCAAGTAATTCAATGACCACTTTACATGGAACATGTTAATCTCATATAAGTCATCTAATACGTTCATGGTTCTATAAAATAGACTAACTTGTATAAATAAATACATCATATCTCATTCATCCAAGTAGTTAATCACATCACATGCAACTTAAATAAGTATGTTCATTCATTTCCATAATCTAATTCAATAATGGACCCAAATTTCATACATATCATATAAGTGCAAAAATAACATCTTAGTTAAACTCAACTGATGTCATGATTAGAAATATACCCGACCACCCCTAATTAGATTAACATTAAGGTTGGAGTAAGAAATAAATCAAAGCATAAAGGTTCACATGCTAAGTATATTTCCAACCTCAGGTAATGGGGATTCATATTAAATATAAACTGATAAGTATATCAATGACTACATAACATTTCATGTGATATAATTGTGTGGAAAAATTTTTATAATAAGCCTCCACTCTTTATATCATGAGTTGGCTCTGTATCACATATAATATTCTACTCACACTAATATTATAATATCATCACAACCCATAATAATCTATGATGATCATAAATTATCGAAAATTAAATTTCATAATTTGAGAGGATTTTATCATTCCACAATTCAATCAATATAAGTATCACATGTGAATGAATGATAAATAGAGGTTTCCTTTATTATAAAACATGATATGTTTTAAAATAATTACATTCTATCTTTCATTTATCCAATAACAAGATATTTAAAATAACCCTCATTCTGTTGATACATTAATGGTTTTTTCAAAGTATCCACTATATTTTATTTTGTATCCACTCAATATATCATTACATCACCCCTCTCAACAATCTCTTAAATGAGATAGTATTTTCAAAGGATGTGTCTAGTCATTTGGTGAGATAAAGGTTCCTTGGAATAGAAAATAAATCCATTATTATCATAGTAAATCTCAATTTCTCTCTCAATATTATAAACTAAATCAAGTTTAGTGAAAAATTATTCATATTTATATCCTCCTTCATAAAACCGATGTATCAATGTACTCCACCTATGTTTTCAAGCCTTCAAAAATGGACAGTTTGGAACTCTTCCAGTTGATAGCTCCATCGTTGAGGAAAATCATGAGACCATATTGAGATCCCATATCACCCTTATTTCTTTGGAAACTAACATTAGTATAATTACATATAATGATCTCATACTTACCTCCAATGACAAATAACATATCCTTACTTCCAATAACGTGCTTATGGAAATTATTGACAACAATCTAGTGATTATATCCATGATTGGATTGGTATATACTTGTTATGATCAAATAAAAAGAAATATGAGGATGAGTACATAACATAGAAAACATGATAGATCTTATAGTGTATGTGAAGGAAATCATATCCATACTTTATAACTCTTTTTAAGGATCATAAATATTCTTAAGATTCCTTCCGTGAAACACTGGTATATAGCCCTTTTTTGAGTTTACAAGCTAAACCACTTTATCACTTTAGAAATATTTGTATTTTGACTCAGTCTAAGAAACCTCTTAAAACTATCTTTAGTGTAAATAGATTAAATTATAGATTTAATGGAATTTATCCATTTCTCAAAATCATAACTCTCAATGATCTTCAGTAGGTTATTGGTTTATCATCTATAAAAATTAATTCGTCATCATTCTCTATAAGAAATCTATATCTCTCAAGATCCTAATGAATCCTACCAGACCATCTAGGATCATGTGTAATCTAAGTTTTTTCTTCTTAGATAACTCTTTATGAAATTGACTCATCTTTCATCCAAAGAACAATTAATATTTTTTGGTCATGAGATTATCTAAGTTCAGTTTTTCTCCCACCGATACCTTGATTCATGTGATCATTCTCAAGGAAGATAACATATTGATACATAAACACTTTGTGTTTAGTAGAATTATAGAAATAATATCCCATTATTTAGTTAGTATAACCAACAAATAATTATTTATCTAACTTAGGGTCATTTTATTTAGAATTTGTACACAATATATATATTTCACAACCCAAAATATTTATAAAAGACAAACTATGATGCCTACCAACCAACTAATATGGTTTTTTGAGTACTTTTTATAGAACATGGTTAAGTAGGAATACAATAGTTTTTAGAGCATATCCCTATAATGATATAGGAAGGTCACACAGACTCATAATCGATAGAATCATGTATAAAAAAGTATGACTCCTCCTCTTAGATACACCATTCCACTTTAGTGTTTTGGGAGGAGTTAGTTGGGAAATAATTCTACAATCTCTCAGATAATCAGTGAATTTATGGATCAAGTATTCACTACCCATATCTAATTATATAATCTTAATACTTTTTTCCCATTTGATTATATACTTCAATTTTGAACACCTTAAACTTTTTAATGGTTTCAAACTTTTGTCTCATGAAAAAAAACATAACCATGCCAACTAAAGGCATTGGTAAAGGTTACAAAGTACCTATAACCACCACTTTATTGGGTACTCATTATCCTATATATATAACTATTTATAAGATCCAATAGTCCACTATATCTCTCACTTTTTTCACTAAAAGGTTATTTGGTCATTTTTCTTAATAAAAAAATTCGCATGCATCAAATGATTCATAATTTAAGGAGTCCAATAATTCATCTCTATGGATTCTTTATATGTGTTTCTAATTTATTTTCTCAAGGAGACAATGCCAAAGATAAGTGGTGTTAGAATAAAAATTTACCTTCTTATCATGAATGTTTTAGATTATTTTATCCATGTATAGAATGTATAAACCATTCACCATATTCCGTATGAAATAAAAACTTTTATTCATATATATAGAAAAACTCTTATTTTTAATATTGAACAAGAATATCAGGTTATCCAAACAAGTTATATAAAAAAGTTTTTTTTATAGAAAGAATATAATAACATTTTTCTAATTTTATAGTTAATCTACTAAGTATATTTAGATATTAAGTTTTTACTTCTAATGTAACAACTCTTTCTTAATTAAAAATACTTATATCTACTTTTCCTTTCATCAATTATATCATGTTTCAAACTTTATGTTCATTAGTACAAATTAGTGATGCACATTTGGTATTCAATATCTATGATTCTTAATTAGAGAAATTTATTTCTATAACATTCACATATAAATGCTTGGAATGATTCTATTTGAGAACACTTTTCAACATTATATAATGATCTATAATTATATTTTAGTTCATACTTGTAGAATATCTCAAAAATATAATCATGATACATGTCATAATCAATAACTAAGACATATCTATAGGTTATTAGCAAGTTTTAAATATTTTCATCAAATAAATTTAATGAACGTTCTCCTACTAAAATGATTACCTAATGAATCACTATATTTAGTAGGCCAGGATACATATTCCACTAAGTTATGAGTCCACCTTAGTGTTCCTCTTGAAGATTATCTATTTAGGTAGGTCATTATTTCAATCATATCACATATGATTCTTGTATATAATAGTAAAAAACTCTTTAACAAATCAATAATATGTAAATAACTCAACTTTATTCCTCTAGTATCCTATCTCATAGGGTTTCTAGGCTAAGTGTCACTCAAATATTACAAAGGGATTTGGTTACCACACTCTTAGGGTTTTCTATTTCCATTATTCCTGCACAATATAATCCATAGAAACCCATATTTAGCATAAAACTATCATGTTGAATGATTTAGTTCTTTACAAATGTTTACTTTGGAAGGAATCTCACACTTAGTATTTATGGGGTTTTTTTAGTCTCTATATCTTAATATACATCACATGAATATTAAATCTATATTTATTTCTTCTCATACAATATTTTTTATCTCATGTTTTATTCCTATATAAATGCATACTTCTAATTATCAAGTTTTAGAATATATATTCCATATATAAAATAAATTTTTTCAAACCATATTAATTTGTAACTCTTTAAACAACTCACAGTTTGTTTTACTCACCTAAAAATAGAAGCTAAACATATTTTCACATATCCAAATATATTTCATGCATAAGTTATATTTATCTATTTAATATAAGTCTTTAAAATTATATAAAATCAATAATCCCTATAAGAGTAAGCATAGAGTGATAGGTAGTCAACTCCTACTTTTCTAGGTAAGTAAAAATCCTTTAGGCTAGTGAGAAGTCTGACACAAATTCCCTATACCCATGATTCTTTACCTAAGAGATACATAAATTCCATCAAAACTATAACACCTATGTATAAACGACACTTAACCTATAAATTCAATCTTATAACTTCATAAAAAACTAAATTCAAGGTAGATGAAAACTAAATCTTATGTTAATATACATATCATATAATACATGGTATGAAAATTTAATAAGATGTGGTTTAAATTATTTAAAATAAATCATAAAATATTCATATCATATAAAAAATTTATATGCCTGAATAATTAAATAGGAATAACTTAAATTAATGAATAATTAAATTATTTAATTTGAGATAATCAACTTTAGATAGTAAATTTTATCAAATATACTTTTTAAATGGTCTAAAGTCACGATAAATATTATGTGTTGAGTAGTAATGATTCTTTTACTGGTCTATATATGCACCCAAATATAGTGTGGATTACGACATATATGGTTTATTGACACTAGATGAAGTAGGGTGTATTGTATTAAATATTATGTATTGAGTGGTAATTATTTTTTTATTGGTCTATACATGCACCCAAATATTTATATCATGTAATATCTTATAGGGGGTTTGGTAGTTACCTACTGAGTTTTGTACTCACACCCTACACATGTACCATGGAGGATGTACAGGAATCTTATTTTAAATGCGGGTCAAAGAAAGTGAACAAACCAAAGTATCTTGGTAAGGATATGAAGATAGTACAAAGTTGAGGTTAATTAATTTTATACTAATTTCTTCATGTATTTACTTTTGTATTTTTGAAAATTCTATGTATATGATTACCCCATAGGGTAACCTTTTATCCTAACGTGTGATATGCATGACATAGAATGAGTTTCATTTTGATATAGCAAGGTCATATGTTATTGTTAAGGATGGATATCTACTATAAATTCCATATTTTTACTCTAATATTATGGTTTATGAATGTATATTTATTTATTATTATTATATGATTATTTGATTAAGGGTATATACTCTCCAGTGACAATTATAGACCCACATTACTTGTCTATAACTTTTGACATGTGTGGAAGAATTCTTAAGGTCCTCTAACATACTCCAGCTCGATCCCTAAGAATTATATGATCCAATTGATGTTACATGGGTCTTATTGGTGTTACTCACCAATCTATTATTTATCAAGGATGATATTATGGTACCATGATGGATACTTTGGATTTCAATTTTGGTTTAAGTGAAAACATTCCACATAAAAGTTTCTTCTTATTATATATATAGATGTTAAAATTATATCCTAAAACACCCTAAGATTGGGTGGAATAGGATGTGTATTTATTTTTACTTTTTGGGATCTTTATATCATGTTATCAAGAGTAGGAAAAATCTGTTAATATTTATGCACACACACAATATCTAAATACTAGAAAATAAATTCAAAGCCATGGTATTTTTTACTTGATTTATTTCTAAGCCATAATACTAAGTGAATACAATTATGGAGGGTAAATATACCAAGAGTTAATATTACTCATTATAATTATTAAAAAATTTAGGAAAGGGGCGCTACCAATCCTAGGAACACTTCCTCCTCTAAAATATTTGTGCACTTCTTCAATCCAAGGATTACAAGATAGTTGTGACATTTATATTTCTTATAGTATTTATTTGGAACAAAAAAATCAAATGAGGGTGTATTCATTTTCCTTGTGTTCCTTATCTGAATCTTAATCTTCAATTTAATTCTTATGTATCAGTTTTATTCCTCTCACTAGGTCCATTGATTATAGTATAATTATCCCCTTTTTCTTATAATTTTTCAACTACACTTTTTCATGAATTTTTTGTATATTGATATTATCAAGGAATCTACAAAACTCACGGGTTTTTTTCCTCTTAAAATTTGAGCCAATGGTTTTCCATTTTAATTCTTTATAGTCCTTGTGATCTCCCTTAATTATCATGCTCTTCAATCCTCCAAAAAATCCATGAGTTTCCTTGTTATCACTTTCTTGGATTATTAATCATATATTATGATAAATAATACATCCATGCATATAGACACATGGTTTAGCATTATGATTCATGGTGTGATCTCTATCAATAACCATATATATACAAATATTATATTTTAAATCACAAAAAATATCATAAAATGATCATACTTAAATATAAACATGATATCCTCTATAATTTCATGTGTATTAGATAAATGTTATATAACTTTTCAAGTTCTCTACAATATTTAAGTTGGGTGCATACTAAAAATCAAAAAGTGAATGACCCTTACATATTACACTGATGACTCTTGGGATGTCTCGAATGAACCATATGATTTTTATTCCTTTTGTATTTTTAAATTTCTTAGAAGCAAGTTACTCTTATGTTGGGCCAAATGACCATTATGATTTTCTATTATATGATGATATGACCCTTATGTTTATTCTAGGTTACCCTTATGAATTCAATTCACCCTCATAAAACACCCAGATAACTCTTATTAATACTATGATGACTCATATAATTTTTCTTGAGTTATATAAATAACTCCAATATTATTCAGGGATGAATCTTATACTTCACTATGAGTTCCCATTAAGAATTTTCTAATTCTCCATATGTACAACCCAGTTACCCTTATGCATACAGGGTGAGTCCATGAACTTTTCATATTCTCATCATGCTTAGAAATAGTTACTCTTACTTACATTCCAGTTTACCCTTATAAATTCAAGAATAGTCCATATTATCATAAGAATTATCATTCCAAAACTCTTTTAAGTGAATCCAAGGATGCTCTAGTTCAGAATTATCCCAATTAAAAATAAATCCAACAGTATAAGCTATGATTATAACATTTTATCAATTTTAATTTTGTTTTCAATTACTTTTATATGCTCTATTCTCTATACTTATATTATTTCTCCCCCTATATTTTCAATCATCACTTGAATACCCTCCCCATTTGATAATAAAATTAAAAGGAGGTTTTCCTTCTCTAAACCTGTTCAAAGAAATGAATGATAAAAACTGTCAATACACCAAAAAATAATGAAAGATCCATCAACCAAGTCTATAATTCTATATGAGTTGATTCTTGTTATAGGAAACAGGGGATGGGGGTTAATTACTATAATAAAGATCAAGTGTCTATGGATTGAGTCTCCCCTTTTCTACTCAAACCAAGTATAAGATCACACTTAAAATAAAAAAACATGATTATTTTAGGGGGATTATCATATGATCCTGGATAGTGGAAGAAAAACTATACATAGGACAATATACCCTTAATAGAATAAAAAATGCATGAAAAATTAAAAATACCATAGATGTAGGAAAAACATAGCACACCAATAATGTCTATGTAGAAACCTGCATATAGATAAAGTAAGCTTAATGATGATAATTGAATCATAAAATGATTTTTACTACCTCTCTAGGTAATCCATCGGTCGAAGGATCCATGATCATGTCATGTGAACTCTCTTAAACTAAAGGGGTGATAGCACCTTCATTGTGAGATGAACATGAATGAAGATATATTCTACAAGATTTGTGTAATGGCCCAAACTGTTATGAATAAAACTACCCTTTTTATTTAATTAAATGTATAACAGTTATCGAAAACACATGAACTTATTTTGTTTTATTATATAAAATTGGATATAAATTACTTTTAGGTTTCATTACCATTGATAGTATAGTCATTGAACAATGATCAGATGACTACCATAAATATAGGGTTTTAACAAATCCATTTGACACATACAAAGGAAGTGATGGCCTCAACTAGTAGGATCATACCCTATTAATCCCATTTATTATAGATTCTAAGGGAGATAGAATTTATGGGATTTTACCTAGACCAATACCAATCCAATATCCAACAAATTAACCATGTTTGATCCCATTTATGGGAAAAGTTCAAGATCGTTGAGATCACACCCAAACCATGTTCACGGAACATCCCTATGAAAGCCCCACCATCACGCACCTTACTATTAGGGAGCATGATGGTGTATTTAAGGGATATTTATCAAGACCCTATAAATATTATTATGTATATTATTTTTTATAGATTAATGAATATATTTCATCCTATTATTGTTACTTTGTAAATGATTTTTATTTTGATAAAGCACCGAATATATTTTTTGGTTAATATTAAAATAAAGTTAATAAATTTATGAATTAATGGATTTTTTTAAATAAATAATATTTTAATTTAATACTATTATTAAATAATATTTATCAAATATAAATGATCATATAATTTTTATTATGTAAAATATGATTTTTATTAGGGTTCCAAAACTGTTATTATCAAAAACCTATAATTTTCAATAAATGTCGGCTGTTATTTTAAAAGTAAAAATTCACATATTTAGAAAATTATTTATATAAAATCAATATTAATTTTGGAATCATAATGTTGAAATTATCCAATGGTGAATTTTTCATAATTTTCTAAAACAGTCAAATTTTCGAGTAAAAATTAAATACCATATAAATATACTCTATGTTTTATGACATCATAACGAAAAAAATGTGATTTAATGAATAATATAAATAGTATCCTTGACCAAATATATTTTTTTCTTTTAAAATAATTTTTTTAAGTTTATTTGATTTATTTTGTAAAGCCATTATGAATCCTCTAAGACATTTAATATATTTTAAAATTGTAAAATCATTTCTTTAAGAGTGAGACTCACTTTCACATCACAAATGGTAATATTTTAATAATTTTGGACCTTGTAATTATAATATAATTTAAAACAATCCCTTTTTCAAAAACCATGGGAAAAAATGGGAGGTTTTGTGGTTTTTTATATTTTATTATGTAGATTCCAAAACCTAAATAATAAAGAAATATCCATCCTTTCCTATATAAACCCTCCCAAGATTCCATTTATCTTCACTAAAACTACTTTTATCATGTAAAAACTCTACCCTTCACTCATTAGAGTCCTCCAAAGGTTTACCTAATATTTCAAGAAGCCTCTCCCAAGCCTTTGGAGTCACACACCCAAGTGAGGGATCTTCTACTCTCCTCTTTTATCAAGCACTCCTTTTATGTTATGTCTCTTAACTTCCATTTTCTTATGTTGTGATATGTTCTTAAATATCCCCCTTACTTTAAATTTGATCAATAAATGATGATATCCCCTTTAAATTTCATTTATCCATCCTATGAACCTTTATGTACACCCATTATCATAATGAAATTTCATAAGGGATCCTTACCTTCTCTTCTTTATTCAAGATTATTTATAAACTTATGCATTATTTTTTCATTTACTAATTTTGGAAAATTTATTTCAATGTCTCTCTTACTTACCATTTTATATCAAAATTATGAGATACCCCTTTCACTCTCATCAACCATTTTTATGAATTTTTATTTAACGTCATTATGCTGCCAAAATTTCACCATGATTTTCCATGACAAAACAATTGTGTAGTGAATACCATGCATATTTTTCTATCAAGGTTATTCACATTTATGCACATATACTTGTTGATATGGTTAATTTCATGTATTTATTACACATTCCTTGATCATAGAATAAATTATTATGATGATTGAATCTAGTTTTTAGGATCTATGTGGCACACTTAAGCATTAGAATGAAATGATTATGATGGGTGTGCCTAGATAGCACTCCAATTCACTAGGAAATGTTTACTGTCATGATAATTCATGTTAGGATATGGGTGTACCTTACTCCTTTATGGTAATTTGTCCACCATGAGGTATTGGAGGATTTTTCCTTAACCAAAGTTTATGATTCAGTGTTTTAAGTTGTTGCCACATTTCCCATGTTATGATTATCATGCTATATAATGCATTATTATTCATGTTCATTTTATACTCCATTGATATTCCTATTGTATAACATGTATTATCTTCTTCATGTTATTAAATGTTTATTCCCTTACTAGGATTTACTGATCACCCCTTACATATGTTTTTCCCCATGATATTCCATGCAATTTTAAGTTTGTTGGAATATTATGATCATGTTGAGGAAGTGTTTACTAATGTTTTGTATCCCATGTCATAAGTTGTTAGGTAATGTACCTAATTCATAAATATTCTAGACTTATCAATATTTTCGGTTATATTAAGTTTACTTTTATGTAATAAACTATGTGACAATGTGTAATAAAGAGAAAGTTGTTATAGTTGGTATCATATTAAAAGATTATTTATTTTTGGGATTAGGATTACAAAGCTCTAGAGAATGACTTAGGGATTAGAATAAGTATAATAAAACATCCCTAAATTATTTTAAGTATATATTAAGTGTTTTATCAAAAAAATACATCCTTATCTGGATACTACAAGTGGATTTGGTTATGGAACATATATACCTAGGAGTAACAACTTCAAAAAGGTATCATGGACCTAACTCGAGGTAACCTGGTACATGAAAGCGGGCCTTAATGTGCACCTAGTTTGATACTCCCATGGTATATGATTTGGTAAATTCATAATCTCATTATGATCCATTATTAAGGGAACAAAAAAATCCCATAAGAATATATGTTAGGAATCAGATCATGGATAACATAGATTGAAGCCTATAAATTCATAAGTTAAGGAGAAAATGTAATTTATAAGTTATCCCTTTATTGTCATTAGATTCCCCTTTATGTGTTTAATAGTTTAACATAATCAACCCTAATTTTTCTTTTATTCTAACTAATGGTCAGAAATAATAAGAATCATGTTAACAACCGATGTGAAGAGAAATGTGATGGTTGTCCCAATGAGATTCCAATCCCGATTGGAGCAGGAATCATGAACTTCATGATGATAATCTATCAACTAACCCAAGTTATGAATAGAAACTTGGATCATGAGTAGCATAAAAACCCCCCTAATAGAGAAAAATTTTCAATCAAGAGCTTCATGTGACAAAGGCCTCTTACTTTCAATGGATCATTTGATCCCTCAATCATGGAATAATAGATCAAATCCATTGATAATATCTTCTCCATCCTTAAATGTTCCAAACAAGAGAAGGTTCTTCTGTTTGTTTATCATATGAATGGATAATCATATCAGTGGTGTACATTGATTAAGAATACAAATCCTGAGGAAGAGATCAATATAATGGAGTATAAGAAATTACATAAAATGTTTTTTTGATAAATATTTTCCTCATACTCTCCATCTTAAAATGAAAAGAGATTTACTTGTACTCGAGAAAAAATAGGATGAATATATTAGGTCATATAATGAAAACTTCACAAGACCTTCATGATATGCCTCTAGTTTTTTCATTACCCCCAAATGTAAGGTTAACTGCTTCTTTGGTGGGCTAAAACCTAGTCTATGAAAAGCCCTGGACATCTGTGACTTTGATAGCTACGAAGAAATTGAATGATGTTCCCTCAAAGTTGAAATGGATATCAGATAATCCCAAGGGTATTTTTGGGATAATAAGTGGAAAGTGTAGTTTAATTCTATCAATCCGATAGAGAAATATAATAGTGATAATAAATTTCAGCATCCCACTTTTCAAAGGTGCAGAAAGAAGCACCCTAGAAATTGCCAAAGGGGGAAAAATAAATTATTTAGGTGTGTGAAGGAAGTTCACCTAGGTAATAATTAATGACAAGAGAAACCCATGAATGTGATGGAGGAAAGGAATACTCCGGTAAACCCTCAGTTCATTGTCCATTGATTCAACTGTAAGAAACTAGGGAACCTTACAAATCAATTCCCTAAGACAAGGGTTTTTGAAGGGAATCAACAACCTCCAAGGCAGCAAGGGAAATCCTTTTTTTCATCACTACTACCAAGGTTAATTCTAACAATGAAGTGGTGATAGGTATACCAGCTATTCATTCAATAATAGTGAACATAGTTTTTTATTATGGTTCTAGGCATTTCTTCATATCGTGAAAGTTTACTATAACTATCCAAATATGACCATAAAGAATGGAAGTAGAGATTTCAGTGAAAATGGAAAATGGGGAAATCATTTCATCACAAGTATATAACTCCTCCCCTATCAAATTTTGTGGGATGAACTTTTTGGAGAACCTCATTATACTCCCTTTTTTAGAATTTGATGCAATTCTAGTAATGTATTAGCCTTCTCTATATAAAGCCAACATAAATTTAAATGATAAGGAAATAACTCTCTGTATGGAAAATCAACCCCTGATTATATATAAGTGAAAGGATGAATGAATCTTATTTAGCACCATAATCTTAATAATGGATATTAATTCCCTATGAGAAAGCGTATCTTGCACAAATTATTGAGTCTAAGTAAAGAACCTTCCTAGAAGACATGCATATTGTGAGGTAATATGATGATGTGTTTCCTGAGGAATTTTCTAATCTTCCTCCTAACTAAGAGGTTGAATTTTCAATAAAACTTATACTTGGGGTGTTTCCAATATCCAAGACTCCATATAGGATGGTTGTTTTGGAACTTGAGGATCTGAAGAAACAACTACAATAGAATCTGGTTAAAGGGTTCATACGCCCAAGTGTTTCACCATGGGGTGCACAAGTTCTCTTTGTCAAGAAGAAGGACAGGTCAATGTGCCTTTGCATCAATTATTGTGAGCTCAATAATATCAAGATAAAGAACAAGTATCCTCTACCTAGGACTGATGACTTGTTCGATTAGCTACATGGAGCACAATAATTCTCCAAGGTGGATCTTTGGTTAGGATATTATCAAGTAATAGTGGAGAAGGAAGATATCCCCAAGATTGATTTTTGTACAAGGTACGAGCACTATGAGTTTATAGTGATGTCATTCAGACTCACTAATTCTCTATAAATCATTATGGACCATATGAATAGTGTATTTAGAGATTACCTTGACAAATTTGTGGTAATATTTATAGATGATATTCTAATATACTCCAAAACCAAGGAGGACCATGAAGAGAATCTGAGTATTGTGTTAAAGACCTTATGAAAGGAGAAGCTATATACAAAGTACAGAAAGTGTGAGTTCTGGTTGAAGTAAGTCTCTTTCTTGGGACACATCATCATAAGAAATGGGATATCTATGGACCCTTAAAATATAAAAGTAATTAAAGGATGGTCGAGGCCAACATCTGTGACAGATATCCATAGTTTCCTTAGGTTATCTAGGTATTCTCACCGATTTTTGAGAAATTTCTCATGATTATCGAACCCACTTACCAAGATAAATAGAAATGGAGTCAAGTGTTCTTGGAATGATGAATGTGAAGAAAGCTTCAAGGATCTAAAAAGGAGTCTTATCACTGCCCATGTGCTCAAACTACCTGAAAGTGGGAAACTTTTCGTAATTTTTAGTGATGCTTAAAACAAGGGATTAGGATGTGTGTTAATGAAAAATGAAAAAGTCATTGAATACGCATTAAGGTAGTTGAAAATTCATAAGAAAAACTATCCCACACATGATCTAGAGTTGGAAGTTATGATCTTTTCATTGAAAATATGGTGGAATTATCTCTATGGGGAGAAGTGTGAGATATATACTGATCACAAGAGCCTAAAATATATATTCACATAGAAATAGATTAATATGTGCCAGTGAAGATGGTTAGATCTCATCAATGATTATGACTGCTCAATTCACTGACATCCTAGTAAAGAAAATAATATGTGTGATTCTCTAAGTAGAAAGGACCCAGCAATTCTATCATTGATGAGAATTGAAAAGGATATGATCTTATTGGATTTGAAGAGGATATACATGGGAATCATAAATAAAGTAGGATCATTAATACTTTCACAAATGATTGTTCAACCATCTCTTTTGGAAAGTTTAAAGGATGCTCAAATAAATAATGTGGGAATTCAGAAGTGAGAGGAAACTATAAGGAAAATAAAATCCTCAAAGTTCAATGTTAATGAATAAGTAATTGTGATATTTTGGTCAAGACTATTTGTTCCATAAAATCATGAGTTAAAGAAGGAATTATTGGATGATTCACATAGTTCGACTTTCTCCATTTACCCAGGAAACACAAAGATGTATCAAGATCTCCGAGAGCACTATTAATGGGACAACATGAATAAGGAGATCATTGAATATACATCAAAGTGCTTGGTATGTCAACAAGTGAAGAATTAAAGGTAGAAATATAAGGGGGTGATACAACCATTACCCATACCAATATAGAAATGGTATGCAACCATTAGCCATACCAACATAGAAATAGAGAAACATCACTATTGACTTTGTCACCAGACTTCTGAAGACATCCAAAGGAAATAATGTTTTCTGGGTTTTTGTGGATCATCTTACAAATACTACACACTTCATTGTGATTCAAGAGTATTTCTCACTGGATTAGCCATCATGGATATATATCAAATAATTGTTAAGGATACATAGAGTACCACGATCGATTTTATATGATAAAGTTCCAAGATTCACCTTCATGTTCTAGAAAAATATTCAACATGCTCTAAACAATGAGTTGAACTTTAGTACATCTTATCAACATAAAACTGATGGTTAATCTGATCGAACTATCCAAACACTTGAAGGTATATCGAGAGAATTCTCAAATAAATTCAAAGGAGGATGGGATAAACTTCTTCCTCTAGTCAAGTTCTATTAAAACAATGGTTTCCACTCGAGCATCGAAATATATCCCTATGAATCCCTTTATGGGAAGAGGTACATAACACCTATATTTTGGGATTAATCTGAGGAACACAAACTAATAGGTCCTGAAATGGTTGAGGAAATAGTGTAGAAAGTTAAAACCATTTAGCAGCACATTAAAGCTGCTCAGAGTAGACAAAACTAGACAGAAGTGCTATGATGAAAATCATCGATAAGACCTATTGTTTGATTTTAGAGAGATCGTATTCCTCTACAAATCTCTATGGAAGAAAGTGATGAGATTTACGAAAAAGTGAAATCTTATTCCAAGGTACATCAACCCTTTTTGAGATCCTTGATCACATCAGAGTGGTGGCCTATCGACTAGCACTCCCACTTAACATATCTCAAGTACATGATGTATTCCATGTATACCTCTTGAGAAACTACATACTAGACCCCTCACATGTACTCAATCCATAGTTTGTACCATTGTAGAATGATCTTTCTTATGAAGAGTAGTCAGTGAAGATCTTAGATCATAGAGAAAAAGTTGTACAAAATAAGACAATGACACTCGTAAAAGTGTTGTGGAGAAACCACAAGTCTGAAGAAGCAACATGAGAACTAGAGGAGGTGATGAAGTATAGTTACCCACATCTATTTTAGTATAGGAAAAGAAAATTTCAAGGGTGAAATTTCTAAAGGGGGGGATATTGTAACGACCCAAACTATTATGAATAAAATTCCCCTTTTTTATTTAATTAAATGTATTATGGTTACAGAAAAAATTAACTTATTTTATTTTATTATATCCAGTTGGATTTAAATGATCATTAAGTATCATTACCATTAATAATATAGTTGATGAATAGTAATCACATGACTAGTATAAATATAGTGTTTTAACAAATCCATTTGACACAGACAAAGGAAGTGATGGCCTAACCCAGTATGATTGTACCCTATGAATCCCTTTTATTGGATTTTCTTAGGGAGATAGCAATTATAGTATTTTCCCTAGACCAATCCCAAGATGAGATCTAAAAAATTAAGCATCAGTGAAACCATTTATGGGAAAATTTCAAGCTCATAGAGATCATGTCCCAAACCATGTTCGTCAAATGGCCCTATAAAAGCTCTACCATCGCACATAATACTATTAGGGTGTATAATGGTGTATTAAATGGATATGCATAAAGACCCTAAAAATATGAGTATTTAAATTATTTTTTATAGATTAATGAATATATTTTCATACTATAATTGTTATTTTGTAAATGATTTTTTATTTTGATAAAGAATAAATTATATATTTGGTTAATATTGAAATTAAATTAATGAATTAATGGATTTTTTAAATAAATAATATTTTAATTTGATATTATTATTAAATACAATTTATCAAATATAAATTAGCATACAATTTTTATGATGTCAAATGTAATTTTTATTAGGGTTTGAAAACTGTTATTATAAACAACTATCATTTTAAATAAATGTTATTCATTATTTTAAAAGTGAAAATTCACATATTTATAAATTTATTTAGATAAAAATGAATATTATTTTGGAATCATAATTTCAAAATTATTCAATGGTGAATATTTTATAGTTTTTTGAGAGTCAAATTTTCAAGTAAAAATTAAATACCGTATAAATATAATTTGTCTTTTATAACATCATAATGACCAAAATGTGATGTAATAAGTAATATAAATGGGATTCATAGCCAAATATATGTTTTCCATTTAAAATTATGTGTTTTTAAGTTTATTTGATTTATTTTTTAAAGACGTTATGAATCCTCCAAGACTTTTAATATATTTTAATATTTTAAAATCATTTCTTTAATAGTGTGACTCACCTCCACATCACCAATGATAATATTTTAATAAGTTAGGAAATTTTACTTATAAAATAATGTAAACCAATCCCATTTTTTAGAAACCATTGGGAAATCCCATGGTTGGTTTTATGGTTTCGGATACTTTATTATGTAGAGTCCAAAACCAAAATAATAAATAAATCCCCCTAATTTACTATATAAACCCACCCAAGATTACATTTATCCTCACTCAAACTCCTTGAAAAATGTAAAAAATCTTCCCTACACTGCCTAGAGTAGTCCCATGGTTCCACAAATATTTCAAGAAGCCCCTCCAAATCTTTAGTAGTCACACACTCAAGTAAGGGATATTCCACTCTCCTCTTTTATCAAGCACCCTTTTTATGTTATATATTTTAATTTCCATTTTTCTATGTTGGGATATGTTATTACATATCCCCATTACTGTGTATTTGGTTTATAAATGATGATATCCTATTTCACACTCATTTATCCATCCTATGAACCTTTATGTACACCTGTTACATTGTTGAAATTTTATAAGGGATCCTCACCTTCTTTTCTTTATTCAAGATTATTTATAAACTTATGAATTATTTTTCCATTTAATAATTTTGGGAAATGTATTTACATGTCCCTATTACTTACCATTTTATTTCAAAATGATTATATACCCCTTTCACTCTCATATACCATTTTTATGAATTTTTATGTAATGTTGTTATGCTGCCAAAATTTCACCGCGGTTTTCCATGCCAAAACAATTATGTAGTGAATACCATACCCATTTTTATATCAAGTGTATTAAACTTTATGAAAATATACTTGTTTATATGGGGAATTTAATGTATTTATTCCACATTAATTTATCATGAAATAAATTATTATTTTGAATGAATTCATGTTGTATGATCTATGTGGCATGCTTAAGAATGAGAATGCAATGATTATGATGGGTGCGCCTAGATAGCACTCCAATGCATTGGGTAATATTTAGTATCATGATAAATCATGTTGGTAAATGGGTGTACCTGATATCTTTATGGTAATTTTTCCACTATGAGGTCTTTGTAGATTTATCCTTGACCTAAATTTATGATTCGGTGTTTTAAGTTATTGCCACATTTTCCAGGTTATAGTTATCTTGCTATATCATGCCTTATTATTCATGTTCCTTTTATGATCCATTAATATGCCTATTTTTTAACATTTACTATATTATTAATGTTATTCTATGTTTATTCCCTTGCTAGGCTTTATAGCTCACCCCTTTCTTATGTTTTTCCCTAGGATATCCCGTGAATTTTTAAGTTCATTGGAATATTATTATCATGTTAAGGAAGTGTTAAATAATGTCTTGTATCCCATGTTATAAGTTGTTATGTAATGTACCTAATTCCCTAATCCACTAGAATTTTCAATCTTTTGGGTTGTATTAAGTGTACTTTTATGGAATAAAACATGTAATAATGTGTAATAAATATCAGGGTTGTTATAATTTTCAAGAAACTAGTATTCATCCTCAATATATACTATGCCTAATTAACCACCCCTATAAAGGGAAATCCTTCACTTTTATATATAGTTCCTTTCTTTAAACTCTTAAAATAATGAAGATCGTCGACTTGTATCATATACATTCCTACCAGTTGGGATAATTCATTGAACATTAAAAATTCATTAATAAATTGTCTTATGGATTAAAACTAAATGAAACTATGTAAAAGTAATGTTGTAGTGCCAATTGAAGGAAACTAGGTAGTGATAGATGACAGTAACTATAAAACTAGGTTACATCATATAAAACCAAGCTATATTTGAAGTTACATGCACTTCATGATAATGATATCACATGCCTATCGTATAATAAATATATAGTACCACATGTTGTATTATAATACTATCATATTGTATCCTATGATATGCATCATATAAATATAATAGGATGAAATCCAGGACTTACCTTTTAATATATATCCATCAATATCCCACTTTCACTAAAATCATATAAATAATTTGTGTTGAACTTTACAAATTTTTGTGAATCCATACAAACTTTTTTGGATATAGTTTATCAAGATCACTTCATTTTGGAATAAAAACATTCTCCAAAACTTAATCCTTATATAAAATCCTAACTGTGTAACCTATGTACCTTATTAGAACTAAAAAAAATATGAATTACCTATTTCATATATGTAAGAAAAGTGAAGCCTCTATAAAATAATTAGTTATACTTAATCTACTAAGTGGTCTAGTAAAATATCTATAAAACATACTTATATCTCTATATGATCATTCCCAAAAAAAATTTATCATACACATCATATATATACCTATGTAATCCCTTCATCTATGAAATCAAGTGACTATTAGACGCACACAAAAATCAATCCAGTACAGTTCATCTCATCTTTTATTGATTTTCTGAAAATTGTTAACCAAGTCAATAAATAAATCACATGTCATTCATCTAGAATATGAGTGAATCACATGTCCCTAATCCAAGAAGTTTAACACGTCCTATGTTACTCAACTAAGCATGGACATGAATTTCATTAGTACAATTCAATCAAGGTCTATTTGTCTTTAATTTTAATATAAGTGGACAAATCCCAACTTTGTTATGCTCTAAAAAATTAAATGATTAACACCATATCCGACCACCCTTGATTAGCTAAGTCACAGCTACTTACATAAGAAATGTATCAAAGTATAAAGGTTATGATGTTAGGTTTCTCACCAACCTAGGGAAATAAGTATTGATAATAAATATACACCCCTAATTTTATCAATGAATGTTTCAAATTACATGATGTATACTTTGTTGTGTTAATCCAAGTAATAAGTCGCTACTTATTACCCCATGAATCCATTATTTATACCTGTTATTCATCCCTTTGCAAAAATTATAAGATTTTATTCATGTTAAAATTAAAAAATCATCCCAACCCAATATAATCTATGATTATCATTGAATAATAATTGTGATAAAAAAATTTTAAAAAGTTTTTTTGTATTTTTTGACAACTAACCTTTTTTGTATAATATTGTTTTTGTTATTCAGGAATTGGACTCAGTCTATCATAATGAGTTATATAAGAAAATTGATACTTTATGATTATCAAAACCCAAACATAAAGGGGTATAAATGTTTTTGGTTTTCTAGACATAGGTTTCTAGACTTAGTTTTTGAAGTTTATAAGAATGGAAGTCATAATGATACTGAAGAGGTTGGTTGAAGAAAGTGAAGATAGGAGTTATAAAGTTCTCAAAATTTCTAAACAAATCAGATGATAATTTTTTGATCAATAAGTTCTCACAAATGATGAAAATTATCATGATAAAATCTGATTCTTGCTCAAATTTACCCAAGAGAAGAAGGTAAGACGGTCCTTGTAGTTTAGCTTGGGTTATCGAATCCACAAAGACCTAAGAAGAAACCTATAGACACGTACATTCTATGGACTGTTTTTGGCTATGAAGTGGCCAACTTGGATTTATTTTGGATGGGTTTTAAAGATATCTAATAGATTTAAGTGAATTCAATTTAAAAGAATGAGTTGATCCTAGGTTATCGCTCGGGGTGGATTGGACGTATTTTCTTTTTAATGATTTCAATTTCTTAAATTTGAGATGGGTTCATTTAAGGAGATAAAACAACATCATCACTTACTGTTTTAATGTCTAAACCCTTTAATACTAATCACCTATACACTTGAAGGATCAAATTTTTGAGCACTTCAAGGTAAGGGTTCGTATTAGTACTTGAAGTGTGTGGCCTTAAATTCAACAAGGACGATGGAGTTTAAAAATCATCAAATAAAAATCCCAATTAAAGAAGTGATTATACATTAATTAGGTGATAAATAACATCCAATCCAGCCCCTTGCTACTCCCTTGGATCAAACCATAAGTGGGTTATCCCTCCATTGATCCCATGGTTTCAATGGAAGTGGAAAGTAGACTCATGAGGGAGGAAATGGAGAAGTAAAAAAAACAACAAAAATAAAATGATCACTCCACCGTTGTGTCAATAATTTCACAAGGGTTGGTGTGAATAAATTCACACCTTGATCCAAAGGTATCAAAGTGATATTAAGAAAAACAGAATAAGAGTATAAGAATAACTTTTATTAAGAAACTAAAGTGAATTGAACAACTTACATGTGAAAGACAAATTTGAGGCAACAAAAATGCAGCATAACATTACAATTGAACAAAGCATCCAACATCTTCAACTCCTTCACCACCACTGCCTTAAATAGGCATTTTTAGAGCCTTGGTTCGATCCTCAAACAGTAAAAATAATCTCAATTAATTTTGGTAGGCCATAGGTGGTGGAGAGCTTGTGGAATTTGAACTTTTCCACATTTGACTCGAGATGGCAGCCAGCTTTCCTTCACTGAACAAACGCGTCTGGAAGGCCTTCTAGACGGCTGAATCAGGGTGGTCCATAGATGACGAAAATGGAGATCCGTATGTCTTATAACCGCCTGTAAAATTTGGTCCCATTTGGAGTTGTGTATTCCGATATATGATCAACTTAGTGAGATGTTTTTCTGGAACGCAGAATCTGGACCAGAATTTTATCTCTAAATTGGTCCGCCTAAATGACCAACATGAAAGCCGAATTATCATTGGATAATGAAGAGTTATTTGCTCCTATTAATGTATTCTAGCATCCCAAAAAATTCGGGATTCATTGGGCATGTATGTTGGGCCCCACAGTCTCATCAGTGGGCTAGTATCCAATCTGCCTTCTCTAGAATTGCTTCCTTTCATCACAAAATATCCCCATCTTCTTCCATGAATTCTCCATTGATCCCTGAATGAAAAATGTTCACATTTAAGTGTAGATAAAGTTCCCAAAATATCAATTTAAAAAATTGATAATTACATTCCTTAGAATTAGATGACTCATTGGGCCTAAATTGGTGTATATTAGGCATGAAGTGCACAAATGATGAGAATGGATGTTTATAATGAAAATGCACTAACTCAGGCCCATAAGATCAAAAATGAACATTTAATACCATTAAAATGTAATTAAAATATATGCTTTCATTGGATAATCACACCCCCCAACTTGATATTTGCTAGTCCCGAGCAAATAATTCAATGATTTTATTTGAATTCCTTTCTTCAAACACATTATAACAAACAGTGCTCACAATGTAAACTGCACACAAATATATTTTTATAACCTATCAAGATAATTTAAAACAAGATGAATTTAAAAGAAGATCCCAATACCAAGACCATTCCTTTGATCAAATCCATAATCATACTTCATCCAACTCAATTAGGTGTAATGATGTGTTGTGTATCACAATAGATATGGGGGTTCATTTTCATTCAAGGGGGAAATCATGGAAGCGCTAGGTGGAATCCCATTTAATCCTAATATGAGTATTCTTCATTCTTTTTTTTATTTTTTTTACAATATTGCCATAGTAATTGAGATTTCAGTTAATCAAATTAACCCATGTAGCAAGACTTTGCCGATGACTCCCAGACTCAAAGGCCTTAGGGCACCAAGTGAAGCCCACATACTCAGGCATCGTCTCGAGTTAACTTAATCAAAAACAAAGTCATATTACCATAAATAGAGATATATTTAAAAACTCAGGGCTAGACAACTCTGGATTCACGATTCCAAAGTGCCGAAAGCCTCGCATTTTATCAATCCATTGCTCTACACGCAATTGTTTTTTGTTTTTTTTTTAATTTTTTTTATTTTTTTTTGAATACTCATATTATTCATAAAAATAAAACCAGCCTATGATATTTATTATGGGACCCCAAAAATTAAAATTATTACCCCACAGTCTAAAGGACGTGCATTGTGGCATTTTGATTTAATGGATGAAAATAAAAATGATGAAAATTTTCATTGGACAACCAAACTTCCGAAATCAATGCTTTTAAACTTAATCATGAATTAAATTAAGAGTCAAGGAAATAATAATTATTTGATATTTAGTTTTTATGTGAGAAAAGATGTTATTATATGAATGATAAAGGAATTTTACTTCTTTTTGTTATCATTGTTTTTTTAAACAAACATTTTGTTTCCACACCCCCCAACTTAGAATGAAATTGTCCCTAGTTTCATAAAAACAAAATTTAGAATGGGGTAAAGGAATAAAAAGGGGAGTTCAATAAGGAAATTTAAATATGATGATCATGGAATGAAGTCACCTGGTGGTTGAAGTTTGAAGTTCTTGCCGCTTGAGTTTATTCCTTTGATATCCATGTCGCTTGCAAAGTTCCCTAGTGGAAAAAGGAAAAACAAAACAAACAAAACAAACAAAAACAAATAATATATATATATATTTATATAATAAAGGAAGTAAAATATAAGAATATATATAAAAATTATAGAATAAGGAAGCACAAGAAGCCGCAGGTCAGTGGTAAGTGCGCGCCCCTGTCTCCCTTCGGTCCCGGGTTCGAGTCCCCGCGGCTTCGCCGGTTGTGATGGGGTTTGCCCCACGGTCTATGGCGTGGACTTTTTTTTTATTATTATTATTATTTTATTTTTATTTTTATCTTAACCTATAAAATAATAAAAATAAAACAAAATAAACTGATGATACATTGTATTCTTTTTAAATTTTTGGGTAAGGTATTACTCAAGGATCACACCACGTGACACGGATGAATATGGTGCTCCTCTTTCGTACCCATCCAAACTCATAATAGAAGAACAGGTCAAAAGTCTGTTTTTTATTTTTAAATATAAAAATTATTAATTAATCTTATTTGAAAAATAAAGATGATTCAGAAAGATTAGAAACATAAAAACCACGGGTTGCCTCCCGTGTAGCGCTTTGTTTAACGTCGTTAGCTCGACATAGACCCCCCAACTTATCCAATACCAAATTTCAACATTTTAAGGACCACATGTTTCACCAATTCAACTAGGTTGAGATTGATTATATGTTTAGAATTTGTTTCATTAACAAACCTATGTTCTAAAATGAGTTGGTAAATCCCTGGAATATCAGAAATGGTGGATCTAGTTGCTTCTCTAGTCTTGCCTAATACATCAAGGGTCATTCCAATTTTATTTATATCAAGAGAAGAAATAATAAAAACATGATGGTTTTGGATATCCTCAATGAATGAAAACTTGTGGAAGGATGGAAAGGACACATGTTCAAGTTCAGGCAGACTAACACTTTCAGACATAGGTTGGGAATTTGGATCAATCTCAATTTTATTTTCAAAATTTATCAATAGAATTGGTTCCTTTGGAATAGAAGATTCAACCATAAAATTGGAAATATCAGTGATGGGAATGGTTATAGACTCAAAGTTTGTGATTTCTCTTAATGATTTAGTGATTGGTGTTTTTGAAAAATCTTTAACGGTGTTATACTTGGGAGACTCAATCCATGACATCAAATTATCCTCTTTTGAATCCAAAAATTCAATTTCCTCTTGATTTAAATACCCTTTAAAAATTCCTTGATCCTCTTCATCTTCCCCAAATCCAAAGGTTTTCTCTTCAGTAAATTCATGGGAGGTTTGTGGGAAACTAGACACTTCACATATGGTTATGGAAGGGATAGTTTGTGTAGGGATGGGTTCCTCACAATTTTTAATGCTTTGTAGTTCTAACCTCAATGATGAAACCTCAAAATTCATTATATCCATTTTTTGACATATTTTTTCAAGTAATGGTTGTGGATCAGGATGGATAAGTGGTTGATCCAAATGGTCTATTCTAGGTGGATAATTATGTTGTTGGAATTCCATAGGAGGATGTTCAAATTGGCCTTGTTGGGATTGGAAATCATAATAGGTTGGGTTGTTTTGTGGAGAATAGGAGTAAAATAATTTTGGTTCATTAGGTTGTTGATGATCCCACATGTAGAAACTAGGATGATCATTGTACATCACACATGGGGTAGGGTGATCAAAGTAGGGATAGGTTTCCCGTGTTTGGATGTGTTCAAAATTGACTTCCATAGGAGTGAGGGGGTGAGAATAGAGAAGAGGGATGAAAAAAAGGATGATAGTTTCTAAGATAACTTACTTAGGTCCCAGGAAATGGAGCCAAAATTTGATTCTCGCTCAAATTTACCCAAGAGAAGAAGGTAAGACGGTCCTTGTAGTTTAGCTTGGGTTATCGAATCCACAGAGACCTAAGAAGAAACCTATAGACACGTACATTCTATGGAATGTTTTTGGCTATGAAGTGGCCAACTTGGATTGATTTTGGATGGGTTTTAAAGATATCTAATAGATTTAAGTGAATTCAATTTAAAAGAATGAGTTGATCCTAGGTTATCACTCGGGGTTGATTGGACGTATTTTCATTTTAATGATTTCAATTTCTTAAATTTGAGATGGGTTCATTTAAGGAGATAAAACAACATCATCACTTACTGTTTTAATTCATACACCCTTTAATACTAATCACCTATACACTTGAAGGATCAAAGTTTTGAGCACTTCAAGGTAAGGGTTTGTTTTAGTACTTGAAGTGTGTGGCCTTAAATTCAACAAGGACGATGGAGTTTAAAATCATCAAATAAAAATCCCAATTAAAGAAGTGATTATACATTAATTAGTGATAAATAAAATCCAATACATCCCCTTGATACTCCCTTGGATAAACCCATAAGTGGTTTATCCCTCCATTGATTCCATGGTTTCAATGGAAGTGGAAAGTAGACTCATGAGGGAGGAAATGGAGAAGTAAAGAAAACAACAAAAATAAAATGATCACTCCACTGTTGTGTGAATAATTTCACAAGGGTTGGTGTGAATAAATTCACACCTTGATCCAACGATATCAAAGTGATATTAAGAACAACAGAATAAGAGTATAAGAAGAACTTTTATTAAGAAACTAAAGTGAATTGAACAACTTACATGTGAAAGACAAATTTGAGGCAACAAAAATGCAGCATAACATTACAATTGAACAAAGCATCCAACATCTTCAACTCCTTCACCACCACTGCCTTAAATAGGCATTTTGGGAGCCTTAAGTCGAGGCTCCAACAGTACAAATAATCTCAATTAATTTTGGTAGGCCATAGGTGGTGGAAAGCTTGTGGAATTTGAACTTTTCCACATTTGACCCGAGGTGGCAGCCAGCTTTCCTTCACCGAACAGACGCATCTGGAAGACCTTCTAGAAGGCCTAATCATGGTGGGCCATAAAAGAAGAAAATGGATCTACGGTTGTCTTCTAACCTCCTGAAAACTTTGGGCCCATTTGGAGTTGTGGATTCAGATATATGATCAACTTAGTGGGCTGTTTTTTTGGGCCGCAGAATCTGGACCAGAATTTTATCTCTAACTTGGTCCGCCTAAATGACCAACATTAAGGCCGAATTAGCATTGGATAATGAAGAGTTATTTGTTACTATGAATATATTATAGAATAAAAAAATAGTTTGGATTCATTGGGCCAGTATTTTGGGCCCCACAGTCTCATCAGTGGGCTAGTGTCCAATCTGGCTTCTCTAGAATTGCTTCCTTTCATCACAAAATATCCCCATCTTCTTCCATGAATTCTCCATTGATCCCTGAATGAAAAATGTTCACATTTAAGTGTAGATAAAGTTCCAAAAATATCAATTTAAAAAAATTGATAATTACATTCCTTAGAATTAGATGACTCATTGGGCCTAAATTGGTGTATATTAGGCATGAAGTGCACAAATGATGAGAATGGATGTTTATAATGAAAATGCACTAAATCAGGCCCATAAGATCAAAAATGAACATTTAATACCATTAAAATGTAATTAAAATATATTTTTTTATTGGATAATCAAAATCCTTTAAATAAATAGAGGAATTTTAAATATTGCGTCGATTCCAAAATCTAAGAAAAATTATCCATTATATCCAGAATTATAAGACCTAGATGTTTTCAGAAGATAGAATGTGTAAAGATGATTAAGTTTGAAGAATATCAATGTTTCTTATTGGATTCATCATTAAATACTTTCCATCATTATTAGGATTCAATAAAACTGACTCTGATAAGGAAAGTAAGTTAATTGTAATGATCTGAGAAAGAAACATATCATAATGAGATGAGGAGGAAATAGACCGTAATGAGCTGAGAAATAAATAGATCATAATGATTTGAGAAGAAAATATATTTTAATGAGATGAGAAGGAAACAAATCAAAATTATATGATAATTAAATATATCATAATGATCTAAGAAGAAAATGTATCATAATAATCTAAGAATGAAATAGGTTGTAATGAGCTTAGATGGAAACATATCTTAATGGGATAAGAATGAAATAGATCATAATCGGCTGAGAAGAAAACAGATCATAATGAGATAAGGAAATATATATTAATGATATGAGAAGGAAACATATCATAATGAGTTGATAAGGAAATATACTGTAATGAGCTAAGAAAGAAACAGATCATAATGAGCTGAGAAAGAAACAGATCATAATGAGCTGAGAAAGAAATAGATCGTAAGAAGATGAGAAAGATATGAAGAGTTTAAGAGGTCAAACATGAAATTCAATTTTGTATAAATCTCATATAAATCTGAGAAGAATTTAAGAAGTCCAAATTGAATTTTAAATGTGATATATTTTTAGAGTTTTTGAAATTCGAGGAAGCGATGAAAGCTTTAAACTTTCCCACTTCAATTTTTCTAAGTCACCTATAAATAGTTTCTCAAATCATTTGTTCATTTTGTAACTTTTACATAAGGGGAAAATGAAGAGAGATGAATAAATAGAGTGAAAGTTATTTTCAGATAGAGATTTTATAAGGAGGATCAGACAGCTAAATTTTTTTACGAGATTAAGAAAGATCATATTGAGGTGATTGTATTGAGTTGATCAGACTGAGAAAGATCATACTAATTTATGAGAAGAGTTTGAGAAGTAGAGTTTGAGAAAGGGAGAATCATATTGATTTTATTGGAATGCGTTCATCAGACCCAGCCTTATTGGATTGATAAAATAATATCCAGCCAAATAAGACTGAGGATTAGGACTGAGAAATTGTAGAGTAGTTTCAATAAAGTATTTATTATTTTGTTTGGATCAATTGTTTTATAAGAAAACATTGTAAAGTGACAGGAGTTGGTATAATATTTCCTATCAAGAGAAAGAAGGTTTCTAATGGGAGATAACACAAGTTGTATTCACTTATTTATAATAGTGAATTTCTATAGACCCATGGGAGTGGATATGGAAAGGATGTAGGTTCTCACACTGAGGCTGAACCCTGTAAATCTTGAATGCTTTAATTTCTTTCCTACTATTTCATGCATGAGTATTTATAAAAATATAATAATTAAATATCTTAATAGGTTTCATGGGTTAGGTTTTAAAAAGTATTGAAACTTATAAAAGTGAAAAACTAATTAAACCCCCCACCCCCTCTCAGTTGTTATTCCATCCTTTGAAAATCAATTGGTATCAGATCCATGTTACCTTATAGAATCCTTATAATGTAAAATATTAATTCTATCAACAGTATATGAATTTCTAAATTTGATGGAAAATTTTTTTATGGATGGAAAAATAGGATGATTCCTTATCTCCTATCTCTTGACCTGGAAGTTGTTGATGCTTCTACCATTGGTTTTCCACCTATTGAGAAATATTCTCCTATGAAGTTTACTGATAAGAGAAATATATAAGTTTATAGAAAGGATCAAAATGAAATCCTTATGTCCTTATTAGAAAATATTTATTAGAAGGTGATGGGTCAAAATAATTCAAAAACTATGTGGGACAATATGGAGATTATTTTTGAATGGAATACTAAAGTGAAGGAAGAAAAGCTACAAATCTATCATAGTAAGTATGAAGACATCAGAATGGGAGATGAAGAAAATATTGGTGAAATCTTCACTAGAGTAAATGAAATTTTTTACAATATCCTAGGATTTGAAGATGTCTTAGAAGATTCTACAACTGTGAAGAAACTTATAAGAAACTTTCCAAATAGGTTTGATTCTAAAATTTCTTCTTTAGAAGATAAGAAAGATTTATCTCATGAAAAATTTCACAAATTTATTTTTTTCTTATGAAATGAGAAAATATTTGATGTTTAAAAAGAAGATTAAAGATGAAATGTCTTTTGATGTTATGAGAAAGTTGAGAATTCAAGATGTTGAATATGTTGATTCTTGTGACTCTGGAGGTAAAGAGGATGATGAGTTGAATGATAAAATCATGTCTATTATATCCAAGAACTATCTAAGAGGAATAGGAAATTATATAAGTTAACTTCCTCTCAAATTTTTTGAGTGTGGTGAAATTGGATAATTTTTTATGAATTTCCCCAAGAAGAAAGTTGGATAATATCGATATGAGTCTGCTAAAAACCCTTTATAGAAAAATTGGGAAAAAATTATAAAGAAGAAATTTTTTCTGAAAAATAAAAAAAGAAGTTTATTGGGAACAAGAGAATTATTTTGAGTAAGAAAGATAAACTGGACTCAATTGAAAACAATTCTTCAGAAGATAAATGTTCAAAAAAAATCAGATCCTTCATTGAAAAAGTTGATAAAATTGAATACTCCTCAAATAGAGAAGAAGGAGGAGGTTAAGAATCTTATAGAGAGTATCATCTTAGAACAAAACTTCTTGCATGTATTGAGAAAAAAATATTTCAATAAATAAATTAGAGTAATAAATAATGATTGTGAAGAATTTTTTGAATGAATAAAATATTTCATCAAGCAGGAGGATAATTGCATTCAATAGATCTTAACTTACAAACTTATAATTCTCGAATATGGAAAGATGGTTGAATATCTCAGTAAGAATATGGAAGTTAAGAAATAATAAGTTAAAAAGTTTCAATAAAAACTTATTGAGTCCAAAAATACATAAGAAATATGAATGAAAACTTCAACAAATCCTTGGAAGTAAAAGCTGAGACTTCTAAAGTTACTGAGAATAATCAAATCAAGAACTAGGTGAAATCCTCACCCACCAAAAATAAAGTTTCATCTTGTTTTTATAATATTTCAAGTTCCAAAAAAAATATTTGTAAATATCAGGTGGAAAAGGATGGGAGAAACCTATCGCATCTACAAAATTTGAAAACCCACCTAGGAGGAAAGATGGTCCATGCCCATAGTATGTTAAAACTGAAAGAAGGTACCAACCTCAATAAAGTTTCTATAGAGAAAGATATTTTATAAAATAAAATCAAGATTTTACGGATATTTCTGGTGTTGTAGAATCTATGGGTAGGGATCTTATAATTGTTGGCACAAATTATCTCTACCTGGAAGAATATTTGAGCAAAGTGGAATAAATAGTGGAAGTATAATTAGTAACTGTTTTAACTTATAGAAAGTTAAAAAAGTTAATTCTCAAGATGTTATAAACTTTCCAAGAAGAAAGAAATTTGAATTTCTAGAATAAGTTTATGGAATATGTGATAATTTTGGTCTTTATTCCAAAAAATGTATGACACTCTTTCCAGAACAAATTTCTTACAATAATAAAGAAAACTAAATTGCAAAGAAGAAATTTGAAGAAAGATATTTTTTTGTTGAGACAACTTTAAAAGAAATTAAAAGGAACAACCCATGGATACTTGATAGTGGTTGTTCTTAACATATGAAAGGTTATATAAAAATCATGAAACATATTGAAATTCATGATGGAGGAGAAGTTACTTTTGGTAATTATAGTGCTATAAAAATCAGAGGAATCATAATGGTTGAGATCGAAGTATAAAAGTTGATATATAAGGAAGTTTTACTTTTTGATGGGCTAAAACATAACTTACTTAGCGTAAGTCATCTTTTTTATGATATAAAATAATTAACCTTCACAAAATTTTCCAGTGTTATCAAAAGTGAGAAATATATAAAAGTGATTACAAAATGAGAAAGAACCAGTGGGAATATTTTCCAAATAAAAGAATTTAACAACTCCTATTACTTAAGTGTTGAAGATGAAAACAAATTGTGGAACTTAAGACTTGATTATCTTGTACAGAAAAACATGAACAAACTTTCTAAAGTTGATGCTGTCAAAAACTTTCCAAAATTAAAAATAGGAGAAGAATATGTTTGTATTACTTTTTAGAAAGGGAATGTGACTAACAAAAGTCATAAGAGAGTTGAGATTCAGTATACTAGACCTCTTGAACTTATCCATTTCAATTTATGTGGGCCTATGATACATCAATAAAAAGGATATTTGTACTTTGACACTTTTATTGATGATTTCACTCAGATTAAAAACATTTTGTTTATGCAACATAAGTCTAAGGCCATGGAAATGTTCAAGTTTTTTAGAAAAGAAGTTGAGAAATAAATGGTGGTTTATATAAAGAATTTGAGAATAGATAATGGTACCTAGTTCACAAATAATACTTTTGAAACTTATCTAAGAAATCATGGTATCAATAATCAGTATAGTTCTCTATATACTCCACAACAAAATGGATTAGCAAAAATAAATTTAGAGGTTTAGTTGAAATGAGAAGAATCATGTTGTCAGAATATAAACTTTAAAAGTTTTATTAGAGATAAGCTATTAGTACTGTTATACATGTTCAAAATAGATGATTGATAAGACTGGAAACCATCATGACTTCTTATGAAATGTGGTATAACAAATTACCTTCATTGAAGTACTTAAAAGTTTTTGGAAGTCTTTTTTTTATTAAAATCAAAAATACAAATCTGGGAAAGTTTGATTAGAAAGATGAGGAATTAATTTTAATGGGTTATTCACTAAATGTAAGAAGTTATAAATTTTGGAAAAAAATTTACAAAGGTTGGTGGACTCATATGATGTGAAATTAATTGAAAATAAAAATTCCTTAACAATATTTGTTGAGAATTTTCAGGAGGATAAATTGAAGATTTTCCAAAAATAGTGAAAGTAATTAAAAAAATCCTTATCAAGATTCAGATGAATCATGTGATGAGGAAAGTGATGCTGGGAGATAAAATTTAAAATTTCCAACCTTAAAAAACATGTTGAGTCTAAAAACATTATTGTAATTCTGAAGGCTCTAGTTGAGACAACAAGAAATTTGAGATTAGAAAATCAGACATCACTTATCTTAAAAGTTAAAGAATAATCAGTTTCAAAATATATTAATCACAAAGCATGGGTGGATAATATGAATGAATAGTTGAATTAGGTTGAGAATAATTAATCATGGGAACTTGTTTCATGACCAACAAATAAAAATGTTATCAGAACCAAGTGGGTTTACAGATTAAAGTTAAATGAACATGGAAAAGTTTGAAGAAATAAATCCAAGCATGTTTTTAAAGGATATTCATAGATGGAAGGTGTTTATTTTGAAGAAACTTTTTCCATAGTTGAAATATTAAAAAACTATTATAATTTTTATTTTAGTGGATGTACATCGGAATTGCAGAGTTTATCATATGGTTGTAAAGTCATCTTTCTTAAATTATGATATTGAAGAAGAAGTTTACATTGAACAACCTTATGGTTTTCAACTTGATAATAATGAAAAAAAGGTCTATAGATTGAATATATCCTTTTATGGGTTGAAACAAGGCCCATATTTCTAGTATTATAAACTTAAAAATTGTATGAGAATGTTGAACTTTTCTAAAGGAAAATTTTATAGCAACTTATATATGAAATATGTTGACTTTGGAACTCTAATTTTAATTTTTTATGTGGATGATATAATTTTTTCTAAGTATAGATAAGATCTTTTTAAAAAAATTATAAATAAATAAAAAATAATTTTGAAATTTCAATGTTGGGAGAATTATATTTCTTCCTGGGATTACAAGTTCAACAAAAAGAAAAATACATTTTCTTATCTCAAGAAAAGTATGCCAGAAATTTGTTAAAGAAGTTTGGCATAGAGAATCCAAAGAAGTCACTAATCCTATATCTTTGAGCACAAAGTTGAGAAAATATGAGCGCACAAAAAGTGTGAATCAAAAATATTTTTTGAAGATGATTGGAAGTCTACTTACAGCCTCAAGACCTCATATTTTTTATTCTATGACTCTGTGTTCTAGGTATCAAAGTAATTCAAAATATTCACATGTGTTGTCAAAAAAAATAATTTTTAGCTATGTCAAAGGAACAAATTCACATGGGTTTTTATACAAAAGAAATAGTGATATGATGTTTCATGGTTTTACTAATGTTGATTGGGATAGAGATTGTAATGATATTAAATAAACCTCATTAGGAACATTTTTATTAGGTGAATGTTATGTGAGTTGGCATAGTAAGAAACAAAGTTCAATAACTTTGAGCATAGCTAAATATGAATAAGTTTCATCCACTTAGGCTTATACTCAAATTTTATGGATGACAGTTCAACTATAATATTTTAAAGTAAAAGTTTTTAAATCGTTGAAGATACTTTGTGATAATTAGAGTGAAATTGATCTTTCTAAAAAACATATCCAACATTGAAGATAAAAACACATTGATATAAAGTTTAATGTTATAAAATAGAAATTTTTTATTGGAGATGTTATTCTGAAATACATCTCAACAAATTATCAAATTGATTATATTTTTACATAATCTATACTAAAAGAAAGATTTGTGGAATTGAGGCTGAAACTTCATGTGCAGCCTCCTCCCATGAATTCCCAAACCTTATAAGTAAGTACCCTCGCCGTGCTTTGGATTATGTTTCCAAAAAGGGTGAGAAAGTAAAAAATTCTTACTTTGTAAGAAGTTTTTACTAATCTTTCTTTTATGAATATGAAGTTTTTGTTATCATAAAATGGGGTGGAGAAAAATAAAATTGATAGGAAAAGATAAAAGTGAGGATGAATTTATCTTTATGTGGCTATAAAATTTTCTTTCCACTGAGGGATAGAATTCCTTCAAAAATGTTACTTTATCTAGTAGTGTGGTGTCAGGAAACTCTCTTTTGAGAAAGTCTATGTTTTGATAAAATTAAAAAAAATTGATTTGTGAAAATTTTATGAGTGTTTAAAATGTTGTTAATGAGGGTTTTCAAAAAATCCAAAAGGGTGGATTGAAGTTGTAAAAAAATTATATTTGTTGAAAACTAGCCTTTTAATATAAGACTGTTTTTGTTATTCAGGAATCAAACTCAATCCATTGTAATGAGGTCTGTAAGAAATTTAATGGTTTCTAATTTTTCAAACCCAAATATAAATGGGGATAAAAGTTCTTTGTTTTTCATACATAGGTTTCCAGACTCATGTTTTGAAGTTTCTAATAATGGAATTTGGAATGATGTTGAAGTGGTTTTTTGAAGAAAGTGAAGTCATGAGTTAGAAATTTCACAAACTTTCTAAAAAAATCAGATGATGCTTTATTGATCAAGAAGTTATCACAAATCATGAAAAATGTCATGATAAAATCCTTTTAATAAATATAGGGATCATAAATATTTCATTGATTCTAGAAGTTAAGGAAAAGTCTCCATCATATCCAAAAGTACCAGACCCAGAAGTTATCATAAGTTAGAATGTTTAAAGATGATGATTTTTGAAGAATATAGAAGTTTATTATTGGAGTCATTGTTAACTACTTTCCATCATTATGAGGATTCAATCATAATGACTTTGATAATGAAAGTAAGTTCCTCATAATGAACTGGGAAGGAAATATATCGTAATGAGATGAGATGGTAATGATATGAGAAGGAAATAGATCGTAGTGATCTAATAAGGAAATAGATCATAATGAGATAAGAACAAAATAAATATTAATAAGCTAAGAAGGAAAAATATCATAATGAGTTGAGAAGGAAATAGATTTTAGTGAGATGATAAAGAAGAAGATCATAATGATCTAAGAAGGAAACATATCATAATGAGATGAGAAGGAAACATGTCATAATGAGCTAAGAAGAAAATATATCATAATGATATTAGAAGGAAACAAATAATAATGAGATAAGAAGGAAATAGATCATAATGACCTGAGAATGAAACAGGTCATAATGAGCTATGAAGAAAATAGATCGTAATGAGCTGAGAAGGAAACAGATTGTAATGAGCTAAGAAAGAAACAAATTTTAATGGGTTGAAAAAGAAACAGATCATAATGATCTTAGAAAGAAACAGTTCATAATGAGATGAGAAATATAAGACAAGTTAAAGAGTTCAAACTTGAAATTAAATTTTTTATAAATCTTAGAGAAATATGCGAAGGATTTAAGAATTCAAAATTTAAGTTTAAATATGAGATATTTTCTGAGTTTTTTAAATTTGAGGAAGCTGGAAAAGTTTTAAAGTTTCCCACTTTTTTTCTAATTCACCTATAAATAGTTTCTGAAATCATTCATTAATTATGTAGCTTTTACATAAGCAAAAAAGGTGGAGCACTAAATAAATAGAGTGAAAGTTGTTTTTAGATAGAGATCTCGTGAGGAGGATCAGACAGCTGAAATTTTGTTTACTAGATTAAGAAAGATCATATTAAGAAGATTGTATTGAGTTGATCAGACTGAGAAATATCATACTAAGTTTGTGATAAAAATTTGATAAGTGGAGTTTGAGAAAGGTATAATCATATTTATTTGATCGGGCTAAGTTCATCAGACCTAGCCTCATCAGATTGAGAAAATCAGATCCATCCAAATTGGACTGAGGATTCGGACTGAGAAATTGTGGAGCAGTTTCAATAAAGTCTTTATTATTTTTTTTGGATCAATTTTTTTATAATAAAACATTGTAAACTTATGGGAGTTGGTATAATATTTCCAATTAGGGTATATGAGGTTTCTTACAGGAGTTGGCACAAGTTGTATTCATTTCTCCATAATAGTGAATTTCTATAGATCTATGGGAGTGGCTATGGAAAGGATGTAGGTTATCACACTAAGGATAAACCTTATAAATCTTGTGTGATTTACTTTCCTTCAAAAAAATTCATGCATGAGTATTTATATAAAATATTATAAGGAAATATATCTTAACAGGTTGCAGGGGTTAAGTTTTAAAAAGTATTGAAACTTATAAAAGTGAACAACCAATTCAACCCCCCCCCCCCCCCCTCTAAGTTGTTATTCGGTCCTTTCGAGCTTCAATCATCGATTAGGGATTACTCAATGTCATACTTTGAGGGTAGATTATTACTCTATTATTAATGTAAAATCACATAACATGTGAATGGATGAAAAATGGATATTTCCTTTATTATAAAATCATGATACATTTTATATTCCTAACCGATTTAATAATATTTAACAAAGACAAACGTAAGAACATATTTATCATATAATAAATGATAAACTACTAGTTCATCCTTGTTTTTTATACATTTTTAATATTTTTGTTAACTCATTACATCTATATAGAATTCCCACCACATCTATTTTTGACCATCTGATAAAACTCGCCCATTAAACTCTTTAATTATTATTATCTATGAAGTAATATATTTTTAATAATGTTGAGACTTAGGAATCATATTCATAATGTTCAAATCTTTTAACATATTCAAATTGCTTAACTTCACAACATAAAATGTTACGATGTTAACTTCCATTGTCTACTTAGAATTTTTTATAATATTATCATCAACATCATGATTGGAACCTATTCCATCAAACTTTTATTTAAAATTAATCTAACTATTTACATTATTACAAAATCGCATATCCTAAACTTATTTAGGATAATGTAACATTAATTTTAATATAGTAACTAAATGTGACTCTTTACATTTCTATTTATCTACATACACCAAACCTTTTTAGGATATCAAGTGAAATTAACTTTTAAATTTTATGGGAATAATCCTTTATAAAGTAGTAATATTCACTTTCTCATGGTAAATAAATAAAAATCTTTACATTTTTTTCCTTTACCATAATATATATCCTAAAATATTTAGTATATTATGTGAAGAATAAATTTAAATTTAGGTTAGTGTAATATTATATTTGTTAACTTATGGCTTATTAAGTCTAAACATCCTCTCACTATCCTCTCAACACTATATTCTCTTTGAAATATCATGTTATACAACACAAATTCTTTTGTGTTATAAAATAACTCTTATTCCCTTTTAGTGGGAATATTTAACAAACAAACTATTGTTTCGATATTATTTATGGTAATCTATGTGTTTGGAACATTTTATTAAAAATAATATTATTTTAAAATATTCCTTTGATTAATGGTAGAAAAAATATCTAGATAAATACATTATCCTAGATAAAACACTTTTATCCTTATCTTCTTCTAAAAACATGTTATAGAATCTGATGAATCATAAATCATATGTATTCAATTAATCATCATATAATATTCATAACAATTTCTTTGTTTTATAATAATACCTCTTATCATATAAGATAATTGAGATAAAGATATAAATACTTACCTAGATTCATCAAAGATTGTATTATTAATTTACATTTACATCCTTGGTATAGTAACTCTTTGCATCATGACCGGAATGTAAAAAACAATATTTATCAATTCTTCCATTGATTTTTAACTCTAGTATATTTTCAACACTTGTAAAATAAAAATTAGGTAACAGATACCCTTAAAAACTAGAATTGATTTCTATAACACTAATATTTGATATTAACATTCCTTGTTGTTTCATAAAATCATTCAAGTATTCTATATAATCCCATCATATAGAATTATTACACTTTATTATTATTGAAAAATCTCGGTTTTAATGATCTTGGGAAGCTACTTGAAGAAACATTATAGTACCTTCTAGTAAAATTTTCTTCTTTCAATTTGAAATTTTACCCAATTGTACTAAACATTACAATGCCATAACCCAAACATCATATGTCCAGTTCATCGATTCTCAACACTTTGAGAATTATTGAGTAAAAGTTTCTTAAACTCATCAACATTATTAGGATATTTTTAATAAATAAAACATGATAATTTCATTAAACTGAACAATCCTTAAAGAAACCTTTAGTCTCACATAGGTATATTGAATCTCATTGAGTATAGGAATACAGACTAAAATTCCTTAGGTCATTTTTCATCAAATTTATTTCAAACTTTAAGAGATTCATTATATGATCCTTGTAAGCATATTATATTAACCTTTTGAGTAATTTCAATCGTTTAGAAACTCATGAGTGTGTTTCTATAATGTATAGAATTTATTTTAATTAAGGACTTTTCTTAAGTTAATAGTCTCAGGAATTTTTTACATTAAACTTCTTTTTATCAAGGGTTAATCACCAAGTTAAGTTTGATGATAATGTATTTTATATACAGTAAAATCATTTATCAAATGAGTATCAAGTTTTCCATTTTTCACCAAATCCTTTTAATGAAATTAATCCCACTAAAAATTATTATTTCATACATTATAAATTTTTATTACATCAATATCTATATTTTATCATGAATTTCACTGGTTTGATCGTGTAAATAATCCATGACTATATCTAATAGAAAATAAATTTTTCAATTATATTAGATATGATTATTGGATAGAAAATTGGATAAACTTATTTGTTGATATCTATTATATAGATTTACTCGACTCTATTCCTCTGGTATCTTAACCATTAGGATTTTCTAGCTAATTTAACCCAAAGAAAATACCAATAATATGCTAACATAAGACAATTCAGGGGAACAATTCTTTGGAAAACCTACCCAAGAATGATCTAGAGTCACCCATTTAATGATTTCCTAACATAAGATAATTCATGGGCACCCAAATTTATTAGAGCCTACCCAGTTAAATGATCGAGGCCTTGAAAAGCTCCACTTTGGAAGGAATCACACACTAAATATTTTAAAGGGGTTTTTTTAAAAGTCTTACCTGCTTAATATACATCATATGCCTATTATTTTCATAACTATTACATCATATGAAATATTTATCTTCTCAATTTTCATTACTTTGTGCATACATGATTCTAATGATTTAGTTTTTTGAATTCTTATTCCCTAAACCAAATTAATGTGTTCACACCACATTAATGTGTCACTCTTTACATAGCCCAAAAGTTTTTGTTACTCACACAAAAATATAATCCAATTATATTCATACATATCCAAATTAATCTCATGAAAAAGGAATATAAAATTTTTATATAAAGGTATAGAGTTATATGAGATTGACAATCTCCATATGAGTAAGCCTAGGGATATAGATAAAAAAAACCCATCACCTTTCTAAAACAAGGCATAAGACTCTCGGTCGGTGGGTAGTCCAACCCAAATTCCCTCTCCCTATGGATACTTAACTCGAGAAAGAATTCAATTCATGATATCTAAAACACCTAATATTCATAAACTATATTTAAAAACTATTCTCAAATTAATAACTTAATTAAAAAACTGAATTTGGGGTAGATGAAAAACTAAATCTTATGGAGTCACACCTAGCATGTAATGAAAGGATCTACCTCTTAGAAGAAATTTATTTCATAAATAAAAACATAAATATTAGTCATATTCTATAAAAAATTTATAAACATGAATAATATAAAGGAATAAACAATTAAACAAATACATTATTTAATATGAGACACAAATATGAACTTTTCCATATTTAAATTTAGGATTTTAAAAAACAATTTTTAATTAAGGAAAACACTTATCATTTATAACTAATTTATACACTATAAGAAAATATATATTTTTTTCAAACAAATAAACACTCTAAGTTTATTATTCCAAAAATAAGGCCAACCCTCAGCTATCCCACCTGAGAATCCATCCTTCATAGGGACAATGGTCGTGCTCAAAGGCAAGCCAACTGAGAGTGGTAGAGGGTGTGAGAATGGGTCATTACAAGTATGAGGAGCATAGAATGGTTCCATTGACCTCTATAATAGTTCGGTTCCAAATTATTATAACAATCACCCTTAGTGTGACTAGGGTAATGAACAAGAGCCCTCCCAAAGCGAAGTATGAAGTGGGATACGTTCGGTAGGGAATTTTTCATCCCCATATGCACTACATGTCACACTTCTATGAAATTTTTCAAATGTGTGGTACATATTCATGTCTCTATTGATATTGTATTTAATAATAATGTAATGTTGAGAACATATTAACATTACACTAAAACTCAATGTAACAACAAGTAGAGAAAAAATATGCTCTATTTTTTAGGGCTCAAAACACAGGAAGTGTTATCTAATAACACCTTTTATGCTTATCTATCCTAATCACATTTACAATTTAACATAATTCATTTATATTGTAAGTGAATACACTATTAAATTATCATATAAAACAACATTGAGTGAAACTAAACCAGTTATGGTGCATATGTCATGTTATTCATTTGGTAGTGAATAAAACATGTTGATTTCTTGAAGATGATGGATCTGATACCACTGATGTTTTTAGTGGGGTCATACTATGATCCTAGAAAATTATATATTACCACACATAGGATAATTTACCCTCAAAAGAATAAAACATTCATGAAAAATGAAAAATACAACTATCATAGTAAAAATATACCACGTCGATAATGCATGTGCATCGGCCTCCATCTAGATAAAGTAAGATTATAGATGATCATTGATGTACCAAATGAAGTTTAATACCTCTATAGGTAATCCAATAATAAAATGATCTAATATAGTATTATGATAACTGAAAAATCACTATCGTGGGCACCCTCAAATGATTAGTGGTTTTTGGGGTACTTAGGTGCAGTAGATTGGTTGACCAAGGTCTTTTCTCAAAGGAGGAAGTAAATTAAAACAACTTCTTAAAGGTATTCTAAAAATAAAACAGAATAGAATTAAAACACTACTTGAAAGTATGGGGGGTTTTTTATCATTTATAAAACTTGAAAAAGTTTGCTGGAAGAAGATTTCATTTTTTAGGTTTTTAATTTTGAAATGAAGTTTGATTAAAAAGACGCAACAAAAAGATGTTTTTTTTAATATTTTAAAATGTGTAATCGATCCAACTCTACCTATTCATTTACTTATTAATAATTATCATTTAAATAAATATCCACTTAATTATTATCCCCTAATTTTTTAACCCTCAAACCCTACGAGAGTAAACTTAACCACAAAATTGAAATTACTTAAACCCTAGGCTAGCTTCAGAACACGCAATCGCATCACCCAGCTTTGATTATTGTTCTAAGGTTACTTTATATTCAGTGATTAATTATAGCACATATTCATTCTGTAAATGAGGATTAATTGTGTTTGGGGATTATATTTTAACTCTACAAATTTATCTCATGTGGTCTTGTATTACCGATTAAGATCACGCTCTCACAATTTACACAAAATACCGACCTCGCGTGTTTTTGTGTTAATTGTTGATTTGCTTGATTAGTTTATTATAATTTAAAAACACAATTCATGGATCATATTAAGTGAATTATAGTATCTCAATGATTCAAAATAATTAAATGATGAAGGTAGAATATAGATCGATCACTAAGAAAACTACTCTTCCATGGGCGGTGTGGTCATCATGGAGATGTTTTGTATGAGCAAAGGATTGAAAGGGTAGAACTCAATATCATCTCCAATCTTGATTCCAACCCAATTAGGAAGATTAATATAATAAGAAAAGGAACAACACATAGGATTAATTAAAGAAAAATTCAAGATACAAACACGAAAGAAAAGAAATACAAAGAGGAGGTGGGAGAGGAGAACCTTTTTGGAAGAGATGTTTGCACAAAGCCTTACTTATTCCAAGAGTTTTGAGGGGATCCCAAGAGACACCCTTTCAGACACACCTTCCCAAATTCTTGACCAGACCTCCCAAAGAGTAAAAATCCTCTTTAAATAGATTTTTTGAGGGCTAGGGTTACATAACTTTTTTAAGTGTGAAATGAAAACTCAGCCAAATATTTTATTCCAAGTTTCACCACATAGTTGACCACCAAAACGCGTGAATTGGCAGGTATTATATAAGGATTATTTGTTTCTAATTTTTTCCATGAGCTTACCTAATAATTTGGTCTCAATACAATCCCGGATGAAGAAGATACGGCCCAAATGGTGAAGTGATGTCCAATCTGGATGGTTCTATCCAACATTGTCTTCATGGACCATTTACTCCACACAAATGCATGATCTAGCTCACATGTCTTGAATAGAATTTGTATCCTATTAAGTCAGGAACATAGTTACAAAATTTTAAGTCAAAATATTTTACATAAAAATATTTATCCCTAAAATACTATAGTGAATTTTAAAAGGGTAAAACTAGATTTTTCATCAAATTTGCAAATGAATGATATAATCCCAAATATTTCATAATTGATAATATTTAGAATAATGTGAGAAAATTATCTCATTTATTATCAATAAAATATTCAATAAAATTTTGTTTTATCAATAACTCCCATACACTAAAGGGGTTTTAGTTAATTCATTATGTGATGAACATTATTGCAGGAAGAAAGAGAGCATTTACAAGATTTTCATGAAACCAATGATCATCATCACCATCTACTACATGAAATAAACCACCCTGGAAAAGGAAAATACTTCCCTTTTATAGATAGTGTCATTCCTGGTGATCTTTAAATAATGAAGAGCATCATAGTGTGTTATATATTTTAATGCTAGTTTAGATGATTCATTAAATGTTATACATGAATTAATAATCCATCTTATGGATTAAAGACAAATGAAAACATATGAGAGTAATGAGCTAGTTCCAATCGAATTAAACCAAGAAGTATCAGACAAAGGTAACTATACATCAAGGTTACATCACATGTAACCCAGCTATGTTGGCAGTTTTATGCACTTCAAGCTAATGAAATCATATACCTATCATATAGGGAGTATACAGTATCCCATACTATATTATAATATTATCATATTTTATCCTATGATATGAATCATGTACATATCATAGGATGAAATCTAGAACTTTAATTTTAGTTCATATCGATCAAAAAACAACAACCAAATAAATTATTACATATAATGGGGAGAGGGGAACTTGTTAAAATTCTTTAAGTTGAAGGAGCTAGTAGAACACCAAGGTTCAAAAAAAGTTTCTAAAATACTAAAGTGGATAAGGGCTTAGTAATTATGAATTTCTATTACTAATTTGTCCCAATATATTCCATTTGAATCACTCCTTATTCTACCTTTATTTATGAAATGATATTTGATCACAATTTCTTTGGTATAAGAATGCTACACTAGATTCATTGTGACTTAAATGGAACTCTTATTGTCATATAAAATCATCATAAGTTGCTTTAATTTTTCACCAATATCCTCCAATTTTTGTTTCATACATAAAATTTTGGTTAATTCTTTTTTTACTAAAATATAATTTGATTCTATCTTGTTGAGAGGTGTTCATTCTTGTTTCATACTCATCCAACTCAAACATTTGTTTCCTAAGAAAAATACACCACCACTTATGGAATTCAAGTCCACCGCATCACTATCCCAATAAACATTGGAAAAATATAATAATTCATGATCCTTTCCTATTTTGAAGACTAAGAAAAATCTGAGAATTCCTCATACATACCTCACAATTCATTTCACTATTTCTAGATGGCATTCCTTTATACTATTTTGGAAGAGGGATATCATGGCATGTTGCATACATGATATCTGGATAAGTTGTGCTTAAGTATAACAAGCTTCAAATAATTCTCCCATACAAGGTAGGATTAATAAACTTCACATCCTCGGGCTTTTCAATTTTGGATCCAACTATAATCAGTGTTGACATGGTTTTTGAATCATGCATGTCAAACCTCTTTAATGGTTTTCTTGCATTTTTTCTTATGATATAAAAGTGTATCCTTATCTAAAAAAAACTTTAAGCCCTATAAAAAAGGTAAGTTAATTATCATAAAAATATTAAATTCTAATCTTGTGATATTAGAAAACTCTTCCACAAATTTATGCTTTATTCCACTAAATATTATATCATCCACATAAACAATCACCATAAACTATTATTCCATAGATATCTTCACATAAAGGTTTTAATAAAAATATACTATTTTAAAGTAATACTTATTCAAATAAAATTCATGTAAAATGCATATTTTGTCCATATATAGCCTTCTTCAGTCTACACACCTTTTTCATCATTTCAAATTATGAAACTCACTAGTTGTTCAATATAAACTTCATCCCTGAGTATACTATTTAAGAAAGTTGTTTTTACATATATTTTAAAGATCATGCTCCATATTTGTTTTACCACTTCCAGGAATATTTTTATTTAATCAATCCAATCCATTGGTAGAAAGGTATCATCGATATCTATCCCTTTAATCTATGTGTAACCTTTACACACCAACCATTCTTTATTATGAATCGCACTACCATGCTCATTCAGTTTATTATTAAATACCCACTTGGTTCCAATCATGTTGTGATGTTTTGGTATCTCTATAAGATCCCGTGTTTTGTTCTTTAAAATTTGATCTAGCTCCCCATTCATAGATCTAACCCAAGATTCATCCTTCATAGATTCTTCAAACGATGTATGATCTATAATTGATAAAATATCAACATGGTTAACAGCCCTCATTCTTCTAGTTGGTGAGATTTTATCTCCAATTATATTTGATATATTAACCTATATTATTTTATTTATCCTATGGGGTATAGGTTGATATCCTTTAGGATTTTTTCTTTCTATGACTTCGCCTTGGATTCTTCATCATTTTGGGAACATTGTACAAGATCTTAATTTATACTGACTTTATCATCTTCTTTACACAATTCATCTAGTGTTACACTTCCATATTTTTTCCCTTCTATTTACTTGATAATCTTAACATCATTACACTCCACAAAATTATTAAGTCTTTTATTGAATAATTTGCAGGATTTACTCTTTTTTGAGTAGCCTAAAAATACTCTTTCATCTGTTGTATCTTTGTACTTCCATTGATTTCCTTCCTTATTCTATATATAACATCTACTTATAAAGACTTAGAAATGTTTTAGTGATGGATTCCTTAAATTACAAATTTCATATAGTATTCTCTCCTTCATAAATATTAATAATGTCTGGTTTTGACTGTATACTTCTACTTGTACTACCTCCTTCTAATAATGGAGAGAAAAATCACTTTTGAAAAGTAGTGTTTTGGCCATGTTATTCACCATATAATTTCACCATTCAATGAATCCATTCTACCATGGAGTCTTTATTAAAGATACATCAGGTTTAATACCATGTTTTTCAAGGTAGTTTTCTACCTCAATGAAAGTGAACACAATTCTATTATTAGATCATAGTATTTTCATATATCATTTAATCACATTCTTAACTCTTCTTAAATACCTTTTCATATAATCTATAACCTCTATCTTTCTTTACATGAACATAATAAAATCCATTATAGTATAATAATATATGAAGAGAATGAAGTATATTTATCTTTATGTTCTTGGTTAATTCATTGGACCACACATGTCAATTTGAACCAGGTCTAGAAGATAGGATTCCATTTTCTTCATTTTTATATAAGGGTTATGTACCAACTTACCCCATATGCATGCATCATAAATTCTTTCTTATTTTTACTTTAGATTAGTTTTATCCACTTTGACTCTCAACTTAGATAGGTTTTCCATGATTTTTTGATGTCCCAATTTATTTTCCTAATCCATTGTAATAAGGGATGTGTTCTCCTTTCTATCCATGTAGTAGATATTATTTTTTTGTTGGATATGTACATAAAATCATATTCATATGATGTATATGACTTAAGGATACATTTGGGGCCAATGCATCCTAATGTTAAAGCTAGGTACTAAATTGGTTCTAATATAATCTAGTGTGTAGGTGATGCCACCCAATATTATGTTTCACCCAACTTAATGTGTGATCTCAACTATTGCTTCCATAATGTAATCCACACGTGATTTATGTCAGACATAACCCATTATTAATGGGTTATTCATGGATTTCATATCCATTAGATGAGTTCAATTGATTATCTAACCTGAAATGGGTTACATTTAATATGGTCAATATGTTCTTCATTCAATAAGGAGTTTCAATCATGGATATATAAGGGAATTGTCTCCCTTTATTTATTGGGAAATATTATTCATTAGTTTCATACAAATAATTCTATAAGCTCTCTTCTTTATGAAATTTTATTAATCATTTCTTAGTGAAGGTGCTAGAACCCCATCTTCATTTGGGAGTCCTCACAATACCATCATGGATACTTTGTCTAGTATATTACTTACACAGACAAGATCCTTATATTTACTAATTTATTGATCATCATCAAGCCTACTCCATCAAGATGGATGCTACTACAACCATGATACAAGTACATTATGTTCTTTGTTTTTCATACACATTGATTATGTCAAGATAAATCGGGTTATTTTTGGGTTTTATTCCACTAACATAATTAATATGATGAACATAAAAACCTCATAAGGGGTATCATAGACTTATTCCTTTTCAAATCAACATGTTTTTCCTTGTTAAATAAATAACATGTTTAATGAATCATAATTGACTTTTACACAGCCGACATTATGTTATATGATACTGTAATGTTGAGTTCTCAATATTGAAATTATGTTGATTGGTTAACATAATTTTGATTTCTAGGAATCATTACTTTAATTTATTAACATAATATAGAGTGTAAGGTGATGATTATGTTATGTAGTTAACATAACCTACATCGCAATTATAGAAAAAAGAGAATTGTTTTTTCTCTACATGGTGATGCATTGAGTTTCAACATGAGAGAATATAATGTCAAGAATATCATGAAACACATGTGTTTAAATGATGAATAGTGCCTTACTGGATTTGTACCACATCAAACTTTAACTCAAGAGAAAGCTATTTCATTACACTAAGCATGTTATAGAGTGTCATTGAATCCATGTGCAGCCACCCCACTACATGCCCACTGTCATTGGAACTCCCTACATTATGGTGATCCTTCCTTTCACTGCCCCATGTCCTTCCTTCTATTGTTGACCTTCACTACCCCTTTGCCCTAGACCCAACAATACGTCGAGGTTCAATGTATTTTCTAGTGGCAGTTTAAAAAAATCATGCTAAATTTTTATATTTAGTTTGTTTTGTTTATAATTTATAAAGTATTTATAGATGATAATTATTAGTATTTATGGAAAAAAATTTTAAAAGCCTAAATTAAATATGAATTGATTTTATTTATTTCTCATATTAAATAAAATGTTTATTTAATTGTTTATTCCTTTATAATTATTCATGGTTATAAAAAAATTATAGAATGTGAATAAATGAATGTGTTAAATATATATGATAAATTTATTATATGAGATAGATCCTTAAATTACATGCTTGGTAAGACTCTATAAGATTTATATTTTCATTTAACCTTGGTTTTTTTAGAGTTACAATCTTGAGAATTTTTTCTATATATAGTTTGTGTATATTATGTGTTAGAGATATCATGAATTGAATTATTTATTGGGTAAAGCCTCCCTTGGGATAAGGATTTGGGGTTAGACTACCCATCATCCTGGAGGATTGTGCATTATTATAGAAAGGTGAGTGGTTGGATATTTATCACTTTGAGCTTACTAATGTGAATATTTTCAATCTCATATAACTTTATGCCTTTACATGAAAAGTTCATATACCTTATAATTGAGATTTATTTTAATATGTATGATTATAATTGGCCTCTATTTTTTTAGTGAGTAACATAAACTTATGGGTAGTGTAAAGAGTTACACATTAATATGGTGTGAGCATATTTATTTTGTGGATAAAATAGGGATTTCAAAACTAAATCATCAAAAGCATACATACACAAAGGAATTAAAAATGAGAATATAAAGATTATGGGATATGAAATATCTATGAATTTAATATGAATGTGATATATATAAATTTTGTGATACGTTTAAAAGGAAAACCCTATAAATATAAAGTATGATATTCCATCCAAATTAGACCTTGTTGAGACCTTGATCATCTTACCGGGTAGGTTCTACCAAAGAAATGTTCCTTTTGATTTTATTTTATTATTCAGGAAAGAAATATATAAAACCATATCATCCTTGGGTAGGTCATTCTAAATAAGGATGACCATGTATTGTATTTTGTTAACTTGTTATTGTAATTTTCTTTAGGTGACACTCATCTAGGAAACCCTGGGAGTTAGGATGATAGAGTAATAAAGTTGAGTTTGTCCATGTTATGGATTTGGGGAAATTATTTACTACTCTACTATCTAAGAATCGTGATTATTATTATTGGGATGATTCCCTTCCTAAATAACTAAGTGGCTAGAGGAATTCGAAATAGGATTTATTTATTGTTGAAATATGGATCTTGGCTCACTAAATGGATATTATATACAAAGTCATCATTTTAGTGGGGGTAATTTCATTAAAATTCCTTGATAAAAAGATATATTATATAATAGTCACCTATATAAATGTCTTTATTATAGGATATGGTGTGTTTCGTGATAATAATATTGACATCCTTTATAGGTATGACCTATAAATAAACTCATGATTGGTATCTAGGGTTAAAGGTGTTCACAAAGAGAAGCATTCTGAGTATTTGAATTTGAATTTTATAGAGATCAATTCCACCAACCCTAGATCATGGGTATTAGATACTAAGTGTGTGTCACACATTTTAACTCCAAAAATAGACTTAAAGATATAAGGGAATTAAAAAAGGGTGAAGTTGATCTTTTTTTTGGTAATGGATTCAGAGTTATTAAACATTAAGTTGGAACTTATGATCTAATTTCACCTTGCGGATTAGTCTTAGAATTACAAAACTACTATTATGTTCCTAACATAAATAAGAATTTTATTTTTTTATCTTATTTAGAAAAGAAGGCATTTTCATTCCCTATTAAGAAAAAAATCTATATATAAGAATGAAATATTTTATGTTATTCTGAATATAATTAATGGTTTATATATTATTGTATAGATAAATCTCTTTTATAATATTCAAAATAATAATTTCAGGGATGATTCCAATCTCTCCTACCTTTGGAATTGTCTCCTTTGATATATAAATGAGAAACGCATCCAAATACTCCATAAATATGGATTATCATAACAATTTTATTATGAATCTTTAGAAAAAAAATCATTCTTGTTTATTTGGAAAAAATGACTACATAAACTTTTATAGGAAAAGGTGAAAAGGCTAGTGGATTATTAGATTCCATACATAGTGGTGCATGTATACCATTGAGTACTCAAGAAAGTGGTGGTTTTAGGTACTTAGTTTCCTTTAATGGTGACTTTATTCAGTATAGATATGTGTTTATAATGTGAAACAAGTATGAAACTTCTAAAAAATTTAAATAGTTCCAGAACAAAGTGAATAATCAACTAGGAAAAGGTATTAAGAATCTTAGATTAGATCGGGGTGGTGAATACTTGATCTAGGAATTCATTGATCATTTGAGGGATTGTGAAATTATTTCACAACTCACTCCTTCTATAACACAAAAATGTAATGGTGTATCTAATAGGATAAATTATATCTTGTTAGATAATGTTTGATAATGATGAGTCTATGTGAACTTTCTATTTCATTCTGGGGTTATACTATGAAAATTGTTGTAATTATACTAAATTGTGTTCCATTTAAAGCAGTCATGAAGACACCATATCATATATGGACTAGAAAATTTAATGTTATATAATTTATTAATATTTTTTATGATAACCATTTATATGATGATTGGATTCTGATAAGTTTGACTCTAAATATAAAAAAATTATATTTGTTGGTTATCCCAAATAAACTAAGGGATATTATTTCTATAATCCTACTAAACACAAAGTGTTTGTGGACTGGTTTTATACATTCCTTGAGAAGTGATTTATCAATTATGGATTTAGTGGGAGGAAATTTTCACTTAGAGAAGTTAAATACTAACAAAAAAATAATTGTTCTTGATGTGGAGGTTGAGATGATTCCATAAAGATTTGTAAAAGAAGAACATACTTAAAAAACACAAAAACCTCAAAGGTCTAGTAGGATTAATTAAGAGATTGTGAGATATTTATTTCTTATAGAAAATGATAATGAGGTAATGTTCATTGGATATAAACCTACCATTTACTGTGAAGCTATCTAGAGTTTTTATTTTGAGAAATAGTTAGAATCTATGGAATTAGAAATAGAATCTATATACAGTAACAAATTTTGGAACTTTATGGATTCACCTGAAGGGATTACTAGTAAATTCATGGTATTTACTATAAATAAACATTTTCACCAGTTATAAAGATAATGTCTATTAGGATTTTTCTTGTCATAACAGCTCACTTTGATTATGAGATATATCAAATGGATGTAAAACCCACTTTTCTTAGTGGGGATTTATTTAAGGATATGTATATAATATATCCAAAATGTTTTTAAATACCAAATAATACTTCTAAGGTATAAAATCTATAATAATCCATTTATAGAAGATAAAGCTTCATAGAGTTGTATTATTTGGTATGATGATGTAATCAAAGAGTTTGGATCCATCAATAATCTGGATAATTATTGTGTACATAAACAGATTAGTGTGAGTATAGTGGTGAATATAATATTTTATTTGGATTAAATAATCCTTATCAAAAATGATATCCTAACACTTCACTTTGTAAAGATTGTAATGTCTCGACTCGGAATCCACTATCTTGTGCCCCGAGCCAGTGGGTCACATGGCCTCAAGTGAGCTTCCCCATACACCAAAGGCTACCAACTAGTAGTGAGGTCCTAGGGTGTGTCTATGGGGACACTATTACCTCATGTCATATTGTATCATAGCAGTAGTGAACATAGTAGTCAATAGAGGAAGAAGATAAATAATCCATACATAAGATAAATAACCAAGACAGGAATGCGTAAACAATTCCAGAAATAATATCATATACATATGATGATCGAGACATGTCTATATAATGAATTAAAAATATTTATATAGGTATCAGTACAATACATGTATCAAAATACCAAAAATACTAAAAATAACTATCCTATCTCACATCATGAGCCTAGCTCAGTCATGTTCTCCCCTGCTCTTAAGCATGGAACAAATCAAGTATCATATTGTGGGTTCTTACCCCAGTCCTGACCTAAAGCCAAGAAGTTTATCTAACCACCCAACAATAGCCTGAATAGGGTGTGAGATATCAAACAATAGGAAACCACCAAAGGTGTCTATAAAAAATTTAGTAAGTGTGATACAATCTAAAAAAGTGTGCAATATATCACAGGTATGTCAAAAAAGTAAATAAAGTGCATATGGAATCTATAAAAAAGTAAATTTTTGTTTTACATCCAAAAAAGGCTCCCTGTATGTAACACCCTAAGCTTCCACGGTACGCTTCTCTTTGAATAATACAATATCTTGCGTTGTACGCAACTTCGAGTTCTAACAAACCACGACCAATCAAACTAGCCATTATGAATAGTAATATCCACTTTTTGAAATCTTATAAATTTTATTTTTCAAAATGGACTTCATTTTTGGATTCATAATATTAAAATTATCTTAGGGTGAATTTTTGGTATTTTTATGAAAACTTTCAATTTTTAATGAATAGTGAAAAGCACTACATTATTGTTTAAAACTGACTATTTATTTAAATAATCAGTTATTTTATTTAAATTTATTTTAGGTAAAAATAGATAAATAATACCTATATATGTGAAATGTAATTCATTGGAGTCATTTTATTATAATATTAGGTATATAAAATTTTATTGAACTTTTTACCGTTTTTTACCCACCTTCTAGGCGCATTTGCAAATTTGCATAAAACGTAATTTTACTACTTCTATGAATTGAATCTCAATAATATGAGAGACAAGATTGATATCAGTAAGTAAAATGTGGTTCAATAATATGAAAATAATTTTTGGTGAATAGTAACTTTTGACTTTTATTTACCACGGTTAAAAGTAAATAGGGTAATTAAAGGTAAAAATGATATTATTATTACCCTAACACATGTACTAATTCTATTGTATAAGTTTATTTAGACCAAAATCAACATTAGGAGTAAAATATGATCCTTTTGGTCTAATTGGGTTAGATTAGGACGTTTATTATTATTTTATTTAAAGAAGAGTTAAAAGTGTTAAATTCAAAGTTTATAACTAAACCATTTCTAATATAGGGTTATACATAAGATAAATTAGACTATAAATATTCATTAGAAAGATACAAAATATTTCCTAAATAATTGTATTTTATTTATAATTTTTAGATATTAAATAATTAAATTTATTTACGAAACAATGATGATACAGTAATTACCTTATTAATAAAAGATTAAAATAATTGATATTATAAATATCCAAATAAATGTAAATTGAGACTTTTGATGAATTACACTAATTTTATAAATTAATATTTCATTTTAGGGTTGATTGAATAAAATTTTTTCGAAGTGATAAAGTTGGTATGACTTTCACAAAAACAAAATACCAAATAGTGTCAAAATTTACATAAATGAATTTTTAAAAAAAATACTATATTATTAATTGATATAATATTCCTAAAAATATAATGTTCAGCCAAAGGACTTATATAAGATTAGATATAACAATAATAAACCACTCGGGGTTCTCTTGTCTTTTTTATAGTAAGTTTATTAACCATTTATTATCATAATACAAGAATGCATGGTAAAAGTTAAACTATTTAACTAAGAGTTAAATCTAAAATATAAGGTTATTATGGTTACCTAAACCTTTATAAAACCTATTGGTTGAGAGTTTTTTGACCCATCCCCTCCTTAGCCTCGAAATAAATCATTTTGGAGCCATTAGAAACAAAAAATAATTTTATAATAAAATAATATTTCAAACTTTTCCTAAAGTGACCCTCACCTCTCTTATAAAAGGGTACTTCCCCTTCTATCAAAATTACACCCCCAAAGCCATTTGGATCTGGAAAAACATAATAAAATATCCTCCCAACTATCGTCAATTCATCTTAGAGTCCTTAATTTGATCAAGAATCCAACCTAAGTATCCCTTTTGATCAAATAAAAAGGAAGCACCCGAAGAAGAGGTAATAATTTCATCACCTCTTTCAAAGTTCTTTTCTTCTTCCACTTCCTCTGCCTTTGTTGTTTCCAAACCAAAATAATAAATAAAATACCTTCTATATACTGTTGTTTTATTATAAAAATGGTACAACCATATTCATTATTTTATCCATCCTATGAATGAAAAATTCATCATACATTCATACGTACGGCTTACCGTCTCCACGTCGTGGTGTAGTTTGTTATTCAAAACTTCATCATTTGGATGGGCATAATATTGAGTATAATTGATGTAAATAATAAATATAACATGTTAATTATTCTTTATATATGATATAAGATCTAATTACATACGATTTTACCATCAATCGAATGGTATTTTCACTTGTGCGTACGTACGAATTACCATCTCCATGAACTCGATGAGATTCATTCCCCATCGTAACCATTCAAGAATAATTTTCATTTTATGATTAAAAATAATGGTTAATAACTTAATATAATTTTGTATATAAATAAAATACATCTTGTACATAACAAATAGGACTTACCTAACAAAATATATAAAGGAAAATGAATCAGTTAACACCTGAAATAATGATACTACTAAAATATTATTAATAAAGAAATATTAGAAGATCATATATGATATCATATATATTTATGTGGTTATTATATAATTTAATAAAAATGATTTAACTATTATACAGGAGGTTAGCATACCATCAACCAAGGAAAATTACAAGGTAAGGGTTAATTTTACAATCTCTTCATTATCTGAGGTTGTTTATACATAAGTATCTACTGGGACCTCTTTATCATCCACATATGTATTTCTTAAAAAATTATTTCAAAACATTTTTATTATTTACTAGACTGTGGGTTAAATTTATTAATACCCTTTCTTTACTTTTTTATAAAATGTTTTGAAAGGAATCTTTTTTTCGTTTTCCAAACAAGGTACTTTATGACCTTTTCGACAAATTAAGGTAAGAATGTTTTTATTAACTTATATAGTGGGTGCGGCTATTTTTTATATTATAAAATCTTCAAAGCTTCCCTTAAAATATTATAAGAATATTTTCAAAATAAATGTTTTATTTTATAATTTATTGTATTTTAAATGATTTCAAAATAGAAAGAGATATTTCTCTCAAATGGTTTTGATTTCATCTATGTCAATATCCTTTGATGGATTTTATGCTTGTTTGAAGTTGATTTATTATGATACAATATTCTATACTGTATTGAAGGTTTTGTGATATGTTTGACTGTTGATGTGTTATTTTTATACCATTCATGGTTTATGGTTAAAGTATTAACATTTTTTATGCTAGTTTTAATACGAATGTTTATGTTATGTTTCAACCTTTTCATATGAGGAATGCACTAGACTTAGTAAGTTATGGGTGGAGCCCGTTATAGATCCTTAATGTATCTATAGGTTTTATGAGACAAACTAGTGTCTTGGCACAAGGCCTTGAAAAAATCTTATTTTTAGTCTTGGCACGAGGCCTTGACTATGTGGTTATGATGTCCAGCATTATGCATTCCATCATTATGAAATTGGATATTGATATTACAAGTGATTATTCTACTAGTAGAATATCCATGTGAATTAGTAAATGGAATTATTTTGATTTATATTTTCCATATTATTCTGAATTTTGAGTTTAAAATTATTTTTTTTAGTCTTATACATTGACTTAAATGTTTATGCTTATTTATGAAAGTTTCTGCTATATTGTTATCCATACTGAGCATCTGAGCTCACCCCTTTATATGTTTTATTTTTCCCAAGATGTGAAGAAGTATTTTATGGTTGACATAAAGGGATAAGCTAAGGGATATAAGTGTGTTCAAAAGGGAAAAAATTTTGTTGTTTTTTTTATTTCGTGATTTAATGTAAAACTTATGTATCTATCTAGTACTTACAAGGATACTAAACTAATCGGTCTTTTGAGACTTGATCCCTTGTGATCATGTCAATGTTATTTAATAATTTTCTGACTCTGGGTAACTATGATCGGGGTGTTATAGTTGGTATCAGAGAAATTTTAGTACAAACCTTGAAAACTAGATTTAGAAAAACTCTGATTATAGAACATTACCCTAAGATAGACTTTGAGGATTAGTATAGAATAAATTCCTAGAATTTTGGTAATGTAGATATTTTGAGAATTTTTCAAGAAATAAATCCTTGTTTGGATATGATCAGGTAGAGAAGGATCTGGCATAGATGTACCTAGGAGTGAAAACTCCGACAAGGAGTTTCAGACTTGACTTGGGGTATCCTGGTACATGACAATGAGCCTTGATGCGCTCTTGGTTATGACACTCCAGGGGGATATGCTTAGGATAACTCATATTTTCTTTACAGACCATTATGAAGGATTTATGAGTATATTATTCCTCAAAGAAACCATTTTTTATGATTATGGACTATATCCATAAACTGTTCAATTTTTGTTAAGTTTTTTACAAGTTTGGAATTACGTATTATGATTCATAAACTAGTCTAGTGTATGTGATTGTTTATAAATGGTGCCTAGTGGAAGGAATGGAAACTGTATCAATGCATGTAATCCATATAGGTAATTCCCTCATACTCAACATAATTATAGTGGAGCTGGTGATGCAACTAGTTCTAATCAGCTTATCACCATACTAGGATAACTCACTCGGGTTATGAATAATAACCTTAATCGTATGGAGCACCCTGATCCACAATATGGAGGATCAAAGTTATACCACTTCTTGAGGCAACATCCATCAACATTCAATTGGACTAAAAATCTATTTTAGCAGAGAAATGGATAAGTTCCTTAGAGAAAATATTTCATGCTTTGGGGAGTAACACTAGGAAAAAAGTTGTCATGGTAGTTTATCGCCTCACGGGAGATGTAGATCAATGGTGGTCATTAATTCAAAACAAAAAGGAGGATAAATAAGTATAAAATATGGAATGGATGTAGTTTAAAGATATTTTCTTAGAAAAATACTTTCCTCATGGCCATCGAGTGGATATGGAAAGGAAATTTCTGAGTCTAAGGAAAAAGGAGGTGAGAATGTTTCAAATTATGAGGCTAACATTACAAGGTTAGCAAGCCATACTGTTTATTATATACAAAACCCAAGGAGTAATATTGAATGATTATTTTATGGGTTAAAACCATTTCTTTGTTGAGCATTAGTCTCATAATCCTTATTGCCGTACGAAAATATAGTCTCATGTGCTATTAATATAGAAAAATAATTCTCTAAGTCTTATGAATTTTAAGAAAAGCAGGGGAAGAAGAGATCTGTTTGGAAATGGAAATAAGGGGAAGAAGGGAAAAAATGAATTTCCATCCTATAGATCTCATCGTACTTTATCTGCTAATCTCATCATCATAACCATGATTGAATTTAATATAATCCTCGGTATGGATTGGATTTTGAACCATGATGTGACAATTTATTGTAAGAAGAAGGAGGTTAAAATTTTTTATAATGATAATAAGTACCTTATCTTTAGAGAAAAAATGTCACAATCTTATTCTTATCTAGATCCACCCCCATTAGCTCTACTAAATTCGATTATTGGGGAGTAAGAGAATGAAATAACTATGGGTGAGGGAAATAATGTTCAAATAGAGGACGTACCTATTGTGCAATAATGTGTTGTTGTGTTTCTAGAGGATTTACCTGGACATCCTCCATAATGAGAAATTGAGTTTTCCATTGATTTAATTCTTGGTTCAAGGCCCATATCAAAGACCCTTCATAGAATGGCCACTTTGGAATTAGTGTAAATAAAGAAACAACTAGAGGAATTGAGTAAAAAAGGATTTATTCTCCCTATTTTTTCTCCATAGGGTTCCCCTATTCTTTTTGTTAAGAAAAAAGATAGATCTATGAGGTTTTTCATTGACTATAGGGAGATCAATTCTATAACAATAAATAATAAGTATCCCCTACCTTGCATTGATGATTTATTCGATCAACTTCATGGAGCTCAATATTTTTCAAAGATTGAACTTTGATCTGGATATCATCATTTGTGTGTAAAGGAGGAAGAAATTCTGAAGACAACATTTTGTACCAGGTATGGGCATTACGAATTTATAGTAATGCCTTTTGGACTGACTAATGCACCCTCTATCTTTATGGATCTAATGAATATATTTTTTGAGGAATATCTTGATGAATTTGTAGTGGTATTTATTGTTGATATCTTGGTTTACTCCAAAATATATGAAGATCATGAAAATCCCTTTCGCACTATTCTAAAGACTCTTAGAAGAAATGAATTATATAGGAAGTTTAGCAAGTGTGAATTCTGGCTTCAGGAGATTTATTTTCATTGCCATATTGTCTTTAAATATGGAATCTCTATTGATCCTTCAAATACAAAGGCAATCCAAGAATGGCCAGCACCGATGAGTATAACTAAGGTATACATTTTTATTGGTTTAGGAGGTTATTATCGGTGCTTCATCCAAAATCTTTCCAGATTGGCTAACCCATTAACCAAGCTCACATGTAAAGTGGATAAATTTTTTTGGAAAAAAGAGTGTGAAGAATGTTTTAAAGAACTGAATAGAAGATTAGTCAATGCTCTTATATTGACTCTACCATCGGGGAATAATGGGTTTGTTATTTATAGTGATGATTCAAATAAAGGACTTGGTTGTGTCCATATGCGGAATGATAGAGTTATTACCTATGCATCACGGTAGCTAAAGATTCATGAACAAAACTATCCCACTCATGATCTTGAGTTAGCAGCTGTAATATTTTCTTTAAAGGTATGGAGACACTATCTCTATGGTGAAAATATGAGATATATACCAATCACAAGAGTTTGAAGTATATTTTCTCACAAAAAGAACTCAACATGAGGCAAAGATGATGGCTCAAACTACTCAAATACTATGATTTCACTATACACTACCACCCAGGGATGGAAAATAAGGTAGAATATTCTTTGAGCAGAAAGGATCATGGAGTTTTGAAAAAGATGAGAGTTGAAAGGGATCTTATGTACATGGATCTAGTAAAGATGGACATGGGAATAATCATGGAAGGTGAAAAATCAATAATTTTTCAAATGGTTTCCAAACCATCTTTATTAGAAAGGATAAAAACTTCCCAGATAGATAATGAGGAGTTTCAAAAGAAAATTAAATTTGTGAACAATGGGATATTGATTGACTTCATATATAAAGATGGGATTTTGAAATTCAGGAAGAGACTTTGTGTTCCTGATATACCTGATCTAAAAAGGGAATTTTTGGATGATGCTCATAGCTCCAATTTATCTATACACCCTGGTAGCACTAATATGTATAGAGATTTGAAGGAACGTTTTTGGTGGGACAACATAAAGAGGAATATTACTAATTTTGTGTCAAGATGTATGGTTTGTCAATAGGTGAAGGCTGGAGGACAACATCCTAGTAGAGCCATGCAACCTCTTCTCATACCTGAGTGGAAATGGGATGATATTACGATGGAATGTTTTATGGGGATACCAAAGACTCTTATAAAGAATGATGAAATATGGGTCATTGTTGATCATCTTACCAAGTCATCATATTTTCTTACTATAATAGAATATTTTCCACTTGAACTTCTAGCAAGATCATATATTAATGAAGTTTTAAGACTTCATGGAGTACCCCTATCGATTGTTTCTGATTGTGATCCCCATTTTTCATCAAGATTCTAAAAAAATCTTCAAAAGTCCTTGGATACTGAACTTCATTTGAGCACTGCCTACCACCCTCAAACTGATGGACAATAAGAACGGATAATTCAAACCTTAGACGACATGTTGAGATCTTTCTCACTTGACTTTCAAGGTATGTGGGATCAATATTTATCTCTGGTATAATTTTCCTATAATAATAGCTTCCATTCAAGTATTCAGATGGCACCATATGAAGCATTATATGAAAAGAGATGTCACACACCAAATTGTTGGGATGATGTTGGTGAAAGAAAACTCGTAGACCCAGAACTTATTGAGTAAACAATGTAAAAGGTAAAGATTATAAAAACCCACATCAAAGCAGCTCAAAGTAGGGAAAAGAGATATGTTGATAACCGTAGGAATGATTTGGAATTTCAAGTAGGATATTATGTTTTCTTGAAGTTATCTCTATGTAAGTGTGTTATATGATTTGTTAAGAAGGGTAAATTGAGTCATAGGTACATCAAACCTTTTTAAATTCTAGAATGAATTAGAGTTGTAGCTTATCGTTTGGAAATGCCACCAAGTCTCTCCAAAGTTTAGGATGTGTTCCACGTATCGTTGTTGAGAAAATACATGTCTGGCCCAACACATGTACTCACCTATGAAGAAATAGAACTAGAACCCAACATGTCTTATTGCAAAGATCCTATCAGAATTTTTCATACCAGAGAACAAGTGTTGAGAAACCGGATAACTCATTTGGTGAAAGTTCTATAGAGAGACCATAAGATGGAAGAGGCAACATGGGAACCTGAGGAAATTATGATGAATAACCACCCGAATCTTTTTATGCAGTAGTATTCTAGAAATTTCAAGGATGAAATTATTTGAAGGAGGGAAGAATTTAACACCCCAAGCTTCCACGGTATGCTTCTCTTTCAATAATATGATAGTTTGTGTTGTACACAACTTTGAGTTCTAACACATCATGACCAATCAAACTAGCTGTTATGAATAGTAATATCCACTTTTTGAAATTTTATAAATTTTATTTTTCAAAATGGACTTCATTTTTGGATTTATAATATCAAAATTATCTTAGGGTGAATTTTTTGTATTTTTTTGAAAACTTACAATTTTTGATGAATAGTGAAAAACACTGCGTTATTGTTTAAAAACGACTTTTTATTTAAATAATTAGTTATTTTATTTAAATTTATTTTATGTAAAAATATATATATAATACCTATATATGTTCAATGTAATTTATTGAAGTCATTTTATAATAATATTAGATATATAAAATTTTATTGAACTTTTTACCGTATTTTACCCACCTTTTAGGCGCATTTGAAAATTTACATAAAACGTAATTTTACTGCTTCTGTGAATTGAATTTCAAAAATTTGAGAGACACGGTAGACATTACTAAGTAAAATTTGGTTCAATAAGATTAAAATATTTTTTGGTGAATAGTAACTTTTGGCTTTTATTTACCACGGTTAAAAGTAAATAGGGTAATTAAAGGTAAAAATGATATTATTATTACCCTAACACATGTCCTAATTCTATTGTATAAGTTTATTTTGACCAAAATCAACCTTAGGAATAAAATATGATCCTTTTGGTCCACTTTGATTAGATTAGTACATTTATTATTATTTTATTTAAAGAAGAGTTAAAAGTGTTAAATTAAAAGTTTAATAACAAAACCATTTTTAATATAGGGTTATACATAAGATAAATTTGACTATAAATATTCATTATAAATATAAAAATATTTCCTATATAATTTTATTTTATTTATAATTTCTAGAAATAAAATAATTAAATTTATTTATGACACAATGATGATGCAGTAATTACCCTATTAATGAAAGATTAAAATAATTGATATTATAAATATCCACATAAATTTAAATTGAGACTTATGATGAATTACACTAATTTTCTAGGTTAATATTACATTTTAGGGTTTATTAAATAAATTTTTTTCGAAGTGATAAAGTTTTTATGACTTTCACAAAAACAAAATACCAAATAGTGTCAAAATTGACATAAATGAATTTTTAAAACAAATACTATATTATTAATTGATATAATATTCCTAAAAATCTAAGGTTCATAAAAAGGACTTAGATAAGGTTATATATATCAATAATGAACCACTTGGGGTTCTCTTGGATTTTTATAGTAAGTTTATTAACCATTTATTATAATAATACAAGAATACATGGAAAAAGTTAAACTATTTAACTAAGAGTTAAATCTAAAAGATAAGGTTAATATGGTGACCTAAACCTGTCTTAAACCTATTGGTTGAGAGTTTTTAGACCCATCCCCACCTTATCTTAGAAATAAATCATTTTGAATCCATTAGAAACCGAAAATTATTTTATAATAAAATAATATTTCAAGCTTTTCCTAAAGTGACCCCCACCTCTCTTATAAAAGGGTACTTCCCCTTCTCTCAAAATCACACCCCCAAAGCCATTTGTCTCGACCAACCACTGATCAAATATCCTCCCAAATACCCTCACTTAATCTTAGAGTGCTTAATTTAATCAGGAATCTAACCTAAGGATCCCTTTTCATCAAATCAAAAGGAAGCACTCGAAGAAGAGGTAATAATTTCATCACCTATTTCAAAGTTTTTTCTTCTTCCACTTCCTCTTTATTTGTTGTTTCCATACCAAAATAATAAATCACATACCTTATACATACAGTGATGTTATTATAAATATGTTACAACCATATTCATTATTCTATCCATCCTATGAATGACAAATTCACCATACGTTTGTACGTATGGATTACCGTCTCCATGTCGTGGTGTAGTTTGTTATTTAACACTTCATCGTTTGGATGGGTATAATAATGAGTATAATTGATGTAAATAATAAATTTAACATGTTAACTATTCTTTATATATGATATACCATCTAATTACATACTATTTCACACTACCACAAAAACAGTTTTTCACAGCGCCCCCCCTTTATCAGCGCTTTTGTTAGCACTGATAAAGGGCCCCCCTTTATCAGCGCTTGTTTAGTAGCGCTGATAAAGGGTCGGCTTCAAAAAAAATTAAAAAATATATTAATATATTAATATATAAATATAGTTATATTGTTATATAAATATAATATATAATTTTTAAATATATTTTAGATAAGTATAAATGTACATTTACACTTATTATACTTAATATATAAGATATTTAGTGAAAATGACTTCTTAAAAAATTAAAAAAATATTTTTAATTAATAATTTGATAATCATTATGGAGTAATAGTTATTTAATAAAAATTTTAGGACTAAAAAAATTTAAAAAATTTAAAAAAAATCCAAAATATGTTGAAAACGCAACTCAAACTTCAAACGACCATAACTTTTGATCTGGGTGTCCGTTTGAGATCTACCCCGGTCAAGCGTTTTTCGAGGCCAAAAGAGGCCCAGAAGGCCTCCAAAACTGAGTTTTTTGTCGGGGTACCTAGATTTTTTAACATTTTATGGATTTTCAAACTCGTTTAAGGGGGTATAATTGGCTTTTTTTGGTGGGGACTGAATTTATTCCAAGGTATTACATTCATATTGATATTATGTCTTTGAAATTTCATCCTTTTTTATAATGAACTGCTATTTATAATCAAATATATAACTATATGTACATATTTTTTATATATTCACACCTAAAAATTAAATTTTTTAAATAAATAATTAAACAAATTTACATATAAAATATATTAGATTTATCTAAATAATAACTAATATCCATTTTATTTAAAATACCAATATATGAATATTTATATACCTATATATTAATCTAACTATATATATATATATTAATCTAACTATATATATATATATTAATCTAACTATATATATATATATTAATCTAACTATATATATATATATATATTAATCTAATAACTATATATATATTAATATAACTACATATATATATATTAGTATTACTATAAATATATATATTAATATAACTATATATATATATTCATATAACTATATATATGTTAATATAACTATATATATATATTAATATAAATATATATTACTATACGAATAAATATAACTAAATATATATATATATAGATATATATTAATATCACTATATATATATATTAATATTACTATATATATATATTAATATAACTATATATATATATTATAATATAACTATATATATATATATTATAATATAACTATATATATATTATAATCTAATAACTATATATATATTAATATTAATATATATTACTATACGAATAAATATAACTAAATATATATATATAGATAGATATATATTAATATCACTATATATATATATATTAATATTACTATATATATATTAATATAACTATATATATATATATTATAATATAACTATATATATATATTATAATATAACTATATATATTATAATCTAATAACTATATATATATTAATATATATATATATTACTATACGAATAAATATAACTAAATATATATATAGAGAGAGAGATATCATGAATTGGAAGACAAATCAAAATAGAGTAGTGGTAAAGGCTTAGGCGCGCAGGGGGGGTCTCGAGTTCAAATCCTGTGGGAGGCAGGGGCATGCGCGCATGGGGGAATATAGCAGCAAGCACTGTTAAAGGGTGAAGGGGGTGCATGGGGTGCGTGGGGTGCTGTACAGGGGCAGAAAAGCACTATAAAATGGGGGGCTCAAGCGCTATAAAAGCCCACCCGATTCGCAGTATTTTTTAATTTTTTTTTAATTTTTTTTTAAATTTTTTTAACTTTTATTAGCGCTTTTTCAAAAGCACTGATAAAATGGTCCTTTATCAGTGCTAAAATGAAAGCGCTGATAAAGGAAGCACTGATAAAGGGGACCCCCCCCCCCTTTATCTACGCTAGCTTTATCAGTTCTTTTCTAGCGCTGATAAAGGCCATTTTTAGCGCTAATAAAGGCCGTGTTTGTAGTAGTGTCACCATCAATAGACTGGTATTGTCGCTCGTGTGTACATACGGATCACCGTCTCCATGAACGCAATGAGATTCATTCCCCATCGTAACCATTCAAGAATAATTTTCATTTTATGATTACAAGTAATGATTAATAACTTAATATAATTCTATATATGAATCAAATACATCTTATCCATAACAAACAGGACTTACGTAACAAAATATATAAATGAAAATGAATCAGTTAACACCCGAAACAATGATACTACTAAAATATTATTAACATAGCAATATTAAAATATCATATATGATATCACATATATGTATGTGGTTCTTTCATAATTTAATAACAATGATTTAACTATTATATAGGAGTTTAATGCACCCTCAACCAAGGAAAAGTACAAGGTAATGGTTAATTTTACAATCTCTTCATTATTGGAGGTTGTTTATACGTAAGTATCTACTAGGACCTCTTTATCATCCACATCTGTGTTTTTTAAAAAATTTATTTCAAAACATTTTTACTATTTACTAGACTATGGGTTAAAGTAATCTATACCCTTGATTTAATTTTTTATAAAATGTTTTGAAAGGAATATTTTCGTCATTTTCCAAACAAGGTACTTTATAACGTTTTCGACAAATTAAGGTAAGAATGTTTTTTTAACTTATACGGCGGGTATGGCTATTTTATGCCGTTATAACACCTTCAAAGTTTCCATTACAATATTATAAGAATATTTTCAAAATAAATGTTTTATTTTATAATTAAGTTACTTTTAAATGATTTCAAAATAAAAAGAGATATTTCTCTCAAATAGTTTTGATTTCATCTATGTCAACATCTATTGATGGATTTTACACTTGTTTGAAGTTGATTTATTATGATACAATCTTCCATATTGTGTTGAAGTTTTTGTGATATGTTTTACTGTGGATGTGTTATTTTTATACCATTCATAGTTTATGGTAAGTATTAGAATTTCGTGTGCTAGTTTTAATACTAATGTTTATGTTATGTTTCAGCCTTTTCATATGAGGAATGAATTGGACTTAGTAAGTGACGGGTGGAGCCCACTATACCTCTTTGATGCATCGGTAGGTATCATGAGATAAACTAGTGTCTTGGAACAATTCCTTGACAAAATCTTATTTGTAGTCTTGGTATAAGACCTTGACTATGTGGTTATGATGTCTGGCATTATGCATTCTATCATTATGAAGTTAGTTATTGATATTACATGTGATTATTCGACTAGTAGAATATCCATGTGAATAAGTAAATGGAATTATTTAGATTTATATTTTACATATTATGCTGAAGTTTATGTTTAAAATGCTTTTGTTTTAGTCTTATACATTTCCTTAAATGTTTATGCTTATTTATGGAAGTTTCTGCTATATTGTTATCCTTAATGAGAATATGAGTTCACCCATTTCTATGTTTTATTTTTCCCAGGATGTGAAGAAGTATTTTATGGTTGATCTGTAGGGATAGGCTAAGGGATATAAGTGTGTTCAAAGGGGACAAATTTTTTTTGTTGTTTTTATTTCATGATGTAATGTAAAACTTATGTATGTATCTAGTAATTCCTAGGCTACTGTACTAATCGGTATTTTGAGATTTGATCTGTTGTGATCATGCCAATGTTATGTAATAATGCACCGACTCTGGGTAACTATGGTCATGGAATTACACTACAAACCATAATCAATATCTTATAACAAGGTAGATATAAAATATAAATAATCAAGTAAATTTGTCCATTCTAACCACTAAAGTTTGATACACATACCAGAGATATCTATGAAACTTGCCAAAAGAATCAACAATGGCCTTGATGTGTAAAATAACTACCATGTACATGACATATAATATGATATATAACATTCACCATGGCTGCACCATATAAACAAGTCATCCATAATGGTTGTGTCATGTAATCACAAGTGACAGACCACCAAGGGCCAAATCCAAGGAATAGAATACCAATGCATACGCATCGAGTCCTAGTAACATCTCGATGGAAAATCAATAAAGAATTGGGTGGGTTACATGGATAATGTCAATAGACCATTTCTACTATAAACCCAAGCAAGTCAGATCAAAGGGGTATCAAGGCCCAAGGCATCCTATGAAATCAATAACTAATGAGGAAATAAGTATAATTCATTTGCTGCCACAATAAAGATCCATGTGAGAAATGTCCATGGAATCTAATGGAATTAAGATCCTATGTATACCAACCAAGGAATCCACTAGAATTTAAATTCATCATCTCAATTCAATAATAACATCATAAACATTCAAATTTGATGATTTTTTCCACTCATTTCTACAATTCTCATATAAACCATTTAAACAAAAGCAAACACATGTCATCACATGTCATCATAAAGCAAGGAGGTATCAAATCTCTCATATCAATCAATTCAGTTATCATTTAGTTCAAAAGGAATATCTTTAACTATTAAATCTCATACACATCCCATGGAATTATATCAATAGGAAAAATACAAAGGCACGCCACAAGGGTGGCCTAGGTTGGGGAAACAACCTCCAGCAACTCAAGGAACTAGTAGATATCCCTAACAGGTTCCAATTCATCCAGCTCAACAATTTAATTAATTCTAGCGGTAACACCAAAAATTCTGGCTCATGGAATAATGTAAATACATCTTATAAAATTCAAAACCATATGGGAAAATTTATAGACCACATACCATAGTTCTATAGTAGATAAATCATTCATTATTGAGCTCCGATTCGGTCTAGATCAATAGAAAAAGAAATAACAGATGAAAAGCATAAAAATAGGGAATATTAGCTCACACCCAAATAGAACAATCAATTTAAAGGAAAATAAATAACAAAATAAGAGGAATGGAGTACTCACTGATGCAAATCCAATGTGATCGATGACATTCAATTCCAAGTTCGAATAGTGAATCGACACCCAATTCTACACTTTGGATTCAAAGGGTTCTCTCAACAAATGAGGATACAATTTGAAGTATAAATGAAAATTATATTTTATTTTTAAAACATTTTAAGGTGATTTTGGTAATTTCCCCAATAATTACTAGGATTCACAGTTTGTTTACATGGTTGGCCAAACCATGCACCAACCATGCACCCTCCACTGTGTCAAGGGGACCATGCATGGTTTCATGCTCATGGTATTCATAACCATGAACAAACCGTGAAAAATACCTCTACTAAAAACTATATAGTTTTTTCACATGAATTCACCTAAGTTTGTATAGTTTATGCAAACCATGCAACCTATTTTACCCCACTATAAAGCCTCACATGGATAGGGTTAATTTTTGGTCATGTTCTACATAGTTTCTCCTAACCATATAGCCTATCTTTTTTTTTTCCAAAAAATGGATATTTGGGATCTAAAAATCCCCATACACCCTTGATACACCCATGATCTCAATGGGTACTCACATTAGGCCATAAACAAGCATTTAAATCAAAAAATAAAATATTCGTACCTCATAGTAAAACTCGGTATCTTACAATCTTCCCCCCTTAAAGCAATTTTTCCCAAAATTTCCCTTCCAAGGGTGGTCAAGATTCATCTGAGAAAAACTTTGTCTACTGAACATGTACATCAATCTCCTACTCCCAATTCTCATCCTATAAATATTCCTACTACCGTATCACCCATACCAGAGGAACTGATCGGCCTCGAAAAACCTTTGTACTCCTATAAATGATATAAATAAGATACTCCTTAAAGGATGTATCTATCTATAACTAAACCTATTTATAATTAAGAATACGATATAGGTATAAATGATAATAGTGCAGTTGAGATACATGGAAGATATCATGCATGGCCCGGTACCTCTAAGGTAACTGCAACTGATAGGCTACTGGCCTAACTCCCTCCAAAATCTAGAATGTCCTGACATGTCATGGTGAAAGCTTAACCTGTCTCTTAATTCACCTATGTCCCAATCATAGGGAGATGTGAAAAAAGACCTGATCCCTGAACTCAAACTCTAGTGGTCATTAATGGTGATCGACATAAGGTTTATATCAATATTGTGCAGTGTCCATCCATTTTTTAATCAATTGGACTTACTCAGAAGTATCCTACATGAGACGTGGTCTCAGTACAACTTCATCTCTAACCTCTAGCCATTATAGGGGTGATCGGAATGTCCTACCATACAAAGCCTCATAATTTTCCATCTGTATAGTTTCCTGATAACTATTGTTATAGGAGAACTCAACCAAGGGTATATGACTCTCCCAAGAGACCCCAAATCAAGGATTCATTCTCTCAACATGCCCATAATCACTTTAATTTTGCACTCTAATTGGACATCAATATGGGGGTGGTGTACTGTACTCAGAAGCACCTATGTACATAATTCCCTTTGTAAAGTATGTCAGAAATGAGATATAAGTAGGGTGTCCCTATCTGATACCATGGTCTAAGGATCCCCATGAATTTGTACTATCTCAAAGATATAAAACCTCCCAAACTCATTTACAATAAAGGTCTCATTGATCGGTAGGAAATGAGAAACCTTCATGAGCCTTTCAACAACAACCCAAACAACATCATTGTCTCGAGGTGACCTCGGCAAACCAGTCATGAAATCCATCATGAAATCATCCCATTTCCACTCAGGAATAGGTAACTACTATAAACTATTAGTTGTTTGTTGATGTTATGACTTCACCTGATGATAGGTGGAACACCTCATGAAAAAATCATCTACATCATGTTTCATCCCCAATTACCAATGCTGGTGATATAAATCTCGATACATCTTGGTAACGTCAGGATGAACTGCCCAAACTGAGGCTTGAAACTCCCACATCAGCTCCTCACATATTTTCACTGGAACCCAAATACGGCCATATATACACAGTATCTCATCCTCACCTATAGTCCAACCAAGAGGCAATTCCTCACCTTCCAAACTCTCCCAAAAGACTAGGCCCTTAGAATCTGATAGATGCCTCATCATAACTCTATCTAGAAGGTTAGAGTTCAATGGTAAAGAAGAAAGGAAATTTTGTCCATGACTATCATACACCTCCAAATGCATCTCTAAAAATAATTCCATAAGTTTCCACTCGCTACTAGCCTCATGAACTGCCTGTATCTGAGTCCTTCTACTGAGTGCATTGACTAAAAAATTTCCCTTTAAAGTCATATAAGAAATATTGAAGTCAAAAGATTTTAGGTAATCAACCCACCTTAACTACCTCAAATTCATATCATGTTGTGTAAATATATACTTGAGGATTTTATGGTATTTGTACACCACAAAGCACTCTCCTAATAAATAATGTCTCCAACAGTGCAACACATGTATGAACGTAGATAACTTGAGATCATGTGTTGGGTAATTCCTATTGTGTGACCTCAGCTGACAAGACCCATATTCCATGACTCTATATCACTACATTAGAACAGATCCAATCTCAATACCTGATGCATCACAATGTACTATGTAGCGTTTTTCTGGCTCTAGTAGAATCAGGACCGATGATGAAGTCAGTCTCCCTTTAAACTTCTGAAAGGATATCTCGCAAGTATCTAACCATAAAAACTTTACACCCTTCTTAGTAAAAAAATTTGATTCTAAGTGTGATAAGTCCTAAATAAAACACTTGTAATATATAGTTATCCCCAATAAACATTATATATCAAATACGTTCTTAGGATACCCCCAATAAACTACAGTTCTCACCTTCTCTATGTCAACTGATACTCCTTTATCTAAGATAATATAACCTAGGAAGTGAATATTATCCATCCAGAAGTTTAACTTTGTGGTATTATCATATAAATTATGCTCTCTCATTGTATTCAAAATTATCCCAAGATGTTTTTCATGGTTTTTTCTATTGTGAGAATACACCAAGATAGCTTTCATGAAAGTCACTATAAACAAATCTAGATAAGGATGGAAAACTCGGTTCATCAGTGCCATGAAAACTTATAATGCATTTTTGTAACCAAATGGAATAACCAGATACTCATATAGACCATACCTACTATGAAAATTTGTACAAGGTGTGTATGTAGGTCGAAAATTCATCTGATGATATCCATATCTGAAATAAACTTTTTAGAACACCTGAACACCTCAGAGCTAATAAAAAAGGTTATCTATTTATGGTAAGGGATATTGGTTCTTAACCATGAACTAGTTCAATTTCCTATAATACACACATATCTTGAGGGTATCATCCATCTTTTTTCAAAAAGGGTCAGCGAAACCCACCGAGAAGTAATGGGTTATGTAAATCTCTTTACCTCCAAGTCATCTAGCTACCTCTTGAGCTCCTACAACTCCATAGTATCCATCCTATAAGGAGGAATGGATATTAGTGAAGCTCTTGGCACTAAATTAATAGAGAACTCTACCTCTGCATTAGGTGGTAAACCATAAAATTATATGAGAAAACATCCTTTAAATGATTAACCTCTGGAGGGAAATTTGTCTGACACGATCCATGGTTATCCAGATATAAACTAGAAATTTAAACTATCATCCCACCCATCCCATGATTCTCTGGTATAACTCATCTCATATAGACATCCCATTCACCATTGGTAATAAAAAAATCCACCCTATGTTGATGTGAAACTCACCCTCCAGTGATAGAAATCAACATGGGACTAATAATAAATAGTTAGTCCTTCCTGAGTAAGAATTCAAACCCTATCATCTTGAGGATAAAAATATTCCATACAAAGTGACACCCACCAACCTCAAGGGGGAACTCTTTGCACTGGAATATATCCTATGTTATAATCCCCAATGGAGTATCAAGCATCATAACACCATCTAAAAAGTGAATAATATGCCTAAGGATTTCCACAATAGGTGAATATATAAAACTATGTGAAGCATCTATATCAAAAAGAGAAGATACTAGCATAGAGGCTAATAAAATCCTACCTCTCACCATATATGGCTTGGCACTCTACTTATTGAGGGTAGGTTGTATATAATATATCTTTATTGAACCACAGCCTTGTAAAAAAACCTCAAAACTGTTGGATTTGGTGTCCTAGAACCAACTACTTTGTACTATATTCATTAATAAATACCTTATCACATCTTGATTGTTTTTATGCATGATAATTCATGTGATAATGTCCTAAGGATAGATATTGAACCAAAGGTTCATAGAAGATCCCTACTATGATGAGAACCTGAATTTGTCATAACACTACTCTTGAATATATGTTCTATGGCCAGATGATGTTATTTGAGGGACAGAAATAATACAGGCCATTAGGGGTCAGGACTCATAAAACTTCGAGGTTCCTTCTTATGGTGTGCGCCCTTGGTAATATCTAGGAGGATATTATGATAAAGAGACCCACTAGTACGAAATCCACATTTCATAGTATCATTGGATGTTTCTATCTGTGGACATGTGTATTGGTCCTTAGAATTTAAGATATTTATTAATGGGTATTACAACTCGTGCACTTAGATGTATTGATGAAAACTATGATGACACACTATTCTCAGTGATGTAGGATATGTTGGGTGTGTCACAAGTAAAATTGCATTAATAGATAATGTGAGAAAGGATGTGTACCTTCTGTTTCATAACAAAAGTTGATATCTCAGGCCCTTTGATGGAATTTATATAGACTAAATAAATCCATTTCCATGGTGAGGAATTGGAAAATTCAATTCTGAGAAGTCAAAGAAAGAATAATCAGGCACATGGGTTAATGGAACTAACATGAAACCCTCTTGATTCGAGATACCGATACAAAGGGATTACATTACACAGAAATTGTTTATAGAAGGTGACACTTCATTGCAGCATTAACTTCTTTCTATATGGGTTCCTTTGCATGTTGCAAAATGCTAACCTTGGAATTTAGGTAGGCTCCACCTAATTCCACTGAGAAAGAGGCTTAGAGGGTCACACACTAAGTGTATCCAAGTATCTCAGTTAAATATTCATTTAACAAGTTGAATAATTATTATTCTCAATTTTGGTTTAATAATTATTCAAGGATACCTGATCGCATTTATTTCGACACTAGTTATTTGGGAGAATATATTTTAGGAAAAATAATATATTTATTAGCGAATAATGTAGTGATATTTATTTAAGAAATAAATAGTCATTATTCAAGGTCTAATGAATGTGGTGTAGAAAATAAAGGAAATGGAAAAACAAAAGTACATGCCATGTATATTAATATACACACCGTGTAGTTTTTCTGATTTATGAGAAATAATATTATTTATTTAATTAAATAATATTAGTTGTAATTTGTTGGGTGCATGTGAAGTGATAATAATAGTTTATTAGCCAATAAAAATACATATTTTAATTACATTTTAATGGTAATAAATGTTAATTTTTTATTTTATGGGCCTGAGTTAGTGGATTTTAATTTTGAACATCCATTCTTATCATTTGTGCACTTCATGCCTAATGTACACCAAATTTAGGCCCAATGATTCATATGATTTTAAGGATTTTAATTATCCATATTTTAATTTGATATTTTTGTAACTATATCTAAAATTAAATATGAACATTTTTCATTCAGAGATCAATGGAGGATTCATAAAATATGATGGAGATATTTGGAGATGAATAGAAGCAATTCTAGATAAGGCAGATTGGACACCAGCCCACAGATGAGAATTTGGGACCCACATTACAAACCAAATAAAGCCCAAATTTCATGGGATTTTAGAAGACATATATAGTAACAAATCATTCTTCAGGATCCAGTGCTAATTCAGCTTCCATTGTGGTTATTTAGGCGGCCCAAGTTGAAGATAAAATTCTAGACCAGATTCTACGGCCCAGAAAAAGAGCCCATCATTTTACACATATCTCGTTAACAATAAACTATTTTGGTCTGAAACTTTACAAAAGGTTAGGGGACATATTTAGATTAATTTTTTTATTATATGTCCTACTACAATGCAGTCATATAGAAGGTCTTACATGCACATCTGTTTAGTGGAAGCAAGTTGGCTGCCACCTCGGGTCAAGGGTCGAAAAGTCTCATCTCCCTTACTTTCCACCACCCTAGGCCTACCATACTCAAGTGGGATCTTTTTTAATATTGGAGGGTCGATCCAAGGCTCCCAAAATTCCTATTTAAGGTAGTGGTGGTGGAGAATTTTATCATCTTTGAGCTTTTTTTCATCTTAATGTTATGTTGCCAATTTGTCTTTGTAAAGTTCTTCCTTCACATGTAAGTTGTTTTAATTCATCCTAGTTTCTTAATAAAAGTTATTATTATACTATTATTATATTCTTCTCTATATAAATTTGATACTATTGCCTCAAGGTTTGAATTTATTCACACCAAACATTGTGAAATTATTCACACAACGGTGGAGTGGTCATTTTCTTTTCATTGTTTTCTTTACTTCTTCAATTCCTCACTCATGAGTCTACTTCCCACTTCCATTGAAACCATAGAATAAATGGAGGGCTAACCCACTTATGGTTTGATCCAAGGGAGTAGAAAGGGGTTTTATTGGATTTTATTTATCACCCCATTAATGTATAATCACTTCTTTTAATTGAGATTTTTATTTGATGATTTTAAAACTTCTTCGTCCTTGTTGAATTTTAAGGCCACATACTTCAAGTGATAATACAAACCTTTACCTTGGAGTACTCATAAATTTGATCCTCCAAGTGTATAGGTGATTAGTATTATGGTGTGTTGGTTTAAAATCAGTAAGTGATGAAGTTGTTTGATCTCCTTAAATGAACTCAACTCAAATATAAGAAATTGAAATAATTGAAAAGGGAATACGTCCAATCCACCCCAAGTGATAACCTATGATCAACTCATTATTTTAAATTGAATTTACTTAAATCTATTATTGATCCTTCAAAACCATCTTAAATCAACCCAAGTTGGTCACTTTATATCCAAAAACAATCCATATATTGTACGTGTCTGTAGGTACTTCTTAGGTCTATAAGGATTTGATAACCCAAGCTAGACTACAAGGACCGTCCTACCTTCTTCTTTTGGGTAAATTTGAGCGAGAATCAATAGTTAACTATTATTATTAGATATGGGTTCTTCCTAATAATTAAATTAAATGAATAAATAATTTTGGGTTTTTAATTAATTTTATTATTCTAAGTAATTAAAATACCAATTATATTATTCTCATTAGCCTAGTCATTCTTTTTGGTTGTGCACAACAGATCAAAAGAAATATCTCAAGCTAAGAGATAATTTTTTTTCCTCCAAGAACACTCTCAAGTTACGAGAGATATACTCCTCCATTGGATCAAGGAGAGCGCTTTGGTAACGTCTCTCAAGGCGATTGAAGGCGGACATCGTAAGTGAAGGCTCTTATGTGCTATCTCCCAAAGATCCCTTCGGCGACGTCCAAAGATACTTGGAGCACATGTGGATCACATCTAGAGAAATCCTATACTTGGATTATACAAATCAATGACAGATCACATCGGATCGTGACTGAAAACATCAATGGAGAAAGAATTCCATCAAGGTAATTATTTTATTTTAATTAAATTAATTATAAGCAACATATGATTATCCTCTTTATGGTTCTGTGATTCCCATATTTTCTTTCATTCTTCATTCTATTCTGAAGATCCATCATTTTATCATTATGATGGATCTTTTATTGATCTTTTCTAATAGAAAAATTATAGTTGGGTACACCCATCCACATGATTATGTTGCACCCGAAACCTACAAGTGGTATCAGAGTGGTCATATCATTGATTATAATTATTTCATATTTTTATGATTTATGCATTTAATAATTTAGTTGTTTCGATTAAAGTTAATCATTCTGTAAATATGAATCTTGAGATTTGTTCCTCCTCTTTTATTTCTCATTCACCTTATTGAAATGATATTTTCTTTTAATTTTTATTAAAATAAAATAGAGGATCTCATCCGGAGGTTCCAAAGGTTCCTGGTCATACAACACCAGAACACACACCGTGTATTAGACAGTACATGTTGTGTAGTCTAGGTTCCATGCACCAAGACTGGTCTGCCAAACCAAGTTGTGTGTTGGAGTCAATCTAAGTCTTAAATGACTCCATGTGTTAATTAGGAATAGGTGGCGTGCGGTTTCTGGATTACATATCATGTGGCCCACTAGACACGGTGTGTAGTCCCTTCAAGTTAGGGTTGGACCGTGTACCCCATACACAGATTTCCTGGCTGGAGACTGTGTAATGCGGACACTACATGGCGTGTGGCCCACTGGACATGTCATGTACTCCAAATATTTCTAAATTAAATCTGCACGGCATATCCCCGGGTGAGTACTTCGGATGGACGGTGAATGATAGTACACACTGTGTAATCAGAACTACATGTCGTGTACTCATAAAAATTACACATCTTTATTAAAATTTATTATTATATTAAACAAACCCTTGAGACGTGTACCATGGTGCGGGCATAAATATGAGGCACAATATGTGATAGGTGTTTTATATCTACGTGTTTAATTTAACATCTATGTAATGTTCATTTCTACTCATTAGGTAGTTATGAATGGGAATTCACCGAATTTCCTCTAAGTTATAAGTTGCGTATAAAGATAATTCTAAATTAATTTATTTGATTAAAACTATGATGGATGGGAATTTCAAGGAAATCCAGAAAATGATTTATTAATTAAAGATAATTAATTAATTTGAGTGTGATTTATCTTAAATAATAATGATTAAAGAATTGAATTCTAGTTTTACTTATACATAAATATCATTTCATGCATGGATGATCATGAGCTAGACCAGGACCGTTGTATGTGGATGGTTTCTTTTAATTTATTTATTTAAATTAAATTTATTGGCCTATGAGCCTTCTCCTCATTAATATGTAAGGCATGTGTGCCCAAGGTTTATTTTATGTAAAACCTCGTTTTACCCCTCACCTATGAGTGAGATAAAAACATATGTAATGGATGAAGCTTTCAAGCTAGTGGAGGCAGCTCAAGTTAAGAGCCAAGGTGAAACCAGTCCAAGGAGATAAAAATGTGGATAGGTGGAAAGTTGTAAACACGAACCCAAAAGGTTCAAGGTGTTTCTCCCCTAGGTATTGGGTTAGTTTATCAACCACTATATAAACTAACCAATAGAACAAGATCATGATCATACCATTTATTTTATTTCTGATAGTTTCATGGTTTATTTATTTTGGGTGTGTTGTCGCAATCACACAATTAATAAATTAAACAAGCGTGAAATATATAACTAAAATAAGACCAGATTATGTGTAAATATTATCTTAGACATGGTTAATCACATAATTATATCCCACTTAATATTAAAAAGCATGTAGTCAAAGATAATAAAATGTAAATTAAGTATAAGGATAAAATCCCTCAAAGAAATATTAAGTCGGTATAGCCTTCCATAATATTGGTTAGAATCGAACCATAGTTCAAAGTGCTTGACCAACCCTATTTGGGGTGCTTTCAATTATAGAGGAATTATAATTCAAGGTTTTGGTTTGAATTTACTTGGTTCACATTAAGGTTTGACTTCTATAGTAGGAATTGGTGTGACCAAGAGGAAAAGGTTGAGGAAATCTAAAATAAAATGATTTCAAGATTGGGGAGTCCACTCAGCAGATCAAGGAACAACGAGTTAATGCAGTTGGCATTTGGAATGCCTACCTAAAACCCTTCAAGTTTCTTGACCAAACCTAGTTGGGGTAATGATAAGGTCAATATAGATCCTTTTCACTAGAATATTCAGGCAATAGAATATTCTAAAATCATTGGTGAGGGCTATTGGATTTCGATAAAATAGTGGGAGACTAACAAGTTTTAATTTATTTATTTGTCTCATTTTTATCATGATAATGTACTAAAATATTTTATCATCTTAATTTTTATAAATGATAGGAAAAATGACTTTAAACATATCATTGTGCACCATACTTGATAAGGAAAACCTTCTCACTGGAACCAATTTCTAGGAGTGGTAGAGGCATTTACGTGTTATCCTTCGCCATGAGAGGAAATTGTATGTGCTGGAGGAGCCTATTTCAGTTGCACCTGGAAAAGAGCCTAGTGATGAGGAACTATCTCTCTATATAAAACATATGGATGATTCCATAGATATCCAAATTTTCATGCTATCAGTCATGTCTAATGAGATATTGAAGCAATATGAAAACATGGATGCGTATAGCATGATGTCTCACCTTAATGATCTCTATCAAGAGAAGGTGAGACAGGAGAGATATGAGATCTCCAATGTTTTGTTCACAAATAATCTTGGAGAGTCTGCACCAACTGGGCCTCATATACTCAAACTTATTGGCTACATTGAATGTCTGGACATCTTAGGGATTAATTTCCCAGATGATTTGCATACAGATCTCATCCTATCACCACTTCCCAAGACCTTCTTTATCTTTATTATCAACTACAACATGAGAAAAAATAAGAAGATTCTATTGGAACTTCTATCCTTAATTTTCCAGGTAGATAAGGACATGGGGCATGACAAACCCATAGTCCTTATGGTGAATAATAAAAGGAAGGACAAGGAAAAGGGTCTAATGATTTATAAATGGTCTGAATTCCCTGAGCACTGTCCCTCCAAGAAGGGGAAGATCCATAGGCATTGCAAGGAATGAGAGTTAGTGTGTTTTTCATGTGGAAATCCTGGACACTAGAAGAGGAACTACACTCAAAAGCATGGGGATGCTAAAGTTGTGTTTGTTATTGAGTGTAATCTTTCCATTTATACACATTGGGTATTAGATATAGCTTTTCGGGGTCACACATGTATTCAAATTTTGGAACCAAGTAGATTTAGAAATATTTCCATTGGAGAGGTGGATTGTCGTGCTGCCAATGGCATGAGTCTAGTTGCATTTTCCATTGGAGACTACCATCTCTCATTGCCAATTAGGATGCTTTTGGTTTTATATAACTTTTATTATGTGTCTACTATTACCAAGGACATAATTTTTGTATCATGTTTGGATATGGATGGATTTATTTTCATTTTTGGAAATAAGGTTTGTTTCTTTTATAAGAACAACATATGTTATGGTATGGAACATTTAAATAATGGTCTATATGTATTAAATTATGAAAACCAAGTGTTGCAATTGATAATGAAACAAACTCACATGACTCATAAAACACCCAGTTGTAGAATCATCGTATTGGTCATGTAAAAGAAAAGTGCTTCAAAAATCTCTACCAAGATGGTTATTTAGACTCTACTGAGCTAAAACCACTTGATAGATGTCATTATTTTTTACAAGATAAAATGACCAAGCCACCTTTCAGTGGATAGGGTGAAAGGGCCAGAGAGATTCTAGGATTGGTGCACACATATGTGTGTGGACCATTTCCAATAGAAGCTAGAGGAGGATATTCTTAATTCATTACTTTTACTGATGATTTGAGTAGATATGGATATATCTACTTGATGAGGTATAAGTCATATTCCTTAGAGAGATTTAAGGAATTCAAAAATGAATTAGGGATTCATCTTGGTAAGAAGATAAAGAAGATTTGATCATATCGAGGTGGAGAATATCTGAACCAAGAGTTCATAGACCTTTTACGGGAGTATGGGATTCTATATCAACTCACTCCTCCTTATACACCATAGTGTAATGGTGTTAGCGAAAAGAGGAACCGCACCTTTTTGGACATGGTGAGGTCGATGATGATTCATGCAGATCTTCCATTGTCCTTTTGGGGATATTCATTACAAACTGTAGCATACACATTAGACTGAGTACCAACTAAGGTGGAAAATGTAATTCCCTTTGAGTTATGGAATGGAAAGAAACCCATTTTTTCACACACATGTGTATGGGGATGTGAGGTGTTTTTTAAGGTCTTCTCATGCAACAAACTTTCACCTCGGGGCATGAGATGTATCTTTATAAGAAATCCCAAGGGAAAAAAGGATATTACCTATATAACCCTTCAGACAAGAAAGTGACTATCACGAGAGAAGCCTTCTTTATTGAGATGGAGAACATCCTAAAAAGGGATAGTGGGAGAAATATTGACTTTTAAGAAGTTGATGCTCAAGATACACAAAATTTGGTACAAGAACAAGTTCCACAGGTCCCCATAGAAGAGGTTCCAAAAACACAAGTATTGTGTAAGAGCTCAAGAGAGGTAAGGGAACCAGAGAGATTTGGTTTCCTAGTCACCAAGGATGGTGAATCATTATTGTTGGACAATGATGAACCTCTCTCCTACAAGGAAGTAGTAGAGATCTCATAAGTTACAAGATGGCTAGAAGCTATGAATTCTGAAATTGATTCCATGTATCAAAACCAAGTCTAGGATTTGGTCGATGAGCCAGTTGATGTAAAGCCTGTTGGATGAAAATTGGTATTCAAGAGAAATATGGACATAGAAGGTCAATTTATCACCTATAAAGAAAGGCTAGTGGCTAAATTATTCAGACAACATCAAGGAATTGACTACGATAAAACCTTCTCGCCAGTTTCCATGTTTAAATCCATAAGAATCATACTTTCCATAGCAGCTTACCATGACTAAGAGATTTGGAAAATGGATTTCAAAATAGAATTCCTTAATGGGGACCTTCAGAAAGATGTCTATATGACACAACCAAAAGGGTTTGTGAAACCAGGTGAAGCCAAACAGGTTTTCAAGTTACAGAAATTCTTTTATGTATTAAAGCAAGCATCCAGGTCATGGAAAAATCGATTTGATGAATCCATAAAGGAAGTTGGTTTAATTAAGAAAGAATGTGATCCATGAGTTTATAAATATTTTAATGGGAATGTATTAGTTATCCTAGAAGTATATGTTGACAACATATTACTTATTGGAAACAATGTACTAGTCTTACAGTCAGTTAAGTACTGGTTGAACAAGTGTTTCTCCCTGAAAGACTTAGGTGAAGCATCCTATATTCTAGGGATCAAGATAATTTGTGATAGATCCAAGAGGATTCTTGGACTAAGTCATGGTACATACATTGACTAGATACTAAAGAGATTTAGTATGGAACAATCCAAGAGGTGATTAGTTTCAGTGTCACATGGCCTACATCTTTCTAAGAAAATGTGTCCTTAGAAACAAAAGGAAAATATAGGATTAGTAAGATCCCATAATATTTGGTTATAGGATATATAATATCTGCCATGTTATGTACTAGGATTGATATTTCCTATGAACTGAGCATGGTAGGAAGATATCAAGAAGATCCAGGAGAAGAGCATTGGAATTATTTTATGAATATCCTTAAGTATTTGAGAAAAACTAAGGATATGTTCCAGCTGTATGGAGGAGACAAGGAGCTTGTCATCAGAGGGTATGATGATTATGGTTTTTAGACATATTATAATAATCTGAAGTTTCACTCCAGATATGTTTTATGTCTCAATAGAGGAGTTGTAAGCTGGAAGAGTTCAAATCAGCCAGTTGTTGGCGATTCTACAGCGGAGTCTGAATATATACCAAATTCTGGTGCAGCCAAGGAAGTAGTTTGAATTTGGAACTTTTTCTAGGAGATTTATGGGGTTCCTAGTAGTAAAGATCCTATAATATTGTATTGTGATAATACTACAGTGGTGGATCTTGAAAAATAACCAAGGTCACATCAAAAGACAAAGAACATTCTTCAGAAGCATCACCTCTTGAGGGATTTCTCTCAAAGGAGTGAAGTTTTAGGGATTAGAGTGTCTATGGAAGAGAACGTGGAAGACCCCATGACTAAAGGCCTATCTCAGTAGAAGCATGAATATCATGTGAGATCTAGCAGGTTAAAGGTTTTCAGCAGTTAGCTCTAGTCCAAGTGGGAGTCTGTTGGAGTTTGTGGCCTAGAACCAACTACTTTTTACTTTATTCATTAATAAATAACATATCACATATCGATTGTTCTTCTGCAAGAAAATTCATGTGATAATATCCTAAGGATGGTTTTTTCACCAAAATTTCATAACAGATCCCTGCTATGATGAGAACCCGGAAGTTCCATAACACTATTCTTGAATATATGTTCTATGTTCGGATGATGTTATTTGAGGGACACAAATAATACAGGCCAGTAGGGGTGAGGACTCATAAAAATTTGAGGCACCTTATCATGGTGTACGCCCTTGGTAATATCCAGGAGGATATTATGAGAACGAGGCCTGCTAGTAGAAAATCCACATTTCATAGTGTCATTGGATGTTCCTATATGCTAACGTGTGTATTGGTCTTTAGACTTTAAGATTATCATTAATGGGTATTACAACTCGCGCACTTATATGAATTGACGAGAATTATGAAAACACATTATTTTTAGTGAGATGGGATATATTGGGTGCGTTATGAGTAATAATGCATTAATAGATAATTTGAGAAAGGATTTTTCCCTTCTGTTCCATATCGAAAGTTAATATCTTAGGCCCTTTGATGGAATTGATTAGCCTAAACAAACCCATGTCCATATTAAGGAATGGGAAAGTTCAATTCTAGGAAGTAAAAGAAAGAATAATCAAGAACATGGGTTGATGGAACTAGCATGAAACCCTCTTGATTTGAGATATCAAGACAAAGGGACTACATTACATGGAAAGCATTCGTAGGAGGTGACATGTCGTTGCAGCATTAACTTCTTTCTCTATGGGTGACTTGATGTGTTTCTAGATGATAACCTTGGACTTTAGGCAGGATCCACCTAATTACACTGAGAAAGAGTCCTAGAGGGTTACACACTAAGTGTGTCTAAGTATCTCAGTTAAATATTCATTTAACAAGTTGAATAAAGATTATTCCCGATTGTTGTTTAATAATTATTCAAAGATACATAATCACATATATTTTAACACTAGTTATTCAAGAGAATATATTATGGGAAAAATAATATATTTATTAGAGAATAATGGAGTGGTATTTATTTAAGAAATAAATCGTCATTATTCAAGGTCTAATGAATCTAGTAGAGGAAATAAAGAAAATGGAAAAACAAAAGTACACACCATGTATATTAATATACATGCCATGTAGTTTTTATGGGGATTTATGAGAAATAATATTATTTAATTAATTAACTAATATTAGGTGTAATTTATTAGGTGCATGTCAAGTGATAATAATAGTCAACTGTTATTATTAGACATGGGGTCTTACTAAGAATTAATTGAAATAACTAAATACTTTTGGGTACTTAATTCATTTTATTATTCTAATTAATTTAAATACCAATTATATTATTCTCCTTAGCCAATCCATTCTTTGCGGTTGTGCACAATGGATCAAAAGAAAGCTCTCAATCCAAGAGAGAATTTTTTTTTCCTATAAGAACGCTCTCAAGTTACGAGAGACATCCTCTTCCACTGGATCAAGGAGAGCACTTTGGAAGCGGCTCTCAAGGCGATTGAAGGTGTACATCGCAAGTGAAGTCTCTTACATGATAGCACCCGGAGATCCCTTCAGTGATGTCCAGAGATGTATAGAGCACGTGTGGATCACCACTAGAGGAAGCCTACACTTTGATTCTATGACGCAACAACAGATCACATCATATCATTACTAGAAACATCAAGGGAGAGAGAAATCCATCAAGGTAATTCTTATCTTTTAATTAAATTAATTATAACCAATATATGATGATCCTATCCATGGTTCTGGGACTCCCCTCTTTTCTTTCATTATTTTTTCTATTCTGAATATCTGACATTTTATCATCATAACGGATCTCAGATTGATCATTGTTAATGGTAAAATTAAAGTTTGGTACACTCATACATGTGCTTCCACTATGCCCAGAACCTACAACAACCTAGAGTAGACCCACTCTTCTATCGAGGTACAACCGGTTCCTAGATTCCTTATCCATGACCACCACCTCATCTTGAATGACCAGTACTGCACCAACTCCCAACCTAACACAGAGTTATGAAATCCACTCCTGAACTTGTAGTTGGATCTAACCCCTTCCACTAACTACTAGAGGGAAGTTCCTCCAAAAAAAATTCATGTTTCCCATCCTTCCATAAGCTCTTTACTCAAATGGTTCTTGATCACACTGATTACTCATATGACCTCATCTTCTACACTGATGAAAAAAATAAAGCCACTAGTAATAACATCCTGGATGGTAATCATCTCATGAGAATCCTTAAAACATTACTTCCTTCCATTGGAAGTTGAACCACTAATTCTAGAGGCTAAACTGCCCTACTCTGTACCCCATATTCCCTTAAGTTACACTCTATAATAAGTGCCTAATTCATTGTATTAGTGATAGTCATCAACTTAAACACATTTACCTAAGATTTAATGGCATGTATGAGACCTTCCTCAAATAATCTCACTCTTGATAGTTCATCAGCAAGGTATATCGACAAAAAATGAAACATCTCAGTAAATCATGGAAAATATTCCATAACATTCATTGCACCTAGCTCCAGACGCATAAACTCACTGGAACTTTCAGTTCTCAGGGTTTCAGGAAAGAAAAATTCATAAAACCTAGTTTAAAAATCCTACTAATCCATATCATGTAGTGCATCATCCTAGTTCAAAACATCCTACCAGAACTTTTTTTCTCCTCGGAGTATATAAGTCGCGAGATTCACTCTCCTCTCAAAAGATGTCTCTAGATTATTTAATATTGACAATGTAGTCTCAATCCATAGATAAAAAACATATGGACCACCATCCCATGAAAACTTTATAGGAATCTTCTACTGGAACACATGCATCGGCTCTTCCATAGATGAGTCAGGCTGTAGTGATCCCTAAAAATTCTATATATTGCGTAAGAAACCAATGTGGAACTATGCCTCAAAACCCATTTCTAATAAAACCACTGGTGCTTCAAGTGGAACTAAAGGAGTATCTATTGGTATCCCATTTCCCACCACCTTTGAATCATGGTTTTTTCCACCCTCCTGGCATACAACAGGAGGTCATCATGGTGGCATGTCTGTACAATTCCAAACATATGCCTCAAAAAATATTAAAAATGAAAGTATCACAATTCAAAGTATATAACAAGTCAAAAACTTATTATAAACTTGTCAAACCCCTTTTCTTTTTCTTAAATCTAATATTGGGTAAAAATAAATATCCATAAAAAGTCCTGGTGACACTACCTACTGCCCACTGTAAAGTTGGGTCTAGGTCAAGTTCTCTATTTTCACCCATTTTCATTTCATTGTAATTCACATTTATATCACAAATAAATTTAAAAGGATGAATAAAATGGTTCAACACTTTGAATTCATAAGGTACCATATACCTCATGAACCAAAATATGTCATCCACCTCATCCACACCATAACACGTTCCTGTCCATGCGACCAACGGTCCATGACTCAATGTTCCATAATTGTCTGCTTAGGGTATCTGATATAGCCTAACCAAGAAAATTCTATTTTGGTTATGGAAATCACTATAATTACCAATAATGTTTTCTGAATTCTCCGAATAATCATCTATCTAATAGAATACATATCAATCAAGGCACATATAACAAAGTCATGCAATCAAGAAATGCACCCTATATGGCATGACATAATGCACAGCATGTGAATCCTATAAATTGACTAAAATGATGCATAAGATGGCATAACCTCATATCATTGGGTTAAAATAAAAATATAACCCTCAATCATATCAATTATAATATCACAATTCAAGTGCATCACCCAATGGTGGTATCAAATCAACTGTGATAGGAAAAAACCATAAAACAACAATTTCCATTCATGGAAATTTTGATTTTCTATGTACATGGATTGGCTAATATTAGGCATAGATCATAAAAAATTAAAAAAACTTCCTATTCCATTTCTATTGTCTCAAAATAGTAAGCCAATAAAAGAAATATCCTCTGATACCACTTTGTAACATCCTGACCCAAAATCCATTATCTGGTGCCCTGAGCCGATGGGTCACATGGCCTCAAGCGTACCTCCCTATACACCAAAGGTTGTAAACTAGTATCAAGTTCCTATGGTGTGTCTATGGGGAGACTTTTACCTCTTGTAAGAGTGTAGAAAAATGGTAGTAAACATAACAGTCGATAGTAGAAGCGAATAAATCATCTAGATAGAAGATAAATAACCAAGACAGAAATGGATAAACAATTCCACAAGTAATCTCATATACAAATGATAATCATGTAATTTCTATAAAAAGAAGAAGAAATGGGTATACAAACATTAGTACAATGCATGTATAAAAATACCAAAAATACCAAAAAATAACTATCGTGGCTATCATCATGATCTGAGCTCGGTTCTGTGCTACCCTACTCCTAAGCATGGAATAAATCATGTATTGTACTTTGGGAACTTACCTTGGTCCCTACCTATATTTGAGAAGTTTGTTTGGATACCCAAAGATGGCTTGAATAGGGTATAAGATATTACTCAGTAGGCCATCACCAATGGTGTCTATAACAAATCCAATCTATGTGATACAAGATAAATTAGTGTGCAATATATCACAGGTATATCATAAATGTAAATAAAGTGCCCATGGGATCTATAACAAAAGTAAAGAGACAACTTCTAACAAAAGAATGATCCCTACCAACCATAGTCAAGCTCCTATAATAAGGTATCTATAAAAAATAAATAATAGAGTAATTTTCCCCAGTATAACCACTGAAGTCTGATACACATACCAGGGCTATTTTTGAAACATTCTAAAAGAATACACAATGGACTTGTCGTGTAAAACAATTCCCGTAGCCACATTGTATAATCTAGTATATAAAATTAACTATGTTCACGCCATAAAAACAATCCATCCAAAATGGTTGTGTCCTATAATCACAAGTGTCAGACCACAAAGGGGTATATCCAAGGTATGAAAGACCAAGGCATCCACATCGAGTTCCAGGAGGATCTCATTGGAAACGCGATAAAGAATTTGCTGGGTTCCAAGGAGAATATCAAAAAATCATGTCCAATGTGATCCCAAGAAAGATTTATCTAAGGGGTAGAAAGGCCCAAGTCATCCTACATAATCAATACCCAAGGAGGAAATAGGTACAAGGCATCCACAACCATAATCAATATCCATGGGAGAAATGTTCATGGCATTTAATGGAGTCAATATTCTTGGTATACCAACCAAGGCATCCACTACCATTTTAATTCATCATATCAATTCGATAATAATTTCATAAACATTCATATTTTATTAGTTTACCCACACATTTCTATAATTCCCAGATAAACCATTTAAACAAAAGAAAACATATTCCATCACATGTCATCAAAAATCAAGGAGACATCAACTCTCTACTATCAATAAATTCAATTATAATTTAGTTAAAAATGGAACCTATTAACTATAAAATCTCACACACACCCCACAATGTTATATCAATAGTAAAAATACGAAGGCACGACCCAATGGTGTCCTAGGTTGGGGAAACAACCACCAACAACTCAAGGAACTAGTGGGCATCCCTAATAGGTTACAATTCATCCAACTCAACGATTTAATTAATTTTATGGGTGACGCCAGAAAGTCTGGAATGTGATACAATAACAATATAGTTTATAAAACACAACATTTTATGGGAAAAGGTATAGTTCACCTAATATAGGTCCGTAGTAGAGAACTAATCCAATATCAATCTCGGATTTAGTCCAGATTGAGATAGAAACAAATAATGGATGAAAAACCTGAAAATAGGGAATATTATCTCACACCCAAATAGCACATTCAATACCAAGTAAAGAAAATAACATCACAAGATTAATGGAGTACACATTGATGTGAATCCAATGAGATTGAAGGCATTCAATTATGAGTTTGGATGGTGAATCCACACCCAAACCTAGAATTTGGATTTAAAGGGAGATCTCAATAGGTGAGGTTTCTATTCGGATGAGAAATGAAAATTAGATTTATATTTTAAAACATTTTAAGGTAATTTTTGTAATTTCCTCATGAATTAATGGGTTGCATGGTTTGGCTGTAAGATTGGCCAAACCGTGCACCAAATGTGCACCCTTCACTATTTTAAGGGGACCCTTCACGGTTTGATGAGCACATTTTTCCTAACCATGTAAAAACCAGGAAAAATCCATCTGCTGAAAAATCTATGGTTTCTTCATGGGTGTGTGCGGTAACTGTGGGGACTGTCTCACATGGTTTCTCCTAACCATGTGTTTTATCTTTTTTTCTAAAAATCGGGTCTCCAAGCTCCGAACAAGCCCCATACACTCCCGATACACCCATGATCTCAATGGGTACTCACATTAGTCCATAAAAAAATCATTTAAACTAAAAAAATATATTTGTTCCTTATATAAAAACATGTGATCTTATAAAGATGTAGTTGGATAAGTGATTCTTGATGAAATACATCAGTGAAGTTTTCTAAATTCTGGGTATGAAAATCTATAGAGATAGATCTAAGAGGCTGCTTAAACTTAGTTAGGACACTTACATTGGTAAATTTATAAGGAGTTTTATCATGGAGAAATTTAAAAGGGGGTCTTTACTAATGTTACATGGAACAAATCATAGGAAGATTTAGGATCCTTCTAAAAACTTATCAAATATGGATAGAATTTCATATGTACCCTCCATAAGATCTATCATGTATTCCATGTTTTGTACACAATCAGATGTCACGTATACTCTAATTATTACTATTAGATATAAATACAATCCAGGTGAGAGTCATTGTATTGATTTATGGAAAATCCTTATGTACTTGAGAAAGGATAAGGATATGTTCATGATATTTAGAGGAGAATATGAAAAAAAAATTAAATGTTTCACAGATTCTAGTTTCTAACATGACATATATGATATGAAATATCAATTTGGTTTTTAATTTTTCATATATGGTGGATCTATTAGTTGTAATAGTTCCAAATAATCCAACATAGAATACTCTCCAATAGATTTAGAGTACATCATTACATCAGATGATACAAAGGATTATTTTAGATCAATAAGTTCATTACTAAACTTCTATCATTGAGGGAGAAATTGAGATTTACTATGATAAAAATGGATCTATTTATTTGTATAAGTAACACAAAAGGACCTAACACATCCTTTTCAAATTCCATCTAATATGAGATATCATTGAGAGGGATAATGTAAATATTTTTAGTGGGGATACATAGTAGAATGTAAAATATCCATTAATGAAACCATTATCACAACTACAATATGAGGTTCATGTAGAATCTATGGGTGTTGAACATATTAGATATTTGTTGTAATGGTTGTAAATGTATCATGTTATTATAATAAATTCAATATCTATTTATTATTCATTCATGTGTGCCACATTTTACTTTACATAAACGGTGGAATGATAATATTACCTCAAAGTGTGACTTTGAGTTTTCCTTAATTGATGATCATCATCAAGTATTATGGGTTGTGATTATATGTTAAGGTTAGAATTAATAGAACTATGTACTCATTAAAAATGGTTTTATATGAGATTGAAAGAATAGATTCTTGAGGTAATAAGTAGATACGTGTTACTTAGACTAACCCACTAAAATATAACCCATGGAATTTCATATAGTTATTGATATACATAGGGGTGTATGATTATTATTGATCCTTATTACATGATATTTGGGAGATACATAGCATGATAACCTTGGTAATTTGATAATTTTATTACATAATTCAAAATAAATTTAGCTAATCAGGGGGTTGTTGGGTATGTTACTGATCATTTCATCGATTGGAGTGTAACTAATATGGGATTTGTCTAATTGTATGATGAGTAAATAAATATCCCTTTATTTAATTAGAATGATGAAATATATTTCTATACTTATTTGATTCACATGTGATATGTTTAACTACTTGGATGGGGGAAATGTTATTTACTCATCAGTTAGATGAATGACATGTGATGTATTCATCAACTTAGTCAGTCTTTTTTGGAGAATCAAGAAAATATGAGGTGGCCTATACTAGATTGACATTGTTCCATGTTTAGTGGTCACTCAATGTCATTGTAAAATGGGTTATATAGGTATATGTATGTTGTATATGATACATCTTGCAGTGGATATGTATGTATAGATATATGATTATGTTTAATATAGATCACACTAGACCCATTAGTATCTTGAGTAATATTAATTTACTACTAGAGGTTTCTCCTTATTTACATCTATGAAATAAGTGTTTTATATTTTTTCATCACTACTAAGACCAATGAGATCACGTAGTTAGTATTTTAGAAAAGGATTAATTTTTTAATAAAATTTTTATTCAAATATGAAGATAGTTTAATGAAACCACTTCCAAAAGGAGTTTTGGATGGATTCACAAAGAAATCTGAATTTTTTCATTAAGACGTTGTGGGATTTAAGTAAAAGTTAGAGATTATTGGATATTCACTTAAAATAATATGCATATTATGTATATAGATTAAGGATATTTTGGGGGTCAATGCATCTTTAAGTCTGATTCTAGGATTACATTGGTGATAATGTAATCTTGTCAGCATGCGATGCCACCCAAGATTACATTACACCCAACATAATGCATGATCTTAGCTATAACTTCCACCACATCATCCACACATAGTTTATAATGGATATAATTCATTTTGAATGGTTTATTCATAGCTTGAATATCCATTGAATGAGTTTAATGGATTCTATAATGGGGTTTAACTCATGGGTTACATTTCATATGGTCAGCATGTTCTTCATTCAATAAGGAGTATCAAGGATGGATATATAAAGGAAGGAGTTCCCTTTATTCATTGGGAGAGATTGATCATTAGTTTTATATGAATCTTTTTATAAGACCACTTCTTTCTAAAACATCTTTCATAATTTCTCATTAAAGGTTCTAGCACCCACTAAGCATTTAGGAATCCTTGTGATAATATCATGAATTCTTTTGTCGATGGATTACCTATAGAGGAAGGAGGTTTAGTTCTACTACTTTGTTGATCATCATCAGGTCTACTCGATTAATATGGAGGCTACTTTAATTGTGATATAGTCATGTTGTATTCTTTTTTTCTATGTACATTCATTATATCAAGATATATTGAGCTATGTTTAGGATTTATTATGCTATCATCATTCATATGATGTACATCCAAACCCCATAAATTTTTTTTAGTATCTCAAGATTCAATATGAAACCATAACTCTAATCAAGAATCACTTTCGGTTAAATGAAACCTCATGTACTGAGTTATAAAGTTATCTCACACTTAGGACATTATCCCATAAACCATCCATATAAGGAGATTTTGTATTATTATAATTATAACCTTCCAAACAAGTATTATTGGTTATTTTTATTTTTATATATCCATTGTTACCAAAATGGATCGTTTCATCAACCCTTTCCATCATATTCTTAAATAGGTTCTTGTTCCCAGTCATGTGTGAGGAATACCTACTATCAAGGATCCATGTTTTGTTGTTATTTATATCTTTTACTGTGATTTTAACCAGGTTTTCCTTCTCTCACTTATTCATTTCCTTCCAATAGATTCCCAAATGAGTAGTGATATTCTATTGCACATCCTCTCTTTCTTAACCACATAAAGTATAATCATACTTGCCTTATTATTCCATCAAAGAAAATTTATTTCCCAATGAAAATTTATTAGGTTTTCTAGTATCCATCCATCTCTAAATTCCATGATTACTGTACCAAATTCTTCTTTTCCTATAATAAACAACCTTATGATTGAAATTAGAACATTTAAAAAAATATACATAAAATTTATTGCTTCTCTTTATTGAATGATATGACCTCATTATTTTTTATCAACTTATAGATGATTCTCCTTGTAAATAACTCATGGAATTTCCATAGTTGGACATGGTGTGACAAGGTATCCACAAAAATAACATTTCATAATGGGAAATACCTTTCCACCATCACCTCTCCATATGTTTCCATATTTTGAGAAACTTCTTTGTTTTTGGTTATTCATCAAATACTAAGGAATATATTCTATATTTTTCTTCCCTTTATATTGAACTATTGTTGTTCCCATTTTTAATATCTTGACATCATATACAGCTCTAATTTTGATTATATTTTTGGTTCTTTGTTCATTCATAATTTTCTACACACCATATAAGACTCATTTGGCCCCTTACAATAGTTATATATCTAAGAACTTTCCAAATTAAACTTTCTATTTGGTCCACTTGACTTTATTTTAGTTTCTATTTTTCTTCTCATGGTGACCACTTCTTCATCAGAAGCTTCATCCCTCTTGGTTCTCTTTTCTAAATATGTACTAAGGTATTAAATCACCTTAGATCATTCTTAAATATTATATTTGAAATCTAGTACTTCATATAAACTCCCAGGATAAGTAGATTTTTCTTCCAACTCTTTTTATAATTGATAAATCTCAGCTTCAAGATGATCCACATACATAGAATATTCCTTTAACAAGATGCCAATATTTTTAGTTTTTTATATAAATATCAAGCACCTCAAGATCCCCCTCAAGTTCCACTTTGAGGTTAAAAACACCTTCAAGTTGGTTTTTATCATCTCCTTCAAACTTTTCATTTTTAATGTTTTATATCATGTAATCTTCTTTATATAACTTGAATTTGGTTTATTCACACTCTAAATAAACTTTGTCTACTTATTCTTCTTTTCTCACTGGGCTCTTTCATTAAAACTTATTACCAAATTAATTTCCTACTTTAAAATCCCTTTCAAAGGGAAATTTACTTTGTGTCTTCTTAACAGTTTCCACTTATCCTTCGTCATCATTAAATATTCTAGGGTTCCCTACTAAATGTGTCCAAATTTTTCACATTGAAAACATTCTAAGGGTATCTTAGATTCAAACTTTATTTTTCATCACTTTAATTTCCTTTCTATAAGAGATATAAATTCATCATTCATATCTTATTCCTTATCTCCTTTTCCAATCATGTAAATATTCTCCATGTATTTAAATTCCATCACTTTATTTGTGAGACTTGTTACTCTCTCCGACTTGACACACATTTCATAGGCAACCAAATTGTTGTGAAATTATATAATGATAGTTATTCTAGATTTCTCCCTTCAAGAGTATATACTTTTGTGTTATAAAGAGGTGTTAGCCTTATCAAGATCTTCTTTACAGCATCAATATCTTTTATTTCTTAACTATGACCCCAAATGGATCTAATAACCTCAATGATATTATTAAATAATCTATAAACATTCTCATCATGACATATATTTAAATCATAAAATTTATTATGTTGGACCTAAATCTTAGTTCCCTTTACTTTGTTATCCCATTCATATATATTGGCCAATTTTTTCATATAGACTTATCATTCATGAAGCTCATCACCTCTATATATATCTATTTTGACAGTGCTCTGAATAAATTATTTTGGGATTTGGCATATACATCAAGTAGTTTTATATCTACTTTATTCATAGAAAACTCTAAAAAAACAATTACATGTATTCAATGTATAAAATTAGAGAATACATCCATCCATAGAGTCTATAAGTGTGATCTCATTCTATTATTCCAAATCAAGTAGTTGTATCCATTGAATAGGGGGGCTTCTTTTTCATTCACTGTCTTTTTCATATCATCCTATCTCTAATGAAAAATCTATTTCTGACAACCTAGCTCCAATACCACTTGTTATGTAACTAACTGACCTAGTTTATCCTTCCATGTCACTCGGGTCAACCCACCACTAGGACTGAAGAACATTCTGGATCCCCACGAGCTAACAATTAATGACTAGGTATCAAGGATATGTTCAAGGGAGCAGTTTCACCCTCATAAAAATAAAATAAACCAGTAACATAACTAATCAACAATCTGATGTGACATGTCCATATATTTTACATCCACAAATAAAACATAGTCATATGAAAATTATAAAAAAAACAAAACATTTCATAATTATGATATAATAAACTCATCAAAATAAGACCAACATCAACATACATAAAAATTACATAATAAAATAAATCCAAACTAAAGCACAACCACTGTTCAAAATGGTTGATACATCCTTGACCTAGAAAAAAAACTCAAGCCACCACTCGAACACCTCCATGGGACCCACAGTCTATCACCACAACCAAAAGATCTATTAACATACCAATACGAATCTCAATTATCAAGAATCACAATCTGGGAACCCCAAAGAAAACATGAGATCATCATACACACATACTCATGCACACACTAGTGTGTACACAAGGAGTAAGAAAACATTGACCAGTGGGATTCCACTATAGAGTCAATGAAATTCCATTTATAAAATATCTTATAAATTCTAGTTCAAACATAAGTTATAAAAAGTAAGTTTTCAATTTTCAATAAGAAAGAGAAAAATAAACAAGTATCATACTTTATCATTTTCATTTTCAAAACCAAAAGGTGAATCCTTGATAAGAGAACAAGTCTCATCTGATTGTTATATCATAAAGTTTAAACCTAAGAAATAAAAAAAATATTTACATTAAAATTTTCTTTAAATCAAAAAAATAAGGATTTTAAAATATATGAAAGAATACCCAACCCTTTATCCCTCTTTTCTCAAAATTATTTTTCAAATATTGTTTAAAAACAATTGAAACTTTACTTTATAAATAACACTTCTAAACCCATTTTAAAAAAAATTGAATGAAAATAAAAACAATAATTGGATTAAAATACACTTATCACTTGCACCAAGATATTAGTGAGTCATAATAAAAGTGAAATAGACAAATAATAGTGATATGTGATCAAATCAAATCTATTGGGTATAAAAAAATTATGAGATGGGATCCCCTAAATAATAATTAATGGGAACTAATCATAATGGGTAGATATATATGCTATAGCATTAATGGTATTGGAATTGACTCATCAAATTACTTATTTGGTCCCTATGTAAAACTGAAACATCCTTATTGTCTTCCCTTTTGGTCATGCCAAGAAATATAAAAATATAACCTCTAATAAGGAGTAACTACCCTAGGGAACTAGCCAGTGTTTGAACACTATTCTAATATAGTACACATCCAAAACTTCTACTTTTCTACCTATTATCCCATGATATCAATCAAAAAAGGTGAGAAAGCAAAAAAATATGAAATAATCACATGAATAAATAATAATAAGACATTTAAATAAACCCAATATCACCTACTACACCCTCATAATAAATGGATACTTTTTCGCATCTATGAATAATCATAATATCATAAAATAAAAATAGATAAAATCCTACTAATGGCCACAATTTAGGTCTAGCATAACAAAAAAAGAGGCTTAGAAGAGGTTGTTATAATCTTATAATAACTTATAAAATTCCAAACAAGCCTTTCAAAACAACTTTGGGATTCTAAGAAATGTCCCATAATTTATAAAACCAATTTAAATGTATCTTGAATTCCAAATCATGGTTTCAATATTTAAAACCCATTTAGATATCAAAGTTTTTCTAATAAATCACTTTAAAATGACCATAAAGGCTAATAAGTCATAAAAATAACTTCATATGGTCTTTACACACCACTATTTGATAAAAACTATTTATAATAATAAAAACCATTCTTTGGACATCAAATGGTGTCAGGAACCCCTTTTTTAATTTTTAATTTCCTTTTTAGAAAACACTTGGTCATTTTAGAAAACATATGGCATGCATAAACACCTAATTTAGAGGTTATAATTTGAAATCCATAAAAATCACCTTTATTAAAAGTATAAAAACCATCAAAAATCAAATTTACAACCCATTATGGGTAAACCATATACATATAATTCTATATAAAAACATTTAGAACATATGAACATTACATGACAATCATTATAAGGGTACTTGTATGGAAGCGCCTACCTCTTTCAAGAATAAATGAATTACAACACATATCCTTCAATGAAAAAAGAACAACCGAGCAAGTGAACACCCTTAAAAACCCCTAAACATATAAAACCCCAATATTTGATCCAAACTAACCCTAATTTTGATCCCCAAAACCATTAGGGTTCATGAGATAAACAAAAACTAAGAGGGGAGGAAGAAGGGAAATAAATGAGAATACCTTGAGAAATTTTCTTATAATAGAAGGATGAAGGCTCAAGAATCCAATAGAAAGGGATAAAGTGAACCCTTGGGGTTTTACCTTGCTTAGAAGAGTTAAAGATAGGGAAATGAAAGGTTTAACCCCTTAAAATTCAATAGTGGAAAAGGTTGAAGTCCACTTTTAAGTAAAACAAGGTAGGTAACATGGTTTGGAAGCATGGTTTTCAAAACTATGTTCTAACCATACATGAGATATTGGATCGATCCCCCTTAGATAAAGGATATCTTTATAGTATGTCCACACTGTTTCCCCTAACCATACACTAACCATGCATGTCAACCCCCACACAAAACTAAGACACATGACTACCTGGGAACCCCCACAAGGATTGATGAACCTTGAACCAATCATGGAAACCCCATTGTTAAGAACTATAGAACTATACACAGTTACCTAAAAAAATTTCCCTAACCATTCGCAAGTCATGCACCAACACCCTGAGCATAAAAAGGACTTTTATGGTGTTCACTAAATTTATCATGGTATGGACCAAACTGTTTACTATCCATTAACACCAACTTTGTGCATAACAATTTGAACTAAAAATATCCTACATAATTCATTCTACATTATTTCCCTTAACTCTATGTATCAACTTTGAAATTGAGAAAAAATTATTGAAATTCCAAATTTTTAAACTAAAACTCTCAAAAATTTAAATTACTTCAAAATAATTTAAAATATACCACAATAATGACACGTGGTTGTCACAATTATCCCCACCATAACACTTTCTACACCAAAAAAGTCTTTAGTAAATGTAGAAATCAAGAGGGAATGAAAAACCTTGACACCTTATTACAAGAGGAAGGAGGGTTAGGGAAAACCCAGAAAGTCCATGAGACAAGGGAAATACCTCACACACCCAAATCCTCAAATAAAAGAATGAATCCTCAATAAACACCCAAAAACCTAAATATTGATCCTTATCCATGACTACTCAATAAGAAACCATAGGATGGTGAATACCTAGCATAGGTCTCCCTAATATTTAGAGTTCATATAAAATTTTGAAGCAATATACATCCTCTTCAATAAAGAGAGGGTTTCTAAAACAACTATGATTCCAAAAAACATCAAATGGAATCAAAAAAATCCACCAACCAAAACCAACCACTAAGAAACTAGATCAAATTCTATAAAGGAATAAAAACTCAAAATATATTTGAAAGACCATGAAACCAAATCACTTAATCCATCACATCCCAATATATCCAAATAACACATCAACTAGAAATATTCCACAACATGGAATATTATAGTTCTAACCTCATGTCATGAAAATATACAAAAAAGGGTATTGTGGTACAAGATTATGGAACACCAACTCATGATGATCCTAATAGAAAGTCCTAACCCAATATCTCTCATAGTCTAACTATAAAGACCCGTAAATTTCAAGGAAATTTTTTTTCTTAATTTTCTTTGGAATTTTACAAGAGCGCAGCATCTGACGGCACCTGATTCCGAGGCCCGGTGTGCCCGGAATCATTTTCCGAAGTTTGGCTCGGGTACGTTCAGTGAACGGACGAGCGGGTTTTTCTAACTTTTGAACCGGTGCCCGGAATCGAATTCTGAGGGCACCGATGAAATCGCAGTGCCGGTATTCGCTTAGAAACGCCTCTTCCGGAGTTGCGTTTGCTCGGGTGTGGTTTTTAATTTTCGGGCTTAAAGTTAAGAAATAAAATAATTTTACGACAACTTTATTTTATTTCACTTAAGCCACTTGGAAGCCACTTGAAGCCACTTAAAGACGGCTTAAACTGAGTTGATCTGGATAGGATGCAATCTAGGAATGTCTTACCCTCTTGGTAGGATATTTGTGAGGTGGGGCCCGCACGAGCCCCGCCGTTTCTTTCCGCCAAATAACGCACCCGCGAAAACCCGTCATTATGAAAGTCAACTGACGCGTTTTCTTAAATTCTTAACAGACCATTTAATTGGGTGGTTAATTTCATAAATTAAATGAGTTGTTTCTTTCGTTGAATTAATTCAACGAATTGATGGGTCGTTACTTACCCGTTTTCGTTTGTTGGCATAATATTAAAATAAGACCAACCTATCTTTTTTTTGGAGGATTACTCGTTGAGACAGAATCCTTGTATCTTCTTCCTCCTTCACAAAGAACGCGAAGAACGCGAAGAACACGAAGAATGCCGAACCCAGAAATCGACGACGCGACGCCGTGATCCGCAACGCCGACAACGTTCTTCTGCGACGTCTCTTCCTCCGCGACGGATCTTCGATCGGCTACTTGAGGTAAGAGTCTTGGACCTTCCTTTTTATCTCCTTCGTGGTTCTTAACCAAAACACGGATTTAATTAATTAAATTAAATCTGCCGTTTCATGGTGCGTTGAGTTTGCCAACTCAACGCCGTGTTCCGCGACGACGCGACGCCCTTCCGCGACGACGCGACAATCTCCTCCTTCCGCGATGAGCAATTCCGCGAAGGACGTGCGTACGACGACGAACTACGAGATAGGGATTTTATAATTTGGAATACCCCTTTTCTTTTTATGTTCCCGTAATTGTTTCTTTAAAAAGTAAAGAACTGGATTGTGAAAAATTTTAAAATTATTAAAATTGTTGTTTCCGTTCAAATGAGGAACCCGTTTATGAAAACAATTTTATTTCATTAAAAATTGTTTCGGATATGCGTTCATGTGTTGAACTTAAATTTCTCCCATTTGTTTATCTCTAACGCGGATGGTGCGGGCCAAACGAACACGGCCCGACGACCCTCCGTCGTTCTTCATTTTGTGCAGAATTGACAGGTGACGACGGAACGTGCCGCAACGGATGTTTGATGATTCCGCAGTGAAGGACGAGTCCCGGGAGGAGCAGCGGCGCAGGCGGGAACAAAATCGGACCACCGGAGCGATCCCGGTGGCCCGCAGAACTTGCCGGCGGTGCGGGTCGCCAGCGCGGCGGCGCCCCGGCGCGCCGCCGGACAGGCCGCCGCGGTTGAAGCCGCAGCGGCGGCGGCACCCGCGGACCTGCGGCCGCGCGGGTCCGGTGCACCCGGACGCGGCAAAGCCGCGTCCTTGACTTAGCACGGCCCCACGCGGGGGGCCGCGGCACCACCAGGCCGCGGGGGTGGCGCCCCGCGGCGCCTTGGCCCTTCGTCCGCTCGGCCGAACCGGGCCAGGCCGGTCCGACCGGCCGGGCCGCGCCCTGGTCGGACTGGACCGGGTCGGACCGAGTCGGGTCGACCCGGTTCAGCCGACTCCCGGGGGGGTCGGGCCGGGTCGGCCTGGGCCCGGACCCCCGTCTTCGGACGGTTTTCGTTCAAACGTCTGTAACTTGAGCTACGGGCCTTCGAACGACGCGTCTGTTGTACCTATCGTACCCCTCGTGGTTTAATTTTCATGATCACAATCACTATCTTATTTATCTAATCTTGTTTTAAGTGTTTTTGGATGATAGGCATGATTTCAGGTTGCCATGGAATTGGGTCAAGAAAGCCAGAAGGCAAAAGTGGACTGATTTCAGTCCACCGGCCAACCGGTGGATGACCACCGGCCAGCCGGTGGTGTCTTGACAGAAGGCATTCCCTCTGTCCAGACCACCGTCCAACCGGTGTCCCATCACCGGCCAGCAGGTGGAACCCAGACAGAAGGGACACCTACTGTCTCAGCACCGGCCAACCGGTGGCCTCCTCACCGGCCAGCCGGTGGTGCCTGGGCAGAATGCCTCTCCCTTTTCCAAAGCACCGGCCAACCGGTGGCCAAGCACCGGTCAGCCGGTGGAGCCAGTCAAACTAGCCGTTGGGCTTTGACCAGACTTGTCCACTTGACTCCCAACGGCTCCGAAGGCCTCTCCAACGGCTCTGAAGACCCCCAAATGCCATTTGAGGGTTCCCCCTCTATAAATAAAGGACTAGGAAGCCCCGGAAACACATGGAAGCCCACGGGAACATTTTTCCATCATTTGGCGAACCTCCGGCGCATTCCTTCAAGGATCCCCATTTGCTCCAACTCAATTCCACAATCAAGGAGCACCACCATAGAAGCTTGGGAGCGCTCTTCATCAACTTCATCAATCCATTGGCGCCCAAGACTTCTCCACATTACGGTTTTTATTATTTTATCATTTTGAGCATCAATTTGGGTTTGTGCCTACAAACCCCTCTTTCTCTCATCCTCTCTTTGTTTGGGTTTTCACACCACCTTCAAGGTGTGAAGAGGTTAGTCAAGCCTTCCCTTTAAAAGGCTTGAGTCATAGGTGAGCTAGCCTTCACCTGTAAGAAGGCTAGTGGGTTCTTTCTCAACCATTAAAAGAAAGCTGTAATAGGTTCTAGACTACCTTAAAGTCTAGTAGGTTTCTTGCTAAAACCATTAAAAAGCAAGCGGTAGTAAATCTCTCAACGGTTGAGTTGGGAGCGGAGACGTAGGCTTTGGTTTAAGACGAACTCCATTATCAAGTTTTGTGTCTTGCCTCTTTTATTTCCGCTGCACCTTTAACTTTGATTTTAAATTGTTAATTATTTTTTAAAAGGCAATTCACCCCCCCTCTTTCCATCACTCTCCGCCCAACAGCGTCATCAGCGGCAACGCGATCCTTGGACCGAGACGGTCGTTTCGGTATACTATACCCAAGGTGCACCTTCCTTTTCGGGAGCCTACGTGGTTAAAACTCCGTAGTTAAGCGTGCTTGGCCTAGAGCAGTGATCAGGATGGGTGACCTCCGGGGAAGTTTCCCAGGGTGGGTGTGAGACGGAAAGGCCAATAACTGACAGACCGGGCATCCGATTGACGCGCCGTCTATTTCATTGAATTCCTCTAAGTGAGACGGATCTTTTGGCATACTCCGCCCGAGGTTTGGATGCAGGTGGAGTACGGTTGGGTTGGTTTTGCCTTAAAAACCAACTGGGCCCCTGGGACGAAAAAGCCATTAACTCTCAGACCGGGCGTCCGATTGACGCGCCGTCTGCGACGTTGAGTTCCTGTTGACGATACGGAACTTTTGGATGCATCAACTTCGGTCTTTGTGACAGTTGTTGTATCGGCCTCTCGGCTCGTGGAGCGGACCCTCCCAAACGAGCTTGCTGTGTGCGGGAACCCTAGAGCTAGCTGCGACTGCTACTTCGATAGCGACGACCGTGCAGAGATCCTCAGTGGACTGCGACGACGACTGTACAGAGATCCTCAGTGGACTGCGACGACTACAGCACTCAGCGATCCTACGTGGATCAGTGTTACAGGTCCTGTGTGGGCCCGATCCTGTGTGGGTCCTAGCTGTGCTGGTCTTGTATCCTATGTGGGTCCCAGCTTAGATGATTCAATACTGGTCTTGTATCCTATGTGGGTCCCAGTATAGATGAATCAATGCAGACAGCTAGTCTTGTATCCTATATCGGTCCTAGCTGTGCTGGTCTTGTATCCTATGTGGGTCCCAGCCGTGCTGTTCTTGTATCCTATGTGGGTCCCAGCGTAGATGATTCAGTATCCATACTTGATCATCCCTTTCACCTTTTCGACGAAGTATACCTGTGTGAGCTGAATCTTCTGTTTACTCTCCTTTGTGGATTGTGTTGAGCTATCCTGTGTGGATTTACTGTTTACTCTCCTTTGTGGATTGTGTTGAGCTATCCTGTGTGGATTTACTGTTTACTCTCCTTGTGGATTGTGTTGAGCTATCCTGTGTGGATTTACTGTTTACACTCCTTGTGGATTGTGTTGAGCTATCCTGTGTGGGTATACGTTTTGCTTTCCTGTGTGGATTGGGTTGTGCTTGGGCTCGGACGTTGGAGCCGAACGGGAATTGATGACTTAGGTATATGTATGGGCATATACCTAAGCTGTGTCAGATGTTACTTCGTGATTGTATCTTTCCTTTGTGGATTATCCTTTGTGGATTTTGGGAGACCTTCGGGGGTCTCGGAGTCCATACTGAGTAGCTTATACTCACCCCTGCACGGGCTATGCCCGCACTTCATGGTGTTGGTTGCAGACGACGGACAGCACTGACCGTGGTGGAGGCGTGCAGATCAGGACGGTACCTGTAGGTGGACCACTGGGCGAGACGTACTCAGAGCGGACGGCTGGACCGAGGAGCTGTGGAGGTTATCTGTACCCACCCTTCATGTGGGACCTTCAGAGGATGGTTCAACGCTGCGGCTTTTCTTTACAGTTGTTGTTTTTCCCCTTTCAGTTGTACTTTACAGTTGGGATTGTATTTCCGGCCCATTTTACTTCCATCACAGCTTGTTACATTTTTACTTAGTGTTTACTTTTCTGCTTTCTTACTCTGTGGTGCTTGTTTACTTTTCAAAGGCAATACCTTCCCTTTTTGTTGGGATTTACGCCTTGGTGCTAGTCGCCAGCCCCTGGCCTATGGGAGGTGGGCTTGGGGTAGTCACGGCACGGGCCCCGAGGACGGGTTGTGAAAAATTGGTATCAGAGGTGGTCGGTTCTACCGGGGACTCTGTTCTTTCTTCTATGTGAAGCAATAGTGTTTAGCGTATTGGGTGTGGTTATCAGTCCAAGGAGTCCAGTGTTGGTGCGGCGGCCGACGTATACGTACACCAGGACCCTGACTTCTGATTTCTGACTTAATGCACGAAAACATTGATTGCATGTGTGTTCAAGTTTTCTTTGTGATTACTTGTGTCAGCTCACCAGGTATATTGTTCTGACTGTGGTGCACCTGTTTCTTTCAGGATGGCCCCACGACGGCAGCCAGCTAGGGTTCCGAGAGTGAAGCGTGATGACAGCCCACCGAGCGACGAGGCCTCGGTGCAGGGATCCTTGTCAGCAGAGGCACCGACGGTACCTTTACCCGCCGAGCCCCCGATGCTTCCAGCACTGGCAGCTGACGATGCATGACGCCTCGGAGCTCTGCACGAGTTCTAGCGCCAGCGACCACCCAGGTTCCGTTGGGAGATGGACCCCCAGGCAGCCGAGGACTGGCTGGAGGCGGTCATCCGAGTTTTTAGGCTAGTAAGGACACCAGCAGACCTCATGGTGATCCTCGCGACGAGCCTACTGCATGCAGAAGCAGGACGATGGTGGAGCTTGATGCTCCAGGTGCATGATGAGGCATCACTCCTCTGGACAGACTTTGAGAGCATCTTCAGCTCCGAGTTCGTCCCAGCCACCCTCCATGCGGTACGCATACAGGAGCTTCTTCAGCTGCGGCAGGGCAGCTTGATAGTGGCCCAGTACTCGGTGAGATTTACTGATCTCTCACGCTACTCCACAGATATGGTACGGGACCCGTTCTTCCGGGCCCGGACCATCGAGCAGGGACTGAGGCACGAGATCAGGGATTCGATGATCTCCCTCAACATTCCGACACAGGCAGAGGTATTGGAGAGAGCCCTTCTAGTGGATAGTTTTCTCGTCGAGTAGGCTCTAGTGACAGGGCTCTCCGCAGGACGGCCCGTAGCAGGGCCTTCTGCAGCTGGCAGTAGACAGGTGATGCAGAGGTCCAAGCGGGCCAAACCAGCAAATGGACAGGAGAAAAACTATTGGATATGTCCTTTGTACTTATAGTTCCTTGTTGATATTGTGTAGCGTCTTTGTATTATGAGCTGCAATAATAAAAGACGCATACCTTTGTGATGTTTTCATTCCTGTCCTCTTTTGTGTTGTTACTAAGAGGTTCCAGTTTTGACTGTTGACTTGACCCTCACTTGTGAGACATCTTCTGGAGGAGACCCAGTTACCACACACTAATGCCGACAGTGTTGCTCAACCCTTGGAGGCGAGAGTAACGGTTGGATCTCTTGGTAGTAGCGTCGAGGCCTTACGACGTCATCCTTGGTATGGATTAGTATCATCCATGTCGAGATTGATTGTATTAGGCAAAGAATGTGGTTCATCCTGGGGATGGGACCAGATTTCTCTTATCGGCAAAGAAGAAATCTTAGCAGCTTTTGTGGGGCCGGAGATGGTCCAGGTCATCCAGGGGCGGATGAGTACAGCTCAGAGCCAGCAAAAGTCTTATGCTGACAGGAGGCGGAGGCCACTAGAGTTCGAGGATGGCGACCATGTCTTCTTGCGGGTCTTACCTCGACGTGGTTTGTGGAGATTTGGCTGAGGTGGCAAGTTGTCTCCACGCTTCATCAGGCCTTTCCAGGTCCTCAGTAGGATTGGCGAGGTGGCTTGTCGCCTGGCTCTGCCACCTCAGTTGCACCGGGTGCACGACGTCTTCCACGTATCTCAGCTGAGGAGATACGTGCACGACCCGACGCACATCATTGACCATGGGGAGCTAGACATGGATGATGGGGTGACTTTTGCGAAGGTCCCGGTGGAGATAGAGGATCGATAGGAGCGGGTCCTACATGGGCGATCGATTCCTCTTGTGCGCATCAGATGAAAGCATGGGAACCTCCAGGGAGCACATGGGAGCGGGAGGCTCAGTTGCGTGCTCAGTACCGCCTTTGTATCCCTTGTTTGTGTTGAAGCTTTACGAGGACGTAAAGCCCTGTGGTGGGAGTAATGTAAAGACCCGTAAATTTCAAGGAAATTTTTTTTCTCAATTTTCTTTGGAATTTTACAAGAGCGCAGACTCTGACGGCACCTGATTCCGAGGCCCGGTGTGCCCGGAATCATTTTCCGAAGTTTGGCTCGGGTACGTTCAGTGAACGGACGAGCGGGTTTTTCTAACTATTGAACCGGTGCCCGGAATCGAATTCTGAGGGCACCGATGAAATCGCAGCGCCGGTATTCTCTTAGAAACGCCTCTTCTGGAGTTGCGTTTGCTCGGGTGTGGTTTTTAATTTTCGGGCTTAAAGTTAAGGAATAAAATAATTTTACAACAACTTTATTTTATTTCACTTAAGCCACTTGGAAGCCACTTGAAGCCACTTAAAGACGGCTTAAACTGAGTTGATCTGGATAGGATGCTATCCAGGAATGTCCTACCCTCTTTGTAGGATATTTGTGAGGTGGGGCCCGCACGAGCCCCGCCGTTTCTTTCCGCTAAGTAACGCACCCGCGAAAACCCGTCATTATGAAAGTCAACTGACACGTTTTCTTAAATTCTTAACAGACCATTTAATTGGGCGGTTTATTTCGTAAATTAAATGAGCTGTTTCTTTCGTTGAATTAATTCAACGAATTGATGGGTCGTTACTTACCCGTTTTCATTTGTTGGCATAATATTAAAATAAGACCAACCTATCTTTTTTTGGAGGATTACTCGTTGAGACAGAATCCTTCTATCTTCTTCCTCCTTCGCGAAGAACGCGAAGAACGCGAAGAACGCGAAGAACGCCGAACCTGGAAATCGACGACGCGACGCCGTGATCCGCAACGCCGACAACGTTCTTCTGCGACGTCTCTTCCTCCGCGACGGATCTTCGATCGGCTGCTTGAGGTAAGAGTCTCGGACCTTCCTTTTTATCTCCTTCATGGTTCTTAACCAAAACACGGATTTAATTAATTAAATTAAATCTGCTGTTTCATGGTGCGTTGAGTTCGCCGACTCAATGTCGTGTTCCGCGACGACGCGACGCCCTTCCGCAACGACGCGACAATCTCCTCCTTCCGCGACGAGCAATTCCGCGAAGGACGTGCGTACGACGACGACCTACGAGGTAGGGATTTTATAATTTGGAATACCCCTTTTCTTTTTATATTCCCGTAATTGTTTCTTTAAAAAGTAAAGAACTGGATTGTGAACAATTTTAAAATTATTAAAATTGTTGTTTCCGTTCAAATGAGGAACCCGTTAATGAAACAATTTTATTTCATTAAAAATTGTTTCGGATATGCGTTCATGTGTTGAACTTAAATTTCTCCCGTTTGTTTGTCTCTAACGCGGAGGGTACGGGCCAAACGAACACGGCCCGACGACCCTCCGCCGTTCTTCATTTTGTGCGGAATTGACGGGCGACGACGGAACGTGCCGCAACGGATGTTTGATGATTCCGCAGTGAAGGACGAGTCCCGGGAGGAGCAGCGGCGCAGGCGGGAACAAAATCGGACCACCGGAGCGATCCCGGTGGCCCGCGGAACTCGCTGGCGGCACGGGTCACCGGCGCGGCGGCGCCGGCAGCCGGGAGCGGCGGCGCCCCGGTGCGCCGCCGGACAGGCCGCCGCGGCTGAAGCCGCAGCGGCGGCGGCCCACGCGGACCTGCGGCCGCGCGGGTCCGGTGCACCCGGATGTGGCAAAGTCGCGTCCTTGACTTAGCGCGGCCCCACGCGGGGGGCTGCGGCACCACCAGGCCGTGGGGGCGGCGCCCCGCGGCGCCTTGGCCCTTCGGCCGAACCGGGCCAGGCCGGTCCGACCGGCCGGGCCGCGCCCTGGCCGGACCGGACCGGGTCAGGTCGACCCGGTTCGGCCGACTCCTGGGGGGGGGTCGGGCCGGGTCGGCCCGGGCCCGGACCCCCTTCTTCGGACGGTTTTCGTTCAAATGCCCGTAACTTGAGCTACGGGCCTCCGAACGACGCGTCGTCAACGGCAACGCGATCCTTGGACCGAGACGGTCGTTTCGGTATACTATACCCAAGGTGCACCTTCCTTTTCGGGAGCCTACGTGGTTAAAACTCCGTAGTTAAACGTGCTTGGCCTAGAGCAGTGATCAGGATGGGTGACCTCCTGGGAAGTTTCCCAGGGTGGGTGTGAGACGGAAAGGCCAATAACTGACAGACCGGACGTCCGATTGATGCGCTGTCTGTTTCGTTGAATTCCTCTAAGTGAGACGGATCTTTTGGCATACTCCGCCCGAGGTTTGGACGCAGGTGGAGTACGGTCGGGTTGGTTTTTCCTTAAAACCCAACCGGGCCCCTGGGACAAAAAAGCCATTAACTCTCAGACCGGGCGTCCGATTGACGCGCCGTCTGCGACGTTGAGTTCCTGTTGACGATACGGAACTTTTGGATGCATCAACTTTGGTATTTGTGATAGTTGATGTATCGGCCTCTCGGCTCGTGGAGCGGACCCTCCCGAACGAGCTTGCTGTGTGCGGGAACCCTAGAGCAGGCTGCGACTGCTACTTCGACAGCGACAACCATGCAGAGATCCTCAGTGGACTGCGACGACGACTGTGCAGAGATCCTCAGTGGACTGCGACGACTACAGCACTCAGTGATCCTACGTGGATCAGTGCTACAGGTCCTGTGTGGGCCCGATCCTGTGTGGGTCCTAGCTATGCTGGTCTTGTATCCTATGTGGGTCCCAGCTTAGATGATTCAATACTGGTCTTGTATCCTATGTGGGTCCCAGTATAGATGAATCAATGCAGACAGTTGGTCTTGTATCCTATATGGGTCCTAGTTGTGCTGGTCTTGTATCCTATGTGGGTCCCAGCCGTGCTGGTCTTGTATCCTATGTGGGTCCCAGCGTAGATGATTCAGTATCCATACCTGATCATCCCTTTCACCTTTTAGACGAAGTATACATGTGTGAGATGAATCTTCTGTTTACTCTCCTTTGTGGATTGTATTGAGCTATCCTGTGTGGATTTACTGTTTACTCTCCTTTGTGGATTGTGTTGAGCTATCCTGTGTGGATTTACTGTTTACTCTCCTTGTGGATTGTGTTGAGCTATCCTGTGTGGATTTACTGTTTACTCTCTTTGTGGATTGTGTTGAGCTATCCTGTGTGGGTATACGTTTTGCTTTCCTGTGTGGACTGGGTTGTGCTTGGGCTCGGATGTTGGAGTCGAACGGGAATTGATGACTTAGGTATATGTATGGGCTTATACCTAAGCCGTTTCAGATGTTACTTCGTGATTGTATCTTTCCTTTTTGGATTATCCTTTGTGGATTTCGGGAGACCTTCGGGGGTCTCGGGGTCCATACTGAGTAGCTTATACTCACCCCTGCACGGGCTATGCCCGCACTTCGTGGTGTTGGTTGCAGACGACGGACATCACTGACCGTGGTGGAGGCGTGCGGAGCAGGATGGTACCTGGAGGTGGACCACTGGGCGGGACGTACTCGGAGCGGACGGTTGGACCAAGGAGCTGTGGAGGCTATCTGTACCCACCCTTCAGGTGGGACCTTCAGAGGACGGCTCGACGCTGCGGCTTTTCTTTACAGTTGCTATTTTTCCCCTTTCAGTTGTACTTTACAGTTGGGCTTGTATTTCCGGCCCCTTTTACTTCCAGCACAGCTTGTTACAGTTTTACTTAGTGTTTACTTTTCCGCTTGCTTACTCTGTGGTGCTTGTTTACTTTTCAAAGGCAATGTCTTCCCTTTTTGTTGGGATTTACGCCTTGGTGCTAGTTGTCAGCCCCTGGCCTATGGGAGGTGGGCTTGGGGTAGTCACGGCACGGGACCCGAGGACGGGTCGTGACACTAACCAAAAAAACCACACATCCCAAGTACCCATGCATGCACCCCAGGATTCCACGTGTTCAATACATCAAACCAAATATCATGAATGACTCACATGACAAATCTAGAATCAAAAATCATCCACATAGAGTACAAAAAAATGAGACATGAAAATTCTAAAGAAAACACCACTCAAAAAAGATCAAAGAAAATAGAACTTGAATAACCACCAAATGAAAGCCTCCCCCAAACCACAACTGCTCTAAACTCATCGAGAAAGAATCCCAAAATGGATCATCCCTATAAATCAAGACTTTAACCTACAACTCCTCTTCACCTGAGAGACTCTAAAATTCAAATAAGACCAAACCTTACTGATTCAACCATCCAACCAATACACATTATCCTAGTATTCCCAACTCAACCTACATGGTTCCTAAATAAACCCACTAGTCAAAAACTTCCTTGAACAATTCCAAAATGTTCCACTACACCATCAAAATGGGATGACACACCTATCACTTTATTCAGAGTTTAGATAGAGCCATGAAAAATAAAGGGACTACCCATAAATATAAACACCCCCTTTCAAAATCTTTTATAATTAATTCATCAACTAGTTTTAAACCCAAAATTATTTCTATATTTCATAATGAAATCAACTGATTCTAAGAATATTTATTAAAAAACAAATCCAATTTATAATAAATCCATAACGATTCATTAAGAACCAAAAATATTTTTTATAAATCCTCAATTTTCACATAAAACTTGTTTCACAACATGAACATATGTGAAATCACACCACAATTCCAAAAAAATCCCATCTAATGACATAAACATATCACAAGACCCACCTTGATTCATTTCCAAGTATTTACAATAACTTGAAAACTATCCAAGAATCAAGGGATATAAATAAAATGTACAAATGGGATGTAGAACTATTCTTGACTTGTCTATATGTATTGATAAACCATGAACCAATATGGAAATAGTTTCCAAAACGTCTCCAAAATCAATTCCTTGGTTACTTCATGGATTTTTAGGTCATGCATAACAACCTTTATCCTCATATTCCTTATCCATTTTCATCCTAGAACATCAAAACAACCCCCAATGAAACTCATACAATATCAATGAGGATCTAAATACCACCTTCTAAAAACAAATTCCACCAAGGATAATCAAAAATATATAAAAAACCTAACTTATCATGGAAACTCAAGGCTTCGGGAAAGAAAGATCTAGCTAGACTCTCTCTTCACCTACCTCTCAAGTCTTGATAGTCCTATATCCATTTTAAAAAACTCCAAAAATAACAATAGAGTGCCTCCAGAACCTAGTCTCCATTTGAGAACCTAGGATCTAATATTATTTATAATGAATCATCCTTGGTAGACCTTTCATATCACCTGGTTCAGCCTACCACTAAGTCTGAAGAGCATTCCTAGACCCCATGGGCTAACCATTAGTGACTAGGTATCAATAATGTGCACTTGGGAATGGTTTCTCCCTTATAAAAATAATATAAAGCAGTGACATAACTAATAGAATATTCATCATGACCTATCCATATCATATATATCGATGCATAACAAATAATAAGATGAAAATAATAAAACAAAATAAATAGGTAATGTGTATGATAATAAAAAAATAATTAGAATGATTGAATCATCAACATATATGACAAGGACAGAATAAAAGAAATCCAAAATAAAGCACAAACACTAGATGAAATGGTCGATGCATCCTTGAATGAGAAAATAAAACAAAAAACCAAGCCACCACTTGAACACCTCCATGTGACCCACTTTCACTCACCACAACCACAATGTACATCAATGGACTAAGATGAATCTCAATGATCAAGAATAAAAACCTAGGCACCTGAAATAAAACATGATAGTTTCATACACACACACAATGGTTTGTATGAAGGGTGTGAGTGAAACATTCAAATTAGGATTCCACCATAGTATCTATGAAATTCCCTTTATGAAAATTCTCATAAATGATAGTTTGAACATAAGTTATAAATAGTAAGTTTTAACTTTTCAATATTAAAGAGAAAAGGAAACAGGTATCATACATTATCACTTTCATTTATAAAACCTAAAGGGAAATACTTTATAATAGAATAAGGCTCATCTAGTTTTTAAATAATAAATTTGAAAACCAAGTAATAAATAAAATATTTACCTTAAAATTTCATTTAAATCACTAAAATAGGGATATCAAAATACATGAAATAATACCCAACCCTTTACCCCTCTTTTTCCAAAATCATTTTTCAAATACCATTTATAAAATAATTACCAACTCAATTTATAAACCACACTTCCAAAACCATTTTACAAATTATTTGAAAGAAAATCAAAATAATAATCAAAGTCAAATATAAGTTTCACTAGCACCAAGATATCAATGAGGCATAATAAAAGTTAAATAACCAAACAATGGTTCCATGTGATCAAATTGAATCCATGGGAAATAAAAAAGTCATGGAATGAGATCCCATAAATAATATTCAATGGTAATTAAACATCATCGGCAGTTCTCTAGGATCTAACATGAATGGTATAAGAGTTGTCTCATCATATCACTTATTGGTCCCCTATGTGAAACTGAGACATCCTTCTTGGCTTCACTCTTAGTTTCACCAAACAATGTAAAAATAGAACCCCTAAGAGGGCACAAATATCTTACATAACAAGACGATTCATTCACACCAAGCTATATTAGAATGCAACTAAACTTTCTACTTAACTACCAAAGATCCCATGATATCAATCAATAAAGGTGAGCAAGTAAAAAATCATAAAATTATCACATGAATTAATAATAATAAAAACCCCATCTAACCTCCTACACCCTCAAAAAAATTTCCCCTTCTTCATATCCATTCGTAAGAATCACATCAAAATAGAACAATAGAGAACATCCCCATTAGGTCCACAATTTAATTCAAGCATAAAAAAATAAGGGGATCAAAAGCGAGTCTCACAATCTTAAGATAACTTATTTTTAAGATTCCAAGTAGGCATTTTAAAACAATCTTGGGATGTCAAGGTACTTCCCATAATTTAAAAAACCACTTAAAACATACCTTAAAACTCAAATCATGATTTAAATCTTTAAAACCCATTTTAAAATTGACCATTTTCTAAGGATTCACTTTAAAATGACCACGTAGGCTAAAAAATCATAAAAACAATTTCACATGGATATTACACACTTCTCATTGAGAAAAAAACAATTTAAAATGATAAAAATAATTCTTTGAACATTTACCTATGCAAATAACCCATTTTTTAATTCTTAATTTATTTTTTAAAATCCACTTGGGCATTTTAGAAAACATCTGGGATGCACAAACACCTTAACTGGTAGTTATAATTTGAAATTCATAAAAATGACATTTATTCCAAGTATGAAAACAATCAAAAAGATGATTTTTGGCCTATTATGGGTATATAATTTTCATATAATTCTATAATAAAAATTAGAACATTCAAACATTCTATGAAATGCATTATAAGGGAACTTTCATCGAAGCACCTATCTTTTTAAAGTTAAAACAAATCCCAACACATATCCTTCAATGAAGAAATCATAACCGAGAAATGTAACACCCTTATAACCCCTAAACATCCAAATCACTAGGATTAGATCCAATATATCCCTAATTTAAATCCTCATATCTCTTAGGCTTAACTAGAGAAACAAAAACTAAGAGGGAATGAGTAAGGTAAATGAAGGATAATACATTAAAAAAACTACTTGAAATTAAAGGAGGAAGGATCAAGAATCCATGAAAAAGTGAGGGAGAGCTCCCTTGGGGTTTTCCCTAGTCTATTAATGCAAGAACGAAGGAAAGGAAGGTTATAAACCCATAAAATTAGATATTGAACAATTTAAAATCCCCTTTTAATTAAAACTATCTAGGATGCATAGTTTAGCTATATGGTTTTCTAAAACTTGTGCTAATTGTGTGGGATCCATTGGATCAAACCCACATAGAAAAAGGCCATATGAATAGTTTTATTACATGGTTTCCCCTAACTATGCACTAACCATGTGAGTCACCCCCACACACAAAACTAATCCACATGAATACCTATGAACGCCACATGGTTTGGTGAACCATGAACCAATTGTATGAAACCCACTATTAAAAACTGCAACACTACACATGGTAAACTTGAATGGTTTTCCCAAAAAAAATTCAATTCATGTTCTGACACCCTAATCACAAAAATTACTACATGATTTTCACTGTATTTTCATGGTTTGGACCAAATTTTGTGTTGCCCGTGTATATTAATCAATCACTTAACAAATTAAACTAAAAATATCTTATGTAATACATTCCACGTGGTTTCCCATTAACCATGTATTCCAACTATGCAATAGAAGAAACAAATCTATAAATTTTAAATTTCCAAATTAAAACTATCAAAAATTTAAATTTCCCAAAAATAATATAAAATATACCATAATAGTGACATGGTGTTGTCATATTTCTCCCCACCATGTCACTTTTTTCACCCATAAAGTATTCAGTAAAAGTTGAAAAAATAATAAAAGGAAAACCTCAACACCTTATTGTGAGAGGTGAGAGGGTCAGGGAAAACTTAAAAAGACCTTGAGATAAGTAAAACACCTCACACAACCAAATCCTCAAATAGTATAATGGATCATCAATCAATACCTAACAATCTCAAGTATGATCCTTATCCATAACCACTCGATAAGAAACTCTAGGAATGTGGCGACCTATCATAGGTCTCCCTTCCATTTAGAGTTTTTTAAAATTTTTAAGCAATGGACAACCTCTTATGTAAATATAGGGTTGCAAAAAAACCATGATTCCACAAATCATCAAAGAGAAATACAAAATTCCACCAACTATAACCAAACACTAAGAAACCTACTCAAATTATATAAAACAAGTACAACTCAAAAATATATCTAAAAGAACGTGAAACTAGGTCACCAAATTCATCACATCCCAAGATATACAAAGAACACATAAACTCAAAATATTCATCAACATGAAACAACATGGTTCTAACCTTGGGTCACAAAACTATACAAAAAAGGGTAACATGGTTCAAGATCATAGAATGCTAACTTAGGATGATCCCAATAGAATGTCCCAACTCAGTGGATCCCATATTTTTTTTAGAAACAACCACACATCCTAGTTACCCATACACACACCCCAGGCTTTCCCATGTTCAATATTTAAACCAAATCTCATGAATAACTCACACTATAAATCTATCATCACAAATCAGTCACATGGATTACAAAAAAGAAATGAGTCATAAACATTTCAAAGAAACCACCACTCACAAAAGAGAAAATAAAATAGAACCCAAATAACCATAAAATAAAATCCACCTCAAAACCACAATTATTATAAACTCATTGAACAAGAATACCAAAATGGATCAAACATACAAATAAAGACTTACACTTGAGACTCCTCCTCACCCAATAAATTATAAAATTCTAAGAAGATTAAACCTTACCTATTCAATCATCTAACCAAGTCACATTGGCCTATTCTACCCAATTCAACCTACATTGTTCCCAAATAAACTCATTAAAAAACAATACCTTGAACAATTACAAAACAAACCACTACACCATCGAAGGGGGAAGAAATACATACCACTTCATTCAAAGTCTATAAATATCCAAGAATATGAAAGTGACCACCCTTAAAGATAAACACTCCACCTTTACTCAAGATCCTTCAAGGATGCACATTCAAAAGAATATGGGACATGAACCCCACTCGATCTTATCTTCTAAATCAAAAAAAACTATCCTAGCATAAATCAAGGGAAAATTCCAAATGCATAATTCATTAAAACATGAAAACACTTTCAAACATATCTTTGAAAAATATCCCAAACCGTTAAACATTCCAACTCTTTTATAAAACCAAAATAAATAACTTTCACAAATTCAATTAAAATTAAAATACAAACTTTACATCTCAAAATACTTCACCCCTTAAAACATTTTAAAGAAACCCATTTTTTGAGCACCCATCAAGGTTTATAAACCAAACAAACTACAAAATCTAGTTTTCAAAACCACTAGATATCATTAAAAAAATAACTCTCTCAAAAATTTTAATATTATAATTTATTTCAAACACCTTAACCCTTTAAAATGTTTCAAAAACACCTCTTGATTTTCATTTTTGAATTGTGTACACTTGAAAACATGCTATAAGAGGGTCAAAATCCTTTATAATTAATTCTTCAACTAGTTTTAAAACCAAAATGATTTCTAAATTCCATAATGAAATCAATCACTTTCAAAAATATTTCTCAAAAACCAAATCCAATTTATAATAAAACCCTAAGGATTCATTTTAAACCAAAAATATTTTTCATAAAATCCTCCATTTTCATATAAAATCAGTTTCACAACATTAAAATAAGTTAAATTACACCACAATTCCAAAAAAAAACCAATTTGATAATATCAACATATCATAATACCCACCTTGATTAATTTCCCAATATTGATAATAACTATAAAATAATCCAATAATCAAGGGATCTAAATAAAAAAATCAAAATAGGATGTAGAACTATACTTGAATTGGCCACATGGTTTGAAAAAATATATGCCAATACAAAAATAGTTTATGTAACATCTCTAAAATCAACTTTTTGGTTACAACATGGCTTGTCCGGTCTCATAATATAACCTCAGACCTTTTATTCCTTCTTTTTTTCCATCCCAAAACCTAAAAACAACCCCCAATCTAACTCATACAATACTAATGGTGGTCTAAAAACCATCATCTCAAACAAAAATCCAATGAGAATAATCAAAACAACATCCAAAACTCAACTACTCATGGAAACTCAAGGATCATGGTGATAAAGATCTAGCTAGACTCTGCCTAAAATTACATATATATTCTTAATAGTCTTATCTCAATTATACCAAACTCACTAAATAACAAGTGATTTCCTTTAGAAACTATGCCTCTTTTGAGAACCTAGGCTCTAATACCATTTATAATGAACCAACTATGTTTAACCTTCCATGTCACCCAGTTCAATCTACCATTAGGTAAAAGGAGTATTTTCAATCCCCATAGGTTGAAAACTAGTGTCTAGTTATCAATAATGTGCACTTTGGAATAGTTTTACCCTTATAAAAATAATATAAACTAGCAATATAACTAGTCAAATATTTTCCATAAATTATTATACCTTATACATCCACACATACCAGATAAGAATATGAAAATAATTAAACAACCCAAATAAGGAATAATCATGATAAACTTGTTAGAATAAGCATAGTGTCAACAAATATAGAAAGGCTATAAAAATAATTCAAAATTGAATTGCAGTGTCTATCCAAAATGGATCATACATTCTTAAACTAGAAAATAAAACAAGAATTAGGGCCACCACTCAAACACCTCCACATGAACAATATTCACTCACCACAACCACAACGTCTTCCAATAGACCAAGATGAACTTCAATAATCAATAATCAAAACCTGGTCATCTTAAAGAAAACATGAGAGATTTATACACAAGCACACCTATGTGTATGTAGGGTGTGAGTGAAATGTTCTTAGAATGATTCCATCATAGAATATATAAAATTACCTTTATAAAATATCTCATAAATTCTATCTTGAACATAAGTTATAAAAATTAAGTTTTCATTTTTCAATAAGTAATCATAAAGGAAACAAGTATCATACTTTTTCACTTTAATTTCCAAAACCAAAAGGTAAATCCATTACAAGAGAACAAGACTCATCTGGTTTTTAAATCATGAATTTCAAACCCAATAAATAAAAAAAGATTTACTTTAAAATTTCCTTCAAATAAATAAAATAGGGCTATCAAAATACATGAAACATTACCTCCCCATTTATACCTATTTTCAAAAAAATCATTTTTCAAATAGCATTTAAAAAATAGTTACTACATCACATAATAAATTTCACTTCCAATACCATTTTAGAAATAATTTTAAAGTAAATAAAAATAATAATTGAATTTGAATATAAGTATTACTTACATCATCATATAAATGAGGAATGATAAAAGTATTATAACAAAACATTAGTTCCATGTGATAAAATAAAATATAGGGTATATAAAAAAGTCATGGAATGATATCCCCTAAATTATCCTCAATGGGAACAAAGAATCATTGATAGATCCCTATAATCTAACATGAATGGTATTTTAATTAACTAATAAGGTCACTTACTAAGCCCCTATGTGAAACCAGGACATCCTTCTCAGCTTCCCTTTCGGTCTTGTTGAGCAATATAAAAATAGGGCCCAAATCTCCTAGGTAACTAGATATAATGCACACACCAAGTCAGTATATCATGCATATATAACTTATAATTAACTACCTAGGATCCCATGATATAAACTAATGTAGGTCATCAAGTAATAAATCATTAAATCATCTCATTAATTAATTATAATAAAATATATAAATAATCCTCATATTTCCTCCTACACCCTTGAAAGAAATAACCCCTTTTCACATCATTGAATAAGAATCACATCATAGTATAATAATATATAAAATCCCCCTTTAGGCTATAATTTAGGTCCAACATTGAAAAATAAGGGTCTTAGAAGATGGTCTCATAATCATAAGATAACTTATTTATAAAATTCTAAACAAACCTTTCAAAATAATCTTGGGATGCCAAGACACTCCCCATCATTTAAAAAAATACTTAAAACATACCTTGAAATCATAATCATGATTTCAAGTTATACAACCCATTTTAAAATCAACCACTTTCTAATAAGTCACTTTAAAATGATCATGGTAGCTAACAAGTCATACAAACCATTTCACATGGTCATTACAAACCCCTATTTGAGGAAAAAAAAATTTAAAATCATAAAATCCCTTATTTGAACATAAATTGGTGTAAAGAAACCATTTTTGATTCCTAATTTCATTTTTAAAATCCACTTGGTCATTTTATAAAAAACTTATCATGAAAAAACACCCAATTTAGAAGTTATAATTTGAAAATGTTAAAAATTCCCTTTATGATAAGTATGAAAACCATTGAAAAGAAAATTCCCAAACCATTATGGGTATTCCATATGCATATAATTATATAAGAAATCATTTTTAACATTTTAAGAATTGCATGAAATGCATTATAAGTGAAATTTCATGGAAACACCTTCCATTTTCAAGCAAAAACTAATCACAACAAATTTCTAACAATAGAGAAAAAACAACTGATTAATGGAACACCATTAATAACCCCTAAACATCCAAACCCCCAAGATGAGATCCACCCTATCATGGATCAAACCACCAAGGCCTGTCTAGATGGAGGTAAGCTAAGTATGACACCCTAATCCCACCTCCAATATTATAGGGTCTGACGACAAGCACTGAGAAGGAATAAGTTGAAATGGGAAACCTTAGACTAATGTACCTATACGCATGCATGCAACCATCTCTATAAAAAAGTGCAGAGGAATAATAAATTACTGAAACATAATCATGCTTGCAATAACCTCTAAAAAGTCAAAGTATGACAGTATAAATCCATAGTATAAAGAGTAAAAATACACTCCTAACCATAAATATAGTCCCAACCTGACAAAAACTCAAAACGGTAAATCTAGAGAGTGCACGGTTATTGATAGCCAAGTCCAAACACCAAACACGGTCAATGCACCCAAGTGATGTTATGCTCTATCGAAATTACCATCGATCTACCAATCATCTATATAAATCACGTCATGTGTGGGAAAATCCCATGTAGGGGTGACTATATACATACCCAATTGGATGACCCAAAAACCATAAAGGGAGGAATTGAAATATATAATAGAAATCATATCAACCTATAGAAAAATGTAAATTAAAACCCAACATACATACTCATAAATAATACCAAATGAGAGATAAAGGGGATCTCAATCTCACATCCCAGCTAAGGGTGACGAGTCATCCCATAGATCTAAAGCTATATATTTGATGCACATCATCATGCACAACCACACAATAATATAAGTGGAATGTCCCACTCCTTGATATTATTCTCTACATACAAGGGAGAACTAACTCTCATGGAGGATATTATTTCCACCAGAGCTTGAAGATGAGGGAGTACCACTCTATATATAGAGGAATTTCACCATGCTTTTGTGTGGGGGAGTACCAAATCTACCTATGTAAAGAGTATGGGGGACACATAACCTAGTGTTATAGGGTATTTTCCAACCCTGACATCTCTCTGATAACCCACCAAGATCACTTCCCTTGGCTAAGCATCGCTGAAAGAAGAGGCACACTCGCATAACCTAGTTTCATATCTCTAATGCCAAAACAAATCCTGACATAAAATTCTATGCATAAAAATAATCATGATAAGCTATTAATTGGACCAAATATGATTCTATAAATAGGATATACACAAGGTGTAAGTTCCTAATAAATATAAACAGTGTGTACCTAGGGTCACATGGTGTGTAACCTCGCTTGGAAACCTAGTCATGTCCTCTCCTGTACAAGGATTGGACGGATGTGTGGAAATACATGGCGTGTATAGGTGGTACATGTCATGTCTAGGTCACCTAGGGCTTTCTTTGGCCACTCTAGCCCATGTATGTGTACTTTGGATCATGTCTGTGTACAAAGGTTGTGTCTGAGTACACATTCATGATCGTGTACTTTGGTCATGCCAGTGTGCCTAGTCGTGTTCATGCTCATGTAATCTCGAAGTACACACTAATTTGCCAACATCGATTCATATGGTTTGTATGAATCACACATGGCGTGGGATATTTATCTTCATTTGAAACTTTATCTACCACATCTAGGGGACTACACGACATTTTTTTTCTATACTACATGTTGTGTAGTCGGGTTTTTCAAAGGAAGTAAATCCTGGTCTTCATGAGGTTTTCCAATCTATAATATATTCTAAAAAGAAATTCTATTTGACCAAAACAATCAAAGAAAAATGTCTATGGCCCTAAATTACTAGCCTTTGGTAGCTAGAAATCAAAAAATTGATCAACCATGTGGGAAAATTTCATGCATCCACCACCGTTCGGGGTTCCAAAACCCAAATCCATCACCCTCTACCATGAATCCATCACGATCCATATGAAAATCATCCAAACCTTCATCATTCATGTTGACACTATATATTAAGGTATTTTATCATGCTCAAATACAACCTCAAAATGTCAAAATGCAACCTTGTGGGCCAATGTAGAAGAACATGAAGAATAATTGGGGGAAAGAACACATGAAATGGAAATGAGCATCATTGGCTGATGTGATATTGGCCAATGATCCTAAAGTAAAGAATCAAGGTGGCTAAATCAAGAAATAATAATTAAAAAATTGGTTTTTAAAAATCATGCTCATACGAAGGATGGAAATCGCTGGAAAAACAAAAGTAGATAATTAAATCCATGTTTAACCGTTAATCAAAGGGAAGAAACCAAAAATAGTGATTCCTACCTCAATTATGGATCTATAATTTGTGAATAATGTGTTTTATATAAATTAAAAAGAATATACACTACATTCACCGTCTGTATCACAGTCCACTTTGATTTGTTCATTGATCTGAATCCTCATCTTTCCCAATGCTAATGAAGAATGCTTATCCTCCTCTCAAATCCTCCCAGGGTTATACAACTAACCATAGATATTTACCATAAATGAGTTTTTATAGGGTTTTTAATTTTGGGTCATTTAATAAAAATAAATTATTTATTTATTTATTTTATTGAACACCCCCCCCCCAATGGTCACCTCCCATGGAACATTTGAGGCCGAAAAACTTTAGATCATGCTTTGGGTAAACCCCGTGTTTTAGAATCAACTATGGTCTCTGATTTCCCATATGAGTTTCCAAATAATGATAGAACAATTTAACCTAAAACTATGCATGTGCTTGATTTAAAGATATATTAATATTTTTAATATATTAATTTAGAGGTCCCAAGACACCCAAACACAATGCTAACTCTGATGAAAAATCCAGATATATACATAGAAATATTCAAATGAATAATCCAAAAAAACTATATTCATTACACAACTAACCCTTATTTTGAGCCCCAAAACCCTTAAGGATCATGGTATAAATAAAAACTAAAAGGGGAGGAGGAAGGGAGAAGAGAGGAAGTGAAAATAAATATAATTCCTTGAAAAATACACTTGAAACCGAAGGAGGAAGGATCAAAAATAAAAGAAGAAGGGTGAGAGAGTTCCTAGGTACTCCCTGGTTCGGTCGAGTGAGAGAGATTGAAAGGTGAGGTTTAACTCCTAAAAGTTTTATATTGTAAGAAATGTAAATCCACTTTTAAGTAAAATTGAGTGTGCCACATAGTTTGTCCAAACAATTTGTAAAACCATGAACCAATCATGAAAAATCCACAGGATCAAATCTCCATATTCAAAATTAATTCTCATGGTTTGGATACATAGTTTCCACTAACTATGCACCAACCAGGTGATTCACCCCCACACAAAACTATGTTTCATGTCTACTTGGTAATCATGCATGGTTTGGTGAACCATGAGTCAATCATGAAAAATCCACTATTAAAAATTAAATCACTATACACAGTTTCCCCTAACTATGCATAAGTCGTGTCCCAATATACCAAGAATAAAATATGAATTTCATTATGTTCACTAGATTTTTTACAGTTTGGACCAAACCATGTGCTACCCATGAAAACCAACCATTCACCTAACAAATTGAACTGAAAATATCATTCATAATACATTCCTCATGTTTTCCCCTTAATTGTTCATACCAATCATGAAATAGAGGAAAATTCAATAAATTATAGATTTTTAAAATAAAAATATTAAAAATGTAAATTATCTCAAAATAATATAAAATATACCAAAACAATGACACATGAGTGTTACATGTTACAACTATAATCCAACACACCCATGGATAGGGGGTGAATTGGGGTGTATATTCCTTGAAGGAAATGGGTATGTAACATAAGCATGAAATCAAGTGTGATTTTAATTTTTAAAAATGAATTTATCATAAATTACTTGATTTGGTATCATTATGACTAATTCATTCCAAGGATCTTGTGTGAATTAATTTAAGTATGAAAAAAAATCAAAGTGGTACCTTTGTAGAGCATCATGATTTCGGTGATATGTGATATTCTATAGATCACCATATCTTGAAGATGCCAAAGTATATATCTTATATATCTTTCACATGTGTACTGCATCTCAATTAAGATCATGGTTTGATTCCTAGGTTTCGTCATGGAAGATTGATTAGCCACTAAAAAGGGGTTAATATTCACTGTCAATGTCTTAATAATAATATTTTCAAAAGTCCATAAACATCAATTTTAGTGCATTATAGAAATTGAACTTCATTTCTCATCTCAAATGAAATTCATGTTTAAAATGCAAATCTGGGCCCAATCAATCATCTTTTTGTGGAGAATATTATATTCATTTTTTAAATTTGATATTTTTTTATATTATTTATCACTTTGTTTGGAATATTTTATCTTTTAGGATTGATGGATTAATCCCAAGAGATGATGGAGATTTTTCAGAATGAATGCAGAAATTTTGCGAACAAAGCATAATGGGCCTAAGGCCCATCAAACAAAAGTGGGGCCCAAAAACCAAGCCCAATAAAGCTCAAATTTTTAATTTAAAAAAAGAAAAATATGGGGATAATTTTATTCAACTGTGTCTAGAGATAATTCTGATGTTTTCATGGAGATAAATGGATTCGAAGTTTACATTTAAATGGTGGGCCCGACCTGAACGCCCATAATGTATTCCCACCATTTTGATCATAACTTCCAAACGGATGCACTAAATTACCTGAAATGTTTATATATAATAGATAATATATGGAAGAGAAATTTTCTCTTCTATGACCCCTCAATATTAGGCCTAATTAAGTTACAAATTCACATGTCAATAAGGGGGATGAATCTGGACGATTTGTCGGGTCAACTTTGAAATGTCCAATTCCCTTGATTTTCCCACCCTCCTTTTGACTCTCTAAATTAATGGGGATGGAATTTATTTTTGGGGGGTGTCTCTAAGGCTCCTAATATTCCTATATAAGGATATTTTGGTGAAGGTAATGGGGATCAAAGTTTTTTATTTCATTTTTATTGTCATGCTTTCATTTTCTAATCGCTTTGTCAATTTCCCCAATGTAAGTTTTTCGTTCACCTTCATTTCATTAATAAAAGATCATATTATTATTATTCTTAATTTCTTGTTTTTTTTATATCATTTTGATACCATTTATTTAGATATTTAGGTTCTTCTCATAATCTTTTGTGAAACCGTTCACACAATGGTGGAGTGATTGTTTTTTTTCTTCTCCTCCAATTATACCATCATAAGTCTACTACCCTATTTCATTGATAGAATAGCATCAATGGAGGGTTAATAATCTAATGGGTGGATCCAAGGGAGTATAAATGGGATTAATTTTATGTTATTTCTTAGTTTAATAATTCCTAATCAATTCTATTTTTGATATTTTCATTCAATGATTTACGTTCTTTTTTAAACTCGTCAATTTTAAGGATACACATCCTGAGTGCTAAAACGATCCTCTACCTTGGAGTGCTCATAAATATGATCCTCCAAGTGTATAAGTTATTATACTTAGGATAGTTAAAACTTGAAATCGATCAGTGATTTGGGATGTTTTTATTTTGTTAAAGGAAACACTCAAACTTAAGACATTGAAATAATTTAAAAAGAAATTCATCCAATTCACCCCATGAAATAACCAAGGATCAACTCATGCTTTTAAATTGAATTAACTTACATCTTTAAAATATCAAATGATCCAATTAATTAAAACCAAATTTGGCTAATTCATAGCCAAATTAACATCATCAAAAAATATTTTTAGAATGTATGTTTCATAGGTTTCTTCTTAGGTCTCTGAGGATCGATAACCCAAGTCATACTACAATGACCACTTACACCATACAACTTGGGTAAATTTGGTCAAAACCAAAGTTTGGTGTTGTTTTTGGGGACCAAGTAAGTCACCTTAGAACATATTTCTATTCTACCCCATTTCTCTTTTCTCATCCCATTTCTCTTATATTTTCCCCTTTCTTTTTTTCTTCTCTTTTCTTGGTGCATGCCCGCCTACACCCGTGACCATTCAAATCGTCTAGTTAGGGTGGATAGTCCTAGGGCTGGGGAGTCAAGTAACCATATATGTCTCTTTCAATTAGATCCAAATATTCCTAATACTCTAGATTCAAATGTTTATTTTCATACAATAGAGAATCTCTCACAAAACCAAATCATAAACCAAGGAGGGAACTGAAATAATGAGAAAGACCCTAACTTGGGAATTGTTGCAGACCCGACCATGAATGAATACCTCAAACCTGCCTGGATCAATGCATCCTCATGCATTAGGCATGATAACATAGGATATGACCAATATGTTTTCAAACCCCATGTCCTGAACCACCTTCCAACCTTTCATGGGATGGATTCTGAGATTCCTTACCTTCATGTTAAAGAATTTAATGATATTATTGAAACCATGTGCCCTCCAAATCAAATTGAATCTACTAAAATGATACTTTTTCCTTTTTATATAAAGGAATGAGCAAATAATTGGTTAAATAATTTGATACCAGCATCCATTTATTCTTGGGACCAACTAGAACTATAATTCTATAAAAAATACTTCCCCCATCACAAAACAATTGCACTTAAAAAGAGCATCCAAAACTTTTTTGAAAGAGAGGGAGAAACATTCTATGAAACATGGGAAAGGTTCAAGGACACATTAGACATGGTACCAAACCATGGTTTCTTAATCCCAGAACAAGTGATAATTTTATATGAAGGTTTAGGTCCTAAAAACAAACAAATTATTAAAATGATGTGTAATGATGTGTAATAGAACCTTAAAAAACAAATCCCCAAATGATGCTTACGAGTATCTAGAAAATCTTGTTGAAAAAAACCAAACATGGGGAACATCACCATACTATGAGAAGCCACCAAAATATAGTGGAATGCACAATCTTGGATAAGAAGAAAACCTTAGAGAAAAACTTTCTGTACTAACAAGGAAAGTTGAGGAGATTGATCTTAGGAAGGTCCACAAAACCCAAACTGTTGAGCTTGTTTGTACAATTTGTGAAAAACATGACCCCAAGACTGATAATTTACCAACCATTCCTTCTATCAAGGATGTTCTTTTAGGAGTACCACTAGAATAAGTTAATGCAATGAACTTTCAAAATACACAATTCCAAAACACCTTCAATCCAAGGTATAATGACCATCCGAGCTTTCGTTAGAAGGAAAATCAACAACCAACACAACAACAATGTATCAACCCATACCCTAAACAAAAATTTCAACCTCATAATCAGTTCCAACCACAACTGGTCCAATTCCAACATCCTCATGTACAATATAAACAACCTATCCAACAACTAAATTATCATCCTGGGATAAACCAATAAACTCAAGCACCAACCCAAACTGTTCCACAAAGCCTACTAGAACAACTGTGCAAACAAATGGACAAAATGAACTCAGAATTATCATCTATTAAACAAGAACTTCAAACCATAAAAACTAGAAAGGAACCCATGCCCACACAGGCCATTCCATAACAAACATCAAGGGGAGATACAAGTTTCACTCAAACAACTCATGAACAACTAAAGGTTGTGACAGTTTTGAGAAGTGGAAAATCAATTGAGAAAACTGAACAAATAATTAAGAAACCATCTGAAGCTTCAAACTCTAATGAAAATTAAAATGAATCACATGATCAAACTGATAAAACTGATGACAATGTGAAAGAAACAAATCTTCAACAAACAATCCCACAACCTACACCATTTCCTCAATGCATGAAGGGGAAATCAAGACTGAATTGAGTGAAACATTGGGGGAAATATTCTCACAAGTCAAGATGAACATTCCACTCCTCGATGCTATTCAAACCATTCGTTCATACTCAAAATACCTAAAAGAACTCTGCACATTTAAAAGGAAATTCTCACATAAGAACCAAGTTCTTTTGGAATCAAATGTTAGCACAACAATCCAAGGAACTCTTCCACCAAAGATGAAAGACCCAGGATTCCCTTACATCAATGTTGAACTAGGAGAGAACAATGTTGTCAAAGCCTTGTGTGACCTAGGTGTCAGTGTTAATATCATTCCCTATGTTGGGTACTGCCATTTAGGCCTGGAATAGATCAAACCCACATCTGTTACACTTCAACTTTCCGATTGTAGCATTGGGGTTCCAAAGAGGATACTAAAGGATGTTCTGGTAAAAGTAGAAAACTTCATCTACCCTGCTAACTTCATTGTCCTTGACAACAATCCAACCATAGGCAATAAGAAAAAAACCCTAATCATCATTGGTCGTCCCTTCCTTGCAAAAATCAACTCTATTATTTGAGTCCTAAATGGGAACATAACCATCACCTTTAGAAACATGAGTCTAGACTTGAACATCTATAATGAAATCTCACAAATAGGGGATTATGAGGATATTCATGAATTAAACATGATAGGATGCATTAATAAAGAATCCATAGAACATCAAGAAATATTCTAGGAATGTTTAAGTGAGGATGAGATTAATTTCCTTTTTTCACATGAAGGAATTTTATCTCCTTGGCTAGAATCACTTTAAGATTTCTCCAATGATGAAATCGTAAGACCAAAAATCATTGAAATATTTCAGGAAACCACATTCATGGAGACCACTCCAACTCCCTTCCCTAACACTGATAAAACCAATCTAGTATCTGAAACTTCTACACATGGTGAATCAATATTATATAAAAGTATTAAAAAAATTAATCTTCATCCAATGTCCCAATATTCTTCTGAAATTTTGAACCAACCTAATCTTGAATTGAAAGAACTTCCTACTGCACTGAATTATGCCTTCCTAGGAGAAAATGGAATACAACCTATTTTCATTTCTTCTTCTCTTCAAGATGATCATGAGAGGATGCTTCTAGATGTCCTTAAGAGACACAATAAATCCATTGGATGGACCCTATCTGATATTCCTGGGATTATCCCACTTATCGGAATTCATAGAATTGTTCTAGAATCCAATTCAAAGACATGTTTTCAACCTTAGTGGTGACTCAATCCTAATATCATGGAAGTGGTGAGAAAATAAATTCTAAAATTGTTAAAAGCTGGTATCATCTATCCCATAGCTAAGAGTGAGTGGGTCAGCCTGATCCATGTGGTTCCAAAGAAGGCTGGAATCACAGTGATAACCTATAAGGATGGATAGATTATTCGAACTAGGGTGGGTAGTGGCTGGAGAGTCTGCATAAACTATAGGAATCTAAACTCATTTACTAAGAAAGACCATTTCCACTTACCATTCATTGACCAAATCCTTGAAATAGTGGTAGGTCATGCATTCTACTGTTTCTTAGATGGTTACTCGGGGTATAATCAGATTGAGGTCTCCCTAGAGGATCAAGGGATGACTACATTCACCTATCCATTCAGCACCTTTTCCTTCAAATGCATGCCCTTTGGTTTATGAAATGCCTCTAGAAACTTCCAGCAGTGCATGATGGGAATCTTCTCAAACATGGTGGGGGATTTTCTAGAGGTATTCATGGATGACTTCTCTGTGTTTGGTGATACATTTGAGGGATGTATGAGGAATGAGGAGAGAATTTTGTCAAGATGTGAAGAAAATAATCTGGTCCTAAACTGGGAAAAATTCCATTTCATGGTTAAACAGGGACTAGTCCTTGGCCATCTAGTATCGGGTAGGGGGATTGAAGTCAATAAATCCAAGGTTGACATCATCCGTCACCTTCCATCACCCAAAACTATCAAGGAAGTGAGGCCTTTCTTAGGACATGCTGGTTTCTATAGAATATTCATTTGGAACTTTAGTTCAATTGCTCATCCCCTTTGTGGTCTTCTAGTAAAGGATGCCCAATTTGTTTGGATAGAAAGTTGTGAGGGTTCATTCTCAACCCTCAAATCATCTCTCACCTCTCCTCCCATCATGAAATACACAAATTGGAACCTTCATTTATAACTCATGTGTGATGCAAGGGACTTTTCTTTAGGATCTGTGTTAGGACAACATTATGATAAAAATCCTTATGTAATTGCTTATGCAAGCAAATCCTTAAATGATGCCCAAATCAACTACACCATCACTCGGAAGGAGTTACCTGCTGTTTTGTTTCCTTAGAAAAGTATAGGTCCTACCTATTAGGATCCCCCATCATTGTGTACACTGACCATTAGGCATTGAAATACCTCTTCCAGAAGCAAGATGCTAAGGATAGACTGATTAGGTGGGTCCTTCTATTACAAGAATTTTACCACACAATCAAGGACAAAAAGGGTGTTGAAAATTTTGTAGCTGATAATATCTCTAGAATAGAATTTAATGACAAATGATCCCACCATTATGTGACTGATTCATTCCCTGATGAATACCTATACTCTGTGAGTGACTTCCCTTTGTATTTCGACATAACCAACTTCATAGTTACAAGAGTCATTCCAAAATTCTTAGGGACTCAAGATAGAAGGAAATTCATTTATGATATAAGGAACTATGTGTTTTATGATCCATACTTCTATAATTTATGCCCTGAATAAGTCATTAAGAGGTGTGTCCTAGAATCTGAACAAGAATCCATCCTTAAATTCTGTCATAGTGAGGTGTGTGGAGGTCACTTTTCCTCTAAGAAAACATCTTATAAGGTTCTTCAGAGTGGTCTCTTCTGGCCCACCCTCTCAAGGTATTCCTACACATTTTTTAAAAGCTACCCAAGGTGTCAAAAATTAGGGTCCATCACAAAAAGGAATCAAATGCCACTCACTCCCATATTAGTGATTTAAATTTTTGATGGATGGGGAATCGATTTCATGGGTCCCTTCCCAAACTCTAGGGAATATTTTTACATTCTCTTAATTGTCTATTATGTCTCAAAATGGGTTGAGGAAATTCTTAAAAAATCCAATGATAATTAAATGGTAATTATATTTCTCAAGGAAAAAATCCTCTATAGATTTGGAATTCCTAGGGCTATCATTAGTGATCGTGGAACCCATTTTTTGCAATCGTCCATTCTCAGCACTCATGGAAAAATATGGAATTTCTCACAAAGTGTCCACTACTTACCACCCACAGACCAATGGTCAAGATGAGTTATCCAATCAAGAAATCAAAAAAATTCTTGAGAAAACAGTTAATCCAGCTAGGAAAGATTGGTCGGGAAAGTTCTTAGATGCTCTTTGGGCCTATCAAACTGCATATAAAACCATTTTAGGAATTTCCCCATATAGGTTGGTTTATAGTAAAGCATGTCATTTTCCAGTGGAGATTGAACATAAAGCATTCTGGGCAATTAAGAAAATGAATTATGACCTCTCATTGGCTGAAACAAAAAGAAAATTAGATCTCAATGAACTTGAGGAACTTAGGATGGAGTCTTATGAAAATTCAATGATCAATAAAGCTAAAGTATAAGCATACCAATCTCAAAATTTTAAAACCAAACACATTGAACTGGGTAAAACTATTCTTTTGTATAGTTCTAAACTTCATTTACACCCAGGAAAGTTGAGGTCCAGATGGTCAGGTCCATACATAGTACATAAGGTATACCCATATGGAGCTGTAGAAATTCAAGATCCCACTAATGGTCAAACATTTAAAGTTAATGGTCATATAGTCAAACCATTCATTGAACCATTCTAAAAACAGAAAGTTTATGAAGACTTTTATGAACCATCCTTCAATGAGGAAAAAAATATAAATAATTAAGTGTCCAAGTCGAGCTAACGATGTTAAACAAAAGCTATACATGGGAGGCAACCCATGGTTTTCATGTTTCCAATCATTTTGAATCATCTTTTTTTTATTTTTTTATCAAAAATTTCCATAGGTTATTGACTTGTTCTTATTTTATGAGTAAGGATGGGTATGAAAGGGGAGAGACATAATCATTTGTGTCACGTGGTGTGATCTATGAGTAATACCTTATCCAGAAATTTAAAAAGAAGATAATGTATCATCAGTGTATTTTATTTTTTGTTTGTAGGTTTAAAAAAAATCTGAATATGATAGTACCATAGACTGTTGAATTGTTCTTCTATTATGAGTATGGATGGGTATGAAAGGAGAGAGCCATATTCATCTATGTCATATGGCATGATCTCTGAGTAATACCTTACCCATAAATTTAAAAATAAGACAATGTATCATCATTTTGTTTTGTTTTATTTTATTTTTATGTTTTTATAGGTTAAAAAAATTAAAAGGACATGTTTTAGGTCATGGGGAAAAGCCCGTCACAACCATCCAAGCTGTTGAGACTTGAACCCAGGATTGAAGGGAGACTTTGGCATGCACTTTCAACATCAACCACTAGGTTACTTCATTCCATGATTATCATTTTCAATTTTCTATTTGAATACCTCTCTCATACCCCTTCTAAGTTTTCTTTAAACACTGGGGATATTTTTATTCTATGTTGGGGGGAGATTAAATAAAAAATGATTTTTTTTTGTTTGTGAATAAGAACATGCATGGAAAGAAAAATTCCATTAACCTTGGACATAATAACACACATTTAAAACTCTAAAATTGGATATCGAATAATTTTTCATGCCTTGATTTTGATTTTAATGCAAGTTTAAGTTCATGATCATAGTTTTTGGAAAGTGTGGTTGTCCGATGTGATTTTTCAAAGTTTACATTTTCATCCTATTAATCAGAATTCCACAATGCACATCTACTATATCTTGAGTGTAAATTTGAGTTATTGGGTACCTTTAATCATAGAATAGGGTTTGGGGTCACTTTTAGTTTAATTTGAGTATCAAAAAAAACATAAAAAAATTGAAAATAAATATTAATAATGACCACATAGAGTAATGTTTTGTCCAAATGTGTGGCATCCAGCACTTGGAGATCGTGACTCCATAGTTGTCTTTCCCATATTTAGGATTTATATCTCTATTGTAGAGCATGTAATTGATAATATGTGTGGTGTCCGACACTTGGGGATTATGACTCCATAGTGGTCTTGCCCAGAGTTAGTAATTTCATATCTATTGTGGTTAAAAAAATCAAAAAAATCAAAAAAATCAAAAAACAAATCAAAAAAATTTGGATACTAATCTTAAGGTTTAATGTGATTCCCACCTACTACTTCCATTTTTCCCCTTAAACAATAAAATGGGCCTCATGTCTTTTGTGATTCACAACACATCATCATGCTTAATTGTAATTGGATGAAATATGACGATGAATTTTAACAAAGGAATGGGCTTGGGATTTAGATATCCTTATGGACCTAGCTTGTTTTAAAATATTTTGATGGGTTTCATAATTTTTTTGGTATGAGGTCTTTGGGTGAGCAATGTGTATTAAAATTTTTTTGGAAAAGGGAATTTGAATTTCATATTTGTAATATATTTTTCTCAGGACTAGCAAAACTCAAGTTGGGGGGTGTGATTAGCCACTGAAAGTGGATAATATTCATTATAAATATCTTAATAATAATATGTTACAAAGTCCATAAATATAAATTTTAGTTCATTATAGAAATTGAACTTCATTTCTCATCTCAAATGCAATTCATGTTTAAAATGAAAATTTGGGCCCAATCAATCATCTTTTTGTGGAGAAAATTATGTTCATTTTTTAAATTTGATTTTTTTATATGATTGATCACTTTTTTTTGGAATATTTTATCTTTTAGGATTGATGGATGAATCCCAAGATATGATGGATATTTTTCAGCATGAATGCAGAAATTTTACGGACAAAGCATAATGAGCCTAAGGCCCATCAAAAAAAAGTGGGGCCCACAAACCAAGCCCAATGAAGCTCAAATTTTTACTGTAGAAATAGAAAAATATGGGGATAATTTTATTCAGCTATGGCCAGAGCTAATTATGATGTTTTCATGAAGATAAATGGATCTGAAGTTTACATTTAAATGGTGGGCCCAACTTGAACGCCCATAATGTCTTCTCACCATTTCAATCATAACTTCCAAACGGTTACACCAAATGACATGAAATTTTTACAGCTAATAGAGTACATATGGATAGAAAATTTCACTTCTACTACCCCTATGTATTCGGCCTTCTTCAGTTACAAATTCACACGTCAATAAGGGGGGTGAATCTTGAGGATTTGCCGGGTTAACTTCAAAATGTCCAATTCCCTTAATTTTCTCACCCTCATTTTGACTCTATAAATTAATAGGGATGGAATTTATTTTTGGGGGTGTCTATAGGGATCCTAATATTCTTATATAAGGATATGGTGGTGAAGGGAATGGGGATCGAAGTTTTTTCTTTCATTTGTATTTTCATGCTTTCATTTTGTAATCGCTTTGTCAATTTCTTCCATGTAAGTTTTTCATTCACCTTCATTTAATTAATAAAATATCATCTTCTTATTCTTCCTAATTTCTTATTTTTTTTTTATCATGTTGATACTGTTTCCTTAGGAATTTAGGTTATTTTCATAATCTTTTGTGAATCTCTTCACACAACGGTGGAGTGATTGTTTTTTTTTCTTCTTCTCCAATTCTACCATCGTAAATCTACTACCTGCTTTCATTGATAGAATAGCATCAATGGAGGGATAATCCTCCAACTGGTTGATCAAAGGTAGTATCAAGGGGATTAATTTTATTTTATTTCTTAATTTAATAATTCCTAATTAATTCTATTTTTGATATTTTCATTCAATGATTTACATTCTCCTTTAAACTCACCAATTTTAAGGATACACATCCCGAGTGCTAAAATGATCCTCTACCTTAGAGTGCTCATCAATATGATCCTCCAAGTGTATAGGTGATTAGCCTTAGGATAGTTAAAACTCAAAATCGGTGAGTGATTTGGGATGTTTGTATTTTGTTAAAGGAAATGCTCAAACTTAAGACATTGAAATAATTTAAAAATAAATTCATCCAATTCACCCCATGTGATAACCAAGGATCAAATCATGATTTTAAATTGAATTCACTTAAGTATTTAAAATATCAAATAATCCAATCAATTCAAACCCAAGTTGGCCACTTCATAGCCAAATCAACATCATCAAATCACCTTCTTAGAATATATGTTTCATAGGTTTCTTCTTAGGTCTCTAAGGATCGATAACCCAATCCATACTACAATGACCGCTTACACCATATAACTTGGGTAAATTTGGGTGCAACCAAAGATCAAATACCTTACAATGTTTGTATGATCTCTAGAAGATCTAATTATTGATCCATGAACTTGGATCAATCCATTATTGATATATCTCTCTCTAAAAGACTAAGATAAGGGAGAAGAAGAGAGGAGAACTATAAAATTCATTAAAATTCCTTCAAGCACCATTTTTAATTCATATGTGTATGGATGGGTTTAAAATTATATATGAAATTTGAATTTTTAATTGGTTGATGGACTAGATTTTAAACCCAGATTTGGAATGGGATTTTGAGAGTTTGAACACCCTTAAAATTTGTAATTATACATGGAATGGGTTCAAGTAAGTGTCAGTAAAGGATCATGAGATAATAAAAGATAGTCAAGTTGGTCAAGGCTATGGTAGGCTCTTTACTGTAGTCAACATCTAGCTGGTGGCCTTTTTAAATGGTAAATTAACCTTTTTCTCCCTAAAATTTTTAAAGGGGGCATCCCACTTCTCCCCCTCCATTTATCTCACATGGTTAGAGGGCCTTCTTCCTATTCTCCCATATTTTTCCCTTGATCAAGGGGTGATTTTCCTGGAAATTCAGAAATATCTAAGGTAATATTTATCCATAATTGGCCTACTTTGATCTCCTCCCTCTCTCTTCTCTAATTTTCTAATGCATATATTAGGGTTTTTATGGAAATTTTACCGAAGCATATTGAAGTCACCCATTTTCAGAGGGGGTTTTGTGTTGCTTGTATAGAAGGAATCCCAAGATAGAAACATCGAACTATTACTCATTGATTTGATAAAGGTATTTCATGCCATGAATTTTTCTCTATTTTTTATTAAATTAAATTAAATTAATGATGTAATTGGCAGTGTGTGTTGGGGATTTGGATTGAAGTAGGTTTGGTGATGTGATGAGGATGGTAAACATCCCATTTCTTGAAGAAACGATGATCATTGAACGTCTGCTAATTTTTTAGTGATTATGAAAAATTTAATAAAATTGAAATTAAATTGTAAATGGTTTAAATTAATTATAAATTGTAAACAATTGGGTTTTTTTGGTTTTTTTGGGGATATTAAAAAACTTAAGATGGATGGTCATGCTTGGGAGAGATTTTATAGGCCTTGGCAGTGCTACCAACCTATGGATTAAATAGGAAATGGATTCATATCAAGGTAGGTGGTCATCAGTACTTACCCTATGGATTAATACATATTATTTACGATGCATGTGATGAATCATCCCACCATGGATAGTATTTACCTATTTTAATTAATTAAATGGATTATTTAATTTAAATTAAAAAATTTAAATAAAATGGTATACCTTTAGTCGGGAGGAATGAAATTCCAAGGCCTCATTGGCTCTTATTCGCTACCTTGATTTTCCCCAACCACCAATGGTGAAGGTTGTAAGCTATTTTGGTATGTCCTGTGATATTTAGACCCCTTGAGGGGTGTAACTATAGTGATTGGGATTTAGTGACCCTTGGATAGTATCCCCTTGACACCTCTAGGAAAAGGTAGTCGGTTGATTATATCAGACCTTAGTAGGCCTTGTTGAAATTGTGTGATTCCCCATATAATTTAGGCTAACTAAAATAGCATGAGACATGAGATGGGAATTATTTCATCTCTTGAAAAAATCCAATAGATCTTGATTTGGGTGGCCTATGAGGCTATTATGTATATTTATTTATGGAAACCCTAGTGGTACGTGATGTTCTCTAAGAGGTGGGTGAGGTCTTGAGTGACTGGATTGGATCGAGGATCCCTCTTTGGGTTCCTCTTCTATGAATTGACTTGAGGGACCCTAAGTAGGGTTCTTGTGACATTGTGTGACCTAGGGGACCCCAGTAGGTTCCCCAAGGATTATGGGACCCTAGGTGGGGTGCCTCTATTATTTGATGATCCCAAGGACCCCAAGTAGGGTACCTTTCCAATGTAATGATCAAAGGGACCCCAAGTAGGGTACTTGTGTTATATGATAACCTATAGAACCTTGTATAGGGTGCATATTCTAATATATGACTTAGGAGACCCCAGTAGGTTCCCCAATAACATGATGACCCAAGAATGGATAGTGAGGGTAACTAGTATCACCTTAGAACCCATAACTTTCACATAAACCCAAGGTTCTAGGGATAGTGATGATGATTTTATGCATTTTGCCAACCCTTTTCATTTATTTATGATTTAATTTATTTATTTATAATGGATTATAGATACCCAAATGTACTTCCTGGGATTCATATTATGATCTTGATATGATGTAATGTTGGGAATGCCTAGAGTTGCTTCCTAGGATTCTTCTTTGGTACCTCATGTGGTACTGATGTGACACAAATTTGATGTGATGATGTCATCATAAATGCCTAGATTTCATCCTAGGATCTGACTGTTTAACCACGTGAAGAATTCTTGGGATAATGGGATTCAACTTCAAGTTTGTATGGGATGAATTAGATGCCAAGGGTCCCTAAGATAACTAACTTTTATAGATTCCATCCATTAAGGCTTGGGGATTTTTCATCACTATAATTATTTTCATGGGATACCTCGGTTACTCCCAGGATCTGGGCAATTGATCATGGTGACTATATATGGTGATTGGGATGCTTATAATGTCTAGGATCCAGTTAGTTGGCATGATAACATAGAAGATTTATTTTTATTAGTGATTTTTTAGGATTCCTTGGAATTGGATTTGATCCATTCATTATATGGGATCTTGGAGATATGATTAGGAAACCTAGTGTAACCATTTGTGTCCTCCCAGTCCGTTACTTTGCTAGTTTTTGGTTGTTGGAGTGTTTGTAGGAGGCTCGGTGAGAGTTTGGAGAAGTTTGGTTTATAAAGACTGGAAAAGGGGGGATTACACAACGTGTAACTGGGTTACATGACATGAAAATCTATTTCACAGCTTTTCCTGGAGGTTTCACAACATGTAATATTTCAGGGTTTAAAAAAATTGAGAGGCAGCACATTTTTCAACAAAAACTGAACCCTAGGTGTTACACAATGTGAAAGTGGATTACACGTCATGTAATACCCTAATCATGTGCAATTTTAAAATTATTTTTCAACTGAACCCTCATTCATTCAGTAATTCTCTATACTTCCTCTCATTTTAGACAAACCCTAGGCACCCTGAGGAGTTCTTAGAGCCCTCTCCCTCCCTCTTCAATTCGTTGATCTCGGTGATTTCTCGTTGGTGATCTATGATGAACCAAGGGGCGTTCTCCCTTCATTTTCTATCAATTTCTCTTAGTTTGATCTCTTTTATTACATATATTCTCTCCATGATTGGAATTTACTTACCTATATTCCTAATGGGGTTCTCTTCAGTTTTTGTTGGTGTGGTGGTTTTGTGGCATCCTCGGATGGATGCAGATCTTGTAGAAGAGGTAATCAGAGGTCTGTCATGTGATCTGTTCTCATGCAAGGAACGTTGAAATCCCTTCAAGGTAGGATTTCCTTCATTTCTCCTTGTCGTGTATCATGCAGGAGGGGTTTTACTTTTTTTTACCTATAGATCATGGTTTTTCCAACCTAATTGAAGATAAGGAATATATTAATTGAAATGGAGGGGAAATGGGGTATTTTAGCATGATTTTTTATAGATTTGATATTGTTGTGATCTTGTTATTGTTCAGTCTTGATGCTCCACTAAAAATTGTGGTCATCAATGGATATTTTTCATACTAATAAATTTATGGAATTCATGTGTTTTTTTTGGTTGGGCACTTACATGTAGAAATTGGTTAATTACATACACTCAGCTAATGAATGGATTCCCCAAGATTATATAGTTTCTATGATCACTACGGGAAAAACAGTCTTTTGCGACGGGGTATTTGCGATGGGAACTAATCCAGTCGCAAATAGTCCATCCCAGGGGTTATTTGCGACGGGGGGTTCGTCCCGTCGCAAATAACTTGTTATTTGTGATGGGATTTGGGGTCTCGTCGCAAAAGGTAATGCGTGCTTTGGCGCGGGATGCGCGCCAAAGCGCGGGAAGGTTATTTGCGATGGGGGGATCCCCCCGTCGCAAATAGTGTGTTGGTCGGAAGGTATTTGCGGCGGGATGTTGTCTTGTCGCAAAAGGTGTGTCGGCAGGTCACCTTTTGCGATGGGCCCCGTCGCAAATACCCTTTTAACCACCGACAACAATTAATGCGGGAAAAGGTATTTGCGACGGTAAGCCCGTCGCAACTAATCTAACCTATATATACCCCCTCTGTTTTTCTTTCTCTTCCTCTCATTTCTCACTTCCTCTCTCTCTAAACTCGAATTTTAGAGTGAAAATTTCTCTCAGTTAATTTTTTTGACGGAGAAGTTGTGAAGGCGCTTACATCAATCGGAGATCAAGTTTAAAGATATTTATATTTTATTTAATTTAGTATTTATTTAATTTTTTTATGTTAATTTTAATTATTGTTGATTAGTTGTAATTAAATTAGATTTAAATTGTTTTGTTATCTGTATTTTAGTAATAAATTGTAATAGTTAGTAATAATTAGTAATAATTAGAAGTAATTAGTAGTAATTAGTAATAAATAGTAATAATTAGGAATAAATGGTAATAATTAAGAATAAATAGTAATAATTAGGAATAAATAGTAATAATTAGTAATAAATAGGAATAATTAGTAATAAATAGGAATAATTAGTAATAATTAGGAATAATTAGTAATAATTAGTAATAAATAGTAGTATTTAATAATAAATAGTAGTAATTAGTAATAAATAGTAGTAATTAGTAATAAATAGTAGTAATTAGTAATAAATAGGAATAAATAGAAACAAATAGGAATAAATTGTAATAATTAGTAATAAATAGGAATAAATAGTAGTAATTATCTATAAATAGGAATAAATAGGAATAAATAAAAATAATTAGTAATAAATAGTAATAAATAGTAATAAATAGGAATAAATAGTAATAAAAAATAATAAATAAGAATAAATACTAATAAATACTAATAAATAGTAATAAATAGTAATAATTAGTAATAATTAGTAATAATTAGTAATAATTACAAATAAATAGTAAGAAATAGTAACAATTTGTAACAAATAGTAAAAAATAGGAACAAATAGTAAAAAATAGTAAAAAATAAGAACAAATAGGAAAAAATAAGAACAAATAGGAACAAATAGTAACAAATAGGAACAAAAAGGAACAAATAGTAATAAATAGTAATAATTATTAATAATTAGTAATACTTAGTAGTAATTAGTAATAATTAGTAATAATTAGTAATAATTAATAATAATTAGTAATAATTAGTAATAATTAGTAATAATTAGTAATGATTAGTAATGATTAGTAATGATTAGTAAAAAATAGTAATAAATATTAATAAATAGAAATAATTAGAAATAATTAGAAATAATTAGGAATAATTAGCAATAATTAGGAATAATTAGCAATTATTAGGAGTAATTAGGAATAATTAGTAATAAATAGAAATAATTAGGAATAAATAGAAATAATTAGTAATAAATAGGAATAAAAAGGAATAATTAGTAATAAATAGGAATAATTAGGAATAATTTGTTATAAATAGGAATAATTAGCAATAAATAGTAATAAATAGTAATAAATAAGAATAAATAGAAATAAATAGGAATAATTAGAAATAAATAGGAATAAATAGGAATAATTAGAAATAATTAGTAATAATTAGTAATAATTAGTAATAATTAGTAATAATTAGTAATAATTGGGAATCATTAGGAATAATTATGAATAATTAGAAATAATTAGTAATAATTAGTAATAATTAGTAATAATTAGTAATAATTAGTAATAATTAGTAATAATTAGTAATAATTAGTAATAATTAGTAATAATTAGTAATAATTAGTAATAATTAGTAATAATTAGTAATAATTAGTAATAATTAGTAATAATTAGTAATAATTAGTAATAATTAGGAATAATTTGGAATAATTAGTAATAATTAGTAATAATTAGTAATAATTAGTAATAATTACTAATAATTAGTAATAATTAGTAATAATTAGTAATAAATTAGTAATAAATTAGTAATAAATAGTAATAAATTAGTAATAAATTAGTAATAATTAGAAATAATTAGTAATAATTGGTAATAATTAGTAATAATTAGTATTAATTAGTAATAAATAGTAATAATTAGTAATAAATAGGAATAAATTGGAATAATTAGTAATAATTAGTAATAATTAGTAATAAATAGTAATAATTTGTAATAATTTGTAATAAATTAGTAATAATTAGTAATAATTAGTAATAATTAGTAATAAATTAGTAATAAATTAGTAATAAATAGTAATAAATAGTAATAATTAGTAATAATTAGTAATAATTAGTAATAATTAGTAATAATTAGTAATAATTAGTAATAATTAGTAATAATTAGTCATAAATAGGGATAAATAGGGATAAATAGCAATAAATAACAATAATTAGGAATAATTAGGAATAATTATCAATAATTAGGAATAATTTGAAATAATTAAGAATAATTAGAAAAAAATAGGAATAATTAGTAATAATTAGGAATAATTAGAAATAAATAGGAATAAATAGGAATATATAGGAATAAATAGGAATAAAAAGTAATAATTAGTAATAATTAGGAATAATTAGTAATAAATAGTAATAATTAGTAATAAATAGGAATAATTATTAATAAATAGGAATAATTAGTAATAAATAGGAATAATTAGTAATAAATTGGAATAATTAGTAATAAATTGGAATAATTAGTGATAAATAGGAATAATTAGTAATAAATGGGAATAATTATTAATAAATAGGAATAATTAGTAATAAATTGTAATAAATAGTAATAAATAGTAAGAAATAGTAATAAATATTAAAAAATAGTAATAAATAGTAGGAAATGGTAAGAAATGGTAAGAAATCGTAAGAAATAGTAAGAAATAGTGAGAAATAGTAAGAATTAGTAAGAAATAGTAATAAATAGTAATAAATAGTAATAAATAGTATGAAATAGTAATAAATAGTAAGAAATAGTAATAAATAGTAAGAAATAGTAAGAAATAGTAATAATTAGTAATAATTAGTAATAATAGTAAGAAATAGTAAGAAATAGTAAGAAATAGTAACAATTAGTAACAATTAGTAACAATTAGTAACAATTAGGATGAAAATCAATTGTAATAAATTGTAATAACTTGTAATAAATTGGCATAATTTCCAGTGGATTGACGGCACTCATTTTTCTCGATGACTCTTCTCCTTTCAACTTTCACCAACTCAAAACATTATGAAAAGTATGCTTCTACATATACATATCCAATCTCGTATGCATGAGTTTGAATATGCATTCGTAGGACCAAATTTTTTATAATGTGTTCAGGTGGTGACAGTTGCAAGAAGATGATTCATCGACGAAAAGGGGGCTCTTTTATCGGACGGCTCATTTACTTCCAACTTTCTCACATAGAAATCACAATGAAGAATCTGCTTGGAGGTATGCATATTCATTCTCATGTATACGAGAATGAATACGTGTACCTATGATCAGATTCTTTATTCTGATTTATGTGTGATAAATTTGAAAGTAAATGAGCCGTCAGATAAAAGAGAAGTCGTCAATCCACTTGAAATTGTGTCGCCCATAAGTAATGGTAATTATTAAGAAGTAGTTGTAATTATTTATATTTTTTTAGATAGTGTTTTTATAATTTCAAATTATTCAAAAATAGTAATGATTTTATATTTTGTAGAAAAATATGGAACAACGAAGTCGACAAAATTCATTATTAGATGATCGTACTTGGATAAACCAGTGTAGAAATCCAAACGGTTCTGGTTTAAATCCTATATATATTGAGGGTGTTGAAGCTTTCTTATCATCTTCATCATCAAAACCAGAATATGTTTCAGAAGGCATAATAAATTTTCATTGTAAAAAATGTGCTCTAAGAACGTTTGACACATTTGATAAGGTTGGGGGACATTTCCTACGGTTTGGTTTTCAACCAGATTGTGTTTTTTCGTATCAACACGGAGAACACAGTTCCAGAGAAGATACTAATAACTTGATTCTGGATCCATCATGGTTTCAAAATTTAGTACATGATGTTGCAGTTCTATCTGTTCAGTAAACTGAAACTCAAGATGATATTGATTTAACTCCTGAGTTGGCACCATCCAAATTTTATTAGTTGTTGAGGTCTACTGAGGATGCATTATATCCTAATTTCAAGATAAGAAAATTATAAGTGGTTGCAAAATTTATGGCTATTAAATCAGATAATTCAATGTCAAACAACTATTTTGATCAGATATTTTCTTTGGTTAAAACACTTTTACCTGAAGGAAATGTGTTGCCGGTAAATTTCTATGAGAGCAAGAGGCTGGTTCGTAATCTGGGCCTTAGTTATCGGAAGATTCATGCATGTCCAAATGATTGCATCTTATATTCAGGTGAAAATGATTCGTTGGATAGTTATCCCACATGTGGACAATCTAGGTATAAAGAAGCTCAACTAGGGAAGTCTGGATCGATTCCAGTAAAACAGTTGATATATTTCCCCCTTACACCCAGGTTGCAGCATTTATTTATGTCTCAGAACACATCGTCAATGATGTCATGGAACAAAACTAAGATTTCAACTGATAAAATCTTGAATCATCCATCTGATGGCGATTCATGGAAACATTTTGACCGTCTACATCCATATTTTTCTTTAAAATCCCAAAACATGTGATTGGGTCTTTCTACTGATGGTTTCTGTCCGTTTGGTTCTTATGGTAGTCAGTATTCATGTTTTCCTATCTTTATAACTTCGTACAATTTACCTCCATAGATGTTGATGAAGGAGCCCTATATCTTTTTGACCTTATTAATCCCAGGACATCTGAAAAAGAATATTGATGTTTATTTGAAACCATTTATTGATGGGTTAAATGCATTATGGAGTGATGGTGTTAGTACATATGATGTTGTTGCGAAACAAAATTTCATATTAAAAGTTGCATTGATGTGGATGATTAGTGAATTTATGGTATATGTCATGTTATCTGGTTAGATTACACATGGTCCAAAATAATTTACAACTGTATGAAAGACAAAAAATCCCTTATGCTCATCAATAGAAAAAAAACTTGCTATTTTGACTGTCACTATAGATTTCTTCCAACTGATCATCCTTTTCGGAGGAAAAAAACTCATTTCAGAAAAGGTACAATTGAAAGGGATGAACCTCCACAAATGATCTCAGGTACAGAGTTAAAATCAGTTGTATTTTTATTACCTCCCATCACATTTTGGCCAACAGTAAACCAACAGAAAATTCATGGCTTTGGGAAAGAACATAATTGGATAAAACGAAGCATTTTTTAGGATCTTCCATATTGGTCTGATTTGTTGGTCTGCCACATGTTTTATGTCATGCATATTGAGAAGAACTATTTTGATAATTTATTTCATACAGTTTTGGATACACCAGGTAAGACCAAAGATATTGTAAAGGTACGATTAGATCTTGCCAAAATTGTAGGCAATCATAACTTGAACTATTTGAAAATGTCAGATCATAGAGGTTAATGAAGCTAAAAGCATCTTATACACTGTCCAAAGATATTCGCTTACTATTTTGTTAGTGGATTGTAGATTTGAGACTTCCATATGGCTATGCTTCCAATTTGGGCATATGTGTTAAGAATGGTTATATTATTGGATTAAAAAGTCATGATTGTCATGTTATAATGGAAAGACTTATGTTGATTGGATTCAGAGGTTTGTTGAATTCTATGATTTGGGATTTGATAATAAATATATCATATTTTTTTCAAGACATGTGTTCAGTGAAAATATACTATGATGTGCTAGGAAAACTGGAAGAAGATGTTGTTTTAATTATATGTAAACTGGAAAAAATCTTTCCCCTAGCTTTCTTTGACTCAATAGAACATCTGATATTACATTTTCCACATGAAGCTAAATATGGAGGTCTAGTACAGTTTCGATGGATGTACCCATTCAAGATATGCATGCATAAATTGAAGAAAAAAGTACGTAACAAAGCATCAGTTGAAGGCTCAATTGCTGAAGCTTATTTACAAGCGGAAATTTCTTTTTTCTGCTCTCATTATTTTGAATATCAATATCCCTCAAAACACAATCGCATGGGATGAAATAAGGGGAATGTTAATGAATAAATGGACAATCAATTATCAGTTTTTAATCGTCTAAATCTTGGTTTCGGTGGAGTTCATGAACGATGGCTTTCAGATGATGAACATCAGAGAGCTCATACATATGTTCTGCTCAACTGTAAAGAAATGACATCATTTGTATTGTGAGTGATTCTATCACTTATTCTATAATTTATGTTACAATATGTAAACTTATTTTATTTTTAGGTTATATGATAATCAAATCAAGAAACAACTTCCACAAATTACAATATCTGCTCTTGAAGAATGCAGACAAAAAAAATTTCTCAATGGTTTCAAAAATTGGTAACATAAATTATTGATGGTTTAATATCAATTTTGTTTATTATTTATCATATTAATAATTGTTTTAAAAAAATTTATGTGTCTCAACATGGTGATAAAATTGATAAGAGACTGTGTATATTGAGTAACCCACCATCCAAAATGGTTAAATATTATAATGCATATGTGGTGAATAATTCTCGATTTCATACACATGCATATGGGGAATCAAAAAAACAATGAACAGTGGAGTTTTCTTGATAGGATCACATCACAGAGAAACTGAAGTTGACTTTTATGGCATTCTGGATGAAATTATTGAGCTATGTTATCTAGGATAGAATTACATAATGATGTTTAAATGTCGGTGATTGTATACTGAGAGAGGCTTGCATGTTCATCCAACTCATGGAATCATCAATATTAAATATAAAAGTCTTCTTGTAGTAAATGAACCATTTTTACTGGCTCAACAGGAACATGAAATTTATTACACAAAGTACTGGGCTACATCAAGAGACTTGAGTGATTGGTGGAGCATAATAAAAATGAAATCTCAGGAAAATTAGTTTACTCAAATTGAATGTGGTTCCGCTGAAGTGGAAGGAATTGAAATTTTTCAAGAGACTGCTCAAAATCCATCTTTTTCACAAAGAGACGTGAATATCAAAGATGAAACTCCACAATTAAGGATCAATGATGATGAATATGTTAATGATGTTACAAATGAATTTGAAATGACAAGAGATAATGAAACTGAAACACATATGGATATTGATGATGTTAGGGAGGAAGATGAAGACATTGACATGGACAGCTATGGGGATGAGGATGAAGATGGACATTGACATAGTTAAATTCTGGTTATAATCATAACTAATATATATCTATATATAATAGTTATTTTCAACTATCTGCTAACAACAATCATTTTGTGTTTCAAATGGATGCTGATCTATTTTGTGAGTTGAAGGAGGCTAATCTACCTTTGGATGAGGGGGATTGTGGACCATATGACCCTCAGCCTACTAACAGTTCAGGGGGTACACGGAGGGGGTGTGGTCTTGTGCAATTGATGATTCCTGACCTATCCCTGAGCGACGTCAACATCTTGGATTCGATCTACGCACACAGAGGTATGGTAACCTATATATTTTAGTTATATTTCATTAATTTATTTATATATATACTAATTGTGTGATTATTTATTTCTTTTTCATAGTTTTTCACATGTATCTATTAGAAGGGGGAGCGCTATCTTGCGCAATTATTTTTCTCAGCCATGGATCACATGGAAAAAGATTCTCGTTAATGTGTGGTGTGACATGTTCGATAATTGGTTGGGACGTAAATAAAGAATATTTATTTTGAAATTTATTTTATCAATAACTTGATATTATAAATTATTTGTAGGTTTTATAGTATCCCATTGATGATAGCATGTGTGACGCTATCCACGCGGCATGGCAGGTGTCTATGCATGACTATTTCCATCAGTTTTTGTGCAATTTGAGAAGAACAACCATTAAGAAAGTAGGAGTGATAGAATTTGATGAGTCGTGTAGAGCCCACCTACCAGAGTACATTTCATCTCACGTTTGGGGTGGATTATTTTTACACTGGTTGGGTGGTGGATTTCAGAGGAGATCTTCAGTGGGACGATAGAATCGGGGGAGACAGGAGGTGACGTATCGAGCTGGTAGTCGTACATTCAGTACGCATAGAGAGCATATGGTAAGTATATTTTTTAAATATTTTATATAACTTTAAACATAAACAGTTTATTTTATATTTTTGTAGGCAATCGAGCATCCCGATATTACGGAGTTCGACGTTTATCGGAGGATGTACAGTGATCCAGCCACTGGAGATATTAGAGGTGATCGCCAGCGTCGGATTGTGGTTAATGTTATTTTTTCAGTTTGACAATTAACTATATATAATATTTTAACCATTTTAATTTCAAATTGGAATTGAAGGAGTCATATGAGGTTGTGACCTCTCAGACATAGGCTGAGAGTCAGGACGAGACGACTGAGTAGACTAGTGGCCAACATTTCGATGAGGCAACATGGATGCAAGCAACACAGTATGGCTCTGATAAGGGCCAAGTAGTTGGTATCGGCTCTCATTTGACTCCTGGTACTTATTATCGCACTGATGTGATGTCGGCGTCCAGCTCAAGAGGAGCTCGTAGAGAGGCATCATCTTCTTTCTCACAGTATCAGGAGCAGTTGTGAACTCAGTCTAAGCTTATAGAGAGTTTGCAGAAGTAGCATAAAGAGATGTGTCGGTGATAGTAGCAGCAGCAGCATGAGGAGTAGATGTGTCGATGGCAGCAGCAGCAGCAGCAGCATCACTAGCAGATGGAGTACATGCATCGTCTAACTCGTAGCTTAGGGATGGAGTTTTCTCCACCATCTCTTACAGCTCCTCCACCTCCTCCAGAAGATGACCCCCCAGGTGATTTTTTTTTATGTTAAAAGCATTTGAATTTAAGATTTATTATAATATGAACTATTTACAGTTTCTGTATTTTATATTGGTACAAATATTGCATAATTTATTTTTTTTATTTTTAATATTTTATTATTTATTATTAGTATTATATTTTTTAATATTTGTTTATTTTACTATTAATAATAACATTTTATGATTTTTTTATATTTGTTTTGTAAATATTGAGAATTTTAATAATTTTTTATTTTTTTTTATTATTTTAATAAAATTAATATTAATTTTTTATTAATCATAATTTTATTAAATATATTTTTTTAGTATTATATTTTTTTAATGTCTGTTTATTTTACTAATAATAATTTTTTTATTTCAATAATATTAATATAATTTTTTCATTAATCATAATTTTATTAAATATTTTTTTTATTATGTCTAGTATTTGTGACGGGACCTTTTGTAATGGGAGCCCATCGCAAATAATCTAAATATAATTTTTTATTAATAGTATTTGTGACGAGCCCGTCGCAAAAGGTTATTATATATATATAATGTATATAATCGAAGGATTAGTTGCGACAGGGAACTACCCCGTCATAAATAGTATTTGTGATGGTCCGTCACAAAAGGTTTTTTATATATATAATGTATATAATCGGAGGATTATTTGTGATGTTGTTTTCTACAATGGGCTATTTGTGACAGGGGCCTGTCGCTAAAGCCTATTTGTGACGGGATCCCGTTGTAAATACCTCTAATTCCAGTAGTGTATAACCACTGAATTAACAAGTGGAATTAAATAAGGGATGTTTTTATGAATCTAAATATTTTTTTGTTTGGTTTGTGATGTGGTGATGTTGTGTGCATGGTTGTATGTTGTGGGATGGATTGGGTGGTGAAGTGGAATCTCAGGTTGATAAAATGATTTATTATGGGGTGGATGAGAAATGTTGTGTAGTGTGATCGAGTTCTATGGTGATGTGTTGCTGGTTGTGGTTGTCTGTGGATGATTTTGGAAGGATGACTTTGAGGAAGGATAGTGATGGTTGGTATGAGTATTTTACCTGGAGTTTCTCCATGAATGAATTTTTTTTTGTTGTTTGTTGTGTATTATGCTTGTTAGTTTCTTGGATAGTGATGGAGTAAATAAATAAATGATTGATTAATAAGGATCAGAATGGAGTGGGTTTATTTGTCTAATATAATTTTTTTGGTAAATTAAAATGATTGGAAATATGAATTGGATTGTGGATTTTTTGTGGTGTTATGCGTCTAGGGGTAATAGTAAAAGTGGTAGTGTTGGTTTTTTCTGAGAACCCATAGGTTGGGTATGAGTGTTTGGTATCTTATATGTATATAATTGTATTTCCCTTGTGATTTTTATACCCACCTCACCCTAGTTGATCACTATGTGCTGAACACCCCCATTATCATGGGGGAGGGTTTCTTTACCAAAAATATCAGTGGGAGAATGGATAGTTGGCCACTCGCTCTTCCCTGCTCCTTCAATTCGTTATAGCCGAAGTTTCTTCAGGAAGGTTTTGATTTGTGAGGCCCAGGTTTGTGCTGGTAGGTTGTGCTTTCCTAGGTGTCTTTGAGATGAGATGTGTTGTGCTTTACCAGGTGCCTTTGAGATGATATGTGGTTTGTGTCCCAGGTTTCTACAGGCAGGATGAGGTTTTGGTTTATGGCCTAGGTGTCTGTGGGGGGATGTGATGTGGTTTGTGTCCTAGGTGTCTGTGGGTGGGATGTGATGTGATTTGTAGTCCAAGTGTCTGTAGTCGGGATGTGATGTGGTATGTGGCCTAGGTGCCTGTGGGAAGGATGTGATGTGGTTATTAGGACTAGGTGTGTATGGATAGGATGTGATATCGTGTGTTCAAAAGGGGTGGGAGTTCCAATACATTTTTTGTTTGGGTGTGAGAGCGGCTAATTAGTGGGAAAGTGGTGTGGGGTACCCTATCATCGATGTGCTTCATATTATATTACTTGACATGTGTTATTTTGTGAGCATACCTTGGAGAGGTTAGGGTGGTTAGTATACCTATTTAGGTTTTGTTTTGGTTCTACTGTTTTCTCACAAGAGAATTTTTATGCTTCCTTCACATGTGCATGAGAGACTTTAGTTTTTCTACTAAGTATACTTGTATTCTCACCCTATATATATAAACTATAATCGGGTTTCCAGGAGGATTTCACAGACCATGTTGGACCTTACTATCTTGGATCTTAGAAGCTATTATGACTATTCCTAGATTTAATTTTGGTATTTACTTGGATACTTTTGTATTTGTATCATTTTTATTTTTCACATGAATGTGGGATGGATTTTGGTTTTCTTTTATATATGTCTTGGAGTTGCTTTGTGAATGATCTATCATATCTCTCGATATTGTTTTCTTAAAAAGTGTAATGCCTCCCATATTGGGAGATTTGTACACCCTTGGTGCTAGTCTCTAACTTGGGGCCTATTGGAGGTGGGACTCGAGGTTCATTATCTCACTTTCTTCATTTCCATTCCAGGAGGGGTATCCTTGGAGGGAGGAGGTCATGACCAAGTGGTATCATATGCAATGGTTGAGAGATTAGATGAAGTTTAAATACAGGAATAGTGAGTATTTAAAGGGATGGTATGGAAACAGTTCCATATGACCTTGGTGCGTGACATAGGCCAAGGATACTGGCTAGGACATGAGATTTTAGGGCCCCTCATAATCCAGTGCATAGACTTTGAGCTTATTGAATGGACAAGTGAGATGGAACTTCTTGCAGGATAGAGACCTAAGAAAGGTACATGTATCATAATTACTTATGTTATTGTTTTAATTGGGTTACTTTTGGAAGGTTAAAATTAATAAAATTAATAAAATTAATTAAAATAAATTTTGGTAAAGTTCCATACTATTCTAGATTAGGAAATCCTTATTTACATTTCAGATATGGCTCCTAGATTTTGTCTTCGTATAGATAAGGTGGTTTAGATTTAGTAGTATGATCTAGTTGATCACCACAGGGTTGATTTAGTAGAGGAGGATGGTCATTGGAAGAGGGAATTTCATGATTTCTAGTGGCAGGCTTTAGGAAAGAATGAGGGAAGTGTTTCTGATGTAGAGACATAAGGTTGGATAGAAGTGATGGAGATTTCTTTTGGTCTGATTTTGGCCCCAATAGAGTACAGGGTCCCTCTGGCAGTTATTCAGTTGTGGGGAGTTGAGTGTCAGTGGTGGACGCTATTTCTAGGAGAGAGAAAGGAGGCAGACGTGTTGTGGTTCAACTTTCAGAAGGAGTTCCAGGCAGAGTTCCTTTCTTTGACTATGAAGGATGAGAAGAGACAAGAGATACTCTCCCTTAAGTATGGGAGTTTTTCAGTACAAGATTTTGGGATCAAGTTCAAGGACCTTCTATTATTTTCCTCATATCTTTTTCTAGATGAGGAGTCACATGCGAGATGTATTGAGGAAGTGCTTTACCCTTCCATCCAGTATTTGGTAATATTTTTTACGTTTATGATGTATTTGGAGGTTCAAAAGAAGGTATAGGTGGTTGAGAAGATGTAATATTGATGAGGTATACCATGAGAGGGGAGCCAGAAGATTTCTTCAAGAGGTAGAGTTGTTAGTGGTAGGTCTTAGGCATCGGGGTCTTCAAGGTTTTGACCGTTGGGGAGATGACCTCAGTAGATTCCTTACCATCATTCTAGTGTTAGTGGCCCCATACCTTTTATATAGGCTTGGGTACGATGTGTTTCTTCTGTAGAGTTCACAACCATATTCAGAATCAGTGTCCAGTGGATACCTGAGCTCAGTTTGGTGAAGTTGGATAGGATCAGTGTTAGCCTCAGCAGTAGTTGCCGATGAGAATCGTTCAACAGTAGGGACAAAAATACTTTTCTCTACTGAGGGGAGATATAGAAGATAGAGGTAGGACCTATGATGTACCTCATGCTCAGGGACCATGACATGGGCATGGTCAGGGAGATGGTCATCATCAGAGAGGTAGGGGAGCTGGGTGTGGTCAGTTGCACATGGAAGAGACGATAGAACCAATGAGATCAGAGGTCATTAGAGGTATGATTAGTTTGTTCAGTACCCTTGATTGTTCTTTTTTTGATTCAAGATCTTCACACTCCTTTGTTTAACCCACTCTATCTCATTCTTTGGTACTAGACATAGAGAGGATTCTCATGTCCCTGGTGTTGAGTACGCCAATTGGAGGCCATACCATCTTGCCTGATGTGTGTTGGGGTGTAGACTAATTATGGGACCGCATCAGTCCCATGGGTATCTCTTCTTACTTAAGATGTAGCCATACGATGTAATCCTCGACATTGACTGGTTGTATTCTGTGCATTTTATTATCAACTACTTCTAAAGGAGAGTCATGTTTTCATATGTGGATGGTCAGCATGTGGATTTTTTTGGCGACCAAGGTTATCAGGTGGGCAGTCGGTGTGTGTAAACCCTTCTTTCATTTTTGGTTGATCTATCAGTGGATTCAATGGACGCTGAGATGGTGGAGGTTACTAGTGTATTTGGGGAGTTACTGTATGTTTTCCCTAATGATTTTGTTACACTACCCCCTTGACATAATGTTGAGTTTGGGATAGACTTTCAACCTGGTGCTTCTTCAATTTTGATGGCCCATTATCGGATGGAACCTTCTAAGTTATGAGAGATGATGGATCCGTATCGAATGGATTTGAATATGAAGGAATAAGTTTTTGTGTGGAGTGATTAGTTTCAAGCAACATTCGATTACCTGAAGGGGAAGTTGGATAGTTCTCCAGTGCTCTGGTTTCCATAATAATGGGTGATGTTTGAGGTGTTTTTTTATGCTTCTCATCTAGGTTTGGGATGTGTGTTGATGAAGCAGTGAGTAGTAATCTCTTATGTGTCTATATATTTATGTCCCCATGAACATAACTATTCCACCAACAATTTCTAGTTATAAGCGGTGGTTTTTTTGGTGAATTTGTGGCAGCATTACCGCATTTGGGAGAACTTTGTGGTCTTCACGAGTCACAAGATTTTGAGGTATATCTTTTCCCAGCATGATCTGAATCTATGAAAATGGATGTGGATGGATTTTCTTTAGGACTATGATTTCGAGATCTCCTACACCACAGGGAAGGGAAATTTTGTGGCCAATGCTTTGAGCAGAAATTCATGGAAGGAGGTTGTTTGAGAATCTTCAGATTCTTAGAGAGCAATGGAGGAGTTGGAATCCCTGCACTTAGATGCAAGAGTGGATGGAGGTAAGGGATGTTTTTTTAGGTGATGGGTTAGTCCTATCTAATGAAGTAGGTGGAGGAGTCTCTGTGGGGAAACTCAAAGGCAGAAGTGATGCGTGATCGTGTAGTCCATGATGATGCTCTGGAGGGATGTTCGGAGGAAGATCAGAACTGGATGTTATTCTGAGGAAAGTTATTTGTTTCATCGGTGATGTGTAGTGGAGTCCTTTGTGAGTTTCATAGATCACCCTTGGTGGTGCATCTAGGAGTTTCCAAGATGTACTATAGATTAAATATATAGTTTTGGTGGTCTGGGATAAAACAGGTAGTGGCGGAGTTTGTAGTGAAGTTCTTGGTTTTCTAGTAGGTAAAATTCAAGCACCATGTCCCTGGTGGTTTTTTTCAATCTTTGGATACCCCTGAGTGGAAATGGTGTGAAATATCAATGGATTTCTTTACATAGTTTCCCAGATCTCATTGAGATTATTATGTTATATGGTTGATGGTGGATTGGTTGATGAAATCATCCCACTTCTTATCGATTAAGAAGAGAAGCATAGTGGATTCCTTTTCCAAGAGATATATGAACAAGGTGGTGTGGTTTCATGGAGTTATGAGTTCCATCATCTCATATCAGGACACTCAGTTTATCTCACAAGTTTGGAGGGGATTGCATTATGCTTTTGGAACCCAGTTACGCCTCATTACTACTTTCTACCCTCAGACCAATGGGAAAACAAAGCAAACTATCTAGACATTGGAGGATATGTTGCGGGCATGTTTCTTAGACTTTGGTGGATCTTGGGTACAACACCTACCCTTTGTAGAGTTTTCTTATAAAAATATCTATCACTCTTCCATTAGCATGGATGCATTTGTGGTGTTGTATGAGAGGTTGTTCCATTCCCCGTTGGGCTAGATAGAGATTGGGGAAGAAATATTTCTTGGTCTGGATGTGGTGCAGCACATGACCAAGAAGGTTTATCTTGTTCATGAGAGGATTAAAGAAGAGTAGGACTGACAGAAGTCTTATGTCGATCATAAGAGGAATCCCTTGGATTTTGAGGTTGGAGACCACATGGTCATGAAGGCTTCCCCCTGATGTGGATGTAGAGACCCATTTTTTTCCTTTTAAGACTTAGTAATATTTCTAAATATATTTCCAGATCTAGGCGCTAATATGGGGTGTGATTCTGAGGCCTGGTTTACCCAGAATAAATTTTATAATGATATTAAGTATATTTTATACTATGTACACAATGGAAATGGGATATATCTCAAACAGTAACTCGGATCAGAAATCTGAGGCTACGGTTGAGTTTGAAATGTGGAATTTACCCTAGGTGGGGCATAACTTTTGTTGGCACGGGACTTCTATGAGAAATTTCACCCAGGGTAAAATCATAAATAAAATAATTAAAATTAATTATTTTATCTCAAATGCTAAATCAAATAACTTTTTATCAGAGACTTGGATTGGAAATATGAGACTACAGTTGAGTTTGGAATGGGTTGTTTTTCCTAGGTACGACATAAAATGAGAGGGCATGGGAGTTTCGAATTATGCACCTAGTAGGGATTCTATAAATATAAGTTTAAGAGTTCAGGATTAGGGTTAGCCCTAATCCTCACTCTCTCCTCTCTCTCTCTCTCAACTTTTCTTCATCTTTTCTTTATCAAATTGAGTAGAAATCTCCACCAAAATTTTGACGGATCGAAGCAGGAGCGCAATGGACACGTTATCAATGATGGGAGATCGAATCAAGGTAGGATCCTTCAAATTAATCTTTGTTTGAAGTTTTTTACTTGAGAAATCAATTCTTTTCATTTTCTTCTTCACTTTTAATATCATTCATTGATGTGTCTAATCACATGGCCATCGATCCATGTTCGAAATCTGAATTTTTTATCTGAAAATCCATCTTTTCTTCATGGATTTTCGATTCTCACTTTCAGACACATCAATCAACCATCAGATTTCCAATTAGAGGCAGGCGTTGTGAATCTCTCATTGTGTGGATCACCGATCCAGTTTCGGGTTCACGATCGGGTAAATAAAAAAGGTCCAAAGATCCACAGAATGGACTATTGGAGAGCCACTATCGATGGAAAATGGTAGTGGCCATGGGTGGATATGACTCCTGGCAGTAGTGGTCTCATGAAGTCGGGTTGATGAACAGAGCAATAGGTAGAACCGGGAGCGGCAGGTGGAGCGCGGGGCACAGATGGGGATGGATGGCAGAGCTGCTGGGCTAAGGCAGGCCAATGAGATGGAGCGATAAGGAGGCATTGGTCAGGCAGACAACTGGACCGAGGGGCGATCAGGATCCAATAAACCCAGGGCGTGCCACGTAGATGTGGCCAGGAGAGGGAATCTGAGACGCCAGTTGGCCAACGAGGTGAGGGGACCAGGCCGGGACAGAGACAGGCAATAAGGGTCAACGCCAGAGTGGGTCGAGATGCTCAGGTTGGGCTTTGGGTTGGTCTAGGCCATGATTTGGTGATACGAGTTGCCCCAGGCAGATGGGTCCATCTAGAATGGGCTAAACCAGTTCAAACCGGGCCATACAGCTTTAAAAAGTCGTATCTCCTAAACCACACATTTGATTGATGCACTGTCTGTGGCCACATGTCCCTATCATTGAGAAGGCTCTTTTTAGACTAGTTTAGGAATTTTAAGACTTGTTTTTGTTTCTTGGTTTTATGAAATGCCTATATTTAATAATAATAATAATAATATAATTATTATTATAATTTAGAAATATTGTATCAGACCTACCTTCTAAATAGAACATTCGTTTGATGCGCCGTCAGTAGAGGTGAAACCCTGGTCTTAGTGTGAACATTTAAAGACTAATTTTGTATTTTTAAACCAAAGTTGGGGTGAGGTCCCCACAAATCCTGGTTCACATGTGTTGTGATGAATTGAAACTTTTTCACCAGGTATCCGTTTTGTATGAATGAGTAGTTGATCCCATGTGTCTTTCCATGAGGATCGCAATGGCATGATCCATATAATTTGTTTCAGGATCGAGGAATGGGCCCCATGGGATTTTATTCGAGCACAATGCAGTGACTTGTGACTTTTCCATCGGATGTTCGATTGGGGTGAGTAAATATTCAATCTTGCATGTTTTTTCACAAGTATTGCAACGGTGTGATCCATTTGGATATGCAGAGCCTTTTTTGTGATCTCATTAATTATGGAAACATGAAAGGAATATTAGTGGAAGATCCTTTGGTAGTGTTTAAAGATAACCCATGGCTTGGACCAGCATCCACTCCTATGAGAGTGGAGAAGATGTATAAAGAGATATGGTCAATGTTTTGGGGCCATTTGAGGAGGCTTGTTAATGATTTAAATTTTTGGCCCTCTGAATAAATGATGAGCGTTGTGCGCTCATCAGCCTTATGACTAGACATTCCACATACTTTAGGAGTACCTTGTCATTCCTAGGGGTACTTTATTGCAGTTTAGTATCCTAGTATGGTTAAGTACATGGTCAGGCGATGAGGTTGGGTCACACGTTGTGTGGTCCTCGCACGCATCGTATACTACTTTACAAATATTATATCTCTCGTATCTTCTTCTTTTGGACTCTAATTTTGGCCCATGAGTAGCCTATCCTATTTTTTTCATTTGGAACATGATGGTTCCATCCATAATGGCTTTAGAGATATAATGAAAGATGTTCCAGGTGTGACGCCTACCCAGGGAGGCACCTGATGACTACAATAGGATTTTTTCGAGAATTACCATCCAGTAGGAATGGCTAGTGTTCCTCGATGCTTTCTGATAGGCACCATCCAATAGGGATGGCAAGTGTTACTCAATGATTTTATGAGAGGTACCATCTAGAAAGGATGTCCATTGTTCCTTGATGATTTTCCAAGAGGTACCATCCAGTAGGGATGGCCAAAGTTCCTAGATGCTTTTCCAAGATGTACCATCCAGCAGGGATAGCCATAGAAGTTCTAGGTTTACATCTAGTTGGGCTAGGATTTGGTCCTCAATGGGAGTTCTGGGTTTACCTCTAGTTGGGCTAGTAAGTGGTCCCTAATGGAAATTCTGGGTTTACCTCCAGCTAGGCTGGGAAGTGGTCCTTGATGGTATTTCCAGACTTCCCTCCAACAAGGCTGGGTAGTGGGTCTTATCGATGATGTTTGTCAAGTAGTACCCTCCAGCTTCCCTTGGTAGTGGATCTCTATCGACTTTCAAGTGGTGATCCACCCTGATGTACTAGGGCAAGGATACCCGATGACTAGAGTAGAACCCTACAGCCAAGCTAGGCATTGGTTGTCAACTTCAATACATGAGTTATCGACTGTGTGTCACAGTGAAGAGACGTTCTTTAACATGCCTTTGGACTCATGAGGAAGAGGGACACTTTTCCCACCAAGAAGCGTCCTTGCTATGGGACCTAATACTGTGAGGGCAAGATAGTGTCACCCAAAGCGGATAATATCAAGGTGTGGTGATTGAGTCCCTTTGAATTTTAGTTCAGAGCAGATGCATGGGATGCTGGGCATCGATGGTAGTTAATTTTTGGGACCGTTGGCTACACACTTCCTTTGGTTGAGCTATGAGATGTATATCCCCTTACTCTCTCATTTGGGATTCTTTGACTGAGCATATATATATATATATATATATATATATATATCTTGTTGCAGTACCCACTCCTTGGGTCTTGGTTACTCTCTTTCCAGGAGAGGTGAAGATGAGAGGGTTATGTCATGTTCTTTCTGTGTCTATCTTCTCATGGTTGGATGAGTATACTCTCCTACTATAGGTAGCAAAGACTCGATGATAAGTTCACCTTCTTTCTATTTCTATCTCTTTGTGTTTGGATGAGCTTATTTCACTCTCTTACTGGGTTGATATGTACTCCCTTTTTATTATAAATTGTTCTATCTACTACTCCCCTCTTCAGTATATATTTTATTGCTCCCTTGAGCCTTTGGGACATCCTACTGAGTATTTTTATACTCACCTCTATTTGGGCTTTGCCCGCACTTGGTGTGCCTTTACAGATGACAGACAGGTTGATCGTGACTTTAGAGGAACTTAGGGATGTGGGTGCTTGGACCGTGTACGGTGTTCATAGCTTGGGATCCAAGAGCAGGTCTCTCTTATCTATTTTACCTTTTTCAGTTACTACCAGGTTGTGGCACTTTTCTGGTTAGGCATGTATTTTTACCCTTTTTCCTTTTAGTTTACTTTATAGCACCTATACTTGTACTGTTTAGAGTTCGATGCATGTTTGTGGTTTATATATAGCAGTTTTGTATCTTGTTTCCCTTTTCCTATACACTTTTATATTGAGTTGGATGCATGTGTGTGTATAGTTACTTAAGAAAAGGCCTACCCAAGTTTTTTCTGCCTTCAACGCTTGTCACCACCCCTGGCCTATGGAGGCAGGCTTAGGGTAGTTACGGATTGAGTCCCAGCATGGATCAGGTCATGAAATAGTGGTATCAGAGGTGTTTTGACCCTTGGGATAGTGTTTGTACATTTCCCTAAAAAGGTCTTGGTTGGGTTTAGGGAAATAGTTTTGAAGTGTCATAAGATAGACTCTCAGGCCAAGAAGTCCAGTGATGGTACGGGCGACCAGCATATCCATTCACCAGGACCTTGATTACTCACTTGTCAACTTAGAACCCTAAGACACTCGTTACAGGGAACAATGGTACATGCATCATATATGATCGATTCATTAACTATCCTTCTTGATTCATCTCCGCATTATTGTTGTTGATATATATATATATATGCTCATCTGACTATGGTACTCCTTGATAACATTCAGGATGTTTCCAAGATGATAGTCAGCCAGGATATTACCTCTGGATCATGACAATGACCATGTGACCAATGAGGCATCAATTTAGAACCCATCAGGTGATCCCCTTTCTCCAGGTGGGTAGGTATCAGCACCCCTACCTATTGATCAGCAGACATCCCTAGCATATCAGGCTGAGGACATGTGCAGGATGAGCGCACTTCACAAGTTCCAGCACTAGATACCATTGAGGTTATGTGGTGAGCCATAACTTCAAACAGAAGAGGTTTGGCTAGAGTCAGTGTTCCACCTATTCAGGCTTGTATGTACACCGTAAGATCAGATGGTGGATTTGGCATCTAGTCGTTTCCATAGAGTAGTTGGGTGATTGTGGATCTTGGTTACTCAGTTACTCAATGAGTTGGCACTCTCATGGGATGACTTCCAGTAGCTGTTTCATGGGGATTAATGCCCATCCTACTTGTGTTCCATTAAAATTTAGGAGATCCTACAGTTTTAGCAGGGAGTGATGATGGTGGCTGAGTACGCTACTAGGTTCACAGACCTTGCATGCTACTCTCTGGACATGATCCAGGATGGCTACTTCCAAGCACGAAGGTTTGAGAAGGGAATCTGCAGAGAGATCCATGCTATTATAGTACCCTTGTGTATCCCCGCCTATGTTAGGTAGCTAGATAAGGTGTTGGTGATAGAGAATTTTTTTTTTTATAGGGATTCCACATATCTAGTTGTGGTAGTGGGTGCAACAAAGTTGAGACATCTACCACACCTAGTAGATGTCAATCGATAAGATCTCGACGTAGGAGGCATCCCCGTAATTGGTCTTAGGAACATTGTCGTATAGGGATGAGGAATCATAGAGTGCGGGGACATCCTAGGTAGGGCTAGTGTTATTCTTGTGATGGGTGAAGTCACATGGCAAGATACTACCCGACCAGACATTCTGAGAACACCAGGCAGGTAGCAAGTGGACCACCACGGCAGAGACAGTGTTATGATCAGGGTGGTCCCTAGGGAGGTAGTGCTGGAAGAGGGTCAGGAGGAGTTGGAGGTGGGGTATGATGTTATGAGGTCTTTCCACCACCTCCAAGTGGTCCATGTCAGGCTCAGGAAGCTGGTATTTGGGTCCATGGACAAACGCAATATTTGGATATCTATGATTCTATAGATCATGAGATGATAAGAGGTATGCCCTGTGTGTTTTCTAATTTTTTACAGTAGAAATTGTTAGAGAATATTTGAAGTAATCTTTTCTCCTAATCCTTTATTGGGGTTTTACTAGGGTGATGCGAGGAGTTGGTGTAACCCTGTGTCGGTGTTGTTCGACATAGCTACGAATGCATGAGGAATAGGGGTACTTCCCCCACCAAGATGCATCTTTGTGATGCAAGAAAAACCATGAGGTTGAATTAGTGCCGCCAAAGTGGATAGTATCGAGGTGTGGTGGATCAATCCCTTTAACTTTTTCATTTAGGGAGAGGTTTTTTGATGGAGTGTCGAAGTAGGTCCTAGCATTTCTAGTGGAATTTTTTTTTGTTTAACCACCTTTTTCTTGAGATGCCACTAGTGGGGTCGGCAGAGTGCCTATTTTGGGGATTACTCTTTTTCCAAGAGGGTTGAAGATGCATGGGGTATGTCATGTACTTTCCATGTCTATCCTCTTGCAGTTTTATGAGTTTACTCACCTTCTCTATTCATTGGTACCTTGTGTGCTCAAAGTCAAGTCTTGATAATTCCATTATCAAGTAAAAGTTGAGGTGATGGATAACCCATAAACAGAACAACATGACTCACTATCTGGTGCTGGCAGTGGTAGTCTTCACCCTAATAATGTAGAGATTCTATCTTCTAGGAGTTCACTTTGTGGTTTATTTAGATCACTAGATTTTGGGGTATATCTTCACCTAGAGGACTTGAACCTGATACAGCGATGTTGGTTGGAAATTCCTGCATGACTACGATTTCGAGATAGTCTATACTTCATGAAATGGAAACATTGTAGCAGATTCCCTTAGCAGGAAGTCCCAGGATCACCTAGTGTGGGAAGTTTCATAATATTTAACTTCCCTACAGCTAACCCAAGTGCAGTAAGAGGGTACATTTTTCTTCATTTGATGGTGTTGATTCTTTCACTTCTTGAGTGTATAAGAGAGTCTCGGTTGTGAAACATCTACTGTGAAATCCTGTGTGACAAGATATCATTGGTTGTTTCACCAGATGGTTATTTTGAAGGATGGAATCATGAGACCCTATTCCAAGGACAATTATTGATTCCAATCGTGATGTGAGATGTAGATATTCGGCCGAAGAGGCCAACTTTTCCCCCCAGTTTCATCGGGTCATTTGGGACCATGCAAAGAGATGGTGAGGTTGGATACCGCCTTGCCCTAACCCTATTAGCTGGAGTGGTCACATAAAATCTCCCACATGTCACAAGAGAGGAGATATGTACATTAACATCATCATCAGGATAAGACCTTATGATTATGGTCCATCTCTTGGTTTACATGTTGTAGAAGTACAGAAACATACAAAATTTTCCCTGGGAGCGGGAGAGACAAGTGAAGACTCAGTATCCTAAGATATTTCCCTAGTTTTATTTTTGGGGATGAAAATATTAAAGTATGGAATGATTTAGAGACCCATTTTCTCCCTTTTAATACTTTGTAATATTTCTATATATAATTCCATAGCTAGTCGTTGAGACGGTGTGTGATTATGAGCCCCGGTGCACCTGGAATATATTTTATACTATGCGTGAAACAAAAATTGGATATCTATAAAATTATAACTTGAATCAAAAATATGAGTCCACTATTGAGTTTGGAATGTAGAATTTACCCTAGGAAGGGCATGACTTTTGTTGGTGCGGGACTACTGTAAGAAAAGTCACCCATGGAAAAAATCATAAATAAAATAATTAAACTTAATTATTTTACCTTGAACGCCGAATAAAATAACTTTCAATCAAAGAATCGGATTTTAAATTTGAGATCAAAGTTGAGTTTTTAATGGTTTTTTTTCCTAATCCCATCATAAAATGAGAAGTCATGAGAGTTTTGGATTCCACACCGAGCAGGGCTTCTATAAATAGAAGTTTAAGAGTTCATGATTAGGGTTAGCCCTTATCCTATCTCCCTCTCTATCCTATATATATCTCTCTATCAACCATTCTTCATCCATTATTCATATAATAAAAAATAAATATCCTCTAAAACTTTGGCATATTGAAGTCGGAGCATAGCAGACACGTCACCAATGACGGGCAATCGAATCGAGGTAGGATCCTTCAAATTTATCTTTGTTTGAAGTTTTTACTTGAGAAATCAATTATTTTCATTTTCTTCTTCACTCTGAATATCATTCATCAATGAATGCACTAACATAGCCATTAATACCTATTCAAAATCTGAATTTTTTATCTGAAAATCCATCTGTTCTTCATGGATTTTTTGCGCTCACTTTCAGACGCATCAATTGACCGTCGGATCATCAATCAGAGTCAAGCACTGTGAAGCTCTCATCACAGGGATCACTAATCTAGTTTCAAGTTCATTCTAGGGTAAAATAAGTAGGTCCAATGGTCTAGGGAATGTACCACCAGAGATCTGGAGGTCGGTGGAAGCCACGGGTGGCTGTAGCTCTTGGGGGTGGTGGAGGTCTTGTATAGTCGAGCTGGAGAGAGGAGCAGCAGGTAGAGTCAGGAATGGTAGGAGGGGCATGGGGTGCAGCTGGGGATGAATGGTAGAGCCAATGGGATAGGGAAGTCTAGTGAGATGGAGCAAATAGGTAGCATCGGTTGGGTGGATGGCTAGTCCGAGGGGTGACCAAGATCTGAGAAACCCAGGGCGTGCCACATTGACACGGCTAGGAGAGGGGATCCAAGGCACCAGCTGGCCAGTGAAGTGAGGGGACCGGGCCAGACTGGTAGCAGGTGAGCTAGGGTAGTGTAAGATTATTCTGGGCCATATGGGCCAGCAATACAGTCCAGGACAACCGGAGCGGGGTGGCCCAGGTGGATGGGTCCGGCCAGAATGGGCCGCACCGGTTCAAACTGGTCTATACAACTTTAAAAAGCCATATCTCCTAAATCGCACATCTTATTAACGTTCCTTCTGTGGCCACATGTCCCTATAATCGAGAAGGATCTTTTCAGACCAGTTTAGGACTTTTAATACTTGGTTTTATTGCTTGGTTTTATGAAATTACTAAGTTTAATAATAATAATATAATTATTGTTATTTAGAAATCTTGTATCGGACCTACCTTCTAAATGGAACTTCAATTTGATGAGCCTTTAGTGGTATCGTGACCTTCATATTGGTGATAAATTTTCAAGAATACTTTTGTTTATTTAAACCAAATTTGAGGTGTGGGTCCCATGAGGCCTAATTCACATGTGTTGTAGTGAAATGCAACTTTTTCACCAGGTATCCATTTTGGACGAACGTGTAGTCGATCCTATGTGTCTTTCTATGAGGATCGCAATGGTGTGATCTGTATAATTTGTTTTGGGATTGAGGAATGGTCCCCAAGGGACGTCATTCGAGTGTAATGCATCGACTAGTGATTTTTTCATCGTATTTCCAATTGGGGTGAGTAAATAGTTGATCTTGCTTATTTTTTAACAAGGATCACAATGGTATGATCTATTTGGATGCACAGAGCCTTATTGGTGATCTCATTAATTGTGTAAACATGAAAGAAATATCAATGGAAGATATTTCTATAGTGTTTGAAGATAACCCATGACTTGGACTAGCATCCACTCCAATGAGAGTGGAGAATATGTATGAAGAGATACGAACAATGTTCTGGGGCCGTTTGAGGAGGCATGTCAATGATTTACATTTTTGGCCCTCTGTATCAATGATGAGCATCGTGCACTTATCGGTCTTCTAACTAGATGCGCCATGTACTCTAGGAGTAACTTGGAACGGTTAGAGGTACTTCACCATAGTTTAGTACCCTAGTATGGTTAAGTACATGGCCAAGCGATGAGGTGGGGTCACACATAGTATGGGACCCACACGCATCATGTACTACTTTACGAATCTTGTATCTCTCATATCTTCTTCTTTTGGACTCATATTTTGTCCTATGAGTAGCCTATCCTAAGTGTTTTCCTATGTGGAATGTGATGGTGCCCTTTATAGTGGATTTTGAGATATGATGTGGGATGTTTTGGGTGTGATGCCTACCCAAAGTGACACTAAATTACTGCAATAGCGTTTTTCTAAGAAGTACCATCCGGTAGGGATGGCCAATGTTCCTCAGTTCTTTCCATGAGGTTCCATCTAGTAGGTATGTCCAGTGTTACTCGATAACTTTTTAAAAGGTTTAATCTAGTAGGGATGTCCGGTGTTCCTCGATTATTTTTTGAGAGGTGCCATCTAGCAGTGATGGATAGAGTTCCTCAATGCTTTTCCAAGAGGTACCATCCAATATGGATGGATAGAGTAGTTTCGGGTTTACCACATGCTGGGTTGGGAGCTGGTCCCTTATGGTAGTTCTAGGTTTACCTCTAGCTAGGTTGGAAAGTGGTACTTGATGGAAGTTTCAAATTGACCTCTAACTCATCTGGGTAGTGGTCCCTGATGTCAGTTCTGGGCTACCCTCTAGCGGGGTTGGGTAGTGGGTCCTGTTGATGATGCTTTCTAGGTAGTACCCTCCTACTGGGCTGGGCAGTGGGTCCCTGTAATGACCCGGACCCAAACAGCCACCTGAACAGTGCTAAACGGGTTGAGTGTTACTATCTTAGGCACACCTCCCTGAATTCCAAAGGCTGCTGACTAGCAGCGAGGGTCTTATAGGTATAGTGGGGAGGCTGTACCCTCTCGGAGGATAATAATGGTACTGGTTCGAGCTATAATATATAACATTTAGTGGAAATAAACGTCTCAGTAGACTCGAACCAAACCCACATAGCGGAAGCACAATCAATAGTAATAAACAATGGAAGAAATATATAGACAAGTGCATCGGAATGTAAACACAACAGCATACTGATCACTTGTAACTACTACTGAATAAAAAAACATGCATCCAAAGTAGTTCATACATATCCATATATAAAGGGTGACAATGGCTAACCAATTGTAGCTACATAACAAGTAAACATGCTGATACAGGAAAGAAATCAAAATAAAGTAAGCTCCAGCTAGGTAAGACCTCAAGGTCCATACCATCTCCATGCAATAGCTAATGCAGTCTATCTCCTGAAGCTGACCTCTTTCCTGCACGTAAATCCATAAAGTCTACACGCATCTCAAAGGGCCCATGTAGGGTGTGAGAAAAATCTCAGTAGGATACCACCCAACGATGCATACCTAATATAAGTGTTTAAGCAAGCATGCAGTTATAAGGAAAATAGTAAATATTACGATGCACAAATAAACATAAACTCCACTGGTGCTCAGAAGCCACTATGAAGTGTCACCTGCTTTAGCCAACACTAGAATTTAGGTCATGTAACCCATCACCATGTGCCCCCTGACACCGTGTGTCTCAAGTACTGACGTCCCGAAGGTAGACCCAAGAAATAGTAACTCTTAGGAACATCAATGACTGTCCTCAAATAAGCAGTCGGAGGGACAGTGATGTATGCCCTCAAATAAACTATCTAGAGGGATAGCGATGTCTGCCCTCAAATAAAGTAACCGGAGGGACAGAGATGTCTTCCCTCAAATAAAGTAATGGGAGAGATAGTGATGTCTTCCCTCAATTAACGGCGAGCCACTGCCCCCAACCTGGTAGCCTCAATGCTATCCCCTAAAGTCTCATCACCTTCCACGTGGCTTCCTATGGAAATCATCCCAAAACCAATAATACCTAAACCGCAAATAACAGGGGCCTCTACCCACATGAGTGGTCAAAACCACCTCATCATGGAGTCTCTCTGTGTGCACACTACTCAAAGTTTCGGGTGAGTGGTAATCACCAAAATGGTACCCAAGTCACAACACCACTGACACCTCATGTCACTACGACCATGTCGCTCAAGTCTGAAAGCCTCTCCATCCAAGTAACATGGGTCATGCCTAACCTGACAGTCACCCTACCTCAAACTGACATCCATGACGCCCAATCTCGTGGTCAGAACCACCCAATGTAACCCGGCCAAGCCCAACCTGTGATCAGCATCACTCAAGAATATTTGGGCCACTCCCAACACAACCACAAGGGTTTCATCATATGCAATTCAACAATTACATATAAAATCAAAATAATCACTTTTAAACTGGAAAAACAAACTAAAAAGTTGAAATAAACTAACCAAGTGTTGTCCCATACCATCATAGATGTCTTTAATGCCTCTAACAATTCATATCAAGGTTTGATAGACTAAACTCAATAGTTTAAAATAATACAATTTAATTATAACCATTTTGGAAACCCCTGGCCAAAATTCCTTGATGATAAACGACCCCTTTCCCAACCTTGCTCGAGAAAAATGGTAAAAGGTCATACCCAGAGGCATCCCATAGGTCAAATAAATAATTAAATAGGCAATAGTAGGTAAAACAAAGTCATGCTCAAAATACCCGAAAATGCGCCAAAGGTCATGCCACCCAAAAGTCTTTGAAAACACAAAAAGAGGTATGCACCACCTACCTAAGACTCGTATGATGATACTCCTCCGATAACAGCCTCCAATTAGGTCTAAAACATGGTAGATCTACAAAATAATCAAAACCTCTCAAACCCCTATAAATTTCCTTAGAACATAAATCAAGAAGAACAGATTATGAGGAATCAAGGCCTTACTGAGTGGGTTCTAACACATCTGATGGTGATCTAAACAGAGTTCGGATGGACGATTGGAAGCAAAAATGAGCTTCGGCTGGCTCTCCTGCTCAAACACATCAAGGGTTTGGGTTTCTGCCTCAAAATTATTCTATTGCCTATTTTAGAAAAAAAGAAAGAAAATACATGGCATGTACATATAACTACATGCCATGTATCATTTTACTATTCATATGATGGTTGATATTTCATCAAGGACTTTCTGACTGACTATACAGCATAAACCTAGGGGTACACGGTGTGTACTTCTCTACCCAACCAACATCCCCAACACGCCATGTATATCCCCATACACGGACCCTCTACATGGCGTGTATAAATAGTACACAGTGTGTACTTGCTAAAAACATTCTACCCAGACAACAGGCTTACACGCCATGTATAGCCTCAACACGTTCAAGGGTATATGGCGTGTTGAGAAACACTACATGCCATGTAGTAGGAAATTCCTACACGGTCATCACACAAAATGTACTCAGCGAGCACACGGCCAGTACGCACCTAACCCATGCACAGCATGTACTTTAGTGTACATGGAATGTAGTCTGGAAATTTACAGAACTTCCCATATTTCCCCAGTTTTCTTAGAAACAAGTCAAAATTTAAACAGGGTTGGGATTTTGACCCATTCTAAAAACCTGAGTTCTTACAATCTCCCCACCTTAACTTAGCTCATCCCCGAGCTATCAAATGAAACCCGGAGATGGCACCAAACATACCACCCTGATCAAAGTAACCCAGACTCTCCCAATCTCAGAGGTTCTGGATAAATTCCTCAAGGGGATCCCCACATTAGGAATTTCCTAACTTGGTCTCAACCCTACAAAACTCAAAAAAAACAAGGGTTCACTAACCGGTTTCCAGACTCATGGTCCTTTCATGATGTATTTTCACCCCTACGCCTCATTGGTGCTCCTATTTCATTTCCAACACCCAACATATCCTACACCACATCGGTGTCCACCTCCACGAGTTTATACATCCCATGGATGCTCAAAATGAACCTAGTGCCTAGTACCTCAAGTAACATGCATCCTCGATGCCCCAATGCCCACGGAACCCCAAGTAACCAGCATCCTCGATGCCCTGATTCCCAAGGTACACCAAGTAACCTACATCCTTGATGCTCCTGATGATACACATCTCATATATATATAAAAATATATCACGCACATGATATGGTGCCAATACCACTAACTAGCATCTAGTCAGTCCACATGAATCTTGTGCACCTCATGCACTCAAAATGGAAATGACTCAATAGGTCATTCTAAAAGAAAAAGAGAAAGTCATGACCACACTTGTGGTGTACCTATAACAATTGTCAGATCACCAGCCCACTCATCCCCTGGTAGCTCCACGATGTGCACCTGGTCTGAAGTATAGCTTCCTGATGCTTGACCTCCCTACGGTGCTGCTCCAGTCACCAGCCACTGACCCCTCAGCTAGTTCCCACTGTCTCTATCACGTCCTCCACGTGCAACTGAAACTTGGCTACCCTCTCCTGGTACTGAAACTAAACCAACTCCATATGCCACAATATATCTTGGTCCCTACCTACCGACTGTATGAGAAGGCTACCTGGAGAACCTATCAAAATGCTTGACCTGTCCACATGCCTGGAACTTCTTTAGAGGCCTATCAAACTGAGTCTGGTCATGTTCAGGTTGTCCATACTGAAATTAAACCACTGCTGAACTGCTACGAGGTGGTTTGGCTTAATCCTTGGCCTAACTTCCCTACTGGAAGTCATCTTGTCCTCGCTTCCTGCTATCCAAACCATCACCTGAATCCATCGTTCGTCCAACCTAAGGCTTATCCCTCTGGTTACCCTCTTCTATAAGCACATGATTCACCACCTCTGAGAATGAACCCAACCTGAAGATATTCACATGGATCTGAATGGCATGTCATAATCCATCCTTGAAGCGCCTCACCCTTGTTGTGTCATCACTTACCATACTAGGTGAAAAGCGAGAAAACTCAATAAAAGTAGTTACATAGTCCATGATGGAAATGTCTCCCTGTTGAAGGCTCAAGAACTCCTGAGCTCTCTCTTCCCTCAGCGTCTCTAGGTAAAAGTGCTCAAAAAACATATCCTCTAAGTTTTTCCATGCTATTACCTCGTGTCTGTGAGCCTGAACCTGCACATCCCCCCAGTGCTTTTCCGGTCCTTGTAACATGTACGTCACCAGCTTGACCCTCCACCCTAGAGGTGTCTTGAGCTGCTTGAAGATCATCTGCATGCTCTCTATCCAATTCTCAACTGCCTGTGGACTACCCTCACCCTAAAAAAGAAGTGGGTGCTGCCACTGGAACTCTCGCGTCAGATATACCATAGACGGCTCTATAACCTACGTGCCTTTGTCAATCCCCTACAAGACATGTACCTGGCTAGATTGGAGCTTCTTGTCGAGCAATAGTCCAAATGCTGCCAAATCCGGATATTGTCATGCCTGCACTGTTTAACGTCCTGGTTCCGAAAGCCACCCAGAGGCACCCCATACCTGGTTGGTCAAATGACCTCAAGCGCATTTCCCCGAACGCTAGAGGTTTTCGACTAGCAGTGAGGGTCTTGGGTGTGATAGTGGGGAAACTATGCCCTCATTGGTAGAGTACACAGCAGAAGTACACAAATACATAAAATATAAAAAGTAGTAAATACCAAACAATAGTAACAGCGGAAGACTGATAAAGGAAAAAACTAGAGAAGATATATATATAAATGATTCATGATACATATTTGTCTAGGAAAACAGCCAAACAAGTCATAATTCTGGAATACAATAGTCCTAAAACAAAGTACAAAAGAAAGCAGATAAACCCCTCAGTATCACAAGCCATAGCTTGGTCCCATGTTCTACAGCTCCACAACAATCAAGAACCTGAAGTCGAAGGGAGCTTTCCCTTATCTATACCTGCAACAATATAATCTTTTTGGGCCCAAATGCATGACCCAAACAGGGTGTGAGACAAATTCCCAGTAGGAAACCACCCGAAGATCTGTGCCTAATAGTCAATGAATATATGGCAGGTAAAAGTGAAGAAAAGTAGTAAACAATCCACAGTTTCTAGCATATAATTTACAAACAAGTAAGTAACCACTCAATAAATTAGAACAAATAGGTAACCCTCTGGGTAGTTCTCAGATCCTAACCCCTATAGTTCAACCAACAAGTACTAGCAACCCCCTGGGAGGCACACACAGTCTCACCCCTCTGGTTCAGCTAAAGAATAGACTCTCTGGGGAAGCACTCACCATAAATTACCCCTATAGTCTCGTATCGTACTAAAGGCGCTCTGGGGAAGCACTCAACGTCTCATTCCCCCTATGGATCACGTTGAGGAACTACATACACTCTGAGGAAGAACTAAATGTAAATTCCCCATTTGGTCTCGCATCGTATTATAAAGACACTCTAGAGAAGCCCTTATGTCCATTATCCCTATGGTATACTACACTAGGTTCCCGCAGCCCTGTGTAAAGTCAGCAAGTATCGCATCACGTAATGGCCAAAGTAACCTCAAGAACTACTTGTTTAGAATTCTACAACATCTCATTATTAAAGAACAACAGTCACACCATCCTACAATACTAGGCATGGAAAAACAGCAGCAGTAAAAAGGTAACTAGACCCAATGGTCCAAACAGGCAAAAACATGCATGGAAAACAGTTTCAAATCCTAACAATTAGCCAAAAACACAATAAAAAATCCTCTACTCTAGCATACAAGCAAAGCAGGCAATCAATAGGGCTAAAACGATAAACACGCAATACCCTATTCAAGGGTATTGGTGAATTTGCACAAAATACTCAAATACTTTCTATATAAAGGAACAAACCACCTACCTTGATGTTAGGAGATCAATATACTTGAACCACAGGGGTTAATCGCCTTATAACGTCGAATATCTATAAAAACATCTAAAATTTTCAATCCACGATAACTTGAGAAAGAGGAAAAATCATGGAATGATACTCAAGAAGAAGGAAGAGCTTACCGCTGTGGTTCTAACGCAATCGAAGGTGGTCTATTCGGTGAACAGATGGAGGCTCGGGGGTTCAGAGAAGTTTCGGCGCCGTACGGTTTCTCTTGGCCAAACGGAACCTAGAAGAAGACGCTTCTGGGGGTTAGACGTGACCCCAGTGCGTTTAATGAAAAAAAATAAAGTACACGGCGTGTACTTTTGGAGTACATGGTGTGTACTTTATATTTCCATACTCCGCATTAGGTGGCCTCCATGTCACCCCTACATGGTCGTGTGTGTGTCCATGACACGGCCAGCACATAGCCTCCAGCGGTATCGCAGTACATGGTGTGTACTTATAAAGTACACGGTGTGTACTTTGAAAATTTCCACATTTTCCTCTTTTCCTAAAAAACGACCAGAAAAGGAAAAACATACATGAAAGGAAGATCCAGGTTCTTACAAACTTCCCCCCTTAAAGAAATTTATCCCCAAATTTTCCTAGCATGGCATAGAAGAAGAAACCCCAAATAACTCTGGCCACTGCGATCACACATCGGCTTCCCTCTCCCATGTCTCATCCTGTACTTTCCCGTGCTGCCATAGCACCCATACTAAAGGAACAAACCGGCCATGGAGAACCTTCGTACTTCGATCGACAATCCGGATAAGATGCTCCTCGAAAGATGCATCCACCTCCAACTCGACTTCCTCAGGTTGGAAAGCATGAGAAGGGTCTAAAAAGTAACGTTGGAGGTGAGAAACGTGGAAGACGTCGTGCATAGCCCAGTACCTCTGAGGTAACTGCAACCGATAGGCAATCGGCCCAAATCTCTCCAACACCTCAAATGGACCGACATACCTCGGCGAAATCTTACCCTATCTCCTGATCCGCTTGTGTCCCAACCTTGGTGTGACGTGCAGAAAAACCTGATCCCTGACCTTGAACTCCAGAGGTCATCTCCGCTGATCAGCATAAGACTTCTGACAAGACTGTGCAGTATCCATCCTCTTCAGAATCAACTCTATCTACTCTGTGGTCTCCTGAACCAAACGAGGTCCCAACAAAGCTACCTCTCCTGCCTCTAGCCAACATAAGGGTGATCGGCATGGCCTAACGTACAAATCCTCATATGGTGTCATCTGAATAGTTGCTTGAAAACTATTATTGTTGGTGAACCACAAGAGGTATATGCTTCTACCAAGAACCTCAAAAGTCCAGAATTCAATCTCGGATCATGTACTCAAGCACCTGAATCGTACACTCGGACTGGCTATCTGTCTGAGGATGGTAGGTTGTGCTCAGAAGCACCTGCGTACCCAAAGCTTTCTGTAGCCCCTGCCAAACATGAGAAGTAAAATGTTCATCCCTGTCTGAAATGATGGAGTGTGGAACTCCATGAAAATGTATAATCTCTCGGATGTACAATCGTCCCATCTTATCAATACTGATGGTCTCCTTGATCGGAAAGAAGTGAGCAACCTTCGTAAGCCTATCGATGACAACCCAAACAACATCATTCCCTCAAGGTGACCTTCGAAAACCGGTCACAAAGTCCATCGCGGCGTCTTTCCACTTACACTCAGGAATGGGTAACTGCTGTAAAAGACATGCTGGTCACTGATGCTCTGCTTTCACCTGATGACAAGTAGAACATCTCAAGACGAAACCAGCAACATCCCTCTTCATACATATCCACCAATACTGGCGGTGAAGATCACGATACATATTGGTGATGCCATGATGAACTTCCCAAACTGAGGAATGAAAATATTGTATCATCTCCTCACGTATGTCTGCTGGAACCCATACGCGTCCCTGGAAATGCAAGATCTCATCCTCACCTATGGTCCACCCAGGAATAGGGTCCTCTCCTGACACACTTTCCCGTAGGCCTAGGCCTTCAGAATCTGATAGCTACCTCATTCTAACTCGGTCAAGAAGCATAGAGGTAACATCTACATAAGAAAGAAACGTTTTCCCCTATCTGTCATGAACCTCCAAATACATCTCAAAGAACAGAGCCATAAGCTACCACTCACTACTGGCCTCCTGAACTTCCAGTATCTGAGTTCTCCTGCTCAATGCATCAGCCACTGCATTTCCTTTCCCAGGTGTATAGGCAAGCTCAAAGTCAAAGGACTGGAGATACTCGACCCACCTACGCTGTCTCAGATTTAGATCACTCTGAGTGAAGATGTACTTGAGACTTTTGTGGTCAATGTAAACCACAAAATTCTCTCCCAGAAGGTAATGTATCCAACATCATAAGGCATGAACAACAGCTTCCAACTCGAGATCGTGCATCTGGTAGTTCCTCTCATGTGGCCTTAACTGCTGAAACCCGTACGCAACGACTCCATCCCCTTACATAAGCACATCTCCTAGACTGATACCTGAAGCATCACAGTAAATAGTGTAGCTCTTTACCGGCTCTGTAAAGATTAGTATCGGTGCTAAATTCAACCTCCCTTTCATATCCTGAAAGGCTGACTCACAAGAATCTGACCATAAGAACTTTTCACCCTTCTTAGTTAAACCTGTCAGCGGTGCTTCCAAGCATGAAAAGTCCTTTATGAAGCATCTGTAGTATCCAGCTAGCCCCAAAACACTCTACACCTCAAAGATGCTCTTAGGATGCTCCCAAAAAACTACTGCTCTCACTTTATCTAGGTCCACTGATACTTGTGTCTTTGAAATAACATGGCCCAAAAAGTGAATATGATCCATCCAAAAGTGGAATTTCGAGAGCTTAGTATATAACTGATGCTCTCTCAGTGTACTCATAACGATCTCAAGATGTGTGGCATGGTCATGCCGAGTGTGAGAGTACACCAAGATATCATCCACGATGACCAACACGAAAGAGTCCAAGTATGGATGGAACACTCGGTTCATCAGTGCCATGAAAACTATTGGTGCGTTCGTGAGGCCAAATGGCATAACTGTGTACTCATATAGACCATACCTGCTCCTGAAGGCTGTAAGAGGTATATCTAATAGTCTAACATGCAAATGATAATAACTGGACCTCAAGTCGGTCTTCAAGAACACTCGGGATCCTTGAATCTAATCAAAGAGGTCATCAATCCTAGGAAAGGGATATCGGTTCTTGACTGTTGACTAATTCAACTTCTGATAATCCACAAAAATCCTGAGGGTACTTTCTTCCTTATTCACAAACAGAATAGGCAAACCCCAAGGAGAAGTACTGGGTCGGATGAAATCATTTGCCTGCAACTCCTCTAACTACTTCTTGAGCTCCTACAACTCAGGTGTAGTCATCCTGTAAGAAAGAATGGACACTGGTACTGCTCCTGGCATGAGCTCAATCGAAAAGTCTACCTCACGCTTTAGAGGTAAACCTAAAAAGTACTCTGGAAAGACATCTCTGAAATGATCCACCACTGGAGGAAAGTCTAACTGTGAAGTCCCCTAGTCATCCAGATAAAGATAGCAATCTGAGATGTAACTCCACCTAGCTCATGATGCTCGGGTCCTACTCTACTCGCCTGGACATCCCACTCACCTCGATGAAGAAAAGATCTACCCTCTGATGATATGAAACTCACCCTGTGGTAATAACAGTCAAAAACTTCCTGGAAGGGAACTAGCCAGTCCATTCCGAGAATGACATCATAGCATGTCATCTCTAGGACATAGAGATCCCATAAAAAGTGATACCCAACCACCTCTAGAGGGCACTCCTTGAACTGACATACACTAGCTGTCCTAGTCCCCAACGATGTGTCTAGGGTCAAAGTATCGGTAGAGGAAAAAATGCAGAGCCCAAGGATCTTCACAACAGCAACAGAGATAAAGCTATGGGAAGCCCATGTACAGTCATATCTGGTGTCTGATCACCACCTGGAAACTAGCATACAACCGAAGAACGTCTCGGTGGAATGACTCCACAAGGTCAAGTGCACACCTTAGATCAAGATATCAAGGACTGAAAACAAGGAGTGTAAGAATGGAATAGGAGAAATAAAACACTCAAGTTTTATAAAACATGACTACACAGAGTGTTCCCTTAAGTCATTTACATGGGCGTGTACTCCTGCCTAAACTGGTCGTGTAACACCCCAAGCACACGGCGTGTTATCCCTACACATGGCATGTACCTGAATCCTTTTTCCCTACATGATTCCTTCTACACGATTAAGCCACACGGTTCTCCTACGAAAAAACTACATGGCGTTTTCAAAATAGACACAGAGTGTACTCAACAATCTTCACTTGGCCCGTGTTGTTAGTGACATGGCCCGTGTTGTTAATGGCATGGCCCATGTACCTAGGTCACACTACACAGCATGTTCCAGAAGGACACGGTGTGTAATTAAGAAGTCCCAATAGATCGTGTGGTTAGCTACACAGCCGGCTACACGGCTGACACTACATGGCGTGTTCCAGGCAGACACGGCGTGTATGAGAAAGGATAACACCGACCCGTGTTGTTAGTGATGCGGCTGGGCACCTGGGTCAGACTACACGGTGTGTTCAAGGTGGACACAGCATGTATAAGAAAAGACTCCACTGACCCGTGTTGTTAGCTACAGGGCCAGGTTCCTAGGATTACCTTACATGGCGTGCACGACTGGTAAACGGCATGTTCTCACAAGATTTTCCTTATCTTGTGTTTCTACCCACACAGCCTATGACACGGTTAGAGAATACACAGAGTGTATAAAAGGTACACAGCGTGTACTTAAGAAAAATTGTTTCTTCCCGAACAGAAGAACACATGGCATGTAGTCAAAACTACACAGTGTGTATTCTGGGTTTTTCCAGACAGTAAGCCTCAGAAACTACTCCAGAGCCCAGAAAACACTAAAACGAACATTGAAAGTGCCAAATTCTGATCCGTGAGGGCCCATACTCCCCGTGAATCAAAGTTTTATATCTTTAACAAGTTACAAACAAGGTAAGCAAGCCAATGATCCACCAAATTAAATTCTATGAGGGACCATAACACCTCAAGAACCAAAATTTAGCGTTCATTCAGGTAAAACTTTACACAATCAATGCCCTGATAAGAAGCAGGTATTTTTATCAAGGCATCTATCATAACAGTATGCATATTCTACACAACATCTATCACAACAACATGCAATTGCTAATGAATCCTAGATGTCATGGTAAGAATGCATGGCATGTGATTTCTAACAAGTACTTATATGATGCATGAGATGGAATACCCTCATCTCATCAGGTTGCGATAGAAATAGAACTACAATAACAACAATGGTAACAACACAAAGCATGTGAATCACTAAATGGTAAAATCAAATCAACTATAAAATTTTCAAACCAGTAAAATTGCAATAAATGAGGTAGTATGACTTTTCCTTGTACACGGGTTAGCTACTATCGGGCACAACTTATTACCAAGTACCTATTCCGTCCTATCCCTGGATATAGGCTCCAAATAGTAAGTCAAGAGAAAATAATTCCTCTGATACCACTTTGTAACGTCCTGGTTCTGGAAGCCACCCAGAGGCTCCCCGTACCTAGTTGGTCACATGGCCTCAAGCGCATTTCCCCGAATGCCAGAGGCTGTCGACTAGCAGAGAGGGACTTAGGTGTGATAGTGGGGAAACTATGCCCTCATTGGCATAGTACACATTTGAAGTACACAAATACATACAATAGCTGAAGCAATAAATACCAAACAACAGTAATATCGGAAGACTGATAAAGGAAACAACTAAAGAAAATATATATATAAATGATGCATGATACATATATGTCTAGGAAAACAACCAAACAAGTCATAGTGATGGAATACAACAGTGCTAAACCAAACTACAAAAGAAAACAGATAAACTCCTCAGCATCGCAAGCTATAGCTTGGTCTCATGCTCTCCAGCTCCACAATAATCAAGAACCTGAAGTCGAAGTGCGCTTGCCCTTATCTATACCTGCAACAATATAATCTGTTTGGGCCCAAAAGCATGACCCAAATAGGGTGTGAGACAAAGTACTAGTAGGCAATCATCTGAAGATCTATGCCTAACAGTCAGTGAATATATGGCAGGTAAAAGTACAGAAAAGCAGTAAACAATCCACAGTTTCTAGCATATAATTTACAAACAAGTAAGCATCCACTCAAGAAAGTAGAAAAAATAGGTAACCCTTTGGGTATTTCTCATATCCTAACCCCTATGGTTCAACCAACAAGTACTAGCAACCCCCTGGGAGGCACACATAGTCTCACCCCTCTGGTTTAGCTAAATAATAGACTCTCTAGGGAAGCACTCACCGTCAATTCCCCCTATAGTCTCATATCTTACTAAAGGAACTTTGGAGAATCACTCAACATCTCATTCCCCTTGTGGCCTACGTCGAGTAACTACAGACAGTCTGAGGAAGCACTCAATGTAAATTCCCCCTGTGGTCTTGCATCGTATTATAAAGACACTCTAGAGAATCCCTTACATCCATTCTCCCTATGGTCTACTACATTAGGTTCCCACAGCCCTGTGTAAAGTCAGCAAGTATCGCATCGCGTAACGGCTAAAGTAACCTCAAGAACTACTTGGATAGAATTCTACAGCATCTCAGCATGAAAGAACAACAGTCACACCATCCTATAATACTAGGCATGGGAAAACAACAGCAGTAAAAAGGTAACTAGACCCAACGGTCCAAACAGGAAAGAACATGCATGGAAAACACTTATAAAGCCTAAAAATTAGTCCAAAACACAATAAAAAATACTCTACTCTAGCATAAAAGCAAAGAAGAAAATCAATAGGTCTAAAATGGTAAACACACAATACCCCGTTCAAGGGTATTGGTGGAATTTTCACAAAATACTCAAATAATTTCTATAGAAAGGCACAAACTACCTACCTTGATGTTAGAAGATCGATATACCTGATCCAAGGGGCTTGAATCACCTTAGAACATTGAATATATACAAAAACTTCTAAAATATTCAACCCATGATAACTTGATAAAGAGGAAAATCATGGAATGATACTCAAGAAGAAGTAAGATCTTACTGTTGTGGTTTTAATGGAATCGATGGCGGTCAATTTGGTGAACAGACGAAGGGTCAGGGGGTCAGAGAAGTTTTGGCACCATACTGTTTCTCTCGGCCGAACGGAACCTAGAAGAAGACGCTTCTGGGGGTTAGAAGTGACCCTGGTGTGTTTAATGAAAAAAAACAAAGTAAACGGCGTGTACTTTTGGAGTACACAGCGTGTACTTTCTATTTCTGTACTCCGCATTAGGCGGCCTCCATGTAACCCCTACATGGTTGTGTGTGTGGCCATGACACGGCTAGCACACAGCCTCCAGTGGTATCGCAGTACACGGCATGTACTTGTAAAGTACATGGCGTGTACTTTAAAAATTTCCATATTTTCCTCTTTTCCTCAAAAACGACCAGAAAAGGAAAAACATACCTAAAAGGAAGATCTAGGTTCTTACACACTAGATCCTAGACTTGTTCCTATCCCTAAGCATGTACCTATGGCTCATGCTCTGCCTACATGGGATCCTGAACCTGATCCTACTCCTGCAGCACTGTATCATCTCCTTCCTGGCGCTCCATCTGAGTCGACTAAAAGGAACCCACTAAATACCATAAATGGTCAGACATCCCATCTATATATATAACAATATATATTCATCACAGATAAGGAATGTAGTAAAGAGTCAATATAAAACAACTACCCTTACTCTCCCCTATCGCAACCCATGCCCACAGCATCCCGACCTCATGACCTCCTTACCTGCCCTCAACAGAGCCAAGTATCAAAAGTACCTCAGGCCATGCCCATCCCAACAACCAACGTTGCCTCAAACTGACAACCGAGTCGCCCAATCCTGGTGATCAAAATCACCTCAACCATAGTACATGCCTGCTCGTACAAGAGCCAGACCCAAATACCTTTCCACATTCAATTCTACAAATATATAAAGCATGGCATAACACATTGCAATCATCAATCAATTCTATCAGTAATTTCACCTATTCACATTTCAAAGAATACAAATCATGGAAATTTGATATTATTCACATGGAATTATCACTTCACAAGGAATACGTGAAGTTATTAAATTGAAATACCCTAAAATGTGCCTATCAAAATCCAAACAATCATGCCTTGCCATACCGGGCCAAGGTCCAATTCTCCCTCACCGCACCAGGTCAAGGGTTACATATCACAATCAATAACATCACACACCAAGTGAGCCACCGAGGTGGAAATCATATAAATTTTAATCTGAAAAAAAGAAAATAGAAATTCCCACCCATGGAAACTTGGTCCACCCCTCGTACCTGGGGATGCAGGCACCCAAGAACAAGCTAGAAACCCAGTTCCAGTAACAACCTATCTCCAGTCTACCATATCCCAAATAGTAAAACCAGTATAAATAAAAAGAAAAGTCTCAATCTCATTAGTATCCAGCAAAACACTGCTATTAAATCCCTATCAAAAACTCCTCTGATACCACTTTGTAATGACCCAGACCTGAAAATCCACCCGAACAGTGATAAATGGGTCGGGTGTTACTACCTTAGGCGCACCTCCCTGAACGCCAAAGGTTTCCAACTAGCAGCGAGGGTCTTATAGGTATAGTAGGGATATTATACCCTCTCAGAGGATAATAATGGTACTGGTCTGAGCTATAATATATAACATGCAGCAGAAATAAACATCTTCGCAGACTCAAACCAAACCTGCATAGCGGAAGCACAATCAATAGCAATAAACAACAGAAGAAATATATAGATGAGTGCAGCGGAATGTAAACACAACAAAATTCTAAACACTTGTAACTACTACTAAACAAAAAAACATGCATCCAAAGTAGTTCATACAAATCCATATATAAAGGGAACCAATGGCTAACTAACTGTAGATATATAATAAGTAAGCATGCTGATACAGGAAAGAAAGAAAAATAAATTAGACTCCAGCTAGGCAAGACCTCAAGGTCGATACCATCTCCATGCAATATCTAATGCAGTCTATCTCCTAAAGCTAACCTCTTTCCTACGTATAAATCCATAAAGTCTACACATGTCCTGAAGGGCCCGTGCAGGATGTGAGACGAATCCTAGTAGGATACCACCCAATAGTGCATACCTAATATAAGTATTTAAGCAGGCATGAGGTTATAAGTAAAATAGTAAACAGTACGATGCACAAATAAACATAAACTCCACTGGTGCTCAGTAGCCACCATGAAGTGTCACTTTCTTCGGCCAATATCGAAATCTCTGTCATGTAACCCGGCACTATGTGCCCCCTGACACCGCGTGTCTCAAGTACCGATGTCCCGAAGGCATGCCCAAGAAATATTAACTCCGAGGAATAGCAATGTTTGTCCTCAAATAAGTAGTTGGAGGGATAGCAATGTATGCCCTCAAATAAAGTAACTGGATGGACAGCGATGTCTGCCCTCAAATAAAGTAACCGGAGGGATAATGATGTCTGCCCACAAATAAAGTAACCGGAGGGACAACGATGTCTACCCTCAATTAATGGAAAGCCTCTGCCCCCAACCTGATAACCTCAATGCTATCCCTTAAAGGCTCCTCACCTTCCACGTAGCTTCCTATAGAAAGCACCCCCAAACCAATAGTACCTAAACCGCAACTAATGGGGGCCTCTACCCACACGAGTGGTCAAACCCACCTCATCACGGAGTCTCTCTGTGTGCACACTACTTAAAGTTCTAGGTGAGTGATAATCACCAAAATAGTTCCCAAGCCACAACACTTCTGACACCTCGTGTCCCTGCGACCATGCCGCTCAAGTCCGACGACCTCGCCATCCAAGTAACATGGGCCATGCCCAACCTGACAGTCACCCTGCCTCAAGTCGATGTCCATAATGCCCAATCCTATGGTCAGTACCACCCAATGTAACCTGGGCCAAGCCCAACCTATGATCAGCATCACTCAAGAATATTTGGACCATGCCGAACATAACCGCAAGGGTTCCAGCATATGCAATTCATAAATTACATATAAAATCAAAAAAATCACTTTTAAACAGGAAAAACAAACTAAACAGTTGAAATTCACTAACCAAGTGTTCTCTCATACTAGCACAGAGGTCTTTAAATCCTATAACAATTCATATCAAGGTTTGATAAACTAAACTCGACAATTTAAAACAATACAATTTTATTATAACCATTTTGGAAACCCCCCGTCCAAAATGCCCCGATGAGAAGCGGCCCCTCGCCCAGCCTCACTCAAGAAAAATGGTAAAACGGTATACCCAAAGGCATCCCATAGGTCAAATAAACAATTAAATAGGCAATAGCAGGTAAAATAGAGTCATGGTCAAAATACTTGAAAATGCGCCAAAGGTCACGCCACCCAAAAATCTTCAAAAACACAAAAAAGGTATGCACCACCTACCTGAGACTCACACGATGATACTCCTCTAATAAAAACCTCCAATTAGGTCTAAAATTTGGTAGATCTACAAAATAATCAAAACCAATCAAACCCCTATAACTTGTCTTAGAAAAAAAATCAAGAAGAACATATCAAATGGAATTAAGGCCTTACCGAGGGGGTTCTAAATCATCTGATAGAGATTGAAACAGAGTTCAGATGGATGATCAGGAGAAAAAATGAGCTATAGTTTTCTCTCCCACTCAAACCCATCAAGGGTTTGGGTTTCTTTCTCAAAACGAGGCTATTGTTCGTTTTAGCGGGGGGAAAAAAGAAAATACACAGTGTGTACATAGAACTACATGTCGTGTATCATTTTAATGTTCATATAACGACTGATATTTCACCAAGGATTTGCCTAATGACTACATGGAATATACCTAGGGGTACACAGCATGTACTTCTCTACCTAGTCAACATCAACAATATGCCATGTATATCCCCATACACAGCCCCTATACATGGTATGTACAAATAGTACACAACGTGTACTTTCTAAAAATATTCTACCCAGCCAACAGGCCTACACGCCATGTATGGCCTCCACATAGTCAAGGGTACCTAGCATGTAGAGAAACACTACATGTCGTGTAGTAGGAAATTCTTACATGGTCATCACACGGCATGTACTCGGTGAGCCCACGACCGGTACGTACCTGACCCATACACGGCGTGTATTTTAGTATACACGACGTGTAGTCTGGAAATTTATAGAACTTCCCAGATTTCCCCAGTTTTCTTATAAACAAGTCAAAATTTAAACAGGGTCGAGATTTTGACTCGTTCTAAAAAATCAGGTTCTTACAGTCCCCATCAACTTCCGGGTGGTGATCCCCCCTTGCATACTAGGACACGGAGACCCAATGACTATAGTGGAACCCTCCAGTTGTACTGGGCATGGATCCTTGACTTTGAGACATGATATACTGATTGTGGGTCATAGGGATGAGATTTTATTTAATTTACCTTTGGACTTATGAGGAATATGGATGCTTTTTTCACTAAGATGTGTCCTTGTGATGCAACCTAAAACCGTGAGGGTGAGAGAGTGCCACCCAAGTTGGATAGTATCAAAGTGTGGTGATTGAGTCCCTTTGACTTGTAGTTCCAAGAAGACGTGTGGGATGTTGGGAATCAATGGTAGTTACTTCTGGGACTACTGTATACTCACTTCCTTTGGATGAGTTGTGAGATGGAGATCTCATTACTCTCTTGTTTGGGATTATTTGACTGAGCATATGTATATCCTATTGCAGTACCCACTCCTTGGGTCTTGGTTACTCTCCTGCCAGGGGAGGTAAAGATGTGTGGGGTATGTCATGTGATTTCCATGTCTATATTCCCATGGTTGTATGAGTCTACTCTCCTACTATAGGTAGCGAAGACTCGGTGATAAGTTCATATTCTTGCTATTTCTAGCTCCATGTGTTTGGATGAGATTACTTCACTCTCTTACTTGGTTGATCTGTACACCCTTTTTACTATAACTTGTTCTATCTACTTCTCCCCTCTTCAGTACATATTTTTTCTACCTTGAGCCTCTGGAGCATCCTACTGAGATTTTTTATACTCACCCCTTCTTGTGATTTTCCCGCACTTGGTGTGACCTTGTAGAATATGGAAAAGTTGATTGTGACTTTATAGGAGCTTAGGTATATGGGTTATTGGACCACGTGTGGTGGTCATAGCTTGGGATCCCGGAGAGGGGTTGTCTTGGTTGTTTTACCTTTTTTAGTTACTACTTTTTTGTGGTACTTTTCTAGTTAGTCGTGTACTTTTACCCTTTTTTCCTTTCAGTTTACTTCATAGAACTTGTACTTGTACTATTTAGAGGTCGATGCATGTTTTGGGTTTATATATAGTATTTTTGTATCTTTTTTCCCTTTTCCTATGCACTTTTTCATTGAGTTTGTTGTGTGTTTGTACAGATACTTAGAAAAATGCCTCTCCAAGTTTTGTGTTCCTTCGACGCTTTTCACCTCCCCTTGGCCTATGGAGGCGGGCTTGGGGTAGTTGCATCTCAATCCCTAGCATGGGTTGGGTCGTGATAGTGGGAAGTGGAGGTTTTTAATAGGGAGTAATCTTTCCCCTAGGTTTGTTGGACCCTTTGAGGTGTTAAGGTGAGTTGGCAATGTGGCATACTGGTTGGAATTTCCACCACGGTTGGAGAGGATCCACGACGTATTCCACATCTATCAGCTCCATTGGTATCTTAATGATGACTCCCATGTCATTGACTAGGGAGAGTTTGATATCGAGGATGATGCTACATTTGTGGAACAGCCAGTGGAGATCCAGGATCGAAAGGAGAAGGTGCTACGCAGATGGACCATTCCTTTGGTTAGTTTTTGTGGAGGCATGGTGGCCAAGAAGAGAGTATTTGGGAGCAAGATATGAATATGCATTCCCAATACCCAAAGTTTTTTTGAGTTTTTTTCTCTATTTTACTTTGTAATGATTTTTTGAACCTTGTTTATATGAGATGATCTATTTTTTCCCTTGGCTTGTGTGTGTGTGTTGTGATGTGTGATGAATTCTTGACATATGAAAAGGGGGAGAATTTATTCCTAATAGAGATGAATTAATTGTGATGTGATTAAACCTATGTGGGTGAGTTAGTGTTTCCTAGATCAGATAGTATCTTGTCATGGGGGTAGAATTCCTAGATTTATGTGTTCAAGATATCATGGTTGTTGTGCTTGTGTGGTGTGTTGTGTGTTTGTTTGGGTTGATGTGATTAGTCATGGGTTGAATATGTTAGGGGAGGTGTTCTTGGATGTGGAGGTTTCCACCCCATATTTTGATCAACACAGGCTGGTTTACCATTGAACATTGGTGTGTCTAGCAGTGTTTCGAGTATAGTTGGATCCTTGAGAGGTATATCATGAGGTGGTTGTTCAGACCCTTATTTCTCCCTTTTAGACTTGGTTTGGATTCTCAAGGGTGAGAATCATTTGATAGGTATCTAGTGTAACGGTTCGTGTCCTCCTAGTCCATTACCTTTACGGTTTTTTTTGTTGGAGTGTTCAGAGGAGGCTCAGAGAGAGTTTGGATAAGTTTGGTTGCTAAAGGATGGAAGAAGGAGTTACACAATGTGAAACCCTATTTCATGAATTTTCCTTGAGATTTCAGATCTTGTAATATTTCAGGGTTTGAAAAAAAAATTGAGAAGTGATTCATTTTTTGGATAAAATCAAACCCTGGGTATTACACTATATGAAAGGGGATTACACATCATGTAATAACCCAATAATGTGAAATTTTAAAATTCTTTTTTGACTGAACCCTCATTTATTCATTTGTTCTATATACTTATTCTCATTTCAGATGAACCCTAGGTGCCTTGTGGATTTATTCAATCCCTCTCCCTCCCTCTTCAATATGTTGATCTCTGTGATTTCTCGTTGGTGGTCTGTGGTGAACCAAGGTGCATTCTCCCTTCATTTTCTAGAAATTTATATCGATTTTATCTCTTTTCTTCTATATCTTCTTGTCTTTCTATGGAGTCTTCTTAACCATATTCCTAATGGGATTCCCTTTGGTTTTTGTTGGTGTGGTGGTGTTGCGGAATCATTGGATGGATGTAGATCTTGTGTAAGAGGTAAGAGTAGTTCCATCACATGATTTGTTATCATGCAAGGAACATTGGCATCCCTTCGATGTAGTATTTCCTTTGTTTATCCTTTTTTTTGCATCATGCAGGAGGGGTTATTACTTCTATTTACCTATGGATCATGGTTGTTCCAACCTAATTGAATATAAGGAATTAGTTAATTAAAATTGAGGGGAAATTGGGTTTGTTCGCATGATTTTTTACATCTTTTATATTATTTTAATCATGTGATTGTTCAGGCTTCATGCCCTGCTAAAATTTTTGGTCATTGGTGGATTTGTTTGTGCACTAATAAATTTATAGAATGTATGTGTTTGTTTTCTATTGGTAATTTACTTGTGTAAATTGTTTAATTATGTAAACTCAGTCAATTAATGTATTCCAAAAGATTATATAGTTTCTATGATAACCCATGAATTAACAAGTGGAATTAAATAATTGATTCTTTGATAAATCGTAATTTGTGTTTTTTTTGTTTGTGTTGTGGTACAGTTGTGAGAACGGTTGTGGGTTGTGGGATGGCTTGGGTGGTGAAATGGAATATCAGGTTGAGATATTGATTGATTGTGTGATGGATGAGAAATGTTGGGAAGTAGGTATGTGATTGGGTTGTGTGGTGATGTGTCGCTGGTTGTGGTTGTGCATGGATGGTTTTAGAAGGATAACTCTGAGGAAGGATGGTGATGGTTGGTATGGGTACTTCGTCCAAATTTTCTCCATAAATGAATTTTTTTATATTTCTTGTTGTGTGTTGTTCTTGGTAGTTTTCTATATAGTGATGGAATAAATAAATAAATTATTGATTAATAAGGTTTGGAATGGAGTGGGTTGGTTTGGCTAATAGAATGGTTTTGGTAAATTAAAAGGATTGGAAATATGAATTTGGTTGTGGATTTTTTATGGTGATTTGCATCTAGGGGTAGCAGAAAAAGTGGCAGTGTTAATTTTTTTTTAGAACCCATAGGTTGGGTATGAGTGTTTGGTATCTTTTATTTATATACTTTTATTTCCCTTGTGATTTATATATGCATCCCACCCTAGTTGAGTACTATGCTTCAAACACCCCCATTATCATGGGGGAGGGTTTCTTTCCCAAACATCCTAGTGGGAGGATGGACGGATGGCCACCCACTCTTCCTTTCTCCTTATAGGTGGTGATAGACCAAGTTTATTCAGCTAGTTTGTGTTTTATGTGGCCCCAGTGTGTGCTTGTGAGTTGTTCTTTCCCAGGTGTATTCAGGATGAGATGTGTTGTGCTTTCCTAGGTGCCTTTGGGATGATATGTGGTTTGTGGCCTAAGTGTATGCGGGTGAGATGAGGTTATGGTTTTTATATCATGTGTCTACAGGTGGGATGTTATGTGGTTTGTGGCCCACATGTCTGCGGGTGGGATGTGACGTGGTTTGTAGCCTAGGTGTCTACGGTGGGATGTGATGTGGTTTGTGGCCCAGGTGTCTGTGGGTAGGATGTGATGTAGTTTTTAGGCTCAGGTGTGTGCGGGCAGTATGGGATGTGGTATGTTTGGAAGAGGTGGGAGTGCTAGGACATTTGTTGTTAGGGGGTGAGAGTTTCTAATTAGTGGGAAAGTGGTGTGGGGTACCCTATCATCGATGTGATTCATATTATATTACTTGACTTGTTTTATTTATTGATCATGTCTTAGAGAGGTTGTGGTGGTTAGTATACCTATTTAGGTGTTGTTTTGGTTCTTCTATTTTCTCACAGGAGCATTTGTATGCTTCCTTCACATGTGCTCTAGAAACTTTCATTTTTCTACTGAGTATACTTTTATACTCACCCTAAGTATATAAATTTCTTTCAGGTTTCTAGGAGGATTTCACAAATCGTGCTGAACCTTAATAGCACGGATCTTGATAGCTTATGTGTCACTGCCTAGATTTACTTTTGGTATTTACTTGGAGACTTTTGTATTTGTATCAGTTTTATTTTTCACATGCATGTGGGATGGATTTTGGTTTTCTTTTATATATGTATTGGATTTACTTTTTGGATGATCCATCATATCTCCTGATCTTTTTTCTTAAAAAGGGTAATGCCTCCCATATTGTGAGATTTGTACACCCTTTGTGCTAATCGCTAACCTGGGGCCTACTAGAGGCGGGACTCGGGGGTCATTATCTCCCTTTATTCATTGCCAACCCATGAGGGGTATCCTTGGAGGGAGGGGTCGTGACACCTAGGATTCAGTTGTTGATCCCTTTATGGTGTAATGTTTGACTATTAATACTAATATTTAGGGATTTCTAGGTGTTTCCCTAGGATCTGATGTTATATTTTATGGAGGTATGTATGTGGGATCCCATAAGTAGGAGTTTTATTCCCCTATAGTGATGTGTTATGCTCATATACACCCTAACACTGGATGAAGTAGGTAGGTCAATTAGGCTTATGGACCTAAGGATCAATGCTAGTTACTAGTACAAATTCTAGTTACTATTACAAGGATAGAACTTGGTCCCCCTGAGTAGTTATAGATGGAATGTCCATTTATATGTGCTCAGAGACACCCTGGAACTAGACAAAGAAGGTATTTTTTATTTTCATTGATTATTTATTCATTGAAAGTATTCCACATGAAAATATCATTGCATTACTAATATTTATGAGACCAAATTGGTGTTTCCCAACTGAGTTATGCACTCAAACCCTTCTTGGGACCCCATGCACTTGGGTACCTGAGCAGACTCTCACTTGTTTTCAAGTATGGGTTAGTCTGAGGCCCAAGGTTTAGCCATCAAGAAAGATAGATCATACATGTAGTGGAGATTTGGATGATGTATGTATTGGAGTTGTAGTAGATCCTATTATCTTTGGTCTATATTTTATTTTTTATATATGATTGGCCCAATGGGTGATTAGACTTATATATGATAATGACCATTCAATTTTTATGCTTCATATCATTCATTATTGATTATTATTTATTAATTTTATATAATCTGGTGGATTTTTATATTGATGGATCATGCTTGATTATTTTATTCCTTATTTTGCACTCTAATATGGGGGTATAGTCTCACCATGCTGCATCCTCAGACCCTAACTGCTAGTCGGAAGCCTTTGTAATACGGGGAGGTTCACCTAAGGTCACATGGAAATCTGATCCTACTACTATTCAGAATGAGTTAGGTCAGGATGTGAAAATGTGGTATTAGTGCATTTATTTTCTTGACTTAATATTTTGGATACAGTAGATAGGGATATAGAAATATGTTGGGACATGTGTTGGATACTAAGCTGGTGCATTAAGAAAACCTATTTTAGTAAAAAAAAACTAGGTTATTAGGGATGGGATATATGTTTTTGGTATTCTACGTTATAGTTCTATTATTTTCACTTTGGGTGAATCACATGATATTTGAGGTTTATGGTTTACTATAGATTTTAGATCTTGGCCTGTAGAGGCAAGAGATGTTTTCATGAATCATTATTGGAACATAGGAATTCACATGACATGTAGGCCTTCTAGTGTGATTATTAGAATTTAACATAGAGGAACAACTATTTAAAGTTTCAATAATATCTCACACTCCATTTTATTATATAAGTTCTTTGGGGAATTCTACTTAGCTGGATCAGCATGTATACGCATTTTCTTATGATGGTGGATCATGTGAATTATATGGAAAGATGATTGATGATGATGATGCTGGTGGTAAAAGTCCCTCTAGGAGTGGAATGTTGTGACCTTAATAGGTCAATGTGGTAATTTGATGCATAGCGATAGACCCCTTATGGGTTATCACTATTTAGGTTCAGCTATTTAAAGTTCTAGTAACAACCTATATAGTGTTTTACCATATAGCTTGGAATGAAATTCTACTTAACTGAACCAGTGATGGTCTTCCACATGGAACAGATCATCTAGTAAGATTTCATTATATATATAAATATTGATTGATGGTATTGTGATTCTTAAGGTGGTGGGAAATCATTTGGATGATCAATGAGAATTAGTTCCCTTTTAGGCAAATAGTTTGGCCTAAGATGTCATTGTACATGTGTGTGAGACCCTAGTGTGAGTATTCGGCATGTGAGTAATGATGTTATTTGGGATGTATGCATGGATTATTCTCTGTGGGTCGTTACCTTATGTGAGACCTATGGTTTATGGGGTAGGTGGGAAGACCTAGTGACCCTTAGACATGACTCAATTTTAGTGAGTCGGTGCTTTTTGTTGTGTGAGGGAAACTTTTGATAGGGTTTATCCCAAGCTTGTGAGTTCTATAAATATGAGAAGCATGAGTATATGCTTCAGGATGAGATAGGTGCATGTAAGGTGTTATCGGAGATGGGATATGGGTAGGATGATACCTTAGATATTGCAAGCATAGAAGGCCCAGTTAGGTGCCTTGCCTTGAGATTAGTGCATAGGAGGTGATTTTGTATATGGTATAGGAATGATTATGCCTTAGTTTTCATAAGGAAACACTTTGAGTGTTAGTCCTTAGTATCAAAGTGGGAAAAATTGGGGGCAGGATTGGTCGAGTTCCTATCCCAAAGTAATTTTGGTATGTGATTTAGAAGCATAGGGTGAGCATGGGTAGATACTTTGTATTTTTGGAACAGTTCTACTTAATCATGGTTTTATTATTAATTGATGCAATGGAGAGTTTTCAATTTTAAAAATGAGTTTCAAGTTCTCTTGGATTATATAAGACTGGTATTCCTTGTAGCGTGGTTAGTTATTTTAGTGAGTGAGCCTAGTTTGATGCAATGTGACTCATGAAATCATGAGTCGGGATTTACAATTGGGATGTATGGGAGAATACACCTTTTATAATGTGATTATATTGAAGAATTATGTTGGTTAAACTTGGTACCTATTGAATTATGAATTGGTGAATGGATATGTGTGATTTGATAGCTGATGGGATTATTGAGGCACTCACAGACATGGAAACCTATGGATTTTGAAATATAATTTTAAATGTCTCACTATGGTAGAGGGGATATAAAAAATGGATCAGTCGTCATGGGATGGTCAACCTAATGGTGGTACTAGTAGTTCAGGAATATAAAAATCATGGATCAGGAGCAACGACATACATATTATCATGGATGGATATGGTAATAATTATGATTGAGGAGTGTAATGAGTAAATCCATATGGTGGGGAGTACATTGGTGGTTGATTAAGGGTGGTAACCCTTGTTATAAATTTAATTTTAGTGGATGATAAGTGGTGACATTTCCATGAACCAAGAATGGGTATTGGAGTTATGTTTTCAGAGGGCACTTAGTTAGGAGTCATCTTGGCTATGTTAGTCATTATGTTTGATGATGGATAGATGTTGGTTGTGGTGTTTGAGATTTTAATCTAGTGATGTGATGTCAAGTAAATTCCTATAGTGGGGAGATTTAAATCAGTCATAATGGTGCAACCCTTGTTTTGGAGGGTTTGTGGATGCATGAAATTGGTCATTGGAAAATCTTTATAGCATTTTGATACTGGTGAGGAAATATATTCAAATTCATCTGGATTCCTCAGTGAATTATAGGTGTGAATTTGGATATATTATTAGAGGAGGTCCAAGTATTGAATTAGGGATTGGGATGATTTGAGGTGATCTAAATGTAATGTGATCAGTAGCACATTGGTGCTCATGGTATGGCAGGGGATGACGACTTGTTTTAGATGATTAAGGATTCAACCAAGGGTTTCACCATGAGTTGAGTTAAAACTTTGGTATGCACTATAATATGAAAATTGGATTTCTTTTGGATTTAAGGCATCATTGTTGGGTAAATGGACATCATGTCAGTAGGTGAAGCCGATCATTTTTTGAAAGTTTGACCAGAGGAGGTTTGACTATCATTTTCATGAGTTATTATAGGTGGCACATTAGAGACCGAATTGGGTACATAATTTTAGATATGATGATCATATTTGATGATTTTCCAAGGATTTTCATGGAAAATTTAGAATATATGAGTTTAATTTTTGGACAAAAAGTAAGCATCCATTTTATCTTGTATTTTGAAAATGAGGTGTGGTGTTAGTGACCTCATGTGTGTTGGGTGAATTGTATCAATAACTACATCAAGAATATTGTTAGAATGCAAGAAATGTGTTTCGATGGGAAATTATGGTGGTGGGGAGTTCTATGGAATGAAATTAGCCTGGGTGGGTTAATCCCTATGGTGGGGAGCACCATGGGTCGAATGATTAATTGGGTGATGTCACCTTTATTTATCATGGTGGATGAGATCAAGTAAGAATTGTAATAGTGTTCGGGGATGATTGGAGAGTGTTATCTCAATTTTTGTGGCTTAATCACCTTAAATTTAAAGTTTTAATTTAAAATCATGTTGAGAATTCAAGGGTGGAATGTATCCATTTGAATGGGAATTAGTGATTTTAATAGGATGGCATGTATGATTAGATGACCTCTAGGACTTCTCGGGGATGAGAAGTGTTATGTTGGAGAGTTTTTAATGCCCATGTGTATGGATGGGTTGAAAATTCCATATGTAATTTTAATTTTAATTAGTGGAAAGAATGGATTTTTAACTAGTATTTAGAATGGAATTCTGAGAGGTTAAACAGCCTTGATAGGTGTAATTGGATTCAGAATGGGGTCTATAAGGTCTCAAGAAAGGATTGGCAGAGAAGTGGGGGTAGTTGGGGTGGTTTAGGCTGTATTAGTGGTGTTGTAGCCACCAGTTAGCCAGTGGGATTTTTAAAGTGGAAAATTACCCTTTTACCCATTATAATTTTAGAGGGTGTATCCCGCTCCTCTCCCTCCATTTCTCTCACACTGAAAAAGGACCTTCCTCATTTCCCCCTCTTCTTCCCTTGATCAAGGGGTGATGTTCAAATTGATTTGGTAGCATCTAAGGTAAGATTAATCCACCATCGTCCTCCTCATATCTCATTCCTCTATGTTATCTAATTTTCTCATTCCTTTATTAGGTTTTTTATGTCAATTTCACCAGAGTATGGTGAAATCACCAATTTTCAAAGGGGGGTTTATGCTTCTTGTGTAAAGGGAATCCCAAGATGACGTTCATTTACTACCTCTCATTGATTTGAAAAAGGTAAATTGTGCCATGAATAGTTATATTGTTTTTCATTAAATTAAATTAATTTAATGGTCTAATTGGTGGAGTGTGTTGGAGATTTGGCTCGAAGTAGGTTTGGGGTGTATCGGGGATGGTCGACACCCCATTTCTTAAATAATCGGTGATTTTTGAATGTCCAATAAGATTTCGTTGATTATTAAAAATTGAATAAAATTGAAATTAAATTTTAAATAGTTTTAATTAATTATAAATTGATTGTAATTGGTTTTTTGGGGTTTTTTAATGAGATTCAGGAGAATGGGATGGATGGTTGAACTTAGGCGAGCCTAGACAAGCCATGGCAGAGTTTTCAGCCTATGGATTAAAAAAGAAAACAATTTATATTGAGTTAGTTGGTCCTGAGTACTTTCCCTATGGATTAATACATATTATTTATGATTCATGTGATACATCATCACACCATGGATGGTGTTGAACCGTTTTAATTAATTAATTGAATTTTTTAATTTAAATTAAAATGTTTAAATAAAATGGTATGCCTTAAGTCATGAGGAATGAAATTTCAAGGCCTAGTTGGACCTTGTAAACTACCTTTATTTTTCTTTGTCACTGATGGTTTAGGTTTTGATATATTTTGGTATGCCCCATGACATTCAGAGTCCTTAAGGGGTGTGACCAAAATGAATGAAAGTTAATATTCCTTTCATAAGAGCCTCTTGACTCCTTTATGAAGAGGTGGTGGGTTGAGTATGTCAGGCCTTTGTATTACATTTTGAAATTATGAAAATTGATTATTATTATTAAAACACCATTATATACCCTCTTTCTTATCAAATAATAATTGAAAGTATTACTTGTATGTATGTACGGCTTACCGTATCCACATTGTGATACAATTCATTTTTCATCACCATATTTTATGGATGGGTTATGATGGGTTTAATGTTTATATATGATATTTATGGAATAATTATACTTATATAATGACAATATTATGTCTACCTTATCATCATCTAATATTTTGAGAAACAATAACGCCACTCATGTGTATGTATGGACCACCATCTCCACAATGTGATGTGATTATTTTTTCACTTATATTTCATATGGATGGAAATAAGGATTATTTTTATGAACATATATGATATATATAACATAATAATGATTCTATAAAGGTGAATTATTATTTACCTTTCTTTCATTCCATTATATGAAAAAAGGAAGCAGTGTTCATGCGTACGTATGGTTTATCGTCTCCATAAATGGTGTAATTCATTTTTCTATATCTATTTTTTTATAAATGATTATAAATATATATATGGTGAATATATATTATGTTTATAACATTATTAATATTCTATAAATTATTTTATCATGATCAAAGTATAAGTACTGGGACTACCAAACTGAAACATGCTTGGAAAATGCAGCAGTTATCACCCAAAATAGTGATTTTAATAAAAAAATATTAATAAACAGGTGATAAGATGTTATAAATAAAAAATAAAAGGTATTATAGATATATTGTTATTTAATATATGTATAATAAATCTATATTTATTATACATTAGTTTTCAATGTGAAAAAATAAATTCGAGACTTGGGTTAAGGTGTTTCTTAACTCCATTCCATTCATTGGGTTAAACATCTACTTCATTGATTATTTCATGCTAATATTATGTGTGAAATTACTTTTTATTATATTATGTTCTATTTACACTTTTTTTATGTGTATTTACATCCGGTACACTTAATTATGACTTTTTATTAATTCTCACTTCAAGGATATGATATTTTTAATGGATTTTTGTCTCACTTTTATTTTGATGGGATGTATGCCTTATACACTGCTTGTTTTTTTATGTATATACTTACCATAAATTTATTTTATGAGTATTATCCTGAAATTTATGAGATTTACATATCCATATAAGTTTATGTCTTTCATGGGGCTTATTATTTAAATGATACCAAAGCGGTAAGGGTTTATTTCACAATCCCAATATTATTCGAGATTGTATATGTGGGGGGATATTTCTCTTACATGTCCATGTTTTCTAAAAAAATCAAAAAGTTTTTTACTACTATCCTATTAATTTTTAAATTAATTTTTACCCATGTTTTACTTTTTACAAAATGGTTTGAAAGGAATATTTTTATTATTTTTCAAACAAGGTATTTTGTGAATTTTCTAAAAAAGATAAAAAAGGAATGTTTTTTTAACTTATACGGCATAAGCACCTTTTCCTGATTTCATGATAATTTAATGACTTATAGATTTCCTTACAATATTACAAGTTTATTTTCAAATACAATTTTTTCTTTTATTATTTCATGGATTTTAAAAAAATCAAAAATAGAAAGGATATTTTCTTCAATAATTATTTCAAGTGATCTTTGAAAATCATTTTCCATCTAAGATAATAATATTTGATGTTAATTATGTTTTAATATGCATATGATCCAAGGATACCATCCATAATCATTATATGGTTGGTTTATTTTTATGATTTCATGATATTTATGAAACCTATTTCTTTTCCACAGGTTATATTATGATGAAATTTTTATGAAACCTATTTATTTCCATGGGTTCTCATATAATGAATGATTTATGTTCTTATGGCACACATATGTATTCTTTTCATTATGTGATGGGTGGGACATATGTCTACCTCCAATTAATTGGTTAATTATTTATATATCATGAGATAGGCATGAATATAATGGGGAGTGAACTCAATTCAATAATATAGGACTGAATGGGGAGTGAACTCGGTTCAGTAAGAAAGGACTGTAATGGGGAGTGAACTCAGTTTAGTAAAGGACTTTTTAATCTATGATGGTCTTGGGAGTTAAACTTGACTACTATTAAGGTTTGTTGAGTGAACCCATTCCACTATGAGGAAAGGGATTCCACTGGGGATTGAGCTATGTCCCGCCTAGGAGGTGTATCCGCCTATGTATTTTCTATGCTTATGTGTTTTCCACAATTCCATGTTATAGATTATGTTCTTTGATTATTTTATGACTAATGTCTTATAAACATTCAAGATTTATTCCATGACTCGAGATTATGATATTTGATATGAATTTTATGGTTTTTAAATGTTATGATCATGTTCTTATACCCTTTTTCTCGTGTTATGCTAATGTATCTCACTTGTTTTCCCTTACTGAGCATTTGAGCTCACCCTTTATTATGTTTACATTCATTGGTTTATGAAGAAAGGTTTTAAGTATGAGTAATAAAGGGGAATATCTTTATGGTATTCATTAAATATCTTCAATGAAATAATAATATTATGTACGAAGTTTCCAAAGGCACTAAACTATTACGGTCCTCGGGCGTGTGTTTGTGTAATGTACTAAATATTCATCTAAAAAGATGTAATATCCATGTATAAGAATCCTAGGTTACTACATTAGAGGAAATTTTTATTCAACCATTGGAAACTAGGATAATAACACTTTAGTGAGATTACTAAGGATATTTCTAAGGCTATTTCTAGGGATGTCTCTAAGGATAAGTCTAAGAATGAGTTAAATTATAAGAAAACATCTTAGAATTTTGGAAAAGGATAGATTGAGTGATTTACAAAAAATTAAATCCATGTCTAGATACTAAAATTGGATGTGGCTCTGGAATGGAGTTAACTAGGGGTAATAACTCTGAAAATGGTTTATTGAGTTGGACTCGATTTTCACCTGGTGTACAAAAATGGGCCTTGTTTCACACTTGGTTTGACACTCCTAGGGCGATATGCTTTGGAAATTCATAAACTCTTTATAAACCATAATAAAGGATTTAAATAGATGATAACTATGAATATACAAGGATAAACCTAAGGTTTTATAGATTAAAAATAAGTAGTATTTATTTAAACATCCTAGGTGATTTTTTAGACTATGTGATTTTACATTATGATTAGCATTACTCACACTATACTTTCTAGTTTTATTCAGTGGTGGGAACTAGAAGGAACTGGGTTAAAATTGAATGTGATGGACAATTTATTAATGAACAACCAAATAGGATGATGACTGGAGTATAGGATCTTGTGATTATTCCTAATCAGTTTTCACAAAACATTATTAACAACATGTAACTTAACAAAATCTCAAATTCATCAAATAATATAAAGGAAGAGTTCACTTAGAGTTTGATTAATGGAAACCATTTAATAAAGAAGATTTAGTTTTCTATATGTCAATAATGTGGAAAGAAGCACCCAAATGAATGTCTCAGAGGAACGGGAAGATTTTTTGTCTGTAGAAAATAAAAATGTAAAGCAAGTAATTGAAAATGGAAAATGAAAAGTTTAGATAACTCAATGGATGGGAATATTTTTCTCCCTAAGGTATTATTAATTATTGAATCTTTCAAATGTGGAAAGTATGGGCATTATATAAATCGATGTCCTAGGGGGAAAGCTCATGAAGATAATCAGCAAGGTGGTACGATTAATGGTTGCACTATTGATGATGAGGAGACTATAAATGATTTATAAAAGGAAATAGGTATTAAGGAATAATATGAGGAATACTAATTATTGTATTAAGGATTATGTGGGATAATCAATGTGTTTATGTGTTGTAATTCTAGAATTATGTTGTATGAATATATATAAGGATTGTTTGTAGAAGTTTTTCTTTAAGGATTTTCAAGAATATGTTAAATGGAACTAATGGGCAAGAAAAGTGACTTAATGGAAAGGTGATATTTTTATTAATGGAATATAACCCTTAATATGTTCTAAATATTGAGATAATGTTTTTTGGATAAATAAATATTGGATATGAATAAGTAAATTGGAAAAGGTGGTTTATGCTATCATTTATAGAGTTTACAACATTTTTAGATTTAAGTAATATATCCACTAATCTATTTTTTATGTAAGTAATAATGAAGCATGTGTGTTTTAAATAATTTTTTTTGGTAATTCAAGTTATTACCATGTTTCAAGAGAATACATGATGAAGGTGTTCACATATTTGGTATGTGACAATCAAGAGATACTTTATGATATTTTGGGGGATTAAGGTTAGGTTTATTTTGAGAAATTTAGTGACCTTATTTATAAATTTTTATTTTTGAAGGGTTATAAGGTAAATCATTTATGGACTGATTTAAGTTGAACTTTGGATTAGGTTTTAGATATTAATGTATTACTTCACCATATGAAGATTTATGAAATTAGTGATAAATTTTTTGTGATGATAACTAAAGATAGATGGAATGGATTGTCATTCCATTTATAGATCTTATGAATCCATTGGTTCTTTAGGTATAACAAATTCACCTTCATTTCTTGGAGTAAGAGATGAAATGTAAATTGATCAAGACACAACCAAATGGCGAGATTATGCTTATGAAATAAAAACATATCAAGTTACTTCCTTATATTTTTAGATAGTAATAAAATACCTCAACCCTAGGAAAAGTATAGTAAAAAGAAAATTTTATCCTAATAAATTTGTTTTTGTTAAATGGGTGGTCTTTTAAACCGTCATATATTTATGGTTTTAAGGACCTTAACTTTCCATTGATCATTCACTTTTCTGTGATCAATGTTCTCTATCACTCTCCATTAGTATTTAGGTGTTAGTTTTCTCTTCTATGTTCATGTTTTCACTTCCCAAATATATTATCCTATGTGTAAACCTAGTTATAAGTTAATTAGGTAACCTTTATGTTCCCAAAATTCCCTTTTTAAGGTAAGTTTTATTATTCATTTTTATGATGTGGGTTTCTATGAAGGAATTTTCAAATATTTTGATGACTAAGAAGAATTTTGAGGGAAAAATCATTTTAAGGGGGGAATAATGTAACATTCTATGATTTTTATGAAATATTTATCTTTAAATAATTTATTTTTTCAATATCTTCTGTTTCACACATCATCGAGTTTAAACGAACTGCGATATACTATTAAAATATTATTATTTTAACACGATCGTTATAACCAAACCATTAAATTAGAGGGTATAAATAGGAATGAACATATTATAAAATATATGAATTTTATATTCAATGTATATTTATTTATTAATTATTATAAAATAAACACTTAATTTTTAGTAAAGTTATTTTATTCTTTCAAAAAATATGTTTTCTTCAAAACATGATTTTTATTGCTTTCTATGAGAAAATAAATATAATTAATTTTTGAAACTTTTAAGAAATTTATTTTAAAAAATAAACTTTATTTTTGGATTCTTCATTTCAAAATTATCTTAGGATTATTTTTTGATAATTTTCTGAATTTTTTTTAATTTTTAATAAATAGTGAAAATACTAATTTTCATTGAAAACTGTATTTTATTTTAAAGAATTTACAAATTCAAATTATATTTTGGATTAGTTTTAAATTTTCATTATTTATATTTAATTTAATTTTTTTATTTTAAATAAATTTTATACATGAATTTATAATAAAAACATTTTATATGTAAAAGGGCATTTTTTTGGGAAAAACAATTATTCATTGTGTTTTGCGGGATTAATTTTAAATTAAATTATAAAAATTTTGTGTTTTGAGTTTTTAAAAATGGATGCAATATTTGGATTCATATGGTTCAAATTTATTAAATAGGTCTCTTATTTTTTTCCAATATGAATAGTAACCTTGGTAATTTTTGTTATAATTATAAAGGGTAAATTGGGTAATTTAGGTTAAAAATAAAATTATAAAGACTATAAAATGACCCTAAAACTTTTCCAAATTTTATTTTATGATTATTATTCGGCTATTATCATTTATTATTCGGTTATATGACCATTTATGGCTATTTTGATGAGATTGTGATGTTATAATATTTTATTTAATGAAAATACAAAGTTGTCACACTCATGTTTTTAATAACTATAAAATTTTTAATATGGTTTTATTAAGAATATATCTTTGACTATAAATATTATTTTGAAATATAAAGGATTTATGTGCATAATTTTGATTTATTTTTAATTTATAGTGAATAAATAATTACCTTAAATAATTACACAATGATGATGTAGTGATTATTCAATTGATGGAAAAAATAAAATAAATGATATTAAAATTATTAAAATAAATATAATTTGTGATAATTAATATCATATATGAATTTTATAGATTAATTTGACTCATTAGGGATGTAGTCGATTTTTTTTTTTTGAAGTTATCTTGTTTTATTGATTTTGATTATATTATATTTATTTCCATTTATTTTATGTGGATTTACATGTGGTGCACTTAATATATTCTTTTTATTAACACTCACTTCAAGGATATGATATTTGTAAGGGATTTTTGTTTCACTTTTATTTCGGTGGGACACATGCCTTATACACTACTTTTTTTGTGAATATACTACCCAAGGATTTATTTTATGAGTTTTATCCTGAAAATTATGATATTCACATATCCATATAAGTTTCTATCTTTTATGGGTCTTATGATTCAAACGATACTAAATCATTAAGGGTTTATTTCACAATCTCAATATTATTAAAAATTATATCCACTGGGGAATATATCTCTTATATATCCTTGTTTTCTAAAAATGTTTTCATAAAGGTTTTGACTATTATACTAGGAATTTTTAAATTCATTTTTACCCATATTTTACTTTTTACAAAACGGTTTGAAATTAATATTTTTATCATTTTCCAAAAAAAGTACTTTGTGACTTTTCCGACAAAAATACGAAAGGAATGTTTTTTAAACTTATGCAGCATAAGAATATTTTCCTGCTTTCATGATGCATTAATGTATTGAAGCTTCCTTTATAATCTTACAAGTTTCTTTTCAAATAAAATTTTTTATTTTATAATTTCATGGAATTTAAATAAAAATATCAAAATAGAAAGTATATTTTCTTCAAGAATTATTTCAAGTGACCTTCCAAAATAATTTTCCATTTAAGATAACATTATTTGATGTTACTTATGTTTTATTGGGAATATGATCAAAGGATACCATCCTTACTCATTGTCTCATTGGTTTATGTTTATGATATCATGATTTTTATGAAACTTGTTTCTTTTCCATGGGTTATGCTATAATAAAATTTTTATGAAACCCATTTCTTTTAATGGGTTTTGATATAATGAATGATTTGTGTTATTATGTCATGCATTTGTATGGTTTGAATTATGTGATGGGTGGGACCTATATATCCCTAAAATTCATTTGGTAATGATTTATATCTCATTACATAGACATTAATAGAATGGGGAGTGAACTCGGTTTAGTAAGACAGGATTGGAATGGAGGGTGAACTCAGTTCAATAAGATAAGACTGTAACGGGGAGTGAACTCAGTTCAATAAAGGAATTTGTTCACTATGATGGTCTTGGAAGTTAATCTTGACTATGATGATGGTTTTGGGAGTGAACCCATTCCACTATGAGTAAAGGGATTCCACTGGGATGGAGGTGTGTCCCACCTAGGAGGTGTAGCTTCCTATAGATTTTACATACTAATGTGAACTTACATGATTTATTCCATGACTCAAGATTATGATCTTTGATATATAGGATATGGTTTTTAAATGTTATGCTCATTTTCTCATACCCTTTATGTCATGTTATGCTTATGTATCTCCCTCGTTTACCCTTACTGAGTATTTGATCTCACCCTTTCTTATGTTTACTTCCCCTAAGTTATGAAGAAATGTTTTTAAGTAATAGTACTAAAGGGGAAGATATTTATAGGATACATTGAAGATCTTCTATGAAATAAGAATGTTGTGTTCCAAGTTTCCAAAGGCACTAAACTATTACGGTCCTTATGTGTATATTTTTGTAATTTAATGAACATTCATCCAAAAAGATGTAATATCCATGTATGAGAAGCCCGAGTCACACAGGAAGGGTAAAGTTGAAATCTGAGAAAGGAAGAGGGTGCACATATATAGATATGACCCGGTTATGACCATTCATCAATCTGGACAAGGTAAAATATTTCTAACCCCCCATCACCTGGCCTGAGAAGAGGTAAGGTCGAGCCAATGATATTAAACAAAAGTAATTTTTGGAGGAATCTCAAGGTTTTTTCTTTGGATTTTTCTCTTTCTACTTTCAAGACACACTCTCCCAAAATATTTTCAAATTTAATTAAAAATGATCCTACACTTTCACATGTGCATTTTCATTTTTAGTTCTAAAGTGAAGGCACAAGGTGGGTTAGAAAACAATTGGTGACCATGATCCAACACACACTATACGGTATAGGAGTATAAGTTTAATTTTAACAATATATTCTTCACCCTTGACATTTCCACTTAAAAAAATAAATCAAATTTAAAATTAATGCCTCACACTTAATTATTCATTTTAATCATCAATCAAGGATACAAACACTACTAAAGGATAATCATAATATCATATTTTTAAATATATTGTTTCAATAAATTGAATTATAAAAATGGGAAAATAAATTAGTAAAGATAAATATGAGATTTTGGATTTGACGGATCATAGTTTAGGAGACTTGTTAAAAAAATATACATAAAATTTTTTATAGATTCACCATGTCTTTAAAATATGATATTTGTTTTAATTTATTTTATTTTTAATGCACATTTTCATGGGTGATTTTCCCAACCACATGCTCTCATTAATGAGAATTTTACAAGCCTAATATTTTCCATTATTTTATTGAGAAAATTTCTTAAGAGAAACATGAGAATGCTTACTTCTAGAACTTTCTTTGCATCTTTTCGATGTTATGATTGTATAAATTCACATTTTAAATGATTTAGAAATATTTTTATTTTCTCTTATCCTAAAACACATCTTTACATTAATTCTTCTTAATCCCATAGAAGTGGTGAACAACCTTATTAGGGAAGATCGGTATTATAAGACTATCTTTTTATTTCCTACCCTACTCTATATATTTTTCATGATTATCAAAAAAATAGTGTGGGGGAGATGAAACCAAGGTATAAGGGAAGTATTTTTTATAATGGATAAGTATGGGGGATTTTTCATGGGATATTGGGAAGGTTCAAAATTATCTATTCATTTTAATTTATCGCATTACCTCTAAAAAATAAATTAATAAAAATTAAAAAAATGGTTTATGTCTTGGAGGGTCAAAAATCACCATTTAGTTTACCAATTATTTTTATCATTTGGGGTGGGTGGTGGATGTGAGACTTTTCCAAACTAAAATTCCAAAAAAAATAAAAAATTTGAAAAAAGAATAAGAGGGTTCATTTTTCATTATTATTCATTGAATCATGACCTTCCTTTGATTTTTTGGAAAAGGGGGATGTTATTTTTAAAGGAAAATTTTCCATCAAATGGAAATTGATTATCATGAAAATTACATTTTTGGATAACCACCTTTTGAGTTTTAATTTTTTTTACATCATTACCCACCTAGAATAAATCCTCGGAGTCATTTGATCCTAACGGTGAATCCCTCATAATTTTTTCTGAATTTATATCTGTAGGGTAGATAAAGTAGATTCACTCCAAGCCTATGGTAAAGGGAATTATTTGAGGTATAATAAAAATTCTATTTATCTTTGTTACATTGATAATGAGTGAAAAAAATTAAAGTGAAGTAAATTGAAAATGGAATGCACATTGAAAATGAATTGAAAAATATGAATGGAATAAATTAAAGGCATTAAATCAAAAGAAAAAAATTAAAATACATTGTTGACTTGTTTCATTGAAAAATGAGGAGTGATGAAATTTTTCCATGAGATGCTTGAATTTTTAATTTCCATTTTAATCAATTAATTTTATTGAAATTAAATTTAAATCATCATAAAGTGGTCATCCTTTGTAATTTTTTGAAATTCCATACTTGAGGGAAATAATGATTTTAAGTGAGGGGGGATTTTATGTTTACATTTCATGTATACTTTTTAAAATATTAAAATAGTTATTTTTTGTAATTTAATTGTTTATTTCTACAAGATATTTATTGTTTTTATTTATTTAATTCCATGATATATATGAAAAATATTCAAGTAATGAAATGATCAAATGGAGAAGAAATTCATGAAGAAAATGATTCTCCTAAATGAGGGATAGATCAAGGCTATGTTCTGAATCTCAAAATTGAATAATCAAGTGAAGACATAGATAAAAACACTATAAAAACACAACTCACATTATGAATAGGTAATTCACAACATGAAATTTTAATGGGAACTCATAATGTGAAACAAAGCATGAAAAAAAGGAGCTCAGAGGCAAGATCCAAATTTTCATGGTGTAACACTATGTGTCACATCGTGACATGTTCCCAACAAACCCAATATCTTTTGAAATAATGTCAAATTTTATGGGGAAATATGACTTAATTCCCTATAACTACCAAAGTTGACCCGATAAGGTTCGATTAATGATTTTATAACCCAAGGGTCCTTTACTCCTATAAGTATAGGGCTTGAGTGCTCCTCTAAATCATTCCATAATGAACGGAGGTATTTCATTATAAGAAGTGTTACACAATGGAATCCTCTAAAATTTATTTCTCTCTCTCTTTACCTACAACCCTCTCATGAATATCATGAGGGTTAATCCCATTTTTTATGTTGGGTGATGTAAAAAAATGGGAGAGTGTGTGAGTGTGAGTTATCTTCATTTTATTTTTTCATATTTTGGGTTATAGTGCTTGTTCTAAAATTATTCCAATATTTCTTTTATTTTTTTCATGAACATTGATAATGAGATTAAAATAAAGAACTAATTTAAAAAATCAATGGATCACCCTAGGTTCCATGTGACCATTGTATAATTTGGGATGATCACATTTAAAAATGGTATCAAGATAATCAATTCATTAAAAATTTGAAGTAATTGACTATATGAAAAGGGAATTTTTATATTAATGAGGAGATACCAAGAATAATTATCTCCCACTATCACAAATATAATAAAAAATATGATAAAATAATTTCATTTTTAAAATTCACTCACATACGAACCCAAAATTTACAGAACCTCACACACTTTATCATATTGAATTAAAACCAATATTTTTCTTCACTTTAATTATCAATAAATTAATTATTTAAATTTACTAAAATCAATTTTATCCATATCATGGGTTCAACCTTGAACTCACACCTTAATACACAACTTTACTTAATCCATAATAGTTTAATTTTTATAATTTATTAAATTTTATTAAATACAAAGGAATTAATAATGCCCTATGGACCATGAATTATTTATAATTTATTAAATTTGATTAAATATAAAGAAATTAAAGACACCATATTAACCATCAATTATTATCATGGGATGCCTAGGTTACTCCTAGGATCCATCCAGTTGGTCCTGATTACTATTATACTAATTATAATGCCTATAATGTCTAGGATATGTCTGGTTATCATAGTGATGTGGGAGATGAATTTTTATCAACGATTTCCCAGGATGTATATGCATATACTTTGAGCCTTTCATTATATAGGATTTTGGATAGATTCTTAGGATGTTTGGGGTATAGCTATTAATCCCTTGAAGACATGATATTTAGCCATTGATTTTAATCTTTAGGGATGTCTGGGTACTGCCCTAGGATCTGATGTTATATTTTATGGATATATGTATGTGGGATGTCATGGTAGGTATTGATATCTCCATAGGGTGTCATTAATTCCCTATGGTACTATGTAAAAACAAATTTATAAAACCCAAACTATGCTACTTGATTAGTTAAAATGTAGTACTAGGAATGTTTGTGGTCGAACCCATAGAGACGGTGAAATTAGTTTGATTAGAATTTTGAAAGATTTAATTGAAGAAATAGGTGAGAGAAGATGGATTTGATTTGATTTGATGAAATCAGAATAATAAAGCAAATTAGATTGATTTTTTGTGTTGAAAATAGATTTGGAAAGCATTACAGGGTAATGTAATATTGGGTTTTGGGTACAATTGGATTTAATAAAATGGATTGATTCATGATTTGGTGTTGGAGTAAAGAAGAGGTAGATCCAATGGTCATGGTATTCCCTCCTCAATGCAGCAATACCCTATTTTTCTTGGTTCATTAATATAGGATTTTTCTGAATTGATTTTTCCTCAATACCATATTTAAACCTAATTTCTCCTAAAGTTGACAAAGGTCATTCCATCTTTAGCGTAGTTGGTTTCACAATTTAAATGTTCCTTTTTATTTAAATATCAATGGTCACGATAAAAGAAAAATAAAAGGACTAGAAGTTGAAGAATAAAATTATGCAAACCAAATACATGAATTATAAAAATAATTAAATCCAACGGCACCTTCCCCCCTCCGTTACATCACCCAAGCACATGGCAGGATTACCCCCTCATCCTAGTGATGAGAGGTTTAGAGGGAAGGAGAAAAGAAAAAAATGCATAAAAATAAATAAATAACTCACTGAGGGCGCAGTGTCTTGCTCTAACTCTGGTCTTTGGCTGATTTCAAATGATCCAATGTAGAATCTATCACCTCTATTTATAGGCTTCAATTGGGTTCTTCCCAACCTCCATCATGACGTGTTCTTAGGATACACAGCGTGTACTTGTGATCTGATTTTTGTGAATATGTGTGACACATGCATGGATCTCGAATGAGATTTTGGAAATTTGACCCCCTACATGATGTGTACTTGGGATACACATTGTGTAATCCTTGTTTTTGTTACCTCTATGTTTGCAAGAATCTTGTACAAATATCATTCATAAATTTTAAGTTTTAATTCCACCACGTTGTGTACTAAAGGTACACGACATGTATTTTCATTCAAAGCATGTATGCATGTCACGAACTGTCCAGCGGCATGTCATGAACTGAAACTAAACGTCGTGTACTGAAGGTATACGTCGTGTAGGTGCTCTGCTCCAGAATTCCCATCTCCACTTTGACTTCAAAATTTCTGTGTCACGCCGTGAGAACTCCAAAAAAACCATCTCTTTTTGTTCCTTTTTCATAAATTCATTGTTTCCTTCCATAAAACATAAAACAACTCAATTCACTCCATAATTGGAAATATTATTCAATTAAATACACAATTAAATACATTAAAACACTCAAAAATATGTTCATGAAATACACTTATTAGGTATTTTATACCATTTTGGTGATTTATTATGCTCAAAGACACACCAATGATGGATGAGGTGGGTATGGTATATTAGGTTTGTGGGCCTGAGGATCTATACTGGTTACTATTACCAAGGTAGGACTTGATCCCCATGAGTTATTATGGATGGTGTGGTCCTTGATACATGCTCAAAGATACCCTAACATTGGTTGAAGAAAGTATTTATTTTTTTCAACAATTATTTATTTTTTCAGATTATGTCACATGAACATATCACTATATTTCTAATATGTATGATAACACATTGGTGGTTCCCTACTGAGTTATTTGTTCACAACCTACTTGGGATAACATTGCACGTGGGTACCCATGTAGACTCTCACTTGGTTTTGGGTATAGGTTGGATTGAGGCTCATGGTTTGTTCATTGAGAAAGATATATTGGACATGTGCATTGAGATTTAGATACAACAAGGATTAGATTTGTAGTAGATCCTAGCATCTTTATTCTTTATTTTATTCTGTATATTTTATTGGAATAGTGGGTGATTAGTCTTGTATATGAGCATGACCATTAGAGTTGTATGTTTAATTTCATTCATTATTGAATATTATTTATTTAGTATATATACTTTTATGTATTTTTATATTAATAGATCATGTTTGGTTATTTAATTCATTACTTTTCACTCTGATATGGTGGTATAGTCTCCCCATGGTACCTCATCAGACCCCCACTATTAGTCAAAAGCCTCTAGAGTATAGAGAGTCATGCCTGAGGTCACATGATATTCCAGTCTGACTACTATTCAGATTGAGATGGGTTGGGGTGTTACACCATTCATGGCTCAAGATGATCTTAAATAGTAAGGGTTAACTTTCCAAAATTTCACTTAAACCCTTAGATAAGTTAACCCTCTTAAGATAGACTAAAACACCATGAATAACTGAGTAACAAGTCGTACAGTCATTGAAATTTCATCACTCATTGGTGACATTAAAAAACATAATGTAATTAATCACAATCCATTAACTCAACTCATTCCACCAAATATATTTAATGAACCTTTAATGGTGCAACAATTATTTGAAAAATAATTCTTTCTCATATTCACTTTTATAATTAAAAAAACTTTTTAATACCTTAAAAAAAATATAATTATTTAAAACCATAATAATATAATTGAATCACTTTACCTATGATTGTTCACTTGGGAACTCATTGGTCCCCACACATAGGTCCCACTTTGTCTTGAAATCCAATTCAACTGAATTAGTGGAGCCCACGAATACCCACAAACCAATAGTAATATCTAGAAACACATCATACCCCCTAAAGATATGAGGATAAGTTATATATAACTACCTTATATAAACACTTATTGTTTGACACAATCCTTTTTTCTCGATATCTCATTCAAGAAAGTTTCATCACTTGTGTCGTCAACCTATATGATCTCAATATCTTTATTTGACTTTATAGAAATTAAATATTTGATAAAATTATATGTAATTAGACTTATTATATAGTTTAACTTTCATCAAAGTTCCTAATACATCAACTTTAATTAAATTTAAAAGGGATAAATCCTTTCTTTACATATTCATTAGTTTCATGCCATTCATGATGCACCCAACATATCCTACTTCCCAATTAATATATGTCATCACAATTTTCATTGATGCATAAAATTACATGACTTGTGATATGAATTAATAATAATATAAAGTCTAAATAATAATACACATTTTAGAAGATAGGAACATCAAATGACACATAGAACATGTGGATTTCTTACTGGAAGGTTAATTCTCATAACCTCTTATCTTAGAGATTATCAAAGGTGGACTTCATGAGAATAATTATCAATGTCTTATAATCCCCATACCATTAATAACTTATATCATTTTTGTCTATTAAAATGATATCTTTCATCTATAAAACATATATTTAATCATATCATCATTGAACTTTTATATTTTCATCATAACGGGGAACTTCTATAACCTTTTCAATGTGACAAATACTCTAAAGAAATTATCACATTAATTACATACAGAAAAATACTCATCATGTGATAAGATATCAATAATACTCAAGACCATGAATATATATGTAATAATAAAGTATAAAGTAATTGGTTCTAGAGAAATAACTCCAATAGAATCTAATATTCATTAAATCCAACTATTAATAACTTTTAGTCCACTAGATCACATATGATGTTTATACTTATGCTAAGATAAGGGTTTAATCAATGGGTCTAACACATTTTTCTCTATAGAAACTCTACTTACTGTGACCTAAATTCTCTGATAAAAATCCCTTAGGAGGTAAAACTTTTAAATTATTTCCTTTATTTTTTATTGTGATATGGGCTCCTTGGTGAGAACCATCGCTAAAGTATTATCACAAGACAATGTGATAGCATCTTTACTACTCAACACCACATCAAGATACTAGAAGAATTTTCATATCAAAATTTTTTCCTTAGTTGTATTAGAAGATAAAATATACTCATAATTTATTATAGAATTGTTGACCATAGGCTACTTTGTGCTCCTCTAGCTCACGCTCCTTAATTAAGTTAGAATACATATCCTCGCTATGAATTCAGATCATCCTAATATATCTAGAAACTATAATCTATATATCCCATGATGGCTAGTGTTTTGTGTCCTCTATAAACTGATAACATATCCTTAGTATGCCTCAGATACTTAAGTATAGCCTTAATAGTTGTCCAATTTTATTCTCCTAGATCTTCTTGATGTCTACCAACTATGCTCAAGACATAGGCAGCATCAAACCCGGTACATAACATGGAAACATGATGGAATATATCACAGAAGCATAAGGAATTATACTCTTCATATCTATATACTCCTGTTTTGGGGGACACATTTTATTGTAGAGTGATATACCATGAGACACTAAAACAAATCCCCTATTGTATTATTTCATACTGAATCTCTTCAATATCTTATCAATGAATGTATCTTGACTTAGTTCAAGTAGCCTCTTAGATCTATCATGAATTATCATGATCCCTATAATATAGTCTTATTAACCAAATTCATTATGTTTAACCATATATTAACTGACTATTATACTTTTATATCATTTCTAATTAGTAATATCATCAGAAAATACTAGTAATAAAACAATTACACTCCCACTAAACTACTTATAGACACAGGGATCACATTCATTATTTATGAAACCAAACTCCCTTATGACTTTATCAAAGTGAATATTCCATAATATAAATTCTTACTTTAATCAATAGATGGATCTAGACAACTTTTATACCATATTGGCATCCTTTAGTGTCACGAAAACTACTACTTTTTTCATATAGACATCTTTTATAAAGTTCACATTAAGGAAATATATCTTGAAATCCATATGATAAATATTATAATCATGGTAAAGTAATATGGAAAGTAGTATTTTGATGGATTTAATCATGTAAACTGGTGAAAATGTTTCATCATAATCTATTCCTTAACATTTATTAAACCCTTTAGCCACTAGTTATGACTTATAGGTACTAACTTTACCTTCCTTTTCCAGTTTTTTCTGGAATACTCATTTTCACCCCATGGGATTTACATTGATTAGAATATTGACCAAAACCAAGACTTTTTTTAATATAAGGAATCCATATTAGAATTCAAGTATTCTTATCATATTATAACTTTTGATCTCTCTACTTCCTCTTTGTATGACATAGGTTCATTATTAACAACTAATAATGAGTCACCATCCCTAGTGACTAGAAAACCATATCTCTCTAGTTCTATAACTTATTATATGTTACTAAATAGAACTTGTGTCTTTGAAAAAATATCTTCCACAAGGACTGTTGGAACTTATTCTTGTGCCAACTCATGTGTATCTTGATCATTTACTTAATCAAAATTAATCTTTATCCCACTATCCTTTTTTAGGATATTCTTCATCCCAAGGAACATGACATGTATATCCACCATTACCTTCTCATATTAGGGTTTGTATAGATAATATTATCTTATTTCATTAGGATATCCTATAAAGATACACTTTTCTTTAGGGTGCTAGTTTGTTTCCAAAACTAACCTTAACAAATGACTCGCAACCCCACACTCAAAGATTCAACAACACATATTTCCTTTCATACATTAACTTGTATGGTGTTTTTTTTTTCTACTTTATTTTTCACCTATTTTAGTGTGTATGCCACATTTTTTAATTCATATCCCCAAAATGATAATGTAAGATATACGGGAATCATCATCTACCTCACCATGACCAACAAGGTGTGGTTCATCCTTTCACTAACATCATTCCATTGTGGTGTATAATAAGGGGTGAGTTGTTAAAGGATCCCAAAAACTTTTAAATAGTCGATAAACCCTTAGTTAATATATTTTTTATCTTCCTCCATTAAAATATTCTTTATATTATTACCAAGATGATTTTATACATCATTCTTGAGCTCCTTAAATTTCTCAAAGGATTTAGACTTTTACCTCATCAATTAGACATAGCCATGTCTACTTAAGTCATTAGTAAAAGTAATGAAGTAAGAATAACCACCTCTATATTCTACTAGAAAAGGTCTAAACACATTATTGTGCACTAATTCTGAAATCTTTATGGACATTTCACCCTATCCACCAAAATGTAGTTTGTTCATCTTTCCTTGTAAACAAGTGAGGCACCTGTTAAGTGGTTTTAGTTCAAAATAATCTAAATAGCCATTTTGATGAAGATTTTTCAAGCACTTTTCATTTACATTACCAAGTGATTCTACAACTAGGTGTGATATGAGTCATGTGAACCTAATTCATTACAAATTTTCAACACTTTTTCTTTATATTCTAAAACAAAAAGAACATTATTGAGATGTTTCATACCAAAAAAAATGTTATATTTGAAAAATTAGTATCTTTTATTCCCAAACTTTAATATGAATTCATCCATGTCTAAACTAGAAATAGATATAATGTTCTTGGTAACACTATACACATAATAAAAATTCTTCAAAATAAGAATCATCCATGTTGGCAATGTAAGGTGGTAGTCGCTTATTTCCAAGGCATCCATTCTTTTATCATTGGTAGTTCAAAGATCCACCTCACCATTATCAACATTTTGGATCTACTTGGTTCCTATATTAGAATAAAAAAATGAGCACCAAAATCCGTATCTAATACCCAAATTGTAGATATAGAAATATTTCACTTGATAATGAATTCACATTAAGCTTCCCCATGCTTCTTTAACTGAGTACAATTATTATTTATATGGCCCAAATTACCACATGAAAAACATATTACATCTTGTTCCTTATCCTACATGTGGATCTTCCACTTCTTAGACAAATAATGTATAGAAGACTTAGCCTTATAACTATTCTTAGGTACCTTTACCTTTACCTTCCTCTTGTTCACTGTAAATACTCTAAGTTTTTCATGCCTTGTGTCCTTATTTACTTGGAAAATTAGGGTAAGGAGTTCTGATGGTAACTTATCGCTATTGCTCATATTATAATTCACAAAAAAACTGAAGAAGATCTGAGTTAGTGAGGAAAATATGAAATCTTTGTGAAACTTTTCTAGAATATTAAAGCCCAAGATGTCCAAGTGCTTCATATATCTAATCATTTTGACTGCATGTGGCAAGGATCACACCGCCTCTCTAATATTTCATGTAAAAAGTTCCTTGAAGATATCATATCTCTCTTATCTTAATTTCTCCTAATAAATATAATAGAGATGTAAAAACATACTATATAAATCCATATCCTTGTATATATTCTAGAGATCACTCAATATATAAGATAACATGATACATTGAATCCAGTGCATCATTTACATGTTTCTAGTAGACAATGATCCCCTCATCACTAACCACATTATAAGGATATTTTTTAAGAACAGGGGACTCCAACACATATAATTTCTACTCTTGGCGTAGCATGATGTGAAAGTTCCTATTCCACTCTTATAAATTTGTATATGTGAGGATATTATATTTATCCAATATCAATCATAGTGATAATTTCAATTTTGTGTTACTTTCTATTTTTATAAAATAAAATAAAAACAGATTCAAGTATTTATCTTGATTACCAAAATATGAAATAATAAATTTTATTTATTATTCTACCATACTTTATAAAATCCCAATATCCATCACCATTATATTTGGAATATTCTATCATGTGTATATTATAGTGGAAAGGATTCATATTTTCATTCTCATAATCCAAGTGAGGGTTTGTTCAATCACTTGAAGGTATTTAGGTAAGTGTAACTTACGAACAACATTAACTCACAACTCCTTGATTTTTTAGCTTGAATACCTTATCATAAAATCCTAGACTCGTATTTCTTTAACACTTGCCTCAAAGTAAAACTAAGTCTAGTGTAGGTTACTCCTCTTGATGTCTACTTGGTTAAGTTAGCCAAAAACCTTCATAATAACTCCCTGATAAAAGTAAGTGTCCTGAAGAAGGTCATACTAACACTTAGTTCTATGGTTTCATCATTAATCAATAAATGGAATGCGATATCTAACTTAATTTTTAATTAAGGAATTTTTATACCTTATTTTTAAATATTCTTTATTTTATCCTTTTACATGCTTGTTAATATTATGTGCATTTTACATAATTAATTAATCATGTATTGATAAAATGGTTTATGCATAATCAAGTTGTATCTATTAGCTACAAAAACTTTATTCTATTTATCATGCATGTTACTATGTGATCTCACTCACATATTTAACCATGCATAAATAGAAATAATTCATCAAGTGATTATTCAATTTTATCTTTACATACTTATTAACTATTATATGTGATTGTATAACATCCACACATTCAAATAATTAACCATGAAAGGAAACAATAAATAAACAATGACATGATCATGAGCTGTAATATAATTGTAAATTCATCAAGTGAATAATAGATCAACTAAGACCCTAGGTGAATACCTTGAATTGTTCTTGACATGTATTGTAGTACCCATAAAACTCTCATGCATTTCACTTATTTGGCTTCACGCTGGATATCAACTCGAACCACATCATTGTGAATGCCTTAAATATTTATAATTTATACTCACATACAGGAGAGGGGAACTCATGATGAAAAATTACATTTTATTACTGAAATGTGGACACACAAACCCTTATATATTTAAATATTGAGATACAGTATGTAGATCATCAAAATGATAAATAATTATTACATTTTAAAATTCAAATGTAATAATTAAATTGAATAAATAAATACCAGATATGCATGGGTTGGTCTCAGCTCATGATAGGTCAACATGAAATTAATATTTCATAATAAAAATTAAAATTACTAAAATTAAACTCAATAGAAATTTTAATGCATTAACTCACATTAAAAAAAATTAATAAATTATTGATATGTCCCATAACACCCTAAAAATTTTAAAACATCCCAAAAAAATAACAAATTTTTTGAAAAACAATGGATTTATTCTGGTTAGTTTGGACCTGAAATAGGTCCCCATATGATTAATAGAACTTGGGGTGGGATGGCCTAACCCAGGTCAGGGCGATACGGTTGGATGTCGAGTCACATGTGAGTCATGTGCCCCAAAAGTGGTTTACACACATGGATAAGAAAGGGGAACCCCTTTATTAGGAACCTTATATATATATACATATAACATTATTATTATTATTATTATTATTATTATTATTATTATTTATAAATCTCATAGTTCCCAACATGGGGTGCTCTGTTATCCAGCTGCATGCATAGTGGATACATCATACCACAACCCACACCCCCACTAGTATCTACTCTAGCCAAACCCTTTTGTGCCATTAAGAACTGCTCTAACCACATAAATCCCTTCCCTAACAACATATTGTGTGTGTGTGTGTCAATTTCCATTTTTTTCAAAAAAAATATCAATCTTTAATCGGTCATATCTTTTCCATACAAACTCTGATTGGTGCACCATCAGTGGTGTTGGTACAATATCCAAACCCTATTTCTAAATTCTAGAAATTTTAAACAAAATTTTAAAAAAGTAAACTTAAATAATTTCATGATCACTCTAATACCATTGAATGAAATATGAATGTAGTGGAATAATGAAATCATGTGAGATTTTAATTTTTTAAACATGGATCTATCATAAATTACTCAATTCAGTATACTGATTCCTGATTCATTCCAAGAATCTCATATGAATTAATTTATGTATGAAAACAAAATCAAAATGATACCTTTGTGGAACATCATGATGTTAGTGACATCTAATATTAATTAGATCATTATATATTGAAGACACAAAATTATATTTTCTTTATAACATCTACACATGTACTATAACTCTATGAATGTCATGCTTTGATTTCTGGGTGATATCATGGAAAATCAAAGGTCTTATAATGCCCGTATGATCACCAGAAGATCACGTGATTGAAATTTCATCACTTACTAGTGACATTAATATACATAATGTAATAAATCATGATCCATTAACTTGTCTCATTCCTCTAAAGTTATTTAACAAACCTTGAACAGTGCAATGTTCATTTGAAAAATAATTATTTCTCGTATTCACTTTTATAGTTAAATAAACTTATGAATAACTTAAGAGAAAAATTTAGTTATCATTATTCAAAACCATAATAATGTAATTTAATTAATTTACCTTCAATAATTCACTAAGATGATTGTCGGTCTCTGCATGTGGGGACCACTTCATCTTAAACTCTAATTCAACTGAGTTGTTGGATCCTGTGAATACACTTAGTGAGTTACCCTCTAGGCCCTCATCTCGATAGTAGTGATTCCAACCCACATACCAAGTGTGGTATCTAGAAATACATCATGGCCCCTAAAGATATGAAGATAAGTCAAATTTATGACTACTTCCTATAAATGTTTTTTGTGTATTATTATCTCTTTGTCTCGATATCTCATTCAAGTATGTTCATATCTTGGGTCATCAACTTATATGCTTGAAATATTTTTATTTGACTTTCTAGAAATGGACTCATTGAAAAAATATCATGTTCATTGACTTATCAGATAGTTGAATTTCCATCAATGGTCCCAAGACATTAAATTCCATTAAAATTGAAAGGAAAAAATCATTGCTTTAATTATTCATTAATGTTATACCATTCATGAAACACCCAACATATCCAACTTCCCAATGAACATATAGAATCATAGTTTTCATTGATACATAAAAGTACATGATTCATGATATGCATTAATAATAATATGAAGTTTAAGGACCAATACACATTTTTCAGTTAGGAGAATCCAATGACACATAGAACATATGTATTTCCTATCAGTAGGTCAGTTCTCATAGGCTCACCTCTTAGAGATTACCAAGGGTTAACATCATAAGAAGAAGTTTTTATGTCTTATGAGCCCCCTACCCTTGAAAACTTGAATCATCTATGTCTAGTTAGAGGATATATTATAAATATAGAACATATATTTAAGAATATCATCATTTCACTTCAAGGTTCACATCATAATAGGGAACTAATATAACCTTTTTAATGTGAAAAATACTCTAGGGTCATTTTGACATTAATGACATGTAGAATAATACTCATCATGTGATAATATGTCAATAATATTTAAGACAATGAATATAGAGGTAATCATAAAGTACAAAGTAGTTGGTTCTAGGAAACCAACTCCAACATTTCTTTTTACTTTTTGGGATATTTCTCCCATGTTGAAAAGAGAAAAATGAATTTTTTAATCTTCATACATGTGAATGATATCCAAATATAAGAAAATAAATGCAAAGATGTGAGTTTTTAACTTAGTTCATTCTTATTGGATAACTTAAGAAGCAAATTTTGATAGTGTCATGGTATACTAGGAGGTAATACTACTCATGGTAGTTATTACAATGTTTTAGAAAAGGTGAACCACCAATCCAAGGAACACTTCTTATTCCTAACTCTTTTCACACTATATCGATCCAAATATTACAAGAGTTTTTTGACACAATGACCACTTAAAGTATTTCTTTGGGAACACTAATTCCAGCTAGGGGGTCTTCATTGTTCTTTAGTTCCTTCTCTAATCCTATAACTTCAATGTAATTATTTTGAAAAAAAAATTATCTCTCTCACTTGGTCCACCAGTTACAAAATTATTATCCCCTTCTTCTTCTCCCTTTTCAACTACTCCTTTTTTTGAAATATTTTTTTTTATTAATATTATCGAGGACTATACAAAAATTGTACGTTTTTCCCCTATTAAAATTTGATTCAAAGTTTTACCATTTTAATTATTCATAATTCTCATGACCTCCCTCAATTATCATGGACTTTACTCATCCAAAAAATATGAAAATTTCTATCACGACCCGTCCTAGAGGGGCCCATGATGTGACTACCCCAAGCCCACCTCTAATATGCCAGGAGCTTGTGACTAGCACCAAGTAGGCATATACCACAAATGGGATTTATTTTACTAAGTACCAGTACACACACACACATCTCCAAGACCAAAAATGATGAATTGTAAAACACTAAGTAAACAAGCATGCATACCACTAAGATACCAACAACAGAGTACAATAGTAGAAAATTGGAAAGTAAATAGAGTTAAAATACAAGACCACCTAAAAAGGAGTCTAGAAAAGTGAATGCACAAGTTCCTGAAATTCATATACAGAAAACCCTACCTAAAGGAAAAGGTATTGGATAACTGTCTAAAGTCGTAGGAGCACGCCTCGAATATCTGGTCTCTCTAAGAACCACCTAGTCCTGGTCCACCTAGGACTCCATCAATGCATCAATCATCTTCTCAAGACATGACATATGTGATAAAATCCCATACAGGGGTGAGTAAAATAATACTCAGTAGGACACCCCAAAACCATAAAGGAATACCACTAATAAATACACGAAATATACCATGAATAAATACAGGAAGTATACCACAAATAAATACATGAATTATACCACAAATAAATACATGAAGTATACCACAAAGAAATACATGAAGTATACCACAAAGAAGATACATAGTTAGATCACACAGGTATAGGTCTGTAGTATGAAAAACAGGATTATCATACGTAATCCAAAAAACACCCAATATTGATAAGACACTTAGTCTTGATGAGTCACGTAGTCCCGGTAAGACTTTCAGTCCCAATGAGACACTCAGTCCTTATAAGACACTCAAACCTTATGAGACACTCATTCTTGATGAGACATGTAGTCTTGATAAGACATGTTGTCTTGATAAGTCACAGAGTCTCATAAAGTCACATAGTCTTAAGGTCACAACTAGCCATAGGATTCTTCTCATAGTATGATCATCTCAGGATAAGTCACTCCTCAATCCATTATTTAGTATGAAAACTTCCACAAAAACTCACTTAGATTATCTCAAAAGTATTTTCTCGTCGCAAGGGTCCCAACGCCTCAAATGGATCGTCAAACGGACACACGGTTTGAAAGTTATGGTTGTATACATAAAAAGGTCTAATCCGGTCCGATGTGGGTCTGATCCGACCCTCCAGACCCAACCCGAACCACTAGCCGACCCAACCCATTCTAGCCGACCCGACCCGGTCCGACCAACCTGGTCCAGCTGACCTAACTTAGCCCAGTCTGGTCCGGTCCACGCTACGGTTCGGCTTGTGTACTAGATGCAGCTCACCCCGGCCATGTCCCACCTGGTCCACATAGTCCACCCTGACCACATGCCTCCCCCCTAGTCCTTACATCCAACATCATCCAACTATCACCGCCAGCCACCCTGTGTCCCACTATCACTACCATATACCTCGCCATCTTCTATCACACGTGACTGCCATCGCGTGACACCGTCGACACCGGTCAACGACATCGGTGCTCTGGTGGTCCCTTCTGTGGACCACTAGGGCTCCTCTAATGCTCGAAAAATTACATAGTCACATATCTGGCCTCGTTGGGTCCCGATCTACACTAATGTGGTTTCTGCAGTCAATTTTCCTCTGATCAAGGGGTCTGATTGCGTTTGGAGCCTCCCAGCAAGTCGAGTCGTGATCATGAGGGTCCAATGGTGAAAAACACCAAGAATGGGGGAAGAGAAAGGAACCAAGAACATATAAGGAAAGAATCTTGACCTTTTTTTATTTTGTCCTTGATTCATTCTCATTAGAGGAATGAACAAAAAGGGTAACAAAACTCCCATTAAAAATTCCCAATACTAAACATCCTACAATAATGATTGAACTGAAGATCAACCTATTTGTTGGTTAGTATAAATTAACCATTTATTATGATAATAGGGAAGAAATAAAAAAGAGATCAAACTCCCTACCTAGATTCGGACTACTCGCTGATGAGGATCGATCATCGTTTCATCGTCATTGGAGAGATCCTTAGAATCCAAGGTGCGTCGCTGATCGTTGATCCACGTTTTGATCACTTATCCATCTTCTTTGTTGAGAGAACTTTCTTATACTTGTCTCAAAGGAATTATAGGTTTATGGTGATGACCCCAGATTCCTAACAAACTCTAATAAAAATAAAATGATTTGTTGCATCAAAATAAAATATTTTTTTACTAAATATTTTATTACTGATATTTCAAAAAACTAACTTTCATGGCCGACCCGTGCTGGTCGATGTTAGGCCCCACCTAAGGTAAATTCTCTGCCCTAAACATGATGGTTCCCTCAGATTTTTGATCTATGAAATCTTTTAGAAGTTATTCCAATTTTTTAGGAAATTTTTTTGTGCGTTCTATTTAGTATTTTTAATATTATTTAAGCAATTGTTTCAGGCACACAGGGCATCGGAATCACATGTCATCTCAGCACCTAGTCTTATAATAATTCCATATAATATATAAAGATAACACATGAAAATTATAATATGTTACATTCTCCCAATCTTAGGACTTTATGTCCTTGAAATCCAAACCAAAGGCTATACAAACAAGTGGGGGTACTGAGAAAAAATATGAGCCTCCCGCTCTCATGTGCTCTACTAGAGATCCTCATCCTGCCACCAAACACACACAAGAGTAATCTACTACCCATGAATGATCCTCTTTTATCAATCCTTGATCTCCATTGGGTACTCTGCAAAAGTCGCCCCATCTTCAATGTTCAACTGACCCCAGTTAATGATGTTTGATGGATCATGCACGTATCTCCTCAGCAGTGACATATGGAAGACGTCGTGTACCTGATCTAACTGTGGAGTTAGAGATAAGTGGTATTAAAACTCTTCAACTCTTTGTAGTATCTAGAAAGGTCCAATGAACCTCATATATATCTTTCCACCTCATAAAAATCTTTGTATCCTACGTCAAGAAGAGACCCAAAGAAACACATGGTATCCCTCCTCGAACTCCAAAGGCCTCCATCGCCGGTCATCATAAGACTTCTGACAACTTTGTGTAGTCTTCATCCACTCCTGGATGACCTTCACCTTCTTTATAGTCACCTTCACAAACTCCAAGCCCATGACTGCTAACTCTCCTGGGTCTATCCAGCAAAGTGGTGACCTTCATGTTCTCCCATAAAAGGCCTCGAATGGTGTCATACCAATGGTGGAGTGGTAGCTATTTTTATATGAAAACTCCACCAGTGGTAGGTGATCCTCCCAACTACGACCAAAATCTAGGATGTAATCACGTAGCATGTCCTCCAGAACCTATATGGTCTGCTCAGTCTGGTTGTTCGTCTGTTGGTGAAAAGTTATGCTCAAACACAACTGAGTCCCAAATACCTCCTACAATTCCTTCCACAATTGGGATGTAAAGAGAAAATCATGATCTGAGACTATCATCAATGGAACTCCATGGAGTTGAACTATATCCTACACATAGAGGCATCCCAAGATCTCTATTGAACTCTACTCCTGAATCGCTAGGAAGTGGGCTGACTTGGTGAGTCGGTCAATGATCACCCAGATGGTATCGTGCCCCCTGGATGTACATGGTAACCCTATCATGAATTTTATCGATATCCCATCCCACTTAAACTCGGGAACATCAAGGGGTTGATTAAAACTTGCTGGAACCTGGTGCTCAGCCTTCACATGCTGACAAGTGAAGCATCAAGAGATGAAGTCTATAACTGCCTTCTTTATCCTCATCCACCAGAACTGACATTAGAGGTCCTGGTACATCTTCACCACACCTATATATACCAATAAAGGTGATGTATGGAACTCCCTCAATACCTCTTTATTTAACACCACTGGTACCACTATTCACCCTATAAAAAGAACGATGTGCTCCCCACCTTTCGAATATCCATCAAGGGCATTCCCAGTGGACAACTGAGCATGTAAATTCTCACAATAATTATCTCTAATTTTTGCCTCACTAACTTGCTGTAAGAGTGGAGTGGTGACAACCATCAACTAGAGGTAAGATACTCCATCTACACCCACAAATGATATCTATAATGATGATAACTCTCTAATGACTCATTCAGTAACTATGAACTCGATCTTCTACTGAGAGAATTAGTCACCCCATCCCCCTTCCCAGAATTATAGACAATATCAAAGTCATTATCCTAGAGGAATTATATCCATCACCTTTGTCTCAAGTTCATATACTTCTTAGAGAATATATACTTTATACTCTTATGATCATAGTAGATTATAAACAGCTCATCAATCATGTAGTGTCACCACATCTTCAATGTGAAGACTACCACTACAAAACTTAAGATCATGAGTCGCGTAGTTATGATCATGTGGTATCAACCTTTATAAAACATATTCAATCATCACTTTCCCTTACATCAGGACACAACCAAGCCCAGTTCCTAATGCATCACAGAATACTACTTACTAGACACCCTCCTCTGAAAATCTGAAGATAGGAGCACTCGTCAAACTCTGCCTCAACTGCTGAAAAATCTCTTATAACTTCTCCATCTACATGAATGGATGCCCATTTTGAGTCAAAACTATCAAGGGTGATTCTACCTTGGAAGATTTAGGTACAAACCTTTAATATTACCCAGGAAAACCAAGAAAAATCTACACCTAGGTAACACTCTTGGGTGGATCTCAAGCAAGAACTGCCTCAATCTTCACTGGATCCACTGCAACTCTAGCCTCTAAAATGACATGTCCCAAAAAATGGACCTCTCATATCCAAAACTGACACTTTGAGAGATTTTCATAAAGATATTGCTATCAGAGTGTGTCTAGGACCACCCTCAAGTGTATCACATGCTCCTCCTTGAATGTCGAGTACACTAGGATGTCATCAATGAAGACCTCCACGAATCAGTCTAAGTAAGGATGGAAGATTCTATTCGTGATCCCCATGAACACTGTTAAGGAATTTTTCATGCCAAACGGAATCACTAAGTAATTTTAATGGTCATACCGACATCTAAAATTTATCTTTAGTATATCCTCATTTCGTACTTGAAGCTGGTGATAGCCAGATTTGAGGTTGATCTTCGAGAACCACTGCAACCCTTTCAACTGATCGAAGAGTTCATCAATCCTCAATAGTGGATACTTGTTCTTCATGGTCACCTAGTTTAGGTGTCATAAGTTCACACATAACTTCAATATCTCATCTTCCTACTTGGAAAATAAAACTGAGGCTGTACATGGTGAAACACTAGGTATCATGAAGTCCTTCCTCTGAAAGCCCTCTAACTATACCCTCATATCATAAATATTTGAGAGAGCCATCTAATATTAAAGTGTAGATATAAATTTCATATTGGGTTATGTATCAATACAAAATTCTACCTCCCTATGAGGAGGTAATCCTGGAACATCCTCAGGAAATATGTCCTCGTATTACTCTACCACTGTAGGAAACTGGGGACTCATATCATCCACTACACTGAGGGTTAGGATATCCAATTGTTGTGTGATCGGATGCACCCTCCTATGTTTGAGTCCATCCTACATTGCAGGCATTTCCTTTTTAGTAAAAAATGAAAACCTGGTCCCATCACCATGGACACACCGCACTCTATGCCTAAAATAGTTAATCTGAGTATGGACTATGGATAACCAGTCCATACAGAGAATGATGTCATAAGGCATAAAAATTTCTACCAAGATATACCAATTGAAAATATCACCTCCAAGAGTAAGGTTACACTATTGGAATCAGTGTGTGATCATTGAATCCCCTCCTATAGAATTCTATAAATGTAAGGTTCGAGTCAATGGTTCCAATGGAATCTCTAAATCTCAAACAAGGGTTATGACAAGAGAATAATGATTGGAACCTGTGTCTATAAAAACTAAATCTAAGGTGGAAAAGACACAGATCATAACTCTAATCATCCCTGTATCCTTTTGGTAATAATCCTCCATCACTTGAAGATGGACTTGTCCCTCTCTATCAAAACTAAATCTAAGGTGGAAAATACACAGATCATAACTCTAATCATCCCTGTATCCTTTTGGTAATAATCCTCCATCACTTGAAGATGGACTTTTCCCTATCCACCATCTCTTTGAGCCTGTTGTAGACCACCTTAGGGTGGTGGTGGTAATACATTGAACCTATACCCACCTTCTACTGCCCTGCCTACTCCTCTACCACATATGTCACCCTATGGACCACCCTTCTCCCACCTCTGCCTCTACCTCAGTGGTCCCTTGACCATCTCTTGATCAGTCGTATGATGGTTCGAGTAATTTTGAGCCAAACGTCCCTGACCGCTGCATGAGTAACACAACCTTTCCTTCTACTAACTCTCTCTACCTTGGGAGCCTCGCACCACTGATCCTATTTTCTAGGGTCATCCCCTAGAGTTCCTGAAGCACTTGGGTCCCTAATACTGATTTCAACTACCTACTTCCAAAGACTCAACTACCTGGTTCCCGGTGGTAGCTCCCACTATCGGTGTTTTCTACGCTAGAAATATCTCCACTAGTAGTGCTCGCTCCAGTACCCCAGAATATGTAGGAATGATAAGGGATATCATGTATTCCCTAATCTCCTATCATAATACCTGATCAAAGTTTTGAGATCTAAATAACGGTTCTCATACCATATATGTGGAGTATTATGAAAGATCAGTAAATCTTGTCGAGTACTCTGCCATGGTTCGACTGCCCTACTGCAGATAAAAAATCTCCTGTATGCACACCGAGCATAACATAGCTGGAAAGAACCCCTATCTGAAGAGACACTCTAAGTCTTCCCAAGAGAGATTTATCTCATCGTGTTTCTGGGTCACTAAGCTCCACCATTGCCCCGTTGATCCCTAAAGAAAACTCACATCTAAGACTACCATCTGGTTAGAAGGCATCCTCACAAGGCAAAAAACATATGTAACTACATCTATCCAATCCTCAGCTACCTATGGGTCTGTCTCACCCTGAAATCTATGAGGTCTCTACTTTTGGAACTCATGAAACACACTCGGCCTATGTGTATCATCAATTGGTATCACTGGTAGTAATTTTTGCTCAACAGGTGGTAGTATCACTGGTAAACCACCCAGAGGTGCTATCTTTGGTACAAGCCCCTATATTGACACCTCATCTCTAGAAGAATCATCCTTATGATCACATAATGGAATCTTCGCTGGCTGGTTGTGTGGAGGCATCCTGAAATAGAATAAGATGAACCACAGTCAATAGAGTATACCTAGTGAGCTGACTAAAAAAGGACATGAGAACACATCCAAATCCTATATGATGAATCCATTGTTTTCCCTACAACCAATGTTTTTATGTACCAAGTTGAAAAGAAGAATTCAGAGTCCTAGTGTATGGATACATCAGCTTCCATGCCAACACTGGATTCCTTGGCCTAAAATCCAAACTCAAAACACTTAACATTGTTGCCCCAAACCAATCTCACAGACTCTTGGTTCTTTACTTAGAACTGACCACCTCTAATACCACTATTTCATGACCCATCCCAAAGGGTCCCATGCTGTGACTACCCCAATCCTGCCTCCAATAGGCCATGGGTTGGTGACCAACATCGAGTAGTCATATCCCACAAATGGGAGTCATTTTCCTAAGTACCTACACACACACACACACACACACATCTCCAAAACCAAAAATGATAAAATATAAAACACTAAGTAAATAAGAATTCATACCACTAATATACCAAAAATAGAGTACAGCAGTAGAAAACTAGAAAGTAAATAGGTCCAAAATACAAGCCCACCCAAAAAGAAGTCTAGAAAAGTGAATGCAAAAGTTCCTGAAACTCATCCATAGAAAACCCTACCTGAAGTTCAAGGTACTATACTATTGTATGAAGATGTAGGAGAAAACCTCAACTATCTGGTCTCTTTAAGAAACACTTGGTCATGGTACACCTAGGACTCTATCAAAGCATTCATCATATGCACAACACATGACACATGCAGGAAAAGCCCGTACAGCACTGAGTAAAACAATACTCAATAGGATACCTCCAAACCACTAAGAAATACATGAATTATACCATAAAAAATACACAAAGTATACCATAAATAAATACACAAAGAATACAAAAAATAAGATATATATCCATCTCAAATAGTTATAGGTCTATAATACACAAAATAGGATTATCAGACATAATCCACAAAACACCGAGTATCGATAAGACACATAGTCTCGATGAGACACATAGTCCCGATAATACACCTAGTCCTGATGTGACACTCATTCCCGATGATACACTCAGTCCCAATAAGAAACTTAGTACCAAAGAGACACATAGTATCTATAAGACACGTAGTCTCAGTATGTCACAGAGTCTCAGAAAGTCACGTAGTCTCAAGGTCACAGCTAGCCACTGATTCTTCTCACAATATGATCATCCCAAGAGAACTCACTCCTCAATCCATTAGTTCATATGAACACTTCCATAAAAACTCAATTAGATTGTTTCAAAATGATCATCTCATTGCAAGGGTCTGAACTCCGAAAATGACTCATCAAACGGACACACGGTTTGAAAGTTATGGTTTTTTTGTAAAAAGTTATAACCTAGTCCAGTCTGGGTCTGACCTGACCTGCCAGACCCAGCCTCACCTGACTCGGTCTGGATGACCTGATCTGGCTCGGTCCGATCTAACCCAAACCAGCCTGGCCCACTGGGCCTGCGGGTCAGCTTGTGCGCCAGACGCAGCCCGCCCTGGCCATGTCTTACCTGATCCATGTGGTCTCCCCCAACCACATGTCACCCAGGTCCATGCGGTCCACCCCGACCGTGTGCCTCCCCTTGGTACCTAAATCTCATGTAGTACCACTATCATTTCTATCCATCCTGCACCCTCCATCACCTCCAGCCGCCCCACTATCTTCTGGTACCATCGTGTGCCACCGGCAGCATCGGTCACTAGCACCGGTGCTCCAGTGGTCCCTTCTATGAACCATCAAGGATACTACAATGCTTATAAAATTACATGGTCGGATATCTAGACTCATTGGCTCCCGATCTACACTCTTTCATCCTCTACGATTTATTTTCATCCAATATGGGGGGTCCGATCATGTTCGGAGCCTCTCGGCAAGTCGACCCGCGACCATGAGAGTCCAATGGCGAAGAACGCCAAGAAAAAGGGAAGATAAAGGCACCAAGAACATATGAGGAATGAACCTCAGCCTTTGTTCATGTCGGTCTTGATTAGTTCTCATTATAAGGATGAACGAAGACAGTAACGAAACTCCCATTAACAGTTCCCAATGATAACCACCCCACAAGAATGATCAAACCATGGATCAACTTGTTCATTAGTTGGTCCACGTTCGTTGTTGATTCTAATAATGGGGAATAAATCACAAATAGATTAAACACCCTACCTGGATTTGGACAATCGTTGATTAAGATCGATCATCGTGTTGTCGTCATTGGAGAGATATTTCGAATTTGATGCACGTTGCTGATCGTCGATCCACGTTCCAATATCTGATCCATCATCATTGTCAAGAGAACTTCTTTATCCTTGTCTCATAGGAATTCCAGTGTTATGGTGATGACCTTGGATTCTTGAAAATCTCTAATAGAAAGAAAATGAGTCACTGCGTCAAAATAAAATATTTTTTTATTAAATGTTTTATTACCGATACATCAAAAAACTAACTTTCATAGTTGACCCACGCCAGTCAATGTTAGGCCCCACCTAAGGTAAAGTCACTACTCTGAAATTAATGGTTCCCTAATATTTTTGATCTGGGCACTCATTTAGAATTTATTCCACTTTTTCAAGAAAACTTTGTGCGCATTCTATTTAATATTTTTAATATTATTCGAGCAATTGTTATGGGTACATTGGGCCTCATAATCACACGACGTCTCAGTACTTAGTCTCATAATAATTTCATAAAATATATAAAGATAATACATGGTAATTACAAGATGTTATAATTTTCTTATTCTCACCTGACTAAATTATTAATTGTATATTATGATCAATAATGCATCTATGCATGCTGACGTGTGGCACAACACTCTGATTCATGATGTGATATCTTCTAAGTATCGGATCAACATAAATCTTTAATTTTAAATCATCAAAAATATTATAGCATGATCCTCCTTTAATCTCTTCATGATCTCCTCTATAATGGCACATTCTATAGAACATGTTCTGCAACTATTCGATTTCTTCATTATCTTCTAGTTGGGTGTACACCACAAATAAAAAATTTAATTCCCCTATGCATTAAACTAATGAGTCTTATGATATCTAGAATGGACCTTATGGTTTCCATTCCTTTTCTATTTTTCCACTTCTCAGCACCGAGTTACTCTTATGTTAGGTCAAATGAACCTTGCAATTTTATCTTATGTAACAGGATGCCCCTTTTGAATTCTCCTGATGAACCTTACAATTACTCTAGGTTTCCCTTATAAATGAAAGCCACCCTTATTAATGACTCTTACAAATGCTTTGATAAATCTAATGATTTTTCTTGAGTCATAAAAATTACTCTTATGAAATCCAAGGATGACTCTTACACTTCACTATAAGTTCCCTTCATGACTTTGACAATTCTTTAAATGCACAACATGGTTACCTTTATGCACATATAGTGAGTCTAGGAATTTTCCATTTTTCTCATCATTATCCACACTAGTGACTCTTACCACTACTATAGACCGCACAATATTCAATTATAAATTTTATCAGTGCTAAATAAAAAAAGCACTGATAAAGGGATATTATTAGCGCTAGTTAAAATCACTAATAAAGGTCACTTTTACTAGTACTAAGAAAAGGGTACCCTTTTTCAGTTCTTTTGTTAATACTGATAAAGGTTTCACTTTATCGATGTATTTCTTAGTGCTGATAAAATATCCACCATTAACAATGTGAAAAAAGTGTTGATAAAGGGCACAATGAATAATTTAATTTATATATACATATGTATATATTTTTAAATAATATTTATATTCCTATAATTATACATAAGTAAATATAATATATAAATATGATTTATATAACTTATAATAAAAAATTATTATCAATCTTATTTTCATAATTTTATATATAACAAGTTATCAAATTTATATTAATCAATAAAAATGTTTAATAGTATATTTATGTACATTAATTACAGAATGTATATATAATTAATATAAATATGATATATTAATATTTTATTTAAACAATTATATAAATATATAAATGAATATATTTATTTAAATCTGTGATTCATATTTGAATTTATATATTTTTATTTATATTAAATAATTTAAAATATAGGTACATGTATTTGTATGTATATGTATGCATGTGTATGTATGGGGATGTATGTGTACGTATGTATGTATGTGTATATATGTGTTGTATGAGTATGCATGTGTTGTATTGTGTGTGTGAGTGTGTTGTGTATGTGTGTGTGTGTGTTTATGTGTGTATGTGTATGTATGTATGTGCATATGTGTGTGTGTGGATATACATGCATGTGTGTGTATGTGTATGTGTATATATGTGTATGTGTATGCATATATGTGTATGCGTATGTGAATGTATGTGTACATATGTATGTCTATGTGTGTGTGTGTGTGTGTGTGTGTATGTGTATGTGTATATGTATGTGTATGTGTATGTGTATGTGTATATGTATGTGTATGTGCATGTGTATGTGTATGTGTATGTGAATGTGAATGTGAATGTGAATGTGAATGTGAATGTGAATGTGTATGTGTATGTGTATGTGAATGTGGATGTGTATGTGAATGTGTATGTGCATGTTTGTGTGTGTGTGTGTGTGTGTTCATGTACATGTATGTTTGTGTGTATGTGTATGTTTATACGTATGTATATGTATGTTTATGTAGTATGTATATGTATGCATATATATATCTATGTGTGTGTGTGTGTGCATGCACATGTATGTAATTGTATGTGTATGTATGTGTATACATATGTGTATGTGTATTCATATGTGTATGTGTATGGATATGCATATGCGTGTGTATTTGTGTATATATATGTATGTGTATGTGTATGTGTATGTGTATGTGTATGTGTATGTGTATGTGTATTTGTATGTGTATGTGTATGTGTATGTGTATGTGTATGTGTATGTGTATGTGTATGTGTATGTGTATGTGTATGTTCATGTATGTCTGTGTGTGTGTGTTTATGTAGTATGTGTATGTATTCATATGTCTTTTTATGTATGTGAATGCACTCGTATGTAATTGTATGTGTGTGTATGTGTATGCATATGTGTATGTGTATGTATATGCATATGTATGTGTATGTGTATGTGTGTGTGTGTGTCAATGTGTATGTGTATGTGTATGTGTGTTTTTATGGGTATGTGTATGTGTATGTGTATGTGTATGTGTACGTGTATGGGTATGTGTATGTGTATGGGTATGTGTATGTGTATGTGTATGTGTATGTGTATGTGTATGTGTGTGTGTATGTGTATGTGTATGTATATGCGTATGCGTATGTGTATGTGTATGTGTATGTGTATGTGTATGTGTATGTGTATGAGTATGTGGATGTCTATATGTCTATATGTATGCGCATGTATGTGTACTTGTATGTCTATGTGTATGTATGTATGTATGTGTATGTATGTTTATTGATTTAATATTATTTATTCATTTTTAATATTTCTCCATTCTTAGTATTTTTTGAAATTTATTCATTTAGTATTTATTCATTTTTAATATATATCCATTCAATATTTTTGTAATATATTCAATTTTGATCTTTATTTAAACATTTTTAAATATTTATACATTTAATTAAATAATAATATTTGTAATTATTGTTAAAAAATACAAAGGTTGGTAATTAATTATATTTTTTATATACATTCAATACAATATATACATCAACAATTAACAATAATGTTATTATTCATTTATTCATCTTTATTCATTTTTTATTTGTTTTCAATTCATGTAATTAATGTTAAGAATTCACTTTTTTTACATATTTTTTGTAATGTATTCAATTTTATTTATTTATTTTATTATTATTTCATTTAATATTTTTTTTATTTTTGATATTTTTAAATTTTTAATATTTTTTGAATTTATTCAATTTTTAAAATTTATACATAATTATTTACTAAGTTTTAATATTTTTAATATGTTTTTAATTTTTATAATTAATATTTATTCATTTTATTTATTAAGTTTTAATATTTTATATATGTTTGAAATTTATATAATTTGTTTCTATAAATTCATTTCAATTTTAATATTTTTGTATAGTCAATATAATCCATTTTAAATATTTTTTTATTTATATAATTAATATTGTCTGTTTATTCATTTTTATTCATTTTTTATGTGTATGTAATTCATGTAAATAATGTTACAAATTCGCCTTTTTATATTTTTTTTAATTTATTCAATTTTATTTATTCAATTTTAATATTCTTTCATTTAATATTATTTATTCATTTTTAATATTTATTAAGTTTTAATATTTTTTGAGTTTATTCATTTTTTAATATTTATTTATATATAATTATTTACTAGGTTTTAATATTTTCAATATGTTTGTAATTTATAGGATTAATATTTATTCAATTTTATTTATAAAGTTGTAATATTTTTAAAATGTTTGAAATTTATATAATTAATTTATTGAAAATCATTTTTTAATATTTTTTTAATTTAAATAGTTGATGTAATTCATTTTTAATAATTTTTCTATTTATGCTATTTATTTATTCATTTTTCTCCATTTTTGTATGTGTTTACAATTCATGTAATTAATCTCACGAAATCATTTTTTTAAATAGTTTTGTAATTTATTAAATTTTATTTATTCATTTTAAATATTCTTTAATTTAATATTATTTATTCATTTTTAAAATTTATTAATTTTTATATTTTTTTGAATTTAATCATTTTTTAATGTTTATTTATACATATTTATTTACTATGTTTTACTATGTTTTAATATTTTTAATATGTTTGTACTTTATATGAATAATATCAATTCATTTTTTGTTTATTAAGTTTTAATATTTTTAATATGTTTGAAATTTATATAATTAATTTATTTAAATTCATATTTTTAATAATTTTGTAATTTAAATAGTTAATATTCTTTATTTTTGAATTTTTTTTATTTATATAATTAATATTATTTATTCATTGATTTTATTCATTTTTTATGTGTTTATAAGTTAACTAATTAATGTTATGAATTCACTTTTTTAAATATTTTTGTAATTTATTGAAATTTATTTATTCAATATTAATATTCATCTATTCAATATTATTTATTAATTTTTAATATTCATTAATTTTTAATATTTATTAATTTTTAATATTTTCTGAATTTATTCATTTTTTAATATTTATTTATATTTATTTATTTATTAAGTTTAAATATTCTCAATATGTTTGTAATTTATATAATTAATTCATTGAAATTCATTTTTTTAATATTTTTTCAATTTAAATAGGTAGTATATTTCATTTTAATAATTTTATTATTTATATAATTAATAATATTTATTTATTCATTTTTTACATTTTTGTAAGCACTGGTTTAAGCGCTTATAGAATTGTGTTTTATCAACGCTAAAACATAAGCGTTGAGAAATACTACTTTGGTCAGCGTTTTTTAGCACTAATAAAAGTGATGATTTATCAGCACTCAAAAAACACTGACAAAAGTAATATTTATGAGTGCTGATATTTTTAGCACTGTTAAAATACACTTTTATGAGAATTTTTCAGTAAGACCCAATAAAACTCTTCACTCTCTTTATAAAAGAACACTATTAGATCATGTCTTCATCATGCCGCACTCAAGCTCTTGTGGAACTGAAGGTCTGTTATAGCCAAATTTGATTGTTTTTGAAAAATTGAACCTCAAAATCGATGGTATGAAGTTTTGAACTTGTTTTTAAATAATTTCAGTTGATCTTTCATGTGTTTTGCATGATTTTTTTTAGTTCATCTTCTTTTTTAATCTCACTTGATCCACAAAAATGTGATTAAATATCATGGGCGAATCTCACATAATTTCTAGGAGTGTTTAATATGATGTGAGTCGGTCATGACTCACTTTAATCACACATGAGTGTAAATTTCTCATTTTATTCATCCACAACTCATAAAATCCCCAGTAAATCATATGTAGCTACACTTTACACATAAAAAAATGAAAATATCAGTTTAAAGTGTAGGCTTATACCAAAATTAATACTCAAATTAGAAAAATAATATAAAGCATGAAATTAAGCCATTGAACAATTTAACTTCAAAATATTCTAAACAACAAAAAATGTGATAAAATAATGAGAATATGGGGGAATATTTGGAATTAAAATCAATTAAAAATTTGTATTATATTTAATATAATTCACCCGATATAGTTAAACAAGGTTGTTTATTTTTTTAATTTCATTACTCATTAAAATTATTTTTTCTATTAAATACATCCACTTTATGGTTTTAAATTTTGAAAATCTGGGTTATTTTGGTTAATACATTCATTTTTCTCATTCTACCTGCAATCTTAACTATTTTCAAAATCCCATGGAATATTATAATTATTGTTTTGATTATTACTAAATGAATAATTTGAATGTGATATTATTTAAAAATTTATAAATGTAATAATCATAATCGATGTGATTACTTTGTTTCAAACCCTACAGAAATTGTCACAACCAGACCCACTAGGGCCCACTTCGTCAGTCCTAAACCGAGTGTGACTACCCCAAACCCAACTCTAATAGGTTAGGGGATGATGACCAGTGCTGAGTAGGCATAACCCATGCATGGAAGGCATTACCCAAATGTACTTGTGCACACACACACATGTTTCTAAGCCCATACAATGTTGAGAAAGTAAAAAATAACTGATGCCATGAATGCATGCACAACATCTATCCCACATCAGAGTACGAAAAAAATACTAAAAGCGATAAAGGGTCCAGATAAAATCCCAACCAAAAACTACAGAGAGTCCAACCTGCTCATAAGGAGGGGACCACTGTCAAATGAAACCACCTGGAAAACACCTTAGCCCGTCTAGGAAAACTATGTTCCGCCTACTCCCTGTCCTCCCAAGACACTATCAAAAGGGTCATTGTCTGCATAAGACATGACACGTGTGGGTAAAATTCATGCAAAGGTGAGTATAACAATACCAATTAAGACACCCCAAAATCACTAAGTATAAAGTATCACAAGTATTCATCTCATAATAGTAATACCATAAACAAAACTTACATATAATAATAATAATAGACAACTAGTCTCAAGTGTTCTCAACTAATACTTCTAGCCACAGGATACTACTTGAGGAATCTAGGTAATTCTCGTTCTGGGAGTACTCACACTACGAGTCATGTTATCACTGGTGATGCTCATCCAAGAGGTCATGATCATCGAAACTTTCCCAATAATACTCATTGGATCTCTGAAGATCTCATCGTCCAAGTAGGGGATCACTCCCAGGGCTACTGGGGGACACCAAAAACCCTACCAAACCAGCCTTCTAGAAAGGGGATCAATGCCCCGTGCATGGTGGTAACACCGATACCATGAACCCCACCTAAGAATGATAGAGGATCCTACCCTAGTCCCACTGGGGGATGCACCAAACTCTATTTGAAACTGAACCCATTGAGGGGATCACAATCATATTCCAAGAAAATAATGTCACACTATACCCTTATGGGAAGGGACTAGATAATCGCACTCAACTAATCATGGTATACTGAGTAAATGAAGGGTTCTAAACACCCTCATAGGTAGTACATGGTGTGTACTAGGTACATGGTTTGTCTTTCCAACCTCTATTATGCATGTGTATCACCATCTCACACGGCATGTAAACCTCAAAATATATAATGTATCCTCCAAGGGTACACAGTGTGTAAAGTTCATCGACACTCTGCTTGTGTCATCTATTTGTGCCCTTGTGCTTCAGGTCATGCCTGTGTACACTTGTTCGTATCTGAGTACACATCTTAGCATGTGTACTCGACCTGTGCCCATGTATCCTCTGAGATACACAACAATCCATCAACCGAGGTCACATGGCATGTGTTAGGGACCATACTACATGTGATACTTATCACTTCTATAGAAACTCTAGCACTGCAACTAGGGATCCCACACAACGTGTGTCTCTAGATTACACATCGTGTACCACAAAATTTTCTAGATTTTTTGGTTCCTTCACGCATCATTTGGATCTATCATTTTTATCTCATTGGGAAACTCATATATAAGGTTGTATAACCCTCACTATCATCGCTTGTCTGAAATCGAGCCATGATCCACTCGAAAATCAGTTTGTTGAGTCAAACCATCACCACACTAAGCCACAGCCACATATTCACTAAGAAAATAGAATTCATCGAACTGATCCTGATATTTCTTTAGTCATCCTTCATCATCACACCTATATTTCACCCTCAATCATGAATCGTACTCATGGTATTTATTTGTTGCGTCAAAAAATTATCACACAGCAATAAATACTAAGTATTTGTCGAACCGCAGGCCAAAGAAATTTTATATGATGAACATGTGAATAAATAGGTAATAAAACCATAAACCATAAACATGAGGAATGAACCTCACTATTTTTTCATTTTGGACTTGATCTATTGTTGTAGAATAGATAAAAAAAGAGGAATAATCAAAAATGAACAAATAAATCAACCATCAATGCATGAATCAATTCTTCTTTGTGGAATTGATCCACATTCAACATGAGATAAATAAATAGGATTAATATACATAAAACAAACATCCTACTTGGAGTTTTGATCAATCACTAATGAAGAATTATTTTATGTTAACTTCATTGATAAGATCCATGAACTCCGTTGGCATAGACGATTTGTGTGGTACCGATATGTTCCCTTTATCTGATGTCATTCACCAATGTCTCTCCAACAAATCCTCTCTAGGTCTCCAAGGTTTTGAGGATAACCCTAAGACTTTCCCATAATGGGGTATTTATAGATGAAGTATTTAGGTTACTAAATCAACAAAATAAATTAAATTAAATTATTTATTTATTTATTTTTAGTGATCATGATAACTTTTTCACAAACACCCAGTGCCAACAAAGATTATGTCGTATCTTGGTTAAAACCTGTGTTCTGAACTCAATGTTGGAATCATATTTCTGATATGAGACTCCATTCAAGATTTATTCTTCTTTTTCAATAAAACTGTATGCACATGATATTAATATATTTAATATTTTTCAAATGTTAATTATGGGTCCACCCAGCCTCGGAGTCTCATACCGTCTCAGCTCCTAGATCTGAAAATATTACTAGATATATTTCAAATATTTATATGAAAAAAACTAATATATTTTATTCTCTACACCTTAGGTATTTTCATCCCGAAAAGAGAAAAGGAGTACACAAAAATATGCCAATTCTGAGCTCGTATCTAGTTCTCATGCTCCCAGGTGCTCTCTTGAATATTCTCATGCTGCCACCAGACACACACCAAAGGAATTTTTCACCCATATAGGATCCTCTCCTATAGATCCTTGATCTCCACCAGTTACTCATCAAGTGTAGCTTCAACCTCAATTTTTTAGCTCGCCCTAGTTGATAACATGTGACTGGTCATGCACGCACCTTCTCAGATGTGACACATGGAAGACATTGTGCACTCAGTCTAATTGAGGTAGTAGGACCAAGCAGTATTCCACCTCACCAACCCTATAAAATATCTAGAAAGGTCCAATGAACCTTGAAGATAAGTTGATTCCACGACCAAATCTATATAATCCATGTTGAGTTGAGACCTTTTATAAAACATGGTCTTCATCCTCAAACTCTAAATGCCTCTATAGTCAGTCTTCATAGTACTTATGATGGCTCTATATAGTCCTCATATGCTCCTGGATGATCTACACCTTCTCTGTCCTAGATTGAACCAACTCTGGGCCCATGAGTACTGACTCGCCTGGATCAGTACAACAAAGTGGAAACCCATAGGGTATCCTATAAAAGGCCTCTAATAGTGTCATATCAATGGTGGAATGATTGTTATTTTTGTACACAAAATCCACCAAGGTTAGGTGATCCTCCCGACTATGCCTAAAGTATAACATGTAAGCACACAAAATGTCCTCCAGAACATAAATGGTCCACTCGGTCTGGTCATCAATCTATAGGTGAAACACCATGATCAAATGCAACTGAGTCCTAAAGGCCTCCTACAATTATTTACATAATTGTGGTGTGAATATGTAATCACAGTCTAAAACAATCATCAAGGGAACTCCATGGAGTTGGATTATCTCCTACCTGTAAAGTTGTCCCAATATCTCAACTAAACTCTACTCTCAAATAGATATGAAGTAGACTGACTTGGTGAGTCGGTCTACAATCACCCATATGGCATTGTGTCCTCTAGATGTATGTGGTAATCTCATCACTAAGTCCATGGATATCTCATCCCAATTCTACTATGGAACCTCAAGGGGTTAAGCTAAACCCACTAGAACCCGATGATCAGCCTTCATCTGCTTACAAGTGAGGCATTTAGAGAAAAACTATGCTACTAACTTCTTCATTCCTAGCCACTAAAACTGACATCGGAGGTCCCGGTACATCTTCACCACACCTGGATATACCACCAAGGGTAATTTATGAAACTACATCATCACCTCCTCCCATAATTTCAATGGAACCATTATCCATCCTCTGAAAAGGATGACGTGCTCCCCACATTTAGAAAATATATTAGGAGCTCATCCGGTGGATATATAAGTATGTAAGATCTCACAATTGGTATTTACATGCTGAGCATCCCTAACACGCTGTAAAATTTTTAGGGTAACAACCATTGACTGAAGATATGAAGCACTATATTTTTTCACTAAAGATAGATACAATGAGGTTAACTGCTCTAATGCCTTTGCTAACAAATGAGAACCATATCTATTTCTGATAGCATATTCTACCACATTATCCTTCCCAAGAGTATAGATTATCTTGAAGTTATAGTAATGTAGGTACTCTATTCATCGCCTCTATCACAAGTTAAGATCCTTATGATAGAATATATACTTGATACTCTTATGGTTAGAGTAGATGATAAAATACTCACCCATAAGGAAATGTCTCTACAAATTCAGGGAAAATACTATCATTGTTATCTCAATATCATGGATTGTATAGTTCTACTCATGCATCCTTAACTTCCAAGACCCATAGGCAATCACATCCTACCTATGAATTAGAACACAACCAAGTCCATTTCCTAATGCATCATAGAAAACTACGTACTTGACACCCTCATCTAGAAATCTCAAAATGGGTTTTCTCATCAACCTCTACCTAAACTCTTGAAAATCCTACTGGTACCTTTCTGTCTAAATGAAAGGCTACCCCTTCTAGGTCAAAGTATTCAAAGGTTCCAATATCATGGATAAATCAGACAAAAATATCCTGTAGTAGATTCCAACCCAAGTAATCTCCACACCTTCATCATGTTCTTGAGTGGATCTAAATCTAACACTACCTTGACCTTGGATGGGTCCACTATTACACCATAGGCTGAGATGATGTGTCCTAAAAAGTGGACCTTCTAAATATACAACTGAAACTTAAAGAGCTTCCCATAAATCTGGTTCCCTCAAAGTGTGTCTAGAACCATCCTAAAGTGTCTTGTGAGCTCCTCCTCGAATGCTGAGTACACTAGGATATCATCAATGAATACCACCAAAAGCTCTCGTCCACCTCCTTGGAAAACAAAACTAGGGATGGATAGGGGGAAACACTAGGTCTCATGTATCCCTTCCTTTGTAAGTCCTCCAACTAAACCCTTAGATCTCTAAGCTCTATGGGATGCATATGATATGTTTACATAGATATTAGGCTCATCCTGGGGTGTAATTCAATGCAGGTTTTTATTTATTAGTGGAGAGGTAATCCCAACACATCCTCAGGAAAGAAATTCTCGTACTTATCCACCATTGTAGGAAACTAGTAGCACATAACATCCACTACTCCAAGAGTTATGCTAGTAAACTGGTGAGTAATCATATGCACTCTCCTACATATGAACCCATTATGATCTGTCTAGTTTTCCTTCTTACCCATGAAGGAAAACCTCATCCCATCATCATGGACACCCCACATCCTTCTCCTAAAATAGTCAATATGGTCATAAAGTGTGGATAGTCATTCCATACCCAATATTACTTTTTAAGTCATCATCACTCCTACAAAGATATCTCATATGAAACCTTCACCTCCAAGTGTTAAGTCACACTGTCAGCAAAAGTGTGTGATCACTGACTCACCTCCTATCTGAGTCGCCAAGTGAAAGGGTCGAGCTAAGAGCTCTAATAGAATATCTAATTCATGCATCATAGAATTAGTAAGAAAGGAGTGACTCACGCCCATGTCTATTAGTATTTTAGTTAAAGTAGAGTAGACACAGATCATACCACTAATCATGTATGGAGCCTTGGGGTCATAGGCCTCAACTACCTGCAGTTGTCTACATATTTTTCTACCAACTCTCTAAGCCTAGCATGGACCACTTGGGGGTGGTGGTGGAAATATATCAAACCACATTCCACCTTATATTGATCTACCTACCCCTATTTCATGTCCTCCTCCATGTGGATCTCCTTGATATTGCCTCTATCTCTGTCTGGGTAGTCCCAATACTATCTCTCTATCATCTATACGATGGTTTGGAAAATCCCATGAAAAAATTCTCTAACCATATCAAGAGAAACATTTTACCTCTCTTGGATAACTCAAGTCATCCCATGATCTTTAAACTACTAATCCCTTATCCTAGGATCATCTCCTAAATCATCTGGTATGATCAAATATTTATTACTGGAATTGGATACCTGATGTCGTGGTCTCATCTCCTAGGTTCCCACTGCCAACACTCACTGTTAGTGTATACTCTTCCAGGAAGCTCTCCACTACTAAGGCTCACTAAATCACTCTATCATAGATGGGAATCCAAAAAAGATATTACTGAAGACCTTATATCTTGGCGTAATCCCTTATAGAAGGTTCATTTTCTAAAGAACAAATCTCACACCATATCCAGGGATTATATTAAGAGATTAATAAACCTCACTGAATACTCCATCATGGTCATACTACCCTTCTAAAGATGTATAATCTTTTGGATTCAAACTGATCACAACGTGGCTTGATAAAAATCCTCCCTAAAGAGATGCTTAAAGTTTGACTAGGAGAGAGATGTTTCATTGTGTGACTGAATCACCAAAATCCACCATCTCTCAATAGATCCCTAAATAAGACTCGCCGTTAAGACTATCATCTGATATGAAAGCATCCTCATGAGGCAAAAAACTTGGTTGGTTTCCTCTAGCTAGTCCTTATCCACCTGGGGGTATATCCCACCCTGAAACCTAGGAGGTCGCTACCTCTAGAACTCATGCAGTGCACTCAGCCTGTGTGCATCCTTAGTGAGTAATTCCAATGTCAAATACTGCTCAATGGGTGGTGGTATAACTAGAAAACCACCCAGAGGTACTGCCTCCTATACAGTACCTTGTACTGAATCCTCTCACTTGGAGGACCATCCTCATGATCACGCAGTGGAATCCTGGCTAGCTATCTTCACAAAGGCATCCTGAAATAAATAAGATTTACCACAGTCAAATAGTATATATGCGGTGATAAATCAATAAGTACATGGAAACCACAACACATTACTATATGATACATGTACCAATGTTTTTTCTATCAACTAGTGTTTACATGTACCGAGTCAATAAGCAGGTTATCAGAGTCCTGTTGAATGGATAAGTCATCTACGGCACCAACACTAGAGTCTCTATCCTGAAATCTAAAATAAAAAAACTTTAACACTATTTCCATAAATCCCAAACCAATCTCATGGCTAGAAAAAAATCTACAATTTGGTCCTAAGTTAGAACCAGCCTTTGATACCACTTTATCACGACCTGGCCCATTGGGTCCCACTTGGTCAGGGATAAGCCAAGTGTGACTACCCCGAGCCCACATCCAATAGGCCAGAGGTTGGAAACTAGCATTTATTAGGCATAACCCATACATGGGAGGCATTATAATAATGTAACTTTACACACACACACACACGTCTCCAAGCCCATACAATGCTGATAAAGTAAAAAAACTGATACCATAAAAGCATACATAACATTTATCCCACATTATAGTGTGAAAAAAGTACTAAAAGTGATAATGGGTCAAAATAAAATCCCAAAAAATAACTACAGAGATCCCAACCTTCTTAGAAGGAGGGGACCACTATAAAATGAAACCACCCAAAAACACCTAGGTCTGTCTAGCCCAACTATGCTTCACCCACTCCCTGTCCTCCTAAGACACTATCAAAAGGGAAATAATCTGCATAAGACATGAAACATATGGGAAATGATCATGAAATGGTGAGTATAATAATACCCAGTATGACACCATGAAATCACTAAGCATAAAGCATCAAGAGTTTTCATCTCATAACAGTAATACCATAAATAAAACCCAGATTTACTCATAATAGACAACCAATCTCAAGTTGTCTCAACCAATACTACTAGAAATAGGATACCACTCAAGGATTATTCCTAACGCTCATTTTGGTAGTACACACTCTACGATCCATGTTATCATGGTGATTCTCATCCAAGAGGTCATGATCATAGAGCCCCTCTTGAGAAGTGCTTACTAGATCTTTGAAGATCCCATCATCTAAGTAGGGTATCACTCCTGAGATACTAGGGGATAACACAAACCATAACAAGTCATCTTTATAGATAGATGATCAATTCCATATGCATGGTGGTCACATCGATACCATGAACCCCACCTAGGAATGATAGAGTATCCCACTCTGGTCCCATAGGGGGATGCACCAAACTTTATCTAAAACTGAACCCATTAAGGGGATCAAAATATTATTCCTAGGATGTATTTTGGCATTGTACCCTCATAGAAATAGACTAGGGAATCACACTCAATTGATCCTAGTCTACTAAGGAAACAAAGGGTTCCAAACACCCTCAGAGGGAGTACACAGCGTGTGCTAGGGGTACACATCGTATCTTGCCAACCTTTGGTATACCTATGTATCATCATATCACATGGAATGTAAACCTCAAAATATATGGAATGTCCTTAAAAGGGTACATGGTGTGTATAGTTCACCAGAAATCTTCATGTGTCATCTATCCATGTCCATGTACTGCGGGTCATGCCTATGTACACCTAGTCGTATCTGAGTACACAACTTAGACCATGTGCTTGAACTATGCTCGTGTATCCTCCTGGATACATAAAAATTCATCAACCAGGGTCACATTATTTGTGGTAGGGACCACATAGTGTGTGATCCTTATCTCTTATATGGAAACCCTAGAACTGCAACTGGGGGTCCCACACAACATGTATCTCGAAATCACACGTCGTGTACCATAGAATATTATAGATTCCATGGTTCCTTCATGCATCATCTAGATATATCTCCGTAGCCATTTATCTTGTTGAGAAACTCATATCTGATTTCTACCAACCCTCACCATCACCACCTATCAAAAATTGAGCATTGATTTACTCAAAAATCGGTCCATCAAGCCGAATCGTGGCCACACCAAGCCGTCGTCACATACCCACTAGGAAAATGGAATCCATTAGCCTAATCTTGATCCACCTCTAATTTTCTTCCTTCATCCCACCATTATCTCACCTTCAATCATGAACCACACTCATTTTATTGATCTCTTGCACCGAAGAATATTCATTCAATGATCAAATACTCAGTATTTGTCAAAGCACGGGCTAAATAAATTTCCCACAATGAACGTGGGAAGAAACAGGGGAGAAAACCATAAACCATAAACATGAGGAATGAAACCTAACTATTGTTCATTTTAAACTTGATTATTTGTTTTATAATAGAAAAAAGAATAGGAATAATCAACAACAAACAAATAAATCAATCGTAAAATAAATCAATCATCGATGAACGAATCAATTCTTGTTTGTGGAATTGATCTGCGTTTGACATAGGATAAATAAATAGGATGAATCCACAAAAAAATGAACTATCTAGAGTTTGGATTGATCACTGATGAATAATTGTTTTTTGTTGACGTCATTGGTGATATCCATGAACTCTATTGTCATAGACAATCAGTGCAGTACCAATTTGATCCTCTGATCTGATATTATTTGCTAACATCTATCCAATGACTCCTACCTAAGTATCTAGGGTTGTGCATATAACCCTAATAATTATGCATAATGGGGTATTTATATAGGAGGGATATGGGTTGGTAAAATCAAATAAATAAAATAAAATAAATAATTCATTTATTTATTATTAGCGTCTTTGACGACTTTTTCACAAATGCTTGACCCCAACAAAGGTTATGTCACACCTAGGGTAAAACCTATGTTCCGAACTCAATGGTGGCCTCAAATTTATAATATGAGACTCTATTTGGGATTTATTATACTTTTTCAAGAAAACTACATGCATGTGATATTAATATATTTAATATTTTTCAAATATCAATTCTGGGCTCACCGAGCCTTGGAATCTTGCATCGTCTCAGTGTCTGGATCTGAAAATATTATTAGATGTATTTAAAATATTTATATGGAAAAAACTAATATATTATAGGATCATTGTAAAAAATAGGTAAATTTTTATATATATTTTTTGACAGTGAAATCTTATTATATATACCCTAATATATATTCAACTGTATAAATCTATAGGTTTCTTGTGAATATTCATAGTGAAAGGCAGTGAATTATATCTCTTGATGAATTCATTAAAAATAATGATTTATGATATATTAATTCTTATAATAAAAAAATAATTGTTATAATACTTTAAATTCATATAATTCTTGGTCTTTATATATTCTAACAAGTTGTTGATGCAATGACAAATTATATCAAGTTTGATAACTATGTTCGTGTGTGTGTGTAAATAATATCCTTTTAGGATTCTAAGCTCATTCCTTCATTGTATTTATTTATATTGTTAGATATGAATATTACTAAATCAAATGGGATGAATATGAATAAAAAATGGATGGATATCAATCATATGGAAAAAGAGCATAAGGATGGGTGAAAGAGTTCATCAAGTTTGTAAAAGATCATGCATATGACCCTTCTCAAATCCTTTTTCTATGTTTATATTGTTTTTATTCAAAAAATAATTATCCTAGAGGATTTAAAAGAATACTTGATCTGTTATGGAATAGAACTAAGTTATAAATGTTGGAATAAACATGATGAAGAACTAAATGTAGATAGTGACTGGGATAAAACTATGTTTTATGGATCATCTAATATGATTACAAGTGTAAACAATTTTGAATACTATATCAAGGATATGATTATAGTTCTGAATGATGATGAAGATTTTATTTAGGAAATGATAATGACAGATGAAGATGAACTTTATGATTGTTCAAAACTACTTCAAAAGTTAAATAATTATGCAATGATTTTATTTTATGCTGGTTGTAGTAAATATACAGCATTTTCAACCATACTAAAGCTATATAATATAAAATCTAGAAATGGATGGACTAACAATGGATTTATTGAACTACTCGGTCTATTGAATGATATGCTACCAGAAAATAATGAGATTCCTTTCCAAATATATGATGCTAAATGAATGCTACATTCAATGGTTATGATCTATTAAAGAATACATACTATTGGTCGGAGTGGATACTCAAGAGGGGGGTGAATTGAGTTACAATAAAAATTTCTGTTAAAAATATTTCTCTTAAAATCCCCCAAATTAAAACCAAAGTTAAACTGTAGTGAATTTATACAGATTGCAAATGTTAAATTGGATTCTTAAAGATTGATTAGATCTCAGTCAATTTAATCACAGGATTAAATTGGATTTTGAAGCTAACCTACTGGTTCACAACAAGCATAAACACTTGCTAATTTAACTATCAAAGTAACTTTAAAATAGTTTTTTATTTCAAAGTAATAGCAGAGGAATAAAAGATACATGTAGTATACTTTAACTTATACTAAAAACACATCAGATATAACCAAGAGGTTCAGTATCAAGCAGAGACTTAGTCCTCTCAAATTTATATATAAATTTGATCCACACCCTAGATCGGGGTAAACGACAGTTCAATACTGTCCAGGCCTTAAGGCCTCTACCACAGTTCTTCATGGGAAAACAAAGACAACAGCACACAGGCTGTCCAGGTCACACTTGACCTCTACCACTATCCTCAGTGGGATACAGTATGATGTTTGGAGTTTGGAATGAGGATTTAGTATCCTCCAATTCAGCACAGGAGACGGTGTGTGTGTAAAATATATACAAAGTACACACACTACTCAATAGTAAATAGCAATTCACTTAGAGAGAGTATATGAAAGTTTATAAATCTATAGTGATTGGCAGTGTAGCTTTGGACTTGTTGGATTTAGCAGAAATGCTTCTAAGTCCTTCTGTGGTTTTTCTGTTGAAAAACAGAGTATCGTGGTTCAGCTTGATGTCCTTCACAAGTGAGTGTGTTCTTCAGTAGTGCTGGATTGCATGCATGTGAGAGTTCTTTTAAGATCTTGCAAATTCCCTCTTCAAGTTCCGCATGTGTTCTCCAGTTGTTTGTATGTATATTCATGGAAGAATCCTCTCTCAATACCTTTTTGTTTTCCACCCACTTTTACTGCAGCTCGATCTTCCTTTTATTCTACACGCTCCGGCAATGGTAATGATTACCTTTTTCATAGGTATGAGGTACGGTCTCCTGACATTCCAAAAAATAACATTAAATATCATTAATTGCATTAAAAACATAAAATATGACCATTGGAATTAAATAAGAGTTTATAGAAATTCAAATAGATTTCATGACTATCGGTGAGTCATGAGATCAGTGAGTCATTTTGAATATGCATCAGTTTTGGTAGCATCAGCATCGGTGGATCATTAATCATCGGTATCGGTGACTCAAGATCGGTATCTCTTTAGATCTTCGGTAGCCATCGGTGCGACCGGTCATCATCGGTGCGATCGTTCACCATCGGTGCGACCGTTCAGCATCGGTGTAACCGTTCATCATCGGTGCGACCATTCATCATCGGTGCGACCGTTCATCATCAGTGCGACCGTTCATCATCGGTGAGACCATTCATCATCGGTGCGAACGTTCATCATCGGTGCGACCGTTCATCATTGGTGCGACCATTCATCATCGGTGCGACTGTTCATCATCGGTGCGACCGTTCATCATCGGTGCGACCGTTCATCATCGGTGCGACCATTCATCATCGGTGCGACCGTTCATCATCGGTGTGACCGTTCATCATCGGTGCGACTGTACATCATCGGTGCGACCGTTCATCATCGGTGCGACTTAAAATATAACTAACGGTGATTCAAGACATGAAATTCTCACAAAGTGTCTGTTCAGTCCAGAATACATCCAGGTCACTAGTAATACATAATTTAACATAGATAAACATATGTAAACATGAATTAAACAAATATAAACACATTTAGAACAATTTGAACAAAATACAAAATTTTCATAAATACAACAATGATTTGGGATTATTAAAATAACCATATCACATAGAGTTCAACACATGCATGTTAAAATAATTTTATACTATTTTTAAAGGACCATGAATCACTTAAAAAACTCCCAAATTTTGGTGTATCTTGATACAAGAAAGATTAATCAAGTCATTTGAAAGTTGTATGGTACTTTCCAATCATTAAAAGGTTTAGGATCCTATATGTAAGTGAGGATACTACAAGGAAATTTACGTGTCACACTGATACAATAAATCAATATGGGAAACTTTTTCACCTAGTAGAATCTTCTCAGTAGAAGAAAGTTGATTGTGAGTATCCTGGATTAGGAAAAGAGACAAGAAACCTTTGTTTTGCGCTATCTACAGATGTAGTGAATCCTTTTGGTTTAAAAAGAAACACTCACAATAAATGGGTGGTTATGTTGTTAAATTATAACTTTTAATTATGGTTATGTATGAAGTGAAAATACATTATGTTGTCTCTACTTATATTAGAACCAAAATAATTGGGTAATAATGTTGATGTTTATTTGGATCCATTGATTGAAGATTTGGAATTAATTTGGGATTCAGGTGTTACGTTTTATGATGCTTATAGAAATAAAGATTTCACACTGAGAGACATATTGTACAATATGATAAATGACTTTCCTACTTATGAATTTTTTTAGGATATAACATTAAATAAACTCAATGATGTCCTATTTGTGAAAAAAGCACACACTCATTTAGGTTGAAACATTCATCAAAGACTATATTTCTAGGAAATTGAATATTTCTACCACGACAACATAAATATATATATTGGATGGCATCATTCGATGAGAATTTAGAAGAAGGTACAACACTATCTCCACTAATAGGTGATCAACTATTTAATAATTTAAAGGATATGGTCAATGATTTTAGTAAGCCTTCTTTGAAAAACCTTACAAAAATCGATTAGAAAAAGATATCAGTTTTTTTTTAATTTTTGTACTGTAATTATTTGTTTTCCAAAAAATTTCTTGAATTCATACATATGGAAAAAATATATGTGATAGTTTCATTGAAATGTTATTAAATGCACCTAGAAAAAAAAGGATGGAATTAAGGCTAGGTTGGACATGATTGACATAATGATATGGGAAGAGATAGTTCTAATTAAGGGTGAAATATAGAATTTTATTTCTCTATCTACTCTTTCTAGGAAATAGAGATATCAGTTTTTGAACTTCCTAAATGATGTAAAGGTTCTAATGGGGTATTCATCAAATATCAATAATATCATGTTAATGACTGATTTAAATTTAAAGGGTTTGAAATCACATGGTTATCATGTTTTTATGAGACATATAATGATTGTAGCTTTGCATTTCATTTTTCCTAAGAATATATATCATATATTAACCAATATTTGTTTCTTTTTCAAAGTTATATGAGGTAAAGTTATAGACCTAACAAAATTTCCAAATATAGAAAAGTAAATTACTATCATATTATGTGAATTGGAGATGTTATTCCCATCATCAATCTTTAATATGATGGATCAATTAGTTAGAGAGGTCTAACTATGTGGTCCTATACATTATAGATGGATATACCCCATTGAATGGTATATAAATATTTTGAAAGGGTGTGTCAAAAATCAAATTCGGTTAGAAGGTTATATTTTGAAGAGATATATTTCTGAAGAATTCATTGAATTTTTTATCGACTACCTGTCTAATGTAGAAAGCATTGGTCTACCAAAATCTCATCACAATGGAAAACTTGTGGGTGAATGAATTTAAATAATAAATGTTGTCTCAATAACTATCACAAATCAGGAGTAGGTTCACCTTTACATTTTACATAATAGTTTAGTGGTTGTTCCATTTTTTTAAACCCACAATGTAATTGTTAGGAATTTAAATCCATCAAGGGTTGAAAGATGGATATCAAATACAAATAATCAATATTTTATATGATAATTTCAAGATCATATTTTTAAGAGGTCGATTGAAAATCCAAATTCAATTTTAGAACAACTTCGATGACTAGCCATAGGATCAAGTGCATATATATTATCTTATAATGATTTTTTAATTAATGGTTATATGTTCTATACAAAGAAACATGATGACCATAGTACCTTGAAAATCATTATAGTTACACTTGTGGCTGAATAAATGCATGTATCTGGTACCAAGAACATAAATCCAATTTATATGAATATTTCATGATTTGGTATCATCAAACAAATATAGGATTTGGATTATATAACATTACAAGTGCCGATTTTTCAATAAAAGTGGGTTTATAGTAGGATTGTGGTTAAAATCGATGAATTAGAATTTGTGAGAGTGTATTTTAGTAAGTAAGGGTATAAGGATGAACCATTCATAATGGAATCATAGTTAGTACAAGTATTTTATGTCTCAAATCCTATAAACAAAAAGTGGTCAATTTTTCTGTTATTAAACAAACCCAATGAAATCTTAAATGTTAATTCAACTGAGAATGACCCTTTCATTAGGACATCGTAATAATTTTGTGATGGTCCCAATATAGATAGGGTATTGTATGTCAGAGGAGACCACGATGAGGGGATTTGGATACTTGATAAAGGGTTCAAATCCCTTAAACCTTTAAAGAAAGAGAGAGAGAGAGAGAGAGTTCAATAATTAGATTATATTTTTTTGTAATATACATTGTGTTGACACATAATATTATTTTTTTCACTACTACATTTACATAATCTAAATTAAATGTTCAGCCAATTATATAGATAATAGATTCTATACATCGAAATACTCCTAATAATTAGGAACAGTAAGTTTCTCAACTTATTGATGCTCTCAATGTAGAGGAACAATAAGTTTCTCTGCATGTTGATGCTACCAATCTTGAGGAACAACATGTTGGAAATTTTGAAGATGAGAAAATGGTAGAAGATGATCAAACTATTTCCTAGGAAAATTGGAGCATCATAGTGCAGCATTATTAACAAAAATTGTTAAGTCAAGAAGTAGAGGCATAAAATTGAAGGTTGGATAGAATACACATAGCCAACTTGTTAACCCCAACAAGTCAATTTTCATTAGTCGCATTGGGTTTTCCACTCTAATGCACATTTCAATTGATGTAGACACATGTTACAAGGTTGTTCTCATAGTTAAGGCACTAATTTTAGAAGAGGTTAGGGTAAAATTATGATATAATTAAATTATTTTACTAAAAAATAAAATATTGAAACATTGATTTACTCTTCATAATACCTTTTAGAGTTAATTTATATAGGATTACTGATGAATGAAATTTATATTAATGGTCACTGGAATGACTCATATAGGCTTTCAAACAATTCTTATGAAGCATCGTCTTAAGGATGATAAAGGGGAATTAAACTCTCACCCACTATAGATGTTTGTACACATGATAAAACAAGAAACATGTAATGTGTTTATTGGTTTTCATAAGGAGGCATATTTTTAGGTACATTGTTATTAGTAATACATTACTTGAAAATATGTGTATTAATCACTTTGATTAATAATTGTCAATTTATTAAACAACAACTGAGTGATGAAAATAAGCATCATATATCAAAACCAATGTACCCCTACCGTAAAGAAATAATGGGTTATACTTCACTTAAAAAATGACATGTATTTTAAATCTATATTAATACTTTTATGTGGCATGAAACAAAAACATAATTATGTTCATTTATTTATATGAATATTGATGAATTAAAATCCAACTCCACTTTCATCCCACATCATGTGTTATGGAAGGAGACACGTGTAAATAAACACGGAATACTAGTAGATGAAAACACAAAAAAAATCATGGGAAGCATGTGTAAGTATGACATAATAAAAATTTGATCTACTTTAAATCAATATTACATAATAATGAATACTTATTTTCCTATATTTTTTATCTAGTTTCGATAAAAGAATCATCATTGGTTGTGCTCGATGAACAAGCACTTTTGGTGGCCTTGAAGCAACCATAACAATATGGTTTCATAATAGGTGTGGATTTTGGAGTGTCATCCTGAATAGATTTTGAGAAAATAAATGCACAAGGGTATAAAGATAAGAAAATAGAGGAGATGCAAACATGAATAACTACTCTAAAAGAAAAAATTAATTGACAGACTGGGTTTTATAGAATGTTATTGTAATGAATCAAAGAAAAGAAACAACAAAACAATAACCACTACTTGATGACCCCCCCCCCCCCCAGATTTGTGGTGATCTATTCCCCTCAAAGGTTTACCTTACCAAAGGTAATCAGTTTTTTCATAACAATTTATGAGAAATTTGAATTAGGCAAACATTGATACCTTTCATGTACTAATAATATATAGGGTTAAAAAGATTTTGATTTATATCTATAATCACCCACTCATTTTCTTGTTGTGAGGGGTACAATGTATAATATACAAGGAGATATTCTACACAACAACAAAATTCCAAAAGGTCATGTAAGAGTGTGGATTCATGTATCTCATGAGTCGATTTCCAAGCTACTTATTCCCATTGATGATCTGGATGTTCACACAATCAAAAATGCTATTAAAACTTTCATAGCATGGTTGTTTGATCATGTAAAAATACATGTTGATGAGAAGGTATTTCTTTCCAATTAATTTTTTATGAAAAAAATTTAATAATTAGTGAAAAAAGTCTTGAACTAAGGAATGTTATTATAGATGGATAAAAGTAAGGAGAAATGTAAGGTTGAATCAAAACAATCTAAAGGATCAACCAATCGATTAAAAATACCTTCAGAGAGTACCTTTACCCCACCAGTTCAACTTTTTCATTTAATAATATTATATGTTCATGCAGACACAACATTCAAATATGGTGATATGGCCATCATTGATTTTAAAGAAAAAATGCACAGAGAGTCCATTATATACTTTATTGGTCTCGAGAATTTAGATGAAATCCTCAAGCATGGATGGCTAAGAGTCTCGTTTTTAAATGTATTCATGAGGTGTGTTTTCATAATTTGTTTATCGAATAGCTAACCTACTATGTTAATTACAGTTAAATACTATTCATATTTTTTGTAGGAATATATATCAATAATATTTAAAGGGGAAACCTTGTGAAAAAAAATTGAACTCAATAGTCCTCACATCACTTCTACATAAAAAAGATCATTGGAAGAAGAGTAATATTCAGTAATAATGGATAAACTAGCCATAATGATTGAAAAAAAATTATTGATGATAGACACTTCTTAATACCCATGATACAGGGGTAAAACTCTTCAATTTAATCATACCAAATATATTTTCATTTCTTTCATTATATATTCTTTTTTATTTATTTAAGGAGAACTGGTTACTCATTGCAATCAATTAGGATACTCTAAAGATTTATTTTTTGAATTCAATGCATGGATTCATAACAAATAGACCACACATGATGATGTTTATCAATTTTTAATACAACAAATTAAACATTTTACAAATAAAATTCATGTTATACATTTTATATTATTCTTTAATGAACAAAATTTATAATGGGGAAATGTTTAAATAACATCAAAATAATGGTATTTCAACAGTCTAGGAGCACAAGAAATAGCATCCTCAAAGAGGTATTTTCGATGATAATTTCAATTTCAATTAAAATTTTTTATTAATAATTTGTTTATTTATATTTTTCAAGTACAACCAAAACTGTAGAAATTCCACATATTTAAAAGTGGAAATATATTTGTTTAAAAATTAATGAGTAGAATACATGGTGTCAGAATGTTTGCAAACACCATGAATAGGTGAATTTGTACTACTTATTTAGTTAATTTTATCATTATTTTATCTACTTCTTTTTTAGTTAATTTTTTATCATTTTTATCTACTATTTATTTATTTAATTTTCACAGAGATCATAAAGAGGTGACTTCACTGAGAATTGATTCTTCTCAAACCATTTTTTGCTCTATAAAGAGCACACAATGCTTGGAGAATAGTCATTTATTGAAAAATTATTCAACAAGGATGATGAACTTAGGTTCTTTTTGTTCTCTTCATAGAGCTATTTATTCTTTATTTGACCTATTTATGTTTATTAGTGTGTGTTTTCAGTTTGTAAAAAAAACAATGTTCATGTTTTTAGTTTAAAATGAAATTTTAGTTTAAAAGACATGTGACATACTTAAAACTAAGAAAACAAATTCATATTATTTTTATACAATAGGACAATGATCCATAATTAATTTGTGACATATAAGAATCAACCTCACATCAATATGACACATAGTGTAACTAATATGACTCGAAGTGTGTTTTTATTTAAAAATCACATTTTAGTTAAAATATTTGTGACATTCACAAAACTAATAAAATGAATTAAAATTGTTTTGATACTTTGGAATAATGATCCATAATTTATTTTTGATGTGTAAGAATTATCTGCATCTCAATCTGATACACAGTGTGATCGATATGACTCACAATGTTTGGTTTCAGTTTAAAAATGACATCTTAGTTAAAAACACATGTCACTCATTGAAAACTAATAAAAACACTCAAATTGTATTGATAATTTATAAAAATGGTTCATAATTTATTTTTGATGTGTGGAAATCAGTCTCAGATCAATCTGACACACAATGTGACTGGTAGGACTCAAAGTACGTGTTTTTAGTTTAAAAATAACATTATAGTTAAAAACATGTGTTATAAACAAACTCTTATTTTCTTGATACTTTATTACAATAATCCCTACATTATTTTTGACATGTATAAATCAACCACACTTCAATATGACACATAGTGTGACCGATATGACTCAAAGTGTGTGATTTTATTTTAAATTGGAATTTTAGTTCAAAACACAAATAAAATACTCAAAATTGATCAATCACATTCATATTGTTTTAATACTTTAGTAAAACAATTCATAAGTTAGTTGTGACATATAGAAATCAGTCACACCTTAATCTGATACACGGTGTGCCTGGTATGACTCAAAGTGTGTGTTTTCAGTTTAAAATGACATTTTAGATAAAAAGATGCATGACATACTCAAAATATAGAAAACACTTTTATATTGTTTTGATACATTAGCAAAATTATCCTTAATTCATTTTTGATGTGTAGAAATCAGTTGTACCTTAATATGATACATGGTGTGACTAGTGTGACTCGAAATGAGTGTTTTCAATTTAAAATTGACATTTTAGTTAAAAACATGTGGTACTCACTGAAAATAAGAAAACATTATTGTATTGTCTTGATAATTTATAAAAATGATCTTTAAGACTTTTTTGATGTGTAGTAATTAGTCACACATTAATCTGACACATGGTGTGATTGGTATGACTCAAAGTGTGTGGTTTTAGTTTAAAAATGACATTTTAGTTAAAAATATGTGTCACTCATTATAAATATAGAAAACACACTTGTATTGTATTTATATTTAGTAAAATTTTCCTTAGGTTATTTTTGATTTGTAGGAATCAATCACAAATCAATTTTACATACGGTGTGACTGGTATGACTCAAAGTGTGTGTTTTTATTTAAAATTTTCATTTTAGTTCAAAATAAATGTGACATACTCAAAACTAATCAAACACATTCAGATTGTTTTTATGCTTTATTATAATGATTCATAAGACATTTTTGATGTTTATAAATCAACTACACTTCAATCTAATACACAGTGTTCCCGGTATGACTCAAAAAGTGTGGTTTCAGTTTAAAAATAATATTTTAGTTAAAAAGATGTGTGACATACACAAAACTGGGAAAATGAATTCATATTGTTTTGATACTTTAGTAAAATGATCTTTAAGTCATTTTTTATGTGAAGGAATCATCTCTACCTCAATTTTATACACGGTGTGACCGATATGACTCAAAATGATAGCTTTTAGTTTAAAATGATATTTTAGTTAAAAACATGTCACTCACTGAAAATTGAGAAAATGAACTTAGATTGTCTTGATAATTTAATACAACAATCCATAAGTCATTTTTGACATGTAATAATCAGTTTCATGTCGATCTGACACATGGTGTGACCGGTATGACTCAAAGTGTGTGTTTTTTATTTAAAAATGACATTTTTTGTTAAAAACATATGTCACTCACTAAAAACCTAACAAACACACTCTAATTGTCTTGATACTTTAAAAAAACTATTCTTATGTAATTTTTTATGTGTAATATTTAACCACGCATCAATATAACACATGGTGTGACCGATATGACTCAAAGTGTGTGTTTTTATTTAAAATTAACATTTAAGTTCAAAAGACGTGAGGCGTCCTTAAAACTGAGAAAAATCATTTATATTATTTTGATACTTTAGGAAAATGATACATAAGTCATTTTTTACATGTAGGAATAAGTTGAACCTCAATCCAATACACAATGTAAGCGGTATGACTTGAAATGTGTGGTTTCAGTTTAACAATGATATTTTAGTTAAAAATATGTTTGACGTATTAGAAACTAAGCAAGCACACTCATATTATTTTAATACTTTAAGAAAACGATTTATAAGTCATTTTGGACATATAGGAATCATCTATACCTCAATCTGATACACGATGTGACGGTATGACTTGAAATGTGTGTTTTAAGTTAAAAATGTGTGTCACTCATTGAAAAATGAACAAACACGCTTGTATTGTCTTCATACTTTAGTAAAATGATCCATAAATTCATTTTTAATGTGTAGGAATCATCCACACATCAATCTGACACATGTTGTGACCGGTATGACTCAAAGTGCATGTTTTCAGTTTAAAAATATAATTTTAGTTAAAAATGTGTATCACTCATTGAAAATCTAGAAAAAACACATGGTTTGTCTTGATACTTTATGACAATTATCCTTAAGTCATTTGTGACGTGTAGGAATCAACCACATGTAAATCTGAAACACGGTGTGACCGGTATGGTCAAAGTGTTTGATTTTATTTAAAATTGACATTTTAATTCAAAACACACCTCACATATTGAAAACCTATAAAATGTTCTTAGTTTGTCTTGATAATTTTAGGAAAATTTTCCTTAATTCATTTGTGTTGTGCAGGAATCATTCACACATCAATCTGACACACGGTGTGACCAGTATTACTCAAAGTGTGTGTTTTAATTTAAAATTGATATTTTAGTTCAAAACTATGTCACATACTGAAAACCAAAAAAAATGCACTCTAATTGTCTTGATACTTTAAGACAATAATACATAAATCATTAGTTATGTGCAATAATCAACCATGCATTAATCTGACACATGGTGTGTCCGCTCGGAGTGTATTTTTTTAGCCTAAATTTGACATTTTAATTAAAAACACATGTCACGTACTTAAAAACTGAGAAAATGTGCTTATATTATCTTGATACTTTAGGAAAATGGTATATAAATCATTTGTGACATATAGAAATTAACCACACATTAATCTGACACATGGTGTGCCCAATATGGCTCAAAGTATATGTTTTTAGTTTAAAAGTAACACTTTATTAATGCATTGTTTCATATTCATGTTTTATTTATTGATTTATATCATCACTAACATAAGAATTATTTTTATATGCAAGTTCACTCTTTTTCTCTAGATGAGGTGGTTTGTTCATCAACTAGTATCATGATCATGCTCTTTTGATAAGGGTCAGGGTCCAAAGACAATAGAAATATTAATGTTTTTGAATTTTTTGATATTTGTGAAAAATTGTATATACCAATGTAATTGTACAAACCAATGTTTGAAATGTTTGTAATCATTTTATAATGTTTTTTTCTTATATTTGTTATGTAAATTTAATTGAAATTAAATTTTGGATTTATTGTTGTGGTGTGTTGTAATTTCAGTAGCACGTGATTATAGCCTGAATTTTATCAATTCTAGGAGTAATGTTGATAAATGATCACTTTATCATTGCTAAAAACGCACTAATAAAGTCTCCCCTTTATCATCGCTATAAAAAGTGCCGATAAATGACCCTTTTATCAGTGCTATTTTTAGCATTGATAAAAGCCGTTAATTTTCACTATTACACATATGGCCATTAATAACATGAAAAATGGATTTTAACAACACTAAAAAAGCATTATTAATCACAGTTCTAATAAAGGGAGACCTTTATTAGTGCTCGAAATAGTGCTGATAAATGCATAGATGACTGTAATGTGTTGTTAATATAACAGAACACTCAGAAAAAACTTGTAATTTCAAACAATGCCCCAGCAAAAACCTATAATTTCAAACAATTATATATAAATTTAATATTAAACCATGAATACAAAACGTCTTCCCATGGTATATATAAAAAAACTGTTATATACATTTCAAACAATATTTTATATAATTACATTTACAATTATCCAATAAACATTTAAAAACATTAATGTTTCATCATTTGATGCATGTGATACCCTCTCAAAAATGTCCACCCATGGTATCATTTTCTGAATAAATCATCTCAACCCAAGAAAGAGATTCCACATATATAATAAAGCTAATATTATGTTAGTAATACTATAAAGAAATAAATTAAACATTAATATGAAAGAATGCATTAATAAAATGTCAATATTTAATAAAAAAGACACATTTAGAGTTATACTAGTCACACTGTGCGTCGAATTGTGGTGGGGTTGATTCCTACACGTCACAAATGACTCATGGATCATTATCCTAAATATCAAAACAATCTCAATGCATTTGGTTATTTTTTAGTATGCCAGTTGTGTTTTTTTACTAAAATGTCATTTCAAATTGGAAACATGTATTTTGAGTCATACCGGTAGCATCGTGCATCAGTTTATGTGAGACTACTTCATACACATCATAAAGGTCTTATGAATAGATTTACTAAATTATAAATATAATAAGGGTGTGTTTTATTGGTTTTTAGTGAGTTACATGTTTTGAACTAAAATTTCAATTTTAAACTTATAACAGACACTTTTGGTCATATTGGTCACACCATGTGTCGGATTGAGGTTTGGTTGATTTCTACATGTCAAAAATGACTCGTGCATCATTTTCCTAAAGTATCACAACAATACGAATGCATTTTCTTGTTTTTCAGAATGTCACTTGTTATTTTTACTTAAATTAATGTCAATTTTAAATAAAAAGACACACTTGGAGTCATAAAATGCCATTTCAAACTGGAAACACACATTTTGAGTCATACCAGTCGCATTGTGTATCGGTTTGATATTAAACTGCTTCATACACATCATAAAGGACTTATGAATCAATGTCCTAAATTATCAAGACAATTGGAGTGTGTTTAATTGGTTTTAGTGAGTGAAACATTTTGAACTAAAATGTCAATTTTAAAATGATAACAGACACTTTTAGTCATACCGGTCACACCATGTGTCAGATTGAGGTGGGGTTGATTCTTACACATCAAAAATAACTCATGGATCATTTTACTAAAGTATCAAAACAATAAAAATTAGTTTTATTGGTTTTCAGTATGTCACTTGTTCTTTTTACTAAAATTAATGTTAATTTTAAATAAAAAGGCACACTTGGAGTCATACTGGTCACACCATCTGTAGTATTGAGATTTGGTTAACTCCTACACATCAAAAATGAATCATGGATCATTTTACAAAATTTTAAAAACAATTCGAATGTGTTTGTCAGCTTTTGGTATGCCAGTTGTGTTTTTTTACTAAAATGTCATTTCAAACTCGAAACATGAATTTTGAGTCATATTGGTCACATCATGTATCGTTTTGACATGATACTACTTAATACATGTCACAAAGGACTTATTAATTAATTTCTTAAATTATAAATACAATTAGAGCATGTTTTCTTGGTTTTCAGTGAGTGACATGTTTTGAACTAAAATGTTAATTTTAAACTAATAACGAACACTTTTAGTCATACCGGTCACATTGTGCATCACATTGAGGTGTGGTTGATTCCTACACATCAAAAATGACTCATTTATAATTTTCTTAAAGGATCAAAATAATATGAATGTGTTTTCTTGGTTTTTAGTATGTCACTTGTTCTTTTTACTAAAATTAATGTCAATTTTAAATAAAAATACACACTTATACTCATACTGGTCAAATTGTGCATCGTATTGAGGTGTGGTTGACTCCTAAACATCAAAAATGACTCATGGATCAGTTTACTAAATTATCAAAACAATCCGAATGTGTTTGATCAGTTTTCAGTATGCTAATTTTTTTTGTTACTAAAATTTCATTTCAAATTGGAAACACACATTTTGAATCATACTGGTTGCATCATGTGTCATTTTAACATGATACTACTTCATACTTTTCAAAATGAACTTACGAATCATTTTCCTAAATTATCAATACATTCAGAGGGTTTTTTCTTGGTTTTATGTGAGTAATATATTTTGAACTAAAATGTCAATTTTAAACTGATAACGGATACTTTTAGTCATACCTATAACATCATGCATCAGATTGAGGTGTGATGGATTCCTACACATCATAAATGAATCATGGATCATTTTCCTAAAGTATCAAAACAATTCAAATGTGTTTTCTCAGTTTTCACTATATCAGTTGTTCTTTTTACTAAAATTAATGTCAATTTTAAATAAAAAGAAACACTTAGATTATGTAAATTCATTGGAGAATGGGTAATATTATGGGGATAACATAGTATATTAAAAAAAACTTTACCTTATCATTAAATTTTGAGTTGCAGCCTCTAAGTCATATCTCTCATGAGCATAAGCATCTTCAAACAAACCACCCTGACTTGAACAAAGGAATCCACCTGTATAAGAAAACAATTTTTATGTGAGTAATACTAAAAAGAAGTAAATTAAATATAAATATGAAATAATACACTACTTCTATGAAAGTCAAATCTTCATGTTATGTGTGTACATTCTTCCATCAGGTATGTTTCTCATTATTTTCTAAGAAAATCTATATCGCCTTGTGAATATGAGTGTTTTCGACAGTCATAGTAGTACTAGAAAAATATAAATACATAAAGGATTAATAAATTTTTTAAATTAAATGGTATTTATCTTTGAAGATACCTATTCAGGGATGCTAGTTTGTTGATAGAATATGATCTCTCTCATAAATTTAAAAACATAATAACCAAAATCTTTTCCATTTGTTTGTTTTGTACACTGCAAAGCATTGAGGAGAATAAGTATTTTTTTTATATGTGTTTTGATAGTGAAATCTTATTATATATACCATGATACTTGTCTAGTTGTAGTACTTTTCATGTTCCTCATGCTTATCCCCTGGCCGCATTCCATGTTTTTTCCAATATTGATGCACCGCCCAATCATAACAGAATCCTCATTGAAATATAATCTAAATTATTTAACTTGATGTTTAGTTATAAAATATTTTAGGTAGTGTATTAAAAATTGAAAAACTCCATCATGTGTGGTTAGTTTTTTGGATATCCATGCATTGAATCCAGGAAATAAATATTTGTAGTATCCAAATTAACCGCAATGAGCATCCAATATTGATTAAAAACACAAAAATGAATAAGTAATGAAAGAAATGAAAATATATTTGATATGATTAAATTGTATATTTTTACCCCTTTATCGTTGGTATTAAGAAGAGTATGCCATCTGTAAGTTTCCTTTCAAACAATTTTACCAGGCCTGCCACTATTTCATCGTCTTTTTTGGAATATATTTTTGGTTGTTCTGTAGAGGAGATGTGAGGACTAACAAGTCCAAAAAATCATGGGGAAATTCCTTTAATTGTTTTTGATATATATTCCTAGAAAAAGTATGAAATGTATTTAGTCATAATTAACATAGTATATCAACTTTTGGAAAATCAAATCATGAAAACATACCACATGTATACATTTACAACTAAGCCACCTATCCAGTCATAGTCGAGGATTTGACTTACATTCTTAACACCAATGAAGTCTTAAACTTCCTCTCCATACATATTTTCTTCAAAATAAACTATGTGATTATGGACATTTTTTAACTTTGTATCCACATGAACCTTCAATGTTAGTAAATGTGGATATATAACAGATGGGGTAAATGTGATTTTGGTAGATATTTTCGATTGTTTGGTCAATAATTTAGATGGTTTTGAGCTGGTATCTCATTTCACCCCTTCCCTTTGTCTTTTTATGATAAAATTCATCAGTTTAGAAATTTTTTCATTAATTTTTAAAGGTTTAGATTAAAAATAAATTGGAAATAAATACCTCCTTGTTGACATGTTTTTTTACAAGATGTGGTGGCCATGCGATGAACATTCCAATAGCTTTTTCATCCTTATGAATATCTTCTTTATCAATTGGAACAGGTATCTTGGCACTCATCTCATGGGATATGCTAATTGACACTATCACATGACCTATTGGAAGTGTTTTGTTGTGTAGAATTTCATTTTGGATATTGAACACCGTAGCCCTCACTACAAGGCGATTGATGGGTGTTGATAGATATAAATCACAGTTATTATCACCCTATATGTTATAAGTACAGTAAAGGTATCAGTGTCTATCTAATTCAAATTTCATAGAAACAATTATTATAACATTGATTACCTCAACTAAGATTGTTTTTTGAGGGGAATGGCTCACATTAATGCTGGTGGGGTGGGGTGGGATCTTCACGTAATGGTTGTTCTTGAGTTGTTTCTTATCTTTACTTCCCCCCATAAAAGTTTCTAGGAACTCTCTCTTCCATTGAAATTTTTATTCAAGAATAACTATTCTTTCTCTCATCCATTTCATTTCTTCACTTTGATCCTCTTGTTTTTTTCTCAAAATATGTTTGGTTTGTCACCCCAAAACTCGCACCTCTAACACGGCCATACTGTTTTGGATGCTTCAAGGCCACCGATAGTAGGTGCCCATCCTGTACAAGTGTTTTTGATTACTATGACTATGTCAGATATAAAATATAGGAAAATAAATAATTATTGTTACATAATAGATATTTAAAGTAAAACAAATTTTTATTATACCATACTTACACATGCTTCCCACACTTTTTGTGTGTTATCATTTATTAGTATCCTGTCATTATTTACACATTCCTCCTTCCATAAAACATGGCGTGGGATGAAAGTAGCTTTGGATTTGGATTCATCAATATTCATATAAATAAATAAACATAATTATGTTGTTATTTTATTCCACATAAAAGTATTACGATTGATTTAAAATACATACCAATTTTTTTCAAGTGAAGTGTACCTCATCCTTTCTTTATGGTAGGGGTGTGTTGTTTTTTTATCCATTCCTTATTTCCATCACTCAGTTGTTGTTTCATAAATAAAAAATTTTTAATCAAAGTAATGAATCCACATATCGTCAAACAACATATTACTATACATAGTATACCTAAAAAGACACATCAGCACGACATATAGAAAATGCATCCCATGTTTCTTGGGTTATTAGGTGTGCATAGATAAGAAGTGGGTGTGGGTTTATTTTCCATTAAACATCTTTAAGATAATTTCTCCTTATAATTGTGTGAAAGCCTCTGTGAATCCTTCCAATAAGCTTTAATGCATATTTCTTGTGGTAAACATCTACTATAAATGCACTCTGTAAGGGATGATGAAGAGTAAATCAATGTTTCATTATTTTATTTTTATTAAAATAAATAAATGATATCATAATGTTACCATAATATCTTCTTACATCAATTTCTTAGTCCTGACCACAACATGGTGCCACAAATCTACATTAATCAGCATGCATTTCTAAGTGATGATTCCAATGTATCTACTAAACATGGACTTGTTGGGGTTAACATGCTGGCCCCACACATTCTATCCGGCCTCGTATTTGATTCCTTTTATTTCTACCTTAATGATTTTTTCTAACACTTTCAAACTATGGAACTCTAATTTTTTATGTATCCTTGGTCCTCCATGCCGACCATTTCCTTGGATTAAATATCTTCAATATGTTCCTATGGAGAGATAGCATAAGCATGTGTAGATAGTTATTGTACCTTTTCACTATGAGCATTAATAGGTTGAGAAACCTATTGTTCCTTAGGATTGTGAGAACCAGCATGTGCATAAGTTCATTGTTCCTCTTCACTATGAGTAGCATCAGGTTTAGAGACCTTTTTTTCCTCAGGATTAGGAGCACCAGTGTAATGTCCCTAATTTTTCGTGTATTATTTTTAAATATTATATGGGATTAATTTGAGACTAAGTGCTGATATGGTGTACGATTCTAAGGCCTGGTGTTCCCAAGATAAATGTTTAAATATATTAAATAGTGCATGTGAGCATCTTTCCTAGAAAAGTAGAATAACTTCTAAAAGGGTTCCCATATCAGAAATCTAAGGGCACCATTGCGTTCGGAGCAGCGAGTTTATCCTAGGCGTGACCTAACATTGGCCAGTATAGGTTAGCTTTGGAAAGTAGTTTTTGGCATTTTAATAAATAAAATAAATGTAGAATTTATTTTATTTTAATTTTTCATCGACATAGTGACACAACATCATTTCTTTTTAGATAAACCTAGAGGTAGGGGTCTAGGTTTGAACTCATAAACCTGGAATTCCCTAAAGGCTCTGGAGAGAGGAACATAGAGGATTCTCTTGGTAACGAATGATAATGGGAAGTTGGATCGAAGATCGATGAGGGTCATTATTGGGAGATCTTTCCAACAGTGATGATATGAAAACCAATATTCTTTAGTGAGCGATCCAATTCTTAGGTAGGGTGTGTTATTTGTATTTATTTTCCCCATTTCTGAATTCAACACCGAATGCGGACCAGCCAACGAATATGTTGATCCATTGTTCAATTTTTCTTATGGGATGGGCTTAAATTGCAGGATTTATGGGGTTTATTATTGTTTTATTTTTTGATCATTCTTACAAGAACATATTGAGACCGAAATGAACAACAGTTGAGGTACGTTCATCAGGTTTTTTCCTTGTGTGTATTTCTTATCCCCATATGTTCTATGCATTATTCATTCTTCATAGATTGTGAATGATTGATCATTGTGCCTCCATTTCTTGGTTAAATTATCTAAAATTAAAGATCTGGCATCGGGACAACCTAGAAGAGGTGTGACGGTGATGGAGAAGGATAGATCTAAGCGATTCGGGAGATATTGTTCTTCGAGTGATTTTCATATGGGTGATCAGAATCATATTTTGGAGCCAATCGAAGGCCCAAAACTCACTGATTCGGTTCTATGATTAAGAGATGACATTTTATATCTATTTTCAAGGTGGTTGGACCACAGGATCGAGCACCGAAGGATCATCTGAGGCGTGTGAAGGAAGAATAGTGATTATGGAAAATTTTGAAGAACACAGCGTGTAGTCCAGACAACACGGCGTGTAGCCCCCACCGAGAGTCAACTAGGGTTTTTGGAGGCATTCAGGTGTCACATAGTGTGTGAAAGCTATCACACGATGTGTGGGATCTTCCTCAAGACTCAGCGTGTATCTCAGAAAATACATGAATACAGGGCAGAGTACATGGTGTGTACTCCCCCACATAGCTTGGTTGAACCAGTTACACGGATTACCCCATATACTGGTACATGGATAGGAATACATGGGTTGAATTCATGTACTGTCACATTTCTAGTATACATGAAGTGGACCCCAGATAGTATGACATGGTGTGTGAACCCTTCTACACTCCATGTATACCTTTTTCTACATGACATGTTTTCTGACATAGGCTGTTGTACACGAGCAGTACTTGGGGTCAAGGGACATGGTGTGTGACCCCTTTATACATCATGTACTCTTTTCTAAATGGATTGATCTCATTTTACACCATATATTTTTCAAGTTTCATTAGGTTCGGTTCCCTTGCTTGTTCCCTTGAAGTTCAGTTGGTATCATTTCATATTCATAGGAGTATGATCCCTTCAGCAGGACTTTCTGGATAGAGTTTGGAATCCCCTCCAAGAGGCTCAGAGCAGGATCCTATATCCATTCGTGTTCCCTAAGTAGATTCTTGGTATCATCATGACCAATCCTATCATACTTAGATCATCTACTTAGCAGGTGAATTCGGATGAGTTGTGGTATCACCCCATGGTCCTGGTAGTGATCCTCATCTATTTATCTTGATCTTTCCCACTCATGGAGTGAGTTCTCCTAGAATGAGTGTGTCATATTATATCTTCATATCTATTAATGTTTCTCTCTCTCTCATGATGGCTCCCAATGAATAGTACTTTTCAAGTGGAGGTCATCAGTGCTATCAGACTCAGAAGTGTGTTCTCTCGGAAGAGTGCTTCGTGGAATCTTCAAACCAAATCCCTAGTATGGGTATGGGGTTATTGTGACTTACCTATAGACTATGGGTCTGGGTTCGAGTATATCTATATATGTTCTTATTATATCTACTATAAACATATATTTTGTATAGAGATTACTATACCTTTACTTTGTGTATTGCTTTGCGGTCTTCGGGGTGTCATACTGAGTATTATTATACTCACCCCTATATGGGCTTTGCCCGCACGTGTCGTGTCTTATTCAAACGAGCAACCTTTTGATGGATTCTAGGGTGGACTAGGATCAGATAGAGCTTTGTGAGTTCACACAAGCTGAGGTGTTTCTATGGTTTTGAGTAGCAGTCCGAGTACCTATTTTTTTATAGGTTGGACTTTTTAGTTTATGGACTCTTTCTTTTGGTGGGATTATATTCTATCCCAATTTACTTTACTACAATTTACTTTCCTATCATACTCTATTGGTTGGGATTAGTGGTATGCATTCATTTTGTTCCTTAGTGGTTTTTACATTTCAAAATTTGTGGCTTGGAGATGTGTGTGTGTGTACAGGTACTTAGGAAATGCCTCCCATGTTAGTGATATCCTCACTCAGTGTTAGTCGCCAGCCCCTAGCCTATTGGAGGTGGGATTGGGGAGTTGCAACATGATCCCCACTGGTATGGGTCATGACAGAGTCATATCAGAGGTATTCGATTCTACTTTGGGACCGAGAGTTTGTGAGATCGGTTTGGGGAAATAGTGTTAAGTATTTCGAGTTTGGCTTTCAGGCTAGGGATTCTAGTGTTGGTGTGGTGGTCGGCGTATTCATACACCAAGACTCTGATAACCTGCTTTTTGACTCAGTACATGGGAACACTGGTTTCAAGGAAAATAAGGGTACATGCATCATATAGTAATGGGTTGTGGTTTCCATGTACTTCTTGAGTCAGCTATCAAGATATACTCATTGACTGTTGTACATCTTGTTTCCTTATAGGATGACTCTATGATGCATACCAGCTAGGATTTAGCAAATAGACCATGAGGATGACCCCCTCAGTTAAAAGGATTCATTATAGGGATAGGTTTCCCATATGTTACCTCCAGGTGGTTCATCAGCTATACCACCACTAGTGGTGTAGCATGTGGTACCTACAGTACAAGAAGATGAGGAGCACAAGCTGAGCGCACTCCATGAGTTTCAGAGACAGAGACCCCTCAGGTTCTAAGGTGAGCCCAACCCTCATGCGAATGAGGACTATCTTGAGGTGATGACCAAAGTTTTCCATTTAGTAAGGACACCAACAAACTATATGGTGATCCTAGAAGTGATCCTTCTTCAGGGTTTGACAAGGCGATGGTAGAGTTTGACCACATAGACTCACGACAAGGCGACTCTTTCATGGAAGGAGTTCAAGCATCTCTTTAGATAGAAGTTCTCTCTGGTTATGCTAGGAGTAGTGTGTATACAGAATCTTATTCAGCTCCATCAGGGTAGTTTGACAGTGTTTGACTATTCATTGAGGTTCACCAACCTCTCCGGGTACTCGATGGATATGGTCAGAGATCATTACTTTCATGCTTGGACCTTTGAGAAAGGTCTACACCAGGACATAAGATCCAACGTTATACCTCTATGCATTCTGACTTATGCTGGAGTGATAGAGAGAACTTTGGTGGTCGAGAGATTCTTGGCTGAGTAGAAGCATCCAGTGACCATCAGTAGTAGGTAGATAGGTGTAGAGACCTCTACAGTGAGGAGCTAACATCAAACACAGGGATCTGAACATGGTAAGAGTTACAGATGGTCCCAGGATAGAAGATTTGTGGTTCAGAGCTCTCAAGATGGATCTAGTTAGCCTAGGGAGAGTCGATGCTACACATGTGATGGCATGGGACATATCACTAGAGATTTTCCAACCCATCGAGTTGTTAACAGGGTCATAGTGGATGGACCACAAAAGAAGAGGCAATGTCAGGAGTAGGTAAATCTGCCAGGTGGAAAATGTGGCAGAGGATTAGGGAGATATGTAGAAGGTGATAGGAGTTTTAAAATATTACCACCACCACCACCACCCCCATAAGGTACACGCTAGGCTCAGGGAGTCAGGGGATAGGGGCGGGGACAGTTGTATGCAGTCAGGGAGTACGACCTAGAGACTCCAAGGATGATTCTAGGTATGATTTGTGTCTTTTCTACCTTAGTTTCCATATTGATAGACATATGTTTTAGTCATTCCTTCCTCACCACACACCTTGTATGAGACCTTAATATTCTGGTAGAACTGTTGACTAAACCCTTATACTTAGAGACACCTATAGGAGGAGACTTGATCACACACATTTTCTGATAGTGTGACTTGACCCTTTGAGTTGAGAGTTTCAATTGGAACCTCTTGGTGGAAATGTTGAGGCCTTACGATGTCATTCTTGGTATGGATTGGTTATCTTCAGTCCATACCCAGATTAACTATTTTAGGAAAAAGGTACGGTGTGTCCACAATGATGGGATGAGGTTTTCCTTTGTTGGTGAAAGGGAAACCCAGGCAGCACAAGATGGTCTCATGCATTGGAGGGTGCATCTGATCACTCATGATTTGGATAGCCTTACCCTCAGAGTAGCATACGTTATGAGCTTTCAGTTCCTAGAAGTAGTGGAAGAGTATGAGGATGTCTTTCCAGAAGATGTTCTAAGATTACCTCCTCATCGATAGATTGACTTTTACATCGATTTACACCCTGGGATGGAACTGATATCAACACCAACATATTGAATGGATCTCTTAGATCTTAGTTATATGAGGGTGTAGCTAGAGTACTTATAGAGGAAGGTATTCGTGAGACCCAGTTTTTCACTCTAGGAAGACCCAGTTTTGTTTTCCAAGAAGGCATATGGGATCTTGAGGTTGTGTGTGGATTACCAGTTCTTGAACCAGGTGACCATGAAGAATAAGTATCTACTATTAATGATAGATGACATGTTCTATCATTTAATAGGGGCATGATGGTTCTCAAAGGTTGACCTTCGATCAGGCTATCACCAACTACGAGTACGGGATAAGAATATGTCGAAGATAACTTTCAGATGTCGTTATGGTCATTATGAGTACTTGGTGATTCCCTTTGGTGTGAAGAAATCCCCATTAGTGTTCATGGGACTCATGAACTGAATCTTTCATCCTTACTTAGACTGGTTCATGGTAGTCTTCATCAATGATGTCCTTGTGTACTTGGCATCCGGGGAGGAGCATGCGAGACACTTGCGGATGGTTCTAGAAGTACTCCAAGAGCACTGGATTTATGGGAATCTCTCGAAGTGGTAGTTTTGGATTCATGTGGTCCACTTTTTGGGACTTATTATCTTAGTATATGGAGTGGTAGTATACTTGAACAAGGTCGAGGCAGTGTTAACATGGGATCCACCTAGGAGTATGATGGAAGTGAGGAGATTCCTTGGGATGGAAGGCTATTACCAGAGATCCATCCCTGATTTCTCCAAAATATCAACACCTATGACATTTTTGAATTGAAAGGGGTAGCCTTTTTTATGGATGGAGAAGTGCCATCAGGCTTTTCAGCATTTGAGATAGAGTTTGACAAGTGCCCCGATCTTTAGATTATCGGAGGAGGGTGTTGAGTACATAGTATTCTGCGATACGTTAGGGACCAAACTTGGTTGTGTCCTGATGTAAAGGAAATTGGTGGTTGCCTATAGTTCACACCAATTGAGACCACATGAGTAGAACTACATGACCCATGATCTTGAGTTTACAGCATTAGTCTTCGTATTGAAGATTCGGTGACACTACCTGATGGGTGAGCAGTTTATCATCTACTATGATCACAAGAGTCTCAAGTATATCTTCTATCAGAATAATATGAACTTGAGACAAAGGTGGTGTATAGAGTTCCACTAGGAATATAACTTTTAGATTGTCTATAATCCTGGGAAGGGGAACATGATGTCTGATGCTCTCAATAAGAGATTTATTTCACAGTTACTAAATGAGGCATTGAAGTAATTAGCCTCGTTACAGTTATCCTTCATGGATGGAAATGGAGAAACTTACCTTTAGTCAATGGTTTTCACCCCTACAATCTTACAGTTAGTCAGAGAGGCACATATTAGGGATACCAACTATGATACCCTGCGTGCTCAAATATCCACAGGCCATACACCTGATGATTATTCACAAGGTAGGGAGCACATCGTTCTTTTTAGAGGACGCACGGTAGTACTAGTGGAATTGCATGAGGAGGTTCTAAAGGAGTTTCATACATCCCCTTTAGTGGTACACCCTAGTGTGGTGAAGATGTACCAGGACCTCCGACATCAACTTTGGTGTACAAGGATGAAGAAGGAAATGGAAAAGTTCATTTCTCAATGTCTTATGTGCCAGCTGATGAAGGATAAGCACCAGGTTCCAACGGGTTTGGTGCAACACCTTGAGGTGCCAGAATGGAAGTGGTATGGGATATTTATGGAATTAATGATAGGTTTACCACATACATCCATGGGGTAGGATTCCATCTGGGTGATTGTTGACTAACTCACCAAGTCGGGCCACTTCCTATCTATCTGAGAGTAGAGTTCAGTGGAGAGCTTGGGACGCCTCTATGTGCAGGAGATAGTTTGAATCCATGGAGTCCCATCGATGATATTTTCTAATCATGATGCTTGTTTTGCATCCCAGTTGTGGAAAGGATTACAGGAGGTGTTTGGGACTCAGTTATGCTTGATCATGAAATTTCATCACCAAATGGATGGTTAGATGGAGAGGACCATTCAGGTTCTAGAGGACATGTTGTAGGCTTGCATCTTGTACTTCAGTCATAGTTGGTAGGACTATCTACCACTGGTGGAGTTTAGATACATCAACACCTACCACTCCACCATTGGTATGAAACTATTCGAGGCTCTATACGGGTGACCCTGCAGGTCACCACTTTGCTGGACAGACCCAGGAGAGTCAGCACTCATGGGTCCAAAGATGGTGTGAGATACAACTAAAAAGGTGCAGATCATTCAAGAGCAGATGAATACTGTATAAAACTAGCAGAATTTATATAATGATAGGAGACTGAGGCCTTTGGAGTTCGAGGAAGGATACCATGTGTTCCTCAGGGTCTCACCTCAACATGGGTTATGGATATTTGGCTGGGGTGGAAAGTTATCTCTGAGGTTCATCGACCCTTTCTAGATACTACTTAGATTTTATGAGGTAGTGTACCACTTGGATCTACCCCTGTAGTTGGACCGAGTACACAATGTCTTCCACGTGTCGTAATTAAGGAGGTACGTGCATGACACATCGTGCATCATCAATTGGGGTGAGATAGAAATTGATGATGGAGTGACCTTTACTGAGTACCCATTGGAGATTGAGGATCGATAGGAAAGGATCCTTTATGGGAGATCAATTCCCTTGGTGCATATTCAGTGGAAGTACAAGAATCTCTAGAAGAGCACATGGGAGTGGGAGGCTCAAATTCATGTGCAGCACCCACATCTTTTTAAGTAGCCTTGTTTTTTATTTTTTGAGATTTAAATCCCTAAGGTTGGGAGAATGTAATGTCCCAGGTTTTCTGTGTATTATTTTTAAATGTTATATGTGATTAATTAGAGACCAGGTGCTAAGATGGAATGCGATTCTGAGGCCTAGTGTGCTCAGAATAAATTTTTAAATATATTAAATAGTGTGCATGAGAGGATTTCTTGAAAAATAGGAATAACTTCTAAATAGGTGACCAGATCAAAAATCTGAGGGAACCATTGAGTTTAGAGCAGTGAGTTTACCCTAGGCACGACATAACATTGGCTGATGCGGGTCAACTGCAGAAAATGGTTTTTGGCATTTTAATAAATAAAATAAATGGAGAATTTATTTTATTTTAATTTTTCATCAACACAGCGACACAACATCATTTATTTTTAGATAAACCTAGAGGAAGGGGTCTGGGGTTGTACCCATAACCCTAGAATTCTCTAGAGGCTCTAGAGCGAGGAACTTAGAGGATTCTCTCATCAACAAATGATAACAGGAAGTTGGATTAAAGATCGATGGGGGCCATTCTTGGGAGATCTTTCCAATAGAGACAATTCAGTAACCAATATTCTTCGACGAGTGATCCAATTCCTAGGTAGGGTGTGTTATTTAGATTTCTTTTCCCCGTTTTTGAATTCAACACCAAATGTGGACCAACTAATGAATAGGTTGATCCTCGATTCGATCGTTCTTGCGGGGTGGGATTAAACTGTGTGATTTATGGGGTTGATTATTGTTTTATTTTTTGATCATTCTAAAGTGAATAGATTAATACTGAAATGAACAATGGTCAAGGTATGTTTTTCGGGTTTGTTTCCTTGTGCGTATTTCTTCTACCCCATATGTTATACACATTCTTCATTATTCATGGATTATGAATGATTGAGTGTTGCACCTCTATTTCTCATTGTAATGATCTAAAATTGAAGATCCAACATTAGGACGACCTAGCGGAGGTGTGACGATGATGAAGAAGGATGGATCGAAGCGATTCAGGAGATATCGTTCTTCGAACAATTTTCATGTGGGTGATCAGAATCAGATTTTGAAGCCAATCGAAGGCCTGAAACTCACCGATTCGGTGCTATGATGATGGGAAAACCTTAGATCTCAAGTTTCACGATGATTGGACCAGCGGATCGATCATCATAGGATCAGACGAGGTGCATGGAGGTAGAATAATGATTCAGGAAAATTCTGAAGAACACGGCGTGTAGTCTGAACTATACGGTGTGTAGACCCCATTGAGTGGAAGGTAGGGTTTTGGGAGGTAGTCAAGTGTCACACAGCATGTGAACCCTATCAAACGACATGTGGGACCTTCCCTTAGATTCTACATGTATCTTAGAAAATACATGAACATAGGGTGGAGTACACAGTGTGTACTCCCCCACATGACTTGGTCGAACTAGTTACACGGATTAACCCATGTACTAGTACATGGATAGGCATACATGGATTGAAGTCATGTACTATAACATGGAAAATTTATAATAATTATACCTCAAATAGTAGGACACGGTGTGTGAACCCTTCTACATACCGTGTATACCTTTTTCTACACGACATGTTCTTTTGACACGGGTCGTTGTACACGGGTAGTACCCGGGGTCAAGGGACATGGAGTGTAACCCTTCTACACTCCATGTACTATTTTATACATGGATTGATCTCCTTGTACACCGTATCTTAGTAAAGTTTCATTAGGGTTGGTTCCCTTTCTCATTCTCCTAAAGGTCAGTTGGTATCATTTCCTATTCACAAGAGTATGATCCCTTCAGCATGATTTTTTGGATAGAGTCTAGAATCCCCTCTGAGAGGCATGGAGTAGGATCCTCTATCCATTCATGTGCCCTAAGTAGAGTCTTTTTATCGGAATGACCAATCCTACTAGACTTTTATCATCTACTTAGCAGTTGAATCCATATGAGTCATGGTATCACCCCATGGCCCTGGCAGTGATCCTCATTCATGTATCATGATCTTCCCCGCTCGTGGAGTGAGTTATCCCAGAACGAGTGTATCATATTCTCTATTCAGATCTATCAATTTTTTCCTCTCTCTCATGACAGTTCCTAGTGAACAGTACTCCTCAGGCAGATGTCATCAGTTCTATCAAACTCAGGAGTGGGTTCTCCCAGATGATTACTTTGTGGAATCTTTAGACTGAATCCCTATCATGGGTATGGGGTTTTTGTGACTTACCTCTAGACTAAGGGTCTGGGTTTGAGTATATCTGGATATGTTATTGTTATATGTACTATATACATATACTGTGTAGAGCTTATTGTACCTTTACTTTGTGTATTTCTTTGTGGTTTTTAGGTTTTTCTACTGGATATTATTATACTCACCCCTGTATAGGATTTTCCAGCATGTGTTGTGTCTTGTGTAGATGAGCAACCTTTTGATAGATTCCATGGTAGACTAGGAATGGATAGAGCTTTGTGAGTTCAGAAAGGCCGAGGTGTTCCTATGGTTTTGAGAAATAGTCTCAATACCTATTTTTTTATAGGTTAGACTTTATATTTTGCATACTCTTTCTTTTGGTGGGATTTTATTCTGGCCCAATTTACTTTACTACACTTTACTTTCCTATTGTACTCTGTTGGTTGGGTTTAGTGGTATGCATGCATTTTTTTCCTTAGTGTCTTTTACATTTCAGCATCTATGGATTGGAGATGTGTGCATGTGTATAGGTACTTAGGCAATGCCTCCCATGTTAGTGATATGCCTACTTGGTGCTAGTCACCAGCCCCTGACCTATTGGAGGTGGGCTTGGGGAGTCGCAACACGTGCCCCACTAGGATGGGTCATGTTAACCAACATGTGCAGTAGTCATTATCTATAGAAGTGGTTTAACATTTAATTTAGAGTACATAAATTCATCAATGAATGGATAATAACATGAGGTAATATGATGTATATTATAAAAAATATATAAACTAATTATTGAACTCTCTTTTTTTTTAAGGCTAAAGGGATTTCAACCCTATATCAACTATCTAAATCCTTTTATTGTGGTCTCCTCTGATATACAAAATGTTGTCTACATTGGTACTACTGTGAAATGATTGCAACATCCCAATGAAAGGGTCATCCTCATTTGAACTTTCATTTGACCCTTCAGTGGTTTTGGTCAATAACAGAACGATTGACCACTTTTGGTTTGTGGGATATGGAATATAAAATACTTGTGCTTCCTGTGATTCCATTATAAATGGTTCATCTTTGTACCCTTTCTTACTGAAATCAACTTTCATGAATCTCAATTCATCTATTTTAACATAAATCCTATTATCAACCCACTTTCATTGAAAATCGACACTTGGAATGTTGTATAATCCAACTCCTATATTTGTTTGATGATTCCAAATTATGACATATTCATGTAAATTAGATTTGTGTCCTTAGTACCAAAAACATGCATTACTTCATCCACAATTGTAACTTCACTATTTTGCATGGTACTGTCTTTATAATTTTCATTTGTATAGAACATATAACCATTGTAAGATAATGCATACACACTTGGTCCTCTGGCTATCCATCAAAGTTTTTCTGAAATTGAATCTGTATTTTCATCTGACTCTTTAAAAATATAGTCCTAAAACCATCCTATAAACTATTTATTATGTGTATTTGATATCCATCTTTCATCTCTTGATGGATTCAAATACCTAAAAATTTCTTTTTGGGTTTCAACATATGGGTAAACCTCCAAACTATTATGAAAAATGTAAAGGTGGGCCTATTTTCAATCTGTAATATTGATTGTGACAACATCTCTTCCAGAAATTCCTTCACCCACAATCCGCCCAATGTGACAAGATTTTGGTAGACCAATGCTTTCAATACCAGATAGGTATTCAGTACATAATTCAATGGATTCCTCAACAATATATCACTCCATAATACAACCCTTTGGATGACTTCAATTTTTGACATACCCTTTCAAAATCTCCATATATCGCTCAATGGGGTACATCCATCTATAGTGTACAAGAGCACATAGTCGAATCTATCTCACCAATTGAACCATAAAATGAACCATCATATCAAATAATTTTGGCAAGAAGAACATTTCCAATTCATATAATATAACAAAAAATTCTCTTTCCATAGTTGGTGATTTCTATAGGTTTATAACTTTGTTGTATATAGTCTTGAATAATAAATAGATCTTGGTTAATGTCTGATGGAAATTCTTGGTAAAAATGAAATGTAAATCTATAGAAATTAGATATTGCATCAAAACATGGTATTAATGTGATTTTATACCCTTTAACTTTAAATCGGTCATTGATGTGATGTTATTGATATTCGATGAATGCCCCTCTAGAACCTTTACGTTATTCAAGAAGTTGAAAAACTGATATCTCTCCTATCTGGAAAGAGTACAAGCAGCTAGAGGAAGAAAAGTTCATTTTTGACCCTTCAATGGCACCAACTCTTCTCATATTCCCATGTCAACCATGTCTAACCTAGACTTAATTTCATCCTTTATTTTTTCAGGTGCATTTAGAAACATGTAGATGACACTATTACATATATTTTTTTCAACATGCATAACATTAAGAAAATTTCTGATGTACAGAAAATTTCAGTATGGTAATTCAAAGAAAACTTATCTCTTTTTCCAACTGGTTTTCGTAAGGTTTTTCAAAAATGGTTTACCAAAAGGAGTGTCTGTATCTTTTACTTTCTCAAATATTTTATCACCTGTTAGTGGAGACGGTGTTGTACATTCTTCTGAATTTCTATCAAATGATTTCGTCCAAGATCGGTACTTATTCCATTGGGGTAGAAATCTATGATGTCCTAGAAACATGGTTTTCAATGAATATTTTAGTCTAATTTACTGTGTACCTTGTTTGCAAATAGGACACCGTTGATTTTCTTTAATTATATATCCTGAAAATTTTCCATAAGTAAGAAAGTCATTTATCATCCTGTATAACATGGATCTTAATATGAAATCTCCATTTCTGTAAGAATCATACAATGTAACACCTGAATCCCATAATAATTTCAAATCTTCGATCAATTGATCCAAATAAACATCAATATCATTACCTAGTTGTTTTGGTCCTGATATAAGCATAAATAACATGATGTATTTTCATTTCATGCATAACCATGGTGGAAAGTTATAATTTACCAACATAATTGGCCATGTACTATGAGTACTTCTTTGAAAACCAAAAGGATTCACTCCATCCATAGATAATGTGAGACAAAGGTTCCTCAGCTTGTTTCCAAATTTAGGATACTCATGATCAATTCTATTCCACTGAGGAGAGTCTGTTGGGTGACATAGTTTCCCATCTTTATTTCTTGTATCTGCATGCCATGTCAATTTCCATGTAGTCTCCTCACTTCTATATAGGTTCTTAAACCTTGTAATGATTAGAAAGTACCATACAACTTTCATAGGACCAGATTTATCTTTCTTGTATTGAGAAGCGTCGCACTTTGAGAATTCTGTAAGTGATTTTTTGTGCTTACAAAATAGTATACAATCATTCGAGAAGGAATGTATTCTTTCAGAGATCATACCCATCGAGTGTATTATTCATTTGATGTCATATGTTCATCTCGGGAGCTCATTATCTTTTAGGATCATGTCATTAATGAGAGAAAGTAGTTTTGTAAAACTGGTTTCACTCCATCTGTTTCATGATTTCAAATTATACAACTTTAGTATGACTAAAAATACTATATATTTAATGAAACCATTATAAAATGGTGTCTTTTCACAACTCTTTAACTTCTAAAATAATTTTGGGCAATCATGAAGTTAATCTTCAATTGTCCTTGTTATTTCCTCAATACGATCTTCATTGTCATTTACATCTATAATCGTATCCTCAATACGATCTTCTTCATTGTCCATACTTGTAATCATACCAGATGATCTATAAAACATAGTGTTATCCCAACCACTAGATACATTCACTTTTTCCACATGTTTATTCCAACATTTATAACTTCGATATATTCCATGATAGATGAAGTGTTCTTCCAACTCCTATGGACTAATTAGTCTTGAATATAAACAGTGTAAACACAGACAAAGGATTTGATAAGGGTTATATGCATGATATTTTGCAAACTTGATGATCCCTTTCACTCCATCTTCATGCTCTTTTGTTAGATTATTTTCATTCATCCATTATTTATTCATATCCATCCAATCTGATTCAGTAATATTAATATTTAACAAAATAAATATACAAAATATATTCAACTAGGGTCATCATCCAACTATATATCCCTCTCATAAGATCCAAAGGAAGCAAAAAAATCCAAAACAAACCTGAACTTATAAAAATAAAACAAAATTTTCTAATATTTTTAACACTTTCAAATCACCCAAACTCTTGGTTTTAAATCAAATTAACACATGAATAATTTTTAAAACATCAATTTAGTGATTACCACTAATTTTAAAAACAAAATCATTATTTTAAAAAATCCATTTAGGCATTTTCTCAAACACTTTTTATCAAATATCATTTCATAACAAGGGAAAAACCCACTTAGAAACACCAGTTATCCCTCATGGGCACTCATATAGGCATAAGTATAATAAGTAAACACTTTCAAAACTACAATAATTTAAATAAAATATGAAGCAAAAAGAAAAAGAAAGGGAACATGGTATATAAGAAAGCAAGTAAAAATAAGACAATGCAGTAAGGACTAAGAAGGAAACATCAAATCTAACCAAAGTATATCCATAAATGACACATAATCCCTTTATAAAGAGGATGGTATATGTAATGGATTAAGAGTAATTTAAAAAGTTAATGGAAAAGTTCAAGCAATAGTACATCAAAATATTTGTTCTCAAAATACAGGGAGATTAATACAAGAACAATTAATCACCTTTGCAAAGAAACCTCAAATATTCATAAAAATATTAAAATAATTAAAATTTCATTAAAAACAACTAATATTCAATAATTCTCCACAAAAAATCATTTTTACATTAAAAAACCATTAAAATCTCAAAATAGATGTGGCGAACAAGTATCAAATTAAGGCCACACCACCCAAGTATCATTATTTGAACAAAATATTTAGAACATTTAATTTTTTATTATAAAGATCATTAAAAATTCCTTTTCAATTCATAAACAAAAACTTTTAAACCAATCTCATTAAAAAATAAATTTGTTTCAAAAAAACCACAGATAAATAAAGTTCTTGGAAACTGCTTGGAGAGAAATTAATAGAAATACTTTAAAACTTAAAAATAGTATTTTTTTATGGTAAACAATAACCTTACCTTGAGTAACATAGAATAATTGAATCTTTTTTGTGGATCACATTTAAAACATAACCCTAGAAACTCTTTCCCATTATTGAAATCCTTTGGATGGGTATATAGGTTATGGGAGAAGGAATATGGGTATAATTTAGATAAAAAAACAAATGTTAGATACATGGAAAATGGTGGAGGAATTTCTCCTTTATATCCAACCTTAATATAATTTTTATAATTAAATATTAAGTATATAATTTCTAAATGAAAATTTGATTGTAAAATAGACATGCAGAGAGAAAATTTCACATATCTCTCATCTGGTTATTATTGGAGTTGGTGCCATAGAACCAACTTCTTTTGTACTTTATGATAAAAATATATTTATTGGAATGATATTGATAAACTCTTTATGACATCATGATTTTATTCTACATGAAATTGTATGTGATAGTGTCCAAAGAGTAGTTGTCACACTAAAAGGTCATAGTGGATCCCTGCTATGATGAGAACCCAAAAGTGCCATGACACTATTCTTGAACATGTGTTTTATAGTAAGATGATATCATTTGAAGGGGCACAGCTAATATAGTATATCAGGGGTGGAGAATCATAGGACTTTGAGGTACCTTCTCATGGTGTACACCCTTGGTAATGTCCAGAAGGATATTATGAGAACGAGACTTGCCAGTAGGAAATCCACTTTTATAAGTGTTATTGGATGTTCCTATCTGCGTACATGAGTATTGGTGCTTAGACTTTAAAATTATTATTAATGGGTATTATGACTCACGCACTTAAATGTATTAGTGAAAACCCTGATGACATGTTTTTACAGCGAGGTAGGATGTGTTGGGTGTGTCGCGAGTAATACAACATTAATAAATAATACGAGAAAGGATTTGTACCTTCTATTCCATAACAGAATTTTATATCTCAATACCTTTGATGGAAATGATATAACCTAAATAAATTTATATCCATGGTGTTCTATAGGCAAGTTCAATTTCTAGGAAGTCAAAGAATTAGAAACTGAGCACATGGGTTGATGGCACTTGGATGCAACCCACTTGATTAGAGATATCGAGACAAAGTGATTATTTACACAGTAAGTGTTCATAAGAGGTGACATGTCATTGTGGCATTAACTTTTTTATCTATGGGTGCCTTGTCGTGTTTCTAGATGATAACCTTGGACTTTAGGCTGCTCTGCCTAATGCCAATGAGAAAGAGGCCTATAGGGTCACACACTAAGTGTATCCAGTATATCAGTTAACTAATATATTATTTATTATTTAACAAGTTGAATAAAGATTATTTCTGGTTGTGGTTTAATAATTATTCATGGATTCATAATCACATTTATTTTTACACTAGTTATTCAAGATAATATAATATTGGTTGAATAATTAATAAATATTTATTTTCTATTTAGTGAATATAATATTGATATATTTATTGGAGAATAATGAAGTGATATTTATTTAATAAATAAATAGTCATTATTCAAGGTTCAATAAATATAGTGAAGGATTGGCATACCAAGTTAATGGTCTAGTGAGAAATAATAATATTAAATATTATTTGATTAAATAATAATTTAATTATAACTTGCAAGATAAGCACATGTCAGGAAATAATAATGTTTCTATTATTATTTGACATGGGGGTTTCTCTAAGATTAATAAAATAATTAAGGAACTTGTGCAAATTATTTATTATTAACCTAGTGAATTAAATGCTCGGTTATATTATTATCTTATTATCTAAGCACTATCCAAGCAACAATTATTGTGATTATACATAAAAAATTGGAGAAAAGCTATCAAGCCTAGAGATTTCTATCTTCTCCAAGAACACTCTCAAGAACAAGAGTGATCCTCCTCCACTGGATCAAGGAGAATTCTTTGGGAGCAGTTCTCAAGGTGATTGAAGGCGGACATTGCAAGTGCAAGGATATTCCATGCTATCACCCAAAGACTCCTTCAGCAATGTCTGGAGATACATGGAACAAGTGTGGATCACTACTAGAGGAGATATACCCTTGATCTCTATAATGCAATGATGGTACACCTATAGATATATGGCTGAATGCATCAACGAAGAAAGAATCACCTTGGAGGTAATTCTTTAATTTAATTAAATTAATTATAAAAAATATATGTTAATACTCTCTCTCTCTTAGTTTTGGGTTTATATTCCTTTATCTAAATCATTGATTCAATTTTGTGGATGCTGGCATTATTCATCATATTAATCCCATATTTTTCATTGAATATGGAAAAAATAAAAGTTGGGCACCATCCCTCCCATGCTTCCACTGTGTCCGGAACCTATAAGTGGTATCAGAGCGGTCATATTGTTGTTTATAATTATTTAAATAATTCATTTATGATTTATGCATTTTAATTTAGCTTTTCAATTAAAGTTTCATTCTTTTTAATCTGAATGACAAGATCTATTTATTCCTCTATTGTTTCTCTAAGATCTAATGGAAACAATTAATTTTATGATTAAAAATAAATCAAGGAACTTGTCTGGAGGTGACAAGAGTTTTATACAGGTAACACAATAGTACACTCTATGTATTCGGATCTACACACCATGTAGTTTTGTTCAATGCATCAGGATTAGTTTAATAATTACTCAAGCTGTGTGCATTTATGACACATGGTGTAGTTAATTCTTACACCATGTGTTGATAGAAACAGATAGGAACACGGTTACCAGATTACACACTGTGTGGCCCACTAGACATATCATGTAGTCCCTTCAGTTTAGGGTTGAGTCTTGTATCCCATACACGGCTTTCCCGATTGGTGACTATGTAACATAGAGTCTACACAAAGTGTGGCCCACTAGACATGCCGTGTACTCCAAAGATTCCTGAAGTACACCTTACATTCTATTTCCCCAAGCTTTTACTTCGGATGGATGGTGAGGAGGGTACACTCCATGTAGTAGGATCTACACGTCGTGTACTTTTTCCAGATTATATAGATTTAAAATTTATTATTATATTATGTAACCCTTGATATATATACCTTCATGTGGGAATAAATTTGGGATATAATATGTGATAGGTATTTGATTCTTATATATATAAATGTTTAATTAACCTTTGTGTAATGTTCAAAGATCTTCACATCATGTATGAGTTGTATTATAATTATAATTCTGTGTGCATTCTACATGTCACAAAGAATAAAGTATATACAAGTATAATACATGTTGGGTAGTTTTAGACGGGTATTCACCAAGTTACCTCTAAGGTACAAGTTATGTACACAGTTAATTTTAAATGAATTTATTAATTTGTTTAAAATTATAATAGATGATAATCTCAAGGAAATTAAAAAAAAGGTTTACAATAAAAGGATTGATTAATTAAAGATAATAATTAATCGATTCGAGCGTGATTTATCTTAAATAATAATGATTAAAGAATTGAATTCCAGTTTTATTAAATGTGTAATTTTTTGCATGCATGTGGATGATCATGAGCTAAACCAAACCTTTGTATGTGATTGGTTTCCTTTTAAATTATTATTAAATTAAATTGTTGGCGTGCGTGCCTTCTCTCCTCATTAATATGTAGGGTCTGTGTGCCCATGGTTTCTTTTATGTAAACCCTCTTTTACCCCTCACCTACATGTGAGTAAAAGTGTATGTAATGGATAGAGCTCCCAAGATAGTGGAGGCAGTTCAAGTTAGGATCCGAGGTGAAACCAATCCAAGGATATATAAAGGTGGACAGGTGGAAAGCTATAAACGCGAACCTAATTGGTTCAAGGTGTTTCTACCCAGGTTCAGTGGTTAGTTTATCAACCGCTATATAAACTAACCATTAGAACAAGATCATGATCATACCCTTTATTTTATTTCTGTCATTTGTATGGTTATTCATTATGGATGTTTTTTTTGTGATCACATAATTAATGAATTAACAAGCATGCAAGATGGAATTAAAATAAATTGTCTTATGCATAAATATTATCTAATACATGGTTAATCACTTAAGATTATCCCACTTAATATTAACAAGCATGTGAAAAGATAATAAATAGAAATTTATTCATAAAGGATAAATCACTCAATAAAATATTAAGTCGGCATAGCCTTCCATTACTTTGGTTAGAATTGAACCATGGTTCAAAGTGCTTGACCAACCAAAGTTGGGGTGCTTTAAATTATTGGGGAATTCTAATCTGGGGTTTTAGGTTGACTTGGCTTAGCTTACATCAAGGGTTGACTGCCAAAGTAGGAATTGGTGTAACTGAGAGGCAAAGGTTGAGGAAATCCAAAATTAAGGATTTCAGTATTTGGGGAGTCCACTCAACTGATCAAGGAGCTACGAGTTAATGTAGCTAGCATTTGTAATGCCTACCTAAAACCTTTCAAATTTCATGACCAGCCAGAGTTGGGGTAATGCGAAGGTCAATATGGATCCTTGTCGCTAGAATGTCCAAGCAACAAGATATTCTGAAGCCAATGGAGAGGGATATTGGTTTCAATAAAATAGTGGGAGTCTAATGAATATTTATTTATTTATTTGTATTAATTTTATCAAATAAAGTACTAAAACTATATTCATATTATTTGTATAAATGACATTAAAACTGACATCAAACATATCATTTTGATCCATAATCGAGAAGGAAAACCTTCTCATTGGCACTAATTTCCAGGAGTGGAAAATGTTCCTTCGGGTCATCCTTCATCGTGAAAGGAAACTATATGTGATAGAAGAACCTTTACTAGTTGTGCCTGGAAATGAGTTGAGTGATGAGAAGCTCTCTGTGTATGAGAAACATCAGAATGATGCTACAGATGTTTAGTACCTCGTGATATCATCCATGAGCTATAGAAGTAACATGACGAAATGGATGCTTATGGAATTATGTCTCACATTTTTAATCTCTATCAATAGAAGGTGAGATAAGGGATGTATGAGATCTCCAATGCTTTGTTCACCACTAATCTTGGAGAGTTTTTTTCAACTGGGTCACATGTAGTCAAGCTTATTGGCTACATTAAGCGTCTCAACATCTTAGAGATTAAATTCCCGGATGATTTTCGTATAGATATCATACTATCATCACTTCCCAATACCTTATCTAGCTTTATTGTGAATTATAATATGAGCAATAATGATAAGAGTATATTAGAACTTCTTACTTTAATTCGCCAAGTGGATAAGGACATGGGGCGTAAAAAATCCTTAGTCCTTATGATGAATAGAAAAAGTAAGGACAAGGAAAAGGGGACTAAGACTTATAAATAGTCTAAATCCCCTAAGCACCATCTGACCAAAAAGAAGAAGATCCAAAGTCAGGGCAAGGAAAAGAAGGCAGTGTATTTTTCATGTGGCAAGTCAGGCCACTGGAAGAGAAATTTCACCTAGAGGTAAGGGGAAGCCAAAGGTGCATTCGTTATCAAGTTCAATCTTTCCATTTCTACACATTGGGTATTAGGTATAGCTTGTGGTGCTCACATATGTATTCAAATTCAGGAACCAAGTAGATTTCGTAAAATTGACAAAGTAGAGGTGGATCTATGAGCTGCCAATGGTTTGAGGCTGGCTACTCTTTCCATTGGTGACTACCACCTTTCATTGTCGACTAGGATGATTTTGGTTTTACATGACTGTTATTATGTACCAAGTGTTAACAAGAACATAATTTCTATATCAAGTTTAGATACATAAGGGTTTATTTTCAAATTCAGAAATAAAAGTTGTTTCTTTTATAAGGAAAACATATTTTATGGTATGGAACATTTAAATAACGGTTTGTATGTATTAAATTATGAAAAAAAAACTGTTGGGAATCGATAATGAATCAAGTTTACATGACTCATATAACACCCTGTTGTGACATCACTGTCTAGGTCATGTAAACGAGAAGCGCTTGACAAATCTCTATCAAGATGGTTATTTAGAATCTTCTGAGCTAAAACCAGTTGATAGATGTTGCGCTTGTTTATAAGGGAAAATGGCCAAACCACCATTTGGTGGACATAGTGAAAGGGCCATAGAGCTTCTTGTATTGGTACACACTGATGTGTGTGTACCATTTTCAGTAGAAGCTAGAGGTGGATATTCATACTTCATAAATTTTACTGATGAATTGAGTAAATATGGATATATTTACTTGATAAGGTATAAGTTTGAGTCCTTTGAGAAATTCAAGGAATTAAATAATGGAGTAGAGAATCATCTTGGTAAGAAGATAAAGAAGCTTCGATTAGATCGAGGTGGAGAATATCTTAACCAAGAGTTCATCAACTTTTTACAATAGTTTGGGATTATATCTCAACTCTCTCCACTTTATACACCATAGTGGAATGGTGTTAGTGAAAGGAGGAATTGTACCTTTCTAGACATGGTAAGGTTTATGATGAGTCATGAAGATTTTCTATTATCCTTTTGGGGATATTCATTACAAATTGTGGCATAAAAATTAAACCAAGTACCAACTAAGGCAGAAAATGAAATTCCCTTCGAGTTACAGAGTGGGAAGAAATCCATTTTGTTACATACACATGTATGGGGATATGAGGCATTTTTTAAGGCTTTCTCAGGAAATAAACTAGCACCCCGGGGAACGAGGTGTATCTTTATAGGGTATCTCAAGGAAACAAAGGGATACTACCTATACAACCCCTTAGACACGAAAATAATTGTCACCAGAAAATATATCTTTATTGAGAGGGAGAACATCCTCAAAAAGGATAGTGAGAGAAAGATTGAATTCAATGAAGTTAATGCTCAAGATACATAGGAGTTGGTATAGGAACAAGTTCCATGGGTCTCTTTGGAAGAAGTAGTTCCTCAAACACAAGTACTATGTAGGATCTTAAGATAGGTAAGGGAACCAGTGAGATATGGTTTTCTAGTCACCGAGGATAGTGACTGATTCACGCTCAAATTTACCCAATAGATGAAGGTAGAACGGTCCTTGTAGTTTAGCTTGGGTTGTTGAATCCTCAGAGACCTAAGAAGTAACCTACAGACACATACATTCTATGGATTGTTTTTTGCTATAAAGTGGACAACTTGGGTTGATTTTAGATGGGTCTAAGGTATCACTAATAGATTTAAGTTAATTCAAATTAAGATAATGAGTTTATCCTAGGTTATCACTTGGGGTGGATTGGATGAATTCATTTTCTAATGATTTCAATTTCTTATATTTGAGATGGGTTCATTTAAGAAGATCAAACAACATCATCACTTACTAGTTTAATACTTGCACCATTTAATACTGATCACCTATAAACTTGAAGGATAAAAGTTTTGAGCACTTCAAGGTAAAGGTTCATATTAGCACTTGAAGTGTGTGGCCTTAAATTCAACAAGGATAAAGGAGTTTAAAGATCTTTAAACAAAATTCTCAATTAAAAAAAGTGATTAGAAATTAATGGAGTGAGAAATAACATCCAAACTAGCCCCTTTATACTCCCTTAGATCAACCCATAAAAGAGTTATCCCTCCATTGATTCTATGGTTTCAATGGAAGCGGAAAGTAGACTCATGAGGAAGGAATTGGAGAAGTAAAAAAAACAATAAAAAGAAAGCAATCACTCCACCATTGTGTGAAGAATATCACAAGGTATGGTGTGAATAAATTCACACCTTAAGGAAATGATATCAAAGTGATAATAAGAAAAACATAATAAGTGTAAAGGAATAAATTTTATTAAGAACTAATGTGATTCGAACAACTTACATGAGAAAGAAGAACGTTACAAAGCCAAATCGACATAATAACATTACAATGAAAAAAAAGCTACAAGGATCCTCAACTACTCTACCACCACTACATTAAATAGTAAATTTTGAAGCCTTGGGTCGATCATACAATATTGGAAGTCACCTCAATTAATGGTGGTGGGCCTAGGTGGGTGGAAAGTTAAGAGAGAGTAGACTTTTACACCCTTGACCCGAGGTGGCATCCAGCTTGCTTCCACTGAACAGAGGCGCCTAGAAGACCTTCTATATGGACAAATTGGAGTGGTCCATAGAATAAAAAAATTAATCTTCGGATGTCCCCTATCTATATGTAATATTTTAGCCCAAAATAATATGTGTTTTCTGAGATATGATTAAATTGGTGGGATGATTTTATGGGCCTTAGAATCTGGCCCAGAATTTTATATCCAAATTGGGACGCCTTAATAACCACCATCAAGGCCGAATTAGCACTATATTCTGAAGAATAATTTGTTTCTATATATGTCTTATATAATATCAAGAAATTTGGGCTTTATTGGGCCTGTATTTTAGGCCTCACATTCTCATCAGTGGGATGGTGTCCAATATGCCTTCTCCAGAATTGTTTGCATGAAATCCCATTTTGGTGGTCTTACAATGTGAATATTCCAACACTCCACAAGTATTAATTGTTACCAATATAATTAGAAACATGAAAATTAAATATGAAAATAAAATAAAGATCATTGGGTACTTTAAATGATGTTCAAAAATGTACCACATAATAGTGAATTTTAAGAAGGAATTACAATCATAATGTGAAATGATGTTCAAAGTGTAAAATGAACTAAAATGGTTCTTATTAATAATAAAGCACATGAATATTATATATATTAAAAATTAATATTAGCCTCATTTAGTGGCTAATCACACCCCCCAACTTGATTTTTTCTAGTCTCGAGCAAAATATATCTCAATAATATGAAAATTAAATTCCCTTTTCCAAAAACAATTTAATACACAATGATCACAAAAAACCCTTATACTAAAAAATCATGAAACCCATAAAAATATTTTAATACCTGATAGTTTCATAAGCAGATCTCAATCCCAAGTCCATTCCTTTGTTCAAATTCATCCCCATATTTCATCCAATATCAATTAAGAGTGATGATGTGTTGTGCATCGCATTAGACATGGGGGGTTCATCTTTATTCAATAGGGAAATGATGGAAGCGCTAGGTGGAATCACATTTCAATATTAAGATGAGTATTAAAAAAATATTGTTTTTTTTTGTTTTTTTTTTGTTTTTGCAATTTTGCCATGGTAATTGAAAGTGCACTCAAAAGAGTCAACCCCTGTAGCGAGACTTTGTCGATGACTCCCAGGCTCAAAGACCTTAGGGCATCAAGTGAAGCCCACATACTCGGGCATCATCTCAAGTTAACTCAATCAAAAAAAATTCAAATTACCACAAATAGAGATAAAATTGATAACTCTGGTTCAGAAAATTATGGAGTCACGATCCCCAAGTGTTGAAAACCACACATTAGGCCATTTCATTGCTCTACACGCAATTTATTATTTTCTTTTTTGAATTTTTTTTTTTGAATAATCATATTAAAACTAAAATGATCACCAAACCTATGATATTTATTTGGGGGACTCCATGAACTCAAATTAATACCCCACTATCCAAAGGACGTGCGTTGTGATATTTTTTTTATTTGGATGAAAATATAAATAATGAAATTTCACATTAGACAGCCACACTTTCCAAAATATCTATGCTCATGAAATTATATATGGATTAAAATCAGAATCAGGGCATGATAAATTATTTGATATTCAGTTTCAAAGTGTGCAATGTGTATTACCATGTTTAAAGTTAAAGGAATTTTTCCTTCCATTTACACACATTTTTTTCAAATCATTTTTTCACACAAAAGAAAAAAACATATTTCATCCCCCCCCAAATTAAAATAATACTATCCCCGGTGTTTAAAGAAAATATAATTTAGAAGGGGGTAGATATAGATGAGATGAGTTCTAAAATGGATTTGAAATAATAAACATGGAACAAAGTCACCTGGTGGTTGAATTTGAAGTTCTTGCTACTCTAATTTACTCCTTTGATCTTCATGTCACTCAGAGAGTTCCCTAGTGGAAAAAGGAAAAAACAACAAACTAAACAAAACTATATATATATTTATTTATTTATTCATATAATAAAAAAGTAAAATATAATTATATATATATATATGAATTATAGAATAAGGAAGCCTAATAATTCGTAGGTCAGTGGTAAGCATGCACCCCTGTCTCCCTTTGGTCCCGGGTTCGATTCCCCACAGCTTCACCGGTTGTGACGGGGTTTGACCCATGACCTACGACGTGTCCCTTTTTTATTATTATATTTTTATTTATTTTATCCTATAAACACATAAAAATAAATTGATGATACGTTGTATTATTTTTAAATTTCAGGGTAAGGTATTACTCAAGGATCACACCATGTGACACGAATGAATATGGTGCTCCCCTTTCATACCCATCCATACTCATAATAGAAGAACAGGTCAATAGTCTGATTTTTTTTAAATATCAAAATGATTTATTAATACTATTTTAAAAATAAAGAAGACTCACAAATATTGGAAACATGAAAACCACGGGTTTCCTCCATGCAGCGCTTTTGTTTAACGTCGTTAGCCCGACATGGATCCTAAATCTATCAATATTTTTATGGTTCATAGGTTGGATTAGTTAACTCAACCTCTATTTCTTGTTTATTGAATGATTCAATGAATGGTTTTAAACTTTGACCATTAACCTTGAAAATGTAATCGCTTATGGGATCTTGAACCTCTACTACCCCATGGGGGTACACATGATGCACTATGAAAGGACCTGACCATCTAGACCTTAACTTTCCCAGGTGTAAATGAAGTTTTGAACTATACAAGAGCACGAATGTTCCTGGTTCAAAATTTTTGACTTTGATATTCCTAGATTGGTAGGCTTGAACTCTAGCTTTATTGATCCTTGAATTTTCATATGCCTCCATCCTTATTTCCTCAAGTTCATTGAGATCTAATTTCCTTTTTGTTCCGGCCAATGAGAGGTCATAATTTATTTTCTTAATTGCACAAAAAGTCTTATGCTCAATTTCAACAGGTAAATGGCATGATTTTCCATAAACTAAGCTATATAGTGACATTCCTAGGATGGTTCTGTATGCTATACGATATGCCCAAAGAGCATCTGAGAGCTTTTCGGACCAATCTTTCCTAGAAAGATTGATAGTTTTTCAAGAATAATCTTTCAATTTTCTAACTCAACTTGACCATTGGTTTGAGGATGGTACGCAGTGGAAACCTTGTGAGAAATCCCATACTTAGACATGAGTGAAGAGAATGGACAGTTGTAGAAATGGGTTCCTCAATCACTGATTATAGCCCTAGGAATTCCAAATCGAGAAAATATGTGCTCTTTCATAAATCAGATCACAACATGATGGTCATTAGACTTGGTGGGAATGGCTTCAACCCATTTTGAGACATAATCAACAGCTAAGAGGATGTATAGTTATCCCCTAGAGTTTGGGAATAGACCCGTGAAATCGATTCCACAGCAGTCAAAGATTCCAATCACTAAGATATGAGTGAGTGGCATTCGATTCCTTTTTGTGCTTGACCCTACTTGTTGACACTTAGGACAGCTTTTACAAAATGTGTAGGAGTCCCTTGAAAGGGTGGGCCAGAAGAGACCACACTGAAGAATCTTAGCAGATGTTTTCTTAGAGGAAAAGTGACCTCCACATACCTCACTATGACAGAATTTAAGGATGGACTCTTGTTTAGATTTTGGTACACACCTCATAATGACTTGGTCAGGGCAAAACTTATAGAGGTATGGATCATCAAAAACATATTTCCTAACATCATAAAGTAATTTCCTTCGATCTTGAGTCCCTAAGAATTTTGGGATGACTCTTGTAACTAAGAAGTTGGCTATGTCGGCATACCAAGGGAAGTCACTCACAGAGTATAGGTGTTCATCAGGGAAGGAATCAAACATAGAAAGGTGATTTGAGTTATATTTTAATTCCATCCTAGAGATATGATCAGCTAAAACATTCTCAACACCCTTTTTATCCTTGATTTTGATGTCAAACTCTTATAAGAGAAGGACCCACCTAATTAGTCTAGCCTTGGCATCTTGTTTTTGGAAGAGGTATTTTAGTTCAGAATGGTCATTGAACACAATGATGGGGGTCCTAAGAGGTAGTACCTAAACTTATCTAAGGCAAACACAATAGTAAGTAACTCCTTTTCAATGGTGGTGTAGTTGATTTGGGCATCATTTAATGATTTTATTGCATAAGCAATGACATAAGGAGTTTTATCACAACATTGTCCTAACACAACTCCTATAGAAAAGTCATTGGTATCACACATAAGTTCAAAAGTAAGGTTACAATTTGGAGATTTCATAATTGGAGGAGAGGTGAGAGAGGATTTGAGGGTTGATAATAAACCCTCACAGCTTTCTGTCCAAACAAATGGAGCATCCTTTACTAGGAGAGTACAAAGGGGATGGGAGATTGAACTAAATTCCTTGATGAATCTTCTATATAAACCAGCATGTCCTAAGAAATACCTCACTTACTTGATAGTTTTTAGTGATGGAAGGTGAAAAATGATGTCAACCTTGGATTTATCAACTTCAATCCCCCTACCTAAGACTAAATGGCCTAGAACTAGTCCCTCTTTAACCGTGAAATGGCATTTTTTCCAATTTAGGACCATATTCTTTTCTTCGCATCTTGAAAAGACTCTCCACATTCCTCATATATCCTTCAAATGTATCCCCAAAGATAGAGAAGTCATCCATGAAGACCTCAAGAAAATCCCCTACCATGTCTGAGAATATTCCCATCATGCACCGCTGGAAGGTTCCATGGGCATTGCATAACCCTGAGGGCATGCGTTTGAAAGCAAAGGTTCTGAATGGACATGTGAATGTAGTCTTCCTTTGATCCTTTAAGGAGACCTCAATTTGATTATACCTCGAGTACCCATCTAAGAAATAGTAGAAGGCATGACCCGCCACACTCTCAAGGACTTGGTCAATGAATGGTAAGGGGAAATGGTCCTTCTTGGTAAATGAGTTTAGATTCCTATATTCAATGAAGACCCTCCATCAACTACTCACCCTAGTTGGAAGAATCTCTCCATCCTTATTGGTTATCACTGTGATTTCTTCCTTCTTGGGAACCACTTGTATTGGGCTGACCCACTCACTCTCAACTATGGGATATATGATACCAGCTTTTAACAATTTCATAAGTTCTTTTCTCACTAATTCCATGAGATTAGGATTGAGTCGTCGTTGAGGTTGATGACATGGCTTTGAATCAGATTCCAGAATAATCCTATGAGTCCCAATAAGTGAGATAATCCCAGGAATAACAGATAGGGTCCAACCAATGGATTTCTTATGTTTCCTAAGGACATATAGAAGAATCCTCCCATGATTGGATTCAAGATAAGAAGAGATGACAATAGTATGTGTTTGATTGTACCCTAGGAAGGCATACTTGAGTGCAGTGGGAAGTTCCTTCAATTCAAGATCAGGTTGGTTCAAAATTTTAGCAGAATATTGGGACATTAGATCAAGATCAATTTTTTTCCTAGAGTTTTAGATAGGATTGATTCCCCAAATGTATAAGGTTCAAATACTAGATTGGATTGATCAGATTTAGGGAAGGAAGTTGGAGTGGTCTCCATTAAAGTGGTTTCCTGAAAAGTTTCACTGATTGTTGGACCGAAGACTTCATTATAAGAGAAATTTGAAAATGATTCAAGTCAAGGAGATAAACATCCTTCATGTGAACAAAGGAAATCAATCTCATCCTGACTTAAACATTCATCAAATATTCCTTGATGTTCTATGGATTCATTATCAATGTTTCTTATCATGTTTAATTCATGAATGTCCAATATCTCTTCTTAGTGAAGGGGGTTACTACTCCTTATATAGGCACTAATGGATCTGAAAAATCCAATAAACCAAGATTTTCCAAATATTTGATTTTGGTACAGCCTCCACCGCATACCGCTCCTATTTCAAAAACCACAGTAATCCTGCGAACCTTTAGCATTCCACATACCAAATTCCTTCACCACGAACCATCATCACAAACCATTTTCGGTTCCACAAACTGCTCTTCATATTTTTTCCACTACCAGGTACGTGGCCACAAACTATTCCCAAAACATGGTACGCAGTCCATGTTTTGGGGTATGTGGTTCCCTTATTTTTTCAATTTTCTTTATATTTTTACATTCTATTCACTCTTATGTGAAAAAACTTCATTTTATAACATCAAACTTCTAATTTTGAAGCCCAAAAATTTGGAAAACAATGGGAAATTGTGCCACCTTCAATATTGTTTATGGATTGAACTGTATGATCGCTTTCCTTACAATCTCCCTGATCATCCATTAGAGGATTGATAACAAACAAAAACCATACTTTATTTCCAAAAAAGAATAGTCTTGGTTTCAAAAAATTTGGATCGAGGAGTAGGTGCTCCCGAAATGAGCGTGCTAATGATGGAATCCTACGGTTGGCTACGACCTAGAAGCTATGTGATTACCTAGACTACATGTATTACCTAGAATATGTGTCTTATCTAGATTTTGTGTCTTAACAAGACTGGGTTGATAATCTCCTATCCCACCAGGGTGTGGGTCTTCTAGTCTTTGACAACACTCTGTGTTACATACACTCTGTGTTTTACCAACACTCTGTGTGTTATCTACACTCCATGTGTTACCTACACTCTGTGTGTTACCGACACTTTTTGTGTTACTACTTGAGGGTACTGTTGATTATTATGACAATCCTATTTACATACCATAGACCTATACTTGGTTTGAGCTAACTTTAGTGACTCTCTCTCGATTATACTTCTTAGAGGCTACACTTCATGTACCTCTTTGGTAGTCTACTTGGTGTATTTCTTAGTGATATTCTTTGTGGTATACTTCGTATGATTCCTTGTGGTTTACTTTGTGTAATTCCTTTGTGGTCTGGGGTCCCTACTAAGTATTGTTTTACTTACCCCTACACAGGATTCAATTGCACGTGTCATGTCGTGTGCATACAACCGATAGCTTTGACGTAGTCCTTGGTGGGCCGGAGATAGGGGTGCTTCAGGGTGGCCTGACAGATGTGGTATAATTCAACAACATTCATCCAGATTACTATACCTACCCTTAGGGTAGGGTTTTCTGTGGACGAGACCCATGATTTTTTACTTTTTTATTTCAGTTGGGCTTGTATTCTAGCCCATTTACTTTTCAGTTTGTAGTGTTACCCTCAGTGGTTGTCTTAGTGGTATTCATATCTGTTTACTCAGTGTTTTCAGTTTCAGTACTTACTCTTGGGGATGGGTGCATTTTTGAATGTTCATAGGAAAATTTCTCCCATTTGTGAGAAATGCCTACTCGATGCTAGTCACCAGCCCTTGTCCTATGGGAGGCGGGTTTGGGGTAGTCACAACACGAACCCTGGGGGACGGGTCATGATAGAGTGGTATCAAAGGGCGGTCAGTTTTACTCTTGTTTTGGGGCAACAATGTTAAGTGTTTCGAGTTCAGATTTCAGGCCAGGGAACCCAGTGTTGGTGCAGCGACCGTCGTATCCATACACCAAGACCTTGAATTATATTTTCTGACTCCGTACATAAAAACACTAGTTCATGGGAAATTAATGGTTCTTGCATAATATAGGAATTGAGTGTGTTCTCATGTCCTTATTGAGTAAGAGTCAACTCACTGGGTATACTATTTTGACCATAGTACATCTTGTTCTGTTTTAGGATGCTTCCACACAGGCAGCCATCCAGGATTCTGAGGCGTGACCACGAGGATATTCCATCAAGCGATGAGGCATCAATGTAGGGACCATTGACAAAGATAGAACCTCTCGATGGTATACCGACGATACCACCACCCAGAGAGCATTAGTTCCTATTATCATTACCTGTAGAGGATACATGCAGGCTTAGTGCATTGCATGAGTTCTAGAGGTTGCAACCTTCCAGGTTTTGAGGTGAGACGGATCCTCAAATAGTTGAGGACTGGTTGGAGGTGGTGACATGAGTCTTTTTCTTAGTGAGGACGCCTTCCAACCAGATGGTGGTCCTAGCCGCGAACCTTCTTTAGGGATCAGTAGGGAGATAGTGGATCTTGATGACTCAGACGCATGAGGAGGCAACACTATCCTAGACAAACTCTGAGCGCCTCTTCAGGGAGGAGTTCTTTCTAGTGACATTATGTTATGTGAATATATAGAAGCTACTACACCTACAGCAAGTCATCTAGTCAGTAGTAGAGTACTCAGCAAGATTCATAGATCTTTCTCACTGCTCCACTAACATGGTGCAAGATCCATTATTCATGTCCCAAACCATTGAGAAGGGGATACTCTAGGAAATCAGGGCATCTATGATATCCCTTAGTATTCTAACACATGTTAGGGTGCTGGATAGAGCTCTACTAGAGATCTTTCTTATGGAGTAGGCACTGGCGGTGGGAGCTACCACCAGGTGTCAGGAAGCTGGGTCTTCGGTAGCAGGTAGATGACAGCTGACACAGGGACCCGAGTGAGTCAAGCGGTCTAGGGGATGACCCCAGGACAGGGGTTCGGCGGTGTGGGGATCCTAGGTTAGAGTGAGTCAATTGAAGGAATGATTGTGCTACTCATGTGGCGGTCAGGGGCATCTAGCTAGAGATTGTCTGATCAGTCATACGACTGACTAGAAAATAGTTAAGGGGATGACAAGGTAGTGGAAGAGGTAGGAAAATGGTGGTCCGCTAGGAGGTGAACGTGTTAGGGAGTAGGATGAGCAGCAGGCGATGAGCGGAGGTTTGAGGCACTACCACCACCACCCCCAGGTGGTCCACCCCGAGCTTAGAGAGCTGGTGGACAGGGGTGAGGCCAGCTCCTGGCGATGGAGACTTATGATCCCAAGACTCCTAGGAATATTATAGGTACGATCTATGTCTTTTCCACCATATCTGCAGTTTTGATAGAAATGGGTGTCAGTCACTCTTTTCTTACCACGACCCTTTTTTGAGATACAGAGATTCTAGTGAAACCGTTAACTTGATCCCTATGCTTAGAGACTCCTACAGGAGGAGATTCAATGATAACACATTGGTGATGATAGTGTGACCTTACTCTTAGGGGTGAGAGTTTCGATTGGGATCTCTTGGTGGAAATGTCTAGGCCTTATAATGTCATTCTGGGTATGGACTGGTTATCCACAGTTCATGATCAGATCGACTATTTTAGGCACACAGTGCGGTGTGTCAGTAAAGATGGGACCATATTTTCCTTTTTTGGTGAAAGGGGGACACAAGCAGCAAAGGATGGACTCACACATAGGAGGGTAAATCTGATCACACATTAGTTAGCTAGCATGACTCTCGGTGTAGTGGATGAGATGAGACCACGGTTTCTTGCAGTGGTGGATGAGTATGAGGACATATTTTTGAAAGATGTTCTAGGACTAACTCCTTACATAGAGGTAGACTTTTTCATTGACCTGTACCCTAGGATGGAACTAATATTTACACCATAATATCATATGGCTCCTATAGAGCTTTGTGAATTGAGGGTATAGTTGGAGGACTTGTAGAGGAAGGGTTTTATGAGACCCAGTGTTTCACCATGGGCAGCCCCAGTATTATTTTCCAAGAAGGTAGATGAGATCTTGAGGTTATGTGTGGACTTTAGATGCCTGAATCAGGTGACCATGAAAAATAAGTATCCACTACCGAGGATTGATGACCTCTTCGATCAACTAAAGGGAGAAATATGGTTCTCAAAGATATACCTTAAATTAGGTTATCACCGGCTTCGTGTACGAGATGAGTACATCCTGAAGATGGCTTTTAGATGTCGGTACGGTCACTACAAATACTTAGTGATGTCATTTGGCATGACGAATGCCCCAACAGTGTTCATGGGACTCATGAATAGGATCTTCCATCCTTACCTAGATTGGTTTTTAGTGGTCTTTATTGATGACATCCTGGTGTACTCGTCATCCGAGGAGGAGCACACGATACACTTAAGGATGGTCCTGGACTTACTCTGAGAGCACCATCTTTATAGGAAACTCTCGAAGTGTCAATTCTGGATACGAGAGGTCCAATTTCTGGGACATGTCACTTCATAGGCTAGATTTGCAGTAGATTCGGCGAAGATAGAGGTGGTTCTTTCTTTGGAGCCACCTAAGAACATTACTAAGGTGCGGAGTTTCCTTGGGTTGGTTGGGTACTATCAGAGGTTCATACATGAATTTTATAGAGTAGCAGCATCCATGAAAACCTTGAAATGAAATGGGAAACCTTTTGTATGGATGGATAAGTGTTGGGAGAGCTTTCAGCAGCTGAGACAGAGTTTGAGGAGTGCTCACATCCTAAGATTTCCAGAGAAGGGTGTCGAGTACATGGTGTTCTGCGACGCATTAGGGATCGGGCTTGGTTGTGTCCTGATGTAGGGGAAAGTAGTGATTGCCTATGTTTCATGGTAGTTGAGACCACATGAGCAGAAATACATGACCCATAATATGGAGTTGATGGCGGTAGTATTTGTATTTAAGATGTGGTGACACTACCTTATGGTCGAGCGGTTTATCATCTACTCAGACCACAAAAGTCTCAGGTATATCTTTTCTTAGAAGTATCTAAACCTAAGACAATATTATTGGCTATATTTCCTCTAGGATTATGACTTTGAGATAGTCTATACTCCTGGTAAGGGGAACGTGATGGCAGATGCTCTCAGTTGGAGATCGAGTTCGTAGCTACTGAATGAGTCCTCGGAGCAATTGTCCTCTCTTTATATATCCTTCATGGATAGAGATAAAGCAGCTTATCTCTAGTCGATGGTGGTTACCCCTCCAATATTATAGAAAGTGCAGGAGGCATAGCTCAAAGATATTAGTTGCGAGACTATACGTGCTTAGATGTCTACAGGGCATGCCCTTGATGGGTATTTGAAAGGTGGGGAGCACGTCATCCTTTTCAGAGGATGCACAGTTGTACTGATGATGTTATGGGAGAATGTGTTGAGGGAGTTCCATACATCCCCTTTGGTGGTACATATAGGTGTGTAAAAGATGTACCAAGACCTCCAATGTCAGTTTTGGTGGTCAGGGATAAAGAAGGCAGTGACTGAGTTTGTCTCTAGATGCCTCACTTGTCAGCAAGTGAAGGTCGAGTACCAGGTTCCAACGGGTTTGACTCAACCCCATGAGGTTCCAGACTGTAAGTGGGATAGAATATCAATGGGCTTTGTGATGTGTTTTCCACATACGTCCAGGAGACACAATGCCATCTAGGTGATCATTTACTGACTCACCAAGTTATCCCACTTCATATCGATTCAAAAACATAGTTTAGTAGAGAGATTGGGATGCCTCTACATGAAGGAGATAGTTCGACTCTATAGAGTCCCATATAAGATAGTATCAGATCGAGATGCACGCTTCACATCCCAGTTGTGGAAGGGATTGCAAGAGGCGTTTGGGACTCAGCTGAGCTTGAGTACAGATTTCCACCCACAGACAGATAGCCAGACAGAGCAGACCATTCAGGTCCTAGAGGGCATGTTATGTGCTTGCATCCTCGATTTTGGCCACAGTTGGGAGGATCACCTACCCCTAGTGTAGTTCATGTACAATAACAACTACCACTCCACCATCAGTATAGAACTATTCAAGACCTTGTACGGGTGACCCTGCAGGTCGCCACTTTGTTGGACTAACCCCGGAGAGTCAGCACTCATGGTCACGGAGTTGGTACAGGCCACTACAGAGAAGGTGCAGGTTATCTAGGAGTGGATGAAGACTTCACAGAACCATCATAAGTCCTATGTTGATAGGCTATGGAGACCCTTGGAGTTCAAGTAGGGAGACCATGTGTTCCTTAAGGTCTCTCCTTGACATGGGATAAAGAGATTTGGTTGGGGCAACAAGTTATCTTCGAGGTTCATCAGACCTTTTTTGATACTGCATATAGTGGGAAAGGTGGCGTACCACTTGGCTCTATCTCCGCAATTAGAGTGAATGTATGATGTCTTTCACGTATCCCAGTAGAGGAAATATGTACACAACTCATCACATGTCATTGACTGGGGCGAGCTAGATGTTGACGACAGGGCGAATTTTGCAGAGTTCTTGATAGAGATCGAGGATTGACAGGAGAGGACCCTCTGTGGGTGATCGATTCCTATAGTACATGTTCAGTTCCAATATGAAAATCTTCATGAGAGAACATGAGAGTGGGAGGCTCAGATTCATGCTCAGTTTCTCTATTTTTTTAGCCATTATTTTGGCTTTTGAGGACGTAAATCCATAAGGTGGAGAGAATGTAATGTATCAGATTTTTCATGTAATTTTTTTGAAAATTATATGGGATTATTTCGAGACCAGGCACTGAGACGACACGTGATTTCAAGACCCGGGATGCCCAGAATAAATGTTCAAATTTTTTTAACTTTATTAAAAATGGTGTGCATGCTCAGTTTTAATATCATTTAAACAAGTGCTCGAATTTAAAATCTGAGGGCACCGTTGTGTACAAAGCAGTAACAAGATGATCTTGAGCCCACAATAGTGAATATAGTAACCCAAGGATCGCGAAGGTTTTCCCAATTCAAAAAATAGGCCACCACAGCAACAGTGGTAGCCCACAAAAGGGGAGTCGCCACCACCGGCGATGGCACACAGCGGTGCGGCCACCTAGTAGCAGCGGCTGCCAACATGAGAGTCAGTGGAGGAGATCCCCATGGCAACTTCTGTCAGGTGGCGGATAGTAGATACTAGCAGGAGGTCGGTGGTGGGCCTTGGCGAACGCAATAGTCGTCACGTCCCAGTCAGACGAACTGGTCCGCTTCAGCAGACCAGGCTGGAGCTGGTGTACCAGACCGACAACGGGCCAGTCCAGACCCAGTGGTCCAGGTCGAACCTAGAGGGTCGGGTTATATGGGACCCATGTCGGGTCGGTTCGCACCATACATGGACCCAACCGACCCCTTTTTTACTTAAATGTTCATTACTCTCAAACCATGTGTTCATTTGACAAGTCGTTTACGGCATTGGGACCCTCATGACAAGTAAGTACTTTTGAGATACTCTAAGTGAGTTTCCATTAAAGTTGGTATGTGTACTTTTGGATTGAGGAGTAGGTGCTCATGGAATGAGCGTGTTATGGACGGAATCATGCGGTTGGCTATGACCTAGAAGCTATGTGATTACCCAGACTACATGCCTTACCTAGACTATGTGTCTTATCTAGACTTGGTTTTTTACCAAGACTGAGTCGGTACTCCCCTGTCCCACCAGGGTGGGGGTCTTCTAGTCTTTGACGACACTCTGTATATTACCTACACTCTGTGTTTTACCAACACTCCATGTGTTATCTACACTCTATGTGTTACCTACACTCTGTGTGTTACTACTTGAGGGTACTTTGGATTCTTAAGAAAATATTGTTTATGTACCATAGACCTATAATTGGTGTGAGATGACTCTAGTGAATCTCTCTTGATTATACTTCTTAGAGGCTACACTTTGTGTACCTCTTTGGTAGTCTACTTGGTGTATTTCTTAGTGATCTTCTTTGTGGTATACTTCATGTAATTTCTTGTGGTTTATTTTGTGTAATTAATTTGTGGTATGGGTTCCCTAATAAGTATTGTTTTACTCATCCATGCACGGGCATCGCCTGCATGTGTTGTGTCTTGTGCATATGATCGACAGCTTTGATGGAGTCCTTGGTGGGTCGGAGACAGGGGGTGCTTCAGGGTGACCTGACATACATGGTATGCTTCAGCGACATTTAGATAGATTACTATACCTACCCTTCAGGTAGGGTTTTATGTGGACGAGACCTAGGATCTTGTACTTTTCTATTTCAGTTGGGATTGTATTCTGGCTCATTTACTTTTCAGTCTGTACTGTTACCCTCAGTAGTTGTCTTAGTGGGATGCATATTTGTTTACTCAGTGTTTTCAATTTCATTACTTACTCTTGGGGATGGGTGTGTGTGTGCGGGTTCATAGGAAAATGCCTCGCCTTCTTGGGAAATGTGTACTCGGCGCTAGTCATCAGCCCTTGACCCATGGGAGGCAAGCTTGAGGTAGTCACAACACGGGCCTCAGGGGACGGGTCATGACATAAATACATTTATTATAGTTTTATAAGTATTTATGATAACATAATGGATTAATTGGTATAACATGAATGAATCATATACCTAGTAAGTATATATCATAAAAACGAGTTGTCACATATATGGAAAACATGAATAATAATAAGGGTGCAATGTATAAATGTACATTCATGATGAATACATAACATATGTACGTCAATTATACTCACACACAAATATATTTATCGACCAAATTCATGGGAACATATATATATATATATATTTTCATGACACGTCCCCCTGGGCCCGTGTCATGACTACCCCAAGCCCGCCTCCCGAAGGCCAAGGGCTGGCTACTAGCGCTGAAGGCATCAACCTACAAGTGGGAGGCATTTTCTTGGTTACATGTATGCACACACATGCCCAACCAAGTCCCAACTCACAAAGGGAAACAACATACCACTGAATAACTGAGTACAAGTACAACTAGAAGTAAAGGGCCAAAATACATGCCCAACTGAAAGAAAAACAATTGCAACAGAAAACAGCTCCTGAGATCGCTTTCCAAGGACCCTACCATAAGGGTAGGTACATCTCATCTCTACAGCTCTCCACATCAACCGTCATCGTCGTCCACCGTCAGGTCCTAGCTCCCTGAGTCTCAGTCAAGGTTGTCTGTCATCTGCACAAGACACAACAAGGGGCAGGATAATCCCATGCAGGGGTGAGTATAACAATACCTAGTAGGGACCTCGATACCCCTGAAGGTCTCTTAGAATTCCACAAAGGAAAACCACAAAACATGATATCAATCACAAGCACAAAGCAAAAGACTCAGCTCAAACTAGATATACTCGTCTCATCCACAAAGAAACACAAGGCCCCGACCTCAAGCCATTTCCAAGATTTCCAAATAAGGATCAAAGCGTAACTCAAGGATCAGGAGTACATGATCCATGAAATGTTCATCCCTAATGGCACCCGTCTGAGAGATGTACTCCATCAGGTACAACTCAACCATTCGTAATGGAACGTCTGAAAGGATGTGCTCCATTAGGAACATTCTACTATAACTGCCTCTAGTGCCCGGCACTAGAGGTCTTGCAGTCACAGTCTTGTGCCTGAGGCAAGACCAAAGGAAACCAAGTGAAGAGGCCTACTCCTCGACATTGTGTCCTGCAGTCGAGGGAACTCCAACTCCCCTGAAGGACTCGTTCCCCATCGCTACTCGGAGACGGGGGAGTACTACTCCATATGTGAGGACCCGCACCCTACCCGGTAGGGGAGTAAAACTCTGGTAGTTTGTTTGTTGTGGGGGACCCGCACCCTAGTACGTCAGGGGAGTACAGACCACAAGCTAGAGGACCCACACCCTGGCACGACAGGGGGGTACTGAATCTATATGTGAGGACTCGTACCCTACCTGGTAGGGGAGTAAAACTCTGGTAGTTTGTTTATTATGGGGGGTCCGCGCCCTAGTACTTAACGGGAGTACCGAACTCAGGCTAGAGGACCCATACCCTAGAATGATAGGAGAGTACCGACTCTATATGGGAGGACCCGCACCCTACCTGGTAGGGGAGTACAACTCTAGTAGTTTTTTTGTTGTGGGGGACCCGTTCCCTAGTACGTCAGGGGAGTATCGACCCCAGGATAGAGGACCCGCACCCTAGTGTGGCAGGGGAGTACCGACTCTGTTGTAGCACTGCATAAGGAGGAACTGCACCCTAGGTTGATAGGGGAGTACCTACTCCTAACATAGAGGACCTACACCCTACCTGGTAGGGGAGTACTTGACTCTATGTGAGTTAAGTATGGAGGACCCGCGCCCTAGTCCAATAGGGGAGTAACGACTCCAAAGATAGAAAAACCAATCAAAGGGAAACAAACCCACACTCATGACGTGGGGAGTCCCGTCTCTATCGAAGTAGAGGAGTAAGGAATACTCGCGCCTTGAGTCATTAAGGGAGTAGCCATCCTATCTCTCACTACAAGAAACACCCTGGTTTTTCTCTTCTGGTTATCGGTCACGCATTAACCACCACGAAGTTCCACAAGGAAATAACCTGATGTTCTGTCATTTCATAAGGGTTCAAACGCAACAGACGGTGTGTCAACCGGACACTCGGTTTGTAAGTTATGGGCATTTTTTTGCCGAGGGCCCGGTTGGATTCGGGTACGATCCAACCCAACCAAACTCCAAATTTCTCCAAAAGTCACGTGGATTATCTCAAAAGGACCGTATCGCTCCAAGGATCTCATCTCCATAGACGGTTCGTCAAACAAATGTCTGGTTCACAAGTCACAGCCTTTTAAGCGTATCTGGGCCCAAGAGGGGTTCGGGTCTGGTCTGACCCGACCCGGTACTGGGTCGACCCGACCCGGTCCGACCCAAACCTATCCAGGTCTGACCCGACCTGGTTGGTCTCGGCCCACTGGGTCGCGGACCTACCCAGCTCACCCCGACTGGGCTGGGTTGCGGCAGCTCGGCCTGCCGGCTGGCGCCACCCATGATGGGTTGCGCGGTTCTCTATTCCCGAACGACTCAAAGGAGCCATTCAGCTCCTTTATTAGTGGTGCCAGGTGGGCCGTCTCATCACCCATAGGACCTGCAGGGAGCAGATCCCCTACATAGTTGTGTCTTCGATCCGCGGCTCCCTTCAGCACGACGTGTGACGGCGCGCCGCCTCCACCTCTGCGGTCGGTCACTGTCAGCCGCCTATTCGACCACCGTGGCGCCGCTCTTACACCACAGTCGGCGGTTGCCAGTCGCCGCCCTCGTTCACCGGCACCAGTCGCAGGTGCTTCTTCCACAGGGCTTCAAAAACGCTCTGGAGCTCCGTTTTCACTTCCGCTCATGCCTACGGGCTCCCCAGGATGCCGTTGTCATTGTGCGGCTTCCGGATTCCATATTCTTACGAGTTGAAGAATTGTCCCCTGAATAATGCAACAAGAACAAAGTGACAGAGGGTCTGGGAATTATTCGTCTGGCCCGCGCCCTCCGCGTTAACGTGATAACAAGATGGAGGAATTTTAATTCATCAAAGAAAACTTCAATAATAAACCCCCTACCTCGAGAATCATTGGAGTCGTCGCGGTGGTGGAAGGAGAATTCGCGCTTTGATGAAGCCATCGGCGTTCGTCGCTTTCGGTTCGTTGCCTCCCGAGCTTCCATCTCCGTCAGTGGAAGGTGTCTTGTCACTTCGCCAGTAGTTCCTCACTTGATGAATCCATGTCAAAAACTCTACCCCAAGCCCCATTTAAATAGAAGGGAGAAATGGTGAGTAATGCACCAAGGAATTATTGAGTTTCATTAATTGACATAATTAATGTGCCACATTAATTACAAGAGGGGTGGTTATGTAACCAAAGTGTAACCGATAATTTAATATCCCATATTAAATGTCTGACTACCCCCACGGTCCACGCCACCGCCGCTCAATAGGTGGTAGGAAAAGGAAAGAAATAAAATAACAATTTCTATGTTATTTTATTATTTCTTTAAAAAGTCGCAAAAACTAACTTTGTCATCCAACCAACTGTTGTTGAATTTAAGCCTCCCTTAAGTGAATCTCGGCATTATGGATTCAATGGTGCCCTTGGATTTTTAATCTGAGTACCGGTTCAAAAGATAGAAAATGTCGCCCGCGCGTTTACTGAACATACCTTTAAAAAAGTTCAAAAAAAATATTAACAGTCACCCTCGACCTGTGCCGGTTGAGGTTAGGCTCTGCCTAAAGGAAACACACCCTCATGGGATCAATGGTACTCTCATATTTTCAATCTGAGTTACCATTTAGGAGATATAAAATTTAACAATAAAATAATTGTTACTTAATTATTTTATTTGCGGCCAAAAACTAACTTTCATTGTTGACCCACGTTGGCCAAAGTTAGGATATACCTAAGGAAAACGTACCCTCATGAGTTCAAAGGTGGTCCCATATTTTTAATATGAGTCTCCATTCATGATTTATAAGCATTTGAAAAATAAAATAAAATAATTTAATTATTTTATTTACGGTTATGCAATTTTTGGGTTTTCTCACTGGAGGTCTGCGCCGACTAAACTTAAGTCACGCCTAGGGTAAACCCACCATACTAAATGTAATGGTGCCCTCATATTTCTGATTTGGGTACCCATTTAAGAGTTATTCCACTTTTTTTGGAAAACTACTCACGCGTGCTATTTTAAACTTAACATTTTTTCAACGGGTCATTCTGGGCACTCCAGGCCTCAGAATCACGTGTCGTCAGATTTCGCGGTCTCGTAATAATTCCATATAAAAAAATTATATGGAAATTACGAATCTTTTCATTCTCCCCACCTTAGGGATTTTCGTCCCCGAAAGCCAAAACAAAATCAAATCAAACAAAAGATGGTACTGAGCATGAATCTGAGCCTCTCACTCTCATGTGCTCTCCTGAAGGTTCTCATGTTATCACCGAACTTTCACCATAGGGATTGACCATCCACGAAGGACTCACTCATGTCGATCCTCTATCTCCATCGGGAACTACATAAAAGTCACCCCATCGTCAAAGTCTAATTCTCCCTAGTCGATAATGTGTGATAGATCATGCACGCATCTCCTCAACTGTGACACATGGAAAACATTATGAACCCGGTTCACCTGTGGGTGGAAAGTTAGGTGGTACTCCACCTTGCCAACTCTGCTGAGAATTTGGAAAGGTTCGATGAACCTTAGAGATAGCTTGCTTCCCCAACAAAATCTCTGCAATCCTCATCGAGGTGAGACCCGTAGGAAGATATGGTCTCCCTCCCTGAACTCTAAGGGTCTTCGTCACCTGTTGGCATAAGACTTTTGCTAGCTTTGTGCGGTCTTCATCCCTAACCACCAGTACTGACGCTGGAGGTCCTGGTACATCTTCGCCACACTAGGATGTACCACTAAAGGGGGTGTGTGGAACTCCCTCAACACCTCCTCTCGTAGCATCACTAGTACCATGGTGCATCTTTTGAAAAGGATGACATGCTCCCCACCATCAGAAAATCCTTTAGGAGCATGTCCTGAGGATATCTGAGCACGTTGGGCCTTGCAGTCTACATCCCCAAGTTGTGCCTCCCAAACTTGATGAAGGTGTGGGGGAGTGACAGTTATAGACTGGAGGTAAGCTACTCAATCTCTATCCATAAATGGTTTTTATAACGTAGCTAGCTGCTCTATCGCCTCACTCAACGGCTGTAAACTATACCTCTTACTGAGTGCATCTGTCACCATGTCCCCCTTCTAAACTCTCATCTCCCAGAGCTCTACGGGAGCCATCCAATATGCAGTTGTAGATATTGGTGTTATTGTTGGGTACAAGCCAATGCAGAAGTCCCTCACCCTGTGAGGAGGTAATCTTGGAAATATCTTTTGAAAATATGTTCCCGTACTCTTCCACTACTGTTGGGAACTGAAAACTCCAAACTCCTACTACCACGAGGGTAAGGCTGGTTGACTCAAGAGTGATCGGTTGCACCCTCCTATGCATGATTTTAACTTACGCTGCTTGGGTTTCCTTTTTCGCCGACCAAGGAAAATCTCATTCCAACGTTATAGATATACCACAACCTTTTTGCCTAAAACAGTCAATCTGAGCATGAAATGTGGATGACCAATTCATACCCAAACTAACGTCGTAAGGCCTCAATGCTTCCACCAAGAGGTTCCAACCAAAACTCTCGCATCAAGGGTCATATCACACTATCATCATAAGTGTGATTATCGAGTCTCCTCCCAAAGGTATCTCCAGACGTAAGGGTCAAGTCAACAGTTTAACCGAAAACTCTAGGTCTTGAACATGATTCGTGAAAAGAGGGAATGATTATCACTTATGTCTATTAATAAAACAGCTAGAAGTAGACACAGATCATACCTCGAATCATTCCTGGAGCCCTTGGGTCATACTCCTTGACCGCATGTAGCTACTCCCTTCCCTTATCCTCCATCTCCCTGAGCCTGGTGGGGACCACATTGGGGTGGTGGTCATAACATGTCAAAATGTATACCACCTCCTGCTGCTCTCATATCTCATATTCCACTTATGTTGCCCTATATATTCATTTGTCCCTATCACTTCCTCTTCCCAAAACATTTCACACTCTCAAGTCTCTGAGACTGACATCGGTTTTCCTACTTTCCCACTGCTAACATTCATTGGTTGTATCTTCTCAGCCAAAGAACATCCAACCGCAAAGGTTCTCTTTAGCACCCTAACATAATTAGTAATGCACGGAGAAATAGTGATGTCTCAGATGTCCCTAACACATCTTTCTTGGAGGTCTGAGCCCTAAAGCACTAGTCTTATCATATTCATCGAGTACCTGAAATAGTCAGTACGCCTCGACGATTACTTAGCTACTAACATGTCATCCTGCTGAAGCTGTAGAAGCTCTTGGGAACACATACCCCTTATCTTTTTATGGAAATATACCTATTAGGACCAAAAGGGGACTAGATACCCTAAGATGGGGGTGAATCAGGGTATGAATATTCTTTTTCAAAATTCTTCTCGCCCCTACTGGATCTTGACCTCTCTATTATTAGGGTCACTTTGTTTGCACTTGTGTGTTTATGATGATCACTTCATTTTGTCTATTTGATGATGATGCTTTAAATGCGATGCAGGGAATCAAGAAGGCAGACATAGAGATTTTTACTTGGTTTACCCACACTGGGCTACGTCCAAGGAGCATACAACGATGATGTGTCGTTGTACGAAATCCACTAATGCTCACTTCCAATAATGTTTAGGCTAGATTACTTCTATTCCCTAGGATCACTACCTTTACAATGTTTAGGGTTAGATCAATGCTTCCTAAGGGTCACTCCCTGTTCCTCTCTCTCTGGCTCGCTGCCGATAGAAAGAATAATCTTCTTCCTCTTCCTCTACTCACTACACTTAGAAGGGATCCAATCACAGTTTATAGACCTATAGGTCTCTTCATTTGCATGAATAAATGCATCCTCAACTATTGATAGATGATCTATTATTGTTTAACTTTCATCCACATATGAATACCACTTTTCCTCTGAAACACTGGGCAATTACTTTTGGAAATACCTTTGCAAAGCACCCTACTTCGCGAAGCTCCCAATTTCGCAAAGCTCAAACAAGCCTTCGCGAAGCTTCTGCCTTTTCGCGAAGCTCACACCTTCACAGATCTTAGGTCGTCATGGAGCTCAATTCATCGCAAAGCGACTTCCCTCGCAAAGCTCACTAAGACAACACGGAGCACCCAACTTTCGCAGATCTAGAATAGCCGTCGTGAAGCTCCTTCCTTTCGCGAAGCACACTGCCTTTGCGAACTACCTTCACTAGAGGAGATCAAAATATTTTCTTCAAAAACTCTCTACTTATCCTGAGGGGGTTTATGCCTATTTATAGGCGATTCCACTGACCCTCGTTCCTTCCACACGATGTCAGCGCCACGTCATCTCAAATCGCGAAGCTCTGAAATTTCCGCCGAAATTCTCTCAATATCATGAAGCACCACGACAATTTTTCGATCATGGAGCTCATCGTAATCGCAGATCGTTCCATAAATTCCTTCACTCCTTCACCATGTAGCTCTGTTCGCAATGCCCTTCTCCACTACAATGCTCTTCAACTTTGTCGTTCGTGAAACTCATCGTAATCGCGAAGAATCACCATCAACATTCTTCTAGTCTTTGCGAAATCCAATCCATGAAGCCTATCTTCATGAAATTCATGCCTTTACCATATTTAAATTATATTTTCAAGGAAATCCAATTTTTGTGATGCTCACCAAACTCTAAATTTTAGACCCCAAAAATTTGGCAAACACTGGAAAACGGCGCCACCTTATATCTGTTCTTTTGTACCGCCTCTAGATCATCCATTCCTTTGTCATGGTTCTTTGTCAACAAAATATCTGGAAATTGACAATTCACCATGGAAACCTGCTTTGTCAACAAACACAATCAACCCAAAAATACTGCAATGTTACCTTGAGGGATTTTTTCCCAACAAGACCCCCTTCTCTGAGGAAGGTTCTCAAGATCTGTCCATGGAAAAAGTCACCTCATCATATGATAGGGGTAATATAAACTCTATAATCACCCTATTAAGACACATAGAATGCTCACTACTAGGACCACCATCTAATCTAATGGTGCCCTGGCTAGATGGAAACTCAGTCACCACCTCAAGCCAGTCCTTAACCACCTATGAGTCGGGCTCGCCTTGGAACCTAAGGGGTATTTGTCACTGAAACTCGTGTAAGGCACTAATCCTATAAGTGTCCTCTATAGGTAGCGCCAATAGTAACTGCTGAACAATAGGTAGTGGTATCGCTGGGACACCGCCCGAAGGTACCTATCTTGGGCAACAGTCCTTGTACTGAAGCCTCATCACATTGTGGACCATCCTCATGGTCACGCATTGGAATCCTGGCTGGCTATCTGCGTAGAGGCATCTTGAAAGAGAATCAAGATGAACCACGGTCAATAAGTTATACCTGGTGAGCTCACTCAAAGAGGTCAAAAAGAAAACAACATTTTCAAAACACACGCAACTAGTGTTTTCGTGTACCAAATTGGAAATCAAAATTCAGGGTCCTGGTGTGTGGATATGTCGGTTGTTGCACCAATACTGAACTCCCCAAATTGAAACCTAAACTCAAGACACTTAACCATATTTCCCCATTTAAAACATATACTCTTAGTTCTTCTAGTAGAACCGACCTCCCTTTGATACCACTTTGTCACGACCCGTCCCCCGGGGCCCGTGTCGTAACTACCCCAAGCCCACCTCCCGAAGGCCAGGGGCTGACGACTAGCGTCAAAGGCGTCAACCTGCAAGTGGGAGGCATTTTCCTAGATAATTGTATGCACACACACATCCAACCAAGTCCCAACTCACAAAGGGAAACAACATACCACTGAAAAACTGAGTACATGTACAGTTGGAAGTAAAGGGCCAGAATACAAGCCCAACTGAAAGAAAAACAACTACAGCAGAAAACAGCTCTTGAGGTCGCTCGTCAGGGATCCTACCTGAAGGGAAGGTACATCTCCTCTCTTCATCTCTCCACATCAATGGTCACTGCCGTCCACCATCAGGTCCTAGATCCCCAAGTCTCAGTCAAGGCTTTTCGTCATCTGCACAAGACGCAACAAGGTGCGGGCGAAGCTCGTGAAGGGGTGAGTATAATAATACCCAGTAGGGACCCCGAGACCCCCAAAGATCTCTCAAAATTCCACAAAGGAAAACCAAAAAACATGATCTCAATCACAAGCATAAAAGAAAAAGACTCAGCTCAAACTAGATATACTCGTCTCATCCACAAAGAAACATAAGGACCCCTCAAGCCATTTCTAGGATTTCCAAAGAAGGCTCAAAGCGTAACTCAAGGATCAGGAGTACACGTTCCATAAACTGTCCATCCCTGATGGAACCCGTCTGAGAGATGTACTCCATCAGGTACAACTCAACCATTCCTAATAGAACGTCTGAAAGGATGTGCTCTATTGGGAACTTTCTGCTAGAACTGCCTCTAGTACCCAGCACTAGAGGTCTCGCAGTCATAGTCTTGCGCCCAAGGCAAGACCAAAGGAAACCAAGTAAAGAGGCTCACTCTTCGACACTATGTCCTGCAGTCGAGGGAGCTCCAACCCCCCTGAAGGACCCGCTCCCCGTCGCTACTCGGAGACGGGGGAGTACTACTCCATATGTGAGGATCCGCACCCTACCCGGTAGGGGAGTACAACTCTGGTAGTTTGTTTGTTGTGGGGGACCCACGCCCTAGTACATCAGGGGAGTACTGACCCCAGGCTAGAGGACCCGCACCGTGACACGGTAGGGGAGTACCAACTCTATATGTGAGGAGCCACACCCTACCCGGTAGGAGAGTACAACTTTGGCAGTTTATTTGTTGTGGGGGATCCGCGCCCTAGTACGTCAGGGGAGTACCGACCCTAGGCTAGAGGAACCACACCCTAGCATGGTAGGGGAGTATCAACTCTATATGTGAGGACTCGCACCCTACCCAGTAGGGGAGTACAACTCTGGTAGTTTGTTTGTTGTGGGGGACCCACGCCCTAGTACATTAGGGGAGTACCGACCCCAGGCTAGAGGACCCGCACCCTGGCGCGGCAGGGGAGTACCGACTATGTTGTAGCACTGCATAAGGAGGATCCACACACTGGGTTGATAGGGGAGTACCTACTCCTAACATAGAGGACATGCACCCTGCCCGGTAGGGGAGTACTTGACTCTATGTGAGTTAAGTATGGAGGACCTGCGCCCTAGTCCAATAGGGAAGTACCGACTCCAAAGATAGAAAAACCAATCAGAGGAAAACGAACCTGCACTCATGACGTGGGGAGTCCCGTCTCTACCGGAGAAGAGGAGTAAGGGATACCTGCACCTTGAGTCATCAAGGGAGTAGCCATCCTAACTCTCACTACAAGAAACACCCTGATTCTGCTCCTCTGGTTATCGGTCATACCTCAACCACCACGAAGTTCCACAAGGAAGTAACTCGATGTTCCATCATGTTATAAGGGTTCCAACGCAACAAACAACACATCATTCAGACACCCGCTCTGTAAGCTATAAGTATTTTTGTGCTGAGGGTCCGGTTAGATTCGGGTACGATCAAACCCGACCAAACTCCAACTTTCTCCGAAAGTCACATGGAGTATTTCAAAAGGACCGTCTTGCTCCAAGGATCCTAGCTCCATAGACGGTTCGTCAAACGGACATCTGGTTCGCAAGATACGACATTTTAAGCGTATTTGGGCCCGAGAGGGGTTCGGGTCCAGCCCGACCCGGTTCGGGCGATCAGACCTGGTTCGGGTCCGACCCGTCCCGCCCTGGCTGGGCTGGGCAGCGGCGGCGCGGCCCACCGGCTGGTGTGGCTCGTGTGGGGTCGTGCGGTCCGCTGCTCTTGAACGGCTCAAAGGAGCCGTTTGACTCCTTTATTGGAGGCACCAGGTGGCGCCGCCTCATCACCCACAGGACCCGCAGGGAGCGGGTCCCCTGCATCATCGCGGCTTCGATTCGCGGCTCCCTTTAGAGCGGCGCATGATGGCGCGCCGCCTCCACCTCCACGGCCGGCCTTTGCCAGCCGCCTGTCCGACCCCCGCGGTGCCAAGCGGTGCCGCTCTTCCACCGCGGCTGGCGGTTGTCGGTCGCCGCCCTTGTCCGTCGACACTGCCGCGCAGGTGTTGCACCGGCGCTTCTTTCACGGGGCTTCGACAATGCTCTGGAGCTCCATTTTCACTTCTGCTCATGCCTACGGGCTCCCCGGGATGTCTTCGTCGCTGCATGGCTCCCAGATTCCAGATTCTGACGAGTTAAAGAATTGTCCCCCGAAGAACGCAACAAGAACGAAGCGGTGGAGAGCCCGGGCTTTGTTTGTTTAGCCTGTGCCCTTCGCGTTAACATAATAACAAGTGGGCGGAAATTTAATTCATCAAATACAACTTCAACAATAAACCCCCTATCTCGAGAATCGTTGGAGTCGTCGCGGTGATGGAAGGAGAATCCACGCTTTGATGAAGCCGCTGGCGTTCGTCGTTTCTGGTTCGTTGTCGCCCGAGCTTTCATCTCCGTCGGTGGAAGGTGTGGCATCACTTAGTCAACGGTTCCTCGCTTGATGAAGTCGTGTCAAAAACTCTACCCCAATCCTCATTTAAATAGAGGGGAGAAAGGGTGAGTAACGCACCGAGGAATTAATGAGGTTCATTAATTGGCTTAATTAATGTGCCACATTAATTACACGTGGGGTGGTTACGCAACCAAAGTGTAACTGATAATTTAATATCTTGTATTAAATGTCTGACTACCCCCGCGGTCCCCGCCACCGCCGCTCAACAGGTGGTAGGAAAAAGATTTAAATAAAATAACAATTTCTGTGTTATTTTATTATTTCTTTAAAAAGTCGCAAAAACTAACTTTTTCACCCGACCAACTGCGGTCGAAGTTAAGCCTCCCTTAAGCGAATCTCGGCGCTACGGATTCAACGGTGTCCTCAAATTTTTAATCCAAGCACCGGTTCAAAAGATAGAAAATGTCACTCGCGCGTTTAGTGAACGTACCTTTAAAAAAGTTCAAAAAAAAATATTAACAGTCACCCTCGACCCACGTCGGTCGAGGTTAGGCTCTGCCTAAGGGAAACACGCCCTCACGAGCTCAACGGTACTCTCAGATTTCCAATCTGAGTTACCGTTTAAAAGTTATAAAATTTAACAATAAAATAATTGTTACTTAAATATTTTATTTGCGGCCAAAACTAACTTCCATTATTGGCTCGTGCCTGCCAAAGTTAGGATCTGTCTGAGGAAAGCATACCCTCACTAGTTCAGCGGTGGTCCCATATTTTTAATCTGAGTCACCGTTCGTGAGTTACAAGCATTTAAAAAATAAAATAATTTTATTTATGGTTATTCAATTTTTGGGTTTTCTTATTGGAGGTCTGCGCCGACTAAACTTAAGTCGCGTCTAGGGTAAACCTGTCATCCTGAACGCAACAGTGCCCTCAGATTTCTGATTTGGGTACCCGTTTAAGAGTTATTCCACTTTTTTCAGGAAAATTACTCACACGCGTTATTTTAAGTTTAACATTTTTTTGACGGATCATTTTGGGCACTCCGGGCCTTGGAATCACGTGTCGTCAGATTTCACGGTCTCGTAATAATTCTATATAAAAAAAATATACGGAAATTCTGGGTCTTTACATATATATTAAGTGTTGATACAATTACATTTAAACACACACACCACAAACACATGCCAGAAAGGCAGGGTATAGCCCCTTCCAAGGGGATAACCCACCCATCAAAGCTTAATTATTCAGTAAATGGCCCGTAGGCCCAGTGGACATGAAACTCATTACATGGCTTGTAGGCCCAGTGCAACATCCTGCCTGCATCATCCTGCCTGTGTCATCAAGCATGTGTCATGCTTGCGTTATCGTCTACCTATGTCATCATATGCGTTGCTGCCCACATAATACGGTAATAGTACATGTGCCCACCTGAATTTTATATAAATTAAAAACCTCTATCAACGCTTTTTTACTGCTGATAAAAGCCCCCCCCCCTTATCAGCGTGTTTTTCTTAGCACTGATAAAGGTCGACGTTGCCCTTGCACCGATCTGTGATAGTGTTTAAAGATACTTACAACATCAACACTTTTTTAGCACTAATGAATGATGTTTCTAGTGGTGTTAAAGCTCATATATGTAGCAGGGTACGTCCATTCCATATTACCCTTACCAATTCAAGACTCAATCAAATTATCACTATATTTTTCATTCCAAATTCCTTCCAAGTGCATCTAAGGGTGCCTGAGTTTAAAATGCTTTCAATTGACAATAAATCCAACACTATAAGGTGTGGTTCCAACAAGAGAACAATTATAATTATATGTTTAGAAGGTGATCAGTCTATTGTTATAATTGTATTTAAATTTATTAATATTTTTTACATAAAATTGTGATGAATATTTCATTTTCATTTTATTTATTGATATCACAAATGTGTTTTTGTATCCAATTAACGAATAATTTGAATAAAACTAAATGCAAAACTAATTGCGTCACATACATAAATCACTTTAAAGGTATTTTTAATTTAATTTCCATTATTTCTTTGTTTTGGGGGTTTCCTATGCATTTTTTTGAGAAATGGGTGAGTTTTCATGATTTGGGTTAAACCGTGAGCCCAATTCCAGATTTAAAAATAAATTTTGATTCATTTACAACTCCTTCATTTTTCAACATTTTTCATCCATTCAAACTCCTACTTGGCATCCCCTGACCTATGAACACCACCAGGTTAATTTGGACCATTTAGAAATCTATAATCATGGTGAATTTGAGTTTTTATTTAAGGAATTGGGTCTGCCCAAAAGCTCATTTCCTGCATTAAAAATAGTTTTTAATTCTTTAATAACTCATTCAATTTTTACGTTTTTTCAGTGATTCCAACTCTCACCCGAGCCCACTTACCTAAGGCACGCCCCCATTTTCTCCTCCCTCAATTTGGAGCTCAATAGAATCACAAAATTGGGCAAAACTTCTCTGGATTTCATAAATCACCCAGATTTGAAGAGATAAATTGATCCTTTCATAACTCCTATTTTTACTCTTTTTCCCCCATTCCAGTTTCTAAATGATCTCCTAATCCTTATTCGAACCTCCCTTAAATTTTTAGCTATTTTAAAATTCAGATACTGGTGGATGTTGGGTCATTTTCTTCAAGATTGTTTTGGGTAAGTGTCTCTCTCTTCAATTCCTTCCTTCTCATTAGGGTTTCCTCATTCTTTCATAAATTTATAGAGTGTCCATAAGTTAGGGTTTATACCTAGGGTTTGATTTTGGGTATTGTTTGTGAAATCTTATGATTTAGGTTTAGTTTTCACTTTCTTTTGGTGCGGCGGAGGTACGGTTGAGGTTTCGCACCAAGATTCGAGGGTTTTGACTCAAAAGGTAGGTGATTCCATGTATAACCATTTTATGATGAGTTAGGTTGCTTAGTTTATTAATTTAGTATGTTTAAAATCTGTTGCGTGTGGTACGAAAACTATTTTTGATGGATTTGGTTAAGTGTTTAATTTTGTAGTTGCATTTTTGCTTGGAATTGGGTGTTTTTCATGCGTGGCTATTGGGGAAATGTTTGGGTGTATTTTATAACATATGAAATTGATTTATTAGTGTTGAAAGGGGCTGAAAATTCTGGTTTGTTAATGACTTAATGTCCTGTGATCCTTGTAAGGGGATTTTTAAATGGGTTTAATGTGTGAAACCATGTTGTACTTCTTGAACGTGATTTGTGAAAACATGTGTTTTTCATGTGTACCTTTTGTGGTATTGTTTGATGTATTTGTATAGCACTTGGGGTGGTTTAATAAATGTTGTTAGGGCTGCCAATTCTGTTTTGGATTGCTATTGATGTGGTTTTGGTCTTGAATGAGGGGTTTTAAATGTGTTTTGTATGCAAACCGTGGTTATACTTATTGGGTTGGTTTTATGAAAATTGTAAATGATTTAATGAGTTACACAAATTGTGAAATGGTTGTTTATGTACTGTTTTGGTGATAGTATGTTCTTAAAATGAGTTTTTGAAACATAAAGTGGTAAGTTATGTTGTCAAACATTTTGGTAATGTTTTGTAATTTGTCGAGGTAATTTATGAAATTGTGATGTGGGTGTGAAGCATGTTTTCGGGCTGTTTTGTGTGAGTGTGATGTGCAAAATGGACTTTGTTTATGAAAAGGGTATTATGTAACATGTGAGTGGGCTGTTATGTGAAATTTAACATATTGGGAAAGATTTTATAAAATTGTTAGCGGATTTGTTGAATTGTGAAAGATGTGCAAAATATGTTGTGGACTATTTTTGGTGAATATGATTTCAAAATGCATTTGAATGAAAAAATGGATTTTTAGACTTGTGTGATGTACATGTGGGATTTTTGGTGAACTTGTGATGTGTAAATGACATTTGAATGTGAAAATTATATTTCTTAACTTGTTGGACTTGTTTGAGCACAAGGGAAAACCCAGGTATCTAGGTGGATGGACGTGTACTAGTACGCTAATGAATCCGTGAGGTTTGACCTCAGTTTCACGTAGCAAGATTGACGCTTACAATACTAACTAAATTATGATGATGATGATTGAGGACCACTGAGTTATGGGCATGTTCTCTACTAGTGGCTCGTGCACGAGAACAAATATTGTGATAGTTACTCTCATCAAGAGACGAGGTACCTGAGACCCACAACGAGCTAGTGCCTAGATGTTATTTTCTATTGCTTGTACTCATTAGTTACTTTGTGCTTACCGCCAGCATACGTATGGTCTAGAAAATTCAGTAGTGTTGAAATTATTTTTAAAAGTGTTGATTCTTAATAATAGCCCACTTGAAAACTGTTTTAATTTTTAAGTTGCATCTTTTAGAAATTTTAACTAGCATTTCCTGTTTATGAAAATTTGCAAGCTTTTCGTCTTAGAATGTTTATCCCATGGAATCTCTTAGTGGTGACATCCTACTGGGCATCGGCTCACACCCTACTTACACCCTTAGGTGTAAGTGGCTTGGTTATTTTTGTTGGTGCAGGTTGGGTACAGTTTTTAGTGTCAGTGGTTCGAGTTTCTAGCATGTCCTTGGTGGAGATGGCTTGAGGGTGGTTCATCTTGCCATGAGGGTTCTTGGGCTGTTTCCTTTTGGTTTTGTACCTTTGTTATAGTCTTGTTGAGTTGTTTTAAAATATGCAATTCAGTTCTGATTTTTTGTAAAAGATTGTTTGGTTTGAAAAATCCAGATTCATTTTATTGGATTCTTTTGTTGTTTTAAGTTTATAAACACGGGTAAATCGTTCCCAAATCTCATTTTATGATACCTGAGCACTTGTGCCAACCCATGGGGATCGGGAACGCCCTTCGAGCCATGTCGCGGGTCGGGTTTGGTATCGGTTTTGGTGACGACCAGATCTGGTTCGTGACAAATTATAATTGTAAAAATCTAAGCACCTGTTTAGGAACTTTTATTTCAATGGCATGAGATGACATGAGATGTCCTGTGAAATAAAACCCTTGTTTCAGAGTTTTTTTTGAAGGGATGAAATGACATGCAATAGTCTTTCATGCCATCATTGAAGATATGTCTTTATTTTCTCAACCCTCCAAATCCAATGATTAATGATAAAACATCCTAAAAGTTGAGTTATTTTAAAAAATATGCACACAACAAAAAAACATGAACATAAGAGGGATACAATTACAATATGAATATATTTTGAAATTATGAATGAAAAACAAATCATTTTATCTATTTTATAAATAATTTGTAAAATCATTTAATTATATCACGAAACTTTCAAACATTGGAATATTAAATTACATTTCACTCTATCATTTTCGCTTGTTGATCATTTCATCTGATATGACGGTAGTTTCCAAACATATCCTCATAATACATGTCATTTGTGATTAGAAATAGACATCAAATGCATGAATTTTTTTTAACTACGAGCGTGGCTGTCGAATGATGTTTCTTGAACAAAAAAAAAAAAGGTTGACTAAATATAAGAAAACGAAGTTATTTAAATTAATCTATCGAAGAAAGTTAATGATACAGAATGGTAAATTTCTCAAATAAAATATCTGGGACCAATTTTGAATTTTCCGAAAATACCAAAATCCCATAATTGACGAAGAACTTTATCACAATGAACAAATTTTCTAAAATACCACTCGACTCGGTCGGTGCTCCCCGCTGATTCCGTATCACCATCCACGTGTCGGCGCATAACTAATCTTCACGCCCGGCGATTACAGGCCCTGCTTTTGCCTTCCACACGTACATTTACAGTCCTGCCGGGGCGTGGGCAGCTGTTCAGAGTCCCCAAGCCATGCTTCTCCGCCTCCCTGTCCCTCTTCACCCCGAATATACATAGCTGCGAGGCTTCCTGTGCTTCTTGTTTTCTGTTGGTTGATTCTGCCGCAATGACTGACACAACTGACGATATCGCGGAGGAGATCTCCTTCCAGAGCTTCGACGATGACTGTAAGCTCCTCGGTAGCCTTCTCAACGACGTGTTGCAGAGGGAGGTTGGTCCCAAATTCATGGAGAAGATTGAAAGAATTCGAGTTTTCGCGCAGGTCCCTGTCTCTCCATACCTGTTTCTCATTGATTTTTAGGAGTGGTTGGTTGCCAGAGTCTGTGCGGATAGTGCTGATTTCGTTTTCCTGATCGTGTTTTATTCGACCTTACTATTTGATGTGTTTTGGTCAACGTGGAAAAATGGAAATAAATGAGATGCTTGGAATGCCTTTTTTTTAATAGACTTTATCACTATCCGGGGGGGGGGGGGGGTCGTTTACTATTGCATCATGCATTTGTTCAGAAAACAAACACACCTGATATTTGAAATCCATGAGAGTGTTCGATTTGTTTTTCTGATGATATTTTTTATTAAAAAAAAAATGTTATCCAGAGTGCCTGCAATATGAGGGCTGCGGGGATTGAGCAGATGACTGAGCTGCTGGAGAAACAGATTGCCTCAGAAATGTCACACATGACACTAGAGGAGGCCTTCACACTTGCCCGAGCATTTAGTCACCATCTCAATTTGATGAGTATTGCGGAGACTCATCACAAGTAATTAGTCTCTGTAAACCCAGCTTAATGTCTTTTCAGTTCTACAATTCAATCATATTATCATTTTCCTGAAATTTGTTGATCCATTTGAAATTGCGTTCTCTTGATAACTAGTTCAATGTGAAGGTGCATGAAGGTTCCAAGCGCACCAGAAGCGCCTATTGTGCAATTGCCAACTCAGATTTTGTCGTGATCAACGTGTAATCCAAGATGTACATGACGAAGAACGTCATGACCAACGGAATTAAAACAAAGATCAATTGACTATTATGCCGGAACCAAGAAGAGGATCTTTTTTCACAAAAAAATTTATAATTAATTTATTTGGATTAAAGAAATATCTTTTGTTGATTTATTTCTTCGTTGATGAATCAGTTGGCCATTTCTTGGCGTACCGTCGTTGCGGCAAGAGGATCCAAGGATAAAATTTTTCTTGTTGTGATCCACACGTGCTTTGCGAATCTCTGATCGTCGCTGCGTGGATGTTCCAACACTTAAGTCGATCGCGCTTGATCGCAACAGAATCCTTCGAAGGGAGAAGGACTCACTCTACTTCTCTTTAGTCTTGAGATGGTGATGAAGGAAGATCGATCTTTGTTCTTGAGAGCGTTCTAGGAGAAAAACTCTATAGGGTTTGAGAGCTTTCTCTATAATATGTTGTGCACAACGATTATAGTGGCATGACTAGGGTTAAAAAATAACATAATCGGGTTTAAGTAGTGCTAGGGTTAGAAAATAATAATTGCTCATGGGCCCTTATTATTTTCTTAATCTTTGGCGAAACCTCACGTCCTAAATAATAATAATATTATTATTATTTACTTGACATGTGCTAAACTCAGGGATAAATAAATATTACTTCATTGAATAAATAAATTAATATTTATTCAAATAATATTTAATATTTAATATGTCATTTCTCACTAGACTTAAAACTCGGTCCGCCATTCTTTCACAATGTTTATTGGATATTGTATAATGACTATTTATTTATTAAATAAATATCATTGCATTATTCACCAATAAATAAATAAATTTCACATTCGCTAAAATAGTGAATAAATATATATATAATATTCATGCAATCAAATAAATAAATATTTGTTACCTTATGAATAAATCAGAATAAATAAATATTATATATTCGCGTAATTAATAATTACTTAGCTAATAGATATTTATTTAATATTCAACTTACATAATATTATCTCGAATAACCGGTGACTGAATATATGCGATCAACGATACATGAATAACTATTAAACCACGTACGAGAAAAATATTTATTCTAACATGTTAAATTCATATAGAATTTAACTGAGGTTCCGGGTACACTTAGTGTGTGACCCTCTAGACCTCTTTCTCACTTGTATTAGGCAGGGTTGTCTAAAATTCAAGGTTAGCGTCTAGCAACACGCAAAATCTCCCATAGTGAAATAAAAATACCATAACGACGATAACCATATATGAATGCGTACTGTGTAATACAATCCTTTTATCATGATATATCCGATCAAGTAGCATGTTGGTGTCATCAACCTATGCGCTTGATATATCTTTCTTTGCCTTTATGAAAATGAACTTGCCGACAAAACACCATGACCATGGACTTAATCAATCCATTTCATTTCCTTCAAAGTGTTGAGTCGAAAGTTTCTTTCTAACACTTTCTATCCTTATTTTGAAAATCACAAACCACATACTTAAAAATTTATATTCTACCAACTTTTATACTTCCCTGGTTCTAAGTATGTTTTTGTAGAAAAGTTGTTTTACCGGACATAGAAATATTGTTCATCGGACGAAATATTTTTTTTGTAAACGGACTAACATGTATTTTGTACACCGGACAAACTTTTACCTATTTCATCGAACAAAGATTTATAAGTCTAGAAGTTAAAATATAATGAAATCCATCGGACAAAGTTATATCAAGACCATCGGACGAACTTCATCGAACAGAAGCAAACATGCTTTCTAGATGAACATTTATTAAATCCATCGGACGAAGGAAATTCATTCCACCAAACGAACAATCATTATTCTACTGAACGGAATCTGAATACACTGTAGTGGTGTAATATGTTACGAGCATCAGACGGACATGCTGAGCATAACTCTTTCAAGTTAAGAAGGAATTTGTCCGAAGCCGTTGCAACCACCTCTGAGATGTGTGGATATGACCGTTGAAGATTTGCTTATAAATAGAAGAAGCATTCGAGGAGGAGGAATCTTTTGCAATCCAAGCTATCAAAAGTTGATGTGAAGTTTTTTGTAACATCTTGTTACTTTGAGAGCGTTTCATTGTAAACTTTTGAGAGTCTTCTCTTAAGACATCCGATTGTGAGATCAATTTTAAATGCCGTGTTTGTAATTATTTGTTTGATCTTGTGTTTGATCGAGGGATTCTGAGGATAGGAATACAAAGATTGTTCTGATCATTGTACGGGGGCTTCCTTGCTCAAGGAATACAAACCTTTACGGTTTGGTATAAACCGTGGACACCTAAAGTCGTGGTTATAGACTTTCTTAACTCTTAAAGTTAAAGAGTGGATCTTTGTTATAAAATTTCTGCAAGTTTTTCTTACTTGTTTTATAAAGTTTACTTTACTTGTTTTTACAAGTTTATTTTTTCGCGTTGTGCAATTGTATGGAAAATTTTTACTTGTTCTAAACTTTTCTACACTATGATAATCGGACGAAGTGTCAGTCCGATATATAAACTTTGAGAATCGGACGAAGTGTCTGTCCGATATATTCTATAAAGAGGTTTGGCAAAATTGATAGTTTTATTTTATAAACTACAATTCACCCCCCTCTTGTTGTAAACTGATAACTCCTTCGATCCCTACACAAAGTGCTCGAGATATCAACTTCTACTAAATTGGAAAGAGAGAAAATCCTTTTTTGCATTATTTATTAATGTCATATTAGCCGTGACGCACCCAACGTATCCTACCTCTTCACGAACATATGTCGTTACGGTTTTCATCAATACATTAAAATACGCGACAACTAATTTGTATTAATAATAATCTTAAAGTCTAAGGATCATTACTCGTGTCCGCAAATATAAACATATAAATGTGTATTTCTTATTGGCGAGTCATGTTTTCATAATCTCCTGCTTAAGATTACCAAAAGCGTACACCATGAGATGGTGTCTCAAAATCCTATGAGTCTCCACCTCTAATAGCCCGTATCATTTGCATCTTGTCAAATGATATCATTCGATTATAGAATATATATTTAAGAATACTGTCACTGCACTTGTAGGTTCTCATCACAAAGGGAACTGCTATGACATTTCAGTGGATAAGTACACTAAGGACATTATCACAGATGTTAAGCAGAAGAATGATCATCTTGTGATAAGTAATTAATTGATATTCAAAACTATGAATATTCCGGTAATCTAATGTTCATAGTAGTTGGTTCTAGAGCACCAACTCCAACAGTGCAGTGAGTGGGTTATTTTTATAGCTTCAATTTTGTAGAGTTTGCATGTGGATTGAACATGGTTCATGTGGCCAAGCAGTTACATAACTAGAATAATGCATGTTTATGTTGTTTGATTCTATTTGTAAGGATGACCCTTATATTTATGTTGTACTTTATTATTCATTGTTATTGAAATGCTTTGAAATCGGTAAAACAAAATATACAAGGGAATTGGAAGTCCCATCAACATTTGATTTTACACCAATCAGGTGTTTCTAAGACTAAAGTCTTTGTGTGCACAATATAGTGGTGAATTGTTGGACTTGTGTGCTTTTGCGTTGACATTCTATAGAATATATTTTATTTGGACAATTTTTTTTTGCTTTGTCTTTTGTGACAAATTACCCATGAGTTTTTTTAAGGAACCTCATAAAAAAGCAGTGTAACAAAACATAAGCAAGATGCTTTGATCATGGTCTTCCAAAAAATGTTTGCCTCAACTTCTTGATGAGAATTTGAAGTGGAAGTTTTATGTTATCCCTTTTTCTCTACTTGCACTGTTAATACTGAAAGGATTATATGTAAGGGTGTTATGGCAGCAGGATAGAAAATTTGGACAGTAATTGTAACATGCGGGAATTCATTCGAGGGTGGCTGCAGTAATCTTTATCATTTGTTGTTTTGGATCTTTAAGGGCCAAAAACTATCCACTGTTGCAGGGTACGCAAGGCACGGAATGTGGCTCATTTATCAAGATCTTGTGACGACATTTTTAATCAGCTGCTGCATGGCGGTGTTTCCCCAAATGACCTGTATGAAACTGTCTGTAAACAGGTAGAACTCTCATGGGAAGGACTTTGCGCCATATTTGAATTTTGAAATCACCAACTTGGTTCGGAACCCAGTACTTCTGGATGAATTTTAAGATATGGTAATTTATCCATGGAAGGTGCAGAGATTTGTGGGATTCTGTGTTGTCTTGGGAGAATGTGTGGAGCAGGGATGCCCAGTAATTGTTGTCTTTCCCAAACTCTTCTTCTTGTTGACATTTTATGACACATTTTTTTTCTTGCACTATGCATATAAGGGAGTGATTTTTTGAGCATTACTCATTTTTTTCTGTAACCTTTATTACCTTGAACTGTAAATAATGGCCTTTTGTTTTCTTAATTCTAGCAGTTCCGCCTTTTGAGGAATGATAAACAGTTATGATATCTTTTGGGCTTAAGTCATTTTTCCTGCTGATATTTTTTTACATCATTAGCTGTTTATATACGCCTTCATAGTTTTTTTTGTAGTCTATCAAGGGTCCTAAATGCCCTTAAAAAGCTAAAGCTTTCATTTGGTTAGCAGTGCTTAATCAAGTTAATAGTAACAATTTAGTCTTCCAGTTAAACCAACCTCTGCCGGTTTCTTGATCACTTTACTGCAAGGTTCTTTAAGGTGACTGTTGGATTTGTTCCAAGGGCAACACATGATACTTCTGTGATTTCTTTTTATAGGGCCTGGGCAAGTGAGGAAAGATGAAAGATTATGAATGACTGTTTTTTTTGGCTTTATTGTGAGATTTGTGAGTTTAAAAGAACGATTACTTTAATCCCGGATAGAGTGACATTTTTTTTGATCGCTTGGCTTCTACTTCTGGAAAATGTGGCTAGCTGATAGTTATTACTTGAGCCAGTGGTTGCCTTTCTTTTTTTATGCTTTTCTTCTCTCTTTTTTTTCATTTAAGTGATCTTATTTTCCCTACCTGTGGCGCCCCTTTTCCCTCTTTTAATTACTATTTGACAAAAATGAAAAAGTCCATTTAAAAACAAATTTCACCTTGTAATCTCTAGGCTTGACATCTTGAAACAAAAAATGATTAAATGTATTCTTATTTTATTTGCTAGGCATGTTGGGGTATGTTCATTGGTACTTGCATTCATCTGCTTTATCTATGTAACCGAGCAGTCTTTTAAACATTAAATGCATTTACAGTAAGTATTCATTTAATTTCCCATTATCTCTCTTTTATGTGGATTTTCTTATCATTGCAGGAGGTTGGGATCGTTCTCACTGCACATCCCACTCAAATCAATCGGCGTACCTTGCAGTACAAACACATTAGAATTGCTGTAATTTGCATATTTCAACTAGTTTACAGATATCTGCTGTGGCTGTATATTTGTTCTTATCATTTTTACTTAACCATTATTATGCATCTGGACATATCTTGTATTCCACAGCATCTTCTAGATTATAATGACCGACCTGATCTTGGTCATGAGGATCGGGACATGGTGATTGAAGATCTGGTATGTCCGCAATATGAGAATGGAAAGATATTGTTTACATATTTATTTTACTTTTTTTTTAAGAAAACCAATTCCTCATTCTCTAGGTGCGTGAGATAACATCAATATGGCAAACAGATGAGCTCAGGCGCCAAAAACCTACTCCAGTTGATGAAGCTAGGGCTGGTAAACATTTACACCATTATGATGGCAGTTCTATTTTTTCATTCTCTTTATAAACTGTTTCTGTGCATCTCGCAGGGTTAAACATTGTGGAGCAGTCTCTTTGGAAAGCTGTACCTCATTATTTACGACGTGTTAGCAATGCTTTAAAAAAGGTTCTGTTCACCTTTAAACATCGATTTTTTTAGCCATGTCTATTTACTTTTTTTTTGAAACGTTAGTCATGTCCATTTACTTAGATGTGTTTACTGTTTAGAATCTGTCCATCGTTATAATTTTGTGTTTAATGTTTAGAAACTGTCCATTTACTTGGATGTGTTTAATTTTGTGTAATTTCATCTCCCAGCACACTGGAAAGCCTCTTCCTCTGACCTGCACCCCGATTAAGTTTGGATCTTGGATGGGAGGCGATAGAGATGGGAATCCAAGTGTAACTGCAAAGGTACGCTTCTGAATTGTGAATCTCTCTCAATCCAAACCCAGTTTTAATGAGAGTGATCTGGAAGATCAATTTATCTTAATTTAATCCACTGGAGAGTATTTTTTTCCCTAAGATTGAAGTCAACAAAAAAAAAATCAAAATTTGTTTCATCCCTGGATTTAGGCATACACAATACGTATCAAAGCACACAAACATCTCAGATAACCTCTCATATAGAGAAAGACATTAGAATTGTGGGGTCACTTTCTATTTCTTGAGAGATTTGTGGGAGGAGCATTTTTCTTTTGTTGACAACAACTTTGATGGTTGGTGTAGAATGATAAAATAGGAGAAACCGAACCCCCCAAGCTGTGTTTTCTAAAGGCGCCTTGGGGTTCTTTTATAATGAATAATTAAGACCACACCGGACCTCAAGTCCGATGTGGGATGCAGACTCTAACACTCCCCCTCAAGCTAGGTCTACCTAGCTTGAACACATAAAGAAAAAACAAACCAAACCAATGAAAACGAAGCAAACAATACATGCTGTAAACACCCCCCCTCAAGCTGGACATACCCAGCTTGATTACAAAACAAGACAAACAAAATAAAAGATAAAAGCACCATGGATGCTGCTCCCCCTCACGATCGCAACTCCCCCTCAAGATGATGGATAAAAGATGTCGCGGGCGCAGCAGATGAACCACACTGACCGGGCCAGTTGACGGAGCGCCAGGAATGCCGCACTAGTGGGGCCGGTCGATGAGACGTCGGAAAATCCACACTAGCACCGGAAAAACCGCACTTGCGGGGCCGACGACGGGAGGCGGGGATTCCGCAGAATTGTTGCAGGATCTGGCGGCGCCAAAGGACCCAGATCCAAGGTGGTGGAGCTGCTGCGCCACGGTGGAGGATTGCGAAGGCGTGCTGACGGACAAGGAGGCGGCTGCTTGCCAGGAGTCGTAGGTAGATGCCGGCGACGAGAGGCGGGGCTGCCTAGCAGGAGGAGGCCAGCGAGGGAGCAGGACAACGGGAGGGGACGCTGGGAGGCCGCGCAGAGCGGAGGAGGCGCGACCGTCTGGAGCGGGAGCCGCGCAGAGCGGAGAAGGCGGGGCAGGTTGCATGGGAGGGGCGCCGTGAGTCGCGCGGGGAGGGGCAAGCTGCATGGGAGGGGCAGGCTGCATGGGAGGGGCGCCGTGAGTCGCGCTGGGAGGGGCAGGCTGCATGGGAGAACCGCCGGTTGGGAGAGCGCCGCGGGGAGGGACGCCGCTAGAGGGCCGCAAGCCGGAGAGGATCTGCTGGCCGGGATCGACACAGGAGGGATGTCGCGCGAGAGCGGTGCAGGAAGGCCGTTGCACGGGAGGCCGACTCGCAGCGGAGGATGCCGAGGAGCTTGACGTCGGTGACAGAGGAGCAGAGGGGAAGCCGCTCGAACGCCGGGGAAGGAAGCAGTCGCCGGGAGGGCCGCGCCTGGGTCGGGTGCGGAGGAACGCCGAGAGAGGACCGTCGCGCGTCAGGAGGAAATCCGTTGGGGACGACGCCGGAGGGAGCAACGCCTGAGGAAGGAGGCGGGCTGGGAGCCGCCGAGGGAGAAGTCGGAGCGCCGGCCGAGCGCGCTTGGACGAGGGTAGGGCCGTCGCGCGTGGGGAGGGTAGGGCCGTCGCGCGGGGAAGCGACGCAGCGGAGGAGGTGCTGGAGATCCGACGTGCAGCAGGAGGAGATCATCGGGAGGGAGAAGCCACTGGGATCGTGACGGGAGGAAGGGTTCGACGCGCGCTGTGGGGAGGGGCGTCGGGAATCAGGCGCTGGCAGGGGGTGAGATCCGTCGGAGAGGAGGGTTAGCTGGCAGGGGGGGCGGCGGGAGATACCTAGGGCTTGCGGGCCATGGAGGCCGCCACCCCCCAACCGGGAGAAACCCTAGAGGCTGATAGGAAAAAAAAATAAAAATAAAACGGGAGGGAGAGTTCGGAATTAGGTTCCCTCTGATACCATGTAGAATGATAAAATAGGAGAAACCGACCCCCCCAAGGTTTACTCTCTAAAGGAGCCATTGGTATTCTTTTATAATGAATACCGAACCTCAAGTCCGATGTGGGATGCAGACTCTAACAGTTGGCAACCAAAGCGGAGCAATGATGATGAATGTTGTCAAGGTTAGATGAACCACCTAGACCACCCTTAACCATGTTATCATTCCTCTTCTTTAAATCCAGATGATTCTCTCATGAACTCTATAATTCTTCCAATGAACTGTAGAAGAGAAGAAAAGATTTTACCCCCCCATGGATGTAGTCACACCGACGAACCGTGTTAAATCCTCGTGCATTTTTCTCTGTGTGTTTAGGTGCCCTACAATTGATTTCATAGTTCGACGACAACAGACAGAGGAGAATCGATCCAGTGCTTGGAAATCAAGTTTCTTTGATTCAAAATTTGACCACACTATCTTGTAGATTGGATCTATATGAGTCTGTTGGTGCAAACGACATAAAAAATAGGGCTAAAATGAGCTTTGTAGAGGTAATTAAGTTCTTGGTCAGCTCTACTGCTACTATCCCCCTTTGTTGGAGAAGACAACACTGTTCACGTCACTAACAATTTTTCTGATGACCGCTCCAACATGCCGCATCATCCCCACATTAGTGCTACATCATTGGTTAATCTCGACTGTCGATATTATTTTGATCATAACTTACACATTTGGAGTCCGTTTTAGGTAATTCATGAGTTGATTTCAACTAAATCGATCATTCTAGACACATCCACTTAGTTTTTGAGATCTGCACTTCATCAATAGAGGAAAACACAAGAAACATGATTAAATTGACCGTGTTTAATTATGCAAACTAGAATTGAAAAATGAAAGATACCTTGTATATTAAATATTTATTGTCATGAACCAACCCAAATATTTTGCCACTATACCCAAGTCGGTCAGCAACAAGGCCCAAGGCATGTCCCTAATCATCTCAGGCTGACAACAAGTGCCAAAGGTATCAATGTGACTGACGTGAACGATTTATACTTTATTACATAATAAAGAATAAATGTGACAATTACAGGACAATCAACACAACAAATAAATGATCATATCATTACACCATACAATCACAAAGTAAATAGCTCCAAATTGCACGGTTAAACCGCATGCCACCTCCTCTATAGCTTCAAATCCGAGCCATAGTCCACACCATAAAACCGGAAGTATTGACCATACCTGCAAAATAGGCCATGAAAATACAGGGTTACATACACACCAGAGTGTATGTAGAGTGTGAGCTAAAGCTCAGTAGGATTTCACGAAGTATTCTATAAATTCTCTTTGAGAAACCTTACATGCTAGTTTGAATTACAATATTTGAAAGTAACCTTTACGGTTTAAACAAAACAAATAATGAAGGCGAAGTGCGTTTTAAACAATTTACAAATGAGCAATAAAGGGAGTAAAGTATACATGAATGTCCGGAGTACCGCGGCAGAGCCACCTAGAGATAATGTAAGGACATATCCAAAAGCATGTAAGATCCCTTAGGCAGAGTCTCATTATGCCCTATCGTACACTTGTGTCTGGGAGTACTATAAAGATATAGGTATCCACTAGCCACAACTTACCATGTGCTAGCGTGCACCCATATTGGGCAGAACTAACTATATCCACTAAGAAGGGCATATGCCCTAAGCCCAGCGTGCTACGAGTCTTGGTTCCCCCATAAGTACCCAAGGCTTCCCATGAGTCTCAATCTATTCCAAGGTTCACCAAGAGTTTATGTTTTAATCATAGAACTCATTCATCACAAGGGATTTTAGTTTTAGCAAGTAACCCAATTAACACAAGCCAAACTTCTTTTAAAACAAAGTGGTTTAATAATTTAAACAACATTTCATCACTTGAATTCTATCAAAATAAACTCCCACAATTCATTATAGATCAGAAACCAACACTTCCGTAACCAACACCAATGTAATTATCAAACATATTAAATTAATCTCCATCTTTGGGAAACATATCAAAGTGTATGAAATCCACCTTTTATATCTTTCACTTAACCCCTTGAAACCATCAAATGAGGTAGATATGACAAATGCTAGTCTTATCGGAAAAAAAATCCACTTAGGGGTTATCAAGCACCCCCTTAATCATTGAAAACATTGATAAAAATATGATAGTAATTCATTATAATTCACAAGAAATCATTTTGTAAAAGCCTTAACAATTTATTCACGAAAAACGGAGGTTGACATTTTATTAAACACCTTATATGAATAGAAATACAATTGAAGAATTTTATGTGTTTTCTATAGAAACCCCTTTGACATAACATTAATTTGATATACCAATCATGAAGAACTATCATAAATCTACCATAAACAATATATTGGAGCATTTTGTAGATAGGAAAACAATTTGGAACACCCAAACATTAATGGTTTAACCAAAGAAAGGGAAAAGAATAGAATCACCCACACAAATATGGTGAAATCTCATTGCCTTTGACAACCGAGGGTAGATTTGGGTTAGACGGGAAGAGAGCTTCCCTTTGGCACCGAAAGCCACATGGAAATCGGGGGGGTTTTGCCTTGAGGAAAAACCTCACCATGCTAAGAACCCTAGATTAGAAAAGGCATGAGAGAAGGAAAGGGATGAAGGAGATTAGAGGGAAGAGGAGAGAAAAACCCTTACTCGAGTACTAACTCGAGTCGAATTCAAGTATTATAAAAACAGAATCGAGTAGCTCGCAAGCCTAATCGAGTATCTGATTAATCGAGTAGCTCGCAAGCCTAATCGAGTATCTAATTTTTTGATATATTATTTTTATTCAATATATATGTATTTAATTTCGAGCTTGAGCTTTCGATCTCGAGTTCAAATTCAAGTTCGAGCTAAAATTCGAGCTATATTTTGTAATTAAAATTCTGAAAAAGTATCTTAATCGAGCACGAGTCGAGCCTAAAATCGAGCCCGAGTTGAGCTCGAGCTCGGGCCGGAAAATCAATACTCGGTCGAGCACCGAGTTCAAGTACCGAGCTCGAGCTCGAGTACTGAGATACTTGGCTCGACTCGACTCGATTACACCCCTACTCACTGCTAACTAACACTCTCACCCAGGCTAGCCTCACACCAACCCCTCCTACCAAGAACCCGAGACACACCATGCAACAACCAAAAGTCTCTATTGGGCTCAAACAAGCCAGTAAAGAGGGGAAAACAACAAAGAAAGAAACAATCAATCATATATTGTAAAATTACAGCCAAAGAGAATAAACGACCTAGCTGAATGAACATGAAAACTTGATGCAAAGTAAAAGCCACTAACTAACCATTTAATGCAACAGATAAATGATTTTGAATCTTGACAACACAAAAATTATGTCCAATTCAGCTCTAATGCTAATTGTTAGGGGCTGCGTTGCAAGGCAATCCCTATTCAACGGCCAAGATCTCATGGATATAATTTTGGTTTGTAAAACCCAAAAAGAGAAATCTAATGTGCTGTTTATTATCTGGTTTTATGAACACATATGCCAATAAACATGAAATATATTCACATTCAATTCCATAATTCTGGGAATGAATAAATGATACAACAACCATGAACAAAGACACGTGATAGTGACAATTACATGAACCAAACAAGAATTCAAACAATTTACAATATTCTCACAACAGAAACAAAATTCTTGTACAAACTGATTCGACGGAAACAGAACCAAGACATGAGAATACAGACCAGATTCATATATGCATTTCTAGAACCACAACAGGTTCTTGCACATAAGGAATCAAAACAACAGACAATAATAGGTGTAATAGCAAGCAGCGATGAAAACTGAGCAAGACAAAAGCTCAAACAATTTCAATAAATTCAAGAATCAAGCGTTCAACATTTAGCAAGGTCAATAAAAAAAACAGAAAACAATAAATGGACCTGAGGGTGCTTCGGCCAATTGGCTTATGTGCACGGGGCTGGGGCATTAAAGTTTCACTATGTAAGAAATCAAGGACAGATAACAAGTGCAGACAAGAACAAACCAAAGACCACGCAACAACCCTAACCAAACTTATAGGAGGATAACAAATCGAAAGAAAAAACACACTTACAGTGTCGAGTTCTTATTACCAAGAACTCGGATATGCCATGAACGATTCTGTCGCAGATCCAAACCCTCCAAGATCGCACGATAGCTGATGCTGAGGTCCGCTGAGGTGCAGCTTTGCAAGCCGCAAGCCAACCAGATCCATTCCGCGCGCCTTCAACTCTCCAGGATCACACTTGCACGAACCGACACCGCTTGACTAAAAGCAAAACCCCTCCTCTTTGCCAACGCTAGAAAGAAACCCCTCTCGCAAGTGAAGAACCCCTGGATTGCCTCTGGAATCACCGAAGCCAGCAAGAAGCCGTTGGTTTCCCTCCGTTGAACAAAAACGGGTGTAGCCCGTCTCCCTCAAATGATCGCCGCACCTCCGGTAGAATGAATTATCCCTCAATACCGAGGAGCCGAAGGGGTAAATCGAGGCACATCAACACCCACCGGTTCTGGATGGCTGCGATGAAGCTGAAGAATTGAGAACCCAACCAAGAAGAACATGCGTTGTGCAAAGAGGGGCAACGAGCTCGAGAAGTGGATCCATGGAAAACAACTCAAGCGAGTAATACAAGAGAGCACTATGAAAAAGAAGCATGGAAAGCCGTAGGATTAAAACTAACCAACGGTTCTGGTTGCAAGGGAGTGAAACGCGCAAATGATGAGGGAAACAGGCTAAAATTGAATTAAAAATTCACAATTCTAGTATCTGGAAACGAATTTCAATGAGTTGTACTCATTCTATCACCTAGCTCTTTAAAAAATATACCAAATTCTTCATCATATTGAAGGTTATTCAAGAACTCAACATGTCAAGATCAAAATTCTCATTCAGAAATCATTAAACCACTTCCTAATATGCCTATTTAGGAACATCACATATGGTCCAAAATCAAATTGCAAGTTTTGAATCCAAATAGGGGCCAGACCAACTCATACCCCTCATACTTTATAAAACCAATTCAAAATTAGCAGTTTTATGAAAAACCCAACAACCAAACACGTCCCAATTTTAAAAATTTGATCAGATAACATGAAAACCACCACCAAGCTAAACACCACCATAATAAATTAGACTATCCCCAAACCATCCCCATAAAACTAATGTATAGCTTTGAAGTATCATAAAACCATTTCAAAATAAGCACTTCCATGAGAAATGTATCAACCAAACAAGTCCTTTGAAAAACCACTATTTTTAATAGAAGTCACTACCAACCAACAAGAAACGAATTAACCCATTTCAAATTTAAAGGAAGCTCAAAACCACAAATCATCATTTTGCAAAATGAACATTCAAACAAAACCTTGTCTCTGTAGGAGCCAAAAGTGCTCAAATGATCATCTTTAAAAAATTTTGAAAACGTATTCACCTGTAAACACCTTTGAATTTAAAAGTACACCCAAACCATATTCAATGCCGATTTTCATTCAAAAGTACATAAATGATATTGAGATTTTCCTTTCCAATAAACCAAACATCAATTTAAGTGACAACAAGACTTCCAATTTAATTTAAATATCACATAAGATAAGAACCAAATTTGTATACATAAATGACAAGCATTTAAGCACTCCATTTGGTTATTTTTCTTTTCATAAGAACTGCATCACATCTCTTAAAAAACCAACTTATATTTTATCTCAAACAGTGAAAAAATCAAATCCCATCATCAAAACATGCCAATTCATATTTTAAACCATTGGATCAAATCATTTGAAACTTCTTTTAACTAAATGCAACAACTTTCAAAAATTACACACATTAGAATCACAACGTTTAAACACACACGAAAACACAAACACACATTGACCAAATTTAATGTAAACCTTCATTGAAAACTGATTTCAAAACAATTCCCACAAACACATCATGAAATACACACCTCCAACCAAACTAATCATACATCACCCGTTTATTATTCTTGTAATCGAATGAGTTTATAATGAAGTCGATTTTATATAAAAATTCACAAATCCTTTGAATTCAAACATCCAGTTATTTCAAAATAAAACTAAACCCATTCATTATTCTTCATGCGGTAGGTTAATCTGCCGCACTCTTGCAGTCGATTGACTGGCCACATGACCATTCTAACTCACGGTTGATCCATCCCTTCTTGTGGTCAGTCCGACACTTAGCAAATTTCATCACAGTAGCTTGACATGGTCGATCGGCTTCTCTCCCATGGTCGCACAACCAATTTTCACACGGTCAGTTCAGGAGATGGTAACTTCACTGGTCTTTCGGTTGGTTGAGAGTTGATACACAACAGAGCGAGAGACATTTATTGAAATAGAAAACAAAAAGAAAAAACATGGAAAATCATGGGTTGCCTCCCATGCAACGCTGAATTTAGAGTCTTCAGGTAGACTTCCTCCCTAGTATGTCCAACCATGATCATTTGGAGGGAATGTTTTATTGATGGATGTAACCTCATTGCTTTGAGAAAAGGGCTCATTAAGATCTTTCAGAATTTTCAGAACACCATCATCCAGCAATGTTTGACCAAATACTTCTAACATTTCAGGAATGAGATTGTTGTCCATGATTGTTTCTATCCCTAGAGGCTCACCAAAAGGACCAAATATTGAAGACAACAATCTAGAAAGTTCAAAAAGATGACCGACCACAGACTCACAAGGTTCCCCCACACTTAAGGCATTCAACAACTCATAAACAGGCACAACAGATGCCGCAACCTGCTCATTCTTTTCAAAAACAGCTTGTGAAACAAAAGGGTCTGAAGACTCCCATGTGAAGAAATCAAGCTCTTCTCATGATGTATCTTTCAGACTCCAAGCTTGACTCAAATGAAGTGAATTTTTCAAAAACAGGTTGAAGATCAACAAACTCAGCATTCATCACAATAGGCGAGTGACTTCCAAGAAAACATACCTGTTCAATTTGACAGCATTCAAGTTTTTTAGCCGGTTTTAACCTGGAACTCTCCCCACCCAGAGGGACTTTTAAATACTCAATCTCATATGTAAAGCTCTCAAAAACAAGTTCACAAAATTCAGTAAGGAGTTGTGTCTTTAACTCCAGGTTGGGCTCCAGGGAAAGAATGGCCTCACGAACAGGTGCCTGAGTGATACTCTCAGTAGGTTGAGAAATCAAAATCTCTGTAACTTCAAGAGGGAAAGAACCAAACTCAGACCGAACCTCAAATTTGCAACACTGATGAACAGGTGAGGGAACCACTGAAACAGACCTGCATACCTCAGGGGAAGGGTGATGGAAATTCCTCCTAAACTCAACTCTAAACATTTCACCAGCAACATCAATTGGGTTGTAGCTAACCTCAAGTTTGGTTTCTCAAAAACAAGAATTTCCTCCGCGTCATCAACAGCTTGGAGGGTAAGTTTACCCTTGGAAACATCAATGATAACACCACCAATAGCTAAGGATGGTCTTCCCAAAATAATTTGAACTTCTTCATCACACTCCATATCAAGAATAAGAAAATCCGTAGATAAAGTAAGCTTCCCTACTTTGACTAGTAAGTTACCCTTTCGCAGAGACGAGTGATTGACCTATCAACCAATTGAAAAGACACAAAAGTTGGTTTCAAATCCCTAAGACCCAGCTTTTGAAACAAGGAGAAGAGCATCAAATTGATACCAGTACCTAGATCACACAAGCGGTTGAGCCATTTTCTCCTATTCTGCATTGAATAACAAAACTGTCAGAGTCCTTTAATTTTGGAGGTAACTTCTTTAACAAAACAACACTACACTTCTCAGTCAGGTTGCTGGTATCAAGTTCCTTCCAATCTATTTTACTAGCCAAGAACCTCTTAATAGATTTAAAATAGGATGATATTTTATCTAAAGCTTCCATTAAAGGCATGTTAATGCTAAATGTTTTAAACATTTGAATGAATTTCAAGTAATCAGGTTCATCATTTCTTTAATTGACCCTAGGAAAAGGAATGAGAGGGGCATAATGTTTCAAAAAAGGTTGATTTAGCATGTTCTCCTCAAACCCAACTTTCTTTTTGCCTTATTTGATTTGTTCTCATTTCATTTTCCTTGTTTCATAGCTTTTTTGAGTGTGGGTTCTTCAGGCCAAATCTTGTGGTGACAACCATCTTATTTTCTTTGGAGTTCATGACTGTTGTACCGGCCAGCTTGCCCTTATCCCTAAAATTCAGATCTCCAACCATTTGACTCATTTGATTTTGCATATTGTGGATGCTAGTTTGTTGGGAATCAATTTTTGTGATCAGCTGCCTAACTAAATTCTCTAAATCAGTTATAGAATTGGAAGGTCCAGCCACATTTTGATATTGATTTCTTGGTGGGTTAGAGAAACTAGGAGTAGCTGCAGGTTGTTTAATGACCCATTGATCTCTCAAGGAAAGTTTTGGATGATTTTTGTAGCCAGTATTATATTGATTTGAAAAAGGGTCATTGTTTCCATATTGCCTACCCTTATAGTTCCACAAACCGAACACTCTCATCGGGTTGGGCAAGTGGATCAAATTTGGGACATCGATTCCGAGTATGTCCAAAAATCCCACAGTGATAACATTACTCCCTAAGTGAGTTGTCAGCTAAAACAACAACAGCCCGAGGTTTTGTTTCAGCCCATTGAATCGCTCTCTTCTTAGTGCACTTATGCTGCGATTTCTGAGCTAGTTTGTCAAAAAGTTGTTTGAGCTCATCAGCAGTGAAATCTGAAAAATCTTTTTTACAAGATTGGTCTAACTAAATTTTGATCGTAAGGAGTGAGACTGTTGTAAGAAGTGAGGAGTCAATTGGTGGTTAAGACATTGCCTAAGTAATGCTCTAAACCTATCCTATGTCTCATGAAAGAGCTCTCCCTCATCTTGGACAAAACCTGTAATCTTATCTCTAACTTCTATGGTGGTGTTCCTAGGGTAGTATTTTAAAACAAATGAATTGAACAGCTGGTTCCAGGTGTCAAAAATTTCTTCATCCAAGTTCTGAAACCAGCTCTTACCTTTTCCCTTGAGACAGAATGGGAACACCCCCAACCTAAGCTCCTCCTCACTCAACCCATGTAGAGGTAACTGTTAGATTGAACTATAGGAATCTCTGATGAACTCTAAGGAATCCTCAGTGGGCTGACCAGTGAAGGAAGAAAGCATAGTGAGGTGAGATTGTTTAATTTCATAGTTACTAGACCTAGTGTAAGCCTTATGCATGATGGATTGCTAGACGCAGTTGACAATTGAAACCCCTTAAGCTCAGGCTTCTCAGATACTTGATTAATATGCTGTGGTGGAATCGGATTTGGATTCTCATTCAAATTATCAGCTCTTTCCATGTTTTCCAACAGTGTTTTGAAAGCTGAATGAAGTCACACCGCAATCTAGTGAATCATGCCGCGATATGCTAGGTCGTAAAAATCTGGTGCTTTACTGGATCTGAGGAGATTAAGTGATCACGCCGCAATTCGTGTAGTCACGTCGTAATGGTCGTAATGGTTGTTCGGATTTTGTGGATCTAATTAAAGATTTGGAATGAGATATTTTCCATATCTTTTGGATTTGACCATCATGCCGCAACCAGGGGTGCCATGCCGCAATGCATGAGGAAACTATAAATATGAGGAGTCTCACCCAGACCAAAGTGTGACGAAACTCTGTGATAGTCGCCCACCCATTCCAGGGGGCATTTTAGGAGGATTTTGGTTTAGATTGAGGAGAAGAACAAGTGTGCAAACATGATCCAAATTCTGAAGGCACTTGAGGTTGGGAAGCGAAGATTGATCGACTTGTCGATGCTTGTCTTTCTTGTATTTGGAGCCCGGTACCATCTTCCTGCTTCATTCGTTGTTCTTGTTGATAATAAGATAAGAACATGCGCACCGGGATCACAAGCTTGTTCACCAAGGATCAACTACTTGATAAAAATAGCGTACCTTGTGAGGTGAGATTGTTTAAGGATGCTTTTTTGGATTATATTTCTTGTTATCTATGGTTGTTACTACTCTGAGTTTGACATCCTTAGTCTTAACCTTATATGATGCTTCTGCAACCTATTGTTAATCAGCTTTCACACTAAAGATATTAAATATTCACTGAATTGTCTCCTTTTCATCGTGTGTTTGAAGAACCATGAACAGAACAAATAGTTGGTAATGAACTTGAATCGAAGGCACCGATCCTTGTGTAGAGGATGGTAAGAGTGAAAAAGGGAAGAAGGAAAAGTGGAAAAAAATAGTATTTATTTATTCTTGTTTTTTTTTTCTAATTTGTTTCTGATACCATTTTAACAAGAAAAGAGTGAGCCCATTCCATGCATTAGGAGGAGAATAAAACCTCCCTTTTCAATCCACCCAATTAATATAAAATTATTTAACAGTTTTTACATATTGTCGTTTCAGGTTACAAGAGATGTCTCTCTTCTATCTTGGTGGATGGCTGTTGATCTCTATATTCGGGAAGTTGATAGCCTCAGGTTTGAGCTTTCAATGAATCAATGCAGCCACAAATTATTCCAATTGGCACATGAGATTCTAGAGAAAGGTTTGAAATATCAATATTCCTTTAAAATCCCATGGGATATGTTGCATGCAGCAGATTAGATTTCCTTGTGTCGGTATCATCTCATGCTAATTGCCAACTGATTATGATCATTTGTATTTTATTTTAAGTGAATCATAATTCTCTGGTGATAACATTTGCACATTCCTTTAGCGGTACTTGATATTTATGAAGTACACCACAGAGCAACTTATTGGCAGAATTGGAATCATGGATTTTGAAGTGCAATTGACTTCGTAATAAAATACCATTTTTAATGGATACATTATTTTTTCAATGTTTGGCGGCTACTGATTTTAGCACACAATCTTATTATAAGCCAAAGCCTATCACACTATTGATTTTATATTATAATCAATGGGGTTGACCATGGCACAACAATAATGTTGCACATGTGAAATTAGAAGACCATGTCCATGGAAATAAGGTGTCGTAGTAAGCAAAATCTGGGGAAGGCTGTTGACAAATATATCCTCACAATGCAGGGTGCTTAGTGGTTTCACCCTTGTTGTCTTTGTAGTTAGATCCTGTACTGAGTTACGTTTTTCTTGGAGAATTGGAACTACTGTTTTGTTTTATGTTTTATGTTTTATTATTTCTAGAAACCTCCTCTGAAGATAGACTTGAGAATTGGAGCCATCACCCAACAAGATCACATATTCCTACCCTTCCAACTCAACTTCCACCAGGAGCTGATCTCCCTTCATGCGCAGGTAGAAAGCTTGATTTTTTATTTCACTTAATTTGGTTGTTGTGGGGAGGGGTGTGATTGTAAATTTTTTGCTCGTATTTATATCAGTGCCTGAGAACCAAAACTATGAATCTGTGTGTTCTGTTGGGAGAGGATTTGATTCATGGTTTAAATTAGGATTAGGCTATTAATAATATTGTCAGTGATGATGAAACTTAACCACCTTGCTTGATGATAATGCTTAGGTTGCATTCTAAATCACAATGCTAGCTTTGTACTCGTGTTCAATTGTGTTTCAATGCCATGGATTATTCAATTGTGTTTCAAGGCTATGGATTGTTCCCAGTTGTCACGACCCTCCTTTTTCAAGATGAGGGAAGGGATGACAAAGTGTCGTGACCTTCTTCAAGATGAAAAAGTGATAATGACTCCCAAGTCCTGTCTCAGGGTGGCGACCAACACCAAGGGTATAGAAATCTCACAAAAATGAGTGACATTACCCTTTTTATAGTAACCAAGATCGGGAGATAAGATGTACCAACCTCAAAACAACTCCAAGACATATATATAAAAGAAATCAAAATCCATCCCACATGCATGTTTAAAGTAAAACTACTAGAAATACAAAGAAAACTCCAAGTAAGTATCAAAATAAAACTAAGCAGTGACACAACAACCGTCCCCAACGTCCGAGTTAGTAAGGTCCGGCACGGTTCGCGTAATCTACCTGAAAACCTAAAAACAATTTTATATATGTAGGGTGAGCATACAAGTATACTCAGTAGGAAAAGCTAAAGTCAATCGTGCACAAGTGGGAGAAGCATACTAATGCCCATCTGAGAAAACAACAGAAAATCAAAAGAACCTAACAAGGTATACTATCCACCCCAACCTCACCAAGGCACGCTTACCAAATAACGCAAGTCAAGTAAAGTAAAAATAGTAAGCACATCGATATTTGGGTACCTCGCACCACTTTCCACTGGTTAACCGCTCATCCGTAACGGTGAACATTCTGACGCTAGCACGCTCTTCCACAAGCTCCACTGTCACCACCTGCCCGCACACACCTGAGCCGCATACCACATCCCGCCCGCAAACACCTGGGCCACAACCACATCATATCCTGAAGACACCTGGGAAAGTACAACATATCTCATCCCGAAGACACATGAGAAGCACACCTCGCCCGCAAACACCTGAGCCTCACAACCGCACCACAACCTACTCGAAGAGTTTAGGGCTACCAATGCCTAGAAGAGGGAGCATAGAAGAGCCAATAACTAGTCATTCATCCTCCCACTAGGATGTTGGGAAAGGACACACCCCCATAACAATGGGGGTGTTCGGCACGTAGTGCTCAACACGAGTGGGGTGCGTATAAAAAACACAAGCAACTACATGTATATATATATATAGGTACCAAACACTCAGCCCAACCTATGAGTTTTCAAAACAACCAGCCCACACCAAAACCGCCCTTGCTACCAACCCTACATGCACGTACCACCACGAATGACAGTCACTTCCTTAAGTCGATAAATGAATGCCACTTCACTACAAGCCACAACTCGAAACATACCCCCACCAATTCATTTAACCATTTGCATTATCAATTCATTCATTTATTTATTCCATCCCTACCTGGGCAACTACCAAACACAGTACACTACAAGTAGCATCATAACCCACACATACTTCACAAAGTCCTTGAAAACTCCGGGTGAAAGGCCCATGCAAGGTAACAACATCCTTCTTCAAAATCATCCCTCCTAAACCATCCTCGGCAGCCCCACTGCACGAAAAACACCATACCCAGCGAAACAAAACTCACCCAGCTTGCAGTCCCACTGCTCACTCCCCCCTCTCTTGAACACCGGTTCAGCCATTGCTACTATCATTCTTCAAAGTAATGTCGCCCTGTCCTTCCTCTCAACAAGCAAACCCCCAACACATCTCATCATTACCACACTCGGCAGCCCCGCTACATAACAACACCACACCCAGCAGACCCAGTAACATAAACATAACACAACCCGATCCTGCAGCCCCGCTGCCCAACCACTGCCCAGATGCAATCCCACTGCATAACAAGTTCATCCATTCCACAATCAACCAATCTCTCAATCTGAGATTTCGCTACACCACCTGTACCACCCCATACACACAACCACACTCTCAGCCACAACATCACACGACCAACACAAACACAAGGTCGAATAGAACCATACACAACACACAGCCACACCAAACAACAAGGTGTATTTAGATTTAATACACTCGTTCTTTAATTCCACTTTGATAAAACAAGGGTTATCACAGCGCAAGTTTGATTCTGGGGCATCCATTTATTTAACCGAATATACGTGGTTAACCAATTTCATAATCATATGGTCGTTCACGGAGTATCAACAACAAGTATTCAGAAGCCATACAGGTGCGCAAACAGAGACCACCAACGACTATGATTTTTAGAAGGCATACAACCCTTACAAAATACGACATGGATCAAGGATAGCATATAAAATAAAGTGATCATCATCGTCTTCCCAACCTCTCATTTATTAGTTCTTATTATCTTCGTTAAATTTTGATCCAACCGTATTCACAAGGGAACATGAGTACACCCACCCCGCATGATACACAAAAAAAGAGATGAAAGAATCCCTATTTGGAACAACAGACGACCAATGATTCTTCCTTGCGCCAAAACAGGGGGTCGCGCGAGCAGCAGGAAAGACTCCAGGGGAAAACCGAACAGACTGCTACAACACAGGCGCACGACTCCTCGGGGAAGAAAGGTTCTCGGCGCACCAAGACAAAACGGAAGGGTTCAAAGGAAGAGAGGATCTCGGCTTTAGAAAAGTCAGATCCTACATCAGCGAAAAGGAAACGGTTTCAAGGGCCATTAAAGTCGGATCGTGGTCAAGACCACGCAGTTTGACTATTTCAAAGTCTCCGAAGCGTTATGATATTAAAGATATAATTAATATCCTTTTAAACCCCTTTAGAAACACTCAAACAAGACTTTAAACTCGATTTACGTCAAATAAAACGCAGGAGGGGTGAAACTGGAAAAACTGGAAATGACTCACCGATGGGTGAGTCACTGACACGAGTCACCGACAGTGAGTCACCGACGCCTGACTCACCGACGCGAGTCACCAACGCGACTCACTGACATGAGTCACCGACGCGACTCACCGACAGCGAGTCACCGACGTTCGTCCTGCCGACGCCCGACCTATTGACGCTCGACCTACCGATGCCCCGACCTACTGACACCTCGACCTACCGATGCCTAGGCTACCGACGCCGAGTCACCGACGCGTCCTACCGATGGAAAAACTGAAATTTTGGCAAACTCTCGAAATGAGCTAACGTTGCCTCTCAGAACTCCCCAAACACTGGATTTTGACAAAGTAATGGATCACGGAGGTCCGGGCCATTACACTAGTATACATGTACGTTTCTACAAATGTTGGATTTGTTCATTATGTTTTTGTCTTTGCCTATCACTCGGTATTTTAAATTTTATAAACATTAGGGAAATTAATTTTATATTTTTCTTTTTTATGATTAAACTAGTCAGCAAGTGGCTCAGTGAGTATTTTTCATTTTCATACTGCATCTGCAAAATAATAATTTTTTTCCAAATCCAATGCCTCTTTTCTTTGCTGAGTTTGGTATTGATTTCAGTGTTTCCAGACATTGATGCAATTTTGTTTACATGGAACTTCTGCTATGGATTTATAAGAAAGCCAACACCTCTAAAACTATTTGCACGGAAACATGAGACTTTTTTTGGAGAGAATTCTTTACTACAAATGAGTAATTCAAGGTAGCACAACTGCACCGGAAATAAGATATTGGAATGATATTGACTTAGAATCAATCAAAAGAGAATGAGGTGTTTCTGGTCATGTCTGTCAATGGCAATATTCACTTAACTTTCATGTCACACCCTAAAGGTGAAAATTGATGATCCAAGTGACTTTGATAGCGTCACCTACTTGTAATAGATTGAACACTATTAAAAAATAGAAATCCCTGAGAGGGATGAAAAAAAAATTTCAAGAAAATTTTCTGTCCACCAAACTAAATAATGTCAAGTCTATTAATATTCTTTCGCATAAAATTTTCAAATTTGCGTAACCTTCAGTCTCTAGTTAAGTTTACCTGAAATCTCATGTTACTGTCACCCAGTAAAAATGTGGACAATGATTTCTCTTCAAATTCATATTTTCTTGCAGAATGCAGTGAGGGGGAATCTCCATATCCAAAGCTCACTCATGGGCCACTTAATCTTCAGGTGAAGGAACACTGTGGGCATCAGAATGCATGAATCTGGATGCTTTTTCTTTGCTGCTTGACTGTTCTTGGATATCAATTTTGAAGAAAGGAAAATTTCAAAATTTCAAAATTAAATTTATTTTTTTACTTTGTATTGACAGGATGGCCATGGTTCTTCGAGTTCAAACTCTTCATCTGTGGATTCTGGTGAAAACATACAGAACTCCTTTACAAATGAGAACACAGTCAAGTTTGGCACTGCTCCGCCAGCTTCATTACAAAAGGCCGCTTCTTTCAATTCTGCTCAACTTCGTGCCCAGAGAAAGCTCTTTGCAGAATCCAATGTAGGGAGGTCTAGCTTTCAAAAACTTCTTGAGCCAAGCAGGCCCCTTCGTCCCGGAATTGCTCCATATAGGATTTTTCTTGGCAGTGTGAAAGAGAAGGTAATACTTCTACATTGTGTTTGGCTGGTAGTGAGGTATGTTATGTTTTACTTATTAGTGATCCGTTAGAACAACAACAACAACAAAGTCTTAAACCCAATTAAATGGGGTCGGCTATATGGATCAAACGTCGCCAATTAGCTCTATTGAAGACCATATTTTCATTGAAGCCATTTAGAACGAGATCATTTTGAATGATTTGCTTAAGGGTCCTTTTTGTTTATGTTTCGTAACTTCAGTTGATGAAGACCAAGAGGCGGGTGGAGCTTCTTTTGGAGGATCTTCCTTGTGACCCCGACACATGTGATTTTTATGAAACATCAGATCAACTTCTGGAACCCCTGCTGCTATGCTACGAGTCTCTGGTATTAATTTATGAATTCTGTCACCCCCCAATCCCCATGCTGGTTTTTTTTTAATTAATTTGCATCCATCAAATGCCCACAGCAATCTTGTTCATCTGGAGTGCTTGCTGATGGTCGGCTTGCTGACCTGATCCGGAGAGTCGCCACATTTGGGATGATGTTGATGAAGCTTGACTTGCGTCAGGTACCATTGGCACTTGATTTGGTATCAACTGCAGATTTAATTTTCTTGACTTTGATTGCCAATGTGCCAGGAATCTGCTAGACATACTGAAGCCTTAGATGCAATTACCAACTACTTGGACATGGGTTCCTATAGCGAGTGGGATGAAGGAAAGAAATTAGATTTTTTATCAAAAGAGCTCAAAGGGAAAAGGCCTTTGGTTCCTCCTACCATAGAGGTGAAATTATTTAACTCCATTTCTCTTGCAGTTTGAAAGCTGTAAATTGTTTTTAGTATAAAGGATGTTTTTTTTTGACTTTCAAGTTTATCATGACAGCAAAGATCAGTCACTAGTTTTAAAATTTACCGTCTATATATATAAGGTCAGTTTGAAACCAACAAATCTATCCATTACAGTAAGTGACCAAAAGTCCTTAAATAAATGAAATTTAAATAAAAACTCATAATAGATATGGTGGTGGTTGGTGACATTTTAGATCAGCAAATGTCACCAATCAAAGGGTATGATGAAAATGATTGCAGGGAGGTTGAAGCAAGAATAAATTAAAACATTCAAGGGCCTGTGGTTAACTGTTGTTTTTTTATTATCTCAAACTGTAATAAAATTTCGAAAATAGTCTCTTAAGCGTCGTTTTTTCTCATTTTGTTTCAGTGGTCTTATATTTCTCTGCTTCATTGCATTTACATAAAACGATTGCTCTTCTACTCTTTTTTAACCTGTTTTCTCCTTCCCCCTCATTTTTCACTCCCTCTTCTTCACTCTTTCTCTCTTCCTCATTCTATTCTTCTTGGCATGCCTAGGTGTTACCAAGGGGCGAGTATCTATAATATATTTAGATTTTTTAAAACCAATTAATAAATTGGATTGCACATACAGCAACATCATTGAAAGGCATACCAAGGATTTTCTTTGCTTTCAAGCTATTTTGTTTTTTATTGAACGTGTGCCTTTACTTTTAATTGAGCATTTTCAGGTTGCACCAGATGTCAAAGAAGTCTTGGACACTTTCCGTGTAGCTGCTGAGTTGGGGAGTGATTCACTTGGAGCTTATGTGATTTCTATGGCTTCAAAAGTATGATATATCATTACTAGCAAATTTCATACCTTAATCGTGTACAGTTATAATTTTTCTGGGTGGGCTTCATGGGGCGCAGTTCAGTGGTAGGTCCTGGTTTCGAATCTCCGCCTCTGCAGCTTTATTTCCTTTGTTCCCCCACCTCAGACCTACCATGTAGTATAATTTTTCTGGGTGGTTATTGGTTTATTTTATGTTTACCAAATTTTTTGATGGAACCAATCTTAATAGTGGACCTCCACTGGCAGGCCAGTGATGTTCTTGCCGTGGAGCTCTTGCAGAAGGATGCCCGACTGACTGTTAGCGGCCAGCTAGGCAAGCCTTGTCATGGTGGGACGTAAGTGAATTTATTTACACATTCTAGCGTGATTATTTGTAAAAAAATAAACAGATGTCACATATTTTTTCAACACTTTAAAAGCAATGGGTGTTACAAACAATTTTCTGTTAAGTGCAAAGGTGCGATCAAAGGCAGCCTTAGAGCTTGCACGGCACATGTGTTCAGTCACCCCATGCCTACGACTATACTACGTTCTGCATTGCATGCGGTGCATGTTCTCACTGAATCTACATTTATGTTAAATCAGTCTGCGGGTGGTTCCTCTGTTTGAGACGGCGAAGGACTTGCGGGGAGCTGGTGCAATGATCAGAGAACTATTGTCGATCGATTGGTATCGTGAGCATGTTATAAAAAACCACAGTGGACACCAGGAGGTACTTATATTTCCAAGGGCATTTGAGAGCCAATTTTGGGTGAGCATCTCCGAGGCTTATGCAATGATGTGGGCAGGTGATGGTTGGTTATTCTGATTCTGGTAAAGATGCGGGGCGCTTCACTGCTGCTTGGGAACTGTACAAAGCCCAAGAGGATGTCGTAGCTGCTTGCAACGAGTATGGCATTAAAGTTACTTTATTCCACGGCCGTGGAGGGAGCATCGGTCGCGGCGGTGGCCCCACATATCTTGCCATTCAATCCCAGCCCCCTGGCTCTGTAATGGTGAGCTATCTGTCAGATCCTGCTCTTCGCCTTATATAAATGGTCATGCCTAATCTTTACTGGTGGCACTGCATTGGACCTCAGGGCACACTGCGGTCGACTGAGCAGGGTGAGATGGTCCAGGCCAAGTTCGGGCTGCCCCAGACAGCCATCCGGCAGCTGGAAATCTACACCACCGCCGTGTTGCTTGCAACCCTAAAGCCTCCGCTGCCTCCTCGAGAGCTGAAATGGCGCAACCTCATGGAGGAGATCTCCAACATCAGCTGCCAGAGCTACCGCAGCACTGTCTATGAAGACCCCGAGTTCCTGGCCTACTTCAATGAAGCCACCCCGCAGGCCGAACTCGGCTTCCTCAACATCGGCAGCCGCCCCGCGAGGAGGAAGATCTCCATCGGCATCGGACACCTCCGGGCGATCCCCTGGGTCTTTGCGTGGACCCAGACCCGGTTTGTCCTCCCTGCCTGGCTCGGGGTGGGGTCCGGCCTCAAGGGCGTCTGCAGAAACGGGCACACGGACGACCTGCGGTCTATCTACGAGGAGTGGCCGTTCTTCCAGTCAACTATGGACCTCATCGAGATGGTGCTGGGGAAGGCTGATGTGACAATTGCAAAGCACTATGACGATGCATTGGTGTCGGAGAGGAGGCGGGTGCTCGGGGTGGCGCTCCGGGAGGAGCTGGTGGAGACGGAGAGGTACGTGCTGTTGGTGACGGGGCACGAGAAGCTGGCGGGGAACAACCGGAGCTTGAGGCGGCTGATTGAGAGCCGGCTGCCCTACCTGAACCCGATGAATCTGCTGCAGGTGGAGGTGCTGAAGCGGCTGCGCCACGATGATGACAATCATAAGCTCAGGGACGCGCTGCTCATCACCATTAATGGGATTGCTGCGGGGATGAGGAACACCGGTTAGATCATCTCCAATGTATTGCATCATTTTGGAGTAAGGTTATTCCAAAATGGTGTATGAATAGTTGCGCAGTAGCTAAACTTCAAAATGACTGGGTTTAGCGCATGTTGGAGTACTGATTCCACGCCAAAATGGCGTTTCCATGGCATTTTTGGCGTGCATTGGAGATGCTCTTAGGGCAATGTGTTTTGCTAATGAACAGTTGTGCTCTTTTAATGGTTTGGAAATTGCAAATAGCTCAAGAAACTTGGGCTATGTTTGATGCAACGCTTCAGAATTGTAGTTACGGATGAAATCGGGTTGGGTACTCATGGAAATGATGGTATCCGAACCCGAACCTATTTAGTATCCATAAGACCCAAACCTGATTAAAACATGTTTAAAAATATTATAACCCGAACCCTAATACAAAAATCAATGTCCATTTTAAATCCGAACCTGTTTAATTATCTGTAATTTTTATTATATATATATTTTTAAAATGAATCAAACCCTTAACTCAAACCTCAAAACAATAATTTTAATTCTTAATTTTTATAATATATATATATATATATATATATATATATATATATATATATTTTAAACTAAACGAACACGCCTTAGACCTTAATTCAATAATATTTATAATGTTTTCTAAATTTCCAATTCTCATGCTGCATCATCACATACCCAATCATGTTTCTCATATTTAATAAAACTATAATTATGATTCTATAATTATGATATATATATATAGAGGATATTAAAAAAGCTAAATAATTATATAACGAGGAGTGGACAAATCAATTGAAAATCTAAGGGGTGAGGAAAAGGTAAATTAATTGAAGACCTGCCTGCCACGCCGCCTACATAACTCATGTCAAAGCATGCGCTTTTTATCGTTTCCAGTACCCCATTTTACAGGATGCTCCGGTCATATGCGGGGATCTTAACACGTGAAATTTTTTACAGGTGGCACCATCCTCTTGCTTTGAGACGATGGAAGACATTTTCGTCTTGTGCAAAATGAGGCGAGCGCGAAATGACCGGAGCGGGGCAGGGATTTGGCGAATTCACATTTTTGTTCGGAGCGGTCGGGCGTGCTCTGGAGTGCGGGCAAGGTGTGCCGGATTGCAGTATTTTCAGTGGGTTGCGTCGCTATCGGTTTCGTCCAGTGGGTATCGAATTTTCGTTCGTTGGGTTTCGCCGATCAAGGTCTGAGGGATCAGTGGGTTTCAGAGCAGGGTGAATCGTCGGAATCACGACACAGTTTGAAGTTTGTGTTTTGGTTCTCCTTATAATGGATAGTGATGAAGGTATTGTGGATTTTATTTGAAGTATTTGTACAATTTTTTTGGTAAATCTGGAATAAGTTTCTATCTATGACTGTATACTGAATGATGTAAAGGTATTAGAGATTATATTTGAAGTTTTTTTTCTCTTAGTTTTGTTGTAAATCTGTCCAACATTGTTTGTTGAAGTTTGCAGTGGTTCTTTTACTGAAAGTAATATATAGTTTTATTACATTGCAGAACTTCCACTGTTTTTTATCGTGGAAGTTCCGACCTTGGAAGGTCCGGTGGAACTTCCACTTGATATCCACTAAAAGTTGCACTGAAAGTTCCGCTCGATGTCCACTGGAAGTTGTACTGGAACTTCCACTGAAAAATATATATAATATGTCTTATAAATTGTTTTATTTATAATTTCAGAAAAAATAATTTTATATTATATTATATATATTCGTAATTAAATATTATTTAGTTGCATTTAGTTTATACATTTTGAAACGGATTAAATCCTGTTATAAAATTAATGTACTTTGCTTGAATTGAAGTTTTTTGTTGTAGGTTGTTGCAATGCTATTGATGGTGATGTTGATGCTGTAGCAGCTTCTATTAAACCGGTTGTAGGGATGACGTTCAAGTCACTTGATGAAGCACGGTGTTTTTATACCATGTATGGGGGAGTAAATGAGTTCAGTATACACCGACAATACTCTAATAAAAGGAGAAATGATAAATCAATTGTCACATTAAGCCTTTATGCATGTAGCAAAGGTCATAGAAAGGTTGACAAACGTGATAGCATGGTGAAATTTCCTCCGGTTGAGACACGTACAAGTTGCCTTGCTAGAATGAGGGTTAGTTTATTGTCTTCTGGCCAATATGCATGTACTATATTTGTTGAAGAGCATAATCATCCCTTGCACATGCCTGAATCAATTCATATGATGAAGTCCCAAAGAAAAATAACAGAAGCACAAGCAGCTGAGTTAGATGTGAATGCTTATGTAGGTATTAAACCAAATGATTCTTTCTCGTTGGCGACGACTATTGCAGGGGGGCGAGATGTTTTTGGGTACACGCGTGTTGATCAATTGAAAATTTTAAGGTCTAAACGGGAAAGAGATTTGCTTCATGGTGATGCATGTTGCATGTTAGAGTACCTGAAAAGACAAAGTTAGAACAATCCATCATCTGTCTATACTATGCAATTTGACATAAATGGGAAAATTAGTAATATTTTCTGGGCTGATCCAAAAATGAGAACATATTATGAGTTATTTGGAGATGTTGTTTTTGACACAACTTTCAGCACTAATAAAGAGTACATGCCGTTAGGTGTTTTTGTGGGGTTCAATCATCACTGGAAGATTGTTGTTTTTGGGGCAGCTTTGTTATATGATGAAACCATGACGTTGTTTTCTTGGTTGTTTCAAAATTTTTTACAGGTGCATCACATGAAGAGACCTTCAACTATTTTTACTGATTAGGACGCGACAATGGGAAAACCCATTTCTGAAGTTTTAGTGGGAACTCGACATTGCCTTTGTTCGTGGCATTTGATGAAAAATGGCATTATGCATTTAGGTAATTGGATGAAAGATGGATCTAGTTTTCTAACTAGATTTAAGAAGTGTATGTTTGAATACCATGATGCAAATCAGTTTGATCAAGAGTGGTCTTCCCTTAGAGTAGAATATGAGGATGAGAAATCGCAGTGGTTAGATGATGTATTCGTATTGCGAGAAAAGTGAACGCATTGCTTTTTGAAAGATACTTTAACATTGGGTATTTGCAGCACTCAATCAAGTGAAAATTTTAATGGATTTCTTAAAGATTATGTTCATCATAAGTTAAGTGTTGTTGATTTCTTTAAGCAGTTTGAACGATTGTTGGAAAAAATCGGTATCTCAAAACAAAGGCAAAATTTGAGATGCGGGAGAAGTTGCCTCGTAATCTTTACCCTTACCATGCATTGATGTGCTAGGTTTGTACTAGATATACACTGAAGTTATTTGATTTATTTCAACATGAATATCAATTGATTGGTGTTTGTTTTTTGATATCATGCTTTGAAATTGGAGTTCAATTCAATTATGTTATGAGAATGGCTTGTTGTGAAGATCAATTTCGTTTATCATATGAAGCTTCAAATGAAGTTGTTGAATGTTCTTGTTGAAAGTTTGATTCTGTTGGGTATCTTTGTTGTCATGTTTTAATTTTTTTGATCGGCTTGATGTGAGAGCAATACCTGAAAAAATATATTTTGGGAAGATGGACCCGATTGGCTAGAAATATTGTGATGTTCAAAGGATCTTCTGTTGAGGTACTTGATGATAGAAAACTAGTTGTAGAAAAATGTTACAAAGATTTTTCACGAATGAGAATGAAGTTAATTACCGTAGCTTGTGAGACAGATGCGGGTTATGATATCACCTTCTTGAATTTCAGTAATTTTGCAAAAGAGTTGTATATCATAAATACATCAGCGGATAAAGTTAATGGTCATGCTAGTTCAGACACAATTTTAAGAAAGGTTTCTTTTAACGCTCTCCGTGGGAACTGACCCAGGCTCGAGTCCCGCCAGACTCAGACACTGTGCGTATTATGCACAAGGTGATTCAAAGCCATCTGCCTAGCTGGGGAATGTGCAGCGCACTCTGGGGCCTGGCGGGGCCCCCTTAGTGAGAGTCGAGCGTTAACCTTACACACGTTTTGCACATGAGCCTCAGCCCAGTTGGTGAAGACTCGCTAGGTGCATCCAAGAGACCCGAGATCAAATCTGGGTGGAGGCGTATTTCCGGGTTACTGTAGCAGCAATGTAGCAGGTACTGTTCGGTACTGTAGCAGTCGGAACTATTCATCCATCTGGGCCTTTGGGCCACCGATTTGGTCCTTGGGTCCTGCAAGGCTTTCGGGCCACCCAAGGCCTTCGGGTCAGTTGATTCTCAAGGTTTTCGGGCCACCTTAAGATCTTAGGGCCACCCCAAGGCCTTCGGGCCACATGAATGCAGATGTAACAGTCAGACTACAAGGGACAAAGCTTCAGATGAGGATTCAGGGCAGACACATTCACTAGAGCAGAGCTAACCGAAATTGGAAGAATGAAAGGGTATGACTTTTCCATCAGTACCGAGCCTGTCCAGTAAAAACAAACCACCATTAAAGTGGGCAGTATAAATATTTAAAAACCTACAAACAATCAAATGTATTTTCCAGTAAGAACCATTAAAGTGGGCTATATAAATGTTTAAAACCCTCCAAACCATTACAAATCTAATATGATTTCATATCCATTGATTTATTCCAACATGAATATCAATTGATTGATGTTTGTTTTTTGATATCATGTATTGAAATTGGAGTTCAATTCATTTATGTTATTGGAATGGTTAGCTGCAAAGATTAATTTCGTGTATCATATGAAGCTTCCAATGAAGTTGTTGAATGTTCTTGTCGAATGTTTGAGTTAGTTGGGTATCTTTGTTTTCATGTTTTAAAAATTTATGTGTGGCTTGATGTGAGAGAAATACCTAGAAAATATATTTCAGGGAGATGAAACCGATTGGATAGAAATATTGTGATGTTCAAAGGATCTTCTATTGATGTACTTGCTGATAGGAAATCAGTTATAGAAAAAAGTTACAAAGATTTATCATGAATGGGAATGAAGTTAATTACCATAATTTGTGAGACAGATGCGGGTTATGAAATTGAATTTTCTAATTTCAGTAATTTTTCAAAAGAGTTGAGTATTATAAATACATCATCAGATAGAGTTAATAGCCATGATAGTTCAGACAGAATTTTAAGAAAGGATTCTTTTAAAAAGAAATCAAATAAGAAAGGGGGAGATAAGATGAAAATATTTTTAAAGAATGACAAAAAAGTCTACTGCTATGATGCCAGTATGATTTCATTTTATGATGTATTTCATTTATAAGAGTAGTTTTCTATTTTTAATGTGATATTTAATAGAATTTATGTTTGTATGCAGGGAATTGTAGAGCAAGACAGATCATAATTTGGTGTTGCAGCTACAAAAACAATTTTAAATGTAATTTTTTATCATCATTCATTTCTTTAACCGTTGTAATTGTGTTGTTCTTCTGTTTTAGGAAGAATTATCAACCAATTTGGAGCTTGGTATTTAAAGGTATACTGACACAACATTAGAAGAGGCCGAGAAGTTTTAGAGAATATTTGATGGTAGTTGTTTTTCAAATTGTAACGACTCAATTGAAGCATTTATAGGCTGCAATATTTCATAGTTGACGAGGTTGTAATGGATTGGGATTGGGATACCATTTCAATAAATTGAAAATGTGATATATGAAACTATGAAAGTAATAGTATTGAAGATCATGTTTTCTATTCTAAAAATGTAAACATAATTATTCATCCACTTACCAATTGCAATTACCATCACCAACTATAATAGGAAAACCAAATAAATTCCCTTAGAAGAAAATATTTCCCCTCATAATTAAGGACATAATATTCCCACTGTAGATCATGTTTTTTGTCCTAAAAATGTGAACATAACTATTCATCCACTTACTAAATCCAAATAAATACCATTGCAATTAATAACAACAAATATAAACCATTACAATTACCAACACTAATTGAAATTACTAGCAGCAAATATAAACCAATGACCAACACCAAATATAAACCATTGAAATTACCAATATAAAGTATAAACCATTGCAATTGATGACACCAATTTTAAACCACTGCAATTACCAATAGCAATTATAACAACAAAACCACAATTACCAACACCAAATATAAACCGTTGAATTAACCAATACCAAATATAAAACCACTGTAATTGCCAACACCACTTTTAAACCACCACAGTTACCAACAATGATTATAACACCAAAACCACAATTACCAACACCAAATACAAACCATTGAAATAACAAACACCAAATATAAAACCATTTCAATTACCAACACCACTTTTAAACAACTACAATTACCAACAACAATTATAATAGAAAAACCATAATTACCAACACTATATATAAACCATTGAAATAACCAACATCAAATATAAAACCATTGCAATTACTAACACCACTTTTAAACCACTGGAATTACCAACAACAATTATAACAGTAAAACCACAATTACCAACACCAAATATAAACCATTGAAATATCCAACACCAAATATAAAATCATTGCAATTGCCAACACCACTTTTAAACCACTGCAATTACCAACAACAATTATAATAGCAAAAACAAAATTACCAACACCAAATATGAACCATTGAAATAACCAACACCAAATATAAACCATTGAAATTACCAACACCACTTTTAAACCACTATAATTACCAACATCAATTATAACATAAAAACCAAATAAAGAAATATTCATATGAATAAAAAAAACTAGCATTAAAGTGGGTAGTATAGCTGTTTAAAGACCTAACAACAATAAAATGTAGTTTCTAATAACAACCATTAAAGTGGGTTGTATAAATGTTTAAAACCTTCCAAACCATTTAAATTCTAATATGATGTTATATCCATTGAACCCATCTTTTTAACTTGTTATCTTCATTCCAACGATATTGTTTCCACAAGACAACTCCTACTTCTATATGAGGTTTCACTCCATATGTATGCTGGTTCTGTAAGGAAACAATGCACCATATACATGCGCATGTAATCAAATTAATCTTGTGATAGATTCTTGTTATACCCTTGATCTATTTCCATCTTTTCAATGAGATAACAAACAATTATCCCGTAGTCTAATGTTGCATCCCCCTATTGAGGACTATCTTCCACTATAAATGGAAGTGCAAGATCAGTCTTCTATAAGTATTTGGGGTTCCACTGTTTGATGATTGATTTAATAAATGTTTTCTACAAGCGTTGTTGAAATTTTATTTAGTGAGTTGGTGTATATGAAAATGAATTTGATGCCAAAGAGGATAGAATTTACAATTTGTAAAGCATCTTACTGATAACAATCAATTATAGTAGCACCCATCTAAGGCTGCATGGAGTTATAGTATCTAATTTTTTTCAATATAAAATACAAGTAAATTCCAATGCAGATTGTCTGTGTTGATGGGGATGAAGACTTTTCCATTCAACTGCATTACTTATTTTATGGGTTTCTCTAATAAACCCTCTTTCAAATTATTGTTTTTCCCAGATATAATGCTTTGTAAAAATGAATTCAGTTAGAAAAAATATTAATTAATATATTTAAAACTTTAAGAACATAGAGAATATTACACTCACCATGGAAACACTTGTAATCATAGTTGATTTATCATCGAAAATTCTGACTATTTTCCCTATTTCACACTTGTTTTTGATAAGCTGAGCATAAGCACTTATAACCTGATATAAATAAAAAAATAATGGATAATGTGAGACTAATTGATTATTAGTTTATATTAAGCTTGGTTAAGTTAAATACTCACCCTGCTACTTGTCATGCTTTTGGTGAAAAGTTGGAAAATTTCATATAATGCAACTGAATACAATCTGTTCTCAGCTTCCCATACATATTGAATAAATTATAATAATAGTAACTTATAAGAAAAAATATAAAGTTAAGGTTAATTAAATTGAAATTCTTTAAATTAAGGGCGGACATACCGGCCTGGTTCTATCTGGATAATCTTTTCTAGCTGCTCATAGTCTTTTTTCTGTAGGCGTCTACTCTACCCGACCCATTTAGGTATTCCTAGAATCACTGTAAAAACTTTTTTGGTTCTATTTTCATTAAAACAATACCTACATCAATGGGTTTTTATAGATGACTTGGTTGTTCTACTATTTTTTTGTCCTGTTGCGGTTCTTATTCTTGAGTATCGAGTTTGATACTGAAAATCAGAATCCAATTTCTTCTGTTTTTTAGCTCTAGACTTGACATTTCTAATCATTGATCTCATTTGGAGACTTTCTATTTCTATCTATCTAGTTTAGCTGCTTTGATGTACAGGTATGGTTTGTTCAGCACCTTCTTGAATTTTATCTATAGGCTCCTTAATCCCAATTTCCTTGGATCCTTGTTTTTGGTTTTCCTTCTGCTGTTCTGCTTCGGGGGGAGATGCAGGTTTTTTAGGAGGATCCTGTCACATCCCATCTTCAATTGTACCCTTTGTCTAGGTTTCATCCTTGAAAGACTAACTATTTTCAGTGACACCTTCTCTTCTACTTCCCTATATGCTGGCATTATCACTTACTAACAACTTGAGTATTTTAATTTTTTCATCTTGTTTTCTAACAATTACTTCTATTTTATGTAGTTTTCTTTTCAGGGAATAATTTTATTTTGAAAGAACTGAAATTATATCATCCTATGGTTCCCTATTTTTCTACTATCCAAAAATAACTTACTTAATTGGGACCTTAATCATTTGTGGCTCCTCAAATTCTTCAGCTTCCTTAATCGTTGGTGGATCCTCCTCAATTTCTACTTTTTTTTTGTATTTGTAATATTTTTGTTTTTAAATTATTCATGGTTTAGAAAACCATTAAATTGATACTATAATTAGTACAATTACCTCTCTATATGGAACTTGATGAATCTTCAGTTTCTTTAAAGCAACATAAAAATATGAGAGGATCCACTTTGTGAATGGTGGATTGGCCGCTTGTTCATTTCCTTTCACTATTCCACTTTTCTCACAGTACCAATACCACAATAACAAGAATCATATGAAGAGTATATTATACATTGAACTGAAAATAAATATTAATCATTATCAATAAAGTGATAATTCCCCCTATAATCCTTTCACAGTGTGTGAAATTCTTTAATTGATCTCATCAATTGTTGGTGGACTGCATGAGACCACCTTAGTGTTCTCATGTCTCTTACAGTATCCACATAATTGATAAAAACCCAACTAAGGTAAGAACCTTTAGCAGGGGAAAAAATAGCCGCACATGTGTATAAACATAGTAGTGCTACTATGTCAAGATGATCGGGTTCTTCATCTCCCTTTACTGCTTCCAAAAGAGTTGATTTTATTGCCTTATGTGTCAAAATATTCACACTAGTTTGAAATATATTTACATACAATGATGCATTGGTTGGTTTGAACGAGCAGTAGTCCTCCATTTCTATTTGAACTTCTATTATTACAAAGATCCTTTGGATATCATCTTTAGAGAAACGTCTTTCCCCTCCACCAAATCGAAAAGCACTTGTTGATGGATTGTAGTTATCCAATACATACAAAATAGAACTATTAGATTTTTTACAATCTGATGCTGATATAGTATTGGATATGAATGCTTCAAATAATTCTAAAAAATAAGTATTGTTCAAAGCATTTCTATGACCTTATTTCATTAGATCTTTGATTTCTTGTAAAATTCTTTGAAAAGAGGTCAAATTGGACCTAAAATGCACACCTGAAAATTGAAAGTAAGACCTTTACTTGGAATAAAAAAACTTACAGCAGGACTACAAAGAATATAATAATTCCACAATGAATCCTATAAAAATTTCACTAAATTGTATAAATTAAGAAATTATTGGGGTCATCCACAAAATTAAAACATAGAAGGTAGAATAAGTTGAAGTTATAGTGGTACTTCCAGCGGAAGTTCTAGTAGAAGTTCCAATGGAAGTTCCACACTACAAAAAAATGTATATTTATAAAAGTAATATTATTGTTAAATATAATTCAAAGAAATACGGATTAAAATTGTTACACATAATTATTATAAAATTTATTTAATTTACCATTTGAAATTGAATAAAAAACTATAAATTGAATTAATTTTCCACTACCCATTGGAAGTTCTAGTGGGAATTCTAGTGTAAGTTCCAGTGGGACTTCCAATTAAAGTTATAATGGAAGTTCTAGTGAAAGTTCAAGTAGAAGTTCTAGTGGAAGTTCCAGTGGAAGTGCCAGTGGTTGTTCCAGTGGAAGTCCCACTAGAAGTGCTAGTGGAATTTCCAGTGGAAGTTCCACTAGAACTGCCATTGGAACTTCCACACTACAACAAAAATATATATTTCTAAAACTAATATTATTGTTAAATATAATTAAAATAAATACTCATTGAAATTGTTACACATAATTATTATAAAAATGATTTAATTTAGCATTTGAAAAATTATAACCACTTTTATATTAAATTAATTTTCCAAAACCCAATGGAAGTGCCAGTGGCAGTTCCAGTGGAAGTTCCAATGGAAGTTCTAGTGGAAGTTCCACAAGAACTTCCACACTACAACAAAAATGTATATTTCTAAAAATAATATTATTATTAAATATAATTAAAATAAATAATCATTGAAATTTTTACACATAATTATTATAAAAATAATTTAATTTAGTATTTGAAAATGTATAAGCACTTTTATATTGAATTAATTTTCCAAAACCCACTGGAACTTCCACACTAAAACAAAAATGTATATTTCTAAAACTAATATTATTGTTAAATATAATTAAAAGAATACTCATTGTAATTGTTACAAATAATTATTATAAAATTATTTAATTTAGCATTTGAAAAAGTATAAATACTTTTATATTGAATTAATTTTACAAAATCCAATGGAAGTTCCAGTGGGAGTTCCACTGTAACTGCCACTGGAAATTCCATACTAAAAAAATGTATATTTCTAAAACTAATATTATTGTTAAATATAATTAAAATAAATAATAATTGCAATTTTTACACATAATTATTATAAAAACGATTTAATTTATCATTTGAAAAAGTATAATCACTTTTATATTGAATTAATTTTCTAAAACCCAATGGAAGTTCCAGTGGGAGTTCCATCGGAACTTCCACACTACAACAAAAATGTATATTTATAAAAATAATATTATTTTTAAATATAGTTAAAAGAAATACTCATTGAAATTGTTACACATAATTATTATAAAAATGATTTAATATGGCATTTGAAAAAGTATAAGTACTTTTATATTGAATTAATTTTCCAAAACCCAATGGAAGTTCTAGTGGGAGTTCCACTTGAATTTCCGGTGGAAGTACCACTGGAACTACCACTAGAACTTCCACACTATAAAAAAATGTATATTTCTAAAACTAATATTATTTTTAAGTATAATTAAAAAAAATACTCATTGAAATTGTTACATATAATTATTATAAAAATGATTTAATTTAGCATTTGAAAAATTATAGACACTTTTATATTGAATTAATTTTCCAAAACCCAATGGAAGTTCCAGTGAAATTTCCACTGGAATTGCCACTGGAACTTCCACACTACAACAAAAATGTATATTTCTAAAACTAATATTATTGTTAAATATAATTAAAAGAAATAATCATTGAATTTTTTACACATAATTATTATAAAATTTTTTTAATTTATCATTGGAAAAAGTATAAGAACTTTTATATTGAATTAATTTTTCAAAACCCAATGGAAGTTCCAGTGGAAGTTCCACTGGAACTGCCACTGGAAATTCCACACTACAAAAAAAATGTATATTTCTAATTTCACGATAAATTGCTGGTGAGGGGTTGCTCCTTGTTGTTAGTTTGGTTTGTCTCACTTGACCTTCGGGTCATGATTTTTTTTAATTCAATGATGTCTGTTAGGGTTTTCCCCCTTCTTCCCTTAAAAGGGGGGTTTGCTTTAAATAAAAATTTGCAGGCCTCCTGGATGTTGGAGTAAAATGTATATTTCTAAAAATAATATTATTGTTAATATAATTAAAATAAATAATCATTGAAATTGTTACACATAATTATTATAAAAATGATTTAATTTAGAATTTGAAAAAGTATAAACACTTTTATATTGAATTAATTTTTCAAAACCCAATGGAAGTTCCAGTGGGAGTTCCACTTGAAGTTCCTATGGAATTTCCACTGGAACTACCACTTGAACTTCCACACTACAAAAAATTCATATTTATAAAAGTAATATTATTGTTAAATATAATTAAAAAAATACTTATTGCAATTTTTATACATAATTATTATAAAAATGATTTAATTTAGCATTTGAAAAAGTATAATAACTTTTATAATAAATTAATTTTACAAAACCCAATGGACATTCCAGTGGGAGTTCCACACTACAAAATGATTTAATTTAGCATTTCAAATTTTATAAAATTTTTTAAATTGAATTAATCTTCTACCTAGTGGAAGTTTCAATGGAAGTGCCACTGAAACTTCTAGTGGAAGTTCCACTAGAACTTCTGCACTATAGGTTTGGAAGATTGAATTAGAGTGAAAGTTCTAGTGGAAGTTCCATAAAAACTTCGACTAGAACTTCCAATGAGAAATAATTATTCAATTGAACAACAAAGTAGAAGCCACTGGAAGTGCCACTGGAGGTTCCAATGAAAGTTCCACTAAGTTCCACTCGAACTTTCATTGGAAGTTCCAATGGAACATCCATTCCTATGAAAGTTGTAATTGTAGTTCCAATGTATCTTCTACAAACATCCATTGAAAGTGGAGGTGTCAGTGCATGTTCCAGTGGAACCTGCAGTGGAAACCTCCAGGGGAAGTTCCATTGGAACCTCCAGTGCGGAACAATACACCAATTCCGTCAAACCTATAAACATTACAAAATGGGGAAATTTCAATGGAAGCTTCAGTAGAACTCACAATGGTACTTTCATGATTACAGTTAAGAAATACTATCTTCTTCCTTTGTTAGAACCATTTACAGTGACTTCAAAATGTTAAAATGAGAGTTTCTTGAATTCAAAATTGATAGACATACATCATTTACAAATACAGATGTTTGAGTATATATTTCGGAAAAAATAACTAAGCTACACCACATTCGTTAGACATTGCTGCTGTTTTGTACAAAAATGACTATTGTAGACTAAGAAAAAATCCCAACAGAGTCAAGCAGTTCTTGGAGAAAAAAACCTATGCCTTTGCATTGGAAAAAACTTGCGGACAACATGATAGTGCCTTCAGTGGATTTGTCCTCGCCGTCATACTTGTTGGATTCCCTGTAGTTGTTCCCAGAGTAGCTCGATTTGTTATTTTTGCTGCAGTGCCAGATTTTAGGGTTTTTTCATAGTCACCATAGCTGATCTGAAGTCGATCTGTCTCACAAAATGTGAGGGAAAAACTGTCTCCAAATTCAAATAGAAGGAATGCCATGAACAGATGATCCGACGACTGTAAATATAATAGGTCACATGTTCTCATCTGACGAGTGTAATGGATATTCCAGTTAAAATGTTAACCAGAGACGATACCTGTCCCCAAAGCATGACCTGCCCATGTGGAGAAGGTGATATATGACTAAGGCATTTAAAAGCCATGTGAAGATGATTAAATCATTGTTTCCATGAGAAATAAGTGAAAAAATGAATAATTTTTATAAGTCATGAAATTGTTTTCTCACCAACAAATGAAGTTTTTTCACAAACATTATCATATTCTGTGATGTAGTGACACATTTATATGAGATTTAACTGTTAAATATCTTGCATAATAAAGTATAGCACACATGCACATCCTTATCACGTGTGTGCATGTACACTACTGAAAAATGAGTCACAAGTGACACTTTTTTTAGGTTTAATGATGGTTTAAACCATCACTAAATAGTTTTACAACTATTTTGTAATATCATAGTAGTTTTAGGAAAAAGTTTCAGAACATATATTTTGTGGTGATTCTTACATATTTAGTGGTGTTTTTTCATTTTCATTTTACTATGATAACTTGTGGTGATTTAAAATGTCACGCTTAACTACAATGCAGAATAATAATAATAATAATAATAATAAATTTAATTCAGATGGAAGCTTCCAAGGACAAACAAAAGCAAAATTACAAATAAACAGATTTATATCTAGCAATTCAGAATACACACCAACAAATTCAAATATACATCAACAAAAAATAAAGTCCAATAGATCGTCCCCATCTCCACTTCCTACTTCCGATATTTGAATTAAAATTTATTAGAGAAATAAAGTCACACACACACACATATATATAACTTAAAACAATAAAATTTAATGTTCTAAATGATTATGAAATTGTGAAATTTACCCAATGACTTTTTTCGACCATCAAAGCAATATCATTTGGGACATTTCCAGTCATTTTCTGATATAATTCAGTTAATGAATTTTATAGAGTGATGACATTAACATCTTGAATTTTTATATGACTCTCTTATTCCTGGATTGTGTTCCCATGTTTTTTGATTTTGTTTTTCATAACAGTAAATTTCCTTTGAGGTTCTGGAGGGTGAAAATCATTGCAACCTGGAATAGATGCAATTTCACCCAATGACCCCCAACACTTACCAAATACCTAAGATGTGGATGGTCCATAACTCAGAACAAGACCAAGATGCTCCTTCCCAAGGATCTAACTAACAAGATCATCCTAGGAGATTGAGTTGGAATGCATAGGGTCAGGATCCCACAATTCTCTTATGTTCTCTGATGTCTTTTTCAGAATCATTCACATAATTGCCATCAGATTTGGTATGAATATATAACCAAAATTTCATCCAAGAAACTTGATTCTCTAGCTCATTTGTTTATGAAAAATAGAGAAATCAATATTTTAATATACAAATAATATAATATTTAACATATAAATATCAGAATTGATGAAAATACAACCATGGTAGTTCTTTTTCTTGAAAAAATCTTCAAACCATATGTGTGAGGGATGAAATATTTCTCTCTGCTCGATGTATTTTTCATGGACACTTCCAGAAATAAATAAAAAACAATTTAATAATAATTGTATACTTTTATAAAATATTATTTTTATTATAATATATTATTTAATACCATATGTTTCTCATGGCGATGACTATCGATAAAAACTTTCCACTGCTCCTGAGGTGCACCTTTTGGTACCATATCATACATTTGATGAATAATCAATGATGTATCATTGAACTCATGCCTAGTCTCCATTTAAAATACTTAAATTTATTACCTAAATTTTTTAATGTTCATGGATGTACGATAACATTAGACATAGTAAAATGAAAGAACATCAACAAAGAAAAATTCATTCAAATTATTAGAATTTTATTACATAATGACAGTTAATTTAATCAAGTATGATTAATGTATTGAAATTACATTTATATGTGAATCAAATATCTCATCCTTCCAAGAAATAGTCATAACTTGAATAAGTAATGATAAGAGATACTAGATCATAAGCCAACCAACCCAAAATCTGACTAAATATATTCTTAGAATCCTCTATCGGGACCCCAAAACCATCAAATGGTACCACAATCTTCATGCCATTTAGATTACACACATTTGAAATATTAATGTTATCCTATATAACATTAATTTCTATATTTGTTTGAAAAAAATAAGTGATTAGTATGAATATTGCAATAAGTTTTTTTTTTCAAAATTAAAATTTATACCCATGGCCCTCCAATATCCACGTGAGGTAACTAGAGTAACCACATACTCCTTTAACACATGAAAATAACTTGAACAACCTGATGGCCTACCATTATGCTCTTATGGGGTAGATGTATTTGTAGGAAGTGTGCTATATGATATTGTGAGGGAGCCAGAGGGTGTGCCAGATTCCGTCGGGAGGGGCCCAGAGGGCATGACCGATATAACATATGAAGCATCAATGGGAAAATTCGATGATGTCTGGATGGTGGGTGGACCATCTATCATCGATCGACAACCATTTCTACTCCATTACCCATCCAGTCATCGAAATTAATTCCACTAGATTATCGCTCCTTCCAGTGGTCCTAATTTCATCCATCAAAAATTAAATCTCACACATCCCAACAATCTCCCACTTGAGATTAATTGAAGGCTTCACCATGACTATGTCCTATATTAGCTTTAACTAACTTCCTTCTTTCCTTAAACTTAAGTTAAGCAGCTTTATGGTTCCCAAACCATAACCACCAGTCACCAAATACCTACTAAGGCACAAAACCACCCTAGTAATTCTTTGGAAACAAAATTTGTCAACATATTCACAAGATTAAAAACACCTTTAATATTCTATAGGCCTAACAGTTTGTCCTCTAACAAATTCTAGATGAAATGTTATTTAAGTTGAATATGCTTCATCCGAGAATGAAACATCAGATTTATAGCCAATTGAATCACGTTCTGAGTCACAAAACAACATCCCAACTTTCAATCCTCTTCCAAGATCCTCCAACAACCCCTTAATTCACACTATCTCTTTCCCTGCTTCTGTTAAAACAACATACCCTGCTTACATAGTTGAGAGTGAAACCACCAGTTGAAGCTTTGATATACAACTCACTATTATCCAAAAAAGTATACACATAACCATTGGTACTCTTTAGTGTGTCACTTGTTGGGTCTACTACCACATTTTGGAAAACCCTCCACAATATAATCCACTGGAGCTTTTACATGTGGAAGAAAGAAGCTCTATAATAAACCCCATGCACTACAACTAGAACTTGGAAGTCAAAACACTGAAGTCACCGCACTACAACATAAACCTATGGAATAATACAGACAAGATTATTAGATGAAATGAGTGAAAAGAAAACAAAAGGAAAAAAAAACAATAAGGATTATGTAGTTCAGGCTTGATACCTAATCCATAAGGTAATGATACTTTACTTTGATTCATGTAAGTAGAGAATATTATAATATAATTACATTCATAATACCCTCTCAAAACATCACTTGAATTACAAAACACAATGCAAATGAATCACCACTTAAATAGTAGTTCCTAGCCGGTGCCTTTGTTCTCCACCACCATCCAATATTCTTGGGTCACCATCTACCTTAGTTTATCTTCATGGAAAAATATCCATGTAGTCAAGGACTTCCACCACCTCAACTGAATATTTTGGTGCACTGTACCCCTTATGAATATTTTACAGATGAAGTCCAACATATATTTTGATGATCTGGGATTTTAGTGTTCAGTTCCATTACACCTCCTCAACCATCATCTACCTTCAACATCTGATGAATTGATGCTAGCTACTATTTCTCAATTTCCCATCCAGTCATCAAAAGTTAGTCCACTGAATTCTCTCTCCTTATGATGGTCTTAATTTCCTACGTTCGAAAATAAAGATGACACCTCCTAACAAGTATAGCATTAAAATTATCAAAATTAAACACTTAATACATAAAAATAAATTTAAATATTACAACAAATACAGAGTAATAAGAATAAATAATATAATTTATCAGTTAATTGATATGTTAATAGATCACTACACATATAATAATTTTCTCCTTTAATGGACACATCATTATCATGATCTATCATTACTTATCCTACTTTATCCTCACTTTCAATACTAATATTTTCAGTATCATCATAGAAAAATAATTCAATGTCTTTTCACTGATGAGATTCAATTTCATAATTTAATTCCCCCACTTCATCACCTATACCATACAAGTCTCTTTATTTTACATGAAAAACTACACTCCACCATTTATTTAATCCACATTTTATATAATATACCATTTTTTATTGTGATGTGAAGATATATGGATCTTGTAATTTATAATAACCAATATCTATAAAATGATATAATTTCATAGAATTAAATTGTAAGAAATATATTTTAATACCCCAGGTGATATTTATCTACTTTAATTTGAAAAAACAACTAAAAAATGATCATGGTAGTTTAATTTTATAATATCAGTCAATTTCACTTAATATCCTAGTTTGATAATAGTAAATATTCTAATATTGTGTGTTTTAAACCTTTTTCTCAACTGAATATATGAAATTCAAATCCATTCACATTGTAAGCATCAAATTTCTTAATCTTCTATAAAGGAATCCAAGCCAAAAAATTAAAATAATATAATACTTCAAATTGAATATCGATATACATGATCTATAAAAATTAAAATAAATTATTATAGTTATAAAATATATATGTCAACCTATTATACATGAGTTATAATATCAATGAATTTACACGACATGTATACCATTATACAAGCTCTTTATTAACATATTTTGTTAAATCTATCTCATTTCATTTTTGAATTGTCAAGAACATCTTTGTTTATATCCTCAGTTCTTCAATGAATAGATATATAATTTCACTATTTAATAGCACATATCTACGTGATTGTAATAATTTTAGTTTCATCAGTGTAATATTTGAGGTACTCCAAATTGGATGCGCAATAGTAAGAAAGATTATTGATTTCCTATTGTGTTGAGATTGATTTTACATATTGTTAACATGAATAAATTGATTGAATCTTGTCTCAATATCATCAAAGTACCTAAAAAAAGGAAAGAAACTCCTCTTATAGATAACCTTTAGAAATAGAGCCTCTTAGTTTGGATTAATTTTTCACATATGATTTCAAATGATTGAGGTATCTATAAATAAAAACAAATGAAACACAATTAACTATGTATGTAATGAATTGAAAATAATGATTTACTTGTAAATAAAAACATATAAATAAATTACCTCTAAATTAGATACATCCATTGATAATGTATAGTTCCACCTTATTTAGTTTCCTTGACCAAATAAATAGTTAAATGCATCATGATAGAAAAATGATGGGGGGCATATAATATCCACATGAAAAATTGTTAGTATAATTTTTTCTTGAATATTTTAAAGCTAAATTGGTTGTAGAGTTTTCTCACAAAGTTATATGAAGAATGTGCAAAACTCCATTACAACTACTTTTACTTTTTCAAGTAATAATGTACATAATGACAAAGATAGTCACTACTTTATAAAAATATGTGAATCATAACTTTTTAATCCATGTAACCTACAATGATTTACGTCAGTATATCTTGAAATGTTACTTGAATATCCATAACTTACTTTTACATTATTTAATATTGAAAGGAATATATATTTCTCATTATTTTTCATTATAAATACCTTTAATGCATACTTTACATTATCATTTGGCCATAAATAACTATATTAATTACTTTTAAGTACTTATAAGCATTAAGATGGTCCTTTTATTTCTCATGCTCATTAAGTAATTTGAAAATTATGTTATCACACACATTATTCTCAATATTCATAACATCAAGATTATGATATAGTAAATTAAATTCATAATATGGAATTTTGAAAAATATACTTTTTTTCACCCATCATTGTGTTCCAATTTCAATTGTTGATGTACATCAAACTTATTTCCCACTATCATTCAAATTATTAACCTTCCCGAATCCACCTATAACATTTAATTATTATGGAAATATTTCTAACCATATGAGTAACTTTGGTAGTGGTCTATGATCAACCATTCCATTTATTTTTTACATGTTAAATTGAAATCTATAAGATGCATAGATAAATCTATGATGACACAATAAGAACCATATTTTATTATAAGGTAGTCGTTTATGATCAAAATGAAATTTATAAACTAGAAAATCCAAACCAGTATAAGTATTTCAACCAGATAAGTTCCCAAGTTTAGGAAATTCACTAATGGTTCACATTAGAGAAACATTCATTTTTAACATTTTATGGTATATTCATCATATGTTTCAACAATATTGTTTTATAACTCCTATAATTCTTCAATTCGAGGATGAAAGTACACATCAATGTAATTTATAGGAATTTTTTTTGATGAATAATAATTAAAATGATGAAGGAAGTTTTTTTGTTGAAGTAACCAAATGGATTTGTGAAGATAAAGTTGTATTTGATGTCAATTAGACCAATGTTAAGTCAATGCGTGATGTTTCAGATGAAGCTATCAAAAATGGAAAAGGGGAGTTTGACCTATTTCTTCTTGGAACATCTAACTAGACAGGTTCAAGGATCATTACTTTCTATTATGACATTTTTTACTATTATTTAAGATAAATACAAGTATTAAATGATTGAGAGTACTATCCATAATATCTTATATTGATGGGGAGAAGTTAGTTATCCAAATGAGGAAACTAAATACCTTAATATTAAAAGGTAAATTATATCTTATAGATTGATGATGTTTTGTGATTGTCCCATTAGGTTAAATACCCCAAGAGGGGGGGGGGGGGATGAATAAAGGTATGGAAAATTAAAAAAATCACCCATTTTGATCTTGTTTCATTGTTAAATAAAATTGTATTCTCTTTTCTTCTCACAATAATATATATAAATATAGAAATAAAAACATGTAAGATACATGAAAATTTTACTTGGTTTACCCAAACTGGGCTAGTATAAGGAGAATACAAAGTTAATGCACCAATGTACCAAAATTCACTAAGAACACTAATGTTACAATGTTTGGAGTGGACTCACCATCCTCCAGGTTCACTAATAATCACACTTTGGAAGCTTAAGGATCTCTTTGACCAAGTGTGCACACTAATCCTCCAGAAGATTATTATATTGTTCAAAATCACATAATATTTGGTTCAAATTCATACAAGTGTTCCATGAAGCTCCTTTTTCATCTAGGATATGAAATCCACTTTACCACATATAATTTTATTTGTGGGAATTTTTTTTATAAAATCCCAAATTTTCCTATGAGGTACAAATATTTTATTTTTAGTTTAAAATCTTTTTTATGGCCTAGTGTGAGTTCCTAATGAGATCATGGGGTTTTTAGGTGTGTCTAGGGATTGTTCAGATCCTAGAGCCTCACTTTTTGGAAAAAAGAAGACATACCACACAGTTAGAAGAAACCATGCGGGACATGCCGCACAGTTACTCTAACCATGCAAGGGATTGGAAGTGGGGTGCAAAAGGTTGCACAGTTTGATGAAACCATGCAACCTCAAGTGCACACTTGTGAAAAAACTACAGGAATTTTAGTAGAGGTATTTTTCACGGTTTTTATATCATTAGGAAAACCGTGTTTACTAATCGTGTGAGGTTCCCATTGAGGTAATGAAGGGTGCACGATTTTCACACGGTTTGGAAAACCGTACAGAAAAACCATGAAGAGAATTATTTGAGGGTAAATTACTTATTCACACTTAAAATATATTAAAAAATATTTTCCTTATCTCATTTCATCCATTGGATAGAACTCTGGCTATGGGAGATCCTTTGAAGCTCAATGGGTAGTTTTTGATCCTATTTGTCCATCCGAACTCAGATTTGAACATCGTCCATCTATTTGGATTCGCATCGGTAAGTTATTTATTTAACTCGTGATGTTATTAATTTTATTTTATATCGAAAAATTTATTTAGTTGCAAGATAATATTCCCTATTTTTTAGGTTCTTCATATTTTATTCATTTTTCTTCTGATCTAGGTCAAATTAGAAGCTAATACTAGATGGGTGTTCTACTGTGGACCTACGTTAGGTGGTCTATACCTTTTCCTTAGGGTTTGGTGTTTTATAAGCATAGTTGTAGTTGTGCAACACATAGAACTTTTTGGCGATACTCCTAAAAGGAATTGATGCTTTAATTAAATGATTTGGAACCTGATTAGGTTTCCCTTGAGTGTTTTAGATATTTTTGGAGGTTTTTTCCCCAACTCAGGCCACCAATAGGGTGTGTCTTTGTATCTGCCCTTTTTTTATACCACCCATGGGTGTGCGTGTTCTTTTCTAGCTAGAGGGATCCCTTTTAATTTATGAATTTAGTTTAATTGAAATGATCCATAGATAGTGATGCCTCATTTTTTTTATGTTATCATGATGTGAATTGTTTAAATAATTTAAATGGGGATTGTTGATATGAGTTGAATGAACTCATGGAATGTAATTGTTTATAAATTGATTAATGTAATGAAATGATGAATTGAAATGGTAATGGATTCCTTGGTTGGTATACCTTGGATCCTGATTCAATTATATGCCATGTATGTTCCTCTCATGGATCTTATTTATGGTAGTGGATTCCTTGGACCTATTTCCTCAGGTCTTAATTACATAGGATGTCTCGGGCCTTTCTACCCCATGGATCTGACTTTCTTGGACTCGCATTAGACATGTGATATTGAAATGATCCTTGGAATCTACTTAGGCCTTTACCGAGTTTTCATCGAGATGCTCCTGGGACTCGACATGGATGCCTTCGTTTTCTATACCTTGGATCCGATCCTTTATGGTCTGAAAATTTTGATTACATGGTAAGGCTATTGTGGATGACTTGATTATATGGAAAGGCCATGATGAATGTATACTAGATTATACAACATGAATTTGGTAGTGGATCACACTTATTTATATGGTGTAGCCATGGTGAATCTTATGGAATGTTTTATAGATAGCCCTAATATGGGTATCAACTTACAGTTGGTAGAATGGATAACATTACTTATTTAGTTATATTTTACCACTACCCTTGATATGGAAACCTAACTGTTGTTTGTAGGGAGCCTTGATTGGCTATAAAATTTCACTTTACTTGTATCATATATTCCATGACCTCTTTGCTTTCATTTCTATTATACCTATGATATACATTGCACACTTTTTAGCTTGTATTACACATCCTAGATATGTTATAGATTCTGTTGGTGGTGGCCTACTGAGTGTTATCTCACACCCTATTCGGGTCATCATTGGGTACCCAGACAAACTATATGGATGAAGGTAGGGACCCAAGAAATAACCCATAGTACGATGCTTGATTTCTATTATGCTTAGAAGTAGGGGATCACAAGACCTAACTGAGGCTCATGATGCTAGTTAGGATAGTTACTTTTTGGTATTTTGGTTTTTTGATACATGTATTATATTGGATGATCGTATACCTATTTTATAGCTTTACAGAGACATAACACGATTCATCATTGTATATGAGATTACTTTTGGCATTGTTTATATATTCATGTCTTGAATGTTTATCTTATGTCTGGTTGATTTGATACTTCCACTATTGATTGATATATTTACTACCGCTATGATACACCCTAATATGAGGGAATAGTCTCCCCATAGACACAACCTAGGCCCTCACTTCTAGTCTGAAATCTATGGTGTTAGGGGAGATGCTCTTGAGGCCATGTGATCCATCGGCTTGGAACTCCATTTAGTGGCATACGGATCGGGACATTACAAAGTGGCATCAGAGGATTTTTCTTTTTTTCCTTACTATTTTGTGACAATAGAAAGGGGATTAGGAAGGTATTGGAATTTGATAATTAGCTGTGCCTAGGAGTAGCTATCCCATGTATAAGAAAAACCAAATTTCCTGAAATGGAAATTATTGTTTTATGTATTTTTCCTATTACAATTGATTTGATTCCATCATTGGGTGATGCACTTGAATTGTGATGTTATTATTGATATGATTGAGAATTGATTTTACTATTTCCCATTGAGATGAGGGTATACATATCATGGACCATTTTAGGAACCTACCAGGATTCACATGCCATGCATTATGCCATTCTATATAGGATGCATTGCTTGACTTCATGGCTTTGTGATATGTTCCTAGTGTGATATACCTACTGTTTGATAAGTTATTTGTACAAGAAATGGGAAAACATGGTTGGTACATAAATCCCCTACCATAACCTAAATAGTGTTTTCCTGATTAGGCTATAACAAACACCATAAGAAGTCAACTAAGGAATATTGAGTCATGGAACATTGGTCATATGGACTTGAACATGTTATGGTATGGATTAAGTGGAAGCCATATTTCAGTTTATGAGGTGTATGGGACCTTATGGATTAGAAGTGGTGAACCATTTGGTTCAAAACATTTAAAGAAAATTTTGATATGAATATGAATTGAAATGAATTTAAAATCATGAAATAGATAACTTAACCTAGACCAAGATTTAGAGTGGGTAGTAGGCAATGTCTCCAGTGATGCTTACAACTGTTCCTTTTTACCGAGTCCTGGATTTAGGAGTAGGCAGAGGGGTGTGAACTATTTATAGGAAGGTTTTGATCAGTCTTATACTTTTAGCTATGAAATTTTGGTTATGAATCTTCTTTGAGGCATGTGTTTGGAATTTTAGAGACATGACACCATGATGACCTCCAGTCATACGCCAGGAGGGTAGCGACGACCACACTCTAGAGGTGGTGGGCCGTGGGCTACTAGTGGATACTCCTATAGTTCCAGCTATGGTACCATAAGTTTTATTGGACATAGGTGTTGATGAATATTTTCACAAGAGAATTTTATGATATATACATATTTTTTAGGGAGCACTACAGCCTACCTCATCTATGGCAGAGCTGACAAGTTTGTTCCAGAAGGAACATCCTCCCACGTTTTTGGGGGATGGTGGTCCACAGGTTGCTGAGCTATGGCTTGATACTAATTTTTTTATCTTCAAGCTTCTAGAGACACCTTCTAAGAGGAGAGTGAAACTCGTGACTTATATTCTATGGGGAGAAACAAAGTGCTGGTGGGATGTTTTGAACCAGTATGATGTGCTGTGAAATATGGTTTAAAGGGATTTCTAATCTAGGTTTTATGAATAATTTTTTCCCAAGGCTCTGAGAGTAGAGTAGACCAGTGAGTTCATACATCTGGAGTAGGATAGGATGACTGTTATGGAATATTCAACATGATTTATAGAGTTTAAACATTTTGCACTGATATACCTTCCTGATGATCTATCGAGGGTGAGATGCTTAAAAAAGGTCTCAAACATGTAGGTTGATTGTAGTTCAACGTGTTTAGGTTGAAGGGTATTACTAAAATTGTGAACCATGTGCTGATTAAAGAGTGGAACCTGAGGTAAGATGGGGGTAAAAAGTAGGGAAGTTCAGTCTCTCAACCTAGTGGTTTGGATTCTAGTGGCAGGATGAAATGTTTTGAGGATTATCATGAGATTAGTACTATCCATGCTGTTAGTGATGGTAGCTATATTTTCTACCATCAGTGTCACAGAAGGGTATATTGAGGAATCAATGTGATTAAGACCTTGTTGAGTGCCGAGCTTGTAGCAGGATGGGTTGTGTACAATGTTTTTGTATGACTTTACCTCCAAAAGTTAGTGGAAGGGGGTTATCTACAACTCCAAGTTCAAAAGTGGGTTTCAAAACTCAACGTTAGGATGGGAGATGGAGTGGTACTAGTTTCTCAGGCCGAGGTGGTGGTCATGGCTAAGGCATCCAGAAACCAATTATACATAGACAAAAGAGTGGGCCTACTCCGGGTAGTGAGGTTGTTTCACAGGGCTACAGTTCATGCCAAATATTCTTTGTGTAGCCTACACTTAAAGAGAAGAGCACCAGGATATTTACTATATGAGGTACTATTTTAGTGGCCTATACTCTTGAATATTATCATTTTGATACAGGTGAATCACATAGTTTTATATCTGTAAATGTGGTAGAGAGACTTTGGATCATGGTTTTGTTTTTTGGTGAAGTGATGACCATGGATACTCTGTTGGGGGTTAGAATATAGGTTGTTCACTAGTATAGGGAGTGACCCCTCAAGATAGAAATGTGTCAATTTGTATGAGATCTTTTTTTACTTGAGATGACTGGGTTTGATGTCATACTCAAAATGTACTGAGTAGTTTCTTATCAAGACCATGTTGATTGATATCACTGAAGGGTGACCTTCACATCACTAGAGGGTGGAGTTTTAATTCACAAGGGTGAATGAGATGTCCATGTTGGTATAGATGGACCACAACATCATGGGATAGGTGGGATGGTAACCCAAATAGATAGTTTGTATCTGGATGATCAAGGAACATGCCAGGAAGGTTTCCCTCAAGTGTTTTATTGTTTTAGGTACATTTTCCCAGATGACTTTTCTGGTTTACCACCTAAGAGAGAGGTGTATTTATCTATCTAGCTAGTGCCAGAAGCTGCACTGGTATCCATTCCTCCTTATACGATGGATACTATGGAGTTGTATAATATCAATAGGTAGCTATAAGATTTGAATGAAAAAGGGTTTATACAACCTAGTACTTTTTTGTGGGGTTATCCAGTCCTTTTTGTGAAAAAGGTGGATTGTACCCTTAGACACTTCATGGATTATCAGAAATTGAGCCAATTGTTGGTTAAGAATCGGTATCCCTTTACATGGATAGATGAACTTTTTGATCATATTTGAGTATATTGGGTGTTCTAAAAAATTTATTTGAGATCTGGATATCATCAGGTGTGTGTTCAACCTATAGACACACCTCGTACAACTTTTACTAATAGGTATAGTCTATAAAAGTATCTGTTAATGTTGTTTAGTCTCAAAAACATGCCATAAGTTTTTATTGTATTGATGAACCATGTTTTCCATCCTTATCTAGTTTTGTTTGTGGTGGTTTTCATGATGATATATTGGTGTATTATCACAATTGAAACAACCATGAAAAACATCTTTAGATCATTTTGGATACACTAAGATAGAATTATTTATATGATAAGCTCACAAAGTGCCACTTCTGGATGGATAAGATTCACTTCCTGGGTCATATTATCATAGATATATGTGTATTAATTGACCTAGAGAAGGCGAGAGTTGTAGTTTCTTGGGAGAAGCCCATGAATTTATTTGACATACAAATTTTCTTGGAGATAGATGGATATTACATGAATTTCATACATGAATTCTCATGCTTAGTATCATAGTTGATGGGCTTGACTAAGAAGGGTGTGAAGTTTGTGTGGTCACATGTAGCACCCCAAGAATTTAAAAATAAATTTAATATTGAATACATGAAACAATGAGTCTCTATGAAACAAAACTTTGTTATAACCTATCCAACGAATACAATTTTTCTGCTCCCGTGATTTGAATTTTGAAAAACTGACATACACAGTTGCGATCAGTAAGATATTTAGAGTCTGATAGGATCAACTTACATTTTTGGTGAATGGTAACTTACCATTATGAGTAGTAACATAACCTTATGAATAATAATGAAACCTTATGAATAGTAACCTCACCCATGTAAGTATAAATAAAATTTAGGCACCATATAAATGAGAGTGAATGTTTTAAAAATTAATAATTAAGTGTTGGTATTTTTATGAGAAATAAATATTTAATTACAATTATAAATTAATAAATTCATTTAAAATAAAATTCATTTTCATAAAATGTATTCCTAAATAAATATTTTTTTGTCCTATGATTTTAGGATAATTTTATGAGACCTCAATTAATTTTTGAAATTAATATAAAATCAGTTTTAAATTTAAAATCTATATTTTTCAAGTAAATAATGATTTTATTTAAAAATTAAATTTCACATATTTATAAAATTATTTTGATAAAATGGAGTCCATTTTTGAATTCTACATGTTGAAAAATGGTTAGGGTGAATTTTTGGGATTTTTCTGAAATACCTGAATTTTTGGTGAATAGTGAAATTCGATAATTTATGAAATATGCTAAATAAATGAATTTTTGCATCATGATTGAGTCATGGATGATGTAAATTGCCATTGTTTAGAAATAAAATGCACTTATTACTATTTTTATTCACAATAATCAAGACTATTCATAGTCTTGATCCAAAATAATAAAATAATGATTAAAATAATGGAAAATCCCTCCTCTCCTCCACTATAAAAACCACCCCTCACTCTCTATTATCTTCACTCATATAAGACTTGAAAATTATCAAAGTTTTACCCAAATAATCTTACCTAGTCCCTCCCCACATCTAGGATCTCTTGGTCTTTCGAAAAGACCAAAACCCCTTCCCTTAAGGAGGTTCTTAAGGAGGAGTACTCAAGAGGTAAAATCATGTTCTTTTTTCCTTTTAATTTCTTTTAAGTTCCTTATTTTATTATTATCTCCTCACCTAATTTTTCCAAATTATCAGGATAACCCCAGTATAATCTAAATAATATAATTTTACCATTTTAATGGAACATCCATCATCAATCTTCTTACTCTCTCTCTTTTATTTTAAAAATGAAATCATCATCTAGGAGGTGCCGATTTACAACCTTCGTGGACGACGAACCTTAATTCTTCAATTTATCCTTCAAGTATCATCATGAAAACATTTTTATAGTTTAAACAATCTATAAAATATATATTATAATCTATTTAATATTCTTTAACTAGTATTTATACATAATATTAATTCATACGAAAAAACTAATTCGTAATAATCGAAATATTGCCAAATGATCTTTATTAATGTTTCATCTAATAAATCATCATCATACCATATAAAAAAATGAATTATATAACCATTTAATATTATTAATGTTCATTAGTATCATATAAAATCAATTATGGAGAATTATATCCATTCCACATGAACTCCATTACTTATAAACAAGCGAATCGATTATGAAAACCAAGAAAACAAACACTTCAGAATGAAATAATTCAATCTTATAACCTATCAATAAGAACATAAATGAACTTAAAAAACCTATAATGAATGAAATATATGTATATATGGTTCTTAATTGATTAATTAATGGATTTAATTTTATTATCCCAGACATTAAGGTCAAGAATAGAATACATTCAGACATAAGGTAAGAGATTTCTCATCTCACTTTTATTTTCATGAGATATACATTATTCACGACTATCTCATGTGTATAGTGTATGTATACTTTCCATTGATGTATAATATCATGTATATAATTATTTTAATGATATTAAATGTATAATTTTATGTTTATTAATTTTGGGGCATATGATTCAGTTGATTACAAAGTGGTAAGGGATTCTACCCGAACCGTCATTTTCCCTTTGGGCTACTCTTTTTATACCTTTACACAAATGTAATGCACATTTATTTTTTTATATTTATTATAAATTACATTTATATTTTCCTAAAATAATATATCTAGATCATATCATACTTATTTGATAGGTATTTACATGTTTTAAAATGGTTCTATTCTCAATTCTTCCTGATAAACTATCCCGATTCAAGGGAACTTCTTGAATTCTTATACATTTTCAAGTGCACTATATAATCTATTTTAAGACATAATTATTTTTTATAAAATCAATAATTTTATCATGTAAAACTATCTTGGTTCATTTCTGGATTTATGAAAACAAACATGCCTTTTTGCTTTAAAATCTCTTTAACATTTTTCTTATACCACACAAAAATGTTTTATTTATAAAGCTTCTTAAAAACTTTTTTTACAAGATTTAACTTTAGTGGGACATTATTTATGCCTCAAATATAATTTAAATGTACTTACCTTTTCTTTTATTAGATATAAATGTTTACAATCTGATTTTATGGAAAATAAAAATTAATTTCCAAAAGAACTCTTCTTTCCAAAGAAAAAAGGATTTTTCTCATCTCACTTTAACTTTTATGAGATATATTCCTTGCTAAACACTGTTTTGTATTGGATTTTTGGCACATAATGGATTCTTATTTTTGTGTTTCCATTTTCACTTTTCCCTGAAACTCCTAATGGTTCCCCTATCCATAGCCGGGTATGGACTTTCTTTCCAAAGGCCAATAGTCATCTGAGTTTTTAGGCCCAGTGAATCTTGGGGACTCACATTGGTCGAGTGGATGGGAGGTCGAGCTCATCACACCCTTTTGGGGGTAATTATTGCCTACTCCGGGACTCTCTTATATATTTAAGACATGTTTGTGAATCTCTTCTTAATCTCGATGTGGGATTGGTTACCCTAACAAAATAACTATGGGTTAACTCTATTTTATGTGAAATAGACTGGTATCTCTTTTGTGAATCCATCTATATGTATTCAAGGTTATTTATCATTTTCCAATAATGAGCGGTTGCTTATATAATGAAACCATATGAACATGTTTTTTGATCTATGATCCCTCTTATGGAGGCGGTTGGTATTTTGAGGATGGTATTGAGCCATTATGAGGTGTCCTATGTATCCTGGTTATTGGAGGAATTAAAAACCATGTAGTTCATTTGATCTGTACAGTTTAACATCATGCGGTAAGGACTAATATGGGGGATATCTAAATTCCAAATATTTGAGCTCAAGTTTGGAAGAGACGTGCTACATCTCCCAGTTATGGTGGGAATTAGAGTTCTCATAGTTCTTTTGTATCGAGACTTATACACTGAGGTTGCCCTGGTGAATGGATGTTTGATGCCTAATAAGGTGTTCATCACACCCCTCTAAGCCCACATGATCCATGCTCATTGTGAGGAACAAGGGGGAGTACATGATCAACCTCATGGCATATGGATATGGTATCTACATATTGGGGAAGTCCTTGGATTGTTTGATATAGATCTCGGGCCTTTAGTGAGGAGTCCTACATATCCTAGTTATGAAGGGAATCAAAGTCCTCATAGTCCTCTTTATCTTGGAGCTTACACACTGAGGCTGCCCTGATGAATGAGGATTTGGTGTTTGATAAGGTGTTCATTGAACCCCCCTATGACCACGCGATTCATTATCATTATGAGAAACAAGGGGGAGTGAATGATTATCATTATGACATATGGATATGGGAACTACATATTGGGGCAGTCCTTGGGGCATTAAATATGGAGCTCGGGCCTTTAAGGAGGCATCCTACGTATCCTGGTTATGGTGGGAATCAGAGTCTTTGTAGTTCTCTTTATGTTGGGGATTACATGTTGAGGCTTCCCTAGTGAATGGGCCTTCTTATCTAGAAGGTGTTACATGAACCTATTGGCATACCCTAGAGGTCATCACATGACTTGGCTTGACACATGTGAAGGGTGTCGCGAGAGCCATGGTGGTGTGGTTTAAGGGGTGTCGTGTGTCTTGGATGATACCTCGGGGGACATCGTGATACCAAGCCGACACGTCTGGGGGGTGTCGCATGTCTTGGAAGACACCTTAGGAAGACATCACGGGACCAGGAAGACACTTTCATGGGTATGTCACGAGAGCCGGATTTTCATTTCCAGATGTGTCAATGAGACTCAGTTGACATGAGTGGGTGCCATTATATGAGTCAAGCGGTGCATCCTAAGGATGTTTCAAGTCCGGGGTGATGAACCCAAAGGGTTCACAGGATCCAATTGGTTCCCATGAAGGGTCTCCAAGAGTTGTCCTGACATGTTCGGAGTGTTCTACATATCCCAGATGACATGTTGAAGGGATGTCACGAAGTTCGAATGGCATGAATTGGTACCATCACATGTTCTTTATTGACACATGCAAAGAATGAAGAGGTCCATGATTATGTCTTACACTTGGGTCTTTCACTTTTAATCTTGGGTTTTTCTTCCTTGTATTACGAGTGTATTGGTTCTATTCAGTGTCAGTTTGTTTGGGTCTCACATGATCTGGAGGACATGCAATGTGGTCTTTTCATGTCTCACCATAAGTACTTCACGCGATCTTTTATTGATCATGTGGAGGAATTTATGCCTGGCGCATGACAAATCTGGTGGTCCATCGGTGTATTACCTAGAGAAAAGTTGACTGGTCATATGATCGTATGTGTGAAGAAGCCCAGAGTCCGAGTGTCGATGTGCGTAGCAGCATTCTGGGTCCAAACTTTTAGCATCCGATCAACCAACCAATGAACCAACCAACCCTTTTTTGAGTTATAGTAGAGAATTTATAGGCACAACCATCCGTGTACTCTCCGATTTGTGTAGGGAATCTGGTGTGAGTCCAGGATGGAGTCGACACGTGGTCTAGCGTTACACGGTTTCACGAGTCTCTGCGATGGACTGGGTCAAGGGATCCACCTAATTTTTAGCGGCCGCAAGTCTATCCATCCTTAATCATATTATTTCCTACTATTAAGGACTTGTGCTTTTAATTACTTCCATGTCGTCATGTTGACACGCCCAAGGGTATTTGAGAGATCCAAATGATTGTTGGAAAGAATTTGTGAGTCCTTTTATGTCTTGTCTCGGGGTCTCACAGGACCACATCGAGGGTGCGCTGGGTGCATCACATGCCCTTTAGCAATTGTGAACCTTGCTTTCCTTCTCCTCTTCTATGTCCTTAATTTTATGTGATGAAGGTCGGAAGTCATGTGAGATTGTACGTATGGTACTGAGGGTATTTCATCTATTTTTTGGAGATGTGTCTCATGAACAATATGGGTCGCCTGGTGGTGTGTGAACATTCCATGAAAAAATTTATCCATTTGTCCATAGAGCTCCATGAATTTTCCTGGACATGAATAAGTCCTTCCATGTAGTGAGGATGACAAGACAAAGGGACCTCATGAGATGCACCAAACATGTCGTTAGGGACTTTCAGTGCGTTGCGTGTCACTCGGGCAACGCGTCACATGTCTTTTAGAGACCACAAACACCACTCACCTCCTCTATTTTGATTCCCTTTGTTTTATGCGACAAGAGTTGGGAGGTATGTGAGTTTGATTGAGTAATATATATGATTTTTACTTTATTTTATAGTGGTTTATTACATGATTAATATGTATCATATGAGATTGCATAAGTATATTGTGGAAAAAACCATGTGTTTGTCCTTAGGGTGCCACGAAGTTGTCCGGACATGCCCAGAGGCTTCCATGTGGCACAGATGACGAGCCGAAGGGGTTTTTCAAGATGCACCGGATTGGTTATGGTGCATCTCATGTCTTTAAGGGTGCACCACATGTCTTCTAGTGACCACGAACCCCTCTCTCCTTCCCCTAGTTATCTCATTCGTTCTATGTGATGAAGGATCAGAGATCTTGCAATATGGCTTGGATATCATCTAGGGATTTTACTCTTCCCAATGATGACTTGTCATGTTATATCTATAACCACTAGGGGTATCTTCCTTGAAATTCCACTTCCATTTATTTTCAAAGGATTCTAGATAGTTTATCAAGTACTTTCCAATGAAAAACCGCGTGGCCTGGGGAATTCTTATCTAGATGTCACTGCTCGATCACTGGTGAACAATGGTACTCATTGAGGAGGGATCCACGGGACTTTCCACGGGTTAGGCACCTTTCATGGAGACTTTTTATGACCTTGAATTGGTCATGTAATCATGAGTATTTAACCATTCTCTTATTCCTTGCTATGGTGAGGAATATAATACCACATTTATATGTTTATTCATTTTGTGGTTTTGCTGATGCCTATTTGGCAGGCATCAACAAATTCTTCCCCTCAGAAGCGATGTATGAGGGGACAAGGACTCAGTCCCAAGGACAACTAAATGACCATAAGATTCCTTAGTGGTGTTGAAAATCCTTATATGGGTTATGCGATGTGCATGATACCATTGGGGGATTTTTCATGCCTTTATTTTTGTCAAGACTTTATATTTTTCATCTGACATACACCACTTACTTATTTTTTAGATGGCTTATGGATCTCATCAAGGTTCGTTGGATGTGTCTAATCAAACAGACATGATTTACAAGAATTGTAATGCTAATCCACACTATCATGTGTATACTGATATCAAGATTTTGTAGAAGTTTCTTTCACCCAAAATCTAAGATTATACCCTATCTGAATGAATTCCATTGTATGAGTTTGGTCTAGTGGAATATGTAGCTATTCCCTCCCCAGACTTTAATCTGACTTCTCATTGGGTGTTTAGTTCCTCTAACTGTGTTCAGATTATAATTACTAAGGATAGTCAGTTGGAAACTGCCCAACCTCAGGGCTTGTCCTATCTACTGGCCAAATACCCTTGAGAACGAATGGCCATGATCTTTCCCAAAATACTATCACTTATATCTATTCAATAATATTTTCCTCTTCCATGAACACTCCTAGTGGCATGTGGTACTCGAAGTGGGACCTTCGCCCTAGTGTCAACTTCTCTGATGAATGGGCATGGCCATCCTGGGCATGACAAAGTTGTTTGGAATTTGCTGATGATCTATACATGGTTCATCTTTATGAATTCATTTGGATATCTCAATTCATAATCTACCACCAGCCCAACCTCCTCCAAGAAATGATTAGCCGCTGGTGCCCTAGGACCAACACATTCCACCTTCCTCATAGTGAGGTTGGTATCAGCCTATGGGGTATCTATTAATTGGTCGGAATCCCTCCTCTTGGAGAGATGTATGATGAGTTTCTCCCAAATGAGAATATTTGGGATGATCCTATAAAGGATCCAGTTTTAGTGAAAGAGATGATTTTTCTCACAAGGAAGAAAATGGGGAGAGAACTGACAGTGTGATCACTTGTTTCCTTCACCGACTGGATCAAAATTTTCTTGTGTAGCAATGGGGTCAAACCAAGCATCATTCACCCTCATCGGTGTCTATCCCAGAAAGTTCTCAATGATGATGGATCATATTGGGACATTTTGGAAGATAGGGATCATGCTTCATGGGGATATCATGTAAACCTGGAGGTTTCTCTAGAATTTATTGTAGAGGGTTATTTTCTTCTCTTTTTCTAAATGGGTGGATCTTCCTAGCTGGGGATTCATGCTCTGACATCCATGTTAGCACCCTGGTGATGGAAGCATGACTCATATAGGGGATACATCTCAACTTGGTAGTACCAGTCCTTGAATGCCTTTACTAGATGCTGGGCCATATCTAGAGAACCAACACTCCTTACAAAATTGGTGGTCCCCTTCAATTCATGTTTGGTTGGATAGGGTATCACTTTTATTTATACAAGTACTAAAACACTTCCCAGATTATAGACCCCATATCTATAGCGACCCCGAATTTTCTTACATTAATATTACATCATTTCAAAGATAAAAAACATAATAGTATTACACATAGAGGATCTAAAGGTTTAGTTTCTTAGGAAAACTAGGAACACATAACAAAATACAAAATCTAGCATAAACATTTATTTAATTTCTTCTTCTCTAGCTTCTTATTGGCACTTGTCCTCTCCTTAGTACATGTAGCCACCTGAGGATATATATCAAAATGGGTGAGATAGAAGCACAATAAGAGGATAGATAAGAACAATATATCATGTGGTGAGCATAATCATAACATAGACAAAAGATCATGAACTTGAGAGGAGCATAAATAAAAGACTTGAAATGTGGCAATGCATAAAAATGAAACATCATGTTATAGTGGTTAACTACCAAACATACTTGTGAAACAATCTATAATATTGTTCACACATGATTTCAAATTTACTCATGAGATTCATCACTTTACCCAATGCATTGGAGCGCTGTATAATTCCGAGCACAACCGTCACATTGAAACATTCATATTGCGCTATATAATTATAGGCGCACCTGTTACGCCATAACATTATCATAATCATGATTGACACATAGAACACATATCAAAAATTTACATAAATAACCCATGGAATTGAATGGGTTTCATCTCATAACAACACATTCATAAGCTTTGGGTTCCCAAAAGAAAGAGGGAATAACATACATGTTACAAGAACCATCCACTTTGAGTGAGAAGTAAAAGGGGTGTTCTTAAAAGAGAAGTTATTTTAGAAAACATTTGGTTTAACATAAAAACCAATGAAAAACTTTTATATCCCATAAAAGTAAAGAAAATGATTAAAAAATGATCTTTAAGGAGTAACCATATCAAAAATGGAGTGAAAGAGGGAGAACCCGAAGGATGAAAGTTGGGTTTGAGAATTTCCCCTTACCTTGTATCTGAATGATTCCTTCTCTTAAATGTCCTATATAATGACATTATATTCATTAATTATAAATTCCATAACCTTTTATACATTAATAGGGTTCATTCTGGTTTCATTATGTTATTTTATGTGCCTTTTAATTAGTTATAGAGTTTAGAAACATTATTCAGGAATGTTTGTTTTTATGGTTTTCTTGAGTGGTTCACTTGTATTCTTAAATTGATGTTTGGGTAGAACATGAGTAAACATACAGAACTGATATTAAATTTTATTAATGATATTACAGGAGTTTTAATTATCTTATAATGAATTATATTATATCCACATGGATAAATCATTAGATAAGAATTAAATGAAGATTGTTTGGGTTAATTTGGGCGGTTTTTCGATCACAATGAAGTTGTTTTAATTTATCACTTAGTAATATGTTCATAAGTCAGTTATAGAACTTTAAATAGGACATAATACATATAAAATATTCTGGTTCAACCATAAAAATGGTTTCATGACCAGATCTGAAGGTAGAAATGGAAGAAGAAAGCATGTCGTTCTTGAAGGTGATAAATTAACACCTCATGAACAACGTTCTCTTTAATAAACTAAAAGGAAGAGGGAAAGGGGGTTGGATGATATAATATCCCATTAGAATCATAAAATTACATTATATCTATAATAATGGAGTTATAATACCATTTTTATGAAGAAAGGTGGGGAGATATCAAGAAATGAACTTGAACTTGAAAGGAAATTAAATGAGAAGAGGGAGAGAAATTACCTCTTGAATCCTCCTCTTGAGAACCTCCTTAAGGGCCTAATCTTGGTCTTTTGATGAGACCAAAAGCTCTTGGACGTGAGGGAGGGGATAGGGAAGGTGTTTGGGCAGAGTTTATAGAAGTCTTGGAGCTTGATAGGTGTGAGGAAATGAGGGTGTGAAGGGTGGCTTTTATAGTGGAGGGGAGAGGGGTTTCCTTAATATAAAATTCATTAGTTTATTAATTTCCCCTAAGAAAAGGAATAGTGAGTCTTGAATGACCAAGAAGAGTAATTTTATCATGTGATCCCGAACCAAGTGGGCTTACATCCGCAGAGCATCATAGATGAATCAATTAATCCATTATTTAGCATTTATTGTAAATTATCGGATTCTACTATTCATCAAAAATTCAAGTATCTCAGAAAAATCCCAAAAATTTACCCCAACCATTTTTCAATGTGTAGAATCAAAAAATGAAGTCCATTTTTCAAAAATAATTTTTTAAATATTATTAATTTAATATTTAATTAAAATCATAATTTACTTAAAAAAACAGTTTTTAAGATTAAAACTGATTTTATAGTGCTTTCAAAAATTACGCAGGGTCTTATAAAATTATCTAAAAACTATAATACATTGATTTTATAATTAATGAACACATTTTAAGAAAGTAATTTTTTCTTTTAAATTAATTAATTAATTAAAATTAATTATTTATGACTTACAAAATACCAAAACGTTTACTAAGGTCAAATTGTCACTTTCTAAGATGTCTAAATTTTATTTAACTATTCATGGGTGAGGTTACTCTTATGTTGGATGATTTTCTATTCATAAGGGTCATATTACTATTCATAAGGTTATATTACTATTCATAAGGTTAGGTTACTATTCACCAAAAATTATTTTTGTTTCAATAGACTCCAAAAATCATCTTGAGCACAACCGTGTATGTCGGATTTTTAAAATTCCAAACACAGAAGTGAAAAAATTATGTTTAAATGTCACTTATCACTTATTAGTTCATTATATTTTGTTTTCATGTTATTTTATGACATAAATATAAGAAGGGAATTTCCATTTAAAAACATTAGGTCGTTACATTCTTCCCCCCTTAAGAAATTTCGCCCCCGAAATTTTACTTTACACAAATAGGTGAGGGTAATTCTCCTTCATTGCCTCTTTTAGTTCCCAAGTTTCTTCCTCAAACTTATGGTTCCTCAAAAACACTTTGACAAGATGGGTTGTCTTGTTGCGTAGAACCTTATCTCTCTGGTCCATAATCTTTACTGGCTGCTCCTCATAGGAGAGATCATCTTCCAGCTACACCACCTCTGAGTTTAGTACATGTGAGGGGTATGGTATGCACTTCCTCAGTAGTGATACATGAAACACATCATGAACTTAAGCCATATTCGGTGGAAGTGCAAGACGACAGGCCATGGATCCTATGCGGTCAAGGATCTCAAAGGGGCCGATATACCTTGGGTTTAACTTCCCTTTCTTCCCAAATCACATGACTCTCTTCCATGGAGATATTTGAAGGAAGACTTTATCTCCAACGTCAAACTCCAAGTCCCTTCGACGGTTGTTAGCATAGCTCTTTTTCCGACTTTGAGCAGCTTTGATGTGTTTTTGGATGACTTGAACCTTCTCTGTCATATCTTGAACAAGATCAGGTCCAAGTAGTTTTCTTTCTCAAACTTCATCCCAACAGGTTGGAGTTCTACATCGCTTTCCATACAGAGCTTCATATGGAGCCATATGGATACTCGAGTGGAAGCTATTGTTGTATGAGAACTCAACCAATGGGAGATGCTGATCCAATCCACCTTTGAATTCTAGAGAGCAGACTCTTAGCATATCCTCAAGTGTCTGAATAGTCCTTTCAGACTGGCCATTAGTTTGGGGGTGATAGGCCGTGCTGAAATTTAATTCAGTACTGAAATCATGTTGAAGGCTCCTCTAGAACTTTGATGTGAACCTTGGATCACGGTCAGAGACAATTGAGAGTGGAACACCGTGCAGTCTCCCCACTTCCTTCACATATATCTTTGCAAGTTGTTCAAGTGAGAGGTCTTCCCGAATAGTGATAAAATGGGTAGTCTTGGTGAGTCGATCAAACACAAACCATAACACATTATTTCCCTTTGAAGTCTTCGAGAGACCCGTGACAAAGTCCATAGTAACATTTTCCCATTTCCACATGGGTATAGGCAATGGATGCATCATACCCTTGGACTTTTGTCACTCAGATTTAACTTGCTGACATACCAAGAACCTTGATATATATTCCACAATCTCCTTCTTCATGTTATCCCACCAGAAGTGTTCTCAGAGATCACGATACATCTTGGTACTCCCAGGATGGATAGAGAAAGTTGAGCTATGTGCATTATCCAATAGATCATTCTTTATCCTGGGTGATGAAGGCACAAAAATCCGCATTCCAAACCGAATCACACCATCATCGTCGATATGGAACTCTTGCAGCTTTCCTTCCTTTACTGCATTCACCCTCTTTTGTATCTCCACATCATCCCTTTGTGCTTCCTTAATCTTCTCCTGGATGGATGGTTGCACAATAATTTGGGAAAGGTAGGATTTATCCCCTACCCTTACGATTTCCAAATCCATACTTTGCATATCTAATAAGATAGGGTATTTCTCAATACGCAGCATAGATAGAGTAGCAAGTTCTTTTCTACTTAGAGCATCAACTACCTTGTTCTCCTTTCCAGGATGATAGTGAATAGATCAATCGTAATCCTTGATTAGCTCTAACCATGTCCTTTGACGCATGTTGAGCTCCTTTTGTGTGAATATACACTTTAGGCTCTTGTGGTTGGTGTATATGTCACACTTCTCACCATAAAGGTAGTACCACCATATTTTCAAGGAAAAAATCACGGCTTCCAACTCTAAATCATGCGTCGGGTAGTTCTTCTCATGGATCTTTAACTGTCATGAGGCATAGGCTATCACATTGTCATTTTTCATAAGTACACAACCCAATCCTTTCTTTGAAGAATCACTGTATATCACAAAACTTTATCCACTTTTCGGTAGTGTGAGTACAGGTGCGGTGATCAGCCTTCTCTTTAGCTCCTTGAAGCTTCCCTCACATTATTCCATCCAGACATACTTTACCCATTTCCTTGTTAACTTAGTTAGCTGGCTTGACAATCGTGAGAAGTTTCTCACAAAACGTCAGTAGTACCCAGCTAATCCAAGAAAACTACGGATTTATGTGACACTAGATGGCCTGGGCCATTCCTCAATTGCCTTTGTCTTTGAAGGATCCACAGAAATTCCCTCAATTGTGATCACATGACCCAAGAATGTGGCTTCCTTCATCCAAAAGTCACACTTTCTGAACTTGGCGTACAACTTGTCCTTTCTTAATGTCGCCAACACAAGTCTTATATGTTCTTCATGTTCCTCCTTTCTCTTGGAGTAGATGAGAATATCATCGATAAACACTACCACAAATTTGTTGATATAATGTCTAAAGAATCTATTCATCAAATACATGAATATTATAGGGGCATTAGTAAGTTTAAAGGGCATCACCAAAAAATCATAGTGCCCATACCTTATTTGGAAGGTAGTCTTCTGAATATCTTCCTTCTTCACCTTTACCTGATGATATCCAGAACAAAGACCCACCTTTGAGAAGTATTAAGCTCCTCTTAACTGATCGAACAAGTCATCAGTCCCTGGGAGAGGATGCTTTTTCTTTATAATGATCTTTTTTAGTTCCCTATAATCGATACACAACCGCATTGTTCCATCCTTCTTCTTTACAAATAGCACTGGTGCACCCCAAGGCGATGCACTAGGGTGTATGAACCCTTTGTCCAGATGCTCTTACAACTGCTTCTTTAACTCCTCCAGTTCTATAAGAGCCATCCTATAGGGGAACTTCGAGATAGGAGTAACTCCGGGTATGAGTTCAATTGAGAACTCTACCTCACGATCTGGGGGAATTCTGGGTAACTCTTCGGGAAATACATCGCCGTATTCTCCCATGATGGGAATTTCTTCAAGGTTGTAACTTTCCTTCGAATCAACCATTTGGGCGAGGTATGATTCTTCATAGGGAATAAACACCCACACCATTGAAGGATTTCTCAAAGGAGATTCATGATCTTCCTTGCATTTGTAGAGAAGCATGGAATGGTTTAGAATATGAAAAGATATTTCCTTTTCCCAAAAGTTGATATGCGCTCTATATAATGAGAGCCAATCCATTCCCATTATAGCGTCGAATTACACCAAGGGAAGTATTATGAGATTTTCCAGAAGAATATTCCCACATACGCCAATAGGAGAAGAGTCAAACACTTGGGTTGAAATGATTGAACCACTTGGTGTTTTTACAAATATCTCTACTTCAAGGTTTCGGGGCTTCGATTCTATAGTTCTAGAAAACTTGAAAGATATAAAGGAATGCGTAGAACCAGAATCAAATAAGACTTTTTCCATTCTTGAGTGAATAGGAAGTGTACCTTGTATGACTTCATTATCATGCTCCACCTCCGCAGTAGTGATGGCATAAGCCTTACCTTGTTCCTTTGGCTTTGGTGGCTGCTGACGTTGATTACCCTCGAGAGCTCGAGGTTTAGTGCACTAGTTTTCATAGTACCCTATCTCCCTACAGTTGTAGCATTGAACCATGATTGGTTCTCTCCTTTCATTGGATACATTCTCCTTACTTTTCATGTCTTTTTGACACTATTGAGAATGGTTTCATTCTTTCCCACACTTGAAGAATTTCCCCATCCCTTTGGGGAAGTTCCCATTGTGCAACTTCCCACATTTTTGGCATGTGGGTCATTGATTTTTCTTCCCGCCTTTGTCATTAGATCCACCAGCTTGAAACTCCATATTTCTTTTATTATCACTATAGCCATGGGACCATTCTACAAACTCCATCTCCACTTTGAGAGCACACTGAAAAAATTCTTCATAACTCCCAAAGTATCGAATTTCAAGATCCTTTTGAAGGTGTAGTTTTAATCCACTAAAGAATCTATCAATTTTTCTATCATTGTTGATAACAAAACCCAAAGCGTACCTTGAAATCCTTGTGAAATTTGCTTCATATGTTGTGACAGATTCTCTTTATTTTTGTTTGAGCTCTATGAATTCTCTCTCTATATTCATATGAAGAGTTCGTGGGAAATAATTATTAAGAAACATTATCTTAAAGTCTTCCCATTCCATCTCTTCAATTTCCTCGCTTGGCTTGGTGTTCTTAATCAAATCCCACCATTTATCGGCTTATCCATCTAGAAAATAAATGGATAGGGTCACCTTCTCCATATCAGAACAGTGAAGAACATAAAATATCTTCTCCATGGAGTTGACCCACTGTTCCGCAACTAGTGGATCAGAAGATCCACTAAACGTCGGTGGTCGTTGCTGCATAAAACATTCGATAGCCAGTTTCTCCCTCTTTGGTGAAGGAGGATGTTCCCCATTATTATGGTTATTGTTCATAACCTGAGATAATTGGGTTAGCATCACCATGAAGTTTTGAACTCCACCTCTCAAATCATTGGGGATGTCATTCGGGCAATCGTTGCATTGGCCCTCGCAAGAGTTGTTGTCCTGATTTCTCCTGGTTCCCACAATTTTCTAAAATAGAAAAGGTTAGAACAAAACATAAGTAAACAAGTTATGAATACATAAATTATTAATTTGAACAATTTATACTAAAATCATAACATATGGGATCCCTATGTAAATACTCTTGTGTGCATATTTTTACATAATCTCATACTAGAGGTTTTCTCTAGGGTTCACTAATCCTAATTCCCAAATTAACTAAACCTTGCCTCTAATACCAACTATAGAGACCCAAACCTTTATTAAATTACTATTAGATCATTTCAAAGATAAAAAACAAAATAGTATTACACATAGAGGATCCAAAGGTTTAGTGTCTTGGGAAAACTAGGACCACACATAACAAAATACAACATCTAGCATAAACATTTATTTAATTTCTTCTTCTCTAGCTTCTTATTGGAACTTGTCCTCTCCTTAGTACATGTAGCCACCTGAGGATATACATCAAAAGAGGTGATATAGAATCCCAGTAATAGGATAGATAAGAACAATATATCATGGGGTGAGCATAATCATAACATAGTCAAAATATCATGAACTTGAGAGGAGCATAAATAAAAGACTTGAAATGTGGCAATGCATAAAAATGAAACATCATGTTCTAGTGGTTAACTACCACACATACTTGTGAACCAAGATATAATCTTGTTCACACATGATTCCACATTTACTCATGAGATTCATCACTTTACCCAATGCATTGGAGTGCTGTATAATTCCGGCCGCACCCGTCACATTGAAACATTCATATTGCGCTATATAATTCCAGGTGCACCTGTCACATCATAACATTATCATCATCATGCTTGCCACATAGAACAAATATAAAAAATGTACATAACTAAACCATGAAATGGAATGGGTTTCATCTCATAACAACACATTCATAATCTTTGGGTTCCCAAAAGAAAGAGGGAATAACATACATGTTACAAGAACTGTTCACTTTGAGTGAGAAGTAAAAGGGGTGTTCTTAAAAGAGGATTTCTTTTGGAAAACATCTGGTTTGTCATAAAAACTAGTGAAAAACTTTTATATCCCATAAAAGTAAAGAAAATGATTAAAAAATTATCTTTAAGGAGTAACCATATCAAAAATGGAGTGAAAGAGGGAGAACCCGGAGGATGAAAGTTGGGTTCGAGAATTTCCCCTTACCTTGTATCCGAATGCTTCCTTCTCTTTAATGTCCTGTATAATGAAATTTTATTCATTAATTAGAAATTAAAGAACCTTTTATACATTAATATGGTTCATTATGGTTTCATTATGTTATTTTATGTTCCTTTGAATGAGTTATATAGTTTAGAAACATTATTCGGGAATGTTTGTTTTTATGGTTTTCTTGAGTGGTTCACTTGTATTATTAAATTGATGTTCAGGTAGAACATGAGTAAAAATACATAACTGATATTAAATGTTATTAATGATATTATAGGATTTTTAATTATATTATAATGAATTATATTATATCCATGTGGATGAATCATTAGATAATAATTAAATGAAGATTGTTTGGGTTAATTTGGGCGGTTTTTCGATCACAATGAAGTTGTTTTAATTTATCACTTAGTAATATGTTCATAAGTCAGTTCCAGAACTTTAAATAGGACATAATACATATAAAATATTCTGGTTCAACCATAAAAATTGTTTCATGACCATATCTGAAGGTAGAAATGGAATAAGAAAGCATGTCGTTCTTGAAGGTGATAAATTAACACCTCACGAACAACGTTCTCTTTAATAAACTAAAAGGAAGAGGGAAAGGGGGTTGGATGATATAATATCACATTATAATAATAAAATTATAGTATATTTATAATACTTGAGTTAAAATACCATTTGGATGAATAAAGGTGGGGAGAGATCATGAAATGAACTTGAACTTGAAAGGAAATTAAAGGAGAAGAGGGAAAGAAATTACCTCTTGAATCCTCCTCTTGAGAACCTCCTTAAGGGCCTAATATTGGTCTTTTTATGAGACAATAAGATCTTATAAGTGGGGGAGGGTATAAGGAAGGTGTTTGGGTAGAGTTTAGAGAAGGCTTGGAGCTTGATAGGTGTGAGGAAATGAGGGTGCGAAGGGTGGCTTTTATAGTGGAGGGGAGAGAGGTTTCCTTAATATAAAATTCATTAGTTTATTAATTTCCCCTAATACAAGGAATAGTGAGTCTTGAATGAACAATAAGAGTAATTTTATCATGTGATCCCAAACCAAGTGGGATTACATCAGCATATCATCATCGATGACTCAATTAATCCATTATTTAGCATTTATTGTAAATTATCGGATTCTACTATTCATAAAAAATTCAAGTATCTCAGAAAAATCCCAAAAATTTACCCCAACCATTTTTCGATGTGTAGAATCCAAAAATGAATTCCATTTTTTAAAAATAATTTTCTAAATATTATTGATTTAATATTTAATTAAAATCATAATTTACTAAAAAAAATAGTTTTTAAGATTAAAACTAATTTTATAGTGCTTTCAAAAATTATGTAGGGTCTTATAAAACTATATAAAAACTATAATACATTGATTTTATAATTAATTAACACATTTTAAGAAAGTAATTTTTTCTTTTAAATTAATTAAATAATTAAAATTAATTATTTATGACTTACAAAATACCAAAATGTTACTAAGGTCAAACTGTCACTTTCTAAGATGTCTAAATTTTATTTAATTATTCATGGGTGAGGTTACTATTATGTTGGATGATTTACTAGTCATAAGGGTCATATTACTATTCATATGGGTATGTTACTATTCATAAAGGTATGTTACTATTCACTAAAAATTATTTTTGTTTCAATAGACTCCAAAAATCATCTTGAGCACAACCGTGTTTGTCAGATTTTTAAAATTCCAAGCACAAAAGTGAAAAAGTTACGTTTAAAGGTCACTTATCACTTAGTAGTTCATTATGTTGTGTTTTTATGTTATTTTATGACATAAATATAAGAAGGGAATTTCCATTGAAAAACATTGGGTCATTACAATATCCTACCCCAGATTGCTGTACATATTTGGAGTTGGGCCTATGTCCCCAACCCCTGCAGAGGTCAAATCTGTGCTGTTCCAATCTGACAGTTTTGACTTCTCTATCCTACGTATACTGGCTAGTTCATTCATTGATGATGGCAGCAACTATCTCGATGAGAGATCTTATATGGGTTCCCTTCGAAATGGGGTCCTTGAAGCTAGGGTAGACGAGCTTATTATTTGTGAACCGTACTCACCGTATCAGTTCGCTCAATAATTTGGATGTGTGCAAAGGGTTTCCCCCATTACCTTGTCTAGTTTATATGGGGAACTAAATCTTGGCATCATCCACCAATTTTAGAAGACGATATCTTGTAAAGACACTGGGACTGTGATTATATTTCTGCCTACTAATTCTTCTACTTGCCTCACCCAGTATTATGCTCGGGCTTGGATGATGGCTTATCCCAATGGTGTATTGGGAAAACCAATCCATCATGTGGATATGAATATTGTATTGATGACTCCTCTATCCGTGGAATCGATGGATCTAATCACAGATTTGGGTGAGGCATCCTAGAAACAACCTCGCTCAGATGACAGTTGTTCAGACAATGGACCAAATTTTGTTGAGGAAATCAGTTCTCCCATGCAGGCTATGAATGATTCGCTTGTTGAATGGGGGGGAGTATGTGGCATCCTCTCATATTTAATCATTGCTTCAACTGGTTATTTATCCTTCTGCCATACCAACTTCGTCAACTACTTAGGCTTAGTCACACTATACACTAGTCTGAGAGTGTATCCAAGCCTTGATTACTGAGACCCTCTAGAGAGATTCTATCATCAAGGAGAGCGGCTTCTCCAACTATTCCATGATCTAGGGGCAGATGGTTTTGATTAGTATCCTATATTCGAAATTATTAAATAGATCATTCTAATACAGAGAGACTTGGGTTCACAATAGAGGATCTTGTACAATTTTGTGAATAAGGCCTCCCTCGCCCAACAATTGAAAAAGACAAAGAAGGCACTGGAGAAGGGTCATCATATGTCATCTGAATTTCAAGACTAAATGGATGTTTGGAAGATACATATATGGAGTCATGAAGAGATGATTTCTTAGTTTAAGTCTAAACTTTCAGCATCATTGGATTCCTTGGCCACTTCTCAAAGAAGGGTTGAAGACCTAACTACTCTAGTCGAAGTTCTTCTTCCTATGGTAGAGGTGGAGGAAGCATGGAGGGAGACACTTCAATGCTTGATTGATGCATCCCGCCAAACCCTTGTCGATATTACTGGTGCTTCTGATTATATTTTATTTTAATTCAGTTTTCTTGCACTGAAAACCATACTTTTCACTACAACCCATTTTTTTATTGAGGTTTTTTTCGAGATACTCTAAAATGTGAATATTCCTCCCTCTTTTACATACTATGAATGGGTGAGTTTAGTTTAATATCCAATCTTCTTCTTCATATGATACTTTAAATTTATATTGCATTAGGAATTTTTGTAAGGTCCCATCTCTTAAATTGTGATATATGAGTATGAATGTTCGATGTGCTAGGAAATCACCGGGATAAGAGATATGTCCTGAAGGATGAGTGCTTTTCATATCCGTAGAGAGTAGATCAAGTGCGATAGGGTCGTATAGTGGGCCTCATGACAACTGTCATATGATCTAGTTTAGGGTATTTAGCTCAGACCACATTTTCTTTAGTTTAAGGTATTTTAGCTTGGAACATTATAGAATATGGGGATGGTAGGCCAAAAATGACTCAAAACACTATGGGGTGATGAGTTCTGCCATGGTACTGACAAGGATCACGGGGATAGGATTTCCTTTTATGTAAATGGGGAGATGCCTTTAGCTGGTGGGTTAAGTCTCTTGTGTGTCAGTAGCATGGACAATTAAAGATAATCCCCACTCATCTCCAAGGAATATAGAAGATTCATGGGGTGAATATGGTTGAGGGTGAAATACTAAGAAAGCTAGGAACACCTACATATTTGGGATGTGGGTAATATAAATCATAACCTAGAAGCTTGATCCGAATGATATGGAATGGGTTAGGAATGCCAGGTATGTCCCTTGACACTATTAGGTTTCAAGTTCTTCCACAATGTTGATGAGGCTCATAAGGATTAGGAGACCCTTTATGCTAGGCCAAGATGTCCCTGGTCGGTGGGTCTGATCCCTTCTGCATCGATAGCATGGTCGAGCGGAGAGATCTATTTTCCTTTCTAGGGGCTATGAAATATTTTTGAAGGCTCAAACATCAAGATGATGAAGTTAGGTGTGGAAGGAAGGCTATACAAGAAGGGTTTCGACACCCTAGGTAAACTTAGCTTGTAATTGGATATATCAATCCCTACACCTTTTGGTTTTGAATCATGAGGTGTGAGCCATGAAAAGGTTCAATAATGAAGGGTTGAATTCCAGCTTTGAGAATGGGTACAAAACATGGTGATGCAATGTTGAGGATATCAGATATTCTTGGATAGTATGATATAGAGACTGTAAATCATAGTCTAAAGTGATTAGGTTATGAGGAATGTATGGTACAGTCACCCCAGAGGGAACCTATAACATAATGGGGTGTTAGGTTCTACTGTGATGATTCTAGGCTCACAAGAATCAGAAATCCCTTTACATCAGGCCAAGATGTATCTGGTTGGTGATTCTAAGCCCTCACATCAATAGCATGGCCAAGCAGAGAGATCTATTTTCTTATTCAAGGGAAATGAAAGATTTGCGATGACCTGAGATACTTTAGATCATGAAGTGGAATACATGGAAAATTTAATATCCAAGAAGGGTTCGAGCATCCTAAAAGTTTCACCACCACCTTCCAAACATATTCTTTTGATGAAGAGGTGTGATGAATCATTGCACTCATTTTTTCCTAGACTAGGGGGTCTAGTGATCATAGATTGGATTTTACTAGGGCTATAGAATAAAACCTACAAGATTTATGCCTTATTTACTTATGCCCTAATTTTTTCCTAAACTCTGAAGGTGAAGAGTTTAGCAGGCAAATACTTGAATTTTACTCAGGCCACCCTTTGCGGGGTTTTGACCTGAAAAGTTTTGTGTCTATTTCATTGGAAATTTAAGGTCTTTAAATTTGTACCATTATGTGCTAGAGTTTAAGGTCATATAATTTTTACCAAGGTGTGATCTGTTTAAGGTCATGCCACTTAGACTTGGTATGGGGATGTTACACAAGAGGCTCATTAGGATACCCAGGGTCAAGAGTACTCCAATGTCCCTCTAAGAAGGCAGAGGAGGTGTTATAAATTATGGATCAAGGTTCTTAGGTCATGAGTGATGATATGGGACAATCATTATGGGGATAACCTATAACACAATGGGGTTCTGGGTTCCAAATTGGTGAAATTAGGCTCACAAGAATAAAAAATCCCTTTACACTAGGACAACATGTCTCTGGTTGGTGGGTTTGAGCTCTCGCATCAATATCATGGATAAGAAGAGAGACCTCTTTTATTATTCAAAGGCAGTGAAAGGTTTGTGATGACCTGAGACACTTGATACATGAAGTTTGGAACATGGATTAAGGTGCTTAAAAATATTATGTAAGCACTCCGTTGTTTTGTTGGCCAGGGTAAGGCTCTTGTAGTTCTTTGATAAGGAGGGGTGATGGATGATGACCTACACAGTTTATCATCATATAATGTGGATGCAATTCCATGTAGTTTAACATCATGTGGTAAAGAATAAATTACATTTATTTTAGCATCTTGCAGTAAGGAATCTTCTATACAGTTTAACGTCATGCGATAAAGACGTGAGAACCGATGTGCAAGGTGGTAATATTGCGACTGGGACCCAGGATGAGGAATTGGACATCACTACGTATCCTATAGGAATGATAATCAATCCACACATAGTTCTTGGAATAATACATGTAGTTTAACATTATGCAATAAGGATGAAGGTGCCCTGTCATGAATTGATGGAGATATTCATCTCTGTGTAGTTTAACGTCATGCGGTAAGGACATGAGAACCGACGTGAAAGGAAGTAATGCTGGGGCTGGGTCCAAGGATGAGAATTTGGGTGTCACTATGTATCTCATTGGAGTGATAATCAATCCACATGTAGTTCTTGAAGGACTGTGCAGTTTAACATCATGCGAAAAGGAATTACTTCCATGAAGTTTAATGTCATGTGGTAAGGACGATGCGGTATAGTTTAATGTCATTTTGTAGGGACATATGTGGAAATTTTAGGGTCATGTGATTTTAACTGTAATATGGAGTCCCTGATGGAGATGTACAATGTGGTTCCATGAAGAGACCCAACGTGAATGAAGACCAAAGAGGTATCATCCACAACACACATCTTTCCAAGAGAAACTAATCCAATGGGGACAAAGAAGGTTATAATCATGACTGGGCCTGAAGAAAAAATGTTTAGGAATCACTACGTATCTCATGAGGATGAGAATCAAGTCACATGTAGTTCTGAGAGTTTCATTCAGTTTAACATCATGCGGTCATGACGTATTTCCATACAGTTTAACATCGTGCAATAAGGAAGAAGGTGGAATGAAATGAATTAATGGGTATATTGTGGTTGGGATTGAGAGTGGAAGTTTTGGTGTCACTATGTATCTTTTTACAAAAATAATCAAACCACATGTATTTCTTAAAGGACCGTGCAATTTAATGTCATGCGGCAATGACTTACTTCCACACAGTTTAACATCATGCGGTAAGAACGAAGGTGAGAGAACAAGGTCCTAAAGGGGATGTGCATGGAATGATAAACCAAACCCAACATTATTGAGGATCAAATAGATATACACCATGACATACATCCCTAAAAGGGGTTCAGTCCAAGAAGATTAAAATAAGTTAGTATTTGAGGTACTTGGGGATGGACTTGAAGATTAAATGCCCGGGCGTTCCTATGTATCCCACAAGGGTGGGAATCAATCCACACATAGTTCTAGAATCACTATGAAATTTAGCATCATACATAAAGGATGAATTTAAATGTATTTTAATTTCATACAATAAGGACGTGGGTCACCCGACGTGAGTGGAGATGGATGTCATGGTCCCGTATAGTTTTATGTCACATGGTAATGACATTGGATCTCCCAATGTGAAAGGTAGATAATTATATGGTTGGTCCTAGATCAGGGATTTGGGAATCACTACATGTCCTGTGATGATAAAAATCAATCCATACCTGGTTTTTGGGGTGCTGGTGTGGTAGGAGACCGACACCAGTGATGGTGCTCCTCTCGGACGAGGTCTATAGGAAGATACAATTTCACGTGGTGTAGGGGACATTGACCATGCAGTTTAATGTCATGTAGTGAGGATTCATTGCATACCATTTAACTCCTTGTATTTAGTATGATAATGAGCTCATATTAATCCTTCATTTCTTATTTTGTGTAGGGAAACCTTTACTAGAATTCCTAAGCTCACATGAGCTATGCTTGGTGTGAGAAACAAGGACTGACAAGGGTCCCTTCTACTATTCAGAGGAATAGAGGATATTTTATATTATGTGGTGGCTAGTCCAAAATATAGGATCAAGGTTTCCCTATGAATCTCATTAAAAATGAGAATCAAGCTGTACGTAGTTCTAGAGAGACCGTGCAGTTTAATGTTACGTGATGAGGGTGTGCCTTCACAGTTTATTATCGTGTGTGAGACATTCCATGCAGTTTAAATTCACATGGAAAGGATTAATATGGGACTTAAACCAACATGTATACGCTATTTTTGGTGATTATGAAAAGTATTTCTTGAGAAATCTTGCATTGGTGGTTAGTGTGACGCGCTCCCTATCCATGGTGGCCAGCAAATAGGCTCCATTATGATAGACCTTATGTATGACGTAAGGTCCCTATCACACTTGGGTTCCAACTTCTATGGATTCTTTCCTGATATCATTGGAGTTCTGAGAGCTAGTAATAGTTCTCCCTAGAGGAACGAATGGAGGTGAAACTTTTTATTGAAGGCTCGTGTTATTCGGTTCTGGTAGACCTCAAGGTTATGCAGTGTGCACAACCTCTTCTCATATATCCACTCCAACCACTCTATCCTTTTTTTCACTTTTTCATCATCTGAGAGTTTACCATAAATGGATATTCATATTTAGGTAAGTTGGACCTCTATGGGTATCACTATCTCAGTCCCGTACACCAACGAGTATGGCATATCTTGTGTAGCAGTACGCATGGTGGTACGGTAGGACCATAAATCACGGAGGAGTTTTTCTATCCAAGAATTCTTATCCTTGTTCACTATCTTCTAGATTATGTTTGATAGGGTTTTATTTAAGGCCTCTATTTGTCCATTTTCCATTAAATGATATCAAGATGAGTGATTGGATTTGATGTTATACTCTCGGTATAGCTACTTCAACATCACAGAAGAGAAGTTGGTGTTGTTTTCTATCAATATCATGTTAGGGACTCTGAACCTGGTGATGATATTATTCATTCCAACTTCATTGAGGGGTATCTCCTCATACCATTTGTAGAAGAATTTAGTAGTAGTAATGATGTACTTGAACTGATTTGCAGTGGCTGGGGGATATGGCCCCACAACATCCATCCCCCAAACAGTGAATGGCCAGAAATATTTGGTTGTATGCAATAATTACGAGGGTTGATGGATGAAGTTTGTATGAATCTAGAACACATGACATTTTTTGGTGAATTAAACATAGTCTTGTATCATGATCTTCCAGTAATACCCCAACCTTATGATCTGGTGGGAGAGCCTAGTTCCATATTGGTGGGCACCACAGGAGCCTATGTGGAGTTCTTCCATGAAGGTGAGTATTTATTTTTTTTCTATGCACCTGAGGATAATTCCATCGAATCCATGATTGTATAGTATTTTCTAATAATTTGGTCCATCCTACAAGGTGAATTTTTCTACTCGGTGCCAAATCTATTCCTTTCCAGTGCGATCTGTTGGGAGAGTTCTGTCATGAAGATAACTGATTATGGGCTCCATCCACCCACAAGAGGTCATTGGTTCATCATGTTCTAAGGTGGTGCTAACCTGATTGATCTATTTCATATCACATATTATGATTGATGAGACCATTCTTCAATGTGTTATGCAGAAGGTTGCTTCCTCCTGATCAGGGTCTTCCAAGATGACCGCTGCATTAGCCAGTGCATTGGCATGAGTATTCTATGATCAAGGGATATAATGCAATGTGGGATCAAAGGGGAACTCCTCCATTAGTCCCCTAACATAGCCATTGAGGGGGGATAGTTCTTTCTTATTGATGGAATATTCATCGTTGATGTACTTTATCACTAGTTCTGAATCCCCTTTGATGTTTAGGCAGGCTATGCGCAACTATAAATCTAGTTCCAACCTAGCAATGAGGGCTTGATATTCAGCCTCATTATTCATGAAACCTTCAGATAGTGAAAAAGAGTAGGGTAGAAATGCCTTATCTATAGAGGAAAATATAACCCCTATACCAACCCTATTGAGGTTCAGGTTTTCCATTCTTGTGCCGATAGGACTCCGGGAGGCACCATCAAAATGCATATCCCATGTCTGGGGAGTGTCATGGACATAGAAGACCTCTTAGTCTAGGAGCTCGATGTACTCTAGTGTATTTTCTAGAGTGGGATGTACTTCCAAGAATTCATCCAGAGCTTTACCTTTTACTAACTTCTAGGATATGAACTAGATGTCATATTTTTGTAGAATGACCACCCATCAAGCCAAGTGTCTGGTCAATATAGGGTGACTAAGGATGTACTTGAGAGGTTCAATACGAGAGACTAGGTGGACCTCATGGTGCTACAAGTAATGACTCAGCTTTTTCACTATGAAGATGAATGCAAGGAAGTTCTTTTCAACATCATAATATCTAGTCTCGGTACCCAACATAGTCCAACTAAGGTAGTAAAGAATATTCTTTCTCCCCACATCATTATTCTCTGCAAAGAGGGTGCCTAGTGAACGTTCCATGGTGGCCACATATAAGATTCCTCCCTTCCACCAGAGGCATCAAAACCGGTGGGTGTATTAGATACTATTTGAGATTTTTGAAATCATTTTGACACTCATCATCCCATTGTTAGGTGACCACCTTCTTCATTACCCTCGTGAAGGGGAGGGATTTACTGGCCAGTTTGGATATGAATCACTAAATGTATGAGAGGTTCCCTTGGATACCACTTAGTTATTTCAGATTCTTAAGGGCGATATTTCTAGGATAACATTGGTCTTCTCTGGGTCTGCCTCGATACCACAGTGGTGTACCAAAAAACTGAGGAATTTACCTGATGTTACCCCAAAATAACACTTCAATGGATTCATCTTTAGACTATTCAGTCACAACTTGTTGAAGATTTCTTGGATATATGTGAAGTGATCACATAACTCTCATGATTTTATGACCAAGTCATCGAAATAACACTCGACTATCCTTCCCATGAACAAATTAAAGATAAAATGCAAAGCACACTGATATGTGGAACCAATATTCTTTAATCTGAAGGGCATGGACTAGTAGTAGAAGATTACTCGGGCCACCTTGAAGGCAGTGACTTCTTCATCCTTAGGGGCCATTTTGATCTAATTTTACCATGAGTACCCATCCATGAAGGAAAGGGCTTGGAAGCTACCAATTTCATCAATCAAGAGTTATATGATTGGAAAAGATAATTCTTCCTTCAGGAAATGATGATTAAAGTTTCTAAAGTCAATAAAGACCCTAATTTTCCCTTTCTTTTTCTTGAAGGGGATGATTTTGGAAATCCATTTCAGGTATTTAACTTCTTGAACAAATTTGAATTTGATCAACTTGTCAACTTCCGCATCCACATTTTTGGTATGAGAGGGGTGCATTCTTATGGCTACCTGCTTGAATCCCCTATGCTCTTTAGGTAGTCTGAGATGGTGTGTAGCCACATCTGGATTCAATCCGGGCATTTCTGTAGAGTTCTAGGCAAACGCATATTGGTGTTACTTTAGGAATGTGATATACATCTCCTTCTCTTCAAGGTGTATAGTGGCGATAATCAAGGTAGGTTACGGGTATTCCTATGTACTTAGGTTTATCTTCCGGAGCTCATCTATGGTGGTGGAAACACCTTACTCAAATGTTGGAGGGGCATTTCTAAGACCATCCTGATCTTATTCCATTTCTGAGTCTGTAGGGACAATTTTGGATAAAGATGAAAATTTTGGGGGCTTTTCCATCGTTATTAGGGCGAGGGAGTTCATTAGAAGAAATATCATCATCTCTTGTCATATGAGTTGTGGAAGAGAGATGGTGAAGATGATTGTTTCTAAGGATAGGAGAGGCCTGGACCTTTGGGACTGGGTCTTCTATTTTGACCATGTTTATGGAGAGCACATAATCCTCATCAAGCATGCTCTAGGGATATAAAAGGGTAGTCCCTAAACAATTGGGGGTGGTAACCAGTATAACATCATCCACCATTGGATGCTTTCCTCCCTTCTTATAGAAGTCTGCTTCATCATATATGGCTCCACAAGTCTCAAAGGGAAAATTTTCAACATGAAGTATTCCGATCTTTCTATTTATGGGGTACTTCAAACATTGATGGAATGTTGATGGTACCACCGAGTGGATATGGAGCGAGGGTATTCCAATAAATACATTATATTCGGTGTCTTACTGGAAGACCATGAACTCGACCTCATATGTGAGCTCCCCAAATTGGGTCTCTAGGTTAATCTTTATAAGGGGCCTTTTCTCACACTTATCATACCCTTGGATGATCATCTTTATAAGGGATAAGTCCCCTTCTCCATACCCCAAATGTCGAAGGGCTCGGGATGGGATGAGATTGATCCCAGATCCATTGCCGATCAATACCATTTGGATACTTACATTATAGAGTTTTCATGAGATGTAAAAGGGTATTATGTGTCCCTTCATGGCCTCCTCCTAATATTTATCAGTGAATAATATGGCAACATGACATAATAAGGACATAGTCTCTACTTGATAGACCTCAACTACAATGAATTCCGTCTCAAATTACTGTGGGTTTCAGAGGGCTTCAACAAGTGCCTCCTTGAGTTATTTTGAAATATGAAGCACATCTAGGATTGGGAGCTTGGCTAGGGACACAACTAGATATTTCATAACATTATACTTTTATGCCATAGGTCATCATTTACAAGTATGGGGATGCTCCTTAACATGTGACTTAGGAGCTGGGGCAGTTGAGGTCGATGGACTTGGGAATTGCATAGAGGTTGAGGGAGTATCTATTTCCAATGACATAGACAACTCCAGGCTTCCCTATTCCTTGGGTTGATCAAGTTAAACTCCTAATAAGAATTCATGCAAGACAATTGGGTGTGGGAAACTACTGTATGGATTTGAGAAACCTCCCTACCTACTTTTAGCATGTTGGAGTGCTTTTCCATGAGTCTCGACTGCATATGTGTCTTATGTGGGGATATGACTAGGATACTAACTCCAGCCATATCTGTTCTATTACCTATATCCTCAGCTTCAGCACATGTTGTAACGCCCCGACCCCAGTTACCCAAAGTCGGTGCATTATTACGTAACATTGGCATGATCACAAAAGATCAAGTCTTGAAAGACCGATTAGTTTATTAGCCTTGGAAACACTAAATACATCCATAAATGTTACATTACATCATAAAGTGAAAAACTACAATAACATGGTCTCCATAGTCCACACTCATATCCCCTTCAGACTATCCCTGCAGGTCAGTCATAAAATATTTCTTCACATCTTGGGAAAAATAAAACATAGAAAGGGGTGAGCTCAGATGCTCAGTAAGGATAACAATATAGCGGAAACCTTCATAAATAAACATAAGCATTTAAGGTAATGTATAACTAAAAAAAAGACTTTTAAACTTGAACTTCAGAATAACATGGAAAAAATAAAATGAAATAATTCCATTTACTTATTCACATGGATATTCTACTAGTCGAATAATCACATGCAATATCAATAACCACTTTCATAATGATGGAATGCATAATGCCAGACTATCATAACCACATAGTGAAGGCCTTGTGCCAAGACTACAAATAAGATTTTGTCAAGGCCTTGTGCCAAGACACTAGTTTGTCTCATGAGACCTACCGATGCATCGAGGAGCTATAGCAGGCTCCACCCGTCACTTATTAAGTCCAATTCATTCCTTATATGAAAAGGTTTAAACATATCATAAACCATAACATAATCATATCACATAAAACATGCATAAAGGAAACATAACATTTATGAATTTCAATCACAAGATATCAATACAACACATTGATATAATAAAAACATTATCAAAACCATTTTCAATACAAAAATAAAATAAAAGTAAAACATGGTATTTATTTTTCATTTTAAAAAAGTTATGGCTTGTAGAGGAAGCCGAAACTCAAATAATGGTCACGGCGGCGGAGAGGTCATTGTCGCCACATACGTACGACAAAAAAACATTCCTTTTTGTCGTTTAGTAAAACACTTCATATAAAAAATACTACTTTTGAATAAATGTAAAAGTCAAAGGGGTTTATACACCATATAAAATAAAGTTGTGTATAAAACAAAATATGCCTCAATGAAAGAAGATTGAGACGAAGTCCCTTACCTCGTGTCCGACTTGACCCGATCGTTCTTTAACATCCTGAATAATAAACTAGAGTTAATTTATACTTACTTAAGAACCTTTTTCAAGTTCATTATTCCTTTTATATCACTTATTACCATGTTATGAACATTATATAATTATTTAAGTTAATAACAGTCGTTTTGTCGATCTTTGGTACTTGAGTCAAAAATAAACTTCTTATAATTACAAGTTGTTAATGTGGTAAAATATCCATTATATCCAGAATTATATTCATGATGTAGATATAATATATATCATATATATCTGGTATATATATGCATTTATAATATTACATAACATTAGAGGTAAGAAATGAAATGCACCGTTCATGGAGACGGTAAGCCGTACGTACGCATGAACGCTACTTTCATTTATATTTCATATTTAATGGAATGAAATCATAATGATATAAAGGTATATTATAATTCCAGTATAATATCATATATAATATTATTTAATCCATCCTTTATACGTTCCATATATGGCATTAACGATTCAAATCACTTTGAGGGGGCGGTAGTCCGCACTTCCTAAAATGAAATTATCGCATTTACCCATAATGGAAATCATAAAGGTATTCCATAAATGAAAAATACAGAAGAATAAGGAAAAAATAAACATAATATATATCATATATAAATATATTGACATCTTAATGGACACCATGAGAGGTGTTAAAATAAGATTGAACAATCATCGTTTCGTGAGGCAGTAATTCACCACCCATAGAAACAACATGTTCTTTAACCATTAGACGAAGGTGTGTGTAAGTGGAAATAAAATCCTTCTCATAACAACATAATAGTATATTTAATATACTATTTTTGTTACAAAATAAAGGAATAAAAAGAGTTTAAGGGGTTGGAGAAGAAAAATAAAACAAAAGAACATAAGAGAAGACATTACCTTAAAATTGAGAAACTCTTTTTGATTTGAGCCAAAGGCTTACTTGGGAAGACTTCTGCCCAAATTGAGGATTCTAGGAGTAAGAGAGGGAAGTTGAGAGAGTATTTTTTCAGAGTTTGGCCGAGACAAATGGCTTTGATGGTGTGAATAAGGTGGTATAGGTGGGGGCCTTTTATAAGAGGAGAGGAGGGGCACTATTGGAAAGTCATGAAATGTTACATTATTATGAAATGATTTTCGGATTTTAAAGGTACCAAAATGATATATTTCTAGGATAAGGTGATAAGGGTTCGAAATCCACCCATCCAATAGGCTTTAGACAAGTGTAAGTCTTAGATTTTACCTTATCTTTTCATTTTATTTAAATCGTTCATTAATGAGGTAATCACTGCATCATCATGGTGTGATAAATAAATTTATTTATTTAATGCCTAAAAATTATAAAACAATTACCATGATGTAGGAAATCTTTTTATCTTTCCAATTTATATTTATAGTCGAAAAGATAACTTGTATAACCCCTTTTAAATTTTTTTTAGTAAAACAATACATGTTTGTGACATTTTTTATTTTTACTTTAAATAAAAGGTATTAATGTCATTATCTTACCCAAGTGGATCCATGGGGTCCCAAAAATTGACCCATGGATTTTCTTGGTCGGACATGAGTCATCCAATAAGTGTAGTACAAGTGTAAAGGTAATTTCATATTATTATAACATTATATTTACCTTAAATTACACTAATTACCTTTAACCGCGATTAATAAAACTTAAAAGTTACTATTCACCAAAAATTATTTTCATCTCATTGAAACAAATTTTACTTACTAATGAAAACCATGTATGTCGGATTTTTGAAATTCAATTCATAGAAGCGGTAAAATTTCATTTAAACGAAAAATCAGTTTTTTTTAACTACCACTTAGTGGTTTCACTATTCATCAAAAATTGATGTTTTTCAGAACAGTACCAAAAATTCACCCTAAGATATAATTGATATTCCAAATTCAAAAATGATGTTTATTTTACAAAATTAAAAACATATAAGTTTCATTAATTAATTTTATAATTTATTGCTGCTGTCAAAACAAATAGCGTGTTTTTAAGAAACAATATCAATCAAAAGATTGACAATTGTTTATGTCCAATTTCAAAGTGAAATTAATTATAATGACCAACATTGGATAAAATAGTAAAATTATATTCTAATTATACTTTAAAACCACTAAATAGTATAATTTATCACTATGAATTATTTTGATTAAAAATGTTGTTTTTAAGTATTTTCACTATTCATTGAAAATTGAAAGTTCTCGAAAAAATACAAAAAATTAAACATAGGCTAATTTTGATATTAAAAATCCAAAAATGAAGTCCATTATGAAATATAAAATTTATATAATTTCAAAAAGTGGGTATTACTATTCATAACGACTACTTTGATTGGTCGCGGTGTGTTAGAACTCGAGGTTGCATACAACACACACTGCTTTATTATTCAAAGAGAAGCGTACCATGGAAGCTTGGGGTGTTACACATGTAGCCTCCCATTCACCTTTTATATATAGGGAAACCATATTCTAAGGCATACTCATCATCAGATAAGGGGTTCACCAAGTTTATGGTGTTGAAAGAACCAAATATGAACTATTCGCCTGATAAGGATTCTATTTGGTGGGGAAGTTCCCGTGTCAAAAATATTATTGGGAAGAAATATGCAAGAGTTAGAGTCTACTTTAGAGTAGAATATGACTCTTCCTATTCTATTTATTTTTGCTTCTGGTGGTCATGCCCACCCTTGGGAGGTATATCAGACTTCTCTTTTTTGGGTGGTGTAACTGTTGTGCGTTTTCACAACTATTCCTTGAGGACGCCATGGGATTGATCAAATATTTTATGAGTCATCCTATTGTAAAACTTATGTAATTTTCTGATATAAACTTTCTAACATCTTCTCTCTTCCTCTGACTGGGAAACGGTTATGCAAGACACTTGTTCTGGAGAATCATCTCATGTCACCTGTCTAGAGTCAACCATGCCTTGAAGGACTTCCTTAAAGATGAAACAATTTTGGATATTATGACCCAACCTTCTATGGAAAGGGAATTAATCAGGATGGTGGATGAGGTTGAATTCATCAGGCTTCCTGGGATGCGTAAGTGCAAGTAGGTTGTTGTCTATGGTTTCCAAGAAGTAGCCCAGTACTTTCTCATTTCATAAGAAGTACACCTTGTTTATTCGTTCCTGAAATCCTAGGTGGCCCTGGTTTATCTGTGATTATGGATAAGGTCAATTCCATAGCTATCATCGGTTAGTAGGAGGTGTTGGGTGGTTCAGAGCTTTCCTGGGTACTTGGAATATTATGGGATTAAGGGAGATAGCTGCATCTTTTTCTCTTCTTGGATTTTTCTTTATGCTGTGTGCATGGTCTGAGACTTGGGTTAGGTTAGTTTAATAGATTCTTCAAGATGATGTGCTATTTCAACAAACACTCTAAATTCTCATAGATATTTCATGGGGGTTAGGGGTTTCTACTTCTCATCTCTGATATTTTTAACACAATTTTCCAATAGTTGTTCCTGCAAGAGAGGGATGCTGAGCTAATAGGTCAGACCCTTCCACCTTGCTATGAAGTTGGACACCCTCTCCTTCTCACTCTACTTACAGTTCATCAGGTTGATGATCATTGTATTCCTTAGTGTTGAACTGAATTGGTAAAGGAACTAGTGATTAAGGTTTTCCTATCCCGTGATAGATCCTACAGGCAGACTTCTATACTAGATGAAGGCTGGCCCTGTCAATGTCTATACAAAACACCTCAGCTTAGTCGCTTGATGTTGATCCTGAGGGCCCATCATCAGCCCACATCGAGACACAAAGTGTGTGAGATGCTTCTTAGGACCTCCTACACCATTAAAGGTGGAAAAGTTAGGATTTATGAAGTTGGGTGGAGGTGGGGTATCATATACCCATTCAGGATATGGCTTCTTCTTAGGCTGCACTAGCACGCGTCACCCTTTCATGGATTCCATTCAAGTAGCTAGGGATTCAATGGTAGTGAGAAAATTTGGAGGCACTATTGTTTGAGCCATGTCCCATCCATAGGGAGTGGGTGGGGGCTGATAAGGTGGTCCCACTATCATCTCCCACCAATCCTCTATTTGTTATATAATTGAGGAGTTACCCTGGCAAGGGAGAGGCTATCACCATAGTGGGGGGAAGTCCCAATCATTCCCGTATTCCTTGTTTATATGAATGGGTTGTCTAGACCCAGATCTAATATAATATTTAGACACTGATCTGGTCGGTGGATCAACCATAGGAGGGAGAATATTCACCTTTAGCTGGAGATGATACCCAGTGGTAATATTTCTCCTAATTATCTTCTCATTGAGCTATTAGATGGCTCATATTTCACTCTCATATTGATACAATTTCTCTTATAAAGATAGAAACCTAGGTGTGGTCACTTATTTCCCTTTATCTTTAGAGATGTTCCACTGAGGATGTGGCAAATCATTATTTGGTGGTGATAAATTCTAGAGCCTCATTTGATTCCGAGTGCATGCACCCTCATTTGGTGTGTCTAAATCACCCTCCTCCTGGGGTATGTCTTCCCTATTTCGACCATATGGATCTGAATCTTGATCCATTTCTACCATGTTAACAGTAAAGATGTTCACAGAGGCATATCAAGTAGTTATGGTTATGCAATTTCTTTCCATATGGAAAGCAGGTTATGTAAGGCTTTCATTAGGGTCATTATTCGAACCCTTGGACTTATTGGGTTGTTTTGGATTGTGACCCTGACGGGGACTATTTTCTTTCACCATATGCTCCTCTATTATTGGTTTATGAATGGTGACCTTGGGGGAATTTATGGTTGGGGTTTCTGAATGAGCTCCAACCAACAGAGGTTTGTCTTATAGTGGGAGGAACTGGTGGGATGCCAACTGTTGATCTCTTCCTCTGAACCTAGAGAATATTAATTCCATCTGTGGTTTTGATGATGATAAAAATGCTCCCAGACCAGTGGGTTGGGGTTTATCTAGGGATATCATTAGACATGAAGATTTAGCTGTCCCCATCCTATTAGGGTTGAGTTGATCTGGAATCACCGCTGATGTCTCCCATCCATTTTAGGGGATAATAAATTTGGATATGGTGATTAAGATATAAATTCCCCAAACCCTATGGGCTTGGGTTCACTTATGAATACTATAAGAACATTCTAAATTTTATCGAGAACTAATGAACTGAGGGGTAGAGGCAGTGGAAAATGTTCTCCTAGACCATGGGGCTAAGTCTGTTCCTGGAAGACTACTATGGAATCTACTACTTCATTCTTAATGATGTGGCACAATTGTGCTTGCATGAGAGATAGGTGTGATGGAAACCCATAATGAAGATCATTCCTTACAGGTAGTTGTCTAGGTGATCAAAATTTCGATATCTGTGTTCGGAATATCCTCCTATTATCTTGAGGGGCCTATTTTAAAGTCCTATTGCCTATCCTCTCATGTCATCTATGATGTCTGGACATTGTTGGAGCAGGGGCATTTTGTTATAGCGACCAACTAGCCTGAGAATTTCCCAATCCTCTGACTTCGTTAGAGGATATAACATTGTAGGATTCCATGTCTGAGGAGCTCTACTATTCTAGGGGAGTGGAAAAGTGCAACACTCCATATTGTCCCCATCCTCTAACTTGGATGCCTGACATGGCTTTAGAGATTAGCTGCCGAAGTGTCATGATGCAATGGTGGAAAATGTGTTACAAATTTGCATTGTGCTTTTCCGGTTTTGGATCCTGAGCCATGGAGACAATATCTAGTTTGAGTTGTCAAGAGAGTATCCTGATGATTTGAAGGTGACACTCATATCCTAGATAAGGGATATGTCGATCCCTCAATAACTAATGAGTAGAATACATATTATGGCATAGATAAGGAATGCACTCCTTTTCTAGATCGTCGAGTATCTCATAGATGGAAGTAGTGAGGGTCCAAAACATGATGGTGAGGTTGTTTTAAGCTAACTCTCTTAATATTTCAATGTCAGCCTCTTCTTCTTTAGACTTACACACCTCCATCCGGTTAGACCATAGAAGATGACTCTGATGGTCACCTACTAATGGGAGTGGAGTGCTGCTGGATGCTGATGGGTAACTATATATAGTTGAACCTGGTGTTTCGAGAAACTCTCTATACGAAGGTGTCGGTGTTTGGTTCACCTCCCTATACGGAGGTGTTTGAACAAAGGGAGTACTGCCTTGACCATGGGAGATATCTCTGTGGGGAGGTTGATCATGGTGGATGTCAGGAGTAGAGTCCCTGTGATCCATCTCCACATTACCACAAGGATAACTATTGTGGTAATGAACGTCTCTTGCTTCCACTTATATAGAAGAGTTGACAGACCCTTGTGGTGTTGAGAGTGTGTCTCAAACAACATCAAGGACACTATCATTGGGAAAATTAGAAATACGAGTCATTTTCTACGTCGTGGTTGGAGTATTCTGACATGCCTTTCATGGTTGTGTATGGATATGTTCCTGCTGTACGACGATTGCCAAAATTTGTATATAACTTCCTAGTGCTATGGGGATATGATCCCACTACCGAAGAGATGTTGGGATATGTTGATAAGATGCCTCATTATAAATAGGGATATGATCCTGTCCTGAGACGTGTTCCACTCTTACTTGGTGAGCCTCAGTCAAGATGGGGGTATGGGATCGATCTTGAGCCTTTTGGATATTCCACCAGTATTTGTTGGAAGGAGTTTGAACCTACCCTGAGGCATGTGCTTCTCTCACATAGTTGGACCTAGTTGGATCAGGAATATACGCCTAGTCTAAATATGAATTCCCAGACAAAATATACTGACAGACCTCTAGAATGGGAGAAAGAATATGAACCTCCTCCTATATTTCCTTGGAATGATGCTGGTGTAATTGTTTGTTAGTGGAAGTAGGAATATGCACCTTGATTCTATGATCTTCTATATCATACCGAGAAGATTCACTAATAGAAAAATGAGACTATCCTAAGGCTTGTTCCACTCTAACCTAGTTAGCCTCATCCAGAATGGGGATATGGGCCCGATCCTAGGCCTCTAGATTATACTCCAGGACTTCTTCGATAGGCATGTGCCCCTATCCTGAGGCGTGTACCACTCTCACTTGGTTTTCCCCATTTGGAATGAGATTATGAGCTCGGTCCGATGCATCACCCTTCATTAGGATATATTGATAATCCTCACAGGTAGAAGCAAGAAAGTGTGCTTGCTCTGATACAAACACTTGATCATGATGATTAGAGTGTTGAGTCATCCTAGTTATAGAGATAAGTGTATGCGCCTATCCCTTGATTTTTAGTAGTTCCAGATTATGCCAGAAGAGTTCTTCAGATGTTTCTAGAATGTATTGTAATTTTAGAAAAGTGTGTGTGGGGATATAAGCGTGCATGTTTTCCATCTCCATGACTTTTTGACATATATCTTATATTGAAGCAGGGATATGTGCCCACTTCTATCCTTCATGGGCCATTGGGATATGACAATGGGCTTTGTGCATGAGAGTAGAAGTATCAGCCTCCCCCATGTTTGTTGCAGAAATATGCTCATATACTTATTCTGAGAGAATAGGGATATGAGCCTGCTGGATGGTCTTTTCCAGAGTGCAGTGGTGGGAACTATCAGTAAGAGTGGGGATTTTATCCCTTTACTGGGTATCCAACATCTTCCCTCTATGATGAGTCTTCCTCAGTGGAGCCTGTGCATGGGTGTCCAAGGTGGATGTCTGTTAGGAGGTACCCTTAGTAGGCATCTAATAGGTACCTATACAATGATGCTAGCAATGGCGGTTAAGAGGCACCCTCCTTGATGGTGCTTAAACTGTAAGGGAGCCAGATCCCGCCTCCTGATCCACCTTCATCAGGTACGGAAGGTGGCAGTTGTCATGCTCTAAGGATAGTCTCCTGAAGTGATTGGTTATGGCGATGGGGGGCACTAGTTTAGTGGCAACCTTTATCAAGTGATGTGGACTCGATGGCTAGTGTGCTTGAAAAATATCGTGAATAGCTTCCATATTCGGGATTGTACCATATCATTGGTACTCCTGAATCATCATGTTTTCTACCCGCTGCTAGAGCCGTTTGGTAGGCGAGACCATTTTATGACCTGTGGGGGTCACGGTGGCAGATGAAGTACCAAAACAAGTGCTGGAATATGAAGACATTCTCTCATACTGGGAGTCTGAAATCATGCAGACAATAAGAAACATGGCCACCAATCAATGTTATATCATAGACATAATAATGATCAATTATATATTCATGGTTAACACAATTTTCCTGCATTCCCTTTCCGTCAATTCTGTTCACGTGGACTTGTCAACACGAGGATGGACTTATAGGAATCTTGGTTTATAATGGAATTACTACTTTGTTTGTATATGGTTTACAAAGAAAAATGGCCTAATAGGTTCATGTCAATCCTATTAGTGTTGTTTTCATTAAGGAAAAAACAACATGGCTCAATGGATTATAACCCAATTGTATGTTATTAGAGTGATTCATGTTGGATTTGTCACTTTTGTTTACGTATGGGGAAAAATAGAATGGTTCGACATATTATAACCCAATAATTTTGTAATTTCAGAGATTCACATCAGGTTCACAATTTTTATTTCATGTGGGATTTTTTGGCATGGAATGGATTCCACTCATTGTGTTACCATTGTCACTTTTCCCTAAAACTCCCAATGGTTCCCCTATCCATAGCTAGGCATGGACCTTCTTTCCAAAGGCCAACAGTCATCTGGGTTTTCAGGCCCAGTGACTCTTAGAGACTTGCATTGGTCGAGAGGATCAGAGGTTAGGATCATCACACCCTTTTGGGGGGAATTATTTCCTACTATGGGACTCCCATATAGATTTAAGACATGTTTTTAAATCTATTCCTAATCCTGATGTGGGACTGATTACCATAAAAAAATAGCTATGTGTTAACTCTATTTTACGCGCAATAGACTGGGATCTCTTTCGTGAATCCATATGTATGTATTAGAGGTTCTTCATAATTTTCTAGTAATGAGTGGTTTATTATATGATGAAACCATATGACCAAGTGTTTTAGGCTATTCTCCCTCTTACGGAGGTGGTCGGTATTCTGAGGATGGGATTGAGCCATTATGATGCGTTCTACATATCCTAATTATTATAGGAATCAAAACCCACATAGTTTAGTTGATCCATTCAGTTTAATGTCATGCGGTAAGGACTAATATGGGGGATGTCAAAATTCTATATATTTGAGCTCGAGTTTGGAAGAGACTTCCTATGTATCCCAGTTATGGTGGGAATAAGAGTTCTCATAGTTCTTTTGTATCAGGACTTATACACTGATACTGCCCTGGTGAATGGGTGTTTGATGCCTAATAAGGTGTTAGTTTCACCCCCCTAAGCCTATGTAAGCCATCCTCGATGTGAGAAATAAGGGAGAGTTCATGATCATCCTCATGGCATATGGATATGGGATCTACATATTGGGGTAGTCCTTGGAGTGTTTGATATGGGGATAAGGCCTTTAGGGAGGCGTCCTACATATCCCAATTTTGGAAAGAATCAGAGTCCTCATAGTTCTCTTTATGTTTGGGCCTACATGCTGAGGCTAACCTAACAAATGAGGATTTGGTGCATGATAAGGTGTTTGTTACATCCCCCTAAGCCCACGCGATCCATGCTCATTGTGATAAACAAGGGGGAGTGTATGATCAATATCATGGCATATAGATATGAAATATTCATATTGGGGAAGTCCTTATGGCATTAGATATGGATCTCGGGCCTTTGATTAGGTTTACTACGTATCCCGGTTATGCCGGGAATCAAATTCCTCATAGTTCTCTTTATGTTGGGGATTATACACCAAGGCTGCCCTGGTGAATGGGCCTTCTTATCTAGAAGGTGTCGCATGACCCTATTGGCATATCCTGGATGTTATTGCATGACCTGGATTGACATATGTGGAGGGTGTTGTGAGAGCCATGGTGGGGTAGTCTAAGGGGTGTCACGTGTCTTGGACGACACCTCAGGGGACATCGCAAGACCAGGACGACACGTCCGGGGGGTATCACATGTCTTTTATGAGACATTGGGAAGACATTGTGGGACCAAGCCAACACATCTGGTGGGTATGCCATGAGAGATGGATTTTCATGTCCAAATGTGTTGACAAGACTCGGCTGACATGAGTGGGCGCCATTATATGATTTAGGCAGTGCATCCTAAAGACATCAAAAGTCCAAGGTGACAAACCCCGAGGGTTTTTAGGATACAAGTGGTGCCTAAAAAGGGTATAAAAGGCTAGTCCTGAAATATCTGTAGCATTTTTCATATCCCAGATGACATGTTGAAGGGATGTTGCAAAGTCTAGGTGGCGTGACGTGTTACCATCGCATGTTCTTGATTGACACATGCAAAGCATGCAGAGGTCCATGATCATGTCTTCTACTTGGGTCTTCCACTTTGAATCCTGGTTTTTTCACCCTTTTATTGCGAGTGACTTGGTTTAGTTTAGTGTCAGTTTGTTTGGATCTCACGTGATTTGGAGGACATGGGATACAATCTTCGCATGTCTCGCCAGAAGTCCTTCGCATGATCTTTTATTGATCACACAAAGGGATTTATAGTTGGAGCATGACTCCTCTGGAGGTCCATCGACATATTAATTGGTGAAAAGTTGACCAGTAATGTGATCAAATGTATGCATAATCCTGGATTCTGATCACCAACATGTGTAGCGGCGGTCTGAGTCCAAACTTCTAGGGTTAGATCAACTAACCAATGAACCAACCAACCCCTTTTTCGACTTGGAGTAGAGAATTTATAGGCGTAGTCATATACGTACTCGCCGGTTTATACAGGGAATATGGTATGAGTCTAGGATGGATTTTATGTGGGGTCTGGCATTATGCCATTTTGTGAGTCTCTACAGTGGACTGTGTCAAGGGCACCACTTGATTTTTAGTAGCCGCAAGTCCATCCGTCCTTTATTATATTATTTCTAACTATTGAGTACTTTTGCTTAGAAGGAATTACATGTTGTCATGTTGACATGTCAAAGGGTCTTTGTGAGATCCAAATAACTGTCATAAGGTATTCACGATTCCTTGGATGGCTTGTATCGGGGTTATGTAGGACCACACTGAGGGTGCGTTGGGCGCATTGCATGCCCTTCAGTGACCGTGGAACCAGCTCGACTTCTCATTTCCTATCTCCATCGTTTTATGTGATGAAGGTTTGGAGTGACATAAGATTGTACGTATGGTACTGAGGGTATTTCTTATATTTTTTCGATACACATCTCATGACCAATATGGTTCACATGGTGGTGCGTGAACATTCCATGGATAAATCCATCCATTTGTCCTTAGAGCTCCGTGAAGTTTCCTGAACATGCATGAGAACTTTTGTGTAGTAATGATGAAAATCTAAAGGGACCTCATGAGATATACCAAATACATTTTCAGGGACTCTTGGTGCATCGCGTGTCTCTCGGGGCACGTGTCACATGTCTTTCAGTGATCATGGACACCACTCTCCTCCTCTATTTTGGTTCCCTTTGTTTTATGTGAAAATATTTGGGTGGTATGTGAGTTTTCTTGAATAATATATATGATTTTTAATCAATTTTAGTGGTGTATCACATGATTTATATGGATCATATGAGTGTGCACAAGTATATTGTGGAAAAAAACATGAGTCTATCCTTAGGGCACCGTAGAGTTGTCCGGACATGCTCGAAGGATTCCATGTGGCACAACTGATGAGCCGAAGGGGTTTCGTGAGATGCATCAGATAGGTCATGGTGTGTTGTGCGTCTTTAGGGGAGTGTTTCATGTCTTCCAGCGACCACATACCCCTCTCTCCTTCCCCTAGTTATCTTCTTCATTCTTTGTGATAAAGGCTCAGAGGTCTTGTGAGATGGATTGGATATCGTCTAAGGATTTTATTCTTCCCAATGATGGCTTGGTGCATGATATGTATGAAAACTGGGGGTCTATTCCTTGGAATGTTGCTTCCCTTTATTTTTAAAGGATTACATTTGATTTTTTAGGTACTTTCCAATGACAAACCGCACGGCCTAGGGGATGCTTATCTAGCTGTCACCGCTCGGCCACTGGTGAACAAGGGTGCTCACTGAGGAGGGCTATGTGGGACTTTTCATGGATTAGGCACCCTGTGTGGAGACTTTAAGTGAGCTTTAAATTGTCATTCAATTTCAAGTATTTAAATGTCCTCTTCTTCCTTGCTCTGGTGGGGAAGATAATATCCATGTTCAGATATTTCTTCCTTGGTGTTTTTTCTGATGCCTATTTGGAAGGCATCAATAACCAATTATTCCTTGCATGTGGTGTATGTACTTTCTTTTGATATATCATATCAAGAGTCTCCTTATTCTCTTAATATTCTAAGGGATTATGATTTTAATGTTTCAAAGTGGCATGGGATACTTTGGAATATTTAAATAATATTTCCTCATGAACTTTTCAACGGTCTCATTTAAAAGTATCATCATCTATGTCAACATCCTTTGTTGAATATTGTAAGTCATTGATGTCCATCTCTTATGATATCATCTACTATATATTTTTCAAGGGTTGATGATCAATTTTACTATGGATGTGATAATTTGATACCATTCATGGGTTATGGTTAAATTATTCACATTTTGTATGCTAGTTTTTTAATACAAATTTTTATGTTGTTTTTGTTTCACCCTTTTCATATGAAGAATGTATTATACTTATTAAGTGACAGGTGAGACCCGTTATAGCCCATTGAAGCATCTCTAGGTCTCATAAGACAAACTAGTTTGGTTTTTTACCCATTTATGTATGGTCTTGGAATGAGGCCTTGAAAGAATGATTATGATGTCTGGCATTATGAATTCTCCCATTATGAATCTAGTATTTTATATTCCATGTGATTATTCAACTAGTATAATATATATGGTTATGTTTTATTGTGGAATTATTTAATTATCTTTTATTCCTTCCATATCATTCTCAAGTTCATTTTTAATGGCATGTGTACTTTTTGTTATTCATAATGCCTTATTATTTATGATTTAGCTATATTATTTACCTTTAATGAGAATCTAATCTCACCCCTTTCATATGTTTCTTTTACACAGGTTATGTAGAAGAAAAATTTGAATATGATTTCAAGGATGAAGTTTATTTCATTTATATTGTATCATTATATATTTTATTTTCCCAACGTATTAAGGGTATTATGAATGTGATATATTCTTCCAAGACTGCTAAACTGATCAGTCCTTTGGGATTTGATTCCTTGTAATCATACCAATGTAATAAAATAATGCACTGGCCCTGGGAAACTAGGGCCGGGGTGTTCCATCAGACACCTGCGAGATAACCTTTTAGGAGTTGAAAGGGAGACCGACTTCAACACCAGTCATAATTATTCCATACCTATATAGGAGCTACAATGTGTTTTTTAATGCATCAGGTATCAGGCTAGGAGAAATTATGATATAAGGGTATTGAGTTATGGCATACGAGTCTCGTCAGTTGAGGCCACACAACAGGAATTACCCGACACACAATCTTGAGTTGGTTGCAGTTGTTCATGCTTTGTGATATTGAAGAAATTATTTTGTGGTGTACACTGACCAAAAAATCCTCAAGTACATATTTACACAGCATGACTTGAACATGAGGCAGTGAAGGTGGGTGGAATACCAGTAGTCTTTGGACTTTGAGCTTTCCTATACATCCGGAAAGGGAAATGCTGTCACCGATGCACTAAGTGTTAGGAAAAAACCCCTCATGATGGTTCTTTTGGGTAAATTGTGTTTGTTGAAAAGGTTTGAGGCTATTAAATAAGGATAGTTTTAAAATAATTCTTGAAGAGTTAACATGAATGTTCAATCTCGTGAAAAGAATGACTGTTCAATCTCACAAAAAGTGTGAATGTATGATCTTGCGGAAAGTGAAAATGTCTGATATCATGAAAAGCATGAATACATGAACTCATGGAAAACACAAATGTCTAATCTTGTAAAAAACATGAATGTCTGTTCTCACAGAAAGTGAAAATGTCTGATCTCATGCAAAGGAAAACTATTTGATCTCATGGAGTGAGAATGCTGAACTGATCTTGCCGAGCACGAATGGTGAATTGATCTTGAAAAGTGAAAATAATAAATTGATCATGTGGAGCATGAATGCTAGATTGATCTCATGAAGTGTGAAATTCTAAACTAATATTGTGTTGAGATATTGTGAATCTCATGATTGTATTTAGATCTTGCGATTGGATCTTGCGAAGTATTTGATTATCTTCGAGTTTCGTGATGGGATCTCACACAATGCCCACAACTGTCTTTATATCTCATGAACGGATATAATGCAATGCTCATGATAATATTTTGATCTCACAATGGGATCTTTTGCAACACACATGATTGTATTTGGATCTTATGATGGATCACACCAATCACTGAAATACAACATCATTTAAAATCATAAGATCAACTTTTGATCTCGTGGAAGGATCATGTTAAGAACATGATACCATGGTGGTGGAATAGATGGTTGTATGTAATTTTTGTATTTAAGGTGGTGTAATATCACCTATAAATACACAAGGACCCATCCATAAGAGGTGATGAAGTTTTTCATAAAAGATTTATTTGAAGCAATGTCTGAGAAGGAGGTTAGTGAAGAGATATTATGAAATAGGTTCACAGAGAGATATCATGAAATACTTTTTTTGGAGAGATCTCATGAAGGATTATATGAAATTAAAATCATATAAGTGTTGTGCATGATCTGAACAAGGTCTTGCGCAAAGTGTGAAAGGGTCTCATGGTAGGGTCTCACGGAAGGGTCTCACACTAGGGTCTCATGCCAGGGTCTCACACTCGGGTCTCATGGAAGGGTCTCATGGTAGGGTCTTTCACAAAGGGATTGCACCAGGATATCATGAAAATGGTATCATGACAGGATCTTATACAAAGGTACATGCTAGGATCTCATACAAGGGACTCTCGTGCAAGGGTATCACTCTAGATTCTTGTGTAAGGAGATTCCCGCCTATATTTCCCTATGAATATTATCAATGTCATGTATGAATTCTAAAGAATAAGAAGAAGAAGAAAGAAGATCTTCACTATTATACAATACTTGAAGAAGGAGTTTATTCACCGCTACATTCAAGGCAGTGGAAAGAATAATTGACATCTCTTGAAGATATTTCCAAAGCATAGGTAATTTCTATTTCTATAGTAAATAGAAGTCTATTCCAGTTGTATAGAAAGTGGAAGTGTTTCATCTAGATATTTTCACAGAAGTGAAGGAGAAACCTAGAAAGATATTCAACAAAGAATCTACCTACAATTGAGGATGAATTCATTATTGATAATGACTTAAATGCCCATAAATTGTGTGTGAATCCCTTCCAGAGTAGTGAGAAAAGGAATAGGAATAAGGTGATCCTTTCCACCAATAGTGATACCTTAAAAGAGAGTTAGGGAGTGACCCTTGTGAAATCAATGAGATAACCCTAAACATTTTAAAGGTAGAAAGCCCGAGAAAAGAAGTGATCTAGCACAAACCTTGTATTTTAGAAGTGATCCTTACTAGATTTGGTACATCAACACATTTCTATTGTATGCTCCTTGGACATAGCCCAGTGAGGGTAAACCAATTAAAAATCTCTATTTACTTGTGTTTTCTTTCCTAATTTACTTTCTATACATCATCATATGATAAATGTTGGAAAGGATAAGAGAAATATATGCACCAAAGAGAAAACAAAGTGAACCTTATAATAAATAGGTCAAGATCTAGTGGGGAATGAATAATTTTAAAAAGAATATCTATATCATGATTAACCCCCCTATCAGGGTATTAGGATCCCGTTGGAGCTAAAAAATTTTATTATAGCATAGGTTACTTTTTTTTGATTTGTTTTATCTGAAAAGGTTTACTCTACTGGTGGAATTAAAGTTTCAGTTTTCCCTTATCTCGGTGTGCCATGGAAAAGGGTAGAACTTAAAAGAAGAAGCATAAGTCTGGTGGAATTTCTTAGTGCAGTAGTGTCTATGGAAAGAGTATGATTCAGTTGAAGGAAAAAATAGTGCACTAAATAATGGTTTGGATTAATCATATAGTGAAAATATTTACTCATTCAATGATGCGGATGGAATGAGAGAATAACCTGATATTCTAAGTGATTTTTAGAACTACTGATGATGAAGAAATTTCAATAAGGCCAAAAATGGAAGTTGTCCATGTAAAAAAGGAATTGGATCAGAAATTGGATGAATAAATTAAATCTAAAGATATCTAGATCCATGTGCAGGAAATTGAATTAAAAAAGATAAAAGGATTAAATAAAAGTCTTTTTGAAGTGGCCATAAATCTAAGAGAGAATAATGATTCCCAAGCTAAAGAACTACAAAAAATGAAAGATGATGAAATGGAAAAGAATCTGGGCACATATAAAATTCTGAATTTGAAATATAGAAATGATGATATTACTACAAACTTGTCTGATCTAGTTCAGGAGAAGAGAAGGCTACAATAGGATAATTAATCCTATAATTATTCTTTTTATTAAAAGAATTCTAAAATAAAGGATAAATCTGAAATGATATATAATCTTTCACAGGAATTGGAAGATTAGATGACCAGAGGGAATAATATCAAGAGATAATTTAATGATCAACTTGAATCAAGGGATAAGAAGATTATTCTATTGGTAGATGAGTTAGAATCATTGAATAATGAATTGAAGCAATCTAATTCCATAGGTAATTCAAAATTGAAGGATTCTTTGCATTTATTATTTGAATATCCATCATAAGGTAGTAGTGAAATGAAAACAAAATATTTTATTTATGAGGAAAAACAAGAAATGATTGTCTCTTCCCAAAGGCCATGTAGTATGGGAAAATTTATTATTGGATATTATGAACCCTCTCCCATGCATGAGAGGAAAAAAGATGTGAACAGTTCAAAAAAGGGGGGGAAATCTTGTAGTTGCAGGAAATAGATCTAAAAGGGTTTTTATAGGAAACAATGAAAATATGTGATATTTCTATGGGATTCATGGTCATATATCAAGTTTTTAAAGGCTTTAGAATATATTTCATTATATAAAGGTATAAATATTTTTAAATTTGAGAATAAGAATAAGTTTCTTGAGAAATATGAAATAGAAGCCTCTTAGAAGAAAGTTTCCATGAAATGTTACCATTATGGATGACTGGGACACACCATGAGTATGTTTCAAGAAGCTTTAGGGATAAATGTCAGAATAAGAACTCTAGATGTATCAATATCTTAGTAGAGAAATTATGACACAAGGTATTTTTTTTAACAAGAGATGTTTTTATGTTTAAATTATGGGAATTTGGCAAGATATTGTAGCTGAAAGAAATCAGGGAAGGAAAAGAAACTCAAAAGAAGATCTCTAACTCTAGAAGGGCATAATGAAAAAGGCTATTTTTGAAAAAAACATGTTAAGTTGAAAAATAAGCTTACATATTTAGGGGAAACATAAGGATCTCAACAAAAGGTATATTAATCAAATCCTCTATTACACTCATAACAACTCTCTTGGAAAAAATGTGAACGAACCTGGAAGAAAAAGAGAGCAACTACTCCAGTTGTGAGTAAGAAGAATGTGCGTTCAATGAAGGACCCACCGCCAACAATAAATAGTATGGTGACTCAGATAACCAATGAAAGAAAAATGAATAAAGAATGTCTCAACAAACTCGCATGTCATACCACACAACGAGAAGTGAAGTCTGGAGAAATATCCCTCTAATAGAAGAAGAAACAAGAGTGGACGATCATTGGATATATTCCTGCTCAGGGAAAGAATCATGAAAAATGGAATTTTGGTGGAGCATCAAAGAAGGAAATTTTTACTAGTGGTTTTAAACCCCACATTGTGAAAAATACAAAGATTAAACAATCTATATATCAGAATAATATTGATCATTAAAGATGATCAAGAAATTGGAACAAATAGAAAAAGAGTACAATACTTTTCCAGAAAGTATCAAAGGGTTGGTCCCTATGGATCAACCAAAATCCTATTATTGAGTATTCAAGAGTTTACCCTATCCCTATATGTATAAATGCTATTAACTGATGTTCAAGTGTCTCATGTTTTAGTGGAGATACAATCCAAGGGAAAGTGGCATCAAAAAATGAAAAGTGGTGATGTGATGTGCTCCATAATGTCAAATAATTCAAATCAGTCACCAGAGTTAAAGAATAAATCTATAATAATTCCTTGAAAGGGGTTAATGGTTTATTTGTGCTTGAGATGTATGGAATTAATTGAGTGAAATGGACAGTGATAATGTTATTAACTTTATCTCTTGTTTCCTATACTAAGTTCTGAATCAGTAGGCTTAAAGGTTCTATTGATGACTCATTACAAAGTGTCACATGTGAATAAATGATGTAAGAGAATAAGAATGTTTGTGTGTCTAAATAGTGGTCCTAACAATAGTAAGAGTTTCACATCATATGGGAATTATACTATCTCCTAATCAGATACAATATCTCAATGGTATAGAAAGGATAAAATTTTATATTATTTGACATCAAGAAGACCAACTAAGGGAGAAGTAGAAACATTCATGTATTTCATGATTATCTATTTTTTATAACAATATGGTATCCACTAAATATTTTTATAATACCAAGAATCCATGAGATAATATTAAAAGTGTTTCTAAAAAGTGGTCTACCCCTTCTGAAGAGTAATTCAATATATGAAATTAGTAGAAAATTGGTATTAATGATTTATATCTATTAAATTCTAGAGGTTTTTTGGGAGATTATTTTGAGACCAACAGATAATAATATCATTGGGACCAAATGGGTCTTTTGAAACAAGATGAATGAATATGAAATAATGATTCAAAAAAAGCATGACTAGTGTGAAAAGGGTACTCCCAAATAGATGGTATTGATGTTGATGAAACATGTGAACATGTTGTAAGGCTAGAGAAAATCAGATTATTCTTGGCCATAGTAGTGCAAAGATGGTTCAAAGTATTGCAATTGGATGTCAAGTGAGAATTTATGAATGGGGTTCTTTAAGAAGAAGTTAATATTGAGAAGCTAGATGGTTTTATCATTCATGATGACGAGAACAATTTTTTTTGAATGAAGAAGATGCTATATGGGTTGAATCAAGAATAAAGAGCATGATATTCAAGACTAGATCAGTTTTTTAAGAAGCTCGATTTTAAATGTGGTGACATAAGGAAAGAATGGAACATTCATTTCTCAATCTAAATATGCCAAGGAGGTTTTGAGAATATTTTGGAATGGATAATTCCAAGGAGATAATGACTCTAGTGGTTACTCAGATGAAACTATCACGGGATGATAAAGCACAATATCAAATAAATACCAAGGAAACACACTCTATTTCATTGAAAGAAATACTTTGGTATATCAAGGGTATGATGGAATTTGGTTTTCTTTATAATGAAAAATATTAGTAAGAGTTATGGGGATATACAAAAGCAGATTAGGCTAGATTAGTAGATAATAGAAAATCAACGTTAGGTGGTGCATTCTATCTTTCCAGATTGTGTATTTCTTGGATAATAAAGAAAAAATATTTCATTTAATTGAGAATTGTAGAAGCTAAATATATTGTGGTTACTCAAGTGTGCATGAGGTTATTGTGGATGAATCTGTAACTTGATGATATGAGAGATGAAGTGAAGTATCCAATTAGAATCTATTACAATAATTCAAGTGCTATAAATATGAGAAAAAATCTAGTCCATCACTTGAGGTAAATACACATTGAAATCAAGTATCATTTTATCAAGGAGAAGGTGGATCAAGGGCTTGTGAAGTTGGAGTATGTGCTTACAGAACTATAGGTTTCAAACATTCTGAAAAATCAATTACCTAAAAAGGCATTTGAATGTTATTGACTGAATCTTGGAGTTCAGTTGACTCCCCACACTTGAAAAAGTGTGGATGTGGGACCCTCTATCTTTGAGTTATTATGTGTTTTTCCTTGACATTTTGATCTGTATTCTTTACCCTATTGCAGACCATAATAAAGTAACCTTTGGGTTTATTGAAAAAGGGGGAGAAATTATGGCTATAAAAGGGGAGAAAATTTCTTAATCAAGATAGGGGAGAACTTGATAGGGGAGAAGTGAAGTAGGGGGAGATTTAAATCTGATGATGCTAAAAATGATCGATCAAAGGATATATATCATAATAGATGAGGTTCGTGATGAAATAAGTTGAGTAGTTTTGGAATGAAGTGTTTTATTGATAAAATTTTCATGTTACTCTTGTTTCTCACACTGAGCATGAATCATGTGGGCTTAGAGCGTGTGTTGTGTAAATATCTAATCGCTATTGGAATCAGAAAAAGTGAATTTCTAGAAGAATATGGAAGAAGATTTAATGCGGTATCAAAATGTAAAGAGTTTTCAATAAACCCAAAGAGGTAGATTATTAGAAAAAACCCCTCATGATGGTTCTTTTGGGTTGATTATGTTTGTATACAAGGTTTGAGGTTATTTATGAAGGATGGTTGTCAAAGAAGGCATGAAGAGTTAGCATGAATGTATGATCTCACAAAAAGTGTGAATATCTTATCTTGCGAAAAGCACAAATGTCTGATCTTGAAAAAAGTGCGAATGTTTGATATCACAAAAAGTGTGAATGTATGAACTCATGGAAAGTGTGAATGTTTGATCTTGTGAAAAGCATGAATGTATGATCTTGTAGAAAGAGTAAATGTATAATCTCATGGAAATCACAAATATATGATCTCATAGAAATAAGAAATGTATGATCTCGAAAAAAGCATGAATTTATGATCTTGTGAAAAGGAAAACTATTTGATATCATAGAGCATGAATACTAAACTGATCTCGCAGAACATGTATGCTGAACTGATCTTGCAGAGTGTGAATGTTGAACTGATCTCGTGGATCATGAATGTTGGAATGATCTCATAGAGTGAAAAAGTTTGAAATGATCTCGAATTGAGATCTTTCGAAGTGAGTAATTATCTTTGGATCTCACAATGGGATCTCATGAAGTGAATGACTGTATTTGAGTCTCGTGATGGGATCTCGTGCAGTGCTCATGATTGTATTTGGATCTCATGTTGGGATCTCTTGCAACGCTCATTATTTTCTTTGGATCCCGTGATGGGATCTCACACAACACTCATGGTTGTTTTGGATCTTAGGATGGATCACACCAATCACTGAAAGGCAACATCATTTACAATCGCAAGATTGAATTTTGATCCCATTGAAGGATCACATGAAGCGTGTGATACCATGGTGGTGGAATGGATGGTTGTCCATGATTTTTGGAGTTAAGGTGGTGGACTCTGACCTATAAATACTCAAGGACCCATCCATAAGAGGTGACATATTTTTTCTTAAAATATTGATATGAAGCAACGCCCAGGAAGAAGGTTCATAGAGAGATATTACAAAAGTGGTTTGCAGAGAGATCTCATGAAAGAGTTTTGTAGAGAGATCTCACGAAGGAGTATATGTGATTGGAATCACATAAGTGTTGCCAATAATTTGAACAAGGTCTTTCACAAATTTTGGAAGGGTCTTGTGGTAGGGTCTTGCACCAGGGTCTTGTGGTAGGGTCTCATGGATGGGTCTCATGCCAGGGTCTCCCACTAAGGGATCATGCTAGGATCTCATGAAAAGGGTCTCGCACCAGTATCTCATGCAAAGGTATGTTCTAGGATCTCACAAAAGGGGATACATGATAGGGTCTTGCATAGGGGTATCAAACTAGAGACTTATGTAAGGAGATATGTGCCTACATTTCCATTTGAATAGTATCATTATCATATCTAAATTCTGAAGAAGAAGAAGATAGAGGATCTACATCATTAGACAATACTTGAATAAGGAGTTTATTCACTACTAAATTCAAGGTAGTTAAAGGAAGACTTGAAATCTCTTGAAGATATTTCCAAAGAATAGGTAATTTCTATTTCTACATTAAAGAGAAGTCTATTCCAGTTGTATGGAAATTGGAAGTTTTTCATCTAGGTGTTTTCATAGAAGTGAAGGAGAAACTCAAAAAGAGATTCAACATAGTATCTACCTACAATTTAAGATGCATTCATTATTAATAATTAAGGGACCTATATTTCCATAAAATGTGTGTGAATCCCTTCTAGAGAAGTGAGCAAAGGAAGATAAAGAAGGAGATCCTTTCCACTGATAGTGATCCATTGAAAGAGAGTTAGGGAGTGAACCTTGGGAAAATAGTGAGCTGAACCTAATCATTGTAAAGGTAGTGATCCTGAGCATAAAAGTGATCTAGACTGAACCTTGTATTTTGGCAGTGAGCCTTAGTGGATTTGGTACATTGGAACATTACCATTGTATACTCCTTATTGATAGCCTAGTGAGGGTGAACCAAGTAAAAATATATATGTCCTTGTGTTTTATTTCCTTCTTTACTTTCTATACATCATCATCAGATAAATGTTGGAAAGGATAAGATCAATATAAACACGAAAGAGAAAACAAAGTGACCTCTATAATAAAGAGGTCAAGATATAGTGGGGTAGTAAGAATTTTGAAAAGAATATCTATACCCTGATTCAACCCCTCTTAGGGTATCTAGATTCCTATTGGACCTCACACTGAGTAGGAGGACTCAAATACAGGTAGTTTAGGAGTCCAATAGTGAGTGGTATATTATGTCTTTATTTTCAGATATACACTTGAAGCTATAGGATGGTTAGGGGCATACCTTTCTTTCTTCTTTAGCCGTGACCTCTACTCTTCTGGATAGAGTGATAATGAGATACCTTTTTGATGTTGAGGGCCTAGTCCCATAGGAGAGTGTTGAAGGTGAGGACCTGACTCTTGGTTAGATTTTTGGAAATAATGATATCCTACATATACATGGTCATGTTTGGGTTCCACTAGACATATATGAGGAGACGATGAAGGAATTTCATTCCTCATTTTGGGTAGTACATCCCAACATTTCCAATATGTATTATGATTTACATCACTAGTATTGGTGGCCGAGGATAAAACATGAGGTAACTAGTTTTTTTATGAGGTGTTCCACCTGTCAGTAAGTGAAGGAGTAACATCAGTGACCAAATAGAATTTTATAAAAGTTACCCATTTCTGAGTGGGAATGGGATGATGTCATTATGGATTTTGTGACTAATTTTCTGTGGTCTTTTCAAGGTAGTAATGCTGTTTGGGTAGTTGTTGAGAGAACCATGAAGGTTTCTCATTTCCTGCCAATTAGGGAGACCTTCTCAGTTGATGAACTTGAGTGGTTGTATATTAATGAGATAATATGACTTTATAGGGTCCATAATTATATTATTTTAGATAGGGATGCCTAGTTTACATCTAATTTATGGCAGATTTTGAAGAGGTATTTGGTAAATAGGTGCATCTGAGCACAACATACCACCCTCATATTGATATCCAGTCAGAGAATACGATTTAGGTGCTTGAGGATATGATGAGAGAATTAATCCTAGATTTTTGGGGCTCTTGGGAGAGGCCTATTCCCCTATTTAGGATTTCCTACAACAATATATACCAGGTGAATATACAGATGACACCTTATGAGGCTTTGTACAATCAACCATTCTATTCTCCCCTGTGTTGGTTAGAGGTAGGTGATGCAACTTTATTGGGACCATGTCTCATGTAGGAGACTTATGAGAAGGTCCAGTTGATCAAGAAGTGGATAACCACTACACAGTCTTGAAAAAAATCTTACACCGATAAACATAAATGAAATTTATAGTTTGAGGTTGGGAGATCATGTATTTTTTTATATTTATTGAGGATGGGACACAAATGGATTAGGAGATAGGGTAATATTTAATCGTAATATGTTAGGCTGTTCAAGATTATGGAGAGAGTTGGTATGGTATCATATTAGTTACAGTTACCTCATAGGTACTAATCTATTCACAACATCTTCTATGTATGTCAGCTGTTCCATTATCACTCAGAATCATCCCACACTCTATAGTTAGATGAGATGGAGTTACAAGTAGTTACATCCTTTGAGGATCATCATATTCATATCATTGATAGGAGAATGAAGGTTATTTGAGTCTAGTAAGTTCGTCTAGTATAGGTGCTATGGAAGCATGACCATTTATAGAAAAAGGATAGGGATTGGGAGGATGACGTACATGCTTAGTGGCTGGAGTTATTCTTAGGCGATTCTTGACCACCCTTGAGAGGGAAATTCTGGGATGAATTTCTTTAAGGGTGGGGGGGATTATAATATCCTAGGTTTTCTTATGATTTATGGATCTTTTTTTGGGTTTAAATGCTTGTTTATAGCCTAGTGTGAGTTCCCAATGAGATCATGGGTGGTTTAGGGGTGTATAGGGCTTGTTCAGAGCCCAGAACCCACAATTTGTAAAAAATAAGACAAGCCACACAGTTAGGAGAAACCATGTAGGATAGGCCATAGGGTTACTCTAACTATATGGGGGATTGGTAGTGGGTTAAAATAGGTTTTATGGTTTGAGTAAACCATGAAACCTTAGAATCATGCCTGTGAAAAAACTATAAACATTTTAGAAGAAGAGTTTGGAATGGTTTGCATACAATTCAGAAAACCATGCGTACTAACCATATGAGGTTCCCCTTGAGGTAGTGAAGGACACACAATTGGAACACAATTTGGATAACCATGAGGCAAAACCATGTGGCTCAATATTTTATGGGAAATTACCCTTTTCTATTTAAATCTATTAAAACCTATTTTCCTTCTCTTATTTCCTCTATTAGATAGAACCTTGTTCATGGGAGATCCTTTGAAGATCAAAGGGTAGTTTTTGATCCTGTTTCTCTATCCAAACTCAGATTAAAACACCATTGGTCTTGTTGGATTCAAAATGGTAATTTATTTATTCATATTGTGTTATTATTCATTTGAATTTACATAGATAGAGTTATTTAGGTACAAGCTAATATGCCTTATTTTCATGTTCTTTTTATTCGTTTTTCTTCTGATTTTGGTCGAATTAGAAGCTGATACTGGATGAGTTCTCTACTATAGACCTATGGTAGGTGGTCTATACCTTTCCCTCAGGGTTTAGTATTTTATAATAATAGTTTCAATTGTTCTGCATGTTGGACTTTCTAGAGATTCACCTAAAATGAATTTAATTATTGAATTAAATGATTTGGAACTTGATTAGGTTTACCTTGAGTGATTTAGATCTTTTTGGAGGTTGTTTTCCCAACCAAATCCACCCATGGGGTGTACCTTTGTATCTGCCTTTTTTTTATACCACATGTGGGTGCATGTGTCATTGCCTAGTTTGAGGGAGCCCTTGTAATATATGAATTGAGTTAAATTTAAATGATCTGAAGATGGAGATGCCTCCTTTTCAATGTGTTAATTTGATGTGAATTGTTTAAAATTTTTAAATGGGGATTGTTGATATAAGTTAGATGAACTCATGAAATGAAATTTTTTATGATTTGATTAATGAAATGAAAGGATTAATTGGAATGAAAGTGGATGCCTTGGTTGGTATACCTTGGATCCTAATTCCATTAGATGCTATGGAGGTTTCTCCCATGGATCTTGTTTATGGTTGTGGACTCCTTGGACCTATTTAATCCTTAGGTATTGAATCCATAGGATGCCTCAGGCCTTTATACCCCTTGGATCCGGATTTATTGGAATCATATTGGACATGTTCTATTGATGTGCTACTTGGACCCCACCCATGCCTTTATTGAGTTTCCATTAAGATACTTCTGAGACTCGATGTGGATGGCTTGGTCTTCTATACCTTGGATCTATCCCTTCAGGGATTGACACTTTTTATAACACGACAAGGCTATCGTGGATTATTTGATTATACAACAAGCCCATATTGAATGTATGCTAGATTATATGGCATATCCATGGTAGTGGATCACACTTGGTAGTACGATGTGACCATGGTGAATCTTCTGGAATGTTTTAAATATAGCCCTGGTATGTGTATCATCTAACAGTTGGTAGATTGGATAAAATTACTTGTTTAGTTATATTTTACTACCACCCTTGACATGGAAGACTGACTGTTGTTTGTAGTGAGACTTTTTTAGATAGGAAGTTTCATTTTACTTGTATCACATATTCCATGGCCACTTTCCTTTCATTTATTTTATACATGTGATATACATTTCACACTATTTAGCTTATATTTTATAGCTTGGATATATTATAGACACCGTTCTTAGTGGCCTACTGAGTGTTATCTCACACCCTACTCAGTCTACCATTAGGTACCTATATAGACTATATGGATATAGTTAGGGACCAAGGCAAGCACCCATAATATGATTCTTGATTTGTTATATGATTAGAATCATGGGAGAACATGAATGAGTTGAGCCTCATGATGCTCACTAGGATAGTTCTTTTTTGGTATTTTGGTATTTTTATAAATTCATTTTACTGGATACTTATATAACTATTTTCCATATTTGTAGAGACATGACATGACTCATAATTTTATATGAGATTACTTTTGTAATTTTTTATATATAATTATCATGGATGTTTATCTTATGCATGGTTGATTTACTACTTCTATTGTTGATTGGTATGTTTACTACCACTATGATACACCCTGATATGAGGGAATATTCTCCCCAAAAACACACCCTAGGCTCTCGCTACTAGTCTATAGCCTCTATAGTTAGGGGATATGCACTTGAGGCCATGTGACCCATCGGCTCAGAGAACTATCTAGTGGAATCCAGGTCGGGATGTTACACCTTTCGTGATATGTTATTTTTCCTATGTGAACTATTTTAACTCTTTTGAGAACTTCCTATGCATCATGCAGTGCGAGTTATTTGTGATTACCTTGATACATGGATAATTTTTTTTTGTCAAACTACTCCTTCACAAACTCCACTGATATATGAATAAACCTCATTTTGGAACTCCATTGCTACACAGACCACTTTTAAACTTTACCAAATTTTTCCAGTGATGATGCTCTCTAATGATATTCAATATTATTATTTTCTTTTCACTTAATGACATGATTAAGGATCCTTATATAGGAAATTAAACTTGAAAATCCCACTAATCACAATTATTCTAATTCTCTTTGCGAATAGACTCTATCACATACTAAAATTCCTTCATAGTTAACATAGAGAAAAATACCCTTTAAGGTGACCTATGAATCACCACCTATGACTAAAAATGACTCCCCTTTGTGGTGGAAAAAAAATAATCACCTTTAATTGAAAATAAATCCCCTTTTCAGTGCCCCAAAAATCACCACCTTCGATAAAAAATGATGAAAAATTCCTTTTTGATTTACCATTTTTGCAATTTGGTCAAAATTCATTTGCTGAATTTTCTTCATAGCTTTTCATACTTTATAAACAATTCACATAACAAAGTTCCTATGTGATTCCGTTGTGAACTTTTCCAGGTTCTAGGCAGTCTTCACATAACACTTCACCTTCTATACAAAATCCCTTCCTTTTCCATAAAACCATCTCCTGAATTTCAATCCTTGAAATATGGAAAACAATAGGAAACTGAAGCACCTTCCAAATCCTAATTTAAAAATAAAAATTTTAAGAAACACAATCAACACAAAAACATAAAAAGACACCTTGATGGATATTTTAACAATAATATACCTCTTTGGGTTTGTTGAAAATACTTTAAAACAACTTCAAACCATTAGATGATAAAAATTATTGCACCTAATTCTTTAACCACAATTCACACTCTATGACTCCATATAGAGATAAAATATTTACTCAAAACAAACTCTAATCCCACACCGGACAAGCTTAGTATGAGAAACAAGATAACATGGAAAGCTCATTAATGAATCACTTCATTCTAATAACAATATATGAATCTATCTCGATACCAATTAGTCAATAAATACAATATCAAATGTTGATTATTATTAGCGATAAATACCAAATATTTCAAAACACATGGCACCTAAGAAGACCACTTTCAAATACACAATATAAAACAATTGCATCACAGACTCCTTCTAGTATTTTTCTTCATTAAATAAACTGCTTCAACATTATTAGATTTATGAAACTCCTCCTATTTCTCTATTCCCCCTATTGACTTCTCCCTTTTTTTATGAACAAAAATTCTACCACTTTTTCAACAAACCCAAAGGTCTCTACTTTATTATTTTAAACATGGAAAAGAAGACATATAATCACATAGGGAAAAATCACCATAAATTAGGGAGAGGGGGAATATATCCACACCATTAAAGTGTGAGGAGTTGACTGGACTCTAAGCACCAACCTATGCCTTTTAAAATATTCCTTGGGTAAGGCCTTCATCATAATGTTTGTGACTTGAAGTTCAATTGTCATATACACCAATATCACCAACCCATGCTCAAATTTCTCCTTGATAAAATGATATTTGATTTCAAAGTGCTTCATCCATGATTGATGGATTAGATTTTTACTAATATTTATAGTACATGAATTATCACAATTGATTTTGATCAGAGACTTCACTTCAACTTTCATATATTCAAGATAATATTTCATCCACAATAACTGTATGAAATACTTAATGGATACAATAAATTCATCTTCTATAGTGATCATAGAAATACATTATTGTTTATTTATAGGCCAATAAATAAAAAATATTCCAAGGTAAAATGCACCACTTTATGTTTACTTTCTATCATCTACTGAATTGGACCAATCTGTATCTTTATATCCTCTTAAATCTTGCTGAAATTTTTATTATATAAAAAACCAAAATTCACCATTCATTTGATACATTGATGTATTTATGTAATGAAAAGTAAGTTGATTTCCTTGGAATTACCTTGATACCATTCCTCCTGACATGCGGAAAAAAATATCAAGTCATGTTATAGTTAACTATAACAAGATTCCAATGATCTTCCTATAATCAATGAGATTGACCTATTTTCCTTCACTATCCCTTAAAAATTTCATTCAGGTAGCAATTGGAGTTTTCATATCCTTATAATTATCCGTTAAAAATATTATCAGAGTCTACTTGGAATATTTGGATTGAGAAATAAATGTTCCATGCATTCCTTTCGTCACCTATAAACAAAGGAAAAATTTCATTTCTTTAATAATTTACATTTAAAACTCACATTCATGAATTTTATAATTTTTTTGTGCCATGATTTTTTCAAACCACCAAATATTATGTCATCAACATACACTAGTGCCATAATCATTAGATCATTCTCATTATTGACATATAGTTTGTAATCAAATACACCACACTGAAAACTAATCTTATTTAAATACAAATCTAGTATTGAATACCATGATCTTGGTGCTTGATTCAAACCATAAAATTCCTTCTTAAACCTTGATTTTTTTCTTGCCATTGTGTTTGGGAAAACCATCCAGTTGGTCAATGTAACCCTCTTCATTTAAAACCCCATTTATAAATACTAACTTGATATCTATCTATAACAACTTGAACTTTCTTTACACTGCAATAGATAAAAATAGATAAATTTTCTCCAGTAATTCTACAAGTAAGAATGTATCATCAATATCAATACCCTATATCTAGGAGTATTCCTTGAATGTAAGTCATTATTTTTTTCAAATTACTAAACCATATTCATTTATCATGTTATGAAAAAACCATTTGGCCCCTATGAAATTTTTATCTACCGACCTCAAAAAAATCCCCCAAGTCTGATTCTTCTCAATTTTTTCAAGATCTTAATTAATTACTTGAACACAATTATCATCCCCAATAGATTATTCAAAACATTTACGATCTACCTGAGATAATAATGATGTTTTCTCTAGAGACTTAATTCTCCCTATATTAACTAGATCCATATGGTCACTGATGATATTCTTCTCACTAATTTAATCTCAAATCTTCTTTTTCTATGTAGTTATAATCCTGAATTCATCCTTCCCATCATCAATGTATTATTATGTCCAACATTTTCAACATGTACCCCCTGTGCCGCTCAAATCTTCATCACTATCATTAGGAAACTTCTTATTGTTTTGTTTAAGATTATGATCATTATATAATATGATGACATCATTTATCTCAAAAACCTTTCTTAGCTATTTATTAAAGCATTTTTATGATTTTATCTTACATGATTAGCTAAGGAAAAACCCTTCATCTCTACAATATTAAAACTTCTTTTGTTTATCTTTATTGATAATGGAATGCATACTTCTAAATATTTGAAAGTTTTTTAATGTTTTCTTATTTCTATACCATAAATCATATAGATTATTTCCCTATTTTGGAAACAACAAAGATATATTAGAAATATAGACCAATGTTAGCACAACTTACAAAATTTCTTTAGTAGGTATTTTTTAATGAGCATCATTTTATCCATACTATTTATGATATGATTACTCCTCTTGACTACACCATTTTATTGAGTATTCCTCACTACTATGACTTAATGCCTTATCCCATGCTTCCCAAGATAATTATCCACCTATATGTTAGTAAATTTTATACTATTATCAGTTCAAAACTTCATAATTTTATGTTAAAGCATCCTCTCAACCTCTCTCTAATATTGATTGATGAAAATAAACACATCATACTTGTAGGAAATGATAAATACCCATGCCATCCTACTAAAATAATCAATGAAATGAATATAATATCTCTCCCCATTAGTGGTTCTTGACGAAATAGATCTACACACATCAACATGCACCAATTCAAGCACTCTTGTTGAATTAAGTTCTTTTAACTTGTAGACCTTTTGAATAATATTACCTTATTTTAAGACATCAAATGTGTGAGTATGATCATGTGTTAATTTTGGAAGATCTAAACCTACATCAAATTTCACCAGATCTTCCATGGATGGTTAGCTCAAATAACCAATTTTTCTATTCCATAAACTATTTTATTCCTCCTTAGATAGAAAACACATTTATTCTCCACTCATAAGGTAGATATTTTCCTTCATGTGATTTCCCTACAAAAAAATTATACCATATTTTCCCATGATGATACAAAAATTCTTGGTAAAGATTATATAATTACCTGAGTTACACAATTGACTAACACCTAGAAAGTTATGACTGAGAACTTTAACCACCAAGACATCTACATGTGTCATATCATTGTCCCTAAACTTGGATTTTCTAGAACTAATAATATCCAAGCCTTCATCATTGCTAAATTTGATGACACCTTCATTTTTTTACTTAATTTCCATCACCAAATACTTATTTCTTATCATATGGGAAGTGAATTTACTATCAATGATCCATACACCAATATGATATGATTATTTAATGAAATCTATGAAAATTCTACATGATCAGCTCCGTTCTTCTTGATCCATGTTTTCAACTTCATAACTGGTGCTGATTGGTGTTATTGATCTTCCTTAGAGTATAATGGGACATCTTCAACATGAAAGGATGTAAATAGATTTTGTGTTTTCATCTCTCTTTATAATTCCTTGAGATACTGAGTACAACCACATTGATTATTCATCATCATATTCCTTTAAATTGTCGATGAGTTGTATTTGACAATATCTCCAAATCATACACACTAAAAATAGTGGCCATCAAAATAATTATTAGAATATTTAACTCTTATCATATTTCTTTTTTTCTCTTGTGCCCTAAATTACCTACTGGATATGGAATAAACATTTTAGGAATGTATCATATTTATAAAATAATAACACCTGATGTGAGGTGAATTCTTATGTGACATTGGCACAAAACCGATTTCATCTTGGGTTCTTTGAATCTTCTTGATTATACCCAAACCAGTCTTCAACCTTAGAGTGGATGCTTATTGTCTGACATCAAACATCACTATTTTCTATTTATAATCAATCCCCATATCACCTTTTTTATTCTCATTGGTCTTTTTTCTTCTCCTGATTTTTCCTTTTATTATTTTTTCAAACTTCCGTTATCCACATTTACTTTTTTATATTGCTTGTAAGAACTAATTTACCGATTTCATACTAAGAGACCCTAATCATTAACTTTTTATCATAGGCTAATATCTTCCTTCTTAATCTCTTCAATGTATTTGACCTGATCATTTACTTTATTAATCAAACTACTGATAAAACTGATCTATTCTTTGAATTTGATCTTGTACTCAACCACTTTCTATGAGTCTTATGGTTTTTTTATATTTGATATTTTCAATTTATTACTTCAGTTTAGTATTCTCCTCTTATTAATTCTACATATAAAGTTTGGTATCATGGAACACTATTGAATTTTTTCATTTTATCTCTCCAATCATCTATTTCTTTAAGAGTGGATTTCAACTCTTTCTAGGGATAAACTCTTCATTCCACTTATCCTTCATCATCTTTTCTCTCTTACCTTTTTTGGGAACTTCCCATAACATCCACCATATTATTCTATCCATGATCCTTACATTATTAAATTTCCTTTTCCTCAAATTCTTACGAACTATCATTTTCTTGTTAAATCAGGTTCTTTTTGAAAAAATTTATCTTGGTTCATTTTCTACCTTTCACATAGGCTAAATAATTATTTATGGGAATTTCAACATCTTCATCATCATCTTGAAACTTCTTAGGAAACTTTTTCATAATGTACCCAACCTTTCCACATATAAAACACATGAGTGAAATCTTCCCACTAAGCATTTGTTTTCTCCTTTATAGATTTGAGGAAAGTGTAATGTCCCAACCAAGATGACATTAAATAGTGCCTTGATCTAGTGGGTCACATGGCCTCAAGAATTCCTCCCCATACTCCAGAGGCTACTAAATAGAAGTGAGGACCTATGGTGTGTCTATGGGGAGACTATTCCCCCATGTCAGACTGTAAAGTAGTGGTAGTAATCATATCAGTCAATAGGGGAAGCAATAAATCATCTAGATAGAATATAAACATCCAAGATAGGTTTATATAAACAATTATAAAAGTAATCTCACATAAAAAATGATGTGTCATGTCATGTCTATAAAAAGCAGGAAAATAGGTATTAAATTACCCAGTATAATACATGTATCAAAATACCAAAAAGACCAAAATGAATTATCCCATATAGAATCAAGATCCTACCTTGGTCCTATGATCTCCTTCTCCTAAATATAACATAAATAAAGCATCATATAATGGTCACTTTCTTCTATCCCTACGTACATCTATGAAGTCTATCTGTGTAACTAATGGTGGTCCAAAAAAATGTGTGAGATAAAACTTAGTAGGACACTACTAATGGTGTCTATAACAAATACATGCTTTTTATAACAATATAAAGTAGTGTGCAATATAAAAAAAGTATAAAAGTATTACAAGTGAAATGACCATGTAAAAAAGTAATAAATGTAAGGTGATACTTCCAATCCAAACAAGGATCCATGAAAAACAACAGTCAGGATACTGTAAACAAGAGTTGCAATAAAAACATAAATAAACAAGTAATACTATCCATTCTAACAACTATAATCCAATACCCATACTAGGTATATCCATAAAACATTACAAAATCCACCATGACCATTCCATATAACCAATTGTATAACATTTACCATATATCATGACCTCACCATATAATAAAAGTGTCAGACCACGAAGGGCCACATCTAAGGTAAAAAAGACCAATATATCCATGTTGAGTCCTAGGATCATCTCTATGGAAACTTGGTAATGACTTGGTTGAAGTCCAAGGAACATGTCAACATACCATGTCCAATGTGACTCCAAGAAATCCAGATCCACAGGGTAGCAAGGCCTGAGGAATCCTACAAAATCAATACCCAAGGAGGAAACAAGTCCAAGGTTTCCACTAATGTAAACAAGATCCATGGGAGAAACATCCATGGAATCTAATGGAATTAGGATCCAAGGTATACCCACCATGGCATCCACTACCATTTCATCTCACAACTCATTACAATAATCATTTCATATTCAATTACATTCCATGAGTTTATCCAAATCATATCAAAAATTTCTATAAAACACATTTAACAATTTAACCAATCACATCATGTTTTCACATGGAAAAGTAGGTATCGACATATCATAATCACTAAAAACAATTCAATTCAATTTAAAATGGTCCCCCTCTAATCAGGAGAGTTCACACATACCCCATGGGTGGTAAAAAAAAGGGAAAATTAAAATTTACACCCCCTGGGTGGCCTAGGTTGGGGAAAAACCTACAAAAATCTCTAAGGTACTAATGAGAAACATAAATAGGTTTTGATTCATTTAATCATTACATTCAATTAATTTTAGGGGAAACAAAAAAGATTCTAGCATGTGGAACAACTGTAACTATGCTTATAAAATGACAAACCCTAAGGAAAAGGTATAGAACACCTATCGTAGGTCTGTAGAAGATAAATTTTCTAGTATTAAGTTATGATTTAGTCCAAATTGAGAGAAAAATGAAGATTAGAATAGAACTTTGGAATAAGGCATATTAAATTTCACCTAAATAACTCCATTGATACAAATAAAAATGAATAATGGCACAAGATGATCGAAGATCTCACTGGTGTGAATCCAATGAGACTGACAATGTTTGATTCTGAGTCCAGATGGAAAATTGGTATTAAAAATTATGAATTGGGTTTCTGAGGAGAGATCCTATGTGAGCTGCTATCCAATAGAGGAAAAGAAGAAAGGGGTTTAGGTTTTAAAAACATTTTAAGGGAGAAATAGTCATTTCCCCTCTTTTAACTAGGCCATATAGTTTGGTCACATGGTTGGGAAAACCGTGCACCAACTGTGCACCCTTCACTATATTAAGGGAGACCCTATATGGTTTCATGTGCATGGTTTGACTAACTATGTGAAAACTATATCTCATCATCTTTCAAAAATCACAGAGCCCCTATATGGGCATGTTCCTGAGGTTTCATGTTTTCCACAAACCTTGTGGCCTCATGCATCCCTATTTCCATCCCTCACATGATTTCTCAAATAGTGTGGCTTGTCCTACACGGTTTCTATTAACCATGAGACCTACCTTTTTTTCTTCCAAAAAGAGAGGATCCAAGATCTGAACAAGCCCCAAACACCCTAAAACACCTGTTATCTCATTAGGTACTCACATTAGTTCAAAAAAATCATTTCAACTGAAAAAATATCCATACCTCAAAGGAAAACTCAAGATTTTACAATCTTTCCCCTTAAAGAAATTTATCCCTAAATTTCCCTTTCAAGGGTGGTCAAGAATTTTCTGAGATTAATTTCGTCCACTGAGCTTGTATGTCGACCCCCCTCTCCCAAGTATCATCCTGTAAATGAAAATTATTCCATACCACCCATACTAGAGGAATTGACCAGCCTCAAATAACCTTCATGCTCTTTTCAACAATACATATAATATGATCCTTGAAGGACACATCTAACTATAAATCCACCTCATCTAGCTGAAGAGTGTGAGATGGGTATGAGTGATAAAAACATAGATGAGATACATGGAATACATTGTTCATGACCTGATACCTCTAAGTTAACTGAAACCGTTTGTCTACCATCCTGACTCTCTCCATAATCTCGAATGGATTGACATATCATGGTGAAATCTTACCTTGTCACCTAATTTGTTATTGTCATATCCTTGATGAGATATGTAAAATTACCTGATCTCTAACATTGAACTCTAGAGGTCATTGATGGTGATCGATGTAAGATTTTTATCAATAATGTGCAGTTTCCATCCACCTTTTGATCAACTAGACCTTCTCAACAGTCTCCTACACAAGATGTTGTCCCGGTAAAGACGCCTCACCTACCTCTAACCTGCATAGGGGTGATTGGCATGGAATACTATACAAAGCCTCATATGGTGCCATATCTATATTTTCTTGATAAATATTGTTTTAGGTGAACTAAACTAGGGGCATATTCCTCTCCCAAGAGCCCCCAAAATCTAGGATGCATGATTGCAACATGTCCCCAAGCACATGAATCATAATCTATGACTAGAAATCAGCCTTAGGGTGGTATGTTGTGATCATAAGCACCTATGTACCCAAATCCCTCTGCAAATTCTTCTAGAAATGAGATATAAACCAAGAGTCCCTATCTTAAGTGATATAATGAGGGACCTTGTGAAGCCACACTATATCATGGATACATAACCTCCCAAGATCATCCACTAAGAAGGTCTCCCTGACTGGTAGGAAATGAGAAACCTTCATGATCATGTAAACAAAAATCCATATAACATTACTACCTCAAGGTAACCTCATAAAAATGGTCATGAAATCCACCAATATATCCATTTTCACTTGGGAATAGGTAACTAATATAAAATGATGGTTGGTCACTGATGTTCCAAATTTACCATCTGATAGGTGTAACACTTCATAACAAAACTAGCTACCTCTCATTTCATCCCCAACCACCAATACTGGTGAAGTAAATCACGATACATCTTAGTAATGTCGTAATATACATCCCAAAATGAGGCTTTAAAATCCTTCATCAGCTCCTCAAATATGTCCAATGGAACCCAAAAATGACCATGTTTACATAGAATGTAAAGACCCATAATTTTCATGGAATTTTTTTTCTTAAATTCATGGGAATTTTACGAGTTTTCAGTTTCTGACGGCGCTTTATTCTGAGGCCCGGTGTGCCCGGAATCAATTTCTAAAGTTTTGTTTGGGTATGTTCAGTAAACGTTCAAGCGGGATTTTATATATTTTGAACTGGTGCTTGGAATTGAAATCTGAGGGCACCGTTGAACTCATAGAATCAGTGATTTCTTAGTGAGACCTTCACTACAGTTGCATTCTAACATGAATTGGAAGTTAGTTTTTGAGGTTTTTAAATAAAATTAAATAAAAATAAGGTGTGCTTATTTTTATTTGTTGGTGGTTAAAAACTCCAAGTGGAGGATAGATGTGGGACCCACCTGCACATAACCTCCCTTGGGAAGATATTATTTGGTGGGGCCCACCCAAAGTTTAAACATCTCTTGTAATCAAAGAGGTGGGGCCCACACGGGCTTTAAACCCTTGAACTCCCCATAAATGGGGGAACTCTTGAACTTCCACCATAATTGTGCCAATTCACCCAAAAATTAATTAATGGCTTCAATTAATTAATTTTTGAAATCTTTTGAATTCTATCCAACCATTAAAATAATAGTGAGTCTATTATTTTTGGTGTTGGCATAATCTTTTGGTGGAGCTTGAGAGAGGGCTTGGAGAAACCTTTGAGAACTTCATCCTTCCAATTAAGAACCACCAAATAACGAAGAACTTCTCCTTTGATCTTAGACCGAGACAAAAGAGAAGGAGCCGACTGTGAAGAATGCCGATGACGTTTCTTCTTTGGTCCCCAACCCCGGACGTTACCCGACGTCAACAGAACGATGTCCTCCTTACCGCGACGCCGACAACGATCACCGAACTCAAGGTAGGGGTGTGTTTTGTTTTGAGCAAAATTGTTTTTTCCTTCCATGATTGTTTCTCTTGACTTGCTTTCTACCAAACTAACACAAAATGACCGGGCCAAATGAACACGGCCTGATTCCCTCCACCGTTCTTGTGAATATTTGGTGTGTTCTTCACGTTCTTCGTGGGTGATGAATAAAGGATCGTCGCAGGATTGTTTTGCAACGCAATGATCCTGGAATGAAGACCCAACATCACAACGACCTAGCAGAGGTGTGACGACGATAGTGGGTGACAGATCAGACCGGAACAGAAAGTAACATTCCTTGACCGTTCTTCGAGCGGGTAGATCAAAATGTGTTTTTAGAGCCGATCGGAGGCCCGAAAACACTGGAGATGACTTAAGGATATCAAGGCGACCTAGAGATATAAGTTTCATGAAAAACAGAACAACGGAATGAAGAACGGGAACCACAGGAGGTGTGCTGGCCAGAGGCATCGTTTCTGGAAAATTCCAGAATACACGGTGTGTACTTCAGACAAACACGCCGTGTAGTACAAGAGTTCTGTGGCTTCAGTTTCAGATGTTAGACAAGTAACACATGGAATGTGACCCTGGTCACATGGCATGTATTCTCTACATAGGATGAAAAAAGATACTTCGCGAGACATGGTGTGTATTCTGGGAAATACACGGACATAGGCAGAAATACACGGCCAAGAGACACGACATGTAATCTCTACATAGAAAGGCAGAAGCAGATTTGTGAGACTTGGCGTGTATCTTGGGGATACACAGACTTGGGGTGGAGTACACGGGCATGTAATCCACCACACGATCAGGCATGGGCAGTGGCACGGGCTATTCCATGTACTAGTTACACGGGTTGGTGAACATGGGTTGAGGCCTTGTACGGGCACATGGACAGCATACATGGAGCCAAACCCAGTTGCATGGACACAACATGTAACCATACCACATGCCGTGTACTTACTTTTCTACATGAATAGATTTTCAACACGGGCCATTGCACACGAGCAGTACCCGAGGTTTGTCTACACGGCGTGTACCTTATTCCAACACGCTATGTACTTTTTGGTAAATGGCTTGGTTAACTCGTCCTATGTTCCTTGGAAACATTTTGTTTGGTTTTTCCCTCTACGAAGTGACAAGACCTTAGAGATACTTCTTCACGGTACTTCGTGATAGCTGACGTGTCGACACTTTACTTGAGGAGAAGACCCTCCCAGAATCAAGTGTGCTTTGTGGAAACCCTATGGATGGCTGTGCACTATTGACTATTCCTAGATCATGTGTTGGTCCAACAGTTCTAACAATTTTTCCTGGATCATGTGTTGGTCTGAAAGTCTTGAATTATGTTCCTAGATCATGTGTTGGTCCGACAGAATAGCTGGTCCTGGATCATGTGTTGGTCCGACAGCTTAGATGATTCAGTGGCTATATCTGATCATCTGTACCTCTCTACAAAAGTTGTATACCTGTGTGATCTGAGTCAGTAACTCTTGTGTTTCCTCATGATTGAGATGGGTCATTTGATAAACTTAGGTATATGTATGGGCATATACCTAAGTGGGATATTCAGTTGATCTCATGCTCTGTGGTTTATCCTAGTTGGATTATAGTGAGACCTATAGGGTCTCAGGGACTCTACTGAGTATAGTTATACTCACCCCTGCACGAGCTATGCCTGCACCTCGTTGTGTTGGTTTCAGATGATGGACAATGCTGATCGGGGCAGAGAGTAGCAGTACTGGACGGTACCCGGAGGTGGACCACTCAGCAAGACGTACACGGAGCGGATGATCGGACTTGGGGTACTGAGGTGGCCATCTGTACCCACCCTTCAGGTGGGAATTCTTGAGGATGACACAGTATATTCTTTACTTCTTTTCTTCAGATGTACTAGATTTTCAGTTTTTTTGTAATTTACTATTGGTCTTGTATTTCCGACCCCTTTACTTTCAGCACATTCTTTTGTATACAGTTTTACTTAGTGTTTTATTTCCAGTTACGTACTCTATTGTGTTTGTTTACTATTATAAAGGCAATTCCTTCCTAGTATAGGGATTTACGCCTTTGGTGCTAGTCACTATACCCTGGCCTATGGAAGGCGGGCTTGGGGTAGTCATGATACGAGCCCCGGGGGATGGGTCATGACAAATTGGTATCAGAGGAGTCGGTTCTATCGCAGAACTTAGGACTCTGATCTATCTTACTGTGAAGCAATAATGTTAAGAGTATTGAGTGTGGTTTTCAGTTCAGGGAGTCCAGTGTTGGTGCGGCAGCTGACGTTTCCATACACCAGGACCCTGACCTCTGATTTCCAACTCAGTGTAGGAAAACACTGATTGCATGTGTGTATCAAGAGTTTCCTTTTTGATCTCTTTGAGTCAGCTCACCAGGTATAACTTATTGATCGTGACAAACCTTTTTCTTTTCAAGATTCCTCCACGTAGACAACCAGCAAGGGTTGTGAGAGTTGTATGAGATGATATAGCCCACCGAGTGATGAGGTCTCGGTGCAGGGCCCTATCACAGTGGAGGAACCAACGGTACCACTACTCGTTGGTCCACCGATGCCACCGGCCCCATCAACAGAGGGTACACGCTGCCTGAGCATGTTGCATGAGTTCTAGCGTGAGAGGTCACCCAAGTTTAGGGGTGATACAGATCCACAGGAATCTGAGGATTGGTTGGAGGCTATGGTGAGAGTCTTCAGGTTAGTAGGGACACCAGATGACCTTATGGTGATCCTTTCCACGAGTCTCCTTCAGGTAGCAATAGACAGATGGTGGAGCCTAATGCTTCAGGTGCATGACAAGGAGACACTACTCTGGGTAGACTTCGAGAGCCTGTTTTGGGCGGAGTTTTTCCCAGAAACCTTACGTGCGGTGTGGATACAGGAGCTACTTCATCTGCAGCAGGGCAACATGATAGTGTCACAGTACTCAGTGAGGTTTACTGACCTCTCACGCTAGTCCACCGATATGGTGCGAGACCCATTCTTCAGGGCCTGAACCTTCGACCAGGGGCTCAGGAGAGAGATTAGAGCTTCGATGATCTCCCTTAGCATCCCGATATAGGCGGGGGTGTTGGAGTGAGCCCTCTTAGTGAAGAGTTTCCTTATCGAGCAGACACCAGCAGCGAGACCCACCACCAGACATCACGTAGCGGAGTCTTCTACAGCTGGTAATGGTCAGTTGTCGCAGAGGTCCAAGCGGACCAGAACATCTAGTGGAAGACCTCAGGATATGGTTTTAGTTATGCGGTGCACATGAGATAGAGCCAATCATGCCAGGAGTGAGAAATGCTACACTTCCGGCGGGCAGGGTCACATGGCTCGTGATTGTCTGACCCACCGTACTGACGAATAACAGACAGTTGAAGGACCTCCCAGGCAGAGGTAGGGGTTAGATTGAGGTGGTCCGCAGGGAGCAGGCGGACGTGGCTGAGGAGATGGACGTGCAGCTGGTGGTGGATGACAATTTGAGGTGTTACCACCACCACCACCAGGAGGTCCACCCCGACTGCAGGGAGAAGGTGGACAAGGGAGAGATCAACTTCAGGCAATTGAGGTATATGACCATGGTGCTTAGAAGATGATTCGAGGTATGATCTGTGTCTACTCCACCTTATCTGAAGTTCTTATAGACACAGGTGCCCGTCATTCTTTCATAGCCACTGCCCTTGTTCGGAGCTCAGAGATTTTGACGGAGCCATTGGCTCGATCCTTACGGCTAGATACTCCTACGAGAGTAGAATCGACAATTACGCACTGGTGCCAGCAGTGTGAGCTTACTCTAGGAGGTGAGATCTTCATATGGGATCTCCTCGTAGCGGCATCGAGGCCTTACAATGTCATCTTGGGTATGGACTGGTTATCTACAGTCCATGATCAGATCGACTGTATTAGGCGCAAAGTGCGATGTGTCCGCACGGATGGGACCAGGTTTACCTTCACCGACGAGAAGGGAGCCTTTGCAGTGCAGGATGGAGTTACTCAGAGGAGAGTATGGACAATCACTCACCAGTTGGCTTGCCTTACCCTCAGAGCAGTTGATGTGGAGAGTCCAACTTTTCCTGTAGTGGTGGACCAACACGCGAATGTTTTCCCCGACGATGTTCCATGATTACCTCCTCATAGAGAGGTGGACTTCTGCATTGATATGTACCTCTGGACAACACCGATATCTACACCATCATATCGGATGGCTCCCGCTGAGTTCCGTGAGCCGAGGGTACAACTTGAGGACTTACAAGGGAAGGGATTCATTTGGACCAGTGTTTCTACCTGGGAAACCCCGATTTTGTTCACCAAGAAGGTGGATGGGAGCTTGAGGATCTGTGTCAACTACCATCGCCTGAACCAGGTGACCGTGAAGAACAAGTATCCACTCCCGAGGATTGAAAACCTCTTTGATCAGCTCAAGGGAGCACGATGGTTCTCGAAGATAGACCTCAGATCAGGCTATCACCAACTCAGAGTTTGAGATGAGGATGTGTAGAATATGACCTTCAGGTATCGTTATGGACACTACGAGTTCTTGGTTATGCCCTTTGGAATAACCAATTCTTCAGCAGTGTTCATGAGTCTCATGAACAGGATCTTCCAGCCATACCTCGATCGATTTGTTGTAGTCTTTATCAACGAAATTCTGATCTACTCGACTACTGAGGAGGAGCATGCCTACCATTTGCAGGTAGTATGAGACACAATCTGAGAGCACCAAATTTATGGTAATCTCTTGAAGTTACACTTTTGGATTCAAGAGATTCACTTTTTGGGACACATCATCTCAGAGGCTAGAGTTGTAGAGGATCCAGCAAAGATTGAGGCAGTGCTTGCTTGGGATCCACCTAGAAGTGTGATGGAGGTATGGAGTTTTCTGGGTTTGGCTGGATACTACCATAGGTTCGTTCTAGACTTCTCAAAAGTTGTAGCACAACTATAAGCCTTGACGAAGAAGGGGAAACCCTTTGTGTGGTTGAAGATATGCCAACAGAGCTTCCAGGAGCTGAGGCAGAGGCTGACTAGTGCTCATATCTTGAGACTTCCAGAGGAAGGCATAGGGTACATAGTCTACTGCGACGCATCAGGGACCGGAATCGGGTGTTTTTTGATGTAGGAGTGAGTAGTGATTGCGTATGGTTCTCGGAAGTTGAGACAGAATGAGTAGAACTACGCTACCCATGACCTGGAGTTAGCAGCAGTGGTCTTCACCTTGAAGATGTGGAAACACTATCTGATGGGTGAGTGTTTTACCGTGTACTCTAATCACAAGAGTCTCAGGTATATCTTCTCGTAGAAGGACCTGAACCTGAGACAGTGGTGTTGGCTTGAGTTCCTCCAGGACTATGACTTCGAGATATTCTATACTCTTGGGAAGGGGAACGTTGTAGCAGATGCTCTCAGTAGGAGATTAGGCATTCAACTGCTAGGAGATGCGACATAGCAGCTGGCCGTGTTGTAGATATCCTTTGTGGATAGATATGGAGCATCCTATCTACAGTATCTTATAGTCACTCCACCACTTCTTCAGTGATTTAGGGAGGTACAACATGAGGACGCTAACTATGAGACGCGATGTGCATAGTTATCCACAGGACAGGCACCTGATGGATTTTCAGAAGGTGGGGAACACGTCATTCTCTACAGAGGATGTACTATGGTTCCAGTGTCACTTCAGGAGAAAGTATTGAGGGAGTTTCATACTTACCCTCTATAGGTACATCTAGGAATGGGAAAGATGTATCAGGACCTTTGACGATATCACTGGTGGCTAGGTATGAAGAAGGTGATAACAGAGTTTGTCTCATGATGCCTCAATTTTCAGCAAGTGAAGGCAGAGCACCAGGTTCCAGTAGGTTTAGTTCAGACCTTATAGGTCCTAGAGTGGAATTGGGATGAGATATCCATGGACTTTGTGATGGGTATTCCACATACATCCAGGAGTCACAACTCAATTTGTGTGATTGTTGACCGACTCACCAAGTCGGACCACTTCTTACTAATCAGAGAGAAGGGTTCAGTAGAGAGCTTGGGATATATCTATGTGTAGAAGATTGTGTGTTTACATGGAGTACCTTCCTCGATTGTCTCCAACCGTGACACACGGTTCACTTCCCAGCTATGGAAGGGGTTGTAGGAAGCTTTCGGGACACAGCTTTTCTTGAGCACCGCCTTCCATCCTCAGACAGATGGTCAGACTGAGAGGACCATTCAAACTATCGAGGACATGCTCCGTGCATGTGTCCTTGACTTTGTTTGTAGCTGGGAGGATCACTTACCTTTGGTGGAGTTTTCCCACAACAACAGCTATCACTCCACCATCGTGATGACACCCATTGAGGCCTTGTACGGGCAACCCTGCAGATCACCACTGTGCTGGACAGACTCAGGGGAGTCAACATTAGTGGGACCAGAGATGGTACGAGCTACTATGGAGAAGGTTCAGATCATCCAGGAGCGGATGAAGACTGCACAGTGTAGACATAAGTCGTATGCTGACAGGCGACATAGACCTCTGGAGTTCGAGGATGGCGACCACGTCTTTCTACGGGTCTCACCTCGACGAGGTCTACAAAGATTTGGCCGAGGCAGCAAGTTATCTCCTTGATTCATCATACCTTTCCAGGTCCTCAGTAGGGTAGGTGAGGTGGCTTACTTTTTAGCTCTTCCACCTCAGTTTCATCGGGTGCACGATGTCTTCCACATATCTCAACTAAAGAGATACGTGCACGACCCTTCTCACATCATCGACCATGGAGAGATGGACATCAATGATGGGGTGAATTTCACGAAGGTTCCAATGGAGATTTAGAATCAATATAAGTAGGTCTTGCATGGATGGTCGATACCTATGGTGCGCATTCGTTAGTAGCACGGGAACCTCCATGAGAGCACATGGGAGCGGGAGGCTCAGATGCATGCTCAGTACCCCCATTTGTTCCCTTAATTCGAGTTATATCTTACGGGGACGTAAAGCCCTGAGGTGGGTAGAATTTAAAGTCCCGAAATTTCCATGGATTTTTTTTTTAAATTTATGGGAATTTTACAAGTCCGCAGTTTCTGACAGCGCTTTATTCCGAGGCCTGGTGTGCCCGAAATCAATTTCTGAAGTTTTGTTCGGGTACGTTCATTAAATATTCAAGCAGGATTTTATATCTTTTGAACCGATGCTTGGAATTGAAATTTGAGGGCACCATTGAACTCGCAGTGTCAGTGATTTCTTAGTGAGACCTTCACCACAGTTGCATTCTAAAGTGAATTGGAAGTTAGTTTTTGGGGTTTTTAAATAAAATTAAATAAAAATAAGGTGTGCTTATTTTTATTTGTTGGTGGTTAAAACCTCCAAGTGGAGGTTAGAGGTGGGAACCACCCACACATAACCTCCCTTGGGAGGATATTATTTGGTGGGGCCCACCCTAAGTTTAAAAATCTCTTGTAATCAAATAGGTGGGGCCCACACAGTCTTTAACCCCTTGAACTCCCCATAAATGGGGCAACTCTTGAACTTCCCACATAATTGTGCCAATTCACCCAAAAATTAATTAATGGATTCAATTAATTAATTTTTGAAATCTTTTGAATTCTAGCCAACCATTAAAATAATAGTGAGTCTATTATTTTTGGTGTTGGAATAATCTTTTGGTGGAGCTTGAGAGAGGTCTTGGAGAAACCTTTGAGAACTTCATCCTTCAAATGAAGAACCACCAAAGAATGACAAACTTCTGCTTTGATCTTCGACTGAGACAAAAGAGAAGGAGCTGACCGCGAAGAACACTACCGATGTTTCTTCCTCGGTCCCCAAACCTGGACATTACCCGACGTCAACAGAATGACGTCCACCTTACCGCGACACTGACAATGATCACCGAACTCAAGGTAGGGGTGTTTTTTGTTTTGAGCAACATTGTTTCTTCCTTCCATGATTGTTTCTCTTGACCTGCTTGCTACCAAACTAACATGAAAGGACCGGGCCAAATGAACACGACCCGATTCCCTCCACCATTTTTGTGAATATTTGGTGTGTTCTTCACATTCTTCATGGGTGATGAACAAAGGATCGTTGTGGGATCATTTTGTGACGCAACGATCCTGGAATGAAGACCCAACATCACAACGACCTAGCAGAGGTGTGACGATGATAGCGGGCGATGAATCAGACTAGAACGAAATGGACCATTCCTCGACCATTCTTCGAGCGGGTAGATCAAAACGTGTTTTCAGAGCCGATTGGAGGCCCGGAAACACTGAATATGACTTCGGGATGTTGGGGAGACCTAGAGACATAAGTTTCATGGAAAACAGAATAATAGAATGAAGAACATGCACCATGGGAGGTGTACTGGCCGGAGGATTCGTTTCTGGAAAATTCCAGAATACATGATGTGTAATTCAGACAAACATGACATATAGTACAAACATTCTGTGGCTTCAGTTTTGGACGTTAGACAAGTAACATGCGGCGTGTATCCCAGGGATACATGGACACAATGTGGAGTACACGGGCATGTACTCCACCACACGGCTAGGCATGGCCAGTGGCATGGGCTATTCTATGTACTAGTTACACGGGTTGAGGCCATGTACGGGCACATGGCCAGCATACATGGAGCCAAACCCAGTTGCATGGACATGGTGTGTAACCACACCACACACTATGTACTTAATTTTCTACATAACCAGCTTTTTGACACGGGCCATTGCACATGGGTAGTACCTGAGTTCTGTCTACACGGCGTGTACCTTATTCCAACACGCAGTGTACTTTTTGGTAAATGGTTTGGTCAACTCATCCTCTGTGCCTTGGACACATTTTTTTGGGTTTTCCCTCTACTAAGTGGAAGGACCTTAGAGATAGTTCTTCGTGGTACTTCGTGACAGTTGACGTGTCGACACTTGGCTTGAGAAGCGGACCCTCCCTGAATCAAGCGTGATTTGTGGAAACCCAGTGGCTGGATGTGCACTGTTGACTGTTCCTGGATCATGTGTTGGTCCAACAGTTTTAACGACAATTTTAACGACTATTCCTGGATCATGTGTTGGTCCGACAGTCTTGACTTCTATTCCTGGATCATGTGTTGGTCCTACAGAATAGCTGGTCCTGGATCATGTGTTGGTCCAACAGCTTAGATGATTCAATGGCTATATACCTGTGTGATATGAGTCAGTAACTCTTGTGTTTCCTCATGATTGAGATGGGTCATTTGATAAACTTAGGTATATGTATAGGCATATACCTAAGTGGGATATTAGGTTGATCTTATGATTTGTGGTTTATCCTAAATGGATTGTAGTGAGACCTAGAGGGTCTCAGGGCCTCTACTGAGTATCGTTATACTCACCCCTGCACGGGCTATGCCCGCACCTCGTTGTGTTGGTTACAGATGACAGAAAACATTGATCGGGGTAGAGAGTAGCAGTACTGGATGGTACCCAGAGGTGGACCACTTGGCGAGACATACGCGGAGTGAACAGTCGGACTTGGGGTGCCGAGGTGGCCATATTTACCCACCCTTTAGGTGGGAATTACGGAGGATGACCCAGTAGCTACTTTACTTCTTTTCTTCATTCATACTAGCTTTTAAGTTGTTTTATACTTTACTGTTGGGCTTGTATTTCCAACCCCTTTACTTTAAGCACACTCTTTTGTATAAAGTTTTACTTAGTTTTTTATTTCCAGTTGCGTACTCTGTTGTGTTTTTTACTGTTATAAAGGCAATGCCTTCCTAGTATAGGGATTTATGCCTTTGGTGCTAGTCGCCATCCTCTGGCCTATGGAAGGTGGGCTTGGGGTAGTCATGATACGGGCCCCGGGGGATGGGTCGTGACATAGAATTTCATCCTTACCCAAAGTCTAAACAGGAGGCAAGTTCTCACATTCCACACTCTCCAATAAGACCATGCCTTCAAAATATGTAAACTACAACATCCTCACTCTATCTAGAAGAGTATAAGTCACAACTAAATTTGAAAGGAAAGTTTTAACTTGATCATCATAAACCTCCAAGTGTATATCTAAAAGAAAATCCATAAGATACCACTTTCTACTGGCCTCCTGAACAACCTGTATTTGAGTCCTCTTGCTCAGTGCATAGGCAACTACATTTCCCTTTCTAGGTATATATGCAATATTGAAGTTAAAATATTGTAGGTAATCAACCCAAATTCACTTCCTCAGATTCAAGTCACACTGTGTAAATATATACTTGGGGATTTTGTGGTCTGTGTACACCACAAAACACTCTCCCAGTAAATAGTGTCTCCAACAATGAAAAACATGAACAACTATCGATAACTCGAGATCATGTGTAGGGTAATTAATCTCATTTTAACTCAAATGATGAGACCTGTATTCCATGAATCTCTCCCCTACATTAGAAATGATCCTAGATCTATACCTAATGCATCACAATACATATTTTTTCTCCTTATTGGATCTAGTAGAATCATGATCGACATAGAAGTAAATCCCTATTTAATCTCTTTAAAGTCTATCTCACAGGTATCTATCCATAAAAACTTCATACTCTTCTTAGTCAAGCCTATAAGAGGTCCTTATAAGTGTGAGAAGTCCTATAAAAAATTCCTATAATATCTAGCTAGCCCCAAGAAAATCTATATATCAAATTCATTCTTGTAATTATCCTAGGAAACTATAGTACTCACCTTATTTCGGTCAACTGATACTCCTTTCTCTGAGATGATGTGACCCATTAAGTGAATCTGATCCATAAAGAAGTGAAACTTTGTGATATTAGCATATAACTAATGCTATCTCAATGTATCCAAAATGATATCAATATGTTTGGAATAGTCGTTTCGATTGTGAGAATAAACCAAGATTTCATACATGAATACAATCACAAAAAAATCTAAATAAGGATGAAAAACTTAGTTCATCAATGACATAAAAACTATTGGAGTATTCATGAGACCAAATAACATAACCAGATAATTTTATAGACCATAAATGATATAAAAATTTATACGAGGTATGTATGTAGGTATAATTTTCATCTAATGATAACACGATCTCAAATCAATTTTTGAGAACACCTAAGCTCCATGGAGCTGATAAAAAAGGTCATATATCTGTGGTAAGGGATACCAATTCTTAATTGTCAACTGGTTTAATTTATGGTAATCCACACATATCCTGAGGGTACCATCCACCTTTTTTTACAAAAGGATAAAAAAACCATAGATAAGTATTGGGTTATATAAACCCCTTTGCCTCTAAGTCCTCTAGCTGCCTCTTGAGCTCCTGCAACTATATAGTGGCCATCCTATAAGGAGGAATGGATACTAGTGTAACTCCTTGAACTAGCTCGATAGAGAACTGCACCTCACTCTTAATAGGTAAACTATAAAATTCATCTAGGAAAATGTCCCTAAAATGATCAACCACTAGAGGAAATTCCACCTGACGCGTTCCCCAATCATCCATATATAAACTAGAAATCTAGGCTATCATCTTGCCTAGCCCATGATGTTGTGGTATAGATCGGATATCCTAGACATACCATTCACCCTTTTGAATAAATAATCCACCCTATGGTGATGTAAAAGTCACCCTCTAGTGATATAAATCAATATATTATAGATAAGAAACTATCCAGTCCATCCCAAGTATGACATCGAACCCTATCATCTCGAGGGAAAAAAGATCCCAAACAAAGTGACACCCACCAATCTCAAGGGGAACCCCATGAACTAGTGTAAACTCTCCATTATGATCCCTAATAGAGTATCCAAGGTTATAAAACCATAAAAAATTGAACCATGAGCTCAAGGATATCCACCATAGGTACAATTATAAAACTATGAGATAAACCTATATTAATAAGCATAGATACTAAAGTAGATACTACTAATATCGTACCTCTCATTGTAGATGGCCTGACACTATGATCCTCAAGGGTAGTCTATAAAAAATATATCTAGCTTGAACAATGTCCCTATAAAACAACCTCACTACCCAGAGTAGGACCACTCTACTGTCTAGGTACAACTGGTTCCTGAATTCCTTGACCATGACCACCACCCCAGCTTGAACAACTAGTACTGATCCAACTCCCAGCCTTACATGGATCTATAAAACCCACCCTTGAACCTATATTTAGAGCCTACCCCTTCTACTAACTATTAGAGACAAGGTATTGCAAAAACACTATATACGTACTATCCCACTATAAGCTCAACATTCGACTAGGTATCGATCACATTGGTTCCTCATATTTCCCCATCTACCACATAGATGATAGAAAATAGAGCTACCAACACTAATATCCTGACTGGTACTTACCTCATGAGAGGCCTAAAAATGGGACTTCCTTATAGAATTCGCTGAAACACTGGGGCGATAGACTGAACTACCCTGCTCTGCACCCACATCTTCCCTAAGGTTTTTCTCAATAATAAGTGCACGATTCACTATCTCTGTAAAATTAGTCAACCTTAATATGTTAACCTATGATCAAATAACATGATTTTGACCTTCATTAAAGTGTCTCTCCCTCAATTCCTCATTAATAAGTTATATAAGTGAAAAACATTGAAGCTTTGTAAATCATGTTGAATATTCCATAACTATAATCACTCCCAGCTCCAAATGTATAAAACCATTGGATTGATCTGATCTCAGAGTCTCAAGGAAAAATTAATCATAGAACTTGGATTAGAAATCCCTCCAAACCATATCTCACAGTGTATAATCCTAGTTTAAAACATCCCACTGGTGCTTAACTGCTCTCCAAATCATATAAGTCACGAGTTTCAATCTCCTATCAGGAGGTATCTTTAGATGCTTAAAGATAAAAAAATATCCTAAAACCATAGTACATCAGCCTATGTACCTCTATCCCCTAAAAAATTCGGATGATGTTACTTCTAGATTACACGCATTAGCTCTACCATAGATGAGGTAGGCTGTGATACTCCCTAAGAAGTTTGCATATAGTGTAAAAACCCCTCATGGAACTATGCCTCAAAACTTGTCTATTAAAACCACTAATGCCTAAATTAGAACTATAAGAGGATCTAATAGTATCCCATGGATCACCAATTTCATATCATGGTCATTTCCACACTCCTGGTGTACAACTAGAGGTCATTGTGGTGGAACATATCTACAATTCCAAACACATGCCTAAAAAAATATTGATAACCAAAATATAACAACTAAAAACATAGGATAGGTCAAATCCTTCCTATAAACAAGACCCACCCATATTCCTACTCCTAAATCCAAAAATGGGTAAAAATAAATGGTCATAAACATCGCTAGATACACTGCCTAATGCCCACTCAAAATATGGGTCAAGGTCATGTTCTCTGTTTCACAATTATCAATTTCATTTGAATTCAAATTTATTTCAAATTTCTATTAAAATGGTTGAAACAAGTGGTTCACCACTTCCAATCTACAAGGGACCATAAACCTCATGAATAAAAATATGAAGTCCACTTAATCCATACCATAACAGGTTTTAGTCCATGCGACCAATGGTTTATGACTCAACGTGCCATCATTAACTACTTAGGGTGTCTGCTGTAGCCTAAATAGAAAAACATTGTTTAGGTTATGATAGTAACTCTAAGTACAAACCATGTTTTCACAATTTTCTTCACAATTCATTTATCAAATAGCAAGTATATCACACAAGGCACAATCACAAAGTAATGTAGTCAAGTAATGTATCCTATATGGCATGGAATAGTGCATGGAATGTAAATCCTAAAAGGTAACCTAAATGATGCATGAAATGCATACCCTCATCTCATCGGGAAATGTTAAAACAAATCCTCACTCATATCAATGATAATATCAAAATTCAAGTGCTTCATCTAATTGTGGAACCAAATCAACCATAATAGTCCAAATATAGAAAACATCAATTTCCATCCATGGCAATTTAGATTTTTCTTATATGTGGGTTAGATACTCCCAAACACAACTCATTACCAAATTCCAAAAATTTATTAATATATTTTTCATTATCACAAAATAGTAAGTCAAAAAAGAAAAACCCTTTGACACCACTTTGTAATTTCATGAAATGGATTCCACTAAATGGTGCCCTGAGCCGGTGGGTCACATGGACTCAAGCACTACTCCTCACACACCAAAGGATGACAACTAGTAGTGAGGGCCTAGGGTGTGTTTGTGGGGATACTATACCCTCATGTTAGAGTGTAACATAATAGTAGTAATCAAATTAATCAATAGTAGAAGCTGTAAATCATACAAATAGAAGATAAACATTCATTAAAATAATATATAAACAATTCCAAAAGTAATATAATATACAAAATGATGTGTTATGTCTCTAAAAACCAAGAAAACAGGTATACGAGAATCTAGTACAATACATGTATCAAAATACCAAAAAGACCAAAAATAACTATCCTATCTAGCATCACAATCCAAGCTCAAACCTGTGCTCTCATACTCCTAAGAATATCACAAATCAAGCATCATACAATGGGTTCTTTCCCTGGTCCCTAACTGTATCCATGAAGTCTGTTTGGGTACCCAACGATGTCCCAAATAGGGTATGAGATAACACTTAGTAGACCACAAAAAATGGTGTCTATAACAAATATAGGCTATGTATAACATGCTAAAATAGTCTACATAGCAGTGGTACAAGTGAGATTCCCATGGGAAAAGTAATAACTATAAGGTGATACTGTCGATCCAAAAAAGTCTCCCTGTAAAAACAATAGTCAGGCTCCCATAAACTAGGGCAATAGTAAAAAAATAAATGATCAAGTCACACCATCCAATCTAACAACTATAATCCGATACTCATACCAAGGATATCCATAAAATAGGTCAAAATCCACCATAACTGTGTCGTATAACCAAGTGTATAAAATTTACCACAACCATGCCATAAAATATAGCATATACCATACATCATGGACTTGCTATATAATCAAAGCATCATACCACAAAGGGATAGATCCAAGGTATAGAAGACCAAGACATCCACATCGAGTCCCAGGATAATCTCAATGGAAACTAGGTAATGACTTTATTGGATTCCAAGGAGAATGTCAACAGACCATGTCCAATATGAGTCCAAGCTAGCCGGATCCATGGGGTAACAGGACATAAGGGATCCTACTGAATCAGGACCCAAGTAGGAAACAAGGAAAAGACATCCACTATCGTAAACAATATCCATGAGATAAATTTCTATGTCATATAATGGAATCAAGATCCAAGGTATACTCTCCAAGGCATCCAAAATCATTTCATCTCATCATCTCATTACAACCATCATTTTATATTCAATTACATTCCATGAGTTCATCCAAATCATATAAATAATAGCTATAAAATCCATTTAAAAATTTAACCAATCACATCATGTTATTACATGGAAAAGGTGGTATAACCATATCCTAATAATTCAAAATAATTCAATTCAATTTATAAAGGTATCACTCTAACCAGGAGAGCTCACACACACCTCATAGGTGGTACAAAAAAGGTAAAATACAAAGGCACACCCCAGGGGTGGCCTAGGTTGGGGAAACAACCTCCAACGATCTCTAAGGTACTCATGAGAAACCTAAACAAGTTCTAATTCATTTAATCATGACATTAAATTAATTTTAGGGTCACCTTCAGAGAGTTTTTCATGCAGTAAAACTAAAAATATGATTATAAGACACCAAACCTTAAGGGAAAGGTATAGACCATCTACCGTAGGTCTGTAATGGATCAATCATCCAATATCAATACCTCATTCGATCTATATAAAGATAAAAATGAAGAACGGATGAAGAAAATAGTAATAAGGCATATTATCTTTCACCTAAATTACTCTGTTGATACAAATACAAATGAATAACAACATTAGATGATTGAAAAACTCACTAGTGTGAATCCAATGAGACCTACAATGTTCGATTTTGAGTACGTATGGTGAATCGGTATCAAAATCTATGAATTTTATTTTAATGGAGAGATCCTATATGAGCTACTTTCCAATGGAGGAAAAGAATAAAGGGGTTTAGTTTTTAAAACATTTTAAGGGATAAATGGTTATTTTACCTCTTTTAACTAGGTCGCATGGTTTGGCTGCATGGTTGACCAAACCGTGCACCCATCACTGTGTTAAGGGAAACCCTGTACGATTTCATGCACACAATTTGGCTAATAATGTGAAAACTATGTCTCACCCTCTATAAAAAACTGTAGATTCCCCACATGGGCATGCACCTGAGGTTGTTTGGTTTCCTCAAATCGTGAGGCCTCCTGTATCCCTCTTTCCAGCCCTCACATAGTTTCTCAAACCATGTGGACTATCCCACATGGTTTCTACTAACCATGAAACCTACCTTATTTTTACAAAAAGTGGGGCTACGGGCTCCAAACATGCCACATACACCCCCAAAACACCCATGATCTCAATGGTTACTCACATTAGGATACAAAAAAGTATTTAAACCAAAAAAATATCCTTAACTTGAAGTAAAACCCAAGATATTATATAAAGGAACAACATAAATTCATCCACCTATTTTTCTTCTTGACTATCATCTATAGTGATCTTATTCATGGCCTTGGATTCCACCTCCTTCAACTTACCCATTTATATAGCCTCATTATCATTGTTTCTCATCTCGTATATAACATGAGTGCTGTGAAAATTATTTGACTTCATATCCTTTAGATATTTATCCTCAAGCACAAATTCTTTCATATTGAACCAGGGTGGAAATATTTTTAGGATGCATTTTGCAATCATCACATCATCAATGAATTCTATAAGACTATGCATGTCCTCTATAATAACATTCACCTGATCAAAGAATGCATCAATAGATTCATTAGGGTGTAGCCTCAAGTCCTCATGATTGTTCCATAAAACCTAAAATTTGGTTTCTCAAACTTTAGAATAACATTCAGAGGTGTTTAATATCTTTTACCATATGACATGATAGGATTTCAATGAAATCACCTTTGTATAAATTGTGTCTGATAGATATACCCCTAAATCATTAATATATCCACCAGTAGCATCTAGTTCTCTTTGATTTACATATAATAGATCCCCACTATCCATAATAATATAGATCTTCTGTATAGAAGTTTTTTAAACATCTATGCCTAATAATCAGAAGTAGTGCTACATCCAATTCTTCTATAGCTGAAAGTTGTTTCCTTTGAATATTAGAATCCCTATATTATTTACTTTCTCCATTAATTTACTAAATTAAACCCTTATCTTTGATATTAATTATTTTTCCCACAAGGTTAAATACCCCGAGGGGGAGAGGGGTGAATCAAGGTATGATGAATCAAAATAATTACACTTTTTATATTGTTTCATTGTAAAAAAACTCTCTTTTATCTTCTTCTCAAAATAATTATATAAATAAAGAAATAAAATCATATAATAGACATATTAATTTTACTTGTTTTACCAAAATTTGGCCATTCCAAAGATTATACAAAGGTTATGTACCAATGTACCAAAATTCACAAAGTGTACTATTGTTACAATGTTCGAAGTGAACTCACTATCCCTCTTGGTTTATAACCAATCACACTTTACAATCTCATTGTTCTTGCTACTAAAGTATGTGTATTGATCCTCCATAAGATTATTTTATTGTTTAGAATCACCTCAGATTTGGGTCACACATAAACGAGTGTTCCATGAAGCTTGATATTTATGTAGGATATGAAATCCATTTTCCCATGTATCATTTTATTTGCGGGAACACCTTTTTGAACTATTATTCTTCCTATGTGAACTGATTTAACTACTTCACAAACTGTCTATGTATCATATAGCATGAGTGCTTTGCAATACCCTTTTTATGCAGATAAAACTTTTTTTCTCAAACTCCTCCTCCTTTTCAAACTCTACTACTATGAAAATAATCCTATTTTGTGAACTCTACTACTTTGAAAACCACTTTTGGACTTAGCTGAATTTATCCAGCGATGATTATATATAATGTTACTTTATATTAGTTTTTTAACTACACCTATTGATTTTATTATGGATATTTATATAGGAAATGAAACCAAAAAATATCACTAATGAAAATTACACTAAATCCCTTTGCGAATAGAATCCACTGTATACTATAATTCCTTTATAGCTTGTATAACACAACACACCCTTCGTAGTGGCCCAAAAATTATCACCTTTGATTGAAAATGAATCCCCTTTTCAGTTATCCAAAAATCACCACCTTCGATTGAAAATTACTTTTCTCTTTTGAGGAATTCCGTTTTTATTTACCATTTTTGAAATGTGGTCAAAATTCCTTTGCTGAATTTTCTTCGTATATTAATATACTTTCTATATGGTTTTCATAGTAATGATATTATATAGTTCCTCCATAAACTCCTTCATGTTCTATGTGGTATTCATATAGAACTTTAGCTAATATAAAAAATTACTTCCTTTTCCATAAAATCAAATCTTGAATTTTAAACCAAAAAATATGGAAACATTTGGATACTGCACCACCATCTAAACTCCTTTGAAAAAAAACATGTCAACAAAATCATTCAACCCAAAAACATTGAAATGCATCCTTGAGGTATTTTGCTATTTTTTTTATTTTGTTTAATTTTTTAAGAAATACCAATAAATATTTAAATAGGTTTTTGATGGTTTGAGAAAATTCTAGAGACTTGGAGTTGGAGTTGAATTTTTCTAAGTTTAAATTACATAAGACTTATTTCATTTACATAAATATTATTGAGGATACTATAATAAATCATGTACTATAGTGTAGGAAATTATAAGTAGTGTAATAATTTTGAAGATTCATGTAAGACTTTATAACTATGTTTAAGACTCTAGAGTTTTCTAAATTTAATATCTTATAATACATTGAGTTTATCTCATATGGATTTGGCGGTCGTCGGTGCTCTAGTCGCAACATGTGTCGGTGTGAAGGTAATTACTGGTTTGTTCAATCTGCTTGTTGTTTCCTTCTCCTTTTCATCGATTAAGGTTTGTTCTGTTTTTCTGTGAGATTCTTGACTCATTCACTCAGGGAAGATCTCGATTTGTGTTTTTGGTTGAGGTTATTTTCATTTTTGGGGTGGTGTTGAACATCGCCGTTGATGGTGGTGACGAGGGTGAAACGAATATGGTGTGAATGTTTTCTTTGAAGGATGCTGTGGTGGGCTGTCTTCGGTGGAATTTTATCCATGGCTACTCCTACTTTTCTTTGGATCATATGTTCCACCTCTCCCCCCAAGCATGGTTTGGTGCGGTGGTTCTCTATGTAGCTTTGGGATGTGCTGTTTGAGTAGCTGGTGGTGATCCAGGAGGCTCAACCAGTGCAACCGACGATGGTGTTTTTGATGGTGTTGGGTGTTTGAAATATAAAGTGATGTTTATATATGGTGTTTCTCCAATGAAGAAGCTATAGGAATTTCAAGTGTTGTTGGATTTTTCATGGTGTTTTCTGGCATCCAGTAATGATCAATTCAGTGGATACAACTGGAACGATACAGGGTTTTCATCATGTGAGGCTTGGTGTTCAGAAGTTTGTATTCTGTGATGATGGTTTGATGCTGTGGGGATGATGGACGATGGGTTCCCATTATAGAGAAGTGGAGGCAAAAAATGGTTATTTTGAATATCAAGGGGCACAACTCAAGGTGATTTGGTAGGATGATGGATGAGAGCATGGATCAAGGATCTCGTGGACTGAGGCAATTTGGTGGTGTAGGGATCGATGCAGTATTTTCTAATTTTGAATTTGGCATGTTGGTCTCTACATTTTTTGAATCCCGAATTTGGTTTTTCATCAAGTTTTTGTATGGTTTTTCATTTTTAATGTAAGGTTACCATTTATCCTTAAAATGGATTTTTAAAAAGACAAAAATATGGATTTGGGGGGTTAAGACTTTGAAGGAATGTAATATTTTGAGCTCATATGAATTTTTAACATCACAAGACTTATAAAGTCTTACAAAAAGAGGGGTATTTGAGAATTCCAAAATTATTATTTTTTAACGAAAGGTGATTAAATTAGATGATTATTCAACTATCTTCATTGATTTAAAACATCACAATTAGTCTAAAATAATTATTATTCAAGTTGAGATGAATTTGGGAAAAACTCTACACTATATGCCACATTACCATTTCATAATGCATAACCACTCATACATGGAAGATGATTCAAAGTTTTTTAAAAGATACAGATCTTTTAGGTAATTAAAAGATAGAAACAACTTGAGTCTTTGGGATATTTAAATAAGAATTCTTGACTAAGTTTCTGAATGAGAATTGAAACTAGAAAATATCTTCTAGATTTTAATGAGAATATTTACTACTATCGATGATTGTGTAATTTACATATGAAATTAAGGAATTAATATTGAGGAAAATACACACATGATATTATATGAATATTAAAAAGAATAGATGAGAAGAAAAAGTTTTTTGTGAGAGAATTGAGATGTACATAGAACCTAATAGGTTTCAATATATTGGATAGGATAAGATATCGAATCCATGAGCCATTTAAGGAGGATGAGACCTGCTATGCCTATAAATTTGAGATTGAGGGAAATAATAACCAATATAATATATCATGATCATCAAATGCTAAAGTTATTAAAGAAATAATCACACAATGAACTACTAATCTAGGAGGATTGATGAGGAAGATCAATCCCATGTGGTTTTGAACCATCTAGAAGCATAAAGGAGGTATTTATTATTGGTTTAAAATAGTTTTTAGTGTGAAATAGTAATCTATGATTTTCCAATGGGATTATGGAGATAAAAGGATAGTGGGAATCTTTTTCGATAGGTCTGGGAAGATTCTTGGTGTAACCACTTGGGTTTATAGTAGATAATCTATGTTTGGGGGGACTAACCAATCCTAAAAAGGAGTAGGATTTTAAGTCCAAATCTTACAAGTATTGGTGTGTCTATGTTTTTATTTTTTGTTATATTCAATTGTGGTTGAGTTATTAAATAGTGAATGGATTGAGAATTTAATGAGTCTAATATGTTTAATTTAAAAATAATAAATTCATAAAGCGTTCCACTAATTCACCCACTCTTAGTGGTGTCTAATTGCACCCAGGCCCTATAAGTTGTATTTCAAAAAAATTCAGGTTCTCTCTAGAATATCTAATAATTTTATGAGTATATATAATCCAAATTATATAAATAATAGGCATGTACCTACATTTAATTTTAATAACTACCACAGTTAGAGGAATATGATATTATCCTACCTTTTATCACTTATCCTAGAAGTAATAGATGCTATAATAATGATATTTCCACCTATGAATGAGAATTATCCCATGAAATTTACTGATAATAGAAAAATAAAACTAGATGTATGATTATAAAATTAAATTTTAATATATCTTTCAAAAAAAGTTTACACAAAGGCCATGAGACACTAAACTACCAAGAAAGTTTGGGAAAAATTGGAGAGTAGTTTTAAAGAAAATTTATAATTTAAGGAACCTAAAATATATGTGTCAAGAATAAGGTTTGATGATATAAATATTAATTATAATGAAACAATTTATGACTACTTCATTATATCCAATGAAATTGTTAGTAATATTCAAGGATTTGGTGAGAATCTAGATGATTCCATTATTATCAAAAAACTAGTGAAAAGTTTTTCCATATAGGTTTGATCCAAATATTTTAACATTAGAAGAAAGAGAATACCTTTCTTAACATGAAATAAAAAATATTATTGTTTCTTAAAAAATGATAAAGGATTCAACCTTCAAGAAGAAATAAAAATATGAGATAGATTTTGAGGCCATGAGAAAGGTAAAGATAGAGATAAAGAAGTTAAACAATAAAGTTATTCTGAAAATTAGTGGGATGATGAATATTTCAATATAGTCGTTTCTATTTTATAAAAGTTTTTTAAGTAGGTAAAGAGGAATAAAAAGTGAATGTAATGGCCAAGGTATTAGAATTTTAATGGAATTGGTCATTTTGGAAATCATTGTACAAAGAAGAAGGATGTAGAATTTGAATTAGATGAAGAAAATGAGAAATGCCAAAAATAGAATGGGGAAAGAGCAAGAAGAATTACTCTAGTAATAAGAGAAGGAGTTTTATGAGTAAAAAGGAACAAGGTAACTCATCAAGAATCCAATCATCAGAGGAAATAAATTTTACAACTGATGTTAAAATAAGTTTTGATACCTCAAGAAATGATGATAATGAAGGTGCGATAAAAAATATGGAATACAAGATAAAGTATGAGTTAGATTCTTGTATTGAGAAAAATACTCAACTTAATAAATAGAATAGGAAGCTAAAAAAATGATAACATGGTTGAAGAAAAGGAGGAGTATTTCAAGGAATATGTTACATACATTGACGAGATCAATGAATATAAATATAAAGTGTCTAATAAAGATAAGATATTGAGGGATCATGAGGAGAAATTGGTTGAAAAAGAGGAAGAGATGCTTAGTATATAATCAATATGTCTTGATACTAAAAAGGAATAAAAAAAGATCATGGGATAATACAGAAATTCAGTTTAGGTTAAGACTTATTTCTCCCTAGTTGGTGATAAGAATAGTCTCAACAGAATGGTGAAATATTCTACAAATTATTCTCCAATAAAATTTATTATTTCTAACAGTATAGATTATAAAACCAAATATGAACTTGTTTTGACCAATAATACAAGTGAGAGACAATATTACATATCAAAGGAATATAGGAATAATATAAGAATATCACTACCCCTAGGAAAAGTAAGGTTTGATTTACATAAAGACAAAAAAATGATATTCTAGATAGATTTAACATCAAGATGGAAGACCAAAGTTTCAATTATTTTACTGGTGCTATAGAGAGTTTAGACATAAAGTATAATATTAATATTTTAATATGTATTTACCAGATAAGAGGAATAAACCAAGGGGGAGTTATATAGAGAAAATAAGGGATGATTTTTAGAGAAATCAATCCATGGATACAAATGCAACTAACTTTCCAATAAAAAATATTTTTGAGTGTTTTGAAGAGATGTGTTGAAGATCTGATCAACAAGGTCATAAGGTTAAGAAATTCATGACTATCCTATCAATAAAGATTTCCTATGGTGTAAAGGGGGAGTAATCTCATAATGAAAAAGGAGAAAAGTCATGTGTTTTTGAGACTACTAATAAATCATGTGAAAAACCAAGAAATCCGAGTTTGGAAAGAATGTGTGCTTAATTATTTGTTTAAGTCAATTTGAAGTGGCTAAAAAAATAGAGAAAGAAAAAAAGTGTTAGAGACAAAGATAAACATGTAACATCCTCTCCCAAACCATTATCTTGGGATGGTTAAAAGTTTTTATCGACCTTAGGTGACATTCCCCAAACAATAAATGTTGGAAATAAATACCAAGGGTTTAACATAAGAATAGAAGGGGTTGTTTTACCCTTAAACACACACATGAAACCATACACAAGAACCAAGATGATGAATGAAATTTAAAAAATGAAAGAGAAAAATATAAAATGATACATCATATAATAGCTAAAAACTTAAAGGACCAATAAGACAATATCTGAGTAACAACGAAACAAAAGAACCAAGACAACTAAGACTCCAAAGTAGTAATAGACTCAAGCACCAAGGTGAAACCCCTCTAAACTCTAATAAATGACCATAAACCATTGATAAATCCTCAATAATCTGTGAAAACCACTATCAAGATACACCACTAGTGAAGTATAAAAATTTCCCTTTCCTATATCATAAAAGACAATATTGACATATGCACTGAGGTTCATATATAGGGGTGATTATAACAACCCAATAGGAAACCCTAATATACTTTCCCACATTCCAATAAGACTAGAATAGTATTATCTCATAGTTTTATAAAATAGAAATAAGGGATATCAAGTCAATTTAAGATAGTTTATAAAAATATAAAAAAATAATCATATTTTACCAAAATAGTCCTAAACTAGAAATTAGGTGATCAAAACAGTTTTTCCCAAAAAAAAATTTCTTTTAAAATCAGTAGAAATAGTTTATCCCAACATCTTGGCATATCAATTCCATGATTCAAATCACACTCCCATGTACACCCTAGACGTCCCAAAATATTCCTCTAATCATGGTGACTTCTATCCACAATCCATTAATAAGTAGTCTATTTAAAACATATTAGAATATCAATTATTCATATCCACACACACACACACAAACATATGAATAACAAAGACCTCCAAAAATGATCCTGTGATCATGGTTAATTTCATCCATGATCCATTTTACTGATACAAAAGTACACATTCAACCCAAGAAATTCCAAGAACACCCATCAAAACTTCTTTGATTTACCAAAAGTTTTCCTTTTCCAAAACCCATCATTTTTAAATCCTATGTGGTGTTACCCAAAAAAAATCAAGATTGAGAACAACTAAAGGAAATTCTAGAAGAGTTTCAACAGAGTTTTGGAATTAAAATTTTCTTTTAAATAGATAGAAACCATTCCTAAGAATGAGATATTTCACATTCTAAGAAAAGTGGAAGGAGAGAAAAACCACCTAACTTAGATCCATTTGGCATAAAAACTATTAGATGATCTCATAGTTATGAACCCTTCCTTCCATTTCCATATAAAATTCTAAGAAAACCCAACCAAAACTCATTTTATACCATAGATCTAGGTATATAAAATCTGATATAAGGATCCATTCTAGAAGAAATGAGATCCATGATGATAAGGAAGAACATAGTCCTAAGATTTGATTTCCATGATCAAACTCTCAAATAATCATATGAATTAGAGTCCAAACACAAAAGATCATTGAAATTTAACTAGAGGAACTTTGAAAATTGAGAGTCTAGGCCATAGGATGGAAAATGAGTCTTTTTAAGAAAGTTTGGGGTTTTAAATTCAATTTCTATACAATTATTTCCCCATCATACGGTTAGGATTCATGGTTTGAAAAAAATGTGTGATAGTCTTGTGAATCAAAATTATTATGAAAAATTCCAGATTTCATAGTTAGATGTATGATTTTTCAAAACTTTGCACCATCCATGCACCTTCCCAATGATCCCTAAACACATCGTATGGTTTCTTGGAGACTTGATCACAATTTATAATAACTATTATCAAATTGTAAAACTTCAAAAATGCTTCCAGAACCTTTTGAAACCTCCCATAAACTGCCCGAGTCTTAACCCAAGCATTTTTTAACTTTAAATAAGTTATAAAATAGGAAAATACCTCAAACTAAGGGTGTTATATTCTCTCCACCATTGGGGGTTTCATCTTCATAAAGCTATAGTAGGTTTGGCCACCACTCTTACATGAAATTATCTCATTCCCAAGTATCTTATTAAATTTGACCATGCTACAATAATACTCTTACTAAGAAAATAGATTTCCCTTATAAATTCTTCTCCTATATATATATAATTTAGATTGGTTCATGGATAAAAATCACATGAAACTCAGGCATAATATGGTCCAAAATGATCATATGACTATGTTTTGACTAATACTTATTCAATTGAGAGGCATGAAACACATTATGGACAACACTAAATCTTATTGATAAGGATAACTAGTATGAAACATCACCAATATATTCTAGAATCTCAAATAGGCCAACATACCATGGATCCAATTTCCCTTTCTTTCCCAATCAGCAATGACCACATCTTAGTGACACTTTAAAAAATACATTATCACTCACATTGAAAGAAAATGGCCAATGATATTGATTTATACATGATTTCTAATGGTTATAATCCATATTCATATGCCTATAGATCATTTGAATATTTTCTATAGTCTTATGAACAAGGCTAGGTCCAATTAGTGAATTCTCTCCTATTTCCATCCAAAAAAGTGGAGAATGGAAAGGATGATGAAAAAATTCCTCGAATAGGGCCATATGTATCATGGATTGATATCCATTATTATATGTAAACTCTAAAAATGATATGCGTTCTTCCCACGATCCACTAAAGTCCATGACACATTCCCAAATCATATCTTCTAATTTCTGAATCATGAATTATGATTACCCATCCATCTAAGGATGGCATGCCATAGTCACGGTCAATTTATTTTTAATTTCCTATTAAAAGGAGAACCAAAACCTAAAATTGAATCAAGGACCACTTTTAGAGATGATCAAAACTGATACACCTTATATGTTGGAAACTTATTGAATATATAATATTTTTAGATCTTTTATAATATTGGACACTCTAATTGGGAGAAAGTATTCAAAATTTTTAAGTTGATCTATAATCACCCAAATAGAATCATGTTTCAAAAACATTTGTGGTAGACCAGTGACAAAGTCTATAGTAATCTATTCCCATTTCCAAATAAGTATAATCATAGATTAAAGTATACTAGATAGCCATTGATGCTCAACCTTGATCTACTAACAAGTTAGGAATTTCACAACATAATCTAAAATATTTCTTTTTATACATGAACACTATAAATGAGATTTTAATACTCTATAAATTTTATTAAATCCTGGTTGAATATCACATTTTGAATGGTGACGTGTCAAAATAATTTTTTCCTAAAAGGATTGTGGCACCATGATTCAATTTTAAAAATAAAATATAGATCCTAGATCCTCAATCTATCCATCTATAGTTTCCCCAAAATTTAGTATTGACCTAATATTGGTTGAATCATGATTTGATCATTGATCCTCTTCGACCAAATTGATCAAATTAGGAACACAAGTGATCGAGAAGAATACTAAATTCTTATTATGTTTGGTATAGTCTAGATGCATATCAGAAATAACAATCCTAAAATTCCATTGTTCAAGAGAATATATGACCACTTCACTATTATAATTCCAACTCAAAGTATTTTCCACATAATTTTCTTTCCTGGGTGTATACATCTTGTCAATGTAAAACATTTGTAGATACTCCATCCATCATCTCTACCTCAAGTTAAAGTATTGCTAAGAAAATATACAATTCAAGCTCTTATAATCATTGAAGAATGTGTAATTTTCACCAAATAGATAGTAGAGGCAAGTTTTAATATAATGAACCACTGTTTATAATTATTTTACATGAATAAGATAATTACTTTCATGTGTTCTCAACTACCTCATGCCATAATCCACCACATGATCTCCCTATATGATAACAAAACCCAAACCAGATCCAAATGAATCAAAATAAATAATGTAACCCCAACCTAGTTCTATAAATATGAGGATGGGTGTCAAAGTGAGTTGAGATTTAAGCTCTTGGAAGGATTTTTGATATTTATCATCCCATTTTAATGAAATTAACTTCCTTTTCAATGCATTCATATAAGAAGTAAGAATTGTAAAATACCAAATGAAATGATGAAAATATCCTACCAATCCTAGAAAAATTATAATCTATAAGATATTTTTAGGTGGATTCCAATAAACGATTGCTTCGATATTTTTAGGATCAAATAATATTACTTATTTAGAAATAACATTCTCTAGGAAACAAACTTCTCAAATCTATAAGTCTCACTTAGAAAATTTAGTGTGAAGTAAATGATTATGAAACATGCTAAACACAATCTATAAGCTCACCTCATGGCCATTATTATTCCTACAATTAACCAAAATATCATAAAAAAATACCACCACAAAATAATTGAGTTACCTATGGAAGATATGGTTCAACAGGGACATGAAAACCATATGTTAACTTTTCATACCCAAGGGCATGACCAAATATTCATAAGGACCATTTCAACTCCGAAATAATGTCTTCAGAATATCCTCTTTCTTAACTCTATGTTTATGGTATCCAAATCATAGATCAATATTATAGAACCAATCGACTCCTTTTAATTAATCAAATATATTATCAATGTGAGGTAGATGATATCAATTCTTGATTTTAACTTGGTTTAGTCTATGAGAATCAACACATAATTGAAGTGAAATATCTTCCTTATTAATGAATTGAACTGGATAATCCCAATTTGATGTGCTATGTGATTCCTTAGACCTGTGCACTCAGATCCAACACCACAAAAACATACTTTACATATTCCCTTTGATACTAGTTATAAAATTCTGGATATAACCATCCTTAATTACAAAATTAAAAATGATTATTGCATATCTTACATTCAAAGGATATTTTTATGTTTAGAGCTTTAGATAATTAGGAAAAAACATAAACTAATAAATCCCATGTATTTATCAACTAATGGAATTTTTTTCTATTATATATAAGAAGAAACTTAATTCATGATAACTCTTCAACATCTCCCATAAATTCTTTAAAACATGGAATAATTATAAATAAGGAATGTTTACTAATTTTATTCATAACCCAGATAAATAGGAATATAAGAATGGGTGAGCTCAAATGTTTCGTAAGGGAAAAAATACAACTAAAGAAATCATAGCATAAACATGGCATAAATATTATGGAAAGAATAAGTAAAAAACATGAGTCTATAATCAACTTGAAATTGAGAGAAAACTATATAAATGAAAATAAATGAAAACATGGATATCAATAATATTGATATCATTCTAATGGAATGAATCATTAAAGACACCAAAAATATATTTTCAAGGCCTTTTTCCAATACATTTACTTATTGTCGAGACCACAGTTTAGAAATCTTACTGAATTGGGTAGGCATACAATAAATACTCAAATTTTTTTTGTCTCATGAGACCCACCGATGCATGTAGGGGCTGTATAATTCTGGACCCCACCCATCACTTGATTAAGTCCAATGAATTCACCATAAGAGTTAACAATACCTTTTATACCATTCCCTAATAATACTTTGGGTGAATAAAAACATGTATTTCCATATAATTAAGAATATAAAATATCAATACATGATCAGCCTGTGTTAGTAGCCAATAATGATCAATATTATCAATACTTTCCACCCCATCCTAATAAAGAAGGTGGATGGTCAAATAATAAAAATTCAACTTACCAATAATAATCTATATTTTAATAATAATATACATCATGGAAATACTTTTCCCCATGTCAATAAATTGGATAACATGATCATAACCCATCTGAAGAAAGAAGGCAGAAAATAAAATAATACATAGTAAACTTGCCAATAATCACCCCTATTGGAATAAAAATATACATAATCCCAATAATTTTCCTCATGTCAATAGAATATCATAGTTTCTAGGAAAACATCATCCAATCCAAATCATGTAAAATGTGAAGTTAACATCATATAGAGAAATGAGTATATATCTAAGTTAATATTGGAATAACACGATCATAGAGAAAGAAAGCAGATGGTTTTAAAAGAACATATCCCAAGAAGTGAGAAATATTTTTCAAAAGGTTTATATGGTATGAATTTATATTTTAACACCCTAATATTTTATATTATATCTATTTTTAAATAAATTTAATCTCTTTGCTCGCTTGTATTGCACGCAACACCAAGTTCAAACGAAATTCAATATATTATTATGTGATAATTATAACCTAGATGTTAAAATTATTGGATATAAATAGAACTAAATAAATTATGAAAATTATATAGTTTACACATTTATAAAATAAATTCATTGGTCATTAATAAAAATAAAAAAATCATTTAAAAGTAAAATAAATGTTTTTATAAAAAACTATTTTTGAGCATGAAATATATTTATATCTTAATAAATTTAACTAGTCACTATTTTTTAATTATTTTAATTAAATTTTATATATTATTTATTCAATAAATTTTTTTAACATTCATCTAGAGGTTTTACTAGGCATTGGATAAGAATAAATCTAGTTTTATGCTTAAAAATGGTATTTTTCTAAAAAGAAATTTTCATTGTGTTTTGAAAACATATTTTAAAATTAATTCATAAAAATTATATAAATTTATTCCTAAAAAATGGATTAAATATTTGAAATTAGAACGTTCAAATTTTTTAAATAGTCCCCTTTTATTTCTGATCAATATGAATAGTAACTATGCTAAAATTTATCACCTCAGTAAAGGGTAAATCCGGTTAATCTAGGTTAAAACTAAGTGATAAGGTCATAATATTTCATATTAATTATTATAGGATAAATTTAATTACACCCTTATCACATTAGGATATAAATTTATAATTTTAATGGACACTTTTCCATGAAAATGACCAATATAATATTTAAATCATAAAAAGTTACAAAATGTCACTCAGTTTTAAATATCTATTATGTGTCCACATTGGAAAAAAATAAAGTTATGAATGAATTTAAATATAAATTTTGTGAATAATGAATTTATATTCATGATTATAATTTATTTATAAATTTTAATGATTATATAATTACCTTAAATTCTTGCGTAATGCTAATACAATATTTATTCATGTCATGACCCGACCCTACCCAGGCTCGAGCCGCAACTACCCCAAGCCCGCCTCCATAGGCCAGGGGCTGGCGACCAGCGCCGAAGGCACAAAAACTCGGGGAGGCCTTTGCCTAAGCACCTGTACACACACACACGCAGCACACTCAATGCAACAGTGCAGACTAAAAGAAAAGACAAGTAAAGAAAAGGGGCAACTGCTATATATATACCACAAATGTACATCGACCTCTAAACAATACAAGGTAAAAGCTGAAGGTAAATAGAAAAGTAAAGGGGCAAAAAAAGCGCCCAACCAAAAAAGTTCCACAACCCGGCAACAGGTAAACAAAAGAAACAGCTCACGGGTCTCCCACCTGGAACCCGGCTACGACCACCACATGCGGTCCAAGCTCCCAAGCTCCTATGCTCTACTGAAGTCATGCTCCACCTGTCCGTCATCTGCAAGGGCACACCAAGTGCGGGAAAATCCCAAGCAGGGGTGAGTATAAAAATACTCAGTAGGATACCTCGAAGGCTCGAGGGAGCAACAAAGGAGGTACCGAAGGGTGAGCAGTAGAGAGAACAGGGAGTAGAATAGAAGTATAACAGAGAGTGCAATAGAGTAAAAGTAGAGAGTCCAACTCAACCCAGCAAGAGGCAAGAAGGTAGACTCATCCAGACACAAGGAGCTGGAAACGGTGATAAGATGAACTTCTGGTCGAGTCTTCGCTACCTATAGCAGGAGAGAAGACTCGTCCGACCACGAGAAGCTAGACACGGAAAGCACGTGGCATACCCCACGCGTCTTCGCCTATCCTTGAAGGAGAGTAACCAAACCGAAGAAGTGGGTACCTGATACAAGGTATATACATATCTGTATGCTAAACAAGAAACCCGAACAAGCTCGTAAGGGGATCTCTACCCCGTAGCTCAGCCCAAGGAAAGAGTCGCCAACAGTCCCAGAAGTAAACACCATCGATGCCCAGCATCCCGCACTTCTGCCCCGAACCGAAAGCCAAGGGGGCCCAATCACCACACCTCGACACTATCCGCTTTGGGAAACACTAAATCGCCCGAATGGTTTTAGATCGCGTCACAAGAACGCGCCTCAGTGGGAAAAGTGCCCCTTGTACTTGAGGGTTCTGGGGGAACGTCAAACCACAACTCGTCACTGCCCCGTAGTCGAGAGGTATCCTCAAAGTCAAAGCCATCACAACACTAACCCGTATAACCAAGGGTCCCGCTCCGGTAATCACGGAGGAAAGCCACAGGCTAGCCTAGTAGAAAGGACTGGGCCTGGAATAACAACGGGTGTCCCACTGCCCAGCCCTGCTGGAGGGTAATTCATAATATTGTATCGGGTGACCCACTGCCCAGCCCTGCTGGAGGGTAAACCATAATACATCATCAGGAGACCCAATGTCCAGCCCCGCTAGAGGGTAGACCTTAATACATCATCAGACGAACCACTGCCCAGCCCCGCTGGAGGGTAGACCTGGAAAAAGTCAACAGGCGACCCACTGCCCAGCCTTTTTGGAGGGTAGACCTGGAACTAGACGACGGGTGACCCACTGCCCAGCCCTACTGGAGGGTAGACCTTAAGAGGTCGTCGGGTGACCCACTGCCCAGTCTCTGCTGGAGGGTAGACCCTAGAAGCCGATGAGTAACCCACTGCCCAGCCCCGCTGGAGGGTAAAACTCAGAACTGCTATGGCCATATCCACTGGAGGGTACAACACTGGCCAACCGGACTCGGAGTGGGTATCGTGCAACCACCAAACTCCAGAACAACTCTCCCAAAAGAGGTTTAGTGCTTGTTCCATCACTGGGTGTCACTAGCACCGCTACCGGACGATCCCTCGAGAATGAAACTAGGGGGAGACCACTCAACCCTACTGGTCAAACAAACGAGCACAGAGCCAGGGGAAAAACTCCACCATGCTAGTCAAACCAACGAGCACAGAAGGAACCTCCACGTCGCAAGAGGTCAAAGTACATAAAGCAGAACCCAGAACGCACGTGGGGCCCACACAACGTGTGGCCCCATCTCAACCCCAACCAAGCGTACAAACATCCTCAGGTACAAACAACCACATGTACCTCTAAACATGCCCGTATACTCCCAGAGTATATCACATTCTCAGCCCAAGGGCCATCGTGAACACGGAACCCAACGTCAACATGAAGGCGTGACGTAACAACTCCACCTCAAAGGCCCAGGCACGTCCAACCACATATCGTGAACCATTTATATCACTCTACCAAGAGTGTGCGATCACACGCCAAGGGTCCGCTACAAACAAGGTAGGGCGAACCACCACTGGAGCACCTTTCATTCGTCCACATATAATAAGATCGTGCAAGAGGATCCACACAACCAAACGGATCGCACCCTTATAATCCTCGCAAAAAAATATGCGAGTTAGACTACCTAATCACCTCCAATGTATATCCTACGGAAAGGTCGCCAACACCGCCTCACGCCCGAACGACGCGTCGTGATCCCGAGCCTCAGCCCTGAAAATAGTTGGGCGCATCGCGCCATTGAGATCCCCTCGGGAAAACATGTCAAAAGCACTACTCACTTGAGTGCAATGAATATCCAGAGAAAAAGATGCATTTTGGTGCACTGCACACGAGCAGTGCTTCGTGGGACCTGCAACCCAGTCCCAAAACACAACGGACGGATCGCACTGTTGCGATCCTCTCGAAAAAGCACAAAAGATGGACTATCCACTTGTCCAAAACGGTCGCCCGGTGATAAAGATGAAAAATCGCCATCGACGCCCAAACGACCCTCATGGGCCTCACACCATCATGGCGAATTAGGGCGGGCAGATTGCACCATTACAATCTCCTCGGAAAAACATCCAGAATCGACTGCTCGCGCGCCCCGAATGGACGTCCGAGGAAAAAGTCGCTAAAAGTTGCACGCAGCTCAAAGGACGGTCCATGGGGCCCATGCCTCAACTTTGGTTTCGGCACCTGAAAACTCTCTGGAAACCTCCGCCTCGATGTCAAGGTCGCAACCCCACCGACGACGCCCAATTCGGACATCGGATGTGTCCGCGCCGTCGAAAACAAGAATCTCGAAAAAAATGCTCATCCACTTAAAGACACGTAGTGCCTCCGAAGCACCTAATTTTGGGAATTTAAAATTACCAAAACTATCTCAAAATTTCCTCCTCTGTGTCAGGTCCACGCCTCCATAGACGGTGCGCAAAACGGACGTCCGTAGCAAAAGTTACGGGCATCCAAAATCGAAGGGGGCGAAGCCCCTTCGGCGGAACCGGCCGGGGCCGGCCGCGCCGGCTGGCCCAGCTTGCAGCGCCGGTCCGTGGTTCAGCCATGCGGGCCAGCCGCGGCCTCGCGGTCCACCGACCTGGCGACCGGCCCCGGTGGCCGGTCTTTGGTCCACGCGGAGACCCGCCGATGGCGGGTCTCGGTTCCCTCCGCGGGGTCGCGCGCCGCGACCCCGGTTCACCCGGCCGGCACCTCCGCTCGGCCGACCTGCCGCACCCTCTGCCTACGAGCCACACCGCCAACGCTCGGTGCCCCGCTGCCGTCGCCTGGGAAGCCGCCAGACTGCCGCGCCGCTACCGCTGGAAACCCGCCGGACCACCGCGCCGGCCAGAAAACTCCCAAATCCCACAAACTTCGGCGGGTGTTTGCGATCATCTCCGAGCTCCAATTTTCGATCCGAAAGAAGTGATGGGAAGAAAAGAAAACATACTACGCATTCATGGTATTTGATTTCAAATTCGACGGCAAATCGACAGAATGAATTTAGGACGAATGTGGTGCGGAAAAGAAAATGCAACAAAACCCTACCTCGCTGGGCTTCGCCCGGAGCTTCGCGTCGATCCGCCGGCATCACCGCACCTTGCCGGAGTCTCCTCTCCAGAGATGGAGGAGGAGAGGGAGGAGTTCCTCCTTGCTGCTGTCTAGGTGAGGAATAGGAAGAGGGAGGGGGTGACTTAAGCGTTTAAATAGAAACGCTTAACCACCCGCCCGTCGGTCCGAACCCGAACCCTCAGCAGGGTCGAGGTTAAGCCTCCCCTAGGGTAAACACCACCTCCTGAGCACAACGATGGTCTCAGAATTTGATTCTGAGATTCCGTTTTAAAGTTATTACACTTAGCGTCCGAATCCGCCAAATTACGAAAACGCCCCTGGGGCCATTTTTCACAGACGGCCTGCGCCCGCGAAACTTACACCCCTCCTAGGGTAAACGACACACTCCGAACTCAACGGTGCCCTCAGTTTTCCAATCCCAGCCACTGTTTAAGATATACTTTGAGTCTCAACATTAAACAAATAAATAAATAAATTAATTTATCCTTTTAACGTTCCGAGAGCGAGCAAGGGGTCCAAACATCCCCGCCGGCATACTTCATGTCCTTACTAGGGTAAACACCCCATTCTGGACCCATCCGTACACTCGGATCCCTAATCCAGATCACCGTTTATGAGTTATCACATTTATTTGGCGTTTCCAATGTGAACGCACTGAAAATTTAATTCCGGCCACTCCGGGGCTCGGAATCGCACGCCGTCTGAAGGCGCTGCTCTGGAATATCATCAGGAATATTTCGAAGTCATTCACAGCAAAAACCAGGTTCTTACATCATTCCATCCTTCAAGATTTTCGTCCCTGAAAAGCAAAACTAAGGAGCAACACAGGGTAGTAAGCCCACACCTGGCTTTCCCATACCCAAAAGAACCCACGCACAGCTCCGCGCCACCGCACACAGACCAAAGGATTGATATGTTCACACGAGGTCAACCCTTGCCGATGTCATGCACCCACTCCAGACTTTGGGGTTAGGACAAGGCGGTAGGAAACCTCTCCATCCCTTTGCACGATCTCAAACGACCCGAAGGCTCTCGGGGGTAGCTCACCTCCCTGACCGAACCTCTACATCGCACGCCGCGACTGGAATCACCGCCCGCACCTGAAACAAGGCCCGATTATTCCCTCCTTCAGAATATCCATATGGTAGAACACCCAAGGATATCTGGTCATGCAAGATTCCACAACCGAGGCTCTCTTACACGCTTGAAAGGCGAAGGATTCGACACCATCGACTAAAGAAAAAGGTCCCACACCCTTTTACCTTACCAAAATAGGGTTACACCGACGCCCCGCATCACCCCGGTAACACCTAAAGCAAGGAGCAGGGAGGAAAACAGTTCACACACAGAGTCTAACAATTCTACTACAAAAAAGGGTAGAAGAGCTGTAGAGAATACCTCTTATCACCTCAGGATCTGCAGGATCGTAGACATCCAAAGCTCGCGGCTGTCCGCAGTCCCAACTGTCAGCTCCTGGAGCCTAACGTGGACCACCTAGTGGTGATGGGAAGACCTCGTAACGTCGTCCCCCACCTCCAGCTCCTCCCGCTCCTCTGCTAGCGCCACCTCTCTGGGCACTACTCCGATCACGGCGCTGCCTCTGCTGTGGTGGTGCACCTGCTACCTGCCCAAAGATCTCAGCAACTCAGGTCGGGCAGTCTCGTGCCAAGTGACCTCGCCCATCACAAGCATAACACCAACTCTCTTTGGGATGCACTGATGCCCTCCGGTGCCACTGTGGTGTATGACCACGCCCCTGAGTCCGGTTGTCAGTAAGCCACCTGCGTCGAGGTCCTGCTTGCCGACGCCCGCTAGCTGCGACAGACGTCTCGGCTCCAACGTGCCTGCTGCCACCACCAACTCTAGAACATGACAGGAAGCTCTCTGTCAGCAGCACCTGCTCTAGCACCCCAACATAAGCGAAAATGCCCAAGGGTACTATGACAGCACTAATCTCTCGGCGGAGACCCTGATCAGACTTCCGCTCTCGGTTTTTGTCGTCACGGACCAAGTTCGGGTAAAAGCATGCACGGTCTGCAAAACTAGCCGCATACTCGGCCACCGTCATCCCTACCTGCTGAAACTGCAGGAGCTCCTGAATCCGAACAGAGAGAAATCAGGAGGGAAAAAACTCCTCATAAAACAAAAACTGAAAGTCGTCCAAAGAAAGTGACAACTCGTCAAGAAACTGAGTCACCAGACTCCACCAATGCCAAGCTGCTCCACGAAAAAGGGTGGCTACCAAAGCCACTCTCTGATCTGTCGGCGTCTGCACAAGCCTGAAAAGGCGAACCACTACCTCGAGCCAAACCTCTGATGCCTGAGGGTCTGCCTCACCACTGAACCTCAGCGGTCCCTACCGCTGGAACTCACGGAGCGCGCTCAACCTGCGCTCAAGATCAGCCTGCTCTACTGAAACTGCCTGCTGCTCAAAAGGTGGGGGTGCTGCTACCGGCCCACCCAAAGAAAGGGGATCGCATGATGGGTCCTAGACTGTGGCCTCGTAGCTCATAGGGTCGTTTTCACGAACCAAAGATGGTATCCTGGTTGGCTGTCTTCGCAGAGACATCCTGAATATTATCAAGGAGTGCCGCGGTCAAATGAGGATACATGTATCTACCAACAACAACAACGATGGGGAGCTGACTCAAGAAGGACAGTCAAAGATTCAATCCTATGTGATGCACAAACAAATTTCCCTGCAACAAGTATCTCAGTATACCGAGTCGACAAGCAGGTTATCAAGGTCTTAGTGAATGGATACGTTGGCCGCCGCACCATCACTGGTCTCCCTGGCCTGAGAGCCTCTCTTGAGACACATTAACACTATTTACCCATATCCCAACCAATTCCTCTTTTAGGGACATCCGCACAACGTCCCAAAGAACGAACCACCTCTGATACCACTTTGTCATGACCCGAACCTACCTGGGCTCGAGCTGCAACTACCCCAAGCCCGCCTCCATAGGCCAGGGGCTGGTGACCAGCACCGAAGGCACAACAACTCGGGGAGGCCTTTGCCTAAGCACCAGTACACACACACACACAACATACTCAATGAAAAAGTGTAGAGTAAAAGAAAAGACAAGTAAAGAAAAGGGGAAACTGCTATATATATACCACAAATGTGCATCGACCTCTAAACAGTACAAGGTAAAAGCAGAAGGTAAAATGAAAAGTTAAGGGGCAAAACAAGAGCCCAACCAAAAAAGTACCACAACCCGGAAATAGGTAAACAAAAGAAATAGCTGACGGGTCTCCCCCTAGAACCGGCTATGACCACCGCATGAGGTCCAAGCTCCCAAGCTCCTATGCTCCACTGAAGTCACGCTCCACCTGTCCGTCGTCTGCAAGGGCACACCAAGTGCGGGCAAATCCCAAGCAGGGGTGAGTATAAAAATACTCAGTAGGATTCCCCGAAGGCTCGAGGGAGCAACAAAGGAGGTACCGAAGGGTGAAAAGTAGAGCGAACAGGGAGTAGAACAGAAGTACAATAGAGAGTGCAGTAGAGTAATAGTAGAGATTCCAGCTCAACCCAGCAAGAGGCAAGAAGGTAGACTCGTCCAGACAGAAGGAGCTGGAAACAGTGAGAAGATGAACTTCTCGTCGAGTCTTCGCTACCTATAGTAGGAGATCAGACTCATCCGACCACGAGAAGCTAGACACGGAAATCACGTGGAATACCCTGCACGTCTTCGCCTCTCCTGGAAGGAGAGTAACCAAACCCAAGAAGTGGGTACCAGATACAAGGTATATACATATCTGTATGCTCAACAAGAAATCCAAACAAGCTCTTAAGGGGATCTATACCCTGTAGCTCAGCCCAAGGAAAGAGTCTCCAATAGTCCCAGAAGTAAACACCATCGATGCCCAGCATCCCGCACGTTTTCCCCGAACCGCAAGACAAGGGGGCCCAATGACCACACCTTGAAACTATCCTCTTTGGGAGGCACTAACTTTCCCGCACTATTTTAGATCTCATAACAAGAACATGCCTCGGTGGGGAAAGTGCCCCTTGTACTTGAGGGTTCTGGGGGAACGTCAAACCACAACTCGTCACTGCCCCACAGTCAAGAGGTCTCCTCAAAGTCAAAGCTGTCACAACACTAAACCGTATAACCAAGGGTCCCGCTCCGGTAATCACGGAGGAAAGCCACAGGCTAGCCTAGTAGAAAGGATTGAGCCTGGAATAACAACAGGTGTCCCACTGCCCAGCCCTGCTGGAGGGTAATTCATAATATTGTATCGGGTGACCCACTGCCCAGCCCTGCTGGAGGGTAAACCATAATACATCATTAGGAGACACACTGCCTAGCCCCGCTGGAGGGTAGACCATACTACATCATCAGGCAACCCACTGCTCAGCCCCGCTAAAGGGTAGACCTGGAATAAGTCGACAGACGACCCACTGCCCAGCCTTGCTGAAGGGTAGACCTGGAACTAGATGACGGGTGACCCACTGCCCAGCCCTACTGGAGGGTAGACCCTAAGAGGTCGTCGGGTGACCCACTGCCCAATCTCTGCTGGAGGGTAGACCCTAAGTGTGTCGGGTGACCCACTTCCCAGTCTATGCTGGAGGGTAGACCCTAGAAGCCGATGAGTAACCCACTACCCAGCCCCGCTGGAGGGTAAAACTCAGAACTGCTCTGGCCATATCCACTGGAGGGTACAACAATGGCCAATCGGACTCGGAGTGGGTATCGTGCAACCACCCAACTCCAGAACAACTCTCCCAAAAGAGGTTCAGTGCTTGTTCCATCACTGGGTTCCACTAGCACTGCTACCGGTTGATCCATCGAGAACAAAACTAGGGGGAGACCACTCAACCCTGCTGGTCAAACAAATGAGCACAGAGCTAGGGGAAAAACTCCACCCTGCTAGTCAAACCAACGAGCACAGAAGGACCCTCCACGTCGCAAGAGGTCAAAGTACGTAAAGCAGAACCCGACACGCACATGGGGACCACACAACGTGTGGCCCTATCTCAACCCCAACCAAGATTACAAACGTCCTCAGGTAAGAACAACCACATGTACCTCCAAACATGCCCGTATACTCCCAGAGTATATCACATTCTCAGCCCAAGGGCCATAGTGCACACAGCACCCAACTTCAACGCGAAAGCATGACGTAAAAACTCCACCTCAAAGGCCCAGGCACGGCCAACCACATCTCGTGAACCATTTACATCACTCTCCCAAGAGTATGCGATCACACTCCAAGGGTCCGCTACAAACAAGGTAGGGCAAACCACCACTAGAGCACCTTTCATGCATCCACATATAATAAGATCGCGCAAGACACTCCACACAACCAAACAGATCGCACCCTTGTAATCCTCGCGAAAAAACACGCGAGTTAGACTACCTACTCGCCTCCAAAGGATATCCGACGGAAAAGTCGCCAACACCGCCTCACGCCCGAACGGCGCCCCGTGATCCCGAGCCTCGACCCCGAAAATAGTCGGGCGCATCACGCCATTGCGATCCCCTCGGGAAAACACGTCAAAAGCACTACTCACTTGAGTGCAACGGATATCCGGAAAAAAAGATGCATTCCGGCGCATCGCACACGAGCGGTGCTTCGTGGGACCCGCAACCCAGTCCCGAAACACAACGAACGGATCACACTATTGCGATCCTCTCGAAATGCACACAAGATGGACTATCCACTTGTCCAAAACAGTTTCTCGGTGATAAAGATGGAAAATCACCGTCGACGCCCAAACGACCCTCGGGGGCCCCGCACCATCGTGCCGAATAAGGGCAGGCGGATTGCACCATTGTAATATCCTCGGAAAAACATCCAGAATCGACTGCTCGCAGGCCCCGAACGGACGTCCGAGGAAAAATTCTCTAAAAACTGCACGCAGCTCAAAAGACGGGCTGTGGGGCCTGTGCCTCAACTTCGGTTTCGGCGCCCAAAAACTGCCTGGAAACCTCCGCCTCGATGTCAAGGTCACAACCCCACTGACGACGCCCAATTCGGACATCGGATGTGTCCGCGCCGTCCAAAACAAGAATATCGGAAAAAAATTCTCGTCCACTTAAAGACACGTCGCGCCTCCGTGGCCCCTCATTTCGGGAATTAAAAATTCCCGAAACTATCTCAAAAAGTCCGCCTCTGCGTCAGGTCCGCGCCGCCGCAGACGGTGCGCAAAACGGATGCCCGTAGCAAAAGTTACAGGCGTCCAAAATCGAAGGGGGCGAAGCCCCTTCGGCTGAACCGGCCAGGGCCGACCGCGGTGGCTGGCCCGGCTTGCAGCACCGTTCCACGGTTCGGCCGCGCGGACCGGCCGCGACCCCGCGGTCCACCGACCTGGTGATTGGCCCTGTTGTCCGGTCTTCGGTCCACGCGGAGACCCGCCGATGGCGGGTCTCGGTTCCCTCCGCGGGGTCGCGCGCCACGACCCCGATTCACCCGGCCGACACCTCCGCTCGGCCGACCTGCCGCACCCGCCGCCTACGAGCCGCACCGCCGACGCCCGATGCCTTGCTGCCTCCGCCTGGGAAGCCGCCGAACCGCCGCGCCGCCACCGCTGGAAACCCGCCGGACCACCACGCCGGCCAGAAAACTCCCAAAACCCGAAAACTTCGGCGGGTGTTTGCGATCATCTCCGAGCTCGGATTTTTGATCTGAAAGAAGCGATGGGAAGAACAGAAAACGTACTATGCATTCATGGTCTTTGATTTCAAATTCGACGGTAAATCGACAGAACTAATTTAGGACGAACGTGGTGCAGAAAAGAAAACGCAACAAAACCCTACCTCATTGGGCTTCGCCCGGAGCTTCGCGTCGATCCACCGGCATCACCACACCTTTCCGGAGTCGCCTCGCCGAAGATGGAGGAGGAGAGTGAGGAGTTTCTCCTTGCTGCTGTCTAGGTGAGGAAGAGGAAGAGGGAGGGGGTGACTTAAGCATTTAAATAGAAATGCTTAACCACCCGCTCGTCGGTCCAAACCCGAACCCTCAGCAGGGTCAAGGTTAAGCCTCCCCTAGGGTAAAAACCACCTCCTGAGCACAACGGTGGTCTCGGAATTTTATTCCGAGATTCCGTTTTAAATTTATTACACTTAGCGTCTGAAGCCGCCAAATTACGAAAACACCCATGGGGCCATTTTTCACAGACAGCCCGCGCCCGCGAAACTTACACCCCTCCTAGGGTAAACGACACACTCTGAACTCAACGGTGCCCTCAGTTTTCCAATCTGAGCTACCATTTAAGAGATAATTTGAGTATAAACATTAAACAAATAAATTAATTAATTAATTTATCCGTTTAAAGTTCCGAGAGCGAGCGAGGGGTCCAAACGTCCCGCGCCGACATACTTCATGTCATTCTTAGGGTAAAAACCCCATTACGGACCCATCTATACACTCAGATCCCTGATCCGGATCACCATTTATGAGTTATCACATTTATTTGGCATTTTCAGTGTGAACGCACTGAAAATTTAATTCCGGGAACTCCGGGGCTCGGAATCGCATGCCGTCTGAAGGCGCTGCTCTGGAATATCATCAGGAATATTCCAAAGTCATTCATAGCAAAAACCGGGTTCTTACAATTCAATTAATAGAAAAATAAATTAATAGTATTAAAAATATTAAAAGTGATATAATTTGAGTGATTTATAGAGTTACATTAATTTTATAGATGAAATTGACATATTAGTGATTTATTAATGAATTATATTCTAAATATAACTTTTTTATTTATGTATTTGAAGTAAAATTAAATGAATAGTATCAACATTGACATTAATGATAATTTATCATAATAATATTTTATTAAATTATTTAAAAATCATTAAAATATTTAATGAGGATATTGGGGTAATATATGATCTAAAATTTCATCCCTTGTTTATTTATGAGTTAATAATTACCTTATATGTAAAATTATAACCCTTTAAGAGTGAAAAATATGTTACCACGGTTAATGTTAAAATATGTTAATTAAGGGGTTAAAACAAAAGATAAAGTTTAAAACACCAAAAAAACCTACAAAATTTTATTATTTTATGATATTTCAACCATATCCTACCATAGTTTTGAATCCCTATACATTTTTATTTATAATTACTTTATTATAATTTAATCTTTTAAGAGAAATTCCAAAAATTAACCTCACCTAAATTATAAAAGGGCATCTCCTCCCTCAATTATTTGAACCAAATTGAACCTTAAATATCAAAAAAAAAAACCTGAAAAAATCTATTATAAAATTCCTTATAAAAATTATAGATTTTATTTTCATCCCAAAATATCAACCCTAGGACACTTAATAGAATATTTAAAGGAGTTCTTTCAAAGGAGATGTTATTGCCATAATCAACCACTTTATTTTTTTACTTCTTATTTACCTAATATAAATATATGTTATTTATCATAAAATAATAACTTCAGTATAATCAATATAATAAAATTTTATTATGATTATGAAATCACCATTATCCACCCTCTTTCCCATCAAATGGGAAGTGAAGGTATTTCTCGTGCGTACGTATGACTTACAGTCTCCACATAGCGATACAATTCATTTTTCACCACCATATTTCATAGATGGTTATTATTATGGGTTTAATTTTTATATATGATAATTAGGACATAATTATACCCCTATAATTATAATATCATATCTACCTTCTTACCATCCAATTATTTTGAATACAATAATTTCGCTCATGCATACGTGTTGATTACCACCTCCACAAAGCGATGTGATTTGTTTTTAATTTAAATTTTACATGGATGGTAATAAGGATGAATTTTATGAATATATATGATTTATATGATATAATAATGAGTATATAAATGATAATTATTATTTTACTTTGTTTCATTCTATCCATCAAAAAATTAAAACAATGTTCATGCGTACGCACGACCACTGTCTCCATGAACAATGTAACTCTTTTTTCTATCTATAAATTGTACGAATGACCATAACTATGCATATAATGAATATAAATGATAATTATATCATGATTAAAATTCTATATATTATATAACCATGATCAAATCACAAGTATAAAAACTACCAAACCACAACATACATGAAAAATGAAGCAGTTATCACCTAGAACAATGAATTTAATAAAGAATTATTAATAAATAAGTGATAAAAGGTTATAAGTAAATAATATATGGTATGGTATATATAAATATGGTTCTATAAAATATGTATAATAAATATATATTTATTATAAATTATCTTTTAATGCATATTAATGAATTCAAACATGTGGTAAGTTTTTATTTCACAATCTTATCACTATTCGAGATAGTCTCCACCAGAGGAGTCTTTTCTTCCATATCGATATTTTCTAATTTTTTTAAATAATATTTTTACTATCATAAAATGACTTATTAAATAATATTTTATATTTATTTTACCTTTTTATAAATTTTTAAAGGAATATTTTTTCATTTTTTGAACAAGGTATTTTTTGACTTTTTCCAAAAGTGAAAAAGGAATGTTTTTTAACTTATACGACACAAATGAAATTTTCCAATAACATGATTGGTAAATGATTTGAAGATTAATTTATTATTTTTAAAGTTTATTTTTAAATAAATTTTTTTATTTAATATATGTTAAGTTTTTAGATAAAATAATTATTTTTTAAGTGAAACAGGTATTTTCCTCAAGAAATATTATAGTAATATCTTTAAAGTATTTTAATGTATGTAAATATCCTTTATTGAATATTATGTTGAGGATTTATCCTAATGATTCCATCCAACATATTTATATGGATGGTTTATGATCATATTGACTGGGGAAAGTATTAATATTCCATATGCGAGTTCTTCCAATACATAGAGTTATTGATTTTTAAGGCATGTTGATTAAGCTGTATTGTTTATTCATATGAGGAATTAATTGAAATTAGTATGTGATGGTAGGGGACCTATATGTCCACTATATTCATTGGTATGTATAATGAGATAAACTATATTGGGTTTTGGATGAGGCCTTACCCATTTATTTTCATATGTCTTGACATAAGGTCTCAATGATGTTTTCAGATGTCTTGGCCAAGGCTTCGATGATAAGTTTCAGATGTAAAATATTATGAATTATCTCATTAAAAAGTTAGTTATTGATTTCTATGTGATTATTGTATTTTTATGAAATCCATAAATTAGTTAATTGTTCATGTAATTGTTTATATAAAATTATTTTGACTATCATTTATTCTTTCCATATTATTCACGCCTTATTATCTTCCATTGTACAGATACCCTTACTGAGCATATGAGCTCGTAATTTTATTTTTTTTATTTTTCTAAGGATATGAATAAGGGTATTATGAATAACATATAGGATAAAGTAATTCTTTTATGCTATGTATTTTATATTTCTAATTTAATATGGGAATCATGTTTGTATCTAGTTTTTTCAAGAGTACCAAAATTTTGGTCCTTTGGGATGATATCTATTGTATCTAGTGATAATGTAATAAAGTAACCACAAGCTTTGGGATACTGGGGTTTGGGTCTTTATAGTTGGTATCAAATTAAGTTTATTAGAAACCTTGGGTAATATATTTAGGAAAATATATATTAGGGAACATAACCCTATGGAGGACATTGATAATATTCCCAAAGAATTAAAGCTTATGATTTTGAGATTAGTTATACATAAATTTTAAATTTATGTTACGTATTTCACTAGTATTGAAATTCTACATTATGATTCACAATATTATGATCTAATCTAGTGTATTCCATTGTTTATGAATAGTTCCTAGTGGAAGGAATGGAAACCACATCAATACATGTAATCCATGTAGGGATTTCCCTTTTAGACAAGATAATGAAGTTGGACATGGAGTTTCACCTGGAGATGAAAAAATTATAACTATATTGGGGAAGATGACTTAGGATAAGACCAATAACCTAGATTTTATAGATTGAATTGCATATCTATAACATAGTGTAATAATATTAGACCACTTTATGTATTAGAAACCTCTATCATTCAATGGAACTATGAATCCATTTGTAGATAAGAAATGGATAAGTTCCTTAGAGAAGATATTTATCACTCTGGGAAGTAATGAAAGGGAGGAGGTTCTCATGGAATTTTATCATCTCTCAGAGGATGAAGATCAATGATGGTAAATTATTCAAAACACTAAGGATGAAGAGAAAATAATGAGTATATAATGGAAGGATTTTAAATAACTTTTCTAAGAAAAATATTTTTTTCGTGAACAATGATCATACAAGGAAAGATAATTATTGAGTCTGAGATAAAATTAAGTTGAAATTGTTTCTATATAAGAAGACAACTATATAAGGTTATTAAGGTATTATGCAGACAATGTACATAATCTAAAGTGTAATATTGACCATTAATTTTATGGGTTAAATCCATTCCTTTAAAGGTAACTAGTCTCCCAAACATTCTCATCATACAAGGATATAGTCTCATGTGATATCAACATAGAGAAATAATTATTTAAGTGTTATGGATCAAAGGGAAATTAGGAGAATAAGAGGATGGTATAGAAAAAAATGGATAAAGGGAATAAGAGAAAGGAGAATTTTTCAACATGCGATACTTGTGGAAGGAAACACCCTGGTACCTATTTAAAAGGAAAAAGATTTTTCTCCAAGTGTAGAGAAAAAGTCCATAATTATCATTATTTAAAATGAAATAAAGAAACTACCAATGTTAAATGATTCAAATTTAATGATATGGGTCACCATACAAATGATTTTCCCATGTGTTAAGGGAATTTACCCTAGAAAAGGCCAATAGAGTAAGGAAAAGATTTTTTGATCACAAAAGTAGAGGTTGAAGTTCCTAAAGATGTGTTACCTGGTACTTTAGTCATATATTCAAATTTATACAATGTTTTATTTGATTTTGGACCTTTTTAATAATTTATATCTTCTATGTTTTCAAATAAAATTAGATATTTCCACAGCACCTTAATAAGGGAGTTATCAGTTAAGACTCATAGAAAAAGTCTCACCGCAACAAGGATGTGTTAGTTAGTTCCTATTATAAAATATAAAAATTCTGGATTTACTAAATTTTTTATTATACCTATGGTGTATTTTAACATAATCCTTAGTATGGAGTGTATTTAAAAATATGATGCAAAAATCTATTACAAAGAGAAGGAAATTATGATTTGTGATGAAGCTGTATAATTTCTTATCTTTATAAGGGATAATTAAATATAATATTCATGTTTAGATCCACCCCAATAGATCTTCTAAATGAAATTCTTGAAGAATAACAGACACAATCAATGTATGGAAAAGGTAATATTCAAATTGAGGTTATACCTATTGTATAGGAATACATTGATTTATTTCCCAAGTAATTAACTTTACATCCACTAGATCATGAAGTTGAGTTTTTATTGATTTAGTACATGGTAAAAGACCAATATCAAAGAATCTCTATAGAATGGACACTGTAGAATTAATGGAGTTGAAGAAGAAACTAGAGGATTTGTGTGATAAGGGATTTATACACCCTAGCATTTCACCTTGGGGAGCCCCTATTCTTTTCATTAAGAATAAATATGGATATATGAGGCTGTGTATTGATTATAGGGAAATCAATGATATTATAATAAAAACAAGTATCCTCTACCATGAATTTTTGAATTATTTGATCAACTTTACATTTATAATTATTTTTCAAAGATAAAACTTTTTTTGGGTATCATTAATTGTGAGTAAAGAAGGAATATATCTTGAAGAAATCATTTCGAACAAGGTATGAACATTATGGGTTTACAGTAATTCCATTTGTATTGACTGATGCACCCCATGTCTTCATATATCTAATGAATGAAGTTTTTAAGGAATATCATGATAATTTTTGATGGTATCTGTTGATGATATATTGGTGTAATAAAAAAGATATAAGTACCATTATAATCACTTACAGATCATTCTTGATACTCTTAGAAGAAAAGAGTTAAATGAAAAATTCAGAAAGTGTGAATTCTAGCTTTATAAAGTTTCTTTTTTTGGCCATATTGTCTCAAAGGATGGAATCTCAGTTGATCATATGAAGAAAAAGTTATTCCAAAAATTTCCTATACCAACAAACATAATTAAGGTACGTAGTTTTGTTAGTTTGATATGTTACTACCAGTGATTTATTCAAAAATTTTTCTAATTGGATAACCCATTAATCAAGCCTACTCATAAAGGGGTTAAGTTCATATAGACAAATGAATGTGAAGAATATTTTGAATAATTCAAGAGGAGATTGGATAATGCTCCAATTTTTTACTATACCATTGGGAAATGATGATTTGTGATATATAGTGATGCATTAAGAAATGGATTTGATTGTTTCCTAATGTATAATGATAAAGTTATTGCCTATTCATAAAGGTAATTAAATATTCATTAACAAAACCATCAAATCCATGATCTTGAATTAGCATATTTAATCTTTAATCTGAAGATATAGAGACTATCTCTATGGTGAAATATGTGAGATATATATGATTTTGAAATACATATTATCACAGAAATTACTCATCATGAGGAAAATATGGTGGAACTAGCTACTTAAGAATTATGATTGATTAATACACTACCATCTAGGAAAGGAAAATAGGGTAGAAGATGCACTAAGAAGGAAAGATCATGGAGTTCTGACCAAAATGAGGATTTACAGGGATCCTATGTTCATGGAATTAGTAAAGATATATTTGAGAATTATTAAGGAATGAGAAACATAACTCCTTTTTTAAATTATTTCCAAACCATATTTATGGTAAAAGATAAAAAGTTCTTAGCCTGATGATGAGAATATTCAAAGGAAAATTAAAGCTATAATTGATGGTATATTTTAAAACTTCATATATGAAGATGAAATTATGAAATTTGGAAAGAGGCTATTTTTTCCATATATACCTAATCTAAAAATGGAATTGTTATAGGATGAAAATTAATCAAATTTCTCTATACACCATGGCAGCACCAATATGTATAAAGATTTTAAAGAAAATTTTTTGTGGGATAATATGAAGTGGTAAATTGATGATTTTGTGTCAAGATGTTTGGTTTTTCAACAAGTGAATGAAGATAGACAACATAATAGAGGATTCATGCACTCTATTACTATTCTTACATAGAAATGGGATGACATTACTATAGAATTTTTCATTGGATTATCAAATACTCCTAGAAAGAATGATTCAATATGGGTAATTATTGACTATATTACCAAATATTCATATTTCCTCACCATAAGAGATGGTTTTCCTCTAGATCAACTTACATAAATCTATATTAATGTAGATTCAAGACTTCATGTCACACCTATTTTAATTGTATATGACTGTGATCTATGATTTACATCAGAATTTTGGAAAATTATTCAGAAGGCTCTTCATACTGAGCTTCATATGAGAACCAATTATCATCCTTAAACTGAAGGGTAGTTAGAAAGGACTATATAAACTTTAGAAGACACTTTGAGGTCATGATCACTTGACTTTCAAGGCATGTGAGGTCATTATTTACCTTTGGCAGAGTCTTCTTATAATAATAGGTTTCATTTGAGTATTCAAATGGTGCTGTATGAATCATTATATGAAAAAAGATGTCATACTACAACTTTTTGGGATGAATTTTGTGAAGGGAAACATGTAGGCCCAGAACTTGTATAGGAGAAAATGAAAAAGGTAAAGACTATTCAAACCCATATCAAAGCAGCTCAAAGAAGGAAAAATAGCTATGCTGAAGCCTTGAGGAAAGATTTTTAATTTCAAGAAGGTGATCAAATTTTCTTTAAGGTATCTTCATGAAATGGTGTTATAATATTTTTTAAGAAAGGAAAATAAGACATAGGTACATCATACCTTTTGAAATCTTGGAAATAATTGGAGCGATGACTTATCATTTGAAAATTCCACCCAACCTTTCTAAAGTACACGATGTGTTCCATATTTCTTTGTTAAGGAAGTACATGCTAGACTCAATGCATGTGGTAAATTAAAAATAAATATAATTGGAACTTTATTTTTCTTATTTTGAAGATCTTATCTAGATTCTAGACACTATATAATAAGTGTTAATGAATCATATGACTTGGTTGCTAAAGGAACTTTAGAGAAATCATAAGATAGAAGAGGAGACATGGAAACCTGAGGAAATTACGATGAATAACTACACAAATATATTCATGAGATGAAATTATTTAAAATTTTAGGATGATTTTTTTAAAGTATGAAATAATTTAATACCCTATGATTTTATGATATGTCTCTTTTTAAATAAATTTAATCTCTTCGATAGCATGCGTTGCACACAACACTGAGTTCAAACAAACCAAGATTTATTTTTATGTGACCATTATAACCAAGATATTAAAATTGGAAAGTATAAATAGGAATAAATAAATTATGAAAAGTATATGGTTTACAAATTTATAAAATAAATTAATTGGTTATCAATAAAAAAATCATTTGAAAGTAAAAAAAGTGTTTTTAAGAAAAACTATTTTTGTGCCCGTAATATGTTTATATGTTAATAAATTGAATTCATCACTATTGGTGAATGATTTTAATAAAATTTAAATATTATATATTAAATCAAATTTTTTAACATTAATCTATAGTTTTTACTAGGCATAGGATAATAATAAATCTAGTTTTATGCTTAAAAATTGTATTTTTCTAAAAAGCATTTTTTCATCAGGTTTTGCGCACTTATTTTAAAATTAATGCATGAAACTTTTAGAAATTAAATATTTAAAAAAGGATTCAATATTTTCAATTAGTAAGTTCAAATTTTGTAAATAGGTCCCTTTTATTTTTTATCAATATGAATAGTAACTGTGGTAAAATTTATCACCTCCATAAAGGGTATATCGGGTTAATCTAGGTTAAAACTAATTGATAAGGTCATAATATTTTATCTCAATTATTATTTTATAAAGGTAATTCTAACCTTATCACCTTAGTATCAAACTTTATATGTTTAATGGACAATTTTCCATGAAAATCACTAATATAATATTTAAATTAAAGAAAGTTACAAAATGTCACTCTATTAGTTTTAAATATCTTTTATGTGTCCACATAGGGTAAAAAGAATGTTATGAATGAATATAAATTTCAATTTTGTGCATAATTAAATTATATTCATGATGATAATTTATTTATAAATTTTAGAGATTATATAATTACCTTAAAATCTTACGCAATGCTAATATTTTATTTATTCAATTAATGGGAAAATAAAATAAATAATATTAAAAATATTAAAAGTGATATAATTTGATTGATTTATATAATTAAATTATTTTTTAGATGAATATGATATATTATTATTTAATAAAATAATTATATTCAAAATAAAACTTTTTATTTATGTTTTTTAAGTCAAATTAAATGAATAGTATAAAAAATGACATTGATAATAATTTATCAAAATAATATTTTATTAAATTATTTAAAAACACATAAAATATTGAAAGAGGAAAATGGGGTAATATATGGTCTAAAATTTCATCAATTTTACATTTATGAGTTAATAGTTACCTTATATGTAAAATTATAAACCTTTAAGGGTGAAAAATATGTTACCACGGTTACTGTTAAAATAGGTTAACTAAGGGGTTAAACCAAAAGATAAGGTTTAAAACACCACAAAAACCTATAAATTTTTTTGAAGATATTTAAATAATATAATACAATAGGTTTTAATACCTAACAAATTGAATGCATTTTTCTTGAGAATGAATATTATAATTTAATATTTTCAAAAATTCTAAAAGTACCCCTCACCTCAATTATAAAAGAGAACATCCTACCTCACTTCTTTACACTGAAATGAGCATTATATCTAGACCAAAACCTACCAAAAAACCTTATAAAATTCATTATCCACATTCTAGAGGTTATTTTGATCCCAAAATACAAAACCTAGGACCCTTAAGAGGATTTTTAAAAGTGTTATTTCAAAGGAGAGGTAATCGCCTTAACCGATAACTTTTTTTCACTTCATATTTACCTTATATAAATATATGGTATTTATTATAAAATAATAAATTAATTATACTAAATATACTTAAATTTTATTATTATTATGAAATCACCATTATAAAACCTCTTTTCCATCAAATGGGAAGTGAAGTCATCGCTCGTGCGTACGTACAATTTACTGTCTCTACGCAGCAATGCAATTCATTTTCCACCAACCTATTTCATGGATGGATATTGTGATGGGTTTAATATTTATATATGATAATTATTAATTAATTATATTTATTTAATTAAAATATCACAACTTAATTCTTACCTTCTAATCAATTACAATACAATAACACCACTTATGAGTACATGTGGACTACCACCTCCACGAAGTGATGTAATTTTTTTTCATTTTAGTTATACTTGGATGGTAATAAGGATGGATTTTATGAATATATATGATTTATATGATATGATAATTATTATATAAATTTGAATTATTATTTATCATTCTTTTATTCCATGCTTCAAAAAATGAAAACAACGTTCATGCATACGTATGACCTACCATCTCCATGAATGGTGTAATTCATTTTTCTATCTATAACTTTTATGGATGCACCTAAATATGTATATAATTAATATACATGATAATTATATCATGATTAAAATTATTTATATTATGTAATCATGATAAAATTATAAGGTCCAAAAATACTGAACCAAAACATACATGAAAAATGAAGCAGTTATCACCTGAAACAATGATTTTAAAAATAATTATTAACAAATAAGTTATAAAAGGTTATAAGTAAATAATATATGGTTTGATTTATATTAATATGGGGTTTTAATATATTTATAATAAATATATATTTAATATATTAGAGGTTCTAATGCATATGAAGTAATTCAAACATGAGGTAAGGGTTTATTTCACAATCTCATCACTATTCAGGATTATCTCCATTGGGGGGGGGATTTTCTTCCATATCCATATTTTATTAAATTTTTTTAAAGAATATTTTTAATATATTAAAATTATTTATTAAGGAAATAGTTATCTATGTTTTAACTTTTTATAAAATGTTTTTTAACGAAATATTCTTATCATTTTCTGAATGAGGTACTTTTTTACTTTTACAAAAAACTATAAAAGGAATGTCTTTTAACTTATATGGAATGAATATAATTCCCAAAAATCATGAAAAATAATTATTTGAATCTTAATTTATAATTTTAAAAGATTTTTTTCAAATAAAATGGTTTCTTTAATATGTTTAAAGTATTTAGATTTTAAAAAATGATTTTAAAGTAAAAAGTGTATTTTCCTCAAGAAATATTCCAACAATATCTTTAAAGTATTTTTATCTACATAAACATAATTGATTGAATATTATATTGAGGATGTAATATAATTATACTATCTAAAATATTTATCTATATATTTTATGATCATATTTACTAGGGAAATTATTAATATTCCATATGTCAATTCTTCTAATACAGACAATTATTGATTTTTAGGGCATACTGATTAAGTTGTATTATTTACTCAAAAATGAATTGGAATTAGTAAGTGATGGGTGACTCCCTCTATATCCCCTATATTAATTGGTATGTATCATGATACAAACTATATTGTGTTTTGGATGAGGCCTTACCCATTTATTTTTAGATATCACGACACAAGGTCTCAATGATGTTTTCATATGTCTTGGATAAGGCCAAGACAGTAAGTTTTAGATGTATGGTATTATAAATTGTAACACCCCGAGCTTCTACGATACGCCTCTCTTTCAATAATGCAATAGCTTGCATTGTACGCAAGTTCGAATTCTAACACACCGCAACTAATCAAAGTAGCCGTTATGAATAGTAATAACCACCTTTTAAAATTATAGAAATTTTATATTTCAAAATGGACTTCATTTTTGTATTCGTAATATCGAAATTATCCTAAGTTGAATTTTTTGTAACTTTCTGAGAACTTCCAATTTTTTATGAATAGTGAAAAATACTTAAAACAACTTTTTTAATCAAAATAATTAATTGTCATAAATTATACTATTTAGTGGTTTTAAAGTATAATTAGAATATATTTTTACCATTTTATCCAATGGTGGTCATTAGAATTAATTTAACATTGAAAATGGACATAAACAATTGCCAATCTTTTGATATAAATTGTTTCTTAAAAACACGCTATTTGTCGTAACAGCGGGAATTAATTGTAAAATTAATTAATGCAACTTTTATGTTTGGAATTTTGTAAAATAGACATCATTTTTGAATTCGGAATATCAATTATAGCTTAGGGTGAAATTTTGGCCTTATTCTGAAAAACTTCAATTTTTGATGAATAGTGAAACCACTAAGTGGTAATCAAGCAAACTGATTTTCAGTTAAATAAAAGTTTACCACTAATGTGTATAGAATTTTGAAAATCCGACATACATGGTTGTCATTAGTATGTAAAATGTGGTTCAATGGGGTAAAAATAATTTTTTGGTGAATAGTAACTTATTAAGTTCTTAATCGCGATTAGTGGTAATTAGGGTAGTTTAAGGTATAAATAATACTTTAATAATATTAAATGACCTAGACACATGTCCCAACCTCATTGGTTGTGTCATGGACGACCAAGACAAGCCATGGCCTAACTTGGGGACCCCATGGATCCACTTTTGTTGGGAAATAACATAAATTACTTTTTATTTAATGTTAAAGTGAAAATGACACTAACATAAATTGTTTTACTAAAACAATTTTTAAGTAGGGTTACACAAGTCCAAATTTTGACTATAAATATTCATTAGAAAGCTAAAAAGATTTCCTACATCATAGTATTTGTTTTATAATTTTTAGACATTAAATAAATTAAATTATTTATGACATCATTATGATGTGGCGATGACCTCATTATTTAACGATTTAAATAAAATGAGAAGATAATGCAAAATCCAAGGCTTACACTTGTCCAAATCCTATTGGATGAGAAGATTTAGAAACCTTATCACCTTAGCCTCGAATTATATAAGTGTGGGACCTTTAGAATCCGAAAAGCATTTTGAAATAATGTAACATTTCAATCTTTCCAAAAGTGCCCCTCCTCTCCACTTATAAAAGGCCCCCACCTCTCCCACTTCATTTACACTTTCAAGCCATTTGGCTCGGCCAACCTCTGCCCAAATACTCTCCCAACATTCCTCCCTTACTCCTAGAAGCCTCACATTGGGCAGAACTCTTCCCAAGGAAGCCTTTGGCTCAAATCAAAAAGAGTTACCCGATTTTGAGGTAATGTCTTTTCTAATGTTGTTTTGTTTTATTTTTCTTCTCCAACCCCCTAAACTCTTTTTATTCATTTCTTTTGTAACAACACCAGTATCCTCAATATACTAGGATGTTTTTATAAGAAGGATTCGAGCTACACTTACACACACCTACATCTAATGGTTAATTAACATACGGTTTCTGTGGATGGCGAATTTCTGCCTCACGAAACGATGATTGTTCAACACTCATATAACACCTTCAAAGGTGGCCATTAAGATGTCACTATATTTATATATGATATATAATGTGTTTATGTTTTACTTATGCTTCTGTATTTATCATTTATGGCTTACTTTATGATTTCCATTATGGGTAAAACGCGATAATTTCATTTTAGGAAGTGCGGACTACCGCCCCCTCAAAGTGATTTGAATCGTTAATGCCATATGTGGGATGTATAAAGGATGGAGTAAATGGTATTATACACTATATTATACTGGAATTATATTATACATTTATATCATTATGATTTTAGTTCCATTAAATATGAAATTGAAATGAAAGTAGCGTTCATGCGTACGTACGGCTTACCGTCTCCATGAACGGTGCATTTCATTTCTTACCTCTAAATGTTACGTAATATTATAAATGAATGTATATACTGGATATATAAGATATATATAACATCTAAATCATGAATATAATTCTGGATATAATGGATATTTCACCACATAAACAACTTGTAATTATAAGAAGCTTATTGTTGACTCAAGTACCAAAGATCGACAAAACGACCGTTATTAACTTAAATAATTACATAATGTTCATATCATTGTAATAAGTGATATAATAAGGATAATGAAGTTGAAAATGGTTCTTAATAAGGTATATATTAACTCTAGTTTATTATTCAGGAGGTTAAAGAACGGTTGAGTCAAGTCAGACACGAGGTAAGGGAACTTCTTAACCCAATTTCCATTCTTTGGGTTAATCTCCTACTTTCAAATTATGTCATGATGTTATTATGTACTATTTTGTATTTTTACTTTCTTTTTTTGTACCTATAGTGAATACACATAATATATCTATTTTATTTTAAAAATGATCTTTTTAAGGACTTCGTCTCAATCTCCTTTCATTGAGGCATATTTTGTTTTATACACAAATTTCTTTTATACGGTGTATAAACCCCTTTGACTTTTACGTTTATTCAAAAGGAATCTTTTTTATACGAAGTGTTTTACTAAACGACAAAAAGGGAATGTTGTTATTTCCGTACATATGCGGCGACAATGACTTCTCCGCCGCCGTGACCATTATTTGAGTTTCGGCTTCCTTTGCAAGCCATACCTTTTTTTTAAAAGAAAAATAAATACAATGTTTTAACTTTCTTTTATTTTGGTATTGAAAATGGTTTTGAAAGCATTTTTATTATATCAATGTGTTGTATTGATATCTTGTGATTGAAATGTGGAAATGTTATGTTTCCTTTATGCATGTTTTATGTGATACGATTATGTTATGGTTTATGATATGTTTAAACCTATTCATATGAGGAATGCATTGGACTTAATAAGTGACGGGTGGAGCCCGCTATAGCTCCTCGATGCATCGGTAGGTCTCATGAGACAAACTAGTGTCTTGGAACAGGGCCTTGACAAAATATTATTTGTGGTCTTGGCACGAGGCCTTGACTACGTGGTTAAGATAGTCTGGCATTATGCATTCCATCATTATGAAAGTGGTTATTGTTATTGCATGTGATTATTCGACCAGTAGAATATCCATGTGAAGAAGTGAATGGCATTATCTCATTTTACTTTTGCCATATTATGTTGAAGTTCATGTTTAAAAGGCTTTTGTTTTATTTATACATTGCCTTAATTGTTAATGATTATTTATGAAAGCTTCCGCATTATTGTTATCCTTACTGAGCATCTGAGCTCACCCCTTTCAATGTTTTAATATTTTCCAGGATGTGAAGAAGTATTTTATGAATGACCTGCAGGGATAGTCAAAAGAGGATATGAGTGTGAACTATGAAGACTTTGTTATTAGTTTTTCACTTTATGTTGTAATGTAACGTTTACGAATGTATCTAGTGTTTCCAAGGCTACTAAACTAATCGGTCTTTCGAGACTTGATCTTTTGTGATCATGCCAATGTTACGAAGTAATGCACCGACTCTGGGTAGCTGGGGTCGGGGCGTTACAGTTGGTATCAGAGGCAGTTTAGTACTAACCTTGGAAGCTAGATTTAGATAAACTCTGATTAGAGCACATAGCCCAAAAATAGACTTTGAGGATTAGTATAGAAGAACTTTCTAGAATTTTGTTATTGAAGAGATTTTGTGAGTTTTCCGAGAAATACATCCCTGTCTGGATACGAGCAGGTAGAGGCGGCTCTGGCACAGATATACCTAGGGGTAAAACCCGAAAACACCGCTTTGAGCTAGACTCGAACGGGAACTGGTGCATGACAACGGGCCTTGCTGCACTCTTGGTTACGACACTCCCGGGGGATATACTTAGGATAACTCTCATTTTCTTTACAAATCATTATGAAGGGTTTATGAGTATATACTTCCTCAAAGAAAACATTTTTATGATTATGGATTATATCCATAAATAGTTCAATTTATGTTAAGTATTTTATAAGTATGGAATTATGTATTTTGATTCATAAACTAATCTAGTTTATGCCATTGTTTAGAAATGGCGCCTAGTGGAAGGAATGGAAACCGTATCAATGTACGAACTCCGTGTAGGGATTGCCCTCCTGCTCAAGATAATTATTGTGGATCTGGAGATACAACTGGTGCTGATCAACTTATTACCATACTGGGACAACTCACTCAGGTTATGAATAATAACCTTACTCGTATGGAGCACCCTGATCCGCAACGTGGAGGATCAATGCTAGACCGTTTCATGAGGCAACAACCACCAACCTTAAATGGGAGTACAAATCCTATATTAGCTGAGCAATGGATAAATTCCTTAGAGAAAATATTCCATGCCTTGGGGAGTAGTGAAAGGGAGAAGGTCGTCATGGCAGTTTACCGCCTCACTGGAGATGCCGATCAGTGGTGGTCGCTGATTCAAAACACAAAGGAAGATGATGACGTATCGAATATGGAATGGAGGGAGTTCAAAGATCTTTTCTTAGAAAAATACTTTCCTCGTGACCATCGAGCAGATATGGAAAGGCAATTTCTGAGTCTGAGGCAGAAGGAGGATGAGAATGTCGCAAAGTATGAGGCTAACTTTACAAGGTTAGCGAGGCATGCTGCCGATTATATACGTAACCCAAGGAGTAAGATTGATCGTTTCTTTGATGGGTTAAAACCATTTCTCCGTCGAGCTTTGGTATCACAATCCTTCTCATCATACGAAGATATTGTCTAATGTGCTATCAAGACAGAAAAGGAATTCTCTAAGTCTTATGACAACAAAGTAAAGCAAGAGAAGAAGAGAATGGTGGAACAAGAGACAGATAAAGGGAAAAAGGGAAAGAAGGATTTTCCATTATGTGATAATTGTGGGAAGAATCACCCTGGTACTTGCCTAAGAGGAATGAGAGTTTGTTATAAATGTGGAGAAAAGGGTCACCAGGCTCGTGATTGCAAGGGAAAGAAAGAGGCTGTCAAAGTTGAATGCTACAATTGTAGAGAAATGGGTCATTATGCAAATGAATGTCCTAAGCGTCAGGGAAACTTACCTCAGAAAAGGCCAAGGGATCAAGGACAATCTTATGCTGTTACTACAGTTGAAGCAGAATAACTAATGTATTGGTGCTTTTGGACTCAAGGATTATATTCTGGTTATAAGAATAATGTAATATATATATATGGATTGTACTGCAGTACTTTTTGATTTCAGTAAGGTTTTAATATGATTAAGGTAATCATATTTTTAGTATGTGACAATAAGAGAAACTTTTCTTTGTTTGGGGAATCTGATGTTACAATTGATTTTGGAATTTAGAGACCTTTTAGAGAAAGTCTGGATGAAGGTATTTTGGATAACTATAAAGGTTGGAGTGGATTAAGTTGAACTTTGGATAGTATTGTTTAAGGTTAAAACATTTATGAAGATTATTTTTGGAATAGTATAGTACTATATTTTTAGGAAAAGGACAACCTGCAGGGTGGGGAATAAACCGTCGCGTCGGACAAAGCTGTAGGAATCGAACCCACAATCAAAGCGCGACAGGCCTTTATTTCCTACCACTAGCCTACAGGAAGTCCCTGGTTATTACAAAATAATTTTACTAATCTAAATGGTATGTGTTAACCTTTGGTACCTTATACAATTAGGATAAATAGAATATTTTTGAGTTCTGTTACCATTTGGAGTAAAAGATGGGTTTGTGGTAAAAATTCATTAATGAATGAAAGTATACATAACAAGTATGTATATTCCCTTACGTTCTTAGTAAATCTCCTAAATAAAATCCTCAACATTATAAAAGGTAACTTAAAACAAAAATGTTGTCGGTTAACTTTTCCAACTAGGGATTCAATGACCGTTTAACCAATCACAAGTTTGTGATTTTCTTGTGGTTAAACTTTCTCCTAATCTTGTTTTCTATAACTCCCCATCAGACCTTGATGGTTTGTTTCTCCTCCATATCCATATTTTCATAGAATCCTATAATGGGCTATATCGGGTGACCTTTGTACTTATCCTGCTTTCTTTTAATGTTATATATTTATTAACCTTATTTCCGAAGTGGGTTTTCCTCAAAGGTATTTTCTCTTTTCAACCTTTTATTTTCCAATAAAAATTTCAAATTGCGAGGACGCAATTTATTGAAGGAGGGGAGAATGTAACACCCCGAGCTTCTACGATACGCCTCTCTTTCAATAATGCAATAGCTTGCATTGTACGCAAGTTCGAATTCTAACACACCGCAACTAATCAAAGTAGCCGTTATGAATAGTAATAACCACCTTTTAAAATTATAGAAATTTTATATTTCAAAATGGACTTCATTTTTGTATTCGTAATATCGAAATTATCCTAAGTTGAATTTTTTGTAACTTTATGAGAACTTCCAATTTTTTATGAATAGTGAAAAATACTTAAAACAACTTTTTTAATCAAAATAATTAATTGTCATAAATTATACTATTCAGTGGTTTTAAAGTATAATTAGAATATATTTTTACCATTTTATCCAATGGTGGTCATTAGAATTAATTTAACATTGAAAATGGACATAAACAATTGCCAATCTTTTGATATAAATTGTTTCTTAAAAACACGCTATTTGTCGTAACAGCGGGAATTAATTGTAAAATTAATTAATGCAACTTTTATGTTTGGAATTTTGTAAAATAGACATCATTTTTGAATTCGGAATATCAATTATAGCTTAGGGTGAAATTTTGGCCTTATTCTGAAAAACTTCAATTTTTGATGAATAGTGAAACCACTAAGTGGTAATCAAGCAAACTGATTTTCAGTTAAATAAAAGTTTACCACTAATGTGTATTGAATTTTGAAAATCCGACATACATGGTTGTCATTAGTATTTAAAATGTGGTTCAATGGGGTAAAAATAATTTTTTGGTGAATAGTAACTTATTAAGTTCTTAATCGCGATTAGTGGTAATTAGGGTAGTTTAAGGTATAAATAATACTTTAATAATATTAAATGACCTAGACACATGTCCCAACCTCATTGGTTGTGTCATGGCCGACCAAGAAAAGCCATGGCCTAACTTGGGGACCCCATGGATCCACTTTTGTTGGGAAATAACATAAATTACTTTTTATTTAATGTTAAAGTGAAAATGACACTAACATAAATTGTTTTACTAAAACAATTTTTAAGTAGGGTTACAAAAGTCCAAATTTTGACTATAAATATTCATTAGAAAGCTAAAAAGATTTCCTACATCATAGTATTTGTTTTATAATTTTTAGACATTAAATAAATTAAATTATTTATGACATCATTATGATGTGGCGATGACCTCATTATTTAACGATTTAAATAAAATGAGAAGATAATGCAAAATCCAAGGCTTACACTTGTCCAAATCCTATTGGATGAGAAGATTTCGAAACCTTATCACCTTAGCCTAGAATTATATAAGTGTGGGACCTTTAGAATCCGAAAAGCATTTTGAAATAATGTAACATTTCAATCTTTCCAAAAGTGCCCCTCCTCTCCACTTATAAAAGGCCCCCACCTCTCCCACTTCATTTACACTTTCAAGCCATTTGGCTCGGCCAACCTCTGCCCAAATACTCTCCCAACATTCCTCCCTTACTCCTAGAAGCCTCACGTTGGGCAGAACTCTTCCCAAGGAAGCCTTTGGCTCAAATCAAAAAGAGTTACCCGATTTTGAGGTAATGTCTTTTCTAATGTTGTTTTGTTTTATTTTTCTTCTCCAACCCCCTAAACTCTTTTTATTCATTTCTTTTGTAACAACACCAGTATCCTCAATATACTAGGATGTTTTTATAAGAAGGATTAGAGCTACACTTACACACACCTACATCTAATGGTTAATGAACATACGGTTTCTGTGGATGGCGAATTTCTGCCTCACGAAACGATGATTGTTCAACACTCATATAACACCTTCAAAGGTGGCCATTAAGATGTCACTATATTTATATATGATATATAATGTGTTTATGTTTTACTTATGCTTCTGTATTTATCATTTATGGCTTACTTTATGATTTCCATTATGGGTAAAACGCGATAATTTCATTTTAGGAAGTGCGGACTACCGCCCCCTCAAAGTGATTTGAATCGTTAATGCCATATGTGGGATGTATAAAGGATGGAGTAAATGGTATTATACACTATATTATACTGGAATTATATTATACATTTATATCATTATGATTTTAGTTCCATTAAATATGAAATTGAAATGAAAGTAGCGTTCATGCGTACGTACGGCTTACCGTCTCCATGAACGGTGCATTTCATTTCTTACCTCTAAATGTTACGTAATATTATAAATGAATGTATATACTGGATATATAAGATATATATAACATCTAAATCATGAATATAATTCTGGATATAATGGATATTTCACCACATAAACAACTTGTAATTATAAGAAGCTTATTGTTGACTCAAGTACCAAAGATCGACAAAACGACCGTTATTAACTTAAATAATTACATAATGTTCATATCATTGTAATAAGTGATATAATAAGGATAATGAAGTTGAAAATGGTTCTTAATAAGGTATATATTAACTCTAGTTTATTATTCAGGAGGTTAAAGAACGGTTGAGTCAAGTCAGACACGAGGTAAGGGAACTTCTTAACCCAATTTCCATTCTTTGGGTTAATCTCCTACTTTCAAATTATGTCATGATGTTATTATGTACTATTTTCTATTTTTACTTTCTTTTTGTGTACCTATAGTGAATACACATAATATATCTATTTTATTTTAAAAATGATCTTTTTAAGGACTTCGTCTCAATCTCCTTTCATTGAGGCATATTTTGTTTTATACACAAATTTCTTTTATACGGTGTATAAACCCCTTTGACTTTTACGTTTATTCAAAAGGAATCTTTTTTATACGAAGTGTTTTACTAAACGACAAAAAGGGAATGTTGTTCTTTCCGTACATATGCGGCGACAATGACTTCTCCGCCGCCGTGACCATTATTTGAGTTTCGGCTTCCTTTGCAAGCCATACCTTTTTTTTAAAAGAAAAATAAATACAATGTTTTAACTTTCTTTTATTTTGGTATTGAAAATGGTTTTGAAAGCATTTTTATTATATCAATGTGTTGTATTGATATCTTGTGATTGAAATGTGGAAATGTTATGTTTCCTTTATCCATGTTTTATGTGATACGATTATGTTATGGTTTATGATATGTTTAAACCTATTCATATGAGGAATGCATTGGACTTAATAAGTGATGGGTGGAGCCCGCTATAGCTCCTCGATGCATCGGCAGGTCTCATGAGACAAACTAGTGTCTTGGCACAAGGCCTTGACAAAATATTATTTGTGGTCTTGGCACGAGGCCTTGACTACGTGGTTAAGATAGTCTGGCATTATGCATTCCATCATTATGAAAGTGGTTATTATTATTGCATGTGATTATTCGACCAGTAGAATATCCATGTGAAGAAGTGAATGGCATTATCTCATTTTACTTTTGCCATATTATGTTTAAGTTCATGTTTAAAAGGCTTTTGTTTTATTTATACATTGCCTTAATTGTTAATGATTATTTATGAAAGCTTCCGCATTATTGTTATCCTTACTGAGCATCTGAGCTCACCCCTTTCAATGTTTTAATATTTTCCAGGATGTGAAGAAGTATTTTATGAATGACCTACAGGGATAGTCAGAAGAGGATATGAGTGTGAACTATGAAGACTTTGTTATTAGTTTTTCACTTTATGTTGTAATGTAACGTTTACGAATGTATCTAGTGTTTCCAAGGCTACTAAACTAATCGGTCTTTCGAGACTTGATCTTTTGTGATCATGCCAATGTTACGAAGTAATGCACCGACTCTGGGTAGATGGGGTCGGGGCGTTACATAAATTCCCTCATTATGAAATCATTTAATGATTTTTATGAAATTATTTTATTTCTTGTTATATACATAGATGAGTTTATAGTTCATATGATTATTTATATGACATTATTTTGTCATCATTTATTATTTTCATATTATTCATACCTTATTAGATTCAGCTATACACATACTCATACTAATCATCTGAGCTCACCCTTTTATTTGTTTTATTTTCCTAGTATATGTATAAGGTTATTATGAATAAAATTGAGGATTAAAGAATGATTTTATGCTATGTATTTTATATTTCCAATGTAATATAAAAATCAAGTTTATATCTGGTTTTTTCAAGACAACTAAACTTTTCAGTCCTTTGGGATGCTATCAATTTTATGTTGTGCCAATATAATAAGGTAACCACTAACCATGGGATACTGGGTTTGGAGTATCTACATATATCCCCATAAAAAATTATATAGTACCACATAATACAATCAAAGGGAACTATATACCCAAATTATATGAAATAAGTTCAAGAGAATGATCATAGCACAATGAACAAAAGTTGAGTTACCAAAAATATTTACTACTAGGGAAACAACTAAATTGATAGCCACTTGAATAAAGGGATGTGATTTGGATAGTTAATACCATTAAATTCAAGGAAATAAAGTATATAACATTCATGGGATATTAAATAAATATAATACCAAACAAAGGGAACATGGTGAATAACATGTAACATATCTAAAAAAATTATAATTGAGACCAAGAAAACTCTTAAGGATAGAGTAATACTTTAATAAATATCCATTGAAAGAAAGGGATTTTAATTGAACTTAAAATATCATGATTAAAAGATAATTCATGACATGATATCTCAAATAGGATGTATATACACCATATAAATGTAATTAGGTGTTATTTCCCTCAAAAGTCATCAAAGTATGGTCATTTTCATGGTTTAGGAGACATGATACCCAATACCTATAATTATTCAGTTATTCTTTCATTACATAATTTCCCCATTTTTTGTATCCTTCAGTTGATTTTGGAGGATTAAAACATATTTTCACAATCATTTACATCATCCATACCATCTCCATCATTCATAGAAACTCCCAATAGTTTCCACATCCATAACTGGGTACAAACCTACTTTACAAAGGCAGGTAGACAGTTCAGTTTTAAAACTCAATGAAACTTAGGAACTAACATTGGTTGATAGGATGAGGGTTTAAGATCATTACACCATTTTGTGGTGAATTTTTTACTATTACATGACTCTCTTATAGATTTAAGATATGTTCGTGAATCTCTTCCAAGTCCTAATACAAGACTAGTTACACTAATAAAATGACCAGGTGTTGAATCCTTCCATATATAAAGCTGGTTATATTAATGAGACCATCTGTATGTATCCAAGGTTCTATATATATTTCTTGTTATTGCTTAGTGATGGGTATCTACTTATATTTTGAATCCATATAATCAGACACTCTGGAGTTTACTACCATCCAAGGAGGTGATTGGCATTTCTAGGATGGACTTGAACCTTCATGAGGTATCCTATGTATCATGTTTATAATATTAATAAAAACCCATTTAGTTTATTTAATTTCAAGCCATACAGTTTAACATCATACAGAAAGGAAACATATATGGCCACTTTTGCATTGGATATGGAGCTTGAGCCTTAAGAAGTAATCCTATATATCCTACTTATAACAGGAATCAAAGTCATCAAAGTTCAATCTTCCCTCAACCCATTGATGGGAGGTGACATACAATTAGTTTCTATAGAGGTATTTCCCCAGGGTTTACTAATATGGTAATTCCCTCAGGACTTACACCGAGGTGGATGCCCTTGTATAGGGGAAATTATATCATGTCACTAAATGAGGCTTATAAACTAAATTTTCCTTAGTTAAGAGAAATTCATGATGCTAGTGATATGATTATTGAAAATTCCGTAGCCCACATGAGTCATGATGGGTGTGAGAAATAAGGGGTAATAAGCGATCAAAATCACCACATGTGGATATGGGGTTTATGATCTAGGGAGACCTTAATGGAGTGTTTTAAATGGATATCATGCCTTAGGAATGCATCCCACATATCCCACTTATATCAGGAATCAATGTAATAATAGTTTAATTAAGGTTCTCAGTCCACCGATGGATGAGGAAGGAAAATAAAACCACAATAGAGTTTAGGTCCCATGAGTTAAAGTGTTTGGGGGTATAGAGGATATTATATTGAGATGGATTCACAATTGTATCTGGAGCCTTAAGTATATTCCCTATGTATCCCTCTTGGATTGGAATTAGAGTTCTCATAGTTTAATTAAGCTGTATGTCCAAGTGCGTCGGCCAGACAAGGTTATCATGACCAGGGGTGTTTGTTTGGCATGTGTGATGTATTAGAGGGTCTATTACTAATACAGTTAACATGTTGGGGATGTCTTATTGACATGTATAAAGATTCTTGGACATGTCCTAGTCATCTTCCTGATATGTCTGAGGATGTATCTATATGTCCTAGTGTATGTCGCATGATCTAGATGACATGAATGGGGTCCACTGCAAGGAAATTCTGACATGTCCAAGTTGATTCAAATAATTAAATCATACATGTTAATGGACTATTTCATGATTTATATAACTTTTCCAAGAGCCTTTACATGATCATCATTGACACATATGAGGGTGTCACATTATCTAGTGGACATGTCTAGAGGACTTCATGTGCCTTGGACGATATGCATGGAGGGATTCACATGATCTAGTTGATGCACCCAGAGGGATTCACATGATCTTTAGAACATGACTAGATGGATCCATGTGATCTGGATAGGTCATGAAAAGAACATGATCTTGATAGGTCATGGGAAGTGCATGATTTCTTTTCATAAAAATCAACATATTCATATTCGAATAAGGATTCCCTATTTTCAGAATTTATTTCATAAATTCATCAATATTTTTCAGGTTCTGGACTGATGAGGCTTCACATGATTAATTTTACATGTGTAAACTCCTTCATGTAACCTATATGGTGTACCAAAAGTCCTATGTGTGATCAATAGGGAGATCACAAAAAGTGCATATTCATGATGCGTAATCCCTTACATTGTTCCCCAGATTTACCTAGTGGGAGACCCTTGTGATTGCATGTCTTTCCAATACAAGAAGTCCTATATCATTTCTACAATCCTATGATTATCTTCTCTCTCATACCTATATTTTTTCCATGGGGAGGAATTTATAGGACTCACCACCTCAGTTCTACACCGCCTTTCACAGTGCGTATATCATAGATATGGGCTTGAGTAGGTGGAGGGAATATCATATCATGCACTTTGCATGAATCTTCTATGGGTCATCCATGGTGTCTCATGATAAACAGTGACAACAAGAACAATCCTTCATCACCATATTTATTGGACCCATGGATTTCCAAATAGATTTCTCATAGTTATGTTGACATTTCAAAGGGACTTCGTAAGACTAGGATGACATGTCTTGGAGTCTTCCCATGATCAGGATACCTATTGAAAAGGCCTTCACATGATCGAGGGATACTTGTCTGGGGCCCATCTCGAGATCAAGATGGATTATCAGAGAGCCTTCACAAGATCAATATGGAATTTTAAAGGGATTCTGCATGATCAATGGTGATAACATAAAGTGTATAACCCCTTTTCATAAAAAACAATGAAAATTTCTTTTGCAAGAGGATTCCAAATTTTCCAGCTTTTATTATTTATTTTGAAAGACTTATGGCCTTTTTCCATTTATTTTATATCAGGGTGTAGCATGATCAATAATTGATATCGTGACAGCGTATGATCATTATCATGGATATTCACTTGGCTTGTTTGTGATACATCACATGATTAATGCTAGATATTGAGATGGGATGAAATCATTGTCATGGAAAGTCACCCTTCTTGTCTATGGTGTGTCACATGATCAAATCAATATTTAAAAGGTCCTTTTTTCAAGGTTTGTATGAAATGTATGAGAGTCTTCATGAGATCAAGATGCTTGTTGAAAATTATTTCACATGATAAAGGGATACTTGTCTGGTTCCCTTCATAAGATCAAGTTGTCTTGTCAGATAGTGTTTGTGATATCCATCTGGCATGTCAAAGGGCCTCCACGTGATCAATGGTGATAACATGAGGCACATAAAGTCTTCACATGAAAAATAATGTAACTTCAATCACATGATGCCTCCACATTTTTCAGCTTTATTTACTTATTTTATAAGGTAATTTGGGTGATTGTTAAGTGTATATCACCTGATATGTCCCATGATCATAGGAACTCTCCTAGAAGCCTTCATGTAATCACGAGGGATTGTATGAATGCCTTCTCAAGAACATGAGGACTTTTCAGAAGGGGGTTTTTATTACAAAATGGGATATCTGATGAGACTCTATATGATTAGAATGACTCATCAAAGGAGCTTCACATAGTTATTATCAAATAATGTAGAGAGAATGATTCATCCGAATGATATTCTTAAGGTAATGTGATCACATGACCTCTTGGGGATTATGTAATTCGTGTGATCCAGCCATCTAATATCTATATGGTCATGATACTATTTCTTTTCTTTTTTCAGATAAGATAATAACTATGCTTTATGTATTTATTAAATTCTAAAATTGACAATGATAATTTATTGGGTGTCAAAGATTCCCCACTTAGGAACAAGGTTTTCAGGGACAAGGACTCAGTTCTGAGGAGCATGAATGCCCACCCGAGTCCCTAAGGCTTTCTCTAATTGATGTCCCGAGTGGATTTTGGTCTTCCAAGTGAACTTTGGTATTCCACAGGGTGGTTTATAAATAGGGGAGTGAGGGAGCCACTCATTCCACTGAAAACATAAAATCCAAATCTCTTTCAACCTCATGTATCACATACAATCTTCATAATAACTCTTCATAAGAACCACTATGAAAGACCGCTTCATGAGAACCACCCTGCAAGACTGTTTCAAGATATTATCTTTGTAAGATCCAATCATGTGATCTCACCTCATTGCTTCCCTCATCTTGGTGACTTTATCAAACAATATTTTAATCAAATTGTGGTAATTTGATTGAACCTCATCCGTATGGATGCCTATAGGATTCACATGATCCACTATATTTGTTGCATGATCACTTGATCATTATGTGGTTTGTGTGACTGCCTCATAGTCATGTGATCAAAAGTATTTCAATGGGTCATACAATCATGAGGTACTCCATGGGTCATGTGATCCATGAGACCTATATCAAGTAATGTGATCACAAATCCTTTCATGGGTCAAGCAATTCATGTGATGCTACCTACACTACATATTTTTTTTATCTTATTTCCCCCTTAAAGATGGTATTCCATCTCATGTATTATTTATATTCTTATATAATGTCTTTTAGTTTATAGACATATTCTAATGTATTCAGCCATAGGACTATAATTTCAAGGAATCATAATGCTGAACCTAAGTATCAAGTATTCTATGAAAATAGTTTTTAAAGGGGAATCTCCTGAATAAAATATAGAAATACGCCCCTTTTCACCAACTATTTTTGTATGGATTTTTTCTCATGGATGATATCACCATTCCTCCTCCTGACTATAATCTTCCATCTTTTTGGTTGTTGGTTTATCTTGATTATATTCAAATGAAAATTTATGAATACAACCAACTAGTTGTGGAACCACTCCAGGGGATATACCACATGTTGGATAACTCTACTCAAGGTCTATATGGTTATGATATCACACATTAGCCAATTTTCTAGAGCTACTCAAACATACTTTTCTCATCTTTGACTAATTTGATAAGTGGATGGAGCTCAAAATTGGACTTATGTTATGAAGGAAACTTTTATGATGAATGGGAATGGTCATTTTGGGTTAGGCATAGTTGTTTAGACTTCTCTAAAAAGTTACAAACTATTAATCTCTATGAGGTTTCATGTACTTCTCATTTTATCATATACCATCAATAGGAGAACCTTAAAGAGCTGATTAGACACTGGGTACTTGGTACTAACTCCTTTCATCTATCCCAAAACAAAGTAGTGATCAGACTATAAGATATTTACTATTAGGGAGGAATACCTCCTCCTGTGTAGATGTATGATGAATTCATTCCCACTATAGACATTTGACATGCTCTCCATTGAAAAGGAGAAGTTAAAGAAGGATATGACCCTACACTCACTCATTTATTTTAAGGATTGGATCAAAATATTCCTATACTGTAGTGGGACTCAGAAAACTGCTATCTTCTCCCATCGATGTTCCTCTTAAAAAGTTCAAAATAGCATGGGATCTTATTGGTCCATTCTTAAAGCTAGGGAGTATGACTGATGGTGATACTGAGTGAGAATGGAGGTATCCCCAAGCCTTTGATTATCTGGGGTTTTAGCCATGTTTCTTAATGGATGGATTTTCCTAGTTTAGGATGCACACTTTGGAATTTGAGTATTCACTTTGGTGATGGATGCCTGATTAGAAGAGGGAAAACCCATTAATATAGATATACCAACTCTTTCTCACCTTTATCAACTCCTTAGTCATATCCAACAAGGTAATATTCCCTATGGAATCAGTGGAACATTACAATTATTATTTAGATGAATAGGATAACATTTTTAGTGTAAAAAATATCAAAACACTACTGAAATTCCTCATGCTTCATTCCATCCTTGGATATTGAACATTTCTGAGGCCAAGGTGATGCCATTAGTCCCTAATGAGGTGGTTGATATGTTGAGTCAGCATGACCATTTCAACTTTATTCCCTATCCTGCACTTATTAGGATACTTATTGATAATGGTGGTGGTTCTTTTGATGAGAGGTCATATAAAATCTCTCTTCATGATGGGGTTATTGTATCTCATGTGGATAATTTTATTATATATGATTCATATACCCCTTACCAATTTTCTTGATTTTTTTTTATATTAATATGGTTTCCCAACTTCCCTTAAATGGAGTGCGGGGAGAACGAAATCCTAGGTTAATTCAACAATTTTAGATTTTGTTTTTGTGTAAGGATAAAAATGTTTAGATTATTATTCCACCTGTTGATGCCCTGATCTTCATGTCTCATGACTATACCTAGGCTTGGGTGGAATCTTATCCAGGCAGTGTATTGAATTGACCAGTCCTCCAAGTGGATAATCCCTATTCTTCACCAAACCCCTTATTTTTGGCATTAATGAAGTTGATTTAGGATTTGGGGGAGCCTCTAAAGAAGTATTACTTCCCTAGTGATGAGTCTCCTATTATCAAGACAATGTCTATCAAGGAATATGACCCTTCATTTATGGTGGAAGATGATGAAACAGTTAGGGTAATATTCCCATGACTCCTTCTCTTACTTCCTCATCACCTCTACCAAGACCACCTTCAATGTATTTGATATCATAAAGGATAATTTGGTAGTAAATCCACACCTTGATTATGGATACCCCTTGGAGAACATTCATGACCAATAAGAACATATTCACCATCTCTTTCATGAGCTGGGAGCTAATGGATTCTACTTTCAGAAATTGTATGAAATCATGCTACAAATTTTCCTAACTCAGAAAAAATTGGCTAGAAATGAGGGGAAATTTTATAGTTTTGAAGATGGGACTCCTTTGGCTAAATTAATAATGGAAGATTAGGAGATGCTTGAACAGATACATCAAAAAGTCTTTGAGCTGCATGCCTATATGAATATCTTGACTATGAAGATAGAAAAATAGGAGGAGATAATATCTCACTAAAAGTATGATCTTTCGATGTCATCATCTTTATTAGGGACTAATCAGAAATAAGCTAGAGAGTTTTCCCATTTTATTGAAACTATTCATTATAAGGTAGTGGATGAAGAAATAGAGAAGATGAAACTTTAGTGATCAATCAATACATCTCACCAGACTTTGGATGATTTTTCAAACTCAGATGATAAAATTTTATTTTAATCTAGTCACAAATGTGTCTTAATGGAACCTTGGAGAGACATTATAATGTAGATATTTATCCTTCCTTGAGTACATTATCAATTAATAAATAGTTTTAACTTTATATGTCATTGTCTATCTTTCATTCATTCGTGATATGTATATAATTTCATTGACTTGATATCATATAAATCATCAAATATTTCCATCCTTTGTATAATTTCATGTAAACCCAAATGCCTGGATTTTAATTCTTAAATCATAACAGATTTCTGTTGAGAATTTATCATGAATTCCTACCAATATGAGATCCCTAATTGGTGTATCTACTCCAGTAATCCTCAGATCACCTAGTTTATTAGGATAATTTGGGTAAATATATGTCTTGGAGGGAGACCGCTCTAATTTTTTCCTAATACATTGGACTTAGTGAGAATATATTGATTTTTTTCTGGGAAAAAATAACGACCCCTATAATATTTGTATCATTTTTTTATATTGACCTAATTTTTCCAAAGTTTCATATGAGGAAAACTTAGTAGGTGTGGACTTGGTTTTTTCTCAAGAATACCTCTTATAGGCTTTCAACCTAAAATGTTTTGTGACATTTCTAGTTTATAAATGCTCAATATTTTCTAGATCACGCAAAGTGCATGTCCAGTGAGAAGGGAATCAACTTTTTCCCATGGTTCCCTTTTTGGATATTCAATATAGAGAGCATTGTTTCACCTTCTATTGGTTGTTTTAAAGTCTTGAAAACTAGATCATTGTTGTGCTATAGTTTAGGGTCTTCCATCTCAGACCATCTAGATCATGTGTAGTGATCCATCTATAAAGTACTATTCTCCATGCAGTTTAACATCATGCAGTAAGGATGAATTACATACAATTTAATGTCATTTAGTAAGGAAATATTCTATGTACTTTAATATCATGTGGTAAGGACAAAAAATGTTATACAGTTTAAAGTATTTTTTCTAGGACTTAGGATGCTGTGTAGTTTGGATTCTTACTTCCAGGAAATATTCCGTGTAGTTTAGTGTCATGCAGTAAGGATAAAAAATGATATACAGTTTAAAGTATTACTTCTAGGAGTTGAAATGCTATTTATTATAGAGTCTTGTTTCCTAGAATTGAAACACTGTGAATTTTAGAGTCTTTCTACTAGTACACAAGACATTGTTCAATTTAGAGTCTTTAAACTAGGGCTTAGAGTTTCATACAATTGATTTTTTTTTCATCAGGACTTGATAGCATGAGAGGGATGTCGAACCCACTTAGATAGTTGGAATATGGGTCATGTAAATCACATGTACAAAATTTTTAACTGATGAATACGAGATGAAGAATACATGAAGGGGATAACCAAAAACACCCTAAGGTGATGCATTTTTCTATAGTGTTTTTGGGGTTTGTGAGTGGAATGGAGAAAACACACTAAGGGGTTGACCCAAAATACCCTAAGGTGATGAGTTCTACCAAGGTGTTTCTGGGGATCATGAGGATTAGAGGTCATTTCCTATAAGGAGGAGATTCCTATAGTTTGTGGGTTAGATTCCCTTATGCATGAGCCTATACGGTTTACATGAATGGTCAAGTAGAGGTGTCCCCACTCTTTTCCAAGGTCCATAAAAGATTTGTGAAGAATCAAACATCTGGATGATGAAGTTGGATGTGGGGAAAGGTTATCCAAGGAGGGTTTTAGAACCCCAAGGAAGTTTAGTTTATGGTTGGGAGGCTTGTAACCTATGACATGTGGTTTCAAATCATGTGGTGTGGGCCATAAAAAGGATTGATAATGGAATGTTTCATTCCAGATTTGAGAAAGGGTACAATATAGGGTGATGTAACATCGAGGATATCGAATCCACTTTAATAGTCTAGTTATGGGGATTGTTAATAATGTTCTAGGAATATGTGAGCTAATTGAAAGTGGAAACTAGTGGGTACATGTAAAATATTATTAATGGTGTAATATTATACTCAATATGGTTAGGAAAATAACTCATGGAATTAAGGTGTACTTTCTAGGACCAAGCATCCTCTAAGAACAAGCACTTTGGTAGGGTATAATTATCTAATGAATCCTAGTGGGGTCTGTTTGGATTATCTAGTACATGTTACCAGTTTTCTACAGGGAAGGACTTGGATTAGGTGAGCGTAAGGTTATTGGGGTTCTAAGACAAGAATACTAACTTGAGGAACTGGTTGTTTCAGCTCATAGTTCAAATACATAAAGGTTTTTTATGGAAAAAATTATATTAAAGAACCATTTGAGTACCTTAAAATCTATTTCACTACCTAGTGAACACATTATTATAATGAGGATATGTGATAAATCATTTATTTAACATTTTACTAGACCAGGGGACCCATCAAGCATAGCTTGGATTTTACTAGGGCTATAAGGTGGTCTTCATGAGTTTTATTCCTTATTTGTTTACAGTCTAACTTTTTCCTAAACTATAGAGATAAAGAGTTTAGCATGCAGAGACTTGACATTTTCCCAAGATTCCCTTTGTGCATTTTTTATCCTGATAATTTTTATGTCTCTTTCACTAGTAGTTTCAGGTATTTTGATTTGGACCATTAAAGGATAAAGTTTAAGGTCATACATCTTTAACCAAAGTGCATGCTGTTTAAGGTCATGATGTACATAGACCTAGTATAAGGGGGGGGGGGGATGTTACACAATATCCTAATTAGGATACCCAAGGTTAAGATTACTCTAACATACTTTTGAGTAGGCTCAAGGTTCTTAAGTCATGATTAATGATATGGTACAATCATGAAAAAAACGATCATGAATCAATCTAAGGTGGAAAGATTCATTGCAATGATTTCAAGGATCACAAGGACCAGAAGGTCCTTCTTAAAGAGATAAGATGTATCTGGTTGGTGGGTCTATAGCCTTTATGTAGATCCACCTCTAGAATGGTCAAGATCAATTTTTCTTTCTAGGGGTCATGAAAGGTTTGCGGAAACCCGAGATGCTCAAGACTTGAAGTGTGATTTATGGGTTGATGTGATTAAAATATTATGGAAGTGAACCATACCATGTTTTACTAGGGTCAGGATATTTTTGTCTTTTGATAATGAATGATGATAGGTGATGGTCTGTACATTTTAATTTTATGTAGTGGGGATGTATCTGTCATGCAGTTTAACATCATGAGACAAGGATGTTTTCCTTATAGTTTAACATCATGCAGTAAGGACATATCTTTCATGCAGTTTAACATCATTCAAAAAGGATGTTTTTCCTATAGCTTAACATAATATGGTAAGGATGTAGGGATTGACATGAAATTGTGAAAGATATCCTCAGGGAAACTTTGAACCAGTCAGGGGGAATTTAGATGTTGGAAATATCTTTTATCCATGCATAGGATTATTGATGGATATCCATATACTGGATCCTTTCTCACACATATTTATCTCATGCATAAGAAATCCATACGTAGTTCTAACTCATACATAGGTAAAGTGATTCTGTATGACCTGGACCTCTTTAAATATAGGTATATGTAATTTTTATGGCTAGGATTCCCTAGGTTTCTCTATGCATATTATAAGGGAAGAAATGATGCTATAATAAGATCCTTTGAGGGCATCCCTCACATAGTTCTGACTCATATGCATGGGATATGAGTATTTTGTTTTCTTCCCTTAGCGAGTCTCAGCATCAAGGTCATCCGAGGGGCCCTCTACATAGATTGAGTTCATATGTAGGGATAGGGAATTTACATACTTCATTCTGGTATAGGGATGAAAAAATTCAACCCTCACACATATTTATGGTTAGTATGACCCACTCTAATAAATTTTAGTTCTTACAAGGTGGACCATATATCGTTCAATTTAATGTCAGACCACTAGGACATTGTCATGATATTTAATGTCAGGTGACTAGGACATTGTTATGTAGTTTAACATCATGAGACTTGGATGTGGTTCCCTATCAGAGATAAATCTTTGTTGACTTAGCTAGATTGTTTTTCCAGGTTCCCTAAGATCATAAGATCCATGATCGGAATGAGAAAAAAGGGATAACTAGGTAGTAAATTAAAACACATGAGAGTATGTGATTAGGAATATTTCAAGGTGTTCACAATTCATCATGGATTATTACCTCTACATGGATCTTACTCTCATGGAAGAACATCATTGGGAGTAGTGATAATTCATGGTTGGGTCCAGAATGGAGGATCCATGCATCACTGCATATTCTATGATAACCGTAATCAGGCCACATGTAGTTCTTGGATAGTTCCCTACATAGGTCCAGCCCATATATGGGAGGGGAAATTTTTTTATCTTTTTATATTACATCTAGACCCAAAATTTGATATCTAGGTGTAAATATTTATCCTGTGATAGTAGGAATCAATCTACATGTAGTTCTGGAATTGAAAAATCTCCACACAGGTATGAACCATGCATAGAGGGGTATTTTTTTTCCATTGATATTGCAAATGGACCCAAAATTAGAGATATGAGAATCACTACATATCCAGTGATAGAAGTAATTAAGAAAAACTTAGTCCTTGAATTGAAAACTCTCTATGGAGGTTTGACCCATATGTAGAGGGGGCAATTTTTTCTTTTGATATTAAATTTGGAATTGAGATTTGAGATTTGGGTGTCACTAGATATCTTGTGATGGAAGGAATCAAGACACACATATTTCTTGCACAAAAACACTCTACTAAGGTCTGAACCATATGTATAGGAAGAATTTTTCCATTGACATTGCAGTTATACCCAGTATTAGAGATATGGGCATCACTACATATCTTATGATGGTAGGAATCAAGACACATATAGTTATTGCATGAAAAACTCCCCACTTAGGTCTAACCCATATGTCGAGAGAAGAATTTCTTTATGTAAATATTACAACTAGACCTAGTATTGGAGATCTAGGAATCACTACATATCCTGTGATGATAAGAATCAAGACACACATAGTTATTTCATGGAAAAATATCCATGTAGGTTCGAACCATATATAGAGGGGGAATTTTTTTCATTGATATTGTGGATAGACTAAAGATTGGATATCTAAGCATCACTATGTATCCTGTGATAGAAGGAATCAATCCACACATATTTTTTTCATGGAAAAATCTCCACGCAGGTCTGAACCATACTCAGAGGGGTGATTTTTTTCCATTGATATTATGGTTGGACCTAGGATTTGAGATTGGGTCATCACTACATATCATGTGATAGCAAGAATCAATCCACATGTAGTTATTTAATGGAAAAATATCCATGTAGGTTTGAACCATACATAAAGGAATGAATTTTTTTCCATTGATATTGAAGATAGACCCAGGATTAGAGATATGAGCGTCACTACATATCCTATGATGATAGGAATCAAGACACACATAATACTTTCAAGGAAAACACTCAATGTCGGTTTGACCCATACATAGTTGGGGGGGGGGGATTTTTCCATTTATATTGTGTATGGACCTAGTATTGGAGATCTGGCTATTACTACATATCCTATGATGGAAGGAATCAAGCCACACATAGTTCTTTAATGAAAAACTCTCCACTTAGGTTTGACCCATATGTAAAGGGGTATTTTTTCCAATGATATTATAATTGGACCCAAGATTATATATCTAGGTGTCACTATATATCATGTGATGGTAAGAATCAACCCACACATAGTTCTTACTTGGAAAAATCTATACACAGGTCTGAACTATACACAAAGGGTTTAATTTTTTCTATTTATATTATGGATGGACCCAATATTGGAGATTTGGGTGTCATTATATATCCTATGATGTCAAGAATCAAGACAGACGTAGTTATTGGAAACGGTGTGGTGGAAGACTGACACTGGTAGAGTTTAATCCTCTTGAGAAAGGATGAAATGAAAAGAGAAGGGGGAATTAGTTTTTTAAAACACAAGGGATGAATCAAACTATAAAAATAAGGGGCCATGGAGGGTCATATATAAATATTTTAAGGTCTTAATAATCATACATGAAGGGGAGTATTTACTCAAATAATGTTCATGTGGTTAAAAAGAGTTAAAATCTAATGTGAAAAGGGAACCAAAGAGGCCCTTCACCACAAAAAGAAATCATGAAATTAGTGACATGAAGTTTAAGGTCACGAGGCTTAAACTAGGGGAGGCCCCAAAATAGATTGGTGTTGAGAATTTCTTCCATACAGTTTAACATTATGCGGTAAGGAGACATTATGCTATGTAATTTAAAGTCTTGATGTAAGGACTTGGAATACTATGAAGTTTAGAACCTTGCCTCAGGAATTCTTCCAAGTAGTTTAACATCATGGGGGTAATGACGTCTTCTGTGAAATTTAATATCATTCCATAAGGATGTATTCTATGTAGTTTAACATCACACGGTAAGGGTGTAAGATGCTATGTTGTTTAAATTATTACTATAAGGAATTGAGATACCGTGTAGTTTATAGTCTTTATGTTTGGACTTATTATGTGTAGTTTAACATCATATGGTAAGGACGTATTCCATACAGTTTAACATAATGTAGTAAAGATGTATTCTATGTAGTTTAATGTCATGTGGTAAGGATTCTTTCCATAAAGTTTAATTTCATGCAGTAAGGATGTATTTTGTGCAGTTTAACATTATGCATTAAGGATATAAAATGATTTATGGTAGATATGAAAAGTACTTCTTGAGAAACCTTGCACTGGTGGGGGGAATAACGTATTCCCCATACATTGTGTCCAATGAGTAAGCTCCATTTAAATAAAAATTATGTATTATGCAAGGCCATTCCTAGTTGGGTTCTAGATTTGGAGGATTATTTCCTAGTATCATTGGGGTTATGAGAGCCAATACTAGTTCTTGTAGAAATGAAAAGAGGTGAAACTTTTTATTAAAGGCACATGCATTTTGATTCTGATGAACTTTGAGGTTGTGCAGTGTACCCAACCCTTTCTCATCAAGTCTTTACAACTCATCCAACTTGTTTTGTGATTGATCATCATCTAAGAGTTTCCCATATATATCTATATGGAGCAATGAAAACTGAAATTCAATGAGAAATATTTCTTCAGTTCTGTACACTAGGGAATATAGAGTCACTTATGTGGCAGTGTGTGTGGTGGTATGATAAGCCCATAAACCATGAAGAAGCTTGTCTGTCTAGGACTTCTTGTCCTATCCACCCTATTCTACAATATATTTTATATATTCATATTGAAGGCATCTATTTATCCATTTTCCAATGCATGATAGCAAGATGAATGGTTGGATTCAGTTTTGTACTCTTAGTATAATTTCTTTAATTTGGTAGAATAAAAGTTAACATTGTTTTCTATCAATATCATGTGAGGTACAAGGAATATGATGATGATATGGGACTTTAAAAAAAGTTGATGATATTATTCATACTGAATTCCTTGAGGGGTATCACCTATACCCATTTAGAAAATAAGTCAATGGAATTATGGATGTACTTAAACTACTTAGGTGTGACCGGGGGATATAGCCCTACAATGTACATTACCCATACAGAAAATGAAAAAAAATACTTAGCTATGTATAAAAATTCTAGGGGTTGATGGAGAAGTTTTCATGAATCTGTCATGAATGAAATCTACTAGTGAATTCCACACAATCCTATATCATTGTTTTCCTATATTAACCAAGCCGCTTAATTTAGTGGGAGATTATATTCATGGTCTGATGAGTTCCACATGATCCTGTATGAAATTCTTCCATAATAGTGGTAATATCTCCTTCTACTATGAATATAAGGAGGATTCCATAAAATCCTCATTTTTATAAGTATTTTTTTTCATTTTCCCATCCTGAAGGGTAAAGTTTTGTACTTGGAATCGAGTGTGTTCCCTTTTGTATTGATCTAGCAAGAGGATTCCATTTTGGAGGTAATTGACTATGGGATCTATCCATATAGGGGTAGATATCAATTCATCATGCTCTTGGTAAGTGTTGACCTGCTTGATTTCTTCCATGTCATAAAGGATGAATGATGAGACCATCCTTCAATGTGAAATGCAGAAAAACCCTTCATCTTGATCGAGGTTGGATAGGATCATGGTAGCATTATCTAGTGTGTCAACATGATCATTTTTTGATCGAGTTATATGATGCAATGTTGGTACAAAAGTCAATTCTACCATCATTCCTCTGATGTAATTTATGAGAGGTTATAATAATTATTTTTTGATGGTATACACACGATTTATTTATTTTATCACTAATTATGAATCCCATTTCATGTTTAGGTAGGCTATTTGTAGTTGTAGGTCTAGTTACAAGTCAACAATGAGGGCTTGGAATTCTATCTCATTATTAGTGCAGTCTTCAAACAATGTGAAAGAATAGGGAAAAATTTCTTTATTCAGGGAAACAAATAAAATCCCTAGACCAACCCGATTGAGCTTTTAGTTTTCCATCCAATTTCTAATAGAACTTTTAGAGGCACTATAAAGATACATCTCCCATGTTTGGGGAGTGTCATGGTTATATAAAACCTCTTTTTATAGATGTTTTATGTACACTAATGTGCTTTCTGGGCCAGGATGTTCTGCAAGGAAATCATCTAGGGCCTTCCCTTTAATTACATTTTATGGCATGAACTGGATGTCATATAGTTATATAATTACTGCACATTGGGCCAAAAATCCAATTAAAATAGCATGAAAAAACATTTACTTGAGGGTTTAATAAGAGAGACCAGGTGGACTTCATGATTCTACAATAAATGTCTCAGCTTCTAAACTATGAATATGAGTGTAAGGCAGTTATTCTCCACATCATAATACCAGGTATCAATACTTAGCATCATTCGAATAAGGTAGTAGATACTGTTTTCATTCCCTATATCATTTTTCTATTCAAGGAGATCATTGAGCAACTATTACATAGAGGCCACATATAAAATAAGAGACTTTCATTTTACTGGTGACATAAAGACCTATGGGTGCAGTTAAAACTGCTTGAGATTACAAGGGTTCCTGCCAGCACTCATCCCATCATTAGGTGACTCTATTATTCATTAACTTGGTGAAGGGGAGATATTTTATGGCCAAGGTTAGCTATGAAATGCCAAATGTAAGTGAGGTGACCTTGGAGACCCCTTAGTTCTTTGAGATTCCGAGGGGGTGAAATTTCTAGGATCACACTAGTCTTTTATAGATTAACCTCAATGCCACAATGGTATACCACAAAGCCAATGAATTTCTCTGATGTTATTCCAAAAGTACACTTTATCAAATTCATCTTCAAACTCTGTTGTTGCAACTTGCTGAAGATTTTTTAAATATCCATTAGATGATCATATCACTGTCAATATTTGATCACCAGATCATCGATATAAAATTATTCTATTCATACCAAGAAATGATTAAAGATATGATTCATGAAATTTTGATAAGTAGGGACAATGTTCTTTAATCCAAAGGGAATGAGCTGGTAGGAAAAGATACCTGGAGGTGCTTTGAAGGTGGTGGCTTCCTCATATTCAGGGGATATCCTTATCTGATTATACCTTGAATACCCATCCATTAAGAAAATGTCTTGGAATCCAACTTTTCCATTGATAAAAAGTGATCAATAATGGGAAATTGTCCTTTGGGTAGTGTCTATTAAGGTACCTAAAATTTATGGAAACTCTGATCTACCCGTTCTTTTTCTTTTCCAGGATAATTCTCACAAGCCATTTTGGGTATTTCACCTCCCGAATAAACTTTTCCTTGATCAATTTTTTAATTCCCAATTCTACATCAGTAGCATGATAGGGGTTCATCCTCTTGGATGCTTTCTTAAAACCTCAATGGTCATCAAGTAATACTTGGTGATGCATATCCACGTCGGGGTTTAGCCTAGGAATTTATGTATAATTACATGTGAAAACATATCAATTTTGATTTAGAAACATGATATATATCTCATATTCCTCAAGATGCATGGAAGAAATAATTAACATATACTGTGTATCTTCTTATGTTTCAATATTCACCTGCTCGAGCTCATAAATGGTGGTGGATATTCCTTCCTAAAATTTTATATGGGAATTCATAAGTTCATTATCTTCTTCGTCCATCCATGAGTCTATGGAGTCATTTTTATACATGGTGGGTAACCCAGGGGAATCTCTATCACTATCAGGGTAAGATAGGCCATGGGAAGAGGCATTGTCACCCTAAACTACTAAAGTCATTACAGATAGATCCTAAGGATTCTTGTTTTCTTTTATGCTATCTCCAAGGAAAAGAGGATCCTAGAAATCTAATATTATTTCTGCTACCTCAATTTGGTTAATGGGTTACACATAATCACTATCGAGCATGATCCAAGGATTCATAGGGGTAGTTCCTAAGACATTGGGGGATGTAACCTATATATCACCATCCACCATTGGTTTTCCCCCTTATAGAAACATGACTCAGAATATATGTATTTTCAAGACTTGAAAGGGGGCGATGTCACCATATAGTATGCCGATCTTCCCATCAATTAGGGTATTTAAAACATTAATGAAATGTTTAAGGTATCACTACATGGATATGAAGCTAAGGTCTTCCAATTAAAAAATTATATGTTGCTTCATGTTGGATAACCATTAACTCAACATTAGATATGAGGACCCTAAACTGATATTTGATCTTGATCTTCTTGATATGACTTTTGTTACTCTTATCGTACTCTTGAATGATTAGTTTTTTTGGTGATAAGTATCTCTACATATATAACAAATGTTGAAGGGTCTGAATTGGGATAATAATGATCACAAAAACGTTATCAACCAGATCCATTCATATGTCAACATTATCAAGTTTTCCTGAAATATACAGGGGTCTGATGTGTCCAGGGATAACTTATTCTTGATCTTGTTTTGTGAATGACATGATAACATGACATTATAATGACATAGTTTCCACTTAATAAATATTGGATACAAAAAAATTCTATCTCAAAATCCTGTGGGATTTAGAGGGACTTGAAGAGTGATTTTATGAGTTCTTTTGAATGATGGAGAGCATGCAAGATTGGGATTCTAGCTGGAACAACTTCCAAGTGTTTCAGAATTTCATACTTTTGTGTGATAGGTATGTGATTCCCAAGGCAGGGTTTATCTCTATTATATGGATTAGGAGTTGTGGTTTTTGAGTTATTTGATCCTGATGCTTGATAAAATGTTTAAGGAGTATCTGATGAAAGTGACATGGGTCATGACGACCTTCCCCTTTGTCTGGGATGATTAGGAAATCACACCCCCATCATTCTTTCATATAATATGACTGGGTTTAGACAACTACCAGAGGGATCTAAGGAATACCCATTTTTCTATTGGGATTGCTGGAGTTCTATCCCAGGGGTTTTGGATGCATACATGGATTATGTGGGGATATAACTAAAATATTGTGTTTGACCATGCCTAATCTATCCTCTGTATCCTCTGTTTCTATGTCCTCAGCCTCTAGCTTCCCATATAGATATGAGGAACTCATACTCAGAGGAAAATTCATCATCTGAGAAAGGATATGTTATGTAAAAAACATTAATAAAACAAAAAATGATCTCTTCATCTGACGAGGGTACCGTTTGGTGGGGTGGTTCCCATTCTTTGGATGTTGAAGTAAAATTTTTTGTAAGAGTCAGAGCTTATGTGGGAGCTAGATATGAATCCTCCCCATGTATATTTTCCTATGTCTAATGAATGCGTATAGCTTTGGAAGGTGTATTCAATTACATATCCCTAAGAATTGGTATCATCATTGGTCGGAGAAGCTGTGCTATCAGGGTTTCATGAGCTCAGTTAGTTGTCTTTCGAGTCATTTAGTTATCAAACTTTTATCCATGCCTAGTCAGAACCTTTTTCTAGTCACCCTCTTATTTTATTTGGGTGAAATTTACACAAGTCACCTATGCTAGGGAATTTTCTAGTGTCACCTATAAAGATTAAACCAAAATTTAGAGGACATATTTGAAGACAAAGAAGACCTAGATGGTGTGACCCAGCCTCCTATTAAAAGGGAAGTAGTCAGGATGATTAGTGAGGTTGACCTCATTGGGTTTCTTGGGTTCCAGAATCTTGAGTATGTTATTTTCCGTAGATATAAGGAAATACCATGGTACATTCTCATTTTGTAAGGAATACAATTTATTTATCCATTCCTAAAATCATGGGTGACCCTGATCTCTTTTCCTTATAGAAGAGGGTGATTTTGTTGCTACTACCACTCAACGGGTGGCTCTAGATAATTTTGGGTATTTATGGATTCTTGAATGGGCACTACTACTGGTTTAATAGTAACAACAATAGTTTTTTACTTATGAATCCTTTTTCCTAGTACTGAGGGCATGGGTCGAGATTTATCCTGGGTCTGATGAATGAAATCTTCTAGGTGCTGCACCATTTTTTCCAACTCATGGAATCTTCCCAAATACTTCATCAGGATAAAAGGAATTTGAAACTCATCCCAATTATTTTCATCATAGAGTTCTAATAGTTTCACTTTCTAGAAATAGATGCTGATAGAATAGGTTAAACCTTTCCATTTGGCAATGATGTCCGAAACCCTCTCATTTTCATGTTGATTGTAGTTTTTGAGATAAAAAATTGTTTTTTTCCTTAGCATAGAGTTAAAATGGTAAATTAATTTATAATAAAGGTCATAATATCCAAAAATAGATCCTTATAGATGTATTATATACCAAATAAAGTCTGAAACTATCAGATTTTGTTCAAAACATCTCAATTTTGTCGCCTCCTATTGATCTCAAGGTCCCATCATCGAGCCGCATTGGGACACGAAGTGCTTGAGATACTATTCTGGATCTCACATTACATTAAAGGTTGAGAATATGTGATTACCTAAATTGGATGGAGGCAAAGTTTCATCCACCCATTTGATATATGGATTCTTTTCAGGCTTCACGGGTGAATGCCGCCCATCAATGGACTTCATTCGAATAGCTAGGGACTCAATGACATTGAGAAGTTATAGAGGTACAAATTTTTAGACCACCTTTGATCTATAGGGAGAAGTAAAGTCTTGATTAGGTTACCTCATTTTCATTTCCCACTGATTCTTGATCTGTGTTAGGATTAAATTATCACCCTAATAGGAGAGAGGCTATCACCCTAATGGAGAAAATTCACACTCATCATCAACTTCCTCATCTATGTAGACAAGCTGTCAGGATCCATATCCAACCTGATTCTAAAATTACACTCTTTATGGAAAATTTTCACTCTCCTAATGTATAATGGGAGTAATATTAACTTTTTTTTGAAGGAGATACCCATTGAGAATGTTTCCCATGAATAGTCCTTTATTGAGATATCTGAGATTTTGTATCTCAATCTCATATTATGCTAGCTATTCCTCCAAAGAAGGAATTTTGGATTCTCTAGGTGGTGAGTGGGATGTATCCACACCTTTCCCTTTATCCTTGGAAGCGTTCCACCATAGAGGCGGTGATTCATCATTTGATGGTTCCTGTTTTTAGTTCCTTCTATAATTTCATGTACGTGTAGCCTTAATAAGTACATTCAGATAGTATATCTCTTAAGGAAATGTTTCTTCATCGTGAACCTCTAAATTTTCATCTTGATCCACATCATCTTTTGTATAGATGGTGATGATGTTCACTGAGGTGTATTAGGAAATGGTAGTTATTCCATTACTCTCCACATAGTAGGGTGATTTTTTATCGCTTACTCCTCCTTTTAGGGTTTCATTAGGGTCATTTCTCTAACCCATGGCCATATTGGACCATTTTGGATTATGAACCATATGTGGTTTAATTTTCTTCACTATAAATTCCTCCCATATTCGTTTATGAGTAGTTACCTCAAGGGATTTTCTGACCGTGTTTGCTGAGTGGTCCCCAAATAGTAAAGGTGTGTCTCACAGTGAAAGGAATAGATAAAATTTTAGTCATCAATATTTAACTACCAACCTGGAGAAGACTGATTCCCACAATGGTTATGATAATGATAAAAATTCCCCCAACCCTACGGGCTGGGGTCGATTCATGCCCGGTATTGGTACTCTTTGATCCTATTGTTGAGGATACGATGATTCCCGTCAAGGATCTGATGGATCATGGGACAAAGATTAAGATATAAATTCCCCCATCCTTGTGGACTGAGGTTTATCTAGAACCACTGCTAATTTCTCTAGGACACTCTTAGGGTGTGATTAATTTAGGGGTGGTGATTGAGATAAAAATTCCTCTATCCCTATAGGATAGGGTTGGTTTGCAGCTATCAAAAATATTTCCTAGATCCTCTCATGGTTTGACAACCCTATGGGTAGAGATGGTGGTAAAAATTACCCCAGCCCTATGGGTTGGGTTTTCTCTTGGATGGTGGCTTTTAAGGATATGATTGTGATCTATTTTATTTGATGCAATTGTGCTTGTGTATGAGCCGGGTGTAATATCTACCTATAACGAGAGTCATTTTATATAGGGAGTTATTGAGTAGTTTAAAAATCTATCTTTCATTTCTAAAATTCATTGCCATTTTTTCAAGGGGCATATCTTAGGAGTCTATTGTTATCCCTATCCCTCTTTTAATTTATTCTTTTCATCTTCAGAGTCGGGGAGTCTCACTGTATTGACCAACCGACCTACTCACTACCCGATCCCCTAACTTCTCATATAGATATGAAATTATAGGATTCCATATCTAGAGAGATTTTCTATTACAGGGACACAATGAGGTGAAATGCTTCATATTTTCCCCAACCTTGATACATATGTTTTATGGGGCTCTAGTAATCAATTGATAGAGAGTCTTTATGATACAGAGACAAACACATCATAGGTGTTTATCATGCTCTTACACCCCTGGGTTCTATAATATAGAGAATGAATCCATGTACAACTAGAAATATAGTTTTCCTATGATCTATAGATCACCCTCATATCCTTAATATGAGAGGTGTTTAGCCTTAAACCATAGATGAGTCACTCATATGTTCTATCATAAGTAAGGCATGCGCTCCTTCTTTAGCTTATCTGGGATCTCGTAGTCAGAAGTGTTGATGGGAAAGAATATGGTTGGGAGGTTTTTTTGGATAACTCTATCCATATATCCATGTTTACCTCTTCTTCATCAGAAATATATGTCTCAATATAGTTAAACCATAAATTTTTCTTATCTGGGTCGCCTGCTGACTATGGTGAACTACTGCTGATAGTTGATGGGGAACTATATATGGTTAACCCTGATGTTTCAACCACCTATCTATATGATTGTTCCTCTGTGACACCCCTAATTTCACTTTTATATGTGGGTATTTGTTAGGTGGTTTATCCCGCTGATTTTGAGGTGTTTAGGGCTCAAAGGATGAATTTTTGTGTACTTTTTCCAGATCGCACATTTAAGGTGCACGGTTACTCTAACCATGCAACCTAAGTGTGTATAGGTCACATGGTTAAGGCTCATAGTTAAACTAACCATGAATCATATGTGTGCATCCCATGAAACTCTTGATAATGGAGAATTTTATGTTTTGCACACGGTTTGTTTAACTATGTGAGATAACCATGAAACCCAACAAAAGAGGGGTATTTTTGTCTCTTTCCCTTATTTTTAAGTGGGTTTTATTCCATTGAACACCCCACTTGGTTTTCCCCAACTTGGACACCTACCATGGTTTTTTTTACTTCTCCAATTCTCCTCCAAGTGGATTTTGAATGGGTTTCTTGGTGATTCTTCACCCAGATTGAATGGTTAGTGATCCCCTCTCTTTCTACTTTAGTTTTATTAAATTCTCAATTTCTCCTATAACCCTAGTGGCCATGTTTGGTTTATTTTGATACCTAGTCTGGTGTGAAATTGGGGTTTTTTATTTCTTAGGGTTGGGAGCCATGGTAGTAGTTTCTTTCCGGTTGATTTTGTTAAAGGCGACATGATTCTACCACTTGAGGTAGGTATTTCCAATTCATTACCTTTTATTTAATATTTAATTGATTTATTGATGCTTTAAGCATGTTTTTAATTTAAATCATTGATATATATGATTTCTAGTTTGGATTTATTAAAGGTATTTTATGCTTGGATGGGTTTTTCCTTTGGAAAGAATGAATGGATTGCTTTGTTCAATAGAACATGGTTTTGAAATTGTGTTTTATGTATTATTTGTGTTTTATAAAATGCCAATGAGGTTTTTCTTTTTGAAATGCACTTATTCCATGGTATTTAGGTTAAATGGGGTCTTTAAAGTGGGATTCCCTTTGTGTTTAAAGGATTACCTAATTTTCAAAGTTACAGTTTGGATTTTTTATGTGAAAAAATGGAATTTACCTTGGTTTGTTGGTTGTGGATATTGATAATCATGATTTATTTTGGAATTGTTCTTGAATAAATTTTTTTTTAGAAAGGGTATTTCCAAATTAACGTGATATAAGTGAAAATCCTGGTTGGATTCTTTAAAAATGGTTTGATGGAAATTAATGGCCTTGGGCCTTGTTTGAGTTTTCTTGAGTGAAAACCATGTGTGGAGGATGGTTTTATAGTGTTTTGAATGCTTTTGTAATTTAGATCATCTTTGAGAAATATTTTAAATGGTATTCATAAAGTGTGGATTTTGGTCTCGATAGCCCAAGCCATGTTTGGGTATTAAAGTCCTAGTTGAAAATTTATATTTTTAAGTGGGTTTCCAAAAAGGAAGTGGTTTGTTTGTACTATATATACCTTATGAAATGGATCAAATGAGTTTAATGGTTTAAAATAGATTTAATGAATGATTTTAGAAATGGTTTTAACTTGTTGAAGGTATTTAGTACATGGGATTTTTTTTGGTGAAAAAAGGTTACTAATGTGACTAATGGAATGTTTTTGGGATGTTAGACTGATGATCCACACCAATGGGTGGTCCTGACAGATTCTCAGGAACCCCTATGCACAGTAGTTATTTGGGGGAAGGACTGATGCTCCTGAACCCAAGGTTATTAAAATGGAATTCCATATCAAAGTTGGGATGGTTAGACATGAATTTTTGATTCCCAGTTGGATTTATGAACCGATACGCTATGTTTTCCAACATGTGACCCCCTTTGATATATGTTATGGGTACCCATACTGATGCTCTATGATACCATTAATGAAAGTGATGTATAAATGGATTCACTTGAGATATTTATTTCTTGGATGGTCTTGCTTAATTTCTTGATTTATTTTTTTTAGTTCCACATTTGATATGATGTAATGAGGTATGTTATTCCATTTTCTACTCATTTATTAAATGAATATGTTTATTCCCTACTTGGATATACCTTGTTTGGATAATTGATCATGTTGTTCCTAAGTATCCATGGGTGTTTAATTGAGCCATTTTAGAAAATTTTTTAAATGTGACTTTTTTCATTCAAGTAAAGAAAGTGGGTTACTTTTAGAAATGATAATGGTGCATGTGGTTTTTGATAAAGGCAAGACATGTGGATTTATTTTCAAAATGTGCGTGTTCATATTTGGAAGGGAAATGGGAGAAATGGTTTTTATGGTGGGTTTCTTAGTCAGCATGATTCTAAAATTATTTAAACCATGTGTGAGTTGATTATTCAAAATTACGGTATTTTAAATAGGCATAGTTAGAACATGAATTGACATGTTTATTATTTATTTATTGGATGAACTGGTTTATATGTAATTTTAAAGAAGGCGTGGGTTTAATTTAAAAAGAATGATGTTTGAAGATTTTTTTGGATTTTTATGTAATTGGATTTGTTTTGGAATAACCTAAATTTTGTGAAAGGGGTTTTATAAAAGGATATCTTTGAGGTAGTGTATATTTTAAAAACCTTATTATGGTATATTTTGGAAAATTTTGTTCATTATAGAAAGGTATCTTCCGTATTGGTTTTTCTTATATTATGAAAAAGAGAATGAAAACCAATTTTTACTATTATTTTACAAACAAGAAAACTAGGTTTATTTATTAAAAAGAATTAATTGGACTCATGGTGGTATCCTACTGGATTTGTATCACACCCTATATACTCATGTTGGTGGGTATATAGTCTTTATGTATTTTTCAAGTTCCTTAAGGTTTTGGATTTCATGTTGGATCTGATTATATCTTCCTTGGGAAGATGGTGTTGTTTGGGTGATGGTGGTGACCAAAGAGTCACATTGAGTTAGTGATCAGACCTTCAGTTTCATGGATCTAGTTGGCTTGATCTTTTATCGACATAGTTAGTCTTTATTTTGTTCTAGATTTTATTGTAGTTTTTTAACTTTAATGGGTTTTTTATTTATATGAGATGTGTCTCAAATTTTATCTTTATATTTTACTATTATACCTTTTTTGGATGTTTTGATTTAGTTTCTTGAGGATGAAATAATCCTCAATGATTATGTATGATATCCTTGATGCTAGTCGTCAGCTCGAGGGGATCAGGGCTACTCCTCGGGTATGTAGTAGGACGAATTGGGAATTCGATATATGGATGCCCCAAGTTGGTTCGTTACAATGTGGTATCAGAGATATATGTTTCTTTCAATGGGGATTATGGTCTTTAGAAACCTATTTATTATTTGGGGTGTGTTTGGGTAGTATATAGATTAGTATTGTTGTTGGGGCTCGGGTGGAGTGTATGGGTAGGGGCCTGGCCAGCTCTTCATCACACTAAACCTTGAGTTTCCATGGGAGTATCATGATCTATTCTTGATATTGATTTCATATTTATATGTTATAGTGGATTTGTGAGATTTTTAATGATTCTTTGATCCCTATTGAGGGTACTAATGATTTCGGGGGTCTGTTTGAGTTTTAGAGGTGAAAATGGTGAATAGTCTAGACTTTCATAGTTAGCATGAAAAATCTGGTAAACTATATGGTGCCCATGTGACATGGTTTTTCAAACCATGGCAGTGACTGCTACATGGATGTAACACGGTTTACCAACCCATATGACCAAGCTATGAACAATGTAGTTCCCCTCTGAATTTTTTTTGACTCCCTTTCTACATGGATCAACTCCAATGGAGTATGTTATTGGTATAATATCCTATATAGGAGTTTTAATGGAGATTTTTTTGGAAGTGCTGTCATGAATGTGGTTTGTTATAATATGTGTACCTGTGCACTTGGTTTTGTATCTTGCGGTACCTTATTATGAAAAGTGGAAAAAATTGGTTTTTGAAGGGGAGGTTGTTTCATTTTTGAATTTTTTTTGTAGTGGTTTGAAAAACATGTGTTTTTTTGTTTTTAATACAAGCTAATGAAAAAATTTATTCACTTGAAAATCATTTTGGGTTAAAGAAATATAATTTTTTGAATCCCTTATTTTCATAAGTGGATGTTTTAATAATTGGATTGTGAAACTGTTCCCTTGATATGGGTTATTTCAATGAGTTGTTTTGAGTTGTTTTGAGATTGTTAAGAGATTATTTTTAAAAATAATGGGTTGAACCTTTGGTTAAATGACTCTTGATTTAAATGACTCTTAATACCTTGGGTCATGGTGATGGGTTGAGGTCTTGAGAAAAGTGGTGGAAAACTATTGGTTATTCAAATGAGAAATTAAATTTAGTGTGATATTTTTTTCAAAAGATGTTTTGAAGTGGTGTCTATATTGGTTAGATTTTTTATGGGAAGTCTTTTATTTTTTAGGAGTATGAGTGGTTGGGATCATGTCTTATATTTGTTTCCAAGTGCCTTCCATAAATGTTTTTATGGAAGAGAGAGTGTTGTTCCCAGGGGTTATCTTTTCATGTTTTCAATCCAAGAGTTGTGACCTCCCCTATTTTTGATATAATTCCTTGAGAACTCTCTAGTTTTAAGATTACATAGTATTAAGGTCTAACCCTTTCATTCTAGGTTGTTATGTTTCTAAAATGTGTTCAAGGTGAATTTATTTGTTTTTTTAAAAGATGGGTTTCACATGGAATTTTTGTGAGACTTGAAATCACTATAAGTGTTAAATTTAAAAGGTTGATTTAAAAATTTGATTGGGATTTTAAATGGGTTTTGACCTCATTTGGGTCATGAAATGAAATTTAATGTTTGTTATTCAACTTCTAAAAGGTTATCTGAGATGATTCAAGTGGTGATTTAAAAGTGTAGTGATTTGAAAATTTTAAAAAAATGGTGTATTAAAATGGACGGTGATGTTTTAAAATGTTCCGACCTCGATTGAGTCATGTTGTGAAATTTTTAAAAAGGGTGTTTTAATCCCATTGAGGGTTTTGAAGGAAAAGTATTTTAGTTTCCAGAATTTCTCTTCATTGAGTTGTTGAAAAATCATTTGAAATATTTTTTCCAAAATGGATTTCAAGAACTTGGTTATTAAAGGATGGTTTAAATGGTAAATTTAGTCATTTAAAAGTGGAAACTTTTGTGTTTCCCTAAATATAATTGTTTATTTGTGATTTAATTCACCTTTAAATTGGAATATGGATTTTTTTGGAAAATGATTTTTGGAAAGAAAGGAGTTGTGAATTGACTAGTTTTTGAGAAAATGTTTGAAGGTGGAAAAAATGGACTTTTGTTGGTTGTGTGTTTTTATTTAAGATGTTACTCATTGGGTTTTACTTTCTTTTTGAAAGGGGTTAATCCCCATAAAATTGATTTTCAAAATTATTTTTTGATTTAAAACAGTAGATTTTTTTGTGAAATGCTTGGGTGTGCATTGGATTTTGAATTATAGTGGTTTGTGTGATTACTTTCTACCTTGGATGATGCCTTGATTTTGAGATTCGGTGCATTCCTTTTTGTTTAGTTGGCTCATTTTGAATCTTATGGTGTTTCCTTATGTGGTGTCCTATTTTAAGGACTATTTTTAGTTTATGTGGGTGTAAGTGACCTTGGGGTCTGTACATGGTTAAATATGATAAATGTTTCATTTTGGCCTTTAAGAATTTGACAGTGGTAGTTTTTTTGGGGTTCAGTATGGGATGATGTTCCATTTTTAGGTCCTAGATTACCCCTTGAGTACAGTTCCCTGGGTTAAGGTCCCATGTTGTTTCTTGATGTGGCATGCCTAAAGGTTATCACCCACAAAGGTTTGTGATATGATTTTTGATGGATCTACTATATGAGTTTTGAGTTGTTTGGGTTGGTTTTACTTTAATGGAGTGAAATATTTTTTCTAAGTGTTATTTTTAGATTATTGGAGATGTTTCCTATATTTTTTGTTTCTATTTGAGGTGTTCTCTTTTGTTACACCATTTAGGAGAATTATAAATGGTGGGGAGAATCATTCCTAGCCTCTATTTCCTTTTTGGATATTATACCAGAAAGTGTGGTTGCGTGTTACTTGGAGAATCTTAGTATCCTTATGGATTTGGTGGTTGTATTTTATGGATTGGTTGTTTCCTTGGAGTTTCTTCTTAGGGACCTATCTAGTGGTTTTTTATCTAACCCTCCTCACTTTGAATAAGGTGTGTTGTAGATTGTTCTTTTACTTTTTACTTGACTTAGAACTTTATAGGTACATAAAGTGGCATGGTGGGGATATTGTGAAACCCCTAATGTCACTTTTACATGTGGGTATTTGTTTGGTGGTTCAAACCCTTGAGTTTGAGTTTTTTGGGCTTAAAGGATGAATTTTTGTGGATGTTTTCAAGGTTTAATGGTTAAGGTGTACAATTAGTCTAACCATGCATCCTATGTGTGCACAAGTGGCCTAGTTAAGGTGAATGGTTAAAATAACCATACAACCTAAGTGTGAATCCCGTTAAACTCTTTAAAGTGGGTAATTGCATGGTTTTCACATGGTTTGTTTAAGTGTGCGAGCTAACCATGTAAACCACCTGAAGAGGGGTATTTTTTTCTCTTTTCCTTCTTTTTAAGTGGTGTTTCTTCCCTTGGACACCCCACTCAGTTTTCCCCAACTTGGATGCATCCCATAGTGGATTTCCCTCTCTAATTCTTCTCTAAGTGTATTTTGAAGAGGTTTTTTGGTGATTGTTCACCCAGATTGAATGACTAGTGATCCCCTCCCTTTCTCCTTTAGTTTTATTCCGATTTCCCTTTCTCTTATAACCCTAGTGGCCATGTTTGGCTGATTTGGATATGTAGGGTGGTAAAAAATTTGGTGTTTTTCTTTCTTAGTGTTTTGAGACATGTTAGGAGTGTCTTTCCGGTTGATTTTGTCGAAGGAAACCTAATTCCAGCACTTGAGGTACGTGTTTCCAATTCATTACCTTTTATTTAAGAGTTCCTTGATTGCTTGATGCTTTCGGTTTGTTTTTAATTTAAAGTATTTATATATATGATAGCTATTTTTGGATTTTTTAAAGATATTTCATGGTTTGATGGGTTTTTTCCTTTGGAAAGAAAGGGTGTATTGTTTTGTGCAATGGAACATGGTTTTGAAATGGTATGTTATGCATTATTTGTGTTTGATAAAATTTCAATGAGGGTTTTCTCTATGAAATTCACTTGTTCCATGGGATCTAGGTTAAACAGGTTCTTTATGTGAGATTACTTTTGTTTTTAAAGGGTTTCCTTATTTTCAAAGCTATATTTTAGCTTTTTAATGTGAAAAATGGAATTTACCTTGGTTTATTGGTTCTGATTATTGATAATCATGCTTTATTTTGGAATTTTAATTGAATAAAAAATTGTTTTAAAATGGGGATTTAAAAATAAATGTGATATAAGTAAAAAACCCAATTGGTCTATTTAAAGGTTTTTTTATGAAAATTAATGGCTTTGGGCCTTTTTTGGTTTTTCATGAGTGAAACACATGTGTGGTGGGTGTTTTTAGTGTTTTGATGGCCTATGTGATTTAAATAATTTTTAAGAAATGTTTTAAATGGTATTCATGAAGTGTAGATTTTAGGCTTGGTATCCCAATCCATGTTAGAGTATTAAAGTCCTTGTTAAAAATTTAGATTTTTAAGTGGGTTTCTAAAAACGAAGTGGTTTGTTTGCACTATATGTGCTTGATGAAATGATTCAAATGGGTTTAATTGTTTAAAATGAATTTATAGAATTATTTTATAAATGTTTTAAAATTTTCAAGTTATTTAGGAGATGGGAATGTTTTTTTATGAAAAATGGTTAGTAATGTGACTAATGGAATGTTTTTGGGATGTTGGACTGCCGCTCTACTACTGTGGGTGGTCCCAACTGACGCTCAGGATCCCCTGTGCACAATAGTTGTTCGGAGGAAGGAATGAATATCCTAAACCCAAGGGTATGGAAATGTAATTACAAATAAAAGTTGGGATGGTCAGACATGGTGTTCTGAGTCTCAGTTGGATTCATGGACTGATGCTACATATTTTCCAACTTGTGACCCCCTTTGATCTATGGTATGGGTACCCAGAATGATGCTCTATGGTACCATGAATTGAATTGATGGATAAATGGATTCCATTGAGATGTTTATTACTTTTATGGGGTTTCTTAACTACTTGAAATATTTATGTTAGTGCCACATTTTATATGATGTAATGAGGTATGTTATGCCCTTTTGTGCTCATTGATTAAATGAGGATTCTTATACCCTCCTTTGATATACCTTTTTTGGAAAATTTAGTATGTTGTGCCTAAGTGGACTTGTGTATTTAACTGAGACATGTTAGAAAAAGTTTAAAAGTGAATGTTTTTCATTCAAGTAAAGTAATTGGGTTTCTTTGAGTAATGATAACGGTGCACATTGTTTTTGATAAAGCTGAGGCATGTAGATTTGTTTTCAAAATGTGTGTGTTCATTTTTGGAAGGGAAATGGGAGAAATGGTTTTTATGGTGGGATTCTTAGTCGGAATTCTTATAAAATTATCTAAACCATGAATGAGTTGATTATTCAAAAGTATGGTATTTTAAATAGGCATAGTTATCACTTGAATTGACATGTGTATTATTTATTTATTAGATGGACAACTTCATGTGTAATTTTAAAGCAAGTGTGGGTTTAATTTCAAAAGCATGATGTTTGAAGTACTTTTTTTTTTGATTTTTATGTAATTATATTTATTTTGGAATAACCCCAATTTTGTGAAAGGGGTTTTATAAATGGATATCGTTGAGGTAGTGTGTATTTTTAAAACCTTAGTATGGAATGTTTTGGAAAATTTTTTTCTTTGTAGAAAAGTTTCTTCCATATTGGTTTTTCTTATATTTCGAAAAGGATAATAAAAACCTATTTTGGATATTATTTACCAAACTATAAAACTAGGTTTATTTATTAAAAGGAATGAATTAGAATCATGGTGGTATCCTATTGGCTTCAAATCACACCCTACATACACAAATTGGTTGGTATATAGTCTTCATGTCTTATGCAGGTTCCTCTAGGTTTTGGATTTCATGTTGGATCTGGTTCTATCTTCTTTGGGAAGGGGGTGTTTTTGGGTGATGGTGGTGATTATAGAGTCACATGGAGTTTGTGATCATAACTTCCGTTCTGTGGAACTGGTTGGATCAAGATTTTTATCAGCATAGTCAATATTTATTTTGTTTTAGCATTTTTTGTAGTTTTTGTAACTCTGATTAGTTGTTTATTTATATGAAATATGTATTAGATTTTATCTCTCTATTTTAATATTATGATTTTTTGGATGTTTTTTGGTTTATTAAGGGTGAAACCATACCCAACAGTAATTTATGATACACTTGATGCTATTCATAAACCTGGAGGGATTGGGGATGCTCCTCGAGTATATAGCTGGCCAGATAAGGAATCCGATGGATGGATGTCCTGGTTTGGTTCGCTAAAATCTTGGTTTTATGAACTTATATATATGAAGGTTTATGGGAAAGGGGATGATTTCCTTTTATGATAGAGATATCACCATGAGGAGGTTGACCATGGTGAATATCAGGAGTAGATTCTCAATAATCCATCTGGACACAAATGCGAGGAGGACTATCGAAGTAGTGACCGCCTTATGCTTTGGTTAAAGATTCTATGGAATCTTTACGTGTTGCAGATATGCATTGAAAATCCCCAAGGACAATAGAATTGAGAAAATCTGGGATATGATCCTCATTTTGTGTTGTGTTCAGAATATGCCTACTTTCTTTTTGAGGTTGAGTAGGGATATGAGCCTGCTGCATGACAGTTATTAGAACATGTTGATAACCATATGGTGTTACAAGTACATAATCTTTATATTTGGAATATATTGTAGTATTCTGGAGTATTCTGGTGAGATTATTTATTATCAGTAAGGATATTATCCTACATGTGGTCGGTTGCTGAAATATTCCATTCAATACTGACTGAATTCGGGGTTTGAGCTTGATTCAAATATGCATTCCCTGTCATAATATGCCGAAAGACCTCTAAAATGGGAGAAGGGATATGAGCCTCCTTCTATATAAGATCTCAAGGATGTTGGTGTAATTGTTCATCCGTAGAGGTAGGGATATAAAATTGGCTTCTATGAGCTACTAGAGTATGCCGAGTAGCTTCATTAGAAGGGATATAAGCCTACTATGAGGTAAATTCCATATTGTATTGAAAAACCTTGGTTGAAGAAGAGATATGAGGTTGGTATTTTTACTTTGTAGTACGCTGCATGTCTTTTTTGATAGGAATATGAGCCTCTCCCAAAGAATGTGCCAAATCGAGTTGGTGAGCCTCTACCAGAACAGGGGTATGAGCCTAATTCTTCTCCTTCAGAGTATGCCACCACTCTTTTTTTAAATGAATGTGCACTTATCCAAATACATGTTCCAAACTAAGTTGGTGAGACCCGATTGGAATGGGAATGTGATCTCATTCCTGTGCCTCACCCTTTAATAGAATATAATGATAATCCTACTAGATGGAAGCAAGAATGTGTACTTGTTTCAGAGTATCCACATGTTTGTAATGATCATGGTGATATACTGCTATGGCTATCAGAATAGGAATATGTTTCTATCCCTATAACTGTACCAGTTCCAAAATATGATGGATGATCTCTTCTTCTATTTCAAGAATGCAGTGACACTTTAGAAATGTGTGTGCAGTAATGTAGGCCTTCACATTCTCGATATCCAAAATATACTGGTGTATATATTTGATTGAAGTATGGATATAATTCCACTTCTTTCCTCCTTATTCTATCAGAATATGCTGATGGTCTTTATGTGTGAGGAAAGGGATATGTGCCTCCCCTGTGCTTACTATAGTAATATGCATGCATACTTGATCCAAGTGAACATGGATATGTTCCTTCCCATTGGCTGCCACTAGAATATGTTGATGGGATTCATCAGTGGAATCATGGATATGATCCCACTCCCAGTTATCCATAACTTACCATTCCTAGAGAGACCTATTTGGTAACCGTGTATGGGTGTATAGGGTAGAAAGTTTTTGGGTGGTTCCCTCATAAGGTGACTGAGGGGAACTGGCGGGATGATGCTGGTGACTGTGATTAACAAGATCCCTCCTAGGAGGCTCCTAAACTAGGATGGATCTGTAGAAGACTACTTGATCTAAACTCTTAAGATATGGAAGGTGTTGATTTCTGTGCTTTAGGGATAATATTATGAAGAAATTGGAGGTTGTGATGAGTTCCATTGATTTCATTGAAGCCTTCCCCGAATGAGGCTGATTTGTCAGTTTCAAAGTATAGAGAAATTTATATGCATCCTTGAGGGATAGAATCATACCATGTCATTGGTATTACCAGACCATCATGTTCGACACCCAAATCTAAAAGCGTCAAGTGGGGGAGGTTGTTTTGTGAATCGCAGAGGTTATTGCTATAGCTCCAGAATATTCACTTGATAAAGACATGTTCTCAGGATAATAGGTCTGTGAGAGTAGTTTTTGTAGTTACAAAGACAATAAGGAACAAGATCACCAAGTGCATCATCAAAAGTATGATACATGCTTAATAATCTATGAAAAAGTAACGTAATTTTCCTCTCTTGTTCACATTTCACAAATTTTTCTCATATAAAATTTTCATGGATATAATGGACTTATTTCATGGTAAACCTGGTGATAATTTCTTAACAAAGGATTTTACATCGGGCATACCACTTTTTTTTAATAGGAGATGCAAAAAAATAGATCAATGCATGGTCAAACCATCATATTTATTATTTGAGTGATTCATGTTGGATTCACCATTTTTGTTTCCCTCGAAATATGTCATGGTATGGTTTTTCCCAGGTTTAGGAGACATGAATTTCAATGCCTATAATGATTCAGTTATTCTTTAATTACATGCCTTCACCATTTTTTGTCTCCTTTGGTTGATTGTGGGGGGGATCAAGTATGGTTTCACAATCATTTACATCAAGTTTACTATCTATATATCTCATAGAAACTCACAATGTTTCCCACATAGATAACTAGGTACACACCTTCTTTCCAAAATTAGGTATCCAGTTAGGGTTTTAGACCCAATTATGCTTAGGAACTCACATTGGTTGAGAGGATGGAAGTTTGGGCTCATCACACCCTTTTTGGGAGAATAATTACCTACTTCAGGACTCTCTTATAGATTTAAGATATGTTTTTTAATCCCTTCCAAATCCTAAAATAGGATTGGTTACCCTAATGAAATGATTGGGTGGTTAATCCTTCTATATATAAAGGGAGTTCTATTAATGAGACCATCAATATGTATCTGAGGTTCTCTATCAGTTTTCTGTCATTTCTTATCGATGGGTAGCTACTTATATTTTGAAGCCATATAACCAGGAAATCTAGAGTTTATAGCCATGTAGGGAGCCGATTAGTGTTTTTAGGATGGGATTGAAACTTTATGAGGTATCCTATGTATCCTATTTATAATAGGAATCAAAAACCAAATAGTTCATTTAAGTTCAAGATGTAAAGTTTAACATCATGTGGAAAGGTTATATATGAGGGTACTTACACATTGGGTATAGTGATCAATCCTTAAGAAGGCATCCTACACATCTTTTTTATATTAATAATAAGAGTCATCAAAGTTTGATCTGCCCACAAATCGCTGATGGTTGGTGACAAATAATCAGTGCCTGTGAGTTTTACTACCCTAGGGTTTACTAATATGGGAATTACCTTAGGACTTACACTAAGGTGGATTCCATTGTATGGGAACAATAATATCATGTCACTAAATGGGGATTACATACTAAGGTTTCCCTAGCTGGGAGAGATTCACAAGTCCAGTGATATGATCATTGAAATTACCTAATCCCATGTGAGTCATGCTCGGTGTGAGAAACAAGGGGTAATAAGTGATCAAACTCACCACATGTGGATATGAGGATTATGATTTAGGGTATCCCTAACAGGGAATTTGATATGGATCTATGGCCTTAGGAAGGCATACTATATACCTCACTTATAGAAGGAACCTGAGTTCTCATAGTTCAATTAAGCTTCTCAATCTGCTGATGGATGAGTAAGAATGATAAACCCATAGTAGAGTTTAGGTCCTATAGGTTAAAGTGACCTGGACATGGAGGGTATTATACCAAGGTGGATTCCCAAATTGAGCTTGGGCCTTAAGGAGGCATCCTACTTATCTGGCCTAGACAAGAACCGGAGTTCATGTAGTTCAATTAAGATGTAATTCCAAGTACATATACCAAACAAGGTTATCATATCGAAGGTGCTTCACATGATTTAGGAAGACATGCCAATGGACTATCACATGATTCATATGACTTGTCAAAAGCTTTTGCGTTATCATCATAGACACATATGAGGGTTTTTCATGATTTGATGGACATGTTTGGAGGACTTTGCATGCCTTGGATGATATGCCTGGAGAGATTCACATTATTTGGATGAAAATCTTGGAGGGATTTGTGTGATTTGGAGGACATGCCTGGATGGATCCACATGATCTTTATAGCTCATGAAAAGAACATGATTCTGATAATTCATGCGAAGTGCATGAAACCTTCACATGAAAATCAACATATCCTTCTTAGCATAAGGCTTCTGTCTTTTTCAGCCTTTTTTATAAATTACTGAATATTTTTCAAGCATTGTCCTGACGAGGATTCAAATGATCAAGTCTACATATAGAAAATCCTAATCATAACTTGTCTGGTGCACCATAAGTCCTTTTCTTGATCATCATATTGATCATGCGAAGTTCATATTCATGTATTCTAACCCCTTAAGTCATTCCCTAGATTTACATGATGGAAAAACCCTGTGATTTCATGGATTTTTTCTTAGATAAATCCTCTCTTGCTTCTACAATCCCATGAGTCTCCTCCCTCTCGTTTGTATCTTTATGTCAATGGGGAGGGATGATTTATTAGTCTCTCTACCCTAGTTCTACGTTGCCTTTCATGGAACATATATCACATATATGGGATTGATTTGGTGGAGGGAATAGCGTATCATGATCTTTGCATGAACCTATCATGGGTCATCCATAGAGTCACATGATAAAAAAACACGAGAACACTTCATCATCACCATATTTATTAAAATAATGGATTTCCAAAATAATTTTACATAATCATGTTGACATGTCAAAGGGACCTTGTAAGACTAGTCTGACATGTTTGGGAGTCTTCGTGAGATTATAATTACTAATGAAAAGACCTTCGTATGATCTAGGGGACTTGTTTAGCTCCCATTTTGATATCAATATGGTTTTTCAAAGAGACTCCATGAGATTAAGATGGCATATCAAAGGTTCTCTATGTGATCAATGGTGATAAAACAAGGCATATAAACCCTTCACATGAAAAACAACACAACTTCCTTTCACAAGAGGCTTCCATATTTTCCAAATTTTATTCTTTATTTTACAATACTTCCAGCCTTTAGCCATTGATTTTCCATTAAGAAATTGCATGATCAATAATACATCTCTCAACGATGTGCAAGCATTATCATGGACAATCGATTGACTTGTTTGTGATACGTTGCATGATCAATGCTAGATCTTGATATGGCATGCGAGAATTGTTATGGATAGTAACCCTTATTGTATATGGTGTGTCACATGATCAAATTGATATGTTAAAGGGACTCCAAAAGACCAGGATGACATATCTGGGAGTCTTCGCAAGATCAGGATGCCAATTGAAAATCCTTTTTCATGATCAAGGGAGAATTATCTAGGGACCTTTTCAAGATCAAGTTGTCTTTTCATCGAGCCTTCTAAGATCCATCTAGCATGTCGAAGGGCCTCTGTGTGATCAATGGAGATCACACGAGGAACATAACCCCTTCATATAAAAAATAGCATAACTTAGATCACATGAAGATGCTACCTTTTTCAGATTTATTTCTTTATTTTACAAGGGACATTGGGTGATTTTCAGGATTCTGTCACCTGACATGTCACATGATTAGAGGAACTCACATGGCATCCTTCACATGATCATAAGGGCATGTCTGGATGCCTTTACGAGAACAAGAGTTCTTGTTATAAGGGTTTCACCTGATGAAGTGGGATATCTTATGGGAATTTTTATGATCAAAAGGACTCATTGAAGAAGATTTGTGTGATCATTATCATATCACATGGTGTGCATGACCCGATCGCGTGACATTCATAAGGTCATGTGATCATGTATCCTCCCAGGGTTTATGTGAATCGTGTGATTCGAATTCTTGATCTCCATATGGACATGCTGATATTTATTTCATTTTGTGGAGAAGATAATAAATATGCATATGGTATTTATTCAATCTTAAAATTTTCAATTCTCATTTTAAAGGCATTACTAGGTTCATAATACTAAACATGTATTAAAGAGAGGAATTTGAGATGAAAAATCCTCACCTCTTGTCCTGACTCCCATGAACATAATTTGAACTCATATATCATAAACAAAGATATATTAATAACTTAATTAAGAGATTTTATACTATATATTTTCATTTATACTCTTCATAAATAGTCATTCTCTACATGAATTCTTATGATTTTCTACATCAACAATTTATAGTTTTGATCACTTGTACTAGTTTCATAATAGTGGTGTCTATATTCATTCTACTTCCAAAGTTCATCACTAATAGGACATTAAAGTTAATTTTAATGATGATTTATAATTATTTATGATGTTTCAAATTCCATTCATGAGAATTTTATTCTTTATCCTTGAAGATGAAATTGATAACAAGCATGTTTCAATGATTCTTGACAATCGAAGGGTGTTCTATTAATTAATAAATTAAATATTGATATAATGTATCTAGAATAAAAAAAATTATTTAAAAATTTGTATTATATTATAATATTAATTATGTTCCCATATTTCTTCATGAAATAAATTCATAGTATTGTTCAAGTAGGTGGTTAAATTGACCCAAACATGAATAGACCCCGATTTAATGAATGATCAAGAGGCGGTTTTGTTATAATATCATTATAAAAAAATCACAATGATATAATTTAGTATTTATTAATGTGATATAAAATAATCATAATGAATTATAACAATAAGTAATGGATATGAAAATATCACACAATTTGAATAAAAGGTTATCTTCTTAGTATATTTATTTTAAATGATTAAATTGACGATGGTCATTCATTGATCATATCATTAATAGGTTCCCAAATTTTTCATACCATAAACTCAATTATATCATAAAAATCACATTTATCCTTTAATACTATCCTTAGATCCAAACTTGTAAGGTAAGGATGGAAAGTGAAACACTATGCATCATAGAGGCGGTAGTTCACACATTGCATGGATACTGGTTTTGTTTTTCTTAATGGATAGGTTATATGAATAAAAAATGATAATAAAATTAATAAATTAATATTAAATTATATAAATTATACAAATATAATTATATTAGTGTGTCTAGAATACATTTTAATGAATATAATTAAGAGTAAAATGTAATTAGTTGATATTACTCACATCGGTGACTTGAATTTTCCTTGGAAGTCCCCTTAGAATGTGTGACTTAAAGTGGTGGAGATGTTACCCTTCTATAAGTGAGGAGAAAGTTAGTTTTGGGATTAAACCTTACATTTTAAATAATATAAGGTTAATATTCAAGTGTTAATGGCCAAAAAAGGAAAAACAATATGTGGTTATAGTGAGTGTTGGTAGAAAATTACCTCAACCACTCCTTTTTGAGATAAATTTGAGTGTTTTAGGGTGTTTTTTTAACTTTTAACATTTACCCTAATTCAATTTTACCTTGGAAACTAATTTATAACCTTAGTAATTAATTTTAATGAAAAATATTAGTATTGGTACTTTTACATAATTAGACATTTTTGATTTCAAATTTTAAAATCATTTTATCAAATAAAATTTCTAAAGGTGTGAAAATTTAAATTTAAAATAAACAAACTTAATCACATAAAATCACTTTTTAGAAAAATAATGCTTTTAAGATTTAGATTTACATATAAGATAAAATTATCTTGTAAAATTATTCTAATGACATAAATTGATTTATTATAAAAAAATAATGTTTATTTGGTTTTCAAGTCAAACCAAAACTAAATCTCCCTTGAAAGTACTTGATCTAATGGAAATCATGAAAATAATTTTTCATTATAGTAACATTAAAATTAGTTCTAAAAACCTTGGGAATATGATATATAAGACCACATAAAATTTTAAAATTTAAAATTTTATTCCATATATTCATATTTGATAACATAAAAGGTTTTTTAATCTTATATATCATTTTTATATAATGATAAATTTATAAAAATTACAAGTTTTGTGAAAATTTTATTTTTTGAATAAAAATAATCCTTTTTAGAAAAAAAAGTAAAAGATTAATACTAAGTTAATTATGATATGGGAAATTAAAAAAAATTAATTTCATTTTTATTAATTTCATATTCCAAAAATTATAAATTCATTTTTTGAAAAAAATAAAAAAATATAACGAAAAATTTTTTTTAATGGAAAATGAAATTTTAAAATATTAACTATTATTATTATTATTTCACATCATTTACCATATAAATTTTTGTTAACGAATTATTAATATTAAACATAATTTACCATTAGTCATATGTTTCTTAAAATATAAATTCATATCACATTAAAGTCATTTTTTTAGAAAAATATTATTCTAAATAATAAATGATATTATTTATAAATTTAGGTAAACTAATTGAATTTAATTCATATTAAAAGTATACTTTATTTTTTATATACACATAATTCATAAAGTAGTTACAAATATTCATTCCTTATAATTCAATGACTATGTTTTTTAACGATCTAAACATATCATAGTTTCATTTTTGTTCAGTGTTTCATGAGGATAAAGATATCAAACAAATTGGATTGTTTAAAGGTAATAATATATTAGAATTATAAGGTGTTATATTATATTCCCCTTAAATAAATTATTTCAACCCAATTTGATTCATAAGATCAAATTAATTTTTATAGGGAACTTATAACTAACCATACTCTATTAGATGATCATGGGTTTATTTGGGATGTGGAATGAGATTCATCTATATGAAAAGTCATTATAAGCACCTTATAAAGAGAGAAGATCCATTCCTATTTTTTTTTATAAAACTCTAATAAGATAATTAGATCTATATCCATAAGGAATAACTTCCTAAAAACCCTAAAAATTATTTATATAATAGTAATACCACTATGGGTTTTCATTTATAACTCAAAATCCAGTAGTTGGTGAAACCTTACTTGGCATAGAACACTAGAAAATCTATATTTAAAACACACTATCTGATTCATTAGTAGTAGTTTCATATTCTTTTCCATGTTCACATGGTTTTTGGTGACTATATCCCTTTTTGGCCCTTGTATTGGAACGTTGAGTCACATAATTCCCAAATATCTTACAATTGATGCAACATATTTTTATAGGTTCTCTATTTCCCTTAAACTTGTGAGTTAGATAATATTTATATCCATACTTATTGCATTTACCTACACATATAAGGCAATTACACCCATGATTTTTCCCACATTTTTGACATATAGGAAATTGAATATTCTTTTCTTCATCATATTCATAACTTGATCTTTCATGAGACTATATCTTTATCTTCCTCAATGTTTATGGTAATTCAGATATGTTTTCATGTTTAATAATATTTCTTGATAACTATTTTAGAATAATCATAAAGTTTATCACTTTATATCCTATTTTGATGGGATTTTCATCAAGGAAATCTCTACATTGTCCCTCACACCCATGTTTTTTTCTAGTTTAAAAAATTACTAAAACCAAAAGAGTTAACATGATTTATGGTCATTATAAGTGAATTATTATAAATAACCACATGAAAATTTAACCTCATGGTGTTTCACTTTATAACACTTTTATATTTTTCTATAGTTCTTATAACATAATTTTTTTTCATCTTAGTTCAACCTACATCACTCACCATTTAACATATATCATTATTGGTTGAACCTAGGTTACTTTGAGTTGGGTTCTATCATACTTATTAAGTTAATCATTTAAATAGATTCCTTAAATTACCATGAACTTTCTTAAAATATTCTCAATCCAATAATCATTAAAATCTATGCTCTCAAAATCTAACTTATCTTTCCTCAAACAACATTAATCCTTCCTATAATAATATAACCAAGTATGAATACACCCTAATCATATAATCTGAATAACACACCTTTCCCAAAACTGTTTGAGTACCTAAGACATTAAACCATAATGAGATTATATATTCCTAAAAAAATTAAATATATCTTTAACTCTCAAATGGTATTAAACATTGGTTCATAAGGTCACACACTAGTCACTATATATCATAATCCAAAAAATGAGATGAAATTATCTAAAAAAATCTTGAATAAATTATCAAGACCAAAGTTAACAATCACTAACCAACTTAATTATTCAAAATAAAACCAAACTTTATTATCTAAACATTATGTATATGTTAAACTTAATAGTTATATATACCTCAATCACATGTTCTGTAATAGTTACCCAAAAAATATAACCTTTTCATAAAATAAAATTTCAAGGTTAATAATTCCATTTAATATATGTTTCCATACCTTTAAAGTAAAAAATATTGAATAAAAATCATTATATGCTTTACATTAACCTCATAACTTTTAAAATATTTAATAATATCATTGAGAGATATCACTCACTAATGAGAACAACTAATAGTTTCAAGATTAATAAAATATCAATATCACTACCTTAGGTAAGACTTGGAAAATAACCTTATCTATTATAATAGAAAAATAAAAAGGTTCTCAACCATTTAATTATGTTCCATTATTCAGTTATAAGACTTACTAGTTTCTAAGAAAACGACTTTATCAGATTCATTTTTATGATCCTGTTTAAACCAAATATTAAAACCAAAATGGTTATTATAATATCCAAAATATTAATATGAAATCATTAATCAGAATACGTATTCCCTTATAACACCCTTTTTAACATATGATACTTTTAGAACAACCTATTACCCTCCTTGTTTAATCCTTATTTATCCATGGTCATTTTTCTATTAGGTTGTATAACCCAAACATATTCAATCCCTCATAATATTTCATAAGTAGAATATGATTAACCAAAACATATTGCCATGAGAATGTCTAGATAGGTGTACAATAAGGCCTCTTTTTTTATGCACCAGGTCACAATTGAGTTAATACTTAACCCACACCCTTTGGGGTTATTACCCCTAGATACATCTATACCAAAAGCACATCCACTTTACAGTATCTAGATAGGTATTTAATTTTTAGAAAAACCACATATTTAAGACTTTACCAAAACTACAAGATGTTATCTTATACTTAGACTTATTCTTAGGATTTTTTCTATATTTATCTTATCCAAATACTCAAATAAAAAGTACATTACTACCTTAATATTAAATAATAAACTACCCCAAAGGGTCATCTATACTTTTGAAATTGTGACCAACTTTAACTTTTTGACCCTTAATTTATCCTTAACTAACATTTTAACCTCTAAATTTGTATAAAATTTTTCTTTGATACCGACCATGATTCCCCAGAACCATGCTCCCAGATCTAGTGCTACAAACACTTAATTTACATATTCATTTTGATACCATCTATAAAATTCTTTATATAACCATCCTTAATTAAAAAATAAATAACATTTATTTCATATATTACATATAAAGGATATTTTTAGGTTTAGATATTTAAATAATTAGGATAAAAAATAAACTAATAAAGCCTATGTATTTCTCAACCAATGGAGTTTTTTTCTATTATATATAAGAAACTAATTAATTAATGATAAGTCTTCAATATCTCCCATAAATTCTTTCACATATTATATAATTCTAAAAAATTCATGTATACTAATTTTATTCATAACCTAGGAAAATGGAAACATAAAAAGGGGTGAACTCAAAAACTCACTAAAGGAAAGTATACAATTGAAGAATCATGGAATAAAAATGGAATAAATATTATGACAGGAATAGGTAAACAACAAGAAGCTATAATCAACTTGAAACTAATAGAATGTGATACCCATGAAAATAAATGAAAACATGGATATCAATAATATTTATCTCATAGTGATGTTAGACGTCAAAAAATGATTTCACAGCCTTGTTACAAGACATTTAATTATCATTTAAATCATAGTCAATACATCTTTACAAATTGGGTTGAAACACACTAAATACCCAAACCTGTTTTGTATCATGATACATATTTATGAATCGAGGGATTATATAATTCCATGTCCCACTCTTCACCTGATTAAGTCCAATGAATTTTCCATAAGAGTAAACAATACCTTTAATAACATTCCCTAAGAAACCATTTGCTGAATAAAAACATGGATATCCATATAATAAATAATACATAATATTAATACATGATCAATATGTGTTAAGCCAATAATCATCAAGAATTACAATAGTTTTCCCTATGTTAGTAAAGGGATAACATGATCATAAAACATATTTAGAAAGAAGGTGGATGGTCAAATAATACATAGCCAACTTACCAATAATCATCAATATTGTAATAACAATATCTGGTATACTAATAATGATTTTCATGTCAATAAATGGGATAAATTGATCATAAAATATTTTAAGAAAGAGAGTGTATGGTCAAATTATACATAGTCAACTTTCTAATAATCATCCTTATTAGAATAAAAATATACATAACGCCGATAATTTTCCCCATGTTAAAAGAATATCATAATTTATAGGTGAAAATCATACAATATTAATTTTGTCAAATGTGATAATAACAACATATAGATCAATGAGTACACAACTAATTCAATACTAGAATAAAATGATCACAATCTATCCAGAGAAATAAAGTGGATGGTTTTAAAAGAACACATCCTAAGAAGTGATAAATATTTTTCAAGTGGGTTATGTGGTAGGAATTTATATCCAAAAAAAGTGACAAAATACCATATAATATAATCAAAGGATATGATGTACCCAAATTATGTGAAATATGTTCAATAGAATGATCATAACTCAATGAACGGAAGTTGAGTTACCAAAAATATTTACTACTGAGTAAATAACTAAATCAATATCCAATTGAATAAGGTAATGTAATTTGGATAGTAAATACCATGAAATAAAAGTAAATAAATTATATAAAATCCATGATATAGTAAATTAATAGAACACAAAACAAAGGGAACATGGTGAATAACATGTAACATTCTCAAAGAATATGAATTGAGACTAAGAAAACTATTACAACCTGAGTAACACTTTAATCAATACCCATTAAAATAGGGGCCATGTAATTGAACTTAAAATATAATGATTAATTAATAATTCATGATATTATATCTCAATTAGATAGTATATATACCATATAAATGAAATTTGGTGCATAATACCAAATATGTATCTAAGAGAGGAATTTGAGATGAAAAACCATTACCACTTGTCTTAAATTCCATGAAAGTACTTTAAACTCACATATTAAAAAGATATATATCTTAATAAATTAATTAATAACCTTTATAATATCTATTTTGATTTATAATCTTCATAAAAAACCAATCTTTACATGAATTATTCTGATTTTCTACATTGGGTGTTTATATTTTTGATCGTTTATACCAGTTTCATAATAGTGATGTCTATATTCATTATATTTTCAAAGTTTATTATAACTAGGTCATTAAAGTTACTATTTTGGATGCTTTATAATTATTTATTATTTTTTATACTCCATTCATGATCATTTTAGTCTTTATCATTGAATATGAAATTGATAACAAACATGTTTTGATGATTCTTGAAAATCGAAGGGTGTTTTCTAAATCAATGAATTAAATATTGATGTAATTTATAAAAATAAAAAAATAACTATTTAAATTTTTTAATTATATTATACCATTAATTATGTTCCCATAGTCATTTGTGATATAAATTCATAGTATCATTCAATAAGGTGGTTAAACCAATCCAAACATGAACATACCCTGAATTAATAAATGATTATGAGGTGGTTTTGTTTTAATATCATTATAATAAAATCATAATAATTCTATTTAGTTTTTATTAGTGTGATATATTATAATTTTAAATACTTATAGGAATAATAAATGGATATAAAAATATTTCACAATTTGAATAAAAGTTTATCCTTATAGTATGTTTATTTGAAATGATTAAATTAATGATGATCATTTGTTGATAAAATAATTAATAGGTTCTCTAATTTTCCTAAAATAAAATTAATTATATCATAAAAATCATATTTATAATATAATACAATCCTTACATCCATCCTTTTAAGGTAGTTATGGAAAATTAAATGCATTGTGTCCTGGAGGAGGTAGTCCGCACAACACACAAACAATTGTTTTGTTTTTCTTAATAAATGGTGTATATGAATAAATAATGACAATAAAATTAAAGTATATAAATTATGCTAATATAATTATATTAGTATGGATAAAATATATGTGAATGAAAATATTTAAGAGGAAAAGATAATAAGTTGATAATACTCACATTGGGGACTTGAATTTTCCTTGAAAATCTCCTTTGAAATACAGGCCTTATAATATCTAATGGTGATAAGAATATTTTGAATATGGGTGAGGGATATGTGAGGATAAATGTGGTATAGTTTGAAGATGAAATTCAAAGGGAAGGTGTGCCTTGAATTGGTGGAGATGTTACCCTTTTATAAGTGAGAAGAACAGTAGTTTCGGGAGCAACCTTGTAACATCCCAGGTAAATAAAGAATAAATAATTTTCATATTTATTAATATTTACGAATTAAATATTAATTTTAATTAAAAGGGGTTCCTACGTTTGGTAGCGTACTCGGTACGCAACGATGAGTTTCTTTGAAAACTTACGTTGCACACAAGTAATAAAATAATATTATTTTAAATGTTAGTTAACAAGTAGCCGTTGTACTGGCGGGAATGGATAGAAATAACTAAAATATGATTAGATATGTTTTTAAATGTTTATACATTTACCCAATAAAAGATAAAGGCTTAAAATACGGAAAGAGTTCAATTTTAGGCATATATACTCTAATTTTCACTAAAGGTTCACTTATCACCTTTTAATGGTGAACCGTCATTAAATATAGTTTTGATCACTCTTATACTTTATTTTGGACCAAATATAACTCTTCTTTAGAATCGGGACATCAAAATTTACTTTGTGTAAATTTTTGGTACCTTTCTGATAAAGTTCATTTTTTTTAATGAATAGTTTAAAATGTTGTATTTTAATTCAAAACCTCTTTTTAATCTAATTTATTTATATGATTAGATTATTATTTTAATTGGTTTTAAAGTGAAATTAGAAAATATTTTTACCAGTTAATCCAATGGTGGTCATTGGAATCAATTTCACTTTGAAATTGGACTTAAACTGGTGTCAATCTTTTGATACTTATTGTTTCACAAAAACACGCTATTTGTCATGACAACGGGAATTAATTATTAAATTAATTAATTTGACTTCTATGTTTTGAATTTTTTAAAATGGACTTCATTTTTGAATTCGGAATATCAAATATAGCTTAGGGTGAATTTTTGGTAATTTTCTGAAAAACTTCAATTTTTGATGAATAGTGAAACCACTAAGTGGTAATCAAGCAAACTGATTTTCAGTTAAATGAAAGTTTACCACTAATGTGTATTGAATTTTGAAAATCCGACATACATGGTTGTCATTAAGAAGTAAAATGTGGTTCAATGAGACTAAAATAATTTTTTGGTGAATAGTAATTTTTTTTCATTAATCGCGATTAGAGGTAATTAGTGTAGTTTAAGGTAAAAATGGTATTATAAGAATGTGAAAACACCATGACACTTGTCCTACACCTATTGGGTGAGTCATGGCCGACCAAGAAAAGCCATGGGCCAACTTGGAGACCCCATGGAGCCACTTTAGTTGGAAAATGACATTAATATATTTTTATTTAATGTTAAAGTGAAAATGACACTAACATAAATTTGTTTACTAAAATAATTTTGAAGTGGGGTTATACAAGTCCAAATTTTGATTATAAATAGTCATTGGAAAGATAAAAAGATTTAATACATCATAGTATTTTTTTTATAATTTTTATACATTAAATAAATTAAATTATATATGACATAATAATGATGCAGCGATGACATCATTATTTGACGATTTAAATAAAATGGAAAGATAATGAAAAATATAAAACCTACACATGGCCAAAACCAATTTGATGAGTGGATTTCGAAACCTTATCACCTTATCCACGAATTATATCAATGTGGGACCTTTTAAAACCGAAACACAGTTTCAAATAAAGTAATATTTCTTTACTTTCCAAAAGTGCCCCTCCTCTCCTCTTATAAAAGGCCCCCACCTCCACCTCATTTCACACACTCCTCAAGCCTTTGGCTCGGCCAACCCCTGCCCATTTACTCTCTCCACATCCCTCTCCTCATCCTAGAGGATTCCCTTTGGGCAGAATCCTTTCAAAGGAAGCCTTTAGGCTCAAATCAAAAGGGAGTTACACTTTTAAAGGTAAATCATTCTCTCTTGTTCATTTGTTTTATTTTGCTTCTCCAACCCTCTAAACTCTTTTTATTTACTTCTTTTGTAACAACACCAGTATCTTCAATATACTAGTATATTTTTATAATATTTATTTGAGCTACACTCTCACACAACTACATCAAATGGTTAAAGAACATACGGTTTCCGTGGATGGTGAAATTCTGCCTCCCGAAACGATGATTGTTCAATACTCATTTAACACCTTCAAGGGTGGCCATTATGATGTCACTATTTTTATATATGATATATAATATGTTTATGTTTTCTTTAAGCTTCTGTATTTTTCATTTTTGGCATACCCTTATGGTTTCCATTATGGGTAAACACGATATCTTCATTTAAGGAAGTGCGGACTACCGCCCCCTAAAAGTGATGTGATTCGTTAATGCCATATGTGGGACGTGTAAAGGATGGATTTAAAGTTATTATATATGATGTTATACTGAAATTATAATATACCTATATATAATTATTATTTCTTTCCATTAAAGTATGAGATAGAAATTAAAGTAGCGTTCATGCGTACGTACGGCTTACCGTCTCCATGAACGGTGCATTTCATTTCTTATCCCCAAATGTAATGTACTATTAAAATTACATGTATATAATATATATATATAATTAATTATATATCTAAATGATGAATATAATTCTGGAATTAAAATATACATACCTCTCATTTAGTTTTAATTCCACTAATATGACAAAGAAATGAAAGTAGTGTTCATGCGTACGTACGGCTTACCGTCTCCATGAACGGTGCATTTCATTTCTTACCTCTAAATGATTATGTAATATTATAAATACATGTATATGCTGGATATATATGATACATATTATATCCAAATCGGGAATTTCATTCTGGATATAAAGAACCTTTGACCACACGATCAACATGTAATTGTAAGAAGTCCACTTTCGACTTAAGAACCAAATATTGACAAAACAAACATTATTAACTTAAATGGTTAAATAATGTTTATAACATGGAAATGAGTGATATAAAAGGAATAATGAAATTTAAAAAGGTTCTTAATCAAGTAAAAATTAACTCAAGTTTATTATTCAGGACGTTAAAGAACGATCGAGTCAAGTCGGACCCGAGGTAAGGGACTTCGTCTCAATCTCCTTTCATTGAGGCATATTTCGTTTTATACACAACTTTCTTTTATACGGTGTATAAACTCCTTTGACTTTTACTTTTATAAAAAATGAATCTTTTTCTATGAAGCGTTTTACTAAACGACAAAAAGGAATGTTTTTTTTAACGTACGCAGTGACAACGACCTTTTCCGCCGCCGCGAGTATTATTTGATCTTTGGCTTTCTCAACAAGCCGTAATGTTTTTAGAATAAAATAAATACCATATACTCTTTTTTGTATTTTGGTATTGAAAATGGTTTTGAAAAATGATTCTATTATGTCAATATATTTATGATATATTGTGATTGAAATGTGGAAATGTTATCATTCCTTTATATTGGTTTTATGTTTTATGATTTTATATTGGTACTTGGACATTTTAACGGGTGGTTACGTTATAAACCATATGACGGGTGGTGTCGTGAATACCAGGACGGGTGGTTACGTTATAACCTCCAATGCATTGGGTATGGAAGTCGGCCGTATGGCTATTCCATTAAGTATGTATGGAAATTGGCCGTATGGATATTCCATTAAGTGATATGTGTGGAAGTCGACCGTATGGTTATTCCACTTAAGTAAGTTTATGTCCCAAGTTACCTTTATATATGTTATGTGTTCTTTATATGGGTTTTATGGTTATACTTTGGTTACAAAAAGGTAAGTAATGATACTTTATTCAGTAAAGAGTTTTACTACTTCATGAAGGTGAAGGTATTACTTTGATATAGTATACATGGTTTACTTGATGTTTGAAAAAAACTAACAGTTTTCATTCTTTTTGTATCCCTTACTGAGATTTTTATGCTCACCCCAAGTTTTTCGAAATGTTTTTCACAGGACTTAAAGCGGAATAAGGTCGAGGATGGGATCAAGGGAATGTCATGCTATCTAAAACATGGAATCTAGACATCTTTCTTTTTAAGAGTTTTTATTTTATGGAGACTTAGTAGAAGTGTCTACTTTGTAATCTTTTAAGATGTAATAGTTATGTTATAATTCTCTAAAACTCTAAACCTGAAAATATCCTCAATGTGAATTATTCATTTAATTCAATATTAAGTAAGGTTTAAGGCTGGGGCCTTATAGTTGGTATCAAAGGTCAGTTTAGACAACTTTAGGAGTTAGAAAAGTGTTAAATTATAATATGATTGAAATGATATAGCATTTACGGATTACCATGTTGCTTCGCCTAAGATATTTATGTGTTCAGAATGGTTTTCCGTAGAGGAAACAAAGCAGCTATGTTGGGACGACATCAGGAGGAAGATAACCTTCCAAATCAGCAACCTGAGATGGTCGGAATCGGAACTGAACAATTTGTTGTAGTGATGGAACAATTTACTCAGGCTATAAATGGCGGTGGTATCCATGCACGAGATCAGCCAGATCAACCGCAGAGGAACATGTCAGTGGTGGAACATTTCATGAGGCAACATCCCCCATCATTCAGAGGATCATCTGACCCCGTGCAAGCTGAAGGGTGGATTAAAGCACTGGAGAATATTTTTGATGTCATGGGGTGTTCAGAACATCAAAACGTTAGTCTTGCTGTTTACCATTTTGAAGGTGAAGCTGATCATTGGTGGTCGATGGTGAAAAATATAAGGGATAGTGATGAGATTGAGGATCTTCACTGGGACGAATTCAAAGGTATGTTTCTTGAGAAATATTTTCCTAAGGTGGTTCGTCTTAGGATGGAAAAACAGTTCCTAGAATTGAGGCAGGAGGATGATTCAGTGGCTACTTATGAAGAAAAGTTCACTCGATTGGCAAGGTATTCTCCAAACTTCATACGAGATCTTGACAGTAAAATAAACCGTTTTTACTCAGGGTTAAAGCCAAAGTATCAAAGGGCTTTAGCTTCTCGTGAGTTCAAAAGTTATGAAAAACTTGTTCGATGTGTAGAGAAGGTGGAAATGGAGTTTGCCGATGATCAGGTGTTCTATGACAAACAACAGAATAAGAGGTCTAGTTGGCAGGCAAAGGGGAAGAATTCATCAAAGAAGCAAGGAGGTAAGAAAACCAAATATCCATCCTGTGAGAAGTGTGGTAAAATGCATCCTAGAGAATGTTTATCCAAGTCTGGTAAGTGCTTTCGGTGTGGTAAGTCTGTTCATATTGCTCGTAACTGTAAAGAAGATGATCAAGCAGGAAATGAAAAGCCAACGGTAAGATGTTTTAAGTGTAATGAAATGGGTCATTATGCAAACTAGTGTCCAATGAAGAACTCAACTGGGGGAATGCAGCTAGACTACAAGCAGAAAGGGGTGGTAAAATCCTTTGCAACAACTTCAGCAGATGTTGGGCCATCGAATGAAGTGGTATCAGCTCCAGGGAGCTCAGTATTTTTCGAAGATTGACTTGAGGTCAGGGTACCATCAGTTGAGAGTAAAAGAAGCAGACGTTCCGAAGACTGCGTTCCGTACTAGATATGACCATTATGAATTTGTAGTTATGCCTTTTGGGTTAACCAATTCACCTGCTGTATTCATGGACCTTATGAATAAAATTTTCCATGAGTTCTTGGATAAGTTTGTGTTTGTGTTTTGAGGTTTGTGAAGAGGTTATGTGTGCCTTGTGATTCACAGTTGAAGAATGAGTTGTTTTTTTCATCCTGGCAGTACTAAGATGTACAGAGGTCTGCGGGAGTATTACTGGTGGGATGGAATGAAAAGAGACATTGCTGATTTTACTGTGAAGTGTTTGACATGTCAACAGGTTAAAGCAGAGCGGCAGTTACCGAAAGGGATGCTTCAGCCTTTACCAGTGCCAGAGTGGAAATGAGAAAACATATCCATGGACTTTGTTGTGGGATTACCGAGGACATCTCGAGGTAATAATTCAATCTGGGTTATTGTTGATCGCTTGACCAAATCTGATCATTTCCTTTCTATACGAGATACTTTCTATCTTGATCAACTTTCCCGTCTGTATCTTAAAGAGATAGTCAGGTTACATGGAGTTCCTCTCTCCATTGTATCGGATCGTGATCCCAGGGTTACTTCTAACTTTTGGAAAGGCCTTCAGAAGTCGTTGGGTACTGAATTAAATTTTAGTACAGCTTTTCATCCTCAATCAGATGGGCAGTCAGAACGAACAATTCAGACATTGGAGGATATGCTACGAGCGTGTTCTATGGATTATCAGGGAAGATGGGACCAACATCTTTCTTTGGTTGAATTTTCATATAATAACAGTTTTCATTCTAGTATACAGATGGAACCATTTTAGGCATTATGTGGGAAGCGGTGTCGAACTCCAGCTTTCTGGGATGAAGTTGGTGAAAGGAAGTTGATGGGATGAGAATTGGTAGAAGAGTTGGCAGAAAAAGTTCAGCTGATTCAGAAGCACATGAGAACAGCTCAGAGCAAGCAGAAGAGTTATGCGGATAACCGGAGGAAGGATCTATCTTTCGAGGTAGTGATCATGTTTTTCTCAAGGTTTCTCCTTGGAAAAGTGTGATGAGATTTGGTAAGAAAGGAAAGTTGAGTCCAAGGTTCGTTGGACCATACGAAATTCTGGAAAGAGTTGGATCAGTTGCATACCGGGTGGCTTTACCTCCGAGTTTATCTCAGGTACACAATGTTTTTCATGTTTCAATGTTGAGAAAGTATATGCCAGATCCATCTCATGTTTTGAGTCCAGAGGTAGTTCAGCTGGAAGAGAACCTATCTTATGAGGAACAATCGGTCCAGATTCTTGACCACAGGGAGAAAGTGTTACGGAATAAGGTGATTCATCAGGTAAAGGTTTTGTGGAAAAACCATGTGATTGAAGAGGCAACGTGGGAATCTGAAAATGCTATGAGGGATAAATACCCCCACTTATTTTGATAAGTGAATAAAATTACGAGGACCAATTCCCAAAAGGGGGGAAGGATGTAACATCCCAGGCAAATAAAGAATAAATAATTTTCATATTTATTAATATTTACGAATTAAATATTAATTTTAATTAAAAGGGGTTCCTACGTTTGGTAGCGTACTCGGTACGCAACGATGAGTTTCTTTGAAAACTTACGTTGCACACAAGTAATAAAATAATATTATTTTAAATGTTAGTTAACAAGTAGCCGTTGTACTGGCGGGAATGGATAGAAATAACTAAAATATTATTAGATATGTTTTTAAATGTTTATACATTTACCCAATAAAAGATAAAGGCTTAAAATACGGAAAGAGTTCAATTTTAGGCATATATACTCTAATTTTCACTAAAGGTTCACTTATCACCTTTTAATGGTGAACCATCATTAAATATAGTTTTGATCACTCTTATACTTTATTTTGGACCAAATATAACTCTTCTTTAGAATCGGGACATCAAAATTTACTTTGTGTAAATTTTTGGTACCTTTCTGATAAAGTTCATTTTTTAATGAATAGTGTAAAATGTTGTATTTTAATTCAAAACCTATTTTTAATCTAATTTATTTATATGATTAGATTATTATTTTAATTGGTTTTAAAGTGAAATTAGAAAATATTTTTACCAGTTAATCCAATGGTGGTCATTGGAATCAATTTCACTTTGAAATTGGACTTAAACTGGTGTCAATCTTTTGATACTTATTGTTTCACAAAAACACGCTATTTGTCATGACAACGGGAATTAATTATTAAATTAATTAATTTGACTTCTATGTTTTGAATTTTTTAAAATGGACTTCATTTTTGAATTCGGAATATCAAACATAGCTTAGGGTGAATTTTTGGTAATTTTCTGAAAAACTTCAATTTTTGATGAATAGTGAAACCACTAAGTGGTAATCAAGCAAACTGATTTTTCAGTTAAATGAAAGTTTACCACTAATGTGTATTGAATTTTGAAAATCCGACATACATGGTTTTCATTAAGAAGTAAAATGTGGTTCAATGAGATTAAAATAATTTTTTGGTGAATAGTAATTTTTTTTTCATTAATCGCGATTAGAGGTAATTAGTGTAGTTTAAGGTAAAAATGGTATTATAAGAATGTGAAAACACCATGACACTTGTCCTAAACCTATTGGGTGAGTCATGGCCGACCAAGACAAGCCATGGGCCAACTTGGGGACCCCATGGAGCCACTTTAGTTGGAAAATGACATTAATATATTTTTATTTAATGTTAAAGTGAAAATGACACTAACATCAATTGGTTTACTAAAATAATTTTTAAGTGGGGTTATACAAGTCCAAATTTTGATTATAAATAGTAATTGGAAATCTAAAAAGATTTCCTACATCATAGTATTTTTTTTATAATTTTTCGACATTAAATAAATTAAATTATATATAACATAATAATGATGCAGTGATGACATCATTATTTGACGATTTAAATAAAATGGAAAGATAATGAAAAATATAAAACCTACACATGGCCAAAACCAATTGGATGAGTGGATTTCAAACCCTTATCACCTTATACACGAATTATATCAATGTGGGACCTTTTAAAACCGAAACACATTTTCAAATAAAGTAATATTTCTTGACTTTCCAAAAGTGCCCCTCCTCTCCTCTTATAAAAGGCCCCCACCTCCACCTCATTTCACACACTCCTCAAGCCTTTGGATCGGCCAAACCCTGCCCATTTACTCTCTCCACATCCCTCTCCTCATCCTAGAGGATTCCCTTTGGGTAGAATCCTTTCAAAGGAAGCCTTTAGGCTCAAATCAAAAGGGAGTTACACTTTTAAAGGTAAATCATTCTCTCTTGTTCATTTGTTTTATTTTGCTTCTCCAACCCTCTAAACTCTTTTTATTTACTTCTTTTGTAACAACACCAGTATCTTAAATATACTAGTATGTTGTTATAATATTTATTTGAGCTACACTCTCACACAACTACATCAAATGGTTAAAGAACATACGGTTTCCGTGGATGGCGAAATTCTGCCGCCCGAAACGATGATTGTTCAATACTCATTTAACACCTTCAAGGGTGGCCATTATGATGTCACTATTTTTATATATGATATATAATATGTTTATGTTTTCTTTAAGCTTATGTATTTTTCATTTTTGGCATACCCTTATGGTTTCCATTATGGGTAAACACGATATCTTCATTTAAGGAAGTGCGGACTACCGCCCCCTAAAAGTGATGTGATTCGTTAATGCCATATGTGGGACGTGTAAAGGATGGATTTAAAGTTATTATATATGATGTTATACTGAAATTATAATATACCTCTATATCATTATTATTTCTTTCCATTAAAGTATGAGATAGAAATGAAAGTAGCGTTCATGCGTATGTACGGCTTACCGTCTCCATGAACGGTGCATTTCATTTCTTATCCCCAAATGTAATGTACTATTAAAATTACATGTATATAATGTATATATATAATTAATTATATATCTAAATGATGAATATAATTCTGGAATTAAAATATACATACCTCTCATTTAGTTTTAATTCCACTAATATGACAAAGAAATGAAAGTAGCGTTCATGCGTACGTACGGCTTACCGTCTCCATGAACGGTGAATTTCATTTCTTACCTCTAAATGATTATGTAATATTATAAATACATGTATATGCTGGATATATATGATACATATTATATCCAAATCGGGAATTTCATTCTGGATATAAAGAACCTTTGACCACACGATCAACATGTAATTGTAAGAAGTCCACTTTCGACTTAAGAACCAAATATTGACAAAACAAACATTATTAACTTAAATGGTTAAATAATGTTTATAACATGGAAATAAGTGATATAAAAGGAATAATGAAATTTAAAAAGGTTCTTAATCAAGTATAAATTAACTCAAGTTTATTATTCAGGACGTTAAAGAACGATCGAGTCAAGTCGGACCCGAGGTAAGGGACTTCGTCTCAATCTCCTTTCATTGAGGCATATTTCGTTTTATACACAACTTTCTTTTATACGGTGTATAAACTCCTTTGACTTTTACTTTTATACAAAAGGAATCTTTTTCTACGAAGCGTTTTACTAAACGACAAAAAAGAATGTTTTTTTAACGTACGCGGTGACAACGACCTTTTCCGCCGCCGCGAGTATTATTTGATCTTTGGCTTTCTCAACAAGCCGTAATGTTTTTAGAATAAAATAAATACCATATACTCTTTTATGTATTTTGGTATTGAAAATGGTTTTGAAAAAGGATTCTATTATGTCAATATATTTATGATATATTGTGATTGAAATGTGGAAATGTTATCATTCCTTTATATTGGTTTTATGTTTTATGATTTTATATTGGTACTTGGACATTTTAACGGGTGGTTACGTTATAAACCATATGACGGGTGGTGCCGTGAATACCAGGATGGGTGGTTACGTTATAACCTCCAATGCATTGGGTATGGAAGTCGGCCGTATGGCTATTCCATTAAGTATGTATGGAAATTGGCCGTATGGCTATTCCATTAAGTGATATGTGTGGAAGTTGACCGTATGGTTATTCCACTTAAGAAAGTTTATGTCCCAAGTTACCTTTATATATGTTATGTATTCTTTATATGGGTTTTATGGTTATACTTTGGTTACAAAAAGGTAAGTAATGATACTTTATTCAGTAAAGAGTTTTACTACTTCTTGAAGGTGAAGGTATTACTTTGATATAGTATACATGGTTTACTTGATGTTTGAAAAAAACTAACAGTTTTCATTCTTTCTGTATCCCTTACTGAGCTTTTTATGCTCACCCCAAGTTTTTAGAAATGTTTTTTACAGGACTTAAAGTGGAATAAGGTCTAGGATGGGATCAAGGGAATGTCATGCTATCTAAAATATGGAATCTAGACATCTTTCTTTTTAAGAGTTTTTATTTTATGGAGACTTAGTAGAAGTGTCTACTTTGTAATCTTTTAAGATGTAATAGTTATGTTCTAATTCTCTAAAACTCTAAACCTGAAAAGATCCTCAATGTGAATCTTTCATTTAATTCAATATTAAGTAAGGTTTAAGGCTGGGGCCTTATAAACCCTTACATTTTCAATAACATAAGGTTACTATTCAAGGGAAAATGGCCAAAAAACTAAAAAATAGGTTGGGATAGTGATTTTTGGTAAAACAATAACCTAAAATACTCTGTTTGAGACAAATTTGAGTGTTTTAGGGTTTTTTATTTTAACTTTTTACTTTTATCCTAATTCACTTTTACCTTAGTAATTATTTTCTAACCTTAGTAATTAATTTTGATGAAAAATATTAATATTTAAACTTTTAAATAATTATTTAATAATTATTTAAAACTTTATAATCATTTTATAAGATAAAATTTCTATATGTGTGGAAAGTTAATTTTAAAATAAACAGACTTAATCATGTAAAAATTGTTTTTAGAAAAATAAAATTTTTAAGAGTTTGGTTTACCTATAAGATAAAATTAATCAGTTTAGGTAAACTAATTGAATTTCATTCATATTAAAAGTAGGATTTATTATATATATATATATATTTATATAATCCATAAATAAGTTACTCTTATTCATTCAAGCTAATTAAATGATTATGTTTTTAATGGTCTAAACATATCATGGTTCCATTTTAGTTCGGTGTTTCATATAGAACAAGCTATCAAACAAATTGAATTATTTAAAGGCAATCATATATTAGAATTTTGGAGAGTTAAATGTTAAGTATGATGAATCAATTTCTTTATAATTATTTTATATAGAACTTTATTTCTCAAAATTCTATTTTATCCATTCTATATAATGGAATTGATACAATACTAGTTCATAAGAGTATATCAATAATAAATTTTATTTTTTTGCTAAGGCAGTAGCCCTGATAAATCATTCAGAAAGACATCTAGGTATAAGTACACTATAACCAGAATATTTATATTACTAGTTTCATCTACAATTCCTAATGTTAGTTCTTAAAACTAGCTAGGGATGGTTCCTTCCACTATTACTAAAGCTTTCTCTTTTCCTAAATTAATATCCCAATCCACCTTGAATACATGAATGATATCATTACTTGGATGGAAAAAGGAGTCCCTCACTAGGATTTCCTAGTAAATATCTCTATCTCTAACCGGTTCCTTGTTCAAAATTTATGTATAATCCGTAACATAGAAAATAACCACTCTGGAGAATACCTCATGATGCCGTTCTACCTCAAATATCCGATCCTTTAGTGTTTCAATAATTACTATCTCTATCACGAAGAAAACCAAGTGAGTGAATTGAGTAGAATATTCAGTCACTGACACATTTACTTATTATATTTGGAGGAAATCCACAATCTTTTCTAGATATAAAATATATAGATAAATATTTTTATTGAAAATATCCACGAACCCTTCCCAAGTAAGGTTCTAATCCAACTTTGTTTAAATAGATATATCCCACTACTTTACTTCCAAGTATTCTAGTATGTCTTTGCTATATTTAATTTTATCTCAGGTGGGGTTTCTAAGAAGTTAAATATATTTTTTATCCTACTCATCCAAACTTTATCTCATTTAGGTTATGAGTTATCTCAAAACATCATTGAATTCCACATAAATAACTCTAATGAGTGATTCATGTGAGGATGTTCTCTTTCCAAGGTCCCTTGTTAGTAGCTTATAATTTATACACAATACTTTGAACTATCTATTGGTTCACCTATGGTTCGGGTGGAAACAAATTCTCTGCTACACCCTCCCTCTAATTGCTTATTCTTCTTACTAGTGGTATTTTAATTATAGAACCACATAAATAAATTCTAATTAATTTAATTTTCAATATTTTTATCCTATTTTTAATAATATATTTTAAGGAAAGGTAATCAAAATATCACAATATCAAAATTAAATAACTATTAAACCATGTATTCTTAGTGGTAAGTCTCTTCACTAATGCATGATACCTAACACTCATCAACTAAACCCTTGACGATGAGTTGAAAACATGACTAAAAGTGTTTTAGAACACTTTTTGTTCTCAGACTACCTTGTTAAATTGATTTTCAACATAAAAGGTTAGATATATCTTTTTATGCTATACATTTCATGACCCGACACATCATATCTTCTTTCTAACATCCCAACCTAAGGACCAACCAAATTGATACCATTTGTAACATCCCTAACCAACCCATTGGACTGGGCTAGGTCAAAGGTTCTACTAACCTTAGGTGACATTCTCCATACACCAAAGGTTGAAAATAAATGTCATGGGTTAAAAAAAGAACATGAGGGGGGATATTTTACTCTTAAAAACATGAACACAACCATGCACAAGAACCAAGATAATGATGAACATATAAACAATGTAATAAAAAACTATAAAATAATGTATGAGATAATGTAAAACAACTCAAAGGATAAAAAATATAATATCAGAGTAAAAATATAATAAAAGAACCAAAATAGCTAAGAATCCAAAGAAGTGACATACTTTGGAACTATGATGGAACCCCCTCCAAACTCCAAGACATGACCATACACCAAATCTCCTTCCCTAAATATCTATGAAAACCACTATAAAGGTACTCCACTAGTTATGTAAAAAACTTATCCATATCCTATATCATAGAAGAAAATGTCTATATATGTACCAAGGTGCATATGCAAGTGTGAGTATAGTAACCCAGTAAGAAACCCCAAGAGAATTTTCCCACATTAAACTAAGACCAGAATCATATTATCTCACAGTTTTATAAAATAATAAGAGGAATATCAAGGAAATTTAAAATATTTTATAAAATTATAAACAAATAATTATATTTTTTAAAATAGTTATGAACAAGAAATTTAGTGATCAAAATAGTTTTTACTAAAATAAAATTTTATTTTAAAAGAAACAATAATATTTTATCCAAACATCTTAGAATATTAATTCCATGATTCCACTCACACACCCATATATACTCTGTACCTCCCAAAATGGTCCTGTGATCATGGTGACTCCCATACATTATCCATTTATAAGTAGTCCATTTAAAATATATTTTCATGTTAATTCTATGTGTCTACACACACACACCCATGCATAATTTGGACCTCCAAAAATAGTCCTATGATTATAGTGGATTTCATCTAAAATCCATTTTCTCAATGAAAAAGTATACACACAACCCAATCCATTCTAAAAAAAACTCATCAATACTTATTTGATTTAACAAAAGTTTACCTTTTTCAAAACCCATCATTTTTAAATCCCATGTGGTGTCACTGATATCCCAAAACCAAGAAATAGAATAACCATATTAAATTAAAATATAGTTTTAGTTGATTTTTGGTAATAAAATTTTCATTAAAACATAAATAAACCATTCATAGGTATAAGAGATTTTACATTCCAATACAAAATGTAGGAGGAAATATCAGATCCATTCGACACAACAATTCTTAGATGATCTCACAGATCTAACCCCTTCCTCCAATTTCCCTATAAAATCATAAGAAAACCCAATGAAAACTCATTTGATACCATATATATTCGTATAATAACTCCAATATAAGGTTCTGTTCTAGAATAAATGAGAATATCCAACATTGGATAGAAGAACTAACTCCTAACCTTTGACTTCCATGATCAAATTATTGGAGAATTGTTAAAAATAAGTGTTCATACATAAAATGTTATTTATGTTTTCCTAGATGAACCCTATAAATCAAGAGACTAGGTCATATAAGAAAAAATGAGGCCTTTTTGGAAAGTTTTGGGTTTTAAAGTTAATTTACATAAATGTATTTTCCTATCTCATGGTTAGGCCACACGGTTTGACAAACCATGTGTTAACCATAAAAATTGACCCTATCCTAAAAAATACCAAGTCACACGGTTAGCCAAATGTTTTTTCTAAACCATACTCCACCCTTTCACTAGACCAATGACCCCTAAACACCACACACCATTTCTTAGAGACTTGATCATGGTTTCCACTAACCGTTATCAAATGATCACCTTACAAAATGGTTCCAAAAACCTTACAAAACCTCTTAGAAACTTTCTAAGTATTGACCCAACATTTCTTAACATTAAACATGGCATAAAATAGTGAAATTACTAAAACTAGGGGTGTTAAAAAACAAGTTATTTCAAATTATAAGATGAATGAATATGAGAAGTTGTCTATAAAATATGATATAAATATTCACAAAAATATGTGTGGAAGATGTGGAAAATATTGACATGGTATGAAATATCATATGAATATCCTACCAGCCTATGAATAATTAATGTAAAAGATGATTCAATCATCAATAAATTATTTTTCTTTGATGGTTGAAGAAAATAAGAAAACTCCACATAAGGAAGAAGATCAAGGGAAGATAATCAAAATGAAACCTGTAAAGGCTGATTACAAGAAAAAGATTACGAAGAATTATTACCATGCTGTGATTGAAATAAATGAGAGATCAGGATTGAGAGGAAACTCTCAACCATTCTATTTCTATTGAGGATATAAGGACTTAACCTTAAAAATTATATAATCTTCAGTTTTATGTCACAAATTAATACTTGTACATTTGAGGATCATTCTAGGTTTAGAGTTTTACAAAATTAAGTCAAAACTCATACATTAAAAAATCACATATATATACAAATTGGAAACTTTTGATCAGAATCCATTTTTCTATTAATATAAAACTTTTGAAATAAAACATGATTTTTTTTCATGAAAAGTCTTCATGACTTCAACATGACCTATTCCTTTCCCTCACACATTCTTAAACCGTATGAAAAATATTTTGAAATGTGGGATGATAAAAAAAATCTTAGTAAGGGATATACAAATAAGAAGTTTGTTAGTCTAATGAAAACCATGAAAACCCATGAAATGTTTACCTTTATCTAAAAGTTCTTTGAGTGAAATGAAATAAATCATTTTTACATGAAATGACACACACTTTTTTCTCAAGTAAATCATTTAAAACCCATGGAAAGAACATATAAATCTTGTAGATAACTTGGGAAATTTTAATTCATATCACTCTTCAAAATGGAATAACTGATATGGTTAACTTTCATCTCCAAAGTACCCAATGCATTAGAAGGATATCATGAACCCACCCATCCTTGTTATATCATGAATCCACCCATCCCTATTTAATAATGTAACCACCCATACTTGGTTTATAATAGAAACACCCATCATTGGTTTATAAAATAAACACCCATAATTGGTTTATAATGGAACCACCCATAATGAAAAATAATTCCCAATAACCATAAAATAATAATAAATCATAAAACATTTCATTTTCATTATAAAGCTCATTAAAAACTCTTTTTATATTTTATGAAAAAATATTTCAGATATCAAAATGACAATTTCTTTTAAAAAACCATCTTCAATACCAAAATAATCATGAAAAGGGAAAGAGATTTTTTATTTGAAGGAAACATTAAATATTTTAAAGGAATCCAAACTTCAAATAATGTTTATGGTGGTGAGAAAATTTATAGTTTTTTTACAAATTAAAACATAAAATTCCTTTTGTCGTTTGTAATGAAAGTAAAACATTCTATAAAAAGATTATTTTTTTAAAAAACTATAAAAGAAAGACAAAAAATAAATTTATAAAACTCTTATTTCCATATAATTACATTAATAAAATAATTTTAATGAAATATAAATAGAATATAAAGAGAGTTTGAATGAAAACATTAAAAGATGATTTTTAATGAAAAGTCCCTTACCACTTTGGAAACATTTGAATCATAATCCCCATGAAAGAATAATATTAAACAAATATGTAAATATCATGATAATAGATAAATTCATGATATAAAATGTAAAAGGGGATATATATACACATCATAAAATAATATAGGTGCATAACATCAAAATATTCCTCAATAAAAGAAAATTTAGATTAAGTCCCTTACCTTGAGTTCAATTCGTATTGTTCGTTCTTTATCAACCTGAATAATAAAATTATGTTAATTATTTTTCTTTTTAATAACTGTTTTCAATTTTATTATTCCTTTTATTTAACATATTACCATGTTATATAGAACTACTTTATCAATTAAGTTTAGTTCATATGTTTTGATGATATTTGGATTATGTGTCCAAAAATGACTTTAGTAGGTTGAATATGGTCAATAAAGTAATTATATAAATATATATAGAATAATAATAATAAGGAAATAATTATCTTATTTATACATAAATTATAGTTTTTAAATCCAATCATGAATTATGGTTATGAAAAATGAACTACATTAATATCATGGAGAAGATATACCGTACGTACGCATGAGTAACATTTCTATTTTTCAATGATCATTATGAAAAGAAGGTTTGTATTATTTTATATTTATATAATTATAATAATATCATAAATAACATATTATTTAGTTATATATATATATATATATATATCATCCATGTGATTTTTGTTTAAAAAATAGTAATATTTCTTTGTGGAGGCGGTAGTCCACACGTACACACAAATGACATTATCATTTCTCAGTATAAGAAATAAAATGATATATTATCTTTTAAAAATTATAAATATGTCATGAATATATTAATTATTTAATTTATATCACATATTTTCATTAATTTTATACTTATTACCTTCCTTGTAAACCATTAGTAAAAAATGAAACACATTGCTTCCCAAGGAGGTAGTCCGCTGTACACACAAGAGATGTTATCATATCCCCCATGTAATGAAAATTAAGAAGGTATACATGATATAATAATTAAATAAGTATAAATCTGTTATAAATATTATATATATACTTTAAAACCATCATTAAAACAAGATTTTATAGGCAATGATGAAAAACGAATGACATCGGTTCGCGAGGCGGTAGTCCACCCTACATACGAATGATGATTTCGTATCCCATTTGATGGAAGAGGATATGGATTTAGGTTATTAAATTAACATAATAACATATAATTGTATGGTATATAATGTATTTATTATATAATAAAAATTTAATATTATTATAATGAGGTGGAAAAATAAATAAAATTAAAACACACTGTTAAACACGATACCTCTTCTTCGGACAACCTCCTTAGGCAAGCACCAAAATAATTTTTATAATGGATTTATGATAAAAATAAGGTATATAGGTTATAGTTGGTAAAGTTATAATGATATTTGGGTAGGTAGTTTTTGATAAAAATTCATTTTAATGTGTGAAGAGAACATGAGAGGGAGTGTCCTTTTATAAGTGTGGTGAGTGACACACTTGTATTTTTTGAAAAGAAAAAGGTGCAACAACGTTTTTCACATGAAAAAAGGCTAAAAATGGATCATTATCGATAACTATACATGATAATGTTAATATATGTATATAAAATATATTTTATATAAGTTTTTAGGTCATTTCAAACCTTATATTTGTATTTTAACCCCACGACAAACCTATTTTCACCTTAACTGCGATAACTAATTTTTATTGTTTTCACTGTTAATTATGGTAACACATTACGTTGAAATTATTATATAATATAAATTAATCTGATTCCAATGTTTGAATCCATTTTAACAAATTCAATTAATATAATTGAAAAAAATTAATTAAAAATTAAACCCGTAGATGGGACGAAAAAATAGTTTTTCAAGAAGTGTATTTTTCAAGAAAAAGATGATTTTATATTAACTATATGACTAATAATAATCATTTTATGAATAAAAATTAATATTTATTTATATATAATCTATAAAATTCATTTAATTTTTTTCATTGGGTATTCTCTTAATTAATTAAAATGGATAAACTTTATGCACCTTAAAATAGTTTTCAGAAAAACCAGTTTTTAAACCCCGAAAAAATATATACTAAAATCCAATACAAAGTTGACTAAAAATAAATTAAGTAGATTAAATATAAATAAATAATAATTATGTTAATTTAAATTATATTAAACATAATGTGAATTTTAAATCACTTAATTTATTGAAAAGAAATGTCTTTTTTTACAAAAATCAGTATTTTTCACTATTTACCAAAAAAATAATATTTTTCTAAAAAATACCAATATTTTAACCTAAGTTAATTTTTATATTCTTATTTAAAAAATAAAATCAATTTTTTATAATTCAAATTCTAAAACTTATAAATTAATCTGTTAAAAAAAACTTTATAAGAAAAGAGTATAGTTAAAATTATTTCCTTTTTGATGTTAAAATTACTTAAATATTTTTATGATGAATATAACTATATAATTCATGAAAATGATTTATTATATCATTAAATAGGTTTTTATAGATGAACTAATATGGCCATCCTTATTTCTTTATTTATTTTCTAATTTATTCTGAGATGTCGAGAATTAACGGAGTTTTTTGAAGGGGGAGTCAGTGAGTTGCTGTATATATTGTACAAAAATTAGCATCCCATCATGGAGTGATACCACTTAAATAATACATAGGAAATTAATACATACATTTAGGGGGATAAAAAATGATAATGGGATGTCAAAACATCACAAGCTATATGAATATAGAATTTTTAGACAACCCTATATAAATGAAAATGAGGAATTCTTACCAAACTTTCTATCCTTGTTTTTGATTGTATTAATAATATTTAAATAGAGGTAGTGATTTTTTATGAAATGATAAGATACATTTGGATTTATACATAATGAAATCGATCTTTTATAATGGTTTTGTTGAAGATGAGTACATGTCCAAATTCCTTGATTAAAATCAGATGTGCGGTCCCTAAAGTGAGTTGGTATCACATATATTAAATTTATAGATAAATTTGACTACCTTAGATATTAAATATTTTTTTCTAAATCATGTTATCCCACATAGACTTAGAGTAGACTATTTAAAGGCTCAATACTAAGGAATCATGTCAATAAATCCTTCTTTCAATAAGTAAATCAAGTTGTGATTGTGAAAAAAGGGAGAAGAAGAGTCTATTTGAGAAATATTGAAGGAAATTGAAGATGATATGAGTGAGATACATACCCTTATATTAATTTTAATTTATTATAAGTTAGTTATAGAATAAAACATTGAATTTGGAAGAAGTTTTATATTAAAAAAAATCTAAAGGGGGATATTGAAGTACCTAAATTGATATGTGAAGATAAATTTATATTTGATGTCAATATGATCTATGTTAATTAAGTGTGTGATATGTGAGATAAATATATCATAAATAACAAATATATTTTTACATTTTTTTTCTTGGAACATATGACTAGATAGGTTTAAGTATAATCCTTTTCTATTGTGATGTTTTTTGGAATGTTCTTCAAGATAGATACAAGTAATAAATATTTGAGAGTTATATCCTTAACATATTACATAAAGGGTGAGAAGTTAGTTATAAAAATTGGGAAATTTAAGACCTTAATCTAAAAGGTAAAGTAAATACCAAAGATTGATGTTTTTTTTGAATTTCATTAATGTGTTTGAGAAACCCCTCTGCAAATTTGAAGAGGTTTTGTGATGGTTTGAGATAATTATATACATTTGGAATTAGAGTTAATTTTTTTACATGTTTGAATCACATAAGACTCATTAAATTAATGAAAGTATTTTTGAGGTCTCTATAAGACTTCATCCATCATGTAATAATTTTAACATAGGATTTCTAAACAATGTAAGGCTTATGATTACCCTGTGTAAGTATTTTTTTATATGCATAAGACTTTATATTTTTTCAAATAGAAGATTTTATAAGAATTCAAGTTGATCAAATAATATTTAAAATAAAATTAAAAGACTTTAATAATGATCTCATAACACTTTAAAGGACCATAAGTCACTAAGCATGTATCACTTTATCACTTCATAAGACTTATAAAGTCCTATGAAAAACTAGAATATTTTGGAATTCAAAAATTATGTTTTTTGATTAAAGGAGATTAAATTAGATGCTGTGGAATATATCTTCATGGATTTGAAACGTCATAATTAATCTAAAATAACTATGATTCAAGATAATAAGAATTTGAGAAAATATCAACACCACAAGTCACACTTTCACATCCCATTTCATAACCATGCAAACATAGAAGTAGATTCTATGTGTTTCAAAAGATGTGTATTTCATGGAGAATTAAAATATAGAAACAACCAAAGTATTTTGAAGATTTAAATATGAATTCTTGATCGAGTTTTCTAATGAGAATCAAAACTAGAAAATATATTCTAGATTTGAATGATAATATCTACTACTATTAAGGATTATGTAATTTCAATATGAAATTATGAAAATAATATTGACGAAAATTTACACATGATATTATGTCAATATTAAAAAGAATAGATAAAATGGAAAATCATGTGTGTGTAAGAAATGAGATGAACTGAGAACCCAATAGACTATTTTATTGAGTATAGGAGAATATATCAAAGCTTAAATCCATTCAAATATAATGATACCGATTACACCCATGCATTCGAGATTGAGGGTGAGTAGAACCAACTGACTAGATTATGATCATTGATTGTTAAAGTTATTGAATAAAAGATCATGTGTTAAACTAATGATCCATGGGGATTAATGAGGTTGATCAATACCATGGGGTTATGAAGATACAAAGAGAATAAATGATGTATTTCATATTCGTTTTAAAGAAAACTTGTAGTGGTTAGTGGTAAGAAATTATTTTCTAGTGGGACTCCAGAGATAGGATCATAGTGAAAATCTATTCTAATGGTGTCTAGAAGATCCCTAGTGTAAAAAAATTAGGTTTATAGGGGAGAATCTTTGATTAGAGGGCTAAAAAATCACAAAAAGGAGTAGGATTTTAAGGAAAAACTTGTAAATACTAGTATTCTTATGTTCTTATTTTCTACTATATTTGGGTGAGGATGTGTTATTCTATAGTGAGTGGATCAATACTTTAACTGATATAATAGTTTGAATTAAAAATGAATAAATTATTAGAAGTTATACCACTTATTAACCCCTATATGTGGTTCCTAATTGAACTCGGGCTCTACAATTGTATACCTATACACCGAGGTACATTGAAAGAGATATGAATAGCTGAAAAATGGTAATTAAATTCCCTAATGGGTTGAATCCATAAGTATCCAATCCTGAACGAGCATTCCTAGGACTGAATAAAAATATTAATGTAGTGAATCAAATGTTTTCCATGATTTTTATCTTCTGTAAAATTCCACTTCATGTTCTTGATAGTTTTAAATGACATGAATAATCTTTTCAATCAATATTTTAGAGGAAAATAATTCAAAACCTTTAAGGGAGTATTAATTTTATTCTTATTCATAATAATATGTTGATTTAGACTTTTAAAATTACTCATTGACTTCTATATAGAAGTCAGATTTCTTTTTCACTCTTGTTTACTCAAACACTCCCCCCAATATAGTATATAATCATTAGAGCATGAATTTATTTTTATATAATATATCCCATTATTGTTAAAAATTTAGTCATGCTATAAAATACCCTGATATATTAGATTTAGGAAATGAACCATTTAACTATTCTAATATCATGGACATTAATTTATTTATAATTCCACATAGGCACTTGATATGGTAATACTTTTGTAAAAAATACAGTTTTGAATACATGAAACATATTTTATACAGTTCATTATTTCCATATTCAACTAATTTTTAAAATGTATTTGGCTACTCAATAAAATTTTCACTTACATTTTTCTCCACGGCATTAGGAAGAGGATCTAATGATCAACAATAATATTGATCTAGTTTCCCTAAAGTTATAAAAACATCATTTTGAAGTTAATATTTATAGTATCCTCAATTATTTATATTGATATGTTTTTATTTTGATAATTATTACTCAACATTTCAAAAGAATCACTTATTAAGTTATAAATTTAATTCCTACCTACTGAGGAAGTAAAATTTTCATTCTATTGATTGACATCAGTGCTCAAAATTTTTGTAACATTTGATTCTCTATGACAAATACAATGCACATGTTGAGAATGGAATTGATTTAAAATCAAGTTTTCATAAAAATATTTTCTTTTAAACTATATTTTGAACTTACAGTTAGGACATGGACATTTCATTCTCCCATCCACATATCAGTTGGAAATTGAAAAATTTAAAAAATCCTTGAAACCCATAGCATTCTGAGGTGAGTTCCTAGGTAATGTGATCCAATTTTTATCTATATATCAATAGATTCCAACACTATTAGAAACAAAATATATTTAAATAAAAATATAAAAATAAAATAAAATAATTCATTCATGTAGAATAGAAAATTTTATAAATTCCTCTACCCTCATTATATATTTTTGTTTATTATGTCACAGATTAAGGAAGACAAATACATTTAGGAAAAAATGATTATATTGGTATGAAAATAAATATTTTTATGAAAATTTCACATTTTATAAAACACTATAGTTATTTTCTTCTTATTATTAATGGTCTACCAAATTTTTAACTATATATTTAAAATATAATAAGAAATATGGAATGTGAGAGACAACTAATTTATCCATTCTTTATTATCATATTTAAAAACAATATTTAGTACTCCTTAAAAGAACAAGGGTTATAAGCATTAAATAAGTTCAATGGTTTATATTAACTAAACATATAAAAATATATACAATGAATAGATATTTCAAAGATAATGAAATAAGATAAAGAATGAATCATGAGGAAAATTGAAAGAAATATTCTTACCTCAAGTACAATTCATTCTTTTTTAACAAAAAATCAATTTTTTTGAAAAAAAAATTAATAATCATTTTTTTCTATTTTAAAAAATAAAATTATTTTAAAAAATATAAATCAAGCATAACCTAATTTTTTTTAGAAGGGTATTGAGACTAAAATCAATTAAATATCCTAAGCATGGTTATTTGAACTAAGATATAATCATTAAACAAGAATCCAAAACAATAATTAGAGTGGAAACTATAAATATTTAGAAATATAATATTATAGGATTATTTTTAAATAAAACATATCAAATTCATTAAATAAGAATTAAATTATAAAATGAAATTTCATAAATAGAAATATAAATTATTATCCAAAATATCACCAAGATTATATTTTTTCTTTTACAACATACACATTATTATCATGACATGTTTCATCTTATTTCCTTGTGTGTGTGTATATGTGACAATATAATATAATAATAATTATTTGAACAAACATGGGTTATTATAATCTATAGTTTTAAATATTCTCATTTAATATTCTCTTAAGACTACTCATGTAGATATTTATAGACATATATACATAAGTATCACACTTTAAAAATAAAATAAATACCATTCAAAATACAGGTTAAAAACAATTTATAAAATTAAATAATTTATACTTCTCTATAAAAATGGATTATAACTTTAACCATCAGAGGGATAATGTGTCATTAAGAAGCTCACATGTCATTGGGATAGTTGATCAACACTAGGTAGCTTTCACTTGACCTGGAAAGAGGGGAGCTCAATGATCATCATTGACCTGGATTCATTGATTAGATAGATTAAGTTTAGGTCCAAAAGCTTTTGTGGGGTGGTGGAGGGGGTATTAGAGAGAGGAAAAAAATTTCCCCTATTTTTTTTATATATTTCACAGTGGGATTTTAAAAAACATTGATATAAACCACCTTTAAATATCATAATTATTTTAGTGACAATATGGTGGTTTACATGTATTCTTGAGAATGACTCCCTAAAGAAAAGATTATATTCATTTAATAAATATATTTGAGAAAAATTGAGATCATGACAAAAAAACTTAAAGAATAAATATGTGTATGAAAATACTTAAGACATAGGATGATTTTTAAACTCATATAACTATGTATTCAATATTTATAAGTTTTTTTATAAAGAATATAGAAGTCACCATAAGTATTTTGATGAGGATTTATTGACTATATAATCTATATAAAATCTAGTATATCTATTTTCCATCTTTATAATATACTTTATAATGACTTTTGAACAAGGTTGATATAAAAAAGTATATATTTGTATAAAAAAATGACATGATTAGGTTTGAATCATATATGAATTAGTATTTAGATCTAAAAAAACTAGGGGAACCACCCCATTCCAAAATAATTCACCTTATTTTAAATGATTAATAAATAATTAATCCAATTATTTATATGTTAATTATTCCAAAACAACACACCACTATACTAAATAATTATAAGACCAATTTTTGACTAGTGAGAAACAAATTCTCCATGAAAAAATGAACATGAACCATTGAAACCACTTTAAACCATATTAATACACACTCATTCTAAATGAAAAATAAGTTTTTAAGTTAAAAAAATGAAGCACATGAAGTTTTTGTAGCTTCAATACGAGTTAGTGACACACCACCATTCTAAACTGACACACCCCTCATACCAAATTTCCACAATTTGTATAGTTTGAAAGGAAATAACTTTTGGATCATGGATTAGATTTTTTATCACAATGTATTCATCTATTAATGTGTGACTTAATTAAAAATAAAAAGAGGATAGTTATTCCATAATAGAATGTTCAAACCACTTATTTATTTTATTAAAGGAATTTGGTGGATGTATTACAGTTGTTTCCTCCCATCACATTGGTGGATGATAAAATCCCCCTTTAGATGATGAGGTATCTTAAGCATGATCCTTTAAAATTATGATCGACCTATAATATTTTAGTAGGGAAATAAAGAGGATCCATGTGAGGTTATTATCTTAAGATTTTCTATCACAATAGGGTAAAAGGGTGAGCTATGAAACTTTAAGGAAAATTTGATCCTTCAAATAACATATTTTCAAAGAAAAGGTGAGTTTCTTATATCATTGTTGATTTTTTTGAGACAACCTTGTCAAAAGAGGTGATTTTTTTTAATTTGTTTAATAAATATATGGCAAAAAGATACATGATAGAGTAATATTATGATATATTTTCAATGATAATTCATTAGAACTAATCCTCACTATTTAATAATAATTAAGAATTTTCTTTATTTTTTGAATATATTGAATATTTTGGAATTAAGTGGAAATTCAAATTAAAATGGAATTTAATGTTTAAAATATTATTTTTTTTATTTTAAATATAATGGATAAAAATTGATTTTTGTATTTTTTATGAATTTTAAGTGAAGAATAAATCAATACAGTAAGGAGTTAATTGAATATCAAATAAAATTATTGAGATTACTAATGCCATATTCCACAATAAAGAGTAAATCATCATATGTTACCCATCCACACAAATAGAGTTAAAAAAAGCAAACAATAAATGCATGTGTGAATAAAGATTTGAAGCTTATAAAATAATTAAATGGAAATAAAAATGTTTGTGTCAGTGAGAATTTTTAATAGTCTAAGTGAAATAGAAGGCATGAATTAGTCAATTGGAATCCATACAAGAAGAGTTTTGATATCACCATTTATGATAGGAGTTATTATCCTTAGTGACACACATTATCCTTTATGATTGAGGATATCAATAAGATTAATTTGATAATGACATAGTAATACTAGCATATCATTTCATGAGATATCAATGAAATGATTTTTTTAATTTAGTTTGAAAGCAACATCTCTCCTTCCATCTCTCATTTCTAGGGATTCTCTAGTGTAGTGACTTAGAGTGGGGAGATTATCTTAAAACTCCTTCAGTGTCAATTCCCCATGTATATATCTTATTAAGACTCCCTCTTAGTTATCCTTATCTCATTTTGTGGTCTATTCCATTTCAAATAGAGTGGTGTAATTTATTTTACCTTTTAAGGCTTTGGTATTTCATTTCATGGTGATTGGTCTTTCATTATTGCTGCCAATGTTTCATTATTTGGTTATTCTCTTGATAATACCTGCGAATATCCCCCCTATTTAGAGTTCCCCCTCACCATCCTTACTCTAGATCACCTTTAGTTTTATTACTAGTTTCAAACCATTATTTTTTGTGTCCCTTGGTGGTCATGTATTTGTGTATCCCAACCCTAAGTGGAATTTCCATTGTTAGATCAACCTAGGTCCTTTGGTGATTCTGTTTGGTCTCTTTTGTGGGTATACTAACCTATAGTTTCATTAACCTGACCTTGATAACCTTACAGTATATGGATCATCGTCCAGGGTTTCTATTTTGGTGGGTTGTGGATTTTAGAAGAGTATTGGAGGAGCTACTTTGGTGGTGGTAGGGTTGGAAGTGGGTTCATCTAGTTATAGCTACTTCATCATCTAAAGTTATTCACACTATTCGATCTCGACTCAGGTGGTGATATAATGGTTCCTAGAGATATGGTATCGTATTTATTTTATTCAATTTGGATAAAGTTTTGATGGGTAGTGATTCATGGTAGTTACAATAGTTGTTAGTATCCTTTTGGATAAGAGGTTGAAGATGAGACTCAATGTTGTCTTTCTTTAGATGTAGGTTTTAATTTATGGGGTGGGTATTTTGGTGGTTGTTGTATAATTTATTTATCTATGGAGTTTCCTTGTGAAGTTTCAATGTTATATTATCTTTAGTGGGATGAAGATTGCGATGATAGTAACGTATAAACTGATGGTGCATAGAAATGAGGAATCATCATATATGGGAGTGGGGAATGAGGTTCCTATCATGGAGCTTGTGGCATTTACTCCCACTCAAAGCTTTAAACCTCATGTTTTGGTGTTTTGGTGTTTGGATGGGCTTCATCTTGGTAGGCCCAAACCATTTTCTCATTGTTGTTTTATTGTTCTATTGGGTTCTCTATGACAGTTTTTCTTGGTTGGTGTCTCTTTTATAGTACAAGGTTTCATTGGTTCCCACTTAACCCTAAAGTGGTTATTTTGAAAAATAAAAAAATAGATTAGAGTTAAAGATATATATATATATATATATATATATATATATATATCAGTGAAATAGGTAGGAAATATAATAGGAGAAATGAGATATCACCATTGATAATATATTGTATCATAGTCACCAAATATATCACACATTATAATATGACTATATCAGTAACCAACCTTAATGCTCTTTTTTGGGGGGTTTAAATAAAAATATAAATCATCTTCTATGATATCAATATATAAATTCATACAAATACTAGATGAAATTATATCAAAGGTTATGATTGGGGCATCATATGATATGACCTGGGTTGACTCTTATGATTTGATAATCGGTGGTGTGGAATAATCTACTTTTGGGAGATTATTTAGGAATAATTGACTATCATTATTTATGATAGAAGATATTGTAAAGATGTCTGGATATCATTTTTTCAACAAGTTGATGTCGTTGTCTACAATAAAAAATGGATTTATATCATTTTACATGACTTAATTAACCATAGTGTATAAAAAATTCATGTACATTTATAAGTTTGATACCACGGTTTATAATTGATTAAATTAGAAATATGAATGAGGATAGTGAACTTCACGCAGACATATCACAATTATGATATCTCTATATCATAAAATATAAAAAATTAAATCATAAATATAAATTAGTATATCATAAATATTTCTAATTATGATATGATTAATTCCATCATGAATAAATAATAAGAGTCAATAAAAACAATGGAGAGTAACATTGGTTGAAGTTAGTTCATAGAGATGATAAAAAATTCCATGTTTCTTACATGAATGTAACTCGAAAGTGAAAAATCATCATATAAGTTCCATCTAACCAAATCGAGTAAGATTTAAATGACCAAGTAATGTATCAAAAAAAATAAAGGATACTATTTTAGAGCCATATATATTTAATTAAGATGATATTACAATGAATTAATGGTAAAAGTTATATTGAGGAGAAGTGAATATGTCCAGACAGTTCCAATTTCATATAGAAAATTATCGAGAGAAGCTGAAGATTATTTCTAAAACTTTCCATTGATGTTTATAAAAGTATGAGTAGTATAAAGAGAGAGAATATGAGATATTTTTATTTTTTATTTTGATTTTGAGTGTATGAATCATGAAATGCACTGTGTTACATTTGTTGTCAATGAGATATGTTGTTGTCAAGGAATGAATGGATGGATGTCAAGGAGTTTCAATATGTGAATGAAAAAGGATGTGATGGTGTTGGTGACGAAAGGAGAATGACCATGGTACTAAGATGCATGTCACTTAGGAGATTCACTAAGTGACATAGGATGTTGTGGTTGAAACATTCTCTATGGATATCTGACGATTGTTGAGCTGATCTTTAAGTTCATAGAACTTGTATCCTGATGATACAAAGTCACAACAATGTTAGAAGGCCGTGTATTGTATTGACAATGCATGAAGAGATGAAAGGGATCCATCCAAAAGTTCTAAGTGGATGAAGTGGTTTAATGAATTCCATGCACTATCACTTAGTGCATGTGAATTTGAAGATGTTCCAATTTGATCTCTGATTGGATCATTGAAGAATTTTGATGAATTATTTGATTCAGGAGATTCGGTTGATGAAGAACCTTCTACAAATGTCTCATAAGTCTAGAATACATGATTGAAAGGAGTTGAGGAAGTTTGTGGAAGAAGGATGAAGAAGAAATGGAAATAATTGCTTAGAAGAAGAAGAAGTGGCATTTGGAATTTACACTTGGTTACTTTGTTTGTAAACAAAGTACTTAGTGTTTAAGAAGCAAAAAATTATCCACCAAGGGCCATCCTTAAGGGTTCAACCCAAGGCACATGTGGGACTAGGTCACCACGCCCAATGGGATCCCATGGGGCCAGCCCAAGAGAGGCCGGGGCCGTGTATAAGCCTCGAGGCCACGCGGTGATGAAGCCCGCGCAGCGTGAGCGCGAGGAGCGCGCTCGAGGATGCATAGTGGGCGCCAGTGGTGCGCCCGAGTGGCAGGGGTGGGCGCGAGAGCGCGCCCGCAGAGAGAACACGATGCGGGGCAGCACCGTGAGGGGAGAAGTTCAACTGGGGAGTAGCGGAGAGTGCTTGGGTGATAAACCGCGGAAAATCCGCTCGCCGTTTCGATGTGGGACGCGGAAAAATCTCCAGGAACGAATCCCAACCGCATGATTGATCGCGCATGCGATCCGAGCCACTCATCGCATCGCGCCGCTCCCATTCTGATCTCAGCTGTCCAAATCGTCGATCCGACGGCTCCCCGTCCATCCTCTACCTCGAGCTCGGCCGAGGCACCTCCCGCGACGCCGCCTGAACCAGTGGCCCTCCGAAGATGGATTTCGAGTTCCCGGCCACCTATGAAGGAGCTAAGGCGTCCATGGTGATCATCTGGCCACACTGAACACAATCATGCAATAAAATATGCATGCACACGTTGAATGGAGAAAATTGGAGTTCGGTCGAGGCAAACAACATTGCCGAGGCTATGAGGTTTATTCGTTGCATGGAGTATCCTTAACCGAAGGTCGTGCATGTATTCTAAGTCGCATGCACGTAGAGGAAATTAAAAATAAGTGAACCCGCGTAAACAGAGAGAAGAATATCAAGATTTAGAAAATCTTGAAAACCCGAGAAGTTCGTGAATTCGAGAGATATCTCACGCGGAAGATTTGGCATCCCTCTGCCTATAAAAGGAGCACCCGAGGCTCTGAATTTGCTTGCTGATCTGTTGAGAACTCGAAGTCCCGTGAGTGCCGTATGTGCCTCGCGAAGTTTTGAAGCCACCGCACAAACACCACTTGCGCGGCAGCAGCCCGAAGCCAAACCTTGACTTCGTGAGTCCCTTGCACGCTACTTCTTTGCGTGACAAGAAGAAGGATCCTTTTGCGCACCTCTTGCGTGAAAGAAGAATTGAGAGGTCCCCTGCGCGCCTCCCTTGCATGACAGGAAGAACCCGAGGCCGCATTCTTGCGCGCCCCGCGGTTGGAAGAGTCTTGCGTGGCAGTAGGCCCTTGCGCGCTACTTGTGCTCTTTCACCTTGAGCGGCTGTCCTTGCACCCTTGACACCTTGCGCGACAGTGGAGTAGAGAAGTGGCCGCGACTCAAACACACCTTGCGCGCCATCTCTTTGAAGGAGGAGTTCGGGTTGTGTGTTCAAGACAAGAGGAAGAACCCGAGACCTTGGCTTGGGTATGTGCAAGTGGGTGAAGTGAAGAGCACACCATTGTGTGTGTGTGTGCAACAAGGAAGACACCCTTTGGAACTTGTATGTGCAAATTGAAGAAGAGGCCGTAGCCCTTGGGGGTGTGCAAGAAGGAGAGGCCAAGTCTCTTGTGTTTGCAAATTGAACAAAGAAAATGTGTGTGCAAACAAAACAAGAAGGTCGAAGCCTAGTGTGTGCACTAACAGTGTATACACATTAGAAGAAGAAGAAGAAGTTCCAAACTAAATTAAAACACACTTCTAAGTGTGTGAACAATTTGAATATAGTGTGTGAAGATTGTGGAGAAGGTGTGTGCTTAAAATTGACTACACGCTTTGTGGGTTTATTGCACCGAGAAGAAGAAGGGGAGTGCATGCATGCATGCATGCACATGCACACGTGAACAAAGCCAAACCAGCTTGTGTGCATTTGAGTTGTCCAAGACTGAAAGTTCTTGAAGAAGATTTTGAGAAGCCATGCAATCAGTGCATGAGGATTCAGAGTTTCCATGCATTCAGTGCATGAAGTTGTTTTGAAGTGAGACTGGACCAGACTGAATTTAAAGACATCAATTGTCTGAGTATTCAGTAATTGGAGAGAGAAGCCAGGTCATCCTTAGAAGAAGGAGATAAATCCTGAGCAAGACGAAAAGACCTGATCAACTCAAGTGATCAGAGGTACAGAGCAAGGCCAGCAGCCTTTATCCCAGGCTGCTGAGGATACTTGATGAACTTAAAGTGAAGAAGATCTACTCGTGTGACTCGAGGAGCCAGGAGAAGCCCCCTGTGAGACTCAGGGTGGAAGAAGTCTTTAGTGGGATTCTGGAGCAGGCCAGTGGGACTCTGGTAACACTTTGGGATGCAGTATAAAGACCCTCCTGTGGGACTCAGGAGAGATACAGTGGGACTCTGTATCGACCATTGTAATACTAACAGATTATAATGGGAGAAACCATGTTGGGGCGTATAACCAACATGGCAAGGACGTAGGCCTTTGGTGCCGAACCTTGTAAATCCTTGTGTCCTGTGCCTTTTCATTACTGCATCATTCGGGAAAGGTTGAGAGATACAAGAAGAGTGGATCGAGGCCTTAACAAGCCATAGAGGTTTAATTGATAAAGAATCAATTAGTAAAAAGTTTTAAAGGATCACTGATTCACCCCCTCCCCCTCTCAGTGATTCACACTGATCTGGGAACTTCAATTGGTATCAGAGGGAAGGTTACCTCTAAAAGATCCAAGGGAGTCTTTATGAAGTGCAGATTTGAGGAAATGAGCGACCAGCCTCAAATGGAGATATCTGCCAAGACTCAGAAAAATAGAAAGAAGAAATAGGCCAAGAAGATGAAGAAATCCTGTCCTAGCTGTGATGAAGTTGGAACAATGAAAGATCTTCAAAGTGAAATCGAATATCTTCAGAAGACAGTCCCCAAGGAAGTGGCAATGTGTATAGCTACAGGCATCCTTGATCTTCAAGAAGAAAAATTACAGCTAGAAGAAGAAGCCAATGCAATGGAAGATCAATTGGCAAAAAGGGTTGGCATAACCAACACTCTCAGAAAGCTGGTGAAGGCTAAAGATGAAACAGTATCTCTTTGCAATGAAAGATATGAAGACACTATTGAAGAATTGCAAAGAAGCCTTTCTGAGAAATAATTCTTTAAGACTGTGGTCAAAGATGTTTTCCATGCACTGAAAAAGTTTCACAAAGTTTCAATGAATGTCAGAGATGCTCAACTTGAAGACAAAGTAAACAGGGTGAAGGAGCTTGACAATTCATTACAAGAAATGAAGAAGGTGCATGAAGACCAGTTAAAGCAGCTGGAAGTGAAATGGGAAGGAAGTCTAAGAACTATTGAGGATGAGAATAACTCCCTCAATATGAAATGCTTAGAACTGGAGGTGATATTGAACAATCAGCAATCACCCAAAGTCAAAACCTCCCAGTCAGCTGAAAGGAGAAATGTTGCTACTCAAGTATGCATTGGGCAGGATGATTCTAAAAGAAAGACATCCTCTAATAAAAGGGCAACATCTTCTAAAAGGAAGGTACCATCCATCTCATCTTGTACTAATGCTTCTAATTGTGTTTCCACAAAAAGTGCAGGATGGAAGAATAATTCCAAACAAGTATGGATGAAGACAATGAAGAAAGAAAGCTCTCCTGAAGCAGCACAACAATTCAAGACAAGTACCCTACAATCAGAAGGAATCAAAAAGTCAAGATTTGTGGGTCAATGTTGGTGTTGTAACAAGTATGGGCATTGTGCAAAGGATTGTTGGAACAATCCACTGAATTCCAAAGCACAGAGGAAGCCCATGCCAAGGGGGAGCAAGCCAGAGGAAAAGAGGCAACATCCACAGGTCCAGAGACATCTGTTTACTGCTAACAGATTTGGATTGCTTGATAACATCTGGGATGTGTGCAAAAGTGGTCAAATAGATATATGTCAATCTCCAACTATATCCAGAGATCAAAAGAAGAAAAGATCACAGAACCTGGCTCAGAAAGAATCCTTGGGAAGCAAGAAGAAAGTTGAAGATGCTCCCAAGAAGGTTTTGAAAAAGGAAAAGAAGTCCTTGGAGTCTAAATCCAAGAAGGGTGATGCATCCAGAAGGACCACCAAGAAAACATGCTTCTACTGTGGAAAGAAAGATCATACCATGGATCTTTGTGAACAAGCCATGGAACTGAATAGAAGCAGACTGGACTCAAAAAGACAATCAATCCAGAAGAAGCAGAAGGGATTGATTGAAAATAAGTTGCCTAAGAAAGGTAGCTTAACAGCATCCAAAGAACCATGTGGAACTTCCAGAACTGAGGCCACACTTCCAAACGATTTGTTAGTCATATGGCCAAATCAGTTGCAACTTGCCAAAGATCTACAAAGAGCTGAAGATGAAGTTCTGGCAATTGCTAAGGCAAAAGGGAAGAAGAAGATTTCACATGAAGATGTATTGAGATCCACACCAGCACAAACATCATTGAAGATCAAATGTGCAGGTGTGAAGAATGGTGAAAATGGGACATCTCGGTTGAGAGAATCTTCTCAACCTTGTTGTTCACATTGATGAACCAAGGAGGTTCCATCTTATTCCCTAATCACTTGTATTTACATGTGATAACATTTTAGGGAATTGAATATGATGATCATTCTCAACTGGAGAGTGGTTTGGGTAGAATGAAGAGCACCCCTTGAGGGGGAGCCAATCTGGAGAAGATGGTATTCTAAGATTTAATAACATCTTGAGAAAAGATGAAGGTATTCCAATCATACTTTCATCCCTTGTTTCTTAATTGTATTCATCATGAAAATTAAGGGGGAGTATTGATTGAAGACAAATGAATGAAAGGGGGAGCTTTATCTTTTCACCTGAACTTTCTAACGTATTTGGTGAAGTATGTGCAGGATTTAGCAATTCATTGATATATCTGAAAAATTTCAAACCCCTGAAGCATGATCTCACATGTACAGTGAATGATGGATAGCATTGAGTTCCTTGGTTACATCACTCTTGTTTTCTACACCGGGTTAGCCCAAGTAGACTTAGAGATGATTTACTAAAGGTTCTTTGCTAAAGAAGAACATGTGACATCATCCCTCTCTTATTACTTTTCAAGAAGATGCTATTCGAAGGGAGGAAGAGATATTTTTTAAGAGAACCACACCACACCTTTGCATTTGATTTCCAATAAGGGGGAGAAAATATTGGCACACATATTGACCCATTCATATGTGCTGAAGAAGTGTATTGACAACAAATACAAAGGGGGAGATTGAAATGCACTGTGTTGCATTTGTTGTCAATGAGATATGTTGTTGTAAAGGAATGAATGGATGGATGTCAAGGAGTTTCAATATGTGAATGACAAAGGATGTGATGGTGTTGGTGAGGAAAGGAGAATGACCATGGTACTAAGATGCATTTCACTTAGGAGATTCACTAAGAGACATAGGATGTTGTGGTTGAAACATTCTCTATGGATATCTGACGATTGTTGAGCTGATCTTTAAGTTCATAGAACTTGTATCCTGATGATACAAAGTCACAACAATGTTAGAAGGCCGTGTATTGTATTGACAATTCATGAAGAGATGAAAGGGATCCATCCACAAGTTCTAAGTGGATGAAGTGGTTTAATGAAGTCCATGCACTATCACTTAGTGCATGTGAATTTGAAGATGTTCCAATTTGATCTCTGATTGGATCATTGAAGAATTTTGATGAATTATTTGATTCAGGAGCTTTGGTTGATGAAGAACCTTCTAAAAATGTCTCATAAGTCTAGAATACATGATTGAAAGGAGTTGAGGAAGTTTGTGGAAGAAGGATGAAGAAGAAATGGAAAGAATGGCTTAGAAGAAGAAGAAGTGGCATTTGGCATTTACACTTGGTTACTTTGTTTGTAAACAAAGTACTTAGTGTTTAAGTAGCAAACAATTAGCCACCAAGGGCCAGACTTAAGGGTTCAACCCAAGGCACATGTGGGACTAGGTCACCACGCCCAAGGGGATCCCATGGGGCCAGCCCGAGAGAGGCCGGGGCCGTGTATAAGCCCCGAGGCCACGCGGTGATGAAGCCCGCGTAGCGTGAGCATGAGGAGAACGCTCGAGGATGCATAGTGGGCGCCAGTGGCGCGCCCGAGTGGCAGGGGTGGGCGCGAGAGCGCGCCCGCAGAGAGAACACGGTGCGGGGCGGCACCGTGAGGGGAGAAGTTCAACTGGGGATTAGCGGAGAGCGCTTGGGTGATAAACCACGGAAAATCCGCTCTCCGTTTCGATGTGGGACGCGGAAAAATCTCCAGGAACGAATCCCAGCCGCATGATTGATCGCGCGTGCGATCCGAGTCGCTCATCGCATCGCGCCGCTCCCATTCTGATCTCAGCCGTCCAAATCTTCGATCCGACGGCTCCCCGTCCATCCTCTACCTCGAGCTCGGCCAAGGCACCTCCCGTGATGCCGCCTGAACCAGTGGCCCTCCGAAGACGGATTTTGAGTTCCCGGCCACCTCTGAAGGAGCTAAGGCATCCATGGTGATCGTCTGGCCACACTGAACACAATCATGCAATAAAATATGCATGCACACGTTGAATGGAGAAAATTGGAGTTCGGCCGAGGAAAACAACATTTCCGAGGCTATGAGGTTTATTCGTTGCATGGAGTATCCTTAACCGAAGGTCGTGCATGCGTTCTAAGTCGAATGCACGTAGAGGAAATTAAAAATAAGTGAACCCGCATAAACAGAGAGAAGAATATCAAGATTTAGAAAATCTTGAAAACCCGAGAAGTTCGGGAATTCGAGAGATATCTCACGCGGAAGATTTGGCATCCCTCTGCCTATAAAAGGAGCACCCGAGGCTCTGAATTTGCTTGCTGATCTATTGAAAACTCGATGTCCCGTGAGTGCCGTATGTGCCTCGCGAAGTTTTGAAGCCACCGCGCAAACACCACTTGCGCGGCAGCAGCCCGAAGCCAAACCTTGACTTCGTGAGTCCCTTGCACGCTACTTCTTTGCATGAAAAGAAGAAGGATCCTTTTTCGCACCTCTTGCGCGAAAGAAGAATTGAGAGGTCCCCTGCGCGCCTCCCTTGCGTGACAGGAAGAACCCGAGGCCGCATTCTTGCACGCCCCGCGGTTGGAGGAGTCTTGCGTGGCAGTAGGCCCTTGCACGCTGCTTGTGCTCTTTCACCTTGAGCGGCTGTCCTTGCACCCTTGACACCTTGCACGATAGTGGAGTAGAGAAGTGGCCGCGGCTCAAACACACCTTGCGCGCCATCTCTTTGAAGGAGGAGTTCGGGTTGTGTGTTCAAGACAAGAGGAAGAACCCGAGACCTTGGCTTGGGTATGTGCAAGTGGGTGAAGTGAAGAGCACACCATTGTGTGTGTGTGTGCAACAAGGAAGACACCCTTTGGCACTTGTATGTGCAAATTGAAGAAGAGGCCGTAGCCCTTGGGGGTGTTCAAGAAGGAGAGGCCAAGTCTCTTGTGTTTGCAAATTGAACAAAGAAAATGTGTGTGCAAACAAAACAAGAAGGCCGGAGCCTAGTGTGTGCACTAACAGTGTATACACATTAGAAGAAGAAGAAGAAGTTCCACAATAAAGTAAAACACACTTCTAAGTGTGTGAACAATTTGAATATAGTGTGTGAAGATTGTGGAGAAGGTGTGTGCTTAAAATTGACTACACGATTTGTGGGTTTATTGCACTGAGAAGAAGAAGGGGAGTGCATGCATGCATGCATGCACATGCACACGTGAACAAAGCCAAACCAGCTTGTGTGCATTTGAGTTGTCCAAGACTGAAAGTTCTTGAAGAAGATTTTGAGAAGACATGCAATCAGTGCATGAGGATTCAGAGTTGCCATGCATTCAGTGCATGAAGTTGTTTTGAAGTGAGACTGGACCAGACTGAAGTTAAAGACATCAATTGTCTGAGTATTCAGTAATTGGAGAGAGAAGCCAGGTCATCCTTAGAAGAAGGAGATAAATCCTGAGCAAGACGAGAAGACCTGATCAACTCAAGTGATCAGAGGTACAGAGCAAGGCCAACATCCTTTATCCTAGGCTGCTAAGGATACTTGATGAACTTAAAGTGAAGAAGAGCTACTCGTGTGACTCGAGGAGCCAGGAGAAGCCCCCTGTGAGACTCAGGGTGGACGAAGTCTTCAGTGGGATTCTGGAGCAGGCCAGTGGGACTCTGGTAACAATGTGGGACGCAGTATCAAGACCCTCCTGTGGGACTCAGGAGAGATACAGTGGGACTCTGTATCGACCATTGTAATACTAACAGATTATAATGGGAGAAACCATGTTGGGGCGTATAACCAACACGGCAAGGACGTAGGCCTTTGGTGCCGAACCTTGTAAATCCTTGTGTCCTGTGCCTTTTCATTACTGCATCATTCGGGAAAGGTTGAGAGATACAAGAAGAGTGGATCGAGGCCTTAACAATCCATAGAGGTTTAATTGATAAAGAATCAATTAGTAAAAAGTTTTAAGGGATCACTGATTCACCCCTCCCCCTCTCAGTGATTCACACTGATCTGGGCACTTCAAATCATGATGACTAATAGGAGGAAGAAACTCTTATCTAATCCATGGTGATGTAAGGATAAGTATCTTATTATTAAATCTATGAATAAAATTTGGTGTAATTATTCTAAGTAATAGTTCATAAAATGTTTCTTTCCTATGATTTATTATATCATGAGAATAAAATCCTTATTAAATTAATGTGATGATTTTTATTTATTCTTGAATGAATGATTTTATTCTTATGCTATTCATTTTATCCAACTCTTTAAGAAATTCATATATTATTGAAATGTATTGGTTAATGAGTGAGGTAATTTTCAACCAATCTCGAGTGAGTAACCTGAAATTACATAATTCAAATTCAAATATAGAGTTATAGATGAATAATTCTAGTGAAGTGTGAGGAATAATTAAAACACCTGGAGATTTTCAGTGAATTAATCAACTCAAAATGGAAAGTGATCATGCATTTAATATCTCAATATACAATTATTAACATTCAAATAATACAAGGTTAATAAGTATGAATTTGTGTATTGCACTCATTGCATAGTTAAATAATGATAATAATTTAATTGAAATAAAATAAAAGGATTAAAGAACTGAATGATTAATATACAATTGAATACAACTATCTCATTCTATTCTCTAACTTTTATATAATTTATGATAACTTCATTTTAAGTTCATTCACTTATCTTTTGTTGATAATTCATTCATAAAAAAATTCGTTCCCCGTTTTCACATTTATACATGTTAAAAATTATAAGCCTTAATAGAGTGATAAAATTGAACTAAAAATACAATATCCATGAGATATGGTATTAGTTTCCACTATAATATATTATAATGTTTAAAACTATTTTGAGAGACCTCATGAAAAGTCTTCATCAAAATTTGAAATTATTTACAGGATGGTTTTCTTATGTTCATATAAATTCATTTATATTATTTCATTATTCCATCATTGTTAGTTTATTTTAGTGAAAGATTTCATGCATTGTATGCCCAAATCATCACACAATAGCTTAGTTCCATTAAATCCTTATATTGATATAACTTTTTATAGTGATATAGAATATATTTAAAATAGGTTAATGTATTTTTTGATTTTTTTTTAAAATAAAAAGATACAAAATTATCAAGGAATATATTCTATAAATTTTTATAATTTGAATTCACCAAATAAATAATGTGAGAATATTATAAAAGTCATAGCTAGTCAAATAACATTTAAAGGACTTAAAACAATTTATGTGGATTAGTGACTAATATTTTTTTTAGTTTTTGGGGTTACACAAGGTTTTGATCTTAGGGTTATTTTGTTTAATCTTTAAGAAAAAAATATTTTTTTTTCTAGAAGTGGACCCCCAAAACTATTATAACCATAAGGTTGTATTATATTTGTTAATAATGAATGAGTAGTTATATAACTAAACATATATAAGACTTGGTATTTTTGGATGACCAAGAAGGCTTTGAAGAAAAGTGCATATGTATGTGCCTACATAATTGAAGTGGTTTTCACATAATTGAATAGGTTGAAGATTATTTAATTGGTAAAATAAAATTGGATGTCATGATTGGTTCCTAGTAATGAATTATCATTTTAAAAGAATGTAATTAATGTAAGTGAATATATCCATCAAAAAAATTATGTTTCTATAGGTTTATGTAATATTTGAAGTTGAATATCTAATTCATATAAATAATGTAAAGTTGGTAATGTTGTTAAGACTTAATTTAGAGGAAGTAAACACATTCTAAAATATAAGAAGGAGGTTGTACCATAGTACTGGACAAGGTGTTTTTTAGTCTCCCTAGAGTTTTGGATATGGATATTATATAGAAAACGACTATGCCACAACTTGTTAATGGATATAAATACCATGCCACAAAAATCAGCTACACTTTAGTGCTAAAAAGGAATAATTTTAGTGTTCTTCAAAGTTAGAGGAGTCCATGATGGAATCAATGGTCATTAAATAATTCCAATTAAGGATAAGTCACTATTCCGCAAAGGAAAGTTACAACATGAATATTCTACAAGTAAGATTTTGTTGATTTTATATACCTATTGGTGACCAAACTGTAGAAGAAGGCTAAATAACAGAGGGTAATCAAAGGAAATATTGATTTTGTGTGGATATAGGGAGTTGAACCATGGAAGAGTGATACACCATAAAGTAAGATCAACTAAGAGATGATATCACGAGAAAATAAAGGATTACCATGAAGTAATTCATGGTATATTCCAAAAAACATCAATTAGTTTAATAATAGTATCTAGAAACCAATATAGTACATTGTAGTACATGTTTCCACATCATAGAAGTGTAAAAATGAGATATAATAATAGAATTAATGACATGTAATTATCTGGTAATTTTGGTAGTTAAATTAACATATATTAACTACCCTTTTGAATCTAAATAGCTTAGATTATAAGGAAAATGATCCAAAAGATGATTTTGAAGTGGGATAAGTTTGAAGTTAATTATATTTTGAATTTAAAATTTAAAATTAAAACTATTATCTGGATATATACAAATCTACTATATATAATTGAACAAGTAGAGAAAAATATAGATAAAGTATTTCTAAAGATTATAGGAACTAAGTGTTATAAGAAAATAAGAGGAACTATGTATTCCCATAGAAGAAAAAGAGAGTTTTTGGAACTGTGTGTTTGAATAAGAAGAAGGTGAAAGTAAAAAATATTACACTGAAGATCATATTTGATTTAAATTAATATTAATGATGCATGCATTTATGATAAGATTATAATTGAGGAAGATTATTAAAGAAACAAGTTTGTTAAAGAAAGAATAATTTCTATGCATATAATCGATATATATAGCCTATCATTTTGAATAAGATAGAATGAACTGAAGTATAATTCCATTGATGTAAATATTATTTGTATAATTGGTTACTATTTTGAGAATTTTATTGAAAGATTGAATAAATAACTCTACTTTCAAGAGTTGTTCATATCTAGAAGAGGAATTAAGAGAATCATTTTAGAAATCAATGAAGCATCATCATCTAGAGTTTTTGATACATATTTCATGTATCATTATTTAAGGAACCTTCATGTACAAAAATTGATAAGATACCTACAATTATATAAACTTATTCCTTTACCAAAGTAGTGAATAGAGGAGAAGAAAGGAAAGTGACCCTTGGAGAGAAGTGATCTATCCTTAAAGCATCAATAGGTAGCGAGACTCAGAAAGTAATGATCTTATCTCTAAATCCTATAAAGGTAGTGAGACTTGGTGAGGAGTTCCTTTAAATAAACATTATATCAAAAAAAAGTGAGTTATAGTGGATTTAGGTACATATTCACAATGTTAAGGGTATACTTCTTAGAGTATCTTGTTAAAGGTAAACCAATTAAAATCACCAAGTTCTTTGCATTTTTATTTTTGTATATATGTGTTTATGTGTCAAGAAGAACTAAAAGTTTGAATAGTGTTACTTCTAATGAGGAAACAATATCTTGAAGAATAGAATTAAAAATATTAAAGTTTAATTCTATATTCACCACGATTCACCCACCTCTCACGGTGTCCTAGTTTCTATAGGTGGTATCAGAGACAATAGGTTCTATATTGAATTTAGTATGTTCTTGAAAGTTCAAATATGAAGATTTGTTATTAGTATAATATGGATTCTATTTCTTAATAGGAAATAATGATTATCCAAGATGAAAATAGACAATAAGATGTTAATTTTAAAGTAGAGATTAAAGGTGTTCTAGAGGAATTAAATATTATAATAAATAATAACTAGAAAATTAGAAGACCATTGAGAGAGTCCTATGAATATGTTAAATAACTTGAGGCTAAATTCACTAATCGTGAAGAAGTTTTTGAAGATTAGAATGATACAAATTAATAGTAAAAATAAGATATTTATTAAAACAAAAAATCTAAAGAACAAGAAAAGATGATTGAAAGCTAGAGTGCTTATTTTTAAGAATGAGATTAAATAATTATGTCTCTCAAAGAGAAAATTAAACTGTTATAAAGGAGGAATTACAAGGAACCATAAAAAGATGATTTGTTTGAATGTAAATGTTTTTGAGGATTTAGTTATTAAGATTAATTAAATGAGTATGATAAAATTACCAAAGAAAAAGAGTTATCAAAGATTGTATTAAAGGGTAGTAGGAGATATTTTTCAAAAAGGATCGAATATTTGGAAACACTATTAATAGAATATGAAGATACTATAGCAAGGATATCTAAGTAACTCATTGATAATGAAGTTGAAGGAATATTTCCCCTTGAACAGTAAAAGTAAGAGAGGAAATGAGTTAAATATGTATGTTTATTAAACACTCTTAAAGTGAAATTGAAGTTATCAAAAGAAACATTAAAATATGAAATTTCTATTAATAATTCTCTATTATATGTGAAGGAAAAAATATCAAATAACTTGAATTTTCTTTAGTATCATTACAAGAAGAAAGTGAATATCAACTGAAATATCTAAAAATGTAATGTGAAGAAAAAGTAAAATATTTATTAGATGAAAGAGATAATCTCAAACTAAAGTACTCTAGTTTTGGGGCCATGTTAAAGAATTATGAATATCCTATTGTAAATAAGAAAATTTAGTATACATCTACTGAGTTATGAAAAAGTAAATAGGGGTGTAAAGAAGTTAGAATAAAAATTATTACATGTAAGGAAGGTTTGAAGGTTTATACATCAAAGAAAGAAATTCAGAAAATGAAGAAATAATTTGAATCAAACAAATGGGTTCAAAGGGATAAATATGAAAACATGTGTTTTTATTATGTAATTAAAGGTCATACAATAATCTATTATTAAGATTATTTTGATATGATTTTAGATTGTGAAAGAAATAGAAAATTTGAATTTGCCATACCATGATAAAGAAGGTATAGTTCTTATTATTATAATTATTATCCTTATAAAAATAATGCTAATGGTTTCAACAATAGATATAAATATGGAATAAAGGAATTATTAACTAAATGAAATAAAATAATACATATGGATGAATTTTTAATAATTATGAACAATGAGGTCACATAAGGATTAACTGTATAATGGAATTTGTATGAAAGAATCCATGGAATCCATGGATAAAAAGATTAAGTTATAATCATAATATATAATGTTATGGATGTGGTTTAAAAGGACATGTTACATGTTATTATGATATGAGAAGTGGTATTGAAATGAAATCTATTATGATAAAAAATATATTCATGTGATATCTGTAAAGATATAATAATACATCAAATTTTGAGAAGTCATCTGGAATGTGTGGATATTTTATTGGGATATATTATATTTTTTATAGTATTTTTCATATAGAAAGATACTTCAATAATATAAATCATTGATATGACAATACGAAATCTCATACTTTATTTACTAGTAAGAGATAAGAATAGTGTAATGAGAAATCTGTTTCACTTAAAAATAGATTCATAGTTTTTTAAGATAATATTAATGGAATACAATAAAAATCTTATCAAGCACCAAAGGTTGAATATTAATATAATCCATATTGTAAGGAAAATAAGTGATAATGGATAGAAATGAAGAATGATAAAATTTCTCATTTAGATATGGTGGAAAAGCAAGAAGTATGTTTAAGTGGTTTTAACCATTCTACTAAATGCATGGCTTGAAGACTGGAGGAGTAGCTCTTGTATGGAGAAAGAAATGTAGAAATGGATGGATTCAAAAAAAGACTTGTGAAAGTGTGTAGATTCAAATAAAAATAATTAACATCAAGATATACAAGAAGAGTAATTCATGTTCTAACATCTAGAAAGAGGTTTATTTATGTGGCGTTACTCAGATAAAGATTTAAAAGAAGAGTAAAAGAAAAGGTTTGGCCTGCCATGACCAACTACAATCCTATAATTAAGTATGATGGAGGAAAAATCCTCTCCTTTAAGTGTATGATCTATTAATTGATGCAATATTAAAGGGAAAACATGATCCATGGTTTATATGAATTCAAAGGAATATGAATTAATGCTAGATATGTGTATACACTTTGTGTGCATATATTAAAGATGTTATTGTACTATGCGTGCAATGGAATAAGGTCATTACTGGATGTTAAAGTAGAAATATATTTCTAAAAGTGATATAAAATACAAGTGGTGTTATCACTAGTAGCAGAGATAGAGGTTTATTTTATATACTGGTTGAAATATTGAAAAAATATTTCTAAATATTAGAATTTTATACAATGATAGAAAATGAAAAGTTGTATCAAGTAAAATCATGATTTAAAAATGGATTTAGCAGTGATGTTAAGAAATTAAAAATAATATTGTTGAAATCTATAAATACATGAAGTGATAAATAGTTAAAAGTATATTCAAGACACATAATGATCCAAAAATGGTCGAAAACATTATATAAAAGTTACATTAGATGATATGGAAAGTAGTTTACATGATGATTTGGTAATAAAACTACTATAATTGATGGGATAATGATGAAATGTTGAACTAGTATTGGAGAAGAATCCTAATTTGATGTAAAACAATATAAAATCATTATATGAATTTTCCAAAATATCAACATTCCATTTATAGAGTTTAGATTATTTTTTAGGCCTTATTAAGTGATGGTAGTTCTCTAAGAAGTTTATGGATATTATGCTGTTATAGAAGATAAGTTCATGGAGGTATTATTGATCTATTTATTTACGAACTAAATAAGAAGTATCACCTGAATGTGTTTCAAGATACTAAAATGTTTTTGAGCATGAAAAAATTATAAAAAATAAGTGTTAGTCCCATTATGGAGATTACTTATTTAATTGGAATCAATACAAAGTTTAAGAAATCAAGCGGAATTGATTATAATGAAAATTCAAAATTCTGTTGAACCTTATCTGAAATATTTATCTAGTGAATAGGGGAAGATGAAGTACATCAATTGGTATCAATTTTATACCATTTTCAAGTGGTATCAATTGATTCAATATGTGGTATATCTCTCAATCTTGTGCATAATTGGTTATACACTAATAGTTCTGTATAATATGTTTGAGACCATAGAAATATTACCATTTAAAGGTTTAAATTACTGAAGATGAAAGAAGTGTATGAGAATTAGTGAGTGATATAGACAACATTTTTTATTAACTTTGACTCTTGTTTACTATATTGAGCTCTGGATTAGTAGGATTTAAGAATTTTTTGATTATTCGTTGCTAAGTGGAAAATTATTTCTCTATAATTTCTAAGAAGAATACAAATATCAATGAAAGTGGATTGATAATATCTCTATAAGTGGTGTAACAAGTCATGATAAAGAATGTATTACAAAGAGGGTGAATGATCTATCTTATTCTAGAATTCCTAGAGGAATGTTAAGTGATGATGAGTTTTTTTTAAAATTTGATAAAAAAGGTATAATGACCAATGGGGAGTAAGATCTCATGAAAATATAGAGTAACACAAAGAAGTAAAATAAATGAAATTATACACTTTTCAATTAATTTTAAAAGGGGGAGAAAGAAGAGAACCATAAAATACAGAGTCTATAGGATCTTTAAGTATGAAAGATATGGAGAGAGATTAGAATATATATATATCTCTTATCATTATTGGATTTTATAAAGGTAATAAATTTCAATAAAATACAAAGGGTGAGAATTTTATGACCAGAAGGATGTATTGGATTTGTTTACAATGAATGGGGAGTTGTATAGCTAAATACATAGAATACTTGGTCTTGTTAGATGATTAAGAAGGATTTGGAGAAAAGTTTATTTTCATATTCTTACACAATTGAAGAGGCTATGACACAATTTAAGATGTTGATAATTCCTAAATTGGTAAAATGGCATTGTATTTCATTCTTGGTGTATGTTAATGAATTGTCATGTTAAATAAAAGTGATTAATGGAAGTTTACATATCAATTAAAAAAATGATGTTTCTACAAGTTCATAGAAACTTTGAAGTTGAATATCTAATACATAAGAATAATGTGAAGTTGGTGATATTATTAAGACATAATTTGGAGGAAGATGACATATTCTATGGTGAAAGAAGGGGGATATTCCTTAGTACTAGATAGGGTATTTTTTAGTATCCATGTATTTTTTGTTTATGGATACACCATAGGCAATGACTATAGAGAAACTTGATAATGAAGATAAAAACCACACCATGGGAGTTAGCAATGCTGTAGTGCTAGTAAGGAAAAATTTCAATATCCTTAGAAGTTTGGAGGTGTCCAAACTATAGTCCATGGTTATTACCTAATCAGGTTGAAGAAGAATTCACTATGCTACAAAATGAAATTAGGGAGCAGAGAGTCAAAAACTAAGATTTTGATGATTTTTATACATATAGGTGACCAAGACATAGAATAAGGATATTTCATGGTGGTTCATTTAAGTAAATATTTATTTTCTGTAGTAATAGGGTGTTTCACCCTAGAATATTTCTATATTCAAAATGAAGACCATCCAAGATTTTATATATCTATAAAATCAAGGATTAGCACACCGCATGGAATGGGTTAGGTTGTAAAGCATCAATAAGTTTTAGAATAACCACTATAAACCAATGGAATATGATATAGTACATGTTTCCATGTTATATAAGTATAAAAATGATATTTTTTAATAAGAGTGATGACATGTTATTATTTGGTAAGTTTGGTAGTTAAATTAACATATGTTAACTACCCTTTAAAATCTAAATGGATGAGATTAAATGGATAAATATCCAATGGATAGTTTTGAAGTGTGAGAATTTAGAAGTTAATTATAGTTTGGATTTAAAATTTCAAATTCAAAATATTCTCTAGATATATAAAAATATTCTATCTAGAATTGAATAACAGTAGCACATAATAGATAGAGTATTTTTGGAGATTGAGGAGATAACTGTTCTAGGAGAAGAAGAGGAACTATGTGTTCCAAGAGAAAAAAATAGAGTGTGTGGAACTTTGTTTTTTAATAGGAATAAGGTGAAAATAAAAAAGATTACATTGAAGATTATATTTTAAAGAAACAAAGATTAATGTTGTGTTAATTTATGAGAAGATCATAATTTTAGAAGATTTTTGGAGAATCATGTTTTTTAAAGTAAGAATAATTTCTATGAATATCATCGATACATATGGACTATCATTATAAAGAATATAGAATGAACTAATTTATAATTCCATTATAGTAATTATAATATAAATAATTGGTTATTTCAATGGGAAGCTTATTTGGAGATAGAAGACACAAATCTACTTAAAAGAGTTATTCATATATAGAATAGTAATTAAGGGAATCATTTGGAATTCAATAAAGCATCAACATCTAGAGTTTATGATGTGGCTTTCATGTATCATTCATGAATGGAACTTCATATCCATAAACTGAGAATAAAAATATAAGTCTATAAATTGATTCCTATACCAAAGTAGAGAATAAAGGAGAATAATAGGGAGTGAACCTTGGGAATAAGTGATCTATCTCTAAACTATCAATAAGAAGTGAGCCTTAAGAAGTAGTGATCCTTTCCTTAAAACTTGTATAGGAAGTGAGCCTCGGTGAAGAGTGATCTTACCTAAACATTATATCTAAAAAAACATTGATTTTTTGTGGATTCTAGTACATCATCACAATACTAAGTGTATGCTCCTTTGAGTTTCCTATTAACGGTGATCCAAGTAAAATACATATGTGCCATGCATTTAAATTTTTAAAAATCCGTGTTTTTGTGTGAGGAATAACTCAAAGGTTTAATAGTGTTCTTTACAATGAGGGAACATGATCATAAAGAATAGAATTAAAAGAAGAAAAGTTTAATTCTGTATTCACCCAGATTTACCCCCACTCTCAGGGTGTCCTGGGTTCCTATATAAACAGATGAAATAATTTGACACAATCTATGTAACTATAAGAACATAGAGAGTCATAGAGGATTAGATTAAGAGGATATAATTTCCTTTCCCCCCCTTATATATAGAGGAGTAGAGTTATTTTACCACTCACAATCCACTACTAATGGTAATTGAAATTAGCTGAAGAATATTTTCTTAGAAAAACTCTTCCTTTATTTAAAGACTACAACCATTATAATACAGATTTGTGGAATTAATAAAACAAAAATAGATACATTTCATGAATATTTTAAATTTTTTAAAATATTTCATTCTAGTTTCCCCTAACAGATAATCAATGAACTATTATTGATTTAATAATTTTATTAGGTATTATTTCATATGGATAGAAGTTTGATAGATAAAGTATCTGGAGGAGATTTGGTTAATAAGACTTATATTGTATCTTGGAATACCATATCTAATATGGATAAAAATTATCAATAGTTTGGTAATAAGGGAGTGATTCATTTCAAAGGATTTCAATAAGTAACCATATCTAATAATGATATAAATTTGATATTTAGTCAGTTATTATACTTGACCACTATGGTTAGATAGATGATGTTAACCAATTCAAAAATGAAAACCACAAACATAATTTTAATCACAACCATTGTAAATTTTAGTGACTAATTCCCTTAATAATAAGATTCACCTAAATCTTGTAGTTTCCTTTTTTTTTCTAGGAAGGCATTTTTACCCTCAATATACAAGATAAAACTAATAAGCACCCAACTACAATTCAGGTTGGGTATACCAAAATGATAGGTATGATTCTACACATCCTAAAAAATCCACTAGTTTTTTCTAATTCTAAACTATTAACCCATATCCTAGCTAATATCGAGAATAGAGTAATGGAACAACTTGAGTTTTCAACCACCACCATAAAAAGTTGGACTATCTTAGGAAAAAATGTCTATAAAATATAATATTACAATGAAAAACATGATAACAAAAAATGGACATATAGCTTGTAAAATTAGCGGAATGAGTCGTAGAGGTAATGGAAATATGAGTTCTATAACATTAGAGAGTGATATAAAAATTAAAGAACTGAAGGTCACACTACCTGAATCATTAGCTTATGAGGAACACCCTTTGTCAACAGGTTTATAAATGAATAAAAATTCACCACCAATAGTGAATTTAAAATAAATAAATAAGAAAAAATATAATCATAGAGGAAATAAACTATTGGAGGAGGATTTATCTATTTCAATAGAACCACCACTATATCCATAGAGAGTCTAAATGTATAGGATTTTGGGTCCATAACCACCTTCAGGATAGACACTAGAAGACACACCAATAGAACTTAAAACATGAAAATGAAATCTATATAATAAACCCCATGATAAATTGATCATAACTTATAGGTAAAACATACCAAATTCACCTCTACACAATGTAAAACCTATAGAAGATGCAGACTAGAATTATAGATCATAATGATTGTAAAAGAAAAAAAAAGTGGAAGAAAAATAAAAGAGATTACATGGTTCAGACTTGCATCCAAATCCATAGGGGAATGTTGATTTACTTTTACTCAAGGAAAAATGAGAATTAAAATGAATGCCTCAATCCTATATCACAATGTGAAGTGAACCCTACATTTATAGTAGTTTTTAACTAGTGCTTCTATCCACCACCACCACCTAAAATTTGTGGGTTGCAGTCCAACCATGATAATCTTCTTAGATGATCCTTAATTTGGTCAAAGGATCCTACCACCTCAATTGGATCAACCAATTCACTATTCCAATCTTCCAACTATTTCACCTTGACATATAATTTGATAGATTATCTTCCTATGAAAAAAATATTACAATATTCTAGATGAAAACTTCCTACAACTTCCAATGATCATGACTTCCACCACTATCATCTCACCACCCTTTTGGTATTAAAAAATTAGGCCACCATATATTCTTATTCCAATGGTATAAGTTTATTTATATGAAAAATTAAAATCACACACCCCAATAATACCCCACTCAAGATTTATTTTCTCATACTTTGAGACTAATTCCTCCATCATATTCTAGAGTATTCCACCATTCTTCTTTAAATTTTAGTTAAATATATTCATAGTTCCCCGACCATATTTTTTAGTCCTCCAAGTATAACTAAGAAAAAACACCACCCTAGTACATCCTTGGTAACCACCTTCATAAACATATCCATTGTATTCTATGCTACTTCAATCCTCTATAAGTCTGACACTCTATATTCCAGTAATGTTTGGATGAAGTGGTACTTCAGCTGAATGTGCTTCATCTGAGAATAAAACACCAAATTTTTATCCAAGTGTATCACAATCTATGAGTCAAAAAACAAAATCCCAATTTATGATCTTTCTCCAAGATCCTTTAACAACCATTTAAACCAAACCAAAACCCACCCTAATGGCATCAATGTTACTTTCTATATTTCATTTTTTGAGAGTGAAATTATTGGTTGAAACTTTGACATCCAAATAAATACTATTCCAAAAAAATTAAACACATAACCATAAGTGATTTTATATGTATTTGGATCTCCAATTAAATCCAATTTTATAAAACTTTATAAAGTATTTTTTATTTTGAAGCAAAGTTCCATTCTTTGAGAACCCTTTAAGGACTATAGAATCTATTTCAAATCTTTCCAATGCTCTCTTACGGGGTCTGGCATAAACTTGATGACTACTCCCACTACTTGTGAAATTCTTAGATGAGTAAAAACCATGTTTTACATAAAAAATCATGAATATGATGCATGTAGAACCTTTTTTATATATAGGAAGTCATTTTAATTCATGGTGACTTCTCTATTTGACCAGTTTGAAGTGTATATTGAGGGGTATGGACATTGGTTTTTATTCTAACATACTGAAGCACTCTAATATCTTCCAAATATAGTATGATCGAGTCAGGTAAAGTACCAGAACTTTGGTTCCCCATGATCATCATCCATAAAATTTGTTTGATAAAACCAAGGTATTTCATCTAAAAAATTACAAACACCTCAAATTTCATCTCGTTGATCATTTCATTCACTATAATAGAAATTAATATGTTATCAACATAAAGAACTAGGGTGATAAAATTATTATTACCAAAATCCTTCCAGTAATTGAAATAATCAACATTTCTCTAGATGAACTTCCACTAGTCTATAAAGTTATTGAACTTCCTATTCCAATTTCGCAGTTCCTACTTCAAAACATAAATGATTTCTTTGTGTCAACACATGTCATTTTTTCTAGTGAATTTAAAAACCAAATGAATGATCCTTATAAATTTCTTCATCTTTGTACCCATGAAAAAGTGACATATTCATGTACAACTGATCCAGATGAATTCCTTCCAATGCAATAATACTAAAAATCATTTGGATAATCATTTTCTTAACTAATAGGGAAAAAATATTTGAGAAATTCACACGTTTCATTTTCTAAAAACCATTCATGACTAGATTGGCCCTGTACCTTCTTCTACCATATGACTCTTACATCAGCTAATAAATCCACTTATTTAAAAGGCATTTTTACCACATTATTATATATTATCTCCCTTGTTATAGATGTATGGAGGGGATGAAGTTCATCCCTCATGGATAAATCACTCAATTCCAAGTCCTGCAAACTTCTTTCCACTTTAAAGCTCTAGAGATCTCTATAATCTATTAGAAGTAAGTAGTGAAATTAATCACTATGCCTTTACATTGGGAATATTTCCTTTCTATATATCTATAGTTATACCTATAGTCGATTTCCTTCCAACACTACAACATTTAGAGTTATAAATTCTAGTTCTAGAGTTTCTACAATCCTTGAACTTTCCAGTACATCTGGCCTGGGTAACACTTTTGGAACTTGATCCCTTTGTTCCGATAACTCCTCTAGATGGTATGGTGTTTTTGGTACTATCATGACCTATCTTAGATAACCCAAACAACTAGGTTCTAAACTGGACCATGAAAAGATTAGAAGGGAATTAGAAATCCTCATATGCTGGATACTAGCACCCATGCATCCAAAAACCGCTAGAGGGATTGATTTTCCCAACTTGAAACAAGAGACATGGAATATATATATAGAGAAAACCATATAATAAATATGGAACAAAAAATAGAAATAGTGGTAGTGATATGAACCAATTTATCAAGATAAATACCAATGAAATTATCCTAAAAAATAACCAACAAAAAGGAAACCCAATATAAGAACTTCTACTCCACGTGACATGTGTGAAAAGTCCCACCATCTTGCTACCAACTAACCATACCTAGATGAAATAAACCTCTCCACCTCACTGTTGCATCTTTAACTTTTTTTTTATTTGATAAAATGAGGTATACACACCCCTGAGGGAGTGTGTAGTTTTTGAGATAAATAGTCTTAGTATGATCCCATTGAGGAGTTCCATATCAAGTCTATGAACAATAATCCCAATATACTCAAATCAAAAGAAAATAAGGCATCATAATTAGATGAATAATTTTATATAAAAAATCATGTCAAATAGTTTTTCATTTCCAAATATTTCAAAAAACTAGGTAACATAGTTTAGAATAATAATTATAGTAACCATTTACATCAATGAAATCATATATCATCTCATATCAAACCAGGTAATACAAATCTAACACAAAAAGGAAAACAACCCAAATATAACATAATGTCAGGATGGTTAGGTCACTCGTACCTCAATATCAATCAATGACTAGTGAATAATCAATTCCATATATCCCTTACCTAAATGTCTAGGGAAAATAGGAACACCCTATAAATTTAATCCCCTGTAATATAAATCAAGTTCCTAGAGACAATGTATCTATGATATAGGAACAAAGGAGCACCATAGGAAGTGAACCCTCTTACAATACAAATGGATGAGGCCTAATACTAAAACTTACACCGAATTACCCAATTATCCCATGTGTTTCATATATTAAATCAATTTCTAAGGGCTTTTACATTTCAAATAAAATTCTAAACAACCCTGCAATCATAAAAAAACATGCTATTAAAACCAATTTCAAAATCCATTTCATAATGATTTGAAAAATATATTTATTTTACCAAAATGAGGGTAAAAACAATCTTTAAAAAAAACCTTTTATGCACACATAAAAATCATTTGAAAAATCATGAAAATTAATTTAGAAAAACATTTATAAAATCAAAACAATCAACTATTTATAGAACACATGGTAGATAAAAAACCACATACCACAAACTAAGGTCACACACCAACCATGATGGGATTCACATAAACTAGACAGAAAATAAAATAAGAAAAAATGAAAAAGTACCTAGTAATGATTCTCACATCTTATCATCAAGTTTACAATAGTAAAAGGGCTGGTGGATAAGTTAAATGACCACATACCTCAATATTTTCACATGTCACACCACTTCCAACATGAGAACAAACCTTTGGAAGATAAGTTCATAATAGATCTAGAAGGGATTAGTGATGAATCATCACATGATCAATGAGATCCTAGAAACACATCCCCACACCACTGTTAATTCCAAGAAAAATAAAAAAAAATTACAATAGAAAGATTAAAAATACCAAAGAGGAGAAAACAACCAACCCATAGATAAAAGCACCAATTAAAGAAGCTCAAAAGATATAGAGTCACCCAAAATCATATAGAGAGGACCTAGGGATTAAAAAAGAAAGTGAAAGCTGAATGAGAGAGGATTTGGACATGAAAAAAATTAATTCACTAGAACATACTTTATCTATGGTGTGAATTATGAATTCCTGATGTGAACTTTCAAAATGGACGATATACCAAAAAAAACACATTGCCACAACTTAAAATCCCAAAGCCCTATTCATGATCTCAATATCATCTCATATAATTAATGGTTTTCATTTATTAAAAAAATGGATTTTTCCCAGAATTCATTCATATAATGAATGTCCTTTCATTAGATAATAAATATAAGAATTATAAAATAAATTCTAATAAGTATTACCAGTACAAAAGTAAGAAGAGTCTCAAAGCTTCAGATACTTGGATTTCTAGTGGTGGAGATAGTTCTTCTGAGAAATCATTAGATAATGAAAGTTCAGGTTAGGAGAATATCATATTCTATATAGAAATTCTAAATGTTAACAATTTGTCTATGGAAAAGGTAACCAATTAATCTCTAACTAATATTACGTTGAATAAAAATCACCACAATAGTGATATTGATGATAATAGTTGTACATGTTCCACTTAATAATATTCTTAATCTTAGGAAAATAATTCTTTACTAAGTTTTGAATAATTTTCTAGATTTTCTAAATTACTTGAAAATGAAATTTTAATATTTCTAAAAACCTTGATTCTACTAAAGAAAAAAACATGAAATAAAATTCAAGGATTACTAGTATTACTATTGAGAAATCAGATCTTTCAAAATATTTGAATAAAAATATTATTTAGAAAAATGATCTTTCAAAATAACTAGATAAATCTATTTTTGAAAGAAATATTTTATCAAATGAATTAAAAAAACTTAGTTAAAATAAAAATTCTACTGAGGATACGAATTTAGTTGTAAAAGTTAATTCTAAAATATCTAGTTTAAAAAATATCTTTTCAATGATTACTAATGGTAATGAAAATTTTGGTAATATTTATAATCCAATTAGACCTCATCGTGATGTATCCGAAATGGGTTTTACCAATAGAAAAACTATTTTTAATAATAATTAATTTTTTTCGAAAAGTGAAATATTTTTCACTAAATTTAATAGTGGTTGGTATTGGAAAAATGAATTTTCATTGAATAAAGTTCAATCCTTAGGATTTCATAAAGCTCATTTTTCAAAAATTTCACATTTTCTTAACATTTTAAAGTTATAAAATTGTGGATACCAAAAATTTTACTTTCTAATAATATTCCTGAATGGACCAAAGGCCTTATTTTTTATTTTATTATGGATAATACCCCTTTTAAGGGTTGAAGGGGAATCCGTACATGACCCGTAGGCCCAAGGCACAAGGCCCAACTGACCCACAAACCATGACCCGAAGGCCCAGAGGCATACCATGCCCAATACATGACCCATAGGCCCAGCCCACTTGAACTACCCCCTCCCCAGTTTCTGTATCATTGATCACCTAGCTCCCCACCTTGTATTTCTGATCATCTAACATTGCCCCGTACAAAGCTGCATGGTGCCTGGCCCCGATGGCGGCTGCCATACCCTCTCATTCTTCCAATCCGGTTAGCTCTAATTCTGGTGGCTGCTACTCTTGTTGCTCTGATCCTCTTCTGGGGTATGTTATATGTGAACTGGGCTACTCCATGGTCTATGTGGCCCAAAGGTCCTATGGCCCGAAGGCCTTTGATGACCCGAAGGCCCTTGAGACCTATAAGCCCAAACCGGTGGCCCGAAGGCCCAAATAGGGTGAATATTTCCAGATGATATAGTACCAAACAGTAACTACTACAGCGACTACTACAATAATTCTACAGTACTGCTACAGTACTTCTACAGTACCAGAAATTTTCCTCCACCCAGTTTTGAACCTAGGTCTCTTGGATGCCAAGCAGGAACCCTTACCACTTGGGTACAGGCTTATTGGCATAATAATATTGGACCCAAGAAAATATGGGTTCCAAAACACTAATATTTTTGTTTTTAGGATAATAATAAGTGTACCAAAAATAATATTTGGTACATGGATATTGGTTAATCAATACATATTATTGGAAATAAAGACTTCTATAAAAATATTATTAAGATGAAAGTTGGTAATGTAACCTTTGAATATAATGCTCAAGGATAAATCATTAAAACAGTTAACATTTTTCTTCTTATATAGATTTAATTTCAACTTTTTTATTTGTTATAGATTTTAATAAGAAACTTATTATAATAATTCAATTATGTGATGAGGGATATCTTGTGAAAATTAGGAATAATAAATGTATTGTTCATAGTTCTAAAGATGAATTTATTCTTTCCACTAATAGGAAAGAGAATATCTACACACTGAACTTATAAGTCCTTAAAAGTCAATATCTATCTTGAATTAGTGAAATGGAAGATCAATATTAGTTATGGAATAGAATATTAATACACTGTAATGTTATAGATTTAGATAATTTTTCTAAGAAAGTAATAGTTAAGGATGTATCGGAACATAGGTTTGATACTTCAAAAGTCTTTGATCCCTGTATTTTTGTAAAGCAACACAAGTCAAGTTTTAAATCTATTATTGAAGTTTTAACTTATGATACTTTACATTCAAATCACATTTACTTTTTTTTCCTACACAAACTGTGAGTATCAGTGGAAAATACTATGTATATGTTTTAGTTGATGACTACACTAGACATGCTTGGGTATATTTTCTAACAAAGAATTACCAAGACTTTTGTTGTTTTAAAAGTTTTATAGCCTGAGTTAAAAGTGATAAAATCCTATCCTTTATAACTATTCATAGTGATCATGGTGGATAATTTTTTAATTATGATTTTTAAATTTTTTGTAGTAAAAAATGTTTTATAAATACATTTTCATAACCAAGAATTCTACAGAAAAATGGTGTAGTCTAAAGAAGAAATATAGTTCTTCAAGAAATTACTAGAATTATGGTGAGTGAATACTCAATGGATATTTTTTTGGGATGATGTAGTTACTACTAATTTTTATACTATAAATTGAGTTTTAATAAGATATTTTAGTGTTGAAACTTATTATAAGTAGTTGATTGAAAGGAAACCAAAACTTTCTTATTTAAAATTTTTTGGATGAAAATATTCATTTTAATTACTAAAGATAATTTACATAACTTTGCACTAAACTCTATGAAGGGGTATTTTTAGGTTATTCTACAACTAGTAAGGAATATAACGTTTAAAAAAAAAACAAAAGTACTGTTGAGAAAATAGTACATGTTAAATTTGATGAAACCGATCCTTTTGTTTACAAAAAATCCGAACCCATACCTTCAAATTTTATTTCTAAAATTGATTTTCAACCTATGTTGGAAAGTTCTTTACATGAGGGAATAACTAAATAATATATTTATGAAGTTATACCTTATGAATAATTACAATATTTTTTTGAATAATAGAGTTTTTTAAACAAAATAAATCAGTTTTTTCTTTGGAATAATCATAGTGATAATATCATTAGTTATGTAGATCAACCAGTTAAAATTAAACATTCTTTGGGAAATGAAATTGAATATTTTTATTTTTTATATTAATTTGAACCTAATATTCCAAATTAGGATTTAGGTGATAAATATTGGGAAAAATTAATATAAGATGAACTCAATAAATTTAAGGGGAATCAAGTTTGGAATTTGGTTGAATGACCTAAAAATGATTTTGTAATTGGAGTAAATTGGGTTTTCGAAAAAAAAATGTGATGAAAATGGAATAATATTTATAAATAAAGATATATTTGTTTATAAAGGATATAATAAAAAAGATGATATATAATATGAAGAAACTTATGCTCTAGTAGCTATACTTGGAGCTATTTATATACTTATAGAATATGAAACATTCTTTAATTTTGAACTATTTCAAATAGATATAATGCATGAATTCCTTAATAGATATATATAGGAGGACGTTTATGTAGAAAAAACCCTTGTTTTTGAAAATAAAAAAATTTATAACATGTTTTTAAACTTATTAAGGAACTTTTCAGACTTAAACAATCCCATAGAGCCTAGTTTGATAGGTTAAATGGATTTTTGTTACAAAAAAACGTTGTTGAGGGAGCTAAGGATCCAACACTTTTTATAAAAAGTGGTTTTTAAAAAAAGTATCATTGTTTAAATTTATTCCAACAACATTATATTTGGATTAACTAAAAAATGTTTAATTGATTCCATTGTGGATATTATAAAATTTGAGTTTGAAATGAGCATGATGTGAGAACTTACGTATTTTCTATGTTTTCAAATATCTCAAATCTAGATGGAAATTTTATATCTCCACATAAGTATATAAAATTTATTCTTAATAAATTATGATATAAAAATAATACAAGTATCAGTACCCCTATGAGAACATAAAATACTTTAGATATGATGAATATGGGGGATGTAGAATGGATAGAAAAACTACTTATGTAACTTTTCATTACTTAAGAGAAGATTTATTGTATTGGTCTTGTAAGAAATAACACTCAATATCACTTTACACTATCGAAGATGAATATGTGGTAGTTGGAAGTTGTTGTGATCAAGTGGTGTGGATGCAACACACACTCACTGACTATGGAACATGTTTTAGTAAAACTCAAAATTTGTGTGATAAAAAAAGTACCATTGATTTAAGTAAAAACCTAGCACATCACTCTTGATAAAATTACATAGATCGAAGATAAAATTTACTTCAGGATCACACACAAAAAGTAGATATAAATTTACAATTCATTACAATGTAAGAACAACATGTTGATATTTTCACTAAAACACTTAGTTCTGATAGATTTGAATATATTAAATAGAAACTAAGAATGGTCCATATTAGGTGATCATTCATATATACTTATTATTTACCAATAACCTTACATTAAACAGCTCCTTATAAAAGGGAAAGTATATATGTTGCGATTTTCTAAAAACTTTATCTCTCTAAACTTTTTATTTTTCCTAAAAGCAACAATTATTTTTTTTCATAACTTTTAATGTTTCAAAATCAAAATTTTCACAAAAAAATTCAGCCTAAAGAATTCTCAGAAATATTTTTTGAATAATATTTTTATTATAAATATTATCATATTGGATTTATTTTATAAAAACTAAGAAGAATATTTTACTGGATAAAAATTTCATACTAAAAGTTAATTTTTTTAGTTTGAGAGGTATTCTTCTAATTTTTTAGTTTTTAATATGATCCATTACTTTTATTTTCTATTTTTTTTACATATTATTTATTTTTTAATTTTTTTAGCTTTTTATAAATATTTATGTTTATATAATCTGATAGTACTTTAGTCCAATGAATAGTTTTTCATATAATAATAAAAAACCTTAAAATTTTAGAATATTTATTAAATAATTTGAGGATGAATCTCAATATCAGAATCTAAATATAGTTTTAATATGACTCATTACATATATATAATTCAAAGGGTTGATACCTAAGATTATATATAAGACTGTTGAACATTCTATCCCATATTTATTCTCAAATATTTCTTTTGAATCTTGGATATATTTTTTAAGCTCAGTCTAGAAAGTTTAGAATTAGTTTAATTTGTTCTTCTCAGTATCATTTTCAATATAATGAAATATACTAAATATTTTTCTAAGTGATAAGCTGTAAAGAAAATATTTATCGATAAATCATGGAATGATAATCATGATTCTCTTTTCAAACACGCTATATAATTTCATGGATGAGAAAAGGTTGAAGTACAGAGAGAGTATTTTGATCTTCATTATCTAGAAATTGTTAAATAATTAAATTATGTGGTGAAATTAAGTATGCAAGATGATTTTTAAGTAATTGTGTTCAATATTTTTGGTGAGAATTGATAATTAATGATTCAGAAAGTCACTGTATTTATCAAAGTTCCATCAGAAGGAGAGTCTTACCTTCCATCTCATAATCTTCCAGAGAACCTTGGATCCTTTGAAAAATAAAAAGTTAAATTATATTTGTTTTATTATTATGAGAATTTAAGGAAATTATATCATCTGAATCTAGATACATGATCCGTTACTTTGTGGATGCAAGGTTATCTGCTTTCAAGAAAAAGAGACATGGATTTGCTTAATGTTATTGAAATATTAATATTGTATTTCCATATAAATATGAGGAAGAAAATACTTGTCAAGTTTATGTTTCTCTCAATTTAATCTATAGATAAAACCTCCATGAAGTCCAAAATTATTATGTTTTCATGTTTTATAAATAAAATATTGGTTAATTATGTTGAAGTTATGCTAATAAAGAACCAATATTATGTGTTTTGAAAAAAGGTTTCATTGATTGGAGAATAAACCATGTCTAGGATAAATTTATTCTTCAATATGAAATAGAAAAAGTTTCTAGAAAAATCAGACAAGGTAGTGTCTGATGCTGAAGTAGTCAAACTTAAAGAACCAGTAAAAGAGAAAAGGAAACCAGATTCATCTCCTCCAAAACAATAAAAGAAACTAAATACAATGTTCGATAAATAATTGAATAGGTTAATGGTATAAAAGGATCAAGAAAATCCTGAAGATCCAATTTTTAGACTCCATAAATTTGAGACTTTATATTTGAAGATTAAAATAGACAAGGAAATAAAATAGACTAAAAAGAAGAATAAGAAAAATAAAAATATTGATAAAGCTAAGGTTATAGAAAAACTTCTAAAAGGAGTTGAGAAAGACTCAAAAAATATTTCTCTTCTAATTTAACCATTTTTAGTAGTTTAATAAGTTCTTGGTTCCAAAACACATTCTGTTTTAGATTAGACATTTCTTAATCCATCAAAACCAATATAATTAGAGTTTTTGAAACTTCTATTGTTCCAGTGATTGTTCAGAAGGATAAGAAAAAAGTAGTTAAAATTAAAAAGTTAGTTGATAAATTAATTCAAAAAATATTTAATAATTTAGTTTCGAATAAATTTAAAAAATCTATTCAAAATATAGGAAAAGAAGAAAAAATAACTACAAGACAATTGGAAAAAGATTTAGAAATAGAATAAAAGTTAGAATATGAAGAAGAAGAAGAAGAATAAGAAGAAGAAAAATAAAAATAAGAAGAATAAAAAGAAGAAGAAAGATATTACATGTAATCATATTCATCTATATCATTATCAACACAGTTAGAAAAAATAATATCTTATATATTCTATTGAATAATATTTGAAGCATGAGGAAAAATAAGCACAACATTCCCATACCCAAATATTGTAAAACATAGAGACCGATAGGGTAGATGACGTTACTAATGTTTTGAATGATTTAAATGATAAAGGAAAATAAAATAAAGATATTGGACCATATTTCCAACATATTTTTGAAGCTTCATCAGTTTCATATGATAAGTTATTTACTGAAGTTCATAATAGAATTGACTATATTTTTCAAACATTGAAATAGATTACAAATTCAATGCCTTATCTTATAAATATTAAAGTCCAGTTAAAGAAAATTCAAAATATTCTAAATGATAAATTGGAGTCTTTGAATTTGTTGATAGAGACCATTATTCAAAATGAAAATTACATAATTTGTTTTAAAACTAAATTAATGGATCAGAAAAAGATATTTAACCAAATGGTCAAATTGTCGAGATTAGTGTATAGAGATCTGAAAGATCACGATGAACAATTTGTGTAAGTTGAGAAAGTATATTTTGATATTGTTAATTAATTTGATAAAATATCATTAGATGTTTTTGATAGATTGAAATTTGTGGAATAGTTTAAAGATCCATCAGACTCTCAAAATTAAGAAATATCTAAACTAAAATAAGAGATTCAAAATCTAAAAGATTATAATTCTTGAATATGATATTTTGAATAATAATTATAGTGGATAAAATAAAAAAAAGATAAGAATTATTGAAATAGAGGTAATTATTTTGAAATAAGATAATAAGAAGTTCTTAACCATGGAAGAAAAATAGAAAATCTTGAGTCTACAGCTATAGAGACTGAGAAGAACTAGGAAGATTTCTAGAAAATAAAAGCAATAGTCAAGAAGCTCTAAATGAAATAATGAATATTTTCTTTCCTAAATCTTGATGTATTTATAAATCAATAATTTTGAATGATTTATAGTTTCAATGAATTATTATCCAAATACTATTTTGTTTGAATGTTTTTGAATTTTTCTTGGATGAATGTTATTTATTTTTATTTTGGATGAATATTTTTTCAATAAAAATTGATTCATATTATACTTCCTAACAGTTTAGGAATATATTTTAATTTCATTGTTTATTTTTGAAAATCATAAAGGGGGATAAATTATTGAAGAGGGAAAGTTTTTTGAGAGAGAATATGATAAGGGAGATTTTATTTTAATTCCTACAAAGTAATAATATTTCATATCAAATGAAGATTGATAAACAAAATAAATTTATCAAGAAAGGGGGAGTTAAGATATGAAATGGAGAGATATTTCTTATAAATAACTTAATTGAAGTTCTTAAATGTAAAAAAAGTCCAAAGTTTTTCAAGGTTAATATTTTTTCATTTTAAAATTTTGTGTTTTGTACTTTTCAAAAAGGGGGATATTTTTTAGTCAAAGTTTATAGTTTTTATATTTCATTTACCTAGTTTTTAAAATCACAAACACTTCCTAAAAAACAATGTTTTACTAAATTTATTTTCAAAAGTATTTTAAATGTTTTTAAAGAAAAATTTATTCTATCAAAAGTGAAATAATTGTCAAATAAATGAATATAAATTTTTAATACTTGATTCTAATCCATCAAACTAATCTATCAGTATATTTTTATCTAATCAATTAATGTGAGTCCATCAGTATGATGATATCTTGTCTAGCAATGTAACACTATCAGTATGAAAATATCTTATTTATCAGCGTGACTCTATCAATCTGACTCTATTTATTCTATTAGTGTGATAGAATTTCATCCATTAGAATGAACTATTTTATTTCATCAGAATAATAAGTTTATAATTAGAGTAATTTTTATTTCTACTTTTTAGAATATTTTTTAACAACATTGTAATGATGCTTCTGATCGAGATCAAACAAAGATATGATTTTCTAAGAATTCATGTAAAGAATATCTGAGGACATTTCAACTAATTTAAAGCTTCAAAGAAAATATGGACATTATAGGGATTAATATAAATATAAGTGAATTCAAGAAGCTAAGAAATGGTACATTTTCAACTCAATATGTGTGATATTTTATTTTACTTAACATCTCTTTATTATGAATTGTAAGTATTTAGAGAGTTTTTTTCTAAGGAATCCATTTAAGGGTTATAAATTCCTTAAAAAAATTTCTTTTTTATTTTCTTATTCTGATCAGGGTTTAGACCGAGTGATTATAGAGATTAGACGACATGTGATACTGATTAGGCTGATCGAGGAATTCTAGGGTATTGGAAGACATAGTTGTTACTGATATTCAGGTAGAGGGATTTATTGTTTAAGAAAGATAGAGCTATTTCAATATTTGTATCAAGGGATTTTCTAGTATGGAAGGATAGACCTTATAGTAATCTTGAAAATTATCGATATCTTAAGTTAGGATTTATGACTTTATTAACTCTTAAAGTTAATGAGTATAATAATTTTAATAATTCTCGTTAATAATTTTTACTTTACTATAAGATTTAATATTTCTTGTTTTAACTTGTTTTATATTCCAATATTAAATTTATATTATAAAGTTTATTTTACTAAATCTTTCTAATATCTATTTAATTGGATTATTTATAAGTTTGTTTAGTAACTATGATTTATCTGATGAATTTTGAGTCCGATACTTATACTCTGATCATCAGATGATTACTAAGTTTGATATTTAATAAAAAGAGGTTTGGGTTTTATGTTAGTTTAATTTTTTTTAAAATAATTCACCCCCTCATGCAGCCATCCTATACGGTTACGATTCAACAGGAGTTATGATTTAATGTAGTTGGAAAATATCTTCCTATCTAAATACCTTTGAGTAATTGACTAATCCCCTACTCTAGTTATGATAAGGGTTATATGGATCATTGCAACTAGAATATCCATGCGAGAGGATATTCTGAAGGTAATGGTGAGGGATATTGAGTTTTGATAAAATAGCGAGAGAATAATAAATTAAATTTATTATATAATCTTTTTGAAATCAAGAGAAAAACTAAAATATTCTTTTAATTAATGTAGATTATGGAAAACAAAAGATTTATAACACTATGATCACTTTTTAAAAATATTGTATCCACATCAGTACATATTTCCAAGGATATTATAGTAGTTGACACACTGAGGTACTATAGGAAAAAATTATACAATGTGATGGGGTCTCCTATTTTAGTTTACTAACCTCACTAAGAGAGAAAAGATGATACAGATTCCTATAGGAGGTACATGGGTATGATCCTATAATATGTTCCATTAGGTATCATTTATGGATGGATAATTGATAATGAAACATAAGGACATGGATGTTTATACCAAGATATCCCATATCCATTATCTTGATAAGTATAAAGAGAGGGTTTAGATAAATGGGATTTTCACTACAAAATATTAGTGTAAACTGTAAGAATGTACTTGCCTATTGATCTTGAATTAAATTTAGTAAAATACATTGTCCACTTAATGAAATTATTATTACATATAGATAATAAATTATCCTTTAATCCCATACTATTATCCTTGTCTCCTAGGTTCTTCTTATTCATCTAAAAGTATGATATAAACATTATAGATGAATAACTTAGGAATATTTTGACAAAGTTTCACCAAGTATATATGAGTTGTTGGAAACTTAGTTCCATAACCCTTATTTTGAACAATAAATAAAGGTGTTTGGACCAAAGGATCAAGAAAGTATGTCTTTAGTTTTTGTATCTTTTATTAATTCTTAAAAGTATTGATAGTATTTGAAGCTTTTTGTAAAGACTTAATTTTGAAGAAGCAAATAGATTTTATGTTGTAAGAAGGAGGCTACATTATAGTAATGGAATGGGTGTTTTTCAGTCTCCCTAGAGTTTTAGATAGGGATAAATCATATAAAATGACTCTTCCACAACATGATAATGAAGATAAATACCATGAAACATCATCTGGCTAAGATTGAATGCTAGAATGGAATAATTTCAGTGTCCCTAGAAAATTAGAGGTGTTTACACTAAAATTAGTGAAAATGCTATAAACCAAATAAAATAGAGGTCTCTATGCCATAAAATTGAGTTATATCATTGAGGATATGAAATTAATATAAACTAATAGTTTTTTTGATTTTTATATCTATAGGTTACCATTTCATAAAAGAAGGCTACATCATGGATGGTTTTAAATTAACAAAAATATGGAGTTGGTTGTTTTTGTAGCAATAGAGATTTGTGTAGTAGAGGAATTATATACCACAAAGGGAGACCATTAAAGATATTATATCTTTGGAAAATCATATATGACCTCACCACATGGAATGGGTTATTCAACAAAGCCTTAGGTAGTTTAAAAATAATATCTATAAACCAATGGGCTATGATATAATATAAGAATTCGAATAAAAAATTTAAATCTGGGAAATTCAAATAGTATTTATGTCATAGATTTCTCTATAGAAGAATTTAGTAGCTATTGTAGTTTAAATTTAAAATTTGAAATTCCAATTATTCTTGATTAAGAAGAAAAATTTTCTCTACAAAGAATATACAACACCAAATAAGAAATGGAGAGCCTTTGAAGATTAAGAATCAGAAAGAGTGCGATGAAGATAACCTTCCATCAAATATAATGATTAAAAGTAGAATAAAATGATGTTAATATCTTCCAGTATCTGGAAATTAAAAATTATATATTTATAGTAGAAAAACCTTACTATTTTTGGTGTTATGTTTCTTCAGTTGAATACATTGTAGGTTTGACCCATGTGTCGACTCAATCCTATCCTTCTTGAGAAGTAGTGAGTAGAAGAGGGGAAGAGGTTATGGAACTTGGATGAGTAGTGTGGTCTTCTTAAATTTGTAATCACATACTAGTGAAGTAGTGATTAATTGGAATATTAACACATCATTGATATATTCTCTATAGACTAGAATTTTAAAGGTGAGCCAAGTTAAATCATCATACCCACACCCTTTATATTTCTACATCTGATGAAGGCTAAAAAAATTCATATTGAATTTTCAAATGATAAATCAAGATCTAATAAGGTTTAAATAATCAGAAGAAGTTTTCATCACCCTAATTCACTCCACTCTTAGGGTGAATAGTGGGATCAAGGTACAATAAGTGTTATCAGAGACATATGTTACTTATTGAATCTATTGTGAAAAAGATAATATGATAGAATATGTTGTTAATATTATAGTATTTATATTTTTTTATGGATAAAATTATCATATCTATAGAAATAGGATGAGATCTCACCTAAGATTTATTTGACAGGATGTTTTTTTATTGTAGTTCATGGGATACAAGTGATCTCATAAGTGGGTCAATGATGGAAGCTGATAAGACATTATCAAATATTGATTCCAAGTCACATAATTCTTTAACATGAGAAATTTAAAATAAAATTTATTTAAATTTTATGGATTTCTCAATGACTAAATGTATTTGGGATAAAATTGGTAATATCTTGGAAGGTGATACCAAAGTGAAGGACACAAAGATACAAGTTTTATAGAATAGGTTTGATTATCAAAATATAAGTTCTAATGAGAACATAAATGGTTTATTTAATTATCTCACTGAAGTTCTTGGTTTTATTTGAGGTATTGTTTAGGAAGTAAATGATTTTGACATTTTAAGGAATATTATTATAAAATTACTTAATATTTATAATCCAAAGGTATTAGATCCATAGGAAATGAACATTGGTGAATTATCTCTTGATGAATTATATAGAAAACTATTTTCATATATCATATCCAAAGGAAGTGAACCTTGGTGAACTATCTCTTAATTAATTTTATAGAAAACTATTTTCTTATGAAATGAGGGTGAATCTGCAATGTATTTTTGAACATTCACCAAACGAAATAACATTAAAGTTTATTGATAAAAATGAAATTTAAAATTACTAAAATAAATGAAATTATTGGTGCTTTATTATCAATATTATCATTAAATTTTAGAATAGGAAAAGTAATATTTGAAGTAAATATACCACTAGCTTGTATTCATTGTGAAATGTTCAGACATATTGTTTCCAGATATTTATAAAAGTTTGATAAATAATGTGAAGAGTGTCAACTCTCACCTAAGAAAAAGAAGAAGTTTACATATAGAAGAAATTTCAATTCAAGAAATTATATTGGAAGAAATATTCTGAGAAATGTACTTATAAGTAAGGAAGAAGAGGATGTTGAGGAAGATCCATTTGAATAGATTGAAACTGAATTTATTTTGAATATAGAATATTCTATAATAGAAACTATTGAAAAAATAAAAACTTATACTGAAAAAGATTTCTAACAAAATGATTCTTTGATCTATAAGTGGAATTAGAAGGATATTTTGAAGAATTTTATTTTCAAAGAAATAAGAACAACAAAATTTGAGGCTTGATGCAGGAGTATTCAAACTATGTTGATGCAATTTTAGCTAAAAATGATCATCTTGAGAATGTTATGGGGGAATGTGAAAATAATTATGTGAAATATGTTATAGGCTGATTTTTGAAGAAAAATATACTATCATTTATGATCTTAATATATTTTTTCATGAGAAAATTAATAATATTTAAATTATTAAAGAAGAAGTTTCCTCTTTGGGAAAAAAGGTTGTACCAGAAATCAAAACAGATGCTTCAAGGAAGAAGATTTAGTTTGGAAAATTTTTATATGAAGTTTTGAAGGAAATGGATGAATGAGGTTTAAAAATGTTTTTAGAAATACTGAGTTCTAAAAGGCTAAATATTATGGGAAAATATAGAATTGGTTTTGATGTTGAAACATCAAAGACAAAATCTATAAGCATGAAGAACTTCAAAAATTAGTTGAAGGGAAAAAGTTTCCAATCAGTAAGAACTTATCAATAATCAAGGGATTATTCAAAAAAATAGATAAATATGGAAAGAATATGGAAACCAATTTTTTCCATTGATGAAATGTTAGGTCCATTATTGTTTTGGACATAATATGTCCTATCGTGGTGAAGCTAAAGTCTACCTAATTGGAGAAAACACTGGAATATAGAAAATGAGATTTATGAAAAACTCTTTATATTAGGGAAAAAATTATTTTTATGGTTCATGTTTTATTTTTTCAAATTTGGGAAATTAAGTAGTTAATTACTAGAAATGAAGAGTAATAAATTCATATGAAAGGAAAATGATAATGGATATAAGGCTACATATTCCATTTCCTTTGAAGAAAATATTTTATCCACTCAAATTAGAGGAATTTAACTAGGTGGATCATAATAAAAATAATGAGAAAAACTCAATAAAGGATTCAAAAAATCCTGAAATATCATGGAAGAAAAAAAATAATGAAAAGGAAAACATGGATGAAATATATTTTAAAAGAAAAAATAATAATTGTGCCTAGATTTTAGATAGGGTATGTTCTTCTCATACAACATAAAATATGAATTGTTTAAGAATATTAAAGTAATAGTTTATAGAACTATTTGTTTTATAAATAGTGGAGATTTAAATATAAAGAGAATTATAAAGACTCATTTATATGGAGATGAATTTAATAACAATAATATAATTTATTTTTATGGTTTATGAGATAATTTATTAAGTGTTAGTTAACTCTTTGACTCATATTCAGAGGTCAGATTTGGTAATAAGGGATGCTACATAAAAGAAAAATCTATAAATTCTTTAATTAAGTATTATAGGAAAATTTAATATATATATAAATTTTATTGCAAGAATAAAAAATTTCTATTAGCCGTGGAAGAATAAGAAAATTTGTGTCATCGAAGCTTAGTCCATGCCAATCAATAAAGTACAGAGAAATTTTTAATATTCAATGTAGTAGGGGATATTCTAACTTTTAAGAGAGATTATGAAAATATTTGGGATTCATTCATGAGAGAAAATATGGATCAAAATCTATATAACCTAAATAATGAGAGTGAAGAAGTTTTGATAAATTTGATACACAAAAATGTGTGTAGTCCAGTTGGTCAGGTTGGAAATTATGGTGAAATGTATTTCATCTCATTTGTGGGTAATTAAAATAGAATGAGGTGTTCTATGTTCATACATTCAACAATAGAAGTTCAATATTTCATAAATAGTTTTTTGAAGAAGTAAGATAATGAAACCAAAATAAATATTAAAATTACCAGGTTAGAAAATGGAATGCAATACACATATTATGAGGTTGAAAATTATCTTAAAAAATATGAAGTTATGAATTAAGTGTATTTAGTGAGAACCCCTAAATAATATAGGGCTGTGTAATGAAGAAATCGCACAATCAATAGTATTAAATAAACATTATTAATATACAATTTCACATCACATAATTATTGGAAATTAGTGGTTCATGTGGATTTTCATATTAAAACCAATCTTTACTCAGTCTAGGTGCAGAGAAGATTCCATAAAAAAATATGGAATGGAAGGAAACCCCTATTTTAATTATCTAAAAGTATTTGAAAGAAATATTTTCATCAAAAATAAATAAATAAATCAAGGAAATAATGAAGATGCGATAGATAATGGTATTTTATTAAGCTATTCAACAAAGGTAAATCCTAAAAATGTTTCACCAAGAGGTTCAAAAATTTTTTAGAGAGAATTGATGTAAATGTTTTTATAATGAAAGAAAAATAAATTCTAGAAGTTTTGTTTCTAAATAATTATTTTAAGAAAGGGGAGAAAAAAATTCAAATTTTAGAGAAAATTAAAATTTCAAAGTTATTAAAGATTTTGAGAGTGAATTTATAAAAGAGAAAAGTGAGGAGTTGATTTTACCTATAACTCACCTAAGAAATAAAATGATTGAAGTTGATTCAAGTAATATCATTAATGGAAAATTTGGTCCAACAAAAACACGTAGGATGAAATGAGTAGATCACACCACTTTATTATTTGAAATTTAACCTAATTCATTTGAATAAGTGGAAAAGGAAGAGCCATGGGTGAAATCTCTGAATGAAGAATAGGATAAAATTGATAAAAATAAAATTTGGAGTCTTGTGTAAAGACTTTAAAATCATAATTTAATTGGTATAAAATTGGTTTTCAAGAATAAGTTGGATGTGAATATAAATTTAATTTTAATTAAAGCAAGATTTCTTTCCAAAGGATATGCTTAAGTTGAAGGAATTGATGTCGAGGAAAAATTTTCTTTGATAACAAGGAAAGAGTCTATTCTACCCTTCTTATTAGTGTATGTACAAATAAAGTTTAAAGTATTTTAGATGGATGTGATGATATAATTCCTGAGTGTATTCTTAAATGAAGAGGCATATATCAAACAACCAGTTGGATTTGTTCTTAGAAACGACGATTCTAAAGTTTTTAGGGTATGAAAATATTTTTATGGATTATATCAAGCATATAATTATTTCTATGAATGGAAAAATACTTTTATAATGTAGATAAATTTCAAGAGATAATGTGTTTATCACAATCTCTATGTGAAAGTTTTTAAATAGGAGAAGTTTATGGTTTTGATATATATCATTGATATTATATTCAGTGGAAGTAACCATATATCTATTGAAAAATTTATAAAATTTATGAATTTGTAGTTTGAATTATAAATTATTAGTGAATTTAAATATTTGTTTGGGTTTTAAGTTCATCAAGTAAATGAAGAAAAATTCATTTAATAAATTAAGTATGTAAATGAAATCTTGATGAAATTCAGAATGGAGGAGTAAGAGCCAGTTTTAAATAAAATTTTATTTGAAACCAAATTGGGTACACAAGGTGATGATGAGGTAGTATAATTAAGCCTATATTGTTTAGTCTACCTTACATATACTTGAAATAATATTTTCTATGCTACATTCTTGATAGAAAGGTTTCAAAGTTATCATAATTAGAAATATCTCATGGATATATGAAGAATAATGAGGTATGCTCAAGGAACTTTGAATTAAGTTTTTTTGTTCAAATTAGTAAAAATAATTCATTTGTTATCATACTCATACATTTATTTTGGTAGTAACATTGTGGATAGAAAATCCACAAGTGGTGGTGCTTTATACATCGAGATTAATTATATTGGTTGGATAAGTAATAAACACGTTTTTGTTTCATTAATCATAGTATAGGATAAGTTTGTTTCAGTTTCCAAGGATTGTACATGATTTATTTAGATGAAGTAACAATTTTAAGACATAGGTGAAGAACATAAATAGCCAATGATGATTTGATGTGATAAAAAAATGATATTGATTTATATAAAAATATAGTTAAATATTATTGAAAAAAATAACATCAATATCTAGAATCATTTCATAAATGAAAAGGTGGAAAAAATATTATAAAGACAGAGTACATTATAACTCACAATATAGTGAATAATATCTTCATAAATCCATTGGAGACTCATTTATTTGAAAGGCATAGGTTGAATCTTGGAGTTTAACCAATTTACTCAAACTAAGAAGGTTTAGAGTGTCCCCTATCCCCATTATATATAATTATTTATATGGTATTTTTATTATTTCAAGATCATATGTAAAGACCCATAAATTTCAAGGAAACTTTTTTCATAATTTTCTTTGGAATTTTACAAGAACGTAGTTTCTAACGGCACATGATTCTGGGGCCCGGTGTGCCCGGAATCATTTTTCGAAGTTTGGCTCGAGTAAGTTCAGTGAACGAACGAGCGGGTTTTTCTAAATTTTGAACCGGTGCTCAGAATCAAATTCTGAGGGCACCGATGGAATCACAACGCCGATTTTTGCTTAGAAACACCTCTTCCGGAGTTGCGTTTGCTCAGGTGTGGTTTTTAATTTTTGGGCTTTAAGTTAAGAAATAAAATAAAGTGGTGCGACAACTTTATTTTTATTTCACTTAAGCCGCTTAAAATCCACTTAAAGCCACTTAAGCTGAGTTGAAGTAGATAGGGTGGAATTCAAAATATCCTACCCTCTTGGTAGGATATTTGTGAGCTGGGGCCCACATGAGCCCCACCGTTTCTTTTCCAACGCACCCGCGAAAACCCCTATTAAATAAAAGTCAACTGGGGTGTTTCTTAAACAATTAAATGCTCCTATTTAATTGGGTGGTTTTATTCGTTGAATTAATTCTATGAATTAATGGGTCATTACTTAACTTAGTTTGTTTTTCGTGTGTTGGCATGTAATAAAATAAGACCAACATTCTTCTTCTTGTGTGTTGTTCATTGAGAGGATTTGACAGAACCTTAAGTCCTTCAACCCCCTTCCCGAAGAACGCGAAGAACGTGAAGAACGCGAAGAACGCGAAGAATGCGAAGAACGTGAAGAACGCCGACCTTCGATGAAGGGCGACGAAGAATGTCGAGCCCTCGGAGATCGACGACGCGACTCCAGGTACCGCGACGCCGACGATTCTTCTCCCGCGACGTTCTTCTGCGACGTTCCTTCATCCGCGACAAATCCTCGATCATCCGTTGAGGTAAGAGATTGTGGACCTTTTAATTCCTTTGTGTACTTTATACTTGACATGGATTTAATTCGTGTAAATTAAATCCGTGTGTTTTCTTTACCCCTCGGAGATCGTCGACGCGACGCCCTTCCGCGATGGTCAATTCCGCGAAGAACGCAAGTTCGACGAAATCGGAGAGGTAGGGGTTTGATTCTTAAAAATCTTTGTGATTTATACCCGTGACGTTGTTAAACTTTTGTTGTGTAATATTTCTTTTAAAACCGCAAACGAGGTGGGTGCGGACTAACGAACAAGTCTGAACCCACCGTACTTTTTCGTTCTTGGTGCGCGAAACGGCGGATGATGACAAACAGGGCTGCAAGGGCGATTTGAGGGCTTGGCAGTGAAGAATGGGACCCAGGAGGAGCCACGGCACAGACGGAAGTGGATTCGGACCACCGGAGCAACTCCAGTTGCCCGTGGAACCCACCGGCGGCGCGGGTCGCCGGCGCGCCACCGGATGGAGCCGCCGCGGCTGAAGCCACGGCGGCGGCGACCAGCCAGACCCGCGACCGCGCGGGTCCGGTGACACACGAAACAGGGAAAAGTTGCGTCCACTGATCCAGCGCAGCCCCACGCAGGCCGCGACACTTCAATCCCGCGGGGGCAGCGCCCTCCCCGCGGCTTCCTCCGCTCGGCCGCTCGGCCGAGCCGAGCCGGGCCGACCCACCGGGCCGGGTCCTGCCCAGGCCGGGTCGGGCCGCCCTGGCCGGGCCGGGTCGCGCCAAATCGGGTCGGACCCGGTTCGGGCCGACCCGGGGGGGGGGGGGGGGGGTCGGGCCGGGTCGGTCCGGGCCTAGACCCCCTGTTTCCGGACCTTTTCGGTCTTTTGCTCATAACTTGAGATACGGGCCTCCGAACAACGCGCCGTCAGTGGCGATGCGATCCTTGGATAGAGACGACCGTTTCGGTATATCACACTCAAGGTTTTGTACTACTTTGGGTTCGGCTGGGTTGGTTCGTACACGAAACCAACCGGGCCCTCGGAGCAGAAACGCTCATATCTTGAGCTTCAGACGTCCGATTGACGTGCTGTCGACTTTGTTGTTTTCCTCTAAGTGAGACAGATCTTTTGGTTTACTCCGCCCGAGGTTTGGACGCAGGTGGAGTACGGTCGGGTTGGTTTTTCCTTAAAAACCAACCGGGCCCCTAGGATGAAAAAGCCAATATCTCTCAAACCGGGCGTCCGATTGACGCGTCGTCTGTTGCGTTGAGTTCCTGTTGATGATACAGAACTTTTGGATACATCAAATCTGGACTATGTGTCAGTTGATGTATCAGCCTCTCGACTCGTGGAGCGGACCCTCCCGAACGAGCTTGCTGTGTGTGGGAACCCTAGAGCTTGCTGCGACTGCTACTGTGACGACGAAGACTGTGCAGAGATCCTCAGTGGATTCGACAGCGATGACTACAACACTCAGCGATCCTTTGTGGGTCAGTGCTACCGATCCTGTGTGGGTCCGATCCTGTGTGGGTCAGCGCTCATCGGTCCTGTGTGGGCCAGCGCCTACAGGTCCTGTGTAGGCCCGATCCTGTGTGGGTCTTTGCGGGGGTTAGTTACCTATCGATCCTTTTGGGTCAGATCCTTTGTGGGTCATTGCGGTGGTTAGTACCTATCGATCCTTTGTGGGTCCGATGACTTAGATGGATCAGTGATCATCTCTATCGTCATTCGAAGAAGTATACCTGTGTGAGCTGAATCCTGTTTACTCTCCTTTGTGGATTGTGTTGTGCTATCCTATGTGGATTATGTTTTGCTTTCCTTTGTGGATTGTGTTGTGCTATCCTTTGTGGATTTACGTTTTCCTTTCCTGTTTGGACTGGGTTGTACTTGAGCTCGGATGTTGGAGCCGAGCGAGAATTAATGACTTAGGTATATGTATGGGAATATACCCAAGCAGTGTCGGATGTTACTTCGTGATTGTATCTTTATTTGTGGTTTATCCTTTGTGGATTCTGGGAGACCTTTGGGGGTCTCGGGGTCCCTACTGAGTAGCTTATACTCACCCCTGCACGGGCTATTCCCGCACTACGTTGTGTTGGTTGCAGACGATGGAGAGCGCTGATCGCGGTGGAGGCTTGCGGAGCAGGACGGTACCTGGAGGTGGACCACTGGGCGGGGTGTACTCGAAGCGGACAACTGGACCGAGGAGCTGTGGAGGCTATATGTACTCACCCTTCAGGTGGGACTTCCAGAGGATGGCTCGATGTTGCGGATTTATTTTTTAGTTGTTGTTTTCCCTTTTCGAGTTGTACTTTACTTTACAGTGGGGCTTGTATTTTCGGCCCCTTTTACTTTTCCGCACTTACTGTTCTACAAGTTTTTACTTAGTGTTTACTTTTTCCGCTTGCTTAATCTATGGTGCTTGTTTACTTTACAAAGGAAATGCCTTCCCTTTACTGGGATTTATGCCTTGGTGCTAGTCACCAGCCCCTGGCCTATGGAAGACGGGCTGGGGGTAGTCACGGCACGGGCCCCGAGGATGGGTCATGACAAATTGGTATCAGAGGAGTTGGGTTCTACCACAGACTCTGATCCTTCTTCTATGTGAAGCAATAGTGTTTAGCGTATTGGGTGTGGTTATCAGTCCGGGGAGTCCAGTGTTGGTGCGGCGGCCGACGTATCCGTACACCAGGACCCTGACTTCTGATTTCCGACTTAATGCACGAAAAAATTGATTGCATGTGTGTTTCAAGTTTTCTTTGTGATTACTTTGTATCAGCTCACCAGGTATACTGTTCTGACTGTGGAGCACCTGTTTCCTTTCAGGATGGCCCCACGACGGTAGCCAGCTAGGGTTCCAAGAGTTGTATGTGACGACAGCCCATCGAGCGACGAGGCCTCGGTACAGGGCCCTTTGACAGCAGAGGCACCAGCGGTACCTCTACCCGCCGAGCCAATGATGCTTCCAGCACCAGCTGCTGACGATGCACGTCACCTTAGTGCACTGCATGAGTTCCAACTCCAGCGACAACCCAGGTTCCACGGGGAGACGGACCCCCAGGCAGCCGAGGACTGGCTGGAGGTAGTGGTACGAGTTTTTAGGCTAGTGAGGACACCAGCAGACCTCATGGTGATCCTCGTAGTGAGCCTACTGCACACAGCAGCGGGCCGATGGTGGAGCTTGATGCTCCAGGTGCACGATGAGGCATCTCTTCTCTAGACGGACTTTGAGAGCCTCTTCCACTCAGAGTTCATCCTGGCCACCCTCCGTGTGGTGCGCATCTAGGAGCTTCTTCAGCTGCGGCAGGGCAGCTTGACGGTTTCCCAGTACTCGGTGAGATTTACCGATCTCTCGCGCTACTCAACCGACATGGTACGGGACCCGTTCTTCCGGGACCAGACCTTTGAGCAGGGATTGAGACATGAGATCAGGGCATCACTGATCTCCCTTAGCATTCTGACTCAGGCAGGAGTACTGGAGCGAGCCCTTTTGATCGAGAGATTTCTTGCTGAGACTTATTCAGCAGCGAGACCTACCACAGGGCGGTAGGTAGAAGAGTCTTCCACAGCAGGCAGCCGACGGATGACTCAGGGGTCTAGGAAGACCAGACCCTCACGCAGACGGCCTCAGGACACTGGCTTAGCAGTGCGGGGCACACAGCGCGGAGCCAGTCTTTCGAGAGGCAGGCGGTGCTACACATGCGGCGGACATGGTCACATGGCTCGTGACTGCCCGACCCACCGTGCCGAGGAGCAGCAGACAGTTGAGGGGCCACCCAGGAAGAGACAGAGGGTCGACCGTGGTGGTCCGCAGGGAGGAGGCAGACGAGGTAGAGGAGCTGGCCGAGCAGCAGGTGGTGGGCGACGCTTTGAGGCTCTAGTACCACCACCACCAGGAGGTCCACCCATACCACAGGGAGCTGGCGGGCAGAGATAGGCACAACTCCAGGCAGCAGAGGCCTACGACCACAGTGCACCCAAGATTATTTGAGGTACAATCTTTGTCTATTCCACCCTTGCTGAAGTTCTTATAGACACAGGAGCGAGTCACTCTTTCATAGCCGCTACCCTTGTTCGGAGCTCGGAGATTCCGACAGAGCTATTGACTCGATACTTACGGCTATAGACTCCTACGGGAGCAGAATCGATGATTATGCACTGGTGCCGACAGTGTGAGCTTACTCTAGGAGGCGAGAGCTTCGGCTGGGATCTTCTTGTAGCGACGTCGAGGCCTTACGACGACATCTTGGGCATGGATTGGTTATCTATAGTCCATGCACAGATTGACTGTTTTAGGCGCAAGGTGCGATGTGTACGCACCGACGGGAGCAGGTTCACCTTCACCGGCGAGAAGGGAGCCTTCGCAGCACAGGATGGACTTCTACAGAGGAGAGGACATCCCATCACTCCTCAGTTGGCTAGCCTCATCCTAGGAGTAGTTGAGGTGCGGAGTCCTAGTTTTCTTGTAGTGGTGTATCAGTATGCGGACATCTTTCCCGACGACGTTCCAGGGCTACCTCCTCGCAGAGAGGTAGACTTTCACATTGATCTGTACCCCGGGACAACCCCGATATCCACTCCAACATATCGGATGGCCCCCGCTGAGCTTCGAGAGCTACGGGTACAGTTGGAGGACTTGCAGGGAAAGGGATTCATCTGACCCAGTGTTTCACCCTGGGCTTCCCCGATATTTTTCGCCAAGAAGGTGGACGGGAGCTTGCGACTTTGTGTCGACTATCATCGCCTGAACCAGGTGACGGTGAGGAACAAGTATCTGCTACCGAGGATTGATTACCTCTTCGATCAGCTCAAGGGAGCACGGTGGTTCTCGAATATAGACCTCAGGTCAGGCTATCATCAGCTCAGAGTTCGAGACGAGGACGTGCAGAAGACGACCTTCAGATGTCGGTATGGCCACTATGAGTTCTTGGTTATGTCATTCGGCGTAACCAACGCTCCAGTAGTGTTCATGGGCCTCATGAACAGGATCTTTCAGCCATACCTCGATCGATTTTTCCTAGTCTTCATCGACGACATTTTGTTCTACTCGACGACTGAGGAGGAGCACGCCTACCACTTACGGGTTGTACTATACACACTCCGAGAGAACCAGCTTTATGGAAAGCTCTCAAAGTGTCAGTTCTGGATACGTGAGGTCCACTTCTTGGGACACGTCATCTTTGAGGCGGGAGTTGCAGTGGATCCTGCGAAGATCGAAGAAGTGATATCTTGGGAGCCACCCAAGAGCGTGTCAGAGGTGCAGAGTTTCTTGGGATTAGCTGGATACTATCGGAGATTTGTGCCAGAATTCTCCAGAGTTGCAGCACCACTCTCAACTCTTACAAAGAAGGGGAAACCCTTTGTGTGGTCAGATAGATGTCAGCAGAGCTTCCAGGAGCTGAGACAGAGATTGACCAGCGCACCTATCTTGAGGTTGCCGGAGGAGGGATTAGGGTACGTAGTCTACTACGATGCATCAGGGACAGGGCTCGAATGTGTCCTGATGCAGGAGCGGGCAATGATCGCCTATGGATCACGTTAGTTGAGGCCGCATGAGCAGAACTACACTACCCATGACCTAGAGTTAGCAGCAGTGGTCTTCTCCCTGAAGACATGGCGACACTATCTGATGGGCGAGCGCTTTACTGTCTTTTATGACCATCAGAGTCTCAGGTACATTTTCTCGCAGAAGGACCTGAACCTGAGATAACGGCGATGGCTCGAGTTCCTCCAGGACTATGAATTTGAGATAGTCTATACTCCTGGGAAGGGGAACGTGGTAGCCGATTCTCTCAGCAGGAGGACGAGCATTCAACTACTTGAGGAGGCGACAGAGCAGCTAGCCGCTTTGCAGATATCCTTCATGGATAGAGATGGAGCAGCCTTCCTTCAGTCTCTCACAGTCACTCCTCCACTACTGCAACGGGTTAGAGAGGCACAACGTGGGGACACCGACTGTGAGACGCGGCGTGCGCAGATATCCTCAGGACACGCACCTGATGGCTTCTCCTTTGGAGCAGAGCACGACATCCTTTTCATAGGACGTACCTTGGTACCAGTTGCTTTACGAGAGGAGGTGCTGAGAGAGTTTCACACTTCTCCTTTGGCGGTACATCCTGGAGTGGCGAAGATGTACCAGGATCTCAGATGACAACACTAGTGGCCAGGCATGAAGAAGGCTGTGGCATAGTTCGTTTCTCGATGCCTCACCTGCTAGCAGGTGAAGGCAGAGCACCAGGTACCAGCAGTCTTGGTATAGCCCTTGGAGGTCTCGGAGTGGAAGTGGGATGGGATATCTATGGACTTCGTGACTGGACTTCCACGCACTTCCAGAGGACACGACTCCATCGGGGTGATTGTCGACCGACTCACAAAGTCGGCTCACTTCTTACCCATCAGAGAGAAGGGCTCAGTGGAGAGATTGGGGCATCTCTACATTTAGGAGATTGTACGGCTTCACGATGTGCCATCATCTATCGTCTCCGACTGAGATGCTCGCTTTACTTCCCGGCTTTGGAAGGGGTTGTAGGAGGAGTTCGGGACGCAGCTACGTCTGAGCACAACCTTTCACCCTCAGACGGATGGTCAGACGGAGAGGACCATTCAGACTCTCGAGGACATGCTCCGCGCATGTGTCCTCGACTTTGTTTGCAGCTGGGAGGACCAACTACCCTTGGTGGAGTTTACGTACAACAACAGCTACCACTCCACCATCGGGACGGCACCGTACAAGGCGTTGTATGGCAGACCTTGCAGATCTCCTTTGTGCTGGACAGACCCTGGGGAGTCAGCACTTGTGGGACCATAGATGGTCCGGGCCACGACAGAGAAGGTCTAGGTCAACCAGGAGCAGATGAGGACAACTCAGAGCCGGCAGAAGTCTTATGCTGATAGGAGGCGGAGGCCATTGGAGTTCGAGGATGTTGACCATGTCTTCTTGCGTGTCTCACCTCGACGTGGATTACAGATATTTGGCCGAGGCGACAAGTTGTCTCCATGCTTCATCGGACCATTCCAGGTCCTTAGCAGGATTGGCGAGGTGGCTTATCGCCTGGCTCTACCACCTCAGTTGCACCGGGTGCATGACGTCTTCAACGTATCTCAGCTGAGGAGATATGTGCACGACCCGACACACATCATTGACCATGGGGAGCTAGACGTTGATGATGGGGCAACTTTTGCAGAGGTCCCGGTGGAGATCGAGGATCGACAGGAGTGAGTCCTACGTGGATGGTCGATTCCTCTAGTGCGCATCATATGGAAGCACGGGAACCTCCCGGAGAGCACTTGGGAGCGGGATGCTCAGATGCGTGCTCAGTGCCCACATTTGTTCCCTAGTTTATGATGTATTTTACGGGGACATAAAGCCCTGAGGTGGGAGTGATGTAAAGACCTGTAAATTTCAAGGGAATTTTTTTCTTAATTTTCTTTGGAATTTTACAAGAAAGCAGTTTCTGACGGCACATGATTCCGAGGCCCGGTGTGCCCGGAATAATTTTCTGAAGTTTGGCTCGGGTACGTTCAGTGAATGAACGAGCGGGTTTTTCTAACTTTTGAACCGGTGATCAGAATCGAATTCTGAGGGCACCAATGGAATCGTAACGCCGGTTTTTTCTTAGAAATGCCTCTTACGGAGTTGCGTTTGCTCGGGTGTGGTTTTTAATTTTTGGGCTTTAAGTTAAGAAATAAAATAAAGTGGTGCGACAACTTTATTTATATTTCACTTAAGCCGCTTAAAAGCCACTTAAAGCCACTTAAGCTGAGTTGAAGCGGATAGGGTGGAATTCAAAATATCATACCCTCTTGGTAGGATATTTGTGAGGTGGGTCCCGCACGAACCCCATCGTTTCTTTTCTACTAAGTAACGCACCAATGAAAACCCCTATTAAATAAAAGTCAACTGGGGCGTTTCTTAAACAATTAAACGCTCCTATTTAATTGGGCAATTTTATTCGTTGAATTAATTCTATGAATTAATGGGTCGTTACTTAACTTAGTTTGTTTTTCATGTGTTGGCATGTAATAAAATAAGACCAACATTCTTCTTCTTGTGTGTTGTTCGTTGAGAGGATTTGACAGAACCTTAAGTCCTTCAACCTCCTTCCCGAAGAAAGCGAAGAACACGAAGAACGCGAAGAACGCCGACCTTCGACGAAGGGCGGCGAAGAACGTCGAGCCCTCGGAGATCGACGACACGACACCAGGTACCGTGACGCCGACGATTCTTCTCCCGCGACGTTCTTCTGTGACGTTCCTTCATCCGCGACAAATCCTCGATCATCCGTTGAGGTAAGAGATTGCAGACCTTTTAATTCCATTGTGGATTTTATACTTGACATGGATTTAATTCGTGTAAATTAAATCAGTGTGTTTTCTTTACCCCTCAGAGATCGTCGACCCGACGCCCTTCTGCGACGATGCGACGCCCTTCCGTGACGCGACGATCCTCTTCTCCCGCGACGGTCAATTCCGCGAAGAACGCACGTTCGACGACTTCGACGAGGTAGGGGTTTGATTCTTAAAAATCTTTGTGATTTATACCCGTGACGTTGTTAAACTTTTGTTGTGTAATATTTCTTTTAAAACCGCTAACGCGGTGGGTGCGAACTAACGAACAAGTCCGAACCCACTGCACTTTTTCGTTCTTGGTGCGCGAAATGGCGGATGATGACAAACGGGGCCGCAAGGGCGATTTGAGGGCCCGACAGTGAAGAATGGGACCCAAAAGGAGCCACGGCGTAGACGAAAGTGGATTCGGACCACCGGAGCAACTCCGGTGGCCCGCGGAACCCACCGGCGGTTGGCCAGACCCGCGACCGCGCGAGTCCGGAAACACACGGGACATGGAAAAGCCGCGTCCTCTGATCTAGCGCGACCCCATGTGGGCCACATCACTTCAATCTCACGGGGGCAGCACCCTCCCCGCGGCTTCCTCTGCTCGGCCGCTCGGCCGAACCGAGCCTGGCCTACCCGCTGGGCCGGGTCGCGCCCAGGCCGGGTCGGGCCGCCCCGGCCGGGTCATGCCAAATTAGGTCGGACCCAGACCCGGGTCGGGTCGACCCGGTTCGGGCCGACCCAGGGGGGTCGGGCCGGGTCGGTCCGGGCCCAGACCCCCCTGTTTCCGGACCTTTTCGGTCTTTTGCTCATAACTTGAGCTACGGGCCTCCGAACGACACGCCGTCAGCGGCGATGAGATCCTTGGATCGAGACGGCCGTTTCGGTATATCGTACTCAAGGTTTCGGAATACTTTGTGTTTGTCCGGGTTGGTTCGTACAGGAAACCAACCGGGCCCTCAGAGCGGAAACACTCATATCTTGAGCTTCGGACGTCCGATTGACGTGCCGTCGACTTTGTTGTTTTCCTCTAAGTGAGACGGATCTTTTGGCTTACTCCGCCCGAGGTTTGGATGCAGGTGGAGTACGGTTGGGTTGGTTTTTTCTTAAAAACCAACCGGGCCCCTGGGATGAAAAATCCAATATCTCTCAGACCGGGCGTCCGATTGACGCGCCGTCTATTGCGTTGAGTTCCTGTTGATGATACAAAACTTTTGGATACATCAACTCTGGACTATGTGTCAGTTGATGTATCAGCCTCTCGGCTCGTGGAGCGAACCCTCCCGAACAAGCTTACTGTGTGCGGGAACCCTAGAGCTGGCTGCGACTGCTACTGTGACGACGACGACTATGCAGAGATTCTCAGTGGATTCGACGGCGATGACTACAACACTTAGCAATCCTTTGTGGGTCAATGCTACTGATCCTATATGGGTCCGATCTTGTGTGGGTCAACACTCAGCGGTCCTGTGTGGGCCAGCACCTACATGTCCTGTGTGGGCCCGATCTTGTGTGGGTCTTTGCAGGGGTTAGTTACCTATCGATCCTTTGTGGGTCATATCCTTTGTGGGTCATTGCAGGGGTTAGTACCTATCGATCCTTTGTGGGTCCAACGGCTTAGATGGATCAGTGATTATCTCTATCGTCATCCGAAGAAGTATACCTGTGTGAGTTGAGTCCTGTTTACTCTCCTTTGTGGATTGTGTTGTGTTATCCTATGTGGATTACGTTTTGATTTCCTTTGTGGATTGTGTTGTGCTATCCTGTGTGGATTTACGTTTTGCTTTCCTGTGTGGACTGGGTTGTACTTGAGCTCAGATGTTAGAACCGAGCGAGAATTAATGACTTTGGTATATGTATGGGCATATACCCAAGCAGTGTTAGATGTTACTTCGTGATTGTATCTTTCTTTGTGGTTTATCCTTTGTGGATTCTGGGAGACCTTCGGGGGTCTCGGGGTCCCTACTGAGTAGCTTATACTCACCCCTGCACGGGCTATGCCCGCACTACATTGTGTTGGTTGCAGATGACGGACAACGCTGATCGCGGTGGAGGCTTGCGGAGCAGGACGATACCTAGAGGTGGACCACTAGGCGGGGTGTACTCGGAGCGGAAAACTGGACCGAGGAGCTGTGGAGGCTATCTGTACTCACCCTTCAGGTGGGACTTCAAGAGGACGGCTCGATGTTGCAACTTTACTTTTCAGTTGCTATTTTCCTTTTTCGAGTTGTACTTTACTTTACAGTGGGTCTTGTATTTCCGGCCCCCTTTTACTTTTCCGCACTTACTGTTGTACCAGTTTTTACTTAGTGTTTACTTTTTCCACTTGCTTACTATGTGGTGTTTGTTTACTTTACAAAGGCAATGCCTTCCCTTTACCGGGATTTACGCCTTGGTGCTAGTCTCCAGCCCATGGCCTATGGAAGGCGGGCTTGGGGTAGTCACGGTACAGGCCCTGAGGACGGTTCGTGACATCATATGTATTATTCTAAGTTAAAAATATGGGGAGATACTATCCATGGTGAGTTTTCAAGAAGAAAATTTTGTTTACAATTGATAAACGATATTGTAGTTTTGATTCTTTCTCTTGCTTCTTATAATGATATTTTTCACATATAGGCTTAGAGAAATAATTATAGACTCTTTTTTTAGTTTTGGAATAATGGAAGAAAAAGGGACCTTTAAATTTTATTGAAAATGGGGGAGTGAATCCAAGGTTTTGGGGTTTGGTTTTAAATTTACAAAAAAACCCAAAGGGAGAGAATATTAGGACCAAAGGCTCAAGAATGTATGTATTTAATATCTAATTTTCCTCAAATATTTAAAATTATTGATGGAATTTGAAGTTTTCTTTTAAGACTTAATTTAGAGGAAGTAAATAGATTCTACGATACATGAGGGAGGATATTCTATAGTACTGGCTAGGGTGTTTTTTGTATCCCTAGAGTTTTTTCTATGTCTATTTCACATATTGGTAATGGAGATAAAGTCCAAGTCATAGGATTCAGCTACAAAGTATTTCTAGAAATAATTTCAATATCCCAAGAAAATTGGATGTGTCCACACTGAAATTGATGGACACACTATAAGATGAATGAAGCAGAGGTATCTACACTAAAAAATTGAGTTGTTTTGTAGTGGGTTTTAAATTAATATAAATTGATATTTTTATTAATTTTTACATCTATAGGTGATCACACCATAGAATCAGGATACACCATGGATAGTCTGAAATTAATATAAATATAGTTTTGGTTGTTTTTTTGGATATATTGTGTTTCTTCATGGAGGGAGCCTATGTTGCAGAGAGAGATCAATAAATATTTGATATATATAGAAAATAATAGATGACCACACCATAAAAATGTATTAAGACTAAAATCCTTATTTAGTTTAAAAATAATGGATGGAAACCAATAGACTATATCATAATATATGAATATATGTCATAGAATTTTAATTATGGGCTGTTAGAACAACACTTATATCTTGGATTTCTGTAGATAATAGGTTAGTAGTTATTATTGTTTTAATTTCAAATTTGAAATTCAAATTATTATAGATTAATAAGTAAAATAAATTTTGAAAATAATATAAAACATAAAATATAAAATGGAGATATTTTGAAGATCATGAATCATGAGGAGTATGATGAATATGAACTTTCATTGTGGATAAAGATTAAAATAAGAATAAATTGCTATGAATATCTTTGAAGATATAGAGTTAAATAGGTTAATATTTAAGAAATAAAAATCATTATTTTTTAGTCTTATATCTCTTCATTTTAAGAAATTGTATGTTCGACCTATATATAGATTATATTCTATCCCTCTTTATAATAATTGAGTGGAAGAGAGGAAGAGTCCATGAACATTGGATAAGTAGTGATCTCTTCCTAAATTTGTAATCACATACTATTGATGTAGTTATTAATCAGAATATTAACAAATCATTGATATGTGTTCCTTGGAGTACCCTTTTAAAGGTGATCCAAGTAAAATCAGTCTGCTTATGTTATTTATATTTATACATTTTATTAAGGCTAAGAAATAGATTTAGGTAGCCATTTTATTTGAGAATACACGATCCAATAAAGTTTTAAAAATTAGAAGATGTTTTCATTACTCTAATTCACCCCTTGTCAGGTTATATAATGGATTCATGGTACAATAAAATGTAAGGTTTAAAAACTAATGAAAACTCAAAGTTAATAGTGCATTTTAAAAAAAATTCAATAGAAAAAATATCCAAAGGTAGTGTTGTCAAACAAGAGGCTATTTTATTTTCATGTGTCAAGGATGGCCAGTAGAAGATAAACAATAATGAATTGAAGAAAAATCAAACAAACATATATTATTTAGTTATATATTCATCATTATAAAAATGTTTTAGTTATTATTAATGGATAATAAATGCAATATATATAGGTTCTAGACACAATGGAATAACCTATTGGGATAATGACTATCTCAATGTTTTTTTGTATTTGATGGATCATTCATAATGTACAAGACATAAATTTCAAGACCAATGAAATTTTTTCTAAATAATATTGAAAAATAAGGTGATGTAACCATGATAAGATATTTTTCATGTTAATTTTATAATTAATTTAAGAATAATAAGAAAAGTTACTTCAATATTTAAGAATTTCTTCATTGAGGACATTGATCATTCTAGCCCTATCAATATAGAATCATTGTATTGTGAGGACCCAAAGTAGAGCCCCTCTAGTAGTGATCCGCACATGATACATTTTCATTGAATAATACCTATGAATTTCCAGGGGATATCGTGACCAATTAATCATTATTAATTATTCACCTTTGATTGCTTTACATTACTTTCATCTTGAAGGAATATCTATTGTTCTTATCATTTTTGATAGGATGAGAGGAGGATGAATATATTTAAAGGAATCCATTACGCACAATGATTAAACTTCAATTGAACATGATGGCTATCTATTTATAAACATATGGTTGGGATTTAATATTTAATTAATTGACAAAGGGACCTTAATAAAATATTAAACCATAAGAAACCCCATTCCATGTAATTAAATAATAATAGTATTTTATTCCATGGTGTGAAATAATTGGTATAATGATAAATATTATTTTACGGTGATGAAAATTAATTTTTATCATCATACCAAGTCTTAGTTCACTTTTCCTCCTCGACATATATCGAATACCTGAATAAATAAATTTTTATTAAGTATTTATTCATTTAATAAATAAATAAATATTATATTCATATAATGATAACCAAAAATTTATTTAATATTCTCATAACTAAATAAATTATTTAGTTTTTTAATAAATATTTATTTATTATGGAAAATATTGCAAGAGATAAATAATTATTATATATTCACATAATTGAAAAATTACCTTCTAAATAAATATTTATTTAATATTTTTGATCATTTAATAAATATTGAATAAATATTAATTGTAGATATGGAGAATAATACTTATTCAAATTATTAGATATAAATAATATTTAAATGAGATCAATGACAACACTTTATGTGTGTCACTCTAAGCCTCTTCCTCAACGACATTAGGAATGTTTGCCAAAACTCTAAGATTATTATCTAGAAATGGGTCAAGACACCCATAAATGAAGAAGGTATTTCAAAATTAAAACAACCACATACGAATGATCACTATTCAATACAATCTATTTGTCAAAATATCTCATCAAGTAGGTTTCACACCCATCTCATCAACCAATATGATTGATATGTATTTATTTGACTATATGAAATAAAATATTAATTAAACCATGGAAATGGAATTTAATGAAATAATTAAATTTCAATCAAAGGGATAAGATATAAAATTCAATAAATATAGAAGGAACAAATCCCTACTCAACTTATTCATTAATAACATATTATTCCGGATGCACCCAATGTACCAAACTTTTCCGTGAACTGTTTTATCATGGTTTATAAAAATACATAAAAAGAATAATCTTAAGGTGTAAGGGTCATTATATTCACTTATGGATAAGAATATACTATAACACAAAAACATACATAATTCTTACTTGTAGGTCTACTATCACAATGCCCGCTCTTAGAGATTTCCAAGGGAGAAATTCATAAGAACAAGTCTAAATGTATTATGAGCCTCCTACCCCCGATAGGTTGTATTATCTATGTCCATCATATGATTTCATCTATACATAAAAAATATATTTAATAATACTATCATAACACTTCAAGATTCTCATCATGCAGTAAACTGCATTGACCTTTCAGTGAAACATGTGATATTCAGATATATTATAGTTAATGTCAAAAAATGAATAATCAATGTGTTATAAGAATTAATATTAAAATACATGAATATTTATAGGAAATATAAAGTAAAATATAGTTGTTTCTAGGAAAAAAACTCCAAAAAACTCCCACCTTCACTGAAGACAATTGTTAATGATTGGTTAGTTCTGACATGTTAAAAATGCTTCTGCTAATTACGGATATAGCTACAAGGCCTACCATGATTCTAGGACTAGTGTTGGTAAATTCACATGTATGTGTGGTGAATATACTTTCTAAAAAATTACTACCTTGAAAAATATATCCATTTGTGATATTAATGACTTTCCACCTCTTATTCCCATTTCAAAATCATTATATCTTGATTAAGTCCATATCCCAATCTTATAATAATAATAATAAAACTCTTTCATTTGGTATAACAAAAAATAGGAATAAGTTGTTTCTAAACCAATTATTATGATATATCAGAAGATACAACATACTTAGATATTATAGATATGAAAAACACTAGATGTAATAAGTTTTTTTTTGAATATTACCTTATCCTTATTGTGATACCAGATCAAATTGATCTAAATGAAGACAAATGTTCAATTCCATTGATCAATATTATTACCACTTCTCCAGACACCAGGAACTCATCTAGTTATACTTTTCTATGTACTATTGGATAGTTATAACTAAGAGTTGGTACAATTATATTGGATCTATTTGATATTCAATTTCTATACACCATTAACCGGTAACATAAAATGTCAGTAAATATCATGGGTACGATATAAATTCCAAGTACTTTAGATTTTGAAATTCTTTAAATCTCAATAATCTATTCCTAATACCATGGATGTTCTAATAGAAGGATTGAACTTGAATCTTTCAATACATTGTTAATATATGTAATAAAACTAGAGTAAGTATACCCATGGATATATTTTTATAAATATTGTTCCCAAGAACATGGTTTCTACTTAGTCATACTTGGAGAAATTAATTCCTTAGTATTAATAAATTGGTAAGACATAAAATTTATTTTCCATATGTTATCAGCATATATTTCTTGAAAACTTTTAGCCTAACAAGGTTAAATACCCTAGGGGGGGTGGGGTGAATTAGTGTATGAAAATTTAAAACAATGACCCCTTTAGATATTGTTTCCTCATTAAACAAAACACTATTCCATCCTTTCCTACAGAAATTTATGAAAAAAATGAAAGAATACATGAGACCCAAAAATTTTAATTGGTTCACATAAACTTGGCTATGTCCATGGAGAATATAAATAAAATATTCATATATAACAAATACACTAAATCAAACTGATATTAAAAATTTTGGGGTGGACTCACTAACCCTCCTGGTTTAAAACCAATCATAATTCAAAAAATCACTATTCTCTCCACGGATGTGTGATCATTTATTATTTATAGAATTATTTTTGTTACTCTAAATCGACTTATATTTTTTCAAACATATATGAGTGTACCATGAAGTCATCTTTCACCCTGTAGATGAAATAAATTTCATAGCATGGAGATTTCCTTGTAGAGAGACCCTTCATGAACTATTTATACTCCATCACAAACTTTCTAAATCCCTTCATGAGCTTCCTTGCACGACATATAATGAGTGATTCATGGATCAACTATGCTTTGAGGACTACCTCTACTTCATATAAAATTGATTATTTGTGAACTTCCTTGAACCATATGGTGTGACTGCTTTACGGACTGCCTTGCTTTACAGATTTCCTTTACTTCATGAATGGATAAAACTTCATGAACACTTTTCCTTTGTGAGCTAAAATTCCCTACCAACCCATTCTGTAAACATTATCTATGAACTATGTCCTTCAAAAACTGAACCATTGTGGAATACTTTTTGAATCAACTCTTTCGTGAATCACTTCCTTCCTTGAATTCCTTCTTCACAAACCACTTTTCACTAAGATGAATTCTTCCAGTGACTATATTCTCTAACGAAATTAGATCTACCGGATGATGTGATTAGGGTCCTTTATATAGGGAAATAAACCTCAGAAAACTCACTAATAAAAAATTAATAAAAAATCCATTTTATATTATTCATCACTATTAACTTTTTATACAGTCTACACAACACATTCATTCATTCATGACGCCCTTTAAATCACCACCTTGATCCCACACATGAAGACCTCATTACAGTGGCCTTAATTTACTGGATTTACTTTGAAAATTAAAATATCACCATGAACTGATCCTACTACAAGGTTTTCATAGATAATACCCTTTTCCAGTGGACTTGATTCACATCCTTCATCTGTAGATGACGATCCTCCTAGAAACTAATTTTTCTATACAGTTCGCATAACACATAACACATTGCGATGGCCTAAATTCACCACTCTTATCAACAAATTATGGCTTTATTTTTTATTCTCCATAGCTCCTTTGTGGTCCTCATAGAATATATTCTCTAAGTAAATCCTTCCTTTTCCAAAAAAATCTTGTTTTTGAGGCCAATTGTTTTTACAACACTGGGAAACTACACCAAATTCAAAATAATTTCTCTAACAAAAATCATTCTATAATGTTTTCAACCATATTTGTTAAGAAACACAACCCAAAAGCACTAAAATGACACCTTGAGGTATTTTTTCCCAATAATACCCCCTTTGGGATTGTAAATAATATTTAAAATGGTGTAAATACTTTTTCCAAAATTCAAATCTTGAGATTATAGATAGCGATCAAAGATTTATTCAACACATATTCTAATCCCACATGATCCATGCTTGACATCATAAATAATAGTAACATAAAAAGTTCATATATGAAATAATTCATTCCAAAAACAATAAAATACCTTCATCACAAACCCCATATGTCATGATATATAATATTTGATCAATCACATTTAGCATCGTTATATTTAAAACTAACCATACTTCACTGCTACAACTATCAACTTCTCCACTTGTATTGATGAAGATATACCCCCCATTTTTCAATGAACCCAAGGGTCACTCTTTTTTGGATGAAACATTGTAAAGAACACATATAACCACATTAAGGAAAAAATAAATCATACATTGGGGAGAGGGGTCCCACATCGACACTTTTTCAAGTGTGGGGAGTCGACTGAACTCTAAGATCTAGTTGATGCTGCTCAAATTCCTCTTTGGGTAAGGCTTTTTTCAGAATGTATTGAACCTATAGTTCTGTAGGCATATAATACAACTTCACAAGCCCTTGTTCAACCTTATCCTTTATAAAATATTACTTTATTTCAATTTTATTCTTCCTTTAGTGATGAATTGTATTTTTTTAAGATTTATAGAACTTTAATTATCATAATAGATTCCAATTGGTGGCTTCACTTTAACTCCCATATCATAAAGATGCCGCTTCATCCACAATAACCGTGTGGAAGCTTGAGTAGCCATAATATATTCATCTTCTGTGGTTATTAATGAAATGAAATCGTGTTTCTTGATTAGATAATAAATACAAAATATTCCAAGATATAATGAACTACTTGATGCTGATTTTCTATCATATGCTAAACCAACCCAATTTGTATCTGTATAGGCTAGTAACTCTTTCTGAGATTTTTCATTATACAACAAACCGAAAACCACAAGGCCCTTGATATACTAAAGTATTATTTTTGTTTCTGCAAGTAAGTGTATTTCTTTGGAATTAATTTGATATCATGCTTCTTGGCATATGGGAAAAATATTAGGTCTTTTTTCTATTAAGTATAATAGACTTCCAATGATCTTCCTCTATTCAGTGACATGAAACACTTTACCTTCACCATCTCATGATTGTTTCATCTGGGTAGCCAAAGAATTCATCATATAATTGGAATTATCTATTCCAAATCCTCTCAAAACCTCCTTGGAATATTTGGATTGAGAAATAAATGTACCATTACTTACTTATGTCACCTATAAACCAAAAAAGGCCAGTTCACTAATCATTGACATTTCGAACTCACTTTTCAAGAATTTTATGAACTATTTTCACTAAACTTCATTTGATCCACTAAATTTTATGTCATATGAATAAACCAACACCATCATCCTTTGATTAATATTAACGTTGATATAGATATTGTAATTAACTCCACCACAATGAATACCAAGATTTTTTAGAAATTGATCATGTCTTGAATACCAAGATCTCAGTGCTTACATCAACCCATATAGAACCTTACTCATCCAAAAAACTATGTTCTCATCTTCAATAATTAGAAAACCATCTAATAGCCTAATATACACTTCTTCTGCCAGAATCCCATTCAGATATGATGACTTTAAATCTATTTGGAATTTTTTTAAATTTCCTTTGCAATGCTATAACCAAGAATAAGTGAATAGTATCGAGCCTTGAAATAGGTGAAAATGTCTCATCAACATATATTCCCTTGATCTCGTAGTACCCTTTCCACACTAGTCATTCTTTTTTTCGAATCACTATACCATCTCTATTCATCTTGTTACAAAATACCCATTTGGTCCCAATGCCATCCTTATCTATTGGTCTTGAAACAATCTCCCATGTCTGATTCTTCTCAATTTGGTCAAACTCATCATTCATATCCCAAACCAAGTTTTCATCTCCAGCTACTTACTTAAAAAATTTAGGCTCTACCTAAGATAAGAAATATGCATACTATAAAGATTTCATTCTCTATGTTTGAAATGACTCTTATTGTTCACCAATGATATTTTTGTTTTCAATTTAAGCTCAAATATTCAGATTATATGCATATATAGATTTAACTTCCTCTTTCTCAACATTGCTATATTCATCTGAATCAGTATTTTCCACTTCTAATCCCCTTGAGTTTGTTACCTCCTCATCACTATCATCAGGAAACTATTCATTATGTTGTTGAAGATTTTGTTCATTATCTACTATAGTGATATCATTTCTTTCAACTAATTTTCCCATCCTATTGTTGAATCATTTATATAATTTTATTTTTCTTGAATAGATAAGGAATATCCCCTCATATCCATGTGATTAAAATTTACATTGTTTCTACTTATTAATAATAAAACACTTACTTTTAAAGATTTAATTTGTTTTTCAATGTTGGATTCTTTCTATACCATAGATCATATATAGTTTTCCCTTCATTTGGAAATAATAAGGCTATATTTGATATATAGACTGATGTCATCACTAATTCTTTCCAAAAAATTTCTAGAAGGTATTTCTCAATGATCACTATTTGGACCATGTTATTGATAATCTGATTTCTTATCTCAACTACACCATTTTCTATGGAGTTCTTACTATGGAAACTTGATGCCTTATCCAGTGTTTCTCAAGATAATATTCTAATTGGATATTTGTGAATTTCTTACCATTATTAATATAAAACATTCAAATCTTCTATCCAAGCATCCTTCTAGATTCCCTCTGATATTGTTTCATGAAACTAAACACATCAGACTTGTTGGAAATGAAAAATACCTATGCCATATAACTAAAATCATCAATGAAAAGAATAATACATATTCTCACCAATGTTTCATAGTGAGATAGGTCCACAGACATATGCATGCACCAATTCAAGGACTCTGGTTAAATTTTGTTATTTTTAATTGTATGTATTTTGAATAATCTTCCCTTGTTGAAAAGAATCACATCTGCGAGTAAGATCACATGATGTATTGGGGAGTTCTTAAGTTTATTCACATTTGATAAGATCTTCTAGGGATGGTTAAAATAGATAGATAAGCCCTTTATAAGACAACCTATTTTCTTCCTCATTGGATATAAAGTACAAATCTTCCTATCCACTCACAAGGTAGAGATTTCCCTTCATACTCTTTCCCTATAAAACAATTGTACCTTCTTTTCCATTTATAATAAATAGATTATGGGTAAATATTATAACATGAACCAAGTAAAATTTTTGCCTAACACTTAGAAAGTTGTGACTGATTCCTTCGACAACCAATACATCAATCCATCTCATATATTTTTCCCTAAATTTGGATTTTCCCAAGTTAAAAATCTTCAGGACTTCATCATTTCCAAATTTGATTATACCTTCCTGTCATATTTGATGCCTATAATAAGATCCTTATTTCCTGTCACATAGGATGTGCATCTAATATTAAGGATCTATACACCAGCATGATTTTATGCTTGAATAGAAATATATACAACCACTACCTGCACACATTTTTTCTTTTTGATCCATGTTTTTTAATTCATACCCTTTATAGATTGATAATATTTATCTTCCTGAGAGTATGATGAACTAGATTAATATTGCAGAGCTACAAATCAATTTTTTGTTTTCAAATCATTATATGATACATTAAGAAACTACTTATGAACACATTTAGTCTACTTTAACACATTCCTCTACATTTTTGATGAGAAATATCTGTCCATGTGCTTGAATCCTCCAAACCGAAACAATGACCATCAAAATCATTCCAATAATATTAAACTCTATGTGGAATCCTTTGCTTCTATTATTCCCTTGGATACCTTTTAGATATAGAAAATACATTTTTAGAATTTCCCATATTTCCAAAACAATAACACCTGATATGAGGTGTGTTCCTATACATTATTATAGGATTGGATCTTTATTAGGTTCTATGAGTTTTTTGATTTTTATTTTTACCCAAATCAATTTTCAACCACAAAGTGGGAACTTGCAGTTTGACATCAATCACCAAATCATTATTTTTGCAATATAGACCTATACTATCTTTTTCATTTGAATATTAATTTTTCTTATGTTTTTATGGAACTTTATGTTCCACTTCCATCATTTCTATTTTCTAAGTAATCTTCTTTCCCAATGTCATACCATGAGTTAAGAGTCTCTCTTGATCTTCTAACTTTATTTTTAGGTTGGAAACTTACTCTTCAATATCTTCAATAATTTTTATTTGATCTTTTATAGTGTTAGTGAAACCACCTATTTCTGTTTTCTATTATTCAATTTTGTGCTTGTACTCAATAATCTTTTCTAAGTTCTCTATATTTTAAGACTTCAATTTTTCAATTTCTTAATTTGGATAAGACTTATCTTATTCCTACTACTGTATATAAAGTTTGGTATCATGAAACACTCTATTTAATTTCTTCATTTTGGATCTCCAAATATCTATCTCCTCAAGAGTATCTTCTAATTTATCAAGGATATCAACTCTTCCTTAGACTTATTCTTTTTCATTATGTTTTTATTCCCTTATATGGGATCTACCTACTACTTCTAGCATTGAATTTTCTCCATGATCCTTGTAATTACCCATCCCTTAAACCTTATATTCTTCTAAATTTTAATTTTATTGTGAAATAAGATTATTCTTTTGAAATAAATTTCTCTCAAACTTTTTCTTACCTTTCACATAGGTTGAAGACTTCTTCATGGGAATTTGGACTTTATCCTAATCATAATCTTGAAACTTATTGGGGCATCATGATGAAAGATATCCAACCTTTCCACATTTAAATTATGTGAGTGGAATTTTACCTTTGAAATTTACTTTTAATCTTTGAATATTTGAGGAAAGTAATGACATCACCTCATCCGTCTCTTCTTCTAACTAGCCATCTTCAATGGTGAGATTCTTTATGGAATTGAATGCCACCTCTGTAGACTTCTATTTTTCTAAAGACTCATTATCATCATTTCTCATCTCATAAGTGACAAGAGTACTATGTAAAATATCAAATGTCATCTCCTTTGGATATTTATCTTCTAGTACTGAAAATTTTGGATTGAATTAAGGTGGAAGACATATCAATATGCGCTTAATGATATTTACATCATCAATAATTTCTCTGATACCATGAATGTATTCTATAGTGACATTCACCTATTCAAATAAATAATATATAGACTCATTAGGATGCATTATCAAATCCTTATACTTATTCCATAGGACCTGAATATTTTATTCTCTGACTTTTGAGTCACCCTCATAAATATTTACCATTTTTCCTATATAGAATGTGATTAATTATATGATATATCCTTAGTATAGAGTGCAACAGATAGGGATACTCCTAAATAATTGATTCCTTTGGAGTTAGTATCCAATTACCTTTGGATAACTTCTGATAAAGCACCAATGTCCACACTGGCCAAAATACCATGCATTGCTACTGTAATGGCATCCATTCCTAAATATCGAAAGTAGTAAAATATTCAATTCTTCCTTAACTGAAATTTTTTTCCATCAAAGATCAAAATCCCTTTATGTTTGACAACCTCCATTGTCACCCTAGAGAGATAAAAACTGATATTAAACTTTCTCTCTGATACTAATTTCTATTCCAACTAGGTTAAATACCCTGAGAGGGGGGGGGGGAATCATGGTATGTCAGATGAAAAAAATTGTATCTTGGATCTTGTTTTGTCATTAAAAAAACACTCTTCTATCTCCTTCCCTTAGAAAATAATAACATGAGAATTAAAACATGCATAGGACACATAAATTTTACTTAGTTTACCCACAATGGGCTACATCCAAGGAGCATACAAAGGCAATGCACCTATGTACCGAATCCACTAAATCTCACTGCCAATACAAGATTCAAATTGGACTCACTATCCATTATAGTTTACGACCAATCACAATTTAAAAGTTCAATACTCTCTCAACTTAAGTGTTATCATTTATCCTTCAGATGAATCTTCTATTTTTATGAAATACCTTAAAAATGTTACATACATGAGTTTGAAATTATATCTAGTGTTCACCCTATAGATGAAATGAACTTCACTGCATGAAAATTTCCTTATTTAGAAACCTTTAAAAAATAGTTTCCACTCCTTCATGAATTTCCTAAATCCCTTAATTTCCAAATGAATATTATATTATCATTATGTATGATTTATTCATAAAAAATTTTATGTAATCTACCTATTTTTTTGGAATTTATTGATACCATTGAAAATTTCTTGTTATTCCTTTTATACATGTACTATAGTGTCTCTTTTTGGTCAATTTGTATAGACATATTCCATAAGACATCCTATAAATAATGTAGTATTTTCAATCAATATCCTGATATTATGATCATAGAAGCATGATTTTATAATTAAAATTCAAAAGGATTATAGTTATGTTGATTAGTGTCTAGGTTTTATCATAGACTAAACCTTCCAATAATCAATAAAGATTTATTGGCATCATATTGTACTATCCATGTATGATTTCTCTTGAAAACTCACCAATGGTATCAAGTATTAAAAACATTCAAAATATAGAGTCCTTTAATCTTAAAATAAGGAGTCCATATATTACCCACTATTGTGAATATAAATCGCCTATTTGGTTATGACATCCTATGTAGTAATTGTTTCCAGAAATACTTCTCTTACTGAGCTTAGTGGAGTCCATCATTCCTATTCCAACTCAGGTGCATCCATATAATTAAACCATATAGGTTAAGTCTTCTCTCAATATATTTAAAGATATAGGTTTCTATCATGACCCCATCCTTCCAAATATGTGCCTTCGGGGATGGAAATGAATAAAGAGAGATAATAACCCCCTATGTCCTACCTCCAGTAGGCCCCAGGTTGGAGACGAGCACCAAGGGTATACACATCTCACAATATGAGAGGAAATACCATTTTTTTAAACAAGATCGGGAGATATGATGGATCATCCACAAAAAAACTCCAATACATATATAAAAGAAATCCAAAAATGATCCCACATGCATATTTTACAATAGAACAATTATAAGTATAGAAGTATCCAAGTAAATACCAAATGTAAAGTTAAGTACCGACATGAAAACCGTCTCAAAGTATGAGCTAGTAAGGTCTAGAATGGTCCACGTAGTCCTCCTGAAAACATGAAAGAAATTTTATATAAATAGGGTGAGAATATAAGTATACTTAGTAGGAAAACCAAATTCTCTCGTGCATAAGTGAGAAAAACATACTAATGTTCCTGTGACAAAAAGAAAGAACCAAACAACACCTAAAAAGGTATAATAGCCATCCCAACTTCACTAAGGAATTATCACCAAGTAACGAAAGTCTTTTAAAGTAATATAGTAAGAATGTTGATGATTTGGGATCCCCACACCACTTTCCACTGGTTTAACTGCTCTTTCCTAATGTAAATTATTCTCACATTCCTACCTCTTCCGAAATAACCATGTCACAACCCACCCACACACACCTAGGCCCCACAAACCAAATCTCATCCTGTCAACTAAGAATTGAGCCACATCACATCCCACACGCATACACCTAGGCCAAAGATCACATAATATCCCACCAGAAGACCCATAGGCCACAAACCACACCTCATCTCAGCCACAAACACCTAGGCCACAAACCACACATCATCCCAAAATACCTGGGAAAACACAACTCACCAGCAGACACCTAGGCCTCAAAAACCACAAACTTCTTGAATAATCTTAGGCTATCACCATTTGGAAGAGGGATAAGGAAAGAGTGGGTGCTCATCCATCTATCCTTCCACTGAGATGTTTGGGAAACACACCCTCCCCTATGATATTAGGAGTGTTTATCACATATTGATTAACTAGGGTAGGGTTCATATAGAAATATCTAGTAAAATACAAGTATATTTATATATGATACTAAACACTCAAGGCCATCCTATAGGTTCACAACAAAAAAACTAACTCACAACCCCATTTTTTTTCTACCTCTAAAATACACAACAACACACAAATTTTTTTTCAGAAGGTGAAGATCCTGATAAACTAATGCAGCTTCACATTTATTCCATTTTTAATTCCCATAAATGTTGACATATTTAATACTTCTATTTATTTATCCAAACCAGCCCAAATAGTTTCATACTTTATTAAAAAACTTATTTATTTATCCGATTACTACTCGGGAAACTAACATGCACAACACTAGCAGGTAACATAGTAACATCCAAATAGGAGATGTAGATCCATGGTAAATTAACCCACTTCACTGTAAATGCACTTCTTCCCCATGATTTCTCAAGGAGAGGGGGAAGCATTATGCATTCTATCAATGGTAAATCACCCATACCAACCACTAACATCATTATTCAAACTCATCCGCTCAAATCACATATCAGTAGAACCAAACCCAAAATCACAAGCACAACACCGTATCCAAATTTCCACATCCACATATCTTTACAGCCACATCCAATTTCACATCCCCACTGCAAAATCACACCATGCCCAAATCACCATTTTAACAAAACCAACCCCCTTTGAATGATTGTTCCCATCACCAAATCACCACATGAACCAAATTATAACATATTCAGATTTAAAAAGGCATTCATTCTTTAATTTCACTTGTTGTTTCAGTGGTTACCATAGAAATAGTTTGATCATGTGGCGTCCATTTCTTAGAAAAATGTACGTGATTTACAGTTTTCATAAAAAGCCGTTCAATAGGAAACGAAAAACATGCATTCTATAAACAATACTATGTGAAAACAAGGACCCCAAATGGCCATTATTTTTAGTGGTTAAATATCCCATACAAATCACAATATCATTCAAAAATAAACAACAAGTTAAGATCATGCATCACTTTTCCCAACCCTTGTATATTGATCTTAAACTAGATCAATTATCTTTATTAATACTAATTCAACTATCATCACAAGAAGAACATTCTTATACCCACCCTACATGATAAAAAATTAAGATAGATGAGGGGAAAACTACTTAAAAGAAGAGACGATCAACACTTTCTTATTACGCCAAAATAGAGGGTACACATAAATAATGAAAAATCCTCCAGGGAAAATAGAATTCAGTGGCTATAAAAAAATTGAATGACTTCTTGGGGAAGAAAGGTTCATGTTCTCTTGTACCAAGGGAAAATAAGAAGGAAGAATAAGGGTGGAAGATGTTTAAGCCTTTGGAAAATCTAAATAGAGTAGTGGTTTAGATATGTTTTTGATTTTCCATTAAAGGAGGATCTAGCCAAGATAAAACATTTTGACCAAATAAAATCCCCTAGTCCCTTAGGAAAAATAAAGATAGGATTTATGACCTTTAAATTGGTCTCAAATCCCTTTGAACGAGGCTTAAAAATAATTTTACATCAAATAAAACATTAAAGGGGAGAAACTATAGGAAGTTGGAAACACTACTCAAGACTCACAACTAGATGAGTCAACATTCATTGAAATTCTTACCACCATCAGTGAGTCACTGCTAAATGAGTCACGGTTCAGCAAGTTATCACTAGATGAGTGACTGTTCAGTGAGCCACTCTTAGACAAGTCAACATTAGATGATGGACTGTTTGATGAGTCACTATTCGGTGAGTGGCCATTTGGTGAGTCCCTATTTGGAAAGTCACCATTATACGAGTGACCATTTAGTGAGTCACTATTTGGCATGTCACCATTGGATGAGTGACAGTTCAGTGAGTCACTATTTAGCGATTCACCGCTAGATAAGTGATAGTTTGGAGAGTCACCACTGGATGAGTGACCGTTCGGTGAGTCACCATTCAGAAAGTCACCACAGGAAAAGTTACCATTCGGTGAGTCACCATTCAATGAGTCACTGTTTGGTGAGTCACCACCAGGAAAGTGACCATTTGGTGAGTCACCGCTGGACAAGTGACTATTAAGTGAATCATCATTTGGTGAACTTGAAAAATCGAGACTTATGTTTTTGTATGGTGTTGGAGTAAGTCTCCTTGACTTCCGAAAACACTTCAAACAGTGGATTTTCACAAAGTAATAGACAAGAGAGGTCTGGGGCATTACATCAGATACCTCTCAAACTATTATCACCCTCGAGAATTCAAAACCAAACCTAGAAGGGGAATGGGTCCGAACAACCACCCTATGAGATACCTCTCAAGACTCTCTTCACTCTTTAAGCACTACCACCAGCTAAAAATTACAACCTAAATGATAAAAACACACACAAAAAAAGCACAAAAACCATTCCATACCTAATAAAGCAATCATGGAAATTTGTCTTACATGTCAAGATACTATCTACTCTGGGTGAAACTTACTTGCTCACACATGTTTAATTGCATCATAGTTAATGTGTCTCGATTAGGAATATGGTCTTACCTATTCACATGTTAGGAATTTATCACAAATTAAATCACAAACATATCAAACCAAGAGAAAAATAGATCATTTCATAAAAAGGTTGAAAGATTACATCACAAGGAAAAACAAAACAAGAAAAAACTCAAAACAACCTTGGGTACTAGGAATAAATATGCACTTCTCACTCCCAAGTACTCTCCTCTAGGCCACCATCCCTCCATAATATGTGAACCAAAGAAATAGTCTATCCATGAAGAACCTTCTCTTAAAGACCCTAAATCACTATCAGACACTCCATGAACATCATTCCATCCTTGATATCCCACTCTCCCTAGTCAAGGTTATGGGATTCATCGTGAAGATACCGATGAAGCTGCATGAGAGATGTGGAAGACATCATGGATCCTCTCCAACAGTGGTGGAAATTCAAAATGGTATTCCACTTCACCAACTCTCCCCAACACTTAAAAGGACCCAAAAAATCTAGGATAAGGATTTCTCCCTCTACCAAACCTCTGATTCCAACATCGAGGGTAAACCTTCAAGAACACGTGGTCCCCAACCTTGAACTCCAAGGGCCTCATCCAGTGATCAGCATAAGACTTATGTTGGTCCTTCAACACTTTCATCCTTTCACAAAAAATCTAAACCTTATCTATTGTTCTCTACACTACCTCAATACCAAGAACAACTGTCTCCCCAACCTCTATCCAGCAAAAAGGTGAACAAAATTGTCTTCTATACAAGGATTCAAATAGAGCCATGATAATGGAAGAGTGATATCTATTATTAAAAGAAAACTATACTAAGGGAAATTTTCACACCCAAGAACCATCAAATTTTAAGACACATGCTCAGAACATATCTTGTAATGTCTAGATAGTCCATTCCATTTGCCCATCTATCTGAGGGTGGAAGGTAGTGCTGAGGAATAACCAAGTGCTAAAAGCATGTTAAAATCCCCTCCAGAATATCGAGGTAAAACATGTATCTTGATTTGAGATAATGGATCTTGGAACTCCATGAAACTTCACCACCTCATCCACATACCTCTTTTCCAAAGCATCCACTATGCCTGACTCCTTAATCGCTAAGAAGTAAACCAATTTCGTCAACCGATCTATTACTATCTAGGTAACATCATAGACTTCCTAAGATCTTAGTAACCTATGATGAAATCCATTGATATGTCATCCTAATTATACTCAGGGACATCCAAGGGCTATAAAAAACCACTGAGAACACGATGCTCGACCTTTAACTACTGGTCGACCAAGAATCTTTCCAAAAACTATGCTACTACCTACTTCATCCCAAGCCACCAAAACTGCATCCTCATTCCATGATACATATTATAAATTCATGGGTGTACTGCTAAAGGCGGGTTATGAAACTCATGAAGAACTCCTTCATATACTTCTACTAAAAAAACTTCCCATGGAACAATATCCGATTCTAACCATCCTTTGACCATCCCTCCTGAGCATCACCATGACCAACATGATCACACAACACCTTTGCCTCTGAGTCTCCCCACTAAGACTCATATACCTGATACATAAGATAAGACCACACTTCCATCTAGAATAGAGAACCTCAATCACCATCCATTCTAAGATCTATTTAAAAAAGCTTCCAACTCCTCCATCGCTTTCCAAGAATCCATAGATTCCTAAACAACTTTCTTATGCAGCTTTTTTTAAAGAACCACCTATAAAATTTCCCTTTTCTGAGGTGTAAGATATCTCGAAATAATAATCCTGAAGAAATTAAATCCACCTTTGCAATCTCATGTTTAGATCTCACTGGGAAAAGATATAACTCAAAATATTGTGATCTGTGAAGACCACAAAGTGCTCTCCAATGAGGTAATGCCCCAAAAACTTCAGTGTAAACACGACCGCTGCTAGATCTAGATCATGGGTGGAATACATAAACTCACGGGGGAGTAATTTCCTAGACCCATAAGAGATCAATTCCCACTAATACATCCATACACACCCTAAGACCATATGAAAAGAATCAAAAAACACTTCAAACATCACTTATTCCTCAGGAAACTGAAACAATGGAGTACTGAAAAACTTCCTTTTCAAATAGTTGAACACTACCTCACACTTCTCACTCCACTAAAAATCTTGGTCCTTCCCAGTCAAAGCAATCAATGGGGATGAAACTCAAGAGAAATCGGATACAAACCTCTGATAATGGCATGCAATACCAAGAAAATTGCGAACCACTGCCACATTCTTGGGTGATTTTCAAGAAACAACTTCTTTAACCTTTGATGGGTCCACTACCACACCCTACTGATACACCACATTCCTAAGAAATTATACCTACCATGCCCAAAACATACACTTGGAAAACTTTTTGTAGAGATGGTGGTGTCAAAGAACTTTCAAGATGGTCCTGAGATTCTCAACATGCTCCTCCTCCGACCATAAGTATACTAATATATCTTCCATAAAAATGATGAAAAACCTATCCATGAACTCATAGAACACAAAGTTCATAAGTCCCATGAACACAACTAGTGCATTCATAACACCAAATGGCATGAAAAAAAACTAGAAGTGCCCATACTTGCATTTGAATGTAGTATTCGGGAAATCTCTCTCCTTCACCTTGAACTGGTGATATTCAGACCAAAAATCGATCTTAGAAACCCAAAATTCCTCTATAAGCTGGTCGAAAAGATCATCTATCCTTGGAATAGGGCAACCATTCTTGACTATTACCTAATTCAACCTATGGTAGTCTATGCACAACCTCAAAACACCATCTGTATTCTTTGAGAAAAAGACTGTAGTACCCCACAATGAAACAATGGACCAAATAAAAACCTTATACATCAGATAATCTACTTGAATTTTCAAATCCCACAACTCAAAATGTGCCATATGATAATGATACATCAAAATGGGAGAAGTCCCAAGCTTCAGGTCTATCTTGAACTAAACATCACGTCGAGGGGGTAGCATCACACCTTCTTAGAGAAAACATCCAGAAACTCCCTAACAAATCTTGGAACCTACACTATCCCAATGTATAATGATTTCATTGATAGATCATCCAATAAGGAATGAAGAGGCTCAATACACTAACTGCCCACCTGACAACTTCTTTTTCCAACAAAAACTACACACTGACCATCCATATCTGTAAACACAACTCTCTTCTCTAAGCTATAAATAATGTAATTAATGGAATAAAACTAGTAAATTCTAAGGATGACATCATATGGATGCCTATTTAGCAAGAAAATATACCCATAGGACTAATGTGGTCCCATGATCAGTCTACATCCCCGGTACAAATAAAACAAGATGGTTTGACCTCTTAATTGTGTACTCAACACTAGGGGAAAGATAAAACTCTATATTTATAGTACCATAGCATGGGATAGAGTGATTGAATAAAAGGAGTGAAAAGATCACAAATCAAACAAATCACAAGAAAGGGTACTAAACAAGCTGATCGTACCTATAACGATATATGGTCCTGCCAGAACAGCTATCTCTGTTGTGTGAAACTGACCACGCCCAGATCCTCTACCCCTATACTGATGACCTCCTCCATGACCATGCCCAGGTCAAGGTCTCTGAGAAACATCCTAAGGTTGGCCTCTACCTGATCTACCTTCCCTCGATGGAGTATGATACTGTTGTCCCTGCTACTGAAATGGCATAGCTTGCAATTGCTACAGACGCTGGCACTAAACTTGTCCACCTCCACCATATTGAGCTTGAATGATTACTAGATATTTATTAAAAAGATGGCCATAGACTCCATATATGAAACACCTTGGTCCCAAATTCACCAAAAAGGCACAGGAATAGCTAGAAACTGAAGGTAGGAAAGGATGCTATCGAGGTTTACTCCCTGCCGGTCGAAACCTTGAAGGCCCTAACATCTAAGACCTACTGCTGGTAAACTTTCCCATTGAATAACTCTGATAGTTCCCCTATCATGGTAGAACTCCTCACATGTGAATCCTCTCAATGACATCTACCTTTTTTTGAACCTCAAAGTATGATGACAACGTAAAGGGAGAAACCACATATTGAATAGAAAGAAAAAGTGCCTCCTCTAGACATCTCACACAAGATTCCTCATATAAAAAAATATCAGGGGAAAATGGAGGAGATACTTGAACTTGATCCCTAGCTCCCATACCAACATAATACCCTTATAGAGGGAGAGTAGCTCCAGTCACTTCTCAGGCTTCATGGTTGATGAAAGGAATTCCACTCAGAACTCCTTCTCGAAGTCTACTCACAAAACATCATCCCCCTTCCTCTCCCCAAGGTACACCTTCTACCACTAACGCGCAACCCCCTGCATATAACTCACTGCCAAAGGAACTTAATACTCTATCAGAACCCAGATCACACTAAATGTGACCTCAAGAACCTCGAACTATCTCTCCATCTCCATGTTCGAAACACTTTCCTCGTACTTTCCCAAGGTCTGCCACTATAAAGCACACAACTTCCTCTACCATTGGTCATCCTCCTCCACTTGATCAACCCTCTGTCAATCAACTAGATTAGCATACCTGGGCTCAACTTCTCATGCCACACACGGATGAATACTAGGTGCCATAGCTAAAATGTAAACAAGGAGTGACTAAGACCGAGTAGTATAGAATTTCAATTAAGATTAATTTTTAGTCATTTAACTCATTTCATTATCCATTTCAAATTTACCAAAATAATCCAATTCAAATAAGAACACAAGTCATTATGATGCATGTACCTTTCCTGGAGTCTCTACCATATAAATGGTGAAGCCTCACTTGGTCGTTCGGTAGGCTCAGATTCCTTGCATCAGATCATGGGGGGCCCTAAAATCCCATGTCCTAGCTGGTCTTCCCTAGACTATGTCACACACCCAGATCACCTGACATTATTTTCCTACCAACCCATGCGATCCCCACCGTCCCTAACTTCAAAATCCATCCTATCACTCAACCATCACCTCTAATACCATTCTATCATGACTTCCTCCCTCTAAAGATACCCCTCTTGGAATGATAATGAAGAAAGGGAGATAATGACCCCCCTGAGTCCCGACTCAAGTAGGCCCCGGGTTGTTGACCAAAACCAAGGGTATACCAATCTCATAATATGGGAGGCATTAATTTTTTTTTAAAACAAGATTGAGTCATATGATGGATCATCCACAAAAAAACTCTAGTAATTATATAAAAGAAAGATAAAAACCATCCCACATGAATGTTTTAAAATAAACTACTACAAGTACAAAAGTCACCAAGTAAATACAAAATGTAAAGCTAAGTAGCGACACAAAAAATGTCTCAAAGTCCAAGATAGTAAGGTCCAAAATGGTCCATATAGTTCTCCTAGAAACCTAAAAGTAGTTTTATATATGTAGGGTGAGCATACAAGTATACCCAGTAGGAAAACCAAAGTCTTTCATGGACAAGTGAGAGAACCATACTAATGCCCCCATAATAAAACAACAGAACGAAACAACACCTAATAAGGTATACTAGCCATCCCAACCTCACCAAGGCATGCTCAATAAGTAACATAGGTAAAGTAAAGTTATATAGTAATCACATCGATGATTTGGGTACCTCACACCAATTCGCTCTAGTTTATCTTCTCTTGCCTAACGATAAAGGTCCTCGTGATCCCACTTATTCCAAAATAACCACACCACAACCTGCCTGTATAGATCTATTCCCCAAAAACCACATCTTGTCTCATCACTTGGTCCCTGAGCCACATCACATCCCACCCAAAGACAACTAGCTCATAGACCACATCACATCCCACCCCCAGAAACCTAGGCCACAAACTACACCTCATCCTTCCCACAGACACTTGGGACACAAACCACACCTCATATTGAAAGCACCTGGGAAAGCACAACTCACCTGCACACACCTGGTCCTCACAGAACACAATTTTCCCAAAGAATATTGGGTTATCACTATCTGGAAGAGGGAGTAGGGGAGAGTGGTTGGATAACGATCAATCCTCCCACCGAGATATTTTGAAAGACACCCTCCCTTATGATGATGGGGGTATTTGGCACATGGTGGTCAACTTGGGTGGGTGCAAATAGAAATTTCAAGGAAAATAAAAGTATATACATATATGATACAAAAAACTAAAGCCCATCATATGGGTTCATGATAAAAAAACAAATCAGAACCACCTTTTTCCTTATACCTCTAAAATTCACAACTATAAACAACAAACATTTCAGAAGGAAAATAGGTTGATGAACTATTGTATCTTCACATTTATTCCACATTTAAAACCCATTAACGTTGTCATATTTAATACTTCCATTCCATTATCCAACCAGAAGAAACCATTTCATACTTTATTACACAACTAATTTATTCATTACATTAGAACCTAAGAAACTAAGAGGAACAAAACTAGCAGGTAACACGATAACAACCAAATAGGATATGAAGAGCCATGATAAATTAACCCACTTCATAGTAAAGGCACATCTCCCCAACAATTTTTCCAGGAATGGGGGAAGATTTGTTCATGTTATTAATGGGAAAGAACCCATACCAACCACTACCAAAATTCTTTAAACTCATCCACTCACATCACATATCAGTATAACCAACCCCCCAACTCACAAGTACAACACCACAACCAAATTTCAACATCCACAACTCTTTACAACCACATCTAGTTTCATAGACCCACTGAAAAATCACATCATGCCCAAATCACCATGTAAAAAAAACCAACCCCCTATGTATGAACATTCCCATAATCAAATCACCAAACGAACCAAATTAAAACATATTCAGATTTAACAATGACTTCCTTCTTTAATTCCACTTATTATTTCAGGGGTTACCATATAAATAGTTTGATCCTGGGGAATTTATTTATTAACCAAATGTACATGGTTAATATTTTTCATAAAAAACCATTCAATAGGAAACAAACAAAATAAATTCCACAAACCATACTATGCACAAATAAGTACCCCAACGACTATGATATTTAGTGGTTAATTAGCCCATACAAATCAAAATATCATCCAAAAAAAACAAGTCAAGGTCAAGCATCACTTTTTCTAACCCATTTATGTTAACCTTAATACAGTCCAATTATATTTATTAATATAAATTCAATTATATTCACAAGTATAACATTTTTATACCCACCCCACATGATTCACAATTAATAAAGACAAGGGAAACTTAACTTGGAATAAGAGATGATAAATAATTTATTATTATGCCAAAACAGGGGGCACACATGCAGCAGGAAAAATACTCTAAGGAAAATGAGATCCAAAGGCTACAACATAATCACATGACTCGTACATGAAGAAAGGTTAGGGGAATCTTGTACTAGGGAAAAAAATAAGGGAGAACAAGAGTGGAAGATATCTCGACCATTGGAAAATCTAATCGGAGCAGCAATTTAGATACCTTTTGGATTTTTCATTAAAGGAGGGTCTGAGCAAGATAATGTGTTTCGACCAAATAAAACCCCCATAACCTTAGGAAAAATATATACAGGATTTATGGATTTTGAATTAGTCTCAAATCCCTTCAAAAAAGGCTTCAAATTCATTTTATGTTAAATAAAACATCCAAGGGGAGAAACTATAGGAAGTTGGAAACACTATTCAAAACTCACCAATAGATGAGTCACTATTCGTTGAACCATTGACCAATATTAGTGATTCATTGCTTGATGAGTCACTATTCAGAGAGCCACCATTGGATAAGTGACTATTGGGAAAGTCACCATTTGGCGAGTCACCGCTGGACGCGTAAACCATTTTGTGAGTCACTATTCGACGAGTCACTGTTGGATGAGTGAATGTTTGGTGAGTCACTATTTGATGAGTCACCGCTAGACAACTGACCATTCGATAAGTCACTGTTTGATGAGTCACCACTGGAAAGGTGACCATTTGGTGAGTCAAAATTTGGTGATTTACCACTGGACAAGTGATCGTTTGGTGAGTCACCCTACGGAAAACTTGAAAAACTAGGAATTTTTCTTAAGGTGTTGGAGTAAGTATCCTTGTCCTCCCATAACACTTCAAACACCAAATTTTCACTAAGTAATAGAACAAAGAGGTCTGAGACATTATAGATTCTTTTATGAAAAAAATATTCTATCTTAACTAAAAGTTAATATCCTTAGTGGCTATAGGATTATTAACTAAGATGCTCTTAGTAGTTGATGTTCGTTTATAGCTAAATCCAAATTTTAAAAAATGTTTTCCAATAAAAATTGTGGTTTTTTCTTAATATATTCTTATTATATCATAATTGATATGATATCCATTAGTTAGTATGGTTGGCATATGGTTAGTTTTTTCACTTCTTTTTTCAATACATATCTGGTAATAAATCAAGAAGAATTTCACTATTTATATATATATATATATATATATTAGAATTTACATCAATATTGACTTAAACCTACAAGGTGAATAAGGCTTTGTGATTTTAGGGGGATCCTTACTAAACATTAAATGAATGATGTCAACTTTGTTAAAAAGTAATTTGACATACCAGACCAGAAGATCTTACATTCTATCAGTTCCAAACACAGTGGTAGCACCTTGATTACATGGAAAACTTGGTTTTCTAGTCTTAATATATGAATAATCATTGCTGTACATTGAATAAAACACCATGAAAAATAAAAAAATAGACTACATGACTATATAAAATAATGTAACTTGAATAAGAGGATATTTATACATAATTTATAATTAATTTATGAGTAAATGTAGAATTACCTCAACTTGTAATTCCATATTCATTGATGATATGGTTGACTAGATCTCATTTTACCATCATTTCATTGTAGGATCCAAGTAAAGAATTTTTCTATCATTGATCCCTATATGAACCACAATCTTTTAATTTCTCTGTAGATTCTATGAGTTCTAGAATAGCTGATCCTTATCACTTGAATTGTTCTTAGTTAATCCCATTCAAATTATTCTCGAGGGTGGGAAAATCTTGATGATTTTTTAATTACTCGAGAGACAAGGAAGAGTGAGCATTTTCTATATATATATATATCTAGGTATCCAGAGAGTCTCTCTTTATATGTTGTTCATAACAAGAGTGATTATGGAAAGTGAATAACTAGATCTTTATTACAGAAAGTTTAGGACTGGAAAATTGAACACAAGACCTTTCCCACTTTATAAATCTTAGTTGTCCCCATGTCCAATAATAATAATATTAATCACTTTATATGAATTTTTTTAAGAATATAAATAAATACCATTTATACCATTTATAATTATACCATTATGATCATCATGCTTTCCCTTTTAAACATTTAATAATCCTTAAATAATGACTATTTATTTAATAAATAAATATCACTGTATTATTCATCGATAAATATAATAAATATTATATTATCTAAACCTTGTAAAGAAATATTTATTATTATTTAAATCACTTATTCTACTTAATAACTTGTGATTAAATCTTGGTGATCAACTAAAACTGAATAAATATTATTCATTACAACTTGTTAAATTCAATACTTGAATTTAATTGAGATTACATATATACTTAGCATGTGACCCTCTTGGACTATTTCTTAGTGAAATTAATCATAACTACTTACTATATAAGGTTAACATATAAAAAATTCCAAGTAACCCATATAGAAAGTATTTAAGATTTCAAGGAAATCCAAACTCCTATGAACATATATCATGTAATATAATCCCTTTATCACAATATGTCAAATCAAGATGGCTGCATACTGGTACCATCAACCTATGTGCTCGATGTCTCTCAATTTGAATTTTAGGGAATAAACCCATGAACTAAACACCATGGACCTATATTTATTTTGGTAGTTCTATTTACATTAAAGGTCCTAATATATTAACTTCTGTCAAGTGGAAAAAGGTTAAATCCTTTCTCACATTATCCATTAATGAATTATCACTCGTGACATACCCAACGTGTTCTACCTCACCATGAGTATATATCATCTTGTTTATAATTAATAGATTAAATTACATGAGTCATGATATCCATTAATGATAATATTAAAGTCCAAGGCTCAATAAATATTTCCATAAATAAGAACATCCAATGTCACATGAAAATGTGGATTTCCTATTGGTCGGTCTGTTCTCATAACCTCCTATATTAGAGATTACCATGGGAGAAAACCATGATAAGGTGTATCAATGTATTATGAGACTCCTACCATTAATATCCTATATTTTCTATGTCCCATAAAAAAATATCATCTAAACATAGAACAATATTCCAGAATACTATTGTGGCACCTCAAGGTTCTCATTATAATAGGGAACTGCAATTAGCTTTCAGTGCGATATATATTACTAGGAAATTATCACATATATATGTCATGTAAAGAAACACTCATAAAATGATAAGAAAAATTATTAATAATGAAAAAATTTAATCAAGTAATAAATAAGTTTTTTCTAGGGAACCATCTCCTTCACACTCTCACTTACACTAAATCCAAATAATAAAAACTTTCATCCCATTAGCTCTCACATGATACTCATGCCTCTTCTAAGATAGAGACTTCATCAAGGTGTCTACCAAATTTTACTACATAGATACTCTACTCACTATAGGTTCACCTTATTGAGAAAATTCTCCCATGAGGTGAAGCTTCCAATGTATGTGAGTTTTCATTTGATATTAACTTGGTTCTTTATAAAGGGGAACCGCTACAATGTTATCATAGTAAAATGTGTTAGGGTCTTAACTGAAATGAACCACATCAAGATCCTGGAAAAATTCAAGAATTAAAACTAATTACTTGGCTATATCAGAAGCCTTAATATACTCAGAATCCACTATAGAACCAATGACAATTAGTTTCTTTGAAATCTTCTATCTCACAACTCATTTGATGAGAAAAAAGTCATATCCTGACCATGAGTTCATATTATTATGATCTATATTAAAGATATAATCTATATAACCTCTAATTACTAGCTATTATTCTTTTCCATATACCAGGAACATATTCTTAATTTGTATTAGATATTTAAGGATAATCTTAACAACCGTCCAATATTGTTCACATGGAGCTTCTTGATATATTCCTACCATTATCAAAGAACTGGAATCATGAAGACACATACATAACATGGAATATATGATAGATCCTATGGATGAAGTGTATTGGTTCTTACTCATCCTCTCTCTTTCCTAATATGTATGAGGATTTTTTGGGTAAAGATGCACACCATGTGACATTGGAATCAATTGTATAATGTCCCCGACCTAGAATCCACTAAACTGGTGCCCTGATCCAGGTAGCCACATGACCTCAAGCATGTATCATCATACACTAGAGGTTTCTAACTAGTATCAAGGGTCTAATGGATCATATGGGGAGTCTATACCCTCTTTACTAGAGCAAACCACATCATATTATGTATAAAATAAAGGAAAAAATAAACAAAAACCAACATAAAAACAAATTACTATCCATTTCCCAATCAGATTACAATCCCCAACAAAACAATAATATTTCATGTCATCATAACAGTGCCAAATGTAATGGAAAACCCAAAATAAGGACAAACATAAAAATCCCCAAAACGAGTCCTATATCTAAGTCAAGATCCTAATCCATGCACATACTAAACCTAACACAACTCCAAAACATAGGGAATTTTCCCTTGTCCTAACTTGAAACCATGAAATCTACTTGGGTACCCAATAGAGACCTGAGCAGGGTGTGAGTACAACTTAGTAGGCCACCACCAACAGTGACTACAAAATATCTAGTCTAAATAGATAGTACATGCAAGTATGAAATAAATGATAGGGTAAAACAATAGACAACTCGAATGCCATTAGATAATAATATTCACTTCAATAAACCCCATCATTATTTCCATTTCATTATTTATACCATATTTTTTAATAGATTATTTCTTATCACATGATCCGTGGGTTAGGAAATTACACCCTTTACACAACGGACTAAGCCGATCAATTACTAATCATGAGAAAAAAGTCAAGTTCTCTATCTCACTGAGGATAAACATTCATAAATAATCATAGAACACTTTACTTAGAGATTCAGTCTAGGTAGTATTATCCAATGCAACCTTTAGGGTCCTAGAGCATCAGTCAGACTCCATAACTCGTGCATTCTAGGGTGGGTTTTAGAGCCTCAGTCCAACATGACCCATGGGTAGATCCTAAGTCCTTTATCCCACACCACCAATACATTTTAACATTCTTATTTATCCATTAACCACATATATCATATCAAAAACCATTCACAATCAATAAAAATAACATTTACAATTCACATTACATTCAACATGTCATGCATCATCATGCCTTAACTCATTATCACATTTTCCATTTACTTAGCATAACCCATTAAATCCATTTCCCTTTGTCATGCCCTAATGCAATAAGCATGTTCAATGATTACTATACATTAACCCATATTCATTAATCACCATAAATTAGTATATTTAACATATTCATTAACTTCCCAATAATTAACCCATTTAACACATTCATCATTTCATATGCCTTAACCCACTCATGAATTTCAAGTACAATTCATAAGTCACTTAGATCAATCACTTCATTACACCCAAACCAATTCACATTAAGACAAAGGACCCTTTATTACATTATCAAGATCTTGAAACAACTATAAATATCCCCCTTTTAAATTCAACTAATATATTAATGTGTTCTTCAAGGGATCTACTTTATCACAAATCAATTTTGAGCTTAACATCACAATTTTCCATGTTTGGGAATTCTGGAACACCACATGGATGACCCAAAGTTGGTCTAATCAACCTCAACACATCCCATGGGGGTCATGAGGGGTTTAATTGAATATTTACCCAAAAATTTTACCAACTATCACTAAAAACATCAAATACACAACAAGCAGAAAGCAAACACACAACCATGCAAGAACAAATCAACATCAAGACTATGGGATATAACTTGTAGACCACGCACATCGAATCTTATGATGAACACAGGATTGAAATTAGACTTATATTTAGAATCAAGAACCCCTTGAAGATCCAACCTAATATTGACTAAAAAATGAGGTTTTTAGGGCTTTAAAATAAACCGAACAAAACCCCAAGCCCTAATCCAAAAAAGAGAAGAAAGAGGAGCATTAAACTTACTCGGAGCTTCGATCCACAACCAATGAAACTATAAATGGAATATAATCAAAGGAGATTTACCCTTGGGAAGATTGGAGAAGTTTTTTTCATCACTAGGGATGGAGAAATAAGAATGTGGAGGAAAATTGGGTGAGATACTTAAAATACTGAGGGGGAAGTTTGGTAAATTCATACTTTTTAATGGGGAGCATGGTTTAGCCACATGATTTTATAAACTGTGCAAAAACCATGTGCCAAGCTCTATAGAAGTGGTGTTAAGTCACACAGTTACATGGGGAGGTCCATACGGTTTGAAAAACCATGCCCCAACCATGCAGAATGCCTTTGTATAGGCTCGCACGGTTTGGCCTTCCCCTGTGCATGGTTTCACTTAACCATTCAACCCTCCTCCTAGCTAGCATATTTTGGTCGCACTACTACCCCTAACCTTGCACCAACCATGAAATATGCAATGTATGGCCAAAATCCTTTTTCTTTCATGCCTCAAACCCTTAGAACACCCCAAAACCACCTCATACATCCTATAAACATTCCATTGACCAAATTTAAGAGATTACAACCCAAATTTAAACAAGGAAATACCTCCATAAAGTTTGGGATCTTAAAATGGCTCATCCAAGAGCCTCACTTCAATGAATCACTAAGCTTCTAAAGTAAAGATATTTTTCCACTAATCCTGCATTTCTGACTCTCTCTCTCAAGTTTCTTCTTGGACATTACCATGCTACAAAAGAATTCAAACCAAAGGGACAATATTTCCTGTAATACCTTCTCTCTATGATCAAAAATATGAACCTGATTCTCCTCAAAGGATGCATCACCCTCAAGTGAAACATCCTCAACATCAATTACATGAGATGGGTTAGGGTGGTACTTCTAAAACTGAAAAATCTAAAAGGAATCTTGTATACCACTATACTACTGTGGAAGAGACAATCGGTACGCCATCGACCCTATAACAACCTTGATTTTATTACACACTTAAACATGATTTATTATATAAAATATTCACTTGATACAACATAGAATATCGATAGTTCTAGTGTCTTTGGGGCTTAGTAACATTACACAATAACTTAAAACATTAAACGCGACATCTTTATTGGAAACTTCCATTACATGAACACTACATTCCCTCGTACTTAACACTGCATGGGGTAACTTGAGGACATGAATAATAAAAGGGTGAGATATAAAGAACATTAAGGGAGTAAACAAGGTATAACATGAAGAATACAATACATGTTAAATAATAGGCATAACACCCCACCCCTACCCCATTGGCTTGAGGAGGGGGTGAGGGTTACTTGGCCTTAAGAGATGTTCCCAAGGTGCCAAAGGCTGGAAATAAATGCAAAGGGCTTCAAGAACAAATTGGGGAATTATTTTCCTTTAATAAAAAACCAACCAAACCATCCCCACCCACCACTATATGATGCATGTCAAAAACCATTCAAGCATGTATTCCCAAAAGACAACCAAGTTGTTCCACAACACAACCCAAAAACCAAAACAACCAATACCATATCATAGCACTATGTGGAAGACTCCAAAAAAGACCCAAAATAAGCCAATACACACTCCATGTCTCCACACCAAGCTCTATGCTCCAAGCTCCACCCAGACATCACAATGCATCACTAAAGGAGGGTGATTCCTTACCTTTTCCCACGTCATGATACACAACATATACAAAGACACCAACGTGCCAAAGCAGGGGGTGAGTAAAACTACTCAGTAGGATTTTCCCAAATGACTTCCCTACACACGACACTAGGATAAAACTATTAGTACATTTATATAAAATAGTTTACATAAAAATAATCACAAGTGCAACCATTGCCATATGCCAAACACGCCCTTACCAAGACATCACACCCAAACCAAGAAACCAAGGGAAAGCTATCCAAACATGCCACAATCCATTTAATCATTCACCCACTAGCAAAAAAATTTCCAACTTGCAAAGCAATGCACAACAAACAACCAAGACAACCAAACGGTGGAGCTTTCGTCCGACCCGTTCACCCATTCACACCTAGTGGTGCTTCCCGTCCACTTATCCTTTGATGGTGGTGCTTCTATCCACTATCCATACCCTTTTTATAGCGGTACTTCTTTCCACTTCCACACAACATTCCAATAAATCCATAACCAAGCATATAACCCACCAAGGTCACAACAACACACAGTCAACTAATTCCATTGCATATTAATCCACTTCAATAAAACACCCATTCATTGAAAACCATTTTCTATGACAAAAAACATTTCAATAAAACAAACTCTTTATTTAAAACCATATCCATCAATCATTTTCACAAATCAACCATATCATCCCATTTTAAAATCTTCATTTTAAAATCCACAACAATAGCATTTCACCATAAAACCCCCCTTTCCCCAAAAATCCCCCAAAACATCACCCAAGGGATATCCAATCAACTTTGCACATCAAACCACAATTAATTCAAAGAACAAAAAATTAATTATAACCAAAACCATTAGATCTAACAATGTGGAGTCAAAATAGAAGCCACCTACCTTTAGGGTTCCGGTGAAAATGACCCACAAGCAACCACTCTTCAAATCCGGCGAACGCACCACCAAAACCTCTATAGAACCCCTTCCCAAACATTCATAAGAATTAAAATAAACATAAAATGAAACAAAAACACTATATATACACACAAAGGGTGTATATCTAGATAAATGAGAGAGAGGGAGATGTAGATATAGAGTAAAACACAAGGAACCCAGGATGAGAGACTTACCCGGGAGAAACCACCTTCAATCCACCAAAAAACCTCTTCAAAACGCTTCCAAAATGAGTGGGAGATCACCTTAAACCTCTGAGAACCCGAAATCCCAAGTGAGTCTTGAGTGGGAGAGAATTTGGAGATTTATGAGGCAAGCCCGAGTGAACCCGAATTTAAAACCCTAATTTTAAGTGGACGCACGGTTAGCCCGTACAGTTTGGCGTATCATGCGCTAACCGTGTGCACGCTACTGCCTTGAGAGAAAGGGTCTGCACGGTTGCCTTTCATGGTTTGGAAAACTATGCGCTGGCCATGAAAAGCCTACTGTCTCCCCTTGCATTGTTTCCAAGAGAACCCTCACGGTTTCCCCTAACCGTGCTCAAACTATGCTCCCTAAGAAAAGCCTTCAAACTTATCCAAAACCATTCCAAACTCTCCCAACCTCTACCCAAACCATCCCATGAACTTTAAACACATAAAAATCATAAAAAAAGGCTAAGTACCTCAAACCGAGGGTACTAAAATAGGAATATAAATGGAGCATAAAAGAAACATGAACATAAAGACATGATATAACATGATTATCATAACATAGAAATGTTGAAACAACACTTAACATGGTTTTAGCATGAGCCAAGGATCATTTCACATTGAGCATGAGTAAAAAATCATTTCACTTGAATTATCATGATTAAAAACTCATTGAACATGACATATCATGATACTAATCTTTATCCAATTCATTGGAGCGCTATTAGAGTGCACCCTTCTTAAAACATTTCATTTTATGCATAAGTGTGCCACATGGATCATACAAAATGGAAACATTAAAGATCATCATTTATTCAACGATAAAGGAATATATAATTCATACATGAAACTATATAATCAATATGTAAATGTTCATAAAGGTGAATACCCTTGATAGAGAAATGGGCATGGTATTCACGACACAATGACTTTGGCTTGGAAAATCGCGATGCAATTTTGGTAGCATAACGCTGTGGAATACGAATTTCTAAAAATGGTTGATAAGAGATAAAGAGGTTTATCATCATATTTAAATGAAATTTAAAGTAAGGGGGCCATATAGATACATGTAAAAACATAAGTAATGTAATTTTAGATTCATAACACAAAATAATTGCTTGAATGTAAATGAAGAGAGAGAAATTCCTTAAGGAATTTCAGCATGGTAACAGGTGTACATGGGAGGAATTAATGAGAGATAAATGGGTATATAATCATTAAAACATAAATATTGAAGTATAGGAGAGGTGAGAAATCATACCCCACCATTTTTAATTGAAAATAAAAGGGAATAACAACTTAAAGAAAATTGGACAAAAATGAGAAAGGAAGAAATGCCTTACTTGGAAGTGTGATCCCAAAGGCTTCAGAGGGGCTTGAGAGAGGATTATTGGTATCTTGGGGTGACTTGGGAGGATTATATAGAGAGTATGGAAGAGGATGGACTAACTATAAGGACTTATAGTGAAGAGGAAGTGGGAGATTGGGTGGGTTTATATAGGAAAGGAGAGGGAATTCTTTATTATTTAGGTTTGGGACACCACACCTTAAACTAATCAAAAACACAAACCAGACCATGGTTTTTTACAAAGGGTATTTCAAAAAAATATTTTATAAGGATATTGTCAGAACTTTATAAAATATTAGTCTTTATTATGTGGAGGTGAGTTATACTCTTAAGGAAATCATTTTAAACAGATAAAATGTTTTATAAGTCTTGGAGGGTCCACTAAGGATTTGTAAAATATATAAAATAAACCTAAAATAACATTATTTTAATAATAAAACATATATTGGACGAAAATAATGTTTATAGTATTTTATTAAATCACTATTGGGTCATTGTGATGTCATAAAATACATTATATAATTAAACAGTATTTAATTTTTACCAAAAAATTCGACTGTCTCAAAAAATTATGAAAAATTCACTATTGGGTAATTTCAACGTCCTGATTCCAAAAATAATATTCATTTTATATAAATAATTTTCTAATTATGTGAATTTTTTACTTTTAAAATGAAAACGGTTATTTATTGAAAATTCATGGGTTTTGAAAAAAATAGCTTTCAAACCTTAATAAAAATCACAATTGTATTCATAATAATTATATGATAATTTATATTTAATAAAAAGTAATTTAGAAATAATATTTTATTAAAATATTTTTTAATTCAAAAGTCCATTAATTCATCAAAATAGATTTCATAATTGATTGTTAACTAAAAAATACTATTTATGATTTAAAAACTATATACAAAGACACAATAATAAAATGAATGTATATTATTTATTATATACAAAAATAATGCACATAATGATAGTGATAAGGTCTTTTACATAAACCCTTATAACACATGCATAATACCGAAGGGTAAGGTGTGCAATGGTGACAAACTCTTGGGGTGGTGCGGATAATATCGCTCGGGTGGTAATATCTATCAAATTCCACTTCTCCCATAGGCAGTTCCATTCGAGATTAACATGTTGAAGTTTGGCTTGGGATTGGTCAAGAGTGGATCCCAATGACACCACCTCCTTTCTGAGCTCCGATAAATGGGCTTAATACGGGGCAAGTCTATTGGATGAGGCCATTGCTTCCTTTGTCTGAGTAAATTGGATTTGTTAAATCCTTATATTTATATTAATCATGTGATCAATGTTTAATAAATATATCATTAATAGTCACAATTCTTAATGGTATTTTAAAATACAAAATCATAAAACCAAGGAAGTGCATATGTTATATAACCATCTTACATAATATGAAATTTAATTAGATCAAGAGTAATTTTCATTAATAAAAGTTTGGGTCATTACAATATTCCCCCCTTAAGAAATTTCACCCTCATAATTTCTCTTTCCAACACTAAAATAGATTTGGGTAACTCTGATTCATTACTTCCTCTGATTCCCATGTTGATTCTTCAAACTTGCGGTTTCTCCCCAACACCTTGATGAGGGGAATTGTCTTATTTCTTAGAACTTTCTCCCTACAATATAAGATCTTCATCGACTTCTATTCATAGGAGAGGTAATTATCCAATGGTACCACCTCTGTATTGAGTACATGTGATGGGTCAGGTATGTACTTTATTTAGAGTGATACATGGGATACATCATATACTTGAGATAGGTTTGGTGGGAGTGTTAGTCGATAGGCCACTGCTCCAATGCGATCAAGGATCTCAAAAGGGCCGATGTACCATGGACTAATATTTTCCTTCTTCCCAAATCTCATAACTCTCTTCCATAGTGATATGCGGAGGAATACCATGTCTCTGAAATCAAAATCTAAGTCTCATCGATGATTATCATCATAGCTCTTTTGTTGACTTTGAGCAACTTTAATGTGTGGCTGGATGGTCTTAACCTTCTCCACCATTTCTTAGACCATTTCCAGACATAGAAGTTTTCTCTCCCCAAATTCATTCCAAAATTATGGTGTTCTGAACCTCTTTCCATATAGGGCTTCATAAAGAGCCATCTGGATGCTTGAGTGGAAACTGTTTCTATAAGAGAACTCAACTAGAGAAAGATTTTGATCCCATCCTCCTTTAAAGTCCATTGAACACGCTCTCAACATATCCTCAAGTGTTTGGATAGTCTGCTTAGAATGGCCATTAGTTTGAGGATGATAAGTCGTACTGTAGATTAGCATAGTATTTAGAGAAAGTTGAATACTATTCCAAAACTTAGAGGTGAATCTTGGATCTCAATCGGATATAATCGATAGTTGTACTCTATGAAGCCTTACCACGTCTCTGATGTATATCAGTGCAAGTTGATCTAGTGAGAAGTCCTCTTGAATTGAAATGAAGTGTGCGGTCTTTATAAGACAATCCACAACAACCCAAATAGCATTTTCTCCTTTGGATGTTTTCAAAAGTCTGATGAAAAAGTTCATGGTGATGTTCTTCCATTTCCATTCTATTATGGGTAATGGTTGTATCATCCCCTTAGACTTTTTCCTCTCAGCCTTCACTCGCTTACATACCAGGAACTTTGATGTATACTCAGTGATCTCCTTCTTCATGTTATCCCACTAATAATTCTCTTAGATATCTTGATAAATCTTTGTTTTTCCTGGGTGAATGGAGAAATTTGAACTATCTTCATCATCCAAAATTTCCTTCTTTAACCCTGGATTCAATGGAACACATAGTCTTGACCCAAATCTCACAATTCCTTCTTCATTGACATTGAACTCTGAGGATTTCCCGTTTCCTATAGTTTCCACCTTCTTCTAAATTCTCACATCATTCTTTTGAGAATCCTTTAACCTTTCCAAAAGAGAGAGTTGAGTAATCATTTATGAAATGATTGATGATGTTCCCTTCTTTATGATTCCCATGTCCATCTTCATCAAATCTAAGAATATTGGATCCTTTTCAATTCTGATAAATGATAGAATCTCTGGGTCCTTTCTACTTAGCGCATCCACCACCTTGTTCCCTTTCCCAGGGTGGTAATGGATTGAGTAGTCATAGTCTTTGATCATCTCTAACCATCTTAATTGGGGCATGTTCAAATCTTTTAGTGTGAATATATACTTGAGGATTTTGTGGCCCATATATGTTTCACAATTATCCCCAAAGATATAATTCCGCCAAATTTTTAAAGTGAAGATCACTGCAGCCAACTCCAGATAATGTGTTTGATAGTTTTTCTCATGAACTTTCAATTTCCTTAAAGCATAGGCAATGCCTTTTTAATTTTTAATCAACACATAGCCCAAGCCCTTCTTTGAAGCATCACTGAATACCACAATAAGTTCTCCACTTTTGGGTAAAGTGAGAATGAGCTTAGTGATAAACCTCATTTTCAACTCCTTGAAGCTCTCTTCGCATTCATCACTCTAAGAAATCTTGACTCCCTTTTGAGTTATCTTGGTAAGAGGGTTTGACAATTATGATAAGTTTATCACAAATTGGTGATAATATCCAGCTAACCCCAATAAGCTATGAATATCCTTTCCTAATGTTGTCTTCGACCATCCCTCTATTGTAGCTGTATTCAAGGGATCCATATATATCCCATTGATTCGGATGATATAACCCAAGAATGAGACCTCCTTCAACCAGAACTCACACTTACTATAATTTTCATCGAGCTTCTCCCTTTTCAAGGTCTCTAGTGGACTTCTTAGATGCTCCTCATGATCCTCCTTGGTTTTGGAATATATTAGAATATCATTTATAAAGACTACTATAAATGTTTCTAGGTAGTATCTAAATAATATATTCATCAAGTCCATGAATATTGCTGGAGCATTAGTTAGTTCGAAAGTCATTACTATGAATTCATAATGCCCATATCTTTTACAAAAATCAGTCTTGGGGATATCTTCCTTCTTCACCCTTACTTGATAATATCCCAACCAAAAATCCACCTTGGAGAAGTATTGTGCTCCACATAGATAATCGAACAAGTCATCAATTCATAGAAGATGATACTTGTTCTTTATCATGATTTTGTAAAGATCACGATAATTGATGCAAAGGCACATTGACCCATCCTTCTTCTTGACGAAGAGGACTGGTTCACCCCATGGTGAAGCGATTGGGAGTATAAACCCTTTATCCAGATTCTCCTATAGTTTATTCTTTAGCTACTCAAGATTCACAACATCCATTCTATACAGAGAATTGAATATTGGAAATTCCCCAAGTATAAGGTCAATTGAGAATTCAACATATCTTCTAGGAGGAAGACCAAACAATTCCTCAGGAAACACTTCAGCAAATTCTCTCAAATGGGCATGTCTTCAAGGATGGTTGATTCCTTGGACTAAATCATCTAATCCAGATACATGTGCTCATAGGGCAGTAATATCCACACTTGAGAGGATAAGATTCATCTTCCTCCTTGCACTTGTATAGAATCGAGTTTCAATTCACCATATGGAGAGTGATTTCCCTCTCACAAAAATTTATGTTGGCTCTATATAAGAAAATCCAATCTATGCTGAGAATTGCATAAAATTTCACCAAAGTAAGTATGATGAGATTCACATGGAAATTCAATCCACCTATTATAATAGGGGAGGAGTTATATTCATGAGATTCAATGATTTCCCCATTTTCCGTACTCACCGACATCTTTACTTCCATGATTTGAGGTGGTGTTGGGATTTCTCTACTAAACCTTTGGGATATAAAATAATGTGTATAACTAGAATAAAAAAGTATATTAGCTATTATTGAATGAATAACTATCATACCTATCACCAATTCATTTTCGGGGTTTACTTCGGCGGTAGTGATGGAGAAATATCACCCTTGCTGCCTTAGAGGTTTTTGGTTTCCTTCAAAAAACCTTGGATTAGGGCACTGATTTGCAAGGTTCCTTAGTTCTTTGTAGTTGAAGCAATGAACAATGCATTGAGGGTTGAACGGATCATTCCTCTCCTCTATCACAGCCATAGGTTTTTCTTGTCAGTAGTTAACAGCTAGGTTCCATTCTCTTCTACACCTAAAGCATTTCCTCATCCCCTTAGGCAATTTCTGGGGTGCTTATTTCCACACCTTTGGAAAGTGGGGTGCTAGATTTTCTTAGCACCATTGGATTTATCCATCGGATTACCAGAATTAAAATCCACCTTACACTTCTTATACCCATGATACCCCTAAGATTCTTTGATATCCATTTCGACCTTGAGGGAACATCGGACAATTTCTTCATATCTATCGAAGTCACAGATCGCCAGGTATTTCCATAGGCTAAGTTTTATCCCACCAAAGAAGTAGTCAACCTTGAATTCGAGGGTAATGAAAAAGATGAAGGCATATCATGAAAGCCTTGTGAAGTTTTCCTTGTACGCTCTAATGGATTTGTCGGCTTTTTTCTTGAGGTAAAGGAAGTCCCTTTTCATCTAAATATAGAGGGTGATAGGAAAATATTTTTTGAAAAACATTTTCTAGAAATCCTTCCATTCCAATGCCTCAATCTTCTCCTCAAGATTTGTATTTTTGTTCAATATACACCATTGATCGTCTTCACCCTCTATACCATAAGAATCCAGAAGAACCTTCTCTTTTTTGGAACATTGAAGGATGGATAAGATATTTTCAATGGAGTTGATCCATTGTTCGGTGATTGAGGGATTAGATGATCCATTAAAATTAAGTGTTAGTTGTATCATGAAGATATCGATTGTGAATTATTATTTCTTGGGGGGGGGGGGTTAAACATTCCTCTTGACCCATGTTACTATTCAAAGATTTATTTAAATGAGAGAGTATCATGAAAAATTTCATGAATCTCACTCCCATCGGATTGGGCATCTCATTAGAACAGTCATCACATTGATCTTTGCATCAGTTGTTAGTCCGTGATCTCCTATTACCAGCCATTGGATAGAATAAAAGGAAAGTTAGGAGTAACACATAAAGGTCAATCAAAAGAAAAAAATGGTTGACTTATTAATTTCTTTTATTTCATTAACTTATGAATCTATAGGCTTCAATCTATGTTATCCATGATCTAATTCCCAACATATATTCTTAGGGGCCTTTTTTTATTCCCTTAATAATGGTTCATACTAAGCTTGTGGATTTACCAAAGAATACCCCCTGGGAGTGTCATAACCAAGAGTGCAACAAGGCCCGTTTTCATGTACCAGGATACCCCGGGTCAAGCCTAAAACTCCTTGTCAGAGTTTTCACTCCTAGGTACATCTGTGCCAGAGCCACATCTACCTGCTCATATCTAGACAGGGATGTATTTGATTGATAAACCACTTAATCAATACTCACCAAGACTTAGGGATGTTTTTATTATACTTAGTCTTATCCCTAAGTCTTTAACTAGGGTTTTATAATCCTAATCCCAATAATAACTAAACATATCCTCTAATACCGACTATAACAACCCTTCTTTTATTAAACACTTAAACATGATTTATTTCATAAAATATTCACTTGATATAACATAGAAGATCGATAGGTCTAGTGTATTTGGGGCTTAGGAACATTACAAAATGAATTAAAGCATGAAACACAACATCTTTATTGGAAACTTCCATTACATGACCACTACATTCCCTCATACTTAGCATTACATGGGGTAACCTGAGGATATGCATAAGAAAAGGGTGAGATATAAAGCCATGTAAGGGAGTAAACACAGAATAAAATTAATAATACAATATATGTTAGTAAATATTCATATAAATGGAGCATAAAATAAACATGAACATAATGGCATAATATAACCTGATTATCATAACATGGAAATGTGGAAACAATACTTAACATGGTTTTAGCATGAGCCAAGGCTCATTGCACATGGATCATGAGTAAAGTCTTATTTCACTTGAATTATCATGATTAAACACTCATTTCACTTTACATATCATGATACTAATCTTTACCCAATGCATTGGAGCGCTATTAGGGCACACCCTTCTTAAAACATTTCATTTCATGCATAAGTATGCCACATGGATCATACAACATGGAATCCTTAAAGATCATTATTTATTACATGATAAAGGAATGTGTAATTAACACATGAAACTATATAATCAATAAGTAAATTTTCATAAAGGTGAATACCCTTGATAGAGAAATGGGCATGGTATTCATGACACAATGACTTTGTCTTGGAAAATCGCGGTGCAATTTCGACAGCTTAACGACGTGACATAAGAATTCATAAAAATGGTTGATGAGAGAAATGGGTGTCTCCTAATATGTACATAAAATTTACAGTAATGGGGTAATATATATACATGTACCAACATAATTAATGTAATTTTAGATTCATAGTACATAATAATTGCTTGAATGTAAATGAGGAGAGAGAAATTCCTTACGGAACTTTGTCATGGTAACAGGTGTATATGGGAGGAATTAATGAGAGATAAAGGGGTATCTAATCATTCAAACATAAAGAGTTCAGTATGGGGGAGGTGATAAATAATATCCCAAAATTTTTAATTGAAAATTAAAGGGCATAACAACTTAAAGAAAATTGGACAAAAATGAGAAAAGAAGAAATCCCTAACTTGGAAGTGTGATCCGAAATGCTTGGAAGAGGATTGAGAGAGGTTTATTGGGAGATTGGGGAACCTTGGGAGGATTAAATGATAAATGAGGGATGCGGTTGGACGAACTCCATAGTCTTTGAGTAAAGATGAAGTGGGATCTTCAGTGGGTTTATATAGGAAAGGAGAGAGAATTCTTTATTATTTTCATTTGGGAAACCACACATTAAAATAATAAAAACAAATAACCAGACCATGGTTTTTTCCAAAGGGGAGTGGAAAAAAATATTTTATAAGTCCAATGACCAAAATTCTTAAAATATTAGGCTTTATTATGTAGAGGTGAGTTATACTCTTAAGGAAATCATTTTAAAAAGATAAAATGTTTTATAAGTCTTGGAGGGTCCACTAAGGCTTAGTAAAATAAATAAAATAAAAATAAAAGTACATTATTTTAATGGTAAAACATATATTATCCTAAAATAATGTTTATATAATTTTATTACTTCACTATTGAGTCATTATGATGTCATAAAAGACATTATATAATTAAACGGTATTTAATTTTTACCCAAAAATTCGACTGTCTTAGAAAATTATGAAAAATTCACCATTGTGTAATTTCGGCATACTGATTCCAAAAATAATATTCATTTTATCTAAATAATTTTCTAAATATGTGAATTTTTACTTTTAAAATGAAAATTGACATTTATCGAAAATTCACGTGTTTTGACAAAAATAGCTTTCTAACCTTAATAAAAATCACAATTGTGTTAATAATAATTATACGATCATTTATATTTAATAAAAAACAATTTAGTAATAATATTTCATAAAATAATATTTAATTAAAAATCCATTAATTCATCAAAAATAGATTTCATAATTTAATATTAACTAAAAAAACACTATTTGTGCTTTAAAAACTATTTACAAAGTAACAATAATAAAATGAATGTATATTATTTATTATATACAAAAATAATGCACATAATCATAGTGCTATGGTCTTATTACATAACCCCTTATAACACCTTCATAAGACCAAATGGTAAGGTGTGCGATGGTGACAGACTCTTGTGGTGGCTCAAATAACATTGCTCGGGTGGTAATCTCTATCAACATCCACTTCTCCCGTAGGTAGTTCCGTTCGAGCTTAACATGTTGAAGATCAGATTGGGATTGGTCAAGAGAGAAGCCTAATGATGCCACCTCCTTTCCAACCTCTGATAAATGGGCTTCATATAGGGAAAGTCTACTGGATGAGGCCATCGCTTCCTTTGTTAAAGTAAATTTGATTTGTTAAAGCGTTATATTTATACTAATCATGTGATTACTATTCAATGGATATATTAGCAATGGTCAAAATTCTTAATGGTATTTTAAAATAAAAAATCATAAAGCCAAGTAAGTTTATATATTATGTAACCATTCTACATAATAATACATTTAATTAGATCAAGAGGAATTTTCATTAATAAAATTTTGGGTCGTTACAAGCCCAATCCTCACCACAATCTCAAACACCCCCACATAACTGGGTTCCAATTTACTCTGCTTCCAAATTAAATGGTGACTAAACCTATGTGACACCCAAAGAAACACACGATCACACACCACAAACTCAATAGGTCTATGACATCGATCCACATATCACTCCTACCTACTCTGAGTCATTTCCATTTGTTTTTGAATCAATTGTATCTGTTCTGAAGTCTCCTATACGAGGCTTGGTCCCAACAATTTTGATTCCCCTACTTCCATCCAACACAATAGAGATATACAAAATCTACCATAGTGAACCTCATATAGTTACATTTGAATTGTATCTTGGTAACAATTGTTTTAGGAAAAATCAACAAGTGTTAAATTATTTTCCCATGATCCATTGAATTTCAAGAAAAAATACCTCAACATGTCCTCTAGTACTTGAATAGTATGCTATGACTTCCCGTCCTTCTGTGGGTAGAAATACATACTAAAAAACACTTGGGGACCAAGTTACTTCGGAAATCCCAGCTAGAATAATGATGTAAAACACAAATCATGATCCAAAACTATTGTATGAGGCACCACATGCAACCACACTATCTCCCTAACATACAACTCACCCAACCGGTCCATGGTGAAAGTCTCTTGAATCAACAAGAAATGAGACACTTTTGTCAACTGATCCACAACTACCCAAATCATATCACTCTTCTATGGAATCCTTGAGTGAACCAACAATAAATCCATTATTACATCATCTAATTTCCATTCTATAATGGGAAATGGATACAACAAACCACCCAACCACTGATTCTTATCCATCACCTGTTGATAGGTAAGGTATCACGCCATGAAACCTACAACTTCTTTATTCATCCCAAACCACAAATAATACCTATAAAGATCATAATACATCTTGGTAAACCCTGAATTCACTTCCCACTTTGATGCATAGAACTCACACATTACCTCTTCCCACATATACAACGGCACAAAAACACAACCATGAGTATAAATGATCCCATCATCACTAATGGTCCAACCAAAAGGTGACTCCCTAACTTTAAGGCTTTCCCTTAAAGACAATAATTATGAATCCTCATGTTGTTTCTCCTTGATCTAGATCAGAAGTGTGGAATCAACTTCCAAGGATGCAAGGTTTATCTACCTTTGGCCATCCTACACCTCAAGATGCATATCAAAAAATAATTCCATCGTCATCCACTATGAACTTGATTCATAAACCACTGGGTTTTGAGTCTTCCGACTCAAGGGATCTTTAACACTATTTACCTTTCTCGATGTGTAAACTAGATAAATTAAAAGTACTGCATATATTCAACCCATATTCACCATTAAAGATTCAAATCATGCTAGAAGAAAACATACTTAAGTCTCTTATGATTGATATCCACTATAAACCATTCTCCCAAAAATTAGTTCTACTAACACTTCAAAGCGTACACCACTATAGCCAAATCAAGGTCATGAGTGGGGTAATTTATTTCACGAGGCCTTAAATTTTATGGGACCATACAAACTAGCTGATCATACTGCATCAAAAATTCCCCAAGACCAACACCAGATGCATCACAAAACAAGGTATGTACCTGGATTTGGAAAGATCAGAATCAGTGTGATTGTTAGCCACTTCTTCAAATCTTGAAATGCATTATAAGATTCCATAGATCACTCAAACTTTATGCCCTTTTTGGTCAATCTTCAAAGAGGTGTATGAAAATAGGATAAATCATTGATGAACCTTCGATAATAGCCTACCAAAACATGAAAACTTCAGACACCAGAAACATTATTGGTCTACTACCAAGATACAAATACCTTCACTATCTTTGAGTCCACAGATACAACTTCCTCAGAGATGATGTGACATAAGAAATTCACCCTATCGATCTAGAAATGACCTTAATATATCTTGGAATATATCCAATTCTCTCTTAGTGTACTCAGGATGATGTTAAGATGTTTGTTATGATCATCATGAGTCTTAGAGTACACTAAGATTTCATAAACAAAAACAACTACAAAATAGTCCAACCATGGGTGAAAGATTCAGTTCATTAGATCCATGAACACTATTGGTAAATTATTCAACCTGAACAACATAATAAAAAACTCATACAACCCATACCTTATCTTGAAGGTAGTTCATGGTACATAAGAAGGCCTTACCCTCAGCTAGTGATACTCTGGTCTTAGATCAATTTTAGAAAACACTAAATCACATCTCATCTGGTCAAAAAGATAATCAATTCATAGAGGAGGGTATCGATTCTTAATTGTCATATGATTTAGCTTCCTATAATCGACATATAACTATAATGATCCATAAGAATTCTTAGAAAAAAACACTGGAGATTCCCAAGGTGATGTACTAGGATGAATAAACCTTTTATTCTCCAATTACTCCAACTGAGTTTCAAGTTACTGTAGTTATGCTAGTGCAACTATTTATAGTGGAATGGAAATTGATTCTTCTTTCGACAACAACCCTATCATGAACTCTATATATCTCTCAAAAGGTTTCCCTGAGAAGTACTGAGGTGACACTTCCTGGAACCAATCCACCACAAGAGGAAGGAAAATTTTCTCTCATCCTCCATCATCAATCATAAGACAAGCCACTTGGGCTATGAGTTCACCAAACTGCTAACAAAATGGCCCTACATGGCCTACCCGGACATCCCATTCACTACAATAGACACAAGTGTCTCCCTCAAGAGATGTGAACATCACCCTAAGAAGGTAAAAATCAACATGGGATTGGTATAACACTAGATATTCCATACCCAAATTTAGATCAAAACGTGACATCTCAAGCACAACTAGGTCCCATAGAAAAAAGCACCCAAAAACTTCAAGAGAACACCCCTTACATTGCCTGATATTTTATTATCACACTCTTAAAAGTGTATCAATTAATATAACCCCACACATAAGTTCCACTGCTTGGACCAACACTACTACAAACTGAGAATACATAAAATAATGTGAAACACCTGTATCGAAAAAAGCACTAGAAAGTGTGGAAGTGACATGAAGCATACCTTGAACAGTCTATGGACCAACATTTCCACTGCTAGGTGTAGGATGAACTGCGTGAAGATGACCTACCCCACTACCATGGTCCCTAGTATACATTATTGAAGTTGAACTACACTTCTAATATGAAAAATATTACCCCAGAGTACCCTATCTTCCACCTATATTAGTATGATCAGTAGTGCTCCCACTGCCTACATGATGAGGGGAAACTGAACCCCTTACTATACTATTCACTAGCCTTAGACCTCCCTCATTACCTATTTTCCAAGGGTTCCTATAGAATCTCAGAAATTGTCCCATTATGCCATACACTCAACAATCATCTGGTGGTCAGGGGAACTAACTATTCACGTGTCTCGACCTATCCCACTAATAACAGAAAACTTTATTACTACACTGAGAGGCTGCTTCCTTTTTCTAACTACCCTTTACACCACCGGTTTGGCGTAAACTCTCAAAATAGCGCTTCCTACCATCAGAAGCAGCAACACTAGATCACCCAACTAGAACTGCATGCCTACTACCCAAGGCCTCCTTGATATTACCTTCTAAAATAAGGGTCTGATCCAATACCACAACAACTCTCTTTAAACTAAAGATATTCACCTATGACTTGATCTCATGTTGGAGTCCATCTGGGAAATGTCTCACCGTGGATGCCTCATCACTTACCAAGGTTGTAATAAAATGTTTTAAGTTGGTGAAATGGCCTGCATAATCCATCACTGATATAGACCTCCTGGGTCAACCTCATAGAATCTACAACCTTCTCTTGTCTTAAATTATTTGGATAGAAATGTTCCAAAAAATTTCCTAGAAATCCTTCTATACCATACCATCATCCTGCTGGGTCTGGACCAAAACATCCCACCAAAACTTTCCCTAACCTCATAAAATATAAGTTTCCATCTTAACTATCATCTAAAGAGGAGTCTCCAAGTGATAAAGAATCATTTGTATGGACTCTATCCAGAACTTGGCTCCATATGGTCCACCCTCTCTAGAAATATTAAGAGGGTGATATAGTTATAAATCCCTAGTTAACTCAATCATACTTGACACAACCCGCCCTGGGTCCCATTCCATCATCTTTATAAAACAAGAAATATTCTCATGTAAATTATCTTCTCCAAATTTACCTTGATTCACCGGGTTCCCTTGCTCCACCACCGGAGGAGAATTCTCAGTGATAACCTCTTGTCACCCAACTGGAACATGATGTCTTGGTGGCATGTTCCTACAATTCCAAGCACACATCTAATAACACATACATAAGTATTTCATAATTTATATTAAATAAGGATATCTACTATCCATAGATGAACCATTTATAATACACTATCTCAATTGAAATCATCACACATAGAACACTACCCTCTACTATCCCTACTACATGTCATGGATAACATGGGGTAAACTAACATACATAGTTATAAGTCTTTTATTAGATACCTTTTAAAAACCATTTTCACATTCATAATGTTATTCCTTCCTCATAGGATCATTTAACATTTCATAAAATATTACAATTAATAGTTTTACCATTTACACCTTTCATTAAGAACAATTCTTTGACCATTCTTTAACTTTATTTTTATTTAACCATTTGCATCATCTTTATTAAACACCATTTCCATAAATTTTCCAAGGAAGTTAATTTAATTATACTCTTTATACCCTATATCCATCCCATTTTGCCCCTCATGATGATTTCCACCTATATCCATAGGTGCCTAAAATGATTCATGAATGCACAAAATCATGTCATTCTAGCCATGAAAAAATATCATAAAATAGTCACATTACACAAAAATTGCATCACCCAATGGTGAAATATCATTCAATTGTAACAACACATATCAAGAACAATAATTACCACCCTAGTCACTTGGGATTTCCATCACACATGGGTTCACTACTCGCATGCATGATCTAATTTTCAAGACATGAAACATCCTAACCTCCCATCTACCATAAAAAATAATAAGGAAAAGAAAAGACCTTCTCTGATACCACTTTGTAATGTCCCTGAATAGAAATCCAGTAAAACAGTTATCTAAGCTAGGTCATCACATGACCTCAAGTATGCCTCCCCATATTCCAAAGGTTACCAACTAGCATCTAGGGTTCGATAGATCATATGGGAAGACTATACCCCCTTTACTAGAGTAATCAACAACAGATAATATATGAAATAAAATAAATAATAAACAATAACAAAAAAAACATGCATTACTATACATTTCCAAAACATTGTACAATCCAAAACCAAACAATAATATATCATGTCATGCTAATAGTGCCAAATGTGAAGGAAAACCCAAAATAAGGAAAACCAGAAAAATCCCCAAAATTGGTCCTTACTCCATGTTCGGATCCTCATTCATGCACATCCCAAGCCCAAATCAACTCCCTAACATAAGGAATTTTTTTTCCCAATATGTAACCATGAAATCTACTCAGGTACCCAATGGAGGACCAAGAAGGGTGTGGGTACAACTCATTAGGACACCAGCAATAGTGTCTATACAATATCAAGTCTAAATAGATAGTACATGAAAATATGAAATAAATGAAAATGTAAACCAAGAGACAACTTGTGTTACATTATATAATAATATCCACTTCAACCAATTCCATCATTATTTCCATTTCACCATTTATACCATATTCATTAATATATATTTTTTCATCACATGCTCAGTGGGTTAGGCAAGTACATACTTTACACAATAACCCAAGCTGGTTAATGAATAAGCATGAGGAAAAGAAATCAAGTTACCTATCTCACAATGGAAAAAATTAATAAATAATCACAACACACATACCTTGGATCCTTTTTTCTGGAGGTCTTGTCCAATGATACCATTAGGGCCCTAGAGCATCAGTCCGACTCCCAAACCCATGCATTCTAGGGCGGGGTTTAGAGCCTCAGTCCAACCCGACCCATGGGAGGAGCCTTAATCCTTTATCCCACACCACCAATCCATGTTCACATGCTTATTTATCCATTAAAAACTTATATCACATCAAAAACCATTCACAATCAATATAGATAACATTTATAATTGACATTACATTCAACATGTCAGGCATCATCAAACCTTAACCCATTAACACATTTTCCATTTACTTAGCATATCCCATTTAATCTATTTCCATTTCTTATTCCCTAATCTAATAAGTACATTCAATAGTTCCCATACATTAACCCGTATTCTCCATGTAACATACATTATTCTATTTAACATATTCATCAACTCCCCATTCATTAACCTGTTTAACACATTCACCACTTCATATGCCATAACCCACTCATACATTTCAAGTACAATTCATAAGTCACTTAGCACAATCACTTCATTACACCCAACCCATTTCACATTAATCCAAGCATTACCTTGTTCCATTATCAAGATATATACACAACTAAAAATATCACCTTTTTAAAATAAACCAACATATCAATGTTTTCCTCAAGGATTATACTTTAGCATGAATCAATTTTGATCTTAACATCACAATTTTGCATGTTTGGGAATCCCGATACACCCAATGGATGGCCTAAATTCAGTTTAATCAACCTCAACACATACCATGGTGATCGTGATGGATTTACCTAAAAATTTATCCACCCATTTTATCAAATATCAATAATGAAATCAAATTCACAACAATCGGAAAGCAAACGTACAACCATGTAAGAAAAAAATCAATATCAAGACAATGAGATATAACTTGTAGACCACGTAACTTGAATATGAAGATCAAAACATGCTTGAACTTAGCCTTAGATCTATATTGAAGGCCCAACCTAATATCCATTGAAAAATTAGGGTTTTAGGGCTTTGAATGAATAAGAAAAAAAACCAAAATCCCTAATATAGAAAAGAGAAGAAAGAGGAGTATTAGAATTACCTGGAGCTTCGATCCACAACCAATGAAACACCAAACAACCTAGAATCAAAGGATATCAACCCTTTGGAAGATTGGGAAATCTTGGTTCATCACTAGGGATGGAGGAATAATAATGAAGAGGAAAATGGGGTTAGATACTTAAAATCATGAGGGGGTAGTTTGGTAAATTCATAATTTTTAATGGGTCACATGTTTTTCCAAACCATGTAATAACCTCTATCTAAGTGGGATTAAGTCACAAAGTTACCTGAGGAGGCCTACACGGTTTAAAAAACTATGCGTCAACCTTGCAGAATACCTCTGTCCATGTATAAATGGTTTGGTCTTCCCCTATGCATGGTTTTTCTTAACCATGCACCCCTACTTCTATCTAGCATGGTTTGGGCACACGATTACCTCTAACAAAGCTCCAACCTTGCAATATGAACTAGATGGCCAAAATCCACTTTCTTTCATTTCTTGAACCCCCATAACACCCCTAAAATTCCTCAAACATCTGATAAACATTCTATTGAGCCAATTTAATAGATTAAAACAAAAATATAAACAAGAAAATGCGTCCAAGAAGTCCAGGATCTTACAAATTCCCTATTGGATTATTCCATAAAAACCTATTTATTATCTAGTTAATTTATATAATATGACTTAGTGCAAGAAACCACTTGGATCTATTCCTCATGATCATTATCCCTAGAATATAGACCGCTTCACCTAATTACTTCATAGAGATGAAATTGTACAACCACACCTTAACCTCTTATAAGGCTAGTATCTCATTTCCAATTAGTAACAATTTCATCAACATATACTAATATGAAAACAACCGTACTCCCACTAAATCACTTATAATCACATGAATCACATTAATTCTTAATGAAACCAAATTATTTTATGTCTTCATCGAACCGAATGTTTCGTGACCTAGATGATTACTTTAATCCATAAATGGATCTCTATAACTTGCATAATTTTTTAGAATTTCCTAGTGTTAAAAAACCTTCTAGATGTAATAAACATATCCTCATATAGTTTCCCATTAATGAAAGTAGTTTTTACATCCATTTTCGAAATATTGTTGTCATGGTAAGCTGTAATGATAAGAAAAATTCTAATGGATTCAAACATAAAAACTGGAGAAAATGTTTCACCATATTCAATGACCTGAGATTGTATAAAATATTTATACAATAATAATGATTTAAAGGTATTTAATTTACCTTCCATATCTATTTTTATATTGAATACCCTTTTACACCCAATGATATTTACATCAACTAGAGTATCGATCATAAACCAAAATTAGTTTTGATACATGAAACCCATCTTAAAATTCATGGATTCTTTCCATCTTGGAGCTTCTGATATCTCTACTACTTTTATAAAGTATATATGATCATCATTTTCAACCAATAATGAGTAACCATCATTGGTGACCAAAAAACCATATATCTTTGGTTATCTTACCTCTTTAGCACTCATATGTAGTACTTATGTTTTAGGAATAACTTATTTCATGAGGACTAGTGGAATTTGTTCCTATGCCACCTCTCATGTATCTTGAGAATAAACTTTATCAAAGTTAATATTTATCCCACTATACACCTTTATTATGTGTTCTCTCTCAAGAAACATGACATATCCTTCAATATCTAATTTCTTATATGAATGGTTATATAGATAGTGATGCCTTATTTACATGGGATTCCTTAAAAACATCCATTTTGTGCCTATAGGTACTTGTTTTTTTACTTGATCTAGCCTTAAGAAATACATTGAAACCCTAAGCACCAACATGTGACAAAACAAGATTATTTCCACTCTAAAAATTGAAGGGGATACTATTTTATTCTTTGGTTAGTACTCTGTTTAGTAAGTATAATACCATCTATAATACATATCCCCAAAAGGATAATGAAAGGATTTTATGAAACATCATTGAGCTTACCATGTACATTAGTGTATGGTTCCTTGTTTCACTAACACCATTACACTATGGTATATAAGTTATAATGGTTTAAAATAAAATCTCATACTCCCATAGAAACCTGATGAAATCTTGGCTAAGATATTCACCACCTCAATACGATCAAATTTTATTTCTCTTCTTACCAATAAAATTCTTAACTTCATTTTTGAACTCTTTGAACTTATAAAAGGATATATAATTATACCTCATCAAGTATGCAGAACCATACATACTCATGTTGTCGATAAAATACATAAACTATGAGAATCCACCTCTATCTTATACTTATAAAGGACAATGTGTACCAATTCATGAATTTTTATAGCCCTTTCCCCTTGACCTAAAAATGGTTGTCTGATCATATTACCTTATAAACAATAATGTGATATTTAAAGTTGAATTAATCTCAAAATGTTCTAAATAACCATCTTGATAGATCTTTTTCAAATGCTTCCCTTTTACATAACCAAGTTAGTGATGCCACAACTGGGTGTTAAATGAGCCATGCATATTAGTTTTTTTATGAATTTACAATATATGATTTTCATAATTTAATACATAAATATCATTATGTAACTATTATATACCATAACATATTCTATATTTATAAAAGTATAAACTCTTATTTAGAAATTTGAAAATAAATCTACACATGTCGAAATAAGAAAAAAATATGATATTCTTGAAAAAAATATGATAATAATAATAATTCTTTAAAACCAACATCAATCCTGTTGTAAATGTGATTTGGTAGTTTCCAATGGCTAGAGTAGTCAAACTCGCTCAATTGGTAGGTCATATATCCACCTCACTTATAAAAACCTTCTGAAATCCACTTCGTTCATGTATTTGGATACAAATGAGAGCACCAAAAAAAATATCTAATACTTATATTGTATATATGAAAAGATTAAACTTGATAATAAACACACCTAAATATTCCCCTTTATTCTTTGAATGGGTTCAATTCCTTTTTTACTGGACTTTCTTTCCATATGGAAAACATGCCACATCATATTCCTTTTCCTGCCTCTTGATCTTGTTCTTCTTGGAAGGATAGTTCTCTAGAGCCTTATACTATGAAAGAGTATTTGGACACTTTTCCTTATTATTTATCTTCTATTCACCATAAGGAATACAATTTTTCAATAATCATGTGTTTATCAAATTGGAAAATAAGAGTAAGAAGTTCTAAAAGTGTCCTCCCACTATTACACATATATAATTCACAATAAAGTTAAATAAGTTTTTATGCAGTGAGGATAGAATGTGATATATTCATAGCTCATTAGGGATCTTAAACCCCAAGATATATATGTTATCAATGTATCCAATAATCTTGAATACATGTGGCCCAAATGGTGTCAACTCTCCAATATTGAACATGAACTATGAATTGAAGAACTCATATCCATTTAATCTTTCATTCTCTTGGTAAAGATCTCAAAGATGAGAAGCGATTCTATACAAATTCATATCCTCATATTTCCTTAGATGTTCATTGGACATGGAGGATAACATGTAACATTGGACAACCATTACATTGTCCACATGATTTAGGTAGAGAGATACTTCTTCCTCACTAGCCTCTTTGGAAAATAAATCAGGAAGTAGGGTTTCTAGAACATATAATTTCTATTCATGGTTTAGTATAATGCTTAAGCACCTATACCATTCTTTTAATTTTCACATCAATAAAAAGGTTATCCTTATCTAGTTTGGATCGTAGTGATATTTTCAAAGTTATTTAATTTTTTATTTCTAAAAATTTAGAGTATATGTTTAATATTCTGATAATAAAAATAGATTAATAAAAATAAATTTAATTAAATTCCAATAATATCCTACTATTTTTTCAATACCTAAAAGACCTCACTATTAGTTTTGGAATTTCTTATCTCTAAAACATTATATTATTAAAGATCCATATTCGCCTTCTCATAACCCAAACTTGGATCTGAAAAGTTATTTTAAGGGTTTTAGGTAGGCGTAACTTTCCAACTACATTAACTCATAGTTCCTTGATCTATTGAGTGGGGTCCCCAATCCTGGAATCCCAGTTAAATATTTTCTTTCATCTCAGTTACACCATGTCCTACTTGGGCTGTCAACCCTTGATGTGAACCAAGTTAAGTCATCCCAAAACATCATGATAAAATTTCCATGATAATTGCTATAGAAATGATCCAAACATGCACCAAAATATTTGAACATCACCATAGAATTTTTGGGTGTTAGAATGATCAATACTGATAACTTGTGTTTTTTATGGTTGATCACAACATAATTCTTGTTGAGGGAGGAAGAACTATTGTAGTTATCTCAATGGATTGAGAGAGAGGAGTAATATATATCACATTATAGATATCTAGATCTATCTTTACGGCTTGATAGAGTCTCTATATATCTATTTTGAATGAAAAGAGTGATTATGGAAAGTGATATAATTAGATATTTATTATGATAGGTTTAGGGTTATAAAATTTCACACATGTCCTTTCCCACATTATAATTATTAATTAACCCCATTTACAATCATACCATTAACCTTGATCCACTTTCCATCATCAATATTTATCAATACTTAAATAATATATATTTATTAAATGAATAAATATAATACACTATTCATCAATAAATATAATAAATATTATATTAACCAAACATTGAAAATAAATATTTATTATTATTTAACTCACTTATTCTATCAAATAACTTGAGATTAAATCATGGAGATCAACTAAAACCAAGTAAATATGATTCATTCCAACTTTTTAAATTGAATTCTAGAATTTAACTAAGATTGAAGATACACTTAGAGTGTAAACCTCTAGAACTCTTCCTCAGTGTCATTAGGCATAACCACCTAAAGTTCAAGGTTAGAATATAGAAATACACTAAGAATCCCATAGAGAAAGATGTTAATGTCACAATGATATCCAACCTCCTATGAAATTTTATTATGTAATATAACCCCTTTATCAGAATACCACAAATCAAGATGGTTGTATGATGGTGCCATTAACCTATGCGCTAAATGTACCTTTAACTTTATTTTTTAAAATTGTCTCACCAACTAAACACCATGGTCATTAATTTATTCAAATAGTTCTATTCCTATTAAAGGATCTGAGATATCAACTTCTGTCAAGGGATAGAAGGGATAAATTCTTTCTCACAATATCCGTTAATGCAATATCACTAATGATAAACCCAGTATATCCAACCCTAACATGAGATATATCATCAAAATTTTTATCAATACATTAAATCATGTGATTAATGATATCCATTAATGATAATATTGAATTCTAAGGATAAATACATACATCTATATGTAGTAACATACAATGAAATATAAAAATTTCGATTTCCTATTGGTGGTTATTTTCTCATAACCTTCTATCTTGGAGATTACCAAGGGTTAACACCATAAGAAGGTGTCTTAATGTCCTATGATCCTATTACCCCTAATATCCTATATTGTCTATGTCCCATCAGACAATTTCATTTGGATATAGAACAATATTCAAGAATAATATCCTGGTACCTCTAGGTTTTCATCATAAAAGGGAACTAACATGACCTTTTAGCATGACATATATTCTTAGGACATTATCACATACAAATTCCATGTAAAGTAACAATCATGATGTGATAAGAAACTTTATGAATGATGAAAACATGTAACAAAGTAATAAATAGGTCAGTTCTAGGGAACCAACTCAAATACATCCTCTACCAATTATATCCATTACTATAATCATTAATACTAAAATTTATTAAATGAATATCATGGTGTATATGAATTTACCTCTAGTATCACTTTGGAATAACTCATGCTACATAGATGAACTATCTCTAAAAATGTTATGGAATACCTTTATATCTAAAGGTTTCTTCGTCTAAAACATAAGTGTGTCATATACTTAATAGTTTTTACTCAAAAGAGTCTAAAAATAATAACTGGTATATCACAAATTATAGTTTTTCTAAGAATTATTTTACCTTAACTGGGTATTATTATAATATTTATATTCATCATTATTGTTGGTTAAATATGGGTGCTTCTAGTATAAATGAATTAATGTATATTTACTGAAAAATATAAAAAAAATTATTCCATAAATGAAAAAAATATATCATAATGTCTGAATGGAAATTGAGATAATTTTCCATGAAAACTCAATAAAAACTAGAATCAATTCATCTTGGTAATGGAAGTAGTGAGCTACCCTTATTTGATATAGGAATCTACCTTTCTCATCTCCTTTTGAGTTTACTCTATAAATTTTATATTATTGATTATTTATTTTATTTAAATACATGTATGTTTTAATAATATTTTAACACCCTAATACATTAAAATATTTTCGTTTTAGAATAAATTTAATTTTGTTTCTAGATTTTTTTATACGAAACACCAAGTTAAGCTTTCACTACACACAACACTAAAATTAGCTTATGGAACACACAAAATTAATTGTAGAAGGGAATATAAGATCCTAATACTTTAAGATATATTTATTATTTTAAATATATTCAATAATTTTTTTAAATTTATCGTATAGTGTTGATAGACATAAGATAAGAAAAAATCCAATTTTACACATAAAAGCTATATTTTTCTAAAGGTTGTTTTTACACCTTTTAATGGCACACCTATTTTAAAGATCAAATTTAAAAATTTAATATTTTTTATATAAAAAATATAATTTTTGGAAGTGTAATGTCAAAATTATCTTAGGGTGAAGTTTTGGTATTTTTCTGTGAAGATCCATTTTTTGATGAATAGTGAAAATACTAGATTTTTATTGAAAACTTCTTTTTTGACTAAATAATTTATAAGGTTAAATTATATTTTGAATTGGTTTTAAAGTAAAATCAGTTCAATTTTACATATATTAATATAATTTATCTATTTTTAATCATTTTTATATTTAATTTATATATAAAAACTTGGTGAACTTTTGGACATTTTTACTTTAAAAACCCGCTTTACCGTCATGTCTATAGGATTAACCTTAAATTAATTTTAACCAGCCATATGAATTGAATTTATGAAAATAGTTATATGTATTTAAAATAAGTATAATATTTATATTCCAATTAGTTCAACTTAATTTTTTACCATAATTATAAGTGAATGTAGTTAAAATTAATTACAATGATTAAGGTAAGAACGAGCTTACTTAATGATTAAACTTAGAATATAAGGTGTTTAAATGACCCAATACTTTTGTAAAACCAATTATATGGACATATTTAAACCATAAAAACATTAATATTTATTTTTACATGTTATTAGGATAGTATTACATGAAAGTGGCCTATATAATTAGTTAAGTAAGGAAAAAGTCAAAAAAAGAAGCTTCCTTTCCTTTAACACTTATTAATACTTGAGAAAGAGAAAAAAATCACATTTTTAGCTCTCTATATTATTTTTAAATTTAAATTAGTTTTTTATCATGATAATTTATTTTTATTTTTAGTGATGATATAATTACAATAAAGGCTTAACAAACGCCAACACAAGGATTATTTAGTTAATAATTAAATAAAATAAATCATACTAAAAACATTATAAGTAAATTTAATGATTTATTGTGTTCTATTAATTTTATATATGAATATATCACATTACATATAATTGGAATAAATATATTTTAATTCCAATATCTTTTTGAAAATTTTACAAATTTACCTTAATGTTCTTTTTCAATAAATTCCATTTTATTAAATGATTTAAAATTACTAAAAACACTATATTCTAGAAATTGATTATTAATTATTAATAAATATAAAATATGTTCCATAGAGAGACTAATTGATATTTTATAATTTACATATTGAACCCTAAATAGTAAATTTTTTGATAGCATGACTAGGGTTGAAGAAGTGTTTTTGCGCGTTACATACGCTTTTGTTGGATTAATTTCCAAAACATATGTAATTTTTATCTTATAAATTATATTTAATATTTTATAATTAGTGGGTATAAATTCCATAATAATTATAACTTTAATTTTATCTTAATATATTAACTATATAGGTTATAAAACTAGTTACCTAAATGAAAAACTAAAATGAAAAAATAATGAAACTTAAAGACTAAGAAGAAAAATGATAAAAAAATATTTTTTTTGGGTGTGAGTGTTTATCTACCATAATTACCCTTTAATACACTATTTTTACATCTTTCAATAACATGAGTTAAGGTCGACCTCCCAATAATGTTTATATTTGGTATTTACAAGAATACCACTCCTCCTCCTCTCTAAAGAGACATTCAGTCTTCCCCTTAATAAAAATTCTAAAGCCACTTTTTATTATACAAAACCTGAAAAAATAAACTCTAAAAATCCCCAAAATCATCTTATAAGACTCAATTTTGGATCAAAGAAAACCAATGAAGGATTTTGGTATAAACCGGATTGAGTTACCTGAAAAAGAGGTAACGTTCTTCAACAAGAACTTTTGTTTTATTTATTTCCATACCCCTTTAATTATTATTATATATTATTTATATAATAACCTAAGTATCCTAAATATATTGATATGTTTTTATCTTAAGGGTAAAACCTACACTTACATACACTTCCATCAAATGGGATATACAATCATGGTTTATGTGTATGGCGGACTATCGCCTCACAAAATGATGCCATTCGTTCTTCAATTATCACCTTTAAAGGTTTGTAATAATGATTTATTTATTGATTATATATGATATATATGATATTGATAATATATTTATTCTTATTTAATTATTTCATAACACATACCTTCATTCTTTCAATTTTATGGGAATACGATAACATCGTTTGTGGACGTGTGGACTACAGCCCACTCAAAGCGATGTGATTAATTCACACTTTAAATGAAATGTATTAAAGATTTATTTAATTATATATGAAACATTTATTATTATTTATTAATAATATAAGTATATATCATTTAATTTTATTTCTTTTAATACGATAATAAAATGGATATAGCGTTTATGTGTACGTACAACCTACCGTCTCCATGAACAATGAATTTCATTTACCTATCACCAAATTTTATGGATTAATATAAATAAATATATAATAAATATATATGATATTTAAATCATGGTATAAATTATTTATATTATTAAAAAAATATTTATGTAATATGAACAAAAATATTAGGTCAAAACATACTTGAAAAACAAGACAATTAACACCTAAAACAAAGAAAACAATGAAAGATTATTGATAAACGGATAATAATATATTATAAAATAATAATATATGATATAATAAATACTAATATGTTTATTTAATAAGTAAATAAAATTATTAAAACCATTATACAATAGGCTAAATAATGTTCAATCAAAAGGGAGTGTAAATTAAGGGGATTTCTAATCTCACTTTTATTTCTACGAGACTTATGCCATATTCACCACCAATTTCTTTTGTGTGGTGTATATAATTCCATTTTACATATTATATCATGAATTTAATTTATTTCATGGTATTAAATGTTTAAATTTATGTTATTATTCCACATATCTCATGATTCAAAAGCTACTCAAGTAGTAAGGGATTTCATCTCAATTTTCATTCCACTAAGACTTATTTGTTTTTATGGACCAATTCACTTTTATGTGGTGTATATACTTAAATTTTTATAGGTAATATCATTATTAATTCATAATTTAGTGTTTTTTAATTTACACCTTGAATTATATTATCCAATGGGATTTTACTTGAAATTAAAGTGGTAAAAGTTATCATAATATCTCAATTCCTTTTGGTATTGTTAAATTTGTTTTGAAACAATAAAATTCTTGTAATCGTTTTTATTTGACATTATATTTTTTTAATATCCATATTACTATATGATTTATATGATTATTTTCTAAATATTATACCTTTTTTTACATATGGTGTTTACTTTTAAAGTTATATGATTTAATGGGGAAATATTGATAAATTTATATCATTTACTTAATACAGATATTTGATAAGGAATATTATTTATAATTTAAATTTATTATTAAGTATATCAATAATGTTTTTTACAAGTAGTAAATGGGTTGGGGAGTAGTTAATGAAAGACCCTTGATGCTTCATTATTCTGATGGGATGAAGTCAGTTGGTGAAAAACCCTTCCCGTTTGTTTCCAACTAGTTTAAATCTATCTGGTGGATAAATCTTGACGATAACTATCTTAAGGATAGATCTTGAAAGTTCAGATTAATTTTTAACCACAAAATTAAACTATATTGAGGATAAATCTTGACAGTAACAATCTTGAGGATAGATCTTGAGAACTTAGATGTTTGAAATTATGCATTCTATCATTCTTATTATTCAATGTGATTATTTGATTAGTTAGAATATCCATGGTCAAGTTTCAAGCCCATGTGATTTTTTATATGTATTTATTCAATCATACTTTATTATTTCTATATTTATTATGATATATTCAATTATTTAATGACATTTGTGCTAAATTATTTATATTTACATGTTTTTTATACTCATTGATTCAATATTTCTTCCACTATAGTTAACCCTTATAGGGTATTTGAGCTCACCTGTATTTTTTTTCCTTTCCCTAGGTTATGAAGATGAATTATTAGAACAATTTTCAGGTTTATTATATTTTTTTGTATTATGTTTTATTTTCTATTTTCAATCTAAAAATGGGATGATGTATGTAATCTAGTTTTCTAAAATCAATAAATTTTTGGTCCTTTTGGATTTGATTCCATGTAATCATGCCAATATAATAAAGTAAGGAACCAGCTCTAGGATTCTAGGGTCAGAGAATTATAGTTGGTATCAGATGGATTTTATTAAAAACCTTAGAAACTATATTTAGAAAAACATATATTAGATAACATAAATTTATGATATACTTTGAGTATAAGTATAGAAGAACATCCCAAAGAAACCATGCTTATGATTATGAGATTAGATATTCATAATATTTTCAATTTATATTATGTATTTTAGTAGTTTTGATATTATAAATTATTTACCATAATTATATAAGATAATATAGTGTACATCATCATTTATAAATGAAACTTATAAGAATAGATGTGAACCTCACCAATTTATATGATTCAAAGAGTTATAAGGATTATATATTTCATGTTATTAAGCTAATATTTAAAAGGTAAGTAGTATTCCAAGAATTATAATCATATGGGGACATAGTATAATGTGATAAAAGGATATATAAATAATTATCTATGTATTATTACTTAATTGGGAAGAACAAGAACAATAGGAAAACTAAGAAAAAGGTGGATAAAGGGAAGAAGGGAAAGAATGATTTTCCCACATGTGATAACTGTGGAAAGAAACACCATGGTCCTTGCTTGAAGGGAATATAGGTTTTTTATAAGTGTATATATAAGGTTAAACATGCTAAAAATTAAAATGTAAGAATAAAAGGCCACTATTTAGTTTTATAACTACAAGGAGGTGGAGAACTTTGCAAATTAATTATCTACGTATCAAGAGAATACATCACAAAAGAAGCTAATAGATCATGGTCAAGCTTATGATATTACCAAAGATGAATAGGAATGATTAATGTGCTTTTGTTTGGATTAATTTTTTTTATTTGAATATTTTATCAGTGATTTACTAGTTATAAGAATTATAAAAGATGAAAGGATTGTATTGTAATACTATTTCATTAATGATTTGAGAGTGTATATTGAATTGTACCAATGGCCAAGAAAAATTATTCAATGGAAAGTGAAACTTGTTGAAAAAAAATGATTAAGGGAAAGATAACCCTTAATATATTTATGATGCTAAGATAATGATTTTTGGATAAAGACATGATTAACCTGGATAAAGTAAATTAAATAGTACTGACTACCTTAGAACTGATTAATGATTTATTGGAAAAGTTATTTATGCTATCATTGATGGATACTAAAATATATTTAAGGAATATATCCAATAATCTTTGTTTTATTTAATGAATATGTAATAATTAATGTTTTCAATAAGGTTTTATGGTAATTCAAGTTATTACCATGTTTTAAGTGATTACATGAAGACGGTATTGACAAGTTTAATATGTGATGAATTTGAGATACTTAATATTAATTGAGGGATTAATGGTGAGTTCATTTTGGAAATACAAAAACCTTCTTTAAAAAGTTTTGGATCATAATATTTTGGAAAATATATATGGTTTATGTTGATATTTGGACAAGGTTCTTGAGATTAATGTATTACTTCACCATATAATGCAACATGTGATAAGAAATGAAGTAGGAATAGTTTAAGGCGCAACCAAAGGATGAGATTGATATATTATCATGAAAGTTAATCCAATATAGGAAAAGAGTCTTAGATTTTTTTTGTCATATTATCATCATTTTTGATGATATCAATGACATTATTTTATCCTATTTGGTTTATGGTTTAATGGTAATTAACCTTTTCTAGATCACCCACTTTCTTATGATTAATGTTCAATATCACTCTCCATCAGAACATGATAATTGAATTTATCTTATATTTCCATGTTTTCACAAATTTTAACCTACTCATAAGTATAGTTTTGTGGTAACATTCCCAATTCCATTTCCCTATTATTAATAAGATGTTTTATTAATTGTTTTATGGTGTGGGTTTTTCAATGATAGTATTTTAAAATATAAAACCCTTGATTATCGATATCATGTTTGAATTTTTAGGAACAATTTATTTAAGGTGGATAGAATATAATACCCCAATACTTTACAATATTTTCCTTTTGGAATAAATTTAATTTTGTTTCTATATTTCTTTATATGCAACACCAACTTAATCTTCCACTACACATAACATTGAGATTAACCTGCAGAACATGCAACACTAAGCGTAAAAAGAAATATAATATCCCAATAATTTTAGTTATATTTAATATTTTAAATATATTCAATAATGTTTTTATATTTATCCAATAGGTTTGAAAAGAATAAGAGAAGAACAAATCCAATTTTACACATACAAATATGTATTTTTCTAACGAAAGGTTTACTGCCTTTTAATGGTGAACTTATTTTAGAAGTAAATTTTGAAAGTTTTATAAATTTTATATAATAAAATAAAATTAATTTTTGGAATTTTAATTTTAAAATTATATTAGAGTTATTTTTTGGTATTTTTATGTGATGTTTCATTTTTTGATTAATAGCTAAAATACTGTATTATAATTGAAAAATTATTTTCCGTCTCAATATTTTATAAGGTAATAATATATTTTTATCTTGTTTTAAAGTCAAATTGGTTAAATTTTACATATAATAATCAAATTTATGTCATTGGAATAATTTTTATATTGAATTTAGATATAAAAATATATTGAACTTTTAGACATTTTCACTTTAAAAATTGGCTTCCCAATCACATTTGTGGGATTGGATTTAAATTTATTCTATCTAATTATGTGAAATGAATTTTAAAAAATGGGTATAAGTATCTGGAATCAGTATAATATTTATATTCCAATAATTCCAACTTAATTTTTGACCATAATGACTTGTGAATGCAGTTAAAATTAATTACAATGATTAAGGTAAGAAGAAGCTTACTTATTGATTAAACATTGAATATAAGGTGTGTAAATGACCAAATACTTGTCCAAAACCCATTTTCTAGACATATTTCCAACCTCAACACCTTATTTTTTTATTTTTATTAGTTAATTAGATATTATTACATGAAATTGACCTATATAATAAGTTATGTAAGGAAAAAGATAAAAAAGAACTTTTCTTTCCTTTAACACTTATAAAGATTTGGGATTGGAAAAAAATAATAATATTTTAAGATATAAAAATTATTTTGAAGGTTAAATGAGATTTTTTTATAATTATAATTTATTTTAAATTTTTATATATAATATAACCGCATTAAACTCTAAACAAACTCCAAAGAATTAATTAATTAGTTAATAATTAAATAAAATAAATGATACTAAAAACATTAAAAGTAAAGTAAATTTAATGAATTATTATGTTCCATTATTTTTATAGATGCATATATCATGTTACATAAATTTTAAAGTAATAAATTTTAATTCCAATATTGTTTTGATATATCTAAATTAAAATTCAATAAATAATGTCAAAATTGAAATTAATGTTATTTTATAATAAATGATATTTTATTAAATGATTTAAAATTACTAAAAATACTATCTTCTAAAAATTTATTTTTAAGTGTTAATACATATCAAATATGTTTCATTAATGGACCAAATGATCTTTTATAATTAACATATTGACCCCAAAATAGTAAAATCCCTTCTAGCACGGTTAGGGTTAATGGAGTATTTTTTGCGCATTATGTTTTCTTTTGTTAAATTAATTTCCAAAAAATATGGGATATTTATCTTATAAATTATATTTAATATTTTATAATAAATGGGTCTAAATTTTATAACATGTATCACTTTAATTAAGTCTTAATGTATGAATTACATAGGTTATAAAACTAGTTACCTAAATGTAAATCCAAAATGGAAAAAAATTAAGAAACATAAAGACTAAGGGAAAAAATGATAAAAAATGATTTTATTTTTAACTGGTGTGATTTTTTATCGACCATAATTACCATTTAATCCATTATTTGTCGATTTTTAAGCACATTCGGTAAGTGAGACCTTCCAATAGTGTTTACCTTTTGGTATTTACAAGAACGATACTCCTCTACTAAAAAAATGCATTCACTCTTCTCCTAAATAACACATCTCATGCCACATTGGATCATCCAAAACCTACCAAAATAAACTCCCAGAATCCATAACCTAATATTATAATACACACTTTGGGAAAAAATAAAACCAAAGAAGGCCTTTGGTATAAACCAAAATGAGTTACCCAAAGAAGAGGTAATGTTCTTCAACAAACACTTTTTGTTTTATTTACTTATTTACTCCATAAATAATTATTATATATTGTTTATATAATAACATAAGTATCCTAAATATATTGATATATTTTTATCTTAAGGGTATTACCTATAACCATACACACTTCAATCAAATGGGACATGCAATCGTCGTTCCTGTGTACGGTGGACTACGGCCTCGCAAACCGATGTCATTCATTCTTACATTACCACATTTAAAGGTTGTGAATAATTATGAATTTATAGTTAATATATAATATATAGGATATTTATAATGTATTTATGATTCTATAATTATTTCATAACACATACCTTCATTCTTTCCATTTTGTGGGAATACGATAACATCGTTTGTGGATGTGTGGACTACCGCCTCCTTAAAGCGATGTGGTTCGTTAAAAAATTACATGGAATGTATTAAGGATGGATTTAATAAAAATATGTGATATATATGACATAAATATGATACTTTAATAATAATATACATATATATCATTTAATTTTCTTTCTATTAACATGACAATAAAATGTAAGCAACATTTATGTGTACGTATGACCTACCGTTTCCATGAACGATGCATTTCATTTTCCTATAACCAAATTTTATGAATTACTATAAATAGAAATATAATAAATTTATATTATATTTATACCATGGTATACATTAAAAATATTATTAAAAACACAATCTAAGTAATAGGAACAAAAATAATAGGTCAAAACATACTTGAAAAATAAGACAATTAACACCCAAAACGAAGAAAATATTGAAACATTATTAATGAATGGGTAATAAGATATTATAAAATAATAATATATGAAATAATAAATATTAATATGTTTCAATAATAAGTTAATAAAATGCTTAAAACCATTATATATGATGTTAAATCATGTTCGACCAAAATAGAGCATAAAGGGGATTTCTAGTATAACTTTTATTTCGGTGAGACTTATATCGTATTCACCACTTGTTTCTTTTATGTTGTGTATATAATTCCATATTATGTGTTATATCATGAATTTAATTTATTCCATGGTATTAAATATTTAAATTTATGTTATTATTTTATAGATATCATGATTCAAACGTTACTCAAGTAGTAAGGGATTTCATCTCAATTTACATTCCATTGAGACTCATTTGTTTTTATGCACCAATTCACTTTCATGTGGTGTATATAATTACAATTTGATAGTTAATATCATGATTAATTCATACTTAATTGTATTTTATGTTACTATTTTAATTTACTCATCTATAGAGATTTGACTTGTTAATTATTAAGTGGTAAAAGTTATCATAAAATCTCAATTCCTATTTGGATTGTTAACTTTCCCATGAAACAATAAAATTATTGTAATCATTTTTCATTGAAAATTATATTTCTTTTTAATATCCATATTCTTATATGTTAGATATGATTATTTCCTAAAATTTATATCATTTTTTAGATATGGTGTTTACTTTCAATATTATATAATTTATTGGAAAAATATTGATAAATCCATATCTTTTACTCAATATGGATATTTGATAAGGCACATTTTTTATGATTTAAATTGGTTATTAAATATATGAGGAATGTTTTGGACATGCAGTACATGGGTTAGGGACTGGTTAGTGAAATCTCCTCAATGCATTGATTGTCTCTTGGGATGAATTCAGTTGGCGACAAAACCTTTGTGTTTGTTTTTAAGTAGTTTAAATATGTTTGGAGGATAAATATTGAATGTCACTATCTTGAGGATAGATATTGATAGTTTAGATAGGTTTATATCTATAGAAATAACATATCTTTAGGATAGATCTTGATAGTAACTATCTTGAAGATATATCTTGATAGTTCAAATTTTTGAAAATATGCATTCTATCATTATTGTTATTCCATGTGAATATTTGATTAGTTTGAATATCCATTTTCAAGTTTCAAGGTCATGTGATTATTTATATGGAATTATTTGATCATATTTTATTCTTTACATATTTATTATTCTCTATCTATTTATTGAATGAAATGTGCACTCAGTTATTTAACTTTCTATATATATTATGCTCATTGATTCATTATTAATTCCACAATACTTAACCCTTAATGAGAATTTTATCTCACTGTTATTTTGTTTTACTTTCCTTAGGTTATGAAGATGAATTCTTGTAATGAGTTTCATGTTTCTTATCTTCTCTTAGGTATTATGTTTTATTTTCTATTCAAAATGTAAAAAAAATGATCATGTATGTAACATAGTTTTCCAAAAATACTAAACGTTCGGTCATTAATGGTTTTATTCCTTGTAATCATGATAATATAATAACGTAAGGCACCAAATCCAAGATTCTAGGGTTAGGTTGTTACACATATATTATTTTAATTATAAAGCGATACATAGAAACTTTATGAATATACATGAAGTGGATTCCTCGAATTGGTTCATAAATTCATTGAAATTTATTTTATAGTGTCCAATATTTCCACATAAGAATAAAATAGCCTCTTGTTCATTCTTCTACCTATAAATCCTTTGACTCTTTAAAAGATGATGTAAAGGATATTTTAGGTTTATATTATCCATGGTATATTAATCCATGTCTTTAAAACCATTCACCATAAGTGGTGGAGAAATGAATTTCAACCAATTATTATCTTCTTGGTGAAATATGGTCAAAATATTCCTAAGAGACTTATTAATTTCATTAATACAATATTAGAAAATAAATATAACCTTGGTGGAAATGATAATAAAATAAGATTAATAGATAATTTATTTTCTAAGTGGAATCCCAATTTTTATAACTGATCTATATACCCCAGAATTTTGAAACCATGATTAGTAGCTTGATTCCATTCTTACAATTTACAATGATATAGTAAATTGACAATATTATTTGTCTCTAAATTTTAAATCTATTTATTAATAAAAATAATATGATATTTCAAGTTGTAATTACCCATGTACTTATGTTTTATCATTAAATCTTTAAACATAGTTGATAATATAATACAAAAGAAATAGGTAATTCCATCTACATATCTCTGGTAGGCATCCTTTTTTACCATTGTCTTCCCATCAAGGTGGTAGAATAGGAATAATGGATTCCAATACATAATAAAAAGTTTCTGGTAATAACTCATCACATAAATTATTATACCATATATAAAAATTTTTATTTGTAAGGACATACCCCATGTTAAAGAATATTCATAGTTTTTTCATGGTTTCACTTGCCATTATTATTATAACAATAAAGGGAGATTTTAATTTTTTCTTGATTACCAACTATGCAAAGCATAATAATTTTTATTAATTATCCCACTATTTTATCAAGTTACAAAAACCCTCACCATTTAACTTGGATTTTCCTATCATGTGGACATTCTAGTGTATAGGGTACTTATTTCCCTTCTTATAATAAAGATAGAATCTATGAAAATTATAAGAAAGTATTTAGGTGGAAGGTCTTTCCAACTATAAATTGAAAGTTCTTTAATCTATTAACTGGACTCCCCAATCTATAAATATTGAAGAAGATTTACTCAAAATTTACATTCAAAATTGTATAGGACAAACCAATGTCATTAAACCTAATATATATTCTATTAAGTCAACCCACTATCTGAGTTAAGACCACTTGATAATTAAAAGTGTCCCCGATGAAGCCCGAACCAAAACGTTCACTAGGGGTTGATCTTAATTTAAAAAATGGAAGGAATAATGAGTTAATATTAACTTGAGGTATTTTGATTATTATGCATGAAATTTTATTATTTTATCTTTGACAAGTCTTGTCAATATTAAGTAGATTTTACTTAAGTGTTTAAGCATGCACTGATAAATTTTTTACACATAATCCTTTTATTTTAATTCCATATTTGAACATTAAACCATTTATTAATGTGATATCAAAATTGTGTTTATAAAATAAATAATTAATAAATAGAAATAAAATAAATAAATAAAGATTCATCGTGAGCTTATATAATGGTTGATTTATTGATTTGTCAATAGATCAACCAATGAACTTGGGAGAAAAAAAATCCTTATGTTGGTCTTGGATTGAGTTGTAGCATTACACCTATTCACTTATGTATAGCCTGAGTTGGTTTCATCTCAGTTATTTATTGAACTGCCTATGCCATGGTTCCACCTTAAACAAAGTCTATGTGACTTCAAATACTCATTTAACTACATATGTTATATAACTCACACATAGGTATGGGGATCCAAAATATTGGTTAAGGGGAGTTATATAAAATAGTATTGGACACACATATCCTACATAATAAATGATGGAGGTGTGACACATAGACGATAATATTTAACTTAATAACAAAAAATTGCAAACCCATGAATAAAATAAAATAAAATAAAATAAACATATTCATAGGTTTGTTTAAAGGTCCTGATTTTTCATACACATGCAACAGATATAGATTAAAAAAATCTAGGTAGCATTCATTTGAATTAATTCTTCAATAAGATAAAAATTCATGAATTAATTAGATTAATCATCTTAATTAAACAATTAATTGTTTTTATCTTATTCCATCCAATTGTCCTAGATATTTCCATCAATTGTGATTTTAAATAAAATAATAATTTAATTTTATTTAAAATTTAATAAAATAGTACATAGCTTTGTACTGGGAAGAAACTCAACGAGTACTTATTTAAACTATTCTATATGTAATGATATCACATAGAGTCTACTAATGTGTTAAATAACATACACATTTATAACATAATTACATATAATTTATTAGTCAATTAAATTACACATGGAACATATGTTAATTAACATAGTGTTTAATGATTTTAAATTCTTGTAGAGTAGTCAACGTATTGTGATTATACATAGTATACAGTTTAGCTTTCATAAAGAGATTAATTAAGCATTTAATATCATATAAAATCCATCATATGGTATTTAAGAGTTAAATTAATGACCCAAAAAATAAACAATGATGAATTTTATAGAGAAATGAATTAAATTTAATATTTTTGTATAAACAAGAAAGGTACACACCATGTGGAGGTTGGACACATGTTGTGTACTTTAATTTTCTAGAAGTCCTTAGTACATACCTAGGGACTCGGCGTTCACTTCAAGTGGACATTTCTGAAGTACATGGAGTGTGGAAATGATACACGATGCATAATTAAAGTTTCAAAATAGTCAGCCTGTTCGTGTCATGTATTAAATACATGTGGTGTATTAATGACATGGCATATCTTGACCCCATGTTTCAATCACAAACCAGGATCCATTTTTTTTGTAGTTTCAAATGACTTTTTTAAAGGCTAAGTGTGAACCATAACAACTTTAACCAATTAAAACCATAAAAGTAAAGTCATCACAAATAGACTAATATAGGAAACACCCCTCCCAAGTGACTAAATCATTATATTAAGCCTCCACCTTCACATGAATGCTCACCTAGCTGTCCCATGCAGGGTTGCACGGGCCTAGTATTGCTGGAAAAATCCATACCATCTTGTTCATCCAAACCCAAATGGACAAGCTCAGGTGAATGACTCATTATCCAAATAATCATCTGGATTTGTTCCTTATAGAGTGTCTAGATGCTTTCACATTAAAAAATCAAAATATCATCAAATAGAAACATACTGTTGAAAACCTTGAAAATTCATGTACATGAAGACTCAATGTAACACCCTGAGATTTAATGAAAAATATTATTTTTAATTTCATTGATGTCTTCTGTTGTACGCTACACCAAAAGGATCTTGCACTACACGCAATCGTGACCTTCCACGATAGCATGTGTTGTACGCAATACTGAGTTTCACTAAACGAGATATTACTATAATATTATTATGAACTAGCCATTATAAATAGTAATACCCACTTTTTGAAATTTTATTTTTCAAAATGGAATTCATTTTTTGATTCGAAATATCGAAATTAGCCAGGGGTGAATTTTTGGTATTTTTCTGAAAACTTTCAATTTTTGATGAATAGTGAAAACACTGGGTTACTATTTAAAAACCGACTTTTTATTTAAATAATTATTTATTTTATTTAAATTTATTTTAGGTAAAAATTGATACATAATACCTATATAAGTTCAATGTAATTCATTGGAGTCATTTTATAATAATTTTAGATATATGAAAATTTTATTGAACTTTTCACTGTCTTTTACCCACCTCCTAGGAGAATTTGAAAATTTACATAAAACTTAATTTTACCACTTCTGTGAGTGGAATTTCAAAAATCCGAGAGACACAGTTAACATCAAGGAGTAAAATGTGGTGCAATAAGATAAAAATAATTTATGTTGAATAGTAACTTTTTACTTTTATTTACCACGGTTAAAAGTAAATAGGGTAATTAAGGGTAAAAATGATATTATTATTACCCTAAAACATTTCCTAATTATATTGGATAAGTTTAATTTGACCAAAAACAACCTTATGAATAAAATATTACCATTTAGGTCCAATTGGATTATATTAGGACATTTATTATTATTTTATTTAAAGAAGAGTTAAAATAGTTAAAATAACAGTTTAATAACTAAAACATTTTTAATATAGGGTTATACATAAGACAAATTAGACTATAAATATTCATTAAAAAGATAAAAATATTTCCTATATAATGGTATTTTATTTATAATTTTTATACATTAAATAATTTAATTTATTTATGACACAATGATGATGAAGTAATTACCTTATTAATGAAATTTTAACATAAGTGATGTTATAAATACCAAAATAAATGTAATTTTAGAATTTTTATGAATTAAACTATTTTTCTAGGTTAATATGACATGTTATTATTTATTTAATTAACTTTTTTTGAACTAATAATGCTGTTATGAGTTTCAAAAAAATCAAGTACCAAATAGTGTCAAAATTGACATAAAATAGTTTTAAAAACAAATATTATATTATTAATTGTTATTTTATTCCTAAAAATATAAGGTTTGGCCAAATGAATTAGATAAGGATATATATATATTAATAATGAACCACTTGGGGTTCTTTTGGCTTATTATAGTAAGTTTATTAACCATATAGTGTAAGAAAACAAAAAGTCATGGTAAAAGTTAAATTATTTAACTTAAAGTTAAATCTAAATGATAAGATTAAAATAGTAACCTAAACTTGTCTAAATTATATTTTTTGAGATTATTTCAAACCATACCCACCTTATATTTGAAATAAATCAATTTGGAGCTATTAAAAACCGAATATGACTTTATTATAAAATAATATTTTAAGTTTTCCAAAGGTGTCCCTCTCCTCCCTTATAAAAAGGTCACCCCTTCCCTCTTATCTTCACACCCTTTTGAGCCTTGAATCTCTGCCAAAAACTACCCATTTACCTTCTCATCTTCCCTAGAAACATTATATAGGTTCTGGTCTCCTCAAAAGACCAACCCTAGTTCCTTAAGAGAAGGTTAAGAAGTGGCGCGTCAAAGAAGAGGTATTATCCTTTTCCAATTCTTTCCAATTTATTTCTTCTTCTACTTATTCTTCTTTATTTGTTTAATCATAAATTAATAACATCAGTATCACTAATATACTGATATGTAATTATAAATATGAAACAAACCAATTTCATCTTCTATCCATACTACAGAAAATGAAATCACCGTGCGTGCGTATGTACAGAATACCGTCTCCACGCCGTGGTGTAATCTGTTTTCCACCACCACCATACTTGGATGGGTATAATGGTGTAAATAAATAAATATATATGATTATTGTAATGTGATATTGATTCTGAAATATTATACGCACACTTTGATACAATTCCATGATCATGAGAATGATATCATCGCTCGTGCGTACGTATGGACTACCGTCTCCATGAACGCGATGAGATTCATTTTCCATGATTAACCATTCAAGTATGATTATAAAGTATATATAAGAAATAATCAGGAAAATATATTACATATTAATGATACTGTATTTATGTACATATATGTTTCATTTACTTAATTCCATTCAAGTCAATAAGGAAAGGAAAACAGTGTTCATGCGTACCTACGGACTACCGTCTCCATGAACGGTGTATTTCATTTCATTTATATATCTATTATATATATATATATACACTTAATATATATATTATATATAAATCATGATTTAAATTCAGGAAGTAAGTAAATCAAGATATAAGTAATAATAATATCAATAACAACAAGTCCAAACAGGTGCGATAAATAAAACGATTTTACCCAAAACGCTGCTTTAACATGGAACTTACAAAAGAATAGGTAATATAAAGTCATAAGTGAACCATATATGATATCATAACAATGAATATGATTCTATAATAATTCAATGACATTATTTAAATCATTATACAGGAGGTTCAGATACGTACGAAGCATATCAGACCTAAGGTAAGGGATAACTATTCCAATCTCGTTCTTATCTGAGATTGTTATTCATAAGTATTTACTGGGGTTATTGTTATCATCCATAACCATGTTTCCTAAAAATGGTTTCATGTATTTTTAAAGTCCTTTTTACCCATTTTTTATAATTTACCACATGTTATGAAAGGAATCTTACTTTTTTTACCACACAAGGAACTTTTTGACTTTTCTGACAAAAGTACGGGAATAATGTTATTTTTAACTTATACGGCGTGAACAGATTTTCAAGGTTTCATAACGCCTCATTTTCATGAAGCTTACTCTACAAGATTTTATAACTATTTTCAACAAAATACTTTTATTTTAAAATTTCATGGTATTTTGTGAAAATAAAATGATTTTGAAGAAGAAAGGTTATTTTTCTCAAGAATTCATTTCAAGTGTTTTATTGAAACCATTTTCCATCTAAGATGACATTATTTCATATGTTTATGTTTCAAGTATAATGTCTCTATGATTTACATGGTTTCACTTCTCTTATGATGAAATTATATCCATTTGTTTTATATGGATTATGTTATGATGGGATTATGTTTATGAAACCCATTTGATTCTTTGGGTTATGATGAATGATTTATGTTTATGTTGTGGAACAAGTAAGAATGATTTAATTATGAGATGGGTGGGACCTATATCTCCCTCCAATGCATTGGGTAAAGATTTATATCTCATGAGATAGACATGGCTGGAATGGTAAGTTAATCTAGTTCAGTGTTACAGGACTGGAACGAGGAGTGAACTCAATTTAGAAAGGGACTTTGTCCACTAAGATGGTCTTTGCAGTAATGCCTTGGCTACTATGGAAATCATATCACGTACTTAATGGGTTTCCACAATTAAATGTTTTATTCACATGATATTTTATCATGATTGATGTTACTTATGGTATATGCCTTACATACTTCCAAGATTCATGTATTTACTCAAGATTTTGATGTTTAGATTTTATGTTCAAGTTTTTGCATTCAAATGTTTGTGGATTGTTTTATGTTCTCTATGTTTAACCTTACTGGGAATTTGAGCTCACCCTTTTTATGTTTTCTTTTCCCCAGGATTTAAAGAAATTTTTTAGGTAAGAAAATAAAAGGGGAAGATATTTATGGGAGAAGTTGAAGATCTTTCACCAAGATTAGAAGATTATATTCCGAGTTTCCAAAGACACTAAACTATTATGGTCCTTCGGTGTTTGTTTTTGTTATGTATTAAGTATTCCGAAAAAGTAATGTAATGTCCATGTATGTCAAGTTTGGGGTCTCTACAGTTGGTATCAGTGGAAAGGTTTAGTTAAACTTTAGAAACTAGGATGTGAAAACATTAGTGAGATCCCTAGAGATATTTCAAAGGTCCGTCTAGGGATATCCATAAGGTTTAGTATAACTATAGGTTACAGTCCTAGAATTATGTTGACGATCATGAATAACCTAGGGTGAACCTAGGGTGTCATATATTAAATAATATGTGATAAGTTATACATCCCATAAGAAACTTTTTAAGATTATGTAGCTCCTTGTTATTTTATCTGTTTCTTACACCATGGTTTTTGGTTTTAGTCAATGGAGGGAACCAGAAGGAATTGGGTCAACATTGAATCCAATGGACAAATGGGTGACTATGAGAAACGAAATTGTGTAATGCCTAGAAAGAAATATTTTGTGATTATGCCAAATCAGTCATCGCGATATATGGTTAACAAGGTGAACTGTAGTGGTATTCCTAGTTCATTAAATTAGAGGAAGATGGACATTTATGCATGTTTTCATGTTGAGGAGCATAGAGAAAAGAAGATTGATATTTCTAAAGAAGGGAAGAAGAATCTTGATGAATACATCAAATGGAGGGGAAGATGTTATCTGTGTGGAGAGAAGGGTCATATAGTGACAGACTGTTATGGAGTTCAATGTCTTATCTGTGGAGAACATGGCCGTTACCCAACTCAATGCCCTGACCTAAGAGGTTACTTCTAAATCAAGGAAGGACTTATTCCATGATAATCATTGAAGAGGATGGATTGAAGTGTTTATGAATTTGTATTCAAGAATAATGTTGTTGAGGTACTTTTATGGTATATTGAAATATCTATGTATTGGTCCATTGTGGGTTTCCATAAGAATATGGCATCGGTAACCATGAAAAGTGATTGAAATATTTTTTGGAAAGGAGATGATTTGCACATAATGAAGGGATAAAGAGAAAATACTATTTTTTATCGTATTCATGAGCTCATGAATAATATAAGGACAAAGTGATATCATGGTTTGAGTATATATAAATTTTGGGATTTTGGTATGTGGAAAGAGTTAATTTTTGATTGCATTCATGTTTTCACTAAGGTTCGATGAGTATTCATTTTTTAAGAGAATACATAATTAAGGTATTCACATGTTTCGAATGTGACCAACAAGATATATCGTATGATAAATGATGGTATTCACATGCTCGGAGGATGTCATTTCTAGTAATTTTTTTCTTTATACTATGCGCTTGGAAAAAAGTATTTTGGATAAGCCTAAAGATTGTAATGGATTATGTTGGACATAAGTTAGTATTGTTTAAGGCTATAAATTTTTTGATATTATTGATGGAATGTTATAATAATGTAGTTTTAGAAAAAGGACAACCTAAAGGATGGGCGACAATCTGTCGTGTCAGACACGACTGTGGGAATCGAACCCAGAACCGAAGTGCGATAGGCCTTTATCGCCTACCACTGGCCTAAAGGAAGTCCCTGGTTAGTAGAAACTAGTTTTATTAAGAAGTATGATAGATGAAGTATAAGTCCATTTTAGGAATCATATATGATTAACCTCACCATAGATAGACTTATGTATATTTGATAACGTTTTCTAACCTTTTGTTTGAGACATAGGGAATGACCCATCATTCTATCACATGATCTGCTAACACTTCACGAATGAAAAATTCAACTTCATTTCTTTAAGAGATGAAATGGAAATTGTTCAAGGCACAAACAACAGTGAGATTATACCAAAATAAAGTAAGTATTTATTTTAATTCAAATTCTTCAACTTTAGGGAAATGATCTTGAAAATCAAAAATGTTGTCCTAGTGCCATTATATCTGATGAATTAGATGGTACCTTAGACAATCACAAATTTATGGCTTTTTGATTGTTGGATTTTTCATAGCCATGTCCTCTACCACTCTTCATCATAAGTTCATGGTTATATTTCTCTTCCATATCCATATTTTCACCTATGTTGTCCTATGTGGAAACTCAGTGATGAGTTACTTTGGGTGACTGTTATGATTCTAACTTCCCTTTTTAAAATGAAGTTTTAGTATTCCTTTTTACGATGTGGGTTTCTATGAAAGAAACTCTCAAGTAATAAACCATTTATAACCCCAATGAATTTCGAGGGAAAAATTCATTTTAAGGGGGGTAGAATGTAACACCCCAAGATTTTAAGAAAAATATTATTTTCAATTTCATTGATGTCTTCTGTTGTATGCTACACTAAAAGAAGCTTGAACTACATGCATACCTGACTTGGCTTGCATTACACACAATTGCGACCTTCCACGATAGCGTGTGTTGTACGCAATACCGAGTTTCACTAAACGGGATATTACTATAAAATTATTATGAACTAGCAGTTATGAATAGTAATACCCACTTTTTGAAATTTTAGTTTTCAAAATGGACTTCATTTTTTGATTTGGAATATCGAAATTAGCCTAGGGTGAATTTTTGGTATTTTTCTGAAAACTTTCAATTTTCGATGAATAGGGAAAACAATGGGTTACTATTTAAAAACCAACTTTTTATTTAAATAATTATTTATTTTATTTAAATTTATTTTAGGTTAAAATTTATACATAATACCTATATAAGTTCAATGTAATTCATTAGAGTCATTTTATAATAATTTTAGATATATGAAAATTTTATTGAACTTTTCACCGTCTTTTACCCACATCTTAAGAGAATTTAAAAATTTACATAAAACTTAATTTTACCACTTTTGTGAGTGGAATTTTGAAAATCTTAAGGACACGGTTAATATCAAGGAGTAAAATGGGGTTCAATAAGAAAAAAATAATTTTTGGTGAATAGTAACTTTTTACTTTTATTTACCACGGTTAAAAGTAAGTAGGGTAATTAAGGATAAAAATGATATTATTATTACCCTAACACATGTCATAATTATATTTTATAAGTTTAATTCGACCAAAAACAACCTTAAGAATCAAATATTACCATTTAGGTCCACTTGGATTAGATTAGGACATTTATTATTATTTTATTTAAAGAAGAGTTAAAATAGTTAAAATCAAAGTTTAATAAATAAAAAAATTTTAATATAGGGTTATACATAAGAAAAATTTGACTATAAATATTCATTATAAATATAAAATGATTTACTACATAATGGTATTTTATTTATAATTTTTTGATATTAAATAATTTAATTTATTTATGACAAAATGATGATGCAGTAATTACCTTATTAATGAAATATTAACATAATTGATGTTATAAATACCCAAATAAATGTAATTTTAGACGTTTTATAAATTAAAGTAATTTTATAGGTTAATATGACATGTTATTATTGATTTAATTAACTTTCTTCGAACCAATAATGCTGTTATGATTTTCAAAAAAATCAAGTACCAAGTAGTGACAAAATTGACATAAAATAGTTTTTTAAATAAATATTATATTATTAATTTTTATTTTATTCCTAAAAAACTAAGGTTCGGCCAAATTACTTAGATAAGGATATATATATTAATAATGAACCACTTGGGGTTCTTTTGGCTTGTTATAGTAAGTTTATTAACCATATAGTGTAAGAAAAGAAAAAGACACAGTAAAAGTTAAATTGTTTACGTTAAAGTTAAATCTAAATGATAAGGTTAAAATAGTAACCTAAACTTGAAAAAATTATATTTTTTGAGAGTATTTAGACCTATCCCCACCTTATCTTCGAAATAAATCAATTTGGAGCTATTAAAAACCGAATATAACTTTATTATAGAATAATATTTTAAGTTTTCCTAAGGTGCCCCTCTCCTCACTTATAAAAAGGGCACCCCTTCCCTCTTCTCTTCACACCCTTTTGAGCCTTGAATCTCATCCAAACCCTGCCCATTTCTCTTATCATATTTCCTAAAAACATTATAGAGGTTCTAGTCTCCTCAAAAGACCAACCCTAGTGCCTTAAGAGGAGGTTAAGAAGAGGCGCGTCAAAGAAGAGGTAATATCCTTTACCTATTATTTCCAATTTATTTCTTCTTCTAATTATTCTTCTTTATTCGTTTCATCATAAATTAATAACATAAGTATCAATCATATACAAATATGTTATTATAAATATTAAACAAACCAATTTCATCTTCTATCCATACCATGGAAAACGAAATCACCACGCGTGCGTATGTACGAAATACCGTCTCCACACCGTGGTGTAATATGTTTTCTACCACCACCTTACTTGGATCGGTATAATGGTGTAAATAAATAACTATATATGATTATTGTAAATTTATATTGATTCTGAAATATTATACATACACTTCAATACAATTCCGAGATCATGGGAATGATATCATCGCTCGTGCGTACGTACGGACTACCGTCTCCACGAATGCAATGAGATTCATTTTCCATGATTAACCATTTAAGTATGATTATAAAGTATATATAATAAATAATAAGGAAAGATATTACATAATAATTATACTATATTTATGTACATATATGTTTCATTTACTTAATTCCATTCAAGTCAATAAGGAAAGGAAAACAATATTCATGCGTACGTACGACCTACCATCTCCATGAATGATGTATTTCATTTCATTTATATACCTATTATATAAATATATATACTGAATATATATATGATATATAAATCATGATTTAAATTCTGGAAGTAATTAAATCAAGATATAAGTAATAATAATATCAAGAACAACAAGTCCAAACACGTACGATAAATAAAATGATTTTACCCAAAACGCTGCTTTAACATGGAACTTACAAAAGAACGAGTAATATAAAGTCATAAGTGAACCATATATGATATCATAACAATGAATATGATTCTGTAATAAGTTAATGACATCATTTAAATCATTATACAGGAGGTTCAAATCCGTATGAAGCATATTGAACCTAAGGTAAGGGATAACTATTCCAATCTCATTCTTATCCGAGATTGTTATTCGTAAGTATTTACTGGGGTTATTGTTATCATCCATTACCATGTTTTATAAAAATGTTTTCATGTATTTATAAAGTCCTTTTTACCCATTTTTTGAAATTTACCACATTTTATGAAAGGAATCTTACTTTTGTTTACCACACAAGAAAATTTTTGACTTTTTCGACAAAAGTACGAGAAGAATGTTATTTTTAACTTATACAGCGTGAATGGATTTTCACGGTTTCATAAAGCCTCATTTTTATGAAGATTACTCTATAATATTTTATGACTATTTTCAACAAAATACTTTTCTTTTAAAATTTCATTGTATTTTTTGAAAAGAAAATGATTTTGAAGAAGAAAGGATATTTTTCTCAAGAATTCATTTCAAGTGTTTTATCAAAACCATTTTCCATCTAAGATGACATTATTTCATATGTGTATGTTTCAAGTATAATGTCTCTATGATTTACATGTTTTAACTTCTCTAATGATGAAATGATATCCATTTGTTTTATATGGATTATGTTATGACAGGATGATGTTTATGAAACCCATTTGATTCTTTTGGTTATGATGAATGATTTATGTTTATGTTGTGTCACAAGTAAGAATGATTTCATTATGAGATGTGTGGGACCTATATCTCCCTATAATGCATTGGGTAAAGATTTATATCTCATGAGAGAGACATGGATGGAACGGTAAGCTAATCCGGTTCAGTGTTACAGGACTGGAACGAGGAGTGAACTTGATTCAGAAAGGGACTTTGTCCACTAAGATGGTCTTGGATGCAATTCCTTGACTACTATGGATCATATCATGTGCTTAATGGTTTTACACAATTAAATGTTTTATTCCCATGATATTTTATCATGATTGATGTTCCCTTATGATATATGAATTACGTACTTCCAAGATTCATTTCTTTGCTCAAGATTTTGATGTTTAGATTTTTTGTTCAAGTTTTTGCATTCAAATATTTATGGATTGTTTTATGTTCTCTATGTTTACCCTTACTGGGCATTTTAGCTCACCCTTTTTATGTTTTCTTTTCCCCATGATTTAAAGAAAGGTTTTAGGTAAGAAAATAAAAGGGTAATATCATTATAGGATATGTTGAAGATCTTTCACCAAGATTAGAAGATTATAATCTGAGTTTCCAAAGACACTAAACTATTACGGTCCTTCGGTGTTTGATTTTGTTATGTATTAAGTATTCCACAAAAGTAATGTAATGTCCATGTACGTCAAGATTTGGGTCTCTAAACTCGACCCAAAAAAACACTTCAATAATCAAAATTAAAATACCAAATACAAAATTAGAAGGACCTCCATTTTCATCCTCAATCCATGCATGAAACTCATCAGAATCCTTCAATTCCATCATAGAACATATATAGGATCCCATAGAGATGGATCCACCATAAGACAATGATGGTTAGTCTCCCTCACATCCCAAAGACCCATGAAGACCACCACTCAGATCTGCCTTAGAGAGAGTGGCTGATTAATGGAGAAAGAGATGAGGAATGAGTGGCCAATACCCTCGATGAAGATCGTCTCCGTATCCCCCATCACCGATGACCACCACCTAAATCAAAGATTAACAACATAGAAGCCAAAATTTCTAATCACATCTCATCCAACCCGAATAATATGAATCAATATTTCATAGAAAAAATCCCTACAAACTATCACAGTTATGCATGCCACCTAGAACATCGATATCCACTCGACCAGAACATCCCAAAACCTATTTGGAAACCTTCTCACCAAACCAACTAGGAGAGGAGCAAAGGAACCTGAAGCAAGAGTAGAGATCAAAATGGACTCAACCTCACCGGTAGAAAACGACCTATGCCAGAACAACTATCTCCTTCCAAACCCTCATGAGTTGCCCCGATGATCACTATCATCATCTGAGAAATAAAAAAAAATTGAAAGTAACAAGTTGGAAAACAAAAGAACCAGGAATGTAACACCCCTATATTTTAAGAGAAGTATTATTTTTAATTTATTTTATGTATTGTGTTGTACACTACACCAAGATTATCTTTCTCTACACGCAACACCGTATTAGCTTGCAGTATATGCAACACTAATCTTGGATCATGTTACACACAATTTCAAGTTTGTTTGACAGAAGTTATTCTACGCAACATTGAGTATATATATATATATATCCAATGTATACATGAAATATGGTTGGATTCTATTATACGCAACAAAAAAGGAATTTTGCACTACATGCAACCCTGATTTGGCTTTCATTATACACAATCATGATCTTCCATGATAGCGTGTGTTGTACGCAATACCGAGTTTCACTAAATAAAGATATGTTATTAAAATATTATATAAACTAGCCGTTATGAATAGTAATACCCACTTTTTTGAATTATTTAAATTTTATTTTTCAAAATGGACTTCATTTTTGGATTCGGAATATCGAAATTATCCTAGGGTGAATTTTTGGTATTTTTCTGAAAACTTTCAATTTTTGATGAATAGTGAAAAACACTGAGTTATTGGTTAAAACCGAATTTTTATTTAAATAATAATTTATTTTATTTAAATTTATTTTATGTCAAAATAGATACATAATAACTATATAATTTCAATGTAATTCATTGGAGTCATTTTATAATAGTTTTAGATATATAAAAAAATTTATTGAATTTTTACCGTCTTTTACCCACCTCATAGGAGCATTTGCAAATTTACATAAATCTTAATTTTACCACTTATTTGAGTGGAATTTAGAAAATATGAGAGACATAGTTAATATCAATGAGTAAAATGTTGTTAAATAATTTAATTTATTTATGACACAATGATGATGTAGTAATTACATTATTAATTCAATATTAACATAATTGATGTTATAAATACCCAAATAAATGTAATTTGAGACTTTTTATGAATTACAATAATTTTATAGGTTAATATGACAAGTTATTATTTATTTAATTAAATTTTTTTGAACTAATAATTCTGTTATGATTTTCAAAAAAATCAATTACCAAATAGTGTCAAAATTGACATAAAATAGTTTTTAAAACAAATATTATATTATTAATTGTTATTATTGTAACACCCCGAGATTTTATGAAAAATATTCTTTTTAATTTCATTAATGTCTTGTGTTGTATGCTACACCAAAAGAAGCTTTCACAACACACATCCTTGACTTTCCTTGCATTACACGCAATCGTGACATTCCTCTATAGCGTGTGTAGTACGCAATAACGAGTTTCACTAAACAACAATATACTATTAAAATATTATTAAAACTAGCCGTTATGAATAGTAATAAGCACTTTTTGAAATTTTTTAAATTTTATTTTTCAAAATGGTATTCATTTTTGGATTCGGAATATCGAAATTAGCTTATTGTAAAATTTCGGTACTTTTCGGATAACTTTCATTTTCTGATGAATAGTCAAAATTGCTAAATATTAATTAAAAACAACCTTTTTAATAGAAATAATTAATAGTGATAAATTATTAATTTGATTGGTTTTAAAGTATATTTAGAATATATTTTTACAATTTAATACAATGTTGGTTATTGGATGTAATTTCACATTTAAACCAGACATAAACAACTGTCAATCTTTTGATAATTATTATCTCTTAAGAACACGCTATTTGTTTTGACGGCGGGAATTAATTTTTAAATTAATTAATGCAACTCATATGTTTTTAATTTGGTAAAATAGACATCTTTTTTGAGTTCATAATATCAAATATAGCTTAGTCCTAATTTTTGGTATTTTTCTGGAAACTTTCATTTTTTTGATGAATAGTGAAACCACTAAGTGGTAGTTAAAAAAAATGAATTTTTCATAAAACTTAATTTTACCGCTTCTGTGAATGGAATTTCAAAAATCCAAGAGACACGGTTGATGTCAGTAAGTAAAATGTGGTTCAATGAGATGAAGATAATTTTTGGTGAATAGTAACTTTTTACTTTTTTTTACCACGGTTAAAAGTAAATAGGGTAATTAAGGGTAAAAATGTTATTATTATTACCCTAACACATGTAATAATTCTATTGGATAAGTTTCATTCGACCAAAAAAACCTTAGGAATAAAATATGACCATTTAGGCCCACTTGGATTAGATTATGACATTTATTATTAATTATTTAAAGAAGGGTTAAAATGGTTAAAATCAAAGTTTATTAAGTATATCATTTTTAATATAGGGTTATACATAAGATAATTTCGACTATAAATATTAATTAGAAAGATAAAAAGATTTCCTACATAATGGTATTTTATTTGTAATTTTTAGACATTAAATAATATAATTTATTTACGACACAACGATGATGCAGTAATTATCTTATTAATGAAATATTGACATAATTGATGATATAAATACCCAAATAAATTTAATTTGAGACTTTTTATGAATTCCACTAATTTTATAGGTTAATATGACATGTTATTATTGATTTAATTAACTTTTTTTGAACTAATCATTCTTTTATGATTTAAAAAAAATCAATTACTAAATAGTGTCAAAATTGACATAAAATAGTTTTTAAAAAAAATATTATATTATTAGTTGTTATTTTATTCCTAAAAATCTAAGGTTCGCCCAAATGGCTTAGAAAAGGTTATATATATTAATAATAAAAAACTTGGGGTTTTTTTGTCTTGTTATAATAAGTTTATTAACCTTATAGTGTAAGAACACAAAAAGACACGGTAAAAGTAAAATTATCTAACTTAAAGTTAAATATAAATGATAAGGTTAAAATAGGAACCTAAACTAGTATAAATTATATTGGATGAGAGTATTTCGACCCATCCCCACCTTAGATTCGAAATAAATCAATTTTGAACTATTTAAAACCGAACATGACTTTATAATAAAATAATATTTTTAGTTTTTCAAAAGGTGCCCCTCTCCTCCCTCATAAAAGGGAACCTCCTCCCTCTCTTCCTCACACCAATTTGAGCCTTCAAGCTCGGCCCACCCCTGCCAAATTACCTTATCCACTTACTTAGCAACATCCTAGAGGTTCTGGTCTTCATCAAAGACCAATTTTAGTGCCCTAAAAGGAGATCTCAAAAAGGCGCTTCGAAGAAGAGGTAATGTCCATTACCGATTCTTTCCTCTTTATTTCTTCTTCCACTTATTCTTCTTAGGTTGTTTCATTATGAAGTAATAACATCAGTATCACTTATATACTGATATGTTATTATGATTATGAAACAACCTTATTTCACCATCTATCCATCCTATTGAAAACGAAATCACCGCGCGTGCGTACGTACGGAATACCGTCTCCACGCCGGGGTGTAATCTATTTTCCACCACCACCTTACTTTGATGGGTATAATGGTGTACATAATAACTATATATGATTATTGTAAAGTGATATTGATTCTGAAATAGTATACATACACTCCAATACAATTCCACGATCATGAGAACGATATCATCGCTCGTGCGTACGTACGGACTACCGTCTCCACGACGCGATGAGATTCATTCTCCACGTTAACCATTAATGAATGATTATAAAGTATATATAATAAGTAATAATGAAATATATGACATAATAATGATACTGGATTTATGTTTATATATATGTATGTCATCTACTTAATTCCATTCAACTCAATAAGGAAACTAAAACAGTGTTCATGCGTACGTACGGCCTACCGTCTCCATGAACGGTGTATTTCTTTCCATTTACTGATTTATTATATATATTTATATTATGAATATATATTATATATAAATAATGTTTTATATTCTGGAATTAAGTAATCATGATCTAAGTAATCATATGAATAATTACAAGTCAAAACACAGATGACAAATGAAATGATTTTACCCAAAATGCTCTTGAACATGGAATTTACAAAAGAACGGGTAATATAAAGCCATAAGTGAACCATATATGATATCATAACAATGAGTATGATTATGGAATAAGTCAATGACATTATTTAAATAATTATACAGGAGGTTTGGACACATACGAAGGAAATCGGACCTAAGGTAAGGGAAAATATCACAATCTCATTTTTATCCGAGATTGTTTATACTTTGGTATTTACTGGGGTGTATTTTATCATCCACATCCATGTTTCCTCAATATGTAATATTATTTCCATCCACCTACAATTGTTTAAATCAAATTTTACCCTTCGGTGAGTTTTTAGTAAAGGATATGAAAGGAATCTTTTGTCATTTTTTGTACGAAGTACTTTTTGACTTTTCCGACAAAAGTACAAAGAATTTTTTTTTAACTTATACGGCATTAATGGATTTTTAAAACATTATTTCCAAGAAGATTCCTTTACAAGTTTTCAAGTTTATTTTTAATCAACTTCTTTTAGTTTAGAATTGTATGACATGTTAAGAAAGGAAAAGTGTTTTTGAAGTAGAAAGGATATTTTCCTCAAGAATGGAGTTCAAGTGTTTTATCAAAATTATTTTCCATCTAAGATAATATAGGGTTCTGTTTCTATCCCTATTATTACATTTATTTGATTATGTTGTGATGGAATTATTTTTATGAAATCCTTTATCTTATATGAATTGTTTTATGATGTCATGTTGTTTAATAATCCCATTTTTATTACATGGGTTATGCAATGGTGTATGATTTATGATTTTGTGGCACACATAAGAATGGTATCATTATGAGATGGGTGGGACATATATCTCCCTCCAATGCATTGGATAAAAGATTTTATATCTCATGAGATAGACATGGCTGGAATGGTAGGTTATACCGGTTCAGTGAAACAAGACTGAAACGAGGAGTGAACTCGGTTCAGAAAAGGACTTTGTCCACTAAGATAGTCTTGGCAATGAGTCTTGACTAATAAGAAATGATTATCTATGATTATGTGTGTATGACACAAAGTATCATGTTTTAAGTTATGATTATTGGGATTACATTTCACTACTATGATTTATCCCATGTTATGAAATCATGATTTCTTTTGCAGGTTAAGATTTCGAAAAGTTATGTTCTTATGTATATGATGTGATTGATATTTCTTTTGTTTACCCTTACTGAGCATTTGAGCTCACCCTTTTATGTTTTCTTTTCCCCAGGATATAAAGAAAGGTTTTAGGTAAAAAAAATAATATCTTTATGGGAGATGTTGAAGATCTTTCACCACGATTAGAAGATTATATTCTGAGTTTCCAAAGACACTAAACTATTACGATCCTTGTGTGTGTGTTTTTGTTATGTACTAAGTATTCTGAAAAAGTAATGTAATGTCCATGTACTTCAAGCTTTGGGTATCTACAGTTGGTATCAGAGGAAAGGTTTAGTCCACCTTTGGAAACTAGGATGCGAGAACGTTAGTGAGATCCCTAGAGATATTTCTAAGGTATGTCTAGGGATGTCCCTAAGGATAAGTATACGTATATGATATAGTCCTAGAACTATGGTAACAATATTAGATTAAACCAAAAATGTTAGATATTGAAGTTACTCCCCCTTTATTATGATTTTTTCCTCTCACACTATTCTTTTTGGGTTTTAGAAAATGGATGGAAACAAGATGATTCACGATAATGGAGGATATAATGGACAATGGAATGATATTCTTCATGAGCAACCAAATGAAATGGGATTTGGAATTCCAAAAATCATTATTATGCCGAATCAGCAGTCTCATAATATGATCAATAAAGTAAAATTTGGTAAGTTTCTTAACTTGGCTAATAAGAGAAAGATGGAGTTTCATGATGATCATAGAGGAAAGAAAGTTCAATTTCCCCTATGTAAATCATGTGGGAAGAGGAATCAAGGAGAATGTTTCAAAGGAACTGGAAGATGCTTTGGGTGTGGAAAAGAAGGACACAAAGCCAGTAATTTAAAAGGAAAAGGTTCAGTTAACACCAGGGATGAGGATAATGGTATTACTACGACATCAACAATGGTTAAATGTTTTAAATGTGGAATGTACGGGCATTATGAAAACCAATGCCCTAAGGGAAAGTCTCATGAAGAGAATCATTATGGTCATATGGGTAGTATTTATGTTGATGATGATGAAGAGACTACAAATGATATGTGAGATGAAAGAATTGTTGAAGCTCAGTCAATGGTTTAAGAATGTAGTGGAATGATTACATGTTTATCGTGTGTAATGTTGTATAAGTAATCTCATGGTACTATGGAATAAAGAGACATCTAAGGATTGTTACACTGTTGTCTTTCCTTGAGTTTTGAAAGTGTATGATTAATGTTACCAGTACACATGAAAGGTTATTCAGAAATTTTTGGAATGTAGATGATATGCCCATAATGAAGGGATAAGGAGAAAATTAAATATTTGATAGTATTCATGAGCTCATGACTGATATAAGGATAAGGTTATATCATGGTTTGAGTATATAGAATTTTTGGATTTTGGTATGTGGAAAGAGTTAACTTTTGACAGCATTCATGTTTTCACTAAGGTTTAATGGGTATTAATTTTTCAAGAGAATACATCATTAAGGTATTCACATGATTGGATTGTGACCAACAAGATATATGGGGGATAAATGATGGTATTCACATGCTTGGTTGACGACATTTCAGGTAATCGTTTTCTTTATACTATGAGCTTGGACCGAAGTATTTTAGATAAGCCTAAAGATTGGAATGGATTATGTTAACCATAAGTTACTATTGTTTATGGATAGAACTTTTTTTGATATTATTTATGTGATGTTATAGTAATGTAGTTTTATAAGAAGGACAACCTGCAGGACGGGCGACAGCCCATCGCGTCGGACAAGGCTGTGGGAATCGAACCCACAACCGAAGTGCGTCTGGCCTTTATCACCTACCACTAGCCTATAGGAAGTCCCTGTTTAGTAGAAACTAGTTTTATTATATTATGAAGTATGATATATGAAGTATAAGTCCATTTTTGGAACTATATATGATTAATCTCACTATAGATGGACTTACATATTTTTTGATAACTTTTCAAACCTTTTGTTTGAGACAGATGGAATGACCCCTCATTCTATCACATGATCTGCTAACACATCACTAATGACAAATTCAACTTCATTTCTTTAAGAGATGAAGTGGAAATTGTCCAAAGAACGACCAAAGGTGAGACTATACCAAAATCATGAAAGTATTTATTCTAATTCCAATTTCATCAACTTTAGGGAAATGATCTTGAAAACCAAAAATGTTGTCCTAGTGCTCTTATATCTGATGAATCAGATGGTACCTTAGATCGTCACAAATTTATGGCTTTTTGAGTTCTGGCTTTTCTATAGCCATGTTCTCTACCACTCTCCGCCAGAACATGATGGTTAGATTTCTCTTCCATATCCATATTTTCACCTATGTGGAAACCCAGTGATTAGTTTATTTGGGTAACCATTACGTTTCATACTTTTGTTTTTAAGGATTGGTTTTGGTATTCCTTTTTACAATGTGGGTTTCTATTAAAGAAACTTTTGAGTAGTAAACCATTTATAACCCCGACGAATTTCGAGGGCGAAATTCATTTTAAGGGGGGTAGAATGTAACACCCCGAGATTTTATTTTAAATATTCTTTTTAATTTCATTAATGTCTTGTGTTGTACGCTACACCCAAAGGAGCTTGCACAACACACATCCTTGACTTTCCTTGCATTACACACAATCACAACCTTCCTCGATAGCGTGTGTAGTACGCAATAACGAGTTTCACTAAACAACAATATGCTATTAAAATATTATTAAAACCAGCTGTTATGAATAGTAATAACCACTTTTTGAAATTTTGTAAATTTTATTTTTTAAAATGGTTTTCATTTTTGGATTCGGAATATCGAAATTAGCTTAGGGTGAAATTTTGGTACTTTTCGGGTAACTTTCATTTTTTGATGAATAGTGAAAATTACTAAATTTTAATTAAAAACAACCTTTTTAATAGAAATAATTAATAGTGATAAATTATTAATTTGATTGGTTTTAAAGTATATTTAGAATATATTTTTACAATTTAATACAATGTTGGTTATTGGATGTAATTTCACATTGAAACCAGACATAAACAACTGTCAATCTTTTGATAGTTATTATCTCTTAAGAACACGCTATTTGTTTTGACGACGGGAATTAATTTTTAAATTAATTAATGCAACTGATATGTTTTGAATTTGGTAAAATAGACATAATTTTTGAGTTCATAATATCAAATATATCTTAGGCCTAATTTTTGGTATTTTTCTGGAAACTTTCATTTTTTTGATGAATAGTGAAACCACTAAGTGGTAATAGTTAAAAAATGAATTTTTCATAAAACTTAATTTTACCGCTTCTGTGAATGGAATTTCAAAAATCTGAGAGACACGGTTGATGTCAGTAAGTAAAATGTGGTTCAATGAGATGAAAATAATTTTTGGTGAATAGTAACTTTTTACTTTTTTTTACTACGGTTAAAAGTAAATAGGGTAATTAAGGGTAAAAATGTTATTATTATTACCCTAACACATATCCTAATTCTATTGGATAAGTGTAATTCGACAAAAAACAACCTTAGGAATAAAATATGACCATTTAGGCCCACTTGGATTAGATTAGGACATTTATTATTAATTTATTTAAAGAAGGGTTAAAATGGTTAAAATCAAAGTTTAATAAGTATATCATTTTAAATATAGGGTTATACATAAGATAATTTCGACTATAAATATTCATTAGAAATATAAAAAGAGTTCCTACATAATGATATTTTATTTGTAATTTTTAGACATTAAATAATTTATTTTATTTATGACACAACGATGATGCAATAATTATCTTATTAATGAAATATTGACATAATTGATGTTATAAATACCCAAATAAATTTACTTTGAGACTTTTTATAAATTCCACTAATTTTATAGGTTAATATGACATGTTAGTATTGATTTAATTAACTTTTTTCGAACTAACCATTCTGTTATTATTTTCACAAAAATTAATTACTAAATAGTGTCAAAATTGACATAAAATAGTTTTTAAAACAAATATTTTATTATTAATTGTTATTTTATTTTTAAAAATCTAAGGTTCATAAAAATGACTTAGATAAGGTTATGTATATTAATAATAAAAAACTTGGGGTTAGTTTGTCTTGTTATAGTAAGTTTATTAACCTTATAGTGTAAGAACACAAAAAGACACGGTAAAAGTAAAATTATCTAACTTAAAGTTAAATATAAATGATAAGGTTAAAATAGGAACCTAAACTTGTATAAATTCTATTAGATGAGATGATTTAGACCAATCCCCACCTTATCTTCTAAATAAATCAATTTGGAGCTATTTAAAACCGAACTTGACTTTATAATAAAATAATATTTTTTGTTTTTCCAAAGGTGCCCCTCTCCTCCCTTATAAAAGGGAACCTCCTCCCCCTCTTATTCACACCACTTTGAGCCTTCACTCTCAGCCAAACCCTGCCAAATTCCCTTGTACACTTCCCTAGAAACATCCTAGAGGTTCTGGTCTTCATCAAAGACCAATTTTAGTGCCCTAAAAGGAGATCTCAAAGAGGCGCTTCAAAGAAGAGGTAATGTCCGTTACTGATTCTTTCATATTTATTTCTTCTTCCACTTATTCTTATTAGGTTGTTTCATTATGAAGTAATAACATCATTATCACTTATATACTGATATGTTATTATAATTATGAAAGAACCTTATTTCATCATCTATCCATCCTACAGAAAATGAAATCACCGCGCGTGCGTACGTACGGAATACCGTCTCCACGTCGTGGTGTAATCTATTTTCCACCACCACCTTACTTGGATGGGTATAATGGTGTACATAATAACTATATATAAATATTGTAAAGTGATATTGATTCTGAAATATTATACATACACTCCAATACAATTCCACGATCATGAGAACGATATCATCGCTCGTGCGTACGTACGGACTACCGTCTCCACGACGCGATTAGATTCATTCTCCACGTTAACCATTCAGGAATGATTATAAAGTATATATAATAACTAATCATGAAATATATGAAATAATAATGATACTAGATTTATGTGTATATATATTTTTTCCATCTACTTAATTCCATTCAACTCAATAAGGAAACTAAAACAGCATTCATGCGTACGTACGACCTACCATCTCCATGAACGGTGTATTTCTTTCCATTTAATGATTTATTATATATTTGTATATTATGAATATATATTATATATAAATCATGTTTTATATTCTGGAATTAAGTAATCATGATCTAATTAATCATATGAATAATTACAAGTCAAAACACGGATGACAAATGAAACGATTTTACCCAAAACGCTCTTTAACATGGAATTTACAAAAGAACGGGTAATATAAAGCCATAAGTGAACCATATATGATATCATAAAAATGAGTATGATTCTAGAATAATTAAATGACACTATTTAAATCATTATACAGGAGGTTCGGACACATACGAAGCAAATCAGACCTAAGGTAAGGGAAAATATCATAATCTCATTTTTATCCGAGATTGTTTATACTTTGGTGTTTAATGGGGTGTATTTTATCATCCACATCCATGTTTCCTCAATATGTAATATTATTTCCATCCACCTACAATTTTTTAAATCCAATTTTACCCTTATTTGAGTTTTTAGTAAAGGATATGAAAGGAATCTTTTGTCGTTTTTCGTACGAAGTACTTTTTGACTTTTCCGACAAAAGTACGAAGACTGTTTTTTTAACTTATACGGCATGAATGGATTTTTAAAACATTATTTACAAGAAGCTTCCTTTACAAGTTTTAAAGTTTATTTTTAATAAACTTCTTTTAGTTTAGAATTGTATGACATGTTAAGAAAGGAAAAGTGTTTTTGAAGTAGAAAGGATATTTTCCTCAAGAATGGAGTTCAAGTTTTTTTATCAAAATTATTTTCCATCTAAGATAATATAGGGTTCTGTTTCTATCCCTATTATTACATTGATTTGATTATGTTGTGATGGAATTATTTTTATGAAATCCTTTATCTTATATGAATTATTTTATGATGTCATGTTGTTTAAGAATCCCATTTTTATTACATGGGTTATGCAATGGTGTATGATTTATGATTTTGTGGCACACATAAGAATGGTATCATTATGAGATGGGTGGGACCTATATCTCCCTCCAATGCATTGGATAAATGATTTTATATCTCATGAGATAGACATGGCTGGAACGGTAGGTTATACCGGTTCAGTGAAACAGGACTGAAACGAGGAGTGAACTCGGTTCATAAAAGGACTTTGTCCACTAAGATAGTCTTGGCAATGAGTCTTGACTAATAAGAAATGATTCTCTATGATTATGTGTGTATGCCACAAAGTTTCATGTTTTAAGTTATGATTATTGGGATTACATTTAACTAATATGATTTATCCCATGTTATGAAATCATGATTTCTTTTGCAGGTTAAGATTTCCAAAAGTTAAGTTCTTATGTATATGATGTGATTGATATTTCTTTTGTTTACCCTTAATGAGCATTTGATCTCACCCTTTTATGTTTTCTTTTCCCAAGGATATAAAAAAAGTTTGTAGGTAAAAAGAAGAAGATATTTATGGGAGATGTTGAAGATCTTTCACCACAATGAGGATATTATATTCCGAGTTTCCAAAGACACTAAACTATTACGATCCTTGTGTGTGTTTTTTTGTTATGTACTAAGTATTCTTCAAAAGTAATGTAATGCCCATGTACGTCAAGCTTTGGGTCTCTATAATTATATTCCTGAAAATATAAATTTCAGCCACATGACTTAGATAAGGTTATATATATTAATAATTAACCACTTGGGGTTATTTTTTCTTGTTATAGTTAGTTTATTAACAATATAGTGTAAGAAAACAAGAAGACACGGTGAAAGTTAAATTATTTAACTTAGAGTTAAATTTAAATGATAAGGTTAAAATAGTAACATACACTTGTATAAAACCTATTTTTTGGGAGTATTTCGACCAATAACCACTTTATCTTCTAAATAAATCAATTTCGAGCTATTATAAAGTGAATATTACTTTATTATAAAATAATATTTTATGTTTTTCCTAAGGTGCCCCTCTCCTCCCTTATAAAAGGGAACCTCCTTCCTCTTCTATTTACACAATTTTGAGCTTTCAAGGCCGACCAAAATATGCCCATTTAACTTATAAACTTCCCTAGAATCATTATATAGGTTCGTTTCTCCTCAAAAGACCAAATCTATGCCTTAAGAGGAAGCTTAAAAGAGGTGCATCGAAGAAGAGGCAATCTCTTCTACGGATTCTTTCAAGTTTCTTTCTTCTTAAACTTCCTCTTCTTTAGTTGTTTAATTTTAAAGTAATACAATAAGTATAAATAATATACTTATATGAGAATATAAATATGAAACAACCCCATTTCACCATCTATCCTTCCAACGGAAAATGAAATCACCGCCCGTGTGTACTTACGGAATACCGTCTCCACGCCGTGGTGTAATTAGTTTTTCCACCACCACCTTACTTGGATGGGTATAATGGTGTAAAGAATAACTATATATGGTTATTATAACATCATACTTATTTTGAGATATTATATCATCCACTCCAATTCTATTCAATAATTATGGGAACGATATCATCGCTCGTGCATATGTACGGACTACCGTCTCCACGAACGCGATGAGATTCATTTTCCATGATTAACCATTCAAGTATGATTATAAAGTATATATATAATAAATAATCATGAAATATATTAAATAATAATGATACTGGATTTATTGACACATATTTTTCCTTTACTTAATTCCATTCAATTCAATAAGGAAACCAAAACAACGTTCATGGGTACGTACGACCTACCGTCTCCATGAACGATGTATTTCATTACATTTATAGATATATAATATATATTTATATACTGAATATATATTATATATAAGTCATGTTTTACATTATGGAATTATGTAAATCAGGATATGAGTAATAATATCAAGAACAACAAATCAAAACACGTAAGATAAATGAAACGATTTTACCTAAAACACTACTTTAACAAGGAATTTAAAAAAGAACGGGTAATATAAAGTAATAAGTTAACCATATATGATATCATAACAATGAATATGATTCTTTAATAATTCAATGACATTATTTAAATCATTATATAGGATGTTTGGATACATACTAAGCATATCAGACATATGGTAAGGGATAACTATTCCAATCTCGTTCTTATCTGAGATTTTTATTCGTAAGTATTTACTGGGGTTATTGTTATCATCCATGTACATGTTTTCTAATTTTTTTTTAATGTATGTTTAATGAAATTTTTACCCATTTTTGACTTTTACCACATGTTATTGAAGAAATATTTCTTTTGTTTACCATACGAGAAACTTTTTTGACTTTTTCGGCAAAAGTATGAGGATAATGTTTTTTAACTTATATGGAATACATGGATTTTTACGGTTTCATATTGCCTAATTTTCAAGAAGATTCCTCTAAAAGTTTTCATGTTTATTTTCAATAAAATCATTTTCTTTTAAAATTTTGTGGAATTTTGTGAAAAGAAAATGATTTTTAAGTAGAAAGGATATTTTCCTCAAGAATTCATTTCAAGTGTTTTATCAAAAATATTTTCCATCTAAGATGAAATCATTTAGCATGTTTATGTTTCAAGTATAATGTCTCTATTATTTACATGGTTTAATTATTCTTATGATGAAATGATATACATTTGTTTTATATGGATTACGTTATATTGGGATGATGTTTATGAAACCCATTTTATTCTTTGGGTTATGATGAATGATTTATGTTTATTTTGTGGCACAAGAAAGAATGATATAAATATGAGATGGGTGGGACCTATATCTCCCTCCAATGAATTGGGTAAATATTTATATCTCCTGATATAGACATGGATGGAATGGTAAGTTAATCCGGTTCTGTGATACAGGACTGGAACGAGGAGTGAACTCGATTCAGAAAGGGACATTGTCCACTAATATGGTCTAGGAAGCAATGTCTTGGCTACTATGGAAATCATATCATGTGATTAATGGTTTTACACAATTAAATTTTTTATTACCATGCTATTTTATCATGATTGATGTTCCTTTATGATATATACCTTACGTACTTCCAAGATTTATGTCTTTGCTCAAGATTTTGATGTTTAGATTTTATGTTCAATTTTGTGCGTTCAAATGTTTATGGATTGTTTTATGTTCTCTATGTTTACCCTTACTGAGAATTTGAGCTCTCCCTTTTTATGTTTTATTTTCCCCAGGATATAAAGAAAGCTTTTAGGTAAGAAAACTAAAGGGGAAGATCTTTATGGGAGATGTTGAAGATCTTTCACCATGATTAGAATATTACTCTTCCGAATTTCCAAAGACACTAAACTATTACAGTCCTTGTGTGTTTGTTTTTGTTATGTATTAAGTATTATGCAAAATTAATGTAATGTCCATGTACATCAAGCTTGGGTATCTACAGTTGGCATCAGAGGAAATGTTTAGTTAAACTTTGGAAACTAGGATGCGAAAACTTTAGTGAAATCCCAAGAGATATTTATAAGGTATGTATACGGATGTCCCTAAGGACAAGTATACATATAATTTATAGTCCTAGAATTATAGTAATTATATTATAATTAAACCTAAGATTTTATATATTGAAAGTAATCCCCCTTTATTTTGCTATTTTCCTAGCATGATTTTTGCCTCTCACACTGTTCTTTTTGGGTTTTAGACAATGTATGGAACCCGAAGGAACCTGTTGATCAATTTAATAGAAAATTAAATGATTGTCCTCCTAAAAAAACCAATGTTATGGGAGATGAAGTGAAAAATATTATTGTTATACTTAACAAGCTATGAATCATTCTGGACTTCCAAATGAGGAGAGAAAGGAAAACTATTTTATTGAGTCTTTCATGAGGCAACATCCACCTTCTTTCAGTGGGTCTTCTGATCCACTTGTTGCTGAACAATGGATTAGTACCATTGAAAAGATATTTTTGATACTTCACCGTTCAAAACACGAAAAAGTCATTTTTTATGTTTACTGGTTAGAAGGTGAAGCATACCAGTGGTGGACTCTAATTAAGAATACAAAGCCACAATATGAAATTGAATCCATGGAATGGGATGCGTTCAAGAACTTATTTTTAAATTGGTACTTCTCTCGTATTCTTTGAACAAAGATGGAAAATGAGTTCCTTGAGATTAATCAAAAGGATGATGAATCTGTTGGTATATACGAAGAGAATTTTACAAGGCTTGCAAGGTATGCATCTGGATTTATCATCCAACATGAAATTAAAGTTGATCGATTATTCAGTGGCTTAAACCCAAGTATTCGAAGGGAATTAAATATAAGAGACTTCAGTAGCTATAAATAAATTGTGCATTGTGCTATCAAGGTAGAACTGGAAGTGGGTGTTACATATCCATCTCATGGTTTTGACAAGAAACAAAAGGTGGAGTTCAAGGAGAAATCTCAGAACAATGGTGAAAAGAAGATGAATGTTTCTTTATGATCAAAGTGTAGAAAGAAGCACGGTGGAGATTGTATAAAAGGTACTAGAAAATGTTTCAAGTGTGGAAAATAAGGTTATCAAGCAGCTGAGTGTCGAAGTAATAGGAAGAAGTTAGCTAATGAAGAGAATAGAGAAAAGACTACAGAGAATGCACCACCAACACTTCAATGCTTCAAGTTCAAATAAATGGGTCATTATGCTAACCAATGACCTAATCCAAGGTTTAATGATGATCGAACTCAACAACATATTAAGGTAAAGGACAAAGGGTAGTCACATGCGATCACTATTGGCGATGTTGAGTATGACAACGATGTAGTGGAATGATTATGTGTTTATGTAACGAGATTCTGAAATAATGTTGTGGAATCTAATTTATTATATTGTGGAATATTGGAATAACTATGTATTGATTTATTACGGTTTTTAATAATTATATGGTACCAGTAACCATGAAAAGTAATTCAAATATTTTTGAAAGCAGATGATATGCACATAATGAATGGATACGGAGAAAATGAAATGTTGGATAGTATTCATGAGCTCATGACTGATATAAGAACAAAGTGATATCATGGTTTGAGTATATAGAAATTTTGAGATTTGGGTATATGGAAATAGTTAACATTTGACAGCACTCATGTTTTCACTAAGGTTCAATGGAAATTCATGTTTCAAAATAATACCTGATTAAGGTATTCACATGTTTGGAATGTGACCAAGAAGATATATCTTATGATATATGGGGGATAAATGATGGTATTCATGTGCTTGTTATGTTATATTTCAAGTAATCGTTTTATTTATACTATGAGATTGGACATATGTATTTTGGATAAGCCTAAAGATTGGAATGGATTATGTTGGAAATCAGATAGTATTGTTTAAGGATAAAACTTTTTTTTGATATTATTTCTGGAATGTTATAACAGTGTAGTTTTAAAAAAAAGGGACAACCTGCAGGACGGGTGACAAACCATCGCATCAGACAAGGTTGTGAGAATTGAACCCACAATCGAAGTGCGACAGGCCTTTATTACCTACCAATGGTCTATAGGAAGTCTCTGGTTAGTAGAAACTAGTTTTATTTTATTAAGCAGTATGACAGATGAAGTATAAGTCTATTTTTTGAATCATATATGATTAATCTCACCATAGATAAACTTATGTATATTTAATAACTTATGTTAACATTTTTGTGATAGAAACAGATGGGATGACTTATCATTCTATCGCATGATCTACTAACACTTCATGAATGACAAATTAAACTTCATTTCTTTAAATAGAGTTGATGTGGAAATTGTTCATGGAATTACCAACCATGATATTACACTGAAATCAAGTAAGTATTTTTCCTTATGTAAAAATTCATCAACATTTGGGAAATGATCTTGAAAATGAAAAATGTTGTCCTAGTACTCCCATATCTGATGATTTAGATGGTACCTTAGATCATCATAAATTTATGGCTTTGTGACTGTTGTATTTTTCATATCCATGTTCTCTACCACTCTCCATCAGAAATTGACTGTTAGATTTCTCTTCTATATCTATATTTTAACCTATGTCCTCCTATGTGGAAACCCAGGGATAAGTTAATTTGGGTAACTGTTACATTTTATACATTAGTTTTTAAAATTATGTTTTAGTATTCCTTTTTATGATGTGGGTTTCTATGAAAGAAACTTTCAAGTAGTAAATGATTTATAACCCCGATGAATTTTGAGGGAGAAATTCATTTTAAGGGGGGTAGAATGTAACACCCTGAGATTTTATGAGAAGTATTATTTTTAAATTTATTTGATGTATTGTGTTGTACGTTACACCAAGATTATCTTGTGCTACACGCAACACCGTATTAGCTTATAGTATACGCAACACTAATCTTGGATCATGTTACACACAATTTCAAGTTCGTTTGATAGAAGTTATTCAACGCAACATTGAGTGTATATATATATATATATATTCAATGTATAAATGAAATAGGTTTGGATTATATTATAGGCAACAACAAAGGAATATTTCACTACACGCAACCCTGACTTGGCTTACATTACACACAACCGTGACCTTCCACGATAGCGTGTGTTGTACGCAATACCGAGTTTCACTAAAAAAATATATGTTATTAAAATATTATATAAACTAGCAGTTATGAATAGTAATACCCAATTTTTGAAATTTTATAAATTTTATTTTTCAAAATGGTCTTCATTTTTGGATTCAGAATATCGAAATTAGCATCGGGTGAATTTTTGGTATTTTTCTGAAAACACTCAATTTTTGATGAATAATGAAAAACACTGAGTTATTGGTTAAAACTAACTTTTTATTTAAATAATAATTAATTTTATTTAAATTTATTTTAGGTCAAAATAGATACATAATAACTATATAAGTTCAATGTAATTCATTGGAGTCATTTTATAATAGTTTTAGATATATAAAATTTTTTATTGATTTTTTACCGTCTTTTACCCACCTCCTAGGAGCATTTGCAAATTTACATAAATATTAATTTTACAGATTCTGTGAGTGGAATTTATAAAATCCAAGAGACACGGTTAATATCAAGGTGTAAAATGTGGTTCGATGAGATAAAAATAATTTTTTGTGAATAGTAACATTTTACTTTTATTTACCACGGTTAAAAGTAAATAGGGTAATTAAGGGTAAAAATGATATTATTATTACCCTAACACATGTCTTAATTCTATTGGATAAGTTTAATTCGACAAAAAAAACCTTAGGAATAAAATATGACCATTTAGGCCCACTTGGATTAGATTAGGACATTTATTATTAATTTATTTAAAGAAGGGTTAAAATGGTTAAAATCAAAGTTTAATAAGTATATCATTTTAAATATAGGGTTATACATAAGATAATTTCGACTATAAATATTAATTAGAAATATAAAAAGATTCCATACATAATGGTATTTTATTTATAATTTTTAGATATTAAATAATTTAATTTATTTATGACACAATGATGATGCAGTAATTACACTATTAATGAAATATTAACATAATTGATGTTATAAATACCCAAATAAATGTAATTTGAGAATTTTAATGAATTACATTAATTTTCTAGGTTAATATGACATTTTATTATTGATTTAATTAACTTTTTTCTAACTAATCATGCTTTTACGAGTTTTACAAAAATCAATTACCAAATAGTGTCAAAATTGACATAAAATAGTTTTTAAAACAAATATTATATTATTAATTGTTATTCTATTCCTAAAAATATAAGGTTCGAAACAATGACTTAGATAATGTTATATATGTTAATAATGAACCACTTGGGGTTCTTTTGTCTTGTTATAGTAAGTTTATTAACCATATAGTGTAAGAAAACAAGAAGACACGGTGAAAGTTAAATTATTTAACTTAAAGTTAAATCTAAATGATAATGTTAAAATAGTAACCTAAACTTGTCTAAAACATATTTTTTGAGAGGATTTAGACCCATACCCACTTTATCTTAGAAATAAATCAATTTGGAGCTATTATAAACCGAATATTACTTTATTACAAAACAATATTTTATGTTTTTCCTAAGGTTCCCCTCTCATCCCTTATAAAAGGGCACCTCCTACCTCTTCTCTTTACACAATTTTGAGATTTCAAGCTCGTCCAACCTCTTTCTATTTCCATTATTAACTTCCCTAGAAATATTATAGAGGTTCTGGTCTCCTCAAAAGACCAAATCTAGTGCCTTAAGAGGAATATTAAAAGAGGTGCGTCGGAGAAGAGGTAATCTCTTCTATCGATTCTTTAAAATTTATTTCTTCTTCAAATTCTTCTTATTTAGTTGTTTCATTGTAAAGTAATACAATAATAATCAATAATATACTGATATGATATTATAAATATGAACAACCCCATTTCAACATCTATCCATCCAATAGAAAATGAAATAACCGCTCGTGCGTACGTACGGAATACCGTCTCCACGCCGTGGTGTAATTTGTTTTTCCACCACCACCTTACTTGGATGGGTATAATAGTGTAAAGAATAACTATATATGGTTATTATAACATAATAATTATTCTTAGATATTATATAATTCACTCCAATTCTATTCAATAATTATGAGAACGATATCATCGCTCGTTCGTACATACGGACTACCGTCTCCACGTACGCGATGAGATTCATTTTCCATGATTAACCATTCAAGTTGATTATAAAGTATATATATAATAAATAATCATGAAATATATTAAATAATAATGATACTTTATTTATTTACATATATGTTTCATTTACTTAATTCCATTCAATTCAATAAGGAAACAAAAACAACGTTCATGGGTATGTACGACCTACCGTCTCCATGAACGGTGTATTTCATTCCATTTATCGATCTATCATATATATTTATATACTGAATATATATTTTATATAAATCATGTTTTACATCATGGAATTATTTAAATCAGGATATGTGTAATAATATCAATAGCAACAAATCAAAACACTTTTGATAAATGAAACGATTTTACCCAAAACGCTGCTTTAACATGGAATTTACAAAAGAACGGGTAATATAAAGTCATAATTGAACCATATATGATATCATAACAATGAATATGATTCTTTAATAATTCAATGACATTATTTAAATCATTATATAGGAGGTTTGGATACATAATAAGAATATCGGACATAAGGTAAGGGATAACTATTCTAATCTCGTTCTTATCCGAGATTGTTATTCATAAGTATTTACTGTAGTTATTGTTATCATCCATGTCCATGTTTTCTAAAAATGTTTTCATGTATATTTAATTTCCTTTTTAACCATATTTTACTTTTACCACATGTTATGGAAGGAATCTTTCTTTTGTTTACCATACGAGGAACTTTTTTGAATTTTCAGGCAAAAGTACGAGGAGAATGTTTTTTTAACTTATATGGCATAAATGGATTTTTACGGTTTCATATCACCTAATTTTAAATAAGGTTCCTCTACAATTTTTCATGTTTATTTTCAATAAAATCATTTTCTTTTAAAATTGTGTGGCATTTTTTGAAAAGAAAATGATTTTTAAGGAGAAAGGATATTTTCCTCAACAATTCATTTTAAGTGTTTTATCAAAACTATTTTCCATATAAGATGACATTATTTAGAATGTTTATGTTTAAAGTATAATGTCTCTATTATTTACATATTTTGATTCTTCTTATGATGAAATTATATCCATTTTTTTATATGGATTATGTTATTATGGGATGATTTTTATGAAACCCATTTTATTCTTTGGGTTATGATGAATGATTTATGTTTATTTTGTGGCACAAGTAAGAATGATTTAAATATGAGATGGGTGGGAACTATATCTACCTCTAATGCATTGGGTAAATATTTATATCTCATGATATAGACATGGCTGGAATGGTAAGTTAATCTGATTCAGTGATACAGGACTGGAATGAGGAGTGAACTCGATTCAGAAAGGGTCTTTATCCACTAATATGGTCTTGGAAGCAATGCCATGGATAATATAGAAATAATATCATGTGCTTAATGGTTTTACACAATTACATTTTTTATTCCCATGATATTTTATCATGATTGATGTTCTTTTATGATATATACCTTACGTACTTCCAAGATTTATTTCTTTGCTCAAGATTTTGATGTTTAGATTTTATGTTCAACTTTGTGCATTCAAATGTTTATGGATTGTTTTATGTTATCTATGTTTACCCTTACTGGGCATTTGAGCTCACCGTTTTTATGTTTTATTTTCCCCAGGATATAAAGAAAGGTTTTAGGTAAGAAAACAAAAGGGGAAGATCTTTATGGGAGATGTTGAAGATCTTTCACCATGATTAGAATATTATTTTTTCGAGTTTCCAAAGACACTAATATATTAAGGTCCTTTTGTATTTGTTTTTTTTATGTATTAAGTATTACGCAAAAGTAATGTAATGTCCATGTACATCAAGTTTGGGTATCTAATTTTGGTATTAGAGGAAAGGTTTAGTTAACCTTTGGAAACTAGGATGCGAAAACTTTAGTGAAATCCCAAGAGATATTTCTAAGGTATGTCTAGGGATGTCCCTGAGGATAAGTATATGTATAGGTTATAGTCCTAGAATTACGATGATGATCTTATAATTAAACCTAATATGTTATATATTTAAAGTAATCCCCATTTATTATGTTGTTTTCCTAGCATGATTTTTGCCTCTCACACTGTTCTTTTTGGGTTTTAGACAATGGATGGAACCCGAAGGAACCATGTTGATCAATGTAATAGAAAAGTCAATGATTTCCCTCCTGAACAAACCAATGTTATGGTAGATGGAGTGAAAAGTCTTATTGCTATACTTAACAATCTATGAATCATTCTGGAGTTCCAATGAGGAGAGAAAGAAAAAATATTCTATTGAGTCCTTCATGAGTCAACGTCCACCTTCTTTCAGTGGGTCTTCTGATCCAATTGTTGCTGAACAATGGATTAGTACCATTGAAAAGATATTTTCGATACTTCACTATTTAGAACACGAAAAAGTCTTTTTTTCTGTTTACTGGTTAGAAGGTGAAGTAGACCAGTGATGGACTCTAATTAAGAATACAAGGCCACAAGATGAAATTAAATCCATGGAATGGGATGAGTTAAAGAACTTATTTTACAATAAGTACTTACCTTGTATTCTTCGAACAAAGATGGAAAATGAGTTCCTTGAGATTAATCAAAAGGATGATGAATCTTTTGGTATATACGAAGAGAATTTTACAAGGCTTGCAAAGTATGCATCTGGCTTTATCATCCAAACTGAAAGTAAAGTTGATCGATTCTTCAGTGGCTTAAAACCAAGTCTTCGAAGGGAATTATCTATAAGAGACTTCAGTAGATATGAAGAAATTGTGCATTGTGCTATCAAGGTAGAACTAGAAGTTGGTGTTACAAATCCATCTCATGGTTTTTACAAGAAACAAAAGATGGTGTTAAAGGAGAAATCTCAGAACAATGGTGAAAAGAAGATGAATGTTTATTTATGCTCAAAGTGTGAAAAGAAGCATGGTGGAGATTGTCTAAAAGGTACTAGAAAATGTTTCTAGTGTAGAAAAGAAGGTCATCAAGCAACTGAGTGTCGAAGTAATAGGAATAAGGTAGCTAATGATGAGAATAGAGAAAAGACTACAGAGAATGCACCACCAACACTTCAATGCTTCAAGTGCAAGGAAATGGGGCATTATACTAACCAATGCACTAATCCAATGTTTAATGATGATCGAACTCAACAACATATTAAGGTAAAGGAAAAAGGGAAGTCACATGCGATCACTATTGGCAATGTTGAGTATGAAAACGATGTAGTGGAATGATTATGTGTTTATGTAATTGGATTCTAAAATAATGTTGTGGAATCTAATTTATAGTATTGTGGGATATTGGAATATCTATGTATTGGTTTATTATAGTTTTCAATAATTATATGGTACTGGTAACCATGAAAAGTAATTCAAATATTTGGGAAAGCAAATGATATGCGCATAATGAAGGGATAAGTAGAAAATGAATTGATTGATAGTATTCATGAGCTCATGACTGATATAAGAACAAAGTGATATCATGGTTTGAGTATATAGAAATTTCGAGATTTTGGTATGTGGAAAGAGTTAACATTTGACAACACTCATGTTTTCACTAAGGTTCTATGGAAATTCATGTTTCAAAAGAATACCTGATTAAGGTATTCACATGTTTGGAATGTGACCAACAAGATATATCTTATGATATATGGGGGACAAATGATGGTATTCATGTGCTTGTTATGTTACATTTCAAGTAATAGTTTTCTTTATACTATGAGATTGGACATATGTATTTTGGATAAGCTTAAATATTGGAATGGATTATGTTGGACATCAGATAGTATTGTTTAAGGATAGAAATTTTTTTCGATATTATTTCTGGAATGTTATAATAGTGTAGTTTCTGAAAAAGGGACAACCTGCAGGACGGGTGACAAACCATCGCATCAGACAAGGTTGCGAGAATTGAACCCACAATCGAAGTGAGACAGGCCGTTATTACCTACCACTGGTCTACAGGAAGTCTCTGGTTAGTAGAAACTAGTTTTATTTTATTAAGCGGTATGATAGATGAAGTATAAGTCCATTTTTTGAATCATATACGATTAATATCACCATAGATGATCTTATGTATATTTAATAACTTATGCTAACATTTTTGTGATAGAAACATATGGGATGACTTATCATTCTCTCACATGATCTACTAACACTTCATAAATGAAAAATTCAACTTCATTTCTTTAAATAGAGTTGATCTGGAAATTGTTCATGGAATGAACGACGATGATATTACACTAAAATAAATTAAGTTTTTATCCTTATGTAAAAATTCATCAACATTAGGGAAATGATCTTGAAAATGAAAAATGTTGTCCTAGTACTCTCATATCTGATGACTTAGATGGTACCTTAGATCATCATAAATTTATGGATTTGTGATTGTTGGTTTTTTCATAGCCATGTTCTCTATAACTCTCCATCAGAACTTGAAGGTTAGATTTCTCTTCCATATCCATATTTTAACCTATGTACTCCTATGTGGAAACCCAAGGGATAAGTTAATTTGGGTAACCGTTAAATTTCATACATTAGTTTTTAAAATTATGTTTTAGTATTCCATTTTATGATGTGGGTTTCTATGAAAGAAACTTTCAATTAGTAAATGATTTATAACCCTGATGAATTTCGAGGGAGAAATTCATTTTAAGGGGGGTAGAATGTAACACCCTAAGATTTTATGAGAAGTATTATTTTTTAATTTATTTGATGTCTTGTGTTGTATGCTACACTAAGATTATCTTGCACTATACGTAACACCGTATTAGCTTGTAGTATACGCAACACTAATCTTGGATCATGTTACACACAATTTCAAGTTCGTTGGATAGATGTTATTCTATGCAACATTGAGTATATATATATATATATATATTCAATGTATAAATGAAATAGGTTTGTATTATATTATACACAACAACAAAGGAATCTTTCATTACACGCAATCATGACCTTCCACGATAGCATGTGTTGTACGCAATACTGAGTTTCACTAAACAAAGATATGTTATTAAAATATTATATAAACTAGCCGTTATGAATAGTAATACCCACTTTTTAAAATTTTATAAATTTTATTTTTCAAAATGGACTTCATTTTTGTATTCAAAATATCAAAATTATCATAGGGTGAATTTTTGGTATTTTTTTGAAAACAATCAATTTTTGATGAATAGTGAAAAACACTGAGTTATTGGTTAAAACCGACTTTTTGTTTAAATAATAATTTATTTTATTTAAATTTATTTCAGGTCAAAATAGATACATAATAACTATATAAGTTCAATGTAATTCATTGGAGTCATTTTATAATAGTTTTAGATATATAAAATTTTTTATTGATTTTTTACCGTCTTTTACCCACCTCCTAGGAGCATTTGCAAATTTACATAAATCTTAATTTTACAACTTCTGTGAGTGGAATTTAAAAAATCTGAGAGACACGGTTAATATCAAGGAGTAAAATGTGGTTCTATAAGATAAAAATAATTTTTTTGGAGAATAGTAACTTTTTACTTTTATTTACCACGGTTAAAAGTAAATAGGGCAATTAAGGGTAAAAAATATATTATTATTACCCTAATACATGTAATAATTCTATTTGATAAGTATAATTAGACCAAAAACAACCTTAGGAATATAATATTATCATTTAGGTCCACTTGGATTAGATTAGGACATTTATTATTATTTAATTCAAAGAAGAGTCAAAAGAGTTAAAACAAAAGTTTAATAACTAAAACATTTTTAATATAGGTTTATACATAATATAAATTCTACTATAAATATTCATTAGAAATATAAAAAGATTCCCTACATAGTGGTATTTTATTTATAATTTTTAGACATTAACTAATTTAATTTATTTATGACACAATGATGATGCAGTAATTACCTTATTAATGAAATATTAACATAATTGATGTTATAAATACCCAAATAAATGTAATTTGAGACTTTTCATAAATTAAAATAATTTTATAGGTTAATATGAAATTTTATTATTGATTTAATTATCTTTTTTTGGAAATAATCATTCATTTATGATTTTCACAAAAATCAATTACCAAATAGTGTCAAAATTGATATAAAATAGTTTTTAAAACAAATATTATATTATTAATTGTTATTCTATTCCTGAAAATCTAAGGTTTATAAAAATGACTTAGATAAGGTTATATATATTAATAATTAACCACTTGTGGTTCTTTTTTCTTGTTATAGTAAGTTTATTAACCATATAGTGTAAGAAAACAAGAAGACACGGTGAATGTTAAATTATTTAACTTAGAGTTAAATCTAAATGATAAGGTTAAAATAGTAACCTAAACTTCTATAAAACCTATTGGTTGAGAGGATTTAAACCCATCCCAACTTTATCTTATAAATAAATCAATTTGGAGCTATTATAAACCGAATATTACTTTATTATAAAATAATATTTTATGTTTTTCCTAAGGTGCCCCTCTTCTCCCTTATAAAAGGGCACCTCCTCCCTCTTCTCTTTACACAATTTTGAGCCTTCAAGCTCATCAAACCTCTACCTATTTCCCTTCTAAACTTCCCTAGAAACATTATAGAGGTTATGGTCTCCTCAAAAGACCAAATATAGTGCCTTAAGATGAAGTTTAAAAGAGGTGCGTCGGAGAAGAGGTAATCTCTTCTACCTATTATTTCAAGTTTCTTTCTTATTCAACTTATTCTTCATTAGTTGTTTAATTGTAAAGTACTAAAATAAGTATCAATAATATACTGATATGATATTATAAATATGTAAAAACCCCATTTCACCTTCTATCTATCCAACGGAAAATTAAATCACCGTGCGTGTGTACGTACAGAATACCGTCTCCACGCCGTGGTGTAATTAGTTTTTCCACTACCACCTTACTTGGATGGGTATAATGGTGTAAATAATAACTATATATGGTTATTATAACATCATACTTATTCTGAGATATTATATCATCCACTCCAATTCTATTCAATAATTATGGGAAGGATATCATCGCTCGTGCGTACGTACGGACTACCGTCTCCACGAACGCGATGAGATTCATTTTCCATGATTAACCATTCAAGTATGATTATAACGTATATATATAATAAATAATCATGAAAGATATTAAATAATAATGATACTGTATTTATGTACATATATGTTTCATTTACTTAATTCCATTCAATTCAATAAGGAAACAAAAACAACGTTCATGGGTACGTACGACCTACCGTCTCCATGAACGGTGTATTTCATTCCATTTATAGATCTATCATATATATTTATATAATGAATATATATTATATATAAATCATGTTTTACATTATGGAATTATGTAAATCAGGATATGAGTAATAATATCAAGAATAACAGATCAAAACACATACGATAAATGAAACGATTTTACCCAAAATGCTGCTTTAACATGGAATTTACAAAAGAACGGGTAATATAAAGTCATAAGTGAACCATATATGATATCATAACATTGAATATGATTCTGTAATAGTTCAATGACAGTATTTAAATCATTATATAGGAGGTTTGGATACATACTAAGCATATCAGACAAAAGGTAAGGGACAACTATTCCAATCTCGTTCTTATCTAAGATTGTTATTCATAAGTATTTACTGGGGTTATTGTCATCATCCATGTCCATGTTTTCTAAAAATGTTTTCATGTATATTTAATGTCCTTTTTACCCATATTTTAATTTTACCACATGTTATGGAAGGAATATTTCTTTTGTTTACCATACGAGGGTCTTTTTTTACTTTTTCAGAAAAAGTACGAGGAGAATGTTTTTTTAACTTATATGGCATAAACAGATTTTTACAGTTTCATATCACCTAATTTTAAAGAATCTCCCTCTACAATTTTTCATGTTTATTTTCAATAAAATCCTTTTCTTTTAAAATTGTGTGTCATTTTGTGAAATGAAAATGATTTTTAAGGAGATAGGATATTTTCCTCAAGAATTAATTTCAAGTGTTTTATCAAAACTATTTTCCATCTAAGATGACATTATTTAGAATGTTTATGTTTCAAGTATAATGTCTCTATTATTTACTTGATTTTATTATTCTTATGATGAAATGATATCCATTTGTTTTATATGGATTACGTTATGATGAGATGATGTTTATGAAACCCATTTTATTCTTTAGGTTATGATGAATGATTTATGTTTATTTTGTGTCACAAGTAAAAATGATTTCAATATGAGATGGGTGGGACCTATATATCCCTCCAATGAATTGGGTAAAGAATTATATCTCATGAGATAGACATGGATGGAATGGTAAGTTAATCCGGTTCAGTGATACAAGATTGGAACGAGCAGTGAACTCGATTCAGAAAGGGACTTTGTCCACTAAGATGGTCTTGGCAGCAATGCCTTGTCTACTATGGAAATCATTTCATGTGCTTAATGGTTTTCCACAATTAAATGTTTTATTCTAATTCTATTATATCATGATTGATGTTATTTTATGATATATACCTTACGTACTTCTAAGATTTATGTCTTTTCTCAAGATTTTGATGTTTAGATTTTATGTTCAACTTTGTGCATTGAAATGTTTATGGATTGTTTTATGTTCTCTATGTTTACCCTTACTGAGGATTTGAGCTCACCCTTTTTATGTTTTATTTTCCACAGGATATAAAGAAATGTTTTAGGTAAGAATACAAAAGGGGAAGATCTTTATGGGAGATGTTGAAGATCTTTCACCATGATTAGAATATTATTTTTCTGAGTTTCCAAAGATACTAAACTATTAGAGTCCTTGTGTGTTTGTTTTTGTTATGTATTAAGTATTACGGAAACATAATGTAATGTCCATGTACGTCAAGCTTGGGTCTCTACATTTGGTATCATAGGAAAGGTTTAGTCAACCTTTGGAAACTAGGATGTGAAAACTTTAGTGAAATCCCAAGAGATATTTCTAAGGTATGTCTAGGGATGTCCCTAAGGATAAGTATACGTATAGGTTATTGTCCTAGAATTATGGTAATGATCTTATAATTAAACCTAAGATGTTATATATTGAAAGTAATCCCCCTTTATTATGCTATTTTCCTAGCATGGTTTTTTCCTCATACACTGTTCATTTTGGGTTGTAGACAATGGATGGAACTTGAAGAAACCATGTTGATCAATGTAATAGAAAATTCAATGATTTCCCTCCTAAACAAACCAATGTTATAGGAGATGGAGTGAAAAATCTTATTGCTATACTTACACAAGCTATGAATCATTCTAGACTTCCAAATGAGGAGAGAAAGGAACAATATTCTATTGAGTCCTACATGAGGCAACGTCCACCTTATTTCAGTGGGTATTATGATCCACTTGTTTATGAACAATAGATAAGTACCATTGAAAAGATATTTTCGATACTTCACTATTCAGAACATAAAAAATTCATTTTTGCTATTTACTAGTTCGAAGGTGAAGCAGACTAGTGGTGGAATCTAATTAAGAATACAAGGGCACAAGATGAAATTGAATCCATGGAATGGTATGAGTTTAAGAACTTATTTTTAAATAAGTACCTACCTTGTATTCTTCAAACAAAGACGGAAAATGAGTTCCTTGAGCTTAAGAAAAAGGATGATAAATCTGTTGGTATATACGAAGCAAATTTTACAAGGCTTGTAAGGTATGCATCTGGATTTATCATCCAAACTGAAAGTAAAGTCGATCGATTCTTCAGTGGATTAAAACCAAGTCTTCAAAGGGAATTAGTTATAAGAGACTTCAGTAGCTATGAAGAAATTGTGCATTGTGCTATCAAGGTAGAACTGAAATTTGGTGTTACATATCCATCTCATGGTTTTGACAAGAAAAGAAATATGGAGTTCAAGTAGAAATCTCAGAACAATGGTGAAAAGAAGATGAATGTTTCTTTATGCTCAAAGTGTGGAAAGAAGCATGGTGGAGATTGTATAAAATTACTTGAAAATGTTTCAAGTGTAGAAAAGAAGGTCATCAAGCAACTGAGTGTCTAAGTAATGGGAAAACAGAAGTTAATGATGAGAATAGAGAAAAGACTATAGAGAATGCACCACCAACACTTCAATGCTTCAAGTGCAAGGAAATGGGGCATTATGCTAATCAATGCCCTAATCCAAGGTTTAATGATGATCGACCTCAACAAAATCTTAAGGTAAAGGAAAATGGGAAGTCACATGCGATCACTATTGGCGATATTGAGTATGACAATGATTTAGTGGAATGATTATGTGTTTATATAATGGGATTCCTAAATAATGTTGTGGAATCTAATTTATAGTATTGTGTAATATTGGAATATCTATGTATTTGTTTATTATGGTTTTCAATAATTATATCGTACCGGTAACCATGAAAAGAAATTAAAATATTTTTTGAAGTAGATGGTAAGTTCATAATGAAGGGATAAGGAGAAAATGAAATTTGTGATAGTATTCATGAGCTCATGACTGATATAAGAACAAAGTGATATAATGGTTTGAGTATATTGAAATTTTGGGATTTTGGTATGTGGAAAGAGTTAACTTTTGACAGCCCTCATGTTTTCACTAAGCTTATATGGTAATTCATGTTTCAAAAGAATACATGATTAAGGTATTCACATGTTTGGAATGTGACCAACAAGATATATCTTATGATATATGGGGGATAAATAATGGTATTCATCTGCTTGTTATGTGACATTTCAAGTAATCATTTTCTTTATACTATGATATTGGATATATGTATTTTGGATAAGACTCAAGATTGTAATGGATTATGTTGGAAATCAAATAGTATTGTTTAAGGATATACCTTTTTTTCGATATTACTTCTCAAATGTTATAATAGTGTAGTTTTAGAAAAAGGGACAACCTACAGGACTGGCGACAACCCGTCGCGTCAGATAAGTTTGCGAGAATTGAACCCACAACTGAAGTGCAACATGCCTTTATTACCTACCACTGGCCTACAGGAAGTCTCTGGTTAGTAGAAACTAGTTTTATTTTATTAAAAAGTATGATAGATGAAGTATAAGTCCGTTTTTTGAATCATATACGATTAATCTCACCATAGATGGACTTATGTATATTTAATAACTTATGCTAACCTTTTTGTGACAGAAACAGATGGGATAACTTATCATTCTATCGCATGATCTACTAACACTTCATGAATGAAAAATTCAACTTCATTTTTTTAAATAGAGATGAAGTGGAAATTGTTCATTGAATGACCAATGATGATATTACACTGAAATCAAGTAAGTATTTCTCGTTATGTAAAAATTCATCAACGTTAGGGAAATGATCTTGAAAATGAAAAATGTTGTCCTAGTACTCTCATATCTGATTAATTATATAGAAACTTAGATCATTAGAAATTTATGGCTTTGTGATTGTTGGATTTTTCATAGCCATGTTCTCTACCACTCTTCATCAGAACTTAATGGTTAGATTTATCTTCCATATCCATATTTTCACATATGTTCTCCTATGTGGAATCCCAGGGATAAGTTAATTTGGGAAATAGTTACGTTTCATACATTAGTTTTTAAAATTAAGTTTTAGTATTCCTTTTTACGATGTGGGTTTCTATGAAAGAAATTTCAAGTAGTAAACAATTTATAACCCTGACGAATTTGGAGGGTGAAATTCATTTTAAGGGGGGTAGAATGTAACACCCCGAGATTTTATGAGAAGTATTTTTTTTAATTTATTTGATGTCTTGTGTTGTACGCTATACCAAGATTATTTTGCCCTATACGCAACACCGTATTAACTTGCAGTATATGTAACACTAATCTTGGATCATGTTACACACAATTTCAAGTTCGTTTGATAGAAGTTATTCTATGCAACATTGATTATATATATATATATATTCAATGTATAAATGAAATATGGTTGGATTCTATTTTACGCAACAAAAAAGGAATCTTGCATTACACGCAACCCTGACTTGTCTTGCATTACACACAATAGTGACCTTCCACGATAGCGTGTGTTGTACGCAATACCGAGTTTCACTAAACAAAGATATGTTATTAAAATATTATATAAACTAGCCGTTATGAATAGTAATAACCACTTTTTAAAATTTTATAAATTTTATTTTTCAAAATGGACTTCATTTTTGGATTTGAAATATCGAAATTAGCTTCGGGTGAATTTTTGGTATTTTTCTGAAAACTTTCAATTTTTGTTAAATAGTGAAAAACACTGAGTTATTGGTTAAAATTGAATTTTTATTTAAATAATAATTTATTTTATTTAAAATTATTTTAGGTCAAAATAGATACATAATAACTATATAAGTTCAATGTAATTCATTGGAGTCATTTTATAATAGTTTTAGATATATAAAAAATTTTATTAAAATTTTACCGTCTTTTACCCATCTCCTAGGAGCATTTGCAAAATTACATAAATCTTAATTTTACCTCTTTTCTGAGTGGAATTTATAAAATCTGAGAAACAAAGTTAATATAAAGTAGTAAAATGTGGTTCAATAAGATAAAAATAATTTTTTGTGAATAATAACATTTTACTTTTATTTACCACGGTTAAAAGTAAATAGGGTAATTAATGGTAAAAATGATATTATTAGTACCCTAAGACATGTAATAATTTTATTTGATAAGTATAATTCGACCAAAAACAACCTTACTAAAATAAAATTATCATTTAGGTCTACTTGGATTAGATTAGGACATTTATTATTATTTAATTCAAAGAGGATTTAAAAGAGTTAAAATCAAAGTTTAATAACTAAATTTTTTTTAATATAGGGTTATACATAAGATAAATTCAATTATAAATATTCATTAGAAATATAAAAATCTTTCCTAGATAATGGTATTTTATTTATAATTTTTAGACATTAAATAATTTAATTTATTTATGACACAATGATGATGCTGTAATTTCCTTATTAATGCAATATTAACATAATTGATGTTATAAATACCAAAATAAATGTAATTTGAGACTTTTTATGCATTAAACTAATTTTATAGGTTAATAGGACATGTTAGTATTTATTTAATTTACTTTTTTATAACTAATGATGATTTTATGATTTTTTAAAAAATAAATTACCAAATAGTTTCAAAATTGACATAAAATATTTTTTAAAACAAATATTATATTATTAATTGTTTTTATATTCCTAAAAACCTAATATGTAACACCCCGAGCTTCCACGATACGCTTCTCATTCAATAATACAACAGCTTGCATTGTACGCAACTTCGAGTTTTAAAACATCGCGACAAATCAAAGTAGCCGTTATGAATAGTAATAACCACTTTTTAAAATTATAGAAATTTTATATTTCAAATTGGACTTCATTTTTGTATTCCTAATATTGAAATTAGCCTATGTTGAATTTTTTGTAATTTTCTGAGAACTTCAAAAATTTTATGAATAGTGAAAAATACTTAAAACAACTTTTTTAATAAAAATAATTCATAGTGATAAATTATACTATTGAGTGGTTTTAAAGTATAATTAGAATATATTTTTACCATTTTATCCAATGGTGGTCATTAGAATTAATTTAACATTGAAATTGGACATAAACAATTGCCAATCTTTTGATATAAATTGTTTCTTAAAAACACGCTATTTGTTGTGACAGCGGGAATTAATTATAAAATTAATTAATGCAACTTATATGTTTGGAATTTTGTAAAATAGACATCATTTTTGAATTCGGAATATCAATTATAGCTTAGGGTGAAATTTTGGCATTGTTCTGAAAAACTTCAATTTTTGATGAATAGTGAAACCACTAAGTGGTAGTTAAATAACTGATTTTTAGTTTAAATGAAATATTACCACTTCTGTGATTTGATTTTCAAAAATCCGACATACATGGTTGTCATTAAGAAGTAAAATGTGGTTCAATGAGATTAAAATAATTTTTTGGTGAATAGTAACTTTTAAGTTCTTAATCGCGATTAGTAGTAATTAGTGTAGTTTAAGGTATAAATAATGCTTTAATAATATGAAATGACCTAGACACATGTCCTACCCTTATTGGTTGTGTCATGGCCGACCAAGAAAACCCATGGGTCAACTTGGGGACCCCATGGAGCCACTTTAGTTAGAAAATGACATAAATACCTTTTATTTAATGTTAAAGTAAAAAATGACACAAACATAAAATGTTTTACTAAAACAATTTTTAAGTAGGGTTACACAAGTCCAAATTTTGACTATAAATATTCATTAGAAAGCTAAAAATATTTCCTACATCATAGTATTTATTTTATAATTTTTATACATTAAATAAATTAAATTATTTATGACATCATTATGATGCAGCGATGACCTCATTATTTAACGATTTAAATAAAATGAGAAGATAATGCAAAATCCAAGGCTTACACTTGTCCAAAGCCAATTGGATGAGGAGATTTCTAACCCTTATCACCTTAGCCTAGAATTATATAAGTGTGGGACCTTTAGAATCCGAAAATCATTGTGAAATAATGTAACATTTCAATCTTTCAAAAAGTGCCCCTCCTCTCCACTTATAAAAGGCCCCCACCTCTCCCACCTCATTTACACTTTCAAGCCATTTGGCTCGGCCAACCTCTGCCCAAATACTCTCCCAACTTCCCCCTCTTACTCCTAGAATCCTCAATTTGGGAAAAACTCTTCCCAAGGAAGCCTTTGGCTCAAATCAAAAAGAGTTACCCGATTTTGAGGTAATGTCTTTTCTAATGTTGTTTTGTTTTATTTTTCTTCTCCAACCCCCTAAACTCTTTTCATTCCATTATTTTGTAACAACACCAGTACCTACAATATACTAGGATGTTGTTATGATAAGGATTTGGTTTACACTTACACACACCTTCGTCTAATGGTTAAAGAACATACGGTTTCTGTGGATGGCGAATTTCTGCCTCACGAAACGATGATTGTTCAACACTCATATAACACCTTCAAAGGTGGCCATTAAGATGTCACTATTTTTATATATGATTTATAATTTGTTTATGTTTTACTTATGCTTCTGTATTTCTCATTTATGTCATACTTTATGATTTCCATTATGGGTAAAACGCGATAATTTCATTTTAGGAAGTGCGGACTACCGCCCCCTCAAAGTGATTTGAATCGTTAATGCCATATGTGGGATGTATAAAGGATGGAGTAAATGGTATTATACACTATATTATACTGGAATTATATTATACATTTATATCATTATGATTTAGTTCCATTAAATATGAAATTGAAATGAAAGTAGCGTTCATGCGTACGTACGGCTTACCGTCTCCATGAACGGTGCATTTCATTTCTTACCTCTAAATGTTACGTAATATTATAAATGAATGTATATACTGGATATATAAGATATATATGACATCTAAATCATGAATATAATTCTGGATATAATGGATATTTCACCACATAAACAACTTGTAATTATTAGAAGTTTATTGTTGACTCAAGTTACCAAAGATCGACAAAACGACCGTTATTAACTTAAATAATTACATAATGTTCATATCATTGTAATAAGTGATATAATAAGGATAATGAAATTGAAAATGGTTCTTAATAAGGTATATATTAACTCTAGTTTATTATTCAGGAGGTTAAAGAACGGTTGAGTCAAGTCAGACACGAGGTAAGGGAACTTCTTAACCCAATTTCCATTCTTTGGGTTAATCTCCTACTTTCAAATTATGTCATGATGTTATTATGTACTATTTTGTATTTTTACTTTCTTTTTGTGTACCTATAGTGAATACACATAATATATCTATTTTATTTTAAAAATGATCTTTTTAAGGACTTCGTCTCAATCTCCTTTCATTGAGGCATATTTTGTTTTATACACAAATTTCTTTTATACGGTGTATAAACCCCTTTGACTTTTACGTTTATTCAAAAGGAATCTTTTTTATACGAAGTGTTTTACCAAACGACAAAAAGGGAATGTTGTTCTTTCCGTACATATGCGGCGACAATGAATTCTCCGCTGCCGTGACCATTATTTGAGTTTCGGCTTCCTTTACAAGCCATACCTTTTTTTAAAAGAAAAATAAATACAATGTTTTAACTTTCTTTTATTTTGGTATTGAAAATGGTATTAAAAGCATTTTTTTTATATCAATGTGTTGTATTGAAATATTGTGATTGAAATGTGGAAATGTTATGTTTCCTTTATGCATGTTTTATTTGATATGATTATGTTATAGTTTATGATATGTTTAAACCTATTCATATGAGGAATGCATTGGACTTAATAAGTGACGGGTGGAGCCCGCTATAGCTCCTCGATGCATCGGCAGGTCTCATGAGACAAACTAGTGTCTTGGCACAAGGCCTTGACAAAATCTTATTTGTGGTCTTGGCATGAGGCCTTGACTACGTGGTTATGATAGTCTGTCATTATGCATTCCATCATTATGAAAGTGGTTATTGTTATTGCATGTGATTATTCGACCAGTAGAATATCCATGTGAAGAAGTGAATGGCATTATCTCATTTTACTTTTGCCATATTATGTTGAAGTTCATGTTTAAAAAGGCTTTTGTTTTAGTTATACATTGCCTTAAATGTTTATGTTTATTTATGAAAGTTTCCGCAATATTGTTATCCTTACTGAGCATCTAAGATCACCCCTTTCAATGTTTTAATATTTTCCAGGATGTGAAGAAGTAATTTATGAATGACCTGCAGGGATAGTCAGAAGAGGATATGAGTGTGGACTATGGAGACTTTGTTATTGTAGTTTTTCACTTTATGATGTAATGTAACGTTTACGAATGTATCTAGTGTTTCCAAGGCTACTAAACTAATCGGTCTTTCGAGACTTGATCTTTTGTGATCATGCCAATGTTACGAAGTAATGCACCGACTCTGGGTAGATGGGGTTGGGGCGTTACAGTTGGTATCAGAGGCAGTTTAGTACTAACCTTGGAAGCTAGATTTAGAGAAACTCTGATTAGAGCACATAGACCTAAGATGAACTTTGAGGATTAGTACAGAAGAACTTCCTAAAATTTTGGAATTGTAGAGATTTTGTGAGTTTTACGATCAATACATCCCTGTCTGGATACAAGCAGGTAGAGGCGGCTCTGGCACAGATGTACCTAGGGGTAAAACCCGAAAACACCGCTTTGAGCTAGACTCGAACGAGAACTGGTGCACGACAACGGGCCTTGCTGCACTCTTGGTTACGACACTCCCGGGGGATATGCTTAGGATAATTCTCATTTTATTTACAAACCACTATGAAGGGTTATGAGTATATACTTCCTCAAAGAAAACATTTCTTTTTATGATTATGGATTATATCCATAAATAGTTCAATTTATGTAAAGTGTTTTACAAGTATGGAATTATGTATTTTGATTCATAATCTAATCTAGTTTATGCCATTGTTTAGAAATGGCGCCTAGTGGAAGGAATGGAAACCGTATCAATGCACGAACTCCGTGTAGGGATTTCCCTCCTGATCAAGATAATTATTGTGGATCTAGAGATACAACTGGTGCTGATCAACTTAATACCATACTGGGACAACTCACTCAGGTTATGAATAATAACCTTACTCGTATGGAGCACCCTGATCCGCAACGTGGAGGATCAATGTTAGACCGCTTCATGAGGCAACAACCACCAACCTTCAATGGGAGTACAAATCCTATAGTAGCTGAGCAATGGATAAATTCCTTAGATAAAATATTCCATGCCTTGGGGAGTAGTGAAAGGGAGAAGGTTGTCATGGCAGTTTACCGCCTCACTGGAGATGCCGATCAGTGGTGGTCGCTGATTCAAAACACAAAGGAAGATGATGACGTATCGAATATGGAATGGAGGGAGTTCAAAGATCTTTTCTTAGAAAAATACTTTCCTCGTGACCATCGAGCAGATATGGAAAGGCAATTTCTGAGTCTGAGGCAGAAGGAGGATGAGAATGTCGCAAAGTATGAGGCTAACTTTACAAGGTTAGCGAGGCATGCTGCCGATTATATACGTAACCCAAGGAGTAAGATTGATCGTTTCTTTGATGGGTTAAAACCATTTCTCCGTCGAGCTTTGGTATCACAATCCTTTTCATCATACAAAGATATTGTCTCGTGTGCTATCAAGACAGAAAAGGAATTCTCTAAGTCTTATGACAACAAAGTAAAGCAAGAGAAGAAGAGAACGGTGGAACAAGAGACAGATAAAGGGAAAAAGGGAAAGAAGGATTTTCCATTATGTGATAATTGTGGGAAGAATCACCCTGGTACTTGCCTAAAAGGAATGGGAGTTTGTTATAAATGTGGAGAAAAGGGTCACCAGGCTCATGATTGCAAGGGAAAGAAAGAGGCTGTCAAAGTTGAATGCTACAATTGTAGAGAAATGGGTCATTATGCAAATGAATGTCCTAAGCGTCAGGGAAACTTACCTCAGAAAAGGCCAAGGGATCAAGGACAATCTTATGCTGTTACTACAGTTGAAGCAGAATAACTAATGTATCGGTGCTTTTGGACTCAAGGATTATATTCTGGTTATAAGAATAATGTAATATATATATATGGATTGTACTGCAGTACTTTTTGATTTCAGTAAGGTTTTAATATGATTAAGGTAATCATATTTTTAGTATGTGACAATAAGAGAAACTTTTCTTTGTTTGGGGAATCTGATGTTACAATTGATTTTGGAATTTAGAGACCTTTTAGAGAAAGTCTGGATGAAGGTATTTTGGATAACTATAAAGGTTGGAGTGGATTAAGTTGAACTTTGGATAGTATTGTTTAAGGTTAAAACATTTATGAAGATTATTTTTGGAATAGTATAGTACTATATTTTTAGGAAAAGGACAACCTGCAGGGTGGGGCATAACCCGTCGCGTCGGACAAAGCTGCAGGAATCGAACCCACAACCATAGTGCGACAAGCCTTTATTTCCTACCACTAGCCTACAGGAAGTCCCTGGTTATTACAAAATAGTTTTACTAATCTAAATGGTATGTGTTAACATTTTGAACCGTATACAATTAGGATAAATAGAATATTTTTGAGTTCTGTTACCATTTGGAGTAAAAGTTGGGTTTGTGGTAAAAATTTATTAACGAATGAAAGTATACATAGCAAGTATGTATATTCCCTTACGTTCTTAGTAAATCTCCTAAATAAATTCCTCAACATTATAAAAGGTAACTTAAAACAAAAATGTTGTCGGTTAACTTTTCCAACTGGGGATTCAATGACCGTTTAACCAATCACAAGTTTGTGATTTTCTTGTGGTTAAACTTTCTCCTAATCCTATTTTCTATAACTCCCCATCAGACCTTGATGGTTTGTTTCTCCTCCATATCCATATTTTCATAGAATCCTATAATGGGCTATATCGGGTGACCTTTGTACTTATCCTGCTTTCTTTTAATGTTATATATTTATTAACCTTATTTCCGATGTGGGTTTTCCTCAAAGGTATTTTCTCTTTTCAACCTTTTATTTTCAAAGAAAAATTTCAAATTGCGAGGACGCAATTTATTGAAGGAGGGGAGAATGTAACACCCCGAGCTTCCACGATACGCTTCTCATTCAATAATACAACAGCTTGCATTGTACGCAACTTCGAGTTTTAAAACATCGCGACAAATCAAAGTAGCCGTTATGAATAGTAATAACCACTTTTTAAAATTATAGAAATTTTATATTTCAAATTGGACTTCATTTTTGTATTCCTAATATTGAAATTAGCCTATGTTGAATTTTTTGTAATTTTCTGAGAACTTCAAAAATTTTATGAATAGTGAAAAATACTTAAAACAACTTTTTTAATCAAAATAATTCATAGTGATAAATTATACTATTGAGTGGTTTTAAATTATAATTAGAATATATTTTTACCATTTTATCCAATGGTGGTCATTAGAATTAATTTAACATTGAAATTGGACATAAACAATTGCCAATATTTTGATATAAATTGTTTCTTAAAAACACGCTATTTGTTGTGACAGCGGGAATTAATTATAAAATTAATTAATGCAACTTATATGTTTGGAATTTTGTAAAATAGACATCATTTTTGAATTCGGAATATCAATTATAGCTTAGGGTGAAATTTTGGCATTGTTCTGAAAAACTTCAATTTTTGATGAATAGTGAAACCACTAAGTGGTAGTTAAATAACCGATTTTTCGTTTAAATGAAATATTACCACTTCTGTGATTTGATTTTCAAAAATCCGACATACATGGTTGTCATTAAGAAGTAAAATGTGGTTCAATGAGATTAAAATAATTTTTTGGTGAATAGTAACTTTTAAGTTCTTAATCGCGATTAGTAGTAATTAGTGTAGTTTAAGGTATAAATAATGCTTTAATAATATGAAATGACCTAGACACATGTCCTACCCTTATTGGTTGTGTCATGGCCGACCAAGACAACCCATGGGTCAACTTGGGGACCCCATGGAGCCACTTTAGTTAGAAAATGACATAAATACCTTTTATTTAATGTTAAAGTAAAAAATGACACAAACATAAAATGTTTTACTAAAACAATTTTTAAGTGGGGTTACACAAGTCCAAATTTTGACTATAAATATTAATTAGAAAGCTAAAAAGATTTCCTACATCATAGTATTTATTTTATAATTTTTAGACATTAAATAAATTAAATTATTTATGACATCATTATGATGCAGCGATGACCTCATTATTTAACGATTTAAATAAAATGAGAAGATAATGCAAAATCCAAGGCTTACACTTGTCCAAAGCCAATTGGATGAGGAGATTTCGAACCCTTATCACCTTAGCCTCGAATTATATAAGTTTGGGACCTTTAGAATCCGAAAAGCATTGTGAAATAATGTAACATTTCAATCTTTCCAAAAGTGCCCCTCCTCTCCACTTATAAAAGGCCCCCACCTCTCCCACCTCATTTACACTTTCAAGCCATTTGGCTCGGCCAACCTCTGCCCAAATACTCTCCAAACTTCCCCCTCTTACTCCTAGAATCCTCACTTTGGGCAGAACTCTTCCCAAGGAAGCCTTTGGCTCAAATCAAAAAGAGTTACCCGATTTTGAGGTAATGTCTTTTCTAATGTTGTTTTGTTTTATTTTTCTTCTCCAACCCCCTAAACTCTTTTCATTCCATTCTTTTGTAACAACAACAGTACCTAAAATATACTAGGATGTTGTTATGATAAGGATTTGGTTTACACTTACACACACCTTCGTCTAATGGTTAAAGAACATACGGTTTCTGTGGATGGCGAATTTCTGCCTCACGAAACGATGATTGTTCAACACTCATATAACACCTTCAAAGGTGGCCATTAAGATGTCACTATTTTTATATATGATTTATAATTTGTTTATGTTTTACTTATGCTTCTGTATTTCTCATTTATGTCATACTTTATGATTTCCATTATGGGTAAAACGCGATAATTTCATTTTAGGAAGTGCGGACTACCGCCCCCTCAAAGTGATTTGAATCGTTAATGCCATATGTGGGATGTATAAAGGATGGAGTAAATGGTATTATACACTATATTATACTGGAATTATATTATACATTTATATCATTATTATTTAGTTCCATTAAATATGAAATTGAAATGAAAGTAGCGTTCATGCGTACGTACAGCTTACCGTCTCCATGAACGGTGCATTTCATTTCTTACCTCTAAATGTTACGTAATATTATAAATGAATGTATATACTGGATATATAAGATATATATGACATCTAAATCATGAATATAATTCTGGATATAATGGATATTTCACCACATAAACAACTTGTAATTATAAGAAGTTTATTGTTGACTCAAGTTACCAAAGATCGACAAAACGACCGTTATTAACTTAAATAATTACATAATGTTCATATCATTGTAATAAGTGATATAATAAGGATAATGAAATTGAAAATGGTTCTTAATAAGGTATATATTAACTCTAGTTTATTATTCAGGAGGTTAAAGAACGGTTGAGTCAAGTCAGACACGAGGTAAGGGAACTTCTTAACCCAATTTCCATTCTTTGGGTTAATCTCCTACTTTCAAATTATGTCATGATGTTATTATGTACTATTTTGTATTTTTACTTTCTTTTTGTGTACCTATAGTGAATACACATAATATATCTATTTTATTTTAAAAATGATCTTTTTAAGGACTTCGTCTCAATCTCCTTTCATTGAGGCATATTTTGTTTTATACACAAATTTCTTTTATACGGTGTATAAACCCCTTTGACTTTTACGTTTATTCAAAAGGAATCTTTTTTATATGAAGTGTTTTACCAAACGACAAAAAGGGAATGTTGTTATTTCTGTACATATGCGGCGACAATGACTTCTCCGCTGCCGGGACCATTATTTGAGTTTCGGCTTCCTTTACAAGCCATACCTTTTTTTAAAAGAAAAATAAATACAATGTTTTAACTTTCTTTTATTTTGGTATTGAAAATGGTATTAAAAGCATTTTTTTTATATCAATGTGTTGTATTGAAATATTGTGATTGAAATGTGGAAATGTTATGTTTCCTTTATGCATGTTTTATTTGATATGATTATGTTATAGTTTATGATATGTTTAAACCTATTCATATGAGGAATGCATTGGACTTAATAAGTGACGGGTGGAGCCCGCTATAGCTCCTCGATGCATCGGCAGGTCTCATGAGACAAACTAGTGTCTTGGCACAAGGCCTTGACAAAATCTTATTTGTGGTCCTGGCACGAGGCCTTGACTACGTGGTTATGATAGTCTGGCATTATGCATTCCATCATTATGAAAGTGGTTATTGTTATTGCATGTGATTATTCGACCAGTAGAATATCCATGTGAAGAAGTGAATGGCATTATCTCATTTTACTTTTGCCATATTATGTTGAAGTTCATGTTTAAAAAGGCTTTTGTTTTAGTTATACATTGCCTTAAATGTTTATGTTTATTTATGAAAGCTTCCGCAATATTGTTATCCTTACTGAGCATCTGAGCTCACCCCTTTCAATGTTTTAATATTTTCTAGGATGTGAAGAAGTATTTTATGAATGACCTGCAGGGATAGTCAGAAGAGGATATGAGTGTGGACTATGGAGACTTTGTTATTGTAGTTTTTCACTTTATGATGTAATGTAATGTTTACGAATGTATCTAGTGTTTCCAAGGCTACTAAACTAATCGGTCTTTCGAGACTTGATCTTTTGTGATCATGCCAATGTTACGAAGTAATGCACCGACTCTGGGTAGCTGGGGTCGGGGCGTTACATAATATTTGGAAAAATTAATTAGATAAGGTTATATATAATAATAATTAACCACTTGGGTTTCTTTTGGCTTGTTATATAAAGTTTATTAACCATATAGTGTAAGAAAACAAGAAGACACGGTAAAAGTTAAATTATTTAATTTAGAGTTAAATCTAAATGATAAGGTTACAATAGTAACCTAAACTTGTCTAAAACCTGTTGGTTGAGATTATTTCTACCCATAACCACTTTATCTTTTAAATAAATCAATTTGGAGCAATTATAAACCGAATATGACTTTATTATAAAATAATATTTTATGTTTTTCCTAAGGTGCCCCTCTCCTCTCTTATAAAAGGGGACCTCCTCCCTATTCTATTTACAAGATTTTTAAATTTCAAGCTTGGAAAAACTCTATAAATATCCCTTATAAACTTCCCTAGAAACAGTTTAGAGGTTCTTTTCTCCTCAAAAGACCAAATCTAGTGCCTTAAGAGGAAGCTTAAAAGAGGTGCGTCGAAGAAGAGGTAATCTCTTCTACCAATTCTTTCAAGTTGTTTCTTCTTCAACTTCCTATTCTTTAAGTGTTTCATTGTAAAGTAATACAATAAGTATCAATAATATACTGATATGATATTATAAATATGAAACAACCCCATTTCACCTTTTATCCATCCAACAAAAAATGAAATCATCGCACGTGCGTACGTATGGAATACTGTCTCCATGCCATTTTGTAATTAGTTTTTCCACCACCACCTTACTTGGATGGGTATAATGGTATAAATAATAACTATATATGGTTAATATAAAATCATAATTACTCTTAGATATTATATCATCCACTCCAATTCTATTCAATAATTTTGGGAACGATATCATCGCTCATGCGTACGTACGGACTACCATCTCCACGAACGCGATGAGATTCATTTTCCATGATTAACCATTCAAGTATGATTATAAAGTATATATATAATAAATAATCATGAAATATATTAAATAATAATGATTCTGGATTTATGTACACATATGTTTCATTTACTTAATTCCATTCAATTCAATAAGGAAATGAAAACATCTTTCATGGGTACGTACGGCCTACCGTGTCCATGAACTGTGTATTTCATTCCATTTATCGATCTATCATATATATTTATATTCTGAATATATATTATATATAAATCATGTTTTACATTCTGGAGTTATGTAAATTAGGATATGAGTAATAATATCAAGAACAAAAAATCGAAACACGTACGATAAATGAAACGATTTTACCCAAAATGCTGCTTTAACATAGAATTTACAAAAGAACGGGTAATATAAAGTCATAAGTGAACCATATATGATATCATAACAATGAATATGATTCTTTAGTAATTCATTGAAATTATTTAAATCATTATACAGGAGTTTCGGATACATACAAAGCATATCAGACATAAGGTATGGGATAACTATTCCAATCTCGTTCTTATCTGAGATTGTTATTCGTAAGTATTTACTGGGGTTATTGTTATCATCCATGTCCATGTTTTATAAAAAAAAATTTCATGTTTTTTTAATTTCCTTTTTATTCATTTTTGACTTTTACCACATTTTATGGAAGGAATCTTTCTTTTGTTTACCATACGAGGAACTATTTTGACTTTTTCGAGAAAAGTATGAGGAGAATGTTTTTTTAACTTATATGGCATAAATGGATTTTTATAGTTTCATATCGCCTAATTTTCAAGAAGAATCATCTACATTTTTTCATGGTTATCTTCAATAAAATCCTTTTATTTTAAATTTTTTTGGAATTTTGTGAAAAGAAAATGATTTTTAAGGAGAAATGATATTTTCCTCATGAATTCATTTCAAGTGTTTTATCAAAACTATTTTTCATATAAGATGACATTATTAAGAATGTTTATGTTACAAGTATAATGTCTCTATTATTTACATGGTTTGATTCTTCTTATGATGAAATGATATTAATTTTTTTTCTATGGATTATGTTATGATGGTATGATGTTTATGAAACCCATTTTATTCATTGGGTTATGATGAATGATTTATGTTGATTTCGTGGCACAAGTAAGAATTATTTCAATATGAGATGGGTGGGACATATATCTTCCTCCAATGCATTGGGTAAAGATTTATATCTCATTATATAGACATGGATGGAATGGTAAGTTAATCTGGTTTAGTGATATAAGACTGGAATGAGGAGTGGACTCGATTCAGAAAGGGACTTTGTCCACTAAGATGGTCTTGGTAGAAATGTCATGGCTACTATGGAAATCATATCCTGTGCTTAATGGTTTTATACAATTAAATGTTTTATTCCCATGATATTTTATCATGATTGATGTTCCTTTATGATATATTCCTTACGTACTTCCAAGATTTCTGTCTTTACTCAAGATTTCAATGTTTATATTTTATGTTCAAGTTTGTGCATTCAAATGTTTATTGATTGTTTTATGTAATCTATGTTTACCTTTACTGTGAATTTGAGCTCACCCTTTTTATGTTTTATTTTCCCCAGGATATAAAGAATGTTTTAGGTAAGAAAATAAAAGGGGACGATCTTTATGGGAGATGTTGAAGATCTTTCACCATGATTAGAAGATTATTTTTCCGAGTTTCCAAAATAGTAAACTATTATTGTCCTTGTGTGTTTGTTTTTGTTATGTGTTAAGTATTCCTCAAAAGTAATGTAATTTCCATGTACTTCAATCTTGGGTATCTACAAGGAATGAGCTAAAATCTTCAATAATGAAGAATACACCATACTCGATCCCCACTAGAGAAAACATTGACCAGAGGCAGCGGCCAAGTAACACCAACACAACGTCAAACCATCCAACCATCACAAGAAAACAAAAACATCACCAGGAACCAAAAAAAATGTCGATGAGAAGAAAAACTGGGGGTACTAATATGAAAACTAAAGGGAACCACTAAGGTCAGATCTAGAATAACCAGCAATGAGAATCACAGCTTTGGGATTGAACGTTGAATACAGTCAGGATCTAGATGAAAACGAAGATATGGGATGCCCCAAATGGTGATCAAGCTTGGAAAATTGGAGGAGAGGAGGAAATAGAACCAACCAAGAATTGATATAGTGAGGTAAGGGGAATCAAAGCATGAGACCAAGACTGAATCTTGAGAGATAAAAAATAGGAATATTATAATGGTGAAGCATGAGGGAAGCTGAAGAAGGAACCAAAAAATGGAATCATGAGAATGAAACCCTAAATCACTCGAAATATGTGGCCAGGAAAATGTGGTTACATCCTTCCTACATATCCCCATGTTTTAAATAACAAAAACACATGGACCACATGATGTGTAAGCAATATGAACAAAAAGTAGTCCCAAAAAATCATGTGCTACCAAGGCCAATCAACACATGGTGCATTTATTACACAAGGAATATATTCATAACACAATGAAAAAAAGACTATATGGGTAACCTAGTGTAATGAAAAAGGATACATGGTGTGTAAGAAAGTATTACAAGCTGTGTAACCTTATATTATACATCCAGAGTTCTCGAAACCCACAGATGTGTTTTTTAAATGTGATATTAACTAATTATTAATTGATATTTGTTATAAAATTGAGAAATGAAGAGGAGAATAAGTGGTGTCAATGATTGGATACAGAATGAAAAAAATTGAAATGAAATTTTACTTTTAAAAAAATAATGATTAAAAAACAAAAAAATAATTTTAAATTTTAATGTTACCACTATGATACCACTTATAAGTTTCAAACGTAGTGTAAGAGTCTATTGGACCAATTTCCAATTCACCTTTTTTCAAATTCAATGGATCTTATGAAATATACAAGATGAAAATTCCATGACCAATGAAGTTTTTTCTAAAGAATATTGAAAAATAAAATAATGGAAGAATGATAATATATTTTTTCGTGTAAATTTTATAATTAATTTAAGAATAATAAGAAAGGTTACCTTGATCTTGAGAACTTTATTCATCGAGGATTTTTGTTATTCTAACTTGATTGTCGCAGAATCATTGTTTTGTGAGGACCCAAAGAAGAGACCCTCTATCAATGATCCACACATGCTCCTTTGATCTCAAAAAATACTATTGAATCACCTAGTACAAGCATATAAGATTGATCATCATGCATTATTCACCTTTGATCACTTTACATATTTCTGGTCTTGTAGGAATATCTCTCATTCTGCTCATAATTTAGAGGATGAGAGTAGGAGGAAGATCTTGAGAGGAATCCAAGGTACCCAACAATTAACCTTCTACAGAATATGATAATGTTATATTTATAAACCTAGGTTTACAGTTCAATATTTAATTAATTTTACAAGGGCCATTAATAAAATATTAAACCCCAAGAAACCCCTTTCCATTTAATAAAATAATTATAATATTTTATTTCAGGGCATGTGATAACTGAAACAATGATGAATATTATTTAATGGACTTTAAAATTAATATTTATTACCAGAACAAGTCTCAGTCCTCTCTTCCTCCTTGAAATTTATCAAATACCAAAATAAATATATTGTTATTAAATATTTATTCATTAAATAATGTTGGGTAAAAATATCTCAAGGAATTATCTTGGTATTTTTGTGTGTGATCATGTTTTTTGAAAAATCCTTATGACCAAAAATGAGTATGGTTGGGGTTTTCTGAAGCAAGTGTTTAAGGTGGAACAACTTCTCAGTGTTTGCCAATTTTTTGGGTCTCAATATTAAGAGTTTGGTTTTTTGAAAAGGAATGTTTTTCCATAAAGGAGTTAATGGAATGGAGAAGGAAAATCGGAAAATTCATGGTTTTTGTATAGCAATGCTATGTAGACTATGAAGGACAGTATGTGGACCATGGAGAATGTTACGCGGACTGTGTAGATAAAATGGTCCGCTGGAAGGCTTGTGGTTTACGGGGGGAAATTAGTTCATGGAAGGATTGTGGTACACATGATGACTCATTGTTTGTATAAATGAGGCAGTGATTTGATGATCCATTAAGGGTTTTTTTCATGAAAGATATCAACTGTCGTGAAGGAAGAGTGGTGGTACATGGACCGCATAGGGAAAACAGTTTGTGGGAGAAGATGTCCACGATAAAGGCTCTACCGCATAAAATGTTTGGTTAAAATTTATTAGAGATATTTTTGTATCTATTTTCATATATAAGGAGTGGTAATCATATCATTAACAAGAGTCAATTTCATTAGAGAAAGTCATCACTCTGAGAAGAAATTCAAAAAAGTACGAAGTGGTTTATGAGGGAGGATTCTACGAAGTGAAGTGGTTCATGGGAGATAATTCCATGAAGGGTGAAGTGGTTAATGGGAACAGTCTATGAATGGATTTTTCAGGTCTCTACTACTCATAAAGAAGAATTGGTCTACGAAAGAAATAGTTCGTGAAAGACGGAAGTCCAGAGAAGAAGAGGCCATACACGAAAGTAGAGATAGTCTTCAAAGAAGTGACGTTTCATGGAAAGTGGAAGGTACGTGGAAGCAGATGTAGTATGTGGAGTATAGGTGGTCCATGAAGCATATGCGCTACATGGTGTAGCACAGTTCAAAAAGGAATCAAGTGGTTCCTGAAGGGACATAAATAGTTCAAGAAAGAAATTTCCGCTAACTAACAGTACATAGAAAAGTGGATTTCATCTATGGGTGAAAAATAAACTTCAATTGAGCATCTATTTATTGTTAAGGATGATTGTTTTCGTGTAAATTAAGGGACCTAAAATTCCATAAACTATGAGAGTATCCCTTCCAAGAGTAGTTAAAAAAGGAAGAGGAAGATGATGATCCTTGACAATGGCAATGATCTAGAGAAAGAGACATAGGGAGTGACCCTTGGGAATTCATTGAGAATACCGTAAATATTTTAAAGGAAGTGACCTTGGGAGAAGTAGCGATCTAGCCCGAACCTTGTAATTTGGCAGTGAGCCTTAGTGGATTTTGTAAAATCTACACATTTAACTTGTATGATCCTTGGATATAGCCGAGTGAGGGTGAACCAAGTAAAAACCACTATGTCTCATGTTTGATTTCATTCCTATTCATATATCACTATAGGAAGAAGAGAGAAGATTGTTTTTTTAAAGATGAAAAAAGATTCGAAGGAGCAGTTGTTTTAATCTATCATACTTAGATTCACCCCCTATTAGGGTATTTAACTTAATTGGCCTAACAAACCAATAAATAAATATTCTATTAATAGGATGAAAAGTAGATATTTATTTACTATTCACATAACTTAATAAATTGTTTATTTAATAAATTAATCTTTATTTATTATGGAGTAAATAATAATAGATAAATAGATATTATATATTCATGTAATTAAATAATTACTTTTTAAATAAATATTTATTCAATATTTGTGACCGTTTAATAAATATTTAATTAATATTAACTCTCAGTCTAGTGAATATTTATCCCTATTATTACATATAAATAATATTTAACCTAGATTAATAGAAACACTACATGTGTGACCCTATAGTCCTATTACTTAGTGGCATTAGGTGGTATTTATTAAATTCCAAGATTAATATCTAGAAACAGGTCAAGGAACCCATAGAGAAAGAAGGTATATCACAATGAAAATAACCACATATGAATGATCCCTTTATAATATAATCCATTTTCGACAATATCAATTCAAGAAGGTTGCACACCTGTGTCATGAACCTATATGCTTGATACATTTTTGTTTGACTATCTAAAATAAACTCATTATTACACCATGTGCATGGAATTTAAAGCGACTATTCTATTTCAATCAAAGGGATACGATATCAATTTCTATAAAGATTAAAGGGGTTAATCTCTCATTGAATTATTTATTAATAACATATCATTCATGATGCACCCAATGTACCCAATATCTTCAAGAATTATTTCATTATGGTTTATGATAATAAACCATAGTGCGTGAGTCATGAAATATATCAATAATAATCTTAATGTCTAAGGATAATCAAACATGATCATAGATAGGAATATAAAATGAAACATAAACATGAATAATTCAAATAAGCGGGTCGGTTCTCACAATCACATCTCTTAGAGATTTCCGAGGGAGAACTTCATGAGAAAAAGTCTCAATATTTTATATGCCTCCCACCCTGATGGCCTATATCATCTATTTAGCTCAGATGATTTAATATATCCATAAAACATATATTTAAGAATACTAGAATAATATTTCATGTTCTCATCATAAGGGTAACAAAAATTTACCTTTCAACATAATAAGTACTCTTTATACATATCAAATTTAAAGTAATTCAAAAAAATGTTCAAGGTGTTATTAGAATTAATATTCAAATCCTTAAACATTTATAAGTAATTTAATTACAAAGTAGTTGGTTCCAGGGAACCAAATCCAATAATATTCTTATTAAATATGTGTGTAAAAGAAAAAAGTAAGCATGAAAACATAACAACACGCATGGTGTGACCTCAATGTAACTGGAGAATGGTGATTCATATATTTGTAAGGGTAGTATATAACTTTTTATTTACAAATAATTAATTTAAGTTAAACTATTATTTTCTATTAAGTGTTACCTATACATTTATCTCAGTGCTCTGATGGACACATGATAAATTATTTATTTTGAAATAAATGTTTTTATGGTAAAATACTTTTAATAGTTCAATAAAACTAGCATAATAAATATCTTTCTTTGATAAATAAATAATGAATATAATTGTAATTCTCACACTTAGTTATGAAAAGATAATTAGTATTTATGGAAAATTATAAGCTGTGATGTATATACATATTATGATGTTAATACTCTTTTGAACTAAAACTCATAAGTATATAACATACTTATGTTTTAGGATATGAAACCTTAAGAAATAAGCGTATGCCAAAAAATTTCTTGAGTTAGTTTAGCTGTATATAATGAACTATTCCAATGGGAAGCTATAGATAAATTCATATACTAAAATGAATTCATTTAATAAATTGTGTGAATGAATAATGAAATTAAAAAATTCACTTAGTAAAAACACATGATCCTCCAGGACTGTATATTGGGGTATGTCTTAACCAAGTTTTTATCAATCATGAAATGTATAGTGAAGGTTTTACCTAAACTCACATTACATTATTCACATTATTGAGATAGTAATAGTATAAGGAATATTAATGAAGAGTATTATATATATATATATATATATATATATATTAAAAGACTTTCATAATACCTTCCCATAAATCTCTCATTAAATAATAGTGTAACAACTAACCATATGCCAACTATATTAACTAATGGATTTTTGATAAGTTAGGATGTTAAGAATGTCCATTATGTCATAACCTTAGGTGTTTTTTATGGGATCCATTTATAAATCTAGTGAAAGATTCAAATGTATATCATGTAAAACACAAAAGTGCATCTCAATTAATTATCATTTTTCTATTGAGGATATTAACATCCCCAAGATAAAAAGGTATTAATCATACCAACTAATTTTCTTTATGGGAAGGATAACTCTTTTGAGATAGTGGGGGAAAGTATATACTCAGTTGAATCTTGGTTCTAGATGAACAAGTTAGAATATGAACATTAAAATACATAAGTGTTGGTGGGAGGAAATGTTATAGAGACACATAAAATGTATTAAGGTAGAAACCATAATGATGGTTTTATATTCACCACGATGAGTGATATATTATTCGATAAAGAAAATAAATTCTACAGAGAGCAATAAGTTATAACTAGATATAATTGACAAGTTATTATAAATTAAAAATATATTCCTCGTACCAAAATTACATTTTTTGGTTGATGTAAATATTTTGGTGGGTATTCAATAGAAACAATACATAGATAGTATAATAAATGTACCAATATAGCTTGACTAGTTATATCAAACCATCATGCTTATATCTCTTATAATTATACTTGTAATAACTACTATGATCATGAAATTAGAAATCAGATATCAAGGATAAATCCCTTGGATGAAACTTTATGGAACATGAATATATAATGTGACTATAAGGGTTATAAAAATCCAAGTAAACTAATATGTATTTTAATTTTCAAGGATCCATTTATGGATTGAAACTAACATAAATGATCATAACATATTTGTATGAAACAAAATGTTTCCAGGTGTCTACAAGTGGTTAGTGGGAGAACTGTAGTTTTTGGGATAGATATTATTTAAAACATTTGTAACACCACAAAAATCTATTTGAAAATAATAATAAGATTAATATCTTAACACGTAACACTGAGCTTTAAAAGAATTGCGATATATCATAAACATATTATTCTTTAAATGTGACCATTATATCCTAGCTATTAAATTAGAGGTATAAATAGGAATAAAAACATCATTAAAAATATTGATAAAGGTTTTACATAATGAAAATGGATTTATTAATTCATAATAAATAATAACTCAATTTTATTAAATCCATTTTATGATTCAAAAATGTATTTTCATCAAAAATGGTAATTATTATATTTTGTATATGGAAATTATAGTAAATTTATATAAATTTATATAAATTCTATTTTAGTTAATAAATATAATTTTTTAAATCTACATTTCAATATTATCTTACAATGATTTTTTGAGTTTTTTCATAAATAGTTGATTTTTCTGTGAATAGTGAAAATACCAAGTTTTTAAATACCATCAGTTTTATGTTGTTATTATGATGTAGGAATGAATAAATAAATTGTAAGAACTTTTTATTGATAAAATATATGTTTAAGGAGTAAAATAATACTATTAAAAACAATATTTTTATTTATTGAACCCAAGATTGACTATTTTGAAGGGAAGTTTTATTTTATTCAAATTAAAAACAATTTTTGGGAATTTTCTTGTAACGGTATGGTTGGAAGATTACATTCAATTTTTTCCTGATCCAAAATTATATTTTTTTATTATTTTACCAATAAAATTCATGTAAATAAACTTCTTAATTTATTTCAAGGTGAAATGATTTTTTATGCTTAAATTGGGTATTTTCCAGAAAAATATTTTCAAGCATTTTTTGTAATTATATTAAATGATATTTTTTCCACCTATATATTTTTAATCTAATAAACTGTATTAAAAATTTTGAATCATCATTTACAATTTTTTTAGAAGCCCCCTTTTATTTTTGATCATATAATTAAGTTATCATGGTAAAAAGACAAGTTTTCATGATTAAGTCTAAATTAGATTTAAGGTGGTTTAACTAAGATATGTGGCTTAAAATATCTCCAAAAAATGTATAAATGATATTTTTTAAGTTTATTTAGACCTTATTACTATTATCTATGAATTTTTGGAGACTTGGTTTAACTTTACCATGAATAAGGCCTTATATTATTTTAAAACTTTGAATAATTCTAATAGTGCTTATGACCACACTTATAAAAGGGAACATACTATAATCATTTATTAATAAAAATTGAGCACTCTAGATAATCCAAGGACTAAAAAAAATATTAATTGATATCTTACATTTCTTATTCATCTTATTTTCTTCTCAAAGGACCATCCTAAAAGGCTTAAGTTTTAATCTAAAAGTGGTATCTAAAATAAGAGGCAATCGTCTTACCTGTGAAACGACTCGAATCCGGAGCCACATAACTGGTGCCCCGTACCCGGTTTTCCACATAACCTCAAGCAAATTTCACCAAATGCCATAGTCTGCTGAGTAGCAGCGAGGGCCTTAGTGAGTCAGTGGGGAAACTATGCCCTCATTTAGAAAGGTATGCAGCAGAAGAATAAAGATAATCAATAGCGGAAGCAGAAAAAAACATGCAACAACGAAACTAAAAGTAGAAGCAATGTATGATATAATAATGATGCAGAATGGTACATGTATCTATAGAAAGCAGTAAACAAAAAAACATGCTGAAATACAACTGAAACCAAAGTACTAAATGTAAATAGCAACTCTAGCAGCATCGTGGGCCGAAGCCCGGTCCCATGATCTCGAGCTCCAACCAGTAATCAAGTACCTGAGGTAGGATGGCCACAATCCCAAACTATACCTGCAACCATATAATCTGTTTTGGCCGAAAAGAATGACCCAAACAGGGTGTGAGACTAATCCTAGCAGGCAACCACCACATGATTTGTTCCCTACTGTCAGTGAGTGATATAGAAAAAGTAAAGGTAAATAAATACAGTAATGAACTAGGAGTACACTAGTAAATAATCCTACCAAATTCCATTCACTTTCATTTAATTAAACGACCAAGGAAAAACTAGAAAGTTCTCTATTCTAAGGTAAAGTAAGTATCACAACATGTATCTCAAAAGACTACCTAAACACAAGAAGTACAAAACCCAAGCTTGTTATTTGGCTTGGTGGACTCGTCACAACCAACCATCAAAATTCACATTGACCCTCTGGGTGGCTCAAACTAGCATACCCCTATAGTCCAATAATGAAACAAGGCACAAACACTCTGGGAAGCTCTCACGTCAATTTTCCTATGGTCTTGCAACGATAGCTACAGACACTCTGAGGAAGCGCTTACATATAATTCCTTCTGTGGTCTCGATGCATGGGTAAACTAAGAACACTCTTGGTAAGCACAAAGTACTATTCCTGTAGGTCCTGTATACGAACTAAAAACCAACATACCCTCTAGAGAAGCACTTAATCGTCTATTCCCTCTTTGATCTCCCGCACCGGGTTCTCATAGCCCTGAGTAGTCCAGTCATGCGTAATCGACTGTCAGCAGCCCTAAGTAAGTTCAAAAACTACTTGGATAAAAGCTACCATGCATCAAAAGAATTTAAACATTAGGAAACACATGCAATCCGTGATAACAATTAAACTGCCAATTTCAATAGGGTTTGCCTCACAGGCAAACGGTGCCAAATAACAATAAATAGCCAAACAGGGAGAGACACCCATGGGGTGATCCCCAAACATGAAACCTATCATATATTAGCAAAAATTTATCATAAGATAATAAGAAATCTAGGGAAAAAGAACAATAGGATCAAAATCCCAATCCCGGGATACCCGATACATAGGTATCTGACACTTTTGCAACCAAAACTCAAAGAACATCAACATAGGGCAACAAACCACCTACCTCGATCCTCTAAGATCGATATACTTGAACCTCGGCCCGTGAAATGGCCTAGAACGGAGTAGATATGCAAAAACATCTAAAAAGTTCAACCTCAGATAACTCACATGAGATAAAGAATCAGGAAACAAGGGAAAAGAAGAACCAAGAACCCACCGCTGCGATTCTTCTGCAATCGACAGAGTTCGATTCGGACAACCGGTGAAGGATCAGTGGTTCGAAGAAGAATCGGCTTCCTCAGACTCTCTGGATGGAATTAGGCGAAGAAGAAGACGTTAAAGATCATTAAGCATGACCCCGGTCCGATTAATGAAATAAAAAAAGTACACGGCGTGTACTTTTAAAGTACACGACGTGTAGTGGGTTTTTCTGTACTCCACCAAAATCGGCCTCCACGTCACCCCTACACACCATGTGTGTAGCCCAGACATGCCCAACACATGGATTTGGGCTGGAAAAGAGTACATGACGTGTACTCAGAAAGTACACGGCGTGTACTTCAAAAATTTCCAGAAACTTCGTTTTTCCTTAAAAAGACCATAAAAGAGATCCGTACCTGAAACTGAAGATCCGAGTTCTTACAAACTTACCCCCTTAAAGAAATTCATCCCCAAAATTCCCTAACAAGGCGCAGGAGAAGAATCCTCGAACAACTCTGGCCACTACGATCGAACATCAACCTCCCTCTGATACCACTTTGTAACGACGCAAATCTGGAGCCACATAAGTGGTGCCCCGTACCCAGTTCGCCACATAACCTCAAGCGTGTTTCCCCAAATGCCAAAGGCTGCTGACTAGTAGCGAGGGCCTTGATGAGTCAGTGGGGAAACTATGCCCTCATTTGGTAAGGTATGCTGCGGTAGAATAAAGATAATCAATAGCAGAAGCAGTAAATAGCATGCAACAAATGAACTAAAAGTAGAATCAATGTTTGATATAATAATGATGCAGAATGGTACATGTATCTATGGAAAGAAGTAAAAAAACAACGTGCTGAAATACAATTGATACCAAAGTACTAAATGTAAATAGCAACTCCAGCAAGATCGCGGGCCAAAGCCCAGTCCCATGCTCTCCAGCTCCAACCAGAAATCAAGTACTTGAGGTAGAAGGGACACAATACCTACTTATACCTACAACCATATAATCTGTTTGGGCCGAAAAGCATGACCCAAACAAGGTGTGAGACTAATCCTAGTATGCAACCACCACAAGATTTGTGCCCTACTTTCAGTGAGTGATATAGAAAAAGTAATGGTAAATCAATACAGTAATGAACTAGGAGTACACCAGTAAAAAATCCTACCAAATTCCATTCACATTCATTTAATTAAATTTGCAAGGAAAAACTAGAAATTTCTCTATTCCAAGGTAAAGTAAGTATCACAACAGGTATCTCAAAAGACTACCTAAACACAAGAATTACAAAACCCAAGCTTGTTCTTTGGCTTAGTGGACTCATCACAACCAACCATAAAAATTCACATTGACCCTCTGGCTAGCTCAATCTAGAATACCCCTATAGTCCAATAATCAAACAAGGCACATACACTCTGGGAAGCTCTCATGTCAATTTCCCTATGGTCTTGCAACGATAGCTACAAACTCTATAAGGAAGAACTTACATCTAATTTATCCCATGGTCTCGATGCGTGGGTAAACTAAGAACACTATTGGGAAGCACAAAGTCCTATTCCCGTAGGTCTTGCGTACAAACTATAAACCAACAGACCCTATAGGGAAGCACTTAATCATATATTCCCTCTTTAATCTCCCGCACTAGGTTCTCACAGCCCTGAGTAGTCCGGTCGTGCGTAATTGACTGTCAGCATCCCTAAGTAAGTTCAACAACTACTTGGATAAAAGCTACCATGCATCAAAAGCATTTAAACAGCAGGTAACACATGAAATCAGTCATAAAAATTAAAATAACAATTATAATAGGGTTTGCCGCACAGGAAAACGGTGCCAAACGACAATAAACATCCAAACAGGGAGAGACGCCCATAGGGTGATCCTCAAACATGCAACCTAGCATATATTAGCAACAATTTATCATAATCTAACGAGTAATCTAGGGAAAACAACCAATAGGATCAAAATACCAATCCCGGGATACCCGATACATGGGTATCCAACACTTTTGCAACCAAAACTCAAAGAACTTCAATGTAGGGCAACAAACCACCTACCTCGATCCTCGAAGATCGATATACTTGAACCTCGGCCCGTGAAATGGCCTATAATGGAGTAGATCTGCAAAAACTTCTAAAATTTTTAACCTCAGATAACTCACATGAGAGAAAGAATCAGGAAATGAGGCCAAAGAAGAACCAAGAACTCATCGCTGTGATTCTTCTACAATCGACGGAGTTCAATTTGGAAAACCAGTGATAGATCGGTGGCTCGGAGAAGAATCAGCTTCTTCAGACACTCTGGATGGAATTAGGTGGAGAAGAATATGGTAAATATCATTAGGCGCGACCTCGGTCCGATTAATGAAATAAAAAAAGTACACGGCGTGTACTTTTAAAGTACACGGTGTGTAGTGGGTTTTTCCATACTCCGCCAAAATCGACCTCCAAGTCACCCCTACACACCGCGTGTGTGGCCCGGACACAGCCAACACATAGATTTGGGCAGGAAAAGAGTACCCAACATGTACTCAAAAAGTACATGGCGTGTACTTAAAAAATTTCCAGAAACATTGTTTTTCCTTAAAAAGCCCATAAAAGATATCCGTACCTGAAACTGAAGATCCGGGTTCTTACAACCTGATCCTTTCAAAATTTATTTCTCATTTTACTTATTATAAATATATTATATCCATCCTGATATTATTAATATATTATCATAAATATAATTATATTTTAATATTATTATTTTACAACCATTTCCACCTTCTTTCCATCAAATGAGAAATGAAAGTATTGCTCGTACATATGTGTGGTCTATCACCACTATATAGTGATGTGATTCATTTTTCATCATTTACTATCATGTATGGTTATAATAATTTATTTAATAAATATATATGATATTTATTATGAAATAATTATTTTTTAATTATAAAACATTTTATACTTTGTTTTCCATTTTCTCATTAGAAAATGGAAGTATCATTCATGCGTACATATAGACTAATGTATCCATGTGTGATATATTTCATTTTAAATATTATAATTTTAAAATAAGTTTTAAAATTATATATAATAATAATATATTATAATTATTACATTAATTAGATTTTGTGAAATTTTCATTAAAATTATACCAAGATATTTTCTTACTGCTTTGGTCTTTATAACACTCTCTTGTTTGGGTTGTGGTTTTACCACCTACATGAGTGATGTTATAATGTTCATGACATGAATGATTAATGAATTTTGAATAATAATTATATTTTTTAATTATATATTATAAATAATATGATTGATATTATTTATATTATGGAACCATGATCAAAGTGTAAGGACCTGAATTGCCGAACTGAAACATGCATGAAAAATGGAACTATTATCACTCAAAATAGTGATTTTGAGAAAGAATTATTTATAATGGGTAACAATATGTTATAATTCAATAATATGTTATATTTTTAGTATGAATATGGTTATAGAATATAATTATATCAAATTTAAATTTATTATATTGGTGGTTAAAGAAACTTATGAGGAAAGACCGACTTGAATTAAGGGTTTATTTCACAATCTCATTCTTATTTCGGATTATTTATGTTTATGTTTCTATTTGGGGAACTATATGATCTTTTTATCTTAAACCCAATATATTTTATACTATACTTATTTCTAGATACTACAATTTTTACTTTAATTTTTCTCACTTTAAGTACTCAAAATCCTAAAATGATGTTTTTAAGGACAACTAACTTCATTTCTCTCTTTGGTCGAGAATAATTTATTTTCTATATCCATTTTTTATAAAACATTTTCAAGAATGTTTTTTCTATTACAAAATTATTTTTAATGTATTTTTACTAATATTTTATTTTCTACAAAAATGTTTAAAAGGAATCTTCTTATCATTTTCCGAAAGAGGTACTTTTGACCTTTTGCTAAACTTTTAAAGGGAATATTTGTTTTAAAATTTACCAAATGAATATATATTCCCAATTTCATAACTATTATTTTCTATAAATATTTATTTACAAGTTTACATGGTTATTTTAAAATAAATTAATTTTCTCAATATGCTGTAAATTTTAACTTTTAAAATGTTTTCAAAATGAAAGGATATTTCTTCTGTTCACAAAGGTATTTTTTAATGTCTTTGAAATAGATATTTTCATCTATTTTAACATTATTCAAGGATTTTTATTCTTTATTGGGATATATTCTAATTATACTATCTGATTTTTTTCTCTATATGGTTAATGATCATGTTGAACTATTTATTTACGCTAGAAAATTATTAACATTCCTTATGATAATTTTCAATATGAATGTTTATATTGATTATATATTGAATTATTATTAATCAATTTATTATGATGAAAGAATTAGAGTTATTAAGTGATGATAGGGGCCCTCTTTAACCCCTAGATTCAATATTAGGTCTCATGAGACAGACTATCCAAGGTATTTATTGTATTATTGCCTAATTATTATTAAGTATTAGGATGGGGCATTAAGGGTATGATTATGATGTCTTAGAACAAGGACTTCATGGTATGGTTATAATGTCTAAAATTATATCATTATGAAACTATTTATTGTTATCCATGTGATAAGTTATGTTTCTATGGATTCCATGGATATAGTTACCTTTTATGGTACTAGTTATATGTAATATTTGATTATTTTTTATCTATTAAATATTATTCATGATTTATTTATTTCATGATGGATTTTGTTGTATGATTTCCTTTACTAAGTATCTAAACTCACCATTTATTATGTTTTCTTTTCCATAGGATACAATGAATGGAAGTATAAATGATTTTTGAAATATACTAAAAGAAATAATAAAGCACTCACTGAAATATTATATCATATTTAATGTTTTCAAATGTAGTTTGACAATCATGTTTGTATCTAGTCTCTAAATGCTACTAAAATATTCAATCATGTCTAAAATGATCCCTTTTATTTTTAGTCAATGTACTAAAATAACCACCAAATCTGAGTTAATATATCCAGGGTGTTATTGTTGGTATCATAGCATGTTTAGTATAAAACTTGGAAACTAGAGTGAGAAAAACATAGATTAGAGATCATAACCCTATGCTATAATCTAGGGATGAATATAAGTATAAGATAACATATTAAAAATTTAATAATATTGATATTTTGTGGTTTCTTATTAATAAAATCCCTCTATATATACTTGAAATTGGATGTGGCTATAGAATAGATTCAACTAGGGTAAACACCCTAAAAAATACTGGTTGAATGTGAACTTGATCTTCACTCAGTGCACGATAAGTGGTCCTAAGGCTCCACTCCTAGATAGACACTCCCATTGGATGTTCTTTGGTTTATTTACAAGCACTTTATGAACTATTATAAGGGATTTTAAAACATTTTTATGATTTGAAGATATTACCAAAGATAATATACTTATGAATCTAATATTATCTATACATCTATTTTAAATTTACATTAAATGTTGCACCATATTTGGAATTATAAACTATTGTATTATTATTATCTTTATTATTATTTTGTTAAAATGTTGAGGTTAAATCCACCTTTATTAAATAAAAGTAAGGAACCTATTTTGAAAATTATGATTAGAGGAAACCCATTAAAAACATAGATGAAAGAAATTCAAAAAGGAATCCTAAAATAATGGTTGGAAAATGGTCCTAAGTGTCCAATTGGAAGAAAATATCAATATAAGAAATGGAAAAAGTTTTATTACCACTAATATAAAATTAAGTAGTGAAACCTGACAATGATGATGTGTCACACCACCTTCCAAGAATTTATTTTGTTCTAGTCCAACACAGCATAGCAGAGCACTCCTCCCACTCACACTAATAGATAGATGGATGACCAGATGATAGGTTCCAGTGCACCTATCTCTCTTTTGAGCTAACTACATGAAAAATATTACAAGGAAATCACATTATGTCAACTTGATGAAATGAAAATCAAGACCAAAAGTACTATGAAAAATAAAATCAAGGTTCCCATATAACCAAGGAGAATATGGATAGATGGATGAATGATGGTTGTTAGCACACCCATCCCTCTTTTGAAGCCACCCACTCAGTAATACCTATAAAAAGATGAACCTACATCTAAATGTAATGAAAAAAAATCCAATTCCCATAGATACATATTTGACCTAATCAAATAGAAATTCTGAAAAAATATAAAAATATCCAACAGAAAGTTTCTAGAAATCATGAATCCAAAATCCTCAACCCAATCATTAACCAATATTTCATCAACTTCTTAGTACCACACTCAATCATACACATTAACCCATACCTTCACCATCAATATATCCAAGTCTTTCCATAAACAACCCCCAAACCATAATCCAAAACCCAAACACCACCACCTGAACACCACACACTGCCATATAAAGAAAACCAAGCCACCACCTGATGCCTAAAAGAGACAACAGACAGTCACCACCCATTGAATAACTACCACCCAAAAATCAATCCACCATCTCTTGAAATATACATGGATCATTTCCCAAATTCTGATTCATACTGGGGGAGCTCAGATATGAAACCATATCCAAGGATGAGGGTAGCTGGGATAGTCACACAACAAGGGTAGGAATCAACCATTGATAATGATGAAATAATCAAGCAGAAATGAGAGTGAGAAAAGTTTTTAGTGAATATTTTCAAATTCCACTAACATTGTTTTTATCATTGAAGTTCTTGAAAAATGAATATCCAATAAATTACTTTGATATATCGAAGCATAGGTGATCGAAACTGAGAAGGGACTTAGAAACCCTAGGAGTGGGAATCACTATTCCTAGAGACTACGAAGAAATATTTTATATACACACTATCATTAATAATGTTATGAGTTAATCAAGTGTATGATTTTTTTATAAATATTTACTAATAAAATAAATAGAAAACATGTCAACACCCATAATAAATATATGGATTTCCATCATGAGCAAGTTAACATGGGTAGTGTTGGAGCTGAGCAGATTATGAGTATATTTGAACAATTATATCAGGTTATGACCAATAAACATTCCCATATGGAAGAAAAAATTACATAACAACATGATTTATTAATGTTTAATTTATTTATATGGAATAAACCTCCATACTTTAATGAAACTAATAATCCATTGATAGCTAAACAATGGATCAAGTCCCTTGAAAAGACATTTTTTGATTTGAGAAGTAATTAAAGGGATAATTTTAATTTGGAAGTGTTTTATTTAATGTATTACAATGATCAATGGTGAAAATTGATTCAAAATAAAATGGATGATGTTGAGATAAAGGGAATAGACTAAAATAATTTTATAGATATATTATTTTAAAAATACTTTCCCCATGAGAAATGATCTAATATGGAGAGGAAATTCCCCAATATAATAAAATTGGAAGAGGAAAGTGTTATTGATTATTTGGAAAACTTTACAAGATTATAAACAATTACTATAGATTATGTACATAATCCAGAAAGTAAAATTGATCATTTCTTTGATGGACATAATCCATGCCTCTTAAGTGAACTTGTCTCTCAAACATTTTCATTATATGATGATATTGTATAAAGTTTCAATAGAAAAATTAAATAATTTTAAAAGTTATATATTTTCAAAGGAAATCTTGAGAAGAATAGGATGATTGATCACCAATTAAAAATAAATGATATGAAAGGAAATAAGGGAAGGATAAAACTTACAATATGCGATTATTATATAAATAAACACCCCGATACTTTCTTTAAGGTAATGTGTAATAACAAAGATTTTATAAGTGAAATTTACTTCTTGAATAAATTCATTTTGTATTATATTATATACTATTATATTCATAAAAAACATAAAAATAAGAGTAAAACCTTATTTCATTAATATAGATCGTTACATTAGTCATTGACTAATGGTGGTCTTGGTATTAAGAACCTTTGCCTATTTAATGAATCCGTTCAATCTAAGCTCACGCAGAACCTTATAAAAAATAATTCCCCAGACTTTAATTTTCTTAGAGGAAAATTTTATAAAAATATAAGTAAAGGTAGGGTCTTGCGAATGGAATCTTCTATCTATCCTTCCATTAATAACTCGTTTTCTAAAATCACGTCTCACTCTAGATGGATTGTCAATAAAGAATCTTCTTCAAAATTTTGGCTGGATAACTATAATGGGTTCCCTATTTCCTCTATGAATAATTCCATATGATCTAATGATATTAATATATCCATAAATGATTTCCTTCACTCTTTAGATATATATTTACCTAATGATATCAATTACGTTATTACCAATTACCTTTTTTTCAACACTGATGATTTTTTGGTTTGGGAACCGGCTCATAATGGTGTTCTAAACTCTAAACACTACTACAATCATAATTTTGGTAATTCTATCCAAGATTTCTCCTGGATAAAAAATATTAACAAGAAATGGGTTGGACCCTCCAGATTAACTTTGGTCTGGAGATTAACACATAATAGAGTCCCCACTGATTTCTGTCTTCAGTTATATGGTATTCAATTCTATTCTAAATGTTGTATGTGTAATCAACATAAAGAGAACGATGACAACCTGTTCCTATCTTGTGCTACTAATTATGCATTATAGAATTACATATTTGATATTTATGATATCATATGGACAGTTTTGGACTCCATTAAGTCTCATCTTCAAAGATGCACATCTATGGATGGCTCTCCTCAAGTTGAACAACTTTTTTTGCTGTTATTTCATAATTGATACATGTAATCTGGTATGAGAGGAATTCTATCATTCAAAAAATAATACTTTCAATATTTGTAAAAATTAGGTGAAGATATTCATTACTATCAAAGAATATGGATTGATGCAAAATGGTACCTTTCACAACTCCATCAATGATCTTATTGTTCTTGGTCAGATCAGAATCGAAGGAAGTTTCAGTCAGATGAAAGGTATGGTTGAAGTATCCTGGAAATCCCCTCTCCCTAGATGGATCAAAATAAATGTGGATGGTTACTTAAAAGTAAAATCAAGCCCCACAGGCTATGTATTAGTTTATAGGAATCACAATGGGTATATTTTTCGATGTTGCTAAGACATGTGTGGTTTTGCCTCCTCCTTAATAGCTAAAATGTACAACATCATTATCACCGTCAGTCTCATCAAGAAAAAAGGATGGAGTAACATATGGATTGAAAGTGACTCCACTACCATTATCCAATCTCTTAAATATGGGGTGGTTCACATGGAGTGGCCCTTCACAACAAGATGGATGGCATGCCTCCAACATTTGACTGATCTCAATCCAATTATCACCAATTCTTATAGGGAGGCGAACATGGCGACAGATGGTTTTTCAAAAAAATCAGTTAAAAATTATATTGTGTGGATGGATGAACTTCTAATAGATCTCATCCCACTTCATGAAAAATATTTTAATAAATTTCCCTCTTTCATACTTTTTTAATCTTTTTTATATATTTATATATTTGCGTGCTTTGGTCTTCTAACCAAGGCATCATCGTATTAAAAACATTTGACTAAACCAATGAAAATTAAAAATATTACAATGGAAAGAAATAGCGTATTTTGAATGAGAAAACTTAGATCATTCCAATCATTAAGAATTATTTCTCCCATGAACAAAAGTATGCAAAAGAACTAAAATATTAGTAAACCAATTGATATTTTATAAAAGGAAAATATAGAACCTTGGGAGGAATTGTAATGAATGTTTAGTAAAACAATAAAGATATATTTATAAGATCTAATATTACTATTAGCATAGTAATGTTACCATTATAATAGTAATGAAACCATTGGAATATTAACTTGACCGTTGAGAATGATAACTGGATCATTGTAAATAGTAACCTAACTATCGGAATTGAAATTCATCCTAAAATAATAAAATAAAATGTAAATAATATTTATCATGATTAATTTAAGAAAATAAAAATATTATAATTCTATAAAATAAATATTGAGAATAAAATCTCAAATGAAATATAATAACATTTTTAAAAATTTGTATTTTTTTTGTATTTAATAAAAATAAGTTTTTTGATTTTAAAAATTAAAATTACCTAGGTTAGAAAATTATTTTGACAAATGAATTTATTTTTATAATCAGAATATTAAAATATTCTTAAGGTTATATATTCTAATTTATAAAATACTTCAATTTTTAGTTGGATGGTAAAAATATAGTGTTTTTATAATCGATATGTTTTAAATGTGATAACTCATGATATAATAATGAAATAATAAATTATTAAAATGTTTAATCAACAAAAAATATATTTATTAAGATGAATGAGTCATTTAAATAAAATAAACATGTTTTTAAAACCAAAATAAATTTTTCCAAAGTCTAAAGTCTAAAGTATTCCATTAGAATAATTTTTTGGCATTTTTCTACCTTTTATTTTGATTAAAATAAAAAAAACAGATTATAAAGTGTTTTAAAGCATGAAAATAATGCTATTTAATTAAAATATATTTAATAATATCAAAAATATTACTATTTAATGGTTTAACTTGGATTAAATATTTTATTCAATATTGTGACACAAAAATACTCCTCTCATTAAGTATAAATAACCCATCACATGTCCCTTGGAAAACCACTACAATTTCTCTCAAAAAATAAAAATTTATACTAAAAAACCCTATCATAATCCCATTATAATCCTTAGGTACATTATATAGTAAACCAACTACTAAAAATAAAGGATTTAGTGCCGCAGAAAAGAAGAAACATCAAGAAAAAAGTAAATTTTCATCAACTTCTCTTCTCACATTCCTCTCTTATTTTTTCTCTATTCCATTCAAATAAAAAACTTATAATATCAATTGAGTTGTATGATAAAATTATATTAATGATTATAACCTATGATAATGATTATATTTATGATGTATTCATACTTTATATTTCGTTTTCTTCTTCTTTGGCAATGTATATTTAACGATCGGTTAACCGCCAATGAGGATGTTGCAAAATCTTTTCTTTTCACAAACCTTATGGATTATTATAATAAATTATTTATGATAGGTAAATGTATAAATATATTTAGTTTAATATTATATAATTAATTCTAATTATGTATAAATGACATTGAACAAAAATATTGAAATCTAAACAAAACGAGATATTTTTAGGGAAAATATGATATCAAATATTTCAAATTTAATAAATGTATATAAGGAATAAAATCAAATGATTATAATTGATAAAGAGTGAAAAAAACTAACATAATACACTTTTGGTTCAATGTTTTAATAAACCTAATTTTATTATTCAGGAGGTATAAAAGAGACAAAATAAAGCGATATTTAGGTTAAGGGGATTCTCAAACCCAATTCCTTGTTTTTTTGGTTATCTTGTCTTTCACATTATTTTTAGTATGGATTTTACACTATTATACTGAAGTGGTACTTTCAAAATTATTTCCATTTTATTTTTTGGTATATATATGTTTTTACCCTATTAAATGGTCTTCTAAGCTAATTATAAATATTTTTTCAGGAAGGACTTTATTTTTTCAAACACCTATTTAACTCCTATCAAGTTTTTTCTTATTCAAATAAAAATAAAATGTTATGATACAATATTATCCACTTTTTATTTTGGGGGATAAAAATATTATTCCTTAGATTATGATTTATGACACCCTTAAGAAACACCTTCCTTTTCATGGGTTTATTTAATGACTATGATTATTATATATTCTCTTTCCATGTGACTTGCATGATTATGATCATTTAATGATGTGATGGGTGGGACTGGAATTATATATCCCTCTAATTCATTTGGTAATTTGATATATCTCATGAGATTATGTGTTTTTTATGAACACGATGCTATATTTTTTCACAATTATGATGTTATGATCTATACACAAATGTTATTCATTAACATGAATCTAGCTTTGTTCACAACAATGTGTTTCATTTAACCACTATGCTATAATGTTTAATTATTATGCATATTACACATTCTATGAATTTATAAAATGTTTCCCTCTTGATTATGATGATTATCCTATGATTATCCATCCATCCAATGTTAATTTTTTATTAAGAGCAAGCAATTTTAAGGGGAAAGTGGGAACCCTCACAATTAACTAGTTTCAGTACCAAAGGATACGATAGATCTATTAAAGAAAAGAGTGAGTTGTTTGGAATCGTTTTCCCTGAACAAAACCCAAGGAATATCTCTTACCTTCGTGTTTGGGAAATCCTTCAAGGTTCCCTCAAAAAGAAGAGCCATGTTGTTCCAGGATTTCTTGTACTCCTCTTTACTAATCTTCCCCATGTTGGAGCCTCTTAGCAGGATGCACGCCTTCTTATCATCCCACTCGTCTTGATCCTTTATAGTGGCCACTTGGATAGGTCTTCTCTTCTTCAAATCATTGATATCCAAAGTTCCCTCCATCATTTCCTCATCCGAATGCATGAGCATATCCCTATGTTCCAGCACAGAGACCATTTGTCACTGTGAGTCAGCTTTATAACCACTTTCGTACTATTGCTCCCGACCCCTCAACTCCACCCCTGAAGAAGAGTATGGAGGAGTAGCCTCACAGCTTGACATAACCAAGTCCTTGGAGATGGTGACCACCTTCTGCTGGACATGGTCTTTGGACTTGTTCATGGTTGGGCTTCCAACCTTAGTAGAGGCCTTTGGGGACAACTTTCCCTTACCAGTGGATCTAGTAATAGGAGGGATAGGGAGGTTGGAGTAATCCTTCCTTCTGCGCGACCTCTGGTTGTTCAAAATGAAACCATCTGAGTTAATAACTTTGTTCTTTCCCTTCCACATAGAGGATCTAAAATAATCCTCCTCTATGACGAGTTCCTTGGGCTCATCACAGTCCAAAGCCTTGACCATTTCCTCTTAAGATGTTTCCTCATCAGCCAATAAGTCCTGACCATAATCCATCCCTACAGATTCCTCTTTGTTAGGGACCCGTTCTACACCTAGCACTTCATACCGGTTTTGGGAGGCCATGATTGGCCCCCCTGCTAACAGCTTCTCAACATAAGAGGATGTTTGAGGGGTCGTCTTTGACTTGGCTGGGACTCCCTGATTTTCAAGGCCATGACCCATAAAATGATTGGGACTACTTTCCAATGCCAAGTGCTAAAATCCCTCATTGGAACCAAGACTCTTGCTATCATCTTTTAGAACAGAAACAACAGTAGTCTTTGGAGAAGCCTCTTGGAATACCTGTGGAGAATCCCAGGAGGCCTCACTCACGGACTGCTCAGCCCATTGGCTGACTTGACCCGCAGCCTTAAGAAAGGGACTTGCCTCTTGCTCAGCTTCACACCCTTGCATGTTGTCACGTGAGCTACTTGCCCCTAGATCACGAGGCAGCCGATCAAAAATCTCTGAAACAAGAGGCCTAAATGCCTCTGTACCACATTTCTTGGGTGCACCCGAAGAGAACCCCTGGAATTCGCCCACTAGGCCCTGCCTGGGTTGGTCCTCCCCAAGGAGGTAGAGTCCCCCTTGTCCTAGAAAACTAGAGGACCCTCCATATGGGCTTCCCTTGTAGAAATCTCCTATGAACCATGCCCACCAGACAGACCTGAGGGATCAACCTCATCCGATACTGGAGACTTCTTCCAGCAATCGAGAAAGCAGTGCACCTATCTATTGCAGTAAGAGAAAAACATGGTCCCTGATTCGTAGAGAATCGACTGACAATACCTATAATCCCACTCAATCACAATCCACATGACTTCTGGAGGGGTCCAAGAGATATCCATTTCAACACATAATCGTGCCACGATCGGATGCTTCTGGGAGGAAGTCTGCCGATCAGCACAAAAAAATATACCTATGGAGTTACCTATCGAATGGAGAAGCACTGGATTTTGTAAAGGTAGGGGATGGCCAGGAAGATGAATCCAAATCGTTATTGTAGAAGGGTACCACTGCATATGGAGATCGAAAGACCAGCGGAGCATATGAAAATGGGAGCCACGAGCAGATCTTCCAGGTCGAGACCATGCCTGCATGAGGTCTTGCTCACACGAGAAGTTGAGAAGAATCTGTTGAGGCCCAAGAAATCCGACAACCGTACGCTGAGATAATCCCTATTCCTCATTCAAAAACATGTCAAAAAACTCAACCAGTGGGTGACACCGTATGAACCGAGCCACCATAGATAAAGAGAGAAGCGTGGAAGCTGTGTTGAACTCCTACGGAGAAATCGGGACCACGAGTTGTCCTTGAAGAACCCCCAGAACCTTTGGGGAAATGAAAATTCTAGGAAATAAGGAGTGGTCCATGGCTAAGGGAAACGAAGCAGAAACCCTACCTCGATCCTAGGACCCCTTCTGATGAGCGTCGTGAGGAATAGACCCCTCCCCTGGTGGAGGAGGGGCCGCCACCGCTGCCATTGGCACTAGGGTTTCATTGAAGGAGGAGCCACCACAATAGGGGAAGACTCATCCTATGATTATGATATGATGATGCTGATTATTCTCACCCATGTACTATTAATTCATTCCCTTATTCCTCCCATGATTTTCTCCCCTTACTAGATTTTTTGTAAGGACCCATGTTTTTATAGACAAGAAATTTGAGCAAAAATGTGATTTTTTACTTCCAAATGTTTATAATTGGTAAAATGGTCAATTTCCCATTATATATGACCTCAAATAATTTTTATGACTACCCTATTAGTCCAATAATATGGTTTTTACCCTAATATATAAGTTTTGTATAATTCTGAGTGATTTTATTTTTTGAGGAATAATTAATAATTAATAATTTATTAATTAAATATTAATTTATTCTCAAACATTAGCTCGACCATATATTTTAATTGGAGCATCATATTTATATTCTATATTTTCTATTGATTCTATAATGGAGTGTTTTCCTAGGTAGGGCATAAACTCATGTTAGACACTAAGGTCGTGCCTAGGCCCCCATTTCATTTTCTTTTATTTTTTCTTCCTTTTATTTTCTTCTCTTACCCCAGGATTCTCATGTATACCCTATGGGATTTTACTTCACTATATTAAGAGATTAAAATGTATAGGGAGAGATATATAAAGATGAATATTAAGGGTGGTTCCACTGTAGAGCTTGGGAGGAGTTGGATCATTGTGTGGAAGACATGGACTGTGGATACAGGAAAAACTTCAGTGGATTCTGCCCAAAGGTAGGTGTTTTTATGTTTATTCAGTATATCCTCTTATATTTAATTATTTATAGTTTTAAGTCCCTATTAAGAATTCTTATGACCCCTTGAGGGTTGATCTATAGCCTTTGGGAATAAAAATGGGGGTTTAAGTAGATTTGAGGGCTTTCCCATTTGGAAATTCTGACCACACAACAAGTAGTTCAGGAACACATGCCTTTGGTTCTTACCATTTTCGGAAGATGTTTTTTTGGGAGTACACACTGTTTATAGGGTATACAAGTTGTGTACTGGTTATTATCCATGTATCCAAGTACCTAACCCGATAGCTCGTGTAGGGTAACTAGGCTATCTGAAGTACATGACCAGAACCTAGGTGGGTTACATGCCATGTAAAAGTACATGTATAGGAAAAATACATGGTAAAACCATGTGTGGTACATGGGAAGGTACCCCTTGTAGGATAAAAACCATGTATATCATATATACACCGTGTATATGGGATTTACACTCCATGTTTGACTGAAGTACACACCCAGGTGAGGATTTGAGGGTGCACACCATGCACTCAGGTATACATACCTTGTAATGTTGTCTTACTACCCTTTTTAGGGTTTTCCCTATTTCACACCCAAAATATGGAATTGGACACATTATTAGTACATTTTTAGTATCTTTACATGTGTATCATGATGTTAAAACCCTTGAGGTGATTTGACTACTCTTAGGTGGAATTTTATGATTTTAACTAAATGGAGAGGTTCTTCCTCCGACAATAAAATCCAGATATCTATTGAGAGTGAGACATTTGAAAATAGGTGAGATATGATCCATTTCTAGACTTAAATCAAAGAATTTTCTTTACGAGAAAAGACACCATCATATCATTTGACCTAGAGGGTCCCATATAGGATGCCTCTACCTTACAACTAGTTTTGAGGCTCCCCTGTGGGATGCATTCACATCCATGATAACCAAGAGAATAAATTATATAATCCCTATACCTATTTATTATTTATAAGGATCCCATCTATGATTCCTATTTCTATGTATACAGTTCTAAGGATCCCGTATAGTATGCCTTCTCTTGTGTTTCAATCTAGAGAATCCCACATTAGATTCCAATGTTTACTTACTCCTTCCAAGGATCCCTTGTGGGATTAATATGGTAGATTTCTATTTATAAGGTTTCCAATAAGGATTAATTTTATTATGTATGAATATAGAGGATCCCAAGTAAGACGCCTCTCTAGTTTTTTAGATGAGGTACCCAGTGGGTGCCCCGATGTTTGACCAAACCCGACTGAGTATGTTGTGGGTGTTGGTATAATGGTAGTGGGTGTCCGCATAGAACCCATACCAAACATGTAATCCTAATGGGTTATGAAAGTAGTGGTGGGTTTAGGTTTTAATCCAACCCACTCTTTTATTTATGCATTCAATTGATTACTATTGATGAATCTATGATTTCCATAGGTGCTTCCCTATTCTAGGCTGAAGAGCCTGAAGAAATGTGATATTTGATTTGGGTTTCCCAGATTTACTTTTTGGGATCTTTATTATGTTCCTAGACATTTAATGGGATAACCATATATAATTCATAGGGATAAAATTATAATCCTTTTTATTATTTGTTATCTTATTGGGATTCCCAAACAAACTTCCTAGGATCTGGATGTTATGCTTACTTTTCATTTTCGGATACCCAAAGACACTTCATGGGATCTAGATTATGAGATGTACTCAAGGATGATTATTCTCTCCCAAGTGATGGAAAAAATTAAACTCTCTCAGATCAATTACTTGAATGTGGTGTTGGACATAACACCCCACATAATCGATGAACTTGAGTATGATTATGTACTCCCTGATTTATTACATGGACTGTGGTGTTTTAAGTAGTGCTCTACATCATTGATACACTTAAGGATGATTATGATCTTTTGATCTATGGTGGATATTATTATCTCCTTGATCAATTAGTTGACCATGATTCTGGACATGGAAATCCACATAATTGATGCACTCGAGGATGATTATACTCTCTCGAGTGATGGGGATGACTATGCTCTCCCTAATCGATTACTTGAACATGGTGTTTGAAAAATCACTCCACATAGTTGATACACTAAAGGATGGTTTTTATATCATGATATATGGGGATAATTACACTCTCCCTGATCAATTAATTGAGCACAATGTTGAAAATGGTGCTCCACATCATTGATGCACTTAAGGATGATTATACACTCTCGAGTGATGCCTAGGATGCTCCCTAGGGTCAGGTGGACACACCATTATATAATTGAATTCTCCAAACATAACTAGGAGTGGTATAATGAGTCATTAATGTTAATGGATGCCAATAATGTTCTTGGATATGAAATTAATTCCATTTACAGATTAGCTAAGGTTTTTCCCTTTTGGGTTCATCAGAGCTCTAATGTCGTTACCGCCTACAGAATGGGACCTAGGGCTCATACATTAGGATAGATTTACATGGAATGAGTGGAATGACATCCAAATTAACATCATATTGATAATATACCTAGTTTTTACCTATAATACTTTATTATAGTGATTGGAGGTAAGTACACATGAACCCAGAGCTTGGACATGTATCCCCCTGTGGTGACATAACTTTCACAAAGACATTACCGACATTGTATGAAGAAGATATTGTTGATTAGGATTACAGACCCAAGGATAAAATTAATTATACATGGATTGAGTGGTAGGAAATCCATATTAGATCCCCTATCACATGATATCGATTGATTAGATCTAGGATCCTAGGATCTAATATGGATTGAGTTGTCTTGTAATATTTTTCTGAGATGCCTTGGTTGTATGACTTTGGACATTACCATTTTCATGTATATACATATAAATATATATATGGTTATATATATATATATAGATATATGATGGATCTAGTCTAGGGTAATTCTGACCTAGGTTTGCACTATGTTCAATTTGGATCATGTATCCAAGGATTGAATGTGGTTTTTTTATTTATCATTTCTAGTTAAGTCTCATCTAGGATAAGAATATTTCATGAGAATTAAATTATGAAAAAATATTTATATGTTCATCATTAGGGTGAACTAATGAGATTATTTCTTATCACTATATGTGAAACATGGTATGCATTTAGACTTTATGTCTGATTTTCAGGTTGAGAAAATATTTCATGATGGATAGGGTTGAGGCCTAGGGTTTCATGATCGAGTGGATCCACTCATGTGGATTCTTTTTATTGGGATAGAGTAGCTTAAAAATGTTTTGTAGACTAGTTATGTGGTCTATCTCAAGGTTCGTAGGATATCCCAATCCTTTTTTATAAGTTTCCTTTATGTACTCATGCATGTAACATTGTCATAGTGGGTGACCATTGTTGTATGTATTACATGGATATTTTTTTATTTTTTTAGCATTTGATTTATTATTATAGCGTACTTATATTTTAGTTTATTTACAACTTTTTCAATACATTTACTGAATTCTCTAAATGATATCTATTTATTTATACTATTTCTTACTCTTATATGAGGGTATATTCTATCCATTAACACAAATTAGGCCACAACTACTATTCATAATCCTCTGGAGTATAGAGTGGCCCACTTGAATCATTGTGGAAAACTGGTGTGGAGCACCAGTTTTGTGGCATCTGGGTCTGGATGTTACAAAGTGGTATTAGAGGTCTTCCTTTCCTATTGTGTTTCTATTTGATATATGTTTGTTACGATTATTATAAATGTTTCATGACCTATGATGGATATTGGATTTAGGTATCAAGGACACTCTTTTTGGTACTAAGTCCTAGTTTTTAGCGATATGGGAGTATTGTTCTTGATATGTGATGTTATAGTTTTATATTTTTTTTACTTCAAGTGATGAACATATTGTGTAGAGTGATGATTTATTATATATTTATGGATCTAATCCCATTTTTGGGAGTTCGTAGATGGATTTATGGTTGTTGAACCATTATCAAGAAGCCAATGATTGATTTTTAATCTTGACCATCAAAAGAAAGAGGCATATCATGCATTATATTTGGAACATAGGATTCCCATTTTATAGACATGATAGTGTGTGATTCTTATTGATGATAGAGGAATATTGTTTAAAGTTTCATCAATAAAATAAATGGTGTTTTCCCCTATAGGTATGTTTCACCTCCAAGGTGGCGCATTTCAGGTGGTGAGGAAATGGTCCGACGAGGATCATCACTCGTACCTTTTTCTGGAGAAATTTTCCTGTAAAATTCACCATTTCTTTTTATTCAACCCATTCTATGTATTTATCATTTAAAGGAGGGTTGGATTAACCCCATATGGACTGGGAAATTCACCCCTTTCTCATTGCAAAGGAGGTGCCACAATCAGATGGTCTTAGAGGGAGATTGTATGGGGTCATGTACTTGTGAAACCAGTACTCCTCAGATATAACTTCCTTCGATGGTCTCCAAAGAGTTTATTTGTGGATCCAGAAACACCCAACGACCCTGGTATCCGTGATTCGTAGACTTTCTTTCCAAAGGCAGGCGCTCATTGATTGATGATTCATCCAGTGATACTTAAGGACTCCATTGGTCAAGAGGATGAGAAGTTCGGCTCATGACACCCTTCTGGGGGAGTATTATTGCATGTTATGGGAATCTCTTATAGATTTAAGTCATTTTCATATGTTTTTTAATCCTTATTTTATTCCCAAAGAGTGTGTCCATGTGCTACCCTTGGTTTGCAAGATCGTCATAGGCATGCATATATTTCATGATATATAGGTACTGAGGACTTGAGCCATACAATATGGCACTCTGGAGTTTATCATCATCCAAGGGGGGACGAAAGGTGATTTGATGTTGGTATTAGACCCATAAGATGGGTTTCCTATGTATCCTCATGAGATGAATCTGAACCCATGTAGTTTGAAATTATGTGGGGATTATGCATAGGAGATGCCCATTTGAGGGACATGGTTGGGTGGAACCTTTCAGAAGGGAACCCTTTTGAGATTAGGCCTTCAGGTAGGCATCCTACATATCCTGGTTTATTAGGAATCAGAGTTCTTGTAGTTTAGATTTCCTAGGGCTTACGCATAGAGGATTCCCATTTAAAGAGACATGATTAGGTGAATCCTTTATGGGAGGGCACCCTTTTTAGCGCAGGACTTTAGGTAGGTGTCCTACATATCATAGTTTAATCAGGAATCATAGTTCTCGTAGTTTAGATTGTGTGGATGTTGTAATCTTCACAAACCTCTAAGCCCATGTGATTCATGCTCAGGGGGAGAAATAAGAGGATACAAGAGATCCAACCAACCATATCCTTCCTCTCCTATTGGTGGGATAGGGAGAGCCTACAATGGAAGAGGCCGGCGTGATGGTGGGTGAGGGAATGGATTGATGAACCTTTCAATGTGAAATGGCATTAAAGGTCATGTGGCTTGGCCTCAGAAGATTGGGGACTTACCTTAGTGGGAGTTCCCCAGAAATGTCATATAGTGTATACTATAGTTTAAAGTCATATAACATGGATGATGGCATCATAGTTTAGTGTCATGTGGATAGGACTATTTGGGGTCTTGCAGTTTAGGGCCATGTGATGAGGAAAACTTGTTATATAAAACATGATTAACTGGAGGAAAATCATGTTTGGATATTCTGAAGTGCCTTGAACATGAGAGGAACGAGATGTGTAAACCCTGATTATAGAGGATCCTAGATAAGGAAAATTGATATGAGGCTTAGAAGCCATTGGGGAATACAGAGGTAGGAGAAGCCTTTCCTGAGGATTAATTTGTCTATTATTGATAGTTAATTTTTGTGGGAAACATATGAAGACCCACTGGGGCATGATGTGCATAGTCAAGGAGAGGTGTCCTCAGGACACTGACCATCCATTTCTGATGGATGAGGATGTTTATAAAAATATGAAATCTCCCAACTATAGTTTAAAGTCATATAGCTTAGACAATGGCATCACCGTTTAATGCCATGTTTCATGTACTAATACTGTACAGTTTAATGTCATGTGGTTAGGATGATAAATCATAGTTTGTGGTCATAGATTTTGAACCACTTGTTATAGAAACCCATGATTAGGTGTAGGATAATCAGTATTAGATGTTCTGACATGCCTCAAACATGAGAGGGAAGGAAAGTGTAAACTTTGACTCTAGGGATTCTCGGATCATTAGAAATGATATGGGGGCATGGAAGACATTGAGGCATAAGAAGGTAGGAAAGGTCTCTCCTAAGGACAAATTTTCCTTTGGTTGATGGCCATTTTTGTGGGAAACAAATGTAGAGCCAATGGGAAATGATGTACATAGTCAAACAAAGGTGTCCGCAGGAAACTGGCCTTCCACTTCTGATGGAAATGGAAGTTTATGAGGATCCAAAATCACTAAAGACAAAGAGTTTGATGGATGTAAAGGATGTGTCTAGGAATTTAAGAAACATTTAGGCTATGATTATCCATGGAGTTCTGGGTTAACCTGACATAGGAGGCATGTGATAGGGTTTTTGAGAGGTGCATGAGGAATGTATCTTCTCATGGTATTTAAGGGAGGGATGTTTGGCCGACATAGGGGCACAATGGAAAATGTCATCGACCCAGACAAAAAAGTTTGTGGTGCGACACTCCATTTTTCATGGGAGTCAGTTATGGAGGTGAAGAGACCGGACCAAAGGGCTAGGACCATATCCCAACACTGATCTTGAGTGGGGGTGTGGGGGCACATCCCTAACGGTATGGACCAGTGGGCACAAATTATTTTCTACATAGGGTTGTTCGCATATGTGCTGGATGTGTTGGATAGTACACGTAGGAACTGGCTGTGTAGGATGGTACGTGGAAGAGCTGGCCGGTAAGGACCATCCATGTACTGGGTTCCACATATGGGAGTCCATGTACTATCTTCCGCATATTGGCATCTTCAAACCTTTTTTATTATATTTTTTATATGTTTATTGGATGGCTGTGGAGGGTCTTCCGAATATGGTTCAAAGGGAGGGCTTTCACAAATTACTTTCTGCATATGGTTCGTGTGATGGATTCCATGAATTGATTATTTCTCAAGGGATGGAATCCAAAAACTACTTCGGATGTGGTATGGAGTCCCGCAAACTACTTTGGGTGCGGGAGAAATTCCTCCCACACCCACTATGTTCTTTGCCCCTTTTTTTCTCGTCTTAGATATCTCTCTCTATCTTCTTTCCTCCTCCCTCTTTAGTTCCCATGGTTGTCCTTTTATAGAGTGTTAGGGGAAATCATATCTATGGGGTTGCAACACTATTTGTGAAATCCCATTAAGAGATATCTCGATCCGCATAAGACTCGATCTTATTAGGTTTTTATAGGTGTGGTATACCATCGACATCTCCTCATCCATGAACCACATTGTTCATGGGGATAGTGTGTAGGTTGTAACTTTTTCAGATTCTCTCCAGCAAAAACATTTTGCGGAGGATTCAGTTTGCGGGTGGAAATTCATCGTGAATAGCTTCATTCACTGGCTAATGCTTCATGGTCCAGCATGCCATAGGCCATCCGCATACCGGTGGTTCATGTTTTATTCCGTATACAAACATTTCCTGGTAATTAGTATACGGTCATTCCAAATCCCTTTCAAAATGTTATTTCTTCAATCTTCTCCTCAATTTTTCAATGAAACATGTATCCATATTCTTTACCAAACTTTTAAGAGTATTTTCCTTCCCTTTTCTGAATTTGCGAGACCCTAAAAGGTCCTTGGTGAATTATAATCAATTGGGTTGACCCGTATATATATTTACTTTTAATGGTAGGCTATGTGGATCTATAGTGATACATTTGATGGTGAGGCTGATGAATCGGTTCTCATGAACATAAGGTGTAGTAAACCTAGTAGGTTGATAGGGAATATGATTCCTATGTGATGAATCTTTCATATGGTGTTTTTATTTAGGTTCAGTTATTTAAACTATTAGTAACAACCTTTACATTATTTTCCTACATAGAATGGAAGGGAATTCTACTTAACCTAACCACATAAATATGATATAACATAGTTGTTGAGATGATTATATGTACATATTGTTGACCCTCAGAGGTCAATATAGAAAACTAATACCTTTGTTTTAGTTGATCCAGATGGTTCACTTTGTATGATGCCGATAGACACATAAATATTTGCAAAGAACTAGAACCTTGAGGGGGTAAAACCATTTATAGATTCCTAATGAGAGTAAGATCATCATTCTTCCTATATTCATATCGTGATACTTTATGGGAATCACCATAGGAGGATTCTTAGAGAGGATTAAGTCCTATCTAGGCCGATTATTGATAGTTTTTACCCTTGAAGGTCTATGTTTTCTTTCCCACTTTTAGAGAGAGAGAGAAAATAGGTGCATTAAATTCCTTATACTAGGACATGTGTTAGGATAATGCCCCATGATATGTGACCTTGTTGATAGGTCTGACCTTTGGTCTTTGTTGGAAGACCTAGTGACCTTGATATGAGACTTGATCAGTAGTTCTAGGTGGGATACCTAGAGACCCTTAGTTTTGACTTGGAACCTTTTTGTTCAAAATTCAGTTTTATTGATGAAAAACTATGAGTGAGGTTGGGCTAAGTTTATGGATACCTTTTTAGGAAATTATCTTGGTTGTACACTCGTTCTAATACTAATTTATGACAGGTAATATAGTTTTGTGATATAGGCATGATGATTCCATTAGTTTCCAAGTAAGAACCTAGCGTTCTTGTATTTTGACACTAGCTTTAATGGGAAGGACTTTTTAGGTTCCTAGAAAATTCATCCAGTAATTTTTCAGTTAAAACTGAAATTTATGAAAAATGACATCGAGTGATAGGAATTCATGGAAATAAATCATGACACAAGAGGGGTTCTTAATTTTGAATAGGATTTCTAAGAGAGCTTATATACTAATGAGGAAGATGTGTTATATAGTATGAACAGCTTAGGCTTGTGGTGGATGACTCATAGAAGTGTGATTTGGGTGATGATGTTATGTTTCAATTATATAAAGTACCATTTAAATCAAAAATCGGCGAGTGGTTGGGTGAGAGATGAGGACCAATGATTTTAAATAAATACTACGGAAATTATTTCTTGTGAGATTTGAAAAGGTAGTAAATGTGACTCTGTGGTAGAGGAGACATCAATGATAGATTAGATATTATAACATGAATGAGTAGCTGAATATTGGTTAGGTACTGATAGGATGTTGACCATGTCTTAGTGAGAAATATACACACCTATCACTAGAATATCATAATACTAATAGTTAGAGATTATCATGCTATATATATTGAAATTATCCTAAGTACACTAAGAGATTATCAATTATACACTAATTCTTTTAAATATCTTTCATGTTTTGATGAAGGAAACTACTTAGGATATGCTCAAGGAGCAGTACAAGGTATGCCTATGGCAAGGAGTACACCTTTGTAATTTTTGAGGGCGGTGACAATCTTTATAAATTAAAATTCACAATTTTCCATGGAAAACATTATTATGAAGTGGGTATGGTTGATGTTTTAATAATTTTCCATTTTTAGTTTTCTATGAGTGATTCTGGACACTCCATTTATTATGTCTGATAATGGATAGAGTGTGGGTCTTTGAGATTAGAGCTCGGTTTTAGGGTGATGATAAGGATACTCATATGGTGGGGAGTATTAGATCAATCATGGCTGAATAACTCAAATTATGGGAGAGTTTTTAATGATATAATACTTGTCATTGGAAGGAAAATATAATTTAGTTGTATAGATTCTCAATATGAGAGCATGGTTGTGTCTTGACCACCAATGATTCTCTAGGATACGAAGTGTTATGGATGGGAAATTGTAAGGACCTATATTTTTTGAATTGTAAATTTGAGATTAAATTTTAATTTGTTCATCCAAATTATTTTAAGGTGTAAAATGGTCATTTTAATCTAGAATATTACCTTAGATAAGTTTTCTAACCACTCAATTGGTCCCGAAATAGGGTTTTTACCCTAGTGAAAAACTTTTGTATAATTATGAGTCATTAAAATTTTTATGGAATAATTAATATTTAATTAATTAAATATGAGTTTATTCACACACATTTGTTCGAATATATATTTTTAATATAGCATTGGATTGAGATTTTGTTTCTTCTATTGAGTCAGGAAAAAGGATTTTTTCTTAGGTGGTGCATAAACTCATGTCGGGCACGGGGTTGGGCCTAGGCCCCTTTTCTATTTTTTGTTCTATTTTTTTTCATTTTCTTCTCTTCCCCTAGGATTTTCACATATTCTCTATTCCCTTCCCCTTTACATGTATGAGAGAGAAAAATGGAGAGTGAGAGAGAGGCATAAATAGGTAGAGGATGGAAGGTGATGCTGTGGTTCTCAATAGGAGTCAGATCGTCGTGCGACAACCATGGATAGTGGATACGAGAGAAATTTGGATGATTCCCACCAAAGTTATGTTTTTTTTATGTTTATGATGTGTATCCACATATATTTATCCATTTATTGATTTAAGTCCCCATAATGATTTATTAGGACCCCTTGATCGTCGATTATACATCTTTTGGGGAGAAAAGTAGGGTTTCAGGACAATTTAAGGGGTTTCCCATTCCGAAATCCTGGCCATACAATGTGTAGTTCAGGAAGACACATCATGTATTCTTTTAATTAAATGAATATGACCTTTTATATGTATATGTTATGTATAGGGTATACATTCCTTGTTCCATTAATCATCCATGTTGCTGACTATTTGGACAAATAAACCATGTAGTGGAACTTGGCCGTGTAAAGTACACAACCAAACCCTGGGTTGGATACATGCTATGTAGAGGTAAACGGCAAGGAAGAATACATGGAAACACCATGTTATGTACACAGCAAGGTACCCCTTGTAGGGTACATGCTTTGTACATGGGATTTTCATGCCATGTATGGCTAAAGTACATTCCCAGATGTGGATTTGAGGGTACATGTCATGTACTCTGGTAAACATGCCATGTACTCCTCCTTTACTACCCTTTTAGGGGGTTTTTATATTTCACACCCCAAGGTCAAAATTAGACACATGATTAGTCCATTTTGAGCAACTTTTCACATGGATAATTATGGTGAAACCCTTGAGGTGATTTGAGGAATACTAGGATGTGTTTTAGGATTTTTACTAAATGGAGAGTTTATTCCTCTGATAATTGAATATAGCTATCTTCTTAGAGTAATACCTTTAATATAAGGTGGGACATGATCCATATATCTAGAAATGTAATCAAGGAGTATTTTTATGGAAAATATTTTATCTTATATTTTTAACTAGAGGATCCTGTGTAGGATTCCTCCACCATTCTACCATTTTGGAGGGTCCCATGTAGGACACCTTCGCTTACATGTAGACCTAGGGAATATATTGTAGGATCATTATACCTATTTAATCTTACTAAGTATCCCATTTAGAATTATTCTACCTATGTATAATATTCATAGGATTCCACATAAGATGTATCCACTTGTGTTTTAACCTAGAGGATCCCATATAGGAAGCCTCTATTTACTTAATCCTTATGAGGATCCCATGTTGGATTCCTTTGGTATATTACTATGTTTGAGGTTCCCAATAGGGTTGTATTCAATTATATATGGAAATAAAGGATTAAAAGTAGGATGAATCTCTAATATTTTACATTATGGACCCAATTGGTGCCCTGAAATTTGATCGACATGGGTAGAGATGGTAGCAGGTGTCAGCTTAGAAACTATACCAAACATGTAAGTCCATGGGGATGTGATAGTAGTGGTGGGTTTAGGCATTAAACAACCCTCACTCTTTTATTTATTAATTAACTTGATTACAATTGATGTAGAAATTATTTAAAAAGGTTATTCTACATTCTTAGCTGATGAGCTTAAAACAATGTGATATTTGATTTGGGATGCCTAGATATACTTTGTAGGATCAATATTAGGTAACTACTATTTTATTGGGATGCCTGGATGTATTTCCTAGGATATTTCTATTAAGACTACTATTTTCATTTCAGGATACCCAACCATACTTACTAGAATATTAATTATGAGATGTAGTTGATGATGATTAGGATCTTATGAGTGATGGGGACAATTATGATCTCCCCAACAAATTACTTGACAACAGTGTTGGACATAGTTCTCTACATTTTTGATGCACTCAAAGATGATTTCTCTATCCCTGATCGATTAATTGACCATGGTGTTGGGCATGGAATTGCACATCATTGATACACTCAAGGATTATTATTCTCTCCCAAGTGATGGGGATGATTATGATATCCCTGATTGATTACTTGACCATGGCGTTGGACATGGTGATCCCAATCAATGATGCACTCAAGGATGACTACACTCTTCTGAGTGATGGGGAAAATTACATTCTCCCCTATCAAATACTTGATCGCAGTGTTGGACATGGTGCTCTACATCATTGATGTAATCAAGGATGATTACACTCAACTAATCAATGGGGATCATTACACCCCCCCTAATCAATTACTTGACTGTAGTATTAGACTTGTCACTCTATATAATTGAAGCACTCAAAAATTATTACACTCTTCTGAATGATTCCTAAGACACTCTCTAGTGTTGGTTGGATGCACCATTACATTATTGAACTTTTTGGATTTAATCGGTAGTGGGATGTTGGTCCATTAATATGAATGGATTTAGATCTAGTACATGGATATGGAGATCATTCCATTTATAGATCACATAAGGGTCATTCAACTTAGGGCTCATCCAAGATCCAATATCATGAATACCTCTGGACCAGGACCTAGGTCATAGACATCAGACTATATTTACAAGGAATTAGGGCTATAAAATCCATCTCAATACCATATTTATAGGATTATAAGTTATTACCTATAATCCTTTATTATAGTGACTGGAGGTGAGTATAAGTGAACCCAAAGCTTGGACATGTATCCCCCTATGGAGATTTATCTTGCTTAGATACATTATTGTCACTACAAAAATAATGTATTGGAAATCAGGATTATGAACCCAAGGATTAACCTAATTATACATGACTTGAGTATCCATATCAGATCCACTTTCAGTGAATTTCCGGTCAATCAGAACTAGGATCCTAGGATTGACTATGGATTGAGTTGTATTATGATATTTTTAGGGATTCCATAGTTTTATTACTCTGGTACATTCCATTTTCATGTATATACTTATACACACACATATATATATATATATGGGTGTGTATATATATATGATGGTTCTGGTTCAAGGAAATACCTATCTAGGTTGTGAAGTATGGTCAATTGGGATCATGGATCCAAGGATCAACTATGGTTTTATTTTATTTATTAGTTCCATTTGTGTCTTGTCTAGGTTTCTAATATTGCATGAGCATGAACTTATTAAATTATATTTATAGGTTCATCATTAGGGTGGACTACTAATATTATTTCTCACCTTTGTATGTGAACCTCAGCATGTGTGTAGACAATATGTCGAATTTCAGGTTCAATATAGATTGCTTGATGGGAAGGGGTGAGGGCCAGGGTTACATGATCTAACGGAGCCACTCATGTGGATTATTTTGATTGGACTAGAGTAGATCGATAGTGTCTTAGATACATGGTATGTGGTCTGGCATAAAGTTATTAGGAGAATCAATTAATTTTATTTCAATTTCCTTTACGTACTCCTGAATGTATGTTTGGACAAGTGGGTGACCAATATTGTATGCATGACATGCATGTTTAAATTTTTTTATTGTTATTTAATTTTCTATTACAACATACTTCTATTTTAGTTTATTTACTACTTACACACTCTATTTATTTATTACTCCAGATGATTTATAGCTATTTTCACAACTGTTTACTCTGATATGAAGGAATAGTTTCTTCATGGACACACCTTACACCCTCGCTACTAGTCATAAGCCTTTGGCATATGGAGATACACACTTGAGTCCTTGTGAAAAATAGTATTTAGTGGAATTTGAGTTAGGGAATTACAATTTTAGATCATCCCTTTATTTAATGTATATCCTCAGTTGAATACATGTACATAGGAAAATTTGAGAGTTTCTCGGAGGATAAAGAAGAAGTATTTAAAATAATATTTAAATTTTATTTTTTACAAGTGATTTATGAGCCAAATTTCCCAAGATAATAAACATTTCAATCATGGATTGTATCACAATTATTTCATATATCTTAAAAATGATGTAATAACCATTTAAGAAAAATTTGGGTTGTTATAGTTTGTATTAGATCATGTTTAGTTAATTTTGGAACTAATATTAGACAGAATTAGTAAATTCCATAAGGGTAAATATATGTATCAATTAAAATCCCATGTTTTGGTAAAGTATAAGAGTGCGTGGTTTTCAAGAAATAAATCCATTTCTAGATAATAAAGGTCAATATGGATTTGGAGTAGATATACCAAGGGGTAATAAACTTAAAATGGTGTATTATTTATTCACTTGATCATCACCTGGTGTATGAAAAATAGGCCTTGCTGTACACCTAGTTTTACACTCATGAGGGATATGCTTCGGTTAATCACAAACTCCATATAAACCATTTTGAAGGATATATAGCTAATTTATTAATTTATTTTAATGTTAGAAATAATTAATGTATATGTTCCTAGAAGTATCATTTGAGAAAAAGGATAAACATTGGGATCCCATTTGACATGACATTAGAATTAATTTTCATGTATGACTAAATTATTTATTCATGCTTTCTGGAATTATTTTTTGTTCAAACATTTTCCATTTTTGAAAATGGGTAGAAACCATGAGAATCCAGAAGAACAAACCATGTGAGGGATAATGCAATGATTTTATGAATAACATCCTAAATTCCATGGGAGGTGGAGTTTAATAATATATGGTGAATCTTACCTAGCCATCTCAGGATATGAATAATAACCTGAATCTTGTGGAATGTCTACCTTCACCCAAGAATGATCAAATATCCAACGAGTCCCTTATATGGAAATGAACACTGACATTTAGCAGATATTTTGATACACTTATCACAGAATAGTGGATCAACTCAATGAAAATGATCTTTTCTAGGATCCACTTTTCTAATACGGATAAAGATACCTTAGAGGTCTATCATTTATATGGAGAGAATGATCAATGATGGAAGTCAATAAATAATACCAATCCAAAGGTTAAAATGGAAGAAATAGAGTATGATGAATTTAAAATTTTATTTCATAAGAATGTTTTTACTTGATATTTTCAAAAAAAAAATGGAGAGATAATTCTTAGTTCTTAAGAAAAAGGATAGTTAATCTTACATGACTTATGATTCAACTTTTACAAATCTTTCAAGATACATGTCAGAGTTTTTTATCAACAAAAATATTAACATATATAGATTCTTTAGTGGGTTAAAACCAAACCTTTTAAAGGATCTAGAAATATAATAATTTGAAAGTTATGAAGAAGTAATTTTATGATATCTCAAAGTAGATATGAAGTTTGGAGAATAGTCCTATGGTTATGGAGATAAGAAACAAAATTTAGAGTTTCAAGCTATATTATCGAATAAAAAATGAGTAAAGAAGATCCAACCACCTACATGTCCAAAATGTGGAAAAAAGGATAATGGGAATCAACTCAGAGGGAATGGAAGTGATTTAAGTATAGGAGAAAAGGATAGAAATCTCATGAATGTCGAAGATACATGAAGAAACATACCAACATGATAAAGTAAATGAAGGCCCCACCCAATACACCTACATTGTTCAATGCAACAACTATAAGGAGTAAGGTCACCATGAATGCTAGTGAACAAAACCATGAGTCTTTGATGGTAATAAACATCAGTGACCACTAAATCCAAATGAGCAAGGGAAATTTGATTCCATCACTACCATTGAGGTGGAACATGAAAATGAAGTCATACAACGTACATTTACTATTTAGTCAAGAATATAAAAAGTTTTATTTGATTTTGGTTATATTCATTCCTTTATATCTTATAAGTTTTCTAGAACTATTGAATCAAAACCTCAATACCTTGGATTATATATATCTATAAAAATACCTTGTGGTGGGATCAATGTAACCCAAGTGTTATACTCTTCTATGGTTAGAATTTGTGGGATGATTCTTTCTATGAGTCTTTCAATCCTTCCCTTGGTGGAATTTTATTCTATAATGGGAATGAATTGGATCTCATTATATAGAAATCACATAAATTATTTAGAAATGAAAATGTATTTCTATATTTTGAACCATGCCAAGATCTTATATAAATTTATTGAAGATCATTAATCTCCTTTATAAAATCCATCAATGGTGTGGGTGCAGATGACCACCAAAGAAGAATACATTTCGTAAATGGTTAAGTCGATGAAAAGTGCCAACCTTGAGGAAATTATCAATATAAGGGATTAAGATGATATATTTTTTAAATACATACATGACCTCCCCTAGATCATGAGGTAGATTTCACAATAGATCTTATGCACAGATCCACTCCTATCTTCAAATCCCCCTCTTGGATAGCCTCTATCAAACTAGAGGAGTTAAAGAAGTATCTACAAGAGTATTTGGAAAAATGTTTCATATTCCCTAGTGCATAACCTTGGGGTGCACCAAAGATATTTTTCAAACATAAGGATGGATCAATGTGGTTGTGTGTAAGAACCCGGATCTTCATTTCAGGTATGTTTTTCTCTTCTCTGGTGTTTTTGGAAAAAATATGAGTTTTTGGAAATTTCTTAAGTACATGCTGTGTACTTTATTAGTACACACTATGTACTCGGTTACCATGGGTAGCCGTGTGTCAGACATGTAGCGGCCATGCACACGATTGTGTGTGGTGTTTTGGAGACCACCTAATGTGGGGAGTGGTAAGGGAAAGTACACACTGTGTGCTTATAAGGTACATGACATGTATTTTCTTTTTTTCATTAAATGGACCAGGGTCACGTCTAATTGGTAGAAGCATCTCCTTCTTCGCCTTCTTCAACCAAGAGCATCCATATGATGCTGATTCATCCTCGAGTTCCCAATCAAGCATCCGTTCTTCGAATTGACCATCATTGATTACATTGGGATCACCACTGTAAGATCTTCCTTTATCTAGACCTTCGTTTCCTGATTTCTCCTCTTTCAAAAGATATCCTCAGTTGAGAGTTTTTTAGATATACGATGTTCTTGGGCGATTCAAGGATTGATATTCAAGTATAATGATCATACAACACTGAGGTAGGTGGGTTGTGCCTTTTCGTAGATATTCTTTGCGTTATATGTGAAAACGTTCCCAATACCCTTGATCGGGGTATTGCGTGTTTAGGGGTTTTGACCCAGCTAATTCCTACTATGCTTAGAATGTTTGAGTAGAGGTTAATTGTTGTGAATATGGTTATTTAACATGTTATGGATGTGTTTTCCCATGTTTACACCATTTATGACCATTTGGTTTTTCATAGGCTATTAGTCTTCTATGATTTTCATTCCTAGTGCTGATAGGATAGAGTAATTTATTATTATCCAACATTCTATTATGCCGTAGACTATTTATCCAAGTAGTTCGTGAGGTATAAGTTTTCCATTATGCATTGATGTGCTTGATTTACTTACACAAGGTTGTGAGAACGTTTTGTAGTAGACCATAGGGAGAATGGACGTTGAGGGCTTTTCCAGAGTGTTTGTTTCCTGTTACGATGTGAGACCTTATGGGGAATTGACATAAGTGCTTCCTCAGAGTGTCTGTAGTTCCTCGATGTGGGCCACATGGGGAATGGGACATTGAGTGCTTCCCCAGAGCTCCTTTTCGTTACAAATACGAGACTAAAGGGGGAATTGATGATGAGTGCTTCTTTAGAGATTCTGTGCTAAGCTAAACCATAGGGGTTAGACTATGTGTAATTCCCAGAGGGTTTCTTGTACTTGTTTGGTTGAACCAGAGGGTTTAGGATGCGAGTACTCCCATAGGGTTACCTGATTTTGATTATCTTCTTTCTTGACATGTGAAATTGAATGCTTTGAAACTGTAGGATTGTTTAATTTTGATTACTTCCTTGTTTACTACTTCTTTTTCTTATTACTTTCCATATATATTCACTGACTGTTAGGCATAGATCTTTAGGTGTTTTCTTATTGGGATTTAGTCTCACACCCTATTTGGGTCATACTTTTGGGCCTAAAATGATTATATTGATACCGGTATAGATAAGGGTAAGAACCCTTCTACTTCAGGTACTTGATGGCTGTGGAGTTGGAGAGCATGGGACCAAGCTGAGGCTTGTAATTCTGTGGAGCTGTTTACTTGTTTTCATTTTTTACTTTGGTTTAGTACTATATTCTAGCATTGTGATTTGTTTGGATTATTTCCTAGACATATGTATCATGAATCATTTATATATATGTGTTCTATTACTTCCACTATTTACTATTGTATGGTATTATTACTGCTTCTACTATTGTATATTTGTTTACTTTTGTTCTGTTACTCTGCCAATGAGGGAATTGTTCCACCACTATCATACCCAAGGCCCTTGCTTATAGTCGGTAGCCTCTGGCATTCGTGGAAATGTGCTTGAGGCCATGTGATCAACCGGGTACGGGGCACCTCTAGGTGGCTTCTGGAACCAGGACGTTACAAAGTGGTATCAGAGGAATTCTTTATTCTTGACTTACTATATGGAGCCTATAACAAGGGATATGAAGGAAATATGTACTTGGTAATAAGATGTTCCTAGGAGTAGTTAACCCGTGTACAGGGAAAAGAAAATTTACATTGTTTATTGCAATTTTTTTAGTTTTTCAATTTTATAGTTGATATGATTTCACTATTAGGTGATTCACATGATTTGTGCTATTATCGTTGATGCTATTGAGGTTCTATTTTTGTTGCAACCCGATGAGGTGAGGGTATGCCTATCTAATGCATCATATATGTACTTGCTAAAAATCACATGTCATGCATTCTTTAGATGCCATTTAGGGTACATTAGTGATTGAATGTTGTTGTGATAAATGTTGTGCTAGATATACATGCTGTTGTGATAGATGCCTTGATATAATACCTTCTTTTGATTGGGTATTTCATTACGTAAGGATTTTTTCAAATGAACACCATACTTTGGTTCTTGAGGTGATATTGGCCCTCATGGACCATAATTTGGTGGATCATTGTACTGTTATCCTTGTTAATGGCATGTATAAGATCCCAAGATTTGATTTGCGAAGAGTATGGTACCTTAAGGATTGGAATTTGGCACTTTGATGTTTGTTACAGTGTTTTTATCGGTCCCAGAGAAGTTTCTAAGGCTTACTGTCTGGAAAAACCAAGAATACACAGTGTTTAATGATGAATACACACCATGTGTTATTCTGTTCGAGAAGAAATAGTTTTTGTTAAATACATGCCGTGTACTGTATGTACACGCCATGTAGTCTTTAACCGTGTCTCAGACAGTGTGGGTAGAGACATGGGGTTTGGGAAAACTTTGGTAGGACATTCCATGTACCGAAGTCACACACCGTGTTGTAAGACCGTATGACTGGCCATGTGGCTAACAACACAAGTCAATTGATTCTTTTCTAATACACACCGTGTCCATAGGGAACACGCCGTGTAGTGTAACCTGAGTATCTGGCCGTGTCGCTAACAATGCAGGTCGGTGATTTCTCTCAAGAACACGCCATGTCTATCTTGATCACGTTGTGTGGAGTGAGATGAGTATCTGACCGTGTAACGAACAACACGGGTCAGTAAAATCTTCCACATACACACCGTGTCTGTCATAAACACACCGTGTAGAGTTATCCATGTTACTAACAACATGGGTCAGTGAAGCTTGTCTAGTACATGCTTTATCTATCTTGAACATGCTATGTAGTCTTGTTTAGGAGAACCGTGTAGGTTATTCATATAGAAGGACTCGATCATGGGAAGAGAATTCAAGCACATGCCCTGTGTTAGGAGAACACGCTGTGTGTTTGGGGTGTTACACAACCTGGGTTGGTAGGAATACACATCCATGTGAAGGCTTAAGGGAACATGTCATGTAGTGATTATACACGTCGTGTATCCTTGTTTGAAAAAACTTGAATGATTTCTTTATCCTATTCCCTTATTACACTTCAAGTTTTCAGTCCTTGATAATATTGATCTATGGTGTGCGCTTGAACTTGTAGAGTCATGCCACCAAGACATCCTATGATTGTACGCCAGTTACAAGTTAGTGATCAAACACTGGACATGGCTGATCAGGGACTACCTATAGATCCTCCAGTTGTTCTAGTCTTGGCACCAGCCGTCATTCCGGACATAGGTACCGACGCACAGTTTCGAGAGGGATTTATGAGGTTCATGCAGACCTTCTTGTGGAGTACCACATCCTTCCCCTTCTATGGAAGAGTTGATATAGGTTTTCCAGAAGCAGCATCCTCCCACTTTGACAGTGGAAGTAGGACCATAGGTTGCAGAGTCATGGTTAGAAGCAATACTTTATATCTTTAAGCATATGGAAATACCTACAGAGAGGAGGGTGAAGCTTACTACGTATATGATTCGGGATTCTGCCACGAGATGGTGGCATGTGATCTCAAAGGCGGGACACTAGCAAGTTATGGCTTGGGATGAGTTTCAGCGTGCCTTCTACGAACAATTCTATCCAGAAACTTTGAGCGATGATCGAGCCTAAGAGTTCATGAGTCTGGATTAGGGTAATCTTTCTATTATGAATCACTCATCTCTATTTATAGAGTTTCAATGCTTTATGCCCATCCCATGAGGTGATGAGTTATTCCGGACAAGGAAGTTTGAGGATAGTCTCAGGAACGACATACGATCTCAGGTGAACATCTTCTGGTTGACTTTCATCACTTCTATAGTCAACCAAGAATAGATCACGAAGCGCAATATGAGGAATTCTACAGTTGTGAGCCAGAGCGGTTTGACATCCGGAGTTATTATCCCTCCAACTGACAGTACGGAGTGCCGTAGGGTGTCTGCTCATAGAGATTCGAGGAGGTGAGACACTTATTCTAGTAGCCAGGTGGTGTGATACCAGTGAAAGAATAACAGTCATACAAGACCACATTTCCCGAGAGAACCAGTGGAGTGCTGATCTTGTGGGAAGATGGGAAATATTCAGCGCTTCTGTCAAATATTCTCACCAGCAGCTGATGATAGGGGTTCTTCAATGACTCCTCATTCAGGAGCAGCACCACCAGTTTCTTACTAGTTAGGTAACTAGAGTTCTTCTAACCATTGAAGCCAAGGTGGAGGTCACGACTGTGGTAGTCAGTCACCAGGATTGCAGTGAAAGTTGGGTGGATTAGCTCAGAGTGGTCAGGTAGGGTTACAGGGCTGTGGTACATGCCAATATTTTGCAGTGGAGCAGACCTATCGGGAGAAGGATCCTGAACTCTCTATAGTTTGAGGTACGATCCTAGTTTCCTCAGTTTTATCTTCTTCACTTTTCGATACAGGGGTTCCCATAGTTTTATATCTATTTCCATTGGGGAGAGCCTTGGGATCTGTATCTTTTCTTCTGTTGATATCTTGATTCTAGACACTCCGTTGGGGAGAATAACGACTAGTGTACATGAGTGAAAGGAGTACCCTCTTGAGGTTGGTGGGTGTCACTCCTAACGGGACCTCGATGATGGGTTATGATGTCATTCTCGAAATAGACTGGTTAGTTTATTTCAAAGTAGTTGTCAATTGCTATCGCCATAGGGTGAGTTTCACATCACCAGAGGGAAGATCGTTTCTTCATAAGGGAGAATGGGATGTCTAGGCAAGCAGAGCAGGAACCGAGCATCATGGGTTGGGAGGAGTTACAGCTAGATTTCTAGTCTATATCTAGATGACCAGGGGACCTCACAGATAGAATTTCCTCTAGTTGTGGATCATTTCAGGGATGTATTTTCAGATGAATTTTTAGGTTTGACTCCAGAGCAAGAGGTTGAGTTTTTTGTTGGGCTTGTGCTAGGAGTGGAACCAGTTTCCATTACTCCTTATAGGATGGATACACCAGAGTTTCATGAGATCAAGAAGCAGTTGGAGGAGTTATAGGAAAAGGGTTTCATCCAACCTAGTACTTCTCCTTGGGGTTCACCTGTCCTGTTTGCGAAGAAGGAGGATGGTACCCTCAGACTTTGCGTGGATTATCGGAAGCTAAACCATTTTATGGTCATGAACCGATATCAATTGTCAAGGATTGATGATATCTTTGATCAGCTTCAACGAGCCCGAGTTTTCTAAAAGATTTATTTGAGATCCGGTTATCATCAGTTTCATATTAGACCATCATATATACCTCTTACAGCCTTCCAGAGTAGGTATGGTCTATACGAGTGTGTGGTTATGCCGTGCGGTCTCATGAACGTGCCTGCAGTCTTCATGTAACTGATTAACCATGTGTTCCATCCATACATGGATTCTTTTGTGGTAGTCTTTGTGGATGATAAATCAGTGTACTCTCACACTCGACAAAAACATGATACCTATCTTGAGATCATTTTGAGTACACTGAGAGAGAATCAGTTATATTCTAATCTCTCAAAATTCCACTTTCAGATGGACTAGATTCACTTCGTGGGTCATGTTATCTTAGAGACAAAAGTATTAGTAGACCTAGAGAAAGTGAGCGCAAGAGATTACTAGGATCATTCGAAGAACGTCTATGAGGTAAAGAGTTTTCTAGGCTTGGATGGATACTACAGATGTTCCATACAAGAATTTTCATGCTTAGCAGCGCCACTGAAAGTCCTGACTAAGAAGGGTGAAAAGTTCTTGTGGTCAGATTCTTGTGAGTCAGCCTTTCAGGAGCTGAAAGGGAAGTTGACTTCAGCACCGATACAAGTATTTGTAGATATGAGCAAGATTTATAGCATTTACTGTGATGCATCAAGTATTGGGATGGTAGCTGTGCTTATGCAGGGAGAAGGAGTCGTTTCGTATGAGTATCGGTAGTTGAGGCCACATGAGAGGAATTACCCGATGCCCAATATTGAGTTGGAAGCTATTTTTCATGATTTATGCTATTAGAGATATTATCTTTTGGGAGATAATTTTGTGGTTTTCACCAACCACAAAAGTCTCAAGTACATATTCAATCAGCGTGAACTAAATTTGAGATAGCGAAGGTGGGTTGAGTACCTTTTGTCTTTTGAATTTGAGATTTACTATATGCCTAAGAAAGGAAACACAGTGGCTAATGAGATGATTAGGAGGACTCAGATATAGGTAGTTCAGGAGGCCAACAATGAGTGGCAGCTAATGTCTCTATTCTCTAAGATGCAGTTGGAGGTGCATGACATACAGGGGCAGACATTTCTATCTTCTATAGCTGTTACCTCTACTCTTCTTGATCGAGTGTGAATGAGGTAGCTATCATATTCTGATGGCCTAGTTTTATGATAGAGTGTGTTATAAGAGAGCCTTATTCCTAGATGTACCATAGGCAAGGATGAGATCTTGTGTTTTCATGGGTGTGTATAAGTGTCAGCAGACATACATGAGGATATTATGTGGGACTTTCATTCCTCATTTTGGCCGACTCATCCTGGTGTCACCAAGATGTATTGTGATCTACACTGTTAGTATTGGTGTCCAGGTATGAAGATAGATGTTTCGGGTTTTGTCATGAGGTGTTCCACCTGTCAGCACGTGAAGGCGGAGCATCAGTGACTAGCAGGGATTTTATACCAGTTACCCATTCTTGAGTGGAAGTAGAATGATGTCAGTACAGATTTCATGACAGGTTTACCTAGATCGCCTCAAGGGAATGAGGTAGTTTGGGTTGTCATTGACAAACTCACGAAGGTTGTTCACTTTTTGCTGATCAAGGAGACCTTCAGTGTTGATGATATGGGAAGGTTGTACATCTGAGATATTGTACATCTACATGGGGTTCCACACTCCATTGTTTCAGACAGGGATGAACATTTTAGTTCTCAGGTCTTGCGGGGGCTTTAGAAGGCTTTTGGTATATAAGTACTTTTGAGTACAACTTACCACCCCCAAACAGATGGCTAGTCTGAGTGTACGATTCAAATGCTTGAAGACATGCTCTGATCATGAATCCTAGATTTTGGAGGTTCTTAGGAGAAGCACATATATCTTGTGGAGTTTTCCAACAATAATTTTTTTTGAGGAAATGCACTTGAGGCCATGTGACCAACCGGGTAAGGGGAACCTCTAGGTGGCTTCTGGAACTGGGACGTTACACTATTTATTGATTACTGGTAGATCAATAATATCACAATAAATAAAAAGTATCCCATTACATGTATTGATGACTTGTTCAATCAACTATGAGGATATCAGTACCTCTCAGAGGTGGATCTTAATTTAAGATATCATCAAATAAAGGTAACGATGGAAGATATTTAGAAGACATCCTTCTATAAAAGGCATAGTGTCTTTAAAGACTAATTTTCCAACAATATTCATAGATTTTATGAATAGAGTCTTTAGATACTACCTTGAATAATTTTTGGTAATTTTTATTGAGGATACTATCACTTACTTCAAGATAAAGGAGGATCATAAATAGAATCTAAGGATTGTGCTGGTGACATTAATAAAGGAGATAATTCATGTTAAGTTTAACATGTGTGACTTTTTGATGAAGAAAGTCATATTCTTGGGTCATGTGATCACAAGAGATAGAATTTTTTGGGACCCTTAAAAGACAAAGAAATTTAAAGAATAGATCATATCCTTACACGTCATAGAAATACATAGTTTTCTTATCTTAGTATGGTACCACTGATTTTTTGTGAGAAATTTATCATGATTTTATAGCTTTCTAGATAAGTTAACATAAAAGGGGTTAAATATATCTGGATGGAAGAATGCGAGGTAAGATTTAAGGCAATTAATTAGAGTCAAATCACTATGACAATACTCACACTACAATCAAATGGAGAAGTGTTTGTGATATATAATGAAGCTTAAAACAAATGGTTAGGTTGTATATTCATACACAATGATAAAGTGATAGTCTATGACTCACAACATTTAAAGATACATGGGAAGAACTACACTACACATGATATTTAGTTAGGATTTGTGTTATTTTCTTTATAGATTTGGTGAAAATACCTCTATTTTTAGAAGTTGTACATATATAAACATCGAAAGAGTATAGAGTATATATTCAAACATGTATATATGATTATGAATCAATGAAGATGGTTATATATTATTAAGGACTAAAATTTCTCTATTCACTACCATCCTAGAAAGGAAAAATAGATAGTCAGTTCCCTTAGTAGAAAAGATCCTACCACTATATCCATGATAAAAATTTAGAAGCCCATATCTTCAAGGATATGTAAAGGTTATATTTGGATTTTATATTAATGTAGAACAAGTATTACCTTTATGAAATGATTACCAACTATCTATCTAAGAAAAGATCAAGGAGGAATAAAGGGATGATCTAGATATTCAAAAGAATGTGAAAGTAGTAAAGAAAGGGAAGTTTTATGAATTTCACATCAAATTAGATGGTTTCAGTTGGGTTGGAACTAAAAATTGCGTGCCTACATTACTCGAGATAATGAAAGAGCTATTGGATAATGTAAATATCTCATATTCGTCCCTCCATACTAGAAGTACCATGATATATCAAGATATTTGAGCGCACTTATGATGACATAGAATGATGAAAGATATTGATGAGTATATCGTTAAGTGCTTAGTTTGTCATTAAGTTATATCAAATAAAAATAAGTCCAAGGGGATAATGTAAGAATTGAACAAACCCACATGGAAATGGGAGAACATCACCAAGGTATTTGTCACCAGTCTCCCAAATACATCTAAAGGAAGCAATGTGATTTGGGTTATGGTGGATAGACTCACCAAGACTGCCCACTTAATCAATATTTGTGAATATTTTTCACATGAACAACTAGATATGTTATATATAAGGGAAGTAGTGAGATTGTATGGGGTACCACTTTTGATTATCTATGATCATGATCCAATGTTCACTTATAAATACTGTAGAAGTGTTGAACATGATCTTAATACTGAATTAGATTTCAGTATGACCTATCACCCCTAAACTAATGGTAAAGAGGAAATGCCCATTTAGGAACGTGAAGAAATTATAATATCATGATCAATGGAATTTAAAGGAGGATGAGATCAACATCCTAGATTAGTTGAGTTCTCATACAAAAATAACTTTCACTTGAGTAATCAAATGGATCCATATGAAGCTCTATTTGGGAAGTGAGGTAAAACTCATATTTGTTGGGATAAAGTTGGTGAATGAAAAATAACTTCACATTATATTGTGAAAGAAATGAAAAAAGGTTCAACCCATCCAACATAATATAATATCTTATCATAGTAGGTATAAGTTCTATGTCAACAACTAATTAAGGGGATTGGAGTTTGAAGTCACAAACATAAATTTCCTTTGAATATTTCCATGGAAGAGAGTCATGTGGTTTGGAAATAAAGGAAATCTTAGTCTTATGTATATTGTTCCCTTTTATATTCTTAATCACATAAGATTAGGGGATTATCGGCATGCACTTCCACCCAATGTGGTTCAAGTTCATAAGGTGTTCCATGTATCTCTACTAAATAAGTACAAACTCGATCCCTCATATATAATAAATCTATAGGTGGTACAATTAGAGAATAACATATCTTATAAGGATAATTACGTGAAGATATTAGATCATAGATACAAATTTCAAGCCAATAATTCAACTCACCTTGTCAAAGTGATGTGGTAGAACCATAAATATGAATAGGTGATATGGGAAATAAAGAAAATGATGAAACATAAGCACTATCATCTATTCTTAACTGAGAATATTAGTTGAAATTTTAGTGTTGAAATTTATAAAGGGGAAGAATGTAATGTCCCAAAGTTTATAAGTGATATTTTTGGAATAAATGTGTTTTATATTTTATTATATAGTATTATACACATATAACACATAGAAACAAGAATAAAACATTATTTAATTAATGGATACCATTAAATTAGTTTGTGAATAAACCCATAAAATTTAAATATATTAAAATTGGAAAAAATATTAAACTTAGAATGGGAAAACCTAGATAATTACACTCTATCAGAAATATCGCTCCCACGAACAATATTATGGAAAAGAAAAAAATATTATTGAACCAAACAGAATCTTAAAAAATGAAAATACAAAACCATGGGAGGAATTGTAGTGAATATTGAATGAAAAAATTAATATATCTTTATAGGAGGTAAGATGACCATTGAAATATTAATGTAACCATTGGAATAGTAACATGACCGTTGTGATCAGTAACTAGACCAATGGGAAGAGTAACCTGACCATTGAAATTATTTTTTTCACCTAAATATAATAAAATGTAATGTAATGAATATTTATAATTAGTAAATTAAGGAAATATAAATAATATAATTCCATAAAATAGATATTAAGATTCAAAACTCACAGAAAATATATGCACATTTTTAATAAAATTTATTTTAATGTATTTCATAAAAATTATAATTTTCATGTTAATAATTAAAATAACCTATGATAGAATTTTTTTTATAAAATCAATCTCATTTTTAGAATCATCACATCAAAATTGTATAGGGGTTATTTTTTATCATTTTTTTGAAACAATTTAATTTTTAGGTGAATAGTGAAATATAGATTTTTATAACTATTGTGTTTTAAATGAAATCATTCATGGTATAATAATGAAATAATCAATTATAACACTTTTAGATCACCTAAAAACATATTTAATTAGATAAATGATCCAATTAAATACAATAAACATGTTTTCCAAACCTAAAATGAATTTTCCAAAGTCTAAAGTTTAAAGTGTTCCATTAAAATAATATTTTATCATTTTCCACCTTTACATTTAAATAAACTAGTAAATTCAGATTATAAAGTTTTTTAAAGTATTAAAATCATTTTATTAAATCTAATTATATTTCTTAATTTCATGAATATTACTACTAAAAGGTTTACCTTGGATATAAAATTTCATTCAATATTATAACACAAAAATACCCCTTTAGAAATATAAATAACCCCTCACCCTCCCTTGGAAAACCAATTTACTTCAAAATACCACATATAATTTTCTATCCAAATCATCTTTATTAAACCACTAAGAATCCTTAGTAAAATTATGGAGTAATACAACACTTAGAATCAAAGGATTTTAGTGTCGTAGAAAAGAAGAAAAACCAATAAAAGGGTATGATTTCATCGACTTATCTTCTCAATTTCCTCTTCTCTTATTGTTGTTTAAATATTAATTTCAATTAAAAATATTATAATATTAATTGAGTTGTATTTATACATTTTAATAATGATGTTAAACTATTTTAATTATTATATTTAGGATGTATTTATACTTTATATTTTTCCTTCTTCATCTTTGGATAATGTCCCTTTAACGGTTGGTTAACAGCTAATGAGGACGTTTAAAAATACTTTATTATCACCACCATTGTGGATGGTCATAATAAATTATTTATGATATATAATTGTAAAAATATATTTATTTTATGCTTATATAATTAATTATACTTTTGTATTAATGAATTTGAGTAAAAATATGGAAATCGAAATAAAACGAGATATTTTTAAGGGAAATATGATATAAAAATGTTCTACATTTAAAAAACAGTATTAAAGAATAGAATAAAATGATTATAATTGATAAAGTGTGTGAAAAATGAACTTAATTAACTTTTATTTCAGTATTTTAATAAACCAATGTTTATTAGTCAGGTGGATGAAAAGAGATGAAATAAAGCGGGATTTAATGTAAGTTTATTATCAAACCCAATTTCTTTATTTTTGGTTATCTTATATTTCAAATTATTCTCAATAGATATATCTCTCTATTGTCCATGTTTTTTCCTTTAAAAATTATTTCCCTTTTCTTTCAATGGATATACATATTTTTATCTTATTAAAAGGACTTCTAAGAAAATATCAAACATTTTTTTTGGAAAGGACTTTATTTTTTCTAAAATATCTTTGAGACATATTCAGTTGTTTCTTATTCATAAGGAAAAATATTTTATTCCAAAAAATTATATCCCTTATTATTTTTGGATACCCAAAGGTTATTCCTTAAATTATGATTTATAACACCCTTAAGAAAACCATTTATTTACATTGTTTTATTTCATGATGATGATTTTTATATGTTATATTTTCATATGGAATGCATGATTATGAGCACTTTTTGATGTGACGGGTCAAATTAGAATTATATAGACCTAAAATTAATCGGGTAATGTGATATATATAATTATATTATTATTATTATGTGTGAGAATGATGACAAATTTGTTCATAATTATGATGATTTGATTTATACACATATGTTATGTAATATCATGATGCTAGATGTTTTCACAACTATGTGTGTTATATGAATAATATATTATGATATTCAATTATTATGTTTCTTCCATATTACATGACTTGGTCAAATGTTTCCATCATACTCATGATGATGATACAATAATAATGATATGATGACATTGATTATTCTCACCCTTGTACTATTGATTGATGTACTATTTTCCTTCCATTATATTACTCCCCTTACTGGGTTTTTAGATCAACCCTTTCTTTGATGTATATCCTATGTCAAATTCATGTTCTAAGTAGAATTTGAGAGATTATCGGAGGATAAAATAGAAGTATTTAAATAATTTTAAAATTTTATTATGTACAAGTGATGTATGAACCTAATTTTCCCAAGATACTAAACTTTTATATCTCATATTATATAAATTATATGTTTTTTATCATAAAAAAGATTTAATAGCCTTGTAAGAAAAATTTTGTGTCTCAATAGAAAGGTATTTTTCTTCAATTATGGATATAAATTCCATAAAAAGGGTGAGTTCAACAGCAAGAAAGAGGCCAACAATTTCTGATGTTTCAAGTATAATCAGATCAAGAACTATGAAAACAATTACCCAAATATCAATAGAATTTACCTTCGAAAAGGCTAAGGGAGAAGGTCAAGATTATTCAATTACTACATATTAATTTAAGATCCTTTATGTTGTGATAGTAGAGACTCTGAATACAGACTCAAATTAAAAAAATACTTTATTTGATTTTGGATCTTCACACTCTTTTTATATCTTATATTTTTTCCAAAAAAAAATTCCCTAGAATATTAATAATTATGTTTTCAATCAAAATTCTTTATGAAAACCATATTACAACGAGGATATATAAGTTAGTTCCCATTAGGACACATAGACATACCCTATTTGTAAAATTGAGTATTATAACTATGTTTGGATTTGAAATAATATTTATATTTAAGGTTTAAATAGTTTTGAGGATTTAGGAATTAGTATTTGGAGCATAAAATATTCTATGTTGAACAATTTATATTATAATTTAAAGGTTAAATAATTTCTATGGGTTTTATTATTGATGTTTTAGGAATTAATGTATTAATTATTCATAAGAAGGTTTATTCATATTGATTAGTATCCTAACTTATTGTAATCATTTTTTAGACATGTGAAATAAATTTTATTTATTATATGCATCTAATTATCCATTAAAGTTTTTTTGTGTATCAATTATGAAAAACTTCTCCTAGTAATTAATTATCAGAATAAGATGTAGAAGTTGATTATATTCTTAATAAAAAAATAATTTAGAAAGTAGAAAGAAATAATGTATTTATATTTTATCATTTTCTCAATTTTAATATAAAATAAATCCCTTAACTCTAGGTAAAAGATCTTGAAATAAAAAACATAACCTATTACATTTATTTATGATGAATTTATGGTATTCTTTACCCCTTAATGAATTATTCTTTTGTGTTAATTAACTTTCTCATGATTATGTGCTATATCACTCTACATTACACATTTTGAATTTATCTTTCTCATCTATTTAAATATTTTCACTTCCCACTAAATTCATCCTTATTTGTGAATCCAATTATGTGTTATTTATAGTAACCATTATGTTTCCCACTTCACCTTTTCAAAGTGAGTTTTATTATTCCTTTGTACGATGTGGGGTTTCAAAAAAAGTTTTTTCGAATATAAAACCCTTTATTATTGAGATAAAAAAGAGACTATGAAATTTATTTAAGTTTAGGATAATTTAATATCCTCCAAATTTAGTTGAAAAGAACAGTAATATTTTTTAGCTCTTTTAACACACAACACCGAGCTTTAAGAGAACAATGATATATTATAAATGTATTATTATTTAAATATGACCATTATAACCTATCTATTAAATTTGTGGTATGTATAGGAATAAAAAATTATGAAAAATAATTATAAAAGTTTTATATATTTTAAATATATTGATTAATTCATAATAAATAAGTACCCAATTTTTCATAAAGTTATTTTATACTTCAAGAATTTGTTTTCATAAAAATTAGTTTTTATTACATTTTGTGTATGGATATTATAATTAATTTCTATTATTTTTTTATAAATTTAATTTTATTAAATTAATATCAATTTTTAGATCATAATTTTAATATTAGCTTAGGGAGAATGTTTGAGACTTTTCAAAAATATTTAATTTTTCTGTGAATAGTTAAAATATGGATTTTTCAAATACCATACCTTTTATGATATTATTATGATGTGGGAATGAATAAATAAATTTTAAAACCTTTATATCTACCAAATAAATATTTATAGAGTAAAATAATTCTTATAAAAACTTTATTTTGAATTTGGGAACCCAAGATTGACTTTTGTGAATATAAGATATATTTTATTTAAATTATAAACTGTTATTGGGTCTCTTCATTTTATTGTATGTCTTAAAGGTGAAATTAATTTTTTAATTGATATAAAATTATATTTTTTTATTATTTTATGAATTTTTATTTTGTAAAACTAATTCTTACTTGATTTCTAGGTGAAATGTTTTTTACTGTTAAATCTAGTATTTTCCTAAAAACCATTTTCATGCATTTTGTGTACATATATTAAAAGTAATTTCTGAAACATATTTATTTTTAATATGATAAAATATAATCAAAATTTTTAATAATAATATCCAAATTTAGTTATAATTCCCCTTTTATTTTTGAGAATATAATTAAGTTTTCATGGAAAAAACTTATGTTATTGTGGTTATTGTTAAGTTGGATTTACAATTGTTTAACTAAAAGATGTGGTTTAAAATGTCTCCAAAACATTTCCAAATGAAAATTTTAGAGTTTATTTTGACCATTTAAAAGCTTATATATGAATTTGGTGTGTCTTGGTGTCACTTTATTATGAATAAGACCTTATATTAATATAAATCATTGAATAATTCCAATCGTACCCCTCCTCTCACTTATAAAAGGGAACCTCCTCTCCTCGATTATTTATACTCTTTATAGACACTATATTAAAAACTAATTATCCCAAAAAACTTCCTATATCTATTAAATTATTTACCAATCAATTATACTTCTCCTATGACTATCTTAATATGGATTAAGGTGTAATCCAAATGAGGTCTCTCAATGAAGAGATCACTATCTTTTGTGACTCTTTCAAAGTTTATTTCTTATTATAATTCATATAAATATATAGTATACATACTTATATAATTAATGTACTATCATCAGTATACTTATATTTTATTATGATTATGGTACAACAATTTTCCACCTCCTTTTAATCAAATGATAAATAAAAGTATGGGTTGTCCGTACGTGTGGACTACCACCTCTACGTAGCTATGAGATTCATTTTCTATCACAGCCTCTCATGGATGGTTATAATGGTGGATTTAATAAATATATATGATATTTATTATTAATTAATTATTATTTAATGATAAAATATTATACAATTTCTTTTACTTCTACACATTAGAAAATAGAATTATCATTTATGCATACACATGAATTACCATTTACATGAGAGATATATTTAATTTACAATATCTTCATTTTATGGATGATCATAAAATTTTATATAACAAATATATATGATAATTTTTTAATGAATATTTTTTTTAAATGTTACATTAAGATTATACCTTGGAATGTTCTTACTCATTCAATCTTTATAACATGATCTTGTTTAGGATGGTTTTTCCACCTTCAAGCATGATGTTATAATGTTTATGAAATGAATTATTAAGGAATGTTGAATACTGATGATATTATATAATTATATAATATAAATTACATGATTAAAATCCTTGATATTATGAAATCATGATCAAAGTTCAGGGACTAGAATTTATGAACTGAAACATGCATGAAAAACAAAACAGTTATCACTTGGGATAATGATTTTAATAAAGAATTATTAATAAAAGGGTAATAAAGTGTTATAAGTGGATCATATGTGGGGTATTATATTTAACATCTCATTACCTTCCTTTATTTACTTATTATCTCTCATTTTTTTCCATTTTTATTTGGGTTTGTTTCAGGCCTCTTAAGGATAGAGAGTGTTTATCTAAGAAAATTAACTGAAGATTGGGGTTATGTGTTTGTTTGAGTTAATGGATTATGGGTATAAATGTGTAAAAGAATTTAGAGTATGATATTTGTGTTAGGGTTTATTTTGATGATTTTCTATCTTTTTAGTATTTCATAGTTGTGTATTGTCTACATGATAGATTCACAACATGAATATATTGGATAATATGATTTTTTCACTTAGATGAAGAAATAAAATAATTCATGATGTGAATTATTTATAACTATTAAATTGAGTTCATTAATTGAAGTTCTCAGGATTTTAATTTTTAACCCGAGGTGATGTATTTTTCATCATATACAACACATGGGATATCCATGTCATAAATTCCTTGAGTGTAGTGAGTTTTTTTATGGTGAATCCTAAAAAATATTTCATTTGTTGTACAACCTCTTCTCTCGATCCCTAGGGTGAAACCAAGAAATTTTTGGGTGATTTCTTACCCTATAGATGTCTTATTTTGGATTTTGATAACTGGTGAGTTACATCACTTTAGTTTTCCCCTTCTATCCACCATCCTCCTATGGGAGTGGTTTTATCTTGTGTTTGTAGATTCAATTAGAGTTATATATTGATTATTTTTGAACTATTGTTTCCTTATTAGTATCCTTATCCTTTGTTTTTTGTTGTCCTTTCTCATTGCGGGTGTTGATTTGATTTCTCATTAAAGGTAATTGGTTCTATATGATTTATACCTAAAATTGAAACCCTAAATTGCTTAATTTAATTGAAATGAGTTTTAAATGTGTTCAAAACTCATATTTGAGATGATTTATGGGTGATTTATGAAAAGGCATAGAGATTATGAAAAAACCTATATCTCAATGAAATTGAAATTTTTGAGAAGATTTAAGAAAAATTGATGACTTGATTTGGAAATTTTTTTGTGAGATAAATGGATTAAATTGAAATATGATTTGAAAAGGAATAAGTTGATGAAATCCAATGATTTGGATTTGAAATGAGAAAAGAATGTTGAAAATTTAATTCAGGAAATTGTATTTTGAACTGATTTGAAATGATTTATTTTCCTATTATTGATTGATTGAAGTATATATGAGTTTGGGTAATTAGTGGGTAATTAGTAAAAACATTATAGGATCTAACCTTTAGCATTGGATTGATGATGAAAAAATTGACTTAAAGATACCACAAAAATGATTTTCCCCTGATGGGGAGGGGAGTCCTGACATCATGTGTCATGGGACATGTGTACACATTGAGTTGATATCACTGATTGAGTAGTGCAAGGATCCTATTACTAGAAACTAACATACCAAAGGACTTAATACATGGTGCTATTATATACTTGATTTTATGATCACATGCCATTGATTTATAGAACTGTTTTATACATGTTGACTTATTTATATAGGTATTTTATATTAATTTTTCATTTAATCTTGTTTTGATATATCTTACATATCTTTTTATTATAAAATTAAGTTTTTTTAGAAAATTTATTAATTCCATTCCATTCCTATTTTTATTTAAATTGAAAGAATATTTCATATATAATTTCTATATAATTGATTATGGAACATTGATTAAGAACAAACTTGACTTTATAGCTCACACCCTATATTTATCTTCAAGAATTTTTATATTATCATATGCTAGGTTTGAGGAAAGGAAATGCACCACTTGGAGGAGGTGTATGTTCTTGATCCATGGAACTCAAAGTGATGGAGTTTATTAGTGGAGATGTGATCCACTTGTTTCATGGTTTTATCTTTGAGCTTTATCTAGAAAGAACATGGTGTCTTTTTAGGATGTATCATTGGGGTACTATTTTACCTATTTTTTTCTAGTACCTTCTCGATTTGGAGTGTTAAAAATACTGCATTTTATTCTTTATCTTCCACTATTTTCTAGAACAAATCATTACCCCATAATCTATGTATTTTTTCAGGTGCAAATTCCCAATCCATAGGGACCAGGAAAACCCTTCTACCTAGAACCACCACATTATTATTTATGATTCATCTTTCCTTTACAGGAATTCAAAGAACTACCACTAGTAGAAAAAGTAATTCCCTTTAATCATGGATTACCCACAAGGTCAAGACCAACCATCAATGATCTATACATCAAATCAACACCAAAAATTACTACGATGCAATTAGATACTTTAAAAACTAAGGGGTTCCAACCATATGAATATGGAATGAAGCATCTTTATGTAGTGGAAGAGTCTCAGGAGGAGGATGATGTGGATCGAATGAATGTGAGAGGTACCATCACTATAACTGCATCTTTAGTGATAAATTAATTCGACACTGGTGCACCTCACTTGTTTATATCAACCCATGTTGTGAATTTGTTGAATCATTCTATGAAGGTTTAATATTATGTGATGAATATTACCATTCCCCTCAGAACAAAGGGAAATCATGGTCTTCAATGTCTTGCTTTTTTTTTCTATTTATTAATGAATGATCTTACCTAGAGTTTTTTGTTTCCCGACATCAAAACTATTTTCATCATTTTTAGGATATAATAGATGATTTCTCACAAGTCCTGGACTGGTTGTTACCTTTTGTGGATATTTTATATAGTACTTGATGGGGTGGGCTATGTAGTTCAAGGAGAATGGGGCCCAAGGTTAAGTAGAGCTAGACTTTATTTAATGGAGTTGGGGTGTTTTCTTTTGACTTGGGGTAGGAGTCTTTGAGTGATGATATCCATCCAGTTTTCATTGATTTTCTTGATGTTTACCATATAATTTTTTTGTATTTATACTAGTATGAGAGGTGAATTTTTCTATGGATTTCATACCCAATACTCAGCTAGTTTCTATTTATTCTTACCATATGGTGCCAACAGAGTTGAAAGAGTTGAAATCTTAGTTGAAAAATTTTCTAGAGAAAGGTCTTGTAAGCCCGAGTGTGTCATCTTGGGAGTCACCCATTCTCTTTATGAGGAAATATGATGGTTCACTTCTCTTTTGTGTTTATTAATAGAAATTAAATCTAGTTACAGTTAAGAAAAAGTATCTATTTCCATAAATTGATGTTCTATTTGATGAGATGAAATGGGTGAAGTGGCTTTTGAATATTGTTATTTTACATGGTTATCACCTATTTAGAATAAAGGAATCTGACATTTAGAAGGAATCCTTTGGGATTATGTATGACCATTATGAGTATATTTTTATTCTATTTGGTCTAACCAATTATTTTATAGTTTTTATGGCTTTGATGAACATGATATTTCCTGAGTACCTTGACTCATTCTGGGTAATATTTGTGGATGGAATTCCAATTTACTCATAGTTTGAGGAGGAACATATAAATCATTTTAGAGTAGTTTTGGAAACCTTGATAAATCATCGAGTCTATTAGAAGATTTCAAAGAGTAATTTTTGGATTTGAGAAGTGATGTTCTTTGGATAGATAGTCTAAAACATGATATTTTAGTCCATCTTTAAAAGGTGAAAGAGGTTATGACATGGGAGAAACTACAAAATGTTTTTGATATTTAGAGATTCATGGATTTGGCTGGATTTTTCCACTATTTGATCAGAGATTTATCAAAGTCAGATTCTCTAATGATCTATCTCACTCATAAATAAGTGAATTTCGTTTTTGATTATAAATTTTAGAGCTATATTATTGAGATGAAATATCCTTTGACTTATACACCAATGTTAAGCCTTCTAGAGGTAGAGAATGGCTCCGTGTTCCTCTATGATGCATCAGGTTCTGTTTTGGTTTATCTACTTATATAGGATGATCATGTGGTATCCTTTGGCTTTAAAAAGGTTATGCTAGACAATCAAAATTATTCAACCCATGAACTAAAACTCACACTTGTGGTGCATTCTCTCAATAGTTAGCGAAATTAGATTTTTAGAGAAAGGTTTATCATATATTTTGACAAAAAATATTGAGTTATATCTTCTCCCAAAGAGATCTAAATCTTTGAAATAGGAATTGGATAAAGTACCTATAGTCATTTGATTTTGAAATTTATTACACCCCTAGAAAGGGTAATGTCATTAATGATATTTTTTTTGGAAACATCGAACCCAGTACATGAAAGAATAATTAGAAGGGTTGAATCTAGTGGCTCTCTTTTCTCAATTTCATTTGAGAGTTTGGGAGAATGAGTTTGAGGTTGTTTTGGAAAGAGTTAAGTTGACCTCCTCTCTTCTCAAAATGGTACTTTTGGAGCAGCAATTTGAAGATGAATTTTGTTGAATTAGGGACTATATTTATGGTGGGGGGCTATTGGTGAGTGGTTTTTCTATTAGAGGGTATCCTAAGTTTTTAGAATTAGATTTTTGTTCCCTTTATTGTGATGAATTCCATAATAAGGAACTATCGTAGTTCTTTGTGGGAAGTGAACCCTGGAAAGAAAAAGATATTCAATGATATGTGGTGATGATTTTGGTTGCTAGGTATGAGATGAGGAATCACTTATTTTTTATCTCATTGTTATATGTTCCAATAGGTCAAAGCCAAGAACTATAGGCCTTCAGGTTTGCTTCAGTCACTTCTAGTGTCGAATTAAAATTGGGGTGCAATTTCCATGGATTTTTTTATTGGGATATTGTGTACCCCTTGAGGGAAGAATGGGATATGGGTTGTGATTAATAGGATAAACAAATAATCTCACTTTAAACACATTCAATATATAACAATGTTGAGGACTTGGGATGTATGTATGTGTAAAAAGTTATTAGATTGCATGGAGTTCCCCCTGTAATAGTCTTTGATAGGGATCCCTATTTCACATATCACTTTTAGAGAGCCCTCTTGGTGGCCATGGGTTCCTAAGTACATTTTATCTTGTAATATCATCCACATATGTATTTTCAGATAGAATGATCTTTAAATATTCTTGAGGACATGCTATATGATTTCATTCTTGACTTTGGTGGAGCTTGGGATGGAAATTTGGGATTGGTTGAGTTTTCATACAACTACAGTCATTGGTCTAATATCATAATGTATCCTTTTGAGGCCTTGTATAGATGGCCTTAAATTTATCTATTGTGTTGAATAGAGATTTGTGAAAGTTCCTTGTTGGGACCAAGTTTGGTCTAAGAGGTTATTTCATGAATTCAATAGATTCAATAGAGAATTTTGATGATGCAAACATCGTATATATCCTATACAGATTGTCGTAGATGAACATTGGAGTTTTAGATTGGTGAATAGTTTTTTTGAGAGTTTCATATTGGTTGTGTCACACCCGTATTTTTATATTTTATTATTTTTATTGTGAATTAAGTAGTTCGGGTCGAGGCTCGACTTAAAATTTCCGAGCTCTTATTTTGAAATGAATGTTTCGCTCTTGGTTGCGTCCAGTGCACTGCGGTCGAAGCCGCGCGACCTCGCCTGGGTCGCCGCGCGACCTCGCCTGTGTCACCGCGCGACCTCACCCAGCTCACTGCATGGACTTCCTGATGTTTAAGGAAGATGAAAAATATGCGGTGAATAATAATGTGAGAACGCAATGAAAATTGAGAACGTGCGGCCTTGGGCGAGGCACGACTCGGGCGAGACACGATTTTGAAACCGCGCAGCCTCGCCTGGTCCACCGGGTGACCTGCCGATGCTCAATTAATTAAATGAAATGAATTAATAATAAAGGAATAAAATTAATTTCATCTTAAAATAAAAATAAATAAAAATAATTTAATAAATTAATGATTTAAAAATATTTACATGGATAATATTTTTATTATGAACAATAATAATAATAATATTAAGTTATTACTATAAAGTTTATTAGTATCAAGTTTGTTATTATCTGATTATTATTATTGTTATATTATTATTATAATTAATATTAATAGTATTTATATTCATATCATTGTTAATATGTTTTGTTTTTAGATTTTTAGGTGTCTTTTTTATTTATTTATTTGCCTTCTTTTTTTCTCTTTTTTTTCTTTTTCTCTCAATCTCGTCGGATCCCCTCCCCCTTCCCTCCTTTGGTGTCGTGCTTCCATACCCCCCCAAACCCTAGCGCTCCCCTACTAGCGCCGTACCCCCCTTGCCCAGCAGTGCTCCCGTCCGGCGATCGAGCTGCACCCCTTATCCTCTATATCCCTGTGCGTCGTCTGCCAGACTAGCCGCACACCTCAACCCCTTCTCTGGAAAACCCCGACGCCCCCTGCTCCTACTCCATTCGGCAACCCTGATGTCTTGGATGCTCAAAAAACCCCCCTTGCATCATTTTTTTCTCCCCATCCTGCTCCCCCTATCATTTCAAGCCTTCCCGCTCCCAACCAGCCCCATCGCAGCGGACTCCCCACCGCGCACCCTGACTCCCCCGGAAAGCCTCCGGCCTTCTCACTTCCATATGAGCTTCCTCCCTTCCAACTGGTTTTTTTTTTCAGCACGAAATACCCCCAATGGACTCCTCTAGTCTTCGTCCATCCTCCCACGACCTCGCTTCTGGTGCGTTCACCCATGTCTATTTGTTTCGTCAATTTTGGGGGTTATCGAGTTAGATTTCTAGGTTGCAGTTGGTTTAATTTTGATGCAAAGGGTTTGGTATTTTGTTTATAGGACATACCCATGTTTTTTGAGCTTGTACTTTATGTGCAGTGTACTTTTCACACTAATTTTTAGAGTTTATACACACTGGAAGGTGGTTTCGCGTTTAAACATTATTTAATAAATTATTTGCTTACTTAATTAATTTATAGCTCTCTTTGATTAATTCTTTTGTGTGAGGATTTTTTTTCTTGAATTATTTCATGTGATAGATTTGTTGGTAGTATGCTAATATGAGTGGGGGCATTCATTGGTTGAATGCATATATTTAGTTAATTTTTAGTGTTTAATATTATGTGCATTTATCTATTCTTTTGTGGAAGTGGTGTTAATTGTGTTTCGATATGGTGTTGCATATGTCTGATCATAAGTTATGGTGTTGTATTGGTTGAGTAGGCTGTTGTGGTGAAAACATTTGTTGAGTTGTCTACTAGTGTTTTATAAAGTTTGTATTTGTTTTGTGAAAATGCGCAAAGTGCGCGGTTTTTTGTTCTGGTGTGGCGTTCATGAGCATTTTGTCCAAAAAGAGGGTTTGAGTGAGTCTTTAGTGTTTAAAGTCATGTTTTATCTTCTGGAAGTGTGTAATAATTTTTTTTGTGTTTTTTTAATCGGGAAATGGTCTTTTAACCCTGTGATTGGGTTATTAATTGGTGCGAGTGGTGCAAGGCATGTTCTTCATGTGGTGTCAGGTATATTTGGTCAGGGTGGAGGGCTGAGTTGTTTCTTTTTTGTTATTCATGTTACGTTTCTTTTTAAATATATGTTGACAAATAATTTAATATGTTTTAATAAAGAATTTTTAGTAATGCAAAAATTGTTTTAATTGATTTGGATAAATTATTTTGGCATGAATACTTTTCTAAATGGTTTTCTGTGTGTGTGAAAGTGTGGCGTTTGGTTTATGTTACACCCTATTTGTTTTATTTGTCTTATTTTGACAAGAAATGTGAAATTTTAACATCTTGATCACAAAAGGGGAAGCCTGAGTACTAGGTGGGCGGAATAGATCTAGTATGTTAGTGATTCAGAAGTGGCTCTGTCACAGGTTCACTTAGCTGGTTTGAATATTACAATACTAACTAAACATTGGATGATGACTGGAGACCACTAGGTTATGGATGTGTTTCCTTACTAGTAGCTTGTGCATGGGAACGTATGATATGGATTCTTTGGTACACCGAGACATGAGGTTCTAGCGTACCATTCCTTTTTCTAGTACCTATAGGGCCTCTCCCACTTTTAGTGCTCTTAGATTACTATACACTCACCGTCGACATGCGATGTAGCCTTTGGTTTCTCTTGAAGGATTGATTTTTCTTAACTGCAAGGGTGTTTTATTTTTATTTAATTTGTTTTTTGAAGTGTTCTCTTTATAGAAACTATTCTTTTAAAGTTGTTCAAGATTTGGCGTCTTTTCATTTATTAAGCCTGCAAATGTTTTTGTCATCTAATGTTTACACGTGGAACCTTTTTGTTGGGTGACGTCCTACTGGGATTTTGGCTCACACCCTATATACACCTTTGGGTGTATGTAGAATTTGTTCTTGTGTATTCCAGGTTGTGACATCGTGCTCAGTGATGGTGGTTCGGATTGTTTTCGGTCTCCTCATTCAGGTTGTAGTTGGTCTTCGCATGTGGAGTGGTGTTGATGTGGCCTCTCTTTGGCCAGTAGGTTTGAGTCGGAGTTTTAGTTTCTGCTATTGTCTTCTATTTTTAGTTATTAGTTCGAGTTGTAGACCTTAAAGTTTATTTCTGGTTTAAGGGCATGTTTAGTTGTTTGTTTCCAGTTTTAGTTGGTTTATATTGTTAGTTGTCTTTCTATCATTTATTAGGGGTAAACCATTAGCACTTGTTACTTATGATACTCGGGCACTTGTGCCAGACCGTGGGGATCAGGATCACCCTTCGGGCCATGCCGCGGACCGGGTCGGGCGCCGGGTTGGATGGCGACCCGACCTGGTTCGTGACAAAATGGTATCAGAGGGAAGTTTTTCTCTCTTGGGTCATGTTCTTTTGGGATTGTGTCAGAGTAGACCAAAGTTAAGTTTTTCAAGACTCGACGTCCCGGATATAAGTAATGTTCCTAGCCAACACACCTCATGGCGGGACTCGAGTTACGAATGTAAGTTGAGGTTTGCTTGAGTCTTTGGTCCTTGCGATTAATCTTGTCTAGGGGAAATGAAAAGGGAGTAGGGTCAGTGGTCCCCGTGATCTTGCAGGGTCTGGAAAGCCATGTAGAGCTAGGGATACTGTCCTAGAATACCCTCCGTGGTAGTGGCGTGATTGGCATATGACCGCCAACCAAATGTTCCATTCACCCGCTGACACTAATTTTCTCTTGCACCATTCTTTGTTTCTTTGTTTTGGAATGGTGGACATTTGGTTTTTAAGTAAAAATGATTGGGTCTTGGAAATTGTTTTGGGGAATGTTTTAAAATAAAGCACTTAAAAAAATGAGGTATGAGTTTTGAAAAGTGTGGGTTGGATGTTTTGGTTTTAAAAAATGGGAAGGTTTGGTTTTGATTCTTGGTGTTCTCATGGGTAACCACATGCATGAGTATATATGTAAAGAGAAAGGGTTAATGGTATGAGTGGATGAGTGTCTAGATGGATATGAGGTGGGTGCTAGTGTGTCACAATAACATGCATGTGCAAGGCCTATGGGACACCATTGGTGTTTGTGCGACCCACTAGCTTTGCTTATTTCCAAAATGTTTTGTTAAAGGAAAATTTGGTGTTTTGATCTGATCGGTGATTGTGTGGTCTATACTTGTTTTTTTGAAGGGCTGGATGTGAGGAGTTTCGAGTCGAGAATCCTTTCTGACTAATTTGTGTCTTGAGTTTGAATTCTTGTTGGTCAGTTGGTGTGAGAGCGTGTGGTTAATGGTTTCTTTCGAAAAATGTTTCAGGAAGCCCTTGCAGTGGTTCCCCTTACACGTTTAGTGTTCGATTGATGTATGTCTTTGCCATTGGACCAGTTTGATTGGGTCCATGGTTCTTCTTCTTGGCTAGTGTACGCCCCAATAAAGAGTTAATGTGCGAATGATGTGCGACTACGGGTAATTCGCCGTTGGCAAACCCTCCAGTTGATCAGAGGAATCTCTTATTGAATTATATAATTTAACCCACCTCTACCTTTTTTTCAACTAAGCGGATCCTCTCGCAGTGGGATGACATATACGGGGGGAGTTGAAGGGAGTTTTGGTCTTTTGAGTGTCTGACTCGTCGGGTATGAAGTTTGACACTGTTGTGTTTGAAGGTTCCCCCTGGAAATGGAGAAAGGAATTCCAACAGGGAAGGGTGAAGGTGGTTCAGAATTATCAGAGTTGACCATTGTCTTGAAGGGCTTTGTAGTGTTTTCATCGGCTGCAAGGGTCATGTTTGGTGACATCTTACAGTGTGAGTTATCCTTGATAGTCAAGGGTGAAGTTTGACCTCATTAATTTGGAAGTTATATTTGGAAACGGTGAAGGATTTTCTAGTGGGGAAAGGTGGAAGCATCCTGGAGTGGTCAGTGTGGGCCACTATTCTAAATGACCTTTGGTCCTTCGTTGGTTTCATTTAAGAAAGGGTCTACGTTAGGCCACTATTGTGGCAGACCCAGTCACATGGGGATGCTACGATCTATTGCAGGAATCATGTGTTGTTTAAGACTCATTATGAAGTCCCTCTCCATATAATGTTCCTCTTAACAGCAATGGTTATGTCCAGGTGACGATTTGTGGTGTCATGTTCTCTTTCAGCGTGACAAAAGGTGATGCGCATGCACCATTTCGGATCCTGTGTTGGTGAATGTTCTGTGTATGATCAGTTGGATGTCATAATATGTTGTGTTTGATAGTGTTGCCTTGGTTGTAGTGCGGTTGCATGTGACACCAAAAGGAGAAGCTCCATTCGGGTGTCTTCCATACCTGACTATGAGGCAGAAGATGCTTCAAACATCAGGGCTCCAGTCGTAGGACTCGGAGTGAAGCTGGTGTATGGTCAAGAAACCCAAGAGTGTATGGGACCCCAAACTTATTTCTGTCATCGGTACTGAAGGCGAAGGAGTATTAAATTGTCTTCAGTGGTTGTTCCATTTTGATGAACTGCCTAGGTGGGTGAGGCTTCTGGTGGCTAGGAGGAGGTGTGGTCGTCTCATTACCTTAAAGCTTTTGGGGTTGCATCCCACCAAATGTGATTGATTTTGAGGGTCCGTATGAGAGTCTGTGGGTAAATCAGTCTCAAATTTGGATAATTATCATCTAGGGATTTGAAGATGTTGGTCCGTCTCCGGTCATGGTTTTGATGCCTGGTAGTGGGCCTGACCCTCCCCGCCCCTTGTGGTGGGGTGCTTGGTCACCGTCAGTAAAATATTCAAGGTTTTGTACCTTCTGTCAGCTCTAATGGTGGGGAGACCCACATCGAGTCTCACTCAAAAGTATTTGGAGTGAATTGGGTTGTCCATTCTTTATAATGGCGGGGAGTTCACCCGGGCCTCCTCATGTCATTTTCCCAGTTTCTTCTTGGACGTCAGTAGGTTTCTAATATAGGGGAGCCCTTCGAGCTTTCCCGTGTTGACCTTTTGGTTCTATTTATAAAGATGGCTTGGTGTTAAGTATTTAGAGTGTTCCTTGGATGTGGTTTGACCTTGTTGTTCAATCTAGCTAAATGTTGTGGTTTTTGTTTAATAGTGCTTGAGATGTTTCGGCTTGTGAAGTTGGTTTCCGTGGGTGCGAGAGTTCCTTTCCTTGATCAGTCTACTGGAGGAGTTCTAGCTCTTTGGGGCAGGCAAAACATATCAGAATTTCTTTTTACGCATTTCATGAAGCTACCTTTGAGTCACTTTCTCTAAGAACGATGCTTGTTCCTCTTTTCGCTTGTTGATTGTGGGGATCCTCTTTGAACATTCATTGGGTAACAACTTCTTCTTTGAGTCTCAACCCAAGTTGTGGCTTTTTGGGGATGGAAAGATTTATGGTGGGGTGAATTGTCACACCCGTCTTCTTATATTTTATATTTTATTATTTTTTTGGGCATCAGATTGTTCGGGTCGAGGCATGACTTAAAATTTCTGAGCTCTTATTTAGAAACGATTGTTTTGCTCTTGGCTGCATCCAGCGCACCACGGTCGAAGCCGCATGACCTCGCCTGGGTTGCCTCCAGACCTCGCCTAGCTCACCCCTTAGCCTACCCGATGTTTAAGGGAGATGAAAAATATGTGGCGAATAATTAAGTGAGAACGCAATGAAAATTGAGAACGTGTGGCCTTGGGTGAGGCATGACTCGGTCGAGTCACGATTTTGAAACCGCACAACCACGCTTAGTTGACCGGGTGACCTTCCATTGCTCAATTAATTAAATGAAATGAATTAATAATAAAGCAATATAATTAATTGCATCGTAAAATAAAAATAAAGTAAAATAATTTAATAATTTAATGATTTAAAAATATTAATAAGGATAATATTTTTATTATGAACAATAATAATAATAATAAGTTATTACTATAAAGTTTATTAGTATCAAGTTTGTTATTATCTGATTATTATTAATGTCAAAATTTTATTATAATTAATATTAATAGTATTAATATTCATATTATTATTAATTTGTTTTGTCTTTATATTTTTTTATGTTTCTTTTTATTTGTTTATTTTTTCCTTCTTTTCTTTCTCACTTTTTTTTCTTTTTCTCTCAATCCCATCGGATCCCCTCCCCTTTCCCTCCTTTGGTGTCGCACTGCCATACCCCCCCAAACCCTAGCACTCCACTACTAGCACTACACCCCCCTTGCCCAGCAGTCCTCATGTCCGGCGATTGAGCTGCGCCCCTTCTCCTATATAGCCCTATGCGCCATCCGCCAGACCATCCACACACCGCAACCCCTGCTCCGAAAAACCCTGACGCCCCCTACTCCTGCTTCATTTGGCCACCTCGATGTCTTGTACACTAGCACACCCCCCCTTGCGTCGTGTTTTTCTCCCCGACCAGCTCGCCCTACCGTTGCATGCTTTCCCACTCCCAACCAGGCCCATCACAACGACCTCCCCACCATGCACCGTGACTCCCCCGAAAAGCCTCCAGCCTTCTCACTCCCATATGACCTCCCTCCCTTCCAACCGGTTTTTTTTCGGCATGAAATACCACTGATGGCCTCCTCTAGTCTCCATCCAGCCTCTCGTGGCCTCGCTTCTGGTGCGTTCACCCTTGTCTATTTGTTTCATTAATTTTGGGGGTTGTCGGGTTAGATTTTTTAGGTTTGCAATTGGTTTAATTTTGATGCAAAGGATTTGGTAATTTTTAAGACATAATCATATTGTTTGAGCATGCGCTTGATGTGTAGTTTCCTTTGCACACCAATTTTCATAGTTTATACACACCGGTAGATAGTTCCGCGTTTAAACATTATTTAATAAATTATTTTCTTGCTTAATTAATTTATATCACTCTTTGATTAATTCTTTTGGTTGAGGATTTTGTTTTCTTGAATTATTTCATGTGATAGATTTTTTGGTAGTATGTTAATATGAGTGGGGGTGTTCATTGGTTGAAAGCATATATTTAGTTAATTGTTAGTGTTTAATATTACATGTAGTTATTTGTTATTTCGTGCAAGTGGTGTTAATTGTGTTTCGATATGGCTTTGCATATGTTTGATCATAATTTATGGTTTTGTGTTGGTAGAGTAGGCTGTTGTGGTGAAAAAATTTGTTGACTTCTATACTAGTGTTTTATAAAGTGTGTGTTTGTTTTGTGAAAATGCACAAAGTGCACGGTTTTTTGTTCTGGTGTGGCGTTCATGTGCGTTTTGTCCAAAAAGAGGGTTTGAGTGAGTCTTTATTGTTTAAATTCATGTTTGATATTTTGGAAGTGTGTAATAAAATTTTTAGTGTTTTGTTTAATCGGAAAAATAGTCTTTTAACCCAGTGATTAGGTTATTAATTGGTGCGAGTGGTGCAGGGTGTGTTCTTCATGTGGCGTCAGGTATGTTTGGTCAGGGTAGATGGTCGAGTTGTTTCTTTTGTGTTATTCATGTTATGTTTCTTTTTAAATAATTATTGACAAAAAATTTAATATGTTTTAATAAAGAATTTTTATTAATGAAAAAATTGTTTTAATTGAGTTGGATAAATTCTTTTAGCGTACGTAATTTTCTAAATAGTTTTCTGTGTGTGTGAAAGTGTGGTGTTTGGTTTATGTTACAACCTATTTGTTTTATTTGTTTGATTTTGACATGAAATGTGAAATTTGAACATCTTGATCACAAAAGGGGAATCCTGATTACTAGGTGGGTGGACTAGATCTAGCATGCTAGTGATTTGAAAGTGGCTCTGTCCCAGTTTCACTTAGCTGGTTTGACGATTACAATACTAACTAAACATTGGATAATGAATAGAGACCACTAGGTTATGTATGTCTTGCTCTACTAGTGTCTCCTAAATGGGAACGTATGATATGGATTCTTTGGTACACCAAGACATGAGGTTCTAGGGTCCCATTCCTTTTGCTAGTACCTATAAGGCCTCTCCCACTTTTTGTGCTCCTGGATTACTATACAGTCACTGTCGGCATGCAGTGTAGCATTTGGTTTCTCTTGAAGGTTTGAGTCTTCTTAACTTCAAGGGTGTTTAATTTTTTTTAAGTTGTTTTTTAAAGTGTTTTCTTTATATAAAATGTTTTTTTAAAGTTATTCAAGCTTCGGTGTCTTTTCTTTTATTAAGCCTGCAAATGTTTTTGTCATATAATGTTTACACGTGGAACTTTTTTTTTGGGTGACGTCCTACTGGGCTTTTGGTTCACACCCTACATACACCTTTGGGTGTATGTAGACTTTGTTCTTGTGTATTCCAGGTTGTGACATCGTGCTCAGTGATGGTGGTTTGGATTGTTGTCGGTCTCATCATGAGGGTTGCAGTTGGTCTTCATAGGTGGAGTTATATTGATTTGGCCTCTCTTTGGATAGGAGGTTTGTGTTGGAGTTTTAGTTTCGGCTGTTGTCTTTTATTTTTAGTTATTAGTTCGAGTTGTAGACCTTAATGTTTATTTCTGGTTTAAGGGCATGTTTAGTTGTTTGTTTCCAGTTTCAGTTGGTTTATATTGTTAGTTGTATTTATATCTTTTATTATGTGTAAACCTTTCCCACTTGTTACTTATGATACCCGGGAACTTGTTCCAGCCCATGGGGATCGGGAACGCCCTTCAGGCCATGCCGTGGACCGGGTCAGGCACCGGGTCGGATGACGACCCACCCTGGTTTGTGACAGGTTGGGTCATTGAAATCTTGTAAAATAATGAAATATCACACCGATATTTGTGGGTCCTTTTGAGATTATTGAGTGAGTGGGGAAAGTGTCCTATCAATGGACACTCCTAAGATATTTTACATTGATCCGTAATGTGTTTCATATATCTTATCTTCAAAAGTATATCACTGACCCTTCCCATGTTACGAGATGGGAATATCTTTATATAGATCCTAATTTATCTATTATTGAGAATCCAATTTGGATTTTTTATTCTAAGAAAATGATTCTTAATGAAAAGACAATAGCTTTAGTTCATGTGCTATGGAAGCATGGTTCAGATTCATATGAGAATTGGGAGCATGAGGAACTGATGAAAGATAAATTAACTCATCTCTTCAATATCAAATCTTTTTTATAAGATTTATGGGGGGAGAAAGTGTATATGGTGGTGAGGTTGTAACATCCTGTTACCTTCTTTCAGGCACTTCTTTTATCTTCTTTTGTTTCCCTTTTTGTTTAGGTTCATTTCGGTCCTTTTAGGGATGAAGAGTGTTTGTTAGCTAAAATGACCTAAAATTTGTGAATGTAGGTTTTTTTATTAATGGAGTCTTGATATAAATGTGTTAAAGGTTTTAGAGGGTGATCTTTGGGTTTGGGTTGAGTTGGAGGCTTTTCAATGTTTTTCTAAATGTTCTGGATGTGTAATACCTGTAGAAAAGATCCACAAAATGAATTTATTTCATAATGTGAATTCATCACTCATTATATGACCTGAAATAAAAATGATGTAAAAAATTTACAAATCATGAATTTAGTTCACTATGGGAAATAGTTAAGATCATGATTTTTAACTCGAGGTGACATATTTTTTCGTGTATCTACCACTTGAGATATTCACCACATGAATTGATGAATTACATCATTAATTCATTAGGTGTAGACAGTTTTTGTAAGGTGAATCCTGAAAAATATTTCATTTGTCATTCACCCTCTTCTCTCGATCCTTGGGGTGACTCCAGATGATTTTGGGACGATTTCTTTCTCTTTGGGAATCTCTGTTTGGATTTTGATCTCCAATGAGTTACCTAACTTTAGTTATATCCTCTTATATTCTATCCCTCTTTGAAAGTTGTTTGATATTGTGTTTTCAAATATAATAAAAGTTTTATCTTGATGATTTATGATTCATGGTTTCCTTTTTGGACACCTTTACATTTTTTCTTCATTGGCGTTTCCTATTACGGTTGTTGATTTGATATGTAATTAAAGGTTGGTGGTTTAATATGATTTTTCACTATAATTAAAACATTAAATTTATTAATTTAATTGAAATTAGTTTTTAAATGATTTAAATACCATATTTTAGTTAATTTATGGATTATTTTGAAAAAGGAATGGAGATTATAAAAACCTCCAATTTCAATGGAATTGAAATAGTTGCATGGATTTGAGAAAAAAATGATGGCTTGATTTGGAAATTGACTTTTGTGAGATAAATTGATTAAACTAAAATATGATTTGAAAAGTGATGAATTGATGAAAGCCTATGATTTTATTTTCAAATTATAAAGGCATGTTAAAAAATAAATGTGATTAATTATATTTTGAACTGATTTGAAAGGATTTGTTTTCCCATGATTGATTGATTAGTTGATTGAAGCACATGTGTTTCCAATATTTTGTGGGTAATTTGGATAATAATCATAAGATATAACCCCCTAAAACAAAATTAATGATCGAAAAAATGACTTAAAAAAATGTGAAATTATTTTTACCTCAATGGGGTGTTGAATCTCAATGAGATAAGTCATGGGATGTGTACACACATTGATCCATGATCACTGATTGAGTATTTTTAGGATCTAATTCCCATAAAATAACATACCATAGGTCTTGATACATCGTAATATTATATACTTGATTTTATTATTATATTCTATTTATTTATAGAGTTGTTTTATTGAAGTAGACTGCTGTATATAATTGTTTTATTTAGAATATTCAGTCTATTTTGATATATCTAAAATCTATTTTAATTATTAAAGCATGTTTTTTTGAAAATATATGAATTATATTCCAATTGATATTTTATTTAAATGTAAATCATATTTTTTTAATTGTTTTGGAATTGATTATGGAACACTTGGTGAGACCCTATTGGGATTTATAGCTCACACCCTACGTTTACCTTTAATAATTTATAGATTATCTTATACAAGGCAAGAAAAAGTAAAATTTCCACTTGGAGGTGGTGGATATTCTTGATCCCTGTGACTTAGAGTGATGGAGGTGATCAGTGGAGATGTGATCTAGTTTTTTCATGGGGTTGTCTTTGATGTTTATCTTGGAAGATATAGTGTCTTTTGATTATGTATCATTTGGGTACTATTTTACTAGTTTGTTTTTGGTACTTTATACCATTGGAGTGTTGAGAATACTAAATTGAATTATTATATTCCACTATTTTGGAGAAAAAATTGTACCCATTTGTTGATATATGATTCCAGGTGCTAGTCACAAACCCATGAGGATCGAGAATGCCCTTCTAGCCATGTCAATCCTGACTCAAGTATCATGGTACCAGGGTATCCGTTCAGGTTCGTGATATTAAAAGTATGGATATGGTTATATAATAGAATCATAATGAATTTAAATTTAATATAAATTTTTTTAAAGGAACTTATGGCACAAGACGAACTTGACGTAGTGATTTATTTAATAATCTCATTCTTATTCAGGATTAGTTATGTTTAAGTTTCAATTGGGACAATTATATGAAATTTCAATTTTAAACACCATCTATTTTCTTTTTCTATATATATTTTTTGAGACTACATTTTTTCATTCCATTTTTATATCTTTAAATACTCAAAATCTTTAAAGAATATTTTTAATGAAATCTGACTATATTTCTCTCTTTGATTGGGAATCATTTATCTTCCAAATCTATTCTTTATAATTTGTTTTCAAGAATGTTTTTATTATTCCCCAATGATTATTTCAAGTAAAATTTAACCATGTTTTTCTTCTATAAAAATGTTTAAAATTATTGTTATTGTCACTTTATTAAGGATCTACTTTTTACTTTTTACAAAAAAAATGTGAAATGAATATTTGTTTTAAAGATTACCAAATAAAAGACTTTTCCGGAGGTAATAACTATTCTTTGATTTGAAGACTACTTTATAATTTTCCATGGGTAGTTTCAAAGAAATTTATTTTATCAATATTTTAGAAACATTAACTTCTAAAAAAATTTCAAAATAAAAATACATTTCTTATATTCTCAACGTTAAATTTTAACGACTTCGCAAAATAGATTTTTCATCTCTGTGAACATTCTATAAGGATTGTTATACATAACTTGGGATATATTCTAATGATATAGTCCAACTTATTTAACATGATGTTTTATGGTCATATTGTTATATTTATTAACTATGTATTATTTTTAACATTTTGTATTACAATTATCAATATGAATGTTTAAGTTAATTGAGTTTGAATTATGATTCATTTATTTCTTATGATGAATTCATTGGATGTAGTAAGTAATGAGTAGGACCTATTATATCCCCTCAAAGTATCAAAAGGTATAATGAGATAAACTAGTCTGAGTATTAGGTTTGTTCTTGTAATAACCCCGATTTTTAGTAATATGTTTTCCTAAATAAATGTGTGTTATATTATATTATATAGTGTTATACACATACAACACATAGTTAAATAAAAAAATCTTTTATTTCATTAATACACATCATTATATTACTCCACAACTAAACCCATGAAAATGAAAAACATTACAATGGTACAAAAATATAAATACAAAAACTGTAGTGGGAAAATATAGATCACCCCAATCTTCCAGAATCACCCCTCTCATGAAAAACACTATAGAGAAGAGATATAATATTAGTAAACCAATAACCATACTTGAAAATGAAAATATATAACCTTGAGATGAATTTTACAATTTTTAATATTATAATTGATAGGTATTTATTTAATTTAAAATGATCACTGGAATAATAATATGATTATTGGAACAGTAACCCGACCGTAGGGAATAATAACCTAATAGATGGGAATAATTACTAGACCATTGGAATAGTAATTTAACCTTAAAATAATAAAAATATATATATATAAAATATTTATCATGATTAATTTTAAAAAAATATAAATATTATAACTCCATAAAATAAATATCAATAATAAAAATATATAAATTCTTTTTAATAAACTATTTTATAATGTATTTCAAAAAAAAAAATCAAAAATTATATATTATAAATTAAAATTACCTATGTAAGAAAATTATTTTCATAAAATTAATTTCATATTTTTAATTTACATGTCAAAATTTCCAAGGGTGATTTTTTGGAATTTTTTGAAATAATTCAAATTTTAAGTGAATAATAAAAAATAAAGTATGTTATAACTAGTGTATTTTAAATTACATTATTTATGATATAATAATGGTGTAATCAATTAAATAATTTTTTTTTCAACCAATAACATATTTAATTTGATAAATGGAACATTTAAATATATTATTAATGTTTTACAAAACTAAAAACTATTTTCCAAATCCTAAAGTCTAAAGTATTCCATTAAAATATTATTTTTTCCTTTTCCTCCTTTCCTTTTGATTAAATTAATAAATTCAGATTATAAAGTATTTTATCATATTAAAATCATTTTATTTTATTATAATTTTTTTAATTATGTCAAAAATGTTACTATTCAAGGGTTTACATTAAATATTATATTTTATTAAATATTTTATTCTAAAAATACACCTCTCCTTAGGTATAAATAACCCCTCTCCCTCCCTTTATAATGACACTCATCCCACACTTACCAAATACAAACCTATACTAAACACCCCTCTCTCAACCCCCTTAGAATACTTAGGGTCATTCTGGAGAAAACTAATTCCAAGCATCAGGGAAGTTTAATGTTTTACAAGAGAAGAAACACAGAGAAAAGTGTAAATTTTTATTAATTCTTCACTAATTTTCCTCTTATATTACTCATTTTATTTATCACTTTCAAAATAAAGTATTCTATGTTTAATTAATTAGTTTGTAAAAATTACATTAATGTAATAAACCTACTATAATTATTTAATTTATAACATATTTAAATGACATACTTCCCTTTTTTCCATTATTGAAAATGTGCTGACAATGGTCTGTTAACCACCCATGTGGGTATTTCCAACTCTCTACATATCCAAACTATTATGGATGTTTATAATGAATTATTTATAAAATAAATTGGATAAATAAAATTATTTATAATCTTATGTATTTAATCTTAAAAATGTATAAATACCAATTAAGTAAGATCATAAAATCAATGAAACACATGAAATTGTAAATAAAATATCATATCAAAAAGTTTCACATTTAATGATGATAATTTTGAAATATAATCCAATGATTATAATTGATAAATAGTGAAAATGAATATAATTCACTTCTATTTTTATTTAATAATAAAGTTAAATATATTATTCTCAAGGTACAAAAGTGATGACATAAAGAAGGATTTAAGGTTAGTGAAATTATCCACCACCTCTTTTCCATTCAATTACTTATTTTATGGATTATTTTACAAATTTTGGATTAAATATTTTCATAATAATTTTATTATACTATTACTCCCAAAACAGTGTTTATGAATGGGAGACCTTTATCCCCTCCAATTATTCTGTTTCCTTAATCCGCATTTTATACCATCACACTGCCAAATTCATTTTACGGATTTCTCTCATTCACAAGAGTTATTATATTGTGAGTACCCAAACCATGTCTTTATCCATGTGTATTCACCTAGTTGTAAATACAATTTATTAATTGAGGGATTTACATGTATAAAACCCACATTCCCATTCCATGGGGTTAAAATGATGTAATGTTCAAATCTATAAGAACTTATGTACATAATAACTTTATATGAAACCCATTATTTATTATCCATGGGTTATTGATGAAATGATTTAATATGATCAATGTGGATCACATGAATTAATAAATATGAATGGTTTTCCTCGATTGTAATCCAATGCATTGGGTAAATAATTAGTCTTTATAGATGACACATTTTACGATACCTTGTGATGAAACTTTGTAATTGTGATTTATGACACCTTAATGATAAACCTTGGTGATATGATTATAAATGTATAAAATTTATGATGTTTTCACACTTCATTGTTATGTATCTTGTACATATTATTATTATATCATGTTATTCCTCATTTATTATCTATGATCATAATTCATGTTTAATTGCCTTTTTTATCCCTTATTGGGATTTAAGATCACCCCTTTCTATTAATGTACGTCCCTAGGATATGAGATACAGTAAAAGTAACTTAGAATGAACTTATGAATAAACCTTTTAGGTGGATTAGAATATTTGTTTTGTTAATATTTTATTATATTTACAATTTCCATGAAACTAAACCTTAAAGGATCCAGTGTGTTATTTAGTGTTGTACCATGTAATGAAAGATTTATGTATTAATTAGGTGGGATTTCACAATGATTTCTCAATTATTATGATGTATTGGAATGAGCCATTAACAGTATGTTTATTTTGCCTTGGAACAAGCCCTTCATGATGTGATTATAATTTTGGAAATTCAATCATTATGAAACTAATTATTATTTTACATGTGATTATTTATGTTGGCATGCCTTTCGTGGATATATTCCACTTTTATGGTATTAGTTATAAGAAATATTTGATTATTGTTCATCTCAACCATATTATTCATTATTTATTTATTTCTTGATGGATTATGTTTTATGATTTCGCTTACTAATCATTAAAGATCAACTTTTATTATATTTTCCTTACAGTAGGATACCAATGATGGATCTATGAATGATTTTAGTGATATACTAAAATAAATAATAAATTTATCCCTAAAATATTATGTTGCATTTAATTTTTTCAAATATAGTGTAAGAATCATGTATGTATATAGTATCCCAATACTAAAAATATATTCCATCATACTATAAGTGATCTCTTATATTTTGAGCCAATGTAATAAGATAACTAACAACTCTAGGTTACTCAAGTCACGGTGTTATAACATATAAAAAATAAGTGACAAGTCTTATTGTTATTAAAGACTAAAGTTAATTTCTCCAAGATGACTTAAGTAGAAACCCAATTCCTAGGAAACACGATATATAAGTTAATATAAATGTTTTTTAATCCAAGTCATTATATATATTTAACATGGTACTAAAAAATAAACGATATAACAATACAATTGTATTATTTCTAGAGTCACATTATATTTTGTGATTCATAGACTATATATGTCTAAGAGTACTATGAAAATATATATCACATGAAATTATATGTACACATGTTTTAGTTTTTATTACTTATAAATCATAAAATTTAAAAATCAAATGAGACTAGGAGAACTACATTAGATGGAAGTCAGTATTAGACAAAAATTCTTGAGAAATAAATACTAGATGAGTTCTTGGTAATTAGAAAAATGGTAATAATAGTTTTCAGGGGATATATAAAACTAGTATTCTTATTATTATTTTGATCTATAATTGTAGTAACTATTATGTAATATTCAAGGGTTAAGGATATTACAATAAACAGTTTTCATATCAATATTAGATCAACTTTTTATGGATTTTTATGTATATTAATAAGAATGTTCAGAAATGATTTGTTCTAGATTTTGAATTGTACCCAAATAGTAAAATTCAATCATATAATGATGAATTTAAGCTATGGTATTATAAAATATTTCAAATGTGATAGATGATAATGTCATATACTCATTAATATCATATCTAAAAAGACTTTATTAGTGATATAGAGTCACAAAAATAAGATCAATGAGAGGTATCATAGTGGGATTTGCAGCTATATCCATATCTCACCAGAAGCATGTTTATCATGTGAGACTAGTTAGTAGAGTGTTAAGAGTTGGCTTTTGTTTAAGTGGGAGTCTGTTGGAGTTGGTTTCCAATAAACAAATACTTTGAATAATAGATTACCACAATATTCATAGTCTTTAATATTAATCAATTATTTATCACATGCTAATTGTTCTTCTATGTTACATGTATGTGATACTTTTCTAAGGGTACCTATCACACTAAAAGGTCATAATAGTTCCCTGCTATGATAATAACCTAGAACTATAATGATAATATTATTAAATATATGTGTTTTAGATGCATGAAATCATTTTATGGGATTTGAAAGGTATAGGCTATTATGGGTAGAGGCTCATAATACCTTTAGAAACATTATCATGGTGTATTCCCTTGAAAATCTTCAGATAATGAGATTATTTGAAACTGACCATCTAGTAAGAAATATAAATTTTACTTGTTTCATTGGATGTTCCTATTCATGGACATTCACAATGGTCCCTAGATATTAATATTATTATTAATACTTGTTATGAGTTTCATACTTTTATGTATTGATGAAAACCATGATGAAATATGCTCATGGTGAGGTATGATATATTGAGTATATCATGACTAACATTGTATTAATAAATAATGTGAGAAATGATTTTTCCATTTTGTTCTTTAATGGATGTTAACATCTTAGGCCCTTTGATGGGAATGAAACTTCCTAATTAATTCTATATTCATGACATGATATTAACAAGTTCATTTCCATAAAGTTAATGAAAGATACATAAGACACAAAGGTTGATGACACCTGTATGATACATGCTTGATTAGAGATATCATGTTAAATGGATTATATTTCATATCACATGTTTTTATATGGTTATTTTCATTATGGAATTCAACTTATTTCTCTATGGTATCCTTTGAGTATTGGTAGATTCTTACATTGGTGTTTAGTTAGTACTTACTAATTCCATTAATAAAGGGGGATGATGGGTCACACACTAAGTTTATTGAGAACCTTAGTTAAATTCTATGTGAATTTAACATGTTGGATAAATATTATTATATGTGTTTTAATAATTATTAATGTTTGTTTGATCACATATATCAATTCAATAGTTATTCAAGATAATATTAAGTGAGTTAGATATTAAATAATTTTTTATTCACTGGGTAATTATTTATTTAATCATGTGAATATGTAATATTTATTTATTATGGTTTATTCATAAGGTAATAAATATTTATTTGGTTATGAGTATATTTTATAAATATTTATTTCTTTATTTAAAAAATGATATTTACTTGTTGACAAGTGTTGTGTATGTAAAGTAAATAATAATATTATTTATATTACTCTTAGATATAGGTTTTTATAAGGTAAAAGGGTTATATAAGGGACTATGTGAAATTACCATCCTTAACCTAAATTTATAAATACCCGGTTATATCACTTTCTAGGGTTAGAGATTTTTGTTGTGCATAATGAATTCTAGAGATAATCCTCTCAATACCTAGAGAGATATACATCAGGAATGCTCTTAAGAATGGAGAGTAACCATCCTACCCTCCCTATTAAGACAAGAGATAATCTAATTGATTCATTACCACTTTTAATGATTCTATTTCAATCAAATATGATTAACGCAAGAATTATAACATCCATGCTATCACCTAGATAATTTTACTATTAAAATTGAAGGTTTATAGAGCATGTACAGATCACTGTTATAGGGACTATATTCTCAAATCCTCTCACCATAGTGATGATACACTAAGAAGTGGTATATATATTCATTAATGAACAAATAATTTCAACGTAAGGAAATTTATTATTTAAATAAATTCATTATAAATTTTATGTGATGATCCTTCCTTCTTGGTTATGATGTTATAGTTAATTAATATTCTTTTTAATTCTGTCGCTCATGATATTATTGTCACACACATCTCAAATTATTTATTGATTAAAAAAATATGATTAGGTAACTGATCAATATGAACTTCCTCTCTGTCTGAAACCTGGAATTACAATGGTCACCACCATGTCCCATGATTCTAAGAGTGAAGAGAGTTACAACAATTCCCAAACCAAGTCTTTAAATCGTACTTTCACGGTGTCCAAATTACTTTGAATAACATTGAAGTTGTTTATATATATTCAATATTTGAATTATATTTAAATATTAATATGCTAATAGTCTTCTAATAAAGAATACATTGTTTATAAATGGAGGATTCTCATACATATCAATGAGGATCTTCATGAGTTTCGATATAATTTTCATTTTTGGAATGTGGCATGGTCATGTGACATTCACATCAATCTTAGTGTTTTTTATAAAGTACATACCATTTTTCCTCTTTCATTAATTTTAACTTAGAACTAGTCAATATAAGGTCAATTTATTTATATAGAATATAATACACAATCTGTATCTTATAGAAACAAAACTTCATTCCATCAAAATTATCCACAAAAACTTTACTATCCTCTAACACCATCCTTTAAATATTGTGAAAAACTACCATTTCTAGACAATATAAGGTAAATAGATCAAAAAATTCTTACTTATATTCTATTACAAGGTAAATGGAAGAATATTTCTACTAAATTAAAATATGAAACACCTTCACTAGGTCCTAATCAATTTGAAGCACTCCAAGCTCAATCTATGATACCACTTTTTGTGTTCAAGAAAACCTTTTTTATAACCACCAAAAGTAACAACATTGAAAATTACAATGCATAAATGGAATCTTTGAAATTAACCCCATGCTATAATGACCAGAAATTGTAAATAAAAACACACACAGGTCAACTCACCAAAACATATATCCCTCAAAATATGTTGAAAAGTTTTATCGATTGTGATATTTATAAAATAATATCAAGTCAAAATAAGAACACCATAGATTATTTAGATTTGAATCCTAATAAATAGGGGAATACTAATTTATTTTTCTCATGAAAAAATAGAATTATAATGAAAGTATCAATCCTATATCACAAATTAATAGCACCATACTTTTATAGAAGTGATCAGCTAGTGCTTCAAGTCACCACCGCTACCTGATCTTCATGGGTTGCAATATACCTATTACTATCTTTATAGATGATCCCCCATTTGGTTAAAGTCTCCCACCACCTAAACAAGATCACTTGGTGCACTAATCTCATATTTAAAATATTTCACTGTGATATATCATTATATGGATGATTGTATGGGAATGAAACTACTATACCCCTTCAGTTGAAAACCACCTGAAACTTCTCATGATCCTAACTTTCTATTCTATAATTACAACAACCTTCTAGTAATAAAAAATTAGGCATATAGAGATCCTCCTTCCAGTGGTTTGAGTTTCTTTAACCAAAAATTGAAACTTAGAAACCCAACATTTGAATCCCATTAAAAGTGAAATGGAAAATGAGGTTTTTAATATCTTTAGAAAAGTGAATAATTAATGTTCCATTTCTTTATATAGTTACAAATATTCCCATTTATGTAAAATTATTAAATAAGTTGGGCAAGATCAAGAGAGATAAAAGAGTCAACTCAAGAAGGAATGTGTGTAATTCCCTGACCCTAGTTACCCAGAGTCGGTGTAGTATTACATAACATTAAAATTATCACAAGAGATAGGTTCTTGAAAGACCGATTAGTTTAGTATCCTTGGAAGTACTAGATACATACATAAGTTTTACATTAAATCATGAGATAAAAACAAAAACAAAATTTTGTCCCATTTGAACACACTTATATCCCTTAGCCTATCCTTGTAGGTCAACCATAAAATACTTATTCACATTCTGGGAAAAATGAAACATAGAAAGGGTTGATCTCAGATGCTCAGTAAGGATAAAAATATAGAGGAAACTTTTATAAATAAGAATAAACATTTAAGGAAATGTATAAGACTAAAACTAAAGCCTTTTAAACTTAAAATTCAGCATAATATGGAAAATATAAATTGAATAATTCCATTTACTTATTCAGATGGATATTCTACTAGTTGAATAATCACATGCAATATCAATAACCAATTTCATAATGATGGAATGCATAATGCCCTCACATCATAACCACATAGTCAAGGCCTCATGCCAAGACTACAAATAATATTTTTCCAAGGCCCTGTGCCAAGATACTAGTTTGTCTCATGAGAGCTACCAATGCATTGAGGTGCTATAATGGGCTCCACTAATCACTTACTAAGTCTAATGCATTCCTCATAGGAAAAGGTTGAAAAGTAACACAAACATTCATATTAAAAGAAGAATATGAAATGTTAATACTTTAACCATAAAACATGAATGGTATAAAAATAACACATTTAAAGTCAAACATATCACAAAACCTTCAATACAATATAGAATATTTTATCATAATAAATCAAATTCAAACAAGTTCAAAATCCATTAAAGGATGTTTACATAGATGAAATCAAAACTATTTGAGAGAAATATATCTTTCTATTTTGAAATAATTTAATAGTCACATATTTATAAAAAAAACTTTTATTTTGAAAATATTATTATAAGATTGTAAGATAATCTTAAAAGGTGTTATAATAGCATAAAATAGCCACACCCACCGTATAAGTTAAAAAAAGACATTCTTACCTTGATTTTGTCGAAAAGGTCATAAAGTACCTTGTTTGGAAAACGATGGAAAGATTCCGTAAAAAACATAGAAGGTAAAAAAAGTTTATAAATTACTTTAAACCATATTCTAGGAAATAATAATTTTTTTTAATTACATTTTTAAGAAACACAAATGTGGATGATAAAGAGGTCCTAGTAGATACTTACATATAAACAACCTCGGATAATGAAGAGATTGTAAAATTAACCCTTACCTTGTAATTTACCTTGATCGAGGATATGTTAAACTATTGTGTAATATTTAAATCATTTTAATTAAATTATAAAATAACACAATACATAAATATGATATCATATACGATCTTCTAATATACCTTTGTTAATATTATTTCAATAGTATCATCATTTCGGGTGTTAACTAATTCATTTTCAATTATATGATTCGTTATATAAGACGTGTTTGTTATGGATAGAATGTATTCGATTCATATACTGAATGATATTATGTTCTTAAAAATTATTTTTAATCATAAAATGAAAATTATTCTTGAATGGTTATGATGGGGAATGAATCTCATCGCGTTCGTGGAGACGGTAATCCGTACGTACGCATGAGTGATAATACCATTATATTGATGGTGAAATCATATGTAATTGGATGGTATATCAAATATAAAGAATAATTAACATGTTATATTTATTATTTACATCAGTTATACTCATTATTATACCCATACAAATAGTGAAGTGTTGAATAACAAACCACACCACGACGTGGAGACGGTAAGCTGTACATACACACGTATGGTGACTTTGTCATTCATAGGATGGATAGAATAATGAATATGGTTGTTACATATTTATAATAAAATCAAAATATTTTTAAGGTACTATATTTATTATTTTGGTATGGAAATAACAAAGAAAGAGGAAGTGGAAGAAAAAAAGTACTTGAAAGAGATGATGAAATAATTACATATTCTTCCAGTGCTTTCTTTTGATTTGATCAAAAGGGCTCCTTAGGTAAGCTTTATGATCAAATTAAGGACTCTAAAGTGATTTTAGGTTAGTTGGGAGGATATTTGAGCTGATTTTGTCTGATCCAAATGGATTTGGAGGTGTGATTTTGAGGGAAGGGGATGTACCATTTTATAAGAGAGCTGAGGGTCACTTTAGGAAAACCTTGAAATACTATTTTATTATAAAATAATATTACATTTATGGTGGATTAAAATGAATTTATTTAGAGTTTAATGTGGGTATGGGTCGAAATTATCTCAACCAAAGGATTTCATATAGGTTTAGATCACCATATTAACCTTATCTTTTAGATTTAACTCTTGGTTAAATAGTTTATCATTTACCATGCCTTGTGGTATTATTATAATAAATGGTTAATGAACTTACTATAAATAGCCAATAGAACCAAAATTGGTTCATTATTGACATAAATAACATTATATAAGTCATTTTTATGAACCTAATATTTTTTGGAATATAATATCAATTAATAATATAATATTTGTTTTAAAAACTCTTTTATGTCAATTTTGACACTATTTAGTAATTGATTTTTTTAAAGTCCTAACAACTTTATTACTTAAACAAATAAATTTAATCAAACCTAACATGTCATATTAACCTATAAAATTTGTTTAATTCATAAAATGTCTCAATTTACATTTATTTGGATATTTATAATACCAATTATTTTAATCTTTCATTAATAAGGTAATTACATCATCATCATTGTGTCATAAATAAATTTAATTATTTAATGTCTAAAAATTTTAAATAAAATACCATTATGTAGGAAATAGTTTTATATTTATAATTAATATTTATAGTCGAATTTATCTTATGTGTAACCCTATATTAAAAATTATTTACTTATTAAACTTTGAATTTAACACTTTTAACTCTTCTTTAAATAAAATATAATAAATGTCCTAATCTAATCCAAGTTGGTCAAAGAAGATCATATTTTATTCCTAAGTTTTATTTTGGTCTAAATAAACTTATCTAATATAATTAGGACATGTGTTAGGGTAATTATAATATCATTTTTACCTTTAATTATCCTATTTACTTTTAACCGTGGTAAATAAAATTCAAAAGTTACTATTCACCAAAAAATATTTTCATCCCATTGAACCACATTTTAATTACTGATGTTAGCCGTGTCTTTTATATTTTTTAAATTTAATTTAGATAAGAGGTAAAATTAAGTTTTATTCAAATTTGATAACGTGCCTAGAAGGTGGGTAAAAGACGGTAAAAAGTTCAATAAAATTTTATACATGTAATTTTATTATAAAATGACTCCAATTAATTACATTGAACTAATATAGTTATTATGAATCTATTTTGACATAAAATTAATTTAAATAAAATAAATAATTATATAAATAAAAAGTCATTTTTAAACAATAACTGAGTGTTTTTCACTATTCATCAAAAATTGAATGTTTTAAAAAAATACCAAAAATTAACCCTAAGATAATTTTGATATTAGAAATCCAAAAATGAAGTCCATTTTGAAAAATAAAATTTATAAAATTTCAAAAAGTGGGTATTAATATTCATAATGGCTAGTTTGATTGGTCGTGGTGTGCTAGAACTCAAAGTTGCATACAACAAAAGATATTTCATTATTCAAAGGGAAACGTACCGTGGAAGCTTGAGGTGTTACATTCTACCCTCCTTCAAATAATTTCATCCACGCAATTTCTAGAATACTATTGCACAATAAGATTTGGGTGTTTCTTCATCATAAGTTCCTTGGGGTCCCACGTTGTCTCTTCCATCTTATGGTTTCTCCATAGAACTTTTACGAGACGATTCATCCGGTTTCTCAGTACTTGTTCTCTGGTGTGAAGAATCTTGATAGGCTCCTCTCAATAAGACAGATTGGGTTCCAATTCTATTTCTTCATAGATGATTACATGCATTGTTCCAGACATGTATTTTCTCAATAGTGATATGTGGAACACATAATGATCTTTGGAGAGACTTGGAGGCATTTCCAAATGGTAGGCTATAACTCCAATTTGTTCTAGAATTTCGAAAGGTCCGATGTACTTGGGACTTAATTTACCCTTATTACCAAATCATATAACACCCTTCCATGGAGATACCTTATAGAAAACATGATCTGCTACTTGAAATTCAAAATCCTTCCTTCAGTTATTATCATAGCTTTTTTGTCTACTTTGAGCTACGTTGATGTGGATTTGGATAACCTTCACCTTTTTAATATTTTCCTCAATAAGTTCTGGGCCTACGAGTTTTCTTCACCAAAATCATCCCAACAAGTTGGTGTGTGACATATCTTTCCATATAATGCTTCATATGGTGCCATCTAAATACTTTAATGGAAGATATTGTTATAGGAAAATTCTACTAGAGGTAAATATTAATCCCACATACCTTGAAAGTCATGTGAGAAAGATCTCAACATTTTTTCTAAGTATTTAATAGTCCGTTCTGATTTTTCATCTGTTTGAGGGTGGTAGGAAGTGCTCAAATGAAGTTTAGTATCTAGGGCATTCAGATTAATTTTCCAGAATCTTGATATAAAATGGGGATCATGATCAGAAAAATCGATTTGTGTACTCCCTGAACCTTACAACTTCATTAATATGTAGTCTTGTTAATCATTCAAGTGGTAAATATTCTCATATAGCAAGAAAATGTGATGGCTTGGTAAGACAATCAATAATGACCCATATTGCATCATTCCTTCTAGGAGTCATTGATATCCTCATGAAAAAATCCATCGTAATATCATCCCATTTTCACTCAGGTATGGGAAGAGGTTGCATGACTCCTCTAGGATGTTGTCTTCCAGCCATCACCTATTGAAAAACAATACATCTTGACACATAATCTGCAATCTCCCTCTTCATGTTGTCCCACCAAAAATGTTTTTTCAAATCTGTATACATCATAGTGCTAATAGGGTGTATAGAGAAATTGGAGCTATGAACATCATCCAAAAATTCATTTTTTAGATCAGGTATGTCAGGGACACAAAGTCTCTTCCCAAATTTCAAAATCGAATCTTCATATACAAAGTCTATCAATCTCCCATCATTCACAACATTAATTTTCTTTTGAAACTCCTCATCATCAGTCTAAGAACTCTTTATCCTTTCTATTAAATATGTTTTGGAAACTATTTGAAAAAGTATTGATGTTTCACCTCCCATGATTATTCTTATATCCATTTTTACTAGATCCATGTACATAGTATCCCTTTCAACTCTCATATTATTCAGAACCCCATTATCTTTTCTGATCAAAGCATCTTCCACCTAATTTTCTTTCCCCGAGTGGTATTATATAGTGAAATCATAATCCTTGAGTAGTTCAATCCATCTCCTTTTCCTCATAATGATTTCTTGTTGTGAGAAAATATACTTCAAACTCTTGTGATCAGTATAAATCTCATATTTTTCACCATATAAATAGTGTCTCTATATCTTTAGATAAAATATTATAGTTTCTAACTCAAGATCACGAGTGTGATAGTTTTGTTCATGAATTTTTAGCTGTTGTGATGCATAAAAAATAACTCTATCATTCTTCATAAGGACACAACCAAGTACTTTCTTTGATGCATCACTATAAATAACAAACCCATCATTCCCTGATGGTAGAGTAAATATAGGATCATTGACTAATCTTATATTTAGTTCTTTAAAAAATTCTTCACACTCTTTTGTCCAAAAAAATGTAACCCCTTTTCATGTGAGCTTGGTTAATGGGTTAGCCAATAGGGAAAAATTCTGGATGAAATGTTGTTAATAACCTGCTAATCCAACAAAACTGCATACCTTAGTCATACACATAAGTGCCCTCCATTCTTGGATTTCCTTTTCCTTTGAAGGATCAACATAGATTCCATCCTTAGAGAAAATATGTCCAAGAAAATAAATCCCTTGAAGCCAGAATTCACACTTGCTAAACTTCCCATATAATTAATTTCTTCTACGAGTCCTTAGAATAATGCACAAGTGATTTTAATGATCTTCATAGATTTTGGAGTATTCCAAGATATCATCAATAAATACCACTACAAATTCATCAAGATGTTCCTTGAAAACTCTATTCATTAAATCCATGAACATAGAGGGTGCATTAGTTAGTTCAAAAGGAATTACTGTATACTCGTAATGCTCATACCTAGTTCGAAATGATGTCTTTGGAATGTATTTTTTATTCACAGACAACTGATGATATCCATATCAAAGGTTAATATTTGAAAAATAATTATCTCCATGAAGTTGATCGAATAAATCGACAATGAGAGGTAGGGGATACTTGTTCTTTGCCGTTATATCATTGATCTCCCTGTAGTCAATACACAAACTCATAGATCCATCTTTCTTCTTAACAAAAAGAACATGGTCTCCCCATAAAGAAATACTAAAGGTGAATATATCCATTATTACTAAATTCCTCTAGTTTTTTCTTTAGTTCCACTAAATCCACAATGTCAATTCTATAAGGGGTATTTGATATAGGCCTTGAACCGGGAATTAAATCAGTGGGAAACACAATATCTCATTCTAGAGGATTTCCAGGTAAATCCACTAGAAACACATCAACATATTCTTATACAATAGGTATGTCCTCTATTTGAACATTCCTTTCCTCACCCATAGTTATTTCACTCTCTTCCTCCCCAATAATTGATATTTGTAGAGCTACTAGGGGTGGATCTAGATAAGAATCAAATGGTGAAGTTTCTTCTTTAAATATAAGGTACTCCTTATCATCATAAAAAATTGTAACCTCCTTCTTATTATAATAAAATTTCGCATCATGGTTCAAAAGCTAATCCATACTGAGGATTATATCAAATTAAATAATGGGTATGATGATGAGATCAGTAAATAAATTACATTTATATTCCCTAATGGGAACTGATTCACAAACATTTGTTGCAATTATACTTCCCTTAAGAGTTTCAACTGACAAATCCCATGTTAAATAAAATTGGAAATATATAATTTTCATAGAAAAATAGGAAGATATGAAACAATGTGATGTTTGAGAATCAATTAAGTAATTGGATAAATTTGATGAAACTATTAAATTACCTGCCACCACGTCATTCAGAGCTTCAACCTTAGCAGTAGTGATCATATAAGCTTGGCCTTGATCACTTGGAATTTTATGAGGTAATTTTCTTTGGCACTTAGGAAATTAATTTTAATAATGCCCCATTTCTCTACAATTGTAGCATTCAACATTGACAACCTCTTTCTTCCCTTTGTAATCACGATCTTGGTGGCCTTTTTCACCACACTTGTAACAGAATCCCATTCCCTTTAGGAAATTACCAGGGTGTTTCTTCCCACATTTAATACAGGATGGAAATTAAACTTTCCCTTATTCCCCTTATTTCAATTTATAGGCTCTTCAATAGATCTCTTCTTCTCCTACTTTGATTTAAAGTCATGAGATTTAGAGAACTCTTTTTATATCTTGATAACACTTGAGACTATATCTTCGTATGATGAGAAAGATTATGAGACTAATTCTTGATAGATAAACTGATTTAAACCATCAAATAATCGATCAATATTACTCCTTGGGTTATGTATATAATCAGCAGCATGACTTGCTAACCTTGTAATTTTAGCCTCATACTTTGCGACATTCTCATCCTCCTTTTTCCTTAGACTCAGAAATTGCATTTCTATATCCACTCTATGGTCACAAGGAATTTTTTATATATTAAAAGATCTTTAATCTCCCTCCATTTCATATTCTATACTTCTTAATCCTCCTTTGTGTTTTGAATTAATTACCACCATTGATCTGCATCCCCAGTGAGGCGATAAACTGATATGACAACTTTTTCCCTTTCGCTACTACCCAAATCATTAAATTTTTTTTCTAAGGAACTAATCCATTGCTCTACTGCAAATGGATTTTTAGTCCCATTTAATGTTGGTGGATGTTTCCTCATGAAGCAGTCTAACATTGATCCTTAACGTTGTGGATCAGGGTGCTTCATACGGGTTAGATTATTATTCATAACCCGAGTGAGTTGTCCCAGTATGGTGATAAGATGATCATCACCAGTTGCATAACCAGCACCACTATAATAATATTGATTAGGATGGAAATACCTAAATGGATTAAGTACATTGATATAGTCTCCATTACTTCCACTAGGTTTCATTTCTAAACAATGACATGCCCTAGATTAGTTTATGAATCACAATACATAATTCCAAACTTGTAAAACACTTAACATAAATTGAATAGTTTATGGATATAATCCATAATCATAACAAATTTTTTTTGAGGAATTATATACTAATAAATCCTTCATAATGTTTTGTAATTTTTTTTTAATTATTCTAAGCATATCCCCTGGGAGTGTCATAACCAAGAGTGCAGCAAGGCCCATTGTCATGTACCAAGATACCCTCAGTCAAGCCCGAAACTTCTTATAGGAGTTTTCACTCCTAGGTACATCCATGCCATAGCGGCCTCTACATTCTTGTATCCAGACAAGGATATATTAATCAGAAAATACAAAAAATCTCTACTTTACCAAAATTATTAGAAGCTCTTCAATACTAATTCTCAAAGTTTATCTTAGGGTAATATTCTCTAATGAGAGTTTTTCTAAATCTAGTTTTTAAGGATTGTACAAAACTTTATCTGATATAAACTGCAATTCCCTGACCCTAGTTACCCAGAGTAAGTGTATTATTACAAAACATTGGCATGATCACAAGATACCAAGTCTCAAAAGACTGATTAGTTTACTATTTTTAGAAGTAATAGATAGATACATAAGTTTTACATTGCATCATGAGCTAAAAAAACAACAAAGTTTTGTACCCTTCGAACACACTTATATCCCTCAGCCTATCCCTAAAGGTCAACCATAAAATACTTTTTTAGATCCTAGAAAAAATAAAACGTTGAAAAGGGTGAGCTCAGATACTCAGTAAGGATAACAATATAACAGAAAAATTCATAAATAAGCATAAACATTTAAGGAAATGTATAAGACTAAAACAAAAGCCTTTTAAACTTAAACTTCAGCATAATATGGAAAATATAAATTGAATAATTCCATTTAATTATTCCCTTATATATTTTACTAGTTGAATAATCTCATACAATATCAATAGCCAATTTCAAAATAGTGGAATGCGTAATTCCAGACATCATAACCACATAGTCAAGGCCTCGTTCCAAGACTAAAAATAAGATTTTGTAAAGGCCTTGTGCCAAGACACTAGTTTGTCTCATGAGACCTATCGATGCATCAAGGAGCTATAACGGTCTCCACCCATAACTTACTAAGTACAATGCCTTCCTTATATGAAAAGGTTGAAACGTAACATAAAAATTCGTATTAAAACTAGCATACAAAATATTAATACTTTAACCATAACCCATGAATGGTATAAAAATAACACATCCACAGTCAAACATATCAATAAACCTTCAATACAATATGGATGATTGTATCATAATAAATTAACTCCAAACAAGTGTAAAATCCATCAAAGGATGTTGACCTAGATGAAATCAAATCTATTTTAGAGAAATATATCTTTCAAATTTGAAATCATTTAAGAGTAACATAATTATAAAAGAAAACATTTATTTTGAAAATATTCTTATAATCTTGTAAGGGAAACTTCGAAGGTGTTATAAAAACAGAAAATAGCCACACCCACTGTATAAGTTAAAAAAAGACATTCTTACCTTAATTTTGTCGAAAAGGTAATAAAGTACCTTGTTTGGAAAACGACGGAAAGATTCCTTTCAAAACATAGAAGGTTAAAAAAGGGTATAAATGACTTTAACCCCTATTCTAGGAAATGATAAAAAAATTTTGAAATAAATTTTTAAGAAATATGAATGTGGATGATAAATAGGTTCAGGTAGATACTTACATATAAACTACCTCAGATAATGAAGAGATTGTAAAATTAATCCTTACCATGTACTTTCCCATGATTAAGGGTATTTTAAACTCCTGTATAATAGTTAAATAATTTTTATTAAATTATACAAGAACCAAATACATAAATATGATATCATATATGATCTTCTAATATTGCTTTGTTAATAATATTTTAGTATTATCGTCGTTTCGGGTGTTAACTGATACATTTTTCTTTATATGCTTGGTCAGGTAAGCCATGTTTGTTATGGATAAGATGTATTTGATTCATATCCATAATGATATTATGTTCTTAAACATTATGTTTAATCATAAAATGAAAATTATTCTTGAATGGTTATGATGGGGAATGAATCTCATCAAGTTCGTGGAGACGGTAATCCTTACATACGTACGAGCGACAATACCATTCTATTGATGGTGAAGTTGTATCTAATTGGATGGTATATCATATATAAATAATCATTAACATGTTATATTTATTATTTAAATCAATTATACTCATTATTATACACATCCAAATAGTGAAGTGATGAATAAAAAACCACACCAAGACCTGAAGATGGTATGTCGTACGTACGCATGTATGAGGACTTTGTCATTAATATAATGGATAGAATAATAAATATGGTTGCTCCATATTTATAATAAAATCACATTATGTAGAAGGTACTGGATTTATTATTTTGTTATGGAAATAACAAATGAATAGAAAGTGGAAGAAGAAAAGAACTTGAAAGAGTTGATGGAATACTTACCAATTCTTCGAGTGCTTCCTTTTAATTTGATCAAAAGGGATCCTTAGGTTGGATTTATGATCAATGTAATCACTCTAAGATGAAGTGAGGGTAGTCAGTAGGATATTTGAGCTAGGTTTGGCTGAGCCAAATGGCTTTGGAGGTGTTATTTTGGGAGAAGGGGATGTACCCCTTTGTAAGAGAGGTGAGGACCTCTTTAGGAAAGCCTTGAAATATTATTTTATTATAAACTAATATTCATTTTATAGTGCCTTAAAATGTATTTATTTCGAGAATAAGGTGGTTATGGGTTGAAATCCTACCATAAAATAGGTTTTAGACTGGTTTAGGTCACCATATTAACCTTATCTTTTAGATTTAACTCTTGGTTAAATAGTTTAACATTTACCACGTCTTCTTTTTATTATTATAGTAAATGGTTAAAAAACTTAATATAAAAATACAATATAATAACAAGTGGTTCACTATTGACATAAATAACATTATCAAAGTCCTTTGGCTGATCCTTATATTTTTATGAATATAATATCAATTAATAATATAGTTTTTTTTTTAAAAAACTCATTTATGTGAATTTTGACACTATTTAGTAATTGATTTTTGATAATGTCCTAAAAACTTTATTACTTAAAAAAATGTATTTAATAAACCATAAAATGTCATATTAACCTATAAAATTCGTTTAATTCATCAAAAGTCTCAAATTACATTTATTTGGATATTTATAATATTGATTATTTTAATCTTTCATTAATAAAGAAATCACTACATCATCATTGTGTCATAAATAAATTTAATTATTTAAGGTTTAACAATTACAAATAGAATACCATTATGTAGGAAATTGTTTTAGTTTTATAATGAATATTTATATTTGAATTTATCTTATGTGTAACCCAATATTAAAAATGGTTTAGTTATTAAACATTGAATTTAACACTTTTAACTCTTCTTTAAATAAAATATAATAAATATCCTAATCTATTCCAGGTGGGTTAAAGAAGATCATATTTTATTCCTTAGGATTATTTTTGTTGAAATACACTTATCAAATAGAATTAGGACATGCTTTAGGGTAATTATAATATCTTTTTTACCTTTAATTACCCTATTTACTTTTAACCGTGGTAAATAAAATTCAAAAGTTACTATTCACAAAAAATTATTTTAATCCCATTAAACAAAATTTTATGTACTGATGTTAACTGTGTCTTTCAAAATTTTGAAATTCTATTCATAGAAGCGGTAAAATTAAGTTTTATGCAAATTTGCTTACGTGCCTAGATTGTGGGTAAAAGACGGTAAACATTTTAATAAAATTTTACACATCGAATTTTATAATAAAATTACTACAATGAATTACATCGAACTAATATAGGTATTATGTATCTATTTTTAATTAAAATTAATATAAATAAAATAAATAATTATTTAAATAAAAAGTCGGTTTTGAACAATAACGCAATATTTTTCACTATTCATAAAAATTGAATGTTTTCAGAAAAATACAAAAAATTAACCCTAAGCTAACTTTGATATTAAAAATCCAAAAATGAAGTCCATTTTGAAAAATTAAATTTATAAAATTTCAATAACTGGATATTAGTATTCATAACGACTAGTTTGATTGGTCGTGGTGTGCTAGAACTCGAAGTTGCGTACAAAACAAGCTGTTGCATTATTCAAAGGGAAACTTACCATGGAATCTTGGGGTGTAACAATGTTTCTACTCTTATTTATCCAAATATACTTATCAAGAAAAAAGATGCATGCAATTTCACAATACCATGCACCGTTGGTGAGTTATAGTTCACTAATGGTATAATATATTTACGTAAATTTTGAAACATAATGTATCACTAAATTTATCATAATTTTTATACTATATTATTAAATCCATAAGGTATTGTTATCCTAAATGAAAACATGAGTATGAATAGAAAAACTATAGTTACTATGGATATCATTATAATAGTTAAAAACCTTGTTTTGTAGCTGATTTCTATATTCTAGACGTCAAGGAAGATAAGATAAATAGTTATTCACTATTAATTCAAAGATGGCTATTTTTAAAGACTAAAAAATCAATTATTAATGTTTCTTGAGGAATTTTTTCTATATAATTTGATGATGAATTAGTTTAATTTAATATATATAAATAAATTATATATCTTATAGAAAACCATTAAATTTTTTAGGTTAATTTGATAGATTGGTTTTCTATATAATTGTTTTTAAAGCCTTTATATAACAGACCTTCATTGAATCATTTTGAAATTCAGAAATTAGCTTCTAATGATGTAATTGATCATAATTTTACTTTTTATTCTAGTAATGACAATTCATTATTGGATTGTAATGTTAATTTTTTCAAATAAAATTTTCAAACAAATTGAATATAGTACATTGAATTATAATAAATTCATTAAATATTATTTGGTTTAGAATTATTTTTCTATAATAGACTTATTTAATTGAAATTCTTGAAGAATTTTTATTTATTACAACGAAAGTAATTTATTATATGGATCCAAGTGTTGGTTATCTACAAACTATATAGTTTAAAACACTTCCTGATAATTAAATATTTTTTTCTAAGAATGTTAAGAAATTTCTTATGATTATTTATCAATACCTTTCTTTAGATTAAAAATACAAAATCATTGAATTTTTTAGATGGAATAATAAGACATTACATTATACAATATCATATATTCTAGGAATCTATACATTACTTTTTATGCATATGATTTTGTTAGAGGATGATGTTAAACTAGTTAATAAAATTCACAGGATTTTGAATCCCACTCTTTTAGAGGTTTTCAAGAAATAGATAACTATATTTTTGGCTATAGGAATAATATTTCGTATATCTGATAGTAAAAGGGTTAGATTAATTCATATTTATCCAAATAATAGCGGATTAATAGTATTTAAGAGTATATATGGAGAGTTTTTTCCTACTAGGATGTCTAATAAATTAAGATTCTATATAAACTATAGGAAGTTGAACTGGGTAAAAATAGAGGACTAGTTACCTTTTCATTTTATTGATCAAATTATTTAGAGTTTGGAAGGATATTCCAATTATTATTTCTTGGATAAGCATTCCAAAAAAAATTCAAATATATAAAACCCATACGGATTAAGAAAAGAAAATAGTATTATATTCTTTTAGAACATTTTATTATAGGATAATATTATTTGGGTTGTATAATTCTCTTGGGACTTTTTGAAGGTGTATGATGAGAATTTAATCTAAATTCTTAAAATAGCATTCTTAAGTGTTTATGGATAAGTTCACAGTATATTGTAATTCTTTTGAGGTTTTAATATCAAATCTAGATGTTTCCTTAAAAAAATACATAGATAATAACTTTGTTCTTGGTAGAGTGAGTGATAGTTATTGTAAATTTTGTTTCCATAGAAGGAATTAAATTTGACAAGTATAAGGATAATATTAAATATTCTTTGCCTCATCCTAATATTTCGAGAGAGGTGGGATCATTCTTGGGACATGTAAAATATTATAGTAGGTTAATTAAAGGTTTTATAAAGATTTATTTACTTATTTCTATGTTTTTATAAAATGATAATACATTTTTGATGATCACTATATGATTTTTTATGAGCTTAAGAGGAATCTTATAATTCTACACATTATTAAACCACCCACATAGGAAATTTTATTTTATCTTAGGACTACTGAATTTGATTTATTTTTTTTAGTGAGTGGATAAAAAATATCATATCATATATTCTGATTCTATAATATTATATTTTTAAAGGATAATTACAAAAAATGAAAAAGATATATTGGGTATTGTGTTTTCCTTAAAAAATATTAGATAAAACTACTCTATTAAAAGGTTGTTTTATTCATTGATTGTATTTCCATTAGGTATATTTTAAAGAAAAAAGAGGATAATAAAAGACTCATAAGGATTATTTTACTTTTTTAAGAGTTTTATGTAGAGGTAAAGGGTAAGATAAAGACAAAAAACTAGATATATAACCATCATAGTATATTTATAATTTTGTTGGAATTTAACCATTAGATTCCAAACCCATTAAAAAAAATTCAAGATAATAATTTTGATGATGTAGAAAATATTTTTCCTTGGTTTATAGATATTTTAAATTATTTGGTTTCATTTGGGAAGACTCATAAGTTTAATAGACACCCGTAAACTAAATTACATATCATGTCAATTTTTTTATATGGGGTAACATGCACCTGTTATATATTTAAATTGATCAATTAATTAAGATATGTGTAATGGAAAATGAAATATCACCCATCCTTAGGTTTTCCAAGTTGGTTAAAACCATTTACACTAGAGTATATGATGGTCTTTTAGTGGTGAAGTTTGTGAGATCACATTTATCACATAGATTTGTATTTACAAGGTTTATAATAATTTATTCTAGAATAAATTTCTATAAAAAAATAGAGTCTTTGTTGAGAAATTATGGAGTTAATCATACAGTTTCAATACCTTACCTCCATAGAATAATTAACATGATAAATTTTCTAATAGGGAGTTTAAATGAATTTTAATTAAAATAGTTTAAACAAGTACAAAATATTAGAGTTATATTCTAGATGATACTGTTGGATATAAACTAAAAATATGGGTACATTTTATTATATGATATTCTTAAAACAAATGATATGTGATTCATGAAATTAATATCATAGGATATGATATATATGTATCCAAAAGATGAATATGATGTATTTTTTCCTTAATCTTAATGTAGTGACCTCAGTTTTCCTATATGAATGACTTAGTTTAATATTGAGTTCTAGATCCCCATGCCCTTTAGATGGGTACAATGGTAATTTATCATATAAAATTAACTCAATAATTTTTTTTATGGTTTTTTTGATCTCGGTATGTGATGTTTACCCTTGTTCTAGAATTTGGGGAGATTTTTAGCTGAGCATATTATTCAGGATATATAATATTTTGTTAAATAAATTTTATTTATTAGAATTTTTATGTACATAATCTAAAAAATTAAGATACATAAGAAAAATATGACTTTTCAATTGAATTTAGAACATTTTGTTCTACCTCAGTAAAGCATAAAATCTATCTAGGTACTGTGTCTCTAGTGAGGCCTTTTATGGGAATTTTATTTAATTTATATTTTTATTCACATCTCCCATATTTCCCCCCATATTAATGTGTAAAAGGAAAAACCTTACAATCATTGATGTCACCGAATTGAGGGAGAGTAAGGATGGCAAGGGAGTCAGACCTATGTTGTAGAGGGGGTGATCAATGCCAGATTAGGACACAGAGTCTATGGAGAATGGATCATCGGTGTGCAAACTTGAAGCTATAATAATTCACTATAAGTTAGGGATTGTTATTTTTATTTTTCCTCAAACCATTTTATTTTATATTTGTAATATTTATTCTGAAATATAGGATTTTACAGGATAGATGAAGACCATTATGGAGTTATTTTCAATGAAATAAGTGATTTGGGTGGTTTGTAGGGTTTATACATCTAGAAAGCCAAATCACACTACATGTAGTTATAGAATACATTCCTTGTAGTTTGTTAGTAAACCTCAGGATGGTGATGGTTTCCCAATATTATGTTGACTATATGGTCTTGTATTGTTGGAAATTTGGGTACATGACTTCAGGTGTGGCCATGTATTTGTCCAAACACCCCATGTGAGGTACATATCATGTACAATACACAACATTCCGGGTTACATACCATAGATCGAGTGACTTACAAGACTCAATACCCCATATAAATTACACTCCATGTATTCCTTAGGTAATACTGAGTATTTGGGATGTACACATTGAGTCGTACATAGGTACATGCCCAGAGTGGGCTATTGGGTGTACACACCATGTTACATAAGGATCATGCTTCATAATTTTCTATCAGAGGGGTTTTGTGTATTTTATAACCCTAGATATATATTTGAAAAAAAAATCAACAATAAATTCCAAGTATATATCCATATATAATGAAATTGTGGAGTCCTATATGTTACGAAAGGCTTTTGATAAGATGATGCAGGGTCAGTTATTGATCTTTCCCCCATATCGATGATGATTGGATCAAGATTACGATCTAGGAAATATGTTAGAATGATGAGGCCCTTGGTAGAATTTTAACACTAGGGCATGTGACCCTCATGTGTTTTCAAATACCAGTTTGCTTTATGAGTTGTTGGTGGATGTGGTTTGGATCAGATGATTGAGAGTTAGTCAAACAGTCTAACTATTTTATGGTATTCTTGGACTATTCTTATTGTGGAAGGAAGATGTTCTCTCTCTCCTATACCATCCCATGAGTTTCCATGGGATATAGAGAGTAGAAAGTGTAGAGTATTATCAGTGTATCTCTTTCTTAACACCATTGGTTTTAAGGAACAAGTGTTTAGAGTGGTCTAGAGATGATATTTAGGTACTTCCTCAAGTGTATATCATGGTACAAGGCATGGTTTATCCCTTAAATCAATTGATTCAGTACTCTCTTAAAGATTTGAGTTGTGGTTCCTCCATGCCATGAAATGATCCCACTAAACCCCCTCATTGAGGAAAATTTTAATTATTATATATAAGGAGATAGTTTTTTATTTTATTGAACATATCCCATGGCGTGGTTCGGTGTTCACTATGTGGGTGGTAATTCCTTGATTGGTATATATGATCTGGTGAGGTGTGAGTTCCTTGATAAATTTTTGATTGAAAATATGATCATTTTTAAGATATATTATTGATGATTGTTTGAATTCTTGGGATGGAAAATACCTCAGTTGATTTACGTACCCTAGATAGGCATGCATACTAAATTGTGACATGGTATTAATGGAGTGATGATAGTATTATTTGATTCATGTGTATATTCCTAGTTCTTAGGGGCTTTTAGTGATCAATTTTTACCAATTTTTTCTCTTGTGAGAATATCTACATTGGATTTGGGAAGAGTGGGAGGAGATTCACATTTTTGTTGGTTGATCAATCCATTTTGTGCATAGTTGGGTTACAAGACTCCCTTTTTCTATCCTAGAATAGATGGGGATGTGTCATATCTCTGGTAGGATGATGCATGAATCTCCCTCATTTGATAGGGTACTGGTCACTCATCTGTGGGTTCGGTAACCCCTTGATCATCCTATCATTCTTGAGGGGTGGTTCCTATAGTCAATTAGACCGATGATTCTAGAATCTAATGGTGGGATGTTTATATGTGTTTTTTCTATCTAGAGTTTTTTTTGGGAACATGGATTCACTAATGAGTTCGGTTGTTCAACCTATGTGATGGGTGAGTGATTATGTGATCATACGAGGAGTGGATTGTGAATGATAAACCCTATTTTATGAGATATTCTGGAATAGATACCTAGATTTCTATGTAGTGATTCATGGTTGTGGTCCCCTCATATAGACTAATGTTGTTTGATCTTCCTTGCTATGAAGAAGCAGTGAGGTTTTTACCACTAGTGCACATGGAATGTCTATTATGGAAGGGAATTAAGGTGTTTTACTCTAGGGTTTATGAACATTGATTTTTTTCCTCTGAGGCATGTGATTTGTACATGGAGTCATTTTTCCATGGAACATGTGGAAATTTGGGGTTATTAATGGTATATTCCCATGTTATCATGTCAGGGTTATATTGGGAAGAAAAGTTAAATATTATTCCCTAGATGGTTTCTCTACACCCTTTTTAAAGTTGGGTGACTATATAGTTTGGACCTTGGTTGTGAGATGTCTTATAATCCTATCACCCTTTTTATTTTTGGGGTGTCCTATAATGTAATTTTATACTCAAAATTTCACAAGACTTGTTCCCACACATGTTTTGTCTTGGTAGATGACTCACATGCCAATGGTGATTTCAATCAATGTGTATTTAGTAGAGATAGTGGTAATGGATCATTAGAGAGCATAGTGGGGATCATCACAGGTGATTCTCAGATTGGTGGTTATCATGGTATAAGGACCCCCTTTACTGGTGCTTGGGGTTGGTATGTATCCCAAGTTTTTGGGCCTTGTATTTTCCCCTTATGTACTGTCATTTATATTTTACACCCCTTTGAATTTTAGAATATTTTTTCATGTTTGTTTAAATTTTTGTAAGATATGTATATCTTTCGTGGTTTTGGATATTTTTTACTATATGTTGTTGTATATCTTCTATAGTTTTTTATATCATAAGATATCCCATATGTTAATTATTCTTTATTGATGTCGGTAAATATCTCTTGGCCTATTAGAGGTAGGTTAGGGGTGTCATAATCAGCTTATTATTGACCTTGGTGGGAAATCATGGGGTTGGGTCGAGTTATATTTAGTATTAATGAGGGTCTATACTTGGGAGGGACTCCATAGATACATATCTCATGAGATTTTTTGAAGGAATTTGAGGTGATAATGATTGAAGGTTATTAAGTTTGGTTTATATTCCAGAGAACCCATCTAGGGAGTGGTGATTTGAAAATTGTAATATAAGGATTTTGATAATCTATTTTCTAACTTGAGGACATAGGGAATTGGTTATAAGGTATAGTTAATAGGTACATGAATCCTATAGTGGTCATTACATTGTTGGTTTTATGATGTGATGACCTATTTTCTAGGATACCATAGTGTAATGAGGATATTTATTTTCCCTCATGGAAATGATTTCACTAGAGGTGAGAAAAATACATTTTGTGAATGATGAGAGAGATATGGATACTCTTAGAATTGTGATATTCCCAATTTATGTTCTCTTAATAACCTAGAGTTCTTATGCCTAGAGAAATCCCAACAAAAGACTACAGAGTATGGATATGAGTCCCTATGAATTTGGATGAATGGTTTTGTTGGGGTTGTTACTCCCTCGAGTATACATTGATGCTAGGTTACAAGGCCCTCATATGGAATTGTGGGGTTCTATACTCCCCTATGGATAAAATGGAATATACAACCATTTCAAGAGACTGAGTCCCTCATTTAGGCATGTAGTCAATACTCCATTAATCTTGATGAGGTGTGGGTACCCCATACTGTAGTGGGGTTGGTACTCCAATACTAGACAAGGAATAGTTTCTCCATCTATAATTTTTTATGTTTTAGATAATATGGGATGGGGTTGTTTTATCCATATGTTTTAGTAATCATAGAAGGGGTGTGACATGGGCCCTCTATGGGGGGGGGGGGGTTTCCCCTTAGTTATGTATGTGTTTTAGGCATAGGGATTGTAATCCCTCATTCTCAATAAGGCATAGCCCCCCATACTATAGTATATTTATTACTCCCCTATAAGGTTGGGTGCCAGTCCTTTATCTATAGAGGTTGATGGTTGACACAATATATGGTATGATTATCATACTCTTACGGTAAGGCACCCTAACAAGTTTTGGGAATGGGGTTTACCACTGGTGTGGTCAGTCTCTCTTGACTGAGGTTTCTTCTAGTGAGGTGTGGGCCCCTCATCATAGTTCAATGATTAATGTGAGTTAGTTGGTGTGTGATGGTAATTTGTGATACTATTTCCAAGATTACATCCCATGAACATCCTTAGTCGAGTTTGGGGTAGCCCATCTAGATCTTCTGTTCAGATGGTAATGAACTTGATTATCCAGATAGAGGGAGCCTTGGTTAGATGAGATGTTTATCCTCATGTGTGAAAGATGTCATTTATATAGAGATATTGGATAATAGGTGTTAGGAAGATGAAAAATGGATACCATTGATATGTTTATCTCTTGGTGTGAGTTATGGATAGATTTGGTTAGGTTGTTCCATCTCTGGATTGAGGTTTGATTTGAGAACCTTTTGACTTGGATATCATGTTCATTAGATCCATCATGTCCTATCCTCTCATAGTTACACTAATAACCAAGATATGGAGATCCCAGTGGAGTCTTTGGACTATCTCCGTAGGACTAGTGACTCCTGCTAGAGGTGACCATATACCCCCATCTCATCCACTAGAGTGAGTCAGTTTGGGGGGGGGGAGTGTTTGGGATCTCATATTGGGGGAGTGAGGTTTAGTGATTATTTCATTGGTGATAGATTACTACCTTTAATCCAAGTCTAGGTGGATGACCATCCATGTATATAATTTCACAACCGAGTGGATAAATCACTATCCACTCTCATTGGGAAGTAAGACATAAGATATGAGTGGGTCCAACAATCATAAAGTTGCAACTAGTTCTTTCCCTAGAATGAGAGCATAATATCCTTAACTGTGGTTATTTTATTAGATCAATTATATAATTTTATAGTAAGGGGATATTATTTTCCTCGAGATATGTATTAGTTTGGATTAGGGTGTTGAGTGATGAGATTTTGGGAATACCATAATTAAATAGTTTCCAAGAAAATAAAGTAGATATTGTGCTATTATAATCCACTTTTTTCATTGGATAAAGGAAATATACATATATGTAGATCCTCATAATGTTCATAGAATTTGTAATGACTATATTATAGGGTAAATATTTGATATATGACATGATTTTAGATGTTTTAAGTATCCAGCTAATTGATATTCAACCACTTACTTTTTGGGAACCTTGGTGGTGTGGTGAGAATTTCAGTGCATGAAACCTTATGGTGTCTTGAGGTGTGTGATAATGTATAACATTCTATATGACTGTAGTTGTAGAAGTTTTAGGTCTATGTAGATATTGACCTCAAGATATAGGGTGGAAAGAATAAGTAATCTGCTGTAACAACCCAATGTTTTATAAATGAAATTCACTTTTTAAACGACTAAGTGGATTAATAAGTTATGTTGTTATAGAAAAATAATGCTCGAATTTGGTTATTTTATACCATTATAAGTTATATCCTATAAAATTTAATATATTTTTAAGCACCATAACCATTGATAATATAATCATTGTACAATGATCATTAATATTAGTATATATAAAGGGTAATGATGAAGTCCAATTGACATAGCTAGATGGAGAAATGACTTTGACTCGTAGGATCATACCCTATAAAGCCCATTTATCAAATATTTGAAGGGAGATGGAATCAATGGGATTTTAACTTGGATAATCCAAAATTGAGATTCAATAAATAAATCATCAGTTAATGTAATGTATCAGATTTTCCATGTATTATTTTTGGATATTATATCAATTATTTTTGAGACCAGGAACTGAGACAGCGTGCGATTTCGAGACCTGATGTGCCTAAAATAAATATTTGAAATATTTGAAATATATTCAATAGATCATGCACAAACTTTTCCTAAAAAATTATTATAACTTATAAATTGGTGCTCAGATTTGAAATCTGAGGGCACCATTGAGTTCATAATGTGGGTTTACTCTTAGCATGACTTAACCTTAGTCAACACGGGTTTTTTTGTGAAAAATTCATCATGGGAACAAAAATGAAAAAAATAATTGAATAAAATATTATATTTTAGTTTGTGTTGATGCATTTATTGAGACATATTTAAATTTGTGGTTATTTTATAATAATAGGGTTAGGTGCATAACTCTAGAAGACCTTAGATAGAATGTTAAACAATTCTCTTAGATGAATGATGATGAGATCTTGGATTGATGATCGACACACCTAAGATCCAAAGGATCTTTACAATGAATGTGACGCTGCTTCATTATTCATCATCGATTGATCTGAATTGAGGTAGGGTGTGCATTTTTTTTTGTTTTATTCCCTATTATTGAAATCTACGATGAACATGAATCAATCAATGAATAGATTGATCTGTGGTTCAATCTTTTTATGTGATGGGATTAATTGTAGGGTTTTGATGGGAGATTATATTTCTGATTTTTTATTATTTATATTATTGTTCTAATAGAAATGAACCAATATAGACATGAACATCAATCAAGGTCTTTTACTCTTGATTTATTTATGATTTTCTCCCCTGGTTTATTGTTCGTCATGGGAATTCTTTGTTTGGACCCCAATTCAACTTATCTAGATTAATCGATCATTGCACAACTGTTTCTAGGTGAAAAAATTCCAATATAGTAGATCTGGTATCAACATGACATGTTGATGGTGCGATGATAGTGAAGGAGAGATTCAAATGATGGTGGATACCCAATTTTGTGTTCTTTGATGTTCTTAAACAAACGACAAAGAATAAATATTTGATCCATTTTATGAGTAGACCAGATAATGAAATGAGTTATTTTATGATATAGAGGCTGGGATGAGTTGGGATATTCAATATCATTGTGAAATTATTGTCGGATCGAAATATAGAGGTTCCGAATCAAATGTGAGAGAAGATCTAGTATTTTACAAAATCCAAAACAACGCGACATGTAAACCTGATCTACACGTCGTGTGGGGCCCCATTATAATAGATAAGTTTTTTTTTAGAAATTTATGTATCAACCAACTTTTAAACCCTATCACATGACATGTGGTATCTCCCAGGTGACTCGACATGTACTTTGGTAAGTACACATACATGGGGTGGAGTAAACGGGATACCTACACAACATGTACCCTTGCATAGACAGGGCCCATACCAGGTATACGATCTAAGTAGAGGATCAACACTTGTATAATGATGGTCATGAAAATACCAATAACTCCACTTATGTCACAAATATGAATATAGGATCTCACTTAGGGCCTCCTGGATGGATTCCAATGACTCTATCCAAGAATTCTAACTCAAGGGATCATTGTTCTAGGAGTAGGAAACAATTCTATACCAACCCTTAGGGAAAGGATAAGGGGAAAAAACCTAACAAAACTTGTCCAAGATGTGGTTGAAAAGATATACAAGACATGTATAAAATATTACACGATGTATATTAGGGTGAACACACTGTATCCCTTAACCTAAGGTCATGACCGTGTGTTAATTCATATTGATTTGTTGGTATCACCCCATGACCTTGATAGTGATCCTAATCTTTGTATCGTATTATCTTCAGACTATAGGTATGATCTTTCCGATGTTGAGACTAGATGAGAAGTACCTCTCAGACAAATATTATTAGTGATATTAGGCTCAAGAGTGTCTTATCTCAAAGGAGTGCTTTATGGAATCATTGAGTTGGAATCCTAGGCTGGTATACTATGGTTGTGACTTACTTCTTGACCATGTGTCTTTGTTGAGTATATCTAAATATTCTTATTATATTTTCTATAAACATATATCTATGTAGAGATGACTGTATCTCTTTTTTTGTATGATTTGTGGGTTTGGTGTGTCCAAATGAGAATTTTTATACTCACCCATACATAGGATTTTCCCACACATGTCATGTCTTGTGTAGACAATCAAAATTTTGAAAGAGTCCTAGGTAGAAAAAAACTAGACATTTCTTAGTGAGACCAGATATATCGAGTTGTGTTCCTGTTTCTTTATGATAGTTTTCCTAGTATTTAATTTCAGGTTGGAATTATGTTTTAAATCTATTTGTGGGGGAATTTTATTTATGCATGTTTTCTTTCTTTTACTTATTGTCATACTCTTATTGCGGGATTAGATTTATGCATGAATGTTTTTTCAATTAGTTTTACAATTCAGCATAGTATAGGATTGGATATATCTCTGTGTGTGTGTGTTTGTGTGTATAGGTACATAGGATAAGGCCTCCCATATCAGTGATATGCCTTCTCAACACTTGTCTCTAGCCCATTGCCTATTGGAGGCAGGCTTGGGGAGTCTTAGTATGGGACCCTATGGGATGGGTCGTGACAGAGTGGTATCAGAGGAATCAGTTCTACCTATGGACCGAGAGTCATTGATATTGGTTTGGGGAAATAATATTAAGCATTTTGAGTTCAGATTTTAGAGTAGGGACTCCAGTGTTGATGTAGAGGATGATGTATACATACACCAGGACTCTAATAACCTGATTTTTGACTCGATACATGAGAAAATTGGTTTCAAGAAAAACAATGGTACATGCATCATATTAGAATGGGTTGTTGTTTCTATGTCCTTTTTGAGTTATCTCTCTAGATATACTCATTGACAATGGTATGTATTGTTTATTTTAGGATGCTTCCAAAATGTATGTTGGCTAGAATTCAACATGATGATCATGAGAATGATATCCTTAGTGATGAGGTGTTGAAACATGGACCAATTCCCGAGATGTTACCTTTAGGTGGTGCACCACCCCTACTTCCACCTGTAGAAAATCAGGTGGTAGCTGCAATACTGAAGGATGAGGTGAGTAGGAAGAGTGTGCTTCATTATTTTCAGTGATAGATACCCCTCAGGTTCTGAGGTGACCCTGATCTACTTGCAGTTGAGGATTGGATTAAGGCAGTGACTTGATTTTTCCATCTTCTTAGGACACCACAAGATACAATGGTAGTACTGGTAGTGAGAATTCTTCATGGCTTGGTCGGGTGATGGAGGGGTTTGGTTACCCAATACTATGATGATGTGAAACTTTTATTGATAGAATTTGATAACCTTTTAAGAGAGAAGTTCTCACCAGTTTTGCTGAGGGCTATTCATATCCAAGAGATTCTATAACTCTAGAATGACATCATGATAGTAGCTGAGTATTCATCGAGGTTTACCAACCTCTCAATGTACTCAATGAATATTGAAAAGACCCGTTTTTTCCTTTTAAGTCATTGGAATATTTATACATATATTTCTATATCCAGGCACTGAGACGACGTGCAATTTCGAGGCCTGGTGTTCCCAGAATGAATTATACAAAAATATTAAGTGTTTTTGTACTATTCACACAATGAAAATAGGATATCTCTTAAACACCTTATCAGATCAAAAATATGAGACCACAGTTTGGTTTAGAATGCTGTGTTTACCCTAGGAACAACATAAAATATGTCGACACATAATGTATCAAACTCCTCTATCATTAGAAGTATGTTAAATAGATGAATTAATTTTTAAATTCATTCATTTAATATCTTAAACCCAAATAACTCTGAAATGGAAACTCAGATTGGAAATAAAAGGCCATGGTTGAGTTTGGATCATGCCGATTACCCTAGGAGTGGTATAATATTTGTCGGCGTAATACTTCTGTAGAAAACTTCCTGGTGAAAAAAATAATAAATAAAACAATTAAATAATTTTTTATTTATTTTAAACACTACTTTGAATAACATCCAAATGGGGACTCATATTGAAAATCCAAGACCGTCGTTGAGTTCGTGGCATGGTGTTTACCCTAGGGGTGACCTCAGTTGTGAGGGCGTGGGAGGTTCATATTTCTCAATTGATGGAAGTTTCCTATAAATAGGAGGTTAGAGGAACGAACTCAGCATAGATAATTTATCTCTCATATGGTGGATCTCTTGGAAATAGAGATTAGACATCCGAATGACATCAGATCTCGATGAAACTTCAAATGATGATGGATCAGAGCACAACGAAAACAACGACAGAACCAGATTTGATATAGGATTTCTATTTCAGATTTTGCATCCCCAATCGAATCTTTTTTCATCAATGTTGACTTCTATTAATTTTTACTGCTTTGGAATCCTTTAACGATGACTAAAAAAAACAAATATCATCATTTGTTTCAATTTACATTTTCCCGTTCTTCACATTATTTTCATTCTTCATATCAAAACTTTTCATCTTGCATAAACGATCTCCGATCATAGAGTTAGAACAATATCTGTGAATCCCTCGACCTGAGGAGTCCTGATCTGTGCTCGAGTTTGAGTTTTGGGTTCTGGAGGAAGAGAATCAGTGATATAAAGTAGCAGTTACTTTTTGCCATGCTGAAACATCAATGGATTGTTGAGCGGAGGCTGGCGGTGTGAAGGTATGCTCCTGTGGAGTCTTGATCTTCTCTCAGATTGAAATTTGGATCATATGAGTAACTGTAGTGGTCCGTGGAAGTTTTTCAGTGGTGGGTTATGGAAAGGGTCTCTAGTGGGCGGTGGATCATGAATGGCATGGTTTAGGTTGGTGTTTCGATCGGTTCAGGCCGGTCCAAGCTGGTTCAGACATGGGTTTTTAATAAAAACCCCATATCTTTCAATCTGGGGGACTATTTTGTGTGTCGTATGTGGCCACACAATCCTTGTTTCATGGTGTAACTTTTGAGAAGGTTTGGAGGTCTTTTTATCTTGGGATTTAAGCTAAATGATATGAAATGTCTTTTTAAAATAATAATAATATAATAAATATTATTTGACAATTCTTGTACTGGACGTAACTTCTGCGTCCGATTTCTAATTTATGCCTTGTTAGAGGTGCTGTGACCCTTGAGTTGAGGAGGAATTTTGAAGGATTATTTTGGGTCCTTAAACTAAAATAGTGGTGTGGACCCCATGAGGCATGTTTCAAGAATTTCTAGTGGAATGTGACTTTTTCACTAGGTATTCATTTTGGATAATCAGGTAGTCAATCTTGAGTGTTTTCTCGTGAGGATCCCAATGGTGCGATTTTCCCGACTAAATTCGAGGCTGAGGTGTGGGCCCTAAGGGATTTCTTTTTGAGCACAATGCAGCTGTTTACAAATTCTACATTAGAATTCTATTTGGGACACGTGAATATTCTAACTTGCATATTTTTCTGTAAGAATTTCAATGGTACGATCCATTTGGATATGCAGATGCTTTTAATGATTGGTAGTGATCAAGCACTGATCCGACATTTGTGGTAAAAAGCCCTCTTTTCATCAGTTTTCCATTTTGGACGAATGAATATCCAATCCCATGTATTTTTATAAGAGGATCGCAATGAAATGATCTGTGTGATGTGTTTTAGGATCGATGCATAGGCCCCATGGGGCACTATTTGCGCACAACGTGGTGGAATGAAGTTTCTTCATCGGGAGTCTATTTCAGGCGAATTAATAGTCGATCCTTATGTATTTTTATTCAAGGATCATGATGGTGTGATCCGTATGGTTATCTGAGGCCATTTTCAAGAGGCATGTCAGTATAATTTCATTTTCATCCTTCAGATCAGTAACGAGTAACGTGTTCTCGTCATCCTTTTGGCTAGAGGTGACATGTTCTCTGGGAGTACACTGGCACATCTTATGGTTTCTTGATCAAATTTTTTTACTTGAGTATGAATAGGTACACATCTAGATGATTTGGTGGGGCTACACATTGTGTGGTCCCCACATGTGTTGTGTACCACTTTACAAATCTCTTACCTCTCGTATCTCTTTATTCTGAACTCATATTTTGTCCTGCGAGTAGACTATCCTAAATGTTTTTCTGTATAGAATGTGATGGTTCCCTCTGTAGTGGATTTCATGGTATGATGAAATATGTTCCGAGTGTGATGGCTATCTGAAGCAACACTCAATGTTTTGGGTGCGATGCCTATCCGAGGCGACATTCGATGACGACAGTGATGGTAGATATGTTTTTAGAATCACTAGTGTAGTACCATCTTACCCTTCAGTATATATTGGTAGTGAGGTTCAACATTTTATCTTTAGGACTTACCATCCAGTGGGGATGGGTAGTGAGGTTTGTCATACACTCTTCCAGTCTTAACCTTCATTGTGGCTGGGTAGTGAGGTTCACTGTTCTCTTTTCAGGGATTACCCTCTAGTGTGGTTGGGTAGTGAGGTTTGCTAGTTACTCTTTTAGGAATTACCCTCCAACGGGTTTGGGTAGTGAGGTTTGTCATTTACTCTTTAGAGATTACCCTCTAGCTAGGCTGGTTAGTGGGTTCATCGATGACTCTTCTGAGTATATCCTTCTACGAGGTTAGGTAGTGGGTTTACAACTTTGTGACACAATCTATCGACTTTGCGGCATAGTAAAAAGATGTGATTGACATGACTTTGGACTCTCAAGAAATAGGGGAACTTTTCCTACCAATATATGTCCTTGGGATGTGACCTAAAACTCTATGGGTGATACATACCTGGACAAAGTGGAATGTATCAAGTTGTGGTGATTGATCCCCATTTAATTGAAGTTAAGAGTAGATGTGTGGGATGATGGGCATCGATATTGGTTACTTATAGAACTATTGGATACTCTTTTACAGGGATGATCTTTGATATGGAGATCCCCTTACTCTCTCGTTGGGGATTATTTGGTTGATAATATATATATATATATATATATATATATATATATATCATTTTTGAAGTACCAACTCCTTGGGTTTTGGTTACTCTCCTTCCAGGAGAGGTGAAGACGCACAAGGTATGCCACATGATTTTTTATCTCACTTATCCTGAATGGATGAGTCTAATATCCTAATATAGGTAGTGATGACTCTACAAGAAGTTTGTCTTCTCATAGTTTATAGCTTCTCATGTTGGGATGATCTTACTTCACTTCTTTGTTAGGTTGAGCTGTACTCTTTTAATGTACATTGTTCTATCCACTTATTCACTCTTTAGTACCTATTTTTCTCACCATTGAGCCTTTGGGGAATCCTATTGAATGTTTCTATACTCACCCCTACTTGGTATTTTCCCACACTTGGTATGCCCTTGTAGATGAAAATAGGTTGATCGCGACTTCAGAGGAGCCTAGGGGTACAAGGTGCTTGGACCGTGTGTGTTAGTCGCAGCTTGGGATCCAAGAGCGGGGATCTCTCAGCAATTTTACATTTCCACAAAATACTGGGTTGTGAAACTTTTTTTGTTGGGTGTTTATTATTCCCCTTTTTTCTTTCAGTTTACTTTTTTTGTACTTTTACTATTTGGAGGTCAATACATATTTTTGGTTTATATATATAGCAGTGTTGTATCTTTTTTTCCTTTCCCTCTGCACTTTTTCATTGAGTTGGCTCTGTGTGTGTGTACAAGTACTTAGACAAAGAACTCCCCAATTTTGTTATTCCTTCAGTGCAATTCACCATCCTCTAGCCAATGGGGGCAGTCTTAGGGTATCTGCGGCTCAAGCCTCAGTGTGGGTTGGGTCATTACAAATATGGTTTGATATTAGTTCTTTAGAGATTGAAACTTTGATTAAGGACTATATAGATATATACATGAATATGTTATCCCTTTTTTTCATTCCTACTTTTACTTGGGTGCTAGAGTGATCTTTGGTGGTTGAGAGTTTCTAGGTTGAGAAGATACAACTGGTGGTTGTCAGCAGTGGGAAAGAAAGACCAGAGATCTCAGAAGCAAGGATATGACATCAGTCTCAAGGACCTAGATGTGTGAGATGATTTTGGAGGATGTACTAGGATAGAGTAAATGTTGTTCTTGTCCCACAAGGTGGGTCTAATCATCCCTTAGAGAGGCAATGATTCTCATGTGACGATATGAGACATCTTGCTAGAGATTGTCGGACTTGCCATAAAACTGACAGATCGAACATGGATGGTCCACCAAGGTAGAGATAATAGTAGGAGTAGGTATGTTTTTTTGGTGGAAGACATGAAAAATGATATAATAGAGCTATAGGAGGTGTTCAATGTTTTTACTTGTTACCACCATCACCCCCAGGTGGTCCATGACATGATCAAGGAGATAAAAGATTGGAGAGGGGACAACTGCAAGCACTTGAAGCTTATGACCTAGAGGCTCCAAGAATGATTCAAGGCATGACCTTTTTCTTTTATACCTTAGCTATAGTAATAATAGAAATAAGTTCTAGTCCTTCCTTTATTGCCACATACCTTGTCTGGGACTTAGTGATTTTGATTCAACATTTGGATCAACCCTTATGCTTGGAGACTACTACGGGAGAAGACTCAGTGATCACACACTTTTTCGAATAGTTTGACCTGACTCTTGGAGGTAAGTTTTTTCATTGTAATCACTTGTTATCATCGTCAATGCCTTACGATGTCATTATTGGTATGGAACATTATCTATAGTACATTCCCAGATTGACTATTTTAGGCGAAGGGTGTAGTGTGTCCACAGTGATGGAACCAGGTTCTCCTTTGTCGGTGAGAAGAAATAAAGGAAGCATATGATAGACTCATAGATAAAAGGGTGAATCTGATTACTCATCTGTTGGATAGAATAACCCTTGTATTAGTGGATGTTGTGAGTTCTCAGTTTCTTGTAGTGGTGGAAGTGTACGTGGATGTCTTCCCTGAGGATGTTCCATGTTTACCTCCCAAATGAGAGATAGACTTATGCATTGATCTACACCATGGGATGGAAAAAATATCTATTCCAACATATGAGATAACTCCCACAAAGCTTCATGATCTGAGGGTTCATTTGGAGAACTTTTAGAGGAAATGATTCATTAGGCCCAGTGTTTCACCATGGGCATACCCAGTTTTGTTTTCCAAGAAGGAAGATAGGAGCTTGAGGTTTTGTTTGGACTAATAGAACTTGAAAAAGGTGACTATAAAAAAGAAGTATCCATTACCAATGTTTGATGACCTATATGATAATTTGAGAGGAGAATGATGGTTCTTGAAGGATGACCTCAGATCAGCCTATCAACAATTATGAGTAAGGGATGAAGATATACCAAATGTGTAATTAGGATGCTTCTACAATAACTATGAGTAAATATGGATTCCCTTTGGTATGAATAATGCTTCAGTAGTGTTCATGGGACTCATGAACTAGATCTTTTAACCTTACTTAGACTAGTTCATGGTAGTCTTCATCGATGATATCCTTGTGTACTCAGCATCCAAGGAGAATCATGCAAGACACTTAAGGATAGTTTTGGCTGAAATTAAGAAGAACCATATTTATGAATAGATTTCAAAGTTCCAGTTCTGGATTTAGGTGATCCACATTATGGGAAACATTATCTCAGTGTATGGAGTTATAGTGGACTTAGACAAGGTTGAGCTAGTGTTAGCTTGGGAGCCACCCAAAAGTGTGACAGAGGTGAGATACATCCTTGGGTCTGTGGGCTATTACTGAAGTAACATACCTGATTTGTCTAGAATATTATAACCCATGATATATTTGAAAAGAAATGGGAAAACGTTCATGTGTCAATATGGGTTATAGAAGTAGTTTCAATAGTTGAGGAAGAGTTTTATGAGTTCTCCCATATTGAGATTTCTAGATGAGGGTTTTGAGTACGTAGTGTTTTGCAATGCATCATGAACCAGGTTTAGTTTTGTTATGATATAGAGTAAAGTGGTGATTGACCATGTTTCATTCTAGTTGAGAACAAAATAGTAGAACTATGAAACCCATGATCTTGAGCTAGTATAGGTAGTCTTCACTTTGAAGATGTGGCGACACTACCTGATGGGCGAGCTATTTATTATCTACTCTAACGACAAGAGTCTCAATTAAATCTTCTTTCATAAGGATCAAAACTTTAGGTAGAGGTGATGGCTATATTTCATATAGTATTATGACATTGAAATTTCCTATACTCCTAGGAAGGGGAACATGGTATTAGATTCTCTAAGCAGGATATCTAGTTCATAGTTTCTAAAGAAGTCATTAGAGCAGCTGGCCTCATTGGAGTTATCCTTTGTGGATGGATATGGAGTAGCTTACCTCCATTCCATGGTTGTCACCCCGCTTCTCTTGTAGTGAGTTAGGGAGTCACAACTAGGGGATACCAATTATGAGACCCTACATACTCATATATCCATTGTTAATTCTACTAAGGGATACTCTAAAGGTGGAGAGCATGTTATTCTTTTAACAAGACACATGATGGTAATAGTGATGTCATGGGAGTAGGTTCTAATAGAGTTTCATACATCTACTTTGGAGGTACATCAAGGTGAGGAAGATATTTACCAGGACCTATGATGTCAATTTTGGTCTCCAAGGATGAAGAAAGGATTTTTAGAGTTTGACTCTCACTGCCTTACATGTCAGTAAGTGTTGGATGAGCACCAGGTTCCAGTGGGTTTTTCTCAGCCTGTTGAGGTACCAGAGTGGAAGTGAATTGGGATATTTATGGAATTCATGATGGGATTACCATGTACATCCATGAAACATGATTCCATCTGGGATATTGTAGACCTACTCACAAATTCATCCCATTTTCTATCTATATGAGAGATATTTTCTGTAGATAACTTGGGATGCCTCTATGTTCAAGAGATAGTCTGACTCCATGTAGTCCTATTGACAATAGTTTCTAACCGTGATTCTTGATTCACATCCTGATTATAAAAGGAATTACATGAGGTGTTTGGGACTCAGTTCCACTTGAAAAAAGCATTTCACCCACAAAATGATGGTATAATAAGTAGACCATTCAGGTTCTGGAGGATATGATGCGAGCTTTCATGTTAGACTTCTTCCATAGTTGGGAGGATCACCTACCACTGGTAGAGTTTTCTTACAAAAACAGATACCATTCCCCCATTATTATGGAATTATATGAGGCATTTTACGGGTGACCCTATAGGTCACCACTTTGATGAACTGAACCAGGAGAGAGAGCACTCATGGGCTCAGAATTCGTGCGAGCTACAACAGAGAAGTGGCAAATCATCCAAGTGTGGATGAAGACTGTATATAGCTATCATAAGTATTATGATGATAGGTGAATAATTCCTTTGGAGTTTGAGGAATGAGACCACGTGTTCCTATAAGTTTCACGTCGACTTAGATTACAAAGATTTGGTTGGGGTGACAAGCTATCTCTAAGTTTCATCGACACTTTCCAGATACTATGTAGAGTTGGTGAGGTGGAATACCACTTATCTCTACCACCATAGTTAGTATAGTTACACAATTGCTTCCAAATTTTGTAGATAAGGAGGCATGTGCATGAACCATCACATGTTATCAACTAGGGAAAGTTGGACATTGAGGATAGAGTGACTTTTGTTGAGTACCTTGTAGAGATCAAGGATCGATAGTATAAGATCCTTCATAGGAGATCAATTCCTTTAGTGAATGTATGATGGTAGTGTGGGAATCTATAAGAGAGAACATGAGAGCAGGAGACTCAGATTTTTGAAAAGTACCCAAATATTTTTGAGTAGCCCTTATTTTATATTTCTGGGGACATAAAGCCCAATGGTGGGGAGAATGTAGTGACTTAGATTTTAAATTTATTATTTTTGGATATTATGATGATTATTTCTAAGACTAGGCATAGGTAAAACGTGTGATTTCATGGTCTCGTGTACCCATAATAAATTTTTGAAATATATTAAATATATTAAAAATATTAAATATATTAAATATATTAAATATATTAAATATATTAAATATAACATATGAACAGTTTTCTTAAAAATAGAAATAACTTATAAATGGGTTATTGGATCTAATATATGAGGGCATCATTGAATTCATAATGTGGTTTTACCCTATGCATGACTTAACCTTAATCGGTATGGGTCATTTGTGGAAAAGACATCAAAGGTATAAAAATGAATAAAATAACTAAATAATTTTTTTATTTTAGTTTGTGTTGATAGAGTGATTGATGCATCTTCAAAAAGATTATTATTTTAAAATTCAAGGGTTATCTACATAACCATAGAGACCATGGAGTGACTGTCTAATAATTCTCTTAGGCGAATGATGATGAGATCATAGATCTGTGATCAACACACCTATGATTCGAAGGATCTTTCCAACAAATGTGACACAACTACATTCTTCATCAGATATCGATCCAAATCAAGGTATAGAATTTGTTTTGTTTTTTATTCCCCATTCATTAATTCTAAAATGAATGAGAATTAATCAATGACTATATTGATTCATGATTCGATCATCTTTCAGGATGGGATTAATTATGGTATTTTTATGAGAAATTATCTTTGAAATTGTTGATTATTTAGATTGTATTTCTAATGGAATGAAATATAGATCGACATGGTCATCAATCTAGGTCCATTACTCTTGATTTATTTTTGATTTTCTCCCCCTGTTCATCATGTTTCACGGGCGTTCTTCATTTGGTCCATGGCTTGAAATATCCCAATCAATTGATCATTGCACACCTGTTTCTTAGCACAATAATCCAATATCATAAATATAGGATTAGAACAACATGAAGGAGGTTAGACAATAGATATGGAGTGATTTAGATGATGGTGGATACCCAATTTTTCCTTATTTGGTGCACAACGAAGAATGATCATTTGATCCATTTTCTGAGTAGATATGAAGATATAATAAGTTTTTTAACAACAATGAAGATTATATGAGTTGGAATATTCAATCTCATGGAGAAATGATCACTGGATTGAAGGCCAGAGGCACTGGATCGAACGTGATAATAGATCTAGGATTCTGCAAAATCCCAAACAACGTGATGTGTAAACCTGCTCTACACACCATTTTGGGACCGCTTGTAGTGGCTAGGGTTTTCAGAGAAAGGTAATTATCGCATGACATGTGAACCCTATCATAAGTCATGTGGCATCTCCCGAGTTACTCAATGTGTAATTTAGAATGTACAAGAACATAGGGTGGAGTACACTGGATTTCTACACAATATGTACCCCCACATGGACATAGCTTAGACTAAGTACATGGGTAAATCCATGTACTGGTACATGGGAAAACGTACATGGGATTGAGAAATGTACTAGAACATGGGTAGACAATATAGGCATACTACATGTTGTGTTTTACTACAAGAAAATGGCTTGATGACACTATCCATTTACATTGGCAGGACCTAGGGTCAAGGGACATGATATGTGACCTCTACTGCATGTTGTGTACTCTTTTATACATGGAACAAATATCTTTTCCTTCATATCTTGGACAAGTTTCATTAGGTTTCCTTACTCTTATCCTTTAAATAAGTGTTATTATAGAATCATTTCCTATACATAGGGAAATGATCCCTTCAGCTGGACATCCTGGATAGAGTCATTGTAACCCCTCTTAGGGTCTTAGAGTGATATCGTCTATTCATCTTCATGTAGTAAGTAGAGTTCTTGGTATCTTAGTGACCTACATGAGACATGAATCCATCCTCTACTATGATGTTTAATCTAGATTGTGTTATTGGTATCACCCCATGGAATTGGTATTGATCGTCATATGTGTAATGAATTCTCACCATACCATTAGTGTGCTATTTATCACAATGAGACCCAATGAGCAGTACCTCTTAGATAGACGTCATCATTACTATCAGACTCATAATTATATTCTCCAGAATGGGTTCTTTATGGAATATTACAACGAGAATCCTAGGATGGTATACTATGGTTGTGAATTACTTCTAGACTACATGTCTTTGTTGAGTATATGTAGATATTCTTGTAATATGTGGTGTAGAAATAAACCTATGTAGAGATGATTGGATTTCATTTGTCTTATGATTTGTGGTTTCGGGGTGTCATATTGATTATTGTTATACTCACCCATACATGGGATTTTCTTGGATGTGTAATTTATTGCGAAGATGATCATGTTTTTGATAGAGTCCTAGGTGAACCAGGACCATATGATGCTCAGTGAGACTAGACATACCAAAGTGTGTTTCTGTGGATTTTTGATAGCAGTCCCAATACTTACTTTCAGGGTGGAATTGTGTTTTCAATCTTTTTGTGGTGGGATTTTATTTTGGTCTATTTATTTTAATTACTTTCGTACTCTAGTTATGGGATTAGGTGTATGCATGCATGTTTTTTTCAGTTGTTTTTACATTTCAAATTTATATATTCTTGGAGGTGTGTGTATATAGAGGTACTTAGGATAAGACCTCCCATGTTAGTGACATGCCTTCTTGGAACTAGTCTCCACACCCAGGACTATTGGAGGTGGGATTGGGGAGTCATGGAACAAGCCCCTCTGGGATGGGTCATGATAGTGAAACTATTAACAAGAGATTTTCATACTTACTAAGATCATGAACCAAACAATGTTCGATAAACCAACCAATGAAAGTGGCACCATCACACACCTTACCCTTAGGGTGTACATTGGTGTACTTAGGAGTTATGTATCTAGTCTCTATTAATTTAAAATTTTATGCTTTCTTTTTCATAAAACAACGATTATATTTATCATTTTTTATTATTACTTTATAAGTGATTAAATAATCTTTTTTGATAAAAATTATATTTTTATATGATTAAAAGAAAATTATATTATTGGGAAATGTATAGTTTCAAGAAAGAAAATATTTTTGATGAATTCAATATTTTTTAAATAAAAGTTATGTTAGTAAAATATTCGTGTCAAATAATATTAATTTAAATATAAATTATAATATAATTTTATGATGTCAAATTGAATTTTATAAGGTTTATATAACTGTTATCATCATAAAAACCAATATTTCTCAATAAATGGGTATTTTGATTTAAAATTTAAAATTCTTAAATTTAGTAAATTATTTTGATAAAATAAATATTATTTTTGAAATCATCAGGTTGAAATTATCCAGTGGTGTTTTTTATAATTTTTTGAGACAGTCAAATTTTTTGGAAAAAATTAAATAAACTATAAATATATGGGTATTATGATATCATAAAATTAAAAAAATGATGTAATAAATACTACAAATAGTATCCCAGACCATAATCATGTTTCCCTTTTAATGTAACATGTTTTTGAAGATATTCGATTATTTTTATAAACCCTTAATGAATCCTCTAAATCCTATATTATATTTTAATGTTTTAAAATTAATTCTTTCTGAACATGACTCTCTTCCACATTTCCAAGGGTATTATTTTAACGAGTTTAGTTCTCATCATTATAAAATATCTAAATAAACTCTTATATGGAAGAAAACATGGTTAAAAACCCTGGTAATATTTGTAATTTTGATTATCTTATCGTATAGAGACCAAAACATAAATTTAGAAATTAATAAATAATTACCATATATTTTTATATAACCCCCAACCTCCAACTTACCTTTACTCAAAAACCATTTAGAATGAAATTACAGTTCAATTACCTATTTATATCCTCTCAAGGTGTTCCCAAGATCTTAGGAATCTCCTCTGAAGCATTTATAAGTTCCCACTCAAGGTTAGAGATCCTCTCCTCTTCCTTTTTTATTTTGTGTACTTTATTTGTACAACACATTTTGATTTCAAATTTCTCATGTTGTAATGTGGTTTTACACATACCTTATACCATAATTATGATTTCCAGGTGATGATAAACCCATTTCAAACTCATTAAACTCTACCATGATTCTTTATGTATGCCCATTATGCTGCTGAAATTATCTTGATATTTTCCATGATAAACATTTATGTAGTGAATACCCATCCCGATTTCCACTTAAGGTTATTCAACAAGATGTACCTAATTTTCCTAAAACACTAGTACTCACAATATTTTTGGATTTTATAATGTTTACCTTTATGTAATAAATCATGAATTAAGGTACATTAAAATATGGGTTATTATAGAGGACATCAGTGGAAATTCTAGTTATGTTTTGGGGATTATGATTATAAAACCCTAGTAAAAGCATCTGGGATAATACTAAACATAAAAAAGTATTCCTAAATTTGGGAAAGTATATAGTAAGTGGTATCTAAGAGAATAAATCCATGTATGGATACTAAAAATAGATGTGGCTCTGACATAGTTGCACCTAGGGGTAATAACTTCAAAAAGGGTGCATTGATCTTTAGTTGATCATTAACTGGTGCATGGAAAATAAGTCTTCATAGACACCTAGTTTGAAACTCATAGGGGACATGCATTCATAAATTCAAAAACTCATTATAAAATGTTATTAAAGGAAATAAAATGCCCATAATATTTTATGTTATAAAGTAGTTAATGGATAACATAGATTGAAACATTGAAATTTATAATTTTAGAAACATATTTTATTTATGAGTTATCCCTTCTTTGTTCATAGTTTCTTTTATATTTTTAAAATTTTCAAAACTATCATCCCTAAATCTATTTTTGAGAAATTAAATGATTATAACTAGAATAAAATAGTGAAAGGAAGAATTACTGTTCATTCATGAACTTCAAATGTGATATCTGACTATAGTTTTATGAATTATTCCATATCACGCATGTTTTTTTAGAACTATTAAAACAACACCTAAAAACATGGAAGTTAAGTTATCATTGAAGATGGAAAATGGGTCAATTATTTCATCCCAAGAATATAACTCATCCCCTATCAAAATTTGTGGGCTAAATTTCCCAAAAAACCTTATGATACTCACTTTAGTGGAATTAAATGTAATTATAGATATGGATTGGATTTACCTAAATAGATCCTACAAATATTTCTAATAGAATGAAATGACCCTCCATATAAAAAAATAACCCTCAGATTCTATATAAGTGTAAGGAGGAGAATGCTAAATATTTGTTATTGTCATCTTAATCATGGATATTAATTCCTTATGAGTAAGAGTGTTTTTTTCAAAGGAATAATACTAAGGAAAATATCATCCTTGATGACATGCCCATTATAAGATAACTCACTGATGTGTTTCATAATGAATCACCCAATCTTCCTCTTAGTAGGGAGGTTTAGTTTTTGATCAAAATTATTCCCAAATATTTTCTAATATCCAATAATACATATTTAATGGCCATAGTTTAACTTGAGGAGATATAGAATTAACTATATAAGAATATAGATAAAGGTTTTATATTCCCATGTTCTTCCCCATGGAGTAAACTAGTCCTTTTCATTAAGAAGAAGGATTGGTCAATACACCTTCGAATTGATTATCATGTGATCAACAAGATTATGATAAAGAAAAAGTATCATATTCCATAGATTGATGAATTTTTAGGTTAGATACATGGATCCCAACACTTATACAAGGTGGATACCTAGTCAAGATATTATCAAGTAAAAGTAAAGAAGGAGGATATCCACAATAATTCTTTTAATATAAGTTACATGCACTAAGAGTTCATAGTGATGTTATTTGAAATAACTAATTCTATAACTATATTCATGGACTTAATAAATAGAGTCTTTAAGGATTACCTAGACAAATTTTTGGTTGTCTATATAGATTATATTATTATCTACTCCAAAATAAATGAGGAATAAGGGGATAATTTGAATTCTATACTTAAAAAATTTAAGAAATAAAATTTCTATAAAAAGTATCCTAAATGAAGATTTTGGATAGAGTAAGTAACATTATTTATGCATGATATCCCTAGAAAAAGGGATATCTATTGACCCTTTAAAAATAGTGGAAATTAAAGGATTTACTCAACCAACATATATGATAGAAATCTGCAGTTTCCCCAAATTATTTTTGGTACAATCATCTATTTGTGAGAAAATTATCATGATTTTCAATTCTACTAACCAAGATAACTCAGATGAGAATCATGTTTTTATGGAATAATGAATTTCAGGAGAGATTTTAATAATTAATGAATAGGCCAATCGCTGCACCTATGATCAAATTACCCACATGTGGGAAGTATTTGTGATCAATATCTATGTGTCCAAAAATAGATTGGATTGTCTTCTCATGAGAGATAAAACAGTTATAGACTATGCTTCCTATTGATAAAAGATCCATGAGTATAACTACCTCAAACATGATCTAGAAATGGATGTAGTGATATTCATGTTGATGATTTGGTGACATTATCTCTATGGAGAGAAGTGTAACGTATATACATATTATAATATCCTTAAATATATATTAAAAAAATGACCTCAATATGTGACAATGGAGGTGATTAGAGCTAATCAATTATTATGATTGTTCAATACATTACCATCCAGTTAAGGTGAAGAAAGTGGAAGATGCTCTGAGTATAAAGGATTCCATAACCCTATACATGATTATTATTACAAGCGATCCAATTTTATCATAAATGTAAAGGATATAAATTGGAATAATAAAATGAACATCATCGTACCATACTAAAATAACTACTCAACGCATACACACTTGAGAGGATCAAAGAGTCCCAAAAAGATGATGAGGTACTATATAAAAAGGTAGTTAATATTCTAGAGCTCAAATTTTTTAAATATGAAGTTATAATGTTTTTAACTCGGATTTGTGTCCCATAAAAACCATAACTAAAGAGGAAAATTCTAGATCATACACATAGCTCATCATATTCTATTAATATAGGAATCACTCATATGTATGGAGATATGAATAAAAACTTATGGTGGGATAGCATGAAGAGGGATATTTTATAATTTTTATATTTATGTTTGGTATGCAAAAAAGTCATGGAAAAACTGATATAAGTATAAGGGAATGATTCAACCATTTTTTATACTAGTATGGAAATGAGAAAACTTAACCATGGGTTTTATCATAGGACACCCCAAGACATCTAAAGTCAATATTTCCATCTGAATGGTAGTCGATCTTTTTAAAAAGTTAAAAAATTTCATTTTTTTCAAGTAATATTTCTCTCTTGAATAAATCACCAAGAAATAAATTAGATAAGTGGTAATATTTTATAGAGTTACACTGTCAATTATATTTGATCGATATATGAGTTTTACCTCAAGGTTATAGAGAATCCCTAAATAACCATTGGATACAAAGATCCATTTCAGTACAACTTATCTCCCTCATACAGATGGTCAGTTTGAGAGAACAATTTAAAATCTAGTTGATATTCCAAGATCATGTTCAATGGATTTTAATGGATTTTGGGATCAAAACCTTCCCCTAGTGGAGTTCTTATATAAGAAAAATTTAAATTCTAACATTCAAATGGATCTGTATGAGGTTTTATATGAGAAGAGGTGTTGAAATTAAAAATACTTGGATGAATTTGAGATCTAAAGTTAATGGGACCTGATCTTATAGAAGAGATTATAGAGATGGATGAAACTATTCAAAATCATATGAAATCCACACAAAGCTGAACAAAAATCTAGGAATACAATCATCGATGAGACCTAGAGTTTGTGGATAGAGAAAATGTTTCCCTTCATATATAACTATGTAAAATATTTGTGATGTTTGGGATGAAGGTAAATATTTGTTCGAGATACATCGTCCCCTTTAAGATCCTTGATTGCATTGGAGTTGTGGTCTTTTAAATAGGTTACCCACCAAATCTATCTCAAGTACACAATTTGTTTTATGTATCTCTATTGAGGAATTACATTCCATAACCCTCACATGTAATTAATATAGAGGTGATACCATGGAAGAATGATATTTTATATGAGGAGAATCTAGTTAAGATCTTTTATTATATAGACAAATTTCTATGAAACAAGACAAATCACCTGGTCAAAGTACTGTGGGAGAATCATAAGTTTAAGGATGCCACATGAGAACTATAAGTGGCGATGAAACAGATGTACCATAATAAATTTTAGTTTATGAAATAAAATTTAAAAGGTGAAATTTATGAATGGGGAATAATTCCATGACATAATTTTTTATCAATGAAATTCCCTTTTCAAATGAAGAATTTCCCTATTAAGTTATGATGTTATATAAAACAAATGAAATAATTTGGTAATTTTGCACTATTGTAAATTATATCCCGTCCAATTTGAAATACCATTAAGAGTTATAAAAATTGAAAATATATCCAATTTATAATGACTGATTATTATATATTAAGGTTTGTGACAAAGTCCAATTGACACAGATGAAAGAAGCGATGTCCTAGACTAATAGGATCATACCCTAAAAATCCTATTTATCAGAGCTTCTAGAGGAGATGGAATCATTGGGATCTTCCCTTGAACAATCCCAAGATAAGATTCAACAACTAAATCATGAGATAAAATTTTTATGATAAAAGTTCATGCTTATCGAGATCATGATGCAAACCGTGTTCACTGAACCTACTGAGAAAATGTCATCATCACACACCTTACACTTAGGGAGTACACGAGTGTAATAACGAGTCATATATCTTGATCATAATAATATGAATTTCAAATTTTATTTTTAATAAAATAATGATACTACTTATCCATTTTTATTATTACTTTATAAATGATTAAATAAGGAGTTTGATAAAAATGAGATTTGGATATGATGAAATTAAAATTGTAATTTTAGGAAATGTATAGTTTAAATCAGGACACTATTTTTTATGAATTAAAGATTTTTTGAAATAAATTACATTTGATTAAAATATTATTATTAATTAATATTTATTTAAATATAAATGATAATATAATTTTATAAAGTCAACTCTAATTTTATAAAGGTTAGAAAACTATTATCATCATAAAAATCAATATTTTGTTTTATAAATGTGGATTTTCATTTAAAATTTTAAAGTATTATTTTCAGATAAATATTTTGATGAAATAAATTTTATTTTTTAAATCAATATGTCAAAATTATCCAATGGTGAATTTTTTATAATTTTTTGAGATAGTCAAATAAAAGGGTAAAAATTAAATATGGTATAAATATGTGGTATATATTATGTCATTATAAAATCTAAAAAATTATGAAATAAATACTAAAAATATTATTCATGCCTAAAATTTTATTTTATACTTTAAAATTCTATGTTTTTAAGTTATTTGATTAAATTTATAAACCCCAAATGAATCCTAAAAACCTATATTATATTTTATGGTTTTAAAATTAATTATTTATGAACATGACTCACTTCCACATCATAGAGGGTATTATTTTAATGAGTTGGTTCTTAGAATTATAAAATATTGAAAAATACACCCCATTAATAAAAACGATACAAAATCCATGGGAATATTTTTGGGTTTTCTTATATTATTTTATAGAGTCCAAAACCTAAGTTTATAAATTAATAAAGAATTATAATCTCTTTTGATATAAAAAGACTCAAAACCTCCCAATCATCTTCAGTCAAAACCCTTTAATAATAAAAAACATAGAATTTTCCTATCTTGATCCCTCACAAGGTGTTCTAATTCTCTTAAGAAGCTCTTATCATGCTTTTAAAATCACCCTCTCAAGGTATGAGTTCCCCTCCTCTTCCTTTTTATTTTGTGTAATTTCTTTGTACTAAGCCTTTTGATTTCAAATTATTCATGTTTTAATGTGTTTTTAAACATACATCTTATAATAATTATGATGTTCCAAGTGTTATGAGACCCTTTTCACTCTCATTAAACCCTACCATGAATCTTTATGTACCCCTTTATACTGTCAAAATTATCATACAACATTATATACCAAACTTATGTGTAGTGAATACCCATCCCCACTCCACTCATTATTAATCACCTATATGTTCCCAATTGGCCAAACACACTATGACTCATGATCTTATGGGATTTTATTATGTTAACCTTTATGTATTAAATAAATAATTAAGGTGTATTAAAATATGGGGTTTCATATCCCTGGTGGATGAGTACCCTGATGAGGTTAGGGATGAAGGGAATTTTTCCTACAATTGTTAGAAAGGAAATGATAAGAGGATCGATGTTATCCTTATGATTTGAGATAGATAGTTTAACAGTGTGTAATTTTCCACAATTTATGTGGATATGTGAGAGGCTATCATGATGTAGTGTGATGAACCTTTTGAGGATCCTGAGGATTGATGATGATGTGATTTGATTGTATTATCTTTCAGGTCACATTTTTTGAATGTGGGGAGTACAACTCCCACCCCTGATGAATGAATTATTAGGTGAACTGAATCTGAGTAATACCGATAATTCTTGGTAGAAATTCATGATAACATTTATGCGCATCCCATGGTTAGAGGAAAAGGATTTGGGTAGAAATTCTTGATGAAATTAATGAAAGGAAATTCATGATGATTTTAGGAGATTCCCCTATGGTGTTTTAAGGAAAATAGGAATTCGTGGAGGAACAAGAATCTGGGATTTGGTGTCCCTGATCAAAGTGATAGAGAACATATATGTCGATAAGTGATATTTCATTTAGGATAGTTGTTTATCTTTTGTGAGGAATCACAACCATAATATACAGACATATTATATAATTTTAGATGAATATTCAATATGTTTTACAATAATACATGCCTAGGTACTATGAAGGATTAGTGTATTTGAAGACTAAATATATAATAAAATTATTTCATGAGATATATTCAACATATCCCATAACATTATTCTCATATAGTATCCATCTTATAAATATCCTATATAAAACATTTCTTCATAACCTAGGGAAATAGAAATATAAGAAAGGGTGAGCTCAGATGCTTAGTAATGGTAAACAAGGGAGATATCAATTGATGACCAAAAGTGAGCATAAGAAGTAAATAATTGTATAATAACATGATTATAACATATGAAAATCATACCAAATAATTCATAGATCATAAATAACAAGTCCTCGAATAATGAATTGTCAAAATAAAATGTATGAGTCATAAGAGAACATAATCATAAATAATCAATCACAATCCATGTGATCATATCATAAACACAAGGAATATTTTTGTGGAATATATATAATAATATAAAGTAATTTCCCTATTTAAGTTTCATTATCAAGAATAATATTATGGATAGATAACCTACTGTATTTGGTTTACTCCCCATTCCCATATACATAGTGGATTGAGTACCATAATGGTTTGGGTTCACTCCCCATTCCATAAACAAAGTGGACAGATTCCCATAAAAGATTGGGTCTATTACCCATTACCTTTCATATTAAATCATTATATATCAAGATTTACCCAATGAATCTGAGGGACATATAATTCTGGGCCCACCCATTCTATATTAAAAATCATTCATATGTGTGCCATAATATTATACATACACTCACCATTTCATCATAGCTTAATTAACCTAGGGAAAAGAATTTGGTTTCATGAAAATATTATTAAAACATCATCATCATAATCCGTTCAGAGAGACAAGGTAGATGGTATCATTAGATAATATCACCAATGAAGCATAATATTCCTTAAAGGATTCTTACATAGATTGAAATACTTTTATAAAATAATTTGGAATACACTTTAAAAAACATGAAGAAACATTCTCGTATTTTGTTATTTTTTTAAAAATAAAAAACTCCAAAATAATAAATATATTATTATCTTTGAAAAACAATGTAAAATTTTAAAGTAATTATTATAAAAAATAATTACTATGAAAATTGGAAAATCAGGTCAAACGAGAAATGTTAATAATATTTTTTTCACACCATTATAAAAAAGTGAAATATAATCCATTCAGAAAAATATAAAGATACATTTTTCATAATTTTAAATTAACATCAATTATATTTTAAAATGAATTTATAAAATAATTGTATTATAGAAAATAATATTATTAGAACATTTTTAAGACCATGGACATGTAATAAAAATATTTTCTACCAAATAGAAGAAATATGATTGGTTTTTCTTAAAAAAATCTTTTAGTATTTTTGAGTACCAAATGGAGAAAAATGAAAGGAAAACAAGAAAAACCTAGAAATAAAAAAATTAGAAGAAAATTTATTATCTTTAATAGATATATATACTATGATTTCTCCAATATAAATCTATACATGAACGATATTGATTAATATGAGATTGTAACATAAATCCTTAAATTATATCTGAAATTGATTCATACATGATCAAACCTACTATTTAACAAATTTAAATTTACTATAAATATATAATAAAACCATATTAAATATTATATTACTATATAAAATTATATTATAATTTCTAATTATCCATTTATTAATAAATCTTCATTAAAATGAACATTTAGGGTGTTAACTATCACATTTCTCATACATGTTTCATTTAGGTAATTCTGCTTCTTACACCTAGGTAATGGTTTAATATTTTATTGAATTTTATTCATTTCATAAATATCATATTTCTTCATTATATACACTTTTATAACCATGCATATAAGGTGGTGATGAAAACTGAATTACATCACTTTGTAGAGGCAGCAGTCCGCACGTACACACTTGGGATGTTTTTTATTCATCAATTGTTGAAAATAAATGGAGGAAAATAATAATTCTAATTTCTATAATCATAATTATATCCTAAATATCATATATATTTTTTAAATACAACTATATAACTTTCCATTAAAGGAAATTATGAAAAATGAAATACATCACTTCATGAAGATGGTAGTCCATACGTACACATGAGCGATGTTTTAATTTTCATTTAGATGGGATTGAGGTAGATAATAATTATTCCATAAAAATAATAAAAATTTAAGTATATTTATTATACATATGTTATTATATTATAATGTATGAAACAAATTTTAAGGAGGTAGAAGAAGAAATAAACTTGAAAGGAGTTGGTTAAGGTAATTACCTCTTCTTTGGGAAACCTCCTTTGGATTACACCTTAATCCACATTTAATTGGTATTCTGGGAATAATAAAACCTCTAGGACATTGTCAGGATAGATGTAAATTGATTTGGGTATAGAAAATTCATGTTAAGGTGATCAATGCGGGTAGATAAGTGAAAAGAGGATGAGTCCTTTTATATGTGAGGAGGGTAAAACCCTTGTAAATACTTGAAAATTTAATATATAATATATCTATTAATCAATTAAAGTGGATGAAAATTGTAATATTTTCAAATATAATAAGTTTAAAACCTAAATTTAACCAAAAAATAAAATAAGTACAAAGTTTTAGTGATATTTTAAACATTATCTATTTGTTCAATCCCCTTGATAATCATTTTAACCCATATTATAGTGATAAATATTTACCATGGTAACTATTCAATATGCCCAAAAATGAAAGTTTCCTTAATTTTTTTCATGATTATTTAAAATATATAATAAATTTTGTTAGATTCAATTTAGAAATGTGGAAAAAATAAATCCTCATATCCATGCACAAAACACATAAAAATTAGGTTTCTAGAAAAATGTTTTTTTGGACATAAAAATTATTTTTCTCATTACTTATCTAGTAAAAAATTAGATAAATATTAATTTATATAATGAAATATATTTTTGATAATTTTCATTAATATAATTTTTCAATATTTCTTAATTTAATTTACAAAGATAAAAATACATTGTGTAGATAAAATTAGTTTTCTAAAAAATTACACTTCTTATTCAAATGAATTTATCTTCATTTCTAACTAATTTATATTCAATGTTTAAATTATTATTCATTCATTAAATTTAAATTTAATAAAAATCACAATTCTTTATTTATAAAGATACATAATATATATAATAATACACTACTTTGAAAAATAAATATTTTAATATTAAATTATTTATTTATAACATTTAAAATAAAGTACTTATTCATGGGAATTAATCAATATATATTAATTAATTAAAAATTATATATATATATATATTCATAACTTTTTAGTCTTATTCATTCACTTTAATCCAATGACTAGGTGATAATTATCAATTTTAATAATAGTATATCATGGTTTTTTAAGCTTAGTGTTGCGTTTATAGAAATCTATCAAACATTTAAAATTTATTTTAATTGAAAATATATTCTAAAATAATGGTATATTTCATTATACCCCCTTTAAAAATAATTTCACCCTCCTAATTTTATTACTACATAGAAAACAAATGAATATGCTTCTTTGTTATCACATCCTCATGTTCCCACACTACTTTATAGAATTTATCATTTCACCAAAAAAAATTGACCATGTGACTGATATTGTCTGATAACACTTTATCTATTTGATATTAAATCTCCACAAGTTGTTCCTCAAAAGAAATATCATGATCAATTGGTAAAAAATATAATTTCAGTTCTAATTATAGATCATGTTTTTTGTTCCACAAAATACATACAAGGAATACATCATGAACTTGGGAGTGGTTCTATGGAAGCATCAAATGATAATAAAATATTTCAATACTAAAAATAATCTAAAATGGGATGATATATCTATGGACCAACTTGTCCTTATTTTTAAATCCCATAACATTATTACATATAGGTATTCAAAATAATACTTTATCACTAACTTTGAACTTTATATCTCATGGAGGATTTTCAACATAACTCTTCTATCAACTCTGCGGTTCCCTAATGTGATATTGAATAGATATAACCTTCTCTAACATTGACCTAAATAGCTTAGGTCTAAATATTTTTCATTTTCCAACTACATCCTAGATTTTTGGAGTTCTACACTTTATTCTATATAGGTATTCATAAGGATCCATATGATTGCTTGAGTGAAAGATATTAGTGTAATAAAAGTGGAAGGTTTTGATCACAACCACCATTGAAATCCATATAAAAACTTTAAACATATGTTATAGGGTTTTAATGGTCCTCTTTGACTGACCATATTTATAAGGATGATATGCAGTGCTAAAGTTGAACTCTATATTCAATGTTTACTGAATAATTATCTAAAATATCAAGGTAATATTCAAGTCTTGATCAGGTATAATTGAGAGTGGTGATCCATGAAGTATTACCACTTAATATATACCATATAAATTTTATTATAAAAGAAATATTATCTGATATAAATGGAATATTGTAACTTCGTAAGGTGATTTAATATAACCAAAATATAATTATTCCTTTTATATGCCTTGGGGAGTCATATTATGAAATCAATGAGGATGTTTTCCCATTTCCATATAGGTATGGGTAATTATTTCGTCATCACTTTATAATTATGACATTCAAAATTAACTTGCTGACATACAAGGAATTGAGATATATACTCTGAAATATCTATCTCCATGTTGTACCCTAATAAAATCTCCTTGAGATCATTATACATTTCTGGACTTCAAGGATGGATAGAGAATGATGATCTGTATGATTCATCTAGTATCTCCTTATTCAATTATGATATTTAAGGGACAGATATATGGAACTTAAATCTTATCATTCTACCAAATTCAAGTTGAATTATTGAACAATCATTATATTCTTTTGAAGGTCCAAATCCTACTTTTGTATCTCTTTTATCTTCACATAGATAGATGGTTGAACATTCATTTAATAAATATAGAAGAATTTCACTTTTCATATGATTTCATCATCCATATTATAAAAATCCATAAGTATTTGATCTCTTTCAATCCATATAATAGATAAACTGTCACGATCTTTCCAAATTATAACATCAACCACCCTATTCAACTTCTCATGGAAGTAATGTATTGAGAAGCCATAATAATTAATAAACTCCTACCTTCTTCGTTGGTTCATGTTTGACTATTTCTATGTGAATATATACATCTTGATTTTATGATTAGTATATATATCACACCTTTCACTATAATGATAATTAATCTACATTTTTAAAGTAAAAATTATCACTTCCTGCTCCAAATTAGGAGTTGATTAGAATTTTTTAATAAACCTTAAATTGTATTAAAAAATACACTACTACCATATTATTTTGGATAAAGACAAATCCTAGTTCCTATTTTAATTAATAACTATATATCATAAACCCTTATCCACTTTAGTGTAGTGTGAGAACAAGGTCAATGATGAAACTTCTCTTAAACTCCTTGAAATTTTATTCGCATTGATCTATCCAAAGGAAAATAGATCCATTCCATATAAACTTGGTTAGTTTATTTTATAGACATTATAAATTTCTCACAAATAATTGATTGTTTATAGTCAATCACAAAAAACTATGGATACCGATCATCATGGTTGGTCTAGGACATTTTTTAAATAAATTCCATCTTAGAAGAATCCATAGATATACCCTCACTTGTAATTTTAGGACCCAAGAATTATAATTTATGTATTCTCAATTCAAACTTGCTAAATTTTTCATACAACATATCTTTAGTCAAAGTATATATCACAATACTCAAATGATATTCCTGCTCTTACGTAGTCATGAAATATACAATAATCTCATATATAAAGACTACAAAAAATGACCAAGGTAATCTATAAAGGATTTATTCATTCAAACCATGAAATTAGGTGGGGCCATTAGTAAGTCTTAATGGAATCACTATAAATTCATAGTGTCTATACCATGTATGGATGCCTATCTTAGGTATAACCTTAAATTTTAATCTTAAATTATGATATCTATATTGAAAGTGAATCTTTTAAAGGTATTGAGTATCATATATTTGAATGAAAAAGACTTCAATACGAGTTCGAGGGTACTTATTCTTGATAACGATCTTGTTATGTTCTCAATAATCAATGAAAAATAAACATTTACCCGTCATTATATATATATATATATATAATATTCACCCCATGGTGAAACACTAGGGAGTATGAAACAATTTTTGATATTCTGATGGAGTTACATCTTTAATTCATGTAACATAATTTTGGCCATTCTATAAGGATTCTTGGAAATAGGTGTAACACCAGGTATGGATAAATTAAAAACTCAACCTCATGATTCTCATTAATACTAGGAAACTATTATATAAATACATTTTAATATTCCAAAATTATAGAAATATCATAAATGTTGAGTTTATACCCAACCATTTGAGATACGAACCCCTCATGAATAGGTAGTAAGACTGATATAATGGATGTAATTTCCATTAGAAATTCATGTTCGTCCTCACACCATTAGATGATCATATTTTTATTCAAAATATGAAATCTAACTTACCTTCTTGGAAGATGATATGAGCACTTTCTACAGAGATCCAATCCATTCAAAAAATCACATCAAATCTTACTATAGAAAGAATAACTGTTTTTAGGAAGCACATTCACACAAACTTCTATCAAAGAGGTGCTATAGACATAGGATGAAATCATCATACCATTAAGATTTTACATTTATAATTTAATATCTAAATGTTGAGGTGGTGATGTGATAATCTTAGAAAATTATTTAGTTATAAAAGAGTGGGTAGAACCTGAATAAAATAATACATTTTTTGTTCTAGAGTGACTGATAAGTGTTACTTTCACTACTTCATTCTCATGACCCAATTTATTAATAGTGATTACATAATACTTAATTTTTTTCTTTGTATTAGGCACTTTTAACACTTATTTTTATGATTAAACCTTTGATTCATGCATTGAATGGTGTAATATCCATACTCCTTGAAATTGTTTCATTGTATTTTGGGTGGTGCATTTATTTGATCTTTACTTTTATCATTGATCAGATTCTTCATGTCTCATATACATTCATATTCTAAATGACCTTATTTTTAAAAGTTGAAATATTTTATTATTCCCTTAATAAAATTACACCCATGTTTCCTTCTACCCTTTTAATATGGAGGGAGATTAAGTTGGTTTCCTCTATGGGTTTTGTTATTTGAATCATAATAAAAATATATCTTTCTCTAATTTTCCTAAAAACCATGAGAACCATTTATACATTGATAGCATACAAAATTATTTCATTATAGATATTAAATTATTGTATAGAAAATGAATTCTATATAACTAGTTTTAAGACACTAAATAATTGACAAATTATTCTTTTAGGGTTGATGATAATACCAAAAGTGTACTGTGCAAGTCTGGTTAAATTTTTCTCAAAGTAACTATTGAATTTTTAATAATTCTATTTTAGTTCTAGAAATTACTTTTATATTTTAGTGTAAATAATTTAATGTAAATACTAATTTAAAATATCTTCTATAAAATCTTCCCATTTCATAGACTCAACATTTTATTCTTGCACCATATTATTGATAAGAGTCTACCATTTATTGACTCTACCTCTTAAATTATACACAACCAAAATAACATAATCTAGCTCCTATAAATAGATAATTTATAATATATTTTCAATTTAATTGATCCATAACTAGATAATTAGTATATTAGATAAGCCCCTGAAGGAAGGTGGGTGTTTCCATATAAAATAATCAATAGAGACTTGTTCCTTCCTCTGTTCATTTTGATGTTTAACATCATTCACATTTCTATTTGTAACTTAATAGTTTTGGGTGAGCATATCCATAAGATTTTTTATCCCAATTACTATTCATTTGGTTCCTCTTTATGAAGGCCATTTTATTTTCCATCACATTCATTGTTCACATGATTCCTTAGGGACTTATCCATTGACTAAAACTAACATGGCCATTACGAGTATATATCAATAGTAATTAGAGAAATTAATTATATGATAATGAAAATAATACCTAATATGTCCAAAATTATTCATTTTCTTATCAAAATAAAACACTCAACATTCATCTTATATCACTTTTTATCATAGTTTATCAAATTTTATATCCTCCCACTTATTATAACCTAATCTCAAAAAATAACTAAAAATTCCTTTGATTCCAATTTAGTTGAACTAATCATAACATACATATATATTACATCATTTTTAGATTATTATTCAAAACATCTCACAATAATACACACATGAGGATTATAATGGTTTAGTGTCATTTAAGACTATATATATAATGAACTTGTTTAATGAAAGATCATAAACATACCCCACAATGTTCTTATCACATAGTGGAATTCTTATACATATTCAACATAAAAAATTTCATTATATCCTATAGAAATTGAAACATAATAATGAGTGATCCTAGATGATCAATAAAGATAAATATAGTATATATCTATCAAAGATCATAAGTGAGCATAAGATGAACATAAGAGAATAAAAACATGATCCTAACATATAAAATTCATACCCAACAATTAATATACCATAAATATTGATTTATAGATTAATTATTTTTCATAACAAATGGAATGATTCATAAGAGTGTAGAATCATAAATAATAAATTATGATCCATAGGATAGAAGTTTGTGAAATACATATAATCATAAAAAATAATTTCCTCAGTCAGGTCTTACTACCAATACCATCATAGTAGAAATATTCACATATTGGATTATGTTCAATCCTTATTCATGTAAAAATAGTGGATAGATTCCCATTATGTATTGGGTTCACTCTCTATTCCCATAAACATAGTAAAAAGAGTCTATAGTGGACCGGGTTAAATACCCATTCCCATTCATATTATATCATTTGATATGATTCTTTACCAATTAATTGGATATATATATTAAATTCTTGTCCCATCCATCATAAAATGAAAACCATACATATCTATTCCACATGATATGGAAAATATTCATCATTTTATCAAAGATTATATAACCCATGTAAAAGAAATGGGTTTCATGAAAACATCATTTAAAATCATCATCATAATCCATACAGAGAAATAAAGTGGATATTATTATTATAGAATATCCCCATATAATCATAATATTCCTTAAAATATGTTGACATATATTAAAATTCTTTTATAAAATAATTTGGAATACACTTTAAAAAAATAAAGAAACATTCTATTATTTTAGTTACATTTTTTTATAACAAATATTTTTGAGAATAATGTAATTAGAGTTTTCATTGAAAAATAAATTTAACTTGTAAAGTAAAATTGATAATTAATAATAATTTTTATGTTTGTAAAATTAAGTCAAGTAGTAAATTTTAAAAAATATTCTTTCCAAAATTTTCTAAAAAATTCAAATATATTCTATTTAGAATAAACTATAAAGATTGTTTTTAAAAATTTACAAAGAGAGTCAAATATAGTAAAAAATTTCTTTAAAAAATAATTAATGTATAGAAACATATATTCATGTAACATTTTATGGAGAAATGATATAGAATAAAAATATTATTTACCAAATAAGAGGAATAAGGTCATTTCTTCTTAAAAACATTCTTTCTATATTTTTTAGTACCAAAGGGAGGAAAATGAACGAAAAACATGATAAATATAGAAATAATCAGTGTAGAATAAAATATATGGTGTTTAAGATATATTTAAAGAAAATTATTCCAGTAATGAAAATTTAAACATAAACAATCTTTGTTAAAGTGAGATTGCAACATAAACCCTTACCTAAAGTCCCGACTTGCTACATATGTGATCAAAAATGCCATATAGTAAATTTATATTTATTATAAATATATTAAAGAACCATATTTATACATATATTACTATATATTATTCCCTTATAATTTTCAATTACCCATTTATTAACAATTATTAATTAAAATCAACATTCAGGGTGTTAACTCTTCTGTTTCCCAAGAATGTTTCATTTCAGATATTTTATTGCATACACCTCGGCCATTGTTTCATTATCTGTATAATCTTAATCATTTATTAAATATCATATTTATTCATTATATAAAATTTTAACTATATAAGTTGGTGATAAAAAAGAAATATATCACTATATAGAGGTGGTAGTCTGCATGTACGCCCAAATGATGTTTTCATTTTTCACTGGATAAAAAGAAATAAATTATAATTATAATTTACTTTAAAAAAATCATAATTATATCATAAATATAATATAAATATTCATTAAATACATCTATATAACCATCCATGATAGGAGTTAGTGAAATATGAAATACATCGATTTGGGGAGACAATAGTCCGTACATATGGATGAATGATGTTTTCATTTTTCATTAGATGGAAAAGAGGCAGATAATTAGTTTTATATAAAAATAATTATATTTTAATATATTTAATATTCTGATTTAATTATTTTTTAATGGATACAATAACTTTTAAGGAGGTATAAGAATAAATAAACTTTAAAGGAGTTAGTTAAGATGATTACCTCTTATTTGGGAAGCCTCTATTGGCTTACATGTTAAGTCTTATTGGAGTATAATTTTTTGAAGAAAATAACCTATAGAATTTGGAGAGTAATTTAGAGAAGATATTTTTGAATATATTGGTTTATTCAAGGTGATTAATGTGTGTGTAAAAGTGAATAGAGGCGGGGTCATTTTAAAGCCTAGGAGGATGAAATTCTTGTTAATACTAGAAACTTTAATTTATAATATATGTATTACTCATGTCAAGAGTAGATTTTTTATAGTTTTGAATATAAAATTATTAAGGTAAAAATAAAATCAAAAAATCAAATATATAAGGTTTCATTAAAATTTTAAAACATATCTCTTAGTTTAACCCCATGTTAACCCTTTTAACTATTAATAGATTAATAAATTTTTACCATGGTTTCTATTCATTATGACCAAAAATGAAACTGAAATTACTACCAAACTTTTAAATTATGATTAAAAATATATAATACATTATATAATATTTAATTTCTAAAGTTTCTTGTAATTAATTCTAATATCAATGCACAAAACATGTAAAAACCATTTTTAGGATTCTAAATTAATTTCAAACCAATTGATCATCAATGTATGAATGATTATTAATTAATTACCAAACATTTATTAAAACCCATAGTTTTTAGTGATAAATATACATATATAAATAAAAATATAATTATTGTAAATTGGGTCTTTTAAAATTAAATGATGTATTCTTAACATTTAAAATTAATTACTTATTTCATAGGAACTAATCAATACAATTTCATTACAGAATTTTTTTTTATAATTTTTTTTCTAATTTATTAAATAATATTAATACCTATCAATAAAATGAATATTTGATAAAAAACACTTTTAATAATAGTATATCACAGTTCATTTAAGCTCAGTGTTTCATGTAATGAAATCTTTCAATCATTTCATATTAATTTTAATTGAAAATATAGTCTAAAATCACAGGTTGTTACCTATAGACCATGAGAAGCTAGAGGTTCTCATGAAAAAGTGTTTTATATTTATACGTTGTAATGTATTATGGTATTATTGGAGATACATTTATTTTTTTTCAATTTTTGAGGACAAAGACTCAGCGGAACCCTTATATTCTTGCAAAAAAAAAACATATATCATTTTTGAGTTCTAGAGCCTTAGGACGTTGAGAGTTGTAAAGTGGTATTTTTACATAGAAATTAATAAATGATTTTTTGGGGGATTTGTTGGTCTTAGTATGTTATTTTTAACCTTAGGATATAATTTGATGAGATTCTAATCTATACATATTATTTTGGATATTTAATATTTATTAAAAAATATAATTTTTTTCAACCCATAGGAACATTGATGTCTTGTAAATTAGTCTCTATATGGAAATTTATTCTTCATTGTTGAGTCTAAAATCGATATTTTTATCTAGGATAGGCATACAATCTCTCTCAGGTTTGGTTCATTGGTTGGGCCTTTTATTTTTATTTTATTTAATTTTCTATTTTTGTTCCCCTCTCTCTTATTATCCCTATATATGAATAAGAGGAATGGAAACCCTTCCCCTCACTGATGCCGCTAAATTGAGAGAAGTAAGGGAGATGGATTTAGATATATGTATAAGGAGTATAATCATAGTCTAATTGGTAAATAATGACCATAGAGTAACAAATCATCATGGTGAAACCTTAAATCTATGAAAATTCACCACAAGAGAGGGATAATATTTTTTATTCTCACCTCACCTCATCCTATTTTATTTTCTTTTTTTAAATTTTGTTATGAAATATATGTTGTTGCATAATGTTTTAAAGTATTTTTAGATTTATTCACAACAATATAGGCTATTTGGTTGATTTACAAGGTTCCTTTGTATAGAAAAACGGATCACACAATGTGTAGTGTGAGAACACATGCTCTGTAGTTCATTAGTTGACATTTGTATATAAATTGTATAGACATTGAATTTTTTCCATATGGACACACCATGTAGGACCTTAAACTGCATGAATCATGGTGTGGCCATGTATATTACTAGACACCATATGTGAGGTACATGGAATGTACAAGTACACTCTATATCAGGTTACATGACATCACTTGAGTGAGTTACATGACTCGGTATCCTATGTGACATACAACCTGTGTGTTCATTAAGGAACTCCATGTATTTGGGAAGTAAAAGATGATTTGGGTAGAGTTATATTCCTAGAGTGGTCTATTGGGTATTCACACAGTGTACCCTAAGGTATGCACTATTTAATTTTCCCTTATAGTTTTTTATATTTTCTTTTTATACAAAGAAGTATTCCATTCAAAGTATCTTTTCATGTAGAACCTGCTAATGAATTCTACTACATTAACATAGGCTATTGATGAGATTATATAGGGCCAGTTTCAGATCCTAGGCCCAAGTTGATGATGATGAGATCAAGGTGATGGTCTAGGGAAAGTATGATAAAGGTGAACTACCTCAAAACATTCTTGTATCAGGACATGATACCTTGCATATTTTCAAAGACCATTATCATTTGGTATTTTTTGTTGGATTTGATTTGGATAGAAGTAAGGGGTGTGTGTATAACACTTCTATTATGTTATGGTATTCATGGAAAGTTCCTACTATGGATGAAATATGTTCTTTTTCACTTGTAACATCCAATGATTTTTCATTAGAGATGTAGAGTGGAAAGTTTGGAGTTTTATGGATAGATACCTTTCATCAAACCAACAGTTCTAATGACCTTGTAGAGATAGTGTTTTGAAGATGGTACTTTGGTACTCCCTTAGGCTTATATCATGGTAAGAGGTTTGGGTCATCCCTTATATTAATAGAGTCAATACTCCCCTAGATATATGTGGTACATGTCCTCCAAGATATGCGATGATTTTCTGGATCTACATAATCTATAGACGAGGTGATTATCCTATAGATGGAAACAATATCTTATTTGGTCTATCATATCCCATGGATTGACATTTTGTTCTTAATTGGGTAAATACTCCCTTAATTAGTATATACGCTCCAAAAAAATGTGAGTTCCTTGATACTTTTTCAGAGTGGTGAAATGTTGGTTTTAGAGGTCAACTATCGAGGATAGTTTGGATTCTAGGGATCGGAAACTCCCTTTGATGGCCTATGTACCCTAGTGAGGCATGGTTCCCACATTATGGTATGGTATTGATGATTTTTTTAGTAGTTTTTGATACATGTGGATAGTTTGGGTTCTCGGGGACTTGTAGTGTATATAGTGCACTAGGTTTCTACCCTCAGGAGTGCCGCTCTAGTGGAGTTTGGCTAAGTGGTAGGGATTCACCTATTGATTGGTCTTTCTAACCATTATAGAAATATATTGGTTTTTGGAATACCTTTTTGATCCTATAAAAGATAAGGGTATTTATTCCCTATGATGGGATGCAGTAGGGAACTCCCCTAGGGGTCTGAGCATGGGTTACTCATCCATGGGTTTGGTAACCCCTTGAGCATCATATCATTCTCAATAGGTGGTACCAATAATTGGTTAGATTAAAAATTATAGGCTCTATGAGAAGGACATATTGATATTCATTTTTTTTCTATAGAATAATTTTTATGGGAACAATTATTTACTAATGATTTTGATTATACACCCTTGAAGATGAGTGAGTGATGAAGCGAATGCATAAGGACTAGATTATGGATTATGTTCCCATTTGTATTGGATATTCATAACAAAATCCCTAGGTTTTTTATGTAGTGATTATTGGTTGTGTTCCCCTAATTCTGAATAAAGTGGTTTAGTATTCAATATTGTAGAGTATTGGTGAAGTGTTTACCCATGAGGCAAGTGGTGTGTCTATTGTGGATCAGTAGAGAGGTGTTTTCCCCTGAGGTATATGAGAAAAGAGGTATTATAACTTTTGGAATTGGATTTGTTCATGGATTACTCATTCCATGTAATGTGTGGATATTCATATTTATCCTAGTTATATTCATATTATATCACGTTCAGGTCATATTTGGAAGTGAATCTAAATCTTGTCCCCTTTCTGTTTCGCCCCTAATTGGAGTTGTGTAGCTATATGGTTTAGAACAGGTTTTAAGATGACTTAAAGCCCTATCACCCTTTTTTATTTTAGTGTTTCCTTCTAGGTATTTTTATTCTCACCCCTATATAGGTTTTGGGACCATACATGTTATGTCTATTAAAAACACACATATGTTAATGGTTCCTTCGATAAGCATAGAGATAGCGGATCTAGTGGGTTTGGAGGAGTAGAGAGACTGAATGGGCACGTCATAGGTGATGCTCGGATCAATGGTTGGTATAACATTATAATACCTACTTAAATGTTCCTGAGTTCATTATATATCCTAGGATATTGGGTTTTTATTTCCCAATAGTGTACTAGAATTTATATTAATGGCCCCTAGGTTGTTTACTTGATGTTTTCATGCATGTGTTCATTTCAGTTATATATGTATATATTGTGTCGATATGGATATTTTTTGCTACATGGTGATGTATATTTTATATATTTTATATATCATAATGCCTCTCAAAAATTTATTATTTCTTATTGGTGATAGTCACCCACCCCCGACCTCTTGGAGGTGGGTTTAGGGTGGCACACTCAGTTTAACGATGACCCTAGTAAGGACCCAGTGAGGTGAGTCTTGTCGTATAAGGTATGATTTGGTATACAATATGGGTTCCAAATTCATAAATAACACCTCCCCATGGATTAATTAGTTACAATAAAATGATATTGGTTTATTAATGGATTTAAATTGTTTATTGAAGTGTTCATTGAATAATACTCGAACAAATTATAACATACAGGTGCCACGAGATGACACCTGAAAAGACTATTTCTCTTCATTTAATGAAGACTTTGAGGGATAGACTATAAATGGAAAGATTTAAAATCATTAGGTTTTAACCTATTTCAAATAAATAGATGAAATTATCTTCAATCTTGATCATCATTCATCTCATGAAGAAGCTTCTAACACCCCTTCAAAGATTGAGAATCCTCAAAATATGATAATGGATCCAAGCATATTGTATTATATATAGAGTTAGAAGCTATTTAGATATTGATTTAATGAAATTTATCAAGAATAATTCATTAATAAGAAGAATATGGATGTTTCTAAATTTAAGGTACTCTTATGTAGTTCATGATAACTTCTCATGATGAACTATGAAAAATAAAACGATCTTTGTTCATGGGTTTCTCTACATCTAGTTCCTTATATGAACTCCCTAAATCCCATAAGTTGTATCAAATAATGTTTAAATAACAATCCCTTTTGTTAATATGCCATATTTCAATGAACATCGACATCATAATGTGTATATGTATGTATCCTAAAATATGATATAGTGTTGATGAATATTAGTTATAGGATTTATATTTTGAAAAGTCACAACAAATGATAAAACTATATCATAAAGCAAGATATAATATAGAACTATGGATTTGTTCACTATTTTAGGTCACAATATATGATATCATAAACCATGAAAAAATGTGGTTTTCATTGAAAAAAGAGTATCGTAATTTAATTACGATATATGATATATTGAAAAATGAAATTGTGGCATTATGATATTGCTAGTCCTATGTGAAAATATCAATCATATCATACAATAAAGGATTATATCATAGAATATTGTAGATATAAATATATACTCTTTAGTATCAATCATAATTTATGCCAGATAATTATCATTATTAAATGTTAAATATGATATATTTTAAAATGGTAAAAATTTTATTTTTATGGATTTTCTTATGTTTTATATAAAAAAATTATAAATACTAAGTGTTAGGATAGGTAAAATGATATTTTTTATGGATTAATTATATATTAAAAGTTTATATTTGAATCACATGTTTTGTAAAATAAATAAAGAGTTTAGTTATTTATTAATTACATAGTATATTCATATTTATAAAATATAAATATTTTTTATGTTTAATTTATGTGAAACATTGATTATAGTTGATTTTTATGCATTTCATTACATTCATGGTACAATATAATAAAATTTATTATTCATCCACCCAAACCTCAGTTTGTTTTTAAAGTTATGAGATAGGATATTGTTATTAAATATTGTTTTTATATATTAGATTTTAGAGATATTATTAATTGGATTCTCTCTTGGGTAAAGTATCCCAGGGGTGTGGGACTTGGGTTAGACTTTCTATAAGCCTAGAGTCTTATACCTTATTATATAAAGGTGGAGGTTAGATATCTTTCACTCCATGATTACTCATTAAGAATTTTTAAATATCATTTAACTCTAAGACTTTACATGAACGGTTCATGTACCATATGTATGAGTTGAATTTGGATATGTATGAACATGTTTGACTTCTATTTTTGGGTGAGTAGCATAGAATATAAGGTTATGTAAAGATTTAATAACTAATATGGTGTAAAAACATTAATTTGGTGAATAAAATAGAGATTAAATAAATAAAATGTTATAATATAGCATACAAAATGGAATAAAATATCAGATAATAATGATTGCATAAGATGAAATAATTATGAATTCAATAAACATGTAATGTATTTTAAATTTTCAATATTTTTAAAATAAAACCCCTTAAATACTAAGTGTGGTATTATTTATAATGAAACACATATAATGTACTTGATTATCCAACTAGGAAGGTTCTATCAAAGTAGGGTTCCCATGGATTATCTTGTGTAATGAATAATGGAAATGGGTTTTAAGATTCCCTGGACTATAGCCACTTAAAAATGCTTATACCAGTGAAGTCATGTTTCCTTAAGCACACCACTATATATGTGTTTCATTACCATGGGGAGACTATACCCTCATATAAAAGTAAAAAATAATGGAAATAACCAAACAAAACTCATAAAAAACAACCAAAGTACCCAACATAAATAAATCACAACAAGTTATGTCAAATGAAATTCAGAAGTATATAATAATACATTCAAATAGTCAAACCACCCTATATTAACAGATCACCCACTAAGATGATCATATATACAAAATAAACATAAGAATAAAATTTAAGAGGATTTACTAACACCTCTAATCCACATCATATCCTAGCCTCCAACCCCATCTATGCTATCCCACTATATCATTCAACACTTGTCCTGTACCTTACCTGATCCTAAGAGCAATGTGATTTTTCTTTAGTACCAATGTTCCATGGCCTCCTAATTCCAAGTTAATATCTGAGGAATTCTATATATTCATAAACACTGAATCCCAAGTGATATCCCATGAATTCTTGATAGTCATGATAGTCGAATCCCACGTATTGTCCTAGAAATTCCATATACGAGTAACAAAAAAATATTTTGTAATATATTAATAATTTAATATGTAATAACATATGAATCATGGGTAATATGTGATGTAGTATATATAGGAATAACATTAAAATCCAATGTAATATCATGGTAATTTCATATAGTAAAAACATAAAATACAGGGTAATATTCTAGGTATTCTAGATAGGAATAATATCTCAATTCCATGTAATATCATAGGAATTCCATATTTATTAAGAAATTAAACCTCGGTTATATCCCATGAATTTCATATAGGCATAACACTTGAATCTTAGGTAATATACTAGGAATTCCATATACTCATAATAGATGAATCCTGATCAATATCCCAAACATTATAGATATACAAAACATCTGAATCCTATGTATATCATATTAATTCCACATAGGAATAAAATCTGAATCATAGGAAATAACATATTATTTACATATATGTATAGAATTTTATTCCCTGATAATATCCAAGTAATTACAAATATAAATAGTATAAAAATATTCAGTCATATACTAGGTATTCATTCAAAAAATTTGACCAAATTTCATGCCTTATGTTATATCTCATATCATCATTATCACTCTAGCCACATCGGTCTCACACCTTTGACCTTTTGTTTCTATGTTGACACCAAAGACCAAAAACACATATTCACATGCACTAACCCTCATTATATAAAACCTATCACTAGGGAACCCAACAAGGCCCTTGAGCTATCTTATTCCCTCAAACACCATACATTGGATCATCTCACTCCTTCTTAGCTCCCAGGTTCATGCTCATAACTCAGATGGATTTGAGTCCCATAAAAGCCTAATTAACTTCATAGAAAATACTGTATTGGTGTCATATAAGGCATATTTCCTCAAGGACATCCCCTTTCCAAGTCACATTAGGTCATTCCTCACACACCCTACATATCTAAAATATAAATAGTGTATAGATACCCAAATGATGACATTCCAAAGGGGGAAGGACCACTCACACCTCTCTCATATCAACCATCCAACAATCTATAAGGAAATTCAAGGTTCTCTTATGTCCAATACCAAGGAAAACCATACCCATTAATCACCCTCCGCTACTCAAGGTCTAAGGAACCCATCTCAAGATCACTATGTCCATTCATTTATTTTAATCAATACCCCTTTGTGTTCTATTTATATCAAAATCCATATTTATAATCAAAGCCTCCACCATCATATTCAAAGGAACAAAGATAATGCTTAAAGTACTATTTTGGACCATGAAACTTCATTCATTCATCCATAAGAAATTTATTTTAATTAAATAGATTATTTAAATTTCAAAAAATGTTGAATTCCAATAGTGTTTATACCACATATCAAATTCCACATCAAAATAAGAAACATAAGGAAATTCTTAGGGACCAACCACTTAATAAAAATTTATTTTTATTAAATCATAGTTTGATAGCTCCCATATAAGATTTTTTAAGTTTAATTGACCATCACCTATCTATATGAGTCAATATCTCATAAAAAAAATTTAAATAAAAAAATAATAATAATTTAAAACAAATTATTTAATTTAATACCAGTTCATTTTTTCACTTACTGCATCTTTTCTTGGTCATGGGTCCTTGTAGTTTTGTTTCTCATTCCGAATAAAATATAATTTTTATCCAAAAAAGCATTAAATTTAATTTAAATATAAATAATTCCTAAAATTTCACCAAGTGACATCCAATTATAGAAACTATGAGAGATGAGGTGTGATATACTCTCAATAGGCACCCAGACCTAAGCGATATAAAATACTTATGACTTATCATAGATTCAATAGAAAATTTTATCAAATTTAGGTTAAAATGGAATAAATTTATGAGGAAATATGACTTCATAGAAATGGTGTGTGATGATATGAATTCATTATCACAGGATATAAAAATACATAATGAGAAAAAAACCAATAAAATTAAGATTATCCTAACACAAAAAACTGGAATCAACTTAGGGACCCTACCTAGAGACAACCACAAATAAATTACTACAAGTGAGAAGAATAATAGAGAATAAAAGTTGAGAGACTCACCTTGAATCACTAAAGAAACCCCAAAAACCACCCATCTATTTTTTAAGAACAATATAGGGGGAGAGGAACCCCTGGCTTGACCATATGCAAGGGATAAGAGAGAAGGGAGAGAAAATTAAAAATAAAAATAGAAAAATGGTTCATTTCAAATTTTTAAGAAATATGTCCACTCATAAGATTACCACACAATTATCCAAACCATGAGCTAACCATGTGGTTCTAACTATCTCATGCTTCACCTCCTCACATCATTTTCCCACATGGTTCACCAAAACCTGTGATAACCATGTGACCCATACTCATTAAGGCTACACTACTCTCATGGTTTGGCTACATGGTTTAACAAACCATTCAATTCCCTCATCAATTAAAATTATATATTTTTCATAATTTTTTTAACCATGTAAAAAATATGCGCCTTACCTCTAGGAAATACCAACCTATATGGTTTACCTAAATGGTTTCACCTAATTGTGCTCAAATAGTGTGATAGGATAAACCCCTTCTTTTAAAATTATAAATTTAAATTGAAGCTCAAGGGAATCACCCATGAACCCGAGACACCTCATAGGTTTCAATCCATAAAAAAATTCCCTCTAGAGGATCCAAATCTTGAAATTCTAATCGAAATATCAATTTTCAAAATGATCTTTGGTTTATAGTCAAAAATCCAATCCTTGTTAATTTTAAAACACATAAAAACATGATTCTTTACAACCTTCCCATAATAGAAATTCTCATCCATGAGAAGCCCTGATGGTCCTTAACCAAAAATATTAACTTATCCTTGTTATCAATTCATATAAACTCATCATGTTATAATTTTGAATGAAAATTTAGATTAAGTCATGCAACTCTAAAATTGTAACACATTATTTATCAAAAACTAATCCATCTACTCATCATTATTACTAAAAACCAAGGTAGTGATCAATGAAACCTACCCATCCCGAGACACCATGATGTCATTAAATGAATATTTCATAGGTTCAAGGTTATCCCCACCATAATGATCATATCATCAAGGTAGATTCTAATACATAGTAGCACCACCATCATAATCTCACATTGAAACAAATTTATAGTGGTCAAATAAACTACATGGTGTTTTTTCCTACTCACCACACCCAATTACATAAGAAAACAATAACTAGTCTCCCTATAGATATTTATTCATGAAAACACTGAACTTTACCCACTGATGTGATATATTATCACATGATCATGATACCTTAACTCTTGAAGGTATCCCATGATCATCCAAACACCATCAGTAAATTTTGAATCTGAATCCTTATTTTATTCAATGGTTGGTTCTTCAACCAACCAAAATCCACCATCACACTCTCACCCTAATAACCAACACATAATTGACCTGACTCATTCTTAGATCACATAAAAAACATCAAAAACCTAGTTCCAACACATGGAATTCATCTAATACCATTCACATGACATCAAATTCGGTATTCATAAAGGTGGTAGATAAAACTCTGCCCACTTATACAAAAAACTAAAAAATCCTCCTCAACTATCAAATGAATGGTCAGATCACACCGATGAACCTATCAACATGAGGTTCATTATTCTATGGTCCAAGTTCTATCCACTACCACACATGATGTGACCATCCAGATTGTACATGAGTAGTAATATAATACATCAAATTCTACCTATTTCCAGCTCAGCAAGAACATCAACCTCAACATCCACCAAAATCCATTTAATAATGAGGGTCACACCCTCAAACAAATAATAGTGAAAAACCTATTATATTCATTTCCTTACAACACTTCTTTATAATAACCTCAATAGGTTCTAATATCAAATGTGTGTCACTCCGCTTGAGACACACTCATTCATACTGCTAACCCCAGACACCATACATCCACAATTTCATCATCATCAGTGTAGAAACTCTTCATTATCATGAAAACCTAGGCCTCTAATCCTTCCAACATTCCATTAAAAATATAAATCCCCATCCTGCAAAAGTCCACTCACATATCCATAAATAAAACAAGATATGCATGTTACTAGTTTATACTATCATGATCTCATCCAAACCTAATGGTTTTACACTTCCATATCACCCTATTGCATAATCTGACTCACACTCCCATGAGGTTCACATCAATGAGCCTTATAAAAACATCAACCCCATGATCCATTTAAAGTGAAATTGACTTATAAAACCATTCTTGTAAACATTATTCCACCATATGATTCATACCTTATAACAATGCTCAATATCACCCATTACAAAAATAAATCATGCTCAAGAATGAGTACACCCCAGTGTTACCTTACCATATCATACAAATTATAACACCTCAAGTTATATCCCATAAATACTAGGATCACATGCCCAAAAAACTAATTGTTCTCCACTCATATGTAAATAAAATCTAGCTAGAGGCATCCTCTATGTTCTTTTCCAACAAGACTGGCATCCCTATTGTACGAAGTCTAATCGCCCGATCAACCACCACCAAGTAATAATTACATAAATAGATGAATCTAAACATGATCTATCCATACCATATCCAACCATCTAGGAAAATGTTTAGCTATCTCATTAGAAACCATGCATGAAATAAATATAGTTAATAATCTAACAGATATTTCCCTCTGAACTCAAAATTCAATACCAAATGCACCTCAAGTTATTTACATCACTAAAACTGAAAACATCTACATGCATATACCACATACATAGTATAATCTCCCATGAAATGATATCATAACCCAAATTATCTACCCATTCTTTCCATATCTAATTTCACTCACAAGACTGAGCTAATGCCTCTCTTAGTTTACCCTCACTTGCCACAAATCATATCTAGCATAGTACCAAGCTCACTAATATCATTATCTATATCTCAACTCCACTTGGATCTACCACCTATTACATAACCCATGTATCATATAAATCATATCTCACGGAAACCTGTTTGTTTCCATCAAAAACATCAGATGATAAATCACATTACATAACACCCAATATAGGTTTCTTATATATATAAATGAGGAATCACATGCCAATTAATTATCCAATCTAAGTAAATAATCATCATTAGATATCTGTAGACATGACAGATCCCTTACGGAATATAATCTCAACTATATAAATTTAATTACACTATCTTATAACAATCTGTGATAAGTATACCATAGTGATAAAAATAAGTTAAGAAGATTGCAATCAAGAATCTATATGATATAATTCCATATAGGTTTTTTTGACACTTTATGTAACTAAAACCATTTCTCTCAGAAACATTATCAAGGAATGAAGAACCTATAATGACTCATAAAGGGTCCCTATACATCCCTAACAAGAGGGACTGTATAATAATCATCTGGGAGAATCCCTCTATAATATCCACATGACCCATTATTAGAGAAAATGTATTATGGTTTAGCATAGTATAATTCCATATAGAAGTTATATTACAAAAAAGTTATATAAGTTGTTATTGACACTTTAAACAAATAAATTCTAATCATAAGTGATATAAATCAAACAAAAATATGCCTTTGTCTTATGAGTCCTATTTACTGAGAATGAATCATGTACACCAGCCTATTACCAATGGGACAAGAGTGAAAACTTATAATAAAAATGTCAAATACACACCTCTTATTGAATAAATATAAAAAATATAACATTGGAAACCAAGAACAAAAATCCTAGATTCTGGTAACCTATACTTCACATCGAAAAATTTCGTTGTAATGAACTAGTCTATGTTCCATTACATACTTCAACACATTCATACACCACCTATATACTATCTCCTAAAATAGTAAAAAATAGAAATAAGTACTATGATACCACTTTGTAACATTCCCCAACCCATGATCACTCTATAGTTCTTGGACTGGTGACGTCACATGACCAAAAGACCACCTCTATATATAATCAATGATTCAAATAATAGTGAAAGTCTAGGGTGTTACCATGGGTATTTTACACCCTTATATTAGAGTAAAAAAGAACAAGAATAAGAAAACTTCATCCATTAGAAATAATTAGAGTACATGTAAGACATAAAAGAATACATGCTATATCAATTGAAATGTGGAAGCATACAGTAATATAGAAACATGGTCATACAAGTATACATCAACTATTCTCCCACTTGAAAAATAAAATATAAAAAATAAATAATAAAGTGTAGAAGAATTTAAGACCATCCCCAAGCCTTATCACATCCCAATATCTAACTCTATCTAATATATCCTGTTCAATCATGAAATAATTGTAATTTTCCCTATCTAAAGCCACATATAGTGTGATATTATTAGGTATCTATGTTCCATGGATGCTCAAGAAGGCTGTGAGTAAAACTCAAAAGGGAACCACCAATTGGGTCCCTAACACAACTAGTAAATAAAATCTATGAACATGTTATATTCTTAGAATAAATAAACAATGTATAAGTGTAAATAAATAACCACGATTGATCTTTGGGTTCTGAGGTGACACCCAGGACAAAACATACCACCTTCATATAGTTTTATATTTTCTTTTAGTACAATTATTCATCAGGAATAATTCTACATCATAGTAAGTATCATAGTCATCCTATAAGTAATAGGTGGAAGCACTAAACTTTATAAATTATCCTAGGAATCCCACATAGGTACAATTATGAATCCTATGTAATATCCAAGGAATTCCATACAGGTATGAATGATGAACACCAGGTAATATACTGGGAATTCTAGATAGGAATAATAGCCAAATCATAGGTAGTATATCTAACATAGTAGCTGGATCCAAGATAATATCCCAAGAAATCCATATAGGCATAATATTCAAATCCCAGGTAATATCTCAGACATTCCAAGAATTCATAAAAGTTTAATCCACTATAAGATCCTATAAATTATATATATAAATAATAGAAAAATACAAAGTAATATCCTCTACATTATATACAGGCACAATAGAATAATCACAAGTAATATACTAGGTATTTTATATAGGCATTACATCCTTTATTCTTGATATTATGCTAGGAATTCCAGATTGGAATAAAAATAAAATCCATAGTAGTATCTCAATAATTTTAGATATAAATAAAAAAATGAATACGAGAAAATATAATATGAGTTCCATATAGGCATAATAGATAAATATAAAGTAATATATCAAGATTTCTAGATAGGCATAACCAAAAAATTCCATGTAATATCCAAGTAATTCCATATAAAAATAAAATCCAAATCCTAAGTAGAAACCTAGGAATTCCATATAGGAATAGAAGTTGGATACCTCTTATTATTATTAAAAAAACTGAAGTAAAGTACATCCTTCTCATAATACATCATATCATCAGTGTCACTCTATCCACATTAGGCTGCAACCATCAAACATTGGGTTATAAGGTGACACCCAAAGCTTACCTACACTATCCTTCACTAGGGTAAATGTATCATTGTGGAACCCATCATGATCTTTGAACCCTGTTTTGTTTCTAGACACTCTACATGGGATCCTATAACTCATTATTTACTCTTAGGTACATTCCAATCACTCAGAGGGATTAACACCCCTCAGTATCACCATACTCAAATAATAACCAAATCAACCATAAAATGGATCCCATACTAGTTTGACACAAAGGATATGGCCTCAAGATAGTCCCCTTTACAAGTCACCCTATATCTTTTCTTACATATCCGACCTATCATAAACCATCCCTGGATATATCTACTTGGGTGCTCACATTCCAAATAGTGAAGGAAATATTACCCTAGATCATCTCAACTAACATGATGTATATAATGAATTTCACAGTTCTCCTATGGAATATCCATAGGCCAACCATATCGATTCATCACTCTCCTATACTCAAGGTCTAATGCAGTTATCCTATGATCAATAAATTTATTCATTTCATTTAATCCATACCCCTATGGGTTCCACATATCTCATATTCCATATTTATAATTATGGCCTCATCAATCAGTGGTTGAGTCACTAAGATAGTTCTCAAGGGTCCATTATTCCCCTTAACACTTCATCTATTCATCTATAAGCATTTTATTTTAACTAAAAAATTTATTTAAATTTTTTAAAAAGTTTAAACACCCATAGTAGAGATACCACATATCACATGAAATATCAAAATCATAAACATTGGAAATTTGTTAAGGACTACATACATCATACATAGATATTTTCATTAAACCATAGTAAAATGGCTCCCTATAACACTTATCCATGTCCAACAGGATGTCTACCATCCAAAAAAGACCCTATGTCACACTATAAAATTTAAATAAAATTATTATAATAATTTATAAATAATTATTCAATTAAATTTAAATATACATAACTCCTAAAAACTCAACAAGAGACATCTCCTTTCTAAAATCATGAACAACAAGGTAAAGTTTACTATATACATAATCCTAGACATAAGAAATATTAAATGTATATAAATTGGAAGAAATTTAATATAAAATTTTATATAACTTAGGAAAATCCCTAAGTAAATTCACCAGGTGATGTAAATTCATTAAAATAGAATGTGATGATATTTTTTCTCCCTTAGAGGATGTATGCTATCCATATCGAGTAAAATACAAATCATATCAATATGATTGCACTCTAAACTAATGGAATTATCTTACGAACTCTAATATGATACAATTGTAAATTAGGGAAAAAATAAGAAAGAATAATTGAGAAAAGGAGAGGGGATACTCACCATAAATCACTAAAGAAATTCCACAAAACCACCCACATTCAAGGGTGTTCAAAGGAGAAGATTGCGAGGGAGGACCCCCCACTTCATGCATGTTTGAGGGAGAAGAGAGGAGGGTTATGGGACTAAAAAAATTGAAAGAGGTAAATGGGAAATTTCATATTTTTAAGAGATCTAGGAATCCACATAGTTTTTGAAATCATGCACTAACAGTATAGTTAAAACTATATCCAACCACACCACATCACATGTTTTGGACGCATGGTTTACTCAACTATGTGCCCGTATTGAATACCCTATTTATCAAAGATTCTCACCTTTCAATGTTTACTAAATTGACTTCCTACTATGAAATTTATTCCACAACATGAATTATAATTTCAGCATATTTTTTATGAAATTTTGTATAGATCATGCCACATAACCCTAAGAAAAACCAACCCATGCGTTTTTCCTACATGGTTTACCCTAATTACATTATTAATATGTGATTGGGTCCAACACTTTTTTAAAATTAAAAATTCAAATCGATGCTTCTGAGTCTCACATGAGAACCTGAGCCACCTCTCGATCCATGATCCATATAAAAAAACATCACATAAATAGGATAAAACTATTGTTATCCAATACAAACAACAATTATCAATATGAACCCTTACTATATAGTCAAAATTTCAACTCCATAATGAATTAAAAAAACTATAAAGACATGGGTATTTACATGGAAAACCCTTAAATATTTGTAATGAAATACCATTGTGATAATTGATTGGAACTTATCTTGGAAACCCTAGGAGTTAGGATACCAAAGAAATAGATTTTCATGGGTTTCCCACTAAACTATACAAGAATCTTAACTTATTTCATAAATATAATTACAAAACTAAATAACTAATTAGTGATTGTATTGATATATAGAAATTATTTCTTAGTGAAATATGGATATTATCTCAGAAAATTGATATGATAATAAATTCATCATTTACAGTGGGAGTACATTCAGTAAAAATCCTTGATGAAAAGATAAAAAATATGATACTCAATCACATATATGTATTTGTTTTAGATTATTTCATACTTCATGATAATCATTTAGAGATCTCTTATAGGAATAACCTATAAAACAGTTCCAAAATGGTATCTAAGATAGAGAAGTGTAGTCAAATAGAAGCATTATAAGAATCTAAAAGTTAATATTATAATGATAAATTTCACTAAAATATGACTCATTAGTATTGAATACTGGGTGTGAATCATATATTTGGGATGATAAATACAGACTGAGAGATATGAGGGAATTGAAAAAGGATAAATTATATCTTCATGTCAATAATGGGTGTAAGAGTTAATTCATTGGAATACATCACATATGATCTGACGTTACCAAGTGAATTAGTGATAGAATTGTAGAACTGGAATTACATTACTTCCATAAACAGAAATTTGAAATCTATACCTTATTTGATTATGATCTCACATTACTTTGGCATTTTCTTTTTAGACATATAAACAAGAAAGGAATCTAAAGACTCTATAGAAATTTATGATTATAATCATTTTATTATGGATAATTTTAAACTTGTTAATATTGTTTATTATTTAAAAAGTACAAATAACATTTTAGTGTAAAAGTTTAAAGAGATATTGGAAAACTGGATATGATACATAGTGAATTATATAAAACAATGGCTACTTAAGAATGTAGTGGTTCTAGGTACTTTGTTACGTTTATCAATGATTATAGTTGGTATTGTTATGTGCTTCTAATGAGAAAAAGTATGAATTTGTCTAAAATTTTAAAGAGTTTCCAAATGAAGTATAGAATCAACTAGGAAAAATTATTTATATTCTCTCATCAGATCATGGTGGTGAATTATTATTCTAGGAATTCAATGATCATCTAATTTGATTGTGGAATTTTTCCAAAACTCACTCCTCACGGAACACCATAGTGGAATGGATTTTCTAAGAGGAATAATAATAGGTTATATGTAACATACTAGGTAAATAAATAATATTACATTCTAATGTTTATCCCTATTTGTGAATAAAATGTTAATATTAATTTAAAGGGAACGCTATGCTCGATGGCTTACCCAATACGCAACAATGAGTTCCATTGAAATCATACGTTGCACTCTAATAATAAAATAATTTTATTTTAAATGGTAGTTAACACCTAGCCATTGTAATGACGGGAATGAACAGAACTAACTACAAAATGATTATTTATTTTTTTCAAATATTTTTACTTTTTACAATAAATGTTAGAGGATTAAAAATGCGAATGAATCCAATTTTAAACGTAAACATTCTAATATTTTTTAAAAGGTTGATTAACCGTCTTTTGATGGAGAACCTTTTTTAAATCCACTTTTTGAAAATTTTATGTGATATATTTGACAAAATAAAATTCTTCTTTAGAATCGGGACATCAAAATTTACTTTGTGTAAATTTTTGGTATTTTTCTGATAAAGTTCATTTTTTAATGAATAGTGAAAAATGTTGTATTTTAATTCAAAACCTCTTTTTAATCTAATTTATTTATATTACTAGATTATCTTTTGGATTGGTTTTAAAGTGAAATTAGAATATATTTTTACCATTTAATCCAATAGCGGTCATTGGAATTAATTTCACTTTGAAATTGGACTTAAACTAGTGTCAATCTTTTGATATATATTGTTTCATAAATACACGATATTTGTTCTGACAACGGGAATTAATTATTAAATTAATTAATATAACTTATATGTTTTTAATTTTGTAAAATAGAAATCATTTTTGAATTCGGAATACCAAATATAGCTTAGGGTGAATTTTTGGTATTTTTCTGAAAAACTTCAACTTTTGATGAATAGTGAAACCACTAAGTGGTAGTTAAAGAAACTGATTTTTCGTTTAAATGAAACTTTACCACTTATGTGATTTGATTTTCAAAAATCTGACATACATGGTTATCATTAGGAAGTAAAATGTGGTTCAATGAGATTAAAATAATTTTTCATGAATAGTAACTTTTAAGTTTTATTAATCGCGATTAAAGGTAATTAGTGCGATTTAAGGTAAAAATGATATTATAATAAAATGAAAATATCTTGAAACTTGTCCTAACCCTATTTTATGAGTCATGGATGACCAAGAAAACCCATGGGTCGATTTTTGGGACCCCATGGAGCCACTTGGGTAAGATAATGACCTTAATGCCTTTTATTTAAAGTAAAAGTAAAAATGACACAAACATGTATTGTTTTACTAAAACACTTTTTACATGGGGTTATACTAGTCATATTTTTGACTATAAATAGTCATTAGAAATCTAAAATGATTTCATACATCATAGTATTTTTTTTATAATTTTTAGACATTAAATAAATTAAAATATTTATGACATCATGATGATGCAGCGATTACCGCATTATTTAACGATTTAAATAAAATGAAAAGATAATGTACACTCTAAGACCTAAACATGTCAAAAACCTACTGGATGAGTGGATTTAGAAACCTTATCACCTTAGACTCTAAATATATCCTTTTGGGACCTTTAAAATCCGAAAATCATTTTATAATAATGTAATATTTTATAACTTTCCAAGAGTGCACCTCCTCTTCTCTGATAAAAGGCCCCCACCTCTACCACTTTACCCACACCTCTCAAGCAATTGGATTGGACAATCCCTGCCCATTTCATCTCTACACATCCCTCTTTTAATAATTTAAGCCTCACCTTTGGGCATAATTCTTTCCAAGGAAGCCTTTGAGCTCAAATAAAAAAGAGATACCCGATTTAAAGGTAATGTCTTATCTTGTGTTATTTTGTTTTATTTTTCTTCTCCAACCCTCTAAAATCTTTTTATTCCTTTATTTTGTAACAAAAAAAGTATCTAAAATATAATAGGATGTTGTTATATTAAGGATTCTAGCTACACATACACACACCTTCGTCGAATGGTTAAAGAACATACTATTTCTGTGGATGGAGAATTTCTACCTCACGAAACGATGATTGTTCAATCTTCTCTTAAGTCCTTTCATGGTGGCCATTATGATGTCACTATATTATATATATGATATATATGGTATTTATGTTTTCTATATTCTTATGAATTTTATATTTAAAACATGCCTTTACGCTTTCCATGTTGTGCAAATGCAACAATTTCATACGAGGAAGTATGGACTACCGCCCCCTCAAGTGATGTGACTCGTTCATGAAATACATGGAATGTATAAAGAATGAAATTAATGAACATATGGGATCTATATAAAAAATATATTATAATGGAATTATAATATATATATATATATATCTCATTTATTTTTAATTCCATTAATATGACAAAAAAATGAAAGTAGCGTTCATGCGTACGTACGACCTACCATCTACATGAATGGTGTTTTTATTTTTTATCTCCAAATGTTTTGAAATAGTATAAAATGAATATGTACTGGATATATATTATATTTTAATAATTAATACTATTTTGGAAATGATTTACTTATAACTACATGGGAAATCATTTTCAAACAAGTTCATTTTTTACTCATATACCAAACATCTGCAAAAACGTCTGATATGAACAAACATTATTAAACAATTATTATAACATTATAATATGTGATATGATCTGAATAATAATATTTAAAGGAGGTCCTTAATCAATTATAAATTGACCAAAGTTTATTATTCAGGAATATAATGAAACAAACAAGACAAGTCGGACTTGAGGTAAGGGATCCTACCCCTCTCTTTCTTTTTAAGTACACTCTTTTATGTCATTCCTTTTAAGCTCATATTTATTATGATTGGGATGTTATTTTATATTACTCTTAATTTAATTTTTTATGTTCATATGATGAGAGACCCTATTTTCTCTCATCAATCTATTTTGGAAGTTTTGAGTGGCGCCGTTAGGCTACCGAAGTTTCGTAAGGGATCCAACCTCTCTCATTCTTTTTAAGTACTCTCTTTTATGTCATTTCTTATAAGATCATCATTTTTATTTTTGGGGATGTTATTTTATATTAATAATACTATAATTTTTTGTTCATATTATGAGAGACCCTATTTGATCTCATAAATCCATTTTTGGAAGTTTTAGGTGGCGCTGTTAGGCTGCCGAGTTTTTGTAAGGGATTTTTTATCTCACTTTTATTCCTGTGAGATTTATGCTACATTTTCCAACATTTTCCTTTGAGTGGTGTATTTAATTCTCATTATTCTACTCTTGGTGAAATATAATTTCATTTATGTGTATTTACATCAATGTTGTATAGTTCTTCTTTCATGGGGTGTACGTTTCGGAAGTTACCCAATTCGGTAAGGGAACCTTTCACCCTCCTCATTTTAAAAGACTTATTTTTAGGTATTTTAATCTTATTATGATGGGATATGTTCTTATATATCCTTATTGCTATAAATGTTATGTACAAGTGATGATATACCCCTTTTTATCTCTCATCAACTCATTTTCTAAATTTTGATGTGACGCCGTTAGGCTGTCAATTTTTTGCAAGGGAACTTCTTGACGCAATTTTGATTCTTTGGGATAAACTTGTACTCCTTGAATATGTTGTTCTATGAATATTTGTGAATAACCTCTAATTTTTTACACTTAATATCCACTTATATTTGGTATATTTGTTTGTCACACATAATTATGTAATTGATTAATCCTTAATCTAAGGATACTGACTTTGTAAGGGACTTCGTCTCAATCTCCATTCATTGAGGCATATTTTGTTTTATACACAACTTTCTTTTATACGGTTTATAAACACATTTTAATTCTACTTTTATTCAAAAGTAATATTTTCTATACGAAGCGTTTTACTAAACGACAAAAAGTATGTTTCCTTTTAACGTACGTGGTGACAATGACCTTTCTGCCGTCGCGAGTACTATTTGATCTTTGGCTTCCTCAACAACCCGTTATATTTTTTTAAAAGTAAATAAATACCATATACTCTTTTCGGTAATGAAAATGGTTTTGATATTGGATTTTTTATGTCAGTATATTTAAGTGATATATTGTGCTTGAAATGTGGAAATGTTTTCTTTCTTTTATAATTGTTTTATGACTTATGATTTTATAATGGTACTTGGACATTTGACGGGTGGTTACATAATAAACCATATGATGGGTGGTGCTATGAATACCAGGACGGGTGGTTACGTTATAACCTCCAATTCATTGGGTATGGAAGACGTCCGTATGACTATTCCATTAAGTATGTGTGGAAGTCGACCGTATGGTTATTCCATTTAAGTATGTGTATGTCCCGAGTTACCTTTACATGTTATGTGTTCTTTATATGGGTTTTATGGTAATATTTTGATTACAAAAGGGTAAGTAATGGTATTTTATTTAGTGATGAGTTTTTAATACTTCATAAAGGTGAAAATTATTACTTTGGTAAAGTACTCATGGTTTACTTGTTGTTTTGAAAAACTAACAGTTTTTCTTCTTTGTGTATCCTTTACTGTGATTTTTATGCTCATCCCAGGTTTTTTTGAAATGTTTTTCACAGGACTTAATGTGGAATAGGTTCAAGGATGGGAACAAGGAAACATCATTCTATACAAAACATGGAACAAGACAAGTTTCTTTTTAAGAGTTTTTATTTTATGGAAACTTAGCAGAAGTGTCTACTTTGTAATCTTTTGAGATGTAATAGTTATATCCTAATTATCTAAAACTCAAAACCTGAAAAGGTACTCTATGTGAATTATTAATTTAATTCAATAATAAGTAATGTTTAAGGCTCGGGACTTATAGTTGGTATCATAGGTCGGTTTAGATAAGTTTAGAGGTTAGGGTATTATCTAAGCATTAGTGACATTACCATAATGGTTAGGATTTCGGAAAGAGTCTTAGTTTTAGATAAAGTGAATGAGTAAGTATATCTTAGTGTTTATCTTCCTAATTAGTACATGATGGTTTTGTTAATATACTCACACTGACATTTCTATTTTTAGTAAATGGGTGGATCTAGCAGGCACCAAAGTGACAATGGGTTTAAAGGAAACTGTGGTGGTTATCTGATTAAGAGACTGGATGAAATGGGGGATTCAATGAGGAATCTCATGGATGTTCTAAACCAACTATCAAGGTGTCATGATCAACCACTTGAACCTTGGTGAGTTCTCTAATGCATCATGTATGATATGACCAACTCGATGTGGAAGTTCAGGTAATAATTATAATGGTAACCATTACGGTTTATATGATCCTTACTTTTGAGGTAATTATGGGTTACTATATGTTATGATGGAATATGAACGACATGAGATACAGTTGAGGTTAAATTATGTTATAGTTATTTTTGAAGATTTTATCGTTTTTTGGGGAATCTTATAAGAATTATATAGTTTTGGAAAAAGGACAACATGCAGACTGTGTAACAACCCGTCGGGTCGGACAAAGCTGTTGGAATCGAACCCACAACCAAAGTGCGACTGGTATTTATTGCCTACCACTGGACTATGTGAACTCCCTAATTAGATTGACTAATTCTTTATAGTTAGATGATTTTATGAATCAAGAATAAGTTTATTTTGGGTTATCTATGGAAATGATTATCCTATCATGGAAAATATGTGATTAGGCTAATTAATTTTCAATGCGAGACTTTAAGAGAAACTGCTGTTGTTTGGAGATAAATGATATGATTTAACTTGGAAGACTATGTGATTAAATCCTTCAAATATTTGGGTTTCAACCTTATTTTGGATTAATTTTGGTCTTCGTTGAACTTTGGGTCTTGTTGGAAATTTTTGAAGATTAAGAATAGATTTCCTTTTTATAAAGGATTATCCTTTTTTGGTATTATCTGATCTCATACTAACCATTTTGGTTTTAGTTTTGGTTAAGGTCTAAAGACATGGGGAGTATATAGTTCTATTTTGTGGATTAAGTGATTCTCTGGAAGTTTATTATAAATCTCTTAATGTAAACAAGTCATCCTAAATACTCGTCTTTTGGAGAAAATATGAGTTTGACTAAGGAATCTAGTAAAAGTTGAAAGTCTACGTGACAAGTAAGTATGTTTCATTATTATTTAGTTAAGCTCAAAAATAAATTCCTCAATTAAGAGTAACTTAAAACAAAAATGTTGTCTGTTAAATATTCCTAATAGGGAATCGAATACAGTTTAACCCATCACATGTTTGTGATTTTCTTATGGTTAACTTTCTTATAGACATGTTTACTATCACTCTCCATCAGAACATGACCCTTTGTTTTTTCCTCCATATCCATATTTTTATACTTGGAATCCTAGTATGGGTTAACTCAAATGACCTTTTTACTTCTCTCCCATTCTTTTTAAGTGATAGTTTTACTGACTCTTGTTCCGATGTGGGACACTCAATGGAGTTTCCAAGCCCAATTTTGAAATTGAGAGGAGGCAATTCCCAAAAGGGGGGAAGGATGTAACATCCTAGGTAAATAAATAATATTACGTTCTAATGTTTATCCCCATTTGTGAATAAAATTTTAATATTAATTTAAAGGGAACACTATGCTCGATGGCTTACCCAATACTAAACAACGAGTTCCTTTGAAATCTTACGTAGCACTCTAATAATAAAATCATATTATTTTAAATGGTAGTTAACACCTAGCCATTGTAATGAGGGGAATGAACATAACAAACTAAAAAATAATTATATATGTTTTTCAAATATTTTAACTTTTTACAATAAATGTTAGAGGATTATATATGTGAATAAATCCAATTTTTAGTGTAAACATTCTAATATTCTTTAAAAGGTCGATTAACCGCCTTTTGATGGAGAACCTCTTTTAAATACACTTTTTGACAATTTTATGTGTTATATTTGACAAAATAAAATTCTTCTTTAGAATAAGGACATCAAAATTTACTTTGTGTAAATTTTTGGTATTTTTCCAATAAAGTTCATTTTTTAATGAATAGTGAAAAATGTTGTATTTTAATTCAATACCTCGTTTTAATCTAATTTAGTTATATGATTAGATTATATTTTGGATTGTTTATAAAGTGAAATTAGAATATATTTTTACCATTTAATCCAATAGTGGTCATTGGAATTAATTTCACTTTGACATTGGACTTAAACTAGTGTCAATCTTTTGATATATATTGTTTCATAAAAACACGCTGTTTGTTCTAACAGCGGAAATTAATTAATAAATTAATTAATGTAACTTATATGTTTTGAATTTAGTAAAATAGACATCATTTTTGAATTCATAATATCAAATATATCTTAGGGTGAATTTTTGGTATTTTTCTAAAAAACTTCAATTTTTGATGAATAGTGAAACCACTTAGTGGTAGTTAAAGAAACTGATTTTTCATTTAAATGAAACTTTACCACTTCTGTGATTTGATTTTCAAAAACCCGACATACATGGTCTTCATTATGAAGTAAAATTTTGTTCAATGAGATTAAAATAATTTTTGGTGAATAGTAACTTATATGTTTTATTAATCGCGATTAAAGGTAATTAGTGTGATTTAAGGTAAAAATGATATTATAATAAAATGGAAATATCTTGAAACTTGTCCTAACCCTATTGGATGAGTCATGTCCGACCAAGAAAACCCATGGGTCGATTTTTGGGACCCCATGGAGCCACTTGGGTAAGATAATGACATTAATGTCTTTTATTTAAAGTAAAAGTAAAAATGACACAAACATGTATTGTTTAACAAAAATTTTTTTTACATGGGGTAATAAAAGTCAGATTTTTGACTATAAATAGTATTTGGAAAGATAAAATAATTTCCTACATCATCGTATTTTTTTTTATAATTTTTAGACATTAAATAAATTAAATTATTTATGACATCATGATGATGCATCGATTACCTAATTATTTAACGATTTGAATAAAATAAAAGGATAATGTAAACTCTAATACCTACACATGTCAAAAACCTATTTTATGGGTGTGTTTCCAAACCTTATCACCTTATCCTATAAATATATCCTTTTGGGACCTTTAAAATCCGAAAATCATTTTATAATAAAGTAATATTTTATAACTTTCCAAGAGTTCCCCTCCTCTTCTCTTATAAAAGGACCCCACCTCTACCACTTTACCCACACCTCTCAAGCATTTGGCTTGGCCAACCACTAAACATTTAATCTCTAGACATCCCTCTATTCATCATTGAAGCCTCACCTTTGGGCATAATTCTTTCCAAGGAAGCCTTTGAGCTCAAATTAAAAAGAGTTACATGATTTAAAGGTAATGTCTTCCCTTGTGTTCTTTTGTTTTATTTTTCTTCTGAAATTATTCCTTTATTTTGTAACAACACTAGTATTGTAAATATAATAGGATTTTTTTATGTGAATGATTCGAGATACACTTACACACACCTTCGTCTAATGGTTAAAGAACATACTATTTCTGTGGATGGCAAATTTCTGCCTCACGAAACGATGATTGTTCAATATTATCTTAACACCTTTCATGGTGGACATTATGATGTCACTATATTTTATATATTATATATATGTTATTTATGTTTTCTATATTCTTCTGAATTTTATATTTAAAATATGCCTTTATGCTTTTCATGTTGTGAAAATGCGATAATTTCATACGAGAAAGTGTGGACTACCGCCCCCTCAAGTGATGTGACTCGTTCATGCAATACATGGAATGTATAAAGAATGAAATTAATGAGCATATGTGACCTATATAACATATATATTATAATGTAATTATAATATATATATATATCTCATTTATTTTTAATTCCATTAATATGACAAAAAAATGAAAGAAGCGTTCATGTGTACGTACGGCCTACCGTCTCCATGAACGGTGCTTTTCATTTTTTATCTCCAAATGTTATGGAATAGTATAAAATGAATATGTACTGGATATATATGATATTTTAATCCTTAATAATATTCTGTAAATGATTTAATTAAAACTACATGGGCAATCATTTTCAAACAAGTTCATTTTTTACTCATGTACCAAACATCGGCAAAAACGTCTGATATGAACTAACATTATTAAAAAATTATTATAACATTATAACATGTGATATGAAAAGAATAATAATATTTAAATTAGGTCCTTATGAAATTATAAATTTACCAAAGTTTATTATTCAAGAATATAAAGAAACGAACAAGACAAGTCGGACTTGAGGTAAGGGATCCTACCCCTCTCTTTCTTTTTAAGTACACTCTTTTATGTCATTCCTTTTAATCTCATCTTTCTTAGGATTGGGATATTCTTTTATATTACTATTAATGTAATTTTTTATGTTCATATGATGAGAGATTCTATTTTATCTCATCAATCCATTTTGGATGTTTTGAGTGGCGTCGTTAGACTACCGAATTTTCATAAGGGATCCAACCTCTCTCGTTCTTTTTAAGTACTCTCTTTTATGTCATTTCTTATAAGCTCATAACTCTTATGTTTGGGGATGTTATTTTATATTCATCATACTGTAATTTTTTTGTTCATATTATCAGAGACCCTATTTGATCTCATAAATCCATTTTTGGAAGTTTAAAGTGGCGTCGTTAGGCTGCCGAGTTTTCGTAAGGGATTTTTCATCTCACTTTTTTTCATGTGAGATTTATGCTACATTTTCCTCCATTTTCCATTGAGTGGTATTTTTACTTCCCATTATTCTAATCTTGGTGAAAAATAATTTCTTTTGTGGGTATTTACATCAATGTTGTATAGTCCTTCTTTCATGGGGTGTACGTTTCGGAAGTTACCCAATTCGGTAAGGGACCCTTTCACCCTCCACATTTTAAAAGCCTTCTTTTTTAGATATTTTAATCTTATTATGATGGGATATGTTCTTATATATACTTATTACTATAAATGTTATGTCCAAGTGATGAGATACCCCTTTTTATCTCTCATCAACTCATTTTATGAATTTTAAAGTAACGCCATTAGGCTGTCAAATTTTTGCAAGGGAAATTCTTAACCCAATTTCGATTCTTTGGGATGAACTTGTAATCCTTGAATATGTCGTTCTATGAATATTTGTGAATAAACTATGATTGTTTTACACTTAATATCCACTTATATTTGGTGTATTCTTTTGTCACACATAATTATGTAATTGATTAATCCTTAATCCAAGGATACCGACTTTGTAAGGGACTTCATCTCAATCTCCTTTAATTGAGGCATATTTTGTTTTATAAACAACTTTCTTTTATACGGTGTATAAACCCCTTTGACTTCTACTTTTATTAGAATGGAATATTTTCTATACGAAGCGTTTTACTAAACGGAAAAAAGTATACTTCTTTTTAACGTACGCGGTGACAATGACCTTTCTGCTGCCGCGAGTATTATTTGATCTTTGGATTCCTCAACAAGGCGTTATATTTTTTTAAAAGTAAATAAATACCATATACTCTTTTTGGTATTGAAAATGGTTTTGATAATGGATTTTTTATGTCAATATATTTAAGTCATATATTTTTCTTGAAATGTGGAAATGTTTTCTTTCCTTTATAATTGTTTTATCTGTTTTGATTTTATAATGGTACTAGGACATTTGATGGGTGGTTACGTGATAAACCATATGACGGGTGGTGCCGTGAATACTAGGATGGGTGGTTACGTAATAACCTCCAATGCATTGGGTATGGAAGTCAGCTGTATGGCTATTCCATTAAGTATGTGTGGAAGTCGAACGTATGGTTATTCCATTTAAGTATGTTTATGTCCCAAGTTACCTTTATATGTTATGTGTTATTTATATGGGATTTATAGTAATATTTTGGTTACAAAAGGGTAAGTAATGGTATTTTATTCAGTGAAGAGTTTTTACTACTTCATAAAGGTGAAAAGTATTACTTTGGTAAAGTACTCATGGTTTACTTGTAGTTTTGAAAAACTAACAGTTTCCTTCTTTGTGTATCCTTTACTGGGATTTTTATGATCATCCCAAGTTTTTTTGAAATGTTTTTCACAAGAATTAATGTGGAATAGGGTCAAGGATGGGAAAACGGAAACGTCATGCTATCTAAAACATGGAACTAGATAAGTTTAATTTTAAGAGTTTTTATTTTATGGAAACTTAGTAGAAGTGTCTACTTTGTAATCTTTTGAGATGTAATAGTTATGTCCTAATTGTATAAAACTCTAATCCTGAAAAGATCCTCAATGTGAATTATTCATTTAATTCAATAATAAGTAATGTTTAAGGCCGGGGCCTTAAATTTGGTATCACAGGTCGGTTTAGATATCTTTAGAGGTTATGGTATTCTCTAAACATAAGTGACATTACCATAATGGTTAGGATTTCGGAAAGAGTCCTAGTTTTATATAAAGTGAATGAGTAAGTATATCTTAGTGTTTATCGTCCTAATTAGTAAATGATGGTTTTGTTGATATACTCACACTGACATTTCAGTTTTTAGTAAATGGATGGATATAGCAGGTAACAAAGTGACAATGGGTTTGAAGGAAACTGTGATGGTTCTCTGATTAAGAAACTGGATGAAATGGGGGATTCAATGAGGAATCTCGTGGTTGTTCTAAAATAAAAATCAAGGAGTCATGATCAACCACTTGAAACTTGGTGAGTTCTCTAATGCGTCATGTATGAGATGATCAACTCGATGTGGAAGTTCAGGTAATAATTATAAAGGTAACCATTAGGGTTTATATGATCCTTACTTTTGAGGTAATTATGGGTTACTATATGTTATGATGGAATATGAACGACATGAGATAAACTTGAGGTTAAATTATGTTATGGTTATTTTTGAAGATTTTATTGTTTTTTGGGGAATGTTATAAGAATTATATTGTTTTTGAAAAAGGACTACATGCAGACCGTGTGACAACCCGTCACGTCAGACAAAGCTGTGGGAATCGAACCCACAACTAATGTGTGACTGGTATTTATCACCTACCACTGGACTATGTAAAGTCCCTGGTTAGTTTTAAAAATTCTTTATAGTTAGATGATTTTATGAGTCAAGAATAAGTTTATTTTGGGTTATCTATGGAAATGATTATCCTATCATGGAGAATATGTGATTAGGCTAATTACTTGTCAATGCAAGACTTTAAGAGCAACTGATGTTGTTTTGAGATAAATGATACGATTTAACTTGGAAGACTATGTGATTAAATCCTTTAAATATTTTGGTTTCAATATTAGTTTGGTTTACTTTTGGTCTTTATTGAACTTTGGGTCTTCTTGGACAAATTTTGGAGATTAAGAATAGATTTACTTTTTATAAAAGATTATCCTTTTTGGGTATTATCTGATCTCATACTAACCTTTTTGGTTTTAGTTTTGGTTAAGGTCTAAAGACCTGGAAAGTATACAGTTATCTTTTATGGATTAGGTGATTCTCTGGAAGTTGATTATAGCTCTCTTAATGTAAACAAGTCATCCTAAATACTCGTCTTTTGGAGAAAATGAGTTTGATTAAGGAATATAGTAAAAGTTGAAAGTCTACGTGACAAGTAAGTATGTTTCATTATGATTTAGTTAAGCTCAAAAATAAATTCCTCAATTAAGAGTAACTTAAATCAAAAATGTTGTCCGTTAACTTTTACTACGGGGGAATCGAATACCGTTTAACCCATCATAAGCTTGTGATTTTCTTATGGTTAACTTTTTCCTAGACATGTTTACTATCACTCTCCATCAGAACATGACCCTTTGTTTTTTCCTCCATATCCATATTTTTATACTTGGAATCCTAGTATGTGTTAACTCGGGTGACCTTTGTACTTCTCTCCCATTCTTTTTAACTGATAGTTTTACTGACTCTTGTTCCGATGTGGGACATTCAATGGAGTTTCCAAGCCCAATTTTAAAATTGCGAGGAAAAAATTCCCAAAATGGGGGAAGGATGTAACATCCCAGGTAAATAAATAAAATTACATTCTAATGTTTATCACTATTTGTGAATAAAATGTTAATATTAATTTAATGGGAATTCTATGCTCGATGGCTTACCCAATACGCAACAACAAGTTCCTTTGAAATCTTACGTTGCACTCTAATAATAAAATAATTTTATTTTAAATAGTAGTTAACACCTAGCCGTTGTAATGTCTGGAATGAACAGAACAAACTAAAAACTGATTATATATGTTTTTCAAATATTTTTACTTTTTACAATAATTGTTAGAGGATTAAAAATGCGAATGAATCCAATTTTAAGCGTAAACATTCTAATATTCTTTAAAAGTTTGATTAACCACCTTTTGATGGAGAACCTCTTTTAAATACAATTTTTGATAATTTTATGTGTTATATTTGACAAAATAAAATTCTTCTTTAGAATTGGGACATCAAAATTTACTTTGTGTAAATTTTTGGTATTTTTCCGATAAAGTTCATTTTTTAATGAATAGTGAATAATGTTGTATTTTAATTCAGAACCTCTTTTTAATATAATTTGTTTATATGATTAGATTATCTTTTGTATTGGTTTTAATGTAAAATTATAATATATTTTTACCATTTAATCCAATAGTGTTCATTGGAATTAATTTCACTTTGAAATTTGACTTAAACTAGTGTCAATCTTTTGATATATATTATTTCATAAAAACATGCTATTTCTTCGGACAGCGGGAATTAATTATTAAATTAATTAATGTAACTTATATGTTTTGAATTTGGTAAAATAGACATAATTTTTGAATTCAGAAGATCAAATATAGCTTAGGGTGAATTTTTGGTATTTTTCTGAAAAACTTCAATTTTTGATGAATAGTGAAACCACTAAGTAGTAGTTAAAGAAACTGATTTTTCGTTTAAATGAAACTTTACCACTTCTGTGATTTGATTTTCAAAAATCCTACATAAATGGTTGTCATTAGGACGTAAAATGTGGTTCAATGAGATTAAAATAATTTTTGGTGAATAGTAATTTTTAAGTTTTATTAATCGCGATTAAAGGTAATTAGTGTGATTTAAGGTAAAAATGATATTATAATAAAATGGAAATATCTTGAAACTTGTCCTAACTCTATTGGATGAGTCATGGCCGACCAAGACAACCCATGGGTCGATTTTTGGGACCCCATGGATCCACTTGGGTAAGATAATGACATTAATGCCTTTTATTTAAAGTAAAAGTAAATATGACACAAACATGTATTGTTTTACTAAAAAAATTTACATGGGGTTATAAAAGTTTTATTTTTGACTATAAATAGTCATTTTAAAGATAAAACGATTTACTACATCATAGTATTTTTTTATAATTTTTTGATATTAAATAAATTAAATTATTTATGACATCATGATGTTGTAGTGATTACCTCATTATTTAACTATTTAAATAAAAAGAAAAGATAATGTAAAATATAAAACCTAAACATGTCAAAAACCTATTGGATTTGTGTATTTAGAAACCTTATCACCTTAGCCTTGAAATATATCTTTTTGGGACCTTTAAAATACGAAAATCATTTTATAATAAAGTAATATTTTATAACTTTCCAAGAGTGCCCCTCTTCTCTTATAAAAGGCCCCCAACTCTACCACTTTACCCACACCTCTCAATAATTTGGCTCATCAAAACCCTACCCATTTAATCTCTACACATCCATCTCTTCATCATTGAATCCTCACCTTTGGGAAGAATCCTTTCCAAGGAAGCCATTGAGCTCAAATCAAAAAGAGTTACCCGATTTAAATGTAATGTCTTCCCTTGTGTTCTTTTGTTTTATTTTGCTTCTCCAACCCTCTAAACTCTTTTTATTCCTTTATTTTTTTAACAAAACCAGTATATTAAATATAATATAATGTTTTTATGTGAAGTATTAGAGCTACACTTACACACACCTTCATCTAATGGTTAAAGAACATACTGTTTCTGTGGATGGTGAATTTCTGCCTCACGAAATGATGATTATTCTATCTTCTCATAACACCTTTCATGGTGCCCATTATGACGTCACTATATATTATATATGATATATAAGGTATTTATGTTTTCTATATTTTTCTGAATTTTATATTTAAAACACACCTTTATGGTTTTCATGTTGTGCAAATGCGATAATTTCATACGAGGAAGTGTGGACTACCGCCCCCTCAAGTGATGTGACTCGTTCATGCAATACATGGAATGTATAAAGAATGAAATTAATGAACATATGTGACCTATATAACATATATATTATACTGTAATTATAATATATATATATATATATCTCATTTATTTTTAATTCCATTAATATGAAAAAAATGAAAGTAGAGTTCATGCGTACGTACGGCCTACCGTCTCCATGAACGGTGCTTTTCATTTTTTATCTCCAAATGTTATGGAATAGTATAAAATGAATATGTAATGGATATATATGATATTTTAATCATTAATACTATTCTAGAAATGATTTACTTATAACTACATGAGCAATTATTTTCAAACAAGTTCATTTTTTACTCATGTACCAAACATCGGAAAAAACGTCTGATATGAACTAACATTATTAAAAAATTATTATAACATTATAATATGTGATATAAACTGAATAATAATTTTTAAAGTATTTCCTTAAGCAATAGTAAATTGACAAAAGTTTATTATTCAGGAATATAAATAAACGAACAAGACTAGTCAGACTTTAGGTAAGGGATCCTACCCCTCTCTTTCTATTTAAGTACACTCTTTTATGTCATTCCTTTTAAGATCAACTTTCTTATGATTGGGATGTTATTTTATATTACTATTACTATAATGTTTAATTTTTATATGATTAGAGACCCTATTTTATCTCATCAATCCATTTTGGAAGTTTTGAGTGGCGCCGTTAGGCTGCCAAATTTTCGTAAGGGATCCAACCTCTCTCGTTCTTTTTAAGTACTCTCTTTAATGTCATTTCTTATAAGCTCATAATTATTATGTTTGGGGATGTTATTTTACATTCATCATACTTTAATTTTTTTTCATATTATGAGAGACCCTATTTGATCTGATAAATCCATTTTTGGAAGTTTTAAGTGGCGCTGTTAGGCTGCTGAGTTTTTGTAAGGGATTTTCATCTCACTTTTATTCCTGTGAGATTTATGCTACATTTTCTCCCATTTTTCTTTGAGTGGTGTATTTAATGCCCATTATTCTACTCTTGGTGTAATATAAATTCTTTTATGGGTATTTACATCAATGTTGTATAGTCCTTCTTTCACGGGTTGTACGTTTCGGAAGATACCCAATTTGGTAAGGGAACCTTTCACCCTCCTCATTTTAAAAGACTTATTTTTAGGTATTTTAATCTTATTATGATGGGATATGTTCTTATATATCCTTATGTCTATAAATTTTATGTCCAAGTGATGAGATACCCCTTTTTATCTCTCATAAACTCATTTTCTGAATTTTGAAGTGACATCGTTAGGCTGTCAAATTTTTGCAAGGGAACTTCTTAACCCAATTTTGATTCTTTGGGATAAACTTTTACTTCTTGAATATGTCGTTATATGAATATGTGTGAATAACCTCTGATTGTTTTACAATTAATATCCAATAATATTTGGTGTATTCGTTTGTCACACATAATTATGTAATTGATTAATCCTTAATCCAAGGATGCCGACTTTGTAAGGGACTTCGTCTCAATATCCTTTCATTGAGGCATATTTTGTTTTATAAAAAACATTATTGTATACTGTTTATAAACCCCTTTGACTACTAATTTTGTTCGAAAGGAATATTTTCTATACGAAGCGTTTTACTAAATGACAAAAAGTATGTTTCCTTTTAACGTACGCGGTGACAATGACATTTCTGCCGCCGTGAGTATTATTTGATCTTTGGCTTCCGCAACAAGCCGTTATATTTTCTTAAAAGTAAATAAATACCATATAATCTTTTTGGTATTTAAAATGGATTTTGTAATGGATTTTTTATGTCAATATATTTAAGTGATATATTGTGCTTGAAATGTGGAAATGTTTTCTTTCCTTTATAATTGTTTTACGTGTTATGATTTTATAATGGTACTTGGACATTTGATGGGTGGTTACGTGATAAACCATATGACGGGTATTTCTATGAATACCAGGATGAGTGGTTACGTTATAACCTCCAATTCATTGGGTATGGAAGTCGGCCGTATGGATATTCCATTAAGTATGTGTGGAAGTTGACATTATGGTTATTCCATTTAAGTATGTTTATGTTCCAAGTTACCTTTATATGTTTTGTGTTATTTATATGGGTTTTATGGTAATCTTTTGGTTAAAAAAGGGTAAGTAATGGTATTCTATTCAGTGAAGAGTTTTTACTACTTCATAAAGGTGAAAAGTATTACTTTGGTAAAGTACTCATGGTTTACTTGTTGTTTTAAAAAACTAACAGTTTTCCTTCTTTGTGTATCCTTTACTGTGATTTTTATGCTCATCCCAGGTTTTTTTGAAATGTTTTTCACAGGTCAAGGGAATGGTACATGATATGATGATAGTGTTAAGGAAGTGTCAAGAAAGAATCCATATTTTATTTTAAATATGTTTCTGTTGATGGGAAAAATGAATGCTATCTTCAATGTAACCACTTTGTTTAAATGTGGAATGTAATGCAAGTAATATGATCTAATTTTCTAAAACTCTAAACTTGAAAAGATCCTCAATGTGAATTATTAATTTAATTCGATAATAAGTAATGTTTAAGGCTGGGGACTTATATTATACATTGTTTTACCAATGATGAGTTAGTGTGACCTTTGTATATCATTTTGGGGTTATGATTTAGTGATCACTTAATTTCATGTTAATTGTGTTCCATATAATGAAGTTAGAAATATTCCATATGATATTTGGAATTAAAAGTATCAAAATCTTTCTTATGTAATGATTTTTGGGTTTGAAGTATAAATATGATGTTTATCTTTTTAAGAAATTGACTATAATTCTAAAAAATTCATATTTGTTAGTTATCCCAAGTAAAATAAGTGATATTATTTCTTTAATCCTACCAATAAAAAAGTGTTTGTATCTAAATTTTATATATTCCATGAGAAGGAATATATCGATCATATAATTAATGGGAGGAAATTTGAACATGGATATGGTCAAGACCAACCAATAGGAAGTACCATGCGATAAAGTCTAAGTTAGTTTTATAAAAAATTATTGAAGAAGAACAATATCAAGTTATACCAAAACCTCAAAGGTTTCATGGTAATTGTAAATTGATCATGAGAGATGGATCTCTCATGGATAATGATGATGAGGTAAAAATCAAAAGAGATAAACCCACTAATTATTGGGAATCTATTGAGAGTTTTGATTTTGAGAAATGGTTTAAATCCGTATAATTTGAAATAGACACAATGTACACTAACTATGTTTGGATCTATTTGGATACAACTAAAGGGGTGGGAAACATAGGGTGAAATTGGGGTTTCCACAATATAACTAAAATGGATGGTTGAATGTATACCAATGAAAATTTCATACTTTAAAGATGTTAGAAAAAAATTCATGGTATTGACTATGAAGAAACCTTTTCACGTATAGTGATGATAAAGTACATTAAGATATATCGTTACATAAAAAATTATTTTGATTATGATTTATATCGAATTTATGTAAAAAACTATTTCCATAATGGGAATATAGTCAAGGAAATGCATATGAAACAACCCAACATATTTGAAGTACCTAATGAGTATGTGAAGGTTTGAAAGATGCAACAATCCATTTATGGAATGAAGTAATATTCTTGGTGTTAGAATATATGGTTTTATGATGAAATAAAATATTTTGGTTTCCTAAAAAAAATGATTCCTATGTATATAAATAGACTAATGGTATAGTTACAGTGTTTTTGATATTTCTTTAGATTACATAATTCCTATTGGAAATGATATCTTAAATTTTAATTCTTTAAATATTTTATTTGGAAAATGATTCGTTATGAAAAAAATGGGTTTAATAGCCTACATACTGGATATTAAGATCAATAGATATGTATCTAAATGTTTTTTGGAGTTAGTTATAATACAAACTTTAGAAAATTTCTAAATAGCTTTAGCATGGAGAAATAAAAAAATGGGTCACTACACTATTTCATGGCATAATTTTTTAGAATATTTTAGATCATTATATGGTGTTATAAAGGTTAGATAAATTTCAAAATGAATCCTCCATTGGATCTATCATGTATTCCATGTATTTTACTCAAGTTTATGCCACTTATAATCTTATAATAACTAGTCAATACCAATCCAATCATAGTGAGAGTCACTTGATTTATATTAAAAATATACTTAAGTACTTGAGAAGAACTAAGGATATGTTCTTAGTATTTAGAAGAGTGTATGTAATTTTTGTAAAGGGTTACACGGATGCTAGTTTTCAATTCAATAGTTATTACATGATATCTCAATCTGGTTCTTTCTTTTTATTGAATGATGGAGCAAATAGTTTTAATAGTTCCAAATAAGTTACTGTGTAAAACTCAATAATTATGGTAGAGTAAAAAACTATATAAGATGTTGTAAAGTATGATATTTGGATTAGAATGATCATTTCTAAAATTGAGGTTGCCTTTTAGAATTTAGGGACTACAAAATATTTATTATAATAACAATGGACTCATTTCTCAGACCAAAGAACCCTGGTATTAATAAATGCCCAAACACATCCTTTGAAAATCCATCTTATATGACAGATCATTGAGAGTGGTGATGTTAATATTTTTTGGTTTCTACATATGTTGGTGTAGAAAATAAATTGGTGAATGAATTATCATATTATAAGAATGAGGGTCATGTTGAGTATCTTGGTATATAGTACAAAAGTTATTGATGTAATGTTAATATCCATTTTAATTCATTATTGAGTGATGTAATTTACTTTACATGAATAATAGAATGATAATATCCCATCAAAGTATGAATTTTATATGTTCTTAATCAGTGGAAATCATGAATTATTATGGATTGTGATGATATGTTAAGATTATAATGAGGATTGGAATCATGATATAATAAGTTGAGGCCTATTATTTGGGATAATTCACTAAATCAAATACCATCGAATATTATAAAATCATCAAAATAATTTGGGGTGAATTCTTATTATCAATCCATTTACCTAAGGTTAGTGAGATACCTAGCATGATAACCATAATACATTGATACCTTTCTTATGAAAACCATGGGGATTAGATAATCTGGGGGTGGCTGGGTATGTTACCAATTATGTCATCAGTTACAGGTCAACCAAGATGGTATTTTTCCACTCATATATTGAGAAAAGAAATATGGACCTTGATATATTGAGGAAATGCACATCTATGCTTAGTTGAGTCACATAAAATGTGTTCTCATACTTGGATATGGGATATGTGATGTTATCATCTAGGAAATGAATAAATACAACACCTTCATTGAACAAGTCAATATTTTTCATATAATCAAGAATGTATGAGATGATATATACTAGAGTAACATTGTTTTGTGTCTAATGGTCACTCAGTGCCATGGAAAAAAGGATTATATAGGTGTACATATGATTAATATGATTAATCTTATGATGTAAAAGTTTATATGAGATATGAGTACGTCTGAAGGAGATAAAAACTGAACCTTAGTATATGGAATAGAACTGGTGCATTTCTAGAGTCCACTATTTTCTTACATCTATGAAATTGGGATTTTATATTTGTTGTAAATGCTACAAAATCCCACAAGGTCACATATTTAAGCCTATGGATAAAGATTATGTATTGGATAAATTTTTTGTTCATAGATAAAGGGTTTTTGAAAAAAATATATCGGAAAGATTTTTGTATGAATTCATAAAGAGTTGGGAAGTTTTACATAAAGTCCTTTATTGAGATTTTAGTGTAAGTGGGAGAACATTGGAAATGAAATTAAAATAGAAGTATATTGTATTCTATGATATACAAAAATTGTGGTTTATGATAGTCACTCTATGAATATCATATTTCTATATCATAATGATTTTTGGGATGCATTTTCGTTCTTCAATCACGAGGTACTATTATTCACATGAAATGGGCTTTGTATATTTTTAATAGTCCTTTTTCATGGTTTCATCAGTTATAAACCAATGGAATTGTTTTATTAATGTCTTGGAATATATTCATCGAAGTGTTCAATGGATAAAAATCCAATGATATATAACACATTATTTCTATTAGATAAAACTTAATACAACTGGAACACTTTATTTAATAAATAATTTCATATATGGATTATAAAACAGAAGAGTTTTTGTTATTGGTTTTAACACTGGTTACAAGACATGATTAAATTATACTTTTTATTGACCATTTTTTGTCTCATGGAGAATGTTCTAGCACCCCTTCAGTGATTGATAATTCTAATGATATGATCATTGATCTAATGTCTGTGTACTATCAACATATACATAATATATTTAACAATTATTCTAGTCATATTTATCAATTTTTCTTCATCAAAAAAATAATATGGAATTTTCTATGTTTTATGAATTTTATATTTTTTTCTTATTAACTTGTATTTTAAAATATTAAAGATATATCAATCCTTATTTTTATATTTCTTCAACTGCATTATATATATATGAACTCCCTAAATCCCATAAAAAACATTGTGTTCTCATAATACAATATTCAAGATTCCTATAGGAATGACACTCCATATAAATGTTTATGGTAAAGACTATAATTTTCCTATTAAACTTGAACATAGGGATTATTGATATACTAATCAGTGTAATATATGATTTTCAAATATCAGGTTATAGATAAATAATAAATTTCAACAACTAGAAACTATCAGGAGGAATGATTATAAACATTTCATGTTATATAAAAAGAAAAAATAATTTATTCAAGAAAAACTAATTTTGTAGAAGGATTTCAAAGGAAGATACAGTGTGTTGTTCAATTCAAGATTAAATATTAATGTATTTAAATTTGATTCCCATTAGGATAGGCCATATATTTTAACTAAGGTATATCATTTTGGATTCATAAATTTCTGGGATAAACCTAAGCAAAAACTTTCATTATGAATGGACAAATATTGAATCATTATAGAGATAATTGGAAGATGTTTCCCATAAAGGAGCTTAAAATTCAATAAATTTAATATAATTTAGATATCATGTAGTCTCTTTCCATTATAATTGTTTTTCTTTATTCTATTTCATATATAAATTAGTTTTATTAAGAACATTTTAATGATATGTTTGGGGGAAGGAAATAGTTTTTTTAACTTTTTTTTGTGTTTATTTTTTTTCTTGTTGAGTTGAATTTAATATATTTTTCAATTTTAATTTTACTATAACCAATATTTTTTTTGAATTAAATGTCTATGACTTATATAATTAATTATATGATTATATTCCTTACTTATGATTTTCAAATTCATGTGAATTTGATCAATTGGTAAACCTATGTACATGATGAGATTCATGGGGTATAATAACTCTTATCTGAACCAGAATAAGTGAATAAAATATGAATAATAATAGCACCATGCATAAATAAATGAAAAATGAATAAAATAAAAATGAATAAAAGTTGTGTACCTTTCACTAAAGAGACTCTATGACATCTATCTTCACTCATGTGCTTGATAAGGGTCACAATAGTGGAAAAACATCCTTTAATATAGTGTATATAAGATAAATATAAATTTTATTTGGTATATGTGGGACACTCTGCCATGCATGGAATTTTATTACTTTATTTCATAAAATAGTTAGGAGATATAAATATTTTATGGTAAGATATATTTAACCTCAAATCAAAAAATAATATAGCCATTTCCATCACATAAAAAATAAATTTATATATCTCTAATGAAACTCCATAGTAACGAATTAGTTAAATCATGTGATATATTCCATGAGCTTATTCCATGGTTAGTTCATGGATCTCATGCATGAATGCAACAAGCTCCCTCATGTTACTTCCCATGTAATAGTTGTTTAATGATAACACAATATAAGCTATTTTCTACCCAAAATAATCAATGCTGGTGGTATATAAATTTCATGCAACATATCTTATCATTCCATATGATATGAATAGGTATTGGTTCTCAAAAATATTAAATAATACCCTATGATTAATGTGGGAAAATTTATAACCATACATGTTGATTTCATTCCATCATAAAATATTATAGAATAACTTGTGGAATGAAATCTTATTTTATACCATATGATTTCCCCAATTGTATTATACTATATATTCATGCATCATATGTAAGTTATGGATTATATGATTTTATGATATAAGAAATCATAAATATCACTATGGAAATTGCATCACATGAAAATGGGGGATTTACAGTACATGTCTCCTTTAATATCCCACTTCCACCAAATATGAAAGAATCTGTTTAATTTCCCCCTTATATTGTATAGTATACAATAACTTGTGAAACCAAATTCCAAACTCTTTTAAATATATTAATTTTTTTTGTAAGGATTCCATTAATTCCAACATTTATTACAGCATATGAATTACCTTGTGAAAACCCCATTCAAACATATCGTAGATTAAACATAAATAACTTTTAAAGTAATTCTCAGAGTCTAACCTAGTACCAATTCAATCAACTATAATGTGAAATATGAGTGGAATGTATATCATCGAAAACAAATAAGAATCACTGGATACATAAATATATGAAAATAAAAACATCAAGAAAAGTTTCAATTATACTCAATCAGTAAAGCGATTTGGAATGATCTCCATCAAACACTTGTATCTCTATACCTCTATCCACCAACCATATCACATGTTAGCATGCATCCTAATACATTATCTTTTTCCAAGACATCAAGTATCCATGTGATATATAGTATGTCAATACCATACATCAAACTCATAAAATTTTGATTCTCTAAGTATATTCTAACCAAGATGTTGAATGTATCATATATTATTCTAATTTATGGATTAATAAGTCATATGTACCTAATATTAACAGACCAACACCTTTTATGTACTATCTAGGTGCTGATACATGATCCCTAGTCTATCTCAATTGATGGACTGTATATCATAATATTCATATTATAGGATAAATATCATCTCAGATGAGCTCCAATTGTTGAAATAATTTAAAAAATATCCAAAAACCCCTAATTATCTAATAATAAAAGGATTTCATAAGAAAAGTTTCAAATTATGAAGGTTTTTTATTCTTGTAATATTGAGATCCTTAGTTAAGAGGGACTCCAAATACAATCCATGAAGCCTAAGTATACTTGATACATAGTGTATGGAACTCCATGTGGTATACTTAGTGGTTGACTCAGCTCATAAAAATAATTTTTATTCCTCATGATCATATTCCTTATCTCATATAAGAATCCAACCCACGCTAACCTTTACATTTCATCATAACCTATAAAACATCATGATGAATATCAGTTATATATAACTCAAATCCATACTTTGAGAGGTCAATTATCATTAAAATTAATGAAATATATATCCATATATTTATTTATACAACCAATGTGAAATAATTATAAAATAGAGATTTCCTTTAATAAGATACATTTTATATTCTTAAAACTCTTTAAAGAATATCTAAAAAAACCATACATAAGAATTTTTCAAACATATCATATATTCTATACTTCCAGATCAATTTTTTTTTAATTTATAGTGTTTTGATAAATCATTAAATTTTTATATAATTCTTACCACATCGCTATGTGACCATATGATAAAATCATACCACTGAAATCTTTTGTGTGTAACATCTATGAAGAAAGAAAGTTTGAATAATGGAAATATTTGATAGTTTCAGGCATAATGGAAGCTAGTCGTCCCTATGCCAAATAACATTTTCCCATCATATATAATGAAGAATATCAATGAAATATACCTCAAAAAACTAGATAGAATATTTTCACATTGAATTTATAATTAATTTAATAACAAGAGTTACCTAGGTATTGAGTTTCTATCTTCGATATAGATATTGATTTTTCAAACCCTATTTGAGTTTTACTATCATTTCAATGAGAAGATACAATGTATAATCCCTCTAGTAGTGATCCATATGTACTTCAAAATCTGATAACATCTCCAATAAATCTCTTTGTGCAGGCATAGAGGTATTCATGATCTTTCGTCCTTCCCGATGATCACAATTAGTGTTGCTTCAATATTGAAGGTCACGTCTCTTATTCTTTTGTTCATGAGAAAAAGCAAGAGGATGATCACTTCCCTTTTTCATGAGATAAACACTATAGATTCTCTTAATTGATATAGTTTTCAAGGGTGGAGATATTATGGAAAACAATCACCATAAAATGATAAATCATAATTATATATTGTTGGGGTTTAATAATTTATAATTTCACAAAGGCCATTAATAAAATATTAATCATAATATATTCTCCATGTTAATAATAATAATAATAATAACAATAACAACAACAATTCCATGGGATGAAAAAACTAACAAATAAATAACATTTTTTCACCAGACCCATAACTCGATCCATCCATCCTCCCCAACATCTATTGAACGTTGAATAAATAAATATTATTTTATTAAATAAATAAATTACACATTATGATATTGTGAATAAATATTTCTTTCATTTTAATTTAACTAAATGAATATAATTATTTATGTACTACCTTTTGAATAATTAACAAGTGATCAAAAAATATTATATTCTATAGGGGTGTGCGGTGTGCACATGGTGGGTTGGGTCCCCTATAGGCGTGGTGTGACAACCACCAATACCTCCCTACCAAATAACATATTTATGCAGTTGGTGTGGTAGCTGAGTGGTTAACACACCCCGTAAGTCTGCGTGAAACCCAAGGTTAAATCGTGGTGAACGAAGATTTTAGGGTTACTATAGCAGTACTTTAGAAGGTACTATAGTGGTACTATAGTAGCTAGGACTATTCATATGTTTTGGCCTTCGGGCCACCAGTTTGGGCCTATGGTCCACATGGGCCTTCAAGATATCAATGGGGGGGGGGTGATGCAGGCACGATGGGTAGATGGTATGCAGGTGTGATGCATGTAGGGTATTTGGGCCATCCAATGCTGAGCCAATGGGCCATGTAATGGAATTTATGCCCAAAGGACCTTCAGGAAATATATCATCAATGTAATAAGTGGCTAGTGGGGTGGGTTATCCCTTGGGAGGGCTATCACTTGACTTTCTAATCTATGTGTGTGTGGTGTGTGTGGGTTTGTCTGTAATTGTACCCCCAAGAACCTAATATAATATATATTTTATGGTTTTGAAAATAAATATTTATTTAATATCCATCTCATATATAATTATTGAATAAATATTTATTATTATAAAATCATAAATAAATAAAACTCTTTGTCATTGGGAATATTAGTTATTCATAATATAAAATTTAAATATAATTTAATTGAAATCATGGATACAATTTATGTGTAACCCTTTGAGCCTCTTTCTCAGTAACATTAGCAAGGCTTGAATAAAGTCCATTATTAGTTTCTAAAAGAATGTCAAGTCACCCCTAGATAAATAATTTAATGATTAAATGAAAATAACCACATAAAAATGATCATTGTGTACTATAATACCTTTATCATTAAATATATAATAAATTAGGTTGTATAATTTTCATCATCATCCCATATGATTGATTTCTCATTCTTTGACTATTTGAAATATGTTTTTTATTTCACACCATGGCCATTGATTTTATTCGATTGTTCTATAAGAATATAAATTCATGAGATATAAACATTCTTAAATGAGAAGTGAAAAATCCTTTCTTGACTAATTCATTAATTCCATATCACATGTGACACACCCAATGTATAATAATTCATTCCAATAAAAGGTTGTCATGGTTTTTGGAAATATATTAAATTATATGAATCATGATATATATTAATAACAATATTAAATTTGAAGGATTATGACACATATTTATAGATAGGAATATCCAATGATAGATAAAATTGTGTAATTCCTACATGTGAGTCTTACCTAATAATATCCCATATTGGATATTACCAAGTAAAGACTTCATGATATGAAGTATCATTATCTTATGAGTATTAAGATTTTGTAAGTTAACATACCATGTTACCCATCATAGAATGTTATATTGACCATAGAACTATATTTAGGAATATGTTATAAAACATCAAGGATCTCATTATAATAGGGAACTACTATGTCCTTTCTATGCTACAAATACTCCTGAGAAATTATCACATTAATTCAACATTAAAGAAAAATAAATATGTGATAATAAATATAATTAATTTTATTGTATTATAATATCCATGTAATCATAATTATAAAGCCAATTGGACTTGGGACTTCGGGATATGTAATCGGTCTCCCTCTACCCAGTCATGAAAGAGGTCTTTACTTTAATAATAAAATGAAGCTTCATCCCCAACCTTTAAATAAAGTAATCATAATTATAATATATTCGGATCTAGGGAACCAACTCCAATAGACTCCCACTTGAACTAAAGAAAAATACTTACTGTATTGTTATTTCACATTCGTAAAACATTATTTAGTTGAATATGGATATACCTAATTTTCCTACCATAGTCTCTTGTATCTAGGGTTGTTTTTTCCATGTATTTATGGAAAATATTCTTTCTACAACCTCACAGACTTGATAAGATCCCTCAAGTAAAGATATCCCTAAGTATTCACCTCTTTATTCCCTTTTCATAACTCTTAAAACTTGACTAATACCATAGTAAAATCTTATCATAGTAATGATAATACTCTTACTATTTGTATAAAAAAATTCGAATATTCCATTTGTGAAATACTTCTTATACTTCATTAGAATTCGAAACATAGTTGATTACTTTCGATATAGAAACCATAGTATGTAATATGTTTGTATTGTATATTACCTTAGTATTACCATTATCCATGATACAAATGATCATGTAAAAAACTAGTTTTATACCCCCTTAACCACTTTCATTCCTATTTATCCTTTTATTAGGAACTTATCCTGTTTTATTTTCTCATGCATTGTCAGATAGTTCCAATTACATGTCTATGTAGTTAATATATTTTTTATATATACCCATTATTCGTTATTCATAATAAATATCAAACAGATGTATATATAATAGAATATGAGATAGATTCCAAAACACTTAATTTTTTGAAATTTTACTCATAGTCTTCTTCCTCTAGGAGATATTACATTCCATGTGACATGGGATACAATTATATCTTGAATTTTCTCATATTATCGAATTATATATTATGATTTGATTTAGAAACCCATATATCAGTGTTATTATATTTTATTACCCATAAAGTTTTTCCACAATTGCATCCTTGGATAAATCCATTCCTTCACCATTAAAAGTTTTCAATAATAAATATATATTTTCCATATTTTGTTAACATATATGCATTAGAAAAAAATATCAACCCACTAACCTATTGTGGACACCGGGATCACATTTATTCTATATGAAACCAAATTATATTATGGATTCATCAAGTTAATTTTCCATGATGATGATGATTTCATTAAACCATAAATAAATCTCAATAATTTCCATAACTTATCTATATCATTTGGAGTCATAATACCTTATGGTTGTGTCATAGAGACATCTTCCTGAAGGATTCAATTAATGAAAGTTGTTTTGACATCCATATTTCAAATCTCATAATCATGGTAAGCTACTATGATAAGTAATATTATAATTGATTTTAGAATACAAATTAGTAAAAAGGTTTCATCATAGTCAATTATTTGATGTCATTTAATCCATTTTAAAACCAGTCATTCCTTATAGGTGCTGACTTGTCCATCCATGTCTAATTTATTTTGAAATACCCATTTTAACCTAATTGGATTTACATCCATTGGAGTATCTATCAAAATACATACTTTGTTATGGTATATGTAATATATTTTAGAATTCATAGCCTCTTTAAGCCTTATAGTTTTTGAGATAAATATTACTTCCTTAAAGGATGGTGGTTCATTATTATCCAATAGTAACATGTCACCTTCCTTGGTAACTAGAAAATCATATCATTCAGGTTATATGACATCATTTATGATCCCAAACAGTAATTTATTCTCTATAACACACTATTCTATAAGGATATTTAGAATATGTTCTAGCACAAACTCTTGTGTATCTTGAACATTGACTTCATCAATGTCTATCTCTCTCCCACTATCAACTTTGGAGATGTTATCTATCTCAAGAAACATGGAATGTATTTCAAATATAACTTTTTTATTTTAGGTGTTATATAGGTAATATATCCTTATTTATTTTAATGATCCTATAATGGTACACTTTATTCCTTAAGGTTAGTTTTTTTCCAGAAGTTCCCTTAAAAACACTTCTCAACACCACACATGTTAGTTTGATAATAAGAATTTCCTTCCACCCAAAATTTCATATGGAATCCTATTTATACTTTTGTCAGAGCTTGTTTTACTAATTATACTATTTTTTTAATGTGTATCCCTAAATGTATAATGGAATACATTCATGACTCATTATTAATCTCAACAAGTATAATAAGGTAAAGTTCCTATTTTTACATACCCCATTATATTGTGTTTCATAAGGAGGAGTGAGTTTTCATAATATCCCAAAATACTATAAATAATCAATGAACTATTATTTAAAATATTCTCCCCCACAGTCTAAGCATAGTTTCATTATCTTTTTACTAAGATAATTCTCAAATTAATTATTATATTCCTTAAATTCATCTAAGGAATTATAATCATGCCTCATTAAGTAGAAATATCCTTGTCTATTATTAGTAAAAGTTATTAATAATGGATATACACCCCATGATTAAATAAGATATCATCCACACACATCTATATAAACTAATTCAAGAATATATATGTCCTTTTCACGATTTCTTATATATGGATATTTCTCCATTTTACCTTATAAAAATGTATGACACATACCAGTTGGTTATAGTTTAATGGAATCAAAATACATATCTTTATATAGATTTTTCAAACACTTTTCAGTTATATGACCTATCTGGTGATGTGATAGTAGAGTGTGATATAAGTCATGAAATATTGATTCATTATAGATTTAAAATAATTAGATTTTATATTCTAATTAATAAAGACCATTTTTTAAATGTTCTATTCTATAACATATGCTTTTTTTAAAAAAAAAAATTTCTTCAAATTTTTAAAAAAATCATCCATATCAAGAGTGGATATAGATATAATGTTTTTAGAAAAACTTGGAACACAATGAATTTTCTTTTAAACTAGTATCATTACCATTATAAAAATGATATGGTAATATCCAATAGATATTGAAACTACTCATTCACCATTGGAATCTTGTACATCCACCTCACCTTAAAAAATATTTAGAAATCTACTTGGTTATTGTATATGAATAGAAATTTGAGTACCACAATTAGTATCTATTTTTTTTGTAGAAATGGAAGGAATTAACTTGATAATTAATACATATAAATCTACCCCTTACTTATTTTTTTATCCATTTTTCTTCATTTAGTGGCCCTTTATACAATATACAAAATAAATTACATCCTTATCTATTATTTTCCCCTTTATGATACTATTTTTAGAAGGGATGTGGGAAGACGATTTAAACATGTTTTTATACTAGAATATCTTCACCATTTCTTTACTCTTATTCACTATAATAACAAAAGGTTTTTCATGATTCATATCCTATTTAACTGTTTAAATCTTAGTGAGGAGATCTAGTAGAGAATTCTCTATATTGTTTATATTAAAATTCATAATAAATCTCGAGAAGCTTTAAGGTAGTGAGGCAAGTATGAGATTAGTTCAAAAATCCTTGGGTACAAATAAAACAAGTATGTATATATGATCAATGTATCCAATCATCTTTGCTTCATGAGTCCCCTAGGTTCACCCTCTATAAATGTGCAAATGAAAATTTCCTTATAGATATCATATCAATCTCTCTTGATAAATATCACAAAGATGAGAAAATATGTTTTATGTGTCCATTTATTCCAGTATATTTCATATCTCACTATACATGGATAATAACATTAATAATTGAAAAATTAGAGAATAATAGACATGATTTAAGAAGATATTATTCTTGTCTTGATTGGCCTCCTTACCAGGCTCAGTTGGAGTTGAGGAATCCAACATGTACAACTTAATTTCTTAGAATAGTATTATATATAAGAACCTACACCAGTCATGGAAATTCAAATTTTAAATGAGATTATAATTATCAAAAATAGTTCATAGGTATATCATGGTCAATGAATTTATTATTTTTTACAACAAATAAATGAATATTTTAAGTATTTTATATGATTACTAGGTGTAAAATAATAAATTTTATTTTATAAGAATCCCACTAATTTATCAAATCCCAATAGACCTCACCATTGGATTTATAATTTCCCAACACATATACTTTCAAGTGGGAAGGGTATAAATTTTCCTTATCATAACCTAGATGATGGTATTTTAAATTATTAAACGTATTTGGTAAGGCACTTTTTCCAAATAATAACTTATAGATATTTGATCAGTTGACTGGACTCACCAATCTTGAAATAATTTATTGGATTTCCTCAAAACTTGCAACCATGACACATCAAGTCTAGAAAGTTAAACTTCTACTATTTTTACTTGGTTAATCAATCCTAAAACTCTCATAATAAATATCCAATAAAATTAAGTGTTCTGATGATGGATAGACCAACACTTAGTCCTATGTTTGCATTCTCTAAAATCTAATGGAAGGCTTGTTAGATTTAATACTTCTTTGTGGTATTTTGATAACTTTTAAAAAATTTTCTTTTTATTAAACCATAACATAAACTTTTAATATTACATGAAAATTACATAATCAAATAACCAGGTTTTGATGAAATAATTTATGCATAATAATTTTACATTATTCAATCCAAGCAGGCTTGTTATTTTATTTATGTGATCACATTTAACATTTATTTAACTTAAATCTACATAATAATAACTATTCATAAGAGAAAATAAAATACATGAAATGATCATGGTATTTATACTGGTTTTTTAATTGATATGGAAATAAACAAACCCTTAACCCTAGTTGAAAACACCTTGAATTAGGCTTAGTTTTTGCAGGAACATTCCATTATCGACCTTTGGATCTTTTTGGTTGGTTTCACCTACACTCAAGTTCTAAACCACATATTATACCTAGAGATACATCCTTTACATTGTGTTTTCTACTTCACAAGTGAGGGGAATTAGGGGTGTGGGTTATATAAAATAAACCATGGACACACATGTCCTGCATAATAAAGGTGGTGGGGGGGTGACTTTCTGGTCATCATTTTTATTTTAACAAATCTTTATAATATAATAAAAACACTTTTAGTAATAATAAATTCACTAAAAACTGAACACATACATTAGTTGGTCAATATCATTATCATACATGTAAGCAACACTATTATATTCATACAAGCTATCATTCATTTGAAATCACTATTTAATTAAGTTAAACATATATTGTATTAATAAGTAATTGTATTATTATTTAATTAATTAATTATCTTAATTATTAATCCCAAACTCCATAGAGATACATGAAATATCCATCAATCATTTAATTTTAAATAAATTATTAAAATAATTTTATTTAAAATTAATCATATATATGGCATGTACTAACCGAGAAAATGAAATATAATTTTCTTTTTCAGGTTAAAAACTATCTTGATTTTATTACCTTAAATGACATGCAATGGAGGAAAACAACATGTTTTATTCCGATTCTAGTAACGTATTGTGTAATTACATGATTATTCATGTTACACAACATGTCATGATATAACATGGCATGTAATATTCATGGTGTGTATAATTGATTCTACTTGTGATGTACACAACATATATAAACAATATATATATTTTTTATTTATAGAATAATATGAAAATTAATTAATATTTAAAATTTTACCTAATATAGTGAGAAATACTTATTGTGTTCCTATTGAGAATATATCCCTATCACATAGTGTGTACACCTAGCTAAAAATTGTGTTGTCTTTATTTAATAAATAATTACTCATGTTGACAAACAGGACATGATCATCTTGGCATGTTCATGTGTGATCTATAACGACTTACAAATCATGTAAAGTGTATTTATAAAATATATTAATTTCTATCCATCCACACAACATGTGATAAACCAAACAAGTTAAATACACTGAGAGTGAGGGGGGGGGGGTGAATTAGGGTACGAAAGATTAAAACAACAACCCCTACGGATCTTGTTTCATCATTAAACCCAATAATCTTCTCACCCATTCCTATATAAATGTATGAATAGAAATAAAATTGTGTATGAGACACAATACATTAATCAGTTAACCCTAACAGGGATAAATCCAAGGAGAATACAATGAAAATGTCTTGATGTAACAAATTTACTATGGATCACTACAAAATCAAGGTTTACTCTAGATAACATATATTCCCTGGCTCAATAAATTGAAAAGGTTTAGGAAAAAATCTATGTCGTCCCAAGGGTCACTCCCTGAGTCTCTTAATATGGATCACTATCAGTGGAAAAGATCGTCTTCTTTATATTATTTTGGTCACTGCTCTGGAAAAGGATTCAAACTCAGTTTATAGACATGTAGGTCCCTTCATTATCAATAATCGGTACATAAAAATTTATAGATAGATGATATTTTGAAGTCCCACTATCGTCCAGTTGATGAATATAAATTTACAAAAGGTTTACTGGGGAATCCCTTTTGAACTAATTTGTGATGCTCACTGACTTCGTGAAGCTCACACAACTTTTTATTTTATGTAAAATTATGATGTCTTGAATGAAAGTCTACCAACATTAACACAACATTTATTCTTGGTTTGAAAACTCCCACATTTAACATAACTTTTTCTTATCATAGAACTTCCCCAGGAACATAACTCACATACATTACAATTACTTTTATTGGCCATTTAGAAACAAATTATTTTTCATTCATGTAACAAAAATTTGATGTGTTTCATCTCACAACTCTCTATGCACAAAAATTTTATTCTTTGTGCATACTTGTTACCTGATTCAGAGCCCTAATATTTTCTAAGGCATGAAATTCTTAATTAAGGTGGGTATCCATCAATTTAAATATGTTTACAACCCTTTTCACACATTTCTTGTGCACCCTACAATGTCTGCGCAAAACATATATTTTTTATGGAACTCATTCATTAAACAAAACATCCTTCAAGAACTAAACATTATGAATTTATATCATATTTTGAGGTTAATATTCTTTCATGCATATTGTTGTGTTCAACATCTATGTCATAGCAAAACCAAACATTGATGCAATATCAGATCTTACGTGCATTTTTTTCTTTAGCCATATTTTGTTACAGTGATCCAAAAACATCACTCGTGAATAACTTTATGCACCACCTTTACTCTTCCATGTAACTTTTTTACTTTTACAAAAAAAATAATTATTTTTCAAAAAAAACCTTTTTACATCTTCCAAATTTTGGACACCAAAAATTTTCAAAACACTAGGAAACACCACCACCTTGTATACACATCTTTCTACAGTTCCTCCAGAGCATTAATTAATTTGTCTTAGATCTTTTTCAATATAATTTGATAGAAATATCTCTATATCTTAACAAAATACCATGTAAATTCACAATTAACCCAAAAATAATACAATGTTATCTTGAGGGATTTATTCATAACAATACCCCCCTTTGGGTTTGTTAAAAACCCTTTCACATTTTGATACCTTGATAAAGATTCTTCAATATTCTACCAAAAATTCATTCTTAGGATTCATATAATGATTAAATATTTACCCAATAAAACTATAAGACCACTATTAAATTCTCGGTGTGAGAAATAAGAGTATCATGTATTGTTTATCAACGAATCACTTAATTATAGAAACACAGAAATACTTTGCTCATGAACCCCATCTACTGTGATATACATACTTTGATCGATCAACTTTAACATCACCAAATTTAACCCCCCTACATAATGGTCCCCCTATCAGCTTCTCCCCATGTTTTGATTAATACATTTCTCCCCATTTATAGCCACAATCTATCTCACTTTTCCAATGAACCTCATGGTCACTTCTTTGTGGTATGCAATAGGGTAAATAAAATGATCAACACATTAGAGAAAAAAACCATACTTCCGGGAGAGGGGGTCCCACATCCAAAATTTTCCATGTGTGTGGATTCAACTGAACTCCAAGAGCCAGTTGATGCCTCTCAAATTACACTTTGGGTAAGGCCTTTGTCCGAATGTCTGCAAATTGTTGTTATGTAGGCACATACTTAAATTTCACAGTCACTTTCTCCACCATCTCCTTAATAAAATGATATTTTTTTTCAATATGATTTGTCCATGGTTGATGGAATTTATTTTTTTAAGATTTATTTCACTTCAATTATGATAATGGATTCTAAATAGAGACTTCACTTAAACTCCTATGTCATTAAGATACTACTTTATCCATAATAACTATAATCATGCTTGAGTAGCCACAATATATTCAGTTTCTAAGGTGTTCAATGAAATGAAATATTGTTTCTTTTTTAGTAATGAAATAAAAAATCTAATAAGATATAATGCACCAATTTTTTTTTTATTTTCTTTCATCTTTTGAAGTTGACAAATTCACATCTATATAGCCCAATAACTCTTTCTGAAATTTATTATTGTAAAACAAACTGAAATACAGTGTCCCCCTGATCCTCCAAATTATTTTTTTACTAAAATTAAGTTGGTTTATTTTAGATTTATTTGATATGATACTAAATAGCATGTGGAAAAAATAATATTAGGTCTTGTCATTGTTAAGTACAATAGACTTCTAATGATTTTCCAATATTCTATGACATTAATCACATTTCTTTCTTCATCCCATGATAGTTCTATTTGGGAATCCCCCAAAGTCATCATCTCTTTATAATTATCCATTAAAAATCTTCTCAAAACCTTACTAGTATATTTTTTATTGAGAATTGAATCTTCCATTATTTACTTATATCACCTATAAACTAAGAAAAAACATCAATTAACTAATCATTGACATTCCAAATTCTCTTTTCATGAATTCTATGAATTATATACATTCTGATTCATCTGAGTCACAAAATATTATGTCATAAACATAAACCAGAAAAATAATACTTTTATTATAATCCTTATTGACATAAATATTCTAATAAAATCCACTATAGTAAAAAATGAGTTTCTTCAAAAACTAACAAGGCCTTGAATACCATGCTCTTGGTGCTTGTTTTTGCCCATATAGTGCCTTTCCCAACTGAAAACTCTTTTATTATATTAATGAGTGAGAAACCCATCTGTTTGATCATTATAATCTTCTTTATCTTGAACCCCATTCATAAATGATGAATTGAAGTGCATCTAGAAAACATTGAAACTTCTTTTCACTGATATGGCCAATAATAATGTGATTGTATCATGCTTCAAAATAGGTGAAAATGTTTCGTAAACATTAATACCCTATATCTGAGAGTACCTTTTTCATAATAATCATGCTTTATTTTGAATAACTATGCTATCTTCATTCATCTTTTTTCAAAAGAACCATTTTTTCCCAATGAAATTTATATTTTTTGGTCGTGAAATAATATCCCATATCTGATTCTTCTTAGTTTGGTAAATCACTTTATTCTTGACCTAAACCCAATTCTTATTTCCATCTGATTCATTAAAAAATTTAGGTTTTAACTAATATAGGAAATATTTATTCTATAATGACTTCATTTTTTATGTTTGAACTAGAAAAACCTAATTACTAATGATGTTATTTTTTTTTAATTTCAGATTGACTCCTCAAATTTTGTATAGATATATATATTTGACTTCCTCCTATTCATCATTAGTACATTCTTATGAATCCTCATTTTCCATTTCAACTTCTCCTGAGGTTCTTACATCCTCATCACTTTAATCATGCAACCGGTCACTTTGTTGTTGAAGATTCTATTAATTCTATGTTATAGTGATATCATGGATTTAAACAACCATTCTAATAGTCTTTTAAAAAAATTTCTATTCTTTTATTTTTCTAGAATAACTATGATAATCCCATCATCTCCACATGATTCAAATTTCTTTTGGTTCTACTTATTGTGAATAAAAAATTAACTTCCAATGATATGAATGTATTTGGATATCATATTATTTCCATACCACATATCGTACAGAGTATTTTTATTCCTTTGGACACCATAGAGTCCTGTTAGATATGTAGAACAATGTCAACAATACTTACTTCTAGAATTTCTATAGTAGTTGCTTTCTAATAAGCATTGTTCTAGACATGTTTTTGATGATCTGATTACTCCTCTCAAGCACTCCATTTTTTGAGGATTTCTAACTGGTGAATATTGATGCCTTAACCCATGTTTCTCAAGTTAATATTCCACTTGGTTATTTTATAATTTCATACAATTATCAGTATGAAAATTTAAAATCATTTGACCAAGCATCATTCAGATTCCCTCTAATACTATCTTATAAAACTGAATGCATCGGACTTGTGGGAAATAACAAATAACCATGCCGCCCTAGTAAAATAATCAAATGAAAAGGGAATAATACCTCTTCCCATCCACAGATCTTGGTGAGATAGGTCCCAAAACATCTTCATGCACTAATTCATGAACTCTGGTTGAATTTTTCTCCCTCTTCTTAAAGGTATTTATAATTATCTTTCCTTATTGACAAGAATCATACGTATGAGTATGAACATGTGATATCCTAGATAAAAATAGAGTTTTATCAAATTTTATTAGGTCATCTAGGTATGGTTGTCATATATGGACAAGTTGTTTATGCCATAACATATTTTCTCACTCTTTTGATAAAAGTACACATCTTCTTCTCTACTTTCAAGTTAGAGGTTCACCTTTGATATATTACCCTATAGAATAAATACATCATATATTCCTTTTATGAAACACATATTCTAAGTAAAGCTTATAGAATTCACCAATTCACATAGTTGACTAAAACAAATAAATTTGTGAATGAGGCCTTCAATAAATAATACATTATTGCATCTCATTTATTTTCCCATGAATTTGGATTTTTCTAAGATAATAATCTCCTTTACTTAATCATTTAAAAATATAACAATTCCCTCCTTTTCATATTTTATGGCTGTTAAAATACCCTTATTAGCAATCATATATAATGTGCATCCAATATCAATGATCCATAAACCATAATGATCCGATGCTTTGAGGGAAAAATATAAAACCACCACATATTCAATAGTTTTATTTTTAATCCACGTTTTTGACTTCATACTCAGTATGGATTGATCAAATTAATTTTCCTCAGAGTATGATAGACTATCTTTATATCGAAATACTAAAACATAATTTTTATTTTTAGATCATTTGACGATACATTGAACTGCTGATGATGAAAACATTCATTCTAATAGAGCAAATTTCTCAACATTGTTGTTGAGAAATATCTTTCCATATTCCCAAATCATCCACACAAAAAATAGTGACCATCAGATGATGTTCTAGATTATTGAGTTCTGTATGGATGACTCTATTGGTCATGTTCCCTTCGGTACCTCTTGGCTACGAAACATACATTTTGTTAGTGTCTTACCTTTCCCCAATAATAACATCTCATGCGAGGTGTATTCCTATGTGGAAATACTGCACTACTAGTTCTCCCTTGGGTTTTTTGAAACTTCTAGTTATAATTCGTATCCAAATAATTATATGGTCTCAGAGAAGGTTCTTTTGGTTTAAATTCAACTATTATGACTTTCTATTTTAAATAAATCCTCATACCATCAATATTATTTGGATTTGGCTATAGCTTTTGTTCTGCTAGACCTCTATGCTCCACTTCCACCTTCAATGTTTCCTGAATGATTTTATTTCTAGATGTCATACCGAGATTCATGATTCTTTCTTGATCCTTAACACTTCATTACATGCTGACAACTTCCTCTTAAAGTTCGTCAATATTTTTTATTTCATATTTTCCTTTGTAATTCAAACTATCGATTTTTATTTTCTATTCTTGTATTTTGTGCTTGCACTCAACAAACTTTTTTGAGCACTCTGGAATTGAAGAATTTGGTTTTTCAATTTATTCATTCAGCTCATAATTCTCTTCTTCCTACTATTTTATATAATGTTTGGCATCATGAACCACTTTTTTGGATTTCTACTTTTTTGGCTCTCCAAACATCTATCTCCTCAAGAGAGGATTCTAATTTATCCTAGAAATGAACTCTTAATTCCACTTATTCTTCATCATTGTCTCTTTCTTCTCTTTTCTGGGAATAACCAAAAACTTCCACCATAACATTTTCTTTATGATATTTTTAGTTCTCTATCTATTCAACCTCAAATTATTCTGAACACTGATTTTCTTGTGGAAGAAGATTAATATTTTTAAGTAAATTTATCTTGAAAATTTTCTTACCTTTCAAATAGGCTGATGGATTTTTCATTGGTGTTTCAACTTTATCCTCATCATATTCTTGAAACTTATTGTTGAACATTTCTTCAAGATGTCCAAAAGTTCCCCATTGAAAGCATGCAAGTGGGAGTTTCCCCTTCAAAATTTTCTTTCCTCTTTGAATATTTGAGGAATGTAATAACATCACATCATCCATCACTTCTTATTCATATCCATCCAAAATGGTGAGATTATTCATATCCATGAATGAAACCTATTTGGACTTCTATTTTTCCACAAACTTATTATCATAATTTCTCATCTTGTATGAAACTAGAGTTCTATCCATGCTATGCAACATCATCCCCAATGGATCTTTATCTTCAAATACAGAAACTTTTGGATTGAACTAAGGTGTAAGTACTCTAAATATGTTCTTAACAAAATTTATTTCTTTAATAATTTCTCTTAGACCACACATTTTTCCACAATAACATTAACATGATAAAAGAATGAATTTATAGAATCATTATGGTTTATTATTAGATCCTCATACATGTTCCATAGAACTTGAATCTTTGCTTATCTTACTTTTGTGTCACACTCATAAACATTTATAAACTTTTCGCACATAGAATGTGATGTTTTAAATGGAATCAACTTTTTATATATTGTATTATATTGGGATTAACCTAAAGCATTAATTCTATGGGAATCCAAATCCAATTCCATTTTTTCATCTTCTGATAAAGCACCACTATCAATAGAGGTCCAAATTCTATGAATCACTGCTATAAAGACATCCATTCTGAAAGATCAGAAGTAGTATTGTATTTGATTCTCCCATAACTGAAAATTATTCCCATCAAATACACGAATCCCTTTGTGAATGAAAACCTCAATTTAAATCATCGAGATAGAAACAATGATATTACCCTCTCTATCTGATACTAATTTTCAGCCCAATGAAGTTAAATACCCTGAGGGGGGGGGGATTAGGGCATGACACATTAAAACAACTACCCCTTTAGATCTTGTTTTTTCATTAAACCAAACACCCTTCTCTCCCTTTCCTATAATAATGTATGAGCAGTAATGAAATAATGAACAAGAAAATCCAATTTTTCTTGTTTCACCCTAACATGGCTATATATAAGGAGAATAAAATAGTAATGTGTCAATGTACCAAATTTACTACGCCTCACTTCCAAATAAAGGTTTAGGATAGATCACTTCTATGCCAAGTATCACTATCATTAAAAGGTTTAGGAATATCTCACCACCTTCCCAAGGGTCACTACTTGAGTATCTTTCTATGGATCAATGCTAGTGGAAAGGATCACCTTAATTATCTTTAATTTCTCACTACTCCGGAAAAGGATTCTAACTCAGTTTATAGACATGTAGGTCCCTTAATTAATAATAATGAATACATGTTCTATTTTATATAGCTACTCTATTGAAGTGAAACTTTCATCCATTTGATGAATATCACTTTACCACATATTTACTAGAAAATACCTTCTGAAGTCTTTCATGATTCTCACTACCTTTATGAAGGTCACACAACAATTTATTTCATGAAAAACTTTGATGTCTTGTGCACAAAAATACAAATTTTCATGAAACATTTGTGTTTTTTCTAGAAACACCCACCTTTGATGCAACTTCTTCTTATCACAGAACTTCTTTTTTCATTCAACTCTTAAAATTTATGTATATATTAATTATCTATTTAGATATAAGTTATTTTATTGCAAGAAACAAACATTTGAGTTGTTTATTCACACAACTCTCCTTGCATGAAACTATTATTCTTTTCACACACCAATTACATGATTTAGTGCCCTGATATTCTTTAATGGTTTAGATACCAAAATTAGGGGGGTAGCCTCCAATATATAGATTTTGCTAACCATGTACGAAAGTTTCTTGTGCACCCTCCAATGTTCTCACAATAAATCCATTTTTTTGTAGAACTTATCACTTACATGAAAATTCCTTCAAGTAATGTAATTTAAAATTTGATATCTTATTTGTGGCATAAGCTTCTTGCACACCTATTTTTGTGCACAACTCTTATTTCACAATAAAATCAATATTGTGTGAAATTTTAGATCCTATGTGCTCCTTTTTACATATCCATACTTTAATGTAGTGGTCCAAAAACATCACTTGAACACATATTTATGAATCACCTTCACACTTGTGCACAAATTTTTACTTTTATGAGAAAATAATTCTTTTTCCAAAAACACCTTTTTCCATATTCTAAATGATGGACACAAAAAATTTGGAAAACACTAGGAAACAGTTCCACCTTGTATATCATCATTTTGTACTGCCTCCAGAGTATCCATTCAATTGTCTTGGATCTTGGTAAAAATACCTTGTAAAAAGTATCTCTAGAGCTCCACAATATACTATGTAAACCTGCTTTTTCAACAAAAATAATCAACCCAAAAATACCTCAATGTTACCTTCAAAGATTTTTCCCAACAACATGTCCTTGGAATCAACATGTAATACAAATAGTAATCTAATTGTTACAAGTCATGTAAAATGAACTAAACTCCATAAATTATATTCTATAATGTTTCACATGGATGTTGGTTTATATGTGACATGAAATGAATATATTAACCATACTTTTGACAATACAGATTCACTACGAATCATGTTAGGTTACATGTCCTGTAGTATAACTGAAAAATGTGTAATAATGCTTGAAATGTTTTAACTAGAAATCCATATTTCGTATGTGATAATAAATTCTAAATAATAGACACCACATAGTATTTATTTTGATTTATGAAAGTGTGTTATTATGTGTTGAAGGTGACTATTTGATATGTAATTTAGATTACACATCATGTAATCATGTTATTTTTCTAGAATCTTGGGCACTATGGATGGTTTCTTCATGTATTATTCTCTAGTTCTTATCATTTCTGGGGAATATGACTGTGAAGGAACATGTTATCTTGAATTTTTGGATTAAAAATGATAAACCAAAATGATAAACCAAAATGATAAACCAAAATGATAAACATTAAAAAATAATTTTGAGAATGATCAACAGAGAATAAATAACTATAATTTTAAATGTGAGTGCTCCATTACCACTTGAATGATGCAATTATAGATGAATACAGCTATACCTATGACCAATATTGTTTTTCAATAAAATAAAATGAATAATATCAATGAAAGGGACTACATAATACCAAATAGGATATTTTTACATTATATTTATAATTTATTTAAAAACAAGAATTGCCTCAACATTGAGATTATTTCTTCATTATAGAGGGTGATCATTCAAACCCTATCCCAGTTCTATGTTCATTTAATACATAGAATCAAATTTAGAATCCCTCTAGTAATGATACAAACATGATTCATAATATTATAATTACACTAATGAATACTTGGGGGATAGAGTAGAGGTATTGATCATATTATATGAATACCGATGAATGAAATTGGGGTTTCTATAGCCTTGGAGGCCATATATATTATTCTATCATTCATGAGATGGAGGAGGAAAAAATTATTTGGATCAAATGAATGGTAAAGCACACTGGGGGGGGGGGGGTAAATCAGTGTGTCTATAAAATTAGAAAACCCTTCCACTCTCACAACTCTTCAAAACCACTCTTCAAGAATATAACCAATGTAGTAAAGAATGAATAAATATAAATATTAACAAGGTTCGTCTCCTTATAGATGACTATGTTTCCAACATGTCATGGTTGTTATCCTTCACACACAGAACAATTTTTATTATAAAAAGGAACTCTATTAAGGGAATCACCTTGAGCTCATGAAATTTTCAATCCTAAACTAGTTATAATTTCACATCAACATAAAAAATTTACACCATTGATGAATAATGATCACTGATCCCCTTATCCTTCATATTTATTACATAGTAGTATTTTATGGATTTTGTCAAATGATTTTTATTTGATACAACAACTTTTTTATTCTCTCATGTATAATATCTTTAAAAAATTTACACACAAAACTTCTTCATCTTATATGTAACTATAATAGTTCCAAACAAATCAAATATTTCTCATATTATAACTCCCTTAAAACTTGGGATTTTAATTTACGATATCTGAGTCAAATCATTATTCAAATTATTCCTAAAATAATTGTTTAAGACTCAGCTTGATTCATTCTTATGATATCTAAAATATCATGTTCTTATTTTCTATTTAAATTATCCAATAGAAAAAACCATGCCTTTTAGTTTTCCTAATATTTCCATATAGATAGGGTGATGTGGAATATCATTATATGGCATGGAACTGATCTCATCACTCCTATAGTCTCTTCTAGACAACATTCACTTGATTCAACAAATAATCATAAAAATGTGTTTAATAATGATGTTCAATCCCTGACGATAATCACACATACATATTCTATTGTAAATCCAATTCTTGAGAATACATGAGTTATGAAAACTCATCAAGAATATAATAAAATTTATCATGTGTATATTAAAATATTTTATGATCAATATAACTTATATTATAGGATCCTAAAACCTCCAGTTCATAAAATAAAATAATTTTTCAATTTTGGAATAATCATATTTTTAATCACTTAATGAAATTAACCTATGTGGTCCAAAATATCTTATGTATATAAGATAAATTACTTTTCCAAATTAAATTTTTAATTAATAATCTAGGTACCTATAAAATAATAATATCACATGGGTCACCATAAGATAAATTACTTTGTCATTTTTTTAACTTTGGTATAAATGTTTAATAATTTCTACAAATAAACTCTGAGATTATTGAAAGATATGTCGATAATTTTAAATCTATTCAAAAAATCATCCAATAGTTATTCATAGATCCCTTCAAGAGAAAATATCCATGGATGGATTTTCAGTATCCTAAACTCATTCATATTTGATTCAGACTAGATTACAACATTATAACCAAAAACTCTCAACACTGTACACTATTTAAACTCACAAAAATATTTCCTATATGTTCTAGAAAATTCTTTTTCCATGATAACACAAGTTATATATTCTTAAAGATCAACAAAAACAATCATTAAACCTGAAATATTATTTATAAAAAATACATCTTTATATCCAATGTTTCAAAAATCCCCCCTTTGGATTTATTAGAAGAACCAGTTATATTTCTACTCTTCATTGACAATAAAACAAATGTGAGAAATTGTTGGGGGTCAACATGGCCGATTGAAAACAAATAAATCAAGTTCCAATCAACTTTAGGTTTATATGAGGTAGTTTTTTATATAAAATAAGAAATATCAAATCAATAATCAATGTTATGCTCAAAAAACCCCACACCAATCCACTTTTATAAAGGTTTATAAAGAAAAAATAGATATATTTATTGAAAGACTCAAAAATACACTTAAAAATAGCTTACAAATAGTGAGGAAAAATGTATCTCCATGAAAAAAATATCTTCAATAATTATTAAACATAATAAAAAGAGTAAATTAATATTATGTTATACCTCAATTATAGGGAATGGGATACACTCCCTTTTACATCCTTAGATTCTCAAATTATTCAGTTGTGAGTGGTTTAGTTAGAATATCGATAGCCTATTATTTGGAGGGAATAAATTCTAATCCCAAGATACCCTCTTAAACATAATCCATTATTAAATGGTACTTAATCATGATGTGATTTGACTTTGATTGTTGCATTGGTTTTTTTACAGGTTTAGGAAACTATGATCGTCATAACATATAATCATAGGATAGGTTACCTCATCACTTATATATTTCAAATGTGTATTTATCCATATCATCTGAGTGGATTCTTGTGATACAGTAACATATTTAGCTTCAATAGAGCTTAATGTCACTAATGGTTACTTATTTGAATTATAAGTCACACAACTTCTTCCAATGAAAACTACTCAACCTTATGTGTATTTTTGGTCATTGACTTATCCTACCTAGTTTGTAAAAGTAAGACCATTTAATTAAATCACACATATATTATTATACATTAACCATTGATTTTTTGTCAGTGAGATGTATCTCAATATACTATTTGCTGTAAAAGATGTGTTTCCTTTAGATTTTATTGATATTAGGAAGAAAGAGTGATGCTATAGATAATATCATTTCAAGAAACTGTCAAATATATAATATTTTTAATTATTGTTCTGAATTATTTCTCATTAACAAATTTCCATTTTTCATCCTTTCTCAGATTCATACCCAACTAAAGTAGCGTGGACACTACTCTATCCCCTACATGTCAAAGCACTTTAATAAATATCTTTTATATTTTTCCTCCGAGACAATGATATACCCTATTGTTTACACAATTAGTATCCCCAAAGAAAATATCATTTCTCCTCAAATTTAAATTTCAAACCTTTATTTCATGTTCTTATAGAATTCCTCACATAAACATTCTTCATTAATGAGAAATATTATATTATCAACATGAAAAATCATGAAGAGTGTTGTAGTGTTGGTAGTCTTTACATAAAAGTCACTATCCACATTTCCTTTCTGAAATGTAATTACTTTTAAATACTCATTAAGCTTGAAATACCAATATATAGGGACTAAATTTAAGAAATATAGATATTTATTCAACTTAAAAACATTTATACCACATGAATCTTGATAAAAGACTTCATTACGTTCTATATACACTACCACATCATGTTTACCTTTTAAAAAATATTATTTAAAATCCATCTAAAATATGTTAAAGCTTATATGAAGTGTTATCAAAAGGCGTTTCATGATGGATTCATGTATGGATAGTATAAAAAAGTTATCACCAAAGTAAACCCCTTTAATTTGTGAGTATCCTTTTCATACATTCATAGATTTGTTTCTAGACACATCACCATTCTTATCAAGCTTGTCTCCAAAAAACAATTTGCCTCCAATCACATTATTTTCTATGGGTTTGGGAATAAGTATATAAGTTTCATTATTTTTCAATATAGTACATCTCTTCATTCATGGAATATAACCAATTATTATGTTCTAAATATTCCTAAAGTTTCTATAGATCAAACATTGATAAAATATTGGTATGAATAGTTTCCATAATCTTCATTATTATCTGTAAAACATGATTATGATATCCAATAATGTTCTATGTATCAAGAAGTTTTATTAGTATTGTATTATTCTCTCTATCCACCACCTATCCATATTCATCACTAGAAAAAAACCAAACCTATTATTTTAGTCTGAGTCTTTTTATTTCCTATATTTTATTCAATATGTTCTGAAATGACAACATCATCATCATCATTCACAAAGATAGTATGTCTAGTTAACTTTTAATTTTCAAAGACTATGAAATCAACACCATCAATAATAAGTTTGGATCTATTGTTGTAATGAATATATTATTTTTCATTTGAGATATACCCAAGAATTTTTTTATCTTCAACCTTATCATCAATGTTTCCACCACATTTGTCATTTCTCTTAATGAAACATGAACATTAAAATATGATAAATTTTTTAACATTTGTATTTACTTTAAAACAATTCTCATATGTGGTCATGTACAAGTTTTTCCTTATGAGAAAACTATTTTGAATTATTCCCATGGTTTTGATTGATTGAATCTAAAAATACCTTGAGCTGTCATTTACTTCCAACATTGTTCTAACCATGTAAACTAGGATATTTTTATTCCTTTATACCACTTCATTTTGTCAAGGAGTATATGGATCACTGAATTAATGTATATTTCTAGTATTTTTAAGATATTTAGTGAACTATTTATTGGTGTATTCATTTCCATTATATAAACTTAACCGATTTATATATAGGACTATTTTATTTTCTGAAATTCTTCTAAAGCTCTTGAATATGTTTATAGCCTATGATTTATGAGACATGAACATAATGGAAGTCATCCTTATGAATTAATCTATAAATTTTATAATATAATTCTCTCCACTTATTGATATATTTTTCATAGGTACAAGGACATAAAAATGATTCAATTAAATTGGATTTGATGTTTGAATTTAAATTCCCCTATTAGTTTTATTTACTATTTTTCCTTTTATGAAAGTTTTCAAATTAGTATTAGTGCATAATTTTAGAAATGGGAAATTTCACATAGATTATTACTAAATCAATATTTTTATATTCCATTGTCCAAGGTGAACCAACCTTGTATTACATACCTCGTTTTATTCCTATTCACTCAGGTAACAACCTTACTTTTCTTCACCAATTTGAAATAATTTTCCTAGGGTTCTTAAAAACCATGTATTCAAAACCCCATATTTTATTCTATTGACAATGAATATATTTTTCCTAAAGAAGAACTCATTTACATTATTAAATAGTTCTAATACACTCAACAAGTAGTTGGTTTGGCAATACAAAAACAGAACACTATCCATATAGATTTTACTTTTACCAATGTTTGATGTTCTAATAACTTCTATAATAAGAGAACGTTAATTAAAAAATTTCATTAATCCACCATCATATTTTTTAATATTTTTTATGTTTTTGGAATCACCTTTTATGTGTGATGTATATCCACTATCCATAATCCATTGGTTTTCATACTTTAAATATATCAAATAAACTTCAACAACATTTTCCTTTCACCTACTTTTTCTTTGATTTAGATCATTCCCAAACATTTGAAAAATAATCTAATAAGAAGGGCTAAAAGAAACAAACTTTTATAATGTATTTCATTATTGATCACATATTCCATAAAGTTCATTTAATCATTCAAAACCTTTTTTTTTACTTTAACATTATTTTCACACTGTTGATGACTTGGTTGGGTTATCACATGTTCTTGTTGTGTCTAACTATATCTCCCCCTCTTCTCAATCCAGGAAGAGACATATTTTACCAGTAGTTATAATCCATATGTATGAATATTCACCAACACCAGCAATACCCCTTAAATCTTCTACTATAACAATAAATATTCTTCTAAATGGGTTACTATCTTAGTATATTTTATACACTTAAATTAATAGAGATCTAGAGATACTCTTGTTGAGTACTTCCTTGAATGTTTTTATCTAATGAATTTATTTTATATTTTTTTATTTCTATATTTGAGCTAAATTTTGTATCTATCTATGGAATTTATCCATTTCAGATTGAAATATGTAAGATTTTACTTCATTGGAGTAATCTCCTTTTATAACTAAACCTCAATAGAATTTAATTTTACAATATCTTGATTATTTCATGGAGTATCAATCCTATATACACTACTTAGAGCCTTATATTCTTCCTTTTAATAGATTTTATCTTTCTTCTATAAGTTTCCTTTAGTTGTCAGATTCCCTTTTCAACTGAGTATTATCTTCTATCATCCTATAAATTTCTTTTAGATACATCTTGATCTCTATTATCATGGAATATTACTTTGTGGTCACTCCTTCCTCCACTGTATATTCATTATTGTTTTAGGATTCAACTTTTGAATGATTTTCATCTCTTTATTATTGTAAAACAATAACCCTTTAAAAAAAATCTCTAAGAGATTCTTTATTACAACTTTCTTCAATATTAATATAGAGACCCGTTCCATAATTAACTTAAATAATACAATAATCTAATAAATTAAGTAACACATGTCACAAAAAACCACATAACCCAAGTAGAGAAATTATTATTATATTAGAGATTAGATACATAAATGTTTTAATCTATAATATTTTATCCATAATAAAATTACTCTAGACTCCCTTCTATACTTCCAGTAAATTATAATTATCTTTATAACTTAGGGAAAGGAAAGAATAAGTAAGGAGTGTTCTCCAATGCTCAGTAATGGAAAACATATAAACATGTCATGAAGGGTTAAATCATAAGAATATAATAAAACATGAGTAGTGGAGGAATTTACAATCAAGGAGAATATTGAACAATATGAGTTTTACATAAATATTTATATAAGGACATGGAATATAAAATAAAAAAACATATACCAAGGAAAAATTATGTGAAATATTGAAAAACATCATTAACCAAGAATCATAATCATAGTAATATCAAAATATATCATGTCATAAAACAATTAATTATGGAATAAATATAATCATATAAAAATTATAATAGTATGAAAAAAAATTCCCACGCTTCTTATTGTGAACAAAAAAATTCCCATTCTTCAGATTATGAAGCAAAACAATTCCCATAATTCCAGTTGTAAATAAAGAAAATAAACAAAATTCATGTTGTGAATAAATAAAATTCCGATGATTCATGTTTAGAACAAAAAAAATACCACACTTCATGTTGTGGAAAAACAAAATAATCACACTTAACATAATTTTCTCATGCAATAAAAATCCTTAACCAATGTATTTGAGGGTGATATTGAACCCCACACTTCATCATCCATAAAAATGTGTACCATTTAAATATTAATCATAAAACTATCTTATTGTCCCCAGGTAAAGAGAATAGATTTCTTAAACCGTTTAAAAACATCACATAACATGAACTTAAGAAATAATTGGATTTCAAAACTCTCAATATACAAAATAAATCATATCATAATAACATATAATCTATGATAAAAACATCACTACATGAAACATAAACCTTATAGTGAAAATATAAGTTAAATTACAAATAAAATTCATAAAACGTTTTAAAATATTATTATAAAATATAAATTTTAAATTATTTAAAAAATAAAAATTTTCAGAAGGGAAAGAGAATAATTTTTTAAAACCTTATTAAAAAGAAGTTCTAAATTAAATATCATTGAAAATTTCAGGGCTTTATAAAAGGATATGTGAAAATATTTTAAAAACATTTACTTTAGAGAATAACATTTAATAATGGAAAAATGGAAAAAATATAAGGTTTTATAAAATCATTGTAAAAATAAATTGAAAAATATTACAGTTAAAAATAATATTTAATTATTAAAAAAATGAAAAATATATAAATTTTATGAAAAGAAAATGTGTATAATATTATGATTTTTTTATTGTAAAATGATGTAAAACCATTTTGAACATTTTGAAATAACCCTTTCGAAAACCCATATCATTAAAAAGATGTTGGAACCTTTTTTAAATGAATAATGTGTAGAAATAATATCATTATGGTAAAACAATTTTTTTATAGTAGGTATATAAGAATATTAGTTGGAAGTAAAAATATTGATATGGGAAAAAAATCCATTAAAATAAATGAGAATTATTTTTAAGAAAAATTCATTTTAATGAAAAAATAGAATAAAAAATATAGAATACTTTGGTGAGAAACATTATTTCCCTTGAATATTAGGTGAAAATTCAACATAACATCATCATAGGGTAGAATATATCAATATTTAAATATTTTAGTCAAATAAAATGGATTGTGATCCAAGGAATAGATTTTAGTAAAAAAACCCCTTACAACCTTCAAAAATTTAAATCAAATGAAAATTAGAAAGATAACATGAAATTAGACATTTAATACTATGAAATATAAAATAACCATGATATAACAATTAAAATAGAGTGGTATAAAAACTATAAAAATGAAAACATGGTGCATAATAGAAAAATTTCTCAATGAAAGGAAATTGATATTGATAGGCTAATGTTGTTCCTACATGTCTCAATTGTTTATACACTTTGATGATTCAAAAAATCCATGATTATCATATGAAAAGTTTATCTTAAGTATTTAAAAACCTTAAATATAACTATAATATAATTTTAAAAGTCAATGTATGTATATATTATAAATTTACTTATCATAAGATATCATATATATTCTTATTCTATTGGATTTTAGTTATTTTTTTTGAAAAAGTTGGGGCCAAAGCCTCTTTATTATTGATTCAAGGGAAATGATCTCTTATTGAGTTGTGAAGACCCATTACATGGAATGTAGGACCAATGGTCCTTAAAACCCATTACAAATCCCTAAATACCCATAATTTTGGGCTAAAGGCCCTTCAGTGAATAGTTCAACTATAATACTCGGGCTGCTATAGTACCTATTACAATGCTGCCACTACTACAATTCATACTATAGTTCTCATCCCTGATACAGAGTATTCGGTTTTACAATTACATAGCTGCTATAGTTATACTATATTACCACTATTATTATACTAGAGTACCTACGTCCAATGGGTTTTGGACCCATATTCATGATGTAGTATTATAGGGTGCTTACCACTAAAAAGAACCCCAACTACTTTAGCTATTTGATTTATCATATGCTGAGTGATTATTTTTATCACAACATAATTATCTTACAGATCAAATTAAATATCTATATTATAGTTTTATCCTATTCCAAACCATTTTATCATATGATAGTTCAGTTTAAAAATACTACATTAATATATAAGTAAATAATGTTGTGGAGAAAGAAAATTATCTTCTGCGTGCTCAATGTTAGAAAGCTCTGTTAGAAGAAAATTATGAGAATTATTTTTTCTCATGGAATGGAAATTCCTAAAAAGGATTATTTTATGAGCATAAAAGAAGTCCCTGGATTTTGAGTACCATATAACTATAATAAATTATCTTTTAGAGAAGAATTATTTTACATATAAGTTAACGATTTGTTTCATCTTTTGAAGATTCTCTATAGAACAACTTACAAGAATTTTTTTTAAGATGTTTATATTATAAAGAATAAAACATACTATATATATTCATGATTATATGTGTAACATTATTATAATCTCTTGATAATTCAATTCATGATTTTAAATGCATAAAAAGGAGACGTGTAAATAAGGAAAATTTTATATAGACAAAGTGTTATTTTTTCACGAATGAAAAGTCCTAAAGAATAATATTTATGACATAATAATAAAATAATTTTATTCCATATTTTAAAAATAAGGAAAAATTATCTTAAAAAACTTTCTTATCAACTTTTCAAATGATTATTCACCCTACCATTGTGGTTATTGAGTTTCTTTATGTTCAAATTCAAAAGAGAAGATATATATAGTAGAGTTTCCACTATATGAGACATGATGATGACAGATGAATTAATGTGAATTAAATAACTCTTGATTATTTTGTATAAGTGTTGTGCTTACCCTAACATAATTTTTAATCAAATAACTTGAAAATATGAAGCAATTGTTTTCTCATATTCTCTGGAAGTATCTTCAAATAATTTCAATTGATGATTGAACAATTTGTTGCATCATCTTTCTAACCCTTTTTATCTACATATCCTTATTTAATCATCATTATTGATTATATTGATATTGTAAGAAATTCTTATAAAGGGATAGTGTGGTTAAATGTTATTATATGTTTTTAAAAAGTAACTAATACTTGCACTTAGTTGGGAGCCCCTGAAAGAAGAACGTATAGTGAAAATCAGTAAAATCAAAGATTATTGTCTTGGTTGGGAGGACTAGATTATTAATGTTCCCATAATCACTATAAATTTATTCTGTTAGATAATTTTTCCATCAAGTTTTTTATATTTTCCATTTCCTTCTTATATTAAGGAATATATTTGAACTCACAAACCTTGAAGATGGTAGTTTTAAAGTAAATAAAATTTTATGTTCTCAGTTAACACTCTTGAGTTTTTAGTTAGATATTCCATAGGAAAAAACCTTGTATTGAAGCTCATAACACATGATATATCATCTATCAAATTTTAAATACCAAATATCTTCTTTCAAATGGCTATTATGGTTGATAAAAAAAGATATATAAATGGTCATATATCCCTTATTTAATAGTGAGAACAAAACATGAGTCTTAAAGATCATATACATGAATCATGTCTTAAAGATTAGTAGTTAATAAGATGTGAGTCATAATAAAATAAAGAACATAAGCCACGAAATCATAACATAGGAATAAAACATGGAATTCTGGAAGACACATAAGCATATAATATGATTTACTATAATAGACAAGGAATCTCTAAAAAGACCATATCACTGGAAAAAGTCTTTTACTAAACAAAGTAAACCCCTACTCCAGCCCTGTATTACTGAATTAGGTAAACATCCATTCTATCCTTGTATTACTAAATCAGTTAAACCCCCTTTCTATCCCTGTATTACTGAACTGAGTTCATTTCCCATTCCATACATATATATCTCGTGAGATATAAATCTTTACCCAATGAAATGGAGGGAGATATATAGAATATATAAACATATTTTCCATTATTATAACCACCATGAGAGGTGGTAAAGTAAAATTGAACAATCATCATTTTGTGAGGTGGTAGTTCTCATACACGTAAACAATATGTTCTTTACCCATTAGATGGATGTGTGTGTAAGTACAGGTCGAAATCTTAAAATAAAAACATACTAGTATATTGAGGGTACTTTTTTTATTAGTATGTAATAAAAATATTTTAGGGAGTTTATAAAGAAAATAAAAGAAATGACTTTAAGGGAGGGTGTTACCTCTTAATTAGGAAACTTTTTTGGTTTTCACCAAAGGGTTTCCTTGGAAAGATTTATTCCCAAATGATGCTTTAAGGAGAAATGGAGGGATTATGGGGATCTTATTGTGTAGATTTTTTTTCAATCAAAATTGGATTGGGATGTGTGAATAAGTGGGATGAGAGGAGGCCTTTTATAATGGAGGTGTGTGTGTGTGGGGGGGGGGGGGGGTTGAATCTCTTTAATTATTTTAAAGGAAAGGAACCCCACCCATGTAGTTTTCTTTCAAGTAGTTTAGTAATTGATAAAAGTCTATAAAAGGGAGTATAGGATCAAATTGTAAACATAAAATGGATTTTGGATAAGTGTACAGGTTTTTTGGGGCCTTAAGGTTATGTCTTCTTCCCTTATTAAGACTAATTTAACTTTAATTGTTGTAATTAATTTTTAATTATTTCACCAATATTTTTGGTTACGAACTAAGTTGAACTTACTAGAAATTATAAATTATGATGATTTCGAATATGGAATATTTTTTTTTTCCAAATTCTAATATCAGAATTGGCAGAAATTAATTTAAAATAAATCCTATAGTCGGGTTGACATTGCAAGGTTTTAAATTAAAGAAGATTAAAAGTTCGATAAGTTTTTTCACCTAATTTCAAAGTGAAATTCGTTACAATTAAATAAATTGGATAAATTTTTTAGAATAAAATCTAATTAAACTTATAAGAAAAACTAAAATTTAATTTATTAATATGAATAAATTATATGGAAAATAAATTTTGAGTTAAAATCTAGTATTTTTAACAATTATTTCAAAAAATGAAATCTTATAGAAACATACCAAAAATTAATCTGAACCTAATATGTATTTTTCTATTACAAATATGAAGTTATTTTAATATAAAAAATCTATAAATGTTCCAAAAATATAATTTAAAATGGGGTTTCCATTAAAAGTTGGTAAAACTACCTTTATAAAAAGATAGGTTTTAAGAAAATAATTGGGTCTGTTATTATATTATGTCTACAAAATATATTCGATTATTATAAAATATTTTATTGAATATATAATATATATATTAATATAATATCAATTTATAATTTAAATTAATTTAATTTATTTGGATGAAAAAAATTTATGATCATATCAGTAGTTTTCTATAAAAATACTCCCCTTATATTCAAATTGGTTTGTTTATTCATTTCTATATAATTTTTTAACTAATTAATTCATTTTATATTTTGTGAAAACCATATATTTACATAAGTTTGTTAATAATATTCATAAATTCTAATTTAATGACTAGGTTATATATTATTATATATATTTTAATAATATATTATAGTTTGGTAACAATCAGTCTTGTGTGTCACCCAAGCCATTGATGAATGTTTGTCTTGCATGAGATGTATTATTATATCAATGTTCTGTATAGATAATAAAAACCTTTATATTTTTTGTAGTGAAAAATTAAATTTTCATTGTGTATAATTCATGAGAAAGGTATAAAATATACTATTTTTAGAGTTGCGTGAAATAAAAAATATCAAAAAGATTAAATAAATTCAAAAATAATAATTTAAAAAATATCAAGATGTTACAATAAAGTTATGCTCTAGGAACTCCAATTACTGATTCAAAGAAATTGCTGACAGTTTTAATATTTTTACCACATTTGTGGAGTGTAATATTAGTTTCCATCAAACAATCTATAGAGTCTAAGAATTAAAAAATAAAGGATCTCATTAAACTATTATCATGTATGAGGGAGAAATAGAATCCAAGGATAGATAATGTAAAATTATTAATAAGGAAAATGACTCTTTGAAGGTTTCAACTTAAAAATATAATAATAATAATAATGGTATACTGATATCTGAATAATTTGAAGAAGAAGACAACTCAAGCAATTTAGAATCAACGGATGAACTTGTATAGTTTGCAAGAATGTTTTAAAACTTCTATTATAAGAGAAGAGGTTTTAGAAGACCTTTCATCAAGTACATGAAACATGGTGAAAATTAAAAATTAGTGAGATTCTATAAATGTAAAAATCTTTTAAACATCAAGCTATAATTACCTCAACTACAAGAAAATAAAAATTATGATAAAAAGTTTTTCAAAGTTGGATGTATATAATAAGAAATCCAATAAGGGATGAAATCCAAGTGGATTGGTTCTAAAGAATCCATTGCTAATAAATATTCATAATCAAGAGATAAAGTATTTAATCAAAATTCCAACATGTGTTTTATAGAACACATTAATTAAGTACATTCTTATTGTTCTTCTGAACATGAGTTTGAGTTTGAAAATAAAAACTGGCCCTATAAATAATAAAATTAATACCACATCATGTTGGAAACTATGTATGAAAACCTTAGAAAGAAAAAAATACATCATAAATTCCAACAAAAAATTTTTAATGAAGAGGAGAACATAAATAAACAAATTTCATATTTGAAAAAACTATTAGAAAAGTATACTACATTGTATATTGAACACAAAAGCATAATTAAAATCATAAAAAAAGACGTTTAAGACATGGAAGATGATCTAAGTGTTTTTACTAAGGATATGATTACTTAAACAAAATCCTTAGTAGAAAACATCACAAAAGAGAAAGGTATAGTATGTTAATAAAGTGAAAAACCCCCAAGGTTATCAAAAATTATTTTACACCAAGCCTCAAAAACAAAAAAATATTTAATATTACTTATTTTAATTGAGAAATAAATCTCTATCTTTAAAGTGATGGATATATAAGAAATCTGTAAATATGTGGAGTAAATAAATCTATTATTTATGAAAAATTCTCAAATTTTTATTTTTATTTTGAAAAATGAAAATATACACATTTTCCCAAATCTCTTATATCTAACATTTCTAGACCCAAGAGATTTTGGGTACTAAAAAATCATGTTGTTTGATTTGTCATAACAGAGAACTAGCCACATAAATAACAATGAAAAATGGTTTATAGATAGTGGCTTCTCAAGGAACATGAGTTGAGAGTTTTTTAATATTCACTCATAATATAATATTGATAGAGGCTATATCACATTTAGTAAAATTGAAAAAGGAAAGATAGCTGGAATTGTATCTATTAGAAACACACAATCTATCATCGTCAACAAAGTACTTCACATTGAAGGAATAAATATTTACTTGATAAGTATTTATCCAATTTTTCATGATGGTTATTTTGTTTATTTTTATAACAATTCATGATCATTTTTTACAGAAAAATATATGATTTTTAAAGCACCAATAATTGAGAATTTTTATACTATAGATCTTAATTATTTGTCTAGAAAAAATTAAAATTGGTTCAATTATAAAGTAAATGAATCATGGAATGGCATAGAAGTATTGTACATTGTAATATTTATTCTTCAAAAAAGTGATAAAAATTAATATTATTTCTTATTTTCAAAACCATTAATTGGATAAAAAGATACTATATGATGCATGTCAAATGGTCAAGAAACCCAAGTCATATTGTAAACTAATTAAAGTGGCTGGTACTTCTATACCCCTAGATATTATCCATATGGATCTATTCATACCTTATAGAATAGAAAGACTTTATGGAAAATATTTTTTTATGTGTTGGTTGATGATTTTTCCTGATTTAATTATTTGTACTTTTTGAGACATAAAAGAAAACTATGTTTTTTTAATTTTTATAAAATTGCCCCTAATAAAAATGATTAAAAAATTATGTCTTTAAGATGTTACTAAAGAGGATAATTTGAGAATAATTAATTTAATTCATTATAGTAAAAATATTATATTAATCACACCTATTCTACTCCTAGGACAACTCAATAAAATGCTGTTGTTAAAAGAAGAAATAGGATATCGTAATAATTTCTAGAAAACATTTATACGAATATAATATGCCCACTCATTTTTTTATTGAAGTTGTTAAAAAAATATGTTATGTAATGGATAAGGTTATAATAAGGCCCAATTTAAATAAAAAACTTATGTCTAAGATAATAGACTCTTAATTAGGTATGTTCTTGTTCAATTTTTTTAAATCCCTTTACATAGGATATTTAAATGTATCTGGATTATATTAGGTGAATCAAGGGTGTATTGGGGGTTTGAGACATGAAAAAAGGAAAAAATGGTCAATCCAGTGCATGTTTCATGGTTGACACACAGTTAGAAGTAGTTGTGCAGCATAACCATGATTTTTTGGGGAGGGGGATCATGGTTAGTAAAACAACACAATGGGGAAGGTGGATCTATGTGGGCTCATATAGATCCATTCTATATGGTTACCACATATTTGTTTATAACTGTATAGGATCCCTAGGTATCCTTGTGACCTTGAACCCCTCTTGGATAGAGGGAGGCCCATAGTTGGTGCATGGTCTGGCCAACCCTGTGGCCAAACATTGTGGCTCATTAAACTGGTAAAATGTAACATTTCTCCCCCTAAGATTTTAGATTTATTACCTAATTTTCTCCCCATTTATCTTGTACTATCCAAGGGTGAAAAAAAATTCATCTCAAACATAAAAAGTATCGATCTCCCTCATTTCTAATCCATTTGAAGTACAATTGGGTGCAAATTGAATCTCTACGTGAGTATAACACTTCTCTTCCTTCCTTTTTCTAGTTTAGGGTTTTTGGAATAATTATTCTTATTATGAATCTCTAAAAACCTCATTTCAAGTAGTTTATAGGTTGTGTATTTAATGGTGGTTTATTTTTGAATCTATGTATAAGGTGAAGCAAGCTGTCATCTATAGAATTGATGTAGGTGGTCAACAAGTTATATCCCATAGTCTTTATGTGTCGTTTATGTGTATGTGGTTGTTCAATGGTACCTTATTTCTATTTATTTGATTTCATTAGTAAGAAATGATAAATGTTTTGGTTAAATTATGAATTGATCTCCATCATGATCTCCATGGGATGCATTGATGTTGATTAGGATGGGTTAAGGGCAACACATTAGGGGTGCTGCTTCCTTGAACATTAAATTGAGATGTTAAGTAAATAATTGAATTATAATGAAATAGAGACAATGATAATTATTTTTAATTGTTAACATGAGTTTGAATTAGAACTAATAATGATTGTGTCTATTGGTTTACATGGGCTAATGGAGTGTTTTTATCAATGTTAAGGGTGTTAATGAATAATTTATTGTCAAGTGTAAATGTGTTGATGGTCTAAAAAACATAAATGATAAATGGGTTAAATGTATTAAGGCATGTAAATGGTAACTTTTTGTGATAATGGGTTAAGTAATGTGAATGGTATATGTGTTAATGAGTTATGAATTTCAAATGATGTATGTGTTAATGTGTTATGACATAAAGATGGTATGCATGTTAAATGAGTTATGGTTTGTAAATGGAATATGTGATAAAAGGGATTAAAGAAGAATATAAAAATGGCTTTGTGGTATGTGGGGTATTAACTTGAGGCTCTATGACCATGGTTTGGGTTAGACTAAGGCTTTAAATACTACCCCTGTAATGCAAGAGTTTGGGAGTCAGACTGAGGCTCTATTCCCCTAACAGATGCATGTGATATAAATTCCTAGATTGACACTTCATGGTAAGAATTATATATTTATTAGTGTAATGTTTTCCCTAGTAATGTATGGAACTTGATTATTCCCTCTTAGGTATTTTTTATATAACTAGCTTAGGACATAGTGTGACTGATGAAAATAGATAACCCATGGAAAAAATTATGTAAGTTGCTAAAGTAAACCTTATTAACTAATGAAACCCAATTTATCTTTTGTTTATATTGTTATTAATTATATTCCTGTATACAATATCTATTTATAATGGATATTTTCTAAACATCACTGGTAGTGGCCTACTGAGTATTAATCACACCCTACTTTGGCCTCCATTGGGTACCCGAGTAGACTTCATTGTTAAAGGTCCAGAAAAGGGATGCTAGATGGTTGATTTGGGTTTGGAATGTGCATAGATGAGGTATCCAGACATAGAGTCAGGGATTATTTTGGGGATTCATATATTTTTCTTTATTTTGTGTTTACTTACACTTGTCATTGTATGAGATGACATATAATATTTACTATTTGGTTGTTGGATTTTACTCAGTTTTGGGAAATGAAATTGTGATGCATGTTTATTAGTTATATCATTTCATTTATTTTATCATTGTTATATTCTATGTATCACTTTGAAAAGAGGGTATAATATCCCCATATACAACCTTAGACCCTCATTACTAGTCGGTAGCCTCTATCATACAAGGACACACACCTGAGGTCAGGTGGTGACCCAACCCAGGTAAATAGATATAATAACAATAGATATTTGGAAGCTATAAAGTGGCATCAAAGTATTTTTTCTTTTATGTTTTCTTACTATTTAGGAATGTTATATGATAGATGATGATTTTTTGAATGAGCTCAGTAATGGGAGAAACTAAGCCATGTATGATGGAAAACCCAAGTACCCAGGGTTGGATTCTTTTTCGTGATTCTTGTTGTTATAGTTGGATGATATTTTACCTTGGGTGATGCAGTTGTTGTGTGATGTGACCACTTCATGGTATTTTTATGATAAATGAAATGGAATTTGGTTGGTTATACATGAATCATTTGAAGAACCTAGGGATACATGTGACACGCATCATGGTAGGAACACACGAGAAAGACATGTGAGATGTGTGGGATAAAGTTTTTCTCTTTTTCTATGAAATTTGAAAGAAATGGTGTCTAATAAAGATAATGGATATGGTTAAATTGAAATAATGTGAAAGAATTGTTAACTAATAGTACCTAATGGGGATTCAAAAATGTTTTAAAATTTTTTAGTGATGAGTTATCTTGATAGGAAGTTTCCTAAATGAGAAATGCTTAAATTATGAAGGTAAAATGGTTAACAAGGATTTCTAATGAAAGAATCTTAATTATGTAAGTTGGTTTACCCCATGTTTTCCCTGCCCCATGGTAGGGATGGTTAAGGGTTGTTATAGAGATGTGACTATATCCATTGGGACATTGTATGCAGAACAGTGTGTTTATAGCCGATAGAGAGAATAATTTGTTATAACTTATGGAAGCCTTATATTATGAGCTTTGAAACTTGTGTTTAGAATTATAGAGATATTAAACCATAATGATGTGTGTTTTTTGGGCTATAAGTGGATACCACTAAGAATACTCTTCCATCCCTAGAGCCAAAAACCCTGTTGAACTAAGGTAATAGATGATATGTGTAGTTATATGAGAACTTTGATCATTTTATGCAAATGATGGAATGGGACCCAATTCATGTTGTGCAGAGTATGTTTTACCCAACTAGGGAGTTCCAGCTATAACACCCTCCAAATTTTTCAAGAGAGGGTTGGACCATAGAATACAAGTTCTAGACAGAGTCTATCCATAAGATCTTAGATCACTTAGAGAATCCTCATGAGAATAGATTCAAGTTGGTGGATTATTTGCTGTGAGGAATTATAAATAGATAATGGATTATTTTGGTTCATACTGTGAATAGAGATGGTATGTCATGGAAGGATTTTTGTAAAACATTTTCAGAAAATTTCTATACAGAGACCTTGAGATAAGAGAAGGTCGTGGAGTTTATGAGGATGGACCAACGGACTATGTAAATGATGGATTATGATGTCCAATTCACCGAATTGAAACCCAATGTTATAGAATTAGAAGGGAATGAGAAATCCAGAGAGAGATGTTTTCATGATAGACATATACATGAGATCAAGTCCCAATTAAATATATTTCATTTAAATAGGTTTGTTAAAGTGGTGGATGAGGGACTTATTTCATAAGGCAACTTAAGGGAGGATTCTGGTGGTGGACATGTGATTCCAATTGGGTGATCGAGTGGTGAAACTACTGATGGTAGTAAGAACCATTTTGATATTTTCAACAGGGAAGTTGTAGAAATGGTATCTAGGAAAGAGGTTAGAAGTTTTAAGGTGGTGACTAGGTGTTTTGTTTTTAGTGCAGTAGGCTGGGACACATGTGTGATTAGTGTCCTTGATCACCAGTTCAGTGCCGATCATTCCATATGACGGGGCTTGTGTAGAGGTTTTTTAGGAACCCTTGATATATAGGATGTGACGAATGTTCATGGATGATGTATAGTGTAGGAATTAGGCCAGTTACCTCATACCAATTAGAAGGTTAGTGTTGTACCGGCCACACTTGTCAACATGCTAGATGTCGTACTTTCGTAGAAGAGCGTTCTTATTAGCAGGGTAGTATACCGCTAAGGAATCATAACAATTACCTAGGTAGAGGGGAAATTTAACTTCATGTGGTATATCCTGCACCTGGAGTTTGTGATGTGGGACCATCAATAGTTTGAGGTATGATTCTTGTAGATTCTATACTTTCTAGTGACTTATTTTATACAAATTCCTCAAATTATTTTATATCTACATATTTTCTGAATTAATTCGGTCTAGTAGTGGAATATATGTGTGATTTTATGTTTATTTATACAATGGTAAGAGTACTAGTAGAGAATACACAGAAATTTAAGGAGTGAACCCTTGGGGTTAGTGGGTACTATTTCCTATAGGACTTTTTGTGTGCTCGAGATGTAATATTTTGAGTTGATATTGGGGATGGATTTGCTGGTGTTGAATAAGGACCATATTAAATATTACCATCATATGATAATATTAAAATACCTTGAGGAGGATACTTATAATCACTAGAGGGAATGGGATATTTGAGTGGTCCGTTCAGGACCATTTTTTCTATATTTGGCTAAGATCACATCCCAATAGGAATGCCTTGTGCTTGATAACATGAGAGTATAACTTCTTGAATTTCTTCATATGGTGGATCAATTTCAGGATGTGTTTCCTGAGGACTTGTCTAGGCAACTGACTGAGAGATATATTTAGTTCATAATTGAGTTTCTAGCTAGAAAAAAAACCTATTTCTATTCTTCGTATATAATGGAACCAATAGAACATCATGAACTTAAAACTCAATTTGAGGAATTGGATAATAAAGGGTTTATTCATTTGAGTATATCACCTTAGGACTCCCCATTTTTGTTTTCTATGAAGGATTTTTGGATTTTACTAATATGTGTCGACTATTAGAGGTTGAATTAGATGATAGTTAAGAACTGATACTCTCTTCCATGAATCAATGATCATTTTGACCATCTGAGAGGGGCTTCTATGTTGTAAAAAATTTACATGAGATCAGGGTACCATCAAATGAGTTTGATATCTTATGATGTGATAAAGTCTCCTTTTCGGAATAAGTATAGTTTATGTTAGTTTTTTATGATACCATTCAGGTTAAACAATTCACCTGTAGTGTTTATAGCCCTAATGAACTGAATATTTCTTTTGTATCTAGATCATTTTTTGGTTTTCTTTGTCGATGACATATTGGTGTACTCCAAGGCTCTTGATGATCAATCCAATACTCTTGAAATCATCCTGATTACACTAAGATAGAACATGAGATCCCCCAAGATATATAAGTTTCATTTCTAGATTGACATGGTAAATTTCTTGGGCCACATAATCTATGAGGAAGGTGTGTTGGTAGACTTAGATAAAGTGAAATCAGTTATATCATGGGAGAAACCCAAGATTATTTTTGATATTTGATGATTTATGGGTTTAGATATCTATTATCAGAGGTTCGTCAAAGAATTTTTCCATTTCAAAGAACGATTTTTGGGATTGAATAAGAATGGAATCATGTTTTAATGGTCTATAGAATGTGATAATTCATTCCGAGAGTTAAATAAGCAGTTGACTAATACACCGATCTTGATCGTACCTGAACTAGGCAATGAGTATACCTGGTTTTACGATGAATACATTTTTGGAAATGGGACAATGTTGATGCAGGATGGTTAGGTTGTGGAATATGGGTCATGTCTGTTGAGGCCTCATGAAAAAAATCACCCTATGCATGACATTGATTTTTATGTGGTGGTTTATGCTTTAATGTATCAGTGAAATTACTTGTTTGGAGAAATATTTAATGTATATAAATATTATAAAATCCTTAAGTAAATCTTCTCTTAGTGTGATTTGAATATTCAACAACAAATATGGATTGATTATATACATTCCATTGATTTTGAGCTGGTCTACATGATGGGAAATGGAAATAGTGTTGTAGATGATTTGAGTCAGAAGGATCAATATCAGATAGATCAAGAATCTAGTTCTGAGTGGAGGATGATAATGTTTTTGTAGATATGGATCTAAAGGTTCAGGATAAAAAATGATAGATGAACCTTACATCCTTTTTAGTTTCATCCATTCTTCTGATCCATATTAATGAGAGGAAATATGATGATCTAGAGTGTTTTCCCTTGAGAAAAATTCTTGAATGTGGGGTATTACCTTCGGATGATAATGTTGCTGATGATGAGCTTGTTTATGTTCATGGTCATGTTTTTGTGCTTACTTGAATGTGGGAATAGTTGATTCATGGGTTTCATGATTTTAAGTGGGTGGTGTATCTTGGTTTAAACAAAATGTATCAAGATATTCATCGACAATATTGGTGGATTGGAATGAAGAAAGAAGTTACAGGTTTTGGTAACTTTTAAAACATAAACCCCATGAAATAAGTATCATAAAAAGGAAATGTTTATACCCAAAAATTTAAGTACAAGACACATATAATACAATCATGGGTAGTACATACACCAAACAAATTAAAATAGCGGGGAACGCTGCATGTATCTCACAGAAATAAAAAGTGTGATGAAATCTCCCTTACCTTGAGTCTTGACTCTCGTTTTACTCATTAAAACCACCTATATAATAAATATAAATTTATTATACATATTTTACACAACCATATTTTTATATCTAATGCCATATATGGTATTATTATGACTTTATATTACCCTCTCAATAACAATTTTATGTTAAGGTTCTACTTTAGGTAATATTCATTCTGTTTTTTGCACGTATCTTAATTTGTTATAACATTGGTCATTATTATTATATCATGATTCTAGAATATAATCCATGAAATAAATATCATGTATATACAGTATATTTTTATTATAATAATCCTTATAATATAGAAGTACCAAATGGAATACATCATTCATGTGGATGACAATTCGTATATACACATGAACGCTATTTCCGTTTAATTGTCGTGTTGAAATAATGAAAGTAAAAGACAAAAACACACACAAATATATATATATATATTTATTTATTTATTTATTATAGTAGATATATTATATCATATATATCAAATATATTCACTAATCCTGTCCTTAATACATTCCATGTAGTGTATGAATGAATCACTTGGCTTTAAGAGGGTGGTAGTCTGTACTCTTCAAATGAAATTATCATTTTAACACAAAATGGATAATATAAAGATTTTTGTTGTAAAATAATTACAGAAGATGAAAGAAATAATAATTATATATATCATATATAAACATATTTTCCATTATTAGGACCACCATGAGAGGTGGTAAAGGAAAATTGAACAATCATCATTTTGCAAGGTGGTAGTCCGCATACACGTAAACAACATGTTCTTTACCCATTATATGGATGTGTGTGTAAGTAAAGGTCAAAATATTAAAATAAAAAAATACTAGTATAATGAAGATAATGGTGTTGTTTTATTTGTATGTAATAGAAATATTTTAGGGAGTGTAGAAAGAAAATAAATAAAGGACATTAAGGGAGGGTGTTGAATCTTAATCGAAAAACACATTTTGGTTTTCACCAAAGGGTTTCCTTGGTAGTATTTATTCCCAAATGTTGATTCAAGGATAAAGGGAGGGATTATGGGGATCTAATTGTCTTAATCGAAAAACACATTTTGGTTTGCACCCAAGGGTTTCCTTGGAAGAATTTATTCCCAAATGTGGATTCAAGAAGAAAGGGAGGGATTATGGGGATCTAATTGTGTAGATTTTTGGTCAATCCAAAGTTTATTGAGATGTGTGAAGAAGTGGGATGAGATGAGGCTATTTATAATGGAGGTGGGGGGGGTGGAATCTCTTGTATTATTTTAAAGGAAAGGAACCCCACCCATGTTTTTTTATTATAAGTGGTTTAGTAATTGTTAAAAGTCTCTAAAAGGGAGTATAAGATCGAAATTTGGAAAGAAAATGGACTTAGGATAAGTGCATTGGTCTTTTGGGGCCTTAAGTTTATGTCTGAGTCCCTTATTTAGATTAATTTAACTTTAATTGTTGTAATTAATCTTTAATTACTCCACAAATATTTTTGGTTAAAACTAAGTTAACCTTATTAGAAGTTATAAGTTATGATGATTCCAAATATGGAATAATTTTTTCCAAATTCCAATCACATAAGTGGAATGATTTAATTTAAAATAAATCCCGTAGTCGGGTTGACATTTCCCAGTTTTAAATTAAAAAAGATTAAAAGTTTTCTATGTTTTTACACCCAATTTCAAAGTGAAATTCATTACAATTAACTAAATTGGATCAATTTTTAAGAATAAAATATAATTAAACATATATGAAAAACTAAAATATAATTTAATAATATGAATAAATTAGATAAAAAAGCAAATTTGGGTTAAAATCTAATATTTTTAACAATTCTTTAAAAAAATGAAATCTTATAGAAAAATACCAAAAAATTATCCTAACCAAATTTTTATACTTCTATTACAAATATGAAGTTTTTTTTAACATATAATATCTATAAATGTTCAAAAAAGTGAATTTAAAATGGGTTTTCCATTAAAAGGCGGTAAAACTACCTTTATAAAAATATTGGTTTTAAGCATACAATTGGGTTTGTTCTTAAATTATGTCTGCCAAATCTACTGGTTTATTATCAAAAATATATGATTGAATATATAATATATATATTAAAATAACATAACTTAATAATTTAAATTAATTTAATTTCTTAGGATGAAAACAACATTATGATCATATCAATAGTTTTCTATAAAAATACCCCTTTTATATTCAAATTGGTTCCGATATTCCTTTCTATATAATTTTTAACTATGTAATTCATTTTATATTTTGTGAAAACCATATATTTATATAAGTTTGTTAATAATATTCATAAATTCTAATTTAACGGCTAGGTTATATATTATTATATATATTTTAGTACTATATTATTGTTTGGTAACACTCAGTCTTGTGTGTTACCAAAGACATCACAGAAAGTTAGTCTTTCATGAGATGTAATCTTACCTCAATGTTACTTATATTTAAAGACAACCTTCATATTTTTTGTAGTAAAAAATTAACTTTTCATTGTTTATAATGCAATGAAAAGGTATAAAATATATTATTTTTAGAGTTACATGAAATGAAAAATATCAAAAAGATTAAATTTATTCAAAAATAATAATTCAAAAAATCTCATGTTGTTATAGTAATGTGGTTCTCTAGGAACTCCAATTACTAATTCAAAGAAAGTGTTGAAAGTTATAAGAGTTTTACCACCTAAGTGGAGTATAATATTAGTTTCCATCAAACAATCTATAGAGGTTAAGAATTTAAAAATAAAGGATCTCATTGGAACTCCTCTCATGTATGAGGGAGAAATAGAAGAAAATTATAGAGAATATAAAATGAATAATAAGGAAAATGATTCTTTGAAGGTTTCTATTTAAAAATATAATAATAAGAATAATGGTATACTGATATCTGAATAATTTTAAGAAGAAGACAACTCAAGCAATTCAGAATCAAATTATGAACTTGTATAGTTTGCGAGAAAGTTTTATAAATTATATAACATGAGAAGAGGTTTTAGAAGACCTTTCATCAAGTAAAGCAAACATGGTGAAAATTATAAATAGTGGTTGTTCAAGGCACATGAGTGGAGACTTTTTTAATGTTCACTCATAATCTAATATTGATGGAGGATATATAAAATTTAGTAAAAATGAAAAAGGAAAGATAGTTGGCATTGTATTTATTAGAAACATACAATATATCATCATCAGCAATGTACTTTACATTAAAGTATTAAATATTAACCTGATAAGTATTTCTCTACTTTTTGATGAAGGTTATTTTGTTTATTTTTATAACATTTCCTGCTCAATTTTTAAAGAAAAATATCTTATGTTTAGAGCACCAATAATAGATAATTTTTATACTCTAGATCATAATTATTTGTCTAGAAAAAATTAAAATTGTTTCAATTATGATGTAAATGAATCATGGATTTGACATAGAAGTATTGGACATTGTAATATTTATTCTTCAAAAAAGTTATACAAAATTGATTTTATTTCTGATTTTCTAAACACTTAATTGGATAAAAATATACTATGTGATGTATATCAAATGATCAAGAAACCCAGGTCATATTTTAAACTAATTAAAGTAGTTGGTACTTATATACCCCTAGATATTATCCATATGGATCTATTCCTACATTATAGAATATATATAATTGATGGAAAATATATTTTTTATCTGTTGGTTGATGATTTTTCCATATTTAATTGGTTGTACTTTTCAAGACTTAAAAGAAAACCATGTTTTGTTTTTATTAATTTTTATAAAATTTTCCCAAATAAAAAAGATTAAAAAATTGTGTCTTTAAGAAGTGAACAAAGAGAATAATTTGAGAATAATTAATTTAATTAATTATAGTAAAAATATTATATTAATCACACATTTTCTACTCCTAGGACACCTTAATAGAATGATGTTGTTAGCAGAAGAAATAGGACCTTGTAAGAAATTTCTAGAAAATTTTTATAGGAATATAATATTCCCACTCATTTCTGGCTTGAAGTTGTAAACAAAATTTGTTATGTATTGGATATGGTTTTAATAAGGCATAATTTAAAGAAACAATTTTATGTGTAAGATGATAGACTCTTAATGAGGTATGTTCTTGTTCAAATTTTGGTTTTAAATCCCTTTATGTTGGATAATTAAATTTTCTTGAGTATATTAGGTGGATCAAGGGTATCATTGGTGTTTGAGACATGAAAGTGGGGAAAATGGTCAATCCAGTGCATGCTACACGGTTGACACACAGTTATGAGTACCTGTGTAGCTTAACCGAGCTTGTATAGGGAGGGGGAGCATGGTTGGTAAAACCACAGAAGGGGTAATGTGGATCTATGTGGGCCCAGATAGAGCTATCTTACATGGTTACCACTTATTTTTTGAACTTTATAGGCTCCCTAGGTAGCCTTTCAACCTAAAACCCCTCTTGCATAGAGGGAGGCACAAAATTGGTGCATGATCTGGCCAACCCTGTGGCCTAAAATTGTGGCTCATTAAAATAGTAAAATGTAACATTTCGCCTCTAGATTTTAGATTTATTACCAAATTTTTGTCTGCATTTATCCTATAGTATCCAAGGGTGAAAAACCATTCCACCCAAACATCAAAAGTATCGATCTACCTCATTTTTAATCCATTTGGAGTACCATTGGGTGCAAATCGAAGCTCTATGTGAGTATAACACTCCTCTTCCTTTCTTTTTATGGATTAGGGGTTTTGGAATCATTATTATGATTATTAATCTCTAAAAAACTCATTTTCAAGTGGTTTATAGGTTGTGGATTGAATGGTGGTTTATTTTTGAATCAAAGTATAAGGTTAAGAATGCTGTCATCTATGGAATCGATGTAGGTGGTCAACAAGTTATATCCCATAGTCTTTATGCGTGCTTAATGTGTATGTGATTATTAAATGGTACCTTATTTCTTTTTATTTGATTTCATTAGTAAGAAAAGATAAATTGGTTGCTTGAAAGAGGAATTGAACTCCCTCATGATCCCCATTGGATTCATTGAGGTTGATTAGGTTGGGTTAAGGGCTACCCATGAGGGGTGCTGCTTCCTTGAACATTAAATCGAGATGTTAAGTAAAGAATTTTATTATAATGAAATAGAGACCATGATAATTATGTTTGATTGTTAACATGAGTATGAATTAGAACTAATAATGATTGTGTCTAGTGGTTTACATGGCCTAGTGTTGTGTTTGCATCTAGTTTAAGGGTGTTAATGAATAATTGGTTGTAAAGTGTAATTGTGTTGATGGTATAAGGAACATTAATGATAAATGGGTTAAATTTATTAAGGAATGTAAATGGTGAATGTTTTTGATAATGGGTTAAGTTATGTGAATGGTATATGTGTTAGTGAGTTATGAATTTCAAATGATGTATGTGTTAATGGGTTATGACATGATGATGGTATGCATGTTAAATGGGTTATGGTTTGTAAATGGAATATGTGATAAAATGGATTAAAGAAGTATAAGAACATGGATTGGTGGTATGTGGGGTATTGAATTGACGCTCTAGGACCATGGGTTGGGTTAGACTAAGGCTTTAAACTCAACCCCTATAATACATAGGTTTGGGAGTTAGACTGAGGCTCTATACCCCTAACAGATGCATGGGATATGATTACCTGGATTAAGGCTCCAACGTAAGAGTTATGTATTTATTAGTGTATTTTTTTCTATAGTAATGTATGTAACATGATTATTCCCCCTTATGTATGGTTTATATGAAAATATTAGGAAAACATGTGACTGATGAAAATGGATAACCCATGGAAAAAAATATGTAATTGGCTAAAGTAATCCTTGTTAACCAATTGAACCCGATTTATCTTTTGTTTATATTTTTATTCATTATGTTCCTAAATACAATATCTATTTAGAATTGATATTTGGTAAACATCATTTGTTTTGGACTACTGTGTTGTAATCACACCCTACTTAGGCCGCTATTGTGTACTCGAGTAGACTTCATGGTTAAAGGTCAGGACAAGGGAAAGGGCACTGCACAAGATGGTTGATTTGGGTATGGAATGTGCATGGATGAGGTATCCAGACAGAGGGTTAGGGATCATTTTGGGGATCTATATTTTTTCATTTATTTTTTTACTTATACTTGTCATTGTATGAGATGACATATGATATTTACTATTTGGTTGTGGGCTTTTACTCAGTTTATGGAAATGTACTTGTGATGCATGTTTATTGGTTATACCATTTCCTTTATTTTTTAATTGTCATATTCTATGTATTAAATTGATATAGAGGGTATAATATCTCCATATATTACATTATACCCTCACTACTAGTAAGTAGACTCTAGCATACGGGGATGGACGCTTGAGGTTATGTGGAGACCCATCTTAGAGAATTAGATATAGTAGCTATAGATATTTGAAGTTACAAAGTGGTATCATATGTTTTTTCTTTTATGTTTTCTTACTATTTGGGAATTTTATATGAGATATAAGGATTTATTGAATGATCTCATGCATCATAGAAAACTAAGCCATGTATGATGGAAAACCCAGGTACCCATTGTGGGATTTTTTTGTGATGCATGTTGTTATAGTTGGATGATATTTTATCTTGGGTGATGCACTTATTGTGTGATGTGTCCACTTTATGGTATTTTTATGATTGATTAAATGGAATGAATTTGTGCATACAAGAATCATTTGAGGAACCTAGGGATACATGCGACTTGCATCATGGTAGGAACACACGAGAGAGACCCATGAGATGTGTGGGATAGAGTGTTTCTCTTTTTATATGAAATTTGAAAGAAATGGTGTTTAATAAAGATGATGTAAATGGGTAAATTTAAGGAATGTGAAAGAATGATTTAAGAATAGTGCCTAATGGGGATTCATAAATGGTTTAAATTTTTTAGTGATGAGTTATCATGATATGAAGGTTCCTAAATGAGAAATTCTTATATTGTGAAGGTAAAATGGTTAAAAAGGGTTTATAATGAAATAATCTTAATTATGTAAGTCGGTTTACCCAATGTTTTCCCTGACCCATGGTAGGGACGGTGAAGGGTTGTTATAGATATGTGATTATATCCATTGGGACATTGTATACAGAATCGGTTTTTTATAGTCGGTAGAGATAATTCCTTGTTACAACCTATTTAAGCCTTATGTTATGATCTTTGAAACATGTGTCTAGAATTATAGAGATATTAGACCAATATGACGTGTGTTTTTTATGCTATAAGTTGATATCACTAAGAATACTCCTCCATCCATAGAGCCGAAAACCCTGTTGAACAAAGGTAATAGAGGATATGAGTAGTTCTATGAAAACTTTGATCATTTTATACAGATAATGGAATGGGACCCAGGCATGTTGTGTGGAGTATGTTTGACCCAACTAGGGAGTTCCAACTATAACACCCTCCATGTTTTTCTAGAGAGGGTTGTACCATGGAATACAAGTTCTAGATAGAGTCTATCCATAAGATCTTGGATAACATATATAATCCTCATGAGAAGAGATTCAAGTTGGTGGATTAATTGTTGTGAGGAATTATAAATAGATAATGGATTATTTTGGTTCATACGAAAAATACAGATTTCATTTTGTAGAATTATTTCTAGAAAAATGTTTTCAAAACATTTCTATACAGAGACCTTGAGACAGGAGAAGGCTGTGGAGTTTATAAGGATGTCCGAAGTGACTATTTTAATGATGGATTATGATGGATACTTCATCGAATTGAGACACAATGTTATAGAATTTTAAGGGTCTTAGGAATCCATGGAGAGATATTTTCATGGCAGACTTATACATGAGATCAAGTACTAGTTAAATATATTTCATTGAAAGAGTCCTGCTAAAGTGGTGGATGAGGGCCTTATTTCTGAAGGTAACATAAGGGAGGATTCTGGTGGTGGACATGCGATTCCAATTAGGTGATCCAGTGGTGTAACTACTGATGGTAGTAAGAACCATTTTGAGATTATTCACCAGGGAAGTTGTAGAAAGGGTATCTAAGGAAGAGGTTTTAACTTTCAGGGTGCTGACCAAGTGTTTTGTTTTTAGTGCAGTAGGCTGGGATACATGCGTGCTTTGAGTCCCTGACCACCAGTTCAGTGTCGATCATGCCACAATATGGGGATTGTGTAGAGGTTCTTTAGGAACGTTTGATATATGGTAAGTGATGAAGGGTCATGGATGATGTATAGTGTAGGCCTTAGGCTGGTTACCTCATACCAAGTAGACAGTTAGTGTTGTACCGGCCACACTGGTCAGGATAGCTGACATGGTACTCTAGGAAAAGAGCATTCTTATCAGTAGGGTAGTATAGCATTGAGTAATCAGACCAATTCCCTAGGTATAGGGGAATGTTAACTTCATGCATTATATCCTACACCTTGAGTTTGCAAGGTGGGACCATTGATAGTTTGAGGTATGATTCTTGTAGATTTTGTACTTTCTAGTGATTTATTTGATACAAATGCATCACATTATTTTATATCTACATAGTTTTTGAATTATTTGGGTCTATAAGTGGAATATATGTGTGGGTGTATATTTATTTACACATCGGTAAGAGTACGAACAGAGAATACATAGAAATTTTAGGAGTGAACCCTTGGGGTTGACGGGTACTATTTCCTGTAGGACTTTTTTGTGCTTGAGATTTAAGGTTATGAATTGATATTAGGGATGGATTAACTGGTGTTGAATCATAACCATATTAAATATTACCATCATAGGGTAATATTAACTTCCCTTTTGAGGATAATTATACTCACTAGGGGGAATGTGATATCCGAGTGGTCTGTTCAAGACCATTTTGTCTGTATTTGGGTGAGATCACATCTGAATTGGAATGCCTTGTGCTTGATAACAGGGAAGTATAACTGATTGAATTTTTTCTTATAGTGGATCTATTTCAGGATGTGTTTCATGAGTACTTCTTGAGGCTGCTTCCTGAGATATATATTGAGTTAATAATTGAGTTTCTACCTAGAAAAGAACCTATTTTTATTCTTCATATATAATAAAACCAGTAGAACATCAGGAACATAAAACTCAATTTGAGGAAATGAATAATAAGGGGTTTATTCATTTGACTATATCACATTGGGGATCCCCAATTTTGTTTTCTAGGAAGGATGTTTGGATGTTAATATTATGTGTCAACTATCAGAGGTTGTATTTGATGATAGTTAACAACTAATAATCTCTTCCATGAATCAATGATCATTTTGTACCACTGAGAGATGACTCTGTGTTCTATAAAATTTACCTGATATCAGGGTATCATCAACTGGGGGTGAGACCTTATGATGTGATAAAGTCTCCTTTCATGAGTTATTATAATTTATATTAGTTTTTTGTGATACCGTTCAGGTTAAAAAATTCACCAGTAGTGTTTATAGCCCTAATGACCAGAATATTTCTCCCGTATCTAGATCATTTTTTATTATTCTTTGTGGATGACATCTTGGTGTTCTCCAAGGCTCTTGATGATCACTCCAAACATCTCAACATAATCCTGATTACACTAAGAGATAACATGATATACACCAAGATATATAAGTTTCATTTCTAGATTGACATGGTACATTTCCTAGGTCACATCATCTATGAGGAAGGTGTGTTGGTATACTAAGAGAAAGTGAAATTAGTTATATCATGGGAGAAACCAAAGATTATTTTCGATATTTGATGATTTATGGGCTTAGATATCTATTATTGGAGGTTCATCAAAGAAATTTTCCATTTTTAAGTATAATTTATCGGATTTAATAAGAATGGAATCATGTTTTAATGGTCCAAGGAAGGTGATAATTCCTTCTAATAGTTAAAGAAGCAGTTGACTACTGCACCAATCTTGATCATACTTGAACGAGGAAAGGATTATACATCATTTTACGATGAATATATTTTTTACATGGGAAAATGTTGATGTGGGATGTTTGGGTTTTGGAATATGGGTCATGTCTGTTGAGGCCTCATAAATAGAATTACCCTATGAATGACACTGAGTTGGATGTGGTGGTTTATGCTTTACAGTATCAGTGAAATTACTTGTTTGGAGAAATGTTTACTGTGTATAAAGATCATAAAATCATTAAGTATATCTTCTACTAGTGTGATTTGAATCTTCGACCATAAATATGGGTCAATTATGTACATTCCATTGATTTTGAGCTGGTCTACATGATGGGAAATGGAGATAGTGTTATAGATGATTTGAGTCAGAAGGATCACAATCATATGGTTCATGAATCTAGTTCTGAGTGGAGGATAATAATTTTTTTGTAGATATGGATCTAGAGGTTCAGGATGGACAATGACAGATGACCCTTACATCCTTTTCCATTGCGTCAATGCTTCTGATCCAGATCAATGGGAGGAAATATGATGATCTAGAGTGTTTGGTCTTAAGGAAAATTCTTTAATGTGGGGTATCACCTTCGGATGATAATGTTGCTGATGATGAGATTGTTTATGTTCATGGCCCTGTTGTTGTCCTTACTTGAATGTGGGAATAGTTGATACATGGGTTTCATGATTTGAAGTGGGTGGTGCATTTTGGTTTAAACAAAATGTATCAAGATCTTTATTGATTTATAGAAATTAAGAAATAAGTTTCATGTTTTCTGATGGGATGATACACTTGTAATTATGTGATGGATGATCATCAACGACTGGGTGGTTTGTTACAACATTTTCCAATTTTGCGATGTAAGTGGGTGATATCAAAATTGATTTTGTGGTAGTTACTTTGAGGATTACTTGGAAGAATTATGTAACATGGGTGGTTATGGATATGTTGAAAAAGGTGGAACTTTTATTTCCTATATGAGAGACCTACAACATTTATTAGTTGGTTGAGTTGTATGTTTAGGAGATTGTGTGGTTTCATGGGTTCCCAAAGACTATATATTTGGACCGTGATCAACATTTTACATCAGTTTTCTAGCAGGGGTTGCGGAAGGCTCTTGGTACCTAGGAATTTTTGAGAATTAATTTCAACCCGCGGATATATGGGATGTCAGATCTTACTGTTTAGGTGATAGAGGATATTTTGAAGAAATGTGTCCTATAATTTGGTGTATTTTGGAATAATCATTTGGTACTTGTTGAGTTTTTCTGTAAAAATAGTTACTAAGTGACTATTTAGAGTTAACCTTATGAGGTTCTCTTTGGTAGGACATGTAGGTCTCTGTTATATTAGGTGGATTATGGAGAATTAGAGTTTTTGGGATGGAGTTTGGTACAAGAGAAGTTGAAACATGTCCAGTTGATATGGAAACATATAATTATGGATCAGAGTAGGCATAAGTCTTTTTTTATCAACATAGTTGAACTCTCTAGTTTATGGTGAGTGAACATGTGTTCTTTCAGGTGTTCCTAACATTGGGTAACTTTCATATTTGGAAACAAAGTATCATGGGACCTAGGTACATTGGTTCATCTGGTATTTTAGAGAGGATTGGACTAGTAGAGTACTAGTTTACTCATCCATAGTGGTATGGTGGAATGCACACCATTTTCATGTGTCACTGCTTTGAAAGTATCACCCTAAAACATCTCTTGTTTCTGATGTTGATGATATTGAGCTTGAGGCTGATGAGACCTTTGAGGAGAATCTAGTTCTTATTGTGGATTGTACTGAGAAATTTTTTCAATGTAAGGTTGTGTCGTTAGTCTAAGTGTATTGTTAGCATGGTAACATTCATGGAGAGACTTGGGAGAAGGAAAAAAATATGAAGGGGTAGTGGAATGATATTTTCACCATGAAAACTCAGTGATGTTGGGAGTTCTACTCATGGAATATTCTTTATAATGTGGGGAGTTTGTAAGATAATATACTCTTAATTAAGAATCTTCTTATTTAAATTTTGGTTTCAATTACTTTAATTTTTTTAATTAACATTTTTCTGAGTTTATGATGGGGTCAAGGGTTTCCCAGGGGTTTCGGGACATGAAAGGGAGCGAAAGGGGACATCCAGTGCATGTTACATGTTTAGGACATAGCAGTAGATGTGTTCCTCAATCATGCTTACATAGGGAGGTGAAGCATTATTAGTAAAACCATGAAAGGGGTGTGGTAGAATAGAGTGGGCTTAGACAGAACCATCTCACACGATTACTACACTATTTTTTAACTATGTGGGATACCCATGAAGCCTTGCAACATGGACCCCCTTTAATGCATAGGGTGGAATATAGTTGTCTCACGGTTTGGAAATATATGCATCCAAACCCCATGCATCATTCAAAAGGGAAAATATACCATTTCCCCCCTTAGGATTTAATATTTCTTACCCAATTTTCTCCCCCATTTCTCTTATAGTAGCTAAGGGTGACAAACCCTTCCTCCCAAATAACCCTAGGGTCAATATCTCCAATTTATAATCCATTTGGAGTTCTATTCTGTGCCCATCGAATCTCTGGGTGAGTCTAACACTCCTCTTATTTCCTTTTTCTGGATTAGGTTTTAGGGAATCATTCTTCTTATTCTAAAGCTCCAAAACTCTCTTTTTTAGAAATATCTAGGTCAGTGTTTTAAGGGTGGTTTATTTCTGAATTACAGGCCATGTTTAATCATGTAGTTGTCTAAGAAATCGAGGTAGGTAGTCTAAAAGTTATATCCCATAGTATTGATGTGTGGTTTATGTTTATGTTGTTTTGCAATGGTAACTTCTTATTGTGTATTATATGTTATTACTATTAAATGATAAATTGGCTTGTTAAATGATGAAATGAACCCCCAAATGATTCTCATGGGGTGGATTGAGGTATATTAGACTAGGTTAAGTGATACCCATGGGGGTGATGCTTCCTTGAACCAGAAATTGAGATGTTAAGTGTATAATTGAATTGTTTTGAAATAGCACCGATGATAATTGTGATGAATTTTTAACATCATATTGATATAGAACTATTGATTATTGTGTATAGTGGTTGACATGGCCTAAGGGTGTGTTTGGTAAAAGGGTAAGGGTGTTAATGAATAATGGGTTATAAAGGGTAAATGTGTTAATAGAAAATACATGGAGATGGTAAATGGGTTAAATGGAGCAATTCATGAAAATGGGGAATATGTGTGATAATGGGTTAAGTCATGTAAAAGGTATACATGTTAATTAGTTATGAATTATAAATTATGTATGTGTTAATGTGTTAATGAATGGAGATGGTATGCATGTTAAATGATTTATGGTTTGAAAATGGTTCATGTGATGAAATGGATTAAAGAATAACATGCACATGGATTCATGGTATGTGGGGTATTGACTTGAGTTTCTATGCCCAAGGGTTGGGTTATAATGAGGAATTAAACTGTACCCCTATAATTCATGAGTTATAATGTTAGAATGAGGAGCTATTCCCCTAATAGATGCATTGAATATTAATACCCAAGATGAGACTCCTAGGTAAGTGTTAGGTATTTCTTGGTGTAATGCTTTCCTAAGAGATGTAGGGAACGCGATTCATCCCCTTTATTCATAGTTTATATGATCATCTTAGGAAAAAAATTTATTGATAAAAATGGATAACCCATGAAAAAAAAATGTTAGTGGATAAAGTAAATCTTGTTAACTAGTGGTACCCATTTTATCTTTTATTTATCTTTTTATTGACTATGTAATTTCATACAATATCTATTTAGGCTGGATATTTTTTAAAAACCATTGGTGGTGGCCTAATGAGTTGTACTCACACCCTTATTGGGCCACCATCGGGTACCTAAGAATACATCATGGTTTTTGGTTAGGACATGGGCAATTTTCGTATGCCAGATTGTTTATTTAGGCCTAGGATGTGCGAGGATGAAGGATCCTAACTTTGAGTCTAGACCCAATTTGTGGATTATTCTATTTGTATTTATTTTGGGTCTACTTACATTTGTAACTATATGAAATAAAATATCATATTAAATATTTTGTTTTGGGACTATTCCCAGTTTTGGGAAATTGACTTGTGATGAATATTTATTAGTTTTTATATTTTTTTATTTTATCATTTTTATCTACTACAAATTACTCTGAAAAAGAGGTTATAATCTCCCCAAAGATTATATTTGACCCTCGATACTAGTCAAAAACCTATGAAATAAGGGGAGTCTTTCCTTATGTCATGTGAAGACCTAAATCGGGGCACCAGACATAGTGGCTACCAGGATGGGGATGCTACATTTTTAGTTATGGAATAATAAAAAACAAAAGGCTAGATACTTTAAAAGTGTTTGGATGTAAATTTTTTTTCTTAAGTACAAAGTATATTCTTGGTAAATTTGATCCAAAAGCTAATATAGGAATATTCCAAGATAATTCAACAATTTCAAATGCTTAAAGATATTTCAATAAAAGAATAAGGATTATTGAAGAGTCAAGTCATGTTAAGTTTGATGAAAGTGATCATTTTGATCATGAAATGACTCAATATGATGAGGTAAGGCATTCTATTGAAGACCTGATAACCAAAACAATTATTAATAATAAAGAGGATGATTATTTTGATTTTTTTGGTGAACCATATATTATAAAGTTTGATACTAGTGAACTAAAAATTGTGTTACCTAGAATACCTAGAAATCTTAAGGACCATAATAAAGAAATAATTATGGGAAATTTATATAGAGTTCGGACTAAAAGAAATGCGTAAAATGTTATATAAATTTCTTATTTTGTTATCATTATTAGAACCTAGAACTGTAGAAGAATCCTTAGTTGATGAGAGTTGGGTTTTTGCAATGTAAGAAGAGTTAAACTAGTTCAAGAGGAAAAAAATATTAAAATTAATTGATAGACCCTATGACTATACTTTTATTAGAAATAAATGGGTAATTAGGAACAAATATTATAATAAAAGTGTGATCACAAGAAATAATTCTAGGATAGTTAAAAAAGGATATAATCAAGATAAAAGGATAAATTATAAAGAGACCTTTTACCCAGTAGCTAGGTTAGAAGCAATTATAATCCTGCGAGCATATGAATATAAGATTAATGATATATTATATCATATCGATGTTAAATCTACATTTATAAATGGATTTTTAATATATTATTCTTATTTGGAATGAATTAATAGTTTTGGAGATCCCAATTTACAAAATTTTATTTCTTAACTTACCAAATATCTCTATAGACTTAAAAAATCACATAGAGCATAGCATGAAAGATTATGTTATTTTATTATATCAAATGGTTTTTATGTGGGATTTTTAGACCACACTATTTTCAAGAAAACATCATCAAAAGTAATTTTCTTGTGAAAATATATGTTTATGATGTCATTTTTGGGTCAACAAGTAAAACAATTGTGTAATTGTTTTTCAAAACACTTGAGAAAAGAATTTGAAATGAGAAAGATGGGTGGGTTAAAAAAATTCCATAGAATTAAAATTTATCAAAAATATTTTTAATTTTTTTTTAAACAAATAAAATATATAGTTGAATTAATAAAAAATTTTGGACTTTCAAATAGTAATAGTTATTTAACTTCCATGAGTTTGAATATTATACTTGACTTATCTTATGGGTGGAAAACTAGTTGATAAAAGTTTTATAGAGGAATCATTGGATGTTTACTTTATCTTAGTATAATAAGGCCATACATTATGTTCTCACAATTTATTTTTACAATATTTAATTCAATCCAATGGAGTATCATCTAAATTTTACCAAATTTTTTTTGAGATATTTAAATGAAAATATTTCCCTTTATCTATTTTTTTAAAAAACCAATAATATTTATTTAACTTTGCATTGAAATGATGAATTGTTTTGGTGTAAAACATATAGGAAAAGAACCTATAGAACCTATCAATTTCTTAGTAGATACTTAGTATCATGGTTTAGTAAGAAACTTCATTCTACAGCATTGTTAATTACTAAAGATGAATACATTGTAGCTGGAAGTTTTTATGTACATGTGTTCTGGATAAAGAATACCATAATGGATTTTGGATTCAATTTTAATCATGTTTTAATCAAATGTGATAAAACAAGTTCTATTATAATTTCAAAGAATCTAATAAACCATTATATAAAAAAGCACATTTATTGAATGAATAATTTATTAAGAGACCATGCACAAAAATGTTATATCTCTTTATAATTTTTTATACTATAAAATAAATTAGTAGATATTTTTACTAAACCTTTTCTTGTAGAAAGATTTGATTTTTTGAAATTTAAATTTGGGGTATTTAATTTTTCTTAATTCTATTTTACTCATTTAATAAGTATAAGTTACTGTAAATTTATATTTAGTAAATTTATATTTTCATTATTTAACTAAAATTTTATCCCCACAATTTTGATTATTAGTTACATCTTAATAAGGAATGTAGTATAGTCTATAAGGATTACTATAAACATCACACTATGTAACCCATCAGCTATTAAAAAAATTGTTTTGCTTGTAATCCTATTTGAAAATAATTTCCAAACCTTATAACCCTTTTCTTCTTGCTCTCAAACCTCATAATAATAATATATATAAACATAAAACTATTTTAACTAATAGGGAAAATAATTAGATCAGAAAGTTCTACTGTTGGAATCTCTAATCGTTCAAGATGAGTTAGAAAAGTATTAAGTGAAAAAGCTATTTATTTTGAATTCCTTGAAATGAAATAAATGATACTGAAAAAGGTTTATAATGGTCAAGCCTAGGAGTATGTATTTTATAATAAGAGATGTTTTTTTAAAAAATTAGAGCATGGATTCTATTAACTAATAAGTTTTTGGAGATTTTAATGATATTTTTTACAATGACTATGAGTGAAAAATATTTTCCAATATCCTTAATGTCTATGTATGAAATTTAAAATTCCATAATGAATGTTATTCTAATTTCATTATGTTTCTAAATTCCACTTACAATGTAAGTCCTCTAGATATCATTATGTATATATTACTTGTTGTCATGGCCTGAAGAATTTGTGTGCTGATGTTTTGAAATGTAGTAGGTTTTACATCCAGCTGGAGTGGATTATGATATAGAAGTTGACCTCTATCATGTTTAGGGACATATATCTCATGAAATTGTTCTTGGAGATGTAATTTTTTAGGTTACCTCAACTTAAATTGTTCCATAAATTCACCTTTCTGCTATCCATTTGTAAATCAAAGATCCTTTGGATATAGAAACTCTCATGGAATGGCAACACAAATTCCATGTCATTATTAATAAATAAGTTCAAATAGAAGAAATAAGTGTCCCAAAATTCAGTCAGAAGACCATAAAGTAGTGGTAGATGGACATTGTTTTCTACCATTTAGTCACCAATTTAACTAGTTCCTACTTCAAGAGAAGGTTTTTCCTTAGACATTATAAGTTTAATCAACATTGATCATGGTTGGATTTTCTCAACCACATTCAAAGCCATTCCTCTTTCTAAGATATATCCTCCCACTAAATTATGTTGAATGGTAAGATGAGAATCAAAAAAATTATCAATTATAATTCTTTTTGTGATGATGATGTTAAAGATAAATTAGTAAAATACTCTTTTAATGTTGTGAGAAGAATTTAGAGAAAAGTTGTTAGTGAGAACTATAAAGTTGATGAAAATCATTTTAAATATGAAGGTTGAAGTTCTAAAGTGAACTTAAAATTTAATTCTACAATTCTTACAACCCATACTAGTAAAATCCTTGAAACATAGCTTAAAAATTTTTATGCATAAGCTTGTACCAATTATAATGATCTAATGGATGAAGTGAATTCATTGAAAAAACTTTCATTGTGTCCTGAGCAGAGGTGATGATTCTATGAGATCTTGATATTTCAAAGGAAGAGTTGGATAATTTTATGAAGAAAATATTGATACAATTTAATTATGTCAATAAGATTATAAATAATGAACAAAAAATGATCCAAAAAATATATTTTTATGAATTAAATGTATTTTTTCAATCATTTATGGAGAAAGTTTCAATAGAAAAACTATAGAATCCTTACGTCAAAAAACCATCTATCATGATGTTTTAGAGTCACAATTGGATGATGTTTTCCATAAAGTTGACTTGTTTTATACTTGAGATTCCTCATTTAAATTTTATCATTATTCATAAAAAAATTTAAGATCTTAAGTGTGAGTTAGTTTCTGAATTCATAATAATTTATTAATTTCAAGAAGTATCGTAGACAATATAGATCTCTATTAAAAATAGAGCTGTACTCTACTAAAGTAAAACCTTCCCATTATTCAATATGTTAATTTTAATACCAAAAAGGATATAAGGTTAATCATCATGGGGATAGAAATTTTTTAGGATATTTAATGAAAAACTATTCAATACTGGAGGACAAGTTTTGGTATTTTCATCAATTAGTTGTAGAATAAATTAAATTAGACACTTTTTCTGAAGAAGAAATTGTGTTTGGTGAAACAAATGAGTGATAGGTATCCTCTAAATGAAAGGATATATATATATATATATCATAATGATGTTACATAATGAACACTTTCTAGTTCTTCTCTGATAATCAGTTCAGTTGGCATATCAAATAACCAATTTGATATGTTGAAGAAGTTGATTCTGAATTGTGATAATAAACAAGTGTTGTAGAAATTATTTGGAAACATTTCTCAGAGATAATGGAATTATTTTACTGTGATCTCATATTTCTACAAAAATGACATGGTGAAGTAAATTAATATGTTTTTGGATTGACTGTACCGTACTAGAGGAAGAAATTCTCTTGGACCTGGAATATTAGATCACCACACCACCACATCATAGATATTTATATAAATATTTGAACCCAATTAAATTTATTCAAGGTAGAACCTCATGTTAGACAAATAAGATTCATTACCTGTATAAAAACATTCTACTAAGATACCCTTCATCTCTACAGATAAATTTTATTTGGAAGGACCTCAGAAAAATTCTCTGGACATCCAATCCACTTCAGTAGGGATCTCCTAAGGTAATAATGTTATACTTGGAGGATATTTAATTACATTGGATGATGTTGTTAGAGAAATTAATGATTCTCCTAGTACTACATCCTCATTACCAGTTGTCCAACATCATCCCTTCAAAATTCCTCATCCAAAACATTGATCAGTTACACATAACTTACTTACTTTCATAGATGGTTTGTTTAACTGAGTGGAGTCCCAAAATAAATTTCATGGGACTTTAATTTTATTTTTAATTAATTATTTTAATGTTACTATTTTCATATTAGTTTTTTAATTTTGTTGAATTATTTTTTATTTATATGTTTTCTGAAAGTTTTAAATTATTATCATACTTTATTATTATTTAATCTTTGATTTATAATTTATTTAATTATTATTATATTTTGACATGATCTATAATTATTAATATTATAGTTTTATTTTATTATTACTATTGTTATTTTATATGTCATATTAATGTTATTTTCATGTCAATTCCATGAAAAATTATATTCATATTCAGTATATATTATTCATGCCATTTACACTTGTTCCTATGATACATTAATTGTATTATTTTTTCCTTTTCATACTTATTTTTGTTATTAAAAAAGGGGGAGAATAAAAAGGATGATATAAAAATTAAAAACTTTTAAATAATATTTCATATACTTTTTATCATCCAATGGGTTTTTTATCATTAAAAAGGGGGATATTGTTGGATAGAATTATGTTGTTCCAATATGTCTCTATTGTTTATGTGATTTGATGATTGAAAAAATCCCTATTTACATACTAACGTATTTATCTTAAGTATTTTAGAACCTTAATTACATATATTATTAATGTTTATATAAGCTTATTTTTTGTATAAATATTAAAGTAATTTATAATATGTTAGTTCACAGATACTTATTCTATGGGATTTTAGCTGTTTTATTTATCTTATACTGAGTGGTTATCTTATGTGTAACATAATTATCATACATAGTAAACTCAGTATCTAAATTGAAGTTTTATCATGTTCCACTTTATTTTATATTACATTATTTAATTTTTTTTCAAAAAAACATACTACTTAATTAAATAATATTAAGGATAAATAATATTATCTTCTGCATACTCAGAGATTTAAATCTCACTCTGCAGAAAATATAGAAAAGTCTTTGATCTTACAGAATGGAAATCTAAAAAAGGATTATCTTATCAGTGTCCAAGAAATCCATGAAAGTCAATTATAATACAGTAGTAAGATATTATATTATGAATAATTATCTTATGTAGAAGTAAATAATTTGATTCAACTTATGAATTTTCTATAAAGATCATTTTACAAGAAGAGTGACATTAGTTATTTATCTTACAAAAAATAATCCATCCAATGGATCATCATGATTATAATTATAAAGTTGGTATAATATCTCAATATTTCAATTCATTATTTTAAGAACATAATAAAAAGGATCTGTCCAAATAAGGAAAGTTGTATTTATACAATGTTTCATTTTTTTATGAATGGAAAATTCCAAAGAATAATATTTCTAACATCGCCACCGAAAAATTTTATTCCATATTTGGAAAAGAAGGACACACTACATTAATAATATATCTTATTATAATTTAAAGGATTATTCACTTAACCACTGTGATTATTGCGTGTCCTTAAATTCAAGTTCAAAATAGAAGATATATATAGAAGTGCTTTCCACTTCATGAGACCTGATGATGATGGATGATTTCATGTGAAAGAAAGAAATACTAAATATATTTTACAAGTGTTGTTATTACAAGAAAACACTTTTCAATGGAATAACATATAAAGCTACACCTATAGAATTACCATATTATCTAGATATATCATTAACCACTATTAATTATTCCTTTAAACTATGTGTTCCATCATCTTCAAAACCTATTTATGTTATATATTATTTCACTCATTGTGATCAAGTGTGTTGAGACTGTAGAAAAGTATTGTAAAGGGGGATCTTGGTTAAATTCTCTTGGAACTTTTTAATAAGTAACATATTATTTTAATCAGTTGGGAGCCCCCAGAAAAAGGATTATCATAATTAAAATCACTAAACTCATGGAATAGAGTTTTGTTGGAGTGGACTAATATATTTTTATTCCTAAAACCACTATACATATCTCATATTTGATCTTTTTTTCCTTTGAGATTTTATTTTTACACTTCTCAAATATGTTAAGAAAAATATTGGAACTAACATACCTTAAAGTGGGCTGTTTTATAGTAATGAAAAATTCAATAACTCAATTCATCACCCTCTTCAGTTTTTAGTTAGCCATTCTATGGGATAAAAATTGAGATAGGAAAAGTTTCCTCGTTTCCTTTCTTATTTGATTACAATATAATATAATATATTAAAAACATTAATAACTTATTCTATTTTAGAACCTTTTTCATAATTATATAACTTTTTTAATCCTTTTTATAATTTTTATTAGGATTACATTAATTAGTTATAGTGTATTATGACCATAAAGTGTTAATAACTTTAACAATTTTGTGCATGTTTAATAATATTGATATCATTACTCATAATTTGATACCAATCTCACTACTAATATATCATTTAAGGTTGTATAATATAAAACATATATTTTTTTTTAAAATTTTTTCAACTCATTCTATATGTGTTTTGGTTATTTTATATGAAAATTGATATTAGTTTATTTTGATAAATTTAGAAATCAAAATTGATACTATAGTAAACATTTAAATAATTAATATTAAATTTCTAGAACCATATAGATGTATTTATTTACTTATTATATTATAATAATATTAGTTTTGAAGTTCCCATAGGTGTAAAAACCATGAAATGTTAAGATAAATAATTTCTACGAATTATTAATAACCATTAATTAGATTTTACTAAGTTATTTGCATTATAAGAATATTAATTAATTCTTTAATTTAAAGGAAAAATATTTATCTTGAAATGAATTGAATTTTCATAAATTATATGTTTTTCTATAAAATATTTATTTATAAATTATAGAATATTAATTTTTAAAAATTTAAATAAATATTTAATTCATCAAGTCATAATTATCTTAGTAATATTTTTTCATAATTTTATAAAAAATATATGTTTTTAATCAAAAGTGAAAAATATTGATTTTTAATGAAAGCTATATTTTCTTTTCAAGCATTTAAAAAGTCACATTATATTTTGTATTATTCTTAAAATTTAATTAGTTATTTTAAATTAAAATAATTCCATTAAAATTTTATTACAATCATCATTATCCTTGAATTTTGTATAAATACATTTTTTACTTAAAAATAAATTTTTTGGAAAGTATATTTTTTGTCTAATTTTATAGGTTTAATTTTAAATTAAATTATCAAACTTATATGAATGTAATTTCATAAAATAGAATCCATTTTTGGAATAATCATAATTAATAGTAATTAATAAGTTCAACTTAATTTTTTTTTATAACGAATAATAGAATCAGTAAAAATGACTTCCCATAGTTTAGGTTAAAACTAGTTTTCTAGGGGTTAAAATAAAGAGATAAGGTCTAAAATAACCTAAAATATTTTATAAATCATATTATATATCCATATTTAGACCCTATATCATTTAATATTTGGAATTTTTTGATTTGGGATCCATTTTTCTTGAGTAATACATTAATATATTTAAGTATTTTTAAAAATTCCAAGTCTGTTCTCTCCCCCACTTATAAAATGAAACCCCTTATCCTTTAATCTCCATACATAAAGAGAAATTTGTTTCATACATTAAATACCAAAATCCTTTACTTAAATACCAACCCACATCACATATGACCTAATTTTATTATAATACCAACATAGTAAGGATTTATGTATAAACCTAAAGGGTAGTCCGAAGATGAGTAGTTATTAACTAAGAATTTTTTCTCATTATTTTGTTTCTACATACTTGAAAAATATTATTCAACCATGGTAAAACAATAAAAAAAACAATATTCCATTTACTGAGATTTTTTTATATTAATTTCATATCCTATATCCATATCCTCCTTTCGTAAAATTGGAAATAAAACCATCATTTGTGTGTATGGCGGACTGCCACTTCATGAACAGATGTAAATTGGTTTCTATAACTACCTCTCATCAATAGTTATAATTATGGATTTAATATATTTATGTATATATGTATTTGATATTCATAATATATTTATCCTTATATAAATATAATTTACCACATTTTTTTATTATCTTTTTACCTACTGAAAAATGATAATGTCACTTGTGCATATATGTGTATTAATACCTCTATGAAGTGATATGATTCACTTATGATGAAAAAATAATATGGATAATATATATATATAAGTGTATTTAATGGAATAATATTATATTTATGATATAATAATCATTATGTATCGTTATAATTGTACTTACCTTCATTCCATTATACTCTTTAAAAAATGAAAATGTTACACATGCGTACGCACGACCTACTTTATCCATGATTGCAAGATAGGTAATTTTTCATAAAAATACTTCATTGTTGGTTTTAAAAGTATAATAGATTTATAAAAATGATAATTAATTCTGGATTATTATTCTGCATATGATGTAAGAAATAAATCTTTAACTATAGTCAACCTACCGAAGTCATTTTGGACAAATGAGCGAAATATAGTCAAAACCTTTGACAAAATCTTAATTCCCCATGTAATTGATTATAACATAGTAAAAAAATAAAATAAATGGAATATTTTTTTAATATGGTCATTAATATAGTAAATGATAAAAAAATAATTTATTATTTTGGGTGAAAAAGAAATTATGTTATGAGACAAACTCAAAGTAAGGGACACTATACCATGAAAACATTATTTTTAAATTTTTAAACATTTAATTTAGAATTTTCTTTATTCCATGAACATATTCATAAAATTATTTTATTTATGAATTTAAAAGGTCATAAATGAATTATAAATGCAATTTTATGAAACTTTTTAATTTCATTAAATTGTTTTAAAAATATTTTTCTTAAAATATTTTATATAGAATGTTGGAAAAAATAAAAAGGAATGTTCTATTTTGACGTATATGGAATCTATATTTTTTTTCAACCAACATAACCACTATTTTATTCCCATATTAGTTCATAATATTCCATGTTTTATTTATTGAAAAACACTCCTTCCCTTTGTTATAGGTATTTTGAAAAAGGGTTTTATATGAAATGCATATTTCAATATCTCATTTTTTTCTTCTATGAACAAAGAATATTTTTATGGTTGTGATGATGAAAATACAAGATTTCATGTGTATGAGTAAGTTATAGTTATTCGTAATCATTTATTATGATGGGTGATCTTGATATATCTCTCCAATTTATTGGGTAAATTGACATAGTTAACCGATTAGTTTTCTCCCAAGAGATTACTAGAGTTTACCAGATAAGTTATTCCATCTCTAAGACTGATTATAATATTGATATAAACATGATGTCCCATGTCAACTTCATTATTTATCTATGATTTATATGTGTTTTTTAAAAAATATTATAATTTCACTAGGTAATAAATTGATATTTATTTTAAAGGGAAGTTTATGAATCTTCTTAATGGTGAAATGCATAACTTTTTGTAAATGTTTTAAGGAGTATTTTAGGATTTCATAAAATATTTTATTAATTTTATTTTCTTTAAGGTTTATTATTCCTTATGAAAGGTTTTATGAAAATATTTATGTAGATAATTTTATTTCATAGGTAAAAAAATATTTATTTTGTGATGAATGTTTATTTTGAAAAGATAAATATTTATGAGCATTAATTTACTAATGAGTTTATTTATTACTTTTTATATGTACCTTACTTATATTTTTATGCTCGTCCCATGTCTTAAAATATTTTTTATAGGGTTTTGAGGATGATTAGGGACAAGGATGACATAAAAATGAAAATTTTGAATAAAATTCATGAAAAAAAAGCTTGTTATCTTTTAAAAGTTTTGTATTGTAGGAAAAATAGATGCTGGCTATAATGGTCCACATTGTGATGTAATATTTACTCATGTAATATGGTAATGACGTAATTATCTGAAAATATATGCTGAAAAGATCCTCAAAATTTAATGGAGTTTATTCTTGACTTAAAACTCAAGATTATGTAATTCTTATGTCTATGTATTTATAGTTGGTATCAAATTAAAGGTTTATATAATTTAAGAGGCTAGGATAATATAATTAAGTACCTTAAAGATATTATAATTTATGGTTTTCATAATATAGAACTGGAATATTTCTTTATTGCATCATCTAAACTATATCCAATAAGATTGTTTTTCTATAGATGAAATATGGAAGATGATGTAGGAAGGTAGAAAGAGGACTATATCCTTTCAAACCAGGAACATGGAATTATTGGAATTTGAATTGAGTAGTTTGTTATTATGATGTATTTACTGATGAAAACTATAAACAGTGGCGGTATCCACTATAGAGAGCAACCAGATCTACCTCATAAGAACATGTTGATATTGGATCATTTTATGAGACAAAACCCTCTAGTATTTAGAAAATGTTATGAATTTTTATTAGATGAGGGATGGATTAAATTTATAAAAAAAATACTATAGTTCATGGGTAATTATAATCTTAAAAGGAAACTATTTTTATTTGTAATTTTGAATAAGGACCCGTTCTTATGAGATTATATAATCTTTAATTCTAGTCATGAAATCATTTCATTTAACATTGAAGATATGTTCAAGATTATATTTTTAGATATTTTATACATAATTAATACATAACACCCCACATTGTTATAGATTGGATACCACATAAACAATATCCATTTATTCTAAAATATAAACCTTTTCCAATAAAACATGTTCTCTTTGACAAATCTTCATAACATATAAATTGTCTTACTTATTTATCTTACACATCCTTATAACCGGTGAAAATAATTTAAAAACATAGTATGAGCACAAAAAGCTCAGTGAGGGATATAAAAATAAGGAAAGAAAATATTAGTCCATGAATACTTATAAACGTATACAATCATTTTCAAAATGACATACTTTTCACCCATATATACTTACTTTGTGAAACTTGAGATTTCCAAGAGATTTCCAAAAAATACAAATAACATAAATAAAACCATAAAGGTATAGTGGGGAATTATATACATAATCTTGTAACACTCTAAACTACCTTATGATTGGTACCCGTTATGGCTACCTTATAATGTAGCCCTCATGGCTACCTTATTGTGTAACCATCGTAGTTATAGTTAGAGTAACCCTACATCCAACCACCAACTTACACATACCCAATGAATTGGAGGGAGATATAGGTCCCACCCTTCATCATAAAAAATTCCGAGAACCGTATCATAATTATACAACATGAATAATTTTATAAATAAATTGCTTTCGAATTTTGTAAAATAGAATTCTAAAAGAGGATTTTAACATAAAAGCCCCTTAAAAATCATATAATTGAACTGGGACTTAAAATAGTTGATGTAATATGTATATTAAATATAATTACACATAATTAAACATAATATAAAAAAATCATCATGCATAAAATTTTAATGTGATATAATTAATGAAGTAGAATTTTAACCCAAAGAATGGAAATTGGGTTAAGAATTCCCTTACCTAAGGTTCGTCTAACTGAAAATGTTTTTAAAACTACTATATAATGGTTACATTAGGGTTATTAATATCTTAAGGAGACATATTAATGTTTATAACACCTTATATGATCATTTAACAACATCATTTCACACTTTAATTGTTAGTATTTTGTTCCTTCCATTGTTTTAGGTGCGATCTTTTCCTGATTTCCATAGCCGATTTGTTTTTCATTTTCTTGTCATATGGAAATGAAATCACAGAATTGGAACTAAATGGTATTCATACGTTTCTATAATATTAAGTTATTTTATAAATCATTTTGGTTATATTTTATGAAGATGAATCATTAGATAAATCTTTAGTGATATTCATTCAGATCATTTTGGTGGTTCTTTGATAATCACGAACCAGTTTCATTACATAACATAATATTATGTATATATGTTAACTCCATAACATAAAAGAGGGTATATCATATGAATTAAAATATGTTTCAACCTTTAAAATGGTTTTATAACCAATTTTTAAGGAAGTAAAGGAAATTTAAGACACATCATCCATGATGTTCGTAAATCCACACATCACGGACAATGTTTTTATTTTTAGAGTAAGAGGAAGAGAAGAGGAAGAATGACGATGAAATTTTCCTTAAACAATAAAAAAACTAAAATATATATATTAATGAATATTTCATGCCACTTGGTGAAGGGGAAGATAAGTGTGTATAATATTAGAAAATAATTGAAAAGATAACATATGAAAATGAAAGGGGATCGTTACCAATTGATCTTTTCTTCTTGAGATCCTCCTTAAGGCCCCTGGTTTTGGGCTTTTTGTGATACCATAAGGTATTGGACATGAGTTAGGGGATTGGGAAGAGTATTTGGTAGAAATTATACAAGGCTCATGTCTTGAATGGTGTGAGAGGAAGAGGGGTGGGGGTGGGGGGTGTGGTGATAGTGATATTTATAGCAGAGGAGAGGAGGGGTTTTACATTTTTTTAATCATTAGTTTAATATTTTTTCTAAATAATATGAATAGTCTTGATTTATGTGACCAAAAACAATAATAAGTGCTTGTGTGTTCGAACTAATGGCCATTTACATCACACAAGACACAAGCATGATGAAAAATTCATTTTTTTAGCATTTTTGGTAAATTACCATAATTCATTATTCACTAAAAATCCAAATATTTCAAAAAAATACAAAAAATTCACACTGACCATTTTTTGATTTGTAAAATTCAAAAATAAACTCCATTTTTTTGATTTTTTTAAATATGAATATTTTAATTTTTAAATAAAATCCTAATTTATTCTAAAAATAATAATTTTAAAACTATAACTGATTTTATATCACCATGAAAAATTACTCAAGATCTCCTTATCATATATCCTTATGAAAAAAATAATCATAATATTTACTATTCAAAAGGGTCATATTAGTATTCATAAGGGTATGTTACTATTCACAAAAAAAAAACAATTTGGTTCTATGAGACTCCAAATAACTTATAAATCACAACTATAAATGTCTTTTTTTTAGAAATTCAAATCACAGAAGAAGAAAAATTATGTTTAACGGCTAGTTTATAACTATCTCCTTTTAAAAAAGTTCCTTTATGAAGAGACTGAGGGTTTCAGGAATTTCATTAATTTTTTTTTATAAAACCTTGGGTTGATACATTCTCCCCACCATCTAGAAATTGCATCTTGAAATTTTTTTTATTTACTTATTAAACATGTGAGGGTACCCTTCCCTCATAATATTTTTAGATTCCAATGTTGCTTCTTCCACCATGTTATTTTGACAAAAAAACCTTTACCGGGTGGATTAACTTATTCCACAATACTTGTTCTCTTCAATCAGGAATCTGAATATGTTTATCTTCATAAGAAAGGTTATCTTCCAATTAAACTGCTTCTGAGCCCAATATATGAGATGAATCTGGAACATATATTCTCAACATCAAAACATGAAAAATATTGTGTACCTGAGATAAACTTGGACACAAAGCTACTCGATACGAGTTTGGTCTAACATTCTCCAGGATTTAATAATGTCTAATGGACCATGGAATTAGCTTTAATTTCTTACTGAAACAAGTAAAACTTTTCCATCGTGAGATTCTAAGAAAAACATAATCGACTCCCTTAAATGAAAAATATTTCCTCCAATTATATACATAACTTTTCTGCTTTCTCTAAGTTTTCCTCCTGTGTTGATGGATCATCTTCACTTTCTCAGCCACTTCCTCTACTAATTCTGGTTCCATTGACTTCCTTTACCCAATTTAATCCCAAAAATCTGTAGTTCGACATTACTTACTATAAAATGACTCAAAAGGTTCCATCTTTATACTGGAATTGAAACTATTATGATAAGAAATATCAACTAAATAAAGATGATGATACCAACTTCCCTTATAGTCCATCGAACAAGATCGAAGCATATCCTCTAATGTATGAATCATTCATTCTAAATCCCCATCTTATTGATGTTGAAAAGCTATAATGAAATTTAATTTTATGCCCAATGAATTTTGGATTCCCTTCTAAAAATTAGAAGGGAACCTAAGATCCCAGTTTTATATAATGTAAAGAGTCACTTTATGTTAACTGATAATCTCTTTGAGGAACATTCAAGAAATCTGATCCAAATACAGTGTATCTCAAATAGGAGGAAAATCTGTAGATTTAGTTAGTTAGTAATGAATAACCCAAATTTCATTGTTACCTCTAAGATTATTTGGTAGTCCCAACATTATGTCAATGGATAAATTTTCTCATTTCAACTCAGGCACTGGAAAGGGATGAAGGATCCCCTTGGGTAACTGCTGCTCTGCTTTAACCTATTGACATGTCAAATTTTTCATTGTAAAATTTTTGACATAAATTTTCATTCCATCCCACTAGTAATACACTTGAAGGTATATGTACATCCTATTACTTCCAGAATGAATTAAAATTGGAGAACTATTAGTTTCCCAAAATAAATATTTCTTCCACTGGGAATCATAAGGAACCAATAATATTTTTCTGAATCTTAAAACACAATATTTATCAAGGTTAAATTTTGGGAACTTAGCCATTTTAACCAATTATACATTTTTTTGTACCTCAAGATCTTCCTTCTATGATTTATCAATTCTATCTGATAATTATTATGACACTAAAATTATAAACAAAACATAGGAATTTTCTGCACCAATAACTTGTAATCTAAAATTCTTCAAATCATTAATAAAGGAATAATGTTCCAAATTTAACATGGTTAGTGATGCATGATGTTTTTGACTCACGTAATACAACAAATTATTTTATTTTCCAATATGGTAGTTGATCATGGAATCATAATCCATTATTTTTTCAATCCATCTATTCTTCCACATGTTTAATTACTTCTGAGTGAATATATACTTATGGAATTTATGGTTAGTATATATTTTACATTTGGATCAGTATAAATGATGCCAGAAAATTTTCAAATAAAAAACCATAGATACTAATACTAAATCATGTGTGGGATAATTTACCTCATGAGGTTTTAGTTATATTAAAGCATAAGCAATTAACTGGTCATTATGCATCAAAACACAACCAAGCCCCTTCAATGAAGCATCACTATAGATGAGAAAATCAACATTTCTGGAACTTAGAGCCAAAACTGGATAATTCACCAATATCTTCATCAGTTCCAAAAAACAAACATCACATTATTCTATCCAAATAATTTTAATCTATTTTATTATTAACATAGTTATCAAGATAAATAATCATGCAATGTTTTTCAAGGAAAATACTTTTATATTAATCCCACTCTAAGGCTTCAATCTCCTCTATATCCCTGATATTCCTGAACATTGACAAACATTGATCAAGTTCACCTTCAAAATGATAAATGGAAGGACATAAATTTTGATTATATGAATATAATATTACCGAAAATATATTTTCAAGAGATTTAATCCATCCTTCAGCCGCTACTGGTTAGAAGATCCACTGATGGTAGAAGGGTGTTGCCTCATAAAATGTTCCACTATCATCATGTTCCACTATCATCATGTTCCTTTTTGGAACCTCTGGTTTTTCTATTGCATGGATTCCACTAACATTTATTTCCCATGTAAGCTAATATGTCACTTTCAAAAACTAATTAATTCCAACCCCTACGATTCAAGGCTGCAAATTCGAAAGGATATCAGTCTATCGGTTCCTTTCCACTTCAACTTCCCTATTTCTTCTACGACTAACCATTTTGAACAGACATATCTTAGTTGAAGAAACATGGTAATATTTAAATTCTATAACATTTAAAATTAACTATAGAGTAAATATCATTTATGGTATTATTTTAACATCATCCTAACCCCAAATGTTATCTAAACCATCCCTTGATACCAATTATAAGAACCTGATCTTATAACATTACATAATCTTAAATTTTAGTCAAGAAATCACTTAATTTAACATTAATGTTCTTTTAATGTTTTTATTTTTAGAGATTTTTAATATAATATGTACATAATATTCCACAATAATATCAAATGGATACCAGAAATACAGTATCTATTTCTTCCAAAATATTAAACTTTTCAAATATAATTTGTTTTATTTGAAATTTTTTTATAAAATTTAACTTAGATTAATTAGTTGTATTACACATCCTCGTAACCCATGAAAATAATTTAAACAGTTTGTACGGGAATAAAAATATCAGAATGTGATATAAAAATAAGGAAAGAAAACATTGGTCTATGAATACTTGTAAACGTATGAAATCATTTTCAAAAAGACATACTTATCACCCATATATAGTTAATTTGTGAAAATTTATATTTCCATGACATTTACACAAAACATAAAGAACATAAATAGAACCATAATTATATATTGGGAATTACTTACATAATCTTGTAACCCTATATACTTTATTAGGATTTTCACCCTCATGGATACCTTATAATGTAACTCCCTTGACTACCTTATTGTGTAACCATCACAGTTATACTTGGAGTAACCATACAGATGACCTCCAAAGTAAACATAGCCAATTTATTGGAGGGATATATAGGTCCCACCCTTCATCAATTTTTTTTTCCAAGAACCATATCACAATAATACAATATGAATAATTTCATAAAAGATTTGATTTTGAATTTTGTAAAATGAAATTTTAAAAGAGGATTTTGAAAGAAACGCCCCTTACAAAAATCATATAATTGAAGTGTCAATAAATAGAGTGGATGTAATATGTATATAAAATATAAATAACAATAATTATACATAATATAATAAAAATTCATCACACAAAAATTTGTAATACCACATAATTAATGAAGTAGAAGGTTAAACCAAATAATAGAAATTGGGTTATGAATTCCATCACCTCTGGTTCTTCTTTCTTAAAACATGTTTAAAACTACTATATAATGCTTAAAATGGTGTTATTAATATATTAAAAAAATCATATTCATGTGTATAAAACCTTATATTATCGTTTAATAACATCATTTCACCCTTTAATTTTGAGTATTTTGTTCTTTCCATTGTTTTGGGTGTGTTCTTTACATGATTTCCATGGCCAGTTTATATTTGATTATCTTATCATATGGAAATGAAATTATAGAAGTGGAATTAAATAGTATTAATATGTTTCCAGAATATTAAATTAATACATAAATCATTTTGTTTATATGGTATGAGGATGGATCATTAGATATATCCTTAGTGATATCCATTTAGATCAATTTGGTGGTTCTTTGATAATCAGGAACTAGTTTCATTATATAACATAATATTATGTATAAATGTTAACTAAAAAACATGAAATATGATATATAATACACTTTATAATATGTTTGAACAATTATAATGGTTTTATAACTAGTTTTTTAAGGAGTTAATAGAAATTTAATACACATCTTCCACGATGTTGGTAAACTGACACATCACATACATTGTTTTTATTTTAGAGTAAGAGGAAGAGAAGAGGAAGAATGATGATAATTGTTTCCATAAAATGATAGAAAACCATAATATATATAATAATGGATCTTTTATTCCAACTGGATAAGGGAAGGAAACGAGAGTATAAGAAAAGAAAAGAATTGAAATGAAAACACTAGAAAATGAAAGAGGTTATTTACCTCTTGATATCTTCTCCTTGATATCCTCGTTAAGGCCTTTGGTTTTGAACTTTTGGTGATACCAATAGTTCTTTGACATAGGGTAGGGACTTTGGAATATTATTTTGTAGAACATAGGCAAGTATCAAGGCTTGAGTGGTGTGAGAGGAAGATGGGGGTGAGGGTGGTATTTATAGAGGAGGAGAGGAGGGGTTTTACATTATTTTTATCATTAGTTTAATATTATTACTAAAGACTATGAATAGTATTGACTCATGCGACCAAAAATAGTAATAAGTGCATGTGAGTTAAAACCAATGGCTATTTACATCATACATTACTGATGCATGATGTAAAGATTTATTTATTTAGCATATTTTGTTAATTACTGTATTTCACTATTCACAAAAAATATTCTATTTCCAAAAAATCCAAATAATTCACTCTAAAAATTTTTCAATGTGTAATATTCAAAAATGAACTACATTTTTTGAAATAATTTTATAAATAAGATTAATTTAATTTTAAAATAAAATCATTATTTATTTGAAGAATAATTTTTTATAACTATAAATGATTTTATATCCCCTTGAAAAATTAATAAATATCTCCTTATCTTATAACCTTAAAACAAATAATATGTAACGCCCCGACCCCAGCTACCCAGAGTCGGTGCATTACTTCGTAACATTGGCATGATCACAAGAAGATCAAATCTCGAAAGACCGATTGGTTTAGTAGCCTTGGAAACACTAGATATATTCATAAAGTTTTACATTACATTTTAAAGTGAAAAACTACTACAACAACAAAGTCTTCATAATTCACACTCATATCCCCACATACTATCCCTGCATGTCATTCATAACTTACTTCTTCACATCCTGGGAAAAATAAAACATAGAAAAGGGGTGAGCTCAAATGCCCAGTAAGGATAACAATAAAGCGGAACATTCAAAATAAGCATAAACATTTAAGGAAATGAATTACTAAAACAAAAGCCTTTTAAAATTGAACTTCAACATAGTATGGCATAAATAAAATGAAATAATGCCATTTACTTGTTCACATGGATATTCTACTAATCGAATAATCATATGCAAAAATCAATAACCACTTTCATAATGTTGGAATGCATAATGCTAAACGTTAATTTCTTTGTCTAGGCCTCATCCCAAGACCTAGGGGTTACTTCTAACCGGAACCCAACCCGGAGTGCCTCTAATAACCGGACACCAACCCGGAGTGCCTCTAATAACCGGACACCAACCCGGAGTGCCTCTAATAACCGGACACCAACCCGGAGGGCATACTTTTACCAGTCCCTAACCTGGAGGGCTTACTTTAACCAGTCCCCAACCTGGAGGGCTTACTTTTACCGGTCCCCAACCCGGAACATACTTGTTTAGCACATTCATCTGAAGAAAAGTTTGAAATATAACATAAACATTCGGATTAAAACTAGCATACGAAATGTCAATAGTTTCACCATAAACTATGAATGGTATAAAATAGCACATCCACAGTCAAACATATCACAAAACCTTCAATACAATATAGAAGTTTTGTATCATAATAAATCAACTTCAAATAATCTTAAAATCCATCAAAGGATGTTGACATAGATGAAATCAAAATTCTTTTTAAAGAAGTATCTCCTTTTATTTTAAAATCATTTAAGATGCATATAAAATAAAACATTTTCTTTGAAAATATTCTTATAAGCTTGTATGGAAAGCTTCAACGACTTTATAACGGTGGAAAATAACCGCACCCGCCGTATAAGTTAAAAAAAACATTCTTACCTCAATTCCGTCGAAAAGGTTAAAAAGGACCTTGTTTTGAAAACGACGGAAAGATTCCTTTATAAACCTCTTATAAAAAGTCAAACAAGGGTATAACTGACCTTAACCCATATTCTTGTAAATAGTAAAAATGTTTTGAAATACATTTCGAAGAAACATGGATGTGGATGATAAAGAGATCCCAGTAGATTATTACGTATAAACAACCTCGAATAATGAAGAGATTGTGAAATAACCCTTACCTTGTACTTTTCCTTGGTTGGGGTAGGTTAACCTCCTGTATAATGGTGAAATAATTGTTATTAAATTATACAAGAATCATATATATTAATATGATATCATATATGATCTTTTAACATTGATTTGTTAATAATATCTTAGAATTATCGTCGTTTCGGGTGTTAACTTACTCATTTTCTTTTATATGTTTTGTTACATAAGTCATGTTTGCTGTATCTTATTCATATCCAGAATGATATAAAGTCCTTAAACATCATTTTTAAATCATTAAATGATAATTATACTTGAATGGATACGATGGAGAATGAATCTCATCGCGTTCGTGGAGACGGTAGTCCGTACGTACGCACGAACGCTACTTCCATTTAATTTTTATTTTAAAAGAATCGAATCCAAATGATACATAGGTATATTACTATTACAGTATAATATAATATTTTATATATGTTACTTAAGTTCATTAACACCATCCTTTATACGTTCCATGTGTGGTATGAACGAGTCATATCATTTTAAGGGGGCGGTAGTCCGCACTTCCTCAAATGAAATTATCGTATGTATATACAACATGAAACGAATAATGGTATGAAATAAAATGGAATTACAGAAGCTTATATATAAAATATATATCATTAATATCATATTTAATTACAGTGCCATCATAATGGCCACCATGAGAGGTGGTAAGATGTATTTGAACAATCATCGTTTCGTGAGGCGTTAGTTTTCCATCCACAGAAACATTATGTTCATCATCCATTAGATGGAGTTGTGTGTATGTGTAGTTTGAATCCTTCTTATAACAACATCCTAGTATATTGTGGATACTGGTGTTGTTACAAAATAAAGGAAATAAAAAGAGTTTGGGGGTTGGAGAAGCAAAATAAATGAAAATAATTTAAGAGAAATCGTTACCTTTAATCTAGGTAACTCACTTTGGTTGGAACCAAAGGACTTCTTGAAATGCTTTCTGCCTAAGGGGAAGCTTCAAGGAGGAGGAGAGGGATGTGGGGAGCTTAGTTTGGCAGAGTTTGGACGAGCCAAGTGGCTTGAGAGGTGTGAAGAAATGAGAAGGAGGAGTGCCCTTTTATAAGAGGGGTGAGGGGCACCTTTGGAAAAGCTAGAAATATTAATTTATAATAAATTCATATTCGGTTTTCAAAGGCTCCAAAGTTGACTATTCAAAGGATTAGGTGGGGATAGGTCGAAAAAAACTCATCCAATAGAATTTAGACAGGTTTGGGTACTTATATTAACCTTATCTTTAAGTATTAACTCTAAGTTAATTAGTTTCACTTTTACAATGTCTCTTTGTATTTTTATATTATATGGTTAATAAACTTACCATATACATCCAAGCGACCCCCAAGTGGTCCATTAATGATTAAACTATCATGATATAAGTCTCTTGGCCGAACCTTAGATTTTTAGGAATTTAATATCAATTAATAATATAATATTTGTTTTAAGAACTCTTTTATGTCAATTTTGACACTATTCATTAGTTGATTTTTGTGAAACTAATAACAGATTGATTTCTTCAAACAAAGTCAATTAACTCAATCCTAATATATCATATTATCCTATAAAATTAGTTTAATTCATTAAAAGTTTCATATTATATTTATTTGGGTATTTATAATATCACTTATTTTAATTTTTCACTATTATATTAATTACTGCATCATCATTGTGTCATTAATAATTTAACTTATTTGATGTCTAAAAATTATAAATAAATTATCATAATGTAGGAAATCTTTTTATCTTTCTAATGAATATTTATAATCGAAAATACAACATGTATAACCCTATGTAAAAATTGTTCTTTTAAAAGATGTAAGCTTATGCCATTTTTGTATTCATTTTAACTTAATTAAAATAAAGTGTCATTATCACTCACAAGTGGATCCATGGGGTCCCAAAATAGACCCAAAGATGCCCATGGTCGACCATGTATCAACCAATAGGGTTAAGACACGTTTTAGGGTAATTTAGTATTATTATAATATTATTTTTTTTACCCTTATTTTCCGGATTTACCCTTAACCATGGTAAATAAAATATTTACCGCAGTAATTATTCAAAATGTATAAAAATAAAAGTTACCTATTTACACAATTTGAACATCCTGATTCCAAATATGGAATCCATTTTTCTAAATTCAAAACACAGAAGTGGCAGAAATTAATTTAAAATTAATTTCCGCTGTCAAAACAAAAAGCGTGTTTTTAAGAGATAATAACTATCAAAAGATTGACACTTGTTTATATTCGGTTTAATTGTAAAATTATGTCCAATGACCAAAATTATATTAAGTGGTAAAAATATATTCTAAATATACTTTAAAACCACTCAAATTAATAATTTATCACTATTAATTATTTTTATTAAAAAAGTTGTTTTTAATTAAAATTTAGTAATTTTCACTATTCATCAAAATATTAAAGTTATCCGAAAAGTACCAAAATTTCACCTTAGGCTAAATTTGATATTCCGAATCCAAAAATGAAGTCCATTTTTAAAAATAAAATATATATAATTTCAAAAATTAGGTATTACTATTCATAACGGCAAGTTTGATCGGTTGTGGCACGTGTTAAAACACGAAGTTGCGTACAACACACGCTACTGTTTTATTCAATGGAAACCGTACCGTGGAAGCTTGGGATGTTTCATTTTAAATTTTTTTGATGTCCCCATTTAGTCAAAAAGTTTAAAATATTGTATTTAAAAAGGTTTCACAATTAAATGTTGATAAAAGTGCAATACTGAAAATGAATCTGTTCTTGCATTATGACTAAGAAACTCATAATGTGGATTCTAAAATTATAAGGATTATATAAAGTTTAAAATTTAGTTAATACTATTCATGACCTCTTTTAATGGCCTTTTTTTGTATGTCAAGGTGTGATTGAACTCGGTGTTGCGTGTAGTACAAGTTATTGAATTATTTTGAAGAAATAACACATTATGAATTCTTGGGGTGTTACATTCTCCCCTCCTTCAATAAATTGCGTCCTCGCAATTTGAAATTGTTCTTAGAAAATAAAAGGTTGAAAATAGAAAATATATTTGTGGGAAAACCCACATCGGAAATTGGGTTACTAAAATTTAGTCTTAATATGAGGAAAAGAGAAATGAAAGGGTCACCACCAAATTATGATCTCGATTAGGAGAACATTGGTGGAAATTAGAGACATATAATTGGAGGAAAAACGTAAATATTTATAGGTAGTGATTGAGGTCATCAATCACAAACAAGTATAAAATTGAGGTCCTTAAACTCATCAATTTATGATGATTTGAAATACCATTGGTTCAACAAAACATAGAATATTGGGATGACACATTTTTGACGTTTCAAAATATCTTAGTTGAAATCCCACATCGAAAAATGAATTAATGAGGCCTCTGTTTAAAATAAAGAGTGGAAAGTATGAAGATTACCGAAAATAACACATACTAGGGTTCCATGTAGGTAAATATGGATATGGAGGAGAAATCTAACCATCAATTATCTGATGGAGAGTGGTAGAGAACATGGCTATGAAAGGGCCAACAATCCCAAAGCCATAAATTAGTGATGATTTAAGGTACCATCTAGGACAACATTTTTGTTCTAAGTTCCTTTTCTTAATGTTGTGGAATTTATTTATTAGATTGGCTAAGATCATAAGGAGGTATACATACTTTATAATTAGAGTTTTATCCATTAATAAATTTCTACCACAAACTCATCTTTCACTCTAAAAGATAATAGAATGTAAAAAAAAAATCTATTTACACTATTCGTATAGGGTTACAAAATAAACGAATTTATAATTCATCTACAAGATCTTTTAATAAAAACTGCATTATTTAATCCAGGACATCTCGTGGGCCAGTGGTAGGTGATACACCCTTGTCGCCCTTCGGTTGCGGGTTCAAGTCTCACGGCCTTGCCGGATGCGACGGGTTGCCGCCCGACCTCCGGGTTGTCCTTTTATGGCCATCCAAAATTAATCTCAAACTAGAATTTATCCAAAATATTTCTGACCAAACTCACAGTCCAACATTTATAAGGAAGTTAAAAATAATGTAGATCCTTTTTACCACGTAATAGCATATGAATACCTTCATCATGTATTCTTTTAATACACTGAAACATCCTGAATTACCATATTTCTTATTGATTACATTCATGCTCCCTTATTCCATATAGAATGCTGGATATACCTCATCAATCCAAAAATGTTTTAAACCCCAACAATAATGGAATATACAGATCATTAATCAGTTCCAAGGTAGTCAAGAATATCCAATATAATTTATCCAAAACAATCATGTATTATTCCAAAATCACTAACTCGGTATCAGAACTATATTATGGTTTATCATTCTCTCAACCATATATTTTCCAAAAATTTATCCTGCTATTGAGTCACTTTTCTTTGTTCCACACAATCTCAAGTCCTTAATGAAATAGTACTACAGTACAATCCTTATATACTCCATAATTATTATAACAAGTACATTGTTGATACAACACTCAATTGACATAATCAACATAAGAACTCTAATCATTCCTCTTCATCTGTGGTAGTATCATAACTTGATTATTATCCAATAGCATCATTTGAGGCATAGTCTGATGACTGGGGCATAGGTTCGCGTAGTGTCCAAACTCCTTGCAAATGAAGCATTGTACATTTGAAACCATTTTATCACCCTTGCAGTCATGTACTTTGTGCCCTTTTCCTCCACACTTATAACAAACTCCCATTCCTTTCAGGCAAGTTCCAGGGTGTTTCTTCCCATAGTTACCACATATGGGAAAATTATTCTTTTCCCTCTTCCCTTTATCCATTTTTCTCTCTTCCATCCTTTTCTTCTCTTGCTTCCCTTCAAAGCCATAAGACTCAGTAAACTCTTTACTTATCTTATCAACACATGATATTATTTCTTCATATGATGATAATACATGGGAGACTATTTCTCTTATAAATTCTAGCTTAAGACCATGAAAGATATGATCCTTCCTTCTCTTTGGATCATGTGCATTGTTAGAGTTCTCATTCCTTCTACTGGGCGCCATTTCTAAACAATGGCATACACTAGATCAGTTTATGAATCAAAATACATAATCCCATACTTATAAAACACTTAACATAAATTGAACTATTTAGGGATATAATCCATAATCATAAAAATGCCTCCTTTGAGGAAGTATATACTCATAAACCCTTCATAATGATTTGTAAAGAAAATGAGAGTTATCCTAAGCATATCCCCAGGGAGTGTCGTAACCAAGAGTGCAGCAAGGCCCGTTGTCGTGCACCAGTTCCCGTTCGAGTCTTGCTCAAAGCGGTGTTTTCGGGTTTTACCCCTAGGTACATCTGTGCCAGAGCCGCCTCTACCTGCTCGTATCCAGACAGGGATGTATTGCTCGGAAAACTCACAAAATCTCTACAGTACCAAAATTCTAGGAAGTTCTTCTATACTAATCCTCAATGTTCATCTTAGGTCTACGTGCTCTAATCAGAGTTTATCTAAATCTAGCTTCCAAGGTTTGTACTAAACTTCCTCTGATACCAACTGTAACGCCCCGACCCCAGCTACCCAGAGTCGGTGCATTACTTCGTAACATTGGCATGATCACAAGAAGATCAAATCTCGAAAGACCGATTGGTTTAGTAGCCTTGGAAACACTAGATATATTCATAAAGTTTTACATTACATTTTAAAGTGAAAAACTACTACAACAACAAAGTCTTCATAATTCACACTCATATCCCTACATACTATCCCTGCATGTCATTCATAACTTACTTCTTCACATCCTGGGAAAAATAAAACATAGAAAAGGGGTGAGCTCAAATGCCCAGTAAGGATAACAATAAAGCGGAACATTCAAAATAAGCATAAACATTTAAGGCAATGAATTACTAAAACAAAAGCCTTTTAAAATTGAACTTCAACATAGTATGGCATAAATAAAAGGAAATAATGCCATTTACTTGTTCACATGGATATTCTACTAATCGAATAATCACATGCAAAAATCAATAACCACTTTCATAATGTTGGAATGCATAATGCTAAACGTTAATTTCTTTGTCTAGGCCTCATCCCAATACCTAGGGGTTACTTCTAACCGGAACCCAACCCGGAGTGCCTCTAATAACCGGACACCAACCCGGAGTGCCTCTAATAACCGGACACCAACCCGGAGTGCCTCTAATAACCGGACACCAACCCGGAGGGCATACTTTTACCAGTCCCTAACCTGGAGGGCTTACTTTAACCAGTCCCCAACCTGGAGGGCTTACTTTTACCGGTCCCCAACCCAGAACATACTTGTTTAGCACATTCATCTGAAAAAAAGTTTGAAATATAACATAAACATTCGGATTAAAACTAGCATACGAAATGTCAATAGTTTCACCATAAACTATGAATGGTATAAAATAGCACATCCACAGTCAAAAATATCACAAAACCTTCAATACAATATAGAAGTTTTGTATCATAATAAATCAACTTCAAATAATCTTAAAATCCATCAAAGGATGTTGACATAGATGAAATCAAAATTCTTTTTAAAGAAGTATCTCCTTTTATTTTGAAATCATTTAAGATGCATAAAAAATAAAACATTTTCTTTGAAAATATTCTTATAAGCTTGTATGGAAAGCTTCAACGACTTTATAACGGTGGAACATAACCGCACCCGCCGTATAAGTTAAAAAAAACATTCTTACCTCAATTCCGTCGAAAAGGTTAAAAATGACCTTGTTTTGAAAACGACGGAAAGATTCCTTTATAAACCTCTTATAAAAAGTCAAACAAGGGTATAAATGACCTTAACCCATATTCTTGTAAATAGTAAAAATGTTTTGAAATACATTTCGAAGAAACATGGATGTGGATGATAAAGATATCCCAGTAGATTATTACGTATAAACAACCTCGAATAATGAAGAGATTGTGAAATAACCCTTACCTTGTACTTTTCCTTGGTTGGGGTAGGTTAACCTCCTGTATAATGGTGAAATAATTGTTATTAAATTATACAAGAATCATATATATTAATATGATATCATATATGATCTTTTAACATTGATTTGTTAATAATATCTTAGAATTATCGTCGTTTCGGGTGTTAACTTACTCATTTTCTTTTATATGTTTTGTTACATAAGTCATGTTTGTTGTATCTTATTCATATCCAGAATGATATAAAGTCCTTAAACATCATTTTTAAATCATTAAATGATAATTATACTTGAATGGATATGATGGAGAATGAATCTCATCGCGTTCGTGGAGACGGTAGTCCGTACGTACGCACGAACGCTACTTCCATTTAATTTTTATTTTAAAAGAATCGAATCCAAATGATACATAGGTATATTACTATTCCAGTATAATATAATATTTTATATATGTTACTTAAGTTCATTAACACTATCCTTTATACGTTCCATGTGTGGTATGAACGAGTCATATCATTTTAAGGGGGCGGTAGTCCGCACTTCCTCAAATGAAATTATCGTATGTATATACAACATGAAACGAATAATGGTATGAAATAAAATGGAATTACAGAAACTTATATATAAAATATATATCATTAATATCATATTTAATTACAGTGCCATCATAATGGCCACCATGAGAGGTGGTAAGATGTATTTGAACAATCATCGTTTCGTGAGGCGTTAGTTTGCCATCCACAGAAACATTATGTTCATCATCCATTAGATGGAGTTGTGTGTATGTGTAGTTTGAATACTTCTTATAACAACATCCTAGTATATTGTGGATACTGGTGTTGTTACAAAAGAAAGGAAATAAAAAGAGTTTGGGGGTTGGAGAAGCAAAATAAATGAAAATAATTTAAGAGAAATCGTTACCTTTAATCTAGGTAACTCACTTTGGTTGGAACCAAAGGACTTCTTGAAATGCTTTCTGCCTAAGGGGAAGCTTCAAGGAGGAGGAGAGGGATGTGGGGAGCTTAGTTTGGCAGAGTTTGGACGAGCCAAGTGGCTTGAGAGGTGTGAAGAAATGAGAAGGAGGAGTGCCCTTTTATAAGAGGGGTGAGGGGCACCTTTGGAAAAGCTCGAAATATTAATTTATAATAAATTCATATTCGGTTTTCAAAGGCTCCAAAGTTGACTATTCAAAGGATGAGGTGGGGATAGGTCGAAAAAAACTCATCCAATAGAATTTAGACAGGTTTGGGTACTTATATTAACCTTATCTTTAAGTATTAACTCTAAGTTAATTAGTTTCACTTTTACAATGTCTCTTTGTATTTTTATATTATATGGTTAATAAACTTACCATATACATCCAAGCGACCCCCAAGTGGTCCATTAATGATTAACCTATCATGATATAAGTCTCTTGGCCGAACCTTAGATTTTTAGGAATTTAATATCAATTAATAATATAATATTTGTTTTAAGAACTCTTTTATGTCAATTTTGACACTATTCATTAGTTGATTTTTGTGAAACTCATAACAGATTTATTTCTTCCAAAAAAGTCAATTAAATCAATCCTAATATATCATATTATCCTATAAAATTAGTTTAATTCATTAAAAGTTTCATATTATATTTATTTGGGTATTTATAATATCACTTATTTTAATTTTTCACTATTATATTAATTACTGCATCATCATTGTGTCATTAATAATTTAACTTATTTGATGTCTAAAAATTATAACTAAAATATCATAATGTAGGAAATCTTTTTATCTTTCTAATGAATATTTATAATAGAAAATAAAACATGTATAACCCTATGTAAAAATTGTTCTTTTAAAAGATGTAAGCTTATGCCATTTTTGTATTCATTTTAACTTAATTAAAATAAAGTGTCATTATCACTCACAAGTGGATCCATGGGGTCCGAAAATAGACCCAAAGATGCCCATGGTCGACCATGTATCAACCAATAGGGTTAAGACACGTTTTAGGGTAATTTAGTATTATTATAATATTATTTTTTTTACCCTTATTTACCGGATTTACCCTTAACCATGGTAAATAAAATATTTACCGCAGTAATTATTCAAAATGTCTAAAAATAAAAGTTACCTATTTACACAATTTGAACATCCTGATTCCAAATATGGAATCCATTTTTCTAAATTCAAAACACAGAAGTGGCAGAAATTAATTTAAAATTAATTCCCGCTGTCAAAACAAAAAGCGTGTTTTTAAGAGATAATAACTATCAAAAGATTGACACTTGTTTATGTTCGGTTTAATTGTAAAATTATGTCCAATGACCAACATTATATTAAGTGGTAAAACTATATTCTAAATATACTTTAAAACCACTCAAATTAATAATTTATCACTATTAATTATTTTGATTAAAAAAGTTGTTTTTAATTAAAATTTAGTAATTTTCACTATTCATCAAAATATTAAAGTTATCCGAAAAGTACCAAAATTTCACCTTAGGCTAAATTTGATATTCCGAATCCAAAAATGAAGTCCATTTTTAAAAATAAAATATATATAATTTCAAAAATTAGGTATTACTATTCATAACGGCAAGTTTGATCGGTTGTGGCACGTGTTAAAACACGAAGTTGCGTACAACACACGCTACTGTTTTATTCAAAGGAAAGCGTATCGTGGAAGCTTGGGATGTTTCATTTTAATTTTTTTTGATGTCCCCATTTAGTCAAAAAGTTTAAAATATTGTATTTAAAAAGGTTTCACTATTAAATGTTGATAAAAGTGCAATACTGAAAATGAATCTGTTCTTGCATTATGACTAAGAAACTCATAATGTGGATTCTAAAATTATAAGGATTATATAAAGTTTAAAATTTAGTTAATACTATTCATGACCTCTTTTAATGGCCTTTTTTTGTAAGTCAAGGTGTGATTGAACTCGGTGTTGCGTGTAGTACAAGTTATTAAATTATTTTGAAGAAATAACACATTATGAATTCTTGGGGTGTTACATAATAATAATAATAATATTTACTATTCATAAGGTTCATATTACAATTCATAAGGGTATGTTACTCTTCACAAAAAAATAAGTTGGTTCTATCAGACTCTAAATAACTTATGGATCACAACCATAGATGTCTGTTATTCAAAATTCAAGTCATAGAAGCGGAAAAATTATGTTTAATGGATAGTTTATAACTATATCCTTAAAAAAAGTTCCATTATGAAGAGTCTTAGTGTTTCATTCATTTCATCAAATATATATTTAAAACCTTGGGTGTTACATTTTGAAGGTGAAACCAATAAATAGTGGCCAATGGTTTAGAATACTAGATGAAGTTAAGAGATTGATGTCAGTAAATGGGATACATTTAAGAATCTTTTTCCTAAGAATTATTTTCCTAATGTTGTTTGACTTAGTATGAAAAATAATTTTTTTAAATTAATTTATAAGGTGAAAGATTCAATGGTTTTATATGAAGGAAAATTCACCATATTAGTGAGGTATATACTAAATTAAATCCAGTATCTTAATATTAAAATGTATCCATTTTTTGAAAGATTAAAAACAAGATATATAAGATATTTGGAATATTGTTAATTTTAAAAATACATAAAACTTTTATGATGTATAGAGAATATATAAATAGATTTTTCCAATTTTCAGGTGTCTTACACAAACATGAAGAAAAAGAGATCTAGGTGGATGAACAATATGAAGAACCAATCAAAGAAATATTAAGGTAAGAAAATAAAGTTTATAGTATGTGATAGGTGTGGTAAAAAGCACCCTGGGAAATGAATTATAGAATATGGGAAGTTGTTTGGTTGTGGTATGTTCGGGCATATGGTTCGTGATTGCAATGTAAAATATGTTAGTATTGGTAAAACCAATTTTGATAAAAAGGTAATAATGTATTTTAAATGTAATGATATATATCATTATGCGGATGCATGTGTGAAGAATATAATAAATGATAAAAAGTATAAAGACTATAATAGGAAGGGAATAGTGAAATCCTTTGAAAATACTTTGGTATATTTTTTTAAATTTAATGAAGTTATAATAGGTATATTACTTAATTATTGAAATTATGCTAATTTCTTGTTTGATTTGGGTTCTACAGATTTTTAATTTCTGATAAATTTATTGATAAAATAAAACTTTCATCCCAATAAATGAATCCTGAAATTTTATTAAAAACACATGGGGTGGTATTAAGGTACTAACAATTTTAAAAAATATTCATGTTATTATATGTGAAATATTTTTCCCTACAAACTTTTTTTCTTTCCCATTATTTAATTTTTTGTTATTTTGGGTATGAATTAACTTTCAGTTTATGATTCTAATGTATATTGTAGATACAAATAATTTATTTTATTAAATGAGTTTCTCTTTGTATATAAGAATCAAGTCATACTTTCATAACATATAAAAAACCATAGAAAATAATAAAATATGAAATGAAATTTACCTTGATCATTTTGTTGAAAATATGAAAACGATTCAGATTAATGATGTTCCCTTAGTAAAAAAATCTCTATATGTTTTCCTAAAAAGTTTCCTAGTATTATAATTTATAGGGAATTTGAGTTTACTATTTACTTATTTCTATATTCTAATCCAATTTCAAAACCCCCTCATCGAATGACTTATGTAGAATATCTAGAATGGAAAAAGCACTTGAAGGAGATCAATATTTTTTGTAGGTTGATCTTAGGTTTGGGTATCATATGTTGAAGGTTATGAAGGATGTAATCCTTAAGTTAATGTTTTGTACTAGGTATGGGCATTATGAGTGTGTGGTTATTCCCTATGGTTTGATGAATGGTCCATTTATATTAATGGATTTTATGAATAGAGTTTCTTAGGAATATGTGGATAATATTGTGGTTGTGTTTATTGATGATATTTTGATTTATTATAATAGTTATGTGGAACATGAAAAAAATATAAGGATTTTTCTAACAAACCCAAATGAAAATATGTTTTATGGAAAATTTAGTAAATGTGATTTTTAGTTACAATTGTTTTCATTCCAGAAACATATAATAAATAAATATGGAATAATTATTGATCCCACTAAAGCTAAATGTGTTGACGAATAACCAAGACCAAAAAATGTTACTAAGATTAAGAGTTTTATTAGATTAGTAAGATATTGGGGAGGGTTTTTTGACAACATTACACAATTATCTATTCCATTGACCAAGTTAACATAAAAAAAGTTAGGTTTATCTAGAGAAAAGAATGTGATGAATGTTTCTAGGAATTGAAAATAAGATTAGTGAATTCTCTTGTTTTAGAACTTCTATCCAGAAATAGTGAATTTATTTTCTATAGTGGTGCTTAATTGATGGGACTGAGTTATGTTTTAATACAGAATGATAAGGTAATTCCATGTTATTTACATTAATTAAAACCCCAAGAGAAAAATTATCCTACAAATTTTTTATTAAATAAGGTTTCTGTAGAAATTTTACATTCCTCTATGTTTTGAAAATCACAAACACTCTATCTTAAGGAAAATTATATTTTCCCTAAGAATTATATTAATAAGGAAAGTTTTCCTTCTCCAATGAAATTTTATCCTTACATATTCTTTCATTTTTCATTTTATAGTTTCTCTAAATCTAACTCATTTTATTATTATGTCTAAAAGATAGTTTCACATATAAAACCTTAGAATCTTTTAAATAATTAGATATAGAGAATTCTGTTTTTTGGTTCTGAATTTAGGTTCCAAATTCTTTGAAATTTAGACTTCAAATTATCTGAAATTCAGACTCCAAATTCAATGAAATTCAGATTCCAAATTATCTAAAATTCAGACTCCAAATTCTCTGAAATTCAGACTCTGAATTATCCAAAATTCAGACTCTGAATTTTCTAAAATTCAGATTTTTAATTCTCTGAAATTCATACTCCAGATTCTCTAAAATTCAGACTCCAAATTATCTGAAATTCAGAATCCGAATTATCTGAAATTCAAACATTTAATTCTTTGAAATTAAGACTCCGAATTCTCTCAATTTCAGAATCCGAATTCTATGTAATTCAGAATCAAAATTCTTTAAAATTAAGACACCAAATCCCTCATAATTGAGACTCTGAATTCATTGGAATTTAGTCTCTGAAATCTATATAATCCAAGTTCCTAATTCTTTGGAAAACAGAATCTGAATATCCATGAGTTATAGTCTCTGAATGTTTATTTGGTCAGACTCCAAACTTTATTTTCTTCCTTTGAATCTGGAAATTAGATTTGGTTAAGTAACCTTATTTTTCTTACACCTGTTATAGTTATGAAACGATTTCGTACAATATGTTTCAAAATATTTGTTGTTTGAGTGATATGTGTATAGGTCCCTCTGAGATTCAAGAAAAAATATGACCGTTGGAGGAGGGTGCTGACGGTCGGAGATATACCTATAAATATAAGGGCATTTGAATGAGCTCACACAACACACTAAGAATGCGTTTTGATCACTCTAGATATTGCATGATGCTGAAGTGATTTCTAGAGAGAGACTCTCAACCTTGTGCATAATGAACATCTTTTTTATCTTGTTTCATGTATCTCTGATTGTTGCTAAGTAAAATTGAGGGATTCCATGGATAAGAAGACAGAGGTTTCAACTACCTTAAAGTTTGAGGACTTCCAAGGATAGAAAGACAGATGTTCCGACTACCTTAATGTTTGAGGGCTTGTAGGGATATGAAGACAGATTTTGATATTCTTATCAAGGGCTTACCTTGGTGTGGGTAAGATAGAATTTTTTGAAAGTATAAATCAAGGGACCTTTATCTAAGGTTGTTGGATACCCGACTCTTTGTGTTAAAAGATTTCATACTTGTTACTTGTTGTTTTTCAAGTCTATTTCCACTATAATTTGATAAAGGAAGAAAGTATAACCTTCTTATACTTTCTTATACATTTGTATACTCTGATAAGTTAGATTCTATAGGATTTAAGGTGGAATAATTTCCTAGTAAACTTTCCTTAAGCTTCATTTCCAGAACCATATTTCCAGAACCTAGTATGCTTGTTAAGTAGAACTACTAAAGGTATTGTGAATTTAACTTGTTTAAATTTGTTAAAGATAATTTTCCTTAAGGTTAAAAATGAAGGGTTTTAAAATTAAAATTCACCCCCTCTTGTAATTGAGCATCTAAATTCATATTTCGATCCTACAATTGTTATCATAGGAGGTCTCTGAAATACATATATTCACAAATAAAATTTTCATTGTCAAGTTTTCAATGTTTTTAACTTTTTCTTGCTTAGGAATTTTTATCTTTGTTTACAATCTTTTACTATTAACATATTTTTTTGTGGAAAGATATTTTCTTAAAGATAGTAGGAATGAATTTTGGTTCAATTGACAATCTAAATCCTAACAGAACACTTATATTTGATGCGAATGATTTCAAATGCTAGAGAGATCATATGAATACTTTTTTATTAATACTGGAGTGGAAAACTGTTTTATGCTTACTAGAGATTACAAGATTCCTAACACGGATGTCAAAACTTTTACCAATCAAGAACAATCAGAATATCAACTAAACTACAAGGTACGTAATAATTTGTTGTGTTTCATGACTAGGAATATATATAGTAAGATTTCTTCTTTTGAATCTATAAATTTTATCAAGAAGAAATTGGAAGTTACACATTCTACTACAACCAAAGTCATAGAAACTAGAAGATCTATTCTTAGATTAGAATATCATGGATTTTTATTTTCTTATAAAGAACCAGTTTGTAAAGTGAAGAAAATATTTATGATGATTGTTAACATTTTACAATCTATGGTTGAGAAAGTTCTTGATGATGAAGCTCTTATGGACAAGATTATAGATATCATGCCTAATGAGTGGGAATATAAGAGAAAATCTATTGATTATAATAGGAAATTATACCAAATTAATCCTGATTAACTTTTTGGAACTCTTATTCAACATGAGACAAGAATGAAAAGAGAAAATGATATGAATAAGAAGAAAAATTTAAATGAAACTGTAGCCTTTACTATCACTAAGTCCAATACTCCTAAAAGGGTTACAAGATCCAAGTTGAATAAAGTTACTATTTTATCAGAATACAGTGAAAGTGAGTAGTATAGAAATGAATTATCTAATCTTTATTATAGGATGAACAAGATAGTTGGAAAGAAAAACATTCAGTATCGATCAATGAAGAAAGAAATTAAAGACCAGAAAACTCAGAGGTCACTTTCTATGAATGTAAAAGAGCAGGGAATATAAGGAAAGATTGTCCTATTCTTAAGAAAAATATTAGAAAAGAAAATAATTCTGAGAGTAATAAAAAGAAGTAATACATGGATAAATCTAATAATGTTTTGAAATCCAATGCCACCTAGAGTTCTAGTGGTGGAGACTCTTCTGATGAATCCTCAGAGTATGAATCTTCTGGTCAGAATAATCTTGGTCTACTATCCAGATTACCCATTGAAAATAATTGTCTAATGGATAAGGTATGCAATGATAAATCTATCACTAATATATATTTGAATTAAAATTATACTGATAATAAATATTAAGAGTCATAATATGAAGAATCATCTTATGATGAAGATAATTCATTACCTTCTTATGAAGACGTGTCTATGGTTTTTAAACTTCTTGAGAATGAAAATTCTAAACTCAAGAAAAATATTGATAAGGAAAATTATAGAATTTCTATTATTACTAAAGAAATATCAGATATTTCTAAATATCTTGATAAGAAAATTCATTATTTCTAAATTGTTTCCAAAAACCTTGAGTAAGTTAATTCTGAGAAGGATAAACTTTCTAAGGATCTTGAAAAAGTAATTTTGATGAAAAATATTTTAGAGACTAACTCTAGTTCTAAATATAATATTTTTTAAGATAGAACTTTGTTATTAAACTAAATTCTAAAATATTTTTCATGAGGTAGTGTTATTTAAACATTACCTCTTGTAAGGAAAATTTTTGACAAGATGTATTAAAAAATATAACCAATAAGAAATAGTTCTAGATTTGGTTATACTCATTCTAAACCAGTTTTTGGTAATAACTATTTTTATCCTCAAAGTGATCCATTCTATACTAAATGTCAGTGTGGTGGAAGTTGGGCTAAATTTTTTTCTTTAAATAAAACCCAGTCTTTTGGTTTTCATAAATCTTATTTTTCTAAGAAAATGTGAATCCCTAAAATCTTGTTTTTTGAAATTATCAGATCCAAGAACATTTGGATTCCAAAAGTTTAACACTCTTATTTTTAGGAAAATAAAGATATTACCAACAAAAATACATGGTACATGGATAGTGGATTTTCCCATCATATGACTGGTAAAAAAACATCTTTGAAAATATTATCAAGATTAAAGGAGGAAAAGTGACATTCAATGATAATTCATAGAGATAAATTATTAGTATATGTAACATTGTTCTTCTTGAAAAAACCTTAATTTCAAATGTTTTATTTGTTAAAGGTCATAAGAACAATCTCATTATCATAATTCAATCTTGTGATGAAATTTACCTTGTGGATTTTAGTAATGATAAGTTCTTAGTACACAATTACAAAGAAGAGGTTATTATTTATTCCCACAGGAAAGAGAATATATAAACACTAAACTTAGAAGACCTTAGGAGATGAGACCTACCTTGACTTAGTGCAATGAAAGATCAATCTTGGTTATGGAATAGAAGTTTATGAAACTGTAACTTCAAGAACCTATGAAAAATCTCTAAGAAGAGACTTGTTAAGGATCTACCAGAGCTTAGATTTGATTCTTCAAAAGTTTGTGATCCTTGTAAATGTGGAAAGAAACATAAATAAATGTTCAAATAAATTAGTGAAGTATCAAATACTAACTCATTATTGTTGGAGCATATGGATCTTTTTGGACCAACTAAAAATGGAAGCATTTGAGTCAAATATTATGTATTTGTCTTAGTTGATGATTACACTAGATTTACATGGGTCTATTTTCTAGCCAAGAAATCTGGAGCTTTTTTTTATTTAAAATTTTTTAGAGCCAAAGTTAAAAATTAGACAAACCTTCCATTTATAACTATTCATAGGGATCATGGAGGAGAATTTAAAAAGTCCGATTTTGAAACTTTTTGTAGTAAAAAGGCATTACACAGTACTTCTCAGCACCAAGAACTTCTCAATAGAATGGTTTTATTGAATGATGAAATCAAATTCTTCAAGAGATAACGAGAACAATATTGAATGAATATTCTAGAGCTAAACACTTTTGGGATGAATATGTAAGTACTTCTAGTTATACTATAAATTGTGTTTTGATTAGAAATTTTCTTAACAAAATTCCCTATGAGTTATGGAATGGTAGCAAAACTAGACTTTTCTACTTAAAAGTATTTAATTTTAATGTATTCATTCTGAATAATAAATATAATTTACATAAATTTTCACCCAAATCTGATGAAATAATTTTTTTAGGTTACTCCACAACTTCTAAGGCTTATAGAGTTTTTAATAAAAAGGCTTGTAGTATTGAAGAAATAACACATGTTAAATTTGATGAAAATGATAATTTTATTTTTAAACAACCACAACCTACATCTTTGGATGTGTTTTCAAAAAATGCTTATCAACCCTTGATAAAAGGTCCATCTAATAAGGAAAATGTTAAAGAAAATATTTCTGAAGCATTTACCATAGATGATTTATTACATATTTTGATGAACATGTTTTACAAAACCCAAATCAGTTGTTACTTAAGAATCATCGTTGTGATAGTATCATTGGTGATGTAAATCAACCTATAATGACTAGAAGTTCCCTAATAAAAGAAGTATCTCATCTAGCAATACATTCTCATTTAGAAACAAAAAACACTGATGAAGATTTAGGTGATAATTATTTGTTTACATCCATGAAATATGAGCAAAATTAATTTGAATGGAATTAAGTCTGGACCTTGGTTGAAAGACCTAAGGAATGTTGGGTTATTGGAGTAAAATAGTCCTTTAGAAATAAGTGTGTGAAAAATGGAATCATTGTAAGAAATAATTCTAGATTAGTTTCTAAAGTTTATAATCAACAAGAAGGAATAGACTTCGATGAAACTTATGCTTCAGTAGATAGACTTAAATATATCTGTATTTTACTTTACTTTGTAGCATTCTATAACTTTAACCTTTTTCAAATGAATGTTAAATGTGGTTTATTTATTGGATATGTTCAAGAATAAGTTTTTTTTATAAAACTTCATGGTTTTGAATACAAAAAACATCCTGAACAGGTTTTCAAACATACCAAAGCATTATATGGGCTTAAAAAAGCTCCTAAAGCCTGGTATGATAGACTTACAAGATTTTTTTTACAAAATAACAATTTTAAGTAAAATGATGATCCAACGCTTTTTATAAATAAAGATAAGAAAAATGTTTTAATAGATCAAATTTATGTTGATGACATTATATTTGGTTCAACTCAATAATATTTACCTGATTCATTTGCAGATTTAATGAAATATGAGTTTGAAATGAGTATGATGGGTTAGTTAACATTTTTCCTAGGTTTTCAAATTTCTAAAAAATAATAAGGAACTTATATATATCAGTATAAGTATATTAAAGATCTTCTTAAAAATTATGGATATGAAAACACTAAGAGTATAAGTACTCTCATTGGTACCTCAAATTTAATTGATCTCGATGAAGCTGGGAAACCAGTTGATCAATAATCATTTAGAGGTATGATAGAAATCTTACTATACTTGATAGTTAGTCATCCAAACATAATTTTTTCAGTATGCTTATGTGAAAGATATCAGTCCAATCTTAAGTAATATCATTTTAAGGATATGGAAGGAATTTTTCAATTTTTAATGGGAACCATTGATTTAAGACTCTTTGATACTTCTAGAAATGATTTTTCTATTCAAAATTTTTTAGATATTGATTTTAGTGGATGTATAATGGATTGGAAAAGTACATCCAAAACTATTCATTTTTTAGGGGATTCATTAGTTTCTTGGTCAAGAAAAAAGCAACAACCAGTAGAACATTCCACTGATAAAGCTGAATATGTAGCAGCTGGAAGTTGTTGTGCCCAAGTGTTGTGGATGTAACACACACTCACAGACTATGGTATGAGTTTTACCAAAAAAAATATTATGTCATAATACTAGTGCCATTTCCCTTAGTAAAAACCTTACACATCACTCTCATAAAAAACACATAGATATTAGGCATTACATTCTTAGGGATCACACACAAAAAGGAGATATAATTCTTCGATTTATCAGAACGAAAGATCAAATTGCTCATACATTCAAAAAATTGTTACCCTCCTATGGATTTTAATACATTTAACAAATGTTCGGAATGATAACCGTAAGGTAATCTTCTATTTTAACTTTCGGTTGAAACCCATCTTCTTACAGTAAGAAACTATTTTTTCATAGGTGATTAAATTTTCTTAATAAGTAAATTTTTCATAATAAAAATTTTCTTAGTCAAAATTTTTTGTAATCAATTTGCTTTCTTAATCAAAATTTGTGTAGTCAATTTTTTTTCGTAGTCAAAAACTATGAATTTCAAAAAACAATTTCCTTAAGAAAATTTTCTAGATTTTATAGTTATTCAAGAAGAATATTCCTTATTACTGATAATTTTACTAGCATTCTGAAAGGTATATTTTATTTCATAAATTTTCATATTCATTTTTTTGGTATTTTCATTCGGCATAAAAGAAATTTTTTCAAATTCACTTTTCCTTAAATCTGAATTTTTATCATAAAACCTAAAAAGATAAGAACCAACCAAATTCTTTATTGGGATATCAATATCAACTATTAGATCTGATCAAAAGTATTTCAACTATTGGACAAATCATGGAAGATGAAATGCCACTTCAAACACCTATATAAAGGCCCCCCCGATGTTTTCCCCACATTATTTTTCAATGCCTTGGTGTGTTGAAGTTCTGTTCCTCTACTTAAGGCCGTTCTGAATCTTCATATTTTCCTCAATTCTAAATGTCTTTGGAATCTTCTCTTTAGAATAAAATGTCTTCAGTAAATGAAATATCTGAAAGGAAGATATACATAGAAAGGTTAGTTGATCTGGAATTCTTGGCTATGTAAGAATGTATTATCTCAAACAATATCATGTTAAATGGCTAGGAGAGCATATGTGTATCCAAACTGAAGGCACCTAATTCATATTATCTAGAGTTTCTGGTAGAATTATATGAATCCATAAGATTCTTTAATGAATGGGAGAGAGGTAAGTTTTCATTTAATAACTATGGAGAAAATTATTCTATTTCTTATGGTAAGGCTGCAAGCTTAATTGTAATTTTGTATGAGGGTGAAGCTGAGTTCTGCACCCAAAAGTTACCAGATGATTCAGGATCTTTTGACAAATAAAAATATTTAGATTTCCTTAGTCATTTAGTGGTGAAGACTCTGAAGATTATTCATCGCTCTACAAATATTCAGATTATTGAGTTAGGGGTTCATGGTATTATAATTTTGAGAAAATGGGATAAGTACACTTTGAAGAAAAGCGACATCTATATTTTGGATTTTATAGTGAACCTCAAGAATATTAATTTGGAAAAGTATGTACTGATTATAATCATAAATATCAATAATGGATATCTCAAATATCAAATCATCATGTATCTGGCTATTCTCTCCAATATTATAGTTCTTTGTCTTGAGTCGTTCAAAAACCCTTGTAGTTCTAAGCCAAGGAATTTCAATGTCATGTTGTTGAGTGATGATACCCTCATAAGGATGAAGGTTGGATTCAGTAATGAATATGGAGATTTTTATGACTTATCTGAAGCTAAAATAGAAACCTTATCAAAGAAATTGGAAGATAATGAGACATCCCGGAAGGGTTGTAAGACGAGGAAGATGAGAGAACCAGAAGAGAAATAGAACTACTCTTGTTCCGAAAACTCAATCTGTACCTCTAAAAAGAAAGAAAAAAAGACTTATCTAGATGGATTGGTTTCCAAGTGGAGATAAGACAAGCAGAATAGGAAGGAAGAGGAGCCTAGTTTTGGATTGGACCCTACTGATGAAAAATCTTTAAAGTAGAAGGTTGTTGAGGATATTAAGAAGAAAGAAAAAGAAAAGAAGTAGATTAAGAAGATATCAGAGGCTAATATTGTTTAATCTCTTCTCAAGGCTGCTGAGAAAGCTTCTGAACAACTACTGGTATCAAAATTGTTTTTACAAGAATATATTCTAGTAACTAAGAGAAAGATGATAAAGATTCCAGAACCACAAGAAGAAGAAGAATAAGTGGAAGGAGAAGAAGAGAAAGGATGTGGTGATACCGATGACATGATTAGAAAAGTGGTGGAATTTCAAGAGAAGGATAGGCTCAGTGAAATTTTTTCAATCCAACCTTCTAAAGCCAAATATTGAAAACTTGCTACCCCAGGAAAGAAAGAAAAGGGTCATTAAGAAGTGAATAAACCATCTGAATAAGATAGTAGTCATCGAGATTTCATTCAACCAGAGGATCTTTTGGTAGATACCGAGAAAGAAAATCTTGAAGAAGATAAGATTGTTCAACTATTAGATAGTGAACATGAAATGCCTAAAGTAAAAGAGATCCTTCCCAGAGATGATAAAGAAAAGAAGGTGTTGGTGGATACACCAAAGAAATCCATAGTGAAAAAGAAATATGTTGGTGGATCATCAAAGAGAAAAGATGAAGAGATAGAGAAAGAATCATCACCAACCAAACAATCTAATTCAAAATCATATTTTCTTGGACATGAATTTGTAGTCCATTCTTTGAAAAATCTGGTTGATACCATTCTGTTATTTTTGAGTATAGACTTGAGGTTTCATGTTCTTTAACACTCATTTAATTAGAAAGAATATTCAGTTACCATACTTATCGATTTGTTTTTCAGGATTAAGGCTGATTTCAAATTGTTCTTCATTGGATATGATGCTCACAAAAGATCATTCAGGGAAATCAAAAAGTGGTCAATAAAAACAATCTAAGACATTAGAATCCATGTCAATTTTCAAGAAAGTGTCAAAGTTGATTTTGATACTGAAGATGGAAAGTTCAAAGATCTTACTAAAACTTTTGAGGAAAAGATAAGTCTCGAATAGACAACTCTAAAGCAGGAAGTCAAGGATCTGAATGGGAATATTAATTCAGTGGCTATGAATTGGAAGAGGGAAATGGATCTCAGAATACAGTTTGAAGAAAATATTGCTAAGAAAGAAGATATTTTGAAGGATCGGGAAGATATTGTTAAGGATCAAAAAGAAAATATCAAATCCCTAGAGAAGAAAAGTGAAGATCAGGATCATCTACTCTAAATTTTTGAGGAGGATGATAAAGATCTTAAGAAACTGAAAACCATTATGATGAAGTTAATACCGAAGGAGAAAGAAGGATAATTTTTTTCCCAAATATGATCTTTTTTTGTATTTCTTTCTTGGTTAATTTTTTCCCATCATAATGAAATTTTGGTTCTTCATCATGTTTTTTTTATAGTACTAATATTTTAGGTACCATATTTTTTTCCATTCCCTTTATTCTTTTTTGAAAATCACAAAGGTGGGGAAATGAATGATAAAAACAATACTAACTAAAGAATTAAATTCCCTAATTAAGTGGGAGTTTATATAAGGAAGAGTTTCTTCAAAGAATACTTCCTTATAAAGGAAAAAGAAAAATCTACTTAAGGAAGTCAGGAATAATATCCTTAGGGATTTCAAAAACCAATGGGGAGTTAGTTGTATTTACCTTGATTCATAAGTATTGGGAGATAAGTTTTTATTTTCAATTCCATAAAGAAAAATTCTATGTCATTAATTTTTTTCATAAGGATGTTTTTGCTTTTCCAAAAGGGGGAGATTATTGAGTCAATATGTTTTCCTTTTGAATTTTCCATCCCTATATGTTTTGAAAATCACAAACACTTTATCTTAAGGAAAATTACATTTTCCCTAAGAATTATCTTAATAAGGAAAATTTCCCTTCTCCAAGGAAATTGTATCCTTACCTATGTTTTCATTTTTCATTTTATAGTTTCCCAAAATCTAACTCATTTTATTCCTATGTCTAAAAATATATTTCACATATAAATACTTGGAATCCTATAAATACTTAGATATAGAGTATTCTGTTTTCATGTTCTGAATTCAAGTTCTGAATTCAGGTTCTGAATTCTCTGAAATTCAGATGTCAAATTATCTGAAATTCAGACTCCGAATTCTCTGAAATTCAGATTCTAAATTCTCCAAATTTTAGAATTTGAATTCTATGAAATTTAGACTCTTAATTATCTGAAATTCAGACTCTGAATTCTCTAAAATTCAAACACCTAATTTTTTACAATTCAGATTCCGAATTCTCTAAAATTTAGACTCTGAATTATCAGAAATTAATACTCCAAATTATCAGAAATTTAGATGACAAATATTATGAAATTCAGACTCTGAATTCTTTGATATTTAGACTCTAAATTACTTTTAATTCAGACTTTTAATTCCTCATAATTTAGACTCTAAATTCCTCATAATTTAGACTCTGAATTCCTCGAAATTCAGACTCCCAATTCCTCAGAATTAGGAATCTAAATTCTTAATAATTATGACTCTGAATTCTTTGGAATTCAGACTCCAAAATATATAGAATCCATGGTTTTAATTCTTTGGAAAACATAACCGGAATATCCATGAGTTATAGTCTCTGATTGTTTATTTTTTTAGACTTTAAACTTTATTTTTTTCCTTTGGATATGAAAATTATATTTGGTTAAGAAACCTTATTTTTCTGAAACTTGTTATAGTTATGAAATGATGTCATACAATTTGTTTCTAACTAACTATGGTTTGAGTGACACGTTTATAGGTCCCTCTATGATTCTAGGGAAAATATGACCACTAGAGGAGGGAACCGACTGTTGGATATATGCCTATAAATAGGATCTCTTTAAAACAAGCTCACACAACACACTAAGAATACTTATTGATCACTCTAGAGATTTCATGCTGTTGAAGTGATTTCTAGAGAGAGAGAGAGAGAGACTATCATGCCTTGTGCATACTAAACATATTGTTCAACTTATTTCATGTGACTCTAATGGTTGCTGAGTACAATCGAGGGATTCTATGGATAGGAAGACAAAGGTGCCAACTACCATAATTTTTTAGGACTTCCTGGGATAGGAAGGCAGAGGTGCTGACTACCTTAATGTTCGAGGGCATGTGGAGATAGCAAGATAGATTCTGATATTCTTATCAAGGGTTTACCTTGGTGTGGGTAAGAAATAATTTATTGAAAGTATAAATAAAGGACCCTTTATCCAATGTTGTTGGATAACCTACTCTTTAGGTTAAAATATTTCATACGTGTTATATTTCAAGTCTATTTTCGATGTACTTTGATAAAGGAAGAATTTATAACCTTCTTATACTTTCTTATACCTTTGTATACTTTAATAAGTTAGATTCTATACACTTTAAGGTAGAATATTTTCCTTATAAACTTTCCTTAAGATTCATTTCTAGAACCATATTTCTGAAACATTGTAATCCTGTTATGTAGAATTAAAAGTGGTCTTGTAAATTTAACTTTTTTAACTTTGTTAAACATATTTTTCCTGAAGGTTAAAAAGGAACCTTTTTAAAATTAAAATTCACACCCCTCTTGTAATTGAGCATCTACATTCATATTTTGATCATATAATTGGTATCAGAGGAAGTATTTGAAATACTTATTTTCACATATAAAATTTTATTTCTCAAGTTTTAATTGTTCTTAATTTTTTTTCAATTTGGAATTTTTATCTTTGTTTACAAACTTTTACTATTAACAAGTTTTTTTGTTTAAAGATATTTTCTTAAATATGGAAGGAATCAATGTTGGTTTTATTGAAAATATAAATCCTACTAGACAACCTATATTTGATGGGAATGATTGGGAATACTGAAGATATCATATGCAGACTTTTATTATTAATAGTGGAGTATACAACGTTTTTATGCTTACTGGAGATTACGAGATTCCAGACAAAGAATTTAGAACTTTTACCAATCATGAAAAATCTGAATATCAAGTAAACTACAAGGTATGTAAAACTTTGTAGTGTTCCATGAACTTAAATTTATATATTCATATTTATTCTTGTGAAGCTGAAAATTGTATCTGGAATAAATTGGAATTTACACATTTTGGTTCATCCAAAGTTATAGAAACTAGAAGAGATATGCTTAGTGAAGAATATCATGGATTTATATTTCCTTATGGAGAACCAATATGTAAAGTGAAACAAAAATTTATGAAAATTGTTAACATTTTAAAATCTATGGGTGAGAAAGGTCTTGATGATGAAGCTCTTGTGGACAAGATTATATATATCATTTCAAATGAGTGTGAATATAAGAGAACAGATATTGATAAGAATAAGAAAGTATAACAAATTACTCTTAATTAACATTTTGGAAATCTTCTTCATCATGAGATAACAATGAAAAGGGATAATGATACAAATAAGATGAAAAATTGAAAGGAAACTGTATCCTTTACTATAACTAAGTCCAAGACTCCGAAAATGGTTACAAGATCCATGTTGAAGAAAGTACCTATTTTAGAAGAATCCAGTTAAAGTGAGTAGTCTGAAAATGAATTAGCTAATCTTGATCAAAGGATGAATAAGATAGTGGGAAAGAAATACTTTTAGTATACATATAAAAAGAAAGAAATAAAAGACAAGAAGAAATTAGAAGTCACTTGTTATGAATATAAAAGGGTAGGGAATATAAGGCCAGATTGTCCTATGATTAAGAAAAATGATAGTAAAGAAAATCATTCTGAGAGGAATATAAAGAAGTACTACAAGGATAAAGAGAAGAAACTTTTGAATGCCAATGACACCTGGAGTTCCAGTGGTGGAGACTCTTCTGATGAATCCTAAGAGCCTGAATCTTCTGGTCAAAATAATCTTGGTCTACTAGCCAGATTACCCATGGAAAGTCATTATCTAATGGCCATGGTACACAATGCTAAATCTATCACTAATGTATCTTTGAATGAAAATTATACTGATAATAAGTATTACGAGTCTTTAGATGAATAATCTTCTTTTGATTAATATAATGCATTACCTTCATACGAAGAAGTGTCTAGGTTTGGTAAACTTCTTGAGAATGAAAATTCTAAACTCAAGAAAAATATTGATAAGGTAAATTCTATAATTTCTATTTTTACTAAAGAAATATAAAATATTTCTAAATATCTTGATAAGAAAATTAATGATTTTGAAATTTTTTCAAAAAACCATGAAGAATTTAATTTAGAGAGGGATAAACTTTCTAAGGATATTGAAAAATTAATTTGTAAGAAAAATAGTTTATAGACTAACTCTAGTTCTAAAACTAATATTTTTGAAGATAAAAAGTTTGTTATTAAACTAAAGTCTGAAATATTTTCCTTGAGGAAGTGTTTGTCAAACTTTACCTCTAGTAAGGAAAATTTTGACAAGATGTATTCTCAAATATAACCTATAAAGAATAGTTCTGGATTTGGTTATACTCATTCTAAACCAATTTTTAGTAATAAATATTTTGTTCTTCAAATTTCCCCATTCTGTACTAAATGTTAGTGTGGTGGACATTGGTCTAATTGTTTTTCTTTAAATGAAGCACAATATTGAAGTTTTCATAACGCTATTTTTTCTAAGAAAATGTGGATTCCAAAAATCTTGCTTTCTGATATTTCTGGAACCAAGAATATTTGGATTCGAAATATCTAACACTCTAATTTTTATGAAAATAATGATATTACCAACAAAAATACATGTTACATGGATTATGGATGTTCTCGACATATTAAAGGTAACAAAAATTTCTGTGAAAACATTATCAGGATGAAAGGAGGGAAAATAACTTTCAGAGATAATTTTCAAGGAGAAATTATTAGTATAGGTAACATTTTTCTCCTTGGAAAAACTTTAACTTCAAATGTTTTATTTGTTAATGGTATTAAACACAATATCATTAGCATAATTCAATTATGTGAGGATGGTTACCTTGTGAATTTTTGGAATGATAAGTGCTTAGTACACAATTCCAAGTAAGAGGTTATTCTTTCTACCCACAAGCAAGAGAGTGTATACACACTAAACATGGAAGACCTTAGGATCAAAGAACTACCTTTACATAGTGAAATGGAAGATCAATATTGGTAATGGAATATAATATTAGGACACTGTAACCAGATAAATCTATATAAACTCTGTATGAAAAGACTTTTTAAGGATCCACCCAAGCTTAGATTTGATTCTTCTAAAGTTTGTGATCCTTGTCAATATTTCAAGCAATATAAATCAAGTTTTAAATCAATTAATGAAGTATCACCTACTAATGAATTACAGTTTGTGAATATGGATCTTTTTAGACCAACACAAACTGGAAGCATTAGAGGCAAATATTTTTTATTTGTCTTAGTAGATGATTACACTATATTTACATCGGTCTATTTTCTAGAAAAAAAATATAAATATTTTTATTATTTCAAAATTTTTAGAGCTCAATTAAAAAATGAGAAAACCCTTCCATTGGTAACTATTCATAGTGATCATGGAGGAGAATTTATAAATTCTGATTTTGAGACTTTTTGTAGTAAAAATGGAATTACTCATAACTTCCCAGCACCAAGAACTCCTCAACAGAATGATGTTGTTGAAAGAAGAAATAAAATTCTTCAAGAGATAACTAGAACCATGTTGATTGAATATTCTATAGCTAAACACTTCTGGTATAAATCTATAAGTTCTTCTTGTTATAATATAAATTGAGTTTTTATTAGAACATTTCTTAATAAAACCCCCTATGAGTTATGGAATGGTAGAAAACCTAGAGTTTCTTACTTCAACACATTTGGTTGTAAAGTATTCATTCTAAAACTAAAGATAATTTACATAAATTTTCACCCAAATATGATGATGGAATTTTTTTAGGTTACTCCAAAACTTCTAAGGCTTATAATGTTTTTAATAAAAATACTTTTACTATTGATGAAACAGTGCAAGTTAAATTTGATTAAACTAATCCTTTTTTTAAATAACCACAACCTACATCTTCGAATGTGTTTTCAAAATATCATTATAAACTCTTGATAGAAGATATTTATGATAAAGAAAATTTTCAAGAAAATATTTCTAAAGCATTTACCATAGAATATTTCCTAGCATATATTGACGAATAGGTTTTACAAAACCCAAATTAATTGTTTCTTAAGAACCAACCTAGTGATAATATCATTGGTGATGTAAATCAACCAGCAAGGACTAGAAGTTCCTTGTGAAATGAGTTATAACATCTATAATTACTTTATCAATTAGAACCAAAAAGCACTGATGAAGCTTTAGGTGATTATTAATGGATTAAATCCATGAAATATGAGCAAAATAAATTGGAAAGGAATAATGTCTGGACCTTGGTTTAAATTCCTAAGGAAACATCTGTTATTGGAGTAAAATGGGTATTCAAAAATTAGTTTGATGAAAATGTAATCCTTGTATGAAATAAATCTATATTATTTGATAAGATCTATAATTAACAAGAAGTAATAGACTGTGAAGAAACCTATTCTCTAGTATCTAGACTTGAATCTATCTGTATTTTACCTGCCATTTTAGTATTCTTCAACTTTAAACATTTTCAAATTGATGTTAAATGTGATTTCCTTAATGGATATGTTCAATAGGAAGTTTTTGTTAAAAAAACCCCTGGTTTTGAAGACACAAAACATCTTGAACATGTTTTCAAACTTACCAGACAATTATATTGATTTAAACAAGCCCCTAGAGCCTGGTATAATAGATTTAAAGGATTTTGGTTACAAAACAACTATGTTAAGGGAAATGGTGATCCAAACCATTTTATAAAGAAAGATATGAAAAATGTTTTCATTATTTAAATTTATGTTGATGACATTATATTTGGTTCAACTCAAAAGTCTTTAACTAATTCATTTATGAATTTAATGAAATCATAGTTTGAAATGAGTGTGACGGGTGAGTAAACATGTTTTCCTAGGTTTTAAAATTTCTCAAAAACCATAAAGAACATGTATATCTCAACATAGGTATATTAATGATCTTCTTAAAAATATGAATATGAAAACACTTAGAGTATAAGTACTCCCATTGGTACCTCAAATTCAATTGATCTTGATGAAGCTGGGAAACTAGTAGATCAAACATCATTTAGAGGTCTGATAGAAAGTTTACTATACTTTATATCTATTCATCTAGACATAATGTTTTCAGTATTCATATGTGAAAGATATCAATCCAATCCTAAGGAATCTCATTTAAAGGCAGTGAAAATATTTTTTCACTATTTAAAGGTAACTAGGGATTTAAGACTCTTTTATACTTCTGGAAATGATTTTGTCATAAAAAGTTTTTCGGATGCTGATTTTGGTGGATGTATAATGGATAGGAAAAGTACATTTTGAGATTTTCATTTATTAGAAGATTCATTAGTTTCTTGGTCATGGAAAAAGAAACACTCAGTAACACTTTCCAATACTAAAGCTGAATATGTCACAACTAGAAGTTGTTGTGCCCAAGTGTTGTGGATGCAACACACACTCACAAACTATGGTATGAGGTTTACCAAAACAAAAATATTGTGTGATAATACTAGTGCCATTTCCCTTATTAAAAACATGTACATCACTCTCGTGAAAGACACATAGATATTAAGCATCACTTTCTTAGGTATTAGACAAAAAAGGAGATATCATTCTTCAATTTATCAGAATGCAAGATCAACTTGCTGATATTTTCACAAAATCATTACCGTTCGATAGATTTGAATACATTAAAAAAATTTAGGAATGATAACCATAATGTAATCTTCTATATTAAATTTTTGTTGAAACCTATCTCCTTACTGTAAGAAACTCTTTTTTAATAGGGGAGTACATTTTCATAATAAGTAAATTTTTCATACTCAAAATTTCCATAATCAAATTTTTCCGTAATCAAAATTTTTTCTTAATGAAAATTTTCATAGTCCATTTTTTTTTGTAGTCAAAAACTCTGAATTTCAAAAATAAATTCCTTAAGAAAATTTTCTGGAATCTATAGTTTTTTAAGAAGATTATTCCTCATTACTGATAATTTTACTATCATTCCAAAAGGTACGTTTCATTTCTTAAATTTTTGTAATCATTTTATTTTTTTATTTTAATTTGGCTTAAAATAAAATTTTTCAAATACACTTTTCCTTGAATCTGAATTTTTATCATAAAACCTCAAAAGATCAGAACCTACCAAATTCTTTATTTGGAAATAAATCGCAACTTTCAGGTCTTATCAAAAGTATTTCAACCGTTAAATCATTAAAATAAGATGAAAAATCGCTTCAAATGCCTATATGAAGGTCCCCTGATTTTTTTCCCACATCAGTTTTCAAAGCCTTAGTGTGTTGATGTTCTCCTACTCTACTAAAGGTCGTTCCGAATCATCAGATTTTTCTCAATTCTGAATAACTGTGGAAGATTCTCCTTAGAAACCAATGTCATATATAAAGGAAATATTATAAGGGAAGATATAAGGAGAAATGTTGGTTGATTTGAAATTCATCGCTATGTATGAATAAATTATGTCAAAAAATATCAAGTTGACTGGATGAGAGAGCTTATGTGTATCCAAATAGAAGGCACATGATCCAGTTTATCTAGAGTTTCTGGTAGAATTCTATGAATATGTAAGTTTATTTAATGAAGGAGGGAGAGAAAAGTTTTCATTTAAGATCTATGGAAAAACTTATTCTTTTTCTTATAGTAAGGTTGCAAGATTAATTGTAATTTCATATAAGGGTGAATTAGAGTTCTGCACCCAAAAGTTACAGGATATTTTAGGATCTTTTGATAAAGAAAAATCTTTAGAGTGCCTTGGTCCTTCAGCGGTGAAGACTTAAAATATTATTCATCTTTCTAAAAACCTTTAGATTCTTGATTTATGGGTTCAAGGTTTCATCATTTTGAGAAATGGGGATAAGAAAACCCTGAAGAAAAGTGACATATATATTTTTGATTTCCTAGTGAACCTTAAGGAGATAAATTTGGTAAAGTATGTCATGATTTCAATCATGAATATCAAGAATGGTTATCTCAAATCTAAAATCATCATGGATATGGATATTCTCAAAAATATTATAGTTCTTTGCCTTGAGTCATTCAAAATCTCATTGTTGTTCTATGCCAAGGAATTTCAAAGTGACGTTGTTGAGTGATGATACCCTCAGAAAGAAAAAGGTTGGATTCCATAGTGAATATGGATATTTTTATGAATTATATGAAGATGAAATAGAAAACCTATCAAAGAAACCATATGTGGCTGAGAAATCCATGAAAGGTGGTAATAAGAGGAAGGTGAAGGAACTGGAAGAGAAATAAAAACACTTACTGTTCAGAAAACTCAATCCGTACATCCAAAACCAAAGAATAAAAATACTTATCGGGATGAATTGGTTTCAATGTGGTGAGAAGAAAAGAAGAATAGGAAGGAAGGGGAGCCTAGTTTTTACTTGGACTTTGCTGAGGTAAATAATTTAAAGTTGAATGTTGCTGAGGATATTAAGATGAAAGAGAAAGAAAAGAAGCAAAGGAAGAAGATGCCCGAGGCTGATATTGTTCATTCTCTTATCAAGGATGATGAGAAAGCTTATGAAAAACACTAGGGACCTAAATTTTTTCTACAAGAATACCTTCCAGTAACTCTGGGAAAGAAGATAGTGATTCCAGAACCACAAGAAAAAGAAGAAGATGAAGAAGAAGAAGAGGAAGGAAGTGGTGATACCGACAACATGATTAGATAAGTGGAGGAATTTCATGTTAAGAAGATCCCCTCTCAAAAAAATTCAATTTGATCTTCTAAAGACAAACCTTCAAAACTTGATACCCCAAGAAAATAAGAAACAGTCCATGAAGAAGTGAATAAATCATCTGAATAAGAGAGTAGTAATCCTAATTTTGTTCAACCAGAGAATCTAGTGGCAGATACCGAGAAAGAAAATATTGAGGAAAATAATATTGTTCAAATATTAGATAGTGAACATGAATTAACAAAAGTAGAAGAGGTCATTCCTAGAGTTGATAAGGGAAAGAAGGTGTTGGTAGACACACCTTGGAAATCCGTAGTGAAAAAGAATGATGTTGGTGGATCATTGAAGAGAAAAGATGAAGAGATAGAGAAATAATCCTCACCAACCAGACAATATGATTCAAAATCATCCTCTCTTGGAAAGGAATTTGTGGTCCAATCTTTAAAAAATCTGGTTGATACCATTTTGTTATTTCTGAGTATAGATTCGGGGTTCTTGATTCTTCAACACCCATTTAATCATAAAGAATATTTAGTTACCATGCTTATGGATAAGTTTTTTAGAATTGAGGCCAATTTCAAATATTTCTTTATTAGATATGATTCTCACAAAAGGTCATGAAAGGAAATCAAAAAGTGGTTAAGGAAAACAAATGACGATATGAGAATCCTTGATGATTTTCAAGAACGTGTGAATGATGATTTTGACACCGAAGATGGAAATTTCAAAGAACTTACTAAATGTTTTGAGGAAAAGATGAGTCTCAAATAGACAACGCGGAAGTAGGAATTCAAGGATATGAATGGGAATATTACTTTAGTGGCTATGAATTTGAAGAGGGAAAGGGATATCAGAATAGTGTTTTATGAAATGATATGCTAGGAAGGAAGATATTTTTAAGGATCAGGAAGATATTCTTAAGGATTAGGAAGAAAAGATCAAAGCCTTGGAGAACAAAATTGAAGATCAGGATCAGCTACTCAAATATTTTGAAGAGGATCATAAGGAGCCTAAGAAACTGAAAATCATCATAAAGAAGTTAATGTAGAATGAGAAATAAGGATAATTTTTCCCCAATCCGATCTTTTGATGTATTTATTTTGTATAAATTTTTCCCATCATAATGAAAGTTTGGTTGTTCATCTTGTGTTTTGTTGTATAGTAATAATATTTCAGGTACTATATTTTTTTCCATTCTATTTAATCATTTTTAAAAATAACAAAGGGGGGGAATGGAATGATAAAAAGAATACTAAGTAAAGAAGTGAATTCCCTAAGGGGGAGTTTATCTAAGGGGTAGTTTCATCAAAAAATATTTCTTTATACAAGAAAAAGATATATATTTTAGGAAGTCAAGAATATGATCCTTAGGTATTTCAAAACCTAAGGGGGGGTAGTTATATTCCCCTTGATTCATAAGTAAAGGTAGATAAGTATTTATTTTAAATTCCATAAAAAAATTTCTAAGTCCTTATATTTTTTTCATAAATATGTTTGTGCATTCCAAAAGGGGGAGAATATTGATTCAATAAGGTTTTCTTATAGATTTTCCATTCCTCTATGTTTGAAAATCACAAATACTATAACTTAATGAAAAATTACATTTTCCCTAAAAATTGTCTTAATAATTTTTTTTCCTTTTCTAAGGAAATTTTATCCTTTCCTATTTTTTCATTGTTCATTTTATAGTTTCTCTAATTCTGACTCATTTTATTCCTATGTATAAAAATAAGTTTCATATATAAATACTCAGAATCTTATAAATACTTAGATATAGAGTATTATGTTTTCAGATTTTGAATTTAGGTTGTAAATTCGCTGAAAATCAGACTTCAAAATCACTGAAATTTAGACTCCAAATTCTTTGAAATTCAGACACTAAATTATTTGAAATTCAGACTTTGAATTATTTGAAATCTAGAATCCAAATTTTCTGAAATCCAGACTACAAATTCTCTGAAATTAAGATTCCAAATTCTCTTAAATTCAGACTCCGAATTATCTAAAATTTAGATTCCGAATTCTCTGAAATTCTGACTCCAAATTCTATGAAATTTAGACTCTGAATTATCTGAAATTGAGACAACGAATTCTCTGAAATTCAGAATACAAATTCTCTAAAATTTAGACTCTAAATTTTTTAGAATTAAGACTCCAAATTCCTCAAAATTCAGACTCATAACTCAGACTCCAAATTCCTCAAAATTCAGACTCTGAATTCCTCAGAATACAGACTCCGAATTCATCAGAATTCAGACTCCGAAATCTATAGAATTCTAGTTCCAAATTATTTGGAAAACAGAATCCAAATATCCATCAGTCATAGTCTCCAAATTTTTATTTGGTTAGACTACGAACTTTATTCTTTCCTTAGACTCTGCAAATTAGGTTTGGTTAAGAAACCTTATTTTTCTTACACTTGTTATAGTTATGAAATGATGTCATGCAATCTATTTCAAACTAACCATTATTTGATTGACATGTGTATAGATCACTCTGAGATTAATGGAAAAATATGACCATTAAAGGAGGGATCCAATCATTGGATATATTCCTATAAATAGGAGCTCATTTGAATGAGATCACATAACACACTGACAATACATATTGATCACTCTAGATATTTCATGCTGATGAAGTGATATCTAGATAGAGAGACTCTCATGCCTTGTGCATACTGAATATCTTGTTTCTCTTACTTTGTATAACTCTTATTGATGCTGAGTATAATCGAGGGCTTATGTGCATAAAAATACAGAGTTGCTGACTACTTTAAAGTTTGAGGACTTCTATGGATAAGAAGATAGAGGTACCGACTACCTTAAAGTTTGAGGGCTTGTGGGGATAACAAGATAGATTCTAATATTCTTATCTATGGCATACCCTGGTGTGGGTAAGGTAAACTTTAATGAAAGTACAAATCAAGGTACCTTTATCCATGGTTGTTGGATACCATACTCTTTGGGTCAAAATATATCATAAGTGTTTCTTGTTTTATATCAAGACTGTTTCTGCTGTATTTTGATAAAGTAAGAAAGTATAACCTTCTTATACTTTCTTATAGTTTTGTATAATCTGAAAAGTTAGATTATATATTTTTTAAGGTATAATCATTTCCTTGTAAGAATTCTTTAGGTTTCATTTCCAGAACCATATTTCTTGAACTTAGTAATATTGTTAAGTAGAACTAAAAGAGGTCTTATGAATTTAACTTGTTTAACTTTGTGAAACATAGTTTTCCATAAGGTTAAAAATGAATGTTTTTAAAATTAAAATTCACCACCTCTATTAATTAAAGAATCTACATTCATATTTCGATCCTGCACACATTATCTTAATTTTTCTATTGTAGTGTTTAGTTTAAATTGTTTGAGACATCCTTCATATTGATTAAATTGTGAAATATAGACTGATAATAAATGTTCTAGGTGTATATTCATTCAAAAAAGCATTTAACATGAGAAAAATTAGATATATGGAATTGATAAAGGATTATGACTACACAATTCATTAACATATAGCTAAAGTAAAAATAGCAACTAATTATTGTAGTTGAAATGATAATACATCATCAATTATGATACTTATGGAACTTGATCCACTAGTTAATTATTTGATAAAATATGGATTAGATATTTTTCATGAAAAAACTATATCTATTTTTTCAAGTGTAAATAAAACATCTTTTTTGGATGGGACTAATCATTAATAGAAGGAAGATAATTATTTATAGGAAAATTTAGAATTTCTTTAGAAAGGTATGTTTCCTGGATTTAATATTGAAAAATAAAGTGTCTCTAGAATTAGAAAAAGGATATGTGTTTCATGTGACCCCTAGTTGGATAAATAAATCTTGAGTTTGGATCATAAATTTTTATTTTATTTCATCATAGTAGTAAAAAAATGTATATATATCTTCAATAAATTATCTAGTGTGAAAGAATAATGGAGGTTATTACTAATTTTACTATGAAATGTTTGAATTTACTAAAGCATAAAGCTAGATGAAGATTATTTAAGGAGATACTTCAAACATTCCCAGTTCCAAAATAAAAATGTTAGTATATATACATGGATTTCATAGTGGGATTATCGAATACATATATAAGATATAATGTGGTTTGGTTAATTGTTTATCGATTAACTGAAACTGCTCATTTTGTTCCCATTCGAGATAATATATCTTTGGATACACTATATCAAATTTATGTTAAACAGATAATTATATTACATGGAAGAAATTTTTCATTATATTTTATCCTTATCATAGATTCCCCTATAATTTCAAGAAAGGACATCAGAAGTTATTGGGCAATAAATTAAATTTCTGAACAACCTTTCATCCCAAATATGATGGATAATAAAAGTGAACAATTCCAAATTTGGAGGAAATTATTTGATCTTATTAAATGGATTCTATGGGAAGTTAATATCGATATATGGTATTGTTTTATTTTCCTAATAATAACACTTTTCATTCTAGTATATAGATGGAAGAATTTGGATCATTATATGGAAAGCAGTGTCAAACTACAGATTGTTAAGACAAATTCCCTAAAATAAAATTTTGGGGACCATAATTGGTAGAAGAAATGTTAGAGAAGGTGAAGATGATTCAGAAAAACTTTAGAATAACACAGGGTAGGAAGTAATTTTTTTGCAGATAATTGGGGGAAAGATATTTATTTTGAGGTAGGTGTTCATATGTTTTTGAAAGTTTCTCCATGGAAAAATTTTAAGTGTTTTGATAAAAATGGAAAGTTATGACTATGGTTCATTAGAACATATGAAATTCTAGAGAATATTTGATAGGTTTATTACTAATTTGACTTACCTTTGAGTTTATTACATATACATGATGTGTTTCATGATTCATTGTTAATAAAATATGTGCCGTATGAATCTCAAGCTTTGATCCCTAATATAGTTTAGTTTTAGGAAAACCTTTCTTATGAGGAACAACATATTCAGATTCGTCACCATAACAAGTATGTGTTGTGGAGTAAAGTGATTTACTAGGTTAAAGTTTTGAGAAAAAACTCATGATTTATGAAGAAACATGGGAATTATAAAATTTTATGATAAAAAATATCCCAACTTGTTTACGTAATAAATAAAAGTGTGGGGAAAAAAATTCAAAAATGGGGGGGGGAGAATGTAACTATAGTGACCCATAATTTTATAAATATATATTACATCATAATATATAAATGTTCATTACATAATATTTATATCCACACTATAATCATTTGGTTCTATAATCTTTAGAAACTTGCAAACATAAACAATGGGTTCATAAAATATCCAAATCTTTTCCCATTAATTTCTATATAACTAGAAACCTTCATAGGCATATCTTACTTAATACCTTTCTTCATAACCTGAGGAAATAAAATTTAATAAAATTGTGATATCAGATTCTTATTATGGGTAAACAAGGGTAATATCAATGATCACATAACCATAACATGAGTATAATGGAATAAGAACATGATATTAAAATTTTGAAATCATACCCTACATATTATAGATCATATTTTTAATTCGTGTAATTAATCTTTGAAGTTCATAAGACATGAACCATAATAGAATCAAAGAACATATTCTACAATAGAATAACATTGGCATAGGAAGTAGATTTGTGGCATACAATTAATAATAGAAAACAGTTTCCTTAGTAGTCAAGGATTATTCCCAAAACTATCATAGTGGAATGGGTTCATTCCACAAATCATCATAATAGGTAAGATTCACTCCCAAGACTATCTTAGTGGAAAAATTCCCTTTTATAATTGGGTTCACTCCCCATTCTATTCTTGTTTATCTCATGAAAAATCTATTATTACAAAATTCATTGGAGGGAGATATATGTCTCTCCCATCACATAATAGAAATCATACATATGTGTGCCATAAGATCATAAAGCATTCATTATATCAGAACCCATGAAATAAAATTTGTTCCATTAACATTTATTTATATCATAACCCACAGAAAATAAATGGGATTCATGACAATTTCATCGATTAATCACAACATAAACCATGGAGAAGTAATAGGTTTCATAAAAATTGTGTCATCATATTCATAAACCATATAGATTAATAATAATGATGGTATCCTTATATTATATTTCTGGTAAATCATAAGTGAAATAAAGGGTTTTTTTCTTTGATAAATATAAATACAATTAAATTATCATTAAAACATTTTTAAGGAAAATAAACTTTCCATTTTGAGTTCAGTTATTAAAAAAACTATAAAAATATAAAGGAAAAAATTTTGTTTGAAAATATCCATGTAAAATTTTAAATTATTCTTCAAATCAAAAATTATTTATGACATCTGGACACTCCGTTCACTTTATATAATTTAAAAATAATTCCATACATTATTTTTTAGAAATTTCACAAAGTATCTCCTTTGAAAAATGAAAAAAATATTTCATTCATGTTTATTTAAAAATTAAAAAATGGGTAAATTTTAATTAAAAAAATAATAGGAGAATAGTGAAGACCTTCTTTAAAAGTTTTTATTAAACTTGGATACGGAAGAAAAATGTTTTTTCGACCAAAGAGAGAAATAATGTCAATTTTCCTTGAAAAATAATTTCTAGTACATTGACTAAATGGGGAAAGTAAAATGAAATGAAAAATTAAAATTTCAATAAATAACCAGATTATAATAAAATCCATGAGTTTATTGAGTGATATATCATAATATTTAATCATTGGAAACTTATACCGCTTTGGTAACATTTGAATCATAATCCCCTTAAAATAAATAAACATATATGTAAATTTATATCCACATAAATTTCATAACAATAATCATAAAATACATTCATGGGAATTATATACAACACACAAAAGAAACAAGTGGTCAATATGGCATGTTTCTTACACAAATAAATGTGAGACAAAAATCCATTTCCATTGGTTTGTCTTATTTCACATGTAATGGAACCTCATGTATAATAAATAAAGATTTAATTTAATATTATTATATAACCATATTCATATGTTTCATTCCATATATTATTTACTTACAATATTTTATCACCCCATTGTTAACAGTTCTGTTTTAAAATCACTATTTTAGTTGATATCTGCCTTTTCATGTGTATTCAGGTTCAATAATTTTGATCTTTGTACTTTTATCATGGTCACCTAATATAAATAATATGATAGATGATAAATATATAAAATATATTCACTTAATACATTTTTAGTGTCATTTATAAAATATATAGAGAGAAAAATGAATTACACCATTCAGGGAGATGGTAAGCCATAGGTATGCATGAACATTATTTTCATTTTTTAACGGATAGAGGTAAAGAATAATTAATATATATAGAATTATTATGATCTTATATATATCATATATATTTCTTAAATCTATAATTATTAACATCTAAGTAAAATATAAATGAAAAAGGAATCGCATCGCCTCATGGATGTGGTAGTCCACACATATGCTCAAGCAACATTATCATTTTCCAACGGATTAGAGGGTATGTAAGTTGATGATATACTATAAATAAAAATGTGTAATTATTTAATAAATATAAAATATAAATATTAAACCCATAATAATACTTATCTATAAAATATGGCGAGGAAAAATGAATTGTATCTCTACGTGGAAACAACAAGTCATACACTCACACATGGAATATTTTCACACCTCATTTGATAGAAAATAGTGTGTATAATGGTATTTTAAATATCATAATAACATTATAGAAAATTTATTATACTGAATTTATTATTTTATAATAAATACCACATATTTATATGAGTTAAATAAGAGTTGGAAAGAATGTTATCGGTTAAGGTGATTACCTCTTTTTTAAATGACTCCTTTTAAATCTACTCTAAACCGCTCTTGGGTTGGTATTTGGGAAAGAAAAAACCAATATAATGTGACTAGGGAATTTTATAAGATAAATGGATATATATTGGTTAATATATAAGGCTCAAAGTGATATGAATAAGAGAGGGAGGCTATTCTCTTTCTTAATTAATGTGAGGGGCACTTTTGGAATTTCACAAAAGATTAAATTATAATAAATTCATTCTGAAGAAAAATTACAAAAAATAGATAGGAATTATAATATATGGTATTATAGGGTTTTATTTACATCAACCAATATAATTTAGATACATTTTGGTTTCATTTTAAACCTTATCGTTTTGATTAACCCTTTGTTAACATATTTCAATTTTAACTACGATAACAACCTTTTCATTATTAAAGGGTTGTAATTTTGACTTATGAGGTAAAGATTGGACCATAAAGGGAATACGTTTTAAAATATTAGATGATATCATATCCACCTTGTTTTATTTAAGTACTTGTTTTGATTTTTAATAAAATATTATTTTTATAGAATATCATTATTTGCAATTTTGACACTATTCATTTAATTTCACATAAAAGACATAAATAAAAAGTTTTAATCAGAATATAATATATTAAAAAAATATGAAATTTCCTCTAATAAAATTCGTGAAAAACTATAACTTACTCAAAATATATCATTTCTAACATTTTCAAAATCATTTATTTTATTTTTCCACTAAATCAATAAATATTGTTTTTGACGTTGTGTAGGAATTTAAGGTAATTATATAATACCAAAAAAACTATAACTAATTTAGCATCATAATTAGGATTTTATAATTCTCAATATGATAATAAATATTCTTTAATAACTCGTTTTTTCTGAATATTAACACATAAAATATATTTAAAATAAAGAGAGTGATGTTTTGTAACATTATTTGACTTAAATAATATATAAATAATTTTCCTAGAAAATTGGTTATTAAAAAAATAAATTTAGAGCCTAAGGTAATAATTGTATAATTAAATTCATTTAATAATAATTAGTATGATAGATTATGGCATTATCTCTTACTTTTAATCTAGATTACCCTGATTTACCCCTATAATAAGGTGATAAATATTACCATAGTTACTATTCATATTGGACAAAAATAAAAGGGGAAAATTTGCCAAATTTTAACCTATTGATTAATAATATTGAATCCATTTTATCAAATTAATTTTATAAAAATGTAAGAAATTAATTTTTAAATAAGCACATAACACGCGATAAATACTACTTTTTAGAAAAATGCATTTTAAGCATGAAACTTGGTTTATTCTTATCCCATTACTCAAAAATATTAAATTAATTTTAAATTTTTTTATTTTATATACAATATATAAATTCATTTAAAATTATTCACCATTAATGATCAATTTTATTTATTAATATAAAATAACATTTCATGCAAAGAATGTTTTTTCTGAAAAATTTTGTTTTACTTATAAAAATGTTTTTTCTAAATTCCATCATAAAATTGATTCAAATGAACTTCATTTTATTATATATAATATAATTAAACTATTTTTACGTTGGTCTTTTTTTAAAATAAAATATTACTTTTTATGTACTTGAAACAAAAATAGAGTTTTTAATAAAAATTAGTATTTTTTACTGTTCACTAGAAAATAAGATTTTCTAGAAAAAATTCATAAATTCATTATACAATATTCAAGATATTATGATTTAAAAAAAATTATATTTATTAAATAAAAATTTTAAAAGCGTAAAAAATTAAAGGTAATATTTTCTCACAAAATGAAATAAATATAAATTTGAAGGAAATCTATTTTTATGCATAATATATCTCTCCAATAAATTAAATACTTATTTCCAAACCATTAATAAATATATTTATATTTAGTAGTATATTTTTTATATATCTCATAATTTGGTTAATCCTATTAAAACACCTAATTTAAGGGATAATTAATAATGGTCACATAAAAATATTTTAATAATGTGTCATGGTTCATTTGAACTCAATGTTGTGCATAAAAAAAGCTATTGAAGAAATTAAATTCATTTGAAAAATAAATTTTATAAAATCAAAGTGGGATACATTTATCCCCACAAAATAAATTTTTCCCTCAAAATTTTTCCCAGTCATCAATGGTTTAATATTTTTAAATTATTTTATCAAAACCAACATTGTAAAAGTTGTTAATAAACCTTCCCCTTAAAAAGGTGAAAAATAATGTATGAATATCACTAAAAAACTTGGTTTCCAAATAGGATGACATTAGTGAGAAGTGAAAATATGAAAACGTAAGAGGAAAATAAAGCCCAAGGACTAATAAATAGTGATATAGAACATGTATAAAAGAAAGTTAACATCCACAAAACCATAAATCAATGAGGGTTTAAAAGACCATGAATTCATTGAAATTGAATGTTATAGGACGATTTTTCAGTCTTAAGTTTATTTCCCTAGAGTTGAGGCATTAATTTACCTTCTAGATTAGGAACATATGGAAATCTTATTACTTAACAAGTATAATTTCATCCTTTAATCATCTTCAACCACAATCTAATATGTTGCTCCAAATGATGAGCATTCAAGATTAATTTCTTATGACTAAAGCACTAAAATCAACTTCTAATAGATCAAAAATGTATGTCATCATATTCCTCCTATCATTAGGCATTATCAAAAACCAGAAATGGGTAGCACAAGATAATTATCAAAATGAAAACACCATTATATGATTAAATTCACTTTTAGTCTCCAAAAACATAATTACCTCAATAAACTCAAAATTAAATAATGTTTCAATATCAAAGGCTATATCATACCCTTTAGCCTACATTCTCAAAATTTTAATTTCATTCTTCGAAAAATAATATTGCATGTTAAATATTTTTTTAAAATTAAGGGTTAGATATTACTCAAACCTATGAAAAATATCCCATATATCATTAATCAAATGATAAATCGCTATGTAATATTTTAATGCCCATAAATTAACTAAAATATAGTGAATCAAATTTAGATACTAACCTGAAGGGTAATCGTTATCTCAACCATAAATACCTCATAAGATATGACATTGTAAAAGAATAACTTTTCAACCATCAAGACTATCTATATCCCAAAATCTATTAGAAATTAATTAACTTAACATAAAATCATATACCAACCCCAAAGAGTTATTTAAACATAAATAGAGTATTCTTCATAATACCCATTAAATTTTTTAAATCAATTCAAAATAACGTAACATAAAACATAAAAACAGTGTGTTGATGTATTTGAACTTATGATTATCTTTAAACTTATAATCCCATGATGGTATCCATAAATTTTAAGTTAACTTCACTTGAAAACATATGTGCCTCCAATAATTAACAAAATATTATTCATTAAATAATTTCACAAACAATTGAATATATTCCATAAACCCAACACTCTAATAAATATCATCAAAGATGAACTAAACACTTATCATCTAATAAATATCAAGGTGACAAATACTAACAATTCTAATAAAGTATTTATAAAAACTAAACATTATTGAATCAACATTAGAAACATATTAATTTTTTTCTTTCCCTTAATCCTATGTTTTCAACAAATACCTCCTTACTACTAACTTACTTTTATTATTTATTAGTATCATTAAAAATATTTATTTAATTACTTAAAAAAACAAATATGGAATAGTCCTGAGATGTTTCACGACTTTTATAACAAGAATACCATTATTGTAACAATTATACAACATAATTATTGAATATTATTATATAAAAACATTAATCATTCCACTTTATATTTAAATAATTAACTAGGATTCATCATATTATTCCCCAATAATTCATTCCTAAAATATGAAATATCCATCACAACTTGAGATTCATCAACATGAATTTATTGATGATTTTAACTTTTAACAAAACTAATACTATTAAAACATCCCTTACCATCTATAATTCATTCTTAATCTCTTTATCATAATCTGTAAAATTGTTACTCATATAGCCTTTTTGATAATTTTATCAAGATTTCCCACTAAGACATAAATTTTCATAATTCTCATAAATTAAAAATTTAAAACATTCAAACATCAGTGATAACATAGGGAGACCATTGTTTTCAACCATTGAGTTAACTGAACTTTTCATTTTTCCTTAGGAATTACTTTTATTATGGAATTATTTTCAACACTCAAAACATCTTCTCATTACCCTGAAACCATTACTAGAGCACTTCTTCCTATATCATGGACATGATGGAAGTTGAATCTTCTTTCATCCACGGTATTTATAAAATTCTATCTTTATATTGTTTGGTTTGTTAGTAAAATATCCAAAGGTGAGATTTTTAATCATATAAAAAGATATAAAACTAGGAATAATCATATGGTTTTTCATTATAGCTCATGTTCCACTTGGTTTCTCATGAGGAAAATCATTCCATTGTCTATCATTGATAAAATGAAACATCCTGGTTCTAGCTATTGACTAAAAAAATCATAATGTGAGTAATAATTAACATAGCGGAAAACAGAATAATCATACAAAATCATATATATAATGTATAAATCATGACACATTCTATAACACATTAAGTTTATCCAAACCTATTCAATAATTTTACTAAATATTTATTATTTTATTTGATACTTAGACTTATCCCAGGAGTTCTCAACAATGTTATATCATCCTAGTTTCCAATGGATATCTAAACCTTATTCTAATACCAATTATAGAGACCCATATATTTTATACCCATATATTACATCTTAATAAACCAATATTTATTACATAACATTTTAATCCATTCCAGAATAATTTAGGTCTTCTATAATTAGAAAACATGGAAAAATAAAACATTGGGTTTATAAAATATATACATCATCTCCCATATATTTCTTCATAACTAGAACCCTTATTATAAATATCATACTTAATAACATTATTCATAACATGGGAAGAGGAAACATAATAAAAGGGTGAGAGAAGATGCTCTGTAAGGGTAAAAAAGGGAGATATCAATGATCACATAAGCATAACATAAGCATAACGACATAATAAAATAGTGTTAACATTTAAAAACCATACCCTATATATCAAATTTCATAATCTTAAGTCATGGTCTAAATCATGATATTTCATAAGATATGAATCATAATGGAATCAAATAACATGATCTATGAGAGCATAATATTGACTTAAGTCATAGATTTGTGAAATATACATAATAATGGAAAATAATTTCCATAGTAGTGTAGAATCATTTCCAAAAATATCATAGTGGAATGGATTCACTCCACAAACCATCATAGTTGTCAAGGATAATTCAAAAGAATATCAATGTGGATAAAGTACCTTACTGAACTTGGTTTACTCCCTATTCCAGTCCTATTTATCTTGTGAGATATTAATCTATACCCATTACATTTGAGGGAGATATAAGTCACACTATCACATAATAAAAATAATACTTATGTGTTCCATAAGATCATAAATCATTAATAAAATCCAAACCCATGAAAATAAATTTGTTTTATAGACATTTCATCATAGGATAATACATGGAAATGAAATGGGTTTCGTAAACATTTCATCAATTTATCACAACATAACTCGTTGAAAAGAAATAGGTTTCCTAAAAATTATTTCATCATACTAATAAACCATATAAAGAAATAACATGGATGGTATCCTTAGATCATATCACCTGTAAATCATAAGTGAAATCAAGGGTTTTTGTCTTTGAGGAATAGAAATACTATTAAAAGATCATTAGAACATTCTAAAAGAAAATAAACATTCTATTTTGAAGTCACATATGAATAAAAACTGAAAAAATATATAGGAAAAAATTTTCAATTAAAAATAACCATGAAAACTTAAAAAATAATAATTAAGTAAAAATTAATCATGATTGTAGGAAAATATGCTAATACCGTATAAGTTAAAAAAAATTTCATACATAAATTTGTTGGGAAATCCACAAAGTACAAATTTGGGAATTGAAAAAAAGATTAATTTTAAACCCTTTTGTAAAAGGTAAAAAATGGGTAAAAATGACTTTCAAAAAGTATAGAATAATTTTAAAAACCATCTTTAAAACTTTTTTTGAAACCTTGGATATGTAAGAAAAAGGGTTTTCAACTGAAGATATAAATGAAGTTAATTTTTTTTAGAAATATATTTCATGTATCTTATGTTTATAAGGTGAGGAAAATGAAAGGAAAATATTTAATTTCCAAAAATTACCCAAATATAATAAAATAAACGAGTTTATGGAGAGATATATAATAATATGTTATCATTTGAAACTTAATCATAAACAATCCCAATAAACAATGAGATTGTAACATAAAACCCGTACTAATTTGGTTACATTTTAATCATAACACCCATGAACAAAATAAACTTATATGGATATTTTTATCTCCATAAACATCATATTAAGAAACATAAATTTCAATCATGTATAGTGTATACACCACCCAAAAGAAACAAGTGGTGAATATGGCCTGTGTCACACTAAAATAAATGTGATATGAAAACCCCTTACCTTATGTCCAACATCATTCATACACATTGGAAATTTTTTTATAATAAATATAGATTTATTATAAATATATTAAGGAACCATACTCATATTTATCATACCATATAAGACTTTCTTATAAGATTTTGTCACCCATTTGTAACACTTCTTTATTAAAATCACTATTTCAGGTGACATCTGCTTCATTTTTCATGTATGTTACGGTGTAATAGTTTTTGTATTTGTATTTTGATAATGGATCCATATTGTATAGAATTATATCCATGATATAAATATAAAATATATTTATTATATACATTTTATTGTTATTCATAAAGTATAGTGGTAGAAAAATGAATTACACCATTGATTTAGATTATAGACCATACACATGCATGAACAATGTTTTAATATTTTGATGGATGGAATGAATTAAAGGTAAATATTAATTAAAATTTAAATAATAATTATCTTGTTATATTTATAATATATAATCACTAAATCTATCCTTATTACCATCAATGAAAAATGAAAACTAAAAACAATACGATGACACGTACGCACGAGCGACATTATCATTTTCAAATGGATTGGATGGTTAGTTGGAATATGTGATACTACAATTACGAAGTATAATTATATCATAAATTTTATTTATAAATATTAAAAGGATCATAAAACCCGTCCATAAAAATATTGTGATGAAAATTTAATTGTATCGCTACGTGGAGATGATATGTTGTATGTACACACGAGCGATACTTTCACTTCTCATTTGTTGGGAAAGAGGGTGCATAATCATGTTTTCATAAAAATAATAAAATTTTAGATAATTTAGGATAATTTATTAATTATTTATTATAAATACCATAAATTTAAAGGAGGTAAAGAATATTAGAACAGAAAGTGATCAATTACGTTGATTGATTCTTCTTTGAAATGATTCCATTAGATCTCTTATAAAGGTATCTATGGTTTGTCTTTTCAGATGAAAAAAACTATAGAATATAGATAGGGATTTTGAGAAGATAAATGGTAAGATTTTGGTCAATATAGATGGCCTATAGTGGTGAATATTTGTGAAGAAGGATGTGCCCTTTTGTAATTGAGGTGAGGGGAACATTTGGAATTTCTCAAAATATTAAATTATAATAAGTTAATTTTCAAGAAAAATGCCTCAAAATGGATAGGTATTAGAATATAAGGTATGGTATGATTATAATACCATAAAATAATATAATTTTGAAAAATTTTAGTGTCACTTTAAACCTTATCATTTTTATTAAACCTTAGTTAACCAATTCCAATTTTAATTATGGTAACAATTTTTTCAATATTAAAGGGTTGTAATTTTTAAATATAAGGTGAAAATTGGACCAAAAATGGCCCAGTTATAAAATTTTAGACCATATAATATAAATAATGTCTTAATTTAATATTTATATTATTTATAATAAAATATTTTTTAGATAAAATATCATTAATGACAATTTTGAAAGTATTCATTCAATTTGACTTAAAAGTTATAAATAAAAAGCTGGAATGGGAATATAAAATTTTCTCATAACAATAATATGTAATATTAACCTATAAAATTAATGAAATACAATAAAAAAATGAAATTATATAACTTTAAATATTTTCAAAATCATTTATTTTATTTTCCCATTAATAGAATAAATATTGTTTCAGTGTTGCGTAAGAACTTAAGGTAATTATATAATGACAAAAAATAGAAATAAAATAACATTATAAATATAATTTTATTATTCACAAATCATGTTTAATATTTATTCATTACTAATTTTGTTACCTGATGTGAACACATAAAGGATGTAAAAAACTAATAGAGTGGCATTTTGTAACTTTTTTTTATTTAAATAACATATAAATTATTTTAATGAACCAGTGTCCATTAAACTACTAAATTTAGCTGCTAATGTGATATGAGTAGAATTAAATTTATCCAATGATAACTAAGATAAAAAATTATGGTCTTATCACTTATTTTTAATCTATATTAACCCGATTTATCCTTTTCGAAGGTGATAACTTTTACCACAATTACTATTCATATTGAAAAAAATAAAAGGAACTTATTCACTAAATTTTAGAATACTATTTATTAATATAGAAATAATTTTATAAAATTAAATACATATAATTTTATTAAATTAATTTTAAAACAATTATAAAACACATGATGAAAACCACTTTTTTGTCAAATACATTTTTAAGAATTAAACTTGGTTAATTCTAATCCCATGCCTAATTTTCTTAATTAATGATAAAAATTTGGTTTAACATATAATATATAAATTTAATTAAAATAATTACCCAATATTTTTTAATTTAATTTAATAATACAAATAATACATTACGTGTATAAAAATAATTTTTTTCTAGAAAAATGCCTTTTTATGTAAAAAATGTTTCTATAGAAAAGTTTAAAAATATTATCCCAATGAAATTAATTGAATTATTTATTATATTATAGAACTAATTTTACTTAGAAAATATTTTAAAAAGTTAAAATTTGTACATGTTTGTAACTAAATATAATTAAAAAAATCTGTATTTTTTACTATTTACTAGAAAATCAATATTTTCAAAAAAAAAATCTTGGAAATTCACACTAAGATAATTTTGATATGAAAATTTAAAAAATGTAGTTAATTTGTGAAATATAGTTTTTTAATTTAAAAAACATCTAATATAATATTCTCTCAAAAAAACCATTTTGAAGGAAATATATTTTTAAGAATAATATAACTAGAATAAAAATTGAATACTTTTTTATGATGAATTAATAAATAAATTATTATTTAGAAGAACATTTTTTCATATATCTAATAAATTATTTAATCCAATTTATACCATCCAATTTAATTTGTAGGATGTGTTGGTCACAGAATAATATTTTAATAATATACCAAGGTTCATTTAAACTTAGTTTGTCATAAAATGAATGATATCAAAGAAATAAAATTTATTTAAAACAAAATATTTTTTAAAATATCAGTCTGTTACTATAACACCAATGTATTTTAATGAATTATTTCTATTTAAATAATTTGATTATTCAGTAGCTTGTGTTTCATGCGACACCAAGTTAAGATGAACCATGATATACTATGAGAATATTATTATTTTAACATGACCATTATTACATAGCCATTTAATTGGTGAGTATTAATAGTAATAATAATATTATGATATATATTTATAAACTATTAGGAAATAAACACATATATATTCAGTAATGTCATTTTATTTTTCAAATATATATATATATATATATATATATATATATTCAAAAAACTACATTATTATCTTCTATGAGAAAATAAATATAAATAATTTTGAAAATTTTATAAAATTTATTTAATAAATTAAACTGAATTTTTTAATTCATCATGTAAAAATTATCTTAGTATGATTTTTTATAAATTTTTAAAAAGTTTTAAATTCTAATAAATAGTAAAAAAATACAAATTTACATTGAAAAATGCATTTTCTTTTACAGCATTTAAAAAGTAAAATTTTATTTTGAATTAGTATTAAAATTTAATTAGTTAATTTTTATTATAAATTATTAAATATTTTTCTTTTAAATTAATTTTATACATGAATTTAGTATAAAAATATATTATTCTTGAAACAGTATTTTTCATGAAACATTGTTTTTGTGGCCTTTTTTCTAGTTTATTAATAAATTAAATTATTCCACTTTTTTGTTCTGAATTTTTTAAAATGGATTAAATATTTTGAATCGACTGGTCCAAATTTAGTAAATACACCGCTTTTATTATTTGGTCAAAATAAATAGTAACCTTACTATTTTTTGTTACCACAAGTAAGGGTGAATAAAGGAAATTTAGGGTAAAAATAATATGATAACAATCATAAAATAACCATAAAACATTAAACAATTCAATTGGATTATTATATATTGAATAATAATCCATGGGTTGAGTTTATTACCTTTTAGAGCCACTTGGTTGACATTAAGTCCCTTATAGTATTTTTTAAAGAAAACCTGAACTTGTCACACTAGTATTTTTAATTCGTATAGAATTTTTAATATCTAGTTATCCATAAGTTATGTTTGGCCATAAATATTTTTTTTAAATGAAAAATATTTTTCTTATTCATGTTAATTTATTTTAATTCATGGGGAATAAATAATTATCCTAAATTCTAAGATCACAATGATGTAGTAATTATTAAATAATTTAAAAATTCAAATAAATGAGATTAAAAATATTAAAATAAATATAATTTGATACATTTCTGGTTATAAATTCATTCTCTAGATTACTATGACATGTTTATGATTTAATAAAATATTTTTTCATAATTGTAATTTTTTTATTTTGTAATTTTAAATATAATAAATAGTGCCAAAATTGAAAATAATGATATTTCATGTGTACAATATTTTAATAAATTATTTAAAAATTATGAAGATATTATATAATCACAAAAGGGAAAATATATGGTTGAAAATATAACCCCCTATGAATAAATGGTCCATTTGTAATCATTTAGATCCAGAATAGTCTTAATATATTATAATATTTTCATAAATTCAAAAAACACTCCTCTCCTCCCCTAATAAACAACATCCCTCATCACTCTTTTTCCATACACCTTCCATGCCTTAAATCTTTAAAAATATCTACCAAATAGTCTCTTACTGACATTCCCTACGTGGAACTGCTGCCAGTCTCACCAAAATAGCAATTCCAAGTTCCTCAAGGTTTTCTTCTAGGAGGTGATATTCAGGAGGTAAAATTCTTAAACAACCTCTTTTAATTTATTTTTTTATTCTACCTTTTCCTCACCTATTTCATCTATAAAATCTTAATAACTCTTGTATAATTTAAATATTAGAAATTTATAATTCTAATGAAATATTTTTTATCCAAACCATTTTCTCATATCTTCTTTTTCAAATAAAGGAAACCATTGCCCGAATTATTATGGTTAACCATCTCCAGAGATAATGAGTTTTCATTTTCTGTTATTTCCTTCATAGATTTTCATAAAACTATTATTATGTTCTGATCAGTTTTTAATAAGTATATTATATCTTATTTCAACTTCTAGAACAAATATATTGAAATACTATTAAATAAAAAGAAACTAATGACCAATGGTTTGAAAAACAATTCCCAAATAAACTAAATATTTATCATTCATGTTTTATCAAATTAATCATCCTCATGTTAGAAAAAATGAACTATTTGAGAATTTAATATTATATATATGGTTTTATACCACTACATTTCACTTTTGAAATAGTATTCCCATTCTATAATAACTTCCAAAATTATACTCAAGTGAGTCGACCATCAAATGAACACACCCAGAACGATGAAATTAAATATTATAACTTTTATAAATGAAAATAATAATATTATAAGAAATAAAATAAATATTAAATAAGTTTTTAATTAAGAAATTAATTAATATAATTTGATTATCTAGGACATTTAGTGGATGTTCATAATGTATTTAGACATAAGGTAATGGGTCTTTCCAAACCTTCATATTTCCTCTGGGTTAAACTTTCTATCTATATAAATCAATTTATCACTATATTATTCGTATATACTTATTCTATATTATATGTTTATATACCTCACATATCTATAAATATCAATTAATATTTATTTTATGTGGAATTATATGTTTTAAAAGGCTCCCTTCTCAATTCACCTCAATAAGAAATCACGATTAAAGGGAACTACTCCATTTCTTACCCATTTTCAATTACACTCCCAAAAATTACATAAGCCTCCAATATTTTTCTAAAATCATTTAATTATTCATAAAAAAATTGTTTTAGTTCTTTTTTCATTTTATGTAAACAATTATTCCTTTATCCTTTTTAAATAATCTTTATTTTTTCCCTAAAATGTTGTTAAAGTGTCACATTTCTAAAGATACCTAACCATTCTTTTTCATGTTATCACTTAAATTAGAATTCATTATTCATGTTATATTATTATTTTTTTTTATTAATATATAAGTATCATTTAATCACTTCCTTAATTGGTACTATTTTGATACTCCCTTTGGTTATGCCTTATGACATGATTATGATACCCATTTATATCCATGGGTAACCCTTATTTTTATTCCTTATTCTTGATTCCTTATATGGAAAAAATATGTATAATTTTTTTTGACGGGTTCACCCAAATTATGACTCCAATTAATTGGGTAATGTTCTATTCCCATGAGATGTTATGTATGGTATTAGGATGTAAAATTAATCCATTATGGTACTATGTCCTCCATGTGATATAGTCTTGGAAATTATGCACGAATCATGTTTATGCCATGTTATATATTGCTTCAACATTACTATTTTTCAATGATTATATGATTAAATGTTTTATATGTTATGATTACATATGTTTATTCATGATCTATTCCATTTTTGTTACTATTTTATGCCTTCTAACATATTTGATGTGCTTTAACCCCATGTTTATTCTCTTACTTGAAATTTTAACTCATCCCTTTTGTCTATGTATTTACCAGGTAATTAAATAGAGTTGTAAGAGCTCAAATAGAGTAAGGATATAATTATGGATATTAATAAAAAGTTTTTTATTTTAGTTTCATGTTTTCTATTTTTGTATTTATTCACTAAAGACAAAAGTCTTTTTGATCCCTTGTTTTTATTTCCTGGATAATTATGCTTAAAATCAAGTAAAAATATTTATAAAAGGCTTGTATTTCTATAGTTATAGTTCCAAACCAGGTAATTTTATTATAAAACCTTTTATGTTTTTATTATTATTATTTAATTTTATATTATATTGTTATATTCATCATCAAAGTATTAAGTAATTTATCTATCAATAAGAAAAACAATATTTTTATCCAAACTGGATTTTAATACATCATATCGTTTTTTGAAAATATTTATCTTCAAATAATAGAATTTTAATTTTTAAAAATGAAATTTATTTTTTAATTCATCATGAGAAAATTATAGTAGGATTATTTTTTGAGAATTTTCAAAAAAGTTTTATTTTTTAATAAATATTGGGAAATACTCATTTTTATTAAAAACTCTCTTTTCTTTTCAAGAATTTAAATGTTAATTTTTATTTTAGATTAGTTTTCAAATGTAATTAGTTAATTATGATTAAAAATATTCTAATAAATATTATTATGATTAAAATTATAGTTTAATTTTATTTAATTTTTTTATTTAAAAGGAGTTTCTCTTAAAAAAAGTTATCCACCACATTTTGTTGGTTTTATTTTAAATTAAATTCTTCTATATATGTGAATTTAATTTGGTATAATTATTTCCATATTTAAAATAACAATAATTAATATTATGTAATAAGTTCAACTAAATTTTTGGCCATAATTAATAGTAAAAATAGTAGAAATAGTAAAAATAGAAAAAATATGTTACCGTAGTTAAGTTTAAAACAAGTTTACTGAGGGTTAAAAAATTTAAGGGTTAAAATAACCCAAATAATTTTCCAAATATTAATATATATATATATATAGACCATATATTATATAAAAATTTGAAAAGTTTCATTTTGGTAGATTTTAATAGTTTAAGACAATGATTTATTTCAATCTTTTTAAAAATTCCAAGTGTATCCTCTCCCTCACTCATTAAAGGACGTAGGCTCTCCTATACTGTATTAAAATAAAGATATTTTTTTAAAAAATAATAACTACTAAAATACATTTCTTACATCCATCACCATGTCCAAGATCCCTTGGTTTTATCATAAAACTATCCTAGGAAGGCAACAGGTATAAACCTAAATGGGGTGTTTGAAGAAGAACTATAATTCTTAACCAATCTTTTTATTTTATTTCTTTTTCTCCTCCATTAAAATATTATTTAACCATTATGAAATAATTAAAAATTAATATAAAATTTAATTATTATTTTTTATGTTAATGGTATAACTTATATCTATCTCATTCTTTTATCAAAATGAAAATTAATCTGTCAGTCGTGTGTATGATAGACTACCCCATTGTCAACTAACGTAGTTCATTTTCCATTACCAAATATCATAGGTGGTTATAATGATGGATTCAATGTATGTATATGAAATTAATAAAATATATATCATTATCTAATGATAATATATCATATGTTTTCTTACTTTTCTATCCATTTAAAAATGGTAATGTTGTTCATGCGTACGTGTGGATTACCACTTCCACATAGAGATGTGATTTTTTTCATGAACATATCACATGGAAGATATATATTAGTTAATTTAAGGAAAAAATATTATATTTATGATTTTAAAATAATCCTAAAAAATAAAAAAATACTTACCTTGTTTCTTTCAAACTCCTTAAAAAATTAAAACACTAGTAATGTGTAAGTAAGACCTACCATCTCCATGATTGTAGCATAGTTCATTTTTCATAACAATATTTCATTGTTTGTTTTAAAATTATAATTTATGCATATAAACAACAATTATTTCAGGATTTTTATTATATATATGATGGAATAATTACCCCTTTGACCATATTCAACCTATAAAAGTCATTTTTGACTTATGCGCCAAATATCTTCAAAACATCCGATGAGAATATAATTTATTATGTAATTATATATAATTTGTTAATAAATAAAATAAAATAATTAATTAATTTGGAAAAGTTAATTAATAAATTTATTAATTACTATAAATTTATTATTTATGAATATAAATAATGTACGTGACAATTCAGACTAGAGGTAAGGGACAATTTGCCTTAAAAACCTTGTTTTAAATGTTTTAAATGTTTTTATAAATATTATTCCTCTATATCCATACTCTCAATATTATTTTATGGATGTATTTATGTTGACATAGATTAATTATAAAGTAAATGTTATGTAACTTTTTACATTATTTCAAAGGGTTTTAAAAGTATTATTTTTATTTATTTTATATATAATGTTTTGATAAAAAACAAAAAAAATATTTTATTTTAACATATATGATGCCAGCAATTTTTCTTGCTATTGTAACCATTATTGGATGTTTGGATTTTTTTAAAATATTTCATGTTTTATTCAATTAAAAAAAATATTTCCCTTTGTTATAGGTATTTTCAAAAAGGGTTTTAAATAAAATGGATATTTGGATATCGAGAAATGTTTTTCTTATGGATATAAAGATAATTTTTATGAGTGTGATATAGGGACCCTTATTTATCATACATTAATATTACACCATTTTCATAAAAATAAATATAAAATAATTACATAATGAAGATCCAATGGTTTATTTTCTTGGGAAAATTAGGACCATACATAACATTTACCAAATGAAACATAAAAAATTATTTAATTCTTTCTTGTCTAGATTTTTATATTCCCTTTAATTCTCCTTAGTATATATAATCACATGAGGATATAAATAAAAAAAGGTGTGATCTAATATCCTAGTAAGAGGATATATAATTGCATAAAACAATATAACATGGGGTTATTATTAACATAACATCATCATAATAACATAATCATGGGATCATAAAAATGAGAGGAAGTTATTAAGATAAGGCATGGAATGTGGAAATGGAAAAAAATGTAACATCATGTCTTAGCGGTCAACTACCACACAAAATTGAGAAGAAACCATGCATCATGTTCACATATAATTCAAATTAACTCATGAGATTCTTCAAATTACTCAATTAATTTTTGTGGTATTTAATTCTGGGTACATCTATCTCATCATAACATTTATATTGCACTATATAATTTTAGATGCACCTTTCACTTCATAACATTTACATTATTATGCATTCCACATATAACTTATATCAATATTTGGAAAAAAAATAAACCATGTAAATAAATTTGTTTCATTTCATAATCATACATTAATAAAATTTGGGTTCCCAAATAAAATAGGTAATAACATCCATGAATCATCAACATTGAGTGAAGAAGAAACAATCTTAAGAAGTAAAAGGTGTTTTTTTGAAGAGGTGTTCTTTTGGAAAACATTTAGCTTTCCATAAACCCTAGTAGAAAATATTTATATTCAAAAAATTGTATGATATTGATTAATAAATTATATTTAAAGAATATACATACTGAAAATGGGGTGAAAGAGGGAAAACCCAAAGAAAGAGAGTTGGGTTCGAGAATTTCCCTTACCGTGTGTCCGAATGATTCCTTCACTTTAATATAAGTTATAATAAAATAAGATCCATTAATTATTAAATAAATAACCTTTAATACATTAATTTTATTCATTATAGTTTATTATGTTTACTTACTGGCTTTTTTATGAGTTATAGTGTGTCATTTCATCATTCAACAGTGTTCATTTTTCATACCTTTCATGATCGGTTCACTTGTATTCATGAATGGAAGTTAATTTAAAATTAGGATAAATATATAAATTTTTATTCTATGTTATTAATAATACTATATAATATTAATGATCTTACAAAGGATTTTTTTTATATTCCATTAGAACGATTCATTATATAAAAGTTAATGATGATAATTTTAGGTTAATTCTGCCGGTTCTTTGATCACAATAAACTCCTTTTGTTTTATCATTTAGTATTATGAGTATAATTTATTTATAGAACATAAAAATGGTTATAAAAAAATTGTTATAAAAATAATTAAATAATTTAATGGTATTATAACCATTCTTTAAGGTCTTTAATTAAAATTAATGTGCATCGCCGACAATGTCAGTAAATTTAAACATCACAAGTGATGATTTATATTTTTTTTAAAATAAAAGAGAGGTAGGGATAATTTAAATGTTGTATCTTTGATTAATATGAATTAATTGTAGTATATTTAATTTATAGGATTTATAATTCCATTTTTATGAAGGGAGGTCGGGTTAGAATAAGAAAATAAATGAAATTGAAAGGAAACTAAAAGAAAATGAGAGAGAATTTACCTCTTGAATTATCCTCTTGAGAACAACCTTAAGGCCCCTAGTCTTGGTCTTTGGATGGTACCATGAGCTCTGGTTTTTGAGGGGAGGACATAAGAAAGATTTTTGTGAAGAATTTTGTCAAGGCTCAAATATTTATAGGTGTGAGGAGAAGAGGGTGTGAGGGGTGATATTAATAATGGAGGAGAGTGATGTTTTCTTATTATTTAATTCATCTGTTCATTATTTTTCTCAACAAAAAAATATTATTATATCTTGATAGTAAATAAATTTATTAGATCATGTGAGATATACCTAATTGTGTTTACATTAGTGATGACTCAATGAATAGTGTATTTATCTTATAATGTATATATACCATAAATTATCGTATTTCACTATTCACTAAAAATTTTTGTAATTCAAAAAAATTCCAAAAATCAACTCTAACCATTTTGGGATATGTATAATTAAACAATGAACTCAATTTTATGAAAATAAATTTGTATGTAAGAGTAATTTATTTTTTAATTAAAATCATCAGTTACATGGAAAATAATGATTTTAAAATTATAAGTGATTTTTAAAATTTTTAAAAATTACTTAAGGTCTTATAAGATTATATTAAAATCATAAGCCATAAAAATATTAATTTATGAATACATTTTATAAAAATAATTTTTTTTAAATATTTAATTAATCATAAAATTATAATGAAATATTTATGACTTACAAAAATTCCCACACATAATTAATACATTTTAAAATATTTACTTATACTATGATATAATTAGATCATATTTTCACTTATAAGATGCCTAAATTTTATTTTAAATTTCATGGGAGTGTTTATCATTTATTTGGTAGGTTTAATATTTATATGGTTCATATTACTATTCCAATGTTCAAGTTACTATTTCATCGGTATTGGTTCCTTAACCTCTATAAATACTTCTAATTTAATTAATTCATCATTTATAAACCATTTATTATAGTCTATAAGTGATTTTATGTGATTTATACTATATGAAATTACTATAAAAGGGATAAATTTCCATTGATTAAATATTAGGCTGTTATATTCTTCCCCCTTAGACAATTTCACCCTCGAAGTTTCATTTTACAACAAAAGGTGAGGAAACTTCTTCTTCATCTCCTCATATGGTTCCCAAGTTTCTTCTTCATACTTATGATTCCTCCATAAAACTTTGGAAAGGTGGGATGTCTTGTTATGTATACCTTTATCTCTCTGATCTAGAATATTTATTGGTTTCTCTTCATGAGAGAGATCATCTTTTATTTGTACCACCTCTGATTTCCGTAAATGCGAGGGATCTGGTATATAAATCCTCAAGAGTGATATATGGAATACATAATGAACTTGAGGTATATTTGTTCAAAGATCAAGTCAATAGGCTACGAATCCTATGTGATCAACAATATAAAAGAGCCCAATGTACCACAGGAATAACATCCCTTTCTTTCAAAATAGCATGACCTTCTTCCATGGTGATATTTGAATGAAGACTCTATATCAAACATCGAACTCCAAGTCCCTCTAATGGTTTACAACATATCCCTTTTTCTGACTCTGAGTAACTTCAATATATTTTTGGATGGCTTAAACATTATCTATCATCTCTTACATAATATCGGGTCTAAGTAGAGTTCTTTCTCCAAATTCATCCCAATAGTTTGGAGTTCTACATTTCTTTCCATACAGAGCTTTATATGGAGCCATTTGAATACATAAGTATAAGATATTGTTTCATGAGATCTAAACCAATGGGAGTTGTTGATCACATCAACCTTTGAATTCTAATGAGTAGGCTCCTAGAATATCTATGAGCATATGAATATTAAATTTATATTAACAATCCGTTTTGGGGTGATAGGATATGGTGAAAGTTAATTAAGTACTAAAAGATTCATGAAGAGTCCTCTAGAATTTAGATGTGAACCTTGGATCACGATCAGAGATAATTGATAGTGGAACACTATGTTGTCTCGCCACTTCCTTTACATATATCTTTGTAAGTTTTTCAAGTGAGGGATCTTCCCAAATAGTGATAAAGTGGGAAGTATTGGTGAGTCGGTCCACCACATCCCATATCACATTATTTCATTTAGATGTATTTTGGAGACCTGTAACAAATTCCATAGTGACATTCTCCCATTTCCACCTAGGTATAGGAAAATTTTTCATCATCACAATATACTTATATCACCATTATTTAACAAGATGACATATCAGGCACCTTGAGATATACACAAAAATATCCATCATGTAGTCCCAAAAGAAGTTTTCTTGGAGATCACGAAACATATTGGTACACCCAGGATGGATGGAGAATATTGATCTTTGTACAATATCCAATATCTCCATATTTATCATAGGTTATAAAGGAATAAAAATATCCATTCCAAATTGAATCACATAATCATCATCACTATAGAACTCTTGCAGCTTCCCTTCTTTTACTGCATTCACCTTCTTTTGTAACTTTGCATCATCCCATTATGCCTCCTTAATCTTCTCATGAACAGATGGATGGGTAATCATTTAGGAAAGGTGGGATTTATTCCCTACCATTATGATTTCCAAATCAATAATTTTCATATCCATGAGAATAGGGTCTTTCTCAATTTACTACATGGATATTACAATATATTCTTTTCTTCTAAGAGAATTAGCTACATTGTTCTCCTTACCGAGATGACAGTGAATAGAGAGATAGTAGTATTTGATCATCTCTAACCAACTCCTTTAATTCATGTTGAGAAACTTTTGTGTGAATATATAATTTAGGCTCTTGGGATCGGTATATATTTCACACGTCTCACCATAGAGATAGTGCCTCCATATTTTCAAGGAAAAAAATCATAGATGATAGTTCTCAATCATGAATAGGGTTGTTATGCTCATGGATATTCAACTACTATGAGGAATTGGCTATTACATTATCATTTTCATGAGTAAACAACCCAGATATTTCTTTGAAGAATCACTGTATATCACCAATCCTTCTCCACTTCTTGGTAATGTGAGTACATGTGCAGTGATCAACCTCCTCTTTAGCTCCATGAAGCCTTCCTCACATTCATCCATCTAGACATAATTTACCCATTTCCTTGATAAATTAAATATTTGGATTAAAAATCTCAAGAAAGTTCTCGGAAAATACTAATATTAACCTACTAAGCCAAGAAATTGGTGTATTTCTATTACAATATAGGGTCTCTAACATTCTTCAATTTCCATTTTTTAATGGTCCACAAAAATTCCCTCACTTATGATCACATGTCCCAAGAATGTGACTTTCTGCAACCAAAATTCACTCTTTATAAACTTGGAATACAAATTCTCCTACCTCAATGTCACCAAAACAAACTATATATGTTATTAATGTTCCTTATTACTCTTAGGGTGGATGATAATATCATCGATAATAAATATCACAAATATTTTGAGGTAATATCATAATATTCTATTCATAAAATCACTGAATATTGCATGGTAATTTTTAAGTATGAAGGGAATCAAAAAAAACTCATGGTGCCCATACCATGTATAGAAGTAGTCATCATAATGTCATACTTATTTACCATTAGCTGATGATATCCAGAATAGAGATCCACCTTTGAGAAGCATTGTGCTCCTCTCAACTGATTGAACAAGTCATCAATCCTTGGAATTGAAAACTTGTTCTTTATGGTGATCTTGTTGAGTTCCCAATAATCGATACACAACCTCATTGATCCATCATTCATGTTCACAAAGAGTATTGTCCCACCACAAGGTGATGCACTAGGGTTTATGAACCCTTTGTAAAAATGCTCTTGCATCAAATTATTTCACTCCTCCAGTTTGATAAGACCCATCCTATATAGAAACTTTTAGAAAGGAGTTTCTCTAGGTATGAGTTCTATTGAGAACTCTACCGCATGATCTATAGGAAGTCTGGGTAACTCTTTGGGAAATAAATCACTATATTCCCTAAAAATGGGAATTTAACTTGGTTTAATACCTTCCTTTGACTCAACCAATTGAGCAAGGTATGCTTATTCAGAGGGAATAAACATCCACACAATTGAAAGACTTTTTAAAGGAGATTCGTTATCTTACTTGAATTTTTAAATGACCATGGGACAGTTTATAATATGAAAAGATATTTACTTTTCCCAACAGTTTATATTTACTCTATATAACGAGATCCAATCCATTCCTAGTATATCATCACATTCCACCAAGGTAAGTATTACGATATTCATTAGAATAATCTTACCCCATAAACCAATAAGAGAAAAGTCCAAATCTTAGGTTGTAATGATTACAACACTAGGTGTTTTTATAGATATCTATACTTCAAGGTTTTGGGGACTCGGTTAAATAGTACCACAAATCATACAAGATATAAATGAATGTATAGAACCATAATAAAATAATAATTTTCCATTATTGAGTGAATAGGATGTGTACCTTGTTTGAATTAATTTTATTTCTCCACTTCCACAGTAGGGATGGCATAAGACTTCCCTTTATCCTTTTTTTTGGTGGATGATGAAGCTGATTACCTTAGAGATCTCGAGGATTAATGAACTATATTTTATAGTTCCATTGGTTGCTATAGTTGTAGCATCAGATCATGTGTGGTAATATCCATTCCACCACCATAGTATCCTAGTTCCTCATATATTTTTGACATTTATGAAATTGGTGGCATTCTCACTCATACTTGAATCATTTACCTATGCTTTACAGTAGTTCGCATGATGCTTCTTACCTAATTTTTTACATGTGGACATCTGAGTTTTCTTTCCACTATTCTCATTAGATCCTACATCATGAAACTCTATCTTTCATTTATTACAACCATATCCATGGGAACATTCTCCAAACACTATCTCTACTTTGATAGAAAATCGATCAACTTCTTCATAACTCCCAAATTCTCAAATTATAAGAGCCTTTCAAAGGTGTGGATTTTAACCACTAAATAATAGATTAAATTTTCTATCATTTTTATAACAAAACCCAAAGCATACCTTTAAAGCCATGTGAAATTTGATTCATTTTCCACGACAGATTCTACTTTTTCTTAAGAACTATAAATTTAATCTCTGTCTTCGTATGATGAGTTTGAGAGAAGTACTTTTTAAGAAAAATTATCATGTCTTCCCACTCCATCTCTTCAATTTCATCCCTCATATTGGTTTTCTTAATCAACTCCCACCATTTTTCAACCTCTCCATTTAGAAGAGAAATAATGAGATTCAACTTCTCCATCTTAGAATAATAAAGAACAAAAATGTTTTCCCCTATAGATTTAACCCATTTTTTTTATAAATATTATATTTGAAGATCCACTAAATGTTGATAGTCATTGCTTCATAAAAAACTTGATATATAGTTTCTGTGTATTAGGTGAATGTGGATATTCCACATTATTCATGTTATTAGTCATAATCAAAGACAACTGGGAAAGCATTACTATGAAATTTTGAACTCCACATCCCAAATAGTTATAAATCTATTTTGGGAAATCATTTAATTGATACTCACATGGTTTTTTTTCATGGTTTATCCTATTTCTTGTCATTTTATAATATGTAAAATGTTATAACCAATCACAAGTGAACGATTTGTGATTAAATGATTTATTAATTTTTGAAATTAACTTTAAATGAATATCTTGTGGCATCCCAATGTTTAGAATTTTCTAAGAAAAATATTTTTTGGTTCTTACTTATAATTAGTCTCATACTAAGGGTTTTAAAAAAGGTTCTCTAACCCTAATTCCCAAATTAACTCAACCATCCTTTGAAACTAACTATGGAGACCCTGATTTTTCTTACATTACTATTACATCATTTTAAAGATAATAAACATAAAATCATTACACAAAGAAGATATAAAGGATTATTATCATGGGAAAATTAGGACCATAAATAAAATTTATAAAATAAAACATAAAAATTTATTTATTTCGTTCGTCTATTGGTTCTATTTTTTCCTTGAATTTTCCATAGTACTTATAATCACCTAAGGATATACATCTAAAAGGGGTGATATAAAAGCCCAATAACAGGATAGATAAGAACATGAAAAAAATGAAATGGGTTGAGTATTAACCTAAAATAATCATCATAAGATAAAAATGAGATCATAATCACAAGAAGAAGTCATTATGATAAGTCATGGACTGTGGCAATGCATAAAAAATGAAGCATCATGTCTTAGTGGTCAACTACCACACATAATTGTGAATAGATATAGCATCATGTCCACAAATAATTCAAATTAGTTCATGATATTCAGCATATTACCCAATTAATTGTGGTGATATGTAATTAGAGGTTCACCCATCACATCATAACATTTACATTACACTATATAATTCTAGAAGACCAGTCACATCATAACATTTACATTATCATGCATGCCACATAGAACATATATCAATATTTGGACATAGAATAACCCATGGTAATGAATTAGTTTCATTTAATAAGTAAATATTCCTAAACCTTGGTTTCCAAAATGAAATAGAGAATAACATCCTTGAATCATCAACCATGAGTGATGAAGAAATAATATTGAGAAGTAAAAGGTGTGTTTTTTAAAAGAAGAGTTCTTTTGAAAAGGATTATATTTGTCATAGACTCAATTATAAAACATTTATATCCTAAAAAATGTAAGATAATGATAAATAAATGATATTTATGGAATATACATACTTAAAATGTGGTGAAATAGAGAAACCCAAAGAAAGAGAGTTGGTTTCAAGAATTCCCTTTACCTGGTGTCTGATTGTTTCATTCACTTCAATATCCGGTATAATAAAATTAGATTCATTAATTAAAAATAAATAACCATTAATACATGAATTTGATTTATTTTTGTTTTATTATGTTCATTTATTCTCTTTTGGATAGGTAACAGATTTTAATTCTATCATTCATGAGTGTCTGTTTTCATACTTTTCATGACCAGTTCACTTGTATAAATGAATGGAAGTTTGTTTTAAATGTGGATGAATTCCACGAATTTTTATTATTTGTTATTAATTGTACTACATAATATTAAAATATCTTACAAAGGATATGGTTATCTACCATGATGATTATTCATTAGATAAAATTTAATGATGATCATTGTAGGTTAATTTTTGTGGTTTTTTATCACAACAAATTCGTTTTGTTTTATCATTTATTATCAGAAGTATAAGATATTTCCATAACATGAAAAGGGTTATAAAATATAAATTTTAATATTATTTAAACCATTTGAGGGTATTATTTAAATTCTTTAAGGGGTTAAGGGAAAATTAATGTTCACCACCCACGATGTTGGTAAATTGACACATCACGTGTGACGATTTCATTTTTTAAAAATAAATGAGAGAAAGGGAGGAGTTTAATGATGTATATTCCATTAACATGATATAATTAAATTATATTTAAGTTATTGTAGTTATCATTTCTTTTGGATTAATGGAGGTGAAGAGTGAATTGTAAAAGAAAAGAAACTGAAAGGAAATTAAAACAAAAAGAGAGAGGATTTACCTCATGAATTATCCTCTTGAGATCCTCTTCAAGGAACCAACTTATTGTCTTTTGAGGATACCAAAAGATCCTATATGTGTTTTAGGGGATATGTAAGTTTTTTTTGGCAAAATTTTTTCAAGGGTCAATGTATGAGTTGTGCAAGGAGAGGAGGGTGGGAGGGGTGATATTTATAATGGAGGAGAGGAGTGTTTTCTTATTATTTAATTCATTAGTTTATTATTTTTCTCAAGACAAGAAATAGTATTGTTTATTGAGACAAAATAAAATAATTAGATCACATGAGTTAGAACCAATGGTTCTTAAATTAGTGACGACTCAATGAATAATATATTTATCTTATAATTATATATACCATAAATTACTGCATTTCACTAGTGACCAAAAATCAACTAATTTATAAAAATCAAAAAAAAATCACAGTAAACATTTTTTGACATGTATAATTAAAAAATGAACTCTATTTTATGAAAAATAATTTTCTAAATATAATTTATTTAATTTTTAATTCAAATCATCATTTACTTGGAAAATATAGATTTTAAAATTATAACTGATTTTATAAAACTTTGAAAAACTACTTTAGGTGTCCTAAAATTACCATAAAATCATAAGACATAAAAATATTAATTTATGAATAAATTTTATGAAAATGATTTCTCTTTTTAGAAATTAATTTAGTCATAGAAATGTAATTAAGTATTTATGGTTTACAAAAATGCTGACACTTAATTAATAAATTTCAGAATATTTACTTACTTATACTATGATATAATTATATCATATTTTAAATTATAAGATGACTAAATTTAAGTTATAATTTCATGGGTGTGGTTACTATTCATTTGGTTGGTTTACTATTTATTAGGGTCTTTTTACTATTCATAAGGTCAAGTTACTATTTCATAGGTATTGGTTCCTTAACCTATAAAATACTTCTAATTTCATTAATTAATCATTTCTAAACCTTTTAATATGGTCTATAAGTGATTTTCTAGGATATATACTATATGAAATTTCTATAGAAGATATAAATTTCCATTGATTAAATATTGGGCTGATGGAGGTGATGTTGTATATGGAAGCTTTCTTGTGTTATGAATATGGTATATTTCTTGGGAATAATTTATAATTACATGGGTGATTGATATATCTCATGATTATGGGTGATCAAAATATAGAAAAAAATTATGGATGAGGATAATATAGATCTTCAATGCATTGGGTAAAGGGACATAGTAAAAAAGTTAGGTTTCTCTTAAGATATTACTAAATTTAATGAGTTTGGTTCTTCTATTTTTAAGAGTGATTGTAAGAGTGATACAAATATGCTATAACAAGTTAAATATATGAATTTTATATTATTTATATTGGGTTTTATGAAAATATTATGGTATGAAAAGGTAATATTGATTATTTTTAAAGTAATTTTTATTCCACTTCTTAAGGGTGAAATTTTTATCTTTTTGGAAATGTTTTTTTTTGTGTTTTTCATGATTACAAATAAAACATTATGAGTTTTATTTTATCCTTTATAACTTATTATGAAATGTTTTATGAAATATTTTGGTATAAAAAATGATTAATTTGGCAATGAAATGTTTATTATAAGATATTTTTTTTATTTTAAAACAGATTTTTTTCTGTATTCAAGCAATAAAAGGTTTATTTCTTTATTTTTATATTTCCCTTAAAAAGAATTTTATATCCATCCCATGTTTTAAATGTTTTTTCATTGGGTTTTAAGGATTATTAGGTTAAATTATGAGATAAAGATGAAAATTATAAATATATGTCATGAAAAGAACACTTTTTATATCTTCAAGGTTTTGTATAGTGAAAAAAATGGATACAAAGTGAAAGTGTCCACTTGATGATGTAAAATTTATTTATGTAAGAGTGATGACTTAATTCTATGAAGATTGAAAAAAATATCAAAAAAATAAAATAAAGTTAATTATAGAATTAAAAATCAAGATTATATAATTATTAAATACAGGTAATTATAATATTCATCCATAGTTAGATTTTAAATCATCATTCATGTAGGTAGTTTAAATAACCGAAATCTGAATATGCTTTGACTGTTTTGGTGTGTATCGTTAAGGGGGTGATTATTTTGGCATAAAATAATTATGATATAATAATATTATTATTTTTTGATGTATTAATGTGTAACCATATTTCAAAAGGTTTGGATATATAATTAGAAACTAGAATAAAAATAAAAAAATCAATTCTTCATGGTGGTGGTGGTCTGCGCACAGGACTAATGACATTCATTTGTTTTTATAAGTAGATGAACATGAATAACTATGTGTATTAAATTTAATATAAAAACATATAAATTTTGTATCAATACTTAAGATATCATATTATTTTGCAGATAAGACATTTGGAAGGGTATGATTAAGAAGAAAACTTAAGAAGGAGAAAATACTTATGTTAGAGACTAGAATATTCCTTTGAATTTCACTTAAAATTGAAGGGATTAGGGTAAATATGATAGAAGAGAGACTTATTTGTTATATAAGATTATTGAGATACTAAATGGGTATAATAAAAGGATTAATTTGAAGGATTAGTGTGTATTTGAAATGTTATAAGTGGGACCCTTTTATAATAAAGAAAAATGAATCTTTTAGAAACACACATTATATTTTGATAATTACATGACATTACTCCTAGTTGAATGGATACATTGAGTCCAAATAACAGATTTTAGGGTATTATTAGGTATATAAAGGCTTAAAAAGGTGTTTCATCACACGTTCTAAACATGTTATAGGGGGTTTCCTATTATATTTTTAAAATTTACACTTATTTTTAAACTAGTTTTTAACTATGTGATCTTATGTTTTATTAAACATATAACATAACCCATATAACAATATTAGTTTTTTATATAACTAAATTAATCATCTCTTTAATCTAATTACATTTAAAAATATCATAACATTAACTTTTTAATTATAATAGATAATCTATAGAAAACATATTTTAGTAAAAAAAGGCATTTGGGCCAATATACATTCTTAATCTTATTTATTATTGTTTACCAACTAAATGAGTGTTAATATTATTATTTATGTGTTTATAAGTAATATTATATTCATTATTTAATGTATTAAAATTTGATTGATTTGATAGACACTTCTTGATATTAATAAAATATAGATGTTTAAAATAATAGTCTCACCAATGTTATAGAAGTCGGCATTAATCATAGTAATCAAAATTTTATACATGAAAATTAAATTGTAAATTTCAAATATTATGAAAATTAATTATTAAAATATAATAATAATTTTATAAAATTAAATTTATATGATTAGGAAAATTAATCTCAATGTTAGCGCCTGTATCACATAAAAACCCATTTATTAAAAATTTTATTCACAAGAAAATAGATTTATGATTTGGATAAAATTATCATAGAAATTTATTCCAAATAATTTAAAATATTTATTATTATTTATTTATTTTTTATTTAAGAATAAAATAAATCAAAAACATCATTTCATAATGATATATTTAATTAGACAAAACACCTGAAAAAATGTTTTCATTAAAATTCGACATAAATTTTCAAAATTTTGAGTATGGGTTAATAAATTCAACATAATTTTTTCATTATTTATTATAAATTGTAATATATAATTTTATAAGAAATGGTTTCAAAAACTTCTATGTCATATAAAAGTGGTGGTATGATAAAAATCAATAATATCACTTTTCACAAAGAAAAATTGTTTTAGAAAAATAACGATCATACACCCTAAGCTAATTTTGTTGTGAGGAATTATAAATTTAGTTTTACTTAATAAAAAATAAATTGATTTTTTTAAATTTTTATTTTTAAAATAAAATATTATACATAAGTAAAGGAATTTTATTGAAAATCACTTTTTCAATATTAACTCATATTAAATATTTACCCTCTAAAATTAATAACTATTAACAGTTTACTATCTTAATATTTATTATAAATTTATTAATAATGTATTATTAATTTTTTTTACATTCAGTTACTAAATGAATAATATAATGGATCTATTATAAAATCAGGGTATATCTTTTAGTGATATATCCACCTCATTATCCTTATAATGTATTAAGAAACTATTTATCCCAAATATATTTTTAGGAGTTATTAGGGTCATACCTTTCAAAACAACATTTCCTTGATCATGTTTTAACCAAATACTAAAATAAAGACAGTTAGGATAATAACTGAAAGGACTAAAGAATGTGAATGTGAATGTTGAATCCTTAATATTTCTTCCCCAACAAAATCTTTATTTGACCTGATTATGCTTTCATTTCAACTATGCTTTACTTTGTTAATCCCTTTAACTTTCTTGTTTCTACCTAGTTTGTGTTATGTTGATTTATCTTATACTTATCAACATAATTCCTCAAACTAACTATTAAATAAATCCATTATAGTGGTTTCTAAATAGCATATGCTCAAAAAAATAATATTCCCCTGTAGTGTCAAACCATGTGTGTGGTAAGGGATCATTCACCATCCAACAGAATGATGGACGAGATATACTCAACCAAACCATTTCAGGGTTATTACCCATAGAATAAATTTTACTTAAAAAGAACTTGTAGTGTCCAAAAAGGTATTTTTTTGGGGTAAAACACATAATTCATATTTTACCAATACATTGGGATTTATTCCTATACCTAGACTCATCCCCTATAATTTTACTTAGATTTTTTTATAATGTTATCCAAACTGATATATGAAAGATAACTAAAAAAATATCAAAAATAACAAAATCATTCTCTGATAACAACTATAGCGATCTAATCTAGACATTACATAAATAATTAAATAATATCATGAATTAAGTAATGAATCTTATAAATAGTCACATAACCCAAATACTAAAAGTTTTAGTGTCTTTGTGATTAACGACATGAACATCTTAATTTACAATATTTTCTCCATAATAAAAAACCTCTAGAATCACTACTAGACTTACTAAAAACAACATTTATCTTCTTAAACATGGGAATGAAAAACATAAGAATGGGTTTTGATCAATGACCCAGTATGGGAAAACATACCAACACATCATCAAGTGTAATATAATCAGCATATGTGAAAATACGGGTAGTGGTGGAATTTAATATTGAAAAGAACATGGAACAATATGAGTTATCCAAAAATCAGTATATAAGGACATACAATATCAAATGGGAAAACATATACCATGTTTTTTTTTGGAATTTTGAGTGAATAAAAATTAGTCAAGGAGCATAATCAAATGCAAGTAGATATATTTATTTTGATATAATAATGAATTATGTCACAAACATAATAATATAAAAACTATAACATTGTTAACAATAAAAACTACCATGATTCATATTGAGAACACAAAAAATCCCACACTTTATGTTGTGAACAAAAAATCCCCACACTTTATATTGTGAAAAAATACCACACTTCATATCGTGATGAAATAAAATTCCCATGCTTTATGTTTCCAAAAAACCAAATGTACATGCTTCATATTGTAGAAAAAATTATCATGATTAAAATACTTTTCCAATCATATATAAATACATGAGAAATGTATTATACATGTATATGAAACCCCACCCATCATCGTTTATATAAATTTTTACCATTTAAAAATTAATTATAATAATATCTCAACGAACCCATATAAAGAGAACAAGTTTCTTAATCCTTAAAAAAGCATCACATAACTTGAACTTATGAATTAATTGGATTTGAAAACTCTTATTTTCGAAAATAAATCATGTAATAATGATATAAAAAGGGTTATAATGACATTAATTTATGTAATATAAACCTTGAGTGGTAAATATAATTGAGAATACAATGTTTTCACAAAATATTTTAAAAAATTATTATAAAATATAATGTGAGATTTTTAAATTTTTTTTAGAAGTAAAATAAAAAATATGTGAAAACCCTATCTTAAAATTTTTCAAATAAAATTTCCTTGAAAATATATATGTTTTAAAAAGGAGAAGAAAAAATAATTTGAAAACTTTTTTTTCAAATATTTTTTACTAATAAAAAAATGAAAAAGATATATAGTTTCGAAAAGGGAAGATGAAAATACTTTGAAAAATTTTAATTTTAAAAATAATATATAATAATAGAAACTTGAAAAAGATATATATTTAATAAAAAAATGTTGAGGGGATTATAATAATTTTTCTTTTGAAATGATGGAAAATCTTTTTGATCATTTTGATATAACCCTTTAAAAACCCAAACCATTGAAATGATAGTAAAAATTGTATTTAAAAATGAATAAACGGTAGAAAAAGGATCATTGGGATAAATTTTTTTACTTTCCACTGGTAAATTAGAGAATTAGTGGGAATTAAATTATTGTATTGGGATGAAAAATCAAATAAAAAATAGAAATTATTCTTAAAAAATGTATTTTGATGAAACAATAGAACCATAAACACATAATATTTTGGTAAGAAACATGATTTCCCCAAAAAACATTATAGTAATACAAATAACTTCATAATATGTTATAATTTATCAATCATGAATTATTATAGTCAAATAAATGGGATTTTAATCCAGGGAAAGTAATTGAGTCACACAAACCCCTTACAACCTTGGTAAATTTTACATCAAAACCATATGAGAAAGATAACATAAAATTTAACATTGAATGTCATGAAATATAAGATAACCATTGTATAAAAACTAAAATGTTGTGGTAAGTACATCATAAACATGTAAATATAGAGCATAATATAATCAGATCCCAATGGAGGAAATTGAGACATAAACCTTTACCTTGTTTCCTTTATTAGTTTACCACACTCTAAACTCCTGTATAACAAGAATAAATGATTTAATATCCTATTTTATAACCATAATTATAAATATTTCCATTTTGTGATCCTTATTATAATTTTTTATTGGTATTACATTAATTAGTTATTGGGTAGTATGAACATCAGTTGTTATTAATTTTAACTATTTTGGGGAATGTTTAAAAAAAATTATATATCCTTACCCATAATTTGATAGAAACTTAATTATTGATATATCATTCAATGTTAAATAATATACAACTTATATTGATTTAAAATTTTATTATTTTATTCTATATTTTTTTGGTTACGTTATATGAAAACATAAATGATAATGACTTATTTTTATAAATTTAGAAAATGAAAATTATACTTTAATAATCAGTTAAATAATTAGTATATTATTTACATAAAAATATGAAAATAGATTATTCTAATATTATATTATAATAACATTAGTTTTTGTTTTTCTATATTCATATATACTATAATTTTAATGCATCATTCATGTAGGTGGTTAATCCAATCGCTGCTTGAACATGATTTAACATGTTTGGTGAGGATCGTTAAAGAGGAGTTTCTTTTGTCATAAAATCATTATGATAAAATAATAATAATGATATTTTATTTTATTTTGAACCATAATATAATTTTTTGATAAATAATTAAAACTATATGAAAAATAAAAAAATAGATTCTTTGTGGAGGTGATTGTCCGTGCACATGGACGATTGACATTACTTTGTTTTTATTAGTTGGTTGAAATTAATAGATATGGGTTATATGTTTAATATAATAACATATAATTGTACAAATTATACTGAATATTTTATATTTTTATCATGATGATATATTTGTAAGAGTAATATTACAGTGAAAACTTAAGAAGTAGATAATACTTAAGTTGGAGACTTGATTTTTTCATCAAAAGTCCCTTGAAATTGAAGGGAATATGATAAATATGATTGACCAATGGATTAGGTTAATGGTATTGAGTTATAGTTAGAGTATAATTAAGTATTTTTAAGTATTAATTTAGATAATATATGTCTATTTAGAAGGCTGTAAGTGATCCCAAATTATAAGAATGAAAAACGGAACTTTTGGAAATACACTTTATATTTTAATAATTCAATGACACTATGTGATGGGAAATGACACAAAATATTTTAAATAACTTTTTTTGGTATTTTTATTGTTATAAAGTCCCAAAAATGTGTTTTATCAAATGTTTTAAACACTTTAAAGGGATTTTACCATTAATATTTTACATTTTACTCTTTTACATTTAAACTAGTTACCTAGTTTCTAACTATGGTTTTTTTGTTTCATTAAACATATAACATAAAAAATATAAATAAATATGGGTTTTATAGAATTAAATTTAACATATATTTAATAAAATTCAATTTATAAATGTTATTAATGATTATTTTAAATTAAAATTGATAATGTGTTGAAAAACTCTTTTAGTAGAACAAAGGTATTTTAACTATTAATAATTATTAATCTTGTCTAGTATTGATAACCAAATAAATGAGTGTTAATATACTTATTTATATTTTTATAAATAATATTTGATTCATTAAAAAAAATATTCAATTGTAATTTATTTGATATAAATTCCTTGAAATTAATAAAAAATATTGTTTCAAATAATTATTTCACTATTATCGTGGTAATTAACATTAATCCAAGTAATCAAAATTTTATAACGGAAAATAAAATGTTACATGAAAGATAGCATGAAAATTATTATCTAAAATATAATTATAATTTTGTAAAAATAACATTTTATATTTAGGGAGATTATTCAATATGATATGACATATATCCTGTAAAAACAAAATTTTTTAAAAAATTGTTTATTTTTAATAAAAATAATTTATGATTACGATAAAATTAAAAATAAATAATATTAAAATGAATATAAAATATTTATTATCTTTAAAATATTATTTATTGAAAAATAAAATAAATCTAAACATCATTTTTCATGTTATAATAAATTAAACAAAACTATTGAGAAAAATAGTTTTCATTAAAACACTACATAAAATTTTTAAATGTTGAGCATGAGTTTATAAATTAAACATAGTTTTTGAATATGATTTATTATAATTAATAATATATAATTTTATAGGAAATGTTTTAAAAAACATCAAATCCATATAAAATTGGCGGTATTAACAAAATCAATATTTTCACTATTCATCTAATTTTTTAGAATAATACCAAAAATACATCATTTGATTATTTTGTTGTGAGGAATTAAAAAAATGAGTTTTAATTTATCAAATTTAAATTCTGAAATATTTAAATTTATATTTTTATAATAAAATATAAAATTTAGAGAATTTTTTTTATTGAAAATAACTTTTTAAATATTAACTCATATTAATAATTTAACTTCAAAAAGTAATAAATATTATTTTTTTATCATATTGGTTTCTATTATATATATGTTAATAATTCATTCTTAATATGTTTTGGTTTATTTATTTTGTGTGTAGCATGTGGCACAAGATATAAAACAAAGTATGTATTTTAAGGGATCTAAAATCTCTAGTCATTACAGTTAGACCCAAATTCATCTATTGAAAAAATTTTACTTCTGAAGAAACATGGATAAAAATTATTATTTACTTTTTATTGAGTTACGGATTAGTATTTTCAAATTTTTTTCCAATAATCTTACTAATTTACATATTCTGTTTTAAATTTCTTTGAACCAATCAAATAAAAATGACCAACATTTCAAAAATAAAAGATTTTTAAAATAATCATTCATTTATACTTACATCTTCCTCATGTTTCAAAGTTTATTGATACAGTAAAAAGTTTCTCAGAATAGTATTCCATATTTTCCAATTCATCAGAGTGTAATTTCTTCTATTTAAACTACACACATTGAAATAAATTAAAGTCAATATCCTTTTCATGCTTACCTTTCCTCTTAAGAGGATATACTCTTATAATTTCATTATTAATGAGGGTGTTATGATGTTCATCAATGGTAAATTCATAAAGATCCATATATTCAAAATCAAATATCTAGGAATCAAATTTATCTTGCTAGATTATCATTAATTTTTCTTCTATATGATAATCCTTATGAGTTTTTGAAAACATTCTAACAGTTCTCTTCATCAAATTTATCCTAGTAAAGAGTCCATAAATAGTATTAACCACATTTATTATGTTATATTCAAACTATTATCTACTAATCTATATATATTTTCATTTTACCTTTTATTTCCTTCATTAATTCTATGAAACTTCTTCCAAATAATATTATTTTTTCTATATCCCATGACCTTATTAGTTCTTTTTTGGTAATGAAAAAAGTGAATTCATGGATTTACCATCATTTTCAAAGTTTCTTATTTATATCAGAGACCACATTGAGTTTTTATCTAGAAATCTGAATTAATATTGAACAAAATTAGGAAAATCAAGATAAAGTGAAATATTTTATAGAACCATTATGTCTTTCCAAGAGTGAAACCCATTTCTATAAAATATTAGGATGACATTTCTGTTAAAATAATTTTTTTTAATACATGATTTTTAATAAAGAGAAATATATTAAGCCTATGCTCTAGTACCAATTATGGGATCATATGAAGGGTTAGACACACTAGGTGGGGTGGGGTGGTGAATTAGTGTGTATTCGAAATTAGATAACTCTTCCACTCTCATGTTTATTCAGAACATCTCTTTAATATTCTCACCATTAAATAAATACACATAAGAATTGTTGAAAAGTTTTATATCTTTATGAATGGTTACATCCCCAATGCGCAATGGTTATTATAGCATGCATATAGTCACTTTTTTATTAACTAAAATAACTCAATCAAGGGAATGGAATTAAAATCATAAATTCTTCTGGAACCAACTGGTTACACTTTCACATCAACTAAAAAAATGAGGAATTTTATGAAGAATGATCACTTATATTATTCATGTTCCTATTACTTACACAAAAATATTCTATGGCTATTCTAAAATGATTTTTATTTCATACAAAAATGTGTTTTGTAATGGCCTAGACCTTTCAAGTCCATTATTTTTTTAGAAATATAGTGTTTGAAGTTTCATGGGAAGTCATGGTGACTCTATTAAACACTTTACAAAATTATTAGTTTTCCATGTTTTAAATGGTGCCTCATCCTAATGGTGCATCATTCCTAGTGGTAGGTTTCCCTAGTCATGCCTTGTGCCTAGAGGTAGGTCACCATGGAGGTGTCTCGTCTAGCGGTGTCTCGCCTTGTGGTGACTCACTGATGGTGGAAGTCTATCCATCCTAACATTTTTGCATCTGGAAGCACCTCATCAACAATAATATCACTGACAGTGCCTTATCTATTGGTGCCTCATCTGATGGGGTCTCACATACAGTTCCTTGTGATCAAAAATTGCAGTTCTTTCAATTTTCCCATTTTACCACTTTATTTGTTATAAAATGGATTTAAGGCCAAATTTAAAAGTCTTTGAGACCAATTAAAAGGATATAAATTATATCTTTATTTCCATAAGGGTCTGAAGGATTTGAAATTGTCAAACCATATGTTCTTGGTCAGATCCACATTTAATTGGAATATTAAAATGTATCTAATTCTTGTTGAATCTAATATCATATTACAAAAGTCAATATACCCTTCCATTATTCCATACCATATTCTTTATCTTAAGACCATATTTCCCCAAATCCTTCTTCGTTGGAGTGTTTTTCGGATTTTGATTTGTGATTCCCTAGAGAGTCACCTACTATAAGTGTGAACCTATTTTTGTCTCAACCAGGAAGTGTTGATCGTTCTTCTTCCAAGTAGGTTTTTACTTTCTCTTACTAAATTATGAATCATTCGGTATGGATATATATATACATATGTGTGTGTGTTTTCTTTTTCAAAGACAATTGATTCTATATTAAGAAAGATAATAAAAATATTTTAAGAATCAATATAGTGGGGCATGGGAAAAGTGACGCATGACCTTGATGTATGATTTATTTGGTTAATTATTGTTATTTTCATGTTCTAACTACCCACATAAAATCATGGATGGTTGGGGTCCTTGTTATCAAAATATATTATTTTTGAAATGCATTATTTTTTGAATCTTTAGTGAATTATTATTTATGAAAGTTGGTTGACCACATATATCTGGCTAATAAATGGATGTCCCAGGATCATACAGTTTCTATGATAACCTGAAAATTAACAAGTTAAATTAAATAAAAGGCTCCTTATTAAATCCGAAAAGGTGTTTTTTCCTCATATGTGAGGTGATGTGATGTGTGGGGTTGATTTGGTTTGTGTGTGTGGAGGGAGTGGATTACATGTGATTGTACTATGGGGAGTGATGGGTGTGGCGTGATTAAGTAGTAGGGTTACAAAAATTAGTTTTGTTGTAATGTGTTTCTGGATATGGTTGTGAGTTGGGGGTTGGTCCTGTTAATATGATAAAATGGTCTGATGAGTTTGAATAAGGACAATAGTGTTTGTGTGGGAAATTATTGAGAGTCATTTCATTAATAAAATTCATAATGATTCACTCCATATTTAGAGGCTCGAGTATGACATGTCATTAATGTGAAGTACATTAATTTATCAACTCTCTTCATCCCATGGAATACTATGAATTACTATTACTATGTTTCTTGATACATGTCCTGACTGATCGTTTCCTAGGTAGTGAAAGAATAAACGAATAATTGTTTAATATTGTTTGGAGTGACTTGGGTTGGTTTGGTTAATGAGATGAAGGTGGTTAATAGAATATTAAATGTTGGTCTTGTGATTAAAAATTGTTGATTATAAATAATTAAATGAATGGGCATTGAATATAGAGGGAATGTGAAGCCTCTTTTATTCATATGGGATCTTCACCTTTAGAAATGACTGTTGCAGATATTAATAAATGCATTTAGACGTTGCAGAAAAAGTGACGGTGTTGTGAGATGGTTTTTCTGTTTATGAACCCATAGGTTAGGATGGAGTTCTTGGTACTACATATATATATATATTATTTTTAACTATATATGCACCCCACCCATGTTGAGCACTATGTTCAAAACACCTGTATCATCATGTGAGGAGTGTTTTTTCCAACATCCGGTGAGGAGTATGGATGGATGGGTACCCATTCATTTCTGATCTCTCTTCTAGGTGAAGTAGGTTTGTCATATAATGTGATGGACAGAGGTCTGTTAGTTCTTTAGATGGTGCAATTTATATCGTAGATGTTTTTAGGTTAGGGGGTTTTTTTCCCAGGTGCCTTCGAGTGAGATGTGATAGCCCAGGTGTGTGTAGGTGAGGTGGTTTGTTTTCTAGGTGTCTTTGGGATGAGTTGTGAGGTTCATTCCAAGGAGTATTCAGGATAAGATGATGTGTGATGTATTTTGAGGCTGATTTGTGTGTGGGTAGTATGTGTTTTGAGGCCCAGGTGTTGGGGTGATGTGATTTGGTATTTGGATGGGATGGGAGCGCAAGGATGTACAACATTGGGTGAGAGTGGCATGCTAGTGGGAAATTGATGTGGGGTATCCTATAATTTATATGATTTATAACATATTATATTAATTAACATGAATTACTTTGTGAGTATTCCTTGGTGAGGTTGGGATTCGTTAATATAGTTATTTAGGAGTTGTTTAGTTCTGCTATTTTCTCACAGTGGAATTAGTATGAATCTTTCACATGTGCATGAGAAACTTTGGATTTCCAACTAAGTATATTCATATGCTCACCCTATATATATAAATGTATTTTCAGGTTTCTTGGAAGATTATGTACACCGTTATAGGTGTTACTAACATGATCCTTGGGATGATTGATGTGTCACTCCTTCAGCTTACTTTTGGGCATTTACATTAGAGACTTTACTATTTATATATCAAATGTACTTTTTGAATGCCTATGGGAAAGTTTGTGGATTTATATTTTATATATTTATGTTAGTTGTTGTGGATTATTCATCTTATCTATATATATATATATTAAACAGGGTAATGCCTCCCATATTATTAGATTTATACATCCTTGGTGCTAGTCACCAACTCTTGGCCGACTAGTGGAAGGACTTAGGGGTCATTATCTATATTTCATCATTGCTAGAACATGAGGGGTATCTTTGGAGGGATGGGGTCATAAAATAGTGGTATCAGTGGTTGTGGTTGAGAGATAGGATGGAGTTTGGAGTTAGGAAAAATGGGGATTACGTGGGGTGGTATGGAAACAATTCTAGTTGACCTTGGTGTGTGAAATAGGCTCGGGAGACCGACTAAGACATGAGATTTTAGGGCTCCCATTATCCAGTGAACAGTCTCCAAGATTTTTGAATTTCCAAATGAGATGGACCTTCAAGTAGGGTAAAGGCCTAGGATAGGTACATGAATCATAATAAATTTTTTTATTTTTGAATTGGGAATGATAAAATGGATAAAATAAATAAAATGAATTAATTTTTTTTAATGAAAATTCAATACTACTCGGGGTTAATAAATAATTATTTTGATCTCATTTAGGGATCATGGTCATCATTTGCATATGGATCATGTAATTAAGGTTTAACAGTATGATTATGTTGATTGTTGTTGGGTTGATCCTATTGAGGAGGATGATAAGAGGAATAATACATTGCGTTCTTTATAGCGATAGGCATTGGGGAAAGTATGATGGTAGTTTTTCAGATGTGGATACAGAGAGATAGATGATGATATCAAGATCACTTTTCATTTTATCTATGACCAGACATAGTACTAGTTCCTTTTGGATATTAGTTTGATGAAGGGTGTTGTGTGTCAGTGGTAGACACTGTATCTGGGTGATAGGAATGTGTTTTGGGATGACTTCCCAAAGGAGTTATAGTCATAGTTCCTTTTGTCAACCATGAAGGATGAGAAGATTCAATAGAGAATCTGCCTTCCATAGGGAATTATGTCAGTGCAGGAGCTGGGAATTATGTTCAAGGACCCTCTGAATTTTTCCTCAAGCCTTTTTCCAGATCAGGAGTCTCATGCGAGATGTCTTGAGGAGGCACTATATCCAACTATCCCATATGTTCTTACTATTTTTAAATTTACAAGGTATTTGGAGGATCAAAATAAGGAAGAGTTGTTTGACAGGATTAAATCATGTGGTGGTCTACTAAAAGTGGGGAGCTAGAAGAGTTCTTATAGAGGTAGTGTTTTTAGTGGAAGATCTAAGTTGCTAAGACCATCAAGGTTTCAACTGACAAGGAGTGAACCTTAACAGATTCCTCTCTAGACTTATGGTGCCAGTTATTTTGTATTTTTCGTAGGATATTTGAACCAATGTGTTTTGGTTTTTGGGTTCATAGTAGTCACCGAAGATAATTCCCAATAGTTCCCTGAGCTCTGTTTGGTGGAGGAGTACAAGTTCAAAACCAGTCTCAGCAGTAGTTGCCAATGAGACCATTTCAACAGCAGGTGTAGCAGGATTTTGCTCCGTCGAGGGGAGATAGAGTTGGTAGAGGCTGACCTCATTTTTGTTTAGGGACAATAACTAAAGCATGGACATAGAGGTTGTTATCAGCATTGAGGTAGAGGAGTTGGGATTGGTCAATTACACGTAGCAGAGGTAGCGACTCTAGAGAGGAAAAAGATTAATTGAGGTATGATCTATTTGTTTTAGTACTCTTGTTTTTTCCTTGTTTGATTCATGAGATTCACACCCCTTTTTTTCACCCACTCTAACCCATTCTATGGTAATAAACATATATAGGCTTCATGTGCCACTGGTGTTGTGTGCACTAGTTGGAGGCCAGACTAGCTTGTTTGATGTGTGTTGAGGGTGTAGACTAATGATGGGACCACATGAGTCTTCTGGGGATCTTTTCTTTCTATATATGTAGACATATGATTTCATCCTTGGTATCGACTGGTTTTATTCCATACATACTGATATTGAATGATTTAGGAAGATATTCACATTTTCGAGTGTGGATGACCAATGGGTGGTTTTCATCAGTGAGTAGAGTTATATGGTGGGTAGTCGGTGTGTGGATCCTCTCCTTTCATTGTTGGTTGAGTTATACGTGGAATTAGTAGATACCAATATGGTAGAGGATCCCATGGTCTTTAGTAGTTTATGGATGTTTTCCTTGAGCAGGTTGTAACACTACCCCTCGACATGATGTAGAGTTCTGGATAGACTTGCAGCCTGTTACTTCTTAGTTTTCAGTGGTTCCTTATCAGATGGAACCATTTGAGTTACAAGAATTGAGGATTTAGATAGATGATATAATGTATAGGGGTTTTATCTAGCCTAGTGTGTCTTGGTGGGGTGCTCCAGTGTTGTTCGAAAAGAAGGAATACAGTGGCTCGAGGTTGTGTATAGACCACAAAAGGTTAAATCAGGATACGATCAAAAACTATTACCCCATCTAGAGGATAAACGATCTTTTTGACTAGATAATAGGGGTGTGTGGGTTTTATAAGATCTACCTATAGTCTGGATATAACCAGTTGAGTGTAATGGAGGGCGATATCCTGAAGACTACCTTCAAATGAAGTTATGAGCACTTCGAGTTTTTAGTCATTCCATTTGGTGTTATGAATTACCAAACCATGTTCATGTGGATTATAAACTCTATGTTTTATGATTTCCTAGATCAATTCGTCATCGTATTCGTCAACAATATATTAAATTACTTGGGGTGAGAGGAGGAACACGCAGAACATGTTAAAACTGTCTTGCATGTTCTTTGACATCACCAGATCTATGGGAAGTTGTCCAAGTGTATGTTCTAAAGACAAGAGTTGAATTTAATAAGGCATTTGGTACTAAATAGAGTGTGTCAGTAGACCCATCGAAGGCTGAAGAAGTTCTTTCTTAGGAAGAACCCAAGAACATGGAAGAGGTCCATAGTTTCCTTGGCCTCGTAGGCTATTATCGAAAGTTTGTACCCAATTTATCTTGAGTTACAACCTCTTTTAGGGATTTTACAAGGAGTTAAAAATCTTTTTAAGGAGGGATTAGTATCATAAATAATTCAGTAACCTGATGGGGAAGTTAGTCAGTGCTCTATACTCCAGTTACCTGAGGAAGGGGTAATGTTTGAGATATTTTGTGATGCTCCCCATATCGTCCAAGGATGCATGTTGATGAAGTAGAAGCCAGTGATCTCTTATAGGTCTATATAGTTATTCCCACACAAACATAACTATACCACCCATGATTTGGAGAAAGAATCCATTTTGTTTTCAAAGAAGTTTTTGCAGCATTACCTCATTAGGGGGCACTTTTTCATCTTCACAGATCAGAATATCTTGAGGTATATCTATTCACAACATGATCAAAAAATTTGTAAGTGGAATAGGATATATTTTCTTCGGGGTTATGATTTTGAGATCCCCTACACATCAATAAAGGGGAATGTCGTGGCCAATTTTTGGGGTAGAAATTCTTAGAAGGAGGTTGTTTAGGAATTTTTTGATACTTGAAGAGTAATGGAAGAGTTGGAAGACTATCAAATTGATTTAATGGTTCATGGTGGTAAAGGATATTTTTTAAATGATGGTGAAATATTTTATTATGTAGAGAGTGTAGGAGTCTCATTTGGGAGACTTAGAGGAATATGTGATGCATGATCATGTTGACCTTGGTAATGCTCTAGAGAGATGGTTAGAGGATGGTCGGAACGAGATGTTATTTCCTAAAAAGATATTTTTTATAGTGGAGATTCATTATGATGTTCTTAATGAGTTTCATAAATCAAATTTAGTGGTACACCTAGGTGTTTTCAACATGTATCATGGCTTGAGGATGTATTTTTTGTGGATGAGGATGAAATAGGAAGTGGCAGAGTTTCTGAAAAAATTCTGGGTTTCCCAACCGGTAAAGGGTGACCATCGTGTTCTTGGTGATTTGTTATAGTCTTTGGATGTTCTTGAGTTGAGATGGGATGAGAAATAGATGGTTTATAATATAGGGTTACCCAGAGATCAGGGAGGTTTTGATAATATCTGGGCAATCATGGATTGGATAATTAAATCAACCAACTTTTTAGAGATCAAGGAGTTGGGCGCACTGGATTCATTGGATAAAAAGTACACAGATGAAGTTTTATAGTTTCATGGAGATATGGGATCCATTTTCTTAGATGGATAAACATGGTTTACCTCATGAGTCTGGAGGGGATTTCCACATTATTCTTCCACTCAGTTACGCCTCAACACTACTTTCCACCATTAGATAGATGGGAAGACGGGACAACAAGACCAAACATTGGAGGATATGATGCAAGCATGCATCTTAGACTTTGGTGAATCTTGGGTGTGAAAAATTCCTTTTGTTGGGTTTTATTATAATAATATTTATCACTGTTCCATTGGCATGGCCTAGTTCGAGGCTTTGTTTGGGAGACTATGTTGTTCTCTACTGTGGTAGATGGAGGTTGGGGATGCAACCATTTTTGGTCCCGATGTGGTGTATAGAATGACAAGGAATGTTTATCTTGTTTATTAGAGGGTAAAAATAGGGAAATACCAACATAAATCATATACCAATCATAAAATGAGGCCCTTGGAGTTTGAGGTTTGGGACCACATGTTTTGAAGGTTTCCCCTTGATGTGGGTAGCAAAGATTTGGTAGAAATAATAAGATTTATACCATGTTTGTTGGGCCCTTTGAGTTTTTGGGGTGAGTTGTCAAGGAGGAATATCAGTTGGCATTTTCACCACATTTAGAGTGTATCCATGAAGTCTTTCATGTCTCTCAACTTCATTGGAATCTTCATGATGACTCCAATGTCATTTAATAAAGAGATTAGATATCAAAGTTGAAACAACATCTGTGGAGAAGCCCATTGATTTCTAGGATCATCAAGATAAGTTTTTTCATGGATAGACCATTCTATTGGAGTATGTGTTGTGAAGGTATGGTGGCCACAAGGAGAGTACTCGGGAGTGAGAGATGAAAATGTGTGCCCAGTACCCTAAGTTGTTTTGATTTTTTCCTTGTTCTATTTTATTTGTGATGTGATGTTCGGACCTTGTTGATTATGATACGAGCTCATTTCTTTTAGGTTTTGATGTCTGATAAAGTCCTAACATATACAAAATGGGGAACTTGATACCTAATCAAGACACATTAAATGTGAGGCGATTAAACACATGATGGAGAGTTAGTTACACCCAAATTGGATAGTATGTTAACATGGATGATGAAATTCCTAGGTTTTTGTGTTTAGATGGTGCATATTGTTGTGGTTGTGAAATATTTTTGTGGTGGTCATTTATGTTAACATGTCAACAACCATGATGGGAATGACCGATTAACTGATGTCAGAGGGGGTGTTCTTGGGTGTAGAGGTTTCCACTCCATTCTTCAAACAACATAAGGTGGGTTATAATTGAACATTGATGTGTCTAGTTTATAGAAGTGTTTCCAGTTCTATGGGATCCTTGATAGGTATCCCGAGTGATGGTTGTTCGAACCCTTCCACTATTTCCATTTGTTTTGGTTTTTAATTCCCAAGGATGAGAATAGTTTGATAGGTATCTAATGTAATGGACTGGAGCTTTATAGTCCATTACTTTGTGGAAAATATAGTGTTTGAGATGTCCTGGGAAGTCAAGGTGAATATTTTCAAAAATTTAAAAAACTAACAATTTTACATGTTTTCTAATGGTGCATCTTCCCAATAGTTCCTCATGCCTGGTGGTAGGTCACCTTGGTTGTGCCTCAAACCCGACGGTAGGCCACCCTATTGGTGTCTCTCCTCATGGTGACTCACTAACGATGAATGTCTATTCATCTAGAGGGTGCCTTATCTGGTGGTGCCTCGTCTTTTTTATGTCTCACTGGTGGTTCCTCATCCAACTGTGCGTCTTCTAATGGTGTCTTGCTGGCGCTGCCTCATGAGCAGTGTTTCTAGTTTTTCTTGTTTTCCCCTTTTGATGTCTTTATTTAAAGTAAAATGGATTTAAGGACAAATTTAAAAGGTTTTGTGAATGATTCAAAGTCCATAAATTGTATCATTATTTTCTTAAGGTTCAAAAGGTTTTGAAACGGTCAAATTGAATGGTCTTGGTCATATAATTATTTAATCGAAATATTAAACTGTATCTATTTCCTATTGAATCTGATCTCATCTTCCTAATGTTGAGATTCCCTACCCTTCATCCACAAATTATCTTTTCTCTTTAGACCGGAAATCCAAAAATCCATATTCCATGGAGATTTTCCATGAGTTTGGTTCGTGATTCACTAGAGAGTCACCTTCCGTACACACACACCTATTTTTCTCACAACCAGGAAGTGTCGATCATTATTCTTCAATGTACATTTTTCCTTTATCTTTATAAATTTTACATATTGAATGATGAGAATATAACTATTTTCCATTTCAAATATAGTGGATTATAGATTATTAAAAGTAATATAATTGGTTTAATAGTCAGTATAGAGGGGTTGGGGAAAAGTGACACATGAACATGCATTATGTTTTATTTTATTAATTATTGTTATTTGTATGGGCTAACTACACAGTAAACAATGTGGCCATTTGGGGTCCTTATTTGGGCAATGGATGGTTTTTTGAATGCATGATTGCTTTGATCTTTTTTGAATTCTTATATATAAAATCTTTTTAACCATGTATATATGTCTAATAAATAGATTCCTTAGGATCAAACACTTTTGGTGATAACCCAAAACTTAACAAGTGGAATTAAATATAGGATTTATTCTTAAATATGAAAACATGTTTTTCCTTAGTACATGAGGTGATGTGATGTGTGGGGTTGATGTGGTTTGTGTGTGTGTCGAGGAAGTGGATAACATGTGATTGTACATTGGGGCTATGATGGGTTTGGGGTGATTATGCAACATGGATATTGAAATTGGTTGTGCAATAATGTGTTGATGGATGTGGTTTTGATTTGTGGCTTAGTCTTGGTAATATGATGAATTGGGAGTATGTGTCAGAAAAAGGGCAGTAGCTTTTGCGTGGCTAATTTCTGAGATTCTTTTCATTAATAGCATTCAGAAATATTCACCCCATATCTAGATTTCATGGTATGATATTTCATTAATGTGATGTGTGTTAATTTACCATGTCTCTTCATCCCATGGATGATTGTGAATGACTATTACTATGTTTATTGATATATTTCACACCTGAGAGTTTCCTGGATAGGGATGGAATAAATGAATAATTATTTAATAATGTTTGGTGTCACTTGGGTTGGTTTGGTTAATGAGTTGAAAGTGGTAAATAAAATATTATATGATGGTTGTGTGATTAAATGTAGTTGACGCTAAATAATGAAATGAATGATCACTGAACATAGAGGGAATTTGAATCCTCTTCGATTCATCAGGTCTATTCACCTAAAGAAATTACTATTACAGATACTAATAAATCCATTTAGAGTTTTCCACAAATGTGAATGTATTTTGAGTTGTTTTTTTCTTTGTGAACCCATAGGCTGGGCTGGAGTTCTTGATACTATATATACTTTTACTATCCTATTGATTTTTATATGCACCAACCCTTGTTGAGAACTTTGTGATGAACACCCGAATCTCCACACATAGGGTGTTTTTACCTACATCTGGTTAGGATTAGAGATGGTTTGATACTAGATATTTTATGCTCTCTATTTCAAGTGATGTAGGTTTGAAACATGACATGGTGTTTAGAGGTCTTTTAGTTCTTTAGATGGTCTTTTATATATCCCATATATTTGTAGGAGAGGTTGTAGAGACCCGAAGCTTAACGTACATAGATATTACATTACTTTTGCAGAATACTTAGTACATAACAAAACACACACACAATGACCGTAATAGTTTAGTGTCTTTGGAAACTCAGAATAAAATCTTCTAATCGTGGTGAATGATCTTCAATATCTCCCATAAAGATCTTTTTTTTATAAAACCTTTATTTATATCCTGGGGAAAAGAAAACATAAAAGGGTGAGCTCAAATGCTCAGTAAGGGTAAACAAAAGAAATATCAATCACATCATATACATAAGAATATAGCTTTTGGAAATCTTAACCTGCAAAAGAGCTCATAATATCATAACATGGGATAAATCATAGAAGTGAAATGTAATCCCAATAATCACAACTTAAAACATGAAACTTTGTGTCATACACACATAATCATCATTTCTTTTTAGTCAAGACTCATTGCCAGGACTATCTTAGTGGACAAAGTCCCTTTCTGAATCGAGTCACCCTCGTTTCAGTCCTGTTTCACTGAACCGGTATAACCTACCATTCCTGCCATGTCTATCTCATGAGATATAAAATCTTTACCCAATGCATTGGAGGGAGATATAGGTCCCACCAATCTTATAATGAATCCTTTCTTGTGTGTGCCACATAATCATAAATCATACATCATCGCATAACACATGTAACAAAAATGGGATTCTTGAAACATCATGACATCATAAAACAAATCATATAAGGTAAATGACTTCATAAAAATAATTCCATCAAAACATAATCAAATCAATGTAATAATAGGGATAAAATCATAACCCTATATTATCTTAGATGGAAAATAATTTTGATAAAACATTTGAACTCCATTCTTGAGGAAAATATCCTTTCTACTTCAAAAACACTTTTCTTTTCTTAACATGTCATACAATTATAAACTAAAAGAAGTTGATTAGAAATAAACTTGAAAACTTATAAAGTAATATTCTTGGAAATAATGTTTTAAAAATACATTCTTGCCGTATAAGTTAAAAAAAATTCCTCGCGTACTTTTTTCGAAAAAGTCAAAAAAAAGTACCTTATATGGTAACCAAAGGAAAGATTCCTTTCATACAATGTGGTAAAAAGTCAATAAAGGGTAAAAATGACTTTAAACATTCATGGAAGAATGGTAAACATTTTATAAAAACATTTTTAGAAAACATGGTCATGGATGATAAACTTAACCCCAGTAAATACTTACGTATAAGCAATCTCGGATAAAAATGAGATTGAAAATTTATCCCTTACCTTAGGTCCGACTTGCTTTGTAAGTGTCCGAAACTCCTGTATAATGATTTAAATCATGTTATTGACTTATTCCAGAATCATATGCATTGTTATTATATCATATATGGTCCACTTATGACTTTATATTACCCTTCCTTTTGTAAATTCATGTTAAAGTAGCGTTTTGGGTAAAATCGTCTCATTTGTCGTTCGTGTTTTTAACTTGTAATTATTCATATGATTACTTAGATCATGATTACATAATTAGAGAATATAAAAAATGATTTATATATATATATATTCAGAATATACATATATAATAAATCAGTAAATGGAAAGAAATACACCGTTCATGGAGACGGTAGTCCGTACGTACGCATGAGCGTTGTTTTCGTTTCCTTATTGAATTGAATGGAATTAAGTAGATGAAATAAATATAAATATAAATAATTCCAGTATCATTATTAGGTCATATATTTAATTATTACTTATTATATATATACTTTATAATCATTCATGAATGGTTAATCATTGCGAATGAATCTCATCGCGTCGTGGAGACGGTAGTCCGTACGTACGCATGAGCGATGATATCGTTCCCATGGTCGTGAAATTGTGTTGAAGTGTATTTATACTTTTTCAGTATCAATATCACTTTATAATAATCATATATAGTTACTCATTACACCATTATACCCATCCAATTAAGGTGGTGACAGAAAATAGATTACACCACGACGTGGAGACGGTATTCCGTACGTACGCACGCGCGGTGATTTCCTTTTTCCATAGGATGGATAGAAGGTTAATTAGAGTTGTTTCATATTTATAATAACATATCAGTATATAAGAAATACTTATGTTATTACTTTATCATGAAACAACTAAAGAAGAAGAAGTTGAAGAAGAAAGAAATTGAAAAAGATCGGTAATGGATATTACCTCTTTTTGACGCGCCTTCACTTATCCTCCACTTAAAGAACTAAGGATGGTCTTTGAAGAAGACCAGGACCTCTAGGATGATACTAGGGAAGTGGAGAAGAGATTTTGGCAGGGGTTTTCCGATCTTGAATGCTCAAATTGGTGTGAGGAGGAGAGGGAGGAGGTGCCCTTTTATAAGGGAGGAGAGGGGCATCTTAGGAAAATCTCAAAATATTATTTTATATTAAGGTCAAATTCGGTTTATAATGGTTCCAAATGGTCTTATTTCGAAGATAAAGTGGGTATGGGTCGCAATAATCTCATCCAATAGGATTTAGACAAGTTTAGGTTATTATTTTAACCTTATCAATTAGATTTATCTCTAAGTTAAATAATTTAACTTTTACCGTGTCTTTTTGTTTTCTTACACTATATGGTTAATAAACTTACTATATCAAGCCAAACGAACCCCAAGTTGTTTATTATTAATATATCTATCCTTATCTAAGTCATTTGGCCGAACCTTAGATTTTTACGAATTAAATAACAATTAATAATATAATATTTGTTTTAAAAACTAATTTATGTCAATTTTGACACTATTTGGTACATGATTTTTATGAAATTTCTAACAGAATGATAAGTTCGAACCAAGTTACTTAAATAAACAATAACATGTAATATTAACCTATAAAATTATTGTAAGTCATAAAAAGTCTCAAATTACATTTATTTGGGCATTTATAATATCAATTATGTTAATATTTTCTTAAAAAAGGTAATTACTACATCATCATTGTGTCATAAATAAATTAAATTATTTAAAGTATAAAAATTATAAATAAAATACCATTATGTAGGAAAGATTTTTATATTTCTAATGAATATTTATAGTCGAAATTATATTATGTATAACCCTATATTAAAATTGTTTTAGTAAATAAACTTTGATTTTAACTCTTTTAACTCTTCTTTGAATTAAATAATAATAAATGTCCTAATCTAATCCATGTGGGCCTAAATGATAATATTTTACACTTAATGTTGTTTTTGGTCGATATAATCTTGTCCAATAGGATTAGGACATGTTTTAGGGTAATATTAATATCATTTTTACCCTTAATTACCCTATTTACCTTTAACCGTGGTAAATAAAAGTAAAAAGTTACTATTCAACAAAAATTATTTTCATCTCATTGAACCAAATTTTACTTACTGAAATCAACCGTGTCTCTCGGATTTTTGAAATTCCATTCACAGAAGTGGTAAAATTAAGATTTATGAAAAAATTAATTTTTTTAACTACCACTTATTAGTTTCACTATTCATCAAAAATTGAAGTTTTTCAGAAAAATGCCAAAATTTCACCCTAAGCTATAATTGATATTCCATGTTCAAAAATGATTTCTATTTTACAAAATTTCCAACATATAAGTTTCATTAATTAATTTTATAATTAATTTCAGTTGTCAGAACAAATATCGTGTTTTTAAGAGATAATAACTATCAAAAGATTAACATTTGTTTATGTCTGGTGTAAATGTGAAATTACATCCAATGACTAACATTGTATTGGATTGTAAAAATATATTCTAGATATACTTTAAAACCACTCAAATTAATAATTTATAACTATTAATTATTTCGATTAGAAAAGTTGTTTTTAATTAAAATTTAGTAATTTTCACTATTCATCAGAAAATGAAAGTTATCCGAAAAGTACCAAAATTTCACCCTAAGATAATTTCGATATTACGAATCCAGAAATGAATTCCATTTTAAAAATAAAATATACAAAATTTCAAAAAGTGGTTATTACTATTCATAACGGCTAGTTTTATTAATATTTTAATAGCATATTATTGTTTAATGAAACTCGTTATTGCGTACTACACTTGCCATCGAGGAAGGTCGCGATTGCGTGTAATGGAAGGCAAGTCAAGGATGCGTGTTGTGAAAGCTTCTTTTGGTGTAGCGTACAACACAAGACATTAATGAAATTAAAAATAATATTTTTCATAAAATTTTGGGGTGTTATAGAGGTGGTTTGGGAACCAAGTGTCTTCGGGCAAGATGTAATAGCCCAAGTTTTTGTGGGCGAGGTGGTTTGTTTCTGAGGTGTCTTTAGGATGACTTGTGATGTGCTATCCCAAGTCTCTTTGGGGTGAGAGGCAATGAGATGTGTTTTGAGGCTGATGTGTGTAGAGACCCAAAGCCTGACGTACATGGACATTACATTACTTTTGCGGAATACTTAGTACATAAAAAAAACACACACACAAGGACCGTAATAATTTAGTGTCTTTGGAAACTCGGAATATAATCTTTTAATCATGGTGAAAGATCTTCAACATCTCCCATAAAGATATTATTTTTTTTAAACCTAAATCCTTTCTTTATGTCATGGGGAAAAGAAAACATAAAAGGGTGAGCTCAAATGCTCAGTAAGGGTAAACAAAAGAAATATCAATCACGTCATATTCATAAGAACATATCTTTTGGAAATCTTAACCTGCAAAAGAGGTCATAATTTCATAACATGGGATAAATCATAGTAGTGAAATGTAGTCCCAATAATCATAACATAAAACATGAAACTTTGTGGCATACACACATAATCATAGAGAATCATTTCTTATTAGTCAAGACTCATTGCCAAGACTATCTTAGTGGACAAAGTCCCTTTCTGAACTGAGTTCACTCCTCGTTTCAGTCCGGTTTCGCTGAACTGGTATAACCTACCATTCCAGCCATGTCTATCTCATGAGATATAAAATCTTTACCCAATGCATTGGAGGGAGATATAGGTCCCACCCATCTCATAATGATACCATTCTTATGTGTGCCACAAAATCATAAATCATACATCATTGCATAACCCATGTAATAAAAATGGGAATCTTAAACATCATGACATCATAAAACAATTCATATAAGATAAAGTAATTAATAAAAATAATTCCATCACAACATAATCAAATCAATGAAATAATAGGGATATAAACAGAACCCTATATTATCTTAGATGGAAAATAATTTTGATAAAACCCTTGAACTCCATTCTTGAGGAAAATATCCTTTCAAATTCAAAAAACATTTTCCTTTTTTTAACATGTCATACAATTTTAAACTAAATAAGTTGATTACAAATAAACTTGAAAACTTTTAAAGGAAGCTTCTTGGAAATAATGTTTTAAAAATCCATTCATGCTGTATAAGTTAAAAAAATTCTTCGTAATTTTGTCAGAAAAGTCAAAAAGTGCCTCGTACGAAAAAGGACAAAATATTCCTTTCATATCATTTACTAAATACTCACCGAAGGGTAAAATTGTATTTAAACAATTGTAGGTGGATGGAACAATATTACATATTGAGGAAACATGGATGTGGATGATAAAATACACCCCAGTAAATACCAAAGTATAAACAATCTCGGATAAAAATGAGATTGTGATATTTCCCTTACCTTAGGTCTGATTTGCTTCGTAATTTTCTGAACCTCCTGAATAATGATTTAAATAATGTTATTGACTTATTCAAGAATCATAAATATTGTTATTATATCATATATGTTCATATTCTTAACTTCTTATTAGTAATATTTCATTACTACTTTTTATTCGGGTGTTTATTACTTTTTGTTCTTATGCGTGTTTTGTCGAATAAATTCTTATTCTTCTCTTTAGGTTATAGATACCTTATTTATAGAATGGTATTAGTGTAATATATATCATATTAATTCATTCAATTCATTTATATAATCATTATGTAATGAAGATCATGTTGAACGAGTCGCATCACATCGTAGAGACGGTATTCCGTACGTACGCACGAGTGATGATATCGTTCCTATGATCGTGGGATTGTATTGGAGTGTATGTATACTATTTAAGAATCAATATCACTTTATAATAGTCATATATAGTCATTATTTACACCATTATACCCATCCAAGTAAGGTGGTGGTGGAAAATAGATTACACCATTGCATGGAGACGGTATTCCGTACGTACGCACGCGCGGTGATTTATTTTTCCGTAGGATGGATAGATGGTGAAATAGGGTTGTTTCATTCTTATAATAACATATAGGTATATGAGTGATACTGATGTTATTACTTCATAATGAAACAACTAAATAAGAAGAAGTGGAAGAAGAAATAATGATGAAAGAATCGGTAACAGACATTACCTCTTCTTTGAAGTGCTTCTTTGAGACCTCCTTTTAGGGCACTAAAATAGGTCTTTTAAGAAGAACAGAACCTCTAGGATGTTTCTAGGGAAGTGGAGAGGAGAAATTTTCAGGGTTTGGATGATATTGAATTCTCAAAGTGGTGTGAGGAAGAGGGGGAGGAGGTTCCCTTTTATAAGGGAGGAGAGGGGCACCTTTGGAATAACAAAAACTATTGTTTTATTATAAAGTCAAATTCGGTTTTAAATAGCTCAAAATTGGTTTATTTAGAAGATAAGGTGGGGATGGGTCGAAATACTCTCATCAAATATAATTTAGACAAGTTTAGGTTCCTATTTTAACCTTATCATTTAGATTTATCATTATGTTAAATAATTTTACTTTTACTCTGTCTTCTTGTGTTCTTACACTATAAGGTTAATAAACTTACTATAACAATCCAAACGAACCCCAAGTTGTTTATTATTAATATATATAACCTTATCTAAGTCATTTGGCCGAACCTTAGATTTTTAGGAATAAAATAACAATTAATAATATAATATTTGTTTTAAAAACTATTTTATGTCAATTTTGACATTATTTAGTAATTGATTATTGTGAAAATCATAACAGAATTATTAGTTCTAGAAAAGTTAATTAAATAAATATTACCATGTCATATTAACCTATAAAATTAGTGGAATTCATAAAAAGTCTCAAATTACACTTATTTGGGTATTTATAATATCAATTATTCTAATTTTTCACTATTATGGTAATTACTACATCATCATTGTGTCATTACTAAATTAACTTATTTAATGCCTAAAAATTATAAATAAAATGTCATTACATATGAAATCTTATTATCTTTCTAATGAATATTTACAATAGTATTTATCTTATGTATAACCCTATATTAAAAAGGTTTTAGTAAATAAACATTGATTTTAACTCTTTTAACTTTTCTTTGAATTAAATAATAATAAATGTCCTAATCTAATCCAAGTGGGCCTAAATGGTAATATTTTATTCCTAAGGTTGTTTTGGGTCGAATTACACTTATCCAATAGAATTAAGACACGTTTTAGGGTAATAATAATATCATTTTTACCCTTAATTACCCTAGTTACTTTTAACCATGGCAAAAAAAGTAAAAAGTTACTATTCACCAAAAATTATTTTCATCTCATTGAACCACATTTTACTTACTGACATCAACCATGTCTCTTGGATTTTTGAAATTCCACTCACAGAAGCGGTAAAATTATGTTTTATGAAAAATTCATTTTTTTAACTACCACTTAGTGGTTTCACTATTCATCAAAAAATGAAAGTTTCCAGAAAAATACCAAAAATTAGGCCTAAGATATATTTGATATTACGAACTCAAAAATGATGTCTATTTTACCAAATTCAAAACATATTAGTTGCAATAATTAATTTAAAAATTATTTCCCGTCGTCAAAACAAATAGCGTGTTCTTAAGAGATAATAACTATCAAATGTTTGACACTTGTTTATGTCTGGTTTAAATGTGAAATTACAACCAATGAACAACATTGTATTAAATTGTAAAAATATATTCTAAATAAAATTTAAAACCACTCAAATTAATAATTTATCACTATTAATTATTTCGATTAAAAAGGTTGTTTTTAATTAAAATTTAGTAATTTTCACTATTCATCAGAAAATGAAAGTTATCCGAAAAGTACCAAAATTTCACCCTAAGATAATTTCAATATTACTAATCCAAAAATGAATTCCATTTTGAAAAATATAATTTACAAAATTTCAAAAAGTGGTTATTACTATTCATAACGGCTAGTTTTATTAATATTTTAATAGCATATTGTTGTTTAGTGAAACTCGTTATGTGTACTACACATGCTATCAAGGAAGGTCGTGATTGTGTGTAATGCAAGGCAAGTCAAGTATGCGTGTTGTGCAAGCTCCTTTTGTTGTAGCGTACAACACAAGACATTAATGAAATTAAAAAGAATATTTTTCATAAAATCTCGGGCTGTTACATTCTACCCCCCTTAAAATGAATTTTGCCCTCGAAATTCGTTGGGGTTATAAATGGTTTACTATTCGAAAGTTTCTTTAATAGAAACCCACATCATAAAAAGGAATACCAAAACCAATATTTAAAAACAAAAGTATAAAACGTAACAGTTACCCAAATAAACTAATCACTGGGTTTCTACATAGGTGAAAATATGGATATGGAAGAGAAATCTAACCATCATGTTCTGATGGAGAGTGGTAGAGAACATGGCTATGGAAAATCCAACAATCACAAAGCCATAAATTTGTGATGATCTAAGGTACCATATGATTCATCATATATAAGTGCACTAGGAAAACATATTTGGTTTTCAAGATCATTTCCCTAAAGTTGATGAAATTGGAATTAGAAGAAATACTTTCGTGATTTTGGTATAGTCTCACCGTTTGTCGTTCTTTGGACAATTTCCACTTCATCTCTTAAATAAATGAAGTTGAATTTGTCATTCGTGATGTGTTAGCAGATCATGTGATAGAATGATGGGTCATTCCATTTGTCTCAAACAAAAGGTTAGAAAAGTTATCAAAAAATACATAAGTCTATCTATAGTGAGATTAATCATATATGGTTCCTAAAATGGACTTATACTTCATATATCATACTGGTTAATATAATAAAACTAGTTTATACTAAACATGGAAATCTTGTAGGCCAGTGGTAGGCGATAAAGGCCAGTTGCACTTCGGTTGTGGGTTCGATTCCCACAGCTTTGTCCGATGCAATGGGTTGTCGCCCGTCCTGCAGGTTGTCCTTTTTCTAAAGCTATATTACTATAACATCCCATCAACAATATCAAAAAAAAAATGTTTTATCCTTAAACAATACTAACTTATGTCCAACATAATCCATTCCAATCTTTAGGCTTATCTAAAATACTTCGGTCCAAGCTCATAGTATAAAGAAAATGATCAAGTGAATGCCATCATTTATCCATCATATATCTTGTTCGTCACATTCCAGTCATGTGAATACCATAATCATGTAATCTCCTGAAAAATTAATACCCATTGAATCTTAGTGAAAACATGAGTGCTGTCAAAAGATAACTCTTTCCACATACCAAAGTCTGCAAAATTCTATATACTTAGTCCTTATATCAATCATGAGCTCATGAATACTATCAAATATATTAGATTCTCTTTATCCCTTCATTATGTGTTTATCATCTACTTTCCAAAAAAATTTCAATCACTTTTCATGGTTACCGATGCCATAAAATTATTGAAAACCACAATAGACCAAAACATAAATATTTCAATATTCCACGATACTATATACAACATTATTCTGGAATCCCATTACATAAACACTTAATCATTCCACCACATCGTTGTCATATTCAACATCGCCAATGGTGATCGCATGTGACTTCCCTTTGTCCTTTACCTTAAGTGGTTTCTCACGTCGATCATCACTAACCCTTGGATTAGGGCATTTATTAGCATAATGCCCCATTTCCTTGCACTTGAAGCATTGAAGTGTTGTTAGTGCGTTCTCTGCAGTCTTTTCTTTATTAACATCATTAGAAACCATTTTTCCATTACTTTGACACTCAGCTGATCGATGACCTTATTTTCCACACTTAAAACATTTTCTAGTCCCTTCAAGTCAATCTCCACCATGCTTCTTTCCACACTTTGATCATAAGGAAACATTCATCTTCTTTTCACCATTATTCTGAGATTTCTCCTTGAACTCCATCTTTTGTTTCTTGTCAAAACTATGAGATGGATAAGTATCACCAACTTCCATTTCTACCTTGATAGCATAACGCACAATTTCTTCATAGCTATTGAAGTCTCTTATAGCTAACGCCCTTCGAATATTTGGTTTTAATCCACTGAAGAATCGATCAACTTTACTTTCAGGTTGGATGATAAATCCAGATGCATACCTTGCAAGCCTTGTAAAATTCTCTTCAAATATACCAACAGATTCATCATCCTTTTTCTTTAGTTCAAGAAACTCTTTCTCCATCTTTGTTCGAAGAATACGAGAGAAGTACTTATTGAAAAATAAGATTTTGAACTCGTCCCATTCCATGGACTCAATTTCATCTCTTTGCCTCGCATTCTTGATAAGATTCCACCATTGATCAGCTTCACCTTCCAAACGATATACTTCTAAGATGAATTTATCATGTTCAGAACATTGAAGAACTGAAAATATCTTCTCAGTAGTACTGATCCATTGTTCAGCAACAAGTGGATCAGAAGGCCCACTGAAAGAAGGTGGACATTGCCTCATGAACGACTCAATATAATATTGTTCCCTTCTCTGCTCATTTGGAAGTCCAGAATGATTCATAGCTTGTGTAAGTATAGCAATAAGATTTTTCACTCCATCTCCCATAACATTTGTTTGTTTAGGAGGACAATCATTGCATTGTCTATTTCATTGATCAACACGGTTCCTTCAGGTTCCAGCCATCGTCTAAAACCCAAAAAGAATAGCTTGAGAGGAAAAAATCATGCTAGGTAAAACAATATAATAAAGGGAGATTATCCTCAATATCTAACATCTTAGGTTAAATTCTATGATCGTTACCGTAGTTCTAGGACTGTATCCTATACGTATACTTATCCTTAGGGACATCTCTAGACATACCTTAGAAATATCTCTAGGGATCTCACTAACGTTTTCGCATCCTAGTTTCCAAAGGTTGACTAAACCTTTCCTCTAATACCAACTGTAGAGACCCAAAGCCTTACGTACATGGAAATTACATTACTTTTGCGGAATACTTAGTACATAACAAAAACAAACACACAAGGACCGTAATAGTTTAGTGTCTTGGAAACTCGGAATATAATTTTCTAATCGTGGTGAAAGATCTTCAACATCTCCCATAAAGATCTTCTTTTTTTTTAAACCTAAATCCTTTCTTTATGTCCCGGGGAAAAGAAAAAATAAAAGGGTGAGATCAAATTCTCAGTAAGGGTAAACAAAAGAAATATAAATCATGTCATATTCATAAGAACATATCTTTTGGAAATCTTAACCTGCAAAAGAGATCATAATTTCATAAATGGGATAAATCATAGAAGTGAAATGTAATCCCAATAATCATAACTTAAAACATGAAACTATGTGTCATACACACATAATCATAGAGAATCATTTCTTATTAGTCAAGACTCATTGCCAAGACTATCTTAGAGGACAAAGCCCTTTTCTGAGCCGAGTTCACTTCTCGTTTCAGTCCCGTTTCACTGATCCGGTATAACCTACCATTCCAGCCATGTCTATCTCATGAGATATAAAATCTTTACCCAATGAATTGGAGGGAGATATAGGTCCCACCCATCTCATAATGATACCATTCTTATGTGTGCCACAAAATCTTAAATCAAACATCATTGCATAACCCATGTAATAAAAATGGGAATCTTAAACATCATGACATCATAAAACAATTCATATAAGATAAAGGAATTCATAAAAATAATTCCATCACAACATAATCAAATCAATGTAATAATAGGGATATAAACAGAACCCTATATTATATTAGATGGAAAGTAATTTTGATAAAACACTTGAACTCCATTCTTGAGGAAAATATCCTTTCAAATTAAAAAAACATTTTCCTTTTTTTAAACATGTCATACAATTTTAAACTAAAGAAGTTGATTACGAATAAACTTGAAAACTTGTGAAGGATGATTCTTGGAAATAATGTTTTAAAAATCCATTCATGCTGTATAAGTTAAAAAAAATATTCTTCATACTTTTGTCAGAAAAGTCAAAAATTACCTCGTACGAAAAACGAAAAAAGATTCCTTTCATATATTTTACTAAATACTCACCGAAGGGTAAAATTGGATTTAAACAATTGTATGTGGATGGAAAAATATTACATATTGAGGAAAAATGGATGTGGATGATAAAATACACCCCAGTAAATACCAAAGTATAAAAAATCTCGGATAAAAATGAGATTGTGATATTTCCCTTACCATAGGTCCGGTTTGCTTCGTAAGTGTCTGAACCTCTTGTATAATGATTTAAATAATGTTATTGACTTATTCCTGAATCATACTTGTTGTTATGATATCATATATGGTCATATTCTTAGCTTCTTATTATTAATATTTCATTACTACTTGTTATTCGGGTGTTTATTACGTTTTGTTCTTATGCGTGTTTTGTCGAATAAATTCTTATTCTTCTCTTTAGGTTATAGATACCTCTTTTACAGAATGTTATTAGTGTAATATATATCATTTTCATTCATTCAATTCATTTATATAATCATTATTCAATGAAGATCATGTAGAACGAGTCGCATCACATCGTGGAGACGGTATTCTGTACGTACGCACGAGTAATGATATCGTTCCTATGATCGTGGAATTGTATTGGAATGTATGTATACAATTTCAGAATCAATATCAATTTATAATAGTCGTATATAGTCATTATTTACACCATTATACCCATCCAAGTAAGGTGGTGGTGGAAAATAGATTACACCATGACGTGGAGACGGTATTTCGTACGTACGCACGCGCGGTGATTTCTTTTTCCGTAGGATGGATAGATGGTGAAATAGGGTTGTTTCATACTTATAATAACATATCAGTATATGAGTGATACTTATGTTATTACTTAATAATGAAACAACCAAATAAGAAGAAGTGGAAGAAGAAATAAAGATGAAAGAATCGGTAACGAACATTACCTCTTCTTTGATGTGCTTCTTTGAGACCTCCTTTTAGGGCACTAAAATATTTCTTTGAAGAAGACCAGAACCTCTAGGATGTTTCTAGGGAAGTGGAGAGGATAAATAGTCAGGGGTTGTCCGAGCTTGAAGGCTCAAAGTGGTGTGAGTAAGAGGAGGAGGAGGTGCCCTTTTATAAGGGAGGAGAGGGGCACCTTTGGAATAACTAAAACTATTATTTTATTATAAAGTCATATTTGGTTTTAAATAGCTCAAAATTGATTTATTTCGAAGATAAGGTGGGTATGGGTCGAAATCCGCTCATCCAATAGAATTTAGACAAGTTTAGGTTCTTATTTTAACCTTATCATTTAGATTTAACATTAAGTTAAATAATTTTACTTTTACCGTGTCTTCTTGTGTTCTTACACTATAAGGTTAATAAACTTACTATAACAATCCAAACGAACCCCAAGTTGTTTATTATTAATATATATAACCTTATATAAGTCATTTGTCCGAACATTAGATTTTTCGAAATAAAATAACAATTAATAATATAATATTTGTTTTAAAAACTATTTTATGTCAATTTTGACACTATTTAGTAATTGATTTTTGTGAAACTCATAACAGAATGATTAGTTCGCGAAACATTAATTAAATTCATATTAACATGTCATATTAACCTATAAAATTATTTTAATTCATAAAAAGTCTCAAATTACACTTATTTGGGTATTTATAATATCAATTATTCTAATTTTTCACTATTATGGTAATTACTGCATCATCATTGTGTCATAAATAAATTAAATTATTTAATTTCTAAAAATTATAAATAAAATATCATTATGTATTAAATCTTATTATATTTATAATGGATATTTAAAATCTTATTTATCTTATGTATAACCCTATATTAAAAATGTTTTAGTAAATAAACTTTGATTTTAACTCTTTTAACTCTTCTTTGAATTAAATAATAATAAATGTCTTAATCTAATCCAAGTACGCATAAATGGTCACATTTTATTCCTAAGGTTTTTTTGGTCTAATTACAGTTATCCAATAGAATTAGGACATGTGTTAGGGTAATAATAATATCATTTTTACCCTTAATTACCCTATTTACTTTTAACTGTGGTAAAAAAAGCAAAAAGTTACTATTCATCAAAAATTATTTTTATCTCATTGAACCACATTTTACTTACTGAAATCAACCGTGTTTCTCGGATTTTTTAAATTCCACTCACAGAAGTGGTAAAATTAAGTTTCATGAAAAATTCATTTTTTTAACTACCACTTAGTGGTTTCACTATTCATCAAAAAATGAAAGTTTCCAGAAAAATACCAAAAATTATGCCTAAGATATATTTGATATTATGAACTCAAAAATGATGTCTATTTTACCAAATACAAAAAATATAAGTTGCATTAATTAATTTAAAAATTAATTCTCGTCGTCAAAACAAATAGCGTGTTCTTAAGAGATAATAACTATCAAAAGATTGACACTTGTTTATGTCTGGTTTAATGTGAAATTACATCCAATGAACAACATTGTATTAAATTGTAAAAATATATTCTAAATATACTTTTAAACCACTCAAATTAATAATTTATCGCTATTAATTATTTTGATTAAAAAGGTTGTTTTTAATTAAAATTTAGTAATTTTCACTATTCACCAGAAAATGAAATTTATCCGAAAAGTACCAAAATTTCACCCTAAGCTAATTTAGATATTAAAAATCCAAAAATGAATTCCATTTTAAAAAATAAAATTTACAAAATTTCAAATACTGGTTATTACTATTCAAAACGGCTAGTTTTAATAATATTTTAATAGCGTATTGTTGTTTAGTGAAACTCGTTATTACGTACTACACACGCTTTCGAGGAAGGTCACGATTGCGTGTAATGCAAGGCAAGTAAAGGATGCATGTTGTGAAAGCTCCTTTTGTTGTAGCGTACAACACAAGACATTAATGAAATTAAAAAGAATATTTTTCATAAAATCTTGGGCTGTTACAATGTGTGTGTCGAAAGATGTGTTGTGAGGCTAAGGTGTGTGTGGGAGTGATGTATTGTGAGGCCTAGGTGTGTGAGGGAAATATGTGATTTGGTATATGGAAGGGATGGGAGTGCTAGGACGTACTATGTTTGGGGAGAGCAGTATACTAGTGGGAAAGTGTTGTGGGGTGTCCTATCATCAAAATTATTTATAATATATTACATTACTTTATGTGAGTTACTTGGTGAGTGTGCCTTGGTGAGGTTGGGTTTTGGTTACTATACCTGTTTAGGTGCTTTTTGGTTCTGTTTTTTTCTCAAAGGAATATTTGTATGCTTATCTCACATTTAGATGAGATATTTTGGATTTTTTAATGAGTATACTTGTATTCCCACTCTACGTATATAAAAACTATCTTTAGGTTTCCAGGAGTATTATGTTGACCATGTTCGGTGTTACTAGATCAGGCCTTAGGATGGTTCTTGTGTCACTGGTTTACCTTAATTATGGGTATTTCTTTTGGATACATTACTATTTTTGTATCTTCCATACAATTTTATGCATGTGGGATGTTTTTTGGAATTATATTTTATATATGTCTTGGAGTTGTTTTATATGATTCATATTATCTTCTGAGCTTAGTTATTATAAATGGTAATTCCTCCCATACTATGAGATTTTTACACCCTTGGTGTTAGTCTCCATCATGGGGCCTACAAGAGGCGGGACTCGGGGGTTCATTATCATTCTTTCTTCATTTACATTCAAGGAGGTGCATCTTTGGAGGGAGTGGGTCATGACATGTTGGTTCTCTCATGAACAATCTGCTTCAAAACTTTATCCACACTTCTTCTTATTCTTGCTATATATATTGAATATTTTCACTATTATTAGATATTTCTCAAATTCAAACTCCCAAAAAACATGGCCAGAAAATTCTTAGGATCTAAAAGTCAAATTATTATTCAAATTCTTCCTAAAAATTCACTTAATGACTCAATTTGTTTCCTTCTTATGATTTTTTAAATATTATGCGCTTATTTTCTATTCAAATTTTCCATAAGAGAAAACCTCTCCTTTTAGTTCACTAGATATTTATAAGTATAAATTGAGATTTTTCAACTCATTCTATAATGTGGAACACATATCAATACTCCATTAATATCCTCCAACTATGATTCCTTTAATTTCAATAGGAGTCCTGACCATGTGTGTGATCATGTTGTTTGATCACTAAAGAGCATCACACAAGCATTGTCTAATTTTAAATATCATAATTAAAAATATATTAATTATATGAAATCATAATAGACATAAGATAAATTATCTTATGTTTATTTAAATACTAATTTCATAAGATATCCTATCTTAAGAGATCCTTAAACCACTAGGAAGTAATGAAACACTCTTTTTCAATTCCAGAAGACTTTGATTTCTTCTCGCATAACTGAATTCACAAAAGCAATAAAAAATATCTTATATTCATAAGATAAATTTCTTTTAAAAATTTCATTTCACATTAATAATCCATTTATGAGTAAAATAATTATCTTACCTGGTTCATCATAATATATAATACATTCTTCATTTTTCTATCTTTGGCACAATAATTCTAGAATCTATTTAAATCTATATTAAGCTTCTTTAATAGGACATTGACATTATAAATCACTTAAAAACATCATCAAAGAGGTCTTCACATTTTCCTTCAAGAGAAACTCAACATGGATGGATTCTTTATAGCATCATCTCATCCCTATTTCATCAAGACTATCTTACACAATTAGAACCAACAACTCTCGATGTTGCACAAAATATCCATATAAAAAATTATTTCAATTATCTTATAGAAAGATATTCCACATATCCAGAATTTGTAATATCTATATGAAGATCCTAAAAAACATTAATCACACATAAAAATATATGAACAAAAAATAATAAATCATAACAAAATGTTTAAAAATGATCACGTCTATCATTATAGAGATAAACCCTAGAGGTGTTCTTCATTGAGATAATTTTCTAGAGAGAAATTTTTCTAGATAGAATCCCTAATATTTTTTTATATTAATAAAAATAATAGTAATATTTCTATGGGATACATGTACTAGTTCTTAGAAATAATTTTATCATTAGACCCATAACTCAATCCGTCTATCACCATTGTTATCTATTGAACATCAAATAAAAAATATTTTTTAATAAATAAATTTATATTATATTCATGGTAATGATAATATATATTTATTTTATATCTACAAAAATAAACAAGAATAAATATTTATTTATTACCGTGTGAATAATTAACAAGAGAAAAATAAATATTTCAATTGTTGGCCATGTGAATAAATATTTATTCAATATTTAACTCACATATAATTAGTGATTGAATATTTGAAATAATAAAATAATGAATAAATAATATTAATAATTCTTACATTATTATTTATTTTATCTATTAAATTCAAATATAATTTTATTTAGATTATAGATACACTTTATGTGTGACCTTATAATACTCTATCTCAGTGGTATTAGAATGATTTTTCTAAAGTACAAGATTAGTGTCTAAAAATGCATCATGGAACCTATTGATAATGAAGTTAATGTTACAAAAAAAATAAAAGACACCACCTTTTGACACTCATGGTGTAATATATTCACTTTTTCATGATATATTCATTAAATAAGGTTCCATACATAAAATCACTAACCGATGAACTTAATTTCTATTTTTAAATTATCTATAATGAACACATTGATTTCAAACCATGGCCATGGATTTTATCAAATAGTTTTATTTCAGTAAATGTTCTTATGATATCAAATTACATAAATCATTATTGATAAATCCTTTATTTACATATTCATTAATTCTATATGACTCATGATGCACTCAACATTTCATAATTCACCATGCCTATTGGTTGATATGGTTTTGTGTAATACATCAAATTAAATGAATCATGATATATATTAAAAGTAATCATAAAGTATGAGGATCATTAAACATGTTCACATATAGGGATATCCCATGAAATACAATAATTTTTAATTCTTATACGCTGGTATATCCTCACAATATTCCATCTTGGAAATTACCAAGTATTAATTCTATTAGATGAAATATAATATTCTTATGAGTATAAATAACCACAATGTTAATGTACTATGTGTCCCATCATTTAATGTTATCATGACCATATGTCAAGAATTAGTAACATTTCATAATAGTTTAAGGATATCATCATAAAGGGGAAATTATTTTCCCTTTTGATGTTAAACATACCCAAAGGACATTATCACATTGATGTTATATAAAATATCACTCATTATGTGATAAGATATTCAACTAATATTCTATTATTATAATATTTCATAAATCAAATTATAAATTAGGTGGTTTTATGGAACCAAATCCAATTATATTTATGAATCATATCCATAATATTCAACTCTATTAACAAATTAAAACTCCTAAAATTTATAACATCATATGTTATAATGTGAACTTATATTGTATACTTAGATCTTTTCGATGTTTAAAATCATTATCATTCTAACATTTTTTCATAATTTTTTTCCTTGAAATATTTTGGTAATAAATATAATAGAAAAATACATTGTAATAATTTTTCTATTCAAATAAATTTTAAGTGTTCAATAGCTTTATTTACACGGAACACCATACTTAAAATAACCATGATATAATATTATTAAAAGTGACTATTATCACCAAGAATATGTAATGGAGAGTATTAATAAGACTAATTTAATTATGAAAATTATTTTTTAATATTTTCCTTAATTAAAATGTATTGATTAATTCACTAGAAGTATGTACATATTTTTTATGTTAAGAATAAATCATTTAATGTTAAAAGATTTCTTTTTTAAAGTACTATATTTTATTTATATTATTTTTCTTGAAAACTAATTAACTATTAATTTGATGAAATTAATTGGAAATTAATGAATAAACATTTATACATTTATTATCAATTGGTTAGAATTGAAGATAAAATCATTTGAATGTAAAAGAGTTGTTTTTTAGAAAAATATTTTTATATACCTAATGTATTTTTATTAACTATTAATTATTTAATATAATTAAAATTGTGGATAAAATATTCAATCAAGTAAATTATAATTCATTTAATGGTGGATAATATGAAAAAAAATGAGGTGGAATTTATTTTTTGATTAAAAGTTTATTTTTTATAAAAATAATTTTTTCATATTTTATTTGTTTACATTAATTTTTCCCACTTTTATGATTTGAATATAATAATATTTTTTCCATATTAATAATCCAAATTTAATTTTTTAAAAGTTTAAATTTTTTTTGGTCATAATGAATAGTAACCATGGTAAAAATTTATCACCACAATAATGATTAAAAGGGTTTACTAGGGGGTTGAACTAAAATATAAGGTTAAAAATATAACCAAAATAGGTATATGTTTGATTAGATAATTATGATTCAATATTAAATATATTATCTTTGAAAAAATTAGAATTTTTATCCAATTGACTTGAGTAAGACATATATTGTATATATTAATTTTTAAATTATTTAAACTAATGCCACCCTCCTCAAATATAATATAACCCCCATATCCTCCATTATATACATAATTTGTGAAAGATATATTAATAAATACATGATAAAATATCTTTATAACTTTATTCTCCACATCCTAGATGTTTTTTTATTCCTAAGGGATATCTTCCAGAAGGTTTAAGGTGTAAGTTAAAGAGGTTTCTTAAAGAGTATGCAATCATCTTAACTAACTCAATTCAAGTTTATTTCTTATTATGTCTCTTTCATATTTGTTTTATCCATAATAATATAACTAAATAAGTATAATAAATATAAAAAATTGTTATTATAGTTATGAAAAAATCATTATAATCATATTTTTTATCAAATTGAAAATGAAAATAGTGCTCATGCGTACATATAGACTACCATCTCCATAAAGTGTTGTATATCATTTTTCATCACCATATATCATGACATGCCATATTTTTAGATTTAATCAATATATATATATATATATGATATTTATGTAATAATTAGTAATTTTAATGTCAAATTGTTTTTTACATTATTTTATTTCAATTCATGGAAAAATAAAAACATCACCCATGTGTATGTGCAGACTATCACCTCCATGAAGTGCTCTAATTAATTTTCATCACTATCTTATATGGATGGTTATAAAAGTATATATAATGAATAAATATTAAAATTTTTACTTGATTAAGATAATGTAAATAATTAAAAGATGACTAAGGTTCATGTATTAGAACATTCAAATAAATACATGTATAGGAATCAAAATATCTAACAGCCATATGAGTTGATTTTAATAAATAATTGTTAATAAATGGTTAATTAGGAATTATAAAGGAATAAAATATATTAATATATATAGCAATTACAATAAGTTATATATTTATAATAAATATGAATTTATTATATAGGATGTTAGATAACATATAAAAAAATATATAACTTGAGGTAAGGGTCTATGTTACAGCATCACTTTTTATTTGGATTGTTTATGTTTCAATTTCCATTATGGGAAATTTTATATATATTATATCTTAATACTAATATATTTTATTATTCTCTAATTATTTTTGGTGTATTCAAATATTCTAACTATTTTACTCTATTGTTTCTTCAAAAGTATCCAAAGAATATTTTTATGGAAAGTCGACCGTATTTGTCCTTTTCAACCAGAAATATTTTACCTCCATATCCTTGTAACAAAAAATGTTTATAAAGTTATTTATCCATAATTAAATGTTTTATAAAGGTATTTTTAATAATTTTAAAATCCTTATTAACTAAAAAAATGTATATTTTCAAATTTTTTCCATATGAATCACTTTTGATTTTCTTTATAAAAGTGTGAGAAAATGTTTTTATTATACGACATGAATAGATTTTACCACTGAAATGAACATTATTTTTAATAAATATTCATCTATAATTTTAAATTGGTTATCAAATAAAATACTATAATCATTAATATATAAATATTTTAGTTTTTTTAAAGGCTACTAAAGGAAAATGATTTTTCATCTTATTTTTAAACGAATATTTTTCCTAATTTGATAAAATTGATTTTTATCAATGTAAACACCCTTTAAAGATTATTATATTTTACTAGGGATATTTTATAATGTTACCATAACATTAATTAACAATATGTATTTTGATAATAATGTTTTATGTTAGTTTTTATGAAACCTAATTATTTCCCATGGGTTAATTAAGATATGAAGGAATGATGAATTCTTTTATGTTATTAAGGTATATATATAGTGGTTTTATGATTATATTTTATATGGGTACCATATTTCCCTCCACTAAATTGGTAAATGATGGATATATCATGAGATCAAGGGCATATGGTGTTTTTCCCCAAGCTCAAGAGGTTTTATAGGTGTTTTTACCAAGCCCAAGGGTACATAGGTGGTTAGACGAAGCCTAAGAAGGTATATGGGTGGTTATCCCAATAATACTATGTAAAAAATTCATTAGTTGGATTACTTAACATATAATCTTTATTCATATGTTTATTACACACTCATATATTATATTCCAATAGCACCAAAATGTTTGATGTTATGCATTCCCATGACTCATGTCTTATGTTATACCAGTAAATTATGACCTAACTCTTGATTTGAAATTTATATATTTCAGTATTAACTTTATATATAATTATTGTGTTCTCATACCCTTATTACCAAAATATGATCATTTTTGATATTTTATTAATGTATCCCATGTTTTCCCTTACTAAGAATATAAGCTCACTTGTTATTATGTTTACATTTCCTCTAGTTACGGTTAATGTTATTAAGTAATATGAATATAGAAGGGTATCATATAAGAATAATTTTTTTGCGAGATATCAAAAAAATGATAAATAATTTGATTAAGTATCTAGTGTCTAAAGATAATAAACCTTTATGTTTATTTTTAATATATTATTTTATTATGTAATAAATCTTCAGCTAAAATTATGTAATATATATGTAAGTTATTCTTGTTCCACCTCAATTAGTATCATAGAATGGATTATTTATTATGATAGATTATTTTATACGGAATATAAGGATAAAATCAAATATAATGAACTGAAAGCGATATAGGATGAACTTAAAGTGTCATACAATAATAAAATGATTCCATAATTTAGTACATATTATGAATTATTTTCATTATCATTAGATTTCTTACTCAAATTATTCATACTTTACCCTCACATGATGATTTTTAGTCAATTTATGGAAAAAGGAGAAACCATGTTAATAAAAAACATCAAATCAAATCCAATGGCAGTCCCCATTAACAACCAAATGAAACAGGATATCGGATAAAAAATATGATAGCTATGATCCCCAAAATCTATCATACTTTGAATGGAAGCATAAATCATACTAACTATCAAAATGATCAAAGTAATAAAAAATAACATTTGAGTCTTTTATGTGACAACATACACCTTTATTTATGGCGTCATAAGATCCACTAATTCTTGAGTAATGGATCAATGGTATAGAATATATATTTTCCATTATCCAATAATTGGAAAATGATAAGTTTTTATTATAAATTTACCTTGTGTAAAGAAAATCATATAAATATTGGATACTTATCAAGAATATGATGCAAGAGTAACAAATAGACTTTTTAGAATGGGATGAATTTAAGTGTGTATTTTTAATAAGAAATTTATTGAAACTATTCATACTATGATGGGATCTGAATTTCTTGAACTAAGGTATAAGGATGAGGAATATATTAGTTACTATGACAAAATTTTCACCAAAATAGCATGGTATGCTTCTAATTTCGTAATCATCTATGAAAGAAAAATTGATTGTTTATTTAGTTGTTTAAGACCAAATATTTGAAACCAATTGGATAAAAGAGACATTGCTAGTTATGAATAAATCATTTTAAATTCCCTCAATTTATAAATATATAGTAAAAAATATAATTGTTCTCATAGTTTTGGGGATAATAAGAGAAATATAGTTTTTTTGGAAATTAAAAGAATAAAACCCATGGATGAAATAAAATTAATCTTCCTTTATGAAAAAAATGTGGAAATAAGCATGGTAAAAATTTAATTCAGGGAATAGATAAATTATTTAAATATAAAAGAGAAGTTAATCATGATCATGAATGAAAAAGTTTTGTATGGAGGACAACTAATGAAATTAATGGAGAAAAATCTCAACTGAATGAATCACTGAAACTCCAATGATTTAATTACCTGGAGAATTATAATTATTCAAAAAAATGGATAAAATCAAGGGTTAATGATGAAAATAATCATGAAAAAACCCTTATATCAATAAAAATAGGAAATATCATGTGTTCAAAACTGCTAATGTGGGTGATCAGAATAAATTCAATAAAGGTACACATATCATCCACTCTAGAAATGAAAAATTATCACTTGATTTTGGATATACCCACTCTTTTATATATATATAATTTTCTCAAGGTATCATTTCCCCACCTTAATGATTATATATTGAGTTATTAATGAAAAATTCTAATGAAATTATGATCACATCTCAAGTATGTAGCTTATATTGAATAAATGTTTGTGGGAGTAAGATTTAAGAAAATTCTTTTATTCTCCCACTAGTTGAATTTAATGTGATTTAGGAATGGATTTGATAATCTTTCTATATATATCTAAAATAAATTTATATGGAAGGTTAGTCATGTTTTATTTCCTAAATCAACCTATGAATGTCCATCAATGTGAGGATGAAAATAAACTTCTAATCAAAATTACTTCCATTATGTGGATCTTAATTCATATTCATAAGAGTTATTTATATGTGTAAATACCCTAACTCCAGTAGTTAAGAGCCATTGGTTATTTTTTATATTAAAATTAGATACATGAAATAAATTTTCAAAGTACTGAATTGTTCAGTAGTCTTAGTAATCTAGATGCATATTTGAAAATACACATTAAATTTGAAAATATAAAATACATAAAGTTTATTATTTGAGAACACCATTATTCCCCTTAACATATCCCTACATGTCAGTCATAAAATACTTCCTGGTATCATGGGGAAAATAAAACACAAGAAAGAGGTGATATTAGATGCTCAGTAAGGGTATTAATACAATAGTAGCTATCAAGAATAAATAATAATAATATACAGGGAATAGTAAATAATTGATACAAATTACATTTAAATATTAATTAGAGAAACATATTGTTGGAATAAAAAATTATCAAATAATTCCATATAAATAATCACATGAGCTTGAAATTTATCCATGAATATTATAACTAATTATATAATCACATGGAATTCAACAACTAATCTCATAATGAGGGAATTCATAATTTCACACATCTAAAACACACTATCTATAACACTCTTAAGATAGTTTAAAAATATGGGTAAAAATCTATTTAATTTGGCCAACTAATATGTCTCATGAGACATATCAATCAATCAAGGGGATATCTATAAGTGATCCCAATACATCTCTAAATATGTATAATTAATTCTTCATATTAAATAGGTGAAACATGATCAACATAAACATTTTAATTTAAAAATGGATATACAAAATATTAATACTTACCCTAGTTAATAAACATAACCATAAACCATCCAGAGTAATATGGCGAATTGTAATAAAATATTATATCCCCTATTAAACTAATCCTAAACCATCCAAATAAATAATACTACGGAACCATTAAAAAATATACCTAGTGGATAATTATTTTAATAAATTTTTGATGTTGTTGATGAATATATATACAGTAAAAATGTTATTAATTTTTATTTTGAGGAAAATAGACTCTTGAATTTGAAAGTATTATTAAAACTCAAATTTTAAAAAATATTTTAAATATAATTTTCATTGAATATTAAATTTGAAACATATAATGTGTTATTTAAAACATTTAGTGGTTATGAAAGTGGGAGATCCTATTCATGTCGTACACATTAAAGCAGACATTCCTTTCACAATTTCAACAAAATCCAAAAAGGCCTTGTATGGAGAAAGAGATGATGATTACATTACAAAAATTTCATTTTAAAAACAAATCATGGGTAAAAATGTGATTAATATATTATTTATATAATGTTAAGAACATTTTTGAAAACATTTTTGGAAAACATGGTTTTGGAAGAAAAGGTATTTTAGGACGAAGAGATAAATAAAGTAATCATTTCTGAAAAACATTTTCTCAACAATTTTAAGTACCAAGGAGAGGAAAAATGGTAATATTTGATGAAAAGTTCATGAATCACCATATTATAAATAAATATATTTGTTTTAATGTTGAAATAAAAAATAATTTTTCCAATGGAAACATAATCACAAGAAACCCCAAATAATGATAAGATTGTGAAATAAACCCATACCACTTTTGTAAAATTTGAATCATAATACCCATGATAGAAATAACATAAAATTAAAATATAAATAACATGAATAAAAATTTATTCATGATATAAAAAATCTAAATGGTCTGTATATACACCACATAAAATAATAAGTGATGAATATGACATATATATCACTAAAGTAAAAATGGGATGTGAAATCCATACCTCAAGGATGAGTTACTTAGTATGTGTCTGAACATCCAATGTAATAAATAAATGTTTATTATAAATATTTTAAAAAACCATAATAATATATCTCATATTGTATATTCATTAATTTTAGTCTTTTGTAACCCTTTTATTACCATTTTTTTGTTAAAGACAATGTTTTCGGTTATAACTTCATTGTTTTTTCATGTATTTTTTGGTTTTTTAATTTTGGTCCCTTTACACTGACCCTCACTGAATAATAAATTGAATTTTAAACATGATATAAATATCCTATATATTAATTATATAATATATTTAAATTAATTTATAATATTTAATTATATAAAATATATTAAACTATTCATAGAGACGGTAGGTTGTATGTATGCATGAATACTGTTTCAATTTTCTCGATGGATAGAACGAAAGAAAAATTAATATAAATTCAACTTTAACATATAATTATTATAATATATATCCTTTATAATAATAAAATCAATCTTTATTACCATCTATGTTAAAAGAAAATGAAAAACATTTCACATTGCTATGCGGAGGAAGTAGTCCACACGTACACACAAGCGATGTTATTATATTCAAATAGATTGGAAGGTAAGAAGTTAAATGTAATATTATATTTCTAGAAGTATTTTTAGATCATAAATATTGCATAAGTTAATTAATTTTAACCGTACTACTATCTATGTAAGGTGTAAGCGAAAAACAAATCACATCGCTTCACGAGTCGATAGTCCATCGTACCCACAAGCGATGCTATCATATACACCATGTAATAGAAATAAAGAAGGTATACAAGATAATATAACTAAAAATTATAATAATGTTATAAATATCATATAAATAAGTTAAATCTAGTGTTAAAATGTGCAGATATAAAATGAATTACATCAGTTAATGAGTTGATAGTCCACCGTACACACGATCGAGAGTTTAATTTTCAATTTAATTTAAGTGGAGAGGGATATAGGTTATGAAATAAATATAATAACATATAAATATATTTTAGAAAGTATTTTTTATCATTATTTAATAATATTTTAAGGATGTGGCATAAAAAATAAAATAAATATGGTCGTTTAGTAACATTACCTTTTTTTAAGAAAAGCTTTATGTATGCATCAAAATACTTTCTAGGTTAGATTTATGATAACAAAATCCCTCTTGGATGTTGTTATGGGAGTATAAGAAGGAATTTGGTTAGGTATTTTCTAAAAAAACTGGTTTTTCATGTTTGGATATGAGAGGAGAGGGGGTGACCTTTTATAAGTGGGGGAGAGGACACACATGGAATTGTTTAAAAGAATAAAGTGTACCCCCAATTTTTACATGAAAAGGGATAACAATGGTTCATTGGATAACGATATAGATTATAAGATCTAAAAAGGTCCTTTTATTGGTATTTAGAGATATTTTAGGTCATTTTAACCCCTATCTTCTTAGTTTAACCCTAGGTAATCACATTTTCACCTTAACCACAATAATTAATTTTCATGTTTTTTACAATTCATTATTCTCAAAAATTAAGTTTAAATCAATATATAATATAAATTGTTCATATTAAAAATATATAACCATTTTTCAAAATTCAAGTCATATAATTGAAATAACTCAATTTAAAATTAAACTTGTTAACGTGTAGAAAAATAGTTTTCTCCAAAGAAAAACATTCAAATATATAAACAGTTTTTATATCATAATTGAATATAAAATTAATTTAAATGAAAAAATTAGTAAAATTATAATATAATTTAAATACTTTTACTTTAAAAACTATTTAAAACATAATTTAACCTTATAAATAATTTAAATGAAATGGTAGTTCTAAATAAATATCAATATGTTTTCCTATTCAACAATAAAATTATTCTTTTAAGAAAATTAACAAAAATTCAACCAAAGATAATTTTTACCTGTATAATTTAAAAATCAAACATTAATTTTTCATATTAGTTTTCCAAAATTGGTAAAAATTAATTTTCAATTATGCGCATAAAGCGCAACTTAACCGCCTTTATAAAAAATAACGTTTCTTCATAAAACATATCTTTTTATTTCAAATTATTTTAATTTTATTTAAAAAAATAGATATCCATTGAACTTTTTAAATTTATGTTTAAGAAATATAATTTTCATAATTTATTTAGTACTATTAATTCCCACTATCTTAAAGGATAGCTTATAATGGTCATGTTTACATAATAATATTTTAATATAGTATCGGGTTTCGTTTAAACACAACATTGTTTAAATTACATTCTTTAAAATAGATTTAATATATTTAAAAAGAATTATATCGTATTTTCCTAGGGTGTAAAATTATCTTATAATATTTTTTTATTGTATATATGCAATTGAAAATTATGTTCCTATTTTAACATCTCTGAGCATTATATTCTACCCCCTTAAACAAATTATGTCCTTGTATTTTAATCTTTATCTCATTAACCAAGGGTTTGGAATTTGATAATAAACTTATTCAAATCCCACATCATGAGAAGGGATAATAAAATATCCACTTGATAAGAGATAAATATATGTACAAATTCCGTCTAGAATAATCAGAAAATTAGGTTTCCAAATGGGATAAAAATGGGCGGTTGTGAAAATATGGACATGGAAGAAATGAATAAATAATTAAAAATATTGATAGAGATCACTGATCCCAAGAAAGTGAATGACCAAAAATCCATAATTGTTTATGTGTTAAGAGACCATTTGATTCATTAAATATAAATTCCATAGGATAACATTTTTATTTCAAGGTCATATTCCTAGTGTGAAGGAATCCTTTTTATATCTAGAATAAAAACATAAAGGAAAAATAGTTACTTGAAAAGTATAATTTCACCCATTAATAAGTTCCATCACAATATCATATTTTATCCAAATTATGAGTATTCAAGATGAATTTATCATGCATGAATAACTAAAATTAATTTTTAATGGATCATAAAACCCATAAAAGAGTAACAAACGTATTACTAATATCATTAATAAAACCAAATTGGTTAGAAGATATTATTAAATATAATACATTAATCTCTAATACATCAATATAAAATCCCAAAATTTAACTTAATCCATTTTATAAATATTTACCCTTAAGACTCATCCAAAATACTTTTTTTCAAATTCAATGTCCAAATACTTATAAATAATGCCACTAAATCAAAATTATTTTCCATAGAAAAAATGAATTGGATCTTAATATCACATTCAAAATATTTGAATAACTTTATCACAATATAAACATAATGTAAACATGACTTCTTACAAAAAAAATCCTAGGTTGGTGAATATATTCCTTAAATCAAAAACATATTGTAAAATTTAGTAGAGATAACATGAACCATCAAATCACTAACCAATTTGAAGGTCACTAATACTACCACAAAAAAATATTTTTATCATTATTCTCTTAACTTATAGAACATATTAAGCATTATATTCCATAAATAATGTTTTTTACAATAATATTAACTTCTCACTAAGTAACTTTTCCTAGTACCATTCAACACGTGTATTCAAATCCATATAAAAAAACAATTGCAATAAAATCCTTATATGTTTTTAGATTTTCATTGTCAAAATAATTCTTGAAAATAATTCATGAATCCAAATACACAAGTACATTAATCATTCTACTTTGGCTATAGTAAAAACATAATATTTACATTGATCCCCTATCTAATTCGGGGTTATATTCCATTGACACTTTGGGTATTCATTTTAATAGTGCTTCATCTTGTTACAGTTGAAACAATGTTTATTATTGGTTTATTTCTTACTCTTGAATTCATTTTATTTATGGAATATATCTCTAAAATTATTGAAAACTCTCCTTCCCTTCAAGAATTTATCCTGGAATTTTCCATCACAATTACCACATGGGGACAATCCTTCTTCCTCTTATATTTATCATCCTTATTCTATTCTATCCTCTTCTTGTTTTACTTGCCTTTGAATACATATGACTTGGAGAATTAGTTATCTATCTTTATAACAGATTATATTTAGTACTTTTATGATGATAAAGTTTGGGAGACTAGTTCTCTTTGAAGAATTGGATTAATCCCATCGTAGAAATGAACAATATTTCTCTTTATATTATGTATGCCTTCAATATCATGCCTTCCTAACCCTGTAACATTTGATTTATACATGAAAAAAAACTTATATTCTTTTTTTCTTATACTTTGGAATTTCTCCCCATATTTACTCATTTCTCATGAATAAAAATATTTTTCTAAGAAGAGTACCATAAAATCATTCCATTCTATGAATGTTATTTCTTTTTTATCCTTGATGCTTTGAATTAATGGAAACCATTGATCTTAATATCTTGAGAGATGATAAAGTTCAATTAAATCACTATTCCTTTAATTACTTTTTAAGTGAGAAATATCTTCTCTCAGGATCTTATCCATTTTCCTCTACAAATTGATTTTTAGTCCCATTGAATGATGGAGGATCCTACTTCATGAAGCTATAAAACATTTCAGTACTACATAGTGGGTCAGTAAACTAATACAAATGTAAAAGTTTATTTTTCATAACCACTGTCAACTTCCCCAATGAGGTTATAATTTGGTCAGTTCCAGATGCTCTTCCATCTCTAGCTTCATTATCTTTCCTAGGAGATAAATACCTAAATGGATTATATGAATTGATAAAATTATTAATACTTATTCTTGGATCAGTATATAAATAATTTAATACACTATATTACCTTATAAAATTATGAAACACAATATATGATCCCAAAACTTGTGAAATGCTTAAAATAAATTGATTTTTTTCATGGCGAATATTATAATAAAAAAACAATTTATTTGGAAAATTTTTTAAATCCTAAAAATATTTTCAAATACATCATAATTTTTTTCAAATAAAATGTGAATTATCATAATAATATACTCAAAAGTGTTATACTAGGTACATATTAAGGTTATTTTTGTGTATCACGTAATTCTATAGTCATGTCCAACTCACATTTTTTAGAGTTATTACCCCTAAAAATACTTATTTCAAAACCACATCCACTTATAGTATCCTTACAAGGATTTATTTGTAGGAAAACTAAATAATATATACCTTAATGAAACATTAGGATGTTATAGTATACTTTTACTTATCATTAAAGTAGGTTATAGGGTTATATTACATACTCTATATTTTCCTCAATATAGTTCCCAAGGTTCCTACTAAAATTTCTCAGATACCAACTATAATGATGCAAATTATAGTATCCCATAGATGGTTTTACTTTTTTATATTGTCTTTAGATACAATAAATCAATTCCAAAATGATTTAATTGTTTTGTAGTCTTGTTAAACTAGATACATAATTGAAAATCCATATTAAATTTTAAAATATAACATAAAAAATTATTTTATATGATAATATCATTATTCTCCTTAGTATATAAGTGCATTTCAATCAAAAAAATCTTCCTATTATTTTATGGAAATAAATACATAATAAAGGGGTGAGTTCATATTTTCAATAATGGTATGCATATAATAGAATCTATCATGAATAAATAATCATACTCAATATATTAAGGTAAATAAAACCTTATAAATAATCACATAGGCTTAATATTTAACCATTGATATTTTAACAAATAAATTAATAGCATATAAATCAATAAATTATATCACAATAAGTGAATTCATAATTCCAAACATCTGAAACATACTGTTAAGAACTTTCACAAGGAAATTTAAAACTATAGGTAAAACGACATTTAATTTTTCCAATATATTTGTCTCAAAATATCTATCTATACATCGAAGGTATTTCTATAAATAAGACCCACTTATAACTTAATAATTATATTTCATTCCTCATATAATAGGGGTGAAGTGTAATCATCACAAATATTCATATTCAAAAATTAACATATAAAATGTTAATACTTATCCTAATTAATAAACATAATCATAAACCAACCTGAGTAATATGGTGAATAGTAAAAAAATAGGATATCCCCAGTCAAACTGATCATAACCCTTGAAAATAAATAATAAGGAAGGTACCATTAATACCCATCCCTAGTGGACCATAAAAATAATAAAGGGTTGATGTCGTTGATGAATATAAATATAATAAAAAGTCATTATAAAATTCTTGAGGAAAATAAAATTTTCACTTTGAAAATATTTTTAAAAATAAAATTTCACAAGAATATTTTGAAAAATAAATTATTTGAAAATAAACTTTGAGACCAATATTGTATTATTTAAAAAATTAGTGGTCATGATGGCGGGGAATTCTGTGCACGTTGTACATGTTAAAATAACAATTTTTTTGCATTTTCGTTAAAAAAAATGGGCCTTGTTTTGAAAAAACATGTAGATCACTTTAATTTTTTTAATGTAAAACATGGGTCAAAAATTAATTATTAAATCATTTTGATAATATTAAATTTTTTTCATTTTTTTACAGAAATATTTGTTTTGGGAGAAAAAAGATTTTCGGCCGAAGAGAGAAATGAAGTTTACTTTTCTTAAAAAAATATTCTCAATGATTTTAAGAACCAAAGAGAAAAAAACTAGTAATATTATTTTAAAATTTAATTAATTAATTTAGAATATTGAAATAAATTTGTTTTATGAATTAAAAATATAACAACCCCCCTAAGGAAAACCTAAACAAAAACAATCCTAAATAATGATAAGATTGGGAAATACACCCTTACCACATTGGAAAATTTTGATTCATAAGCCACATTAAAGAAATAATTTCAAATAAAAAATTAAATATCATGATGAAAAATAGATTCATTATATAAAATATCATAAGGGTTAGTGTATACCCCACATGATGGAACACGTGATGAATATGGCATATATCTCATTTAAGTAAAAGTGTGCTGAGAAACCCTTATCTCTAATTAGAATCTCTTTATATGTTTCTAAACCCCATGTATAATAAATATTAATCTATTATAAATCTATTATATAATTATTATAATATATTTAATACCATATATTATTTACTTATAGTCTTTTATCACCCATTTATTAATAATTCTTTTTTAGAATTACTATTTCGAATTATAATTGCTTCTTTTTTCATTTATGTTTTTTTCAGTAATTTCAGTAATTTTAATTTTATCATGGTTACATCATGTAAATAATTTCAATCATGATTTAATATAATATATATTTTCATTATGTATGTATTTATATTAACCAATAAAATGTTATGATAGAAAATACATTACACTGTTCATGGAGATGAGAGGCCATATATACGCATGAACACTGTTTCCATTTTAATAATGAATGAAACTAAGGGAAAATAAATATTATTTCATATTAATATAATCATTATTATTTTATATATATCATTTATAATAATTAAATACTTAATTATTAAAATTTATTTAAAAATGAAATGAAAAACATTTCACATCACTATGTGAGGCGGTAGTCCAAACTTTCGAACAAGTGATGTTATTATTTTACAAATGATTGGGATAAGGGAATTTAGTTGCGATATTATGATTAAATTATTTTGTTTATGTAAAAAATATCACATATATTCATTAGTTTTAACCTTAATATCTTCCATGTAAAGAAGATATGAAAAGCGAATCACATAACATTGCTATATGGTAGTCTTCTATACACATGATGGACGTTATCATATTCACCACATAATAAAAATTAAAAAGGTTATTTTTATATAAATTTTATAATTATAATAATGAAATAAATATCATAAAACTATATTAAATAATTCACTATTTATAAAATTTAAAACTGGTTTTGTAAAATTAATTACATTATATTGTGAGGCGGTAGTCCGGCGTACACATGATCGACAATTTCAATTTTCATCTGATGCAAGTGAAAATGGATATAGGTAATTAAATTAAAAAAATAAAATATATTTATATGGTAGATAATTTTTATATTATATTAAAATTATTGAATAATATATTTTGGAGGTGGAATAAGAAATATAATTAAAATGCTCTTTTAATAACGTTACCTCTTATTCTAAAATCCGATTTATGTTTTGATCAAAAAGAATTAATCGAATGTATTTTTGATAAAACAATGACTATAATATGTTTTTAGAGGATAAGGGAAGGTATTTGGGTATGTATTATCTTTAAAAAAGGTTTTTTGTTGTGTGAAAAGGAGAAGAGAGGGGTGACCTTCTATAAATCGGGGTGAGGACACACATGAAATTCGTAAAATGAAAAAAGTGTACCAAGGGTTTTCACATAAAAAAGGATCAAAAATTGGTCATTATCAAACATTATAGGTGAAATTGTCTAAATATTTCCATATATTGAGATTTTTATAGATTATCTTCTTTGTTTAACGCCTGGTAAACCCGTTTTCACCTTAACCACAATAATTAATTTTTATTATTTTATCCATTCATTATGGTTAAAAATTAAGTTGAAAATATTATATAATATAAATTATTATGAATCATAATGTGGAATATATTATTAAAAATTCAATTCATGAAATTGGTAGAATTTAATTTAAAAATAAACCTGCATACACAATAAAAAATGGATTTTCTGACAAAAGACTTTCAAAAGTGTAAAAAGATTTTAATCTCGAAAAAATATGAAGATAATTATAATAAAATAAAATAGTTAATTTGTAGTATAATGGAACTAATTATTATTTTAAACCAATTTATAAGATAATTTTAATTTGAAAATAATTTATACAAAATGGCGGTTCTCAATAAACATCAGTCTGTTTCACTAATCATCTAAATAATTAACTTATTTAGGCAATTCTGAAAAATTAACACAAAGGTAATTTTTAAATGGAGATTTCAAAAATGAAGTATATTTTTTCAAATAAAATTTCTAAAATTGGTTAAAATTATGTTTAAATGTTGTGCACAAAGTATGAAAAAATCCACCTTTTATAAAAATACATTTTTTTTCAGAAAACAAGTTTTTCCTCCCAAATGATTCTTATTTTATTTATAATCAAAAAATATACATTGAATCTATTAAATAAATTTTTAAAAACAAATAATAATAATAATTTATTTAGTAATATTTATACCCACAAACTTAATAGCTTGTTTATAATTGTTATGTTTAAATAATAACATTTTAACAGAGTATCATGTTTCTTTGAACCATGCAATTCGTGTCTCAAAAACTATTATAGAGGTAGAATTTATTTAAAATTAAGCACATCATAGAGTATCAGGGTGTTATATTATCATGTAAGATTTATTTTTCATGTTTTATATTCAATTGAACTTGATGTTCTACTTTTAAAATCTAAATGGGTTACAATATGGTTGGGGATAAAATCAATATTAAATACATGTTTATTGTTCATGAATATTCCAATGTATTTGAAAAAGTTATTCTTTATATTCCCATAAAAATTAAAGTAGTGTCTTTAATTGAAATCATTCTTGGTTCTAAACTTATTTGAATTTTCCTTATAGAATGGACCGAAGTAAGTTATAGGAAATGAATAATCAACTCTAGAAGAATCTAGTAAAGGAATCATATTTTATAATGCTTCAATATGTAATTCACTAGTTATTTTTATTAATAAGAATTATGGGTCAATCCATCTTTGTATTCATCATTGGTAACTTAGCAAGATGACTCTAACGAAAAAATATTCTCTAACCCATTTTGTTGAATTGTTAGATCAGCTATGTGGGGCTCAATAATTTTCAAATATTGTACTTTGTTATGGATATTATCAGTTATGGGTAAAATGGGATGATATACCCATGAAAACTTTCTATATGATTTATTAGCGATATGGATTCAATGTGATCCAATTTGGATTTTCCAATTCCCCTTATATCTTTATAGATATAATGAGTAGAGTCTTTATTGATTACATTGATCAGTTTATGGTAGTCTTTATAGATGGAATTATAAAATATTTCAAGGGAAAGTAAGAGAACATAGATCATTTTATGATTGTGTTGAATACGTTGTAAAAGGGTAATATGTATGTTAAATTTTAAAAATATAAATGTTTTCTATAGAAAATATCATTAATAGGTCATTTAATTTCATTTGAGGGTATATCTATGGATACATCGAAGATGGAAGGTATTGACCAATGAACCACACCAACCAAGGTCACTAATATATATACTTTTCTTAGGTCATATAGATACAATCAATGATATTTGATAAATTTATCATTACTATCAAATACACTAACTATGTAAACAAGGATTGAATCCATGTTGCTTTCCATAAATTAATGTGAAGAAAATTTAAAGGAGATGAAAATATAATTGGTCATTGAACCTGTGCTTACACTACCATATAGGGGAGACGTGTTTGTGATATATAGTTATTCACCAAATAGAATAATAATGTGTTTATTCATATATAATTATATGTTAGTAGTGTATGCCTCATGCAGATTAAATTTTCATGAGAAAAATTACCCGAACCATGAGTTAGAGTTTGTAGTGGTAATATTTTCATTAAAAATATAGAATAATTATCATTATCATGAATGGGGTGATATGTATAATGATAATAAAATTATAAAAAATATATTATCATAAAAATAATTTAGTATGAGATAACGGATAGGGCTGGAGTGGATTAAATATTATTACTAGTCAATACATTACCACCCTAGGAAGGTGAACAAGGTGGTTGAGGCTCTATGTTAAAGGAATATGATAGTTTATACATGATGAGTATTTAAAGAGATCCTAAACATATTTAATTATATTTTATAGAACTTGAAATCACAAGGAATGGGTAAAGATACTATATTTATCAAATAAATGCTCAACCATCCATTTAAGTGAAGATTAATGAGGTATAACAAGAGGATTAAATACTATAAAAGAATGAAAGGATTTTTACTATGTTCTACCTTTACCATGATGTAATGAAAAGGTTCAGTAATTGAATATGTTTTCCTTAAATAATAAAATTGAAGAATGAGATATTGGATGAAGTAAATATCTCATAATTATATATTCATCCCTGAAGAACCAATACGTATAGAGATCTCAAGGTGAATTTATATTACGGAAAAATAAAGTGGGTCATCATAGAGTGTGTTTATCAATGAATTCAATGTTGGTAAGTTAAAGATGAATATTATAATTCTATGTGGATGAAGAAATAAATACCCATAGTTATATGGAAATAGGAAATAATCATTATTGATCTCAGTTTTCATAGATTACCTTATAATGTAAATTCTTTTTATTGATATAAGAGTTTATTTATCACTTGATAAACACTCTAGGATATAATTTACTCAATTGCTAAGACTATATAGAGTACCACTTTAAATTATATGTAATTGAGATTTGAGGTTTACCTCAATGTTATGGAGAATTATTTAGCAAGAATCGAATATGGGGTTAAACTTTAGTAATTTATATCATCTTTATAAATATAGTCAGTTTGAGAGGACAATTAAAACCACAAATGAATGAATGAGAAATTTTATAATATATTTCAATGGTTTATAGGATCAACACATTCCTCTGGTTGAATTTTCATAAAAAAAATATCCTTCACTCAAGCATACATACAGATCCTTATAAATCCCTCTACATAAAAAATTATTGAAATCTAACTTAAAAGGATGAATTTGGAGAAAAAAGGAATTTGGTCCCAACTAACTTAGGAAAAGGTATAGATAGTCAGATTAACCCAACAATATATCAGATAAGCTAAAGTTTGGTAGCTGAGTTATGTAACAATAATTAGCGAGATATATAATTCAATGTTGGTGACAAGGTATTATTATGAATATCTCCTTGGGAGAAGGTTATGAAACTTGGAAAGAAAGAGAATCTAATACCTAAATTTATCGGCCCCTATTAGATTCTTTAATATATTAGGATAGTTTTCTATAACTTTGCACATCCACTGAATGTCTCTTTAGTTTATGATGTGTTCCATGTATTTATTTTTATTAAGTAAAAAATTGATCCTTCACATGTGATGAACTCAAAGGATTTCCAACTGAATTATTATCCCTATAATGAGGAATAATCGGTGGCTATTACTAATTGAATATATAAAGTGTTATAGAATAAGGCCACTCACATAGTTAATGTTCTATAGTGAAACCACATGTTTGGATAAGCTATGTGGGAACCCAAGTGTGTGATGAGGTTGGGGTATCCTCATTTTATTTATGGATTAATATAATTTTGAGGTAGAAATTCAGTTTAATGGTTTTAGAACATAATATCCAATTATTTTATAGTATATTTTATATTAAAATTAATTATTAGTGGTTGATAAATTTCTGTAAAGGAAACACCAATATTAAATGAGAAGTGATATAATATTATTAAAAGTAAATGTTATCTATTATATATTGGGTCAGACAGTGTGAATGTGATAAAATAAACTATGAAATATATATATATATATAAGTATTATATGATAAAAATTTATTAAAAATTTCCTAGGAAACATGTACTTAATTTTAAATATTGAGAATAAATAATTTAAGGTTATAAGATAAATTATACAATGCATTTTATTTTTCTCTATATTATGTATATTAATCTCAAATGAACTATGTTTTTTTGAAATATAATTTTAATGAGTGAATAATGATTCATATATTGACTAAAAATTATTTAGACATTAGGATGAAATAATTTAATTGTAAAAAGAGTTACTTCTTAGAAAACTATTTTTATGTGCATAATGTATTTATATTCACTATTAATGAATGATTTTAATGAAATATTTCAAAAAATTAGTTAATAAAATAAATTAAAATTAATCAAATAGTGGTTACTAGATATATAATTAGATGAAATTCATTTTATGATTGAAAAATACATTGTTTTCCTAAAAATTATTTTTGACACATTTTACATGTTTATATTAACATTAATTTCATCCAATTTGAGGAAATTATTTTGATAAAATGGTTTTAATATTTGGAATGTAAATTTACCAAAAACATTATAAGGTTAATTTCATTTTTTATAATGGATAGTAAGCATGGTAAAATTTTATCTCTATGGTAAGGGATAAAAGGGTTAAAAGGGGGTTAAACAAAGAGAAAAGGATTAAAACATACCTAAAACGTGTATAGATTTATGGGCTGATTATATTTAAAACGGAAAATTTTTATATTTAAAACTATGAAAATTTGGATCCACTTTACACGAGTAGGAAAAATATTATATATATATATATATTAATGTTTCAAGTCTTTACAAGAATGATACCCTCCTTACTTATAAAATTACCCCTCATCTACTCAATTAATCACACACATTGAGAATTATATATCATTCAATAACTAACCAAATATCTTCCCAACATTCCAATTTAAATCCTAGAAGTTTTTCCCCAAAATTCAAAATCACTAAGGGTTAATGTGTAATCCAAAGGAGGTTTCCCAAAGAAAAGGTAATTGTATTAAACGACTCATTTCATGTTTATTTGTTCTTAAAACGCCTTAAAATCTATTTTATCAATCATAATATAAATACATAAATGTCATAAATACACTAAAATGTTACTTTTTATGTAATAATGATTATCTATCTATTTTCTATCAAATAAAAATTTCATACATCACTCATGAATACATACAAAGACCCTTCTCCACGAAGATACATATTAAATTTTTCATAACCACCTCTCATGGATAGTTATATAGATGGACTAAATGAATATATATTCTATTTATGATATAATTATCATTTTTTAATGTTAAATTATTATTTAACTTCATTTATTTCCATTCATTGAAAAATGAAAAAATCACACCTGTGTATGTATGGACTACCACCTCCATGAAGTAATCAAATACAATTTTCATCAACACCTAATATGTAGGGTTATTTATGTTTTTATAATAAATAAGTTTGATATTTATGGTATTATTAATATTTTGGATATAATGAAACCATGACCAAGGGCTAATGGCCAAAACTGTCATAGCAAAACTTTCATGAGAAACATAAAAGTTAACACCACATATGTTGTTTTTAATGAAGATTGTTAATAAATGGGTTATTATAAATTACAATATAATTATATATAATAATATAATTATTAACATGGGTTTTTAATATATTTATAATAAATTTAAAATTAGTATAAAGGAGGTTAGAATGCTTATGATAGAAATAAAAACTTGAGTTAAGGTTTGAAGTTACAATCCCAATTTTTGTCAGGATTATTTATACTTTAATTTACAATATTGGAAATTGTATTTTTATTATCTCTTAAAGCAGATATATTTTTTATCCTATGGTCATTTTTTAGGATTTTAATTATTTTTTCCATTTTATATATCTTTGTCACAAAAAAATAGAGAAACAATGTTTTGAATAAAATTTTAATTTAATTATCCTTTTCAATTGGGAATATTTATGCTCCATTTAATTTCTCTTAAAATTATTTTATGAATGATTTTATGAATGAGAATTTTTTTGATAATGTTATTTTATACTAATTTTAAATTCTTAATAAAATATTAAACGAAACATTATTAATTGTTTCCAACAATATTCACCTTCTAATTTCATTAGAAAGTGAAAAAAGAATTTTTTTTAAGTATACAACAAAAAAAATTCTTCAACCATCATTACTATATGAATTTTCATGATTCCTTAAAAAATTTCTATGGTTTTCAAATAAAATTATATTCCCATTATTATAGTATCTATTTTTGTTTTAAATGATAAAAAATTTAAATTTCATATTGTTTTTAAATGAATATTTTTAATGCTATTATAAGTTTGTTTTTCATCTACGTTAATATATTTTAAGTATTTTTATTTTTCATTGAGGGAATTTTCTTATAATATCACACAATTTATTTTTCAATATGGGTTATGATAATGAAGTTTTAATGAAGTTTTTATGAACTTGTTTCTTTGCCAGGGTTTAATTAATCTATAAAGGAATAATGAATACTCTTAGGTTTTTATGTCATATATATGAATGGTTATTATTATATAGTGTGTGGGTCAATTGTAGACCTCTAATGTATTTTTTAATGTTGCATATATAATGAGATAAGGGTATATTAGTGGTTAGGCTAAACCCATGAGGGAAAATACGTGTTTATCCCATGCTTGAGGGTACATGGGTAGTTATCCCAAAGACTTAGAAGGTACACAAGCATTATCCAAAGACTATGATATGAAGAATGTCATGGTGGGTAGTATTGACCTATGATTTTTATGCCTATGTTTATTCCAAACCCTTATTGTGTATTCTTATTCCTAGGCTACAATCTCATGGTAAAATATTTTTTTGATTTTCCTCAAGCTTATGACTCATGTCTTATGTTAGACAAATTATTTATTCCATGAATCGTGATTTGAGATTTATGTCTTCTGTATGACATTTATTATCATGATAATTTTTCCATACATTATGATCATAATATTCTCGTATTATTTTATATTCTTTTTTTTTTAAAAAATTCCGAAAAATGGATTAAGTTAATTTTTTTAAAAAATATGCTACAAAGGTAGCATTAGTGTTGTCGCCTTTACTCCCTTACACCGCCTTTGGACTGAATTGTTGACATGGAAAAGGCGACTAGGGGAAGGCTTCCTTTCATGTCTACGTAAGGCCAAAGGCGGCATCTGTGATGCAACCTTGTCCTGAACTCCTTATAAAAGCCCCCCCCCCCTCCTCACTTTATCCTTGCCTTTATCTCTCCAAAATTCTCTCTATATCTCTTTAAATAATTCATTTCTTGTGTGGGTTTTTATGAAGATTCATTTAGAGGTTTGTTTCTTTATTTAATTTAATGTTTTTATTTACTTTATTTACTTTATTTTAGTTTTAAATATTTCATTTTTAAGTTGTTTAGGTAGTTCTGAATATTTTGTTATTTAGTTTCTGTATTTAGTTATATATAGTTTGAAATAATAATATTTAGTATTATATATTAAGTATAGATTAAATTATAATGAAGTATTTTGAAATTTTGGTAGCTTAATGATTATGTGGTTATCTAAGTAATTAAAATTTCTATCTGGACACAAACAAGTGGATGTGGCTCTGGCACAGATGTACATAGGGGTAAAACCCGAAAACACCGCTTTGATCTATACTCGAACGGGAATAGGTGCACGATAACAGGAATTGCTAGATCCTCGTTTGACACTCCCATGGGATATTCTTAAGATGATTCATATTTTCTTTTTAAAATACTAAAATATCAATTAAAAGAAAAATCAAATCAGTATATTTATCAATGATAAAATGATAGATGTTATAGAATGAAATAAGGACAAAAGCATTAACTAATTAAAGTTATTATTAGTTAATTATAATTAACTAATGATTATAATATAATTAATGATTAAAGAATAAATAATTAAAGAATACCTTAATAATGATGAAACTGTGATTAAAGAATGATTGATTAGTTAAAAACTATATTAAGAAAATTTGTTTAAAATGACATTTATAATTATTTAAAATAAAATGGAGAAGAAAATGTTTTAAAATGTAAAAGTTATATAGTTTATAAATAATATATATTATTAGACATAATTAATTATAGAATAATCAATAAATAAAAAAGGATTAAAACATGGATTCATATAATGATTATCTAATAATACTGATGAACTTATAAAGTAAAATGAAGAAGAACAAACACATTAAATAAAAAGGTGCCCTAAAATTACATTCAAATAAGTATCATATGGTCAAAAATCAGTAGAATATTTTAGGGTATAGAAAGGAACCCGAAAATTAAATTCTAATAAATATCACATGGCCAAACATCATTGTTAATATTTGTTGCACTATCATAATTTTTATGAAAGAAACATTTTTTATGTATAGAGTCATGTTTCCCTATGTGTACTACTATGGGGAGGTTATTCAAACTGGGAAAGGAGGTTCATACAGTACACAACCAATTACTGTGGTTAGTATAGCTAATTATATAACCATAAGTGACCTTCAAGTGAGAATTCATAGTTCCTTAAATTTGGAAACCAATCAAGATATCCTGTTTGTGATCTATAGACATTTGAAATTTCTGACAACACTACGGAAACTAGCTTGTCCATTGGTTTCTGATGTGTAGTGGGTCCAAGCTACTAATTTATTTTCTCAATGGTCAGATGGTACCATGATGGAGTTATATGTTGATGTTGATATTTTACATCAACAACGTCCAGTTGTACGAAGATGTAGAATTACTAGAGTGGTTGAAGATAGTCCACCCTATGAAATTGAGCCCATTCCAAATGATGCAACATAAGTGGAAAACCTAGATTATATCCTAGATGTACATGTCAATCCGACTTCCAATGAGAAGTTTCGTAATGATGGATCAGATGGTTAAAACAGTGCTGATAAGGAGGGAACAATGGAAGATATGAAGGAGGTTTTGATAAATGCATTAGTTGTACATCAACCTCGACCTACAATAAATCATCCACCACTCTTTTCATCTTGGTCAGAAGTAATGACACGCGTGCCTTCATTCAACAACACTATTCTTACACTGGAAACCGAGTTTCGTGGAGTTCTGCCAGATAGGTTTAATGAGGTTGAAGAAACCAAATATATTGGAAAGAATTTTCCTAGTAAAGATACCTTAAAAAGGATGCTAAAGAGATTTCATATTGAGAGACACTTCAACTATGTAGTTCACATATCATGTCATAGTAAATATGTTATATGGTGTGTGAAGTATGGGGATGATTGTAGATTTTTCTTGAGGGAGATTCCAAACATTACATTTAGAGGTTGGAGAATCTCGAGGATTGAGGCGGCTCATACATGCGTTCATCCAAGCCTCACACAAGATCATACCTCATTGGATGCAAACTTTTTGTCATCTATTTTGGTTGAGAAGATTAGGACATGTCATGATGTTCCAATATCCCTTGTGGAAGAGAGGATTCAAAATACATTCAGTTATAATATTTACTATAATAAGGCATGGATGGTGAAACAAAAGGAAATTGTGAATGTCTATGTTGATTGGGATGACTCATATTGGGTGTTGCTGTAATTGCTAGCCATACCGAGGCATCATAACCATTTTTTCTTCCATATGGATACAAACGAATATGTGTCTCATGATTACCAACTTGATCCATCTTGAGTTCAATTTCATCAGTTGTTCTGGGCATTCCTTCCATGTATCTCCACATTTCGTTTCTACAAATAGTTTATTTAGATTTATGGATCTTTTTTGTATGGAAAATACAGGGGCATATTGTTGATTGCGGAAACCCAAGATAGAAACCGTTGACCTCTTCCACTTGCCTTTTCCATTGTAGATAATGAAAACTATGAATCATGGAGTTGGTTTCTGTCATGTATCAACAACCATTTCATCAACATTCAGGGTGTTTGTTTGATATCTGATCGTCATCAGGTAATTAATGAGGCAATCAATACAGATCCTGATACATTGAGATACCCAAAATCACATCATCGATTCTGTATTAGACACATTTCTAGCAATGTGCATAAAAAAAATCCACAACGAACCAATTAATAAGTCAATCACGAGGCTTGGTACACATTGTATTTGTTATTTTTTTACTATTTTAAAATAAAGATAAAATCAATTTATGTGAAATATTATCTATTCTGTGTAGCATATGAGTCAGACCAATGACGGTTTGAAGAACGTTTTGAAAAAATCTTCCAGGATAACCAAGAAGTTTATGATTATATGATGCGGATTCCAAAATAGAAATAGACATTGGCATATGATGGAGGAAGAGGTACAGACACACGATGACAAACATTGTGGAGTGAATCAATGGTATCTTCAAAGGGCTTCACAAGCTACCTATAACCACCTTAGTTCAGGAGACAATTTATTGATGTGTGAAGTACTTTGTGGATAGACAAAAACTAGCATCATACACAATACATAATACAGTAGGGGAAAAGATATGGAAGACAATTTCAATGAGAGATTGAATAGAATATTGAAGAAGCTTATGGTTATCACGTCTGTCTCTTTCGAAGAGAAGAATACTGACTTCAAGTTCAAGAGAATTCACAACACATCACAAATCACAATGGTGAAAAAATGGCGGTATTACTAGAAACAAGGCAATGACAATGTGGAAAATTTCAGGCGTTATGGTTTCCATGTACACATGCCATCGCAACATGTGCCTATGTTAACATATCATGGAAAGCATATGATGATCCAGTGTACCAGATGGATACCATTTCTAAATGCTATGTTGCACCATGGGCACCTATTGGGAAGTATTGTTATTTCCCAATTCCCAAAGGCTAGCTGACAGTGATACCTAACATGAATCGGTTACGTCCTAGTGGGAGATAGAAGGCCAGTAGGATGTGTAATGAGATGAACTGGCCTCAAGAAAATGGACAGAGTTTGCGATGAATGATATGTCATAATGAAGGTCATAACTAGAAACAGTTGCTTAATATTGTTGGGTTGAGTTCACAGTCTCATCCAGAATGATGTATTTTCTTCATTGTGACATTCCAATATTGTAAGCTAAATGTTGTTATCTCTTCCTTTTTCCTCAGTTTTCTAAACCCAGACCCAAAAAAATCTTCACTTTGCCATGGTTTTTGTTTAAATTATGTTGGATATTTTAGTAAACTATACTATAACAAAATTATAGTACCATAATGAGTAGCTTAAGTTATTGAATACATATAATTAGATAAATTCCAAATGCATCATTACTAATTGACACAGTTTATATTAATCCAATCCATAAGTAGTTAATAATAAAGCTCCTCCAAAATATGTCTAACAAAATTCAAGACCCAATATTTTAGATAATAGAACTTATTTCGAAATAATATTCTTGCCTTCAAGAAATTAATTTAAATATGAGATAATAGACTTTATTTCATAAATCCAAAATCAGAACACATAACCCATATTTTAATATAAATTTTATTAACCTAGAAACATGTTTCCTAAACCTTAATATTATAATTTGTAATCCAAAACCCTCCAACCTAAACACCATCTCAAATATATCATCCCTTTTCCATGGTTTTTGGTTAAATTATGTAAGATATTTTAATAAACTATTCTATAACTAAATATAGTATCATAATAATTAGCATAAGTTATTGAATATATACAATTATATAAATTCCAAAAACATCATTACTAATTGATACAATTTATATTAATCCAATCCATATGTTTTAATCATAATTCTCCTCCAAAATATGTCTAACCAAATTCAAGACCCAATATTTTAGATAATAGAACTTATTTCACAATAATAATCTTGATATCAAGAAATAAATTTAAATCTGGGATAATAGAATTTATTTCATAAATCCAAAAGCAGAACACTTGACCCATATTGTTAAGTAAATTTTATTAACCCAGAAACATGTTTCCTAATCCTTAATATTAATATTTAAAACCCTAAACCCTCCAACCTAAACCCCAACCCAAAAACATCTTCCCTTCGCGATGGTTTTTGGTTAAATTATGTATGATATTTTAGAAAACTATTATATAACGAAATTATTGCATTATAATGATTAGAATAAGTTATTAAATACATACAATTATATAAATTCCAAAAAAATCATTACTAATTGACACAGTTTACATTAATCCAATCCATAAGTAGTTAATCATAAATATCCTCTAAAATATGTCTAACCAAATTCAAGCCCCAATATTTTAGCTAACAAAACTTATTTCACAATAATACTCTTGCTTTTAAGAAATAGCCGTAAATATGATATAATAAAATTTATTTCATAAATCCAAAAGCAGAACACTTAACCCATATTTTAAAGTAAATGTTATTAACCCAGAAACATCTTTCATAATCCTTAATATTAAAATTTAAAACCCTAAACCCTCCAACCAAAACCCAACCCAAAGACATCTTCCCTTTTCCATGGTTTTTTGTTAAATTATGTAGGATATTTTAGTATACTATTATATAACAAAATTTTAGTATCATAATGATTAGAATTAGTTATTCAATACATACAATTAGATAAATTCTAAAATCATCACTACTAATTGACACGATTTATATTAATCCAATCTATAACGTTTTGTTTACATTTAATACATACGACTCATTTCATTGGTTTATATGAAGATGGATGATACCATACTACTCACTCAGCAGCCTACCCATATTTCACAAGTTGTGTTAGAGGGTCATCCAGATCGATTGGTCAAGGGGTGTCAAGTGCACCATTTTCATCATAGGGAGCCTCTACTTACTATTAGACCTTACTTGCGTCATGGTGGCTTCTATGGCCTTGCCGTATCAGATTTCACATTTGTACATCATTACCTACATCCTTCCCTCTTTGAGATATGGAGACTAGAGACACACACACTCCACCTACCTGAAAGAGAGATGACCACCACCCTTGAGGATGTGGTAGTGCTTCTTGGTCTGCCTATCTAGGGGAGACCGGTTATTGGATTCACTCGTGCAGCTTGGCCAGAGCTTGCTCAGTTCTTGTTAGGTGTTGATATTTTTTTTCGACTATGGGGATATAGATGGATCGTCTATATATATGCCTTGTATGGAGTCACAGATTCCACATTTACAGGATGACAAAGATGAGTAGACCTTCATACATTCATCCTGTGCATATATCCTACGGCTTATTGGCGGGACCATGTGTACTGATTACTCGGGGATGCATGCGCATATGATGCATCTACCTCTACTAGAGAACTTTGATTAGGCTAGGATGTATAGTTTGGGATAAGCCTACTTGGAATACATGTAAAAATAATTATTCAAGATATCCCATAGGGACCGTACAGGTATCGAAGGATGCGTCATCCTTATTTTGATGTGGGCAAGGGAGCATATCCTCACATTCCACCCTAACCTTACTGGTCCGCCAGTCGAGATGGAGGTGCTAGATGATGCTCCATCCAGATGCTGGTATAATAAGTCATTTCTATTGGTTTCTGATTCTACTATGAGTAATTAACTATAATTGGACTGTCTCTTACCTGATCACGTATGTATATACAATCTATCAATGTCTAAAATATTTAATAATATCATAAATTTTGGTTTTTAGTTAGGTGTTTTTTTGACAAAATCACTTGTCATTTCAGATTTCATGGCTTCCATACTGGAGTATTACGGACCACTTGCCAGCATACTACACCATTGGGCTTGAGGAAGTTATGGTTGTCGTGCCCCTCATTAAATTATATATTATTGAGTGGCAGCATCCTAACATAGTCATGCACCATTTTTTCTGTACTCTGCTGATTCCATTACCATAGAGATAGATAGACCCACTTCATGGGATGAAGCTGACAAGGATGCAGGATAATGACTGGTCTCGAGTACAAGACAGTTTTATCGACTACTAGCATAGACATATGGAGTTTTGTATTCAAGGTGTTCCTACAAATCGATTCTCTCTTCTGGCACAGGTTGAATATGCGCCATGGTATAGATTGAAGTCTATATTGTAGCTTACCCAACCCGACATAGAGATGAAAATGATGGTAAGTCAATAAATTTCCATTAGTTTGTTTATTGAATTATTTTCTAATTCAATTTGAATCTATTAATAGAGAATCCACACAGAGAAGCTTGTTCACATGAGTGATGAAGAGGAAGAGGGGGTCTTTATCTTGGAATCCATCCATGCTGCAACACTGGAGGTGAGGTCATATTTTTGTACACTTTCGGGGAGCATCTTCATGCGTCCATCTCAAAGAGAGGGAGTTCTTGCCCCAGAGGAACATCTTGTAGCTGCTTCTGGTGATGAGGAGCCATGCCCATGGCGATGTAGACAACGTCGTGATGCACATGAGGACTCACTTGTTCCACATACAGAGGTCGTCCCTCTTATAGTCTAGGTTCTGCCGATTCAGGATGTGCCTCAGGTGGCATGGGATCTGTCTTTCCTGACAGGATATCCGCAGTTCTCTCCATCTTGGTTTCAAGATCCTTTATATCCTTGGTACTCATTGCATCTTTGGATTCCAGATCCATCATCGTCATCTTGGGTAATATCTCGATCGCAGGCTTGGTTCCCCACGGGGATGGAGGTAGGTCATTCTACCACAATAGTGGAAGAAGGTTCTAGATGCCATTATGAGATGCAGTTGATAGATCCTCCCACTAACACATATATGGAGGATGCCCTAGTCGATGTTCTAGTGCCCGAGGATCAGCCTTCTCAAGGTCATCAGACTCCACGGTGCACTCACCACAGATGACCTATTCACAAACCACCATGTGGGACGGAATCTCCTTGCTACAGACGTAGGCATTGATTGTACATTATTGTTTACATGTTTTATGTCTACTAAAATCAAAACACTATTATTTCTTGTTGGGAGGAGTGTAATCTCAAGAGGGGGGTGAATTGAGTTCCAATTTTAGAAATTTTTAAAATTTCATTCATATCAGTCTTATAGTTTATATTATATAGGCCAACAAAGTCGCATACTTGAATCTTTTTTATGTTACAAGTAGGTGGATATGAAAGGTTATAAATAATTTTTCACCCAGATTTTTTAAGAAGTTATTTATATTATGGACTACTAGTTATATGTTTAAGAAATGATTAAAATTTCATTCATATAGGTCTTATAGTTTAAATTATATAGGCTAGAAAATTCATGTACTTGAAACATTTTTATGTTTCATGTATGTGGATTTGAAGGGTTATAAATTATTTTTCACCAACAGTTTTTATGAATTTTTTTTTATTTTGGACTACTTGTTATATGTTTAAGAAATTTTTAAAATTTAATTAATATCAGTCTTATAGATTACATTATAGAGGCCAGCAAATTCATATACTTGAAACATTTTTAGGATTCAAGTAGGTGGATATGATAGGTTATAAAAACATTTTCACCAAAAAATTTTAAGAAATTATTTTTATTTTGGACCACTTGTCATATGTTTAAGAAATTTTTAAAATCTCATTCATACCGATCTTATAATTTATATTATATGTGCCAGAAAAGTCACGTAATTGAAAAATTTTTATGTTTCAAGTAATTGGATATGATAGGTAAAAATAAAGTTTCACCATGATTTTTTAAGAAATTAATTTTAATTTGGACTACTTGTTATTTGATAGAGATATTTTTAAAATTTCATTCATATCGGTCTTATAGTTTATATTATATAGGCTAAAAAAATCACGTACTTGAAGCATTTTTACGTTTCATGTAGTTGGATATGATATGTTATAAATAATATTTTACCAAGATTTTTTAAGAAATTATTTTTATTTTTGGACTACTTGTTATATGTTTAAGAAACATTTAAACTTTCATTCATATTTTTCTTATAATTTATATTATATAGGCTAGAAAAGTCACGTACATGAATAAAAGATTAATTATGTTGAAACATTATTTTTTATTTATATATATATATATAAACATACGAACATATAAATAAAACATTAAAAATGCAAATATATAAAAAAAATTAATAAATAAAAATATTATTTTAGGGAAAAGGTGGCATCTTCGATGCCACATTTTTAGAGTATTTTTTTAAAAAAACAACATATATAGTTTTTTAGATTTTTTTTTGAAAACACATATTTTTCAAAAAATACTCTCTTATGATCACTTGGGATCTTTGATTGTGATGTCTCATATTATTAACCTTATAGGGAACATGAGGTTACTCCTTCTTACATTTTAATTTCTCTATGTTATGATAAAGGGTATTAAGTAAGATAATTAAAGAAGGGTACCATATAAGAATAATGTTTATAGGAGACATTGAATATTAATCATAAATAATCATAGTATGTATATAGTATCCAATGACACAAAAATTTACAGTTATCTAACCTGTATTATTGTGATATGTAGTGAATATTCATCAAAAAATGATGTATTATTTATGAAAGTGATTATTGGTTCTCCTCAATAAATAGAACTATTTACACTTTCACTTACTAGCATATCCTAAAATACATTAGGATAAATTTATTTTCACTTTATTATGGATATTAATTGTAATTATTTATAATTTTATTTACCTTGATACCAAAAGACAATTTAAAGATATTTAGTGTAATTCACATTGAAAATTGACTGGATTAGTCCTTTAAAAAATAGTGATATTTATGTTTCTTGGTAACTAAATATATCTCATTATATTTTTATTACTTTTTAATATCTTAAAAATTTCGGATATTAAGATAAAATAACTGTAATTTAGAGTAGTATAGTCCTTTACTTTTTAACATTGAACTTTAAAAACTCAAACACACTCCCACCAGCCTCATAGAAATTATATTATCTATAGAATATCATGCTAATATACACAAATCTGGTTTTGGGAAATAACTCTTTTTTATGATAATAACATACTTATAAATATTTTATCCACATCATATATGCTATTTAATTTGATTGAAGGATTTTCTACTCTAAAGAAGGTTTTATCAATAAAATATTCAAATGATGGGTTTTCTTAGTATCAACCCTCTTATTTTTTTTACAAACTAGATAAACACATTATCCAAGGTAAAAATTTTTTATCCATGCCTCATATTAAAAAATCTTATTGAATCTGATGAATCACAAACCATGTGTGTAAAATTAATCATCTAAATTTTTTTCACAATAACTCATTATTATTAAACAAACTCTCATATCACAAAAGAGAAATGGGATAAAGATACACATCCTTTTAATATCCATATATCACTTATAAAATCCATTACATTATAATATTTTATATTAATACTATTTTCTTCTTTACATGAGTGAAAAATACAAGCATTACCAATTAGTACTTTTATTTTTTACTCCTTTATATTTAGAACACTAGTAAAAACAATAGTTGTTATCACATACCATACAATACTAAAGAATTTATTTCTATAACACTGATACGTGACCTAGACATTCCATTGAGCTTCCAAAAGCCTTTCAGTTATGTTAAAAAATTTCATCCATTGGTACTATTACTCATCCTTCCTAATAACCCCATAAAGTTTAAATAACCTTAATTATCTACTTAAATAAAAAAGTTTGGACAATCCAACTAATTTTTCTTCTCCAATTTTGATTTATTTCCCACTTGTGTTGAATATAAAAATCAATTACTCAAACATAAAATTAACAGTTCTTATATTCTCAACTATTTATAGTATTGGTTAAACATACTTGAACTCATTCATCTTGTTATAAAATTTTCAAAGATTAAAATAGAATTAATTAATTAACTTGAATATGCCTTAAGGGACCCTTTATTCGCACTAAGCAATTAGAATATTCAATCATTCTGAATATAAGAGTATAGACTAAAAATCAATTTTTATTTTTCATTTAATGACTTCAAAACCCAAATTAAATTGTTTTTTACTTCATATAAGCGTCTAGATTCATTGGATAAAAAAATTCAAGACTTAGTTACTTAAGAAAGAGTTTCTATAACATATATAATTTCACCTTAATAAAGAACACTTTTTAAATTAAAGTCCAAGGATTTTCTTATTTTAAACATCCCAAACCTTTAAAATAATCTCAATGGTATGTTGGATGATGAAGGTTTATTTATTTAAAATAGAATCTTTTATCAAAGATGTATCATATTATATTAAAATTTAATAAGGGATTTTATTAAATGTAATCCCACTAATATAATGAACCATTTTGAATAAATCATCTCCATTAATAACATATGATATCTATTTCACTATTTAATGAGTACTCTTTGGAATTTATCTCACAACATAGATATTTAGGTTAAGAATAATTCCAATCACATCATATAATGTTATTCTATAGTTGAGTGGGTAACACTTTACCCAATTAATTAAATAGAAAATAAAAACATTATACCTCTTTTATCTTAACTCTTAGGGTTTCCCATATATGTTTAACCCTAAAGAAAAAGTAGTATTTTTTAATTAAATATTACTGTAATCAATTTCCACCATTCCCTAAACATGAAAATTCATGGGAACACTATTTTGATAGAACCTACATAGTTGAATTATTGAGGTATTAACATACTCCTATTTATAATCAATCTAACACTTACTATTTTAAAGAGGATCTAATATTACCATCTTATCTCATGTTATTTTCTTTTATGTATTCATGCTTCTAATTATTTAGTTTGGTATCCCATTCCTTCCTTGATATCAATACATTCCAACATCATTGATATATAACTCTTTACACTATCCAAATCATGTGATACTCTCCCAAAAAAAGATATAACATATATTTACACATATACAAATATATCTTACAAATAAGGTATATGATCTTTTCATGTAAATGTTTATAATTATATGATTTTTAAAATATCAAAATGATTCATCTTATAGCCACAAATAACCATCTCCCACCTTTCTAGAATAAGCTATAAGCTTCTACGTGAGTGGGAAGTCAGAACCAAAGTCCCTTTACATTAGAATTATTTATTCAAGATACAATTCAATTTATGATAAGTATAAAACCTAATATATATAAACTATATTTAATAAATGAATCAACGTAATATATAAACCGAGGTCAAGGTATTTGAAAACTAAATCTCATCTAATCATACACAACATGTGATATAAGTCTTCAAAATTTATAAGAATTAGTTTAAAACTTAAACTATATCATATAATTATTTAAAATACAAAAAAGATATATCAATTGATAATAAATAAGGGAATAACTTTAAAATATTGCCACTATAAATTTAATCATGAGATTAACCATTTAGAAACAATTTATAAAAATATATCTAGATATAAACACTTTTATAATTTTAGATTATACATTTTTTCATTCTATTATTTTGAATATAAACACTTTATATTAATTTTATAGTATGAACTTTTTATGTTATTCATTATTTGGCAGTATACATTAAATATATATGATATTCTATAAATTATAAGTATTTTATAATTAAATCATCATTATGTAAACTAGGTATACAATCTAAATATCACTCACATAAAATTATTTATCCCTTGATGATAATAAACATCAAAACACTTTTTTGAGGATTAGATAATTTCTCAAATAAGTGTTTAATTTGAAGAATTTTAATTAATTAATTATGTTCTATTCATAATTTAAATATAGATACTTTATTTTTACTTATTTTATAATTTATAATCACTTTATAAATTAACTCTTATGATTACTTTATAAACAAAATATTTTATTCAAAATGTGTACCATATAATTTTATAGAAGGTATTTTTTATTCTTAATAATTAATATTTAGGAATTTTATTTTATAGATGGTTCAAAAAATGTGATTTAATTAATTATATACCATTTATATATAATTTATTTCTAAAAACATTATAAATTAAAAAAGTATCACCAAAAAAATACTTATTAATTTTTTATAAATTGATTATAAATTATAAATTCAATTTATAATTGAATACAAAGAAAATTAATTTTTAATATCATAATCAAATTTTAATGATTTAGAGGAAGTCATAGGCTATGGTTACAATCACATTTAACAATTTAGGAGTAGTAATTCACTATGATAGATACAAATAGAACCATAAACTATTAGTGGTATTTTATAATTGATATTCTAGTGAGACCCTATGTTATTTGATATCTTAGTTTATGATATATAGTGGTATCATATTTATGATACAGTACTATGGTTCTATAATGCGTAACATGTTAATAATAAAATATTAAATCCATATATCATTTTATGTGATATTAAAAAATGATATATGATTTCTCAATTCCTATAATATCCCATAACTTAGGGTATGATTATACCACAAATTACTACATCACATATCATATGATCATTTATAATAAAATAATATAGTCATATTTTATGATAAAGATTATGATATGTAATAAGATTTTGATTTCCCAATTTTCTCACATGATTCCATAAATCTAATTACATGGAATGCTTTAAAACCATAGCTTGGATCAATTGTGGTATAATAACTCTTATTAGAGTAACTAAATGGGAAAAAAAATCCTAAACCTAATATCACCATGAGTGGATTAAAGAAATATACCAAAATTAAAATGAATAATAGGAGAATAACTTACATTGAAGAACCTTTATGACATATATCTTTACACATGAACATGATGAGGATCCCTATAATTTCAAAATAGTCTCTCTTACATGGTTTACCCATAGGATATATTTGAATCACATGTTCTATATAAGGGATACTAAAACATCCATGATATGCTAGAACATGAAGGTGAAAGGGAGATAGAAGATGGGGAATATTCAGGTTTAAGGAGATCCAACCATGAAATTGGAAAGAATAGACATCACTGCAATCACATGTAAGTGATATTTATATTTTCCATCAGATACTCATTAATAATTCATACATTAACTCATTCATTATAGCACAAGGGTTAATTCGTTATCTAGTTCATGCATTGCATGAATTAATAGAACAAGAGACCCATATTACATGTCATATAATAGTTATTTAATTATAATAATGATGTTATTTAACAACAATATATGATTTTATTAGATGAGTATCATGTTTCATTATCATTTATTATGGATTTTTTTAAATTATCCACCACTAAAATGATGATCACTTTTGAATTCATAATATCCATTAGTAGGCTAAATCCATATTTCATTAAGAAATGAGTCCACTTTGGAATTCCAATTAGGACATAGATTTTTAGATTTCAAATCATCCCAATCATAACATATATTTTTCTTGGACAATTTATTGAGAAAATCTTTATCCAATCCATCAAATTGAAAAACCAACACTCTTCTTGTTGTATCTTTACTCTTAGGGGTTTTTATCCATGGTTAACATAAAAAATAGTGTGATTTAGTTACCTAACCCTTAAGGTTATCTATTCCCATCATTATTTACACAATATAATCAGTAGGTAACTTTATTTGATATAAACTTCCTATTTTAATGATCTATGTCTTCAAATATTCCACATTGGAAGATATATAAAACTTACTTCTTTGAAGGGGATTTAATCTCACCATCGTATCTCATGTTATTCTCTATTATGGATTCATGATTATAATAATTTTTTTTTGGAAATCTATTCCTTCCACTAAATCAGTATGTATAAACCATATTGGCATGTAACATTTTTTAATTTCTCAGCCTTATGAAACACTAATATGCAATCCAGACTAGTGTGTTACATGGCCTCAAGAATGCCTCCCTATATTATAAAGGATATTAAATAGAAGAGAGGGTCTCATGAGGTGATACAAGGGGGAATATACCCTCATACCGGAGTATCATCGGGGTAGTAAATAAGAAACTATTGTGGAAGTAGTAATAAATGAATGGAATGTAGTGGAAGATTAATATAATATTTGAATAAAAGTGGCCAATGCCAATTTACACCAATGCATGAATGACATATGATTTTAAAAGTATAGGTAGGGAAAATTACAAATATAAATACATTTTAATAAAATAATAACTTCCCATTTAAAAGCACCATGATAATCTAGATCCCCAACTCGGTCCTTTACTCCTAAACCATAGGTAAATGAAAGACAACTCAAGCAATAATCTATGGTCCAACAAACATAAGATCTACTCTGGTAACCCAGCGAAATTGTGGCCTGAAAAGGGGATGAGATATAATTCTTAGTAGGCTAACACCCATATAGTCTATCTCAATCCATTTCGTGAAATATACATAAATTAGTGTAGGTAATATGAATCAATAAACAGTACTAAAATGACAACATGGGTCGTTACAAGTTCCAATCAGACAAGTTTCCGAGTCTACCTACTTTGGATCAATATCGGAAATAATGTATGATCTGTTACCATACATATATAGAAAAAATATATATGCATTTAATATAGTTCTATATCACATAAACCTATATAAAAAAGTATGTGCATACATATAATTTCCTTATTCCTAGAATACTAGTTACTGAATGGACCAGTGCCAAACTCATACATCTATAATAAGTACAAATGAGCCTATAAGATCATGAAATAGGGTTCATTCCCTATATCCCAAAAATAGTGTGACACATCATGCAAAAACACTCAGGATGGAAGGTCATCCTTCATGGGAACACTCTAATAGTGGAACATGGAGCATAAAGCCCACCACCCATATAGTATCTCTTTTTCAATACACCATGAACTCAACACCCAAAGCAAGGGAGCATGGTATCACCATACTCAATAGAACCCTTACCATCATTCCACATCCAATGTACATGGAAGATTCATGTATATAGAAAATGGGCATGATACAATACCTCTCATTCCATACATTTATCAAGTCCATATGAGGGTATCGATTTTATAACATTAGTATCAACTATATCCATGAGGCATTACATCTCATTCTCAACATTTGATAAACAAGGGAACAACATTAGGATTAAATCAGTTATTAATACTAGAAAAAACGGCACGGCCATTCCATGATTTTCATTTTTAACTCAATAAAATTTAAACAATTCACTACATTCAAGGAATATAATCCTTAATGAGAAAGAAATTCAAATCCATACACTCCATTTTTAAATATAAACATGATATCTCATTCCACAAGGCTCAAAGAGGCACCTAGAAGGTACCAAGGTCAACTGAGCATTCACCAAAATCTGTAATCTCATTTATAAGTGAATCTAGTCCCTTAAGAGAAAATTGTTTCATTTGTTATTTATATAAAAAGGGGGAAACTATAATTAGGGACACCACAAAGGGACATGTTCTAAAAATGACACAACAATATCCATAATAAAGCAATAAATCATAGAGAAAAACCAATGCAACAAGATAAACATGGTTTATATCACTGATCAATAATTTTTAGTTTATAAGACATCACACCTTCATAAAATGGTTTTATTATAAAAAACATGACATTATTCTTCAAAAAAAACATTTATCATATTAAACATTTGATTCTAGAAGCATACACTATTCACATTAAATAGGCATTTAATCTAAAAATCACACAACATTCATTAATATCTAAGGAAGGTGTGAAAATAATGTAATTAATTCATTCTTAAATTAAAAGGGAAAAAGGAATGGGATTCTACCTCAATGAGAAGAGGTTGAAGTCGAAGACTTCCACACATTATGTTCTCATCGGTGACCACTTAAAGCTACTATTTCCTGCACCCTAAGAATATGAACCTTCAAATATACATAAGGACACCTACCTGGTGTTTACATATTCACATTAAATGAATATGTACAAGGGGGTCATTACACATATGCATATATATGCATATACCTATTTACACTTACACCTATATGTATTTATTCATATATATATATATACATAATCATACCTATCCCCATTATAGATATATTCATGTCATCCGGGGTGAATATATATATATATAATGGGGGGAAGTAACACACACACATATATATTCCTACCTATGCATACATAGTATGTTTCCTTTGTCTCTGGTGACTCAAACTTACCTCAAGGACGACCAAAACACACTACAGATAAAAATAGGAACTCAAGACCAGTAACAGACCAAAAATAAAATTAGGATAGAAAAAATAATGGGAGAAAACCTTACCTAAAGTGGAGAAGGTAAATAAAAAAAGACCCAAAATTTTTCACCTTCGACAGTAAACATAAAAATGTACAAATAGTTGACTGGAGAGGCCCTTTTTATGCCCTAGAAAGAGAAGAAACAACCAAAATCAGGTCAATATTAAACATAGTTTTCATCCGAATGGAATTGGGTGATGGGGAGATGAAAAGTCGGAAAACCAAGGGATGGAAGGGATCTAGAGGCCTTACCTTGAGGAGATGGTGTATAATCCTAGAACAATCATGGTGTAATGGTTTGGAACTAGAGATCAATGGAGGGAGGGTCACGAGGTGATATGGATGATGAGGGATATTTCATATGAGTATGGATGGAGAGTGTGAAGGCGTATTCAGTTTTTTTATTTTTTTGAATTTAATTTATAAAAAACACATTGTACGGTTTGGGTCGTATGCTTAGCCAAACCAATTTCTAACCGTATGATGAACAGTGCTAGTATACTATCCATTTGCACAAATCATTCAGGCTAGGTGCATAGTTTCGGTAAACCAGACATAGCCCATATGGGTATTTATAATCCATTCCTATAGATGCAAAATTTTCTACTAAGGGACACAAGGTTTTTTACTAACTGTGTGCCATTTCCAGCTCTTATCTACTTGAGGTTTCAGAGCTCCACAATCCCTAAACATTACTGAACAACTGAGGTAACCCCGGCCCTCGAACCACATCCAAAAACAACACATTGAGTTGTTGTAAGTCTCTTAATTCCATTCTAACCCTCAATTTGTAAAATACACCATCTAGAAAACAATAAAATTCAAATTTCCTTGGAATTTCATTTGATACAAAAATATGGGTTGTTACATCCCCCCAAGCATATAACTTCTCATGCTTGAGAATCTTTTGAGAACAAAAAAACATCACATGACCTACAAGATTCATGAATTATTGTTCTAATGGATGCATTGTGTTTTCAAATTCCCAACACACCCTCAAGTATTATTTTAAGCACACAACACTAAAGATGTCAAAACAGGGGCCAATGCTCATTTTTTAACTGAGACACCTAAAAAGAGATTACCCAAGCTTATTTAGATAGAGACATGATAATGTCATATTATCTTTAGAAATATTGTTGTTGGTGAACCCCACCATAGGCCTTCACATTATAAAGGATCTAATTCAGATCCATGGTATGTCCACCACTGGAATTTCATTAAAAAGAACACCTCTTAGCGTTTCAACGATGCTCTTGCGTGATTTCTTTAACTCAAAAAACCCAATTATAGACGCGGTCATAAAAAAGACCTCATCATAAGATACTATTGAATCTTGATAGACCTAACCAAAACTGATTATGCAATCTTTGCTGGAAGATGTTTACGACCCATATGATATGCCCGCCTTAACCCAATGACATGTTTTAAAACAAATCATTTATACCACACACATTAAATAATAAGGATAAATAGTCAATCAAAATATTCCTGACCTTTCATGAATATGAATGGATAATATGGTTATCATATTAGAAAAAGGAAAAAAAATTCCACTCTCTAAGGAATCATGAATTTATCATAGACACATTCACTAAAACTCATACCCTACTTATGATCAAGTTCCTTGACCAAACCATCACCTGACTATTTAGAATGTCGTGCCTCATCACGAACAGTGGTGTAAACTAGATCTTGCCCATTGGAATCAATACCCCTTTGTAAAAAACACATCTTCTCCTAAAAACAAGTCTAGGATAACCTTAGAATCATTGAACTGAAGTCAAAGTAATTATACCAAAGTAGTCTATACTCCATGCTTACAAGAGAGAAGTTCGTACAAAGAAAAAACATCCACATAAGATTATTGAATGTTCCCAGAGTAGAATCCTCTTAGAGGTCATGTTAAAGGAATCCTATTGGAATCCAATAGTTAATACAAGGTGTTCCAACATGGGAACCCAAGAATCACCTAGGTTTATCCATGGCTTGATAGGAACCCCAAATCCAGTGTGCAACATAGATAGAGAACCCAAAGAATCCCAAAAGGTTTTAAACTTTAGTGTGATATTAGAACGACACTCTCTTTGTGGATAAAGGATGAAATTCAGATAGGGTACATGATCATCTCATTCAAAAGAATACACTAAGAGTACACCAAGGAAACAAAGAGGAACAGTCAAACCATTATTGGTCAACATCCTAAAATAAGATTGACTTCACCTGCTCATGCATCGTCATTAACATATCACAAGACCTTACCACCTGAGGTTTTCTGTGATCATTCAAGCTTTACCAAGGAATTCCCTACAAGACCAAAAATTATATTGAAGGTTTTCATACATATATAACAATATCAAAAATGCGCTACTAAGCATGAATAGACATGATTTAAATCATGCAGGCCTCAAATCCATTCAAGAGAGGCCAACCATTTCTAATGGTCCTCATTGTTCATGTTTTTTCTAATTGGAAGGAAATAAATTTAGTAGAACTTACTTGATGATCCACATAATAGGAGTATCATATCCATAGAAGAAGAGACATACCAACCACTCACAAGTTCACTAGGATTGATTTTGCATAGATGCATATGGGATGCTCCCCTGATCCATGCTCATTCATATTAAAGAATCTAGTGTGAATGGTAGATCCAAATTGACATGGATGGTGTTTCAAAACACCATATACTTACTAAATTTCCATCCAAATAATTATGAAAATATTTTTACCATTAAATTCACAAGTCACTCTACTATAGAGATGACCCAAGAACATACTCAAAAATAGAAGGCTCAATGATTTCACCAAACTCAACCGGATCATTAAACCATTTAAAAATCAATGGGAACTGCATAGGTGAAGGCATAATACCAATAGGCTATAGAACATCCTAGATACTATCCCTACCATATGCATCCATGTATCAAGTAGTCTATAAAAAATATTTATTTTAGAGTCATATTTCCCCTTATGATCATTAACCAGTAGGAAGACATACCAAGTCATCAATAACATAGGAATAGAAAGGGTAACCCGACCTACAAGCGGCTATCCATGAATATGAAATGATGAAACAAGTGAAACTAAAAATTACTTGATGTTCACTCCCACATAAAAATCCAAATAAAACATGACCACCCATCTGGAAAAAGGATTTCATTTAGAAACAAAGAGTCCTACTAGGGAAAAAACACCAGAACAACACCAAGCTTTAGAAAGAACATATTATTTAGTAAGGAATTTAAACTCAAGGGTGTTACCTAAGATGTGTTATCCACCTTATGATATAATAATCATCGAATCTACAACTATATCATGAAAAATAGAAAGTCACTAGGCTCAAGACCCTTCCATTTAATGAATTTCCAAAAAGGGGAAATCTTATGGAAAACACCTATAGTTCAGTTAGAAGGATTAAAAAATAAAGTTTTAATATATCCTTACACAAGGTTTTAAACAAGGGTCACCACAAAGAGTTTAAATTGTATTCATTACCCTATTTTACATTCCAAAATTTAAGAATTAAAAGATTAAAAAACATCAACATTAACAAAAAAGTGTTATCAAACTTCTTTTTTAAACATAAAATATTTTATTGACATTATGTCATGGTTAGGGAATTTATCATATGAATTCATTTTTATGTTATAAAAGAAAATGAAATTTATGAGGGTCCCATTAACCCAACATGGTTTTATCAGAATGGTACCCAATAGTAGTTTCTTAATTATTAAATTATAAACACCGAAATGGTTTACCTTATATGAAACATGCCCCAACTAACCTACTTGGGTCCGTTTCTGCATTTGGGTATTTAACTAATTCATGAAAGATTAAAATTAAACATATTTTACATTGATAATAATTTTAGAAGGTAAATATTTGACTTCAAATTTAAACAAATTTTACATTTAAACCACCTCAAAATATACAATGTTTATATAAACAATGGTTCAATTACATGGTTTTCCACCACCCTAATATATAAAGAACTCATACATTTTATAGACCAAAGTCTAGATACCATTTAATCAAAAACAATTTCATCTCAGAATATAACATGCTCATATATAATAACTCAGTTATGTGGTGGCCATCTATCAACCCATAAATTTCCAATAGACTTTGTAGTTTTGAATTTGACTCACATTAATCAAAACCAATTCACTTTAGAATTTTAAATTTAATATGATTTCATTTTAACAATGGTATCTAAATATATATAAAGATAAAATATGGTTTGCATACACAAGTTACCTTTTCCCAATTATAAGGATCCCATACATTTTATAATGGAAACATAGTTCCCATTAAGTCTCAACCACTATATTTATCCCATGAAACCATGTACAAATCAAAACAAAACTAGCATGTTATGGTAAGCTGTAAACACATAGAAAATTCTATAAAAATTGAATAATGTCATATCAATAGGTGAGGCATGATAAAGGAAAACCTAAAAATGTACAAAACAAAGTATGAAATAACTCTCAAGGCATGCAATAAAATCCATAAAAAACCTACATATGCATCTACATGTCATTACATATGCATGGAATGAGGATTTATTATGTGTATATATATATGATTCATGTAATGGTTCATCCTTACTATATCATTCCAAAGAATGAATTCCTTAGATTCCATAAATCATAAGTAGTGGAAAGTACTCCACTCAAACAAGGTAAAATCATATCAACTGTAATATTAAACAACACAAACAAAAAACTTGTCCCTAGCCACATGGTCATTTCCTCATGGGTACGGTGATCAGTCCTATATATAACTATTTATTAAGTGCCAAAACATTCATATAATCTTATCTACCAGACCAAAATAGCAATAACAAGGAAAAATAAAGGCCTTGATACCACTTTGTAACATCTCGGCCTAACTTTCCACTAATATTGTTGGAAGTCATATGGGTCACATGACCTAAAGCGTGCATCCCCATACTCTAGAGGATACTGAATAACCACGTCAGTCTCAAGAGGTGATAACAGGGAGACTATAACCTCATATCAGAGTACCATGACATCTGTAAATAAGAAACAATAGCATAAGTATTAGTAAATGAATGAAAATCAGCAGAAGAATAATATAATATTTGAATAAAAGTGTCCAACACCAATTTACAACAATTAATGTATGATATATGAGATTACATGTAAAAACATCCCAAATTAAAAATTTAAATAAAATGTAATAATAGAATAACTTCCCAACGACTTACTCCACAAGCATCTCAAGTACTATCTTGGTCCTCTACTCATAAATCCTTGGTATGAGCGAGACATCTCAAGCAATAGTTTGTGTCCAGCTAACCTAAGGTCTACATGGGTACCCCAGTGCAATGGGGGCTCAAGTAGGGTGTGATATATAAATCTCAATAGACCTACACCCACAATATAAAGACAAATAAATTTTGTGAATTATAAATTAAACATTTCATGTAATATGAAATAATAAATAGTTTTGAAATGATAACATAGGTCAGCTCAAGTTCCAATCGGACACCTGGACAAATCTACAAGCTTCAATTCATAACCAGAAACAATGTATGATCAGTTTTTGTACACATATAGTAATATTATATATTTATATAATATTTTCTATATCAAATCAACCTGTATGAACCATGTCCGTGTGGACATCTAATGGAAATATAACTAGAATACTAGTTGATGGATGGACTAGGGCAGAACTCAGACATCCATAAATAGTCTAAACTAGACTATAAGCTCATGAAATAGGGTACACACCATACATATTAAGAATATTGTGAGACATCATAAAGAAACACTAGGAATGATGACTAAGCCACCATGGAAACACTATAATAATGAATGGTGGTGCATAAATACGAATGCCCATATAGTATCACTAGTTGGAGACACCATGAACTCAACACCAAATGTAAGGTAGCGTGTCATCATGATACCCAGAAGAACCCTTACCTTCATTCCATATCCAATGTATAAGGTTAATTCATATTTATAATAAATGTTCATGGGGAAATATCACTCATGACATACATTTATCAAGCCCATATAAGGGTATCGTTATATAACACTAGTAACAACTGGATCTATGAGGAATTACCTCTCATTCTCTATGTTTGATAAGATCATTCATAAAAAAGTCACAATATTCCAATTAAATCATTTATCAATACATGAAAAAATAGTGTGTCATTTTCATCATTTACATTTTTTAATTCAATTTAATTTAAACCATTCTTTACATTCACGGAATACAAACAATCATGATCATGATATTCAAATAAATGAATGATATTTGATTATCCAAACATGAAATCTCATTATATATGGCTCAAAGACGCACTTAGAAGGTCCCAAGGTCAATTGGGAAATCATCAATATGGGTAATCCCATTTATAAGGAAAGACATCCCATTAGGACGATCTTGGTTCATTGGTTATTTGTATAAAAAGGGAAATGTCCATTTAGGCACATCTTTTAGGGTTATGTTCTAAACATGACCCATAAATATCCATAATAAAGGCATCCAAGATTAGGGGACAAACGATGTAACTAGAAATGAATCATTTATATCTATAATCATTACCTTTTAATATAGAAGACATCGCAACTCCATCAATGGGTTTTATTAAAAAATCATAACACTGTTCTTCAAATAATTCATTTATCATATTAAAATTTTAATTCAAGAATAATAATCTATTCACATTAAATAAGTATTTATTATAAAAATAACACATAACTCATTTATATCCAAGTAAGGGTGAAATTTGAGTATTTAATTCATTATTATATTAAATGGGAAAATGGAAAGGGATCCTACCTCAAAGAGAAGAGGATGAAGCCAAACACTTCAACACTTGACATTTTCACTGGCAAGCACTTGAACCCTCTCTTTCACACCCCGAGTTTATCCACCTTCACATATACATAAGTACACCTAGACCCTATGTACGTATTTTCATGGACATGAATATGTATAGTGGGATCCTTACATATATGTTTATATATGCATATACTGGTTTCCAATAACTCACTTATGCATTTTTTCATATATACACATAAGCACACCTAGCCCCAATATATATATAAATACCTCTATAGGGGAATATATATATATATAATGGGGGAAATTACGTATATATATATATATATATATATATATTTCTACCTATGCATATAGGGTAAGATTTCTTTGACTCTTGTGACTTAAACCTTCCTTAAGGATGAGAAAAACAAACTATGGATTAAACTAGGAACTCAAAACCATTAAAATTACCCAAATGAAATTGTCATAGAGAAAATATTGGGATAAAAACTTACCTTAATAGGTGAAATAAAATTGAAAAGGACCCAAAATGAATCAACTTTGGCAGCAAACACCAAAACATACACAAAGCTGACCTAAGAGGCCCTTCGTATGCCCTAGCTACAGAAGAAACAACTAAAATCATTTAAAACATAACTCTAATGTTAGGATGAATGGAACCAAGTGAAAATTTGAGGAAAAATTGATGAACCCAGGGGTTTGATGGGAGCTAGAGGCCTTACCTTGAGGCGATATTAGAGGATCTTGAAAAAATCATGGGGCAATAGTGTGGAACCGGAGCTCGACGGAGGGAGGGAAATGTGGCCATGGATGAGAGGAGGGGGATTTAATCTGAGTATAGAGGGGGGAGTAAAGGTAGATTAATTTTATTAATTTTAATTTAATTAATTAAATTAAAAAAAACATCACACGGTTTGAGTCACACGATTATCGAAACCTTGCACCTACCGTGTGGTGAACAATGTGAGCATACATTCCATTTGGAAATATCCATGTGGGAAAGGTGAATGGTTTGGGTAAAACATGCACAACTAGTGTAGGTAATTTATTTTCATTTTTATAACCATATAGTTTCTGCTAAGTGATGCATGGATTCAGACTAATCGTGCACCCCTAGCAGCTACTCCCGACTTGAGGTTGATCCCGATGCTCCTAAAACATTACATAACACCCAGGGAACCCCCAATAATTGATCCACATAAAAAATAGAATATTTTTTTTAACTCTAAAAATTTAATTCTAACTCTCATTATTGAAAATAGACCATCCCCCAAATGATAAAATTCAAATTACCTTGGAATTTAATCTGATCCAAAAACATTGTCTTGTACACTCTTTACACAACACATAGCTTGTGTTACTCACAAAAAAAGAGATAGAAATCATAGTTATGGATATAAAAATACATATCATTAAAAATTCATGTGAACCATTCATGTAAATGTTTATAATTATATGGCATTTAAAATCTCTACATGAGTAATCCCAGAGCCAAAAATAGATAACTCCCATATTTATTAAACAAGGCATATGAATTCAAGCTAGTTGAAAGTGTGACCCAATGTCCCTTTACCAAGGGTTAATTTAATCAACAGAGAATCAAATTCATGATAAATCTAATAGCAAATACGTATAAAATACTATCAATAATTAAATACCTATTAAAATATTTAACTGAAAAATCAAATCATGGTAGATACAAACTAAATATTATGTAATCATACATTTTATGAAATAAAACGATTTAAAATTTATAATAGGTAGTTTAAAACTTAAACTAAACAGTAGAATACTTCATAACATAATCAATTTATATCTATAAATAATAAATAAGGTGATAAATTTTAAATCAATGAATAGTTCACATATTTAATAATGAGATAATAATGTTGAGATTAAAACCAATTCAAAAATTATGTGTGAGATTCATTTCATAATGAATATTCTCAAGACCACAATCATTCAGTATAGATGGACATAACCATTAGGTTCCCATGTATTGTCTTTTATAATAAAGGAATGTAATGATGTAAACCTTACTGTTACATACCATATTCTTGGCATTTCCTTTAGGTTTCACTTAGCTAGAAAAACCTAACATCTAGGATAACAATAGAATATATTTAAGTTTTTTTTATTTGGATATATTTTTATAGCTATATATCTACTTAGTTATCCATGTTTCATATATAATATAATTTGAAAATATTTTCCTATAGGATATATTATTGGATTATTTACATGATAACTGGTGTAACTCATGATGAAATATGGATCATGGAACACTAACAAATATGATGAATTTTAAGAGAGGTTATAATTTTAGTGGGATCCCATTTAACAAAATTCTTTTTTAGACATTCATAAACATGATAAAAATGTTATAAAAGTATCTGTTGTAGATAATAGTACAATCAACATCAAACTTTGATATTAATCCATCATAAGTAGATGATTAATGTAATAAACTGCAAATACTAGTAACATAATATGATTTATTAAGTAAAGAAAAATTATACTTGTTATAGTAACCTTTTTATTGAATAACCAAGTGCTTAATTTTTTCAATTCGTGAAGCAATATTATTTTTTAAGTATAGAATGATTCAGTTAGGGTTTTAAAGGAATTAGATGTAAAATTACCTAAGGAATTTTAGTCTCATATACTCAATATAATTAGGTATCAGAATTATACTCATAATGGTAGAGTTTAATAATGAATTGGAGAGACTAATTATTTAAAAAAATATTGTTATGGTTAAGTAATTTACTATATTATCATTGATGGAATTATTTTAACAATATGAATGAATTCAATTAATTTTTAGCATACTACTCTAAAGGTTTTTAGAATAGATGAACTAAGAATGTGTTGTGTAAGTTATAGTGTTGGGTTAATACTAAAAGTGGATTAAAGTTCAATATGGGAGATGTAAAGTTATATGGAGGGTCTGATGATGTTTCTTCAAGTATCCAATTATGGTTATTGAAACCTGATGTAATTTTGTAAAAATGAATAATGATTCTATATGATGAGATTGTTTGATAAACATGAAGGGGTTTTTTATACTCTATAGAATATCCACGTTTGGTATCAATTATATATAAATTAATTATCATATTTTTAAGGGAAAATGATACAAAATGTATATTTTAATTTCTTTTAAATGTACATGAGTTCAAAATCATGGGAAGAATTATCAAATATTATAGTTTATTTTTAGGTGATGAGGAAAATAGATACTATATCAATGTTTTTAATGTGAAGGAATTTATCAAGCTCATATGGTTTTTAAAATGTTTTTTACCTTTATCTCATTTATCATATGTGATAAGAGAAGTTATTCTCTAAAACAATTTATTGAGAAAATATTGAGATGACTAATTATATAAACATTGTTTATGATTCATCATATTATATAACATGATTTAAAGGTTACATGTAACACAATGTTTTATCTACGATAATATAATTATCCAACTATTTTTCAAAATAGGAGGGAAGATTTTCCCACCACCCATTAATGGTATATTTTTATAAATAGTCTTTTTTAGAGGGAAAATGATCGAAACACATAGAATATCATCAATGATATAGAAATAATAATTTGTTATCAAATAACTCCTAAAAAATGGAAATAAAAGATATTTCCTAACACAAATGAGTCTGTTTATATTATAATGATATTATATGAGAATATAATGTGTAAGAGGCTAGTGGTATATATTTAAAACTAAATATGATTACAGTTAACAGATAAAAATGTAGAAGTCTAAAAACTAAAGTGTTTTCCACTTAATATTATAAATATTTTTTGTTTTTTATGGTAAAGGAAAATGTAATAGTTACATTTTGTTACCATGATATGTGAATATCACTATTTATTAAATAATATGGTTGTTAAAATAAAAATTGAATTTAACTTAATATCCAAAAAGATTTATAGGGTATAAATGAAAAAAGGAAATTAAATATTTATATCTAGTTTTTATAATAATGTGAATTTTACTTTATCCTAAAGGAGTTTACGATGTAAAGGTGTGTAATAATGTAAATAGTAAAATAAATTTCCAAAATATCCTAATGAAAATGTTTAATGGAATTGGTTCCATGGATGATGATTTTAAACATAGATAGATTTATAAGTAGACAATAAAATTTGACATCATAACATTTAATGTTGTGGTCTTAAGCAGTTTGAAGAAGTTCAAGGAGTTTAACATTTGAGATATGATTCCCAAATCACTCGATAATTGAAAATTTTAATCATTACAAATTTATATCACTATATATTTTGGTTGCGGGTGGGTTATAAGATGGTCACATAAAGATATAATAAGTTAACATAACCCCATAATGTGTAGTAAACATAAGGTTGATCTATTAGTATACCATATGTGTTATGATAGACAAGTGAATAAGTAGAGTTTTATTAAATATTATTAATATAGTTTTAGGAATATAAAATTTATCATATAAAATTAACTCTCTACAATATCATTATTTTATGTTGTATGTATATACATATATACATTTTGTAAAATGGAATGCTAATTGGCATATCAAAATATGACATTGTATTATTGGTTGAGGCAACCCATGCATTACATACATAAATATTACATCATCTTTTATAAATATTCAATACATATCATAAGAATAAATTCCTCAGAACCATAATGGATTAGTGTCTTTAGAGACTAGATACATAATCAACTTATTTATGAACAATCTTCAATGCCTCAAATAAACAATCTTTATATTTAGTACCCTTATAGACTTATCATATTTAGAACCTTACCTTACAACCTACTAAAGAAATACATAAGAATGGGTTAGATAAGATACTATGAAATGATAAACTTGAGAGATATCAATAATAGGTCAACATAAGATGATCATAAGGGTATGATAAAATAATCAAGCACTTTTTCTCAACCTAAAATATTCATAACCAAAAAGCATAGATTATGACACCAAAATAATAGCATATCCTGAAGAATTCTTAATAAGGTTTTTTAATAACAAAACAGCATTCATGATTCATAACATTAGAACATGGAATCATGATCATAGAATATAATAATATTATGAACATATCTATCCACAATCATGTCCACATATATTATTATGAGCATAGCTAGAATCAGTCATACTCACTCATAGAGATGTAAACATAGATATTCACAATCATTTACATGATTATCAAGATCATCTCATGATATATCTATATCACATTACCCAATGAATTGTATGGATATAATAGACCCAACAATCTCATTATTATAATCTATACACATTCTTGGTGGAATATCATAAAAACATTCTTCATATTTGTTTTGTTGGGTTTTATGGTGTGGAATGGGTTTCTCTCGACAGTTTTGATCGTGTGGGGTTTTAAGGCATCGATCAATCATGTGCAATAGTCTTTCCAAATGTTTCTTCTTCCCTTGAAAATCCCATTGAATCCCCCATCAATATCTGGGTAGGGACCTACATTACAAAGGCTGACATTCATATAGGTTTTCAAGCCCAGTGACTCATGGGGACTTGCATTGTTCAAGAGGAAGGGAGGTGCGGCTCATCACACCATTTTGTGGGGAACTATTTCTTACTCAGGGACACTCTTATTGATTTTTTATATGTTCATGATATCATTCTGGACCCCGATATGGGATTGGTTACCCCTAGGTAAATGAATTGACTATTCACATGTATCCATGGGTATTATCACATGCATATCAAGAGTCCTCTATCTCTCTATTATTTAGTTAAGATGATTTGGGTTATGATCATGTTCGAACAATTTGGAGTTTATTGGCATCCAGTGAGGTGGTTGGTGTTTTGGATATGGTATTCAATATCTATTACACATCCTATTTATCTTGTGAAGAGAGAATCAAAAACCACATAGTTTGTTTGACATAGTTTAAAGTTGTACGATTGGACCCATCCAAGTAGTTTTTCATCATACAGTAAGGATGTGGATATCCAGGTTGGACCCCAGTGAGGTGTCATACGTATCCTGTTTAATCTAGGAATTAAAGTCCATGTAGTACTTGAGATGGAAATTTATCCCATGAGGGATGAAACATTAGAGGCCCTAGGCGGTACTTATACATATGAGACTTGTAGGGACTTGATTTTTTCCTTGTAAGACTTTGAAATATTTCTACATATATTTACAGATCTAGGAGATGAGATGACGTGCGATTCAGAGGTCCAGTGTGCCCGAAATAAATTTTATAAAAATATCAAGTGGTTTTTTACTATGCACGTGGTAGGGTTGTGTTTCCTCTTAAATGGTAGTTTGTATTGGAAATCTGAGCCACCGTTGCATCCGAAGCATGACGTTAACCCTAGGCGGGGTGTAAAAGTTGCAAGTGTAGGCCTGCGGGGAAAAATGCCACCTAGGGGAAAATCTTCATTTTGAAATAATGGATTAGTGTTTTTTATCACTGATATTATTTTCAAATAACTTCCAAATGAAGTCTCAGAATGGAAATACGAGATTTCTGTTGAGTTTTAAATGGGGAGTTTTGCCTAAGCGTGATATAAAATGAGAGCGTACGATAGTTTTGGATTCCGTGCTAAGCGGATTTTTTTTCTATAAATAGAAAAATAGGATTTTGGAGTTAGGGTTCTCCATTCTCTCTCCTCTGTCTATCTCTTCTTCTCCCTTTAAACTATTCTTCAGTGTTCTTCATTGTTCTTCACAGAATCGAGGAGCGACCTCCACCGGAACCTTGGCGGATCAAAGTAGGAGCATCATGGATAGGCCGCCAAAGATGCACGACCGATTCGAGGTAGGAGTTTTGGTTAATTTTCATACCTTCGTCGATTTCCTGACTTTTCATCAAATTCATATTTTATATTCTATAATTTAAGAATTAGTATGATGTACAAAAGAACATGGACAACATCCGAGCCCAGTTCTAAATCCCGTTCTTGAGCATTCATCATCCAAAATTTCAGACGCGCCAAAAAAGCGACGAATCGACGAGTGAGGGGAGGTGCTGTGAAGATCTTGCCCCGAGGATTCTAAAACTGGTTTTAGATCCTTTTTCCGAGCACCTGAGTGGTCAGGGGGATGGGATGAAGGTCTGGATATGGAAAGGGGTGGTGGCCGGAGGTCGAGCCAGAGGCGCGACCGTGCATGGCAGCTCTGATTTGGAGCATAGTAGCATTGGGCATGGTCGGGCAGAGGCGGCTGCAGCTGCGGCGTAGCAGGGACCGGAAGAGCCAGCGAACCGAGGCGGCAGAGTGGGCGACTAGGTGGTCACGGTGGCGCATTACGGTGTCGGGCGGTGTGCTAGGATAGTGGAGTAGTAGCCTCGGTCTGTCGCAGTCGGGGTGGAAGACTCGAGGTCAGCACCTCGGGGGGGACCGTGGACAAGGACCCACAGTACGCCGTTCCTGCTAGTGCGGCACGGAACAAAGACTGGCCAACTGTCCAGTCTATTTGGAGGATCTGAACTTGAGGGGTCTAGTGGTTTTCATACAGGCCGTGGCCAGCGTTGCACGATGAGCTGGACCGGACCCGTGGTTGGGCCACAGGCTTGCGGTTTGGACCAGGCCAGTCGGGGGTGGACCGACCCAGTTGGGCCCCCCTGAGTTCAAGGGGCCGTAAATTTTAAAAGGAATGTCCATTTGATGCGCCGTCTATGGTTGTGAGTTCATCTCTTCGAGATGGAATTTTTTAAATGGGTTTTGTGAGTTTTTTAGTTTTAATCTTGAAGGTGGGTGACCCGAAATGATTTAATTTTATAATGATAAATTATTATTAAAGTTTACAATAGACGTATTCGCAAGAGGAATGTCCGCTTGACGCGCCGTCAGAGGCACTGTGGCCCTAGAGTTTAGGTGGTCCTTCCAAAGTTTTTTGGAACCCTTGAATTTAGGTTTCATTGCTTGGTGGCACTAAACTATTAATGAGATTAATTAATTAATTAATTAATTAATTAATTATTCTTACATCGGACCAAAATCCTGCTTGAGATGTCTGATTGACGCGCCATCAGTGACAACATCAACCCAGTCCTCATGCGGACTTTTTAAGATGCTTTCTGAAGTATTCGAGTAAGAGAAAAGGTGTGGGACCCACAGAACCGGGTTCACACGTTTTATGGTGAAATGACACTTTTTCACCCGACATCCATTTGGGGTGTTTGAGCACTCATTTCTGAGTATTTTTTCATGGGGATTGCAACAGAATAATCTTCCCACCTAAATTCGGGCCTGAGGCGTTTTCCCCATGAGGTGGATTTCGGACGTATTCTATGTTTTTACGACTTATGCTTCACAAGTCCCTTCAGGGAAAATGAATAGCCTATGCCTCGTGGTTATCTACAAGGATCACAACAGTATGATTTACACGATGTGTTTCGAGGTCGAGGTGTGGTCCCCACAGGGCCCCTTTTTCATAATGTGGGGAGTTGCACTTCTACATTGAGTGGGATTTGTGTGTGTACAAGTACTTTGGAAAAGGCCTACCCAATATTTTTACACCTTCGGTGCTTATCGCTAGCCCCTTGCCTATGGAGGCTGGCTTGGGGTAGTTGCGACTCGATACCAGTAGGTTCGGGTCATGACAAAGTGGTATCAGAGGTGGTTCGTTCCTTAGGGCGTTGTTCGGATGTCCCTAAAAATGAAATTGGTTGAGTTTTATGGAAATAGTGTCAACGTGTCTCGGTAGCATCTCTCAGGCTAGGGAGTCCAGTGATGGTGTGGTGGCTGACGTATCCATTCATGAGGACCTTGATTACCTATTTGTCGACTCAGTGTTATGAGACCCTTGTTGTAGGGAACATTTGGTTCGTGCATCATATAGGAATGAGTCCTTCTTATGTTTGATCCCCATCGTTGTTGGTATATATATATGCTCATTTGACCATGGTACTCCTTGATTGGATTCATGATGAATCTGCGATGATAGCTAGTTAGGATACTAGCTCCAATTCGTGATGACGATTAAATGAGCAACGATGCCTCAGTTCTGGATCCATCTTACGATTACCCTTTCTCCATGTGGACAAGTAGAAGCACCTCCAATTGTGGAGTAGCAGATGGTACCGGCAGCAAAGGCCGATGACAAGCATAGGCTGGGCACGCTACGTGAGTTTCAGCATCCGAGGTTGCTGAGGTTCCACAGTGATCCTAACCCTCAGACAGTGAAGGGTTGTCTAGAGTCAGTGGTTCGCCTCTTCAGGCTTTTTCAGACACTAACATGTTAGATGGTGGCTTTGGTAGCCAGTCTTTTCCTTTTTTTCCACCAAGAAGTTTGACATTAGTAATTCCAGGGTTACTCAGATGCACGATGAGTCGGTACTCTTGTGGGATGACTTCTAGTAGCAGTTTTGTGAGGAGTACTACCCACCCAACTTACGCTTTATACGGTTTCAAGAGATGTTAGATCTTCTACAGGGAGTGATGTCAGTGGCTGAGTACACGACTAGGTTCACAGACCTTACTCCGTACTCTTTGAATGTGGTCCATGATGACAACTTCCAAGCACAAAAGTTTGAGTTTGGTCTCTGTAGAGGTGATTTATTCTATCATAGTTACCTTGTGCATCCTCACCCATCTCAGGGTACTGGAGGAGGCACTGGAGATAGAGATATTTCTGTCAGAGGGATGTCAATTGGCAAGGCATCAACGCCAGAGGTATCCCCTTGATGAGACTCAGGCACATGGTCGGGGACAACATAGAGCACCAAGACAGCCCAGGGAGGACTAGTACTATTTTTTTGATGTGCGAGGTCACATGGAATGAGACTACACAACCAAATGTATTGAGTTTTCCATATAGTTGGTAGATGCACCACCATAACAGAGGCAATGTCTTGATCAGAGAACTCCTCGGTAAGGACAGGGTGGACCCCAAGGAGGTTGTACTGGCAGAAGAGAAGGAAGAACTGTGGTTGGAGGATGACGTTTTGGGGTCTTTCCACCACCACGTGGTGGCCCATGTCTATCTTGGGGAGCTGATAGATGGGGCTATGGGTGGATGTGTGCTATGGATGTCTACAATCCTACATCTTATGATATATTAAGAGGTATGCTCTATGCCTTTTTCTACCATTCTTAGTATAAATTTTTAGACTCTGCGTGAGGTACTCTTTTCATCAAACTCCTTGTTCAAGGGGTTACTGAGGATGACATAGGGCGTTGGTGTAACCCTGTGTTGGTGTTGTCTGACGTAGATTTAATGCATGAGAAAGAGGGGTTCTTCCCCCACTGAGACACATTTTTGTTATGCGATCAAAATTTTTAGGGAGAGTCAATACCACCCATAGTGGATAGTATTGAGGTGTGGTGGATGAGACCCTCTGACATGTGCATTCACGGAAGGGTTGTACGGTGGAGTGTCAGTGCAGGTTCTAGACTTACCAGTGGGGATTTTCTGGTTTTCCTACCTTTGTTGAGGTGCCACTAGTGGGTTTGGAAGAGTGCCTATTTTGGTGATTACTCTTCTTCCAAGAGGGGAAAAGACACATGGGGTATGCCACATGCTTTTCATGTCTATCCTCTGAAGGTTGGATGAGTTTTCTCACCTACCCTGTTTGTTGGTACCTTGCATGCTCAACGTCAATCTTGATACCGTTATCAAGTATAGGTCTAGGTGATGGAAAACCTATAAACAGAACCATGTGATTCACTACGTGGTACTGGTAGTGGTGGTCTTTTCCTTGAGATTGTGAAGTCTCTATCTTCTGGGAGAACGATTTGTGGTTTGCTCAGACCACCAGTGCCTCAGGTGCGTCTTCACCCAGAGAGACTTGAACCTGAGACAATGGTACTAGTTGAATTTTCTGCAGGACTATGTTTTCTAGGTAGTCTATGTTTTTGAAAAAATGGTTGTGTAGTAGCAGGTTCCCTTAGCAGAGAGTCTCAGACTTGTCAGGTATGAGAGGTTTCGTAGTAGTTAACTTCCTTGCAGTTGACCCTGTTGGACCAAGAGGGTGAAACTTTTCTTCAGTTGACGGTGTTGACTCATCCTCTTTTTGAGTGTGTAAGAGAGTCACGGTTGTGATACATCGACTGTGAAAACTTGTGGGACTGGATATCATTGGGTGTTTCACCAGATGGGAATTCTAAAGGAGGGAATCACGAGACCATGTTCTAGGAACAAACTGTGATTTCGGTCATGACGTGGAAAGTAGGGGGTTGTCCAGGGAAGTCCCCTGAGTTTCTTTGGGCCATTCGAGAATTGTTCAAGAGATTGAGAGGTTTCCTACCATCTTTCCCTTCCCTCCCAATAGTAGGAGTGGACGCACGACGTATTCCACGTGTCACAGTTGATGAGGTTCGTGCGTGTTCCTACACATGTCATCGAAAGTAGCAGACCTTATGAGTATGAACCAACCCTTTGGTTCATGTGTTGTGCTATCATGGTGGTGTGCAAGTTTTCTTGGGAGTGGGAGAGCTAGGTATGAGCTCCGTGTCCTGAGTTGTTTTTATTTGTTTTTATTTTCAGGGACAGAAGCCTGAAAGAGGTAAAGATATAGAGAACCCGTTTTTTCCTTGTAAGACTTTGGAGTATTTCTACATATATTTCCAGAGCTAGGAGCAGAGACGGCGTGCGATTCTGAGGCCCTATATGCCCGGAATAAATTTTATAAAAATATTAAGTGTTTTTATAATATGCACATGGTGGGGTTGTGTTTCCTATTAAATGGTATCTCGAATAAAAAATCTGATGGCACAGTTGCATTCGGAGCATGCCATTTAGCCTAGGCGGGGTGTAAAATTTGCGGGCATAGGCCTGCTGTGAGAAATGTCACTCGAGGGAAAAATCATCATTTTGAAATAATGACTTAGTGTTTTTTATCACTCACATTCTTTTCAAATAAATTCTGAATGAAGTCTAGGAATGGAAATCCGAGACTTCTATTGAGTTCAAAATGGGGCTTTTTGATAAGGTACAATATAAAATGAGAGGGAACGATAGTTTTTGATTCCGTGCTAAGCGTATTTTTTTGATAAATAGAAAAATAGGAGTTTGGTGCTAGGCTTCTCCCTTCTCTCTCCTCTCTCTCTCTCTCTTCCTCTCTCTCTCTCTCAAATGTTCTTCGACGTTCTTCGCCGTTCTTCACCGAATCAAGGAGAAACCTCTTCCAGAACCTTGGTGGATCAAAGAAGAAGCATCTTGGACATGCTGCCAACGACACACGACCAATTTGAGGTAGGATTTTTGGTTAATTTTCACACCTTCATCGATTTTTTTTTTTCATCAAATACTTCTTAAAAATTAAATAATTTTAGAATTCGAATGATGTCCAAACGAACACGTCCATCATCTGAGCCCTGTTCTAAATGCCATTCTTGACCGTTCTTCATCCAAAATTTCGGATGCGCCAAAACTATGACGAATTGACGAGCGAGGGGCAGCACTGTGAAGATCCAGCCCCAAGGATTCCGAAACTGGTTTTAGATCATTCTTTTGACCACCTGAGTGATCAAGGGGACCGGATGAAGGTCCAGATTTGGTAAGGGGAGGCGGCTGGAGGTTGATCCTGAGGCGCGACAGTGCACGGCGGCCCTGTTTTGGAGCACAGCGGCATCAGGTGTGGCCGGAGTAGTGGCGTCGGGTGCGGCCGGGCATAGGCTGATGTGGCGTGGCGTAGCGGGGACTGAAGGACCTGGCGAACCCAGGTGGCAGAGCGGGGGACAAGGGGGTCATGGTGGCGTCAACTGGTGTCGGGTGGTGCACTCGGTCGGTAGAGCGATGACCTTGGCCAGTCACAGTCTGGGTGGAAGACCCGAGTTCAGTGCCTTAGGGGGGGGGGGGTTGACCGCGGACAAAGAACCATGGTACGCGGGTCCTGCTGGTGCGTCGTGGAACAAAGACCGGCCAACTGGCTGGTCAGTTTGAAAGAGCTGGACACGAGGGGTGCGGTGGTTTTCGAACGGGCCGCGGCGAGTTCGACCGGACCCATGGCTGGGCCATAGGCTGGCACTCTGGACCGGGCCATCCAAGGTGGTACGACCCAGTTGGGCCCCCTTATGTTCAAGGGGCTATACAGTTTAAACGGCGTCTCCATTTGACACTCCATCTGCGGATGTGGGTTCATCTCTTTGAGAAGGACTTTTTGAAATGGGTTTTTGGGGGTTTTAATTTTTAATCCAGAAGGTGGGTAACCCAAAACACTTTATGTTAATAATAATAAATTATTATTAAAGTTTACAACGGTCGTATTCGTGATCTGAGTGTCTGTTTGACTTAACGTCAGAGGCGATGTGGCCCTGGAGTTGAGGCAGTCTTTCCAATGTTGGTTCGGAACACTTTATGTTTATTTTTTTTGCTCGGTGGCGTGAAATGCTTAATTCAAACAATTAATTAATTGATTAATTAATTAATTAATTATTCTTGCGTCGGAACTAACTCCTTCTTGGGATGTCTGATTGATGCGCCGTCAGTGGCAGCATGACCCAAGTCCTCATGCAGACTTTTTGAGACACTTTAGGAAGCATTCAGTTTGGAGAAAAGTTGTGGGGCCCACAGGTCCGTGTTCACAGGATTTACGATGAAACACCACTTTTTCACCTGACATCTGTTTGGGGTGTTTGAGCACTCATTTCTATGTACTCTTCCGAGGGTATTATGACGACCCAATCTGCCCACCTAAATTCGGGCCTGAGGCATGGTCCCCATGAGTCGGCTTTCAGACATATGTTGTATTTATATGACTTATGCTTATTAAGATCGTTTAGAGAAAATGAATAGGTTATGCCTTATGGTAATCTTCAAGGAACGCAACGGTACGATCTGCGTGACGTGTTTCGGGGTTGAGGTGTGGGCCCCACAGAGCCCCGTTTTCATAACGTGGGGATTTTCACTTCTGCATTGAGTGGGATATGTGTGTGTGTCTAGGTACTTAGGAAAAGGAATCCATGAGATTTTTACACCTTCGACGCTTGTCGCCATCCCCTGACCTATGGAGGTGGGCTTAGGGTAGTTGCGGATCGAGACCGGTAGGGTTGAGTCGTGACAAGACTACCCTCGATTGCTTCTTCAGGAATATGGATATTTGAGTGGAGATGAGATATAATCTAGATTATATCCCAATTGTGATTTTTTACTGGGGGAACTCTCATCATGCTATTGGTACATTAATCACTAGTCTTTAAGATCACATGAGCCATGATCTATGTGATAAAAAGAGATAGTGGTATATTAGACACATTAAATGTGAGCATATTTATATGGGGATTACACATTATAGTCACCCTTTTATAAGGATGGTTTCCCATCTCACGGAGGATATGGTATGGAGATCTAGTTATAAAAATTTGTCCTACATATCCCAATTAGAGAGGGAATCAGAGTTCTCATAGTTCACTTCATCACAAACCCACTGATGGGTTTGAGGTACATGAAGGCATGATCGGGAATTATACTTCAAATTATTCCCATGCACGAGCCCTCTTCTTGTCTACTGATAGATGAGGAATCATGGTAGAATTATGGGATGATTTACTCCTATAATATAGTAATAATTTGAATGGGAATGGGCTTACACCAAAGTGGATTACTATTGGAGATCAATCTCTGAGGAGGCTTCCTATGTGTCCCAGTTATGGGGGAATTCATATTTCTTGTAGTTCAGTTGTCCCTTAACCAACTAATTGAATAAGGTGTATGATCACACATTGAAAAAGTATGGACTCCCTCAAGGTTTTAGAGAAGCTATGGGCTTATACCAAGATCGATTTCGTATTGATCGGGGAAAAATTATATGATGTCGATGGTTGGGGATTATGTACTGTGCTTTCCCCATTGGTCAGGGATTACACACCAAGGTCACCAGATTGATATTCCCATACAATTTCATAGATCAGGGATTACACTATGATGCTACCCAATTGGTCAGGGAATACACTCAAGGGATGCTCGTTTAGTATAATCATTCATTATCTTCTGAAAGATAAAAGAAAGGTAGTGATGACCATGATGGTCCATCTGAGATAATTGGTAAGGTAACCTAAGGGAATGACCCTAGCTCATCAAAGAGACTTCCCTTATCAAATGGGAATGTGGATAATGATTCATAGCGAGGGTCCACAAAGAATGAGTTCAAGAAGGCCAGTCCTATGAAGTGCACATGATGTAAGGGGTTTGTATGTCTTGGCCATCTACTAGGAAAACCTTTATTGTCTGATTGATATGTTGGGAGACCAATCCAAAATGTAAAACACATTAAAGGGTTCTTTCATAATCAATTTTCATTCCTTGGATATCATTTATTGGGTGATGCACCATGTCCAAGATAATTCGCATGCCAAAATAGGGCATGTTTGGGGTGCTACTCATGATGGAATAGCTTGTCTCAGATTCCTTTTCTAAAGCAAAGAAGACATGTCTAGGGTATCGAGTGTGATCAATTAGATTGTCTCATATTCATTTTACTAAGTGAAAAAGAAATGTCTCAGGTCTCGCACATGATCAAAGAAGATATGATCATGCATTGTCTCATGATTTCCCTGACCTGTCTTCAGACAACCTCATGTCAAAATGGACATGTCCATGGAAAATCGCATGATCATTCCGACATGTCAATGACGTCTCATGTGGTCATCCTTTCTTGTCCATAGCTTATATTGTGATAATATAGATCTGCCAAGGGGACATTTCCTAATCAACTTGACTTGTCCATGGGTCATCACATGGCCATAGTGACACATCAACAAGTTTTAGCAAGGTCAGACCAACTTTTCCATGGCATGTCTTCCGATCAACATGGCATTTCCATGGTTTCCCAAGGACATCGCGATATCATAGAAGGGTTTATCGATCATGTGTCATTGAACCATTCACATGGCGGGGTCTCACACTTATGTTTAGGATCTTTCACTCATCCAAGTTCCACAAGAGGATTTCCAAAGAGATCATGTCTTAAGCATCATGGGAGATCATTAGTCTATGTAAAGGGACGCGCAACCATAAGAGGATATTCTCATGAACACTTCAACAAGTTGTGGCTATACACTGGCTAGGGGATATCTACATGAGGGATTCATATGGAACTCTATACTTCATGTGATTCACATTTCTTTAATAAGGTCTCTAGAGGGATATTGTGGTCATGGATGAGTTTTTTTATGTCGAAGACTTTTCATTCATGGGTAATGGAGGACACTATATAGAACAGATGAGGGGTAAACATCCCAAACCCCACACCATGAGGCCAAGATAATGTTACATCAGGAGACTTGGGGTGTGTCTTATTAACTTATTTTGGAAAGGAGGAACCCGTCCAATTTTCACCCATGCACTGCATGGTCGCATAACTATCTTGTAATTTGGTGATCTATAGGGGATCATGCATGAGACACCTAGTAAAGGTAAAATGGTGAACCTTTAGGCATGGGGTTCACATACTCAATACAGCCTCCACATTACTAGATGATCATGATGCATATACTAATAAAAACACTACTTTCATATGTTCATGCATCATGAACTGAGTATCCAAACAAGTCTACTAATATCTGGTTTTCATGGAGAATGACCTGGGACACCGAATATTCAAGGACCTTCATTTTATCACTACAAGACAAGGATTATCATGGTATTGATCAGTCATGGGGACTATCATGCATGTTGGTTAATTATCGTGAGCACATGTATGGGTGATTCGTGTATTCCAGGTCTTGTATTGTTGTGTCGCATGATGTTACATCATTCATGCGATCGATTGATCCAAATGAGGACTCTTCAAAGAGTTATTCTAGTGAGTGTCAGGGGCACAGAAATTGAAAATCTGCATAGATGTGGGTCTTCCTCGGTGCTTTCACAGAAGCACTCAACAAAAGGGAGGGGATCACAGGATCTCACAAGAACCCTCATGAACCAGGAACCACATGATGTCTAGTTTTTCATGAAATCTCATATATTTAATAATAACATGTAGTGGTATTGAGAAATCACCTGAGGAATTACTTTGATTGGTAGTGTATGGAGTACCCTATTCCTCTTCCATCCATCCTTTGTAGAGCTCTTTCTCCTCCCATTATTGCATGTCATTTTTTTGGATGGAGTAGGGTTTACGAAGGCGAGGAAGGCCAAATGTGGCACTACTTTACTCAGGTTGAAGGAATTGTGCATTGGACAATGCAATGGAGATCACATCTCATGATCATTTCATCTGATCATGAAACACTTCTAATTCTCCCCATCATGTCAGGTGATTATGGAAAATACTAGTTAATTCATATGGAAAATACATTGGAGGGAGAAGGGGTTTTTGATTACTAAATTGATTTCGATGTCTTCAGTTTCGATATTTACCAAAGTCTCAGGACCAAAGGATGATCATTTGGTGACCCTAGATTCCTTCTATGATTCCATGTGAACTATAGAAAATCTACATTAAATCAGATATAAAATACATCAGTGGAATAAGGGGTTTTCAATTCCTGAAATGCTTGTGATGCCTCTTCCATCTTCAGTTTGGTCACGTGATCAAAGGATGATCATGTGATAGCATCGATCGTTGTTGAGGGATCTTGTAGAAGTCCACTAATATGATTTATCAGAGATCATGGAGGCTTCTATTTTTTGTCTGAAACAAACATAGATATTAGATAAGGTCTGGTGATGTATGTGATGAAGATCATCGAGTGATCATGTGACTTTATTAAAGTCACCATGTCGAACCAACATTGTGAGAGGGTGAAAGATGAGTGGTAGGTTGAATATAATGGCATTGCAGGGTATCTGGTCTCCTAACTTAAACTCTGGAGGATTTTTATTGAATCAAATGGCTAGGATCGGTGGGAGGTGTGATTGGATGGTGCAAGTCAATGAATAGAACAACCCCATGACACAAATTTTATCTCCATGAAAATATCATGACCCACATCAAATTACCACACCACTTCCTCTCCAGTATAAAATTTATTCCATGGATACCTTTGGTTCAAGTTGGAAGAGATGTCGGCACACATACCATATACAACACTTCCACCCAGTGGGATTCAGCCCACTAAGACTATGGCTCATGTTATATGTGCATGCCTATGGGATTTCACACCATGGGCCCTACACACGAGCCCAACTTTATCTTGTGGGAGCTATGCTCCTCTATTGGTATTCCAGCTAGCCTTGGATGACTCCCACTAGGTCTGGTCGACCTGGCTGGTGGATAAAAATATTTATTTGGCTAAGGGTGGTAATAGAAAACACTTAACTACTAAGGAAAAATGTCTTAGTAGAATATAAGAATCCCAAAGTGATCACCTCAAATCACGGGCCTTTATCTATGAGATTTCCATGAATTATTCAATGTTCCTTGAATTCTTAGTGGAAAAGTGTGAAATGAAAAAATATTGGTTCTAAAAAATTCTATCCCATAGAATGAGATTTTTTTGAGCAAAATAATCTGATTCTGAGGTGAATATAGACGCCATTTCTGTATATCTGAATATTTGATAATTTCAGATACTGAACATCCTAATAGGATTTATCTTGAGTATGTCTAAGGTACTCACAAGTGTTATGAAGATGATACATCTTTATAAAATTTCTCAACTAAATCCAATATAATAAGTATCTTTGACCTGGGGAATGGATACCAATAAATTGGAATGTATATTCATTTTAAAATGGAATAGGGATTGGGTGGAAAGGAACGTATGGCAGGATCATAAGTAATGAACTTGGATGACTCCACATATCCCATGAGGATAGTAATTAGGCTGGATGTATTTATGAAATATATAACTATTAGATCAAAATTATGCATTGGAAACACAAGTTCATGAAAAAATTACTCTATGATGAATGTACTTACACAGATATAACTCATATGTAAGAGTGGGTAAGTCACTTTTTTGTGATGATATCATGGGTAGAGAGTCGTGACTTGGTGGAGATGTTGATCAGATCATCCATAATTTTCATTCATTATGTGTAACACCAAAAAGATACGATCACCTGGATTTGTGTAATTTAATTTCAACAAGTTTCCCATTGATAAATGTCCATGAATTCCCACTGACATGAAATTCTTCATTGGTGTACCTTCTCTATTAGTCTTTAGATCTTCTGATTTACATGGACAATGTGGACATGACATCTCTCTAGGATGCTCAAACATTTTCCTAAGTCAAGAGACATAGAGATCATAGATTCATTTTTCTGATTCAGTATAATAGGCCCCACAGTCGTTGTATCTTTTTTATTTATTTTTTCCTTACTTTTTCCTAATATTCATATGGTAAAGGCTTAGTGGGGTTGGACATGGATTATCCCCAAGCCGCATTCCTATTGGTTTTCACCCTAATAAATTGTTGCACCTCTTCCATTTTTTAACCTCTCAATACTATATAGGTCATAGAAAGTGTATCTTCAGTGAGAAGATACAATATTTTTCCAAGGATTCCCTTATCGGGTTTTCATATCAGCTATTATCATCTCTCTTTCAGTTTTAATGTCCTATAAGATAGACCACCATTGTGATGAAGTTTAGGGTCTTTGATCTCAATCCTTTGGTGTACTTTAGTTTTGGGTCTTCTAGCTCAATCATTTTGGATGCCCTATAGATTAAATTCTTACCACTATGAATGTTATGTAATATGGGTTTTACATACCTAGGATGACTAAAAACACTATGGAGTATTGAGTTCCATCGTAATATTTTCCGGGCTCACAAGGATTGGAGTTTCTTTCTTACATGGAGGATATAACTTTAGTTGGATTGTTAAATCGCTTATTAATTTATATCATGACCAATGAAATATGATCTCCACTCTTTTCCAAGGGATTATAGAAGCTTTATGGGGTGAATAAAGTTGAGGGAGAAATAACAGTGAAGCTAATCCCAGCTGGATAGTTTGAATGTGGACGATGTAAGTCACAATAAAAAATTATAAGATAGTTAATAAGGAAAGGGGTAGACATGTCGGGTATGTCCCATAACACTATGGGGTGTCAGGTTCTTCCATAGTGTCGTTGAGGCTCTCAAGGATTAGTAAGCCCTTTATATTTGAAAAAATGTCTCTAGTCGGTGGGTTTGTGCCCTGTTTGTTAGTAGCAGGGCCGAACTGAGAGAACTCTTTTCCTTTATAGGGGCTAGGAAATAATTTTTAAGGCTCTAACATCTAGAAGATGATATTGGGTATGGAAGGAAGGCAATCTTGGAAAGGTTTTTGGCACCCTTGTGAAACATGGATCAAACTGAAGAGCTTGATCACTACGCCATGGGGTATCAAATCATTAGGTGTGGGCCAAAAAAAAGGTTAATGAATGAAGGGTCACATTATTCCTTTAGAAAGTGTGAAAAATATGGTTATACAATGATGAGGATATCAAATCCACTTGAATAGTATATGATGGAGATTGTAAATCATATTCCAAAGTGCTTAGGTCATGAGTAAGGTATGAGACAACCACACCAGTGATATCCTAAAACACAATGGGGTGAAAAGTTCCTACATGATGATACCATAATTAAAATAATTAGAATGACCTTTATACTGGGACATGATGTCTCTGGATGGTGGTTTTGAGCCTTCTCCATCAATATCATGGCCAAGAAGATAGATCTATTTTTTTATTTAGTGGAAATGAAAGGTTGGTGATGACTTGAGACACATTAGACAATGATGTGGGATTTATGGAAAACATAAGATTCAATAAGGGTTAAAATACACTAAAAGTCATTCCACCACCTGTCAAACATATTCTTATAGTGAGTAAGTGTGAAAAATCATTAACAAATTTTGTCCAGGACCAGGGGGTCTAGTATGGAGTAGACCCTATGAGCTTTATTAATTATTCATTTATGACTTTATTTTTCCAAAACATTGAATATGAAGAGTTTTTTGAGTGAAAACATGACTTTTTCTTTGGAATCCCTTTGAAGGTTTTCAACCTGACATGGTTTGTGTCTCTTTTTCAAGAAGTTTAAAGTCTTTCAATTTGAACTATTATAGGCTAGAGTTTAAGGTCATATATATTTGACCAAAGTGTGAGAAGTTTAAGTTTATGACAATTATGGACCTAACAAGAGTGATGTTACAGAAGATCCTAATTAGGATTCCTAGGGTTAAGATTACTCCAAATTCCTTATGAACGAGAGGTGAAAGCATTGAAAATCATGTATCATGGTTCTCAGGTCATGATTGGTGAATGGGACAATTATTTTAGGGATAAACTAAAACATAATGGGGTTCTAGTATCCATTGTGGTGATGTTAGGATCATGAGAATTAGAAATCCGTATATACTAGGCCAAGATGTCTCTGGTTGTTGATTATGATCCCTTACAACAATAAAATGGTCAAACAAGGAGATTTATTTCCTTTTTCAAGGGTTGTGAATGGTTTTGATGACTCAAGGTGGTTGATCTATTAAGTGTGGGGTATGGACTTATGTTCAAAAAAATATGATGGAACCCCCATTCACTAGTTGGATAGTATAAGGTTCATGTTGTCCTTTAATAAGGACGGATGATGAATGATGTTTTCCTTAGTTTAATGTCATGTATCGGGGATGCACCTCCTTGTAGTTTAACATTGTGTAGTTTAATGTCATGTTGTAAGAACATACATCCATGAAATTTAACATCATGTTGTAAGGACCTACTTCCATGATGTTCAACGTCTTGAAATAAGGAAGTAATTCTATGTTGTTGACGTCAAGCAGTAAGGAATTACTTCCATGTAGTTTTAAATCAAGCCATAATGACATGTTAACTGATGTGAAATTTTTGAAATGTCATAGTTGGGACCAAATATAGAGACATAGGAATCAGTACATATCTTATAAGGGTGGGAATCAAGCTACACCATGTTCTAAATGAAGTCTCTTGCACAAGTCTATCCCATACACAAGGATGGGGTCACTTATATAAATATATATATATATATATATTTGTGATAGGGCTTAGAGTTAGAAATTTGAATGTCACTATATATCCTAAGAGAGAAAGAATAAAGTCACACATAGACCTTGAATGGGAAATACTCTATGTAGGTCTGAACCATATGTAGAGGTGGGAATTATTTCCATTGACCATTGTAGTTGGTGCCAATATTGGAGATCCATGTGTCACTACATATCCTGTGATGATATGAATCATGCTACACATAGTTATGAGGGTTCCTTGCAGTTTAATGTCATACAATGAGTACAAGGGTGAACTAACATGAATAAATGGAAATGTTTCAGGTGGGCTCGAGAATAGAAGCTTGGGAATCTCTAAATATCACATAAAATGTGAGAATAAATGAAAACATAGTTCTATAAATTCCATATATTTTAATGTCCTCTGGTGAGGAAAAGGGTGGATCAACATCAATTGATGGGAATATTGATGTTAGGCTCAATGGTAGAATTCTAGTTTTCACTATGTATCTCATGAGGGTGAGAATCAAACCACACATATTTTTGAAGAATCGTGTAGTTTGACATCATCCTCCAAGAAAATAGGTGACTTTATTTTAATTGAGATGTATATCACATATCTATGTAGTTTTACATAATGTGGTAAGAATATTGGGTTACCTATCATGAAGGGGGATGTTCTGGGTCCATGTAGTTTTACATCATGTGGTAAGGACATTGGATCAGCTATCATGGATGGAAAATAATACTATGTATTGGACCAATAATAGAGGTTCGAGTGTAAATAAATATCATGTCATGATAGGAATCATACCGTGTGTCGTTTTTAGGAAACTGTGCAGTTTAACGTATTGGTGTAAGGATGAGCTCTATGTGGTGAAGACGAATGATGTCGTGCAGTTTAACATCTTTCTGATAGGATGAGCAGTGGTACCTATAATAATGTGGATTCCATCATCATTTTTCGATGCTTGATAATGAATATTTACTCCTCCCGATCCATATTAAACAAGATGATGGTTTTATTAGCTAATGTGTCAGTGTGAACATGTTGTGACTAGGGTGCACGATGCATTGTGGACTCAAAAGGTAACTATTCCATCAATCCTATGTCATTGATAGTGAGAGGGACTAGTTTTTCCTTCATTATGGAATATTCACCATTGAACTCCTCTATCACTAACCTTAAATCCTCCTGGATGTTTAAGTAGGATATTTACAGATGTAGGGATTATTCCAATCCATCGATGAGGGCTCGGTATTCCATGTCATAATTTGTGAAGTCTTCAAGTAGTATGAAATAGTGGAAAAAATCACTTTGTCATGAGAGGTGAATAGAATCCCTAGGGTGACCCAATTGATCTTCGATCATTCCATCCTTTTTCTGATAGGACATCATGAGGTTCTATCAAAATACATCTCCCAAGTCGTGGGAGTGTCATGGGAATAAAAGGCCTCGTCATATGGAAGCTTGGTATCTTCCAGTGTATTTTCTAAGGCAAGATATGCTAAAAGGAAATTAGATCGGTCTTTTCCTTTCATTGAATTATGTGACACAAAATAGATGTCTTATCAATGAAAAAATTTTTTCTATCAGACCAAGCATCCGGTCATCATTGGATGACCAAGGATGTACTTGAGCAGATCGATACGAGAGACCAATTGGACTTCTTGGTGCTGCGAGTAATGCCTCATCTTTTTCACTGTGAATATGAGCATGAGACAACTATTCTCAACATTAATTTATCAAGTCATAGTATCTATCGTAGTCTGACAAAGGTAATAGAGAATAGTTTCACTCTATGCATCATTATTTTGTGTGTGGAGGGTGCCCAGTGATCATTCCATGGAGTCCATATATAAGATGAATGACCTCCCCTCCACCGGAGGCATCACGTCTAGTGTTTTTAGTTGGTATCACTTTACAATTTTGAGGGATTCTTGGAAATCATCGGCTTATCTTAATGGGTATGATGTTCGAAATCCATCTTCGGTATCACACCTTCTTGTATAAATTTAGATTTGAACAATTTTTTCCACTCCCACCTCTACATGGGTGACATGAGATGGGTGAATCCTCTTGGATTCTTTCTTGAAGCCTCGATTCTCATTGGGTAGACTAGGATGGTGTTTAGCCACGTCTGGGATCAATATAGTAATTTCTAGGTAGTTTCATACGAACACTTATTGATGATGCTTCAATAATGTGATACACATCTTTTTCTCTTCGAGGGTCAGGGTGACACCAATCAGTTTAGACCATAGTTCTTCCTCAGCTCCCATATTTATCTTCATGGTCTTATCTATAGATATAGAGACCCCTTCAATGAATACTAGAAGGTATTTTCCTAATATCACCCTCATCCTCCTCCATTTTTGAGGTTGTGGAGACATTTCGAGATGAAGATAGATATATGGGGCCCCCATGTCACTATCGGGGTGAGAGAGGCTAGGAGAGGAGACATTATCGTCCCCTATTATCTGATTCATCAAAGAGAGATATTGTAAGTAATTGAATTTTGCACTATCACTGAGTAAGGATGAGTTTTGGTAATCTAGGATTAGATCATCTACCTCAACTAGGCTTGTGGGGAGCACTTAGTCAATTTTTATCATACTCCAGGGATTTGCAGGGGTGATCCCCTAAGCAATTGGGACCTCCAATCTATATATCATCATCAACCATTGTTTTTGTACCTCTTTTCTGGTAGAAATATACCTCATCATAAGTAGATCCACATGTCTTAATGGGGGAACTGCCACCAGGGGGTATGCCAACATCCCCATCTAATGTCGATGATGTCTCCTAGAGATTGAGATGCCACAAAGTTTATCTCCCTATGACAGGGACATGTTCAATGTATTTTGTCATATTTCAATAGGGATGTGGATATGAGAGGATGGTCTAGGATATAGAATCCAAGAATACCTATGTATATAATTATTATGTTAATAAATCCATATGTAGATCCATAAAAACTATTTTGTTTAAATTCATGTGGTAAGGACATAAGCCATGCAGTTTAATGTCATGTAGTAAAGACGTGATCTATGCAGTTTAACATCTTTTGGTAAGGATGGGATCCATGAAATGAAACTTCATTCCTTAAGGAAATTATTAATGTAGTTTAATGTTTTGCAGTAAGGGAATGATCCATGCAGTTTAACATCATTTGATAAAGATGAGATCCATGTCCTTTGACTTATTGCAGTAAGGATGATGGCCATGAAGTTTAACATCTTTTGTAAAGGACATTAGCCATGCAGTTTAACATATTTTGGTGCAGATTATGTCCTTGAACTTCAATGTCATATAGTAAGTACATTATCCATGTAGGTTAATATCATGCGGTAAGGGTGATGGTTAAACAGCATATTCCAAGAGTGGCCCTTCCGAAGGAGGTTGGAGGTTGGAAAACTCTTATGTATATTGCATGAGTTTCTGGATTTTTCAACTCTATCAAGCCTCCAGATACCTATTCTTCAAACCTATACTTTAAGACAAAGCATCATTCTATTGTGTGCTCGAGATGTCTATGGTAGGGGAAATGGTTTTAATGGCCTATCAATCCTACCTCATATAGATTTCTTATTTTTTGGAGTTCGATAAAACTGTTTTCCATGGAGAAGTAAAAATTTTTAGAGATATTCTTTTTTTGGAAAAAATTGGCTTTGTTTAATCTTGATTTGAAATATGATCACTTATAATTGTGAGGTATATGTCTCATGAACCACTACACAACTAGTGCATCCACTGAGAGTGATCAGATGACTAGAGTGGAGATTCATGTGTTGTATGTTCTAATATTCCCCTATCCATCTGCACTTGAAGGTAGCCTTTAATGGAAAAGAAACCTTCTATAGTGTTTCTGAGACGTCAATTGTAGGGGAAATGGTTATCATGTCCTTTTAACAGTACCTCACATGGATTTATCATCATATATTTCTCTATCAAACCATTCTTCATGGCATAGTTGAAATACCGCATAACATGTTTGGATTATAAGGAATATACTTTTTAATTCATTCCTTCAAGAGATGGATGAGCAGACCTCTTCTACTACATGTTATCTATGCCACCATTTTTTGGGTGTATTTCGGTATCTAGAGTATGGGGTAAAACATCATGGTATTTATTGATCTAGGGGTAGTTGAAGAAGTATTTAGGTTCTTGGATGACACATACACCTCCAACTGATTAAAAGGTCCTTACTCTCCATAATGTTTTGTGGTGAAATCAGAGGTCAAATGGTTTCTAGAATACCCACAATGAAGAGTTGTAAACTATGGAAATTCCACCAACCCTTTGGGCTGGGGTGAGGTGGAACAATGTTCGGATTTCTCCCAATGAGGTGATGAAAAATATGAAATTACTCCCAATCTTGTGGGTTGAGGAACTTCATTTCAAAGAATGTTCTACAAGAATTAATGAGTACATCATCTCTAGGGGGATATCTCAAGAGTATTTCCACAATAATCCCCCATAGACACCTATTTTCTTGCTGGAGTTTAGTGATATGTTCCTCTGTAGAAAAAACCTTATCATTATCAAGGGGATGGATAGCGGGATCCATGAAAACCCACCTTCCTCTATTGGTGGCAGGTTATGTATATGATGATGGGAGATCCAATGTGGATCCCATATATTAAATACACTACTGCCACTATCCATACAATCTGTTTTCCTTACCTTCTAAAATAATAACATGATCAGTAACACCTCCTGTAGATTCCATGTAGATACTATTGATCAATTCTACTCTTTTGTTTCTGTAAAGAGGTAGGATGGCTAGATATGACCTAGATGATAGTAGGAAGGTATGATTGTACCCTTCAAAAGCATGCTCGTCCGGATCTGATGAGGATTCATTGCATCCGATTGATATCATATCTATTGAGACACAGTTGGGTTGGTACTCTTCCTTGATGGAATACTTTTTTCGAAAATTTGGTGCCTAATGTACCATTTGGGGGGTTGATTCCCATGATGAAGATAATCCCAAGGTAGAAAATGGTAAAACATTCCTGAGATCTATGAGCTGGGGGTGCTCCTAGGATTCCACAATCCCCAAGGCTAGCTGTGATGAATTCAAAGGATCCTGGAAAGTAGTGTTATGAGATTGATTTAGGGACACTATTTGGATACACTAGTGGACCACAAAGATGTTGGAAATAGTAGGGATATGAACCTACTCTAGAACGGTGTTTTTTTTGGATTCCCTAGGTGGGATTTCCTATCGAGTGCCTTGTACATGATAGTTGGTGTAGGTAAAACCTCCTTTGCAGATCCTTGTGTAAACATGGTCACGTATTGGTGATGATGATCACAACGGATGTGATCCTTCCTAGGAAGTTTGTCGGTGATTTAGTTTTTATTTTGACTATCCTCATTCACCTCCCCAATATAAGGAAGGTTTATGTTTCTTCATTCCCTCAATAGGTTACCAAAGTAGCTGAATGTGGAAAAAAATGACACTTCCTCTCTTATAGCCTATCACAGGAATGATAGATAGTGGTAAATCATCCTCATAATGTTTTCAAGAGTTGATACAAGAGACACGATGGAGGTTTGGATGTGGTATTACCTACCCAAGATGTTCACTAGATGATATGGGAAGTGGTGGGTTGGTGATAATGTATATTGGGGACTTAGGGCCAAAGCAGCTTGTCCAATGATCTTGGAATCCATTAGCGCATTCCATAATGTCATTTTGAATGCCAAGAATCTTGAGACTTCCTGGGAATAAGAAAATAAACCTTATCATTGTATCATCATACATAAGAGTACATGTTTGATCAATACATTTCATAGGTAATAGGTAAAGAGGGTTCCACTTTCAGTGCAGTTTGAAGAGACATGTCAGGTTCATCATTTTATTAACCAATGACCACAACATAAACTGTCCTGCTGGGCATTGTGAAATCTATTATTTTCGATAAGTGAAAGGCATACCAATTCTTAAATAATTCCCATTAGTTTTAGAAATTTGTTTTGTCAGGTTTTAAGTCCTGTAATGGGTTTCACTCGACGATTTTGATTGTGGGGGGGTTTTAAGGCCTCACTCAATGATGAGCATCAAATTTTCCATCTATTTCACCTTACCTAGAAACTCCTAATGATCCCCTCATTCATAGCTGGGTATGGAAATACTTTTAATAGGCTAGTGTTCATTTGGGTTTTCATTCCCCATGACTTTTGGGGACTCATATTGATTGAGAGGATGGGAGGTTGGGCTCATCACACCCATATGGGGGGAAATGTTGCATACTCTATGTATCTCTTGTAGATTTAATATATGTTTGTGAAATCCTTCCCAGACCCAATGTGTAACTTTATAACCCTATGTAAATGACTTGATTATGAACATATATTTATGGGGACAATCGGGTGATTTTCATGGGTCCTCTATCACTCTCTTATTTGGTTATGATGCTTTGGGTTATGGCCATGTTCAAGATCATTAGAGTTTATTTCCATCCATAGAGGAAGTTGGTGTCTTGGATATGGGATTAAACCTCTATGAGGATCCTAAATATCTTTTGAAACAATAATAAAAACCCATGTAGTTTGTTTGACATAGTTTAAAGTTGTATGACTGGACCCATCCATGTAGTTTTGTGTCATATGGTAAGGATGAGACAATCATGTTTAGATGTCAGTGAGGTTTCCTACATATCCTATTTAATATAGGAATCAGATTCCATGTAGTTCTTGTGATAGATGTCTATTTCATCTAAGATGCGAAATTAGAGGCCCTAGGTGGGACTTATGCACATGAGACTTCCCTAGACGGCTTCTTTGAGAATACGACCATTTGAGAAGAGATGAGATATAATTGTTCTTACATCCCAATGGTGGTTCCATACTAGGGTAATTCCCATAATGATATTTATAAAATCATCACTACTCTCTAAGCTCATGCTATCAATGATAAGTACGAGAAAAAAGAGATAATAGTAGATCAGACACATTTCATGGGAGTATATTCGTATGTATAATGATCCAACATTTAATCAATGGAAATTTATCCATTATACAGTAATGTAAAATATTATAAATAAAAAAATCAATTATAGGCCATAATAAAAGGTTTATAAAAGATGAATTAATGAAATTAGAAGTATTTATAGAGGCTAAGAAACCAATACTGTTGAAATTGTAACTTGACCTTAAGGAATAGTAATATAACACCTATGAATTGAAAAATGGCCAAATGAATAGTAACCACACCCATGAAAGTATAAATAAAATTTATGCACCTTATAAGTGAAAATATGATTTAATTATTTCATAGTATATGTAGGTAAATATTTTAAAAATTATTAATTAAGTGTTGGAATTTTTGTAAGTCATAAATATTTAATTATCATTTTATGATTAATTTTATATGTTTAAAGAAAATGTATTTTTGTAGAATGTAATCATAAATAAATAGTTTTATGTATTATGATTTTAAGATAATTTTATGAGACCTTAAATATCTTTTCAAAATTTTATAAATTCAAGTATAAATTTAAAATATATGTTTTTGATGTAAATGGTGATTTTAATTAAAAACTAATTTTCTCATATTTAGAAAATTATCTTAAAAATGGCGTTTACTTGTTAATTATACAAATAATAAATTGGTTAGAGTGATTTTTTTAGTATTTTTCTGAATTAATTTAATTTTTAGTGAATAGTGAAATACAATAATTTAGAGTATATATACATTATAAGAAAAATACACTATTCATTGATTCATCGCTAATGTAAGAACCATTGGTTAAAATTAAAAAGATATAATTAACATATTTAGTGTCAAATACAACACTATTTATTATCTTGATCAAAATAATAATCTAATGAATTAAATAAAAAAACACACCTCTCCTCCACTATAAATACCACCCCTGACACCCTCTTCTCCTCACACGTCTAAAGCTGTGAGCCCTGTCCAAATTCTTCCCAAAAATATTCCATATCCCATATCTCACATTTAGGAGATATATTTATCATCAAAATAACATGCCTGGGTTTCGTGAATAGGATCTTAAGAGGAGAATTCATGAGCTAAATCCTCTATCTTTTTCTTTTAATTTCCTTTTAATTTCATTTAATTTCTTATTATATCTTCAACTCCCTTCATCCAAAGGGAATGATAAAAGTATTAAATTAAATTTACTAGAATTATATCTTTTTAATGGAATATACATCATTAAAATCCTCCTTCTCTCTCTCTTTCATATTAAAAAATGAAATCATTTCCTGTGATGTGTCAATTTACTAACATCATGGGCAATGCACTTTCATTCTCCTTAAACACCTTAATGAATGTTAACAAGAACATTATATTGTTCAAAAAATATTTAAATGTGTATTTTATAACCCTTTTAATGTTCTATAAATATCATCTACTCGTAATATTAAATGATAAAATCAAACGATTTCATTGGGATCAAAAAACCGTCAAAATTAACCTAAAATGATCATCATTAAATTTTATCCAATGAATCTTCCCAATGGTATATAACCAAATCAGGTTTAAGATTATATAAGATTGTGGAGGATCATTAATAATATATAATAAAAATTCTTGGATATTCATCCTCATTTTAAATGAACTTCCATTTATGTATACAATTGAACAGATCATGAAAAGTATGAAAAAGAACAATCCCAAAAGATGAAATTAAACTCTATAACTCTTCCAAAAAACCATAAATGAACATAATAAAACTATAATTAATAATATTAATTTATTAAATTTTTTTAATTTATTAATTAATGAATACAATTTGATTATATATAACATTAAAGTGGAGGAAGCAATCAGACATAATTTAAGGGGAATTATCAAACCCAACTCTATTTCTTTGGGTTTTACAACTTTCACCCCATTTTCAGTATGGATATTCCTTAAATATATTTTATTTATAATTATATTACCTTTCAGGGTATATAATGGTTTTATAATTGAGTTTATTACAAACAAAATGTATTTCTAATAAACTCTTCTTAAAAAAATAGATTTTTCCTTCTTGAGATTGATTCTTCTTTACTCATGGTTGATGATTCAAGGATGGTATTCCCTATTTAATTTGGGAACACTGAGTTTATAAATTTATTCTTAATGAATGAAACCAATTCTTTTCCCTGGGTTATTATATGTCCAAATATTGATATAATTTTTATATGGCATGCATGATAATGTAAATGTTATTATGTGACTGGTGCATCCAGAATTATATAGAGCAATTTAAATTTCATTATTTGATGGGTTCACCAAGAATTATATATAGATATAATTTATTGGGTAGTGTGATGAATATCATGAGTAAATGTTAATTATTCATTATCACGATGCTATATGTTTTCAAAATTATGAGTGGTTGTTGACCACTAAGACATGATGTTCCATTTTTATGCATTACCACATTCTAGGCCTTATCATAATGACTTCCTATCATGATTATGATCCCATTATTGTGATATAATGATGATTTTATATTAATACTCACCCAATGACATATTATTTCTTGTTATTATCTATCCTATTATTGGGATTTTGCCTCACTAAATTTGGATGTATATCCTTAGGTTATTACATGTACTAAGGATAATTAAAGGGAAAAAAAGAAGCTATAGAAAAGGAATTAAATAAATATTTATGTTTTATTTTTTAAATTTTATATATGGTCCTAATTTTTCCAAGACACTAATCCATTGGATCATCAATGTGTTATAATTTTATGTTGATTGTATACAAAATGATGTAACAGTAATGTAAAAAAAAATAAGGTCCCTATAGTTGCTATTAGTGGGTAGTTTAGTTAATTTGGGAATTAGGATTAGAGAGCATTAGTGAAAACCTTTAGTATTAGACTATGCATATGTAATCACCCAAGATTGTTTTCCTTAGGAAATGATATAAATGGAGATCCCACAAGATATTCCTTTAAATTTAATTTCCTAAAGGAATACATTATTTATTCATAAATCTTTCACTTATATTTTGTTCTAACCTTTTCTATTTTAGAAAATGGTGGGAAACAGGAGAAACCAGCCCAATAACACATGTGAGGGTCAACTGTATGATTTCAAACATGACACCCCAAATTATTTTGGATGTGGAGTTATAGATTTCATGGTTATGCATACCCAACTGTGTCAGGTTATGAGAAATAAGCTAAATAATGTGGAATTCCCGACATTACATAAGAGGGATAAATTGAATATCAAGTGTTTTATGTAGAAGAGACCACCAATGTTTAGTGGATATTTGGATCCACTTATTATAGAATAATGGGTCAACATTATGGAGAACTTATTTTATGTTCTACACTATTATGAGATAAAGAAGATTAATCTTGTTGTTTATCATCGAGATGGATAATATGACCAATAGTGGGAATTTATTAAGAACACTAAGATGAGGGAAAAAACTAAAAAGATGGAATGGTAAGACTTTCAGATAATGTTTCTTAACAAGTATTTCCCTCAGAATATTCATAAAAATATACATATAGAATTTTTAGAACTATAGAAAAAGTAAGAATAATATGTCATGACCTACAAAGAAAATTCCACAAGGCATGGAAGGTACGCTACGAGTTTTGTTATCAATAATTATAGAAAAATTGTTAGATTATTTAGAGGTTTAAAAATACAACTTAAAAAGAATCTTGAAATTCGAGACTTTGAGAGCTATGAAGAAGTTTCTCGATGTGCTCTCAAAGTGGAGATAGAGTTTTGAGAATGGTCCCATGGTTATGGTGATTAGCAACAAAATATGGAGTTTCAAGTTAGAGGATCTAGTGAGAAAGGTGGAAAGAAAACTCAACCACCTACATGTTAAATATGTGGGAAGAATAATCATGGTAAATGCCTCAAATGGGTGAGTAAATGCTTCAATTGTGGGATAGAATGCAACTATTCTCATGAATGTTGAAAAGACATGAGGAAACTGGATAATGTGGTGGAGTAAAAAAGAGAACCACCCATGGTCTAATGAAAAAACTGTATGGAGAATGACCACTATAAAATCTAGTTCACTAACCCTTATGTTATAAAGTGTAATTAGAGTCAACAACCACCGAATACAAAGGAGTGAGGGATGACTTATGACATAATAACTGTAGAAGTGGAGAAAGAAAATGAAGTCGTATAAGGTACACCTACTATTCACTCAAGAATGGAAATGGTCTTATTTTACTATGATTCTACACATTCCTTTATATCTTGATAGTTTTAAAGAACTATTGAATCAAATCCCCGAAACCTTGAAGTATATATATCCGTAAAAACACCTAGTGGTGAAATCATTACATCCCAACTGTTGTAATCTCCTAATATTGGTGTATATTGGAAGATTCGTCCTGTGAATCTTGTAATAATTCCCTTTATGGAATTTGACACTATACTAGGAATATATTGTCTCTCATTATATAGATCACGTAAATTTTTTTTTGAAAAGGAAATATCTTTTCATATTCCTAACCATCCAATGTTCCTAGAAAAATTCAAGGAAGTTCATGAATATCCTTTGAAAAATACTTCAATAATGTGGATGTGGATTTATTATGAATAAGAATACCTTTCTCAAATGGTTTATTCAAAGAATGGTATCAACCTAGGGAAAATTCCCATTATGAGGTAATACAATAATGTTTTCCTAAAGTGTTTCCGGAAATTCCCTTAGATCATGAGGTAGAGTTCTCAGTGGAACTCATACTCAGATCCAATCTTATCTCAAAGTGTCCCTATATGATTTCTCCAATCGAACTGGAGGAGTTAAATAAGTAGATTCATGAGAATTTGAAAAAATGGTTCATATGCCGTAGTGCATCTCTTTCGAGTGCACTGGTACTCTATGTGAAGATGAAGAAGAATGGATAAATGTGGTTGTGTATCAATTAATAGAAACTAAAAAATACACCATAAAGACTATGTATCCACTTACAAGGATTGATGACTTGTTTGATTATTTAAGAGAAGATCAGTTCTTCTCAAAGGTGGATCTCTGTTCTGGATATCATCAGCTAAAGGTGAAGAAATAAAATATTCAAAGGACTACCTTTCTTACATGTTATGGGAACTATGATTTTTTTTTGACACCCATAAAAAATAGTAATAGCCATAAAATATTCATTGATTTGATTAATAGAACCCTTAAACATTACCTAGAAATTTTTTTTGTAGTATTTATAGATGGTATTCTCAGCTACTCTAAGAGTGAGGGGGGAAATGAAGAACATCTAAGGCCTGTGTTTGCAACAATGAGGAAGGATAATTTGTATGCCAAGTTTATCAATTGTGACTTTTGGATGAAGCAAGTCACATTCATGGGACATGTGATCAGGAGTGAGGGAATTTCTATGGACCCTTCAAAAAAAGGCAATTGAGGAATGGACCATACTCTCTAGTGTAATAGAAAACCACAATTTTCTTAGCTTAGTAGGGCAATATTGTCATTTTTCGAGAAATTTATCCTGATTTTCAAGCTCCCTATCTAAGATAATAGGGAAAGGGGAAAAGTATGTTTGGACCGAATAATGTGAGGAAAGCTTCAAGGAGGTAAAGAGAAGGTTTATCACTACAACTGTACTCAAATTACTGAGAAGTGGAGAAAGTTTTTCGATATTCAGTGATGATTCAAATAAAGGATTGTGTTTTTCATTTGTGAAAAATGATAATTCGATAGCCTACACATTAACGTCGCTGAAGATCCCTATGAAGAATTACCCTACACAAGATCTAGATATAGAAGCTGTGATTTTTTCCATGAAAATATGGAGACACTATCTCTATGGTGACAAGTCTGACATATATACTGATCAAAATATCCTAAAGTATATATACACATAAAATGAGATCAAAATTAATCAAATGAGATGGTTAGATCTGATCAAAAACTACGATTTCTCTATTCACTATCATCCTAGCAAGGGGAATAAGGTAGTTGATTCTCTTAGCAGAAAAGAACCTGCTACACTATCCATGTTGTGAATTGAGAAAGGACCTATCCTCATGGATATGAAAAGGATGGATTTAAAAATCCTAATAAAAGGGAACACCTACTAACTTTTCCAAATGATTTCCCAAACATCTATCTAAGTGAAGATTTAGGAGGTAGAAAGGGATGATACAAAGTTACAAAAGAAGGTGAATATAGTAAAGGAAGGGAAGGTACAAGGGATCAGTATCAATGATGATAGTGTGATTTTGTTTGGAATTAGGATTTTTGTTCCTTCATCACCTGGGATAAAGAAGGAGAGATTTGATAACGCATATAACTCAACATTCAATATCCAAACTGGGAGTACCAAGTTGTACTATGATCTTTGAGAACACTTTTGGTGGGACAACCAGAATAAAGGGATTTCTGAGTATATCTCAAGGTACTTGATATGTCATAATGTTAGAGTAGAGTGATAGAATTTCAAAGGGATGATGCATCCCTTTCCCATACACATGTTGAAATGGGAGAACGTCACTATGGGATTTACCATGGGTCTCCCAAAGACATTCAAAGGAAATAATGTAATATGGTTAGTGGTGTACTGAATCACCAAGACTACCCACTCTATCTCTATTTCAGAAGATCATTCACTTGAAAAACTTGAAAAGATATATTTGAAGGAATTTATGAGACTAAATGGGGTTCCACTCACAATTATCTTCATTCATGATCATAGTTTCAAATCTAAATTATGGAGAAGTCATCAATATGAATTGAGTATGGAATTAAATTTTAGTATGGCATATAACCCCTAAACTGATATTCAAACAAATATGACTATTCATATGCTCAAAGATATTCTAAGAGCTTAATGTTTAGAATTCAATGGTGGATTTGATCAAAATATCCAATTTATTGAGTTCTCATATAATAATATCTTCCACTTGAGTATTTACATGGTTCTGTATGAAGCTCAATATGGAAATTTATATAGAACTCCAACCAATTGGGATGGATTTGGTGGAAAAAAGATACTTGGATATGATCTTGTGAACGAGATAAGAGAAAAGGGTCAATCCATCTAGGAAAATATCAAATATGCTCAACATTAGAAAAATATATGTATTGACATCCATCGAAGGTACTTGGATGTTCAATGTTGGAGATAAAGACTTACTTTGAATATCACCACAGAATAGGGTCACGCGATTTGGAAAGAAAGGTATATTAATCCCAAGGTACCATGGCCCCATTGAGATCATTGATTGCATAGGATCTGTGGACCATCGGCTTAAACTTTCATTGAATATAGATCATGTTCATGATGTGTTCCACCTATCACTCCTGAGGAAGTATATACCAGATCCCTCATATGTACTGAACTTAGAGGTGGTATAATTGGAAGATGATCTCTCTTATAAGGAGCATCCAATAATGATTCTGGACCAGAGAGATAAGGTTCTACGCAACTAGACAAACAACCAAATCAAAGTGTTTTGGTGGAACCCTAAGTATGAAGAAATAACATGAGAACCAATGTAGGCGATGAAGGATATATACTTACACCAGTTTATGTAAAACAAAATCTCACAGGTGAAATTTTAAAATGGGGGAAAATGTAATGACCCAGTCTTAAATCAATTGAAATTTATCCCTTATATAGTAATTTAATATATTATATATCACATAAAATCACTTATAGACCATAATATAAGGTTTATAAATGATTATTTAATGATATTATAAATATTTATAGAGGATTAAGAACAAATACCAATGAAATAGTAACATGAACTTAAGAATAGTAATATGACCTTTCAGAATAGTAAACCATCCAAATGAATAGTAATCATGGACATGAAAGTATAAATAAAAATTAGGCATATTATTAGTGAAAATATGATATAATTATATCATAGAATATGTTAGTAACTATTTTAAAAATTATTAATTAAGTGAAACATTTTGTAAGATATAAATATTTAATTAAAATTTATTGATTTATTTAATATTTTAAAAGAATTTTTTTTATTTAATGTATTAATAAATTAATAATCTAATGTCTTATAATTTAAATATAATTTTATAAGATCTTAAATAATTTTTCAATGTGTTATAAAATCATTTATAATTTAAAAATCTATACATTCCAAGTAAAAGATGATTATAATTAAAAATTGAATTACTCATATTTAAGAAAATTATTTTCTTAAAATTGAGCGCAATTTTAAATTATAAAAACTTATTAATGGTTATATTGAATTTTTTTGATTTTTATGAGTTACTTGAATTTTTGTTGAATAGTGAAATATGATAATTTACGATATATATCCATTAAAAGCTAAATACACTATTCATTATGTCATCACAGATGTAAGAACCATTGGATCAAACTAACATGACTTAATTTCTGTATTTAGTCTCAAGAAACAACACTATAGATTTTCTTGAGCAAAATAACAAACTAATGAATTAAATAATAAGAAAACACCCCTCTCCTCTACTAAAAACACAACCCCTTCACACCCTCTTCTCATAACGCCTCTCAAGAATTGATACTTGCCCAAATTCTTCACAACACTATTACCTAGACCCTACCCCACATCTAGGATCTCTTGTTCTCATCCAAATACCAAGCCTAGGTTCCTTTAGGTTGATCTCAAGTGGATAATTCAAGAGGTAAATCGTCTCTCTTTTTCTTTTAATTTCCTTTAAATTTTATTTATTTTATTATTATATCCACACATAACTTCATAAAGATGGAATGATAACTAGATTAACATATATATATTCTGAAATTATATCATGTCAATATAAGATCCATCATTACACTCCTCCCTCTCTCCCTTTTATTTTTAAAAAATAAAAGCGTCGCCCATGATGTGTCAATTTACCGACATCATGGGCGATGCACATTTATATTCCATAAACACCTTCAAGAATGATAATAATACCATTAAATGGGTTAAAAAAGATTTTATATTTTATTTTATAAGCCTTTTATGTTTTGTAAATAACTTATAGTCATAATACTAAATGATAAAACAAAAAAATTTCTTTGTGATTAGAAAAGCGCCAAAATTAACCTAAAATGATAATAATTATCTTTTATCTAATGAATAATACTAATGGCATATAACAAAATATGTTGTAATATCATTTAATATTAATTAGTATCATTAATAACATATAATAACAATTTTGGATATTCATCCTCATTTCAAATGAACATCCATTCATGTATACGATTGAACCGATCATGAAAAGTTTAAAAATGAACACTCCCAAAAGATGAAATTAAACTCTATAACTCATAAAAAATCCCATAAATGAACACAATAATAATATAAATAATCAAATTCTTGTAGTATAGGTTCTTTATTTATTATTTAATGAATATAATTTGATTATACTGGATATTAAAGTGGAGGAAGCAATCAGACGCAAGGTAAGAGGAATTCTCAAACCCAACTTTCTTTCATTGGGTTTTCCCTATGTCATCCCATTTTCAGTATGTATATTCCATAAATATAATTTATTCATAATTATCTTACCATTTAAGTGATATACATGTATTATACTTGAGTTTATGGAAAAAAATGTTTTCCAAAAGAACTCTCCTTTCAAAAAAGCACACCTTTTACTTCTTGAGTTTGATTTCATATTCACTCAAGGTTGATGATTAAAGGATGTTACTCCCTCTTTAATTTGGGAACCCAATTTTTCTGAATGTATTCTTAGGAAAGGATACCCTATCCTTTCCATGGGTTATTCTATGTCCAAATATTTATATTTGTTATATGTGGCCTGCATGATAATGTATATGTTATGATGTGATGAGTGCACCCAAAATTATATTTCACTCAAATGAATTGGGTAATGTGATGAATATAATGAGTTAATGTGACTTATGCATGAGGAAGATAATATATTTGTTCAAAATTATGTGTGTTAGTTGAGCACTGAGACATTATGTTTTATTTTTATGCATTTCCACATTCCATGCCTTATCCTAATGACTTCCTCTCATGATTATGATCCCATGATTATGTTAAGATGATGATGTTATGTTAGTCATAACCCCATGTTATATTGTTTCATGTTCTTATATATTCTCTTGTCGGGATTTTATCTCACCCCTTTTTTATTTTTATCCTTATGTTATTACATGTACTAAGGAGAATTCAAGGGAAAATAAGAAGCTAGAGAAGAAGGAATTAAATAAATTCTTATGTTTTATTTTGTAAATGCCATGTATGTTGCTAATTTTCCCAAGACACTAAAACCTTGGATCCTCAATGTGTAGTGATTTTATTCTGATTTTCTTTAAAATTATATAATACTAATTTAAGAAAAATAAGGGTGTCTATATTATGAAGCTTAAACATTAATGTATCCCTTATAGAGGGATGGATTCCCATCTAATGGGGGGTATGGTATGGAGATCGGGCCTCATGAAGGTATCCTACGTATCTTGGTTATGGCGGGAATCAGTGTTATCATAGTTCAATTGATCCCAAAACCTCTGATGGTTTTGAGGTACTTGAGGGAACAATCAACACTTATACTTTAAACGATTCATGTGAATGATCTCTCTTCTCATGTGCTAATGGATGGGGAAGAATGGTGGATTTATGGAATGATTTAATCCCATAAGATAAGAATAATTTGATTAGTAAGGGGCTTACAACAAAGTGGATTCCTATTGGAGACCATTTCTTTGGAAGGCTTCCTTCATATCCCAGTTTTTGCAGTAATCAGAGTTCTCATAGTTCAGTTATACCTTAACCCACTAATAGGATAAGGTGGATGATCACTCTCAGAAACATTATGGATGCCCTTGAGGTTTTAGGGATTATATGGTCTTATAACAATATGGATTCCCTATTGATCAGGGCACCCTATATAATGTTGGTGGTTGGGGATTATGTACTAATGTTTCCCAATTGTTTGGGGATTACATGCTAAGGCCACCCGATTGGTATGATGGTATAATTTTGTTGATCCGGGATTACACTCTGAGGTTTCCCAGTTGGGCGGGGCTTACACTATGGGGTTGACCATTTAGTATACACATTCCTTATCTTATGAAAGATCAAATAAAGGTAGTGAAGAAAATTATGGTCTTTCTAGGGGAATGATATTGGTATGGTAACATGATGGCACAACTCTAACTCATTAAGGACCCTTCCCTTGTCAAAGGGGAATGATGCTAAATATTACTTTCTAGGGTCCACAGGTCATTATTCCAAGAAGGTTCGTCGTAGGAAGTGGGCATGTTGTAAGGGGTTTTTATGTCCTAACCATCTACTTGGAAAGACTTTATTGTCCACCTGATATGTTGGGACCCTAATCCAACATGGTAGACACATCCAAGTGTGCCTTTATAATCCATTTATATTCCTTCGATTCCTTTGATTGGGTGTGGAATCGTACCCAAGATTCTTCACATGACCAAAAAGGGCATTAATGGTGTCTTGGTCATGATCGATTGTCTTGTCTTAGATGCCTTTTCCTAAGTGAAGCGTACATGTTTGGGGTCTCACGTGTGATAGAATTTATTGTCTCATATTCCTTTTCTCGATTGAAGCAGACATTTCTGGGTTCTTAGTCATGATCAAAGTAGACATGATCATTCACTATCACATGTTCTTCCTAACATGTATTCGGGCTATCAAATGTCAATATGAACATGTCTATATACAATTTCATGATCATTATGGAATTTCAATGATGTGTTTTGAGGTTTTCCTAACTTTTCTAGATCTTATCTTACGACAATATGGATGTGTTAAGGGACCATATCCTGATGAACTTTAATTGTCCCTGGGTGATCATATAACCATAGTGACATGTCAAACGGTTGTTCTGAGGTCAGTCTGACTGGTATGATGCTTTTCTTGTGATCAAAATGGCATTTCTGTGGTTTCCCAACGACATTACAAGACCATCAAATGGTCTCGTGATTTCATGTCCTTGAACCATTCATGTGGTGGGGTCCTGTGGATATGTTTAGGATCTAGCGCTCATCCAAGTGAGAGAAGTGCATGGAAAAAGGGATCATACCTTCTGTTTCATGGGTGATTATTAGTCCATGTAGTGGGATGTACCTCTATAAGAGGGTATTGTCATGAACACTTCACTAGGTTGAGTCCATAAAAAAGGCTAGGGGATATCTACGTGAGTGAGTCATATGAAAATCTATCCTTAATTTGATTTTCATGACTTTAATAAGGACTCATGAGGGATTTTATGGTCATGTATGGGATTTTAATGTTAAAACCTTTTCATTAATTGGTAAATATGTACACTTCATGGCCATGAGGAGGGTTGACAATCCCAATCCTTTCACTTTGAGGCCGAGCAGATGTCCCATCACAAAACATAGGATTTGGGATCTTAACGTCTTATAGAAAGGAGGTGATATTTCAATCTCCACCAATGCACTGCATGGTTGCCTAACCATCATATGTTCTCATGGACTCTAACGGATCTTGTATTAGTCTATTGGTCAAGAAATATTAGTGTAACTTCAGGCGTGGAGTTCATATCCTTGATACTTCCTGCACGTGACTAGGGGCTCATGATCCATTTCCTACCCAAGACACTACTTCTATATATTTGGGAATCATGAACTGAGGGTCCTCATAGTTCTACTGATATATGGGTTTCATGGAGAAGGACCCAAAACACCGGATAATCGAGGACATGCATGATATTACTACAATAATAGGATTCTTAAATTATCCAAGAGCTCTGGGGATCATCATGCATGCTCCATTATACTCATGAGCATCAGTATGGGTGCTTCATGTATTCTGGGTACTGTATTGTTGGGTTTCATGAAGTTTATTCATTTATGCGATCACTTTATCCAAATAAGAACTCTTTAGAGCATTATTATAGTTAGTTTTGAGGGAACACATTGGGATAATATGAATAGATGAGGGTCTTCCCTAACATAGTTAAAAAAGAACTCAACAAAGGGGATGGGATTACATGATCTCATGAGAACCCCCATGAAATATGCATCACACGATGTTCATTTCATCATATGATCTCCTATATTTCAAAAGAACATTTTGTGGTATTGAATGATCACCTATGGATGTCCTCAAATGAGAGCTGGATAGATCACCCTTTTCATCCTCCTTCCTTCCTTTTCAGATATCTTTCCCCTCCCTCCTTGCATATCGTTTTTTTGAGTTGATTAGTGTTTATATTGGATAGAGAGGCCAAAGGTGGAATTGATTTACTCAGGATGAAGGATGCATACACCGGTTGAAGCGGTGGAGATCACATCACATGATCATTTAATCTGATAATGCAATGAATCTATTTCTCTCTAAAGTATCATGTGATCCTAGGAAAACCAAGTTAATTTGGTTTGAAAATAAATCGATGGTGGAAGGGGTTTTTAGTAACTGAAATGCTATCCATGTCTTCAGTGTCAATCTTCACTTCGGTCACATGATCATAGGATGATCATGAGATGGCCTCAAATTCCTTTTGTGACACCACATAAACCAAAGAAAATATGAGTTAAATCAGATAGAAAATATAACAGTGGAATAAGGGGTTTACGGTCACTAAAATTACTTTGAGACCTCTTATGTCTTCGGTGTGGGTGCATGATCAAAGGATGATCATGCGAAAACCACAATAACTGGAATTTGATCTTGTGGAAGGCCACTGACATCCTCAATCAATGCTTGAGAAGACTTATTTTGGTTTTCTCATACTCATGTAGATATTAATAAAGTTTTGGATATGATTCTGATGAAGAATGTTGAGTGATCATTCAACTTTATTCAAGTATATATGTTGAACTAGGGTTTTGGGAGGCTGACATATGAGTGGGAGGTTGAAAACGATGGCCTTGTAGTGTGTCGAATCTCATGAATTGAACTAATAAGGTGTTGGATTGAATTGGAGGACTAGGATATGAAGGAGGCATGATCGAACGGTGAAAATCTCTAAGAGGCACGATCAGACGACCCAGATTTGATCTCCATAGAAATATGATTTCCCACATCGAATTCTCGCACCACATCATCTCTCGTAGATAATCTATTCCATGGATGCCATTGGTTCGAGCGAGCAACAGGGTCAACACACATACCATTTGAAACACTTCCACCTAGTGGGCTTCGGCCCACCGAGTTTAGGGCTCGTGCTATGTGCATAAACCTACAGGATTGTGCACAATCAGCCCTATACATGGGATCGACATCCTCTTGTGGGATTTAATCTCCTTATTTAGTCTTCTAACTAGACAAGGATGGCTCCCACCAGGTGTGGTTGACCTCGCTGGTGGGTACCCATATTTTTTGGCTAAGAGTAGTAATAAAAAACCCATTACTACTAAGAATAAAATTCATATTAGAATATAAGAGTCCCAAAGTGATATTATCAAATAAAAGGACTTTATCTATGAAATTTACATGTATTTATCCATGGTTTATAAATCTTTGGTTGAAAAGTGTGAAATATAGAAATATTGGTGCAAACAATTTTATCATAGTGTAACCCATAGAAAAGAATAAATTTATATGAATTATTTTTTTAAAAAATAATTATCATTATCCATATAGAGAAATTAATTATACGGTATCATAATATAATATCCTCAGTAAAACATAGAATAATTAAATAATGTCAAAAGGGATGAAAAATCTCTTTTAAAGAGACATTAAAAATATGCTTTGAGAAACAAGGGAAAAAATAATTATCTTTTGGAAACTTTTAAATCTATTTTTTCATAATAATGGTAGTAGTTATTTATTTTAATATAAACATTGAAATGTGTAATATAATATTCATTATGTAGAAAATATATGATGGTGGAAAAATAAATTCAGGTTTTTTACATTAAAAAAAACACTCATTTCATAGTTTTTTAAAAAGGAAAAAGTTAGTCATACAAAAAATATTTGAAAATACTAAATTTAGTGATTTTTAAAGAAGTTAAAAGTTTGTTAAAATAACATTTTTAAACTTTTAATTATTGATAAAAACGCCCATAAAAATCATAAATAACTTGGATTGGCAGACAAGATATTGCTAACCTAAAAAGAAGAAATATGGTTAGATTTTATTAAAAACATCTTTTTGGTCATTTTGAGTACCAAAGAGGGGAAAATGAAAGAAAAACGTCAAAAATATAGAAACAACCACAGGATAATAAAATATATTAGATAAAAATGTTAGATATCATATTATTTCACCCAACAGAAATATAACATAAACAATCCCGAAAGGAAATGGGATTGCAACATAAACCCTCAACTCAGGCCCTAAATTTATTCATACATGATTTTAAACTCACGTGTAATAAATTGATATTTTTTGTTAAATATATTATACATAAATATTAATATATATCACTATATTTCATTCAATTGTAATTTCTAATAACGCATTTATTATTAAATCTTTACTAAAGTGAACATTCAGGTGAAAACTAGTCTGTTTTCCATGCATGTTTATATTAGATGGTTCTGGTCATTGCACCTTAGGAACATGTTTATCATATAAATAATTATAAAAATTTATTAATTGTAATATTTATTCATTATATACACTTTTATAACAAATTATATAGTTTTGGGGATGAAACATTAATTACAACTGTTTGTAGAGATAGTTGTATGTACATATGCACGAGTCATGTTCCCAATTTTTGATGTTTGGAATGAAAAATGTAAATAATTATTCAATATTAAAATAAAAATAATTATATGACAAATAAAATATATATTCATTAAATATATACATATCACCAACCATGAAAATTTGAAATCACAAATGAATTAGATCACATTATAGAGGATGTAGTCCCTAAGGATGCATGAGTGACATAAGCGTTTTCCAATGTATGGGAAGGATATAAAAAAGATGTAAATTAACAAAAAAATATCTATTTATAGTAAATATAATTATGAAATCTTGTAATTCTGGTTATAGAACATTTGGATATGGTTTAATAAAAAATAAACAAGAGAAATATTGGTAAGAACATATACCTCTTTTTCAGATATCTACATTTGAAAAGTACTATAAGGATTCATATATAGGAATTTTTGAATGAAAAGACATGATGGTGAAGTATAATAATTTTGAGATAGTATTTTGGAAAATATTGGTTTCATGTTTTATGGTAAGTGTGAATAAGAGGTTCCCTTTTATAAGTGACGTGGGTGGAAAACTTGTAAATACTAAGAATATTAAAATATAATAAAGTCACAATATAGTGAAATTAGAGAGAAATTGAAAAATATTCAGTTATTATAAGGTTAAGGTCTAATTACTATAATCCATTGATGTTTTAGTAAGTTTTTTGTGTGCGTTATTTTCAACCTCATCTCTAACGTTAACCCATCTTTTAACCCTTATAAATTATTACCATGACAACAAGTTTTTTACTGTGGTAAAATTTCTTTATGGATAAAAATTATGTTGAAATTATCTACTAATATTAATTAAGATGGTTATAAATATGGAATTAATTTAACAAAATCAAATTCCTATAATGGGAGGATATTAATTCTAATTTCTTCACACAAAATGTGTAAAATAATTTTTAGAGAAACTATTTTAATGAATAAAAAATATATTTTTATTATTCCATTTCTTGTAAGAAACATTAGCTGAATTTTAATAAATTTTATGGAATATATGACATATAAATTTCAATAAAATCATTCATCAATAATGATTTATTAAATTTATTATGATAAAATACATTTTTCATATTAAAAAAAGTTTTATTAAAATATCTATTTTTTATCCAGAAATAATTTTATCTTCATTTATAACAAAATAATAACCAGTTTATAAATGATTATTCCTTATTTTTCATAAATTATGTATATTTTTCTTTATTGATCAACAGTGATCAATACATTTTATTTTAATAAAAATACATAATATGTTGAAAATAAAATTCTTGAAAAATTAGGTCTTCTATGATTTTATTCTTATATTAAGAAATTTTATAACTTATTTCCTAATTATATATCGACTAATTTATATTAAGGAAAAAATTAATAAATATTTTCCAAAATTTAGTTAGTCCAATGAATACCCACAAATCCAATTACTAGGTGATAAAAGTCAAATGTAATAATAATATTTCAATAGTAAATCATGGATCATCTGTGTTTAGTGTTGCACGAAAATAAATCTATCAACACTTAAATTTATCTGAAGGATATATATATATATATATTATATTCATGGGTATTACATCCCTAATCAATTTTCATCATGGAGTATTATAGGCTATGATTAAATGTTAAGGTTACCATGTATAAGATTCAATGATAGGATATGTCATGCTCTCATGGGGTAGAGAAAATGTTTTTTACACTGGATGATCCACTAAGAATACTATATAGAGTGTTATACACTATTTTTTTCAATTGGGTTTCATGGATCATATAAGAGTCCACATTACAAATTTTTGGAGAGATAACCAGCATGAGAGCCTTCATATTTTCATAACATACATACAAAATCCATTGAGGAGTACCTACTAGTGGTGCTTGGGTATGTTTCTGATTATGTCTTAAGTTAGAGCTCAACCAATATGGTATTTGTACTCTTGTATGAAATGTATGAAATATTTTCCATTGTTTTATATTGAATGAGTTGAATTTATCCTCACATAGATATTATATCTTATGTTCTTCTCTATTCAGATGAGGTGCATGTGATGTGATCATCCATAAAGATGAATGGAAGGTGATGTATTCATCGACCAAGGTAGTTTATACTTGGAGAATCAAGAAAATTTGAGTATGATATATGGAATGGATATACATTGTGTCCCATGTTCAATCAATGTCTTCAAAAAATGTAACATATGAGAATTCACAATAGCATGTGATGTAGATGGTGCAAACAAGTATAGAGATACATGTGTTCGATATAGATCACACTAGATATCTTTATAGATTGAGTAATAATGATCTTATTCTAGGGGAAATTATTTTTTAAAATTTAAATCAACATCAATTAAACTTTATGAAGAACATTTTCAATTCCATTTTACTGAAATTTACTATTTTTTAAATTGATTATAGAATTAAATATATAATAAACCAATAGAAATTATTTACTTATTCATGAAGAGAAAATCAATGTATATATCGTTTTTTTTTCAGACGAGATAAATATGTTTAAATGATGTTTTGTATAAAATGTTCATGAGTATAAATAGAGTATTGAATGAACTTTGATGTAAATATATGAATTTGGAAATATTGAATCATTAATAAAGCATGGTCAGTCTATAGATGAGGGAATTTGGGAGATTTTTTGAGTGGTAAAGTCACACTCTCATATTGTATGAATCCCGAGTGGCATAAAATTTCAACCGGTATTATAGTAGTACTATAGAATTATTTTACATTTTTCGGTTACGTAGAAAGTATCATAGTGGGTTACTATTAATTTAGTATTTTTCATCAAGAATAGGTTATCAAGAAATATAAATTTAGTCTTTTGGACCGTAGGACCTTCATGCTATCAAGGATCTTTAGGAATCAAGGACTCTAGGCCATGGTGTAGATCAGATTCACGTTTCTAGAGAAACCCCAGGAATATATATTAGAGAATTAAACATTCACCAAGTAGAGTTAATTGGACACTGGAATATGTAATGGATATGGTAGACATTCCATAGACCTATGAAATTCTATATAGGGTACTAAATACTGATAATAATGTTAGGTGGTGAGCTAGGTGGTGATTTTTAGAGGTGTTAGGGGGGGAATTGTTTTATATAATTATGTCAAATAATGATGTATGGTATTTGGGGCTTTGGTATTCTAGGATATTTATTTCTAAACTTTGTTCCTCATGGCCTATATGTCTTGTAAGGGTTCTCCCTCAACCCAATTAAAAAGAGGTATTATCATAAATTAATAATTTATAATTTTCATGATATCTATAGATGTGGAATATTAATGTTTTTCTCTTTATTAAGGGAGTATCTTAAAGTAATTGTGGTATATTGTTTTTCATTAGGGAGTAAAAATCTAGAATTCAATAATTGATAGATTTATATTTCAATACTTTTTCATCAATAATTAATTATAATTGAACCTTCATTATCGAATAGTAATTGTAAAATTTCTAAAATTTTGAAATATATTAGATATTTTTGAATAGAGTAGAAAAATTTTTAAATAAAATTTAATGATTAAAATATAATTTTGGGATTAAAAATATTATTAATTAATATTTATTTTTATATTGTGGAATAATTTCATATAATAAGAAATCATGGTAGTATTGAGTTTGTTGAATATCAAATGAAATACTTGAAATTGTTGATGTAATATTCAATGATAAAGAAAAACTCATTTGATGTGTATCAGTCACATAAGTAAAATAAAAAGATTCAATGTTTCTATATATATATATATATTAATAGAGAAATTTGAATCTGGAATAATAAAGAAATGTAAATAGAAAATGCTATGTGGGTAATGGAAGTGGATGGAATGGCTCCGTTTTGTTCATAACATCCATACACATCATCTTCCATGATAATTGATATTTTTTTTATTTATTGGTATTAGTACGTGAAGGTTATAAATATCATTATCTTGGATTTTTTTAATATCCATGAATTTTTTCCCTATTTTATTTAGCACATCAACAAATTCAACTATATAATAATTAAGAAAAACTAGAGTATTTCTCATATGATAGAGGAATATCGCTAAAAATAATGTATGTTTCCAATAATGGTTATGAGATATAAAATAAATTGGAAATATGTATAATAGTATAAATGATATATCATCATTGATGAAGGATTTTATAATATTCATTAAATAAATCCCACTTTATGATTTGGTCATATTGATATCTAACTATGATGCTCTATTTTGTGGGGAATGAGTAATAATGAAAATAATAATCTATGAAATCAATATATTGATGCATAAAAATGGTAATTGAAAGTTTATTATTGTTTAGTATTAATATAACATCTTATATGAAATGAATCTCCTATTATGATTACAGAATCAATGATTCACTAGATATATTTTAGGGAGATAATTTTGGAATAGTGAACTATCATAATATATGATAGATATTATCATATTAATGGTTCGATATCATGGATAAAATAAGATATTTTCAATATTTACAATCAATAATAAAATTATAACATTTTACAAGAGTTACAAAATCATAGGGAATGAAGAGTACAAGAACATTTAGAATCTTGATAATGTGATATATGATATTTGAAATCGGTAATATTACAAGGTATGGTAAAATTTATGTACACACAACATAAAATTCCAATATTTCAATCATAAAAATTAATTATACTTAAATATTGATAATGATGATACTATATATTACATCATGTATATCTAAGAAGTTTCAATAATAAGAAGTGTATACGAGCCTCTAATGAAGATATATTATATAAATGAAACAATACTCTACATGTACAAATTTCATGCATCTTGACCATGAAGAAATACATGTAAAATATTTATTTAAATAAATATGGCAAGATAGTAATAAAAAATTACAATGATAAATAGATATTGGATACTAATACAGAGTTAAATTAATTTGGTTAATAGGAACATCTAATGAGTTAATAACCAAAGATAGGTTGAGGGGAAGTGAATATGTCCAGAATGTTCAGATTCCACATAGATCATTATCAAGAAGATGTTATGATGTTCCAAAAAATAGTCTATTTATATTTATAAAATAATGATAATCCTAAAGAGATGTTGGATAACATATTTTGTCATAGATTCAGATTTGGAGAGTAAAACTCCACATATAGATGAGGAGGAATAATCTATTATAAGATCCAAAATGATTAAAGGATAAGTATATTGTAGTCTTTTTATAAAAAAATTGTATAGAAAAATTATCTCAAATCCATTTATATAATATGTTGGTCATTAGGATTTATTATATTTTTATAATGAAATTATTCATGAACAAATGTAATTATTGTAACATATTCTTGAGTGAATTATTTTCTTCTTTAATTCCTAATAAATTTTATTTGTCTCCTTAATTAATAAATATAATATTATAATGAATTGGTTTAAAATGAGATTATTTCCAATCACTCTTGAGTGAGTAAACATTAATTACATAATCCAAATTCCTTTCTATATTTAGATATTTTTTCATCAGAATTCAGGGATGACCTCCTTGGTGGGAGGTTCAAACATTCCTATCGGTTTCTAACGGGGCTTTTCGTAGAACTGGAAACATCCAATGATTCCACATCCATTTGGACCTACTTTCCAAATATAGGTGCTCACTAGTCTGTGGACTGATGAGGCTTATGAATTTGCATTGGTCAAGAGGATGGGAGGTCAGACTCATCACACCTTTTTGAGGGGAATTACTGTCTACTCCGGGACTCTCTTTGTAGATTTAAGTTACGTTCATGAATCCTTATTACATTAACAAGTATAAAATGAACATTCCTTCAGATTTGACAATCAATGATTAAATATTTAGGAAATTTAGAGAATCCTTTATATGTACTCGAGGTTCTTCATCGATAGAGAATCGTCTGTATTTATTAGAGAGTCTTGGTCAATGGTATCCTTCAACACATTTATATTGAAGTCTCTTGGTCAATATGATGACCATTCTTGTTTTAAACCCACTCAGTGGGGCACTTGAAGTTTATTGTCATTCAGAAGGACATGGATTATTTCAGAGTTGGGATCAAACCCGTGGATGGGCTACCAACGTATCCTTTTTTTATAAAAGGAATCAGAACCCACGTAGTTCGAATAAGGGAGTATGATTCTTATGCATGATTGATGTCTCAAAGAAAGAAGTCATGATTACATTTACACTCTAAGCTCACGTAAATCATGCTCGTTGTGAGAAACAAGAGGTATTGGTGAAACCGGACAATTGTTCCACGAAAGATGCAATGTTGTGGGGCTTATGTGTTTATGAATGCCCAGATAAATGAAGATTAGGATTCACTTCAGGGAAGAAATCCAGGAACCGGGTCCATAAAGGTATACATGCTTCATGGAGATTTGAATACTCTAACTTGGGGCTTATTCCTGAAAAGGAGGCCTAAATTAGGGGACATGGGACTTAATCCTAAAAAAGATGCCCAAATTAATGAGGACTTGGACTGGGGATAACTCCTGAAAAGGAAGACCGGGTTAAGGGAATTATGATTGGGTCTTACTCCTGAGGAGGATGCCCATATTAAGATTTTATGACTGGGGCTTATTCCTAAAAAGGAGGCCCATGTTAAGTGAATTATGGTTGGGGCTTACTCCTGAGGAGGATGACCATATTAAGATTTTATGACTGGTGCTAACTTCTAAAAAGGAATCCCGGGTTAAGGTAATTATGGTTGGGGCTTACTCCTGAGAAGGATGCCCATATTAAGATTTTATGACTGGGGCTTATTCCTGAAAAGGAGGCCCAGGTTAAGGGAATTATGGTTGGGGCATACTCCTGAGGAGGATGCCCATATTAAGATTTTATGACTGGGGCTTATTCTTGAAAAGGAGGCCCAAGTTAAAAGAGTTCTATCATATTAAAGGATGATGTTGAATGAATGAAATCTCAATCTTTACTGACATAAAGATATATAAATCACTAGGTTTTGAGAGATATTCCACAGAATTCCTTTCAGATAAGGAAGTCAAATAAAGAAATCATGCCATAAATGGATTTGAAGAGTGTCTTGAAGACTGAATCTTGAATAGCAGAGGTGGAATGGCATAAGAGGGGTGAAATGGGAAAGAAGGCCACCCAAAAAGGTAGGGGCGCGCAAGTCCTCGTAGGCGTGCAGGTACTACGTGGGCGCGCAAGTCCTAGCCGCGCAGGTATACCTGCGCGACACATGGGTACTTGCGTGAAGGTTAACCAGCAGGGTAATACTTGAGCAACTCTTGGTTGAAGCCTTTAGAATCATCTTGAGGTTCTTCCAAAAGCGTGGCACACAAGTTCTATTGAAGGAGTTAGGTAGTGCGCAAGTGTGGCCATTTCCCTTAAGGGATGTCCACTCAGGCATGCAAGTGTTGATGAGTTTCAACACTTAGACCTTCCTCCCCCTCTTTAGATCTTCCGTTCTAGGTAAGAAATTACCTTAGAAGTGTTTCAGAATCTTGGAGAAGAGACTAGGGCACCGAGAGCTCAAATCTGATTTTCTGAAGAAAAAAAATCCCCTTAAATGGGGGGCCCACAGGGTCTATTTATAGGCTGAAGAAGACCCAGGCGGTTATCCTTTAGGGCGCGCAAGTCACTTGCATCACCATTAGGCGTCGCGTAAGGCCACATGCGCGACAATGATGGAACTTGCACGACACATGTGCTTTTGAATCCTTGTTCATGCCTTTGTCGATTTTTGGTGTTTTCATCAAAGGATGAATCAATTTGTGCTAAGTCATTTCCCTTTACATTTTTTTAGACAATGTGACGAAAAAGGAGCATCAAAAAAAGTCCCCCCTCAGAGTTGGATCTGAAATAAATGAGGATGTGACTCTGAGGAAACGAAGAAAACCAGAGGAAAAGTGACGCGCAAGTCTTCAGGGTGAAATAATTGTCTTGCAAGTTTGAGCCGCGCAGGGCTGGAGCATACGGAATGGAGCACGCTATTTCTAGGTGCATAGGTCAGTAGCCCGACCTATAAATACGTGGTCCTTTGCCATGCATAGCATCAGATTTCTAGATTCTCGAGCTCTCACCGCGCAGGTCACCTTCGCCGCGCAAGTCTCTCATTTTCCGTTGTTTCTTTGTTTTTGAACTGCTGTCAAGGTATCGTGACTTCACGATAATACTTGAATGCCAAAAAACTGCGCGACACATTAACACTTGCGCGACACATCCATACTTGCGTGCCATAATGCCTTAGTCATTATTCTGAAATTCCTTCACAAATCTTATGAAAAGTAAACTTACTTGAAAGTTAATTTATTCAACTTTTGTGCAGAATCAATGGCTCTTAGACCCTGAATAGTTGATGAACTGGCTATCAAGCGGATTTATGATATGATGAACATTATTTTCCATGATTATTATACCGTCAAAGATATCACTCTTTCATATTTGGCTATGTATCTGAAGAAATATCATCACAACTTCCCCCAAAACACTTATCTGCCTTTGTATGGATATGGTCATTTGTGAGAAGTCACCATTCCAGAAGCAACGAAATATCATCCATTTTCATGGTTTCAAAATTACACCAACTTTGCTTCAGAAAATATCTCATCTGGAGGAGGATTTATAAATGCTGGAACAGTGGAGAAGGCCTATATGATGCATCATAGCCCTTGTAAACCTGATTTTAAACCTCAAACGCCCGTGCTGCAACCACATTGTCATCCTTCAATCTTCTGAAATACTCAGATGGATCAATCAAAAGGCTATAAGAAAATTTGGGTCTTCCGTCTGGGGGGAGGTGTGAAGCCAACTTGGATGTGGGTATATTGGGTGCGACAAACTTGTTCAGAGTTTGTCGAGGATCTAAATGGAGTGGCGATATATGAAGCTTTTTGGGTTGGGTAAACATATGTTAACATACATGATAACTTCGTGCTGGAGATACTCATCCACTGGAGCCCAGAAACTAAGTCCTTCCATCTAACTTATGGAGAAGTAGGTATCAGTCTGTGGGATGTCCACAAGATCTCAGGGGCTCCAATTTTGGGCGATATGTATGATGAATTCATTCCTCCCAAGGTGACTTGGAATGATTCCGAGAAGACTCCTGCTTTAGCTCGGGAATTATTTAAGATCTTCCACAGGCTCAAAAGTTTAGAGACCTCATTAAATCATTCTAGACAGGATATTCATCCGAAGGAGTGGATGAATATATTTCTTATTGAGAATAAAGAGAATGAGCCAAAGGAGAAGGAGCTGAAGGAGAAAGTATCCAAGAAAAAGAAATCCAAGGATAAGAGGCTCAAATGTCCTACCACCTGCCCAAAACCTGAGAAGAGGGGTGCTCCTGGTACATTCTGGCCGACTCTATAAGCAGGAGAGTTTGAGAAATGGGGATATGAGGTGAATTAAAGGATTCCAAAGAAGACTCGTCTGGCAGGCTTCTTGGATTTGTGGCTCATCATTTATCTCTTTCCTATCAGGGATTCGAAAGGAGGTATCAGGCCAGGGACCTTCATTGTAAAGACCGGGAAATTTGAAGGGAAAATTTTTCTTAAATTTATTTGGAATTTTACAAGAACGCAGTTTCTGACGACACCTGATTCCGAGGCCCGGTGTTCCCGGAATCATTTTCCGAAGTTTGGCTCGGGTACGTTCAGTGAACGGATGAGCGAGTTTTTCTAAATTTTGAACCGGTGCTCGGAATCGAATTCCGAGGGCACCGATGAAACCGCAGTGCCATTAATTTCTTAGAAACACCTTTTCCAAAGTTTCGTTTTCACGAGAGAGGTTGATAAAAATTTTGGAAGATAGAATAAAAATTTAACTACAATTTTTATTTTCTCTAAGTGGATTTAAGCTTTGGGTGGAAGTTGGGTAACTACCCAACTTCCCATGGAAGGTTATGAGAGTGGTGGGGCCCACACGAACCCCACCCCTTCACATTCCTTAACTCCATCAACTCACATTTTAATTTGATAACTTATGTTTTGATAACTTATGATATTAATGAAGTGTGTTTAATGTGAGTGTTTGAATTTCAAACTCTTGAATTTCAAACCTTAAGTTGTGTTAATAAAATAAGTAAGTGACTTATTTTATTTTGGGTTGGAGGCTTGTTGCTTGAGAGCTTTGGGAGAAAAGCTAAGGGAGACTTGAGTTTCTTTATCCTCTTCGTCGAAGAACACGAAGAACGCGAAGAACACCGAATTCCTCGGAGGTCGACGTCTTCTTCCGTGAAGTCTCCTTCCACGGCGCCTCTTACCGCGACGCCGATGACATCTTCTTTCGCAACGTCTCTTTCCGCGACGAATCCTCATTCGATGAACCTCCATTCAAGCAACATCGAGGTAGGAAATTGTTTTGTGAATATTAATGAACCCCATGTTATTTCATTCTAAATCAAAGAACGTGGATCAACTAAACATCAAGTTGATTCGCGAAGAATATGTTGTGGGTTGGGAATTCTTGTTTGCGGGAAAACTGTAGGGGTTTATTTAATTATTTTGTTCGTGATTACTACTTGACATTCATCATGTAATATGATCAATTGCTATCGATTAACGAGAGGGGGCCAGACCGCACAAACACGTCCGACCCTCCTCCATTATCCATTTTTGTTTCTAATGTGGTTGGAACGGAAATGGCGCGGTACCGTCGCACCGCACGAGATCGTGCGGCAAGGAATGCGTGGCACCGTCGCACCGCGCCGTGCAATTGAACCAAGTCGCGGCGCCATTGCGCCGCGCCGGAGAACTGAAAAAGAATCGCAGCCGGAGCGGGGCCGCGGTGGAGGGGTGAGGCGCCGTCGCGCCGCACCGGATGAATGATAGCCGCGACTGATATCGGGCCGCGGCGGAGCATGGGAACCGGCGGCCGAAAACGGGCTGCCGGTGTTGGAGCACGGAGGGGACCGGTCGTCGCCGGTCCCGTTGCAGCAGAAACCGGCCGGCCGGGGCAGGCCATCCGGACGAGGGGAAAGCCAGGGGTTTAAACCCCCGACCGGCCAGCTGAGCATCCCCCATTAAGGGGGGCCGCGGTTAAAAACAAGGGGGGGGGGGGAAGGTGCCCCCACCCACTCCAAACGGCTTGGCCGTTTGGCCGAGCGCCTGACCTGGGCACTGGGCGCGCTGCGCCCAGGCCGGGCCGGGCCGTGCCACGCTCAAGCGGGCAGGACCCGGACCTGGATCGGGTCGACCCGGTTCGGGTCGACCTTGTGGTATCGGGCCGGGTCGGACCGGGCCCGAACCCCTTAATACCAAATATTTTTCTGTCGGACGCCCATAACATGTGCTACGGGCCTCCGATCGACGCACCGTCAGTTGCGATGCGATCCTTGGATCGAGACGGTCATTTAGGTATATCGCATTGAAGGTTACAGAATACTTTGGGTTCGGCCGGGTTGGTTCGTACACGAAACTAACCGGGCCCTCAAAGCAGAAACACTCATATCTTGAGTTCCGGACATCCGATTGATGTGCCGTCAACTTCGTTGAATTCCTCTTGATGAGACGGAACTTTTGGCATACTTTGCCTGGGTTTTGGTTTCTATTGGATAGTGTCCGAGTTTGATTGTAACTGAAATCCAACCGGGCCGTTGGAACGAAAAGGCTGATAACTTTCAGACCGGACGTTCGTTTGATGAACCGTCAGCGGCATTGGTGATCACGTTGAGAAACAGTCCCTATGAGTATACCATATGAGAGTTCGGGGTACAGTTGAGATACGGCCGGGTTGGTTAGCTCACGAAACCAACTGGGCCCCTGGGACGAAAAGGCTAATAACACACAGACCGGGCGTCCGATTGATGTGCCGTCTGTTGCGTTGAGACCCCTATGACGAGGCGGTCCTTTGAAATACTTCTTCGTGGGACTTTGAGATAATTGGAGTATCGACCTATAGCTCGTGGAGCGGACCCTCACAGAGACGAGCATGCGGAGTATGGAGACCGTGTAGCCGACTGAGACCTGACGACTGCTTGACCAACTCGACTTGGAGTGAGTCGACTAGCCCAGTGGACGGAGCACTACTTTGTTTGGGTACAGACCCATGGAGGACGGAGCACTACCTATGTGATAGTGTAGACCCGCGATACTCGTCTGAAGAGTACCTCAGCAGGCTACTGGGGGGTGTGCACTACTGTGTTTGGGTGGCATACCCCGGCGGGAAGTACTACTGTGTTTGGGTGGCTGACCCACGGTACTCGACAGGAGGAGTACCTCAGCAGTATTAAGTTAGTGAGCAGTACCTCGGAGTAGTGACAGGACCACTGTACACTCCAGAGATGGGGCTCTTCAGCAGTTACGGTTTTGATAATGAAAATCCTGGTTTGAGATGAGTCTATGTGACCTTGTGTTTACCTCATGATTGAGATGGGTCACTTGATAACTTAGGTATATGTATGGGCATATACCGGGGTAGTGGTTATCCGTTGATTTCATGATCTTTGTGTTACCTCATGTTTGAGATGAGTTACTTGATAACTTAGGTATATGTATGGGCATATACCTAAGTAGAGTTTATCTATTGAGATCTTCTTTGTGGTTATCCTTGTTGGTTTTAGTGATACCTTGAGGGTCTCGGGGTCCCTATTGAGTATCGTTATACTCACCCCTGCATGGGCTATGTCCGCACCTCATTATGTTGGTCGCAGACGACGGGCAGATCTGACGGAGGCCGAGTGTTTGAGGACTAGAAGGTATCCGGAGGTGGACTTCACGGAGAGATGACACTTGGAGGGGGTTGATGGGCGAGAACATTGAGGAGATGTACTATCTGTACCTACCCTTCAGGTAGGATCTGTGGTGGACGATCCAGGAGCTGCACTATCTGTACCTACCCTTCAGGTAGGATCTGAGGAGGACGACCCAGGAGCTGCTTCCTTTCTTCCAGCTGTTTGTCTTTTTCTGTTGTACTTTCGTTCAGTTGTAGCTGTACTTTCATTTGGGTTTGTATTCTGGCCCATTTACTTTTCAGCACCTTCTTTTGTACTTAGTGTTTTACTTTCTCTTGTACTCTGTGGTGTTTTGTTTACTTTTATAAAGGAAATGCCTTCCCAGTTATCGGAATTTACGCCTTTGGTGCTAGTCGCCATCCCCTAGCCTATGGAAGGCGGGCTTGGGGTAGTCACGGTATGGGCCCCGAGGACGGGTCGTGACAAATTGGTATAAAAGGAGTCGGTTCTACCGCAGAACTTATAACTCTGATATTTTATTTTTATGAAGAAATAGTGTTAAGAGTACCGAGTGTGATTTTCAGTTCAGGGAGTCCAGTGTTGGTGCGGGCGGCCAACGTATCCATACACCAGGACCCTGACAACTGATTTCCGACTTTGTGCACAAAAACATTGATTGGGTGTGTGTTTCCAGAAGTTTTTAAATGTCAGCTCAAACCAGGTCAGCTCACCAGGTATAATCATTTGATCGTGTCACGTTGTTTCTTTAGGATTCCTTTTCACAGACGACCAGCTAAAGCCCAGAGGGATGTGCGTACTGATATCCTGTCAATCGATGAGGCTTCGGTATAGGGCCCTCTTGCAGTTGAGGCACCAGCAGAGGCACCAGCGGTACTACCATATGTTGGGCCACCGATGCCACTAGCCCCAGCAGTAGGCGATGCACGCCACTTGAGTGTGCTGCATGAGTTCCAGCGCTAGAGGCCACCCAGGTTCTGGGGAGAGACGGACCCGCAGGTGGCTGAGGATTGGCTAGAGGCTGTGGTGAGATCCTTCAGGCTAGTGGAGATGCCTGTAGACTTCATGGTGATCATTGTTTCCAGCCTTCTTCAGGTAGCAGCAGGCAGGTGGTGGAGCCACTTGTTCCAGTTTTGTGACGGGATGACCTTCACATGGGAAGACATCAAGACCTTCTTCAGGGTGGAGTTTGTGCCAGTAGCTCTACACCCCGAACGTGTTCAGGAGCTGATTCTTTTTCCGCGTGTTTTTCGATCCATAGCCGAGTCATCCGTGGGAAGTAGATAGATGATGCAGAGGTCCAGGAGGACCAGACCAACAGTCGGGCGATCTCGAATTTTAGGATCGGTGGTGCGGGGCACCCGGGGTGGGGACAGAGCTAGGCGTGCCAGAAACAGATAGTGTTACTCAGGCGGCAGGAAGGGTCACCTGGAACATGACTGTCCGAACCCCTGCACGGTCGATCCGCAGGCATTGGAGGAGCCACCGAGGCAGAAGCAGCGACAAGTAATTGAGCAACAGCTGATCAGTGGACAAGTTAGTAGAGCTCCGGGAGTAGGTGGACAAGAGCAGAACTAGTGGATACGTCCCTTGTACTTCTAGTTCCATATTGTTGTCGTATTCGTGTCTTTGTACGATGAGATTCAATAATAAAAATACACTTATCTTTGTGATGTTTGATTTCCTATCCTTTTGTTTGGTTGATACTAAGAGGTCCCGGTTAAAACTGTTGACTTGACCCTCACTTTTGAGATTTCTACTGGAGGAGACCCAGTGACCTCACACTGATGCCGATAGTGTGACTCTAACTTGGAGGAAAGAGTGACGGTTGGATCTCTTGGTAGTTACGTCAAGGCCTTACAACGTCATCCATGGAATGAATACATCATTCATGTCAGGATGTATTGTATTAGGCAATGGACGTGGTTCATCCAGGGGATGAGATCAAGTTTCTCTTTTCGGCAAAGGAGAAATTTTTAGCAGATCTTTCAGATCTTAGGAAAAGAAGGTGCAGATCATCCAGGAGCGGATGAAGACTGCACAGTGCAACAAGAAACAGGAAACTGACGCCAGTCTTAGAGACCTGAGCATGATAAATGTTTCAAGAAGAGGAAGATTTAAGGAGATATGAGTGTGTGATGCAGCATATGTGGAGCTAGAGCTAGGAGAGCAGCATGAGGTGTTGTACATCTTAACATGCTACAACCACCCACCTTAGTTATCCCCGCCGGGCTCAGGGAGCTGGAGGGAGGAGGAAGACTACAGCTGCATGCAGTCAAGGAATGTGACCCAATGGATCTAAAAATGATTCAAGGGACAGTCTGTGTCCACTACTAGCTTCTGTAGTAACAGACGTCAATTGGAATCATTCCTTGCTTTCACAAATCTTGTTCTAGACCTAGAGTTTCTAGTAAGCCGTGGACTTGACCCTCACGTCTGGAAATACCTTGGGAGGAGACTCGATAATCACACTTAAGCTGAAAGTGTGGTCAGACCCTCGATGCGAGAGTTTCGGTTGGAATCTCTTGGTGGCAGCGTCGAGGCCTTACAACATTTGTTTGAGTATAGAATGTGCAATAACTATTCATACTCAAATTGACGGTTTTTGGCAAATGTCAGGATGGGTTTCCCTTGGTCGGTGAAAAGGAAACTCCATGCAGCATAAGATAAAATCTTGCACAGGAGGGTGCAACCGATCACTCTTGAGTCGGTCAACCTTACCCTCATGGCAGCAGTCGTTTGAGTTTCAGTTCTAACAGGAATTAGAGACCTCTAGAGTTCGAGGATGACGGTCACGTCCTTATACGGGTCTCACCTCGATGAGGTTTACGGAGATGTGGCCAAGGCGTCAAGTTATCTCTGAGGTTCAACGGACCTTTCTAGGTCCTCAGCTGGGTAGGCAAGATGGTTTACCACTTGACCCATCCACCTCAGTTGCACCAGGTGCACGATGTTTTCCAAGTATCTCAAATGAGGAGATACGTGCTCGACCCTTCGCATATCATCGACCATGAGAAGGAATATGGCAATGGGGTTACTTCCACAGAGGTTCCAGTGGGGATTGAGGATCGACAGGAGCAGATCCGATGAGGACGGTCAATTCCTTGGGTGCGATTTCTTTGGCAGTATGGAAATCTATAGGTAATCACATGGGAGTGGACGGCTCATATGCGTGCTCAATACCACTTTTGTGACCCTAGTTTGTGTTGAAGCTTTACAGGGACGTAAAGCCATGAGGTGGGAGTAATGTAAAGACCTGGAAATTTGAAGGAAAATTTTTTCTTAAATTTCTTTGGAATTTTACAAGAACGCGGGCCGGCCGGTTATCATAAAAACCGGGGGTTTAAACCCCCGGCCGGCTCTTCAAACCCCCCTCTTAAAGAGGGGGGCGGTTCATTTAAAGAGGGGGGGGCAACAGCCCCCCGGTTTTATCAAGCCGGCCCCCATTTGCGGGGGCCGTTTTTGTCAAAGGCACGGCCTTGAGCCGTGCCGCTTGAAGAAAAACGCGGGGCTATGCCCCGCGTGCCAATCACGTGCGGCGCCCAGCGCCGCCGCCGCGGCCCGCCGCCGCCGCCGCCGCGGTCCGCCAGCCGCCGCCGCCGCCGCCACGCGGCCAGCCGCCGCCGCCGCCACGCGGCCAGCCGCCGCCGCCGCCGCCACGCGGCCAGCCGCCGCCGCCGCCACGCGGCCAGCCGCCGCCGCCGTCCGCCGCCGTCCGCCGCCGCCGTCCGCCGCCACCAGCCGCCGCGCCGTCCAGAGGGGGGGGGTCGGGCCGGGTCGGCCCGGACCCGGACCCCCCGTTTCGGACCAGATTAGGTTTTTGGCTCATAACTTGAGCCTCGGACCTCCGAATGACGAACCGTCTGCGGCAACGCGATCCTTGGATCGAGACGATCATTTCGGTATATCGCACTCAAGGTTTCGGGTTACTTTGAGTTCGGCCGGGTTGGTTCATTCACGAAACCAACCGGGCCTTCGGAGCGAAAACGCTCATATCTTGAGCTACGGACGTCCGATTGACGTGCCGTCAGTCGCGTAGTGTTCCTCTTAGTGAGACGGATCTTTTGGCATACTCCGCCCGAGGTTTGGACGCAGGTGGAGTACGGTCGGGTTGGTTTTGCCTTAAAAACCAACCGGGCCCCGGAGACGAAAATGCCATTATCTCTCAGACCGGGCGTCCGATCGACGCGCCGTCTGTTGCGTTGAGTTCCTTTTGACGATACGGAACTTTTGGATACATCAACTTCGGTCTTCGTGACAGTTGATGTATCAGCCTCTCGGCTCGTGGAGCGGATCCTCCGTACGAGCTTGCTGTGTGCGGGAACCCTAGTGCTGGCTGCGACTGTTCTACTGCTACGACTGCTACTGTGACTGCGACGACGACAGTACAGAGATCCTGTGTGGATTCGACGACGACAGTACAGAGATCCTGTGTGGATTCGACGACGACGACTACAGCACTCAGCGATCCTACATGGATCAGTGCTACAGGTTCTGTGTGAGCCCGATCCTGTGTGGGTCCTTGCGCTCAGCGGTTCTGTGTGAGCCAGCGCCTACAGGTTCTGTGTGAGCCCGATCCTGTGTGGGTCTTGCGGGGGTTAGTTACCTATCGATCCTTCGTGGGTCCGACGACTTAGATGGATCAGTGATCATCTTTATCGTCCCTGAAGAAGTATACCTGTGTGAGCTGAATCCTGTTACTTTCCTTTGTGGAATACGTATACTTTCCTGCGTGGACTGAGTTATACTTGGGCTCGGAGGTTGGAGCGTATTTGAATTGATGACTTAGGTATATGTATGGGCATATACCTAAGCAGTGTTGGTTGTTACTTCGTGATTGTACTTTGCTTCGTGGTTTATCCTTTGTGGATTTTGAGAGACCTTCAGGGGTCTCGGGGACCCTACTGAGTAGCTTATACTCACCCCTGCACGGGCTTCGCCCGCACTACGTTGTGTTGGTTGCAGACGACGGACAGCGTTGACCTTAGCTGAGGTTTGCGGAGCGGGACGGTACCCGGAGGTGGACCACTGGGCGGAACGAGCACGGAGCGGACGGTGGGACCCGTGGAGCAGAGGAGCTATCTGTACCCACCCTTCAGGTGGGATTTTCCAGTGGACAACACGGAGTAGCGGCCTTTACTTTTCAGTTGCTGTTTTTCCCTTTTCGAGTTGTACTTTACTTTCAGTTTGGGTTTGTATTCTGGCCCATTTACTTTTCCGCACTTCAGTTGTACTCTGCTTGCTTAGTGTTTACTTTCCGCTTGTTTACTCTGTGGTGTGTGTTTACTTTTCAAAGGCAATGCCTTCCCAATTTGCTGGGATCTACGCCTTGGTGCTAGTCGCCAGTGAACGGAAGAGCGGGTTTTTATAACTTTTGAACTGGTGCTCGGAATCGAATTCTGAGGGCATCGATGAAACTGCAACGCCAGTAATTTCTTAGAAACACCTTTTCCGGAGTTGCGTTTTCACGAGAGAGGTTGATAAAAATTGTGGAAGATAGAATAAAAATTTAACTACAATTTTTATTTTCTCTATGTGGATTTAAGATTTGGGTGGAAGTTGGGTAACTACCCAACTTCCCATGGAAGGTTATGAGAGTGGTGGGGCCCACACGAACCCCACCCATTCACATTCCTTAACTCCCTCAACTCACATTTTAATTTGATAACTTATGTTTTGATAACTTATGATATTAATGAAGTGTGTTTAATGTGAGTGTTTGAATTTCAAACTCTTGAATTTCAAACCTTAAGTTGTGTTAATAAAATAAGTAAGGGACTTATTTTATTTTGGGTTGGAGGCTTGTTGCTTGAGAGCTTTGGGAGAAAAAGCTAAGGGAGACTTGAGTTTCTTCATCCTCTTCGTCGAAGAACACGAAGAACGCGAAGAACGCCAGATTCCTCGGAGGACGACGTATTCTTCCGCGACATCTCCTTTCGCAGTGCCTCTTACCGTGACGCCAACGACGTCTTCTTTCGCGACGTCGCTTTCCGCAACGAATCCTCGTTCGAAGAACCTCCGTTCAAGCAACGTCGAGGTAGGGAATTGTTTTGTGAATATTAATTAACCCCATGTTATTTCCTTCTAAATCAAAGAACATGAATCAACTAAACATCAAGTTGATTCGCGAAGAATATGTCGCGGGTTGGGAATTCTTGTTTGCGGGAAAACTGTAGGGGTTTATTTAATTATTTTTTTCGTGATTACTACTTGAAGTTTTTCATGGAATATGATCAATTGCTATCGATTAATGAGAGGGGGCCGGACCGCACAAACACGGCCGACCCTCCTCCATTATCCATGTTTGTTTCTAATGTGGTTGGAAAGGAAATGGCATGGTACTATTGCACCGCGCGGGATCGTGCGACAAGGAATGCACGGCGCCGTCGCGCCACGCCGTGAAATTGAACCAAGTCGTGGCGCCGTTGCGCTGCGCTGGAGAACTGAAAAAGCACCGCGGCCGAAGCGGGGCCGCGGTGGAGCATGGGAACCGGCGGCTGGAAACAGGCCGCCTGTGTCGGAGCAGGGAGGGGACCGGTCGTTGCCGGTCCTGTTGCGGCAGAAACCGGCTAGCAGGGGCGGGCCGGCCGGACAACGGGAAATCCGGGAGTTTAAACACCCAACCGTCCAGCTGAGTAGCCCCCATTAAGGGGGCCGCGGTTACAAACCAGGGGGAAGGCACCCCCCCCCCCCCACTCTAAACGGCTCGGCCGTTTGGCCGAGCGCCTGACCAGCGCACTGCGCCCAGGCCGGGCCGGGCCGCGCCGGTCGGACCAGGCCTCACCGGCTGGGCCGGGCCACTCCCAAGCGGTCCGGACCTAGACCCAGATTGGGTCGACCCGGTTCGGGTCGACCCTGTGGTATCGGGCCGGGTCAGACCGGGCCCGAACCCCTTAATACCGAATCTTTTCTGGTCGGACGCCCATAACTTGTGCAAAGGGCCTCCGATTGACGCACTGTGAGTTGTGATGCGATCCTTTGATAAAGAAGGTCGTTTAGGTATATCGCATTCAAGGTTACGGAATACTTTGGGTTCGGCCGGGTTGGTTCATACACGAAACTAACCGGGGCCCTCAGAGCAGAAATGCTCATATCTTGAGCTCTGGACGTCCGATTGACGTGCCGTCGACTTCGTTGAATTCCTATTGATGAGAAGGAACATTTGTCATACTTATCCTGATTTTTGGTTTCTGTTGGATAATGGCCGGGTTGGATTGTACCCGAAATCCAACAGGGCCCTTGGAATAGAAAAGATGATATCTTTCAGACCGGACATTCGTTTGACGAACCGTCAGCAGAATTGGTGATCACGTTGAGAAAAGGTCCCTATGAGTATAACCTATGAGGGTTCAGGGTACAGTTGAGATACGGCTATGTTGGTTCGCTCACGAAACCAACCAGGCCCCTAGGACGAAAAGGATAATAACACACAGACTAGGCGTCCTATTGACGCGTCGTCTGTTGCATTTAGACCCCTATGACGAGGAGGTAATTTGAGATACTTCTTCGTGGGACTTTGAGATACTTGGAGTATCGACCTGTAGCTCGTGGAGCGGACCCTCCCAGAGACGAGCGTGCGGAGTACGGAGACTGTGTAGCCGACTGAGACCTGACGACTGCTTGAGCGACTCGACTTGGAGTGAGTCGACTAGCCCAGTGGACGGAGCACTACTTTGTTTGGGTGAAGACCCATGGCGGACGAAGAACTACCTATGTGACAGTGCAGACCTGCGGTACTCATATGGAGAGTACCTCAGTAGGCTACTGGGGGGTGTTCACTACTCTGTTTGGGTGGCATACCCCGGTGGGATGCACTACTGTGTTTGGGTGGCTGACCCACGGTACTCGACAGGAGGAGTACCTCAGCAGTATTATGTTAGTGAGCAGTACCTCAGAGTCGTGACAAGACCACTGTACACTCCATAGACGGGGCTCTTCAGTAGTTACGGTTTCGATAATGAAAATCTTGGTTTGTGCTAAGTCTATGACCTTGTGTTTACCTCATGATTGAGATGGGTCACTTGATAACTTAGGTATATGTATGGGCATATACCTGGGTAGTGGTTATCCGTTGATTTCATGATCTTTGTGTTACCTCATGTTTGAGATGAGTTACTTGATAACTTAGGTATATGTATGGGCATATACCTAAGTAGAGTTTTTCTGCTGAGCTCTTCTTTGTGGTTATCCTTGTTGGTTTTAGTGAGACCTTGAGGTTCTTGGGGTCTCTAATGAGTATCGTTATACTCACCCCTACACGGGCTATGCCCGCACCTCGTTGTGTTGGTTGTAGACGACGGGCAGATCTGACGGAGGCCGAGTGTTCGAGGACTAGACGGTATCCGGAGGTGGACTTCACGGTGAGACGACACTCGGAGGGGGTTGACGGGCGAGAACATTGAAGAGCTGCACTATCTGTACCTACCCCTCAGGTAGGATCCGTGGTAGACGATCTAGGAGCTGCACTATCTGTACCTACCCTTCAGGTAGGATCCGAGGAGGAAGACCCAGGAGATGCTTCCTTTCTTCCAGTTGTTTGTCTTTTTCTGTTGTACTTTCATTCAGTTGTAGTTGTACTTTCAGTTGGGTTTGTATTCTGGCCCATTTACTTTTCAGCACTTTCTTTTATACTAAGTGTTTTACTTCCGCTTGTACTCTGTGCTGTCTTGTTTACTTTTATAAAGGCAATGTCTTCCCAGTTATCAGAATTTATGCCTTTGGTGCTAGTCGCCAGCCCCTGGCCTATGGAAGGCGGGCTTGGGGTAGTCACGACACGGGCCTCGAGGATGGATCGTGACATTTGTCATTGTGGAAATGTTGGCCGAGGGAAAAATTTTTGGGTTGGCTACCCCCATTTTAGAAAAGATTCACAGGAGTTTACTTCATGTTTTCATGGGTAAATCTCCTTTAAGAATAGTGGGACCATTCCAAGTTTTATTGGGATGGATTTCCACTCACTTCAGGACTTAAAATGTATAGAATGGAATACAAATTACAGGATGTTCTTTCAGGCCGTCAGTGCAATCATTCTCTGGAGTTGCTCCATTAGATTTTTATGCCTATGACATGAATGTGAGGCTGAGCATGTTTAAGGAATTAAACTTCTTTCCTTATGGAATTCCGCCAACCAATCGACTTGTTAATGATGGAACAACCCATTTGGATTTGAGGGCATACATGCTAGCTTGCAGGGATGGTGTGCTAGTTGCCAGGATTGACGGAGGAATTATATGCGAGGCCTATGCTCCATATAGATTTTCACAAAAATTCAAATGTCTCCAACAGATTTTTGTATCTCCTCCAGTACATGTCCGATTAGAGCAACATCCGATGGTTTCTCGACAATTATGGTTGTTGACGTCAAGGGAGAAGACCGGGGAAATATTTGATCTACCAGTTGAAAAAGTGGCACATAATTGGACTACATATTGTGTCGAACACTGGATAGCATCATACCCCAATGGGATATTGAATCACCTAGTTTATCAGGTGGGGAAAAGGAAGAGGACTGTAGATAAAGAAACCCTTCCTCATGAAGGTTATTCTTCCCTACCTGAAGTTGATTCGACAGACTCCTCCTCTAGAACTGATTCACCAGATTCCCATGATGGGGATGATGAGGCACAACCAGTGGCAAAGTGGTTTTGTGCCTGATATAATCCTCCATCTAGAATTAAAAGACCCACTTCATCAACTCCTGGTGAGTTACTTAATTGTAGTAATTTAATCACTACTACTTTACAAAGCAATAAGTCTTATTTTCTTATTCTTTATCGGTAGTTGCAGGAGCTGGGAAGAAATTGAAGTCAAAGATTGTAGGAACTTCCTCACAACCTTCATATCTAAGACCATAGGTTTTCCAGTTATGGAAGGGTTTATACTATGGTACTGAGACCGCCTGGCTGTATTTGTGTGAGGGCCTACAACTTCCTAGAATATGGAATCTTCTAGCTTCTATAGATATTCAATATGAGGATAACCCCAATAAAGTGCGGGCTTACATCAGAGAGATGGAAATGTTCATATATGCTACTGATGAGTCCATTCCTGTCACTAGGAGGGTGAAGGAAATGATTGATCGTGGCGCCACTGAGGGGGCTGGTGGTTCTGGAGATGAGGAGTGGCATGAGTATGTGGCTCCTGAAGATGTAAGTTTTCATTCCTTATTTGATTTAAAAATTGATTCTAGTTGAAGCTTTGTTACATAAGGAAGTTATTTTCTTCATCTTGTAGCTTGAAAAGAAAGGAACTGAGGTTCCTTCAACACAGAATAGCCCTACTGGTACTGCCATCAGGCCTGCTGCTGATTCTCCTCGCGAACCGGGCGAGATATCTCCATGACAGCAGGCCATGAATGAGGCAATGTACATATCATTCCATTCGCCAATCCAAGTGCCAAAAAGGGAGACTGCCAATACTCCCAAAAAACCAAAGAAGCAAAGGCAATGAAGGAGGAAGTCCATAGCTAAACGCTTCATTACCAGAGGTAAGTCCTTTGGGTAATCATGAGTCTATATCCATGACCACATGGTTTACTCATATTTTTAGGGATTGTAGGGGCTTCTTCAATTCCCCCCCTAAGGGAAAGGACTAATCCTCCTTCAATGACCACGAAGGGTGATGTGGAACAATCACGGATCCAAGATGACTTGGCTGCTCCTGGAGAAGAGCTAGCATCTATTCCCAGTATCCCTCCTGATACTGTTGCAAGAAGAGAAGAACCTATTTCTGGTAAGTCAACAATGATTCATAAAAATGTTGAACGAAACAATGACTGACTTCCATTCTAAGATACATCAGGCTCAACTCTTGTATTAGAGCATATGATGGCTGTTGCAACTGATGCCAGGATTTTACCCGAAGATGTTGTCCAGGGTCAGGGGCTGCAGGACGCAAATCATCAAGAAGACACATCAAACGCTCCCACATGTGAGACAAAACAGGATTTTGAAATATCATTGGATGAAATGATGAATCATGGAAAGTCTTTCAAAGAATTTTATGATCATGCTAAGTTGTGATGATATTTAGAAGACCTTGGGTGTGAGTGTTATCCTTCACCCAGTAAATTTTCATATAATTTACACTTCTAATCATGACTGAAAATAATATGCAGTTATATCCATAGAAGCTGCTGAATTGCCAATGCCTGAAGAGAGTGTGGACATTGATGTCAACCCTAACATTGCAGAAACAATAGCTCCAGTAGAGCTAAGCCCAGTAAACCCTCCTAAGACCCATCTTGAAGATCCTGTTGAGACTGGGAAAGATGGGGAGGAGTCTTCTAAGGTTGTCGATCCACCGTCGGGTAAGGGATAACAATATTTGTGATTGTACATAATTTGTAAGACAATTAATTCTTTTGTTGTCCTTTGAAGCTAACCAAATCTTTTGATTAATCATGCAGGGCCATCAACTACGATGGCTAGATCTGGAGGTGAGGCCTTAGCCTCTACCCCAACGGGAATTGAAAGCGAAGAAGCACTGGTCAGGGGGGAAAGAGAAGAACATGGAACTTTCAGAAGTGCATTAATCCCAGATTACATGCCCCCCTGTGATGATGATGTTGAATCAGACCCAGAGGTGCTTAAAGCGTTCAACTTTTCATGACACAAGGCATGGAAAAACATATGGAAAATAATATCTTAGGTGCCTTTAGAAGAGATATCATCAAAGATCCATCAATTATCATACCAGTTTTTCATGCTAGGACTTGGCGGTTTTGGATATGAAAAGATCCATGTCGCGGTGAAACATGTCATCTTCAGGAGAGAGTAGGAGAAAAAGTGTCGTGAAGATCTGACCAGGGTAAAACTATCAGTTAACATCAGCGAATTTGAGGCTGCAGTATCCCGAGCTGAGGCTGATTATGCTGGCATGATGAAAGAGCTGAAACATAAAATCAAAGAAAAAGTCGTCCAGTAGGTGCATCTCCAACAACAGTTAGATGCTGTTACTGGGGAACTTGATCAGCTCAATAATTCATTGGATGGAGTTCAAACGAATGGTATGAAAGCCATTTCAGATGCCAAGAAGGCACTCCATCAAGCTGAGAAGAGTGAAACTAGTCGAGTACACGAGCTTCAAGTAGCTGCTGATGAAGCTCAAGATGATGTACATCAAGTGAAGACTTATGTTGACAGTCATTTGTAATCTCCTGAAAAAGAGAAGAGGCTCCAATCTGTGGAAGTCCCTCTAATTCTTGTGCATCAATGGAGAATACTTTCATCTTCAATCATTTGTACCTGCATTGTTTCACTACATGCTTTAAAATTTACTTAAGCCAATGGGCCTAGTAAGCATAGTTTGATTTTTTAATATGATTAATGGAAATAACCCTAGAAACTTTGAATCTTTTAATTGCTCAGTATTGCCTAAATCATACAAAATGTATGTTTAGTGATCTGGAACATGAATTTTATTCAGAGTTCCATTGTATTTTGTGGGAAGTTTAAAGTCATGCACATCAGACATAAGAAGGCTAATGTTTAAGGTCGAAATAGCTTTGACTGAATGAATTATAATTGACTCAATTATTTAACAATTTATCTGAAAACATATTACCATACTCAAGTTTGAGGGAAAAAATGTAAACTATAGCTTAAGAATATTTGAATCTGAGGAATGATATGAAAAAGAACATAAAGGAATCAGAAGAAGTAGTTTCCAAGAATGAAGTTAGTATTATTTAACAAACCTGTTAGGGGGTTGAATTATGCAGGGCCACCTAAGGTCATTGGCTGCATAGTCAAATAAATAGCATCTTTTGGCTAAAAAGTCTGTTATATAGAGTATTTATGCAAGGCTGCCTAAGGGCATGTGCTGCATAGTTAGGCAAAAGAACTCTCAGAAATTTACCTTTCTACTACTAAAAGCTAGTGAAAGTTTATGGAGATTCAAATTTTCAAAAGTATGGAGTTTGCTATATGAAAAGAGTTACTTGAATACGGAGAAGATATTTTCGAACAATATTATCAAAGAACTAGATGGATATCACTTCTACGAAGGTCTGACCCAAACATAGGGAAAGGGAATATAAACCTTAGACTTGAATACTTTCATATCATGAGAAAGGATATGGGACAAATATGTTAAGGATGACTATTTTTGCAGATCCCAATATACGGTCATTTAAGACCAATAAGGACAAAAGGGGATTTCTTCCTAAGAATGAAGTTACCAGTATCCAACAAACCTGTTAGGGGTTTGAATTATGCAGGGCCACCAAAGGGCTTTGGATGCATAGTTAGATAATAATATCTTTTGGCTAACAAGTCTATTATATGGACTGTTTAAGCAAGGCCGCCTAAGGGCACGTACTGCATAGTCAGGTAAAAGAACTCTCAGAAATTTGACCTTTTTGTGACTAAAAGTCAAGAAAATGGGAATGAAGATCTAAAAATATTTAAGGTTAGGATTATGACACATAAATATGGGTATTTTTCAATGTATACAGAGATACACAGATCAATGCTAACCATAATCATGTTGTGTCTGGGTCCTGACTGGAAATGTTGGAATTCACTACGTATCCCAGAAGGATGGGAATCAAGCCATATGTAGTTCTTAAACTACAGTTTAAAATCGTGTATGACAAAAGGATTAGAGGTCTTAGTTTAGGGTCATAGAGCTTGGACCATTATAATAAATACACAGTGTGTGTTTTCATGGGGAATTTTCAGCCAAGGGACTGAAAGTGGAATTTGGGGTTAGGTCCAAAAGACTTGGGGCTAGATTCGAGGGACACTCGAACGTTCCTACGTATCCCATAAGGATGGGAATCAAGCCCAAGTAGTTCTAGAAATACCCTCTGTAAAAATTTGGTTCATACATGTGAAGGGTGAAAGGGGAATTTTTAGTACAATGATGGTTTAACCCAAGATAAAATGTTTAGGCATTGTCATGTATGCACGTAGTCTTTGAAATGAAACATGATTGAAAAATCAATGTAAATAATGGTTCCCTCTCAGGTGAGGGTATCAAAGAATATTGTAGTTTATTGTCATACTGGGAAAAAGTGTTGTATAGTTTAACATCGTATAATAAGGATGAAAGTGAACCAATGTAAAGATATTGATTCTAGAGGCGGTTTCACGAATCAACATTGTATGAGATGGAGGTGAACCAATATTAAGAGATTGGTTTTGGGCTTGAACCTTGGGTGGTTTCCAACATACCCAGCCTAGAAGGCAAGGATCAAAGTCCACGTAGATCAATTGAAGAATGAATTAGTGATCAAGTTGGTTTTGGGGACAACGACATAAAAACAAATGTTGGGACTTACACATGGTTAGTGGCCCAGAGAGAGTGTTATGGTTGAATTTTACTCTAAGATCACGTGATTCATACTCGGTGTGAGAAATAAGAGGTAGAAACAACCTTAACCATACACAGTTTAACATCATGTAGGACATGTGAAGGGACTATGTAGTTTAAAGTCTTGTAGTTAGGACTATCGGTGCTGCACAGTTTAATGTCATGTAGTAGGGACAAAGTACAGTTTAATGTCATGTGGGACGTATAAAGGGACTTTCTGTACAGTTTAGCGTCATGTAGTTAGGACGATGGGGACAATATAGTTTAACATTAGGTTGGATGAAAGGGGGAATGTGCAGTTTAATGTCATGCAGTGAGGACAAAAGAGTATACCATTTAACATCATGTTGGACGTAAGTGCCAATGGTTTAAGGTCATATGCATGGACCGTTGGTTATGCAGTTTAACGTCTTGCTGGACGTAAGGGACTTTTATATAGTTTAACATCATATATCAAGGATGATTAAGGGGGACATAGTTTAACATCTTGCTGGACGGATTAGGGACTTTTCACAGTTTAACGTCATGCTGGACAAAAGTGAGAATAGTTTAGGGTCATATGAATGGACCATTGATGATGCATTTTAATGTCTTGCTAGATGGTGGTGCAGTTTAAGGTCATACCGGACCATTTAGGGAACTTTTTCACAGTTTAACATCGTGTGGTATGAAAGTACAAATAGTTTAAGGTCATATGTATGGACCATTGATGATGAAGTTTAACGTCTTGCTAGACGGTGGTGCAGTTTAAGGTCATACTGAACCATTTAGGATATATTTGGTGTTTATACAAAATACTTATTTAAAAATATGGCATCGGTTGGAGTAGTGATGAATTCTCCATCCATCGAGATTAATGAATAAGATCCATTGGAGTAGACCCTATGTATTGAGTAAGTTCCTTCCCATTTTGGCTCAAGCATGGGAGTTTTCTTTCCTAGTATCATTGGAGTTCTGAGAACTAATACCAATTCTCCTAGAGTGAATGAACGAAGACGAACTTTTTTGTTAAAAGCTCGTGCTATTCGATTCTTATAGACTTCGATGTGGTGCAAAGTGCACAATCTTTTCTCATCTAACCATTCCAATTCATTCAATCACTTTTGAGATTGCTCATATGTAGATGACTGATCACAAATGGATACTCTGAGCGAAGGTAATTGAACTTCAATTGGCAAGACTGCTTCCGTTCCATATACTAATAAATATGGAGTTGACCACGTTGCAGTGCGGGTGGTAGTCCGATAAGCCCATAAATCATGAAAGAGTTTATCAGGCCATGATTTCTTATCTTTCTACACCATCTTTTGTAGTATATTTGAAAGAGTCTTGTTGAAGGCCTCTATCTGGCCATTGGCCGCTGCATGATACCAAGATGAGTGGTTGGATTTGATGTTGTATTCTTGATACAACTTCTTCACCTCATATGAACAGAAGTTGGTGCCATTGCCCGTTAATATGGTACGAGGGACACCAAATCTGGTAATGATGTTATACTTGATGAAGCTAACAACGCATTTAGAACTGACTTCCTTGAGAGGTATTGCCTCTGCCCATTTGGAAAAGAAGTCAGTATAAGTAAGAATGTACTTAAACTGCTTGGCCGTAGCCGAAGGGTAAGGTCCCACCACATCCATTCCCCATGTGGAAAATGTGCATGAGTATTTAGCTGTATGAAGCAACTCTGGAGGTTGATGAATGAAGTTGGCATGTACTTGGCATGAATGAAACTTCTTTGTGAAATCAACAAAATCATGTATCATTGAAGGCCAAAAGTATCCAAGCCTTCGAATTTGATCAGACAATCTATGTCCAGAATGGTGGGCACCACAGACTCTTGCATGCACTTCTTTCATGACAGACATTGTCTCTTCACCATCAATGCATCTGAAGAGAACTCCATCAAAACCACATTTTTAGGGAATTTTCTCTAGGTGATCTGGGCTATCATAAATAGTAAAATTGACCACATGTCTTCAGATTTATTCTTTCTCGGCTCTATCAGGTGGAAGTGTTCTATTTTGAAGGTATTCCCTGATAGGTGAAATCCATCCTATAGTATGATCATATGGTTTAGGAATGAGACTAATTTCATTAATTTCCTCTGTTTTGATTCTAACATAAGGTGAAATTGCACAATGGTGGGCAATACTGATAGTTGTCTCATCCCAATTTGGATCTTCCAGAGTTGTGGCTATATTAGCCAGTGCATCAGCTTGAGCATTTTGTTATCTTGGGACATAAAAAAATGTCGGTTCCAAAGGGAATTCTTCCATTAACTCTCTGACTTAATCATACAAAGGGATTAGTTCTTCTTTTCTGATGGCATAATCCCCATTGAATTGTTTGATTACCAGGTCTGAATCACCTTTCACCTTAAAGTGATTCACTTGTGCTTGAAGCACTAATTCTAAGCATGTGATGAGAGCTTGGTATTCTTCTTCATTATTGGTACCACCTTCCCACAATAAGAAAGAATAAGGTAACACTGCCTTTTCTGGAGAAATGTGCACAATTCCTAAGACAACTTTGTTGAATTTAGGATTTTCCATTTTCTTCCCTGTTGGACTTCTGGAAGCACCATCAAAATACATTTCCCATGCCTGAGGACTTTCTTGAATAGAGAATAATTCCTTATCAGGGTGTTCAATATCTGAAGATGTGTCTTCCACTGAAGGGTGTTCAGCCAATAAATCAGCCAGATCAAGGCCCTTTATCGCCTTTTGAGACACATACTGAATGTCGAATTGCTGCAAAATAACTACCCACCTTTCCAGACGTCCTGTAAGCATCGGACGACTAAGGATGAATTTGAGAGGGTTATTACGAGATAACAATTTGACATCGTGATGTTGCAGGTAGTGTCTCAACTTCTGAACTGAAAAGATTAATGCCAGGCAACATTTCTCAATACATGAATACCGGGTTTCTGCTTCAAGCATAGTTCGACTGAGATAGTAGAGGCTGTTTTCATTCCCAGTATCATTCTTTTCAGCAAGAAAGGCACCCAATGATCGCTCTAGAGCTGTCACATAAAGGATAAGTGGTCTTCCTTAAATAGGTGGCATGAGTACTGGTGGACTCAAGAGGTATTTCTTGAGAATATCGAATGCTTCCTGACAATCTTTATTCCACTGGTAAGTGACTCCCTTCTTCATCAATTTGGTGAAGGGTAAGCTTTTTCCTGCCAAATTGGTGATGAAACACCGAATATAGGCTAAGTGTCCTTGAAGTCCTCTTAATTCTTTAAAATTTTGAGGAGGTGACATACCAAGGATTGACTTGGTCTTCTCCGTATCTACTTCAATACCATGATGGCAAACAAAAAAGGTGAGAAATTTTCCCGAGGTTACCCGAAAAACACATTTTAATGGGTTCATCTTCAAATTATGTTGTCGAAGCTTGCGGAATATGACTTCCAAATCAGCCAAGTGATTAGAAAATTGTTTGGATTTAACCACCAAATCGCTTATATAGCATTCAACAAACTTCCCTAAGAAGGGTTTTAAGATACGATGCATGGCACACTGATATATTGCACCTGCATTCTTTAAGACAAAGGGCATTACCCGATAGCAAAACACACCATGAGGGGCTCTGAAGGTTGTGGATTCCTCGTCTTCTAAGTCCATTCGGATACGATTATATCCGAAATATCCATCCATTAAGGAAAGTGCTTCATAGCCAGCTGTTGCATCAATTAAAAGTTCTGTAATCGGAACTGGGAAATCATCCTTAGGACAATTCCAATTAAGATCTCTGAAATCGATGAAAACTCTAATTTGTCCATTACTCTTCTTTACCAGGACAATATTAGACAACCACTTGGGATATTGAACTTCTCTAATGAATTTAGATTTGATAAGATTATCCACTTTAGCCTCAATTTTGGAAGCATAAGTTGGGTGTGTTCTTCTCGCAGCTTGCATAAATCCTCGATGTTATTCTGGTAAACCCAAATGATGAGTAGCAACATCAGGATCAAGCTTGGGAATTTCTGTATAGTTCCAAGAAAATATATCTCTATTTTTCTTTAGAAATGAAATATAAATTTCTTGCTCTTCAAGAGTCATGGCCGCACTGATTAAAGTGGGGCATGGATCTTCTTCTGTACCCAGATTTATTTCTCTGAGTTCATCCACAGTGGTAGAGATACCCTCTTCAAATATTGGAGGAGCATCTCTGAGATCTTCCTATTCTTCTTCATCATGTTTTATTTCTTCCGTTTCTAGTTGCATAGTATATGATAATGCAGAATTTTCATGATCAGAAGAGATGTCAAAATTTTCACTTCTTAAAGAAGAAGCTTCCATTTCTGACCTAATTGATGATGAAGGGTCTTTTGGGGTATTAAAGAGGAGACGATGGATTGAAAACTTACATCATTTTTAACCTCCAATGTTGCTATAACTTCTTCTAGACTAATTGGAAAAGTATAGACTTGTTGGATTTCAGCAGATGAAATGAAGACGTCACCATTTGTGCTTTCATCACTGCTTGGTGGGTTACCAATTTCTCCCATGTTGTCTGGCTCAATTGTCGTAATTGACATTATGGATCCTTCCATAAGAGTATTTTTTATTTGGGTCTATCTTGTCAATTTGACTGATAGGAAACACACAATCTGTACTCACATGTGTAAATGGATTTACTGGAATCTTCTCCAAACCATATAGAGCATTAACTTTGGTAATATCCTTTGTTGTGGATTTCTCCCTTACCTTCATGTGATAGAATTCCGCCTCAATGTATTGAGACTCACATGTCTTTAACGTGGCCTTATCACCATACAATGTCCCTACTTGACCATTGAAACAATATTTGAGACATTGATGGTATGATGAAGGGATAGCCGCATGTTGATGTAGCTAGAGTCTTCCAAGCAAGATGTTGAAGGCTGAGTCCTGATCAACAACCATGAAATCTGAATTGGATACATGATCTCCAAACTGAGTTCTGAGTGTAACTTCTCCCAGTGGTTCTTCTTCATTTTTATCATATCCTTGTAACATCATGGTAGAAGGAGATAAATCAGATTCTGTGAGGCCCAATCGATGAAGTGTACGAATGGGCATGAGGTTGACTATTGAACCATTGTCAATGAAATCTCTTCGGATGTCTACGCCATTGACCTTCCTAGATAAGTACAACGGTCTAATATGACCATGAACAACATCATCTTCATCCTTATCAGTAAAAGATATTACTGCATGGAATTCTGTAGGATTATTCTCTTTGTGATAGACTTCAGCTGAATCAATTTCAGTTTCAAAGTTCTGAGGACACGACGAAGCCTCGATGAGTGCTTCCCAAATATCTTTTGACAGATTCAAAGCTTCCAGAATTGATAAATTGGCTGGTACTTGGTCCAAGTGTTTCAATACATCATAATTTTTATCCAGAGGTCTGCGTTTCCCAACAAGAATATGTGGTTTATTAGGTACCTTGGAAGTAGATGCTTTGGAAGTTGATGCATCTTGTTTTGGAATAGGAGTTGGCAATATTCCTGGTTTTGGAAGATTAGACCGATTAGATCCATTTACTTGCTGAGAGGAAGAAGATGGAACCCTCAACCGGTCTTCCAAAATAATTGTGCCAGGACTGAATTTGCTCTTAGTAGAAGAACTTTCTTTTTTTTGTTGAGCTCGCTGAAGGGCTCTACCACGAGTTTCTGCTGCGTACACAGTTCTAGCAGGGGTAGAATTGGAATAGTGCATTCTGAAATATCCACATCTTCCCCTGTATCCTGAGCCTCTGGAACATCCTATGATTCCCCTGTTTGATACAAGGAATTTAGGCTCATCGAAATCGAAACTATGATTGGCATATGGACCTGTTAATTGAATCCTATTAACAGAACCGAAGATTAACTCTTCATCTGATGAAGACTCTACCTGATTAGCCTGTTTAGGCTATGCTGTTTGGTGGGGCAGTTCCCGTGGCTTTGAATTAGATGGCATGAAGTCTTCCAGAGTCAAAGAAAACATAGGCTTTGACACATATTCATCTTCTTCTGATTATTTTTCTTTCTTTGAATCATGTTGTTTCTTCGAGGACTTTCCCTCTGATGAAGATGGTTTTTCCACAACATTCACGGCAGAAGAAATAACCGATTTCTTTAATTATGTTCGCAAAATATCATGAGTTAAGTTGATTGTCTTTCTAACCATCCAATTATTATACTTCTGTGCATTTTTTCTTTTGACTTCTTTCCATTCACCTTCTTCCTCTGGAACTGTAGTAGTGACACATGCTACCTGGGCTGAAGAGCCTTTCAGTTTGACTTGTCTCGAGTCGAACATCTTTTACAGGAGGACTTTGAATAAAAAACACTCGTGGATGGGATGCCCCAACATTTGATGAAAGGGGTAATAATTGGGATGGTCTTCAAATCCTTCCTTGTTTGGCCTCTAGGGCTTTGGTAGTTGAACCATATTATTTTCCAGAGCCGAAATGATGTGACCAGGAATTTGTTCATTTCAGAAATAGTATGTTTTGATCTTCAAATCCTCAAATTGTTTTTATCTTTGATCTCTTTGATCATCTGGAAGAAATAGCCTTTGTTTTTGGTGCTCAGGAGGTGGAGCCCTTCGAGAAGATGAAGGTTTTGAAGTAGAAATAGGTACAGGTGCTTGTTTAAGCATAACTGTAGCAGTTTCTGATTTACCCATTCTCCTTCCTGGAGCTGGTGGAATTACTTGAGATTTAGCCTTAACCTATATAAGGGAATCTTCAATCTGCTGAGCGGTTGAAGTAAGGTATCGAAACCCTCCTGTGTATTTCACAGGGATCAATGGCGTGCGTAATTCGTCACGCAGATTTTCCACACAGATTGGAAACAATTCCTCTTGAGGGAGTGCTAAGCTTAGGGAATATGTTAATCCCTTCCAATGAGCAATTAAATATGAGACCCTTTCATTATCTATTTTCTTACAGTTTGTATGATCGAAAACTGTTGTCTTTGGTAAAGTTGAGCTGAACTGAAGAAGGAATTTTTGGCGGAGTTCTTCCCATCCGGTAATTGACCAGGATTCCAAGCTTGTATACCAGATAAAGGATGGTCCTTGCAAGGTCTGTACGAAGCATCTGAGTTTTACTGCTTCTTGCTGCTCTGGAGTTCCCATCATAGGATCACAATAAGACACCTAATGCATCAAATTCTATTCAGGATCACCTGATCCATTAAAAATAAGAAATACAGGGTTTCCCAAACTGGATGGAGGAGAGATTGAATCTACCCATTCAGGGTAAACTTTCTTTTCTGTTTTAACCTGCACATGTTTCCCTTCCATAGTTTCTAACCATGCTATTAATGATTCAATGGTAGTTATTAACTTTTGAGAAACATCCAGTTGAACTTTGACTTGGGTAGGTGCAATGACGGGAGCTTAGAAAGATGGGGTGTTTGGTGCTGCAACTGATGGTAGCACTGCCAAATGTTGATGCACTTGACCCGTAGGATTAGACCTGTGAGGGTGTACTGATAGAGGAGGATATTGTTGATCCATCTCAGTAGCTGCAACAAATTCCCTTGGCTGACTGACTCCAACACGCTCACGAAGAAGACTACCCTAAAGTAGTTCTGAATTCAACCTCCTTAATTCCTTCATTTATTCCTCCTATTGTGCAATCCTTTTCTCTAGTGAGAGTGATTGGCCTTCTCCGAAGGGAGGATATGTAACCTGATTCTTTCCCCTCCCTTTATTGGATCCTTTTTGGAGAGGGGGAAGTGGGTTACTTGAAGGATTACCTAGGTTCTAAGTAATCCTTTGATTTTGTGTACGCACACCTTCTTCAATTGTGTCGGTGTGTATATCTTCTTAAGCATGAACCTCTTCATCTGAGTCCCCTGAGTGAGCCTCATCTGGTGGATCAACAACAATGTCATTGATGAAATTGATTGATACATAATGCATCACGTCCCTTATATCATCATTTCTATGATATTGTCTTCTTCCATGTCTTTGATGAGACATTGCCTTTTGTTGATTTGATCCCTCAGTAACATCTTGACGAACCATAATTTAGAGGGAATCTCCTGATAATTTGGCTTTTCGTTCCTCTTGAGGCTTCTTCCCCAATTGAGAAATGACCGAATTTATCTGAGGAGGGTATTGATGATTTGAAAATGTCCGCAGTCCGGTGGACTGGGGCTGTTCCTGCTGTTCCGGCTCAACTCCTCGAATCCTATTTGTTGATTCCGAGGTTTGGTTTAAAAGAGTCCCCAGTCTGGAAAGCTGGGGTGGATCTTGACATGCTATGTCTGAGACATTCTTAAAAGCTATCCTGATCTTGTGAGCCTTAGTTCAGAAATTTGATGGATGCATTAACCTGTATCCACTTTTATCACCTGGTTCAAAAGACCGTTGGATGATTTCCGACACTTCTGTCACTTGATGATGTTCTTGCTCTATACGAGAGGCTTGTTCAATATTCTCATTTGTTTGATGCAGGAGTAATTCAACTACTTGTTCTCTATATTCTTGATTTTTAGAGGAACTAGTTGAAGCCTGTTCTTGGGCAAGATTTTGATTACAAACAAAGCCCATTGACTGTGGCCAACCATGGGAAATAACATTGCATGAGACCATTTTCGGTGGACTTTGCTGACTGGAGAGCACCGTGAAATATAGTTCTCCATGAATACCCCATCCTCTGACATGAATACCATATGGGGCATTGGCAATTAACTGACGCAATCTTCTTAGTGCGCCAAGGCATGAACGTTGAAGGGCTCTCTGTTTCTTTTTAGCCTTCGGATATCGAGAGACTGATAGAGATGCAAAATCAATCTTACATTGTAACTCTTCTATTATCTTAAGATGATTTTCATATTCGTCATAAGATAATACTTTCTTCTTCAACTGACAAAGATTTTTCCATATGTTGAGACGAATATCATGAATTCCATCTTCCCTCAACATAATTGGAATGTCATACTGAGAGTCAGCCAGAGGCCAAAACATGATAGGTACATCACCTTTTTTCAGTTTTTTTCTCATGCTCAACATTTCCTCTTTATCATTCAATAAAGATTATTCTACCTGATTTGACCAGAGTTGGTGTTTCCTTGTTGCTTCATCGGATTCAACAAGATTGGTAGAGAAATCAATGATCAAACTAGAAGATGCATGACTTAGGGGTGGTTCGGAGAATGACATATACCCTGGGCTATCTTCTGATTGAGAAAGTATTTCACCTACTAGTGATGAAGCATCAGACATGACTGGTTTCGCATTTGCAAGTGCCTCATGATAAGAGGGCTTTCTCGGCACTACATTGTCCACTGGAGCATTTTCCGGGGAATGTGCATCACTACTATAGAGATGAATTTCGCAGTGAAATTCATCATCATGGGGAGGACCACCATAATGGGTTACAGAAAAATATGAGATCTCTTGGTCCTTGGTCTTCTGACCACACAGAGGGTTCCTGTGGATCTCATATGAAGATGAAACTTCAAGATCAACCGAATTTCCATGAAGTAAGCCTTCATGAGGAAGTGTCCATTGAATTCCTTAGGAATTAATGTTACAACTATTGAAAAATGAGGGAGTAGAATCTTGGATTCCAACAGATAATTTCCTGAGGTCTTTAAGAACTCCAGCATCGAGCAAGACCTTGTTACAGATTGGCTCTTGATCTCCTGACTGTGCTGGGCAGGTCTTTTTCTTAGATGCATTCTTACTCGCTTTGGAAAACACTTTTTGATGAAATTGGATACTCTGAGCAGGTGTATGTGCCTGATCAAGAAATATGTCCAGGTTAGGCTAACAATCTCCACTCAAATCAGGTGTATGTGCCTAACTTGGTTGTCCATATGATATACTGGAGTATTTCCCACAACCCTCTTGGACTGGAACAGATGTGTGTGTCTGTTCCGGAGTGAACTGTTGATGTGTCACTCCACTTATAGAGATAGATTTATGTGTCTTTCCCTAATATGCCACTGAAGTTGTTATAATATCCTGGCAAGCATCCAGAATATGAGTATGGATTTGCTTATGCTCTTTCACCATTGATAAAATATGCTTGGTGACTTCAGCTACCGAAACGGGGATATACATCCATTCCGTGGTTGGAGTATGTGTATGTGCCTGCACCTGTCCTTCTTTTCCTATCAGTTAATCCTGATAGTACTCAAGTGTGGGGGCAGAGAGTTGAGTCTACCTCCTTTTTGTCGTCGGAGCTTTCCGACCGACTTCTCCGAATGCTACCATGCGAGACTGTTGGTAGGCTTGATTAATACTAGCTGGTGTATGTGCCTGCTGATTGCACTTCACCAAACGTGGTTGATGAGCTCCATCATATGTAGTCAGATGAATATGCTGACTAGCTGGTGATGTATAAACAGGTGTATGTTCCTGCTTATAGTACTCCGCCAGAATTTCTTGGCCGTATTGGCGTGATGCTGCCAGACGAGTCTGCTGGACAACGGAATTAAAACAAGCAGGTGTATGTTCCCACTCATTGCATGCCACCAAGTTAGGATATTGGACTTCTCCGGAGATGGAAGGGATGAGAAACTACTCACTATTGACCGTATTCCACCTCTGGAGATTCGTCTTGCCTTCTCAGGTTCGAGGAACTTGAGCCGAACACCTGGAGTCGGTACCCTCATCATGTTGACGGCGTACTGCTGCACGAGTCTGGCAGCGATTGTTGATAGGAGACCTTGGGAAGGACTCCTGCTACTTTGAATTGAGGCCCTGAGGGACCTGATCATTCACCTCCCCAGAATATGGGAGTGAATGGGGATTGCGTTCCGGGGATAATGACCTAAAACGGTTGGAGACGGTAGTTAGCACCGCCTGCTTCTTGATCACTGGTCATCATTGTTCTGACGACCAGTGTGATTTGTTCACTTGAAGGGCTTGTCTGGCAGCCTCCAGAGTTGGGATGGTACCGTGATGACAGTACTCCTTAACCAGCGCATTTGATACCTAGCATTGAAGACGCTGAGTAGGTGATGTCATCCTTAGAGCGGATGACGATCTAGAAGGAGTAGTAGCAGTGGCATTTGCAGCAGCAGTATTCACAGGTGTGAACTTGAGAGCATCCACTCAGGAAATGCAGAAGATCTTGGAAAAGAGTGCCTATTTGATATGACAAACGTAATCAAGATAAATTATACCACTACATCTTTTGGATGAGAACATATGTCAATGATTTTTTTTGTTGTCCCTCTCATTGCGTTTTAAATAGGGGCCTAAAAAACAGGTAAAACATCATTTTAACTTGGTTAAGGATTCACGTCGGGTTCACCATTTTTTGTTTCCCACGGAATTCGGGGATGACCTCCTTGGTGGGAGGTTCAAACAATCCGATCGGTTTCTAACGGGTTTGTTCATAGAACTGGAAACATCCAATGATTCCACATCCATCTAGACCTACATTCCAAAGGTAGGCACTCACTAGTTTGTGGACTGATGAGGCTTTGGAATTTTCATTGGTCGAGAGGATGGGAGGTTAGACTCGTCACACCCTTTTTAGGGGAATTATTGTCTACTCCAGGACTCTCTTTATAGATTTAAGTTATACTAATGAATCCTTATTACATTACCAAGTATAAAATGAACATTCCTTCAAATTTGACAATTAATGATTAAATATGTAGGAAATTTAGAGAATCTTTTATATGTATTAGAGGTTCTTCATCGATAGAGAATCATCTGTATTTATTAGAGATTCTTGGTTAATGTTATCCTTCAACACATTTATATAGAAGTCTCTTAGTCATTATGATGACCATGCTGGTTTTAAAGCCACTCAGTGGGGCACTTGAAGTTTATTGTCATTCAGAAGGACATGGATTATTTCAGAGATGGGATCGAACCCACGGATGGGCTACCTATGTATCATTTTTTTAGAAAAGGAATTAGAACCCACATAGTTCGAATAAGGGAATATGATTCTTATGCATGATTGATGGCTCAAAGAAAGAAGTCATGATTACTTTTACACTCCAAGCTCACGTGAGTCATGCTCGGTGTGAGAAACAAGGGGTATTGGTGAAACTAGACAATTATTCCATGAAAGATGCAATGATTTGGGGCTTATGTGTTTATGAATGCCCATACAAATGAATATTAGGATTCAATTTAGGGATGAAATCCAGGAAAAAGGTCCATAAAGGTATATGTGCTTCATGGAGATTTGAATAATCTAACTTGGGGATTATTCTTGAAAAGGAGGCCTAGATTAGGGGACTTGGGACTTAATCCTAAAGAAGATGCCCAAATTAATGAGGACTTGGACTGGGGCTAACTCCAGAAAAGGAATCCCAGGTTAAGGGAATTATGGTTGGGTATTACTCCTGAGGAGGATGCCCATATTAAGATTTTATGACTGTGACTTATTCCTGAAATGGAGGGCCAGGTTAAGGGAATTTTGGTTGGGGCTTAATCCTAAGGATGATGCCCATATTGAGATTTTATGACTGGGGCTAACTCTTGAAAAGGAAGCCCAGGTTAAGGGAATTATGGATGGGGCTTCCTCTTGAGGAGGATGCACATATTAAGATTTTATGACAGGGGATTATTCCTGAAAAGGAGGCCCAGGTTAAGGGAATTATGTTTGGGGATTAATCTTGAGGAGGATACCCATATTAAGATTTTATGACTGGTGCTTATTCCTGAAAAGGAGGCCCAGGTTAAGGGAAATATGGTTGGGTCTTACTCCTGAGTGGGGCTTATTCCTAAAAAGGAGGCCCAGGTTAAAAGAGTTCTCTCATCATAAAGGATGAGGATGAATGAACTAAATCTCAATCTTTAGTGACATATAGATATATATATATCACTAGGTTTTTAGGTATATTCCATAGAATTCCTTTCAGATAAGGAAGCCAAATCAAGAAATCATGCCATAAATGGCTTTGAAGAGTGTCTTGAAGACTGAATCTTGAATAGGAGAGGTGGAATGGCATAAGAGGGGTGAAATGGGCAATAAGGGCACCCAAAAAAGGTAGGGGCGAGCAAGTCCTGGAAGGCACGCAGGTACTGCGTGGGCGCGCAAGTCCTGGTCGCGCAGGTATACCTACACGACGCATGGTTACTTGCGCGAAGGTTAACCAGCAGGGTAATACTTGAGCAAATCTTGGTTAAAGCCTTTAGAATCATCTCAAGGTTCTTCCAGAAGCGTGACACACAAGTTCTGTTGAAGGAGTTAGGCGGTGCGCAAGTGTGGCCATTTACTTTAAGGGATGGCCACTCAGGCGCGCAAGTGTTGATGAGTTTCAACACTTAGACCTTCCTCCCCCACTTTAGATCTTCCGTTCTAGGTAAGAAATTACCTTAGAAGTGTTTCGGAAGCTTTTAGAAAAGACTTGGGCGTCGGGAGCTTAAATATGAGTTTCGTAAAAAAAATTCCCCTTAAATGGGGGGCCCATATAGTCTATTTATAGGATGAAGAAGACCCGGGCGGTTATCCTTTAGGGCATGCAAGTCACTTGTGCGACCATTAGGCTTCACGCAAGTCCACTTGCGTGACAGTGATGGAACTTGTACAACACATGTGCTTTTGAAGCCTTGTTCATGCCTTTGTCGATTTTTGATTTTTTTCTTCAAAGAATGAATCAATTTGTGCTAAGTCATTTCCCTTTACATTCTTTTAGACAATGTGACGAAAAAGGAGCGTCAACAGATATGAATAAAAATAGTGAGGTTTGAGAGAGAGATAAAATATTTATAACTTTTCAATGAATTAATGAACTCGAATTGTGAATATATCATTCATTATTATCTTAGTGTATGACTATTAACATTTAAATAATACAAGGAAACAAAATTTTGGATTTATGGATTTTCATCATTTAGTAGTTGAATAATATTAACAATTTAATTGAAAAAAGATAAAGGATAAATGAGTAGAATGGTTAACCTATAATTCACTACTTCAAAATCATTCAATTATTTTCACTATATTTAGTTTTTAATTTCACCATTATTAATTTATTATGCTATTTATTTGTTGATAATTAATTAATTGAAACATTCATTCCCCATTGTTCTCACCCACATGTTTTAACATAATTAATGAAAATTATAAACATGTAAAATTAAACTAAAAAGAAAATTTATCTAAAATAAATCCATGGTTTCCACTATACTATATTTCTAGTGATAAAACTATTTTTAGAGACCTCACAAGAGGGATTAATCAAAACTATATTCAGGAAAAATTGACCATCATTACATATATTAATAATCATCAAGATTCATAGATCATTATATAGGGAGTACACATCATCTTTGAGAATATTTTTATATTAATGAGAAGGTTAGAAACATCATTTTGGATAATATTTTTCTCCCATGATAATCAAGTAAGCTCATTAACACATGAAGAGGAATATTTTGTTTTGTTTTAATAAAAATGAGAGTATGTTATTATTTTTCATTAATTATATTTTTATTTAAAACTATAATAACATAATATGAAAAAATAAAGTGTTGGGATACATCAAATGTAATGGAATCCATGACTATCCCATTACTATTCTTTTTTTTGAAATAATAAATTTCTAAGATTCTCATACTATGATATATCATACACTACACACCAAGGTCTAGATACTAACAAAAAGTGGTGAACCTTGAAAAATAATTTTCCATGACTCATCATTATTTACATTACATGGATATGGGTAAGTTATAGATAAAATTCAAATATATAATTAATCATCTACCTTATCCAATATAGGGGTTTAAGAAAAAATGATTGTAAAATAAGTAAAAAAAAATTATGTTCCACTGATCACCCCACCCCCTAATTATTAATTTATCCATCCCAGGATCAACTTGTTGTATTAGGTATGCGAACACCCTTACACATTTTCTGTGACAGTAAAAAAAATTGGCATTAGAGAAATAGGGTAATCATTAAATATTAAATAAATATTGTTTATAAATTTTTATTGAAATTTATTTTTCAATAGAATATTTTATTTATTTCAACACCAAAATAATTTTTTAAACTCATTGAAGAAGGTACTCAAATATTGATGTAGATCATGAGTTTAACAATTTCAATTAAATTTTAGAAAAATAAAATGAAAAACGTGAAGAAAAGTTCTTCATGAATGTGAATTATTAATGTTCACAAATGATGTGGAACTTGAAAATTTTAAGAAGAAAATTATCTTGGGGAATATGATCTGAAAGTTAATGTTCTTCAATTTTTTTTCAAGTTTCTAAACTTCAATGATTTTGGAAACATCAAATTAATTTAATAATATTACATGATGGAGATAAAGTTCCTTTAATATTTTAATCTATATAATCAAAATATTTATTTAAGATTGTGCATCCATACAGGTTTTAAATTTCAATAAGAATTTTATTCTCAAATGCTATGAGGTTGAAATTTTGATTGGGGATCCATAATGAGATTATGAATGTTATAACCTAACAACATAATGTTTTTAGACATGGTTTAAGTCTTGGAAGGTGGTTTAGATGTTTCTGGAGAATTAATGGGGTTTGGGGCCTAAGGATTCAGTTTTATGAGAGTACAATATAGGGATTATAGTTAACACATGGTTAGTGATAATTGTGTGGCCAAATTGTGAATGCCAGAATACACAAGAATACATATTTTAAAACCATTTGTTAGTCCTAGAAAAGTGTATTATCCACTATAATAAACTATAGACATTCCACATGGTTGGTTCATGAAATATAAAACCTTTCATTGTTACCATGCAAGGTGGTTAGGGGTGAACATTTGGCACACTATTTATCCAACCATTCATCCAAAACATGTGGATCATTAAATGGGAAAAATTTAACATTTTACCTCCCATGATTTTAATATCTTATCCCTATCATTATCCACTTTTCCTCCCTCAAACTAGTCGGCTCTCCCCCAGCTTCCCTACCTTCTTCCAACCCCTTTAAGGTGGTGTTCTTAGTGGCCTTCCATGGTGTTTTGATATATGATTTCACATTTGGAAATCACATTGAGTCATATCCCATAATTTTGTAAAATTTTGATTTCCTGAGTTAGGAATTTTAATTTTAATTCTAGAAGATCATGGAGGAATCAGATATTGATGATGGGGATTTTTGTCTACCTAAGAAGAGGATGTCTTGTTGTGTCGTACCCTTGTTAAAACGAGTCATTTTCATGTAGAATTTATCCATTATGATTTATATTAGTTTTTTGGTCAAAAATAATTTATATTTATTGTTTTTGATGCCTTTACTTAGGTATTATGCTCAGTTCGAGGTTGGGGATGTGCCACAGGTTGTTAGTGAGTGTTTGGTCATGGTTCTGGTGAGATGGTATCAACCTGTGAGGTTTTGGTCATTAGTAAATTATATGAAAATATTTTTTTTAATTTTTTTTATAATGTGGTTATAAATTTATTAATCATAATGTAATTATAATTATTTAATTTCATGTGGTGTGGTTGCGATACATGACCTCATATTCTCCAATGACCTTGGATGGAACATGGAAGCAACTTTCATCCCTTCGAAACAAAATGGAAGGATTTTTATGAGGTATAAGTTCTATCATAACTAACCTTTTGGTAATATTCATGTACATATGTGTTGTTTAATTATACTCATGTTCCACCACTGATTGTGAGGGACCCTTAGTTAAATATATTTCACAAGTGAATTGACGATTCTTCTTAAATAAATAGTTTAAATTGTTTAAATAAACCTTGTTCCTAAACCAAAATATATGGATAAAGGTTCCAATTCATACTTAGGTCCCTTGGGAATAGTCTAAAAGCTTTGGATGAAATATGCAATAACCTCACTATAGACCATTTCTTAGATTTGAAGGTACCTTGATGAAATTATGTTTAATAGGAATGGGACAATGAGACCCTATTCTTATAGACCTTGGTAACCTCATGACCTCATTTAATTGGATGGTCCTTTAAATATTATGGTTGGATTTTGGGGTCATTTATGTCCGTAAAATTGACCAGAAAACTTCATAAGGCCATAAGGGTACTAGTTTTTTAGATGGTACATCTTTGGGGTGTTCATCCCCTTGTGATGGGATTTTCCTTGAGTCAATATGTGGAGGGAACCTCGAGTAGGGTGAAAATGTTATATTGAGACCCTGGTAACATATCATAAGATATTGGTAGTAATGGCCAATGGTTTTTCCTTAGAGTATGGTTTGACATGCATGGACACTAAGGCCAAAGGCAAAGTATGATGGGTTCATATATTTGGAAAAACCTTCAGAATATAGAATAGTATTAAATTATTTAATCAGAAAAATAGTAAATGAGTTCACATATATATTTAAAATTATTTTTGAGTACCTAAGGGATGTTTTTTCATCAACCTCTTATATGAACAAGTTACCTTGAACAGATTGGATAATACTTTACTAATTTTAGTGGTTATCAAATGTGATCGACTCATAGTTTTAATTATGAGATATATATATGTACTTATTTAAATCCTAATCATATTTATACATATGAAACTTGATATATGAAAATATATGTATATATTAATTTTGATGCCAAAAAAACTGATATCCAAATCTTAATTGACTAATGTAATTGTTTAACTATAGTCCATTTTTTGAATTAAAGGTAATTAATGCTCGAAATAACATTGAGGCCTAGTTAGTTAAGGATATAATCTCTAATGTTACCATTACAATAATTTATAATGTTAGGTGATTCTTCCTAGCTTGAGGAACACATAATATATTGACAAGTTCTTCTCAAAAACCCCTCTTAGTTAGTGTATCACCCTGGATGTTGTGATTTCTAAGATGCATGTGATTTCAGAGGTTGTTGGGTGGTTGCATTTCCCCCAAACACAAGACACATAAAACATCATTGAAGATAATGATAATAACCTCAATTGATGCTATGGATACTCCCTGGTATAGTATGGATGTACCCTGATTGGATTTTCCAATGATACTTTTGATTAGGTTGTTGAGTTATGATCTTGGATCAATAGATTATTCCTTATATAATACCTAAGGGTTATCACCAAATGAATGTATTCTAGTTTGACAAGTCACGATTTCCCATGGAATGATACCTTAGAATCCAATATAAAAATAAAATAAAGAACACCAATATTTTTTCTATATTTCACTATATACTCCTGACTTGAGTTGAATGAGTAGGATTAATAGGATCCATCTCAATTCATTATTTATCAAATATCAAAATAATACCTAGAATTCCATATTATATTTAGTGATAGAATGTAGAGGTGATCCCTTAGGATATGATTAGTATCCACCTATAGTTACATAACTAGATTAGAGATATTCCTAAGTTGGATGAAGTTGGTTTGGTTCGATGAGGGTATCCATCAAGATCAAGGTACAATAGTGGTTACTTCATTTTATTTTGAATAGTTTATTTTATTATTATATCTTTTGATTAGTTTAAATAACCATATACTAGTTTTAATAACTATATATGAGACAATGATGGTGGTGCACTATTATGTTTAGTACTCACACTCTACTCAGGTTTCCATTTCACTTCGGTACTCCAACAGACATTCACCTTATTACAGTCACTAGTTGTTTTGAGGCTTGAGACTGACTAAGTAGGATGGATCATATTTGTACAAGGATATTGGTATGTGGTATTAATTGGTGGGGGAAGTGGATTCTTGTGAATTGAATATTTATTTATTTATTTTATAGTATTTACAGTCGACTTAGTGTGTGGTATATATGTTATGGATATTCATACCTTTTACACATTTTATTGATTATCACATATTTATTTTATTGATATTTTTCATATTTATTATTTATAATCTATATTTATTATTTATTTTTACTAATTATCTTACTCTGATTTGTTGGAAGATTTTCCCCAGGGTTATAACCTAGGTCATTACTACTAGTCAGTAGTCTCTGGTGTATTACGAGGAATGGTTGAGGCAACGTAGTGACCCGACCTATTATTTTTCATAGTAACCTATGCAGGTCATGAAAAACAGTTATCATGGTAGATTAATTTCCTATTGTTTTACTATTTTGTATGTGGTAGACAAGAGTATTAGTAATGTTTCAGAACCAGTGATGGATATCAGATTGGTACATCAAGAACAATTTCCCTAGTAAGAGGTCATGGTTTCTAGAGATATAGGATTAAGGTTCTTGATTTTTTATATTATAGTGGATTATAAATTTCTCTTCAAGAGACACACATGTGGTTCTTAATTTTTGATTTCTTTTGTATTTTGTCTCTAGGCCCATTGGTGAGTGGATAGTGATTGATTTTGACTCTTCGGTGGTAGAGGCAGCAGTCATTTGTTCATGCATCATATTTGATACATATAGTTCAAATTTTATTTGATTTATAATGTCTAATTTTTATAATAAGAAATTGAAAATATTTGATGTTTCAAAAACAAACTAAATGTTATTATCCAATATAGGTTCTTGGTGGAATTGTACTCAGTTAGAGAACCTTTTTTATGTTCCTTTATAATAGGCTACATGGAATACTCTATAATGAGAATTGGTGATTGTGATTCCAATAAAATCTTCCAAATAGGTGGTTCAATGACCCTTGGTAGGTAAAACTACATAATTATTTCCTTATTAGTAATTTTAGTAGGTCTTTAGGGGCATATTATTTATTGGTGAAGGATCGTTAGGAGAACCTTATTGACTTGGGTAGCTAATTCTCTTTATGTGAACCCTATGTGGGTATATCAATTTTAGGTGAAATTAATTAAAGAGTGTAACTATGTATATATAGTTATCCCATAATTATTGATATGATAATTTACAAATATGACCTTATTTATGGTCATCTAGTCAGATATTCAAGTGAGATGCCGATATATACCGAAATTTTTTCAAAGAATTAGATCCTTGAGGGGGTATTATCATATAATCATTCATGGTGAGGATTAGTTCATTATATTTCATTATTTTTTAATCTTTTACATAATAACCCTCAAGGTAGAACTCCCTAATGAGAATTATTATATAGGATCAGGTCTTGGTGGGCTGATTCATGACGTCCAATGCCTTAAATTCTTATGAAACTAGAATCCTCTCCAACATAATGAGTTATCAATGAGTTACATTTAAATTTGTTTCTAATTACAAATTATTGGTCATTCCCTATATAACATGGAATTTATATCCAATATAATTGGACCCATGTAGCCATGTTTTAACCTAGTTGGTGGATGTTATTGTGGCTTCTCTTAGAGAGTGTTGACATGTTTTTTAGATACTATGTAATATATAGGGAAGGAAAATGGATGTTTTTCATGAATTATAATTATAATAGTTTATGAACTAGGTTCCAATTCCATAGACAGGAAAATTGCTCGGCGTGTGATACAATTTTATGAGAGACCCCATAAGTTGTAATTTGGGCATGTTGATGTCATAGGTTTAAATGGGAGCATGAATTAAAATCCATCAGATGTGAATTTTTTCAAAGGTTTTATCATTGGACTATGTTTAAGGAACTAGTGGGATTTTTATGAGGATTTTCAGGTATGGATAGGATAGAGGAAGATAGGTTATTAGTTTTTAATTGCACCCTAGTGAGTCTAAAGTTCATATATTTTAGGGAAACCTGTGAGAGGGGTGGCCCATATTAGTAGTGTCCTTTATTGAGAAGAACAAGTTTATACTTATATGTTTGATATCAATTAATGGTAGGTTATCTAGTTTGAGAAATAAGAAGGATGTTTCCATTAGATTTTGAGAAAACACCTAGGGTTCTTGGGTATTGAGACTGGTTATGTTGGGAAAGACTATATGGGTGGCTGACACGATTGGCATATGGTTATGTAGTTAGAAAAATGGTTAGAGAATTTTTCCATGATCGTGAATGGAATTCCACTAGGTGGTGTATATGAATTTGGATTTGGATGAAATTATATAGACTAAGGGTGTGAAATTATGGTTCTAAAATAAAAAAACGAGTCAGTCAGTCATTGGATAAATCAATGCACAATAAAGGTTCCCATTTTGGAATGTAGATTCGATGGATCACCTTGAATGTCAAGATTGACATATCGTGGATCATGTATAGAATTTACTTCATAACATTCCACTCATTATATCATGTGTTTGGTGGTGGATCAGGGTTTATAGGATCATAAAATCACTAAATACGGTGAGTTTAGTTTACATGAGTTGTTCATAGAAACAAATTTAAATGGAACACTAGTGAGAATTAATGTATATTCTAAGGATAAATGGTCTTTAATTTGATTATTTTGTGTTTGGTAACCAATATATTTAGGTTAATTTATTGAATATCCTTATGATTATGGGTATATTTGAAATAAATTTGTTTTAATGATATACTTGACCTATGTGTGGAACTTGATAGAAACATTCAATATATGTGATTTTAGAGGTTAGTTAAAGGTAAGTGAATCCTATCTTGACATGAGAACAGATTTGAAGGAGTGTGACATTTTTAATGGAAGTTTATAATTAGTAATGGCTTGAGGTTGTTTACCCTATTATGAGTTGAGACTCAGAAAATTTCATCGATTTAATTTCTATGGGTTGGGAATGGGTGATAAGAATCATTTTCATTGGTTCTCAATTATGATAAGGTTTATAACCATTCTAGTCATTAAGACAAAAAATGGATAGGGTGTATGCTATGGTGATCAAGATATCATTTCAATGGTATGACGAAAATGATTCTCCTATGGTGGGGATACAGGCGTGAGCCTCATGTGAAACGGTTCATGAGAGGATGTGACTAGTCATTGGATTTAAAGATAAATTAGATAAATGGAAATTGGTATTTCTATATTTCTTAGTCAGTGATATGTATAGATTCAGATACAGATTTCGGTGGAGTCTAAGCATGGGCATAAAGCCTGAGATATCTTATGGTGGTCTATTGGTATTCTATTGCGAGAAAATTAGTGTTCTTTTCATAGAACCAAAATGAAAAGATCAAGTTGATTTTTTGTCTATAAAATATTATTAATTGTTAGTTCTGAGTTTCTATGAGTACACTTAAAACAATCTTAGTGTGCCTTGCGATAAAGGTATCAAAATCAAGTTTTGGTGATGCGTTAGCTATTATAGTATATAATTTTTTAGAATAGTTATCCAAATCATGTTTGAAGTATGTAATTCCATATAATTAGATACATTACATGAGGAATCATATTAGTCTTGTTGTTGGATTAATATGGATGAAATTCATAGGCAATCCATGAATTTTCATGGAAAAGCCGGTGCGATCAAGTTGATATTGGTCGATTGTAATTTGGCTATTTCTGATAAAAGCAATGAATGGGATCTAATTAATCTTTTTTATAGGGTGTGGAATGTTTATAACCATTTGGAAGTGTCCCTAGGACTATTGGGTATTGATTCTGTAGGAAATTCTAATAGGGGAGGCACTATGGCTTAGAATCGGTCATTGAAAGAAAAACCCCATGGTGGTGACTACTATAGGACAGTTGATGAAGGAGATGATAACATAGTTTGGTATCATGTTAAAAAGTCTTGTTTGAGCACCATACTTATGTTTTATTATTATTTGGAATCATTTTATTGTGTTTTAGTTGTTTATTCATTGTATGTTCAATGTGGCTCCTAGAAGCACGTTGGGCATCCAAAAATGGAACATTTCCATTTTAGTTGGAGTTCACAAAAAATTAGATCAATATTTTCAGTTATTTCTCCATAGAGACTTATCATGGATGATAAGTGTTAAGGTGTGTAGGATTTAAGATACTGTTTCTGTACATGTTTTTAATTTCAAGAATAATTTTAGTTTTTCACAGTTTAGTGAGTTTAATTTTCATCAGGGATATAGAATGTGATAAGGAATGTAAAAACATATAAAAATGATTTTATGTGGTTTGAGGAGAAAAATGTGTTTTATAGGTCTCGAGAAAATATTGGGGGTGTGGTGATCAGATTATATGTTTTAGAAATGTTAATTATGGGGATCAAAGTTGGCTTATGGTTTATGCTAACCATGGGACCAAACTATGTGGTCCCAATTATTTAGTCTTATGACTTGTACAAACAAATATAAATCCTTTAAAAAACATTAGACACATCATTATAAATTTCAAACATGTTTTTCATTTGTATCATAGTCTATAAAAACATGTGATGTAACCATGTAAGGTGGGTGTTCCTTGGATAGTGGGGGAAGAAAGATAATACATGGTTTTTTCAACTTTGCAGCCAATCAATGTGTCTAATTAAAAAAGGAAATATTACTATTTCCCCTCTAAATATTTTATGAATGAATTCTCATATTCCATCTGTTTTCCTCTCTTGTGCAATATGTCTCTCCCCCTCACTCAATTCTTCAATCCTATTCAATGGGATGTTCTTCGGGGCCTTATATTGGGATTTGAGGTATGATATCTCCTCGAATAAGTTCCTTTATTCCCTTCATTGTCATAATCCTAATTTTAGTTTCATCAGTTAAGGATTTTAACTATGATTCCACTGATGCATAGTGAAATTAGATACCAATGATGGAGATTATTCTCTTCCTAGTAGGAGGACATCCTAAGGCCTCATCCACTTGTCAATGTGTGTCAATTTTGTGATTGTTTGGCAATGGTTCCAGTGTGATGAAATTAACCTATGAGGTTTTGGGAATTATGAATTTTTAAATAATATTTTTTTAATTTTTTATAATGTTTTGAGATTAGTTGAGAAATTATAATGTGATTCTAATTATTTAATTTCTGGTGGTTTGTTTGTGTGACATGAATTCATATTTTTGAAGGAGACTAGATGGTTCTTGTAATTTATTACTAGCCATTGGAAAAATAAATATAATGATTCTTATGAGGAAGGTGGTCTGTTGTGGATACAATTTTATTAAGTTTATTGTGAATATGTGTTTTGTGATTTTACTCAGGTTCTTCCACTGACAGTGATGGACCTTTATTAAATTTATTTCCCCAGTTTATTCTAAATAACAACATTAAATTGTTTAAATAGATAATGTTCTTTAAACAAAATATATGGAGCAAGGAGCCAAGGGATACTTTATTCCCTATGGAACACTATACACTTCTCAGTCTTTATAGTCCACAACCTCACTATAGACCATTACTTATACTATAAGGAATCTTGAAGGGGATATATTTACTAGAAAGGGGTGAGTGTGGTTTTATTCACCTAGACCTAGGTGACCTCAGGACCTTATTTAAGAGGATAGTAGATTAAACTAGTATAGTTGTCCATGTGGGATGTCTATAGCCCAAAGACCAACCAATTAAAATCATAATGCCTTATGGGTTCTGATATAGATGGTATATCTTGGGGGGATTCTTCCTCTTGTGATGATCTTAGAATTTCTATAAGACTTAAAGGGGATCATGAGTAGGGTTCTCCAATTATGTTAAGACCCCAGTAAGGGAGAATTAGAAATGACCAGTGATCATTGATGGTTATCCCTATAGTATGATCTGACTTCCATGTCCACTAAGTCGAGTGACATAAATGGATGGGTTCAGGTGTTCAAAAAGACCATTGGCTTCAATACTAGTATTAAATTATTTAATAATTAAAATTTTGATTGACTAAACTTAGATAATTATATTGCATTGGTAGTATACAAGGGATATTTCACCCTCAACTTATTATATAATTAGGTTCCCTAGAACTCCTTCAATCATACATTACTAATTAAAATGAAATTTAGACATGATCAATTCCATATTTTAATTTGGAAATATATATTTTTATGGTTATATCCATATAAATATTTATAAATCTATATTAATAGATATTAAGATATATTTATATATCATGTGGGATGCCCGATGGACTGAGATCCATCTCTAAATTGACTAAATTAATCATTTAACTATAATAAAATTATAATTAATGGTAATTAATTCTTATAATGACTTAGATTCCTAGTGAGTTATGGATCCAATATTTTATGTTACCTTTACCAAAATGGATAGTGTTCTTGGATTACTCCCTTGTTGAGTATAATAGAGGAGGCTGCTGAGTGAATCTCCAAAATCCATCTTTGTTAATGTATCACCCAGTATGCCTAGTCTTTTAAGATCCTAGTGGTTCAAGAAGTTTTCAAGTGGATACATTTATCATAATAATATGATTTTTGAGGCATCTTTGGGGTTAATTATGATCACCTACCTTTATTCCTAGGATAGTCCCTAAGATCTAGTGGATGAATAATAACTGCATTTCCCACATCTATTTGGGAATAAGTTGTTGATCCAATTACTTGTGATTCAATGTAATGATCTTGGGTTAAGGGAGTATTCCATATATTTTACCTTTGGGTAATCCCTTAAGGAATCAATTATAGTTTTCATTGTCTTGATTACTTACAAACTAGGACCTCGAAAGCTGAAATTAGACTAGAATATGGAATAATGAGATGTTATCTAGGTTCCACATTATATTCATGGATTGAGAGGAATTCATAGGATTCCTAGGATCAAAATCATTTAATTGTTTTTAGAATGTAATAATGATACATATAATTATATCTCATATGTAGTGGAGATGAGTATGGTTGATCCCTGGAGAAATGATGAGTATCCCCATATAGGGATGTAGCTTTCTCAGATATATTTCTGCACTAGACGAATCAGGTATGGTTAGATTAAGGTAGCCATCAAGCCCTAGGTTTGATAGTGGTTACTTATTTTTACTTTTATCAGTAGTTGTTATTATTATTATTTTATTTAAACCATTTAAATACACATATGCATATTTTAATGGCTACTTATAGGACACCATTGGTGGTTCCATACTATGGTTTTTACTCACGCCATGAATGAGCTTCCATTGCATTTGGGAACCTACGAGAAATTTCACCTTTTGGCCGGCACAGGTTGGGCTAAGGCATGATACTGATCAATAATGATTGATCATATGTATACATAAAGATTAGTTTCTTCTATTGATCAACATGAGAAGTGGATCCTTGTACATTTATTATTCATTTCATTTTTTATATTTTAGTTATCCTAGGGGAAAATCTTAACATAACCTAATTCGACACTCTTTCACTTGGCCAAACTTGGTTGGTTACAAGACCTCAAGTGCACCTCCACATATGCTAGAGGCTACTGAATAGTAGCAGGGGTGTGATGAATATAGTGGGGAGATGGTACCCCCTTGTCTAGAGTTAAAATAAAATGTAAATAACCAATAATAAAAAATAAATGTGCAATTTAAATAGTTGAAACAATCCAGTAATCAAATATATAATAAAAGGAGGATCCAATAAAACTATAACAATGAATCATGTAATGATAGGATGAAATGTTTAAAATGTAAAACTAAAAACAATAAAATAAAAGAATCAATTGAAACAAATAAACTTAAAAAACCCCGGTCCAAAAGCCAATGTCATTCCCAAATCCAAACGTCAACCTATATAGTAAGAAACAATTAGAAATAAGGTCCCTTAACCTTGTACAAACCTACATCCATGTAATATTCTTAGGTACTAAACAGTGTACCAAATAATGTGGGAGTAAAAATCAATAGTTCAACATGACCATGTCTTAAAAAAACTAGTCTAATAACAAGTTCGTGAAATAATGAGATAAAAAGAGTATCAATTAAATAAGAAATACAAAACATCAATCAAATATCTTAAACACCATGTAAAATGTCTCTGAGAATGTAGCACAACCATGACAACCATTATGATAACCCACGCCATAATAAAATAACCGAGAGAACCCCTCTTTATCAACATCCTAAGAATAAATCTCCATATAAGAAATTAAATATCTTGGGAAGAGCCCTATATATAATTATTTCATCATAAAACTGGGCCAATCCCTCTATATAATAATTTCAACATCAAACTCAGTGAAGACCACTATATATTATTTTTAGTATAAATCCTGAACAAGCCTTCTTTATAATCATTTTAGCATAAAAATAGTCCAAGGACTATATATAATCATTTCATCAGGTATCACAAAAAAATTCAAAACAACAATTATATCACATGTCACATCTTAAGTAACAATGGATAATTATTTAAATTATCATTTATCATTCAATTTTCCCATTCATTTATCATGTTGGTATTAAATCATTAACATAATAACTATTTTAATAACCATAGCCATTTACAAGGTGAATATTTATCAAGAAGTCACTTGATGTATCATGTCATTCTAAATAAACATAAATCTATTGTACAATTCATTTTTATTCAAGGGTTCAAACACCCAATGGGTATCCACAATCCAGGTCACATAACCATGGAATCCAAAGGGATCCAAGGAATAATATAATATTATTTTTATTCACAACCATAACTCAATTGATTAGTTCACAAGTTGTGTTGCTGAAATCAAAATATTTTACAAACATAAAAATTAAACAGACAATAGGGTTTGGTTTTAGACCCTATAACATAACATGCTGATTGAACAACTCTTCCAACTGGTAATGACAATATGGATGAACGTGGAGAAGTTCACAAAAAGAAACCTCTACAAAAAATGATCAAGAGAAACACCCAAAACAATCCAAGGAACAATGATATAAGAAAACCAAACCAAAATAGGTTCATGTTAAAAAAGAGAAATAACAAGAAAAGCACGTGATCTTACAACCTCCACACCTTATAACAAATAATCTGTCAATTTCTCAAAGAATCACTTTTGGGTCTTGGTGAAGAAATCTTGCCACTATGCCTCCATATCATAATCCATCTCCCTGGTCTCCTCCTAAACACACCCATTCTTCCACTACATTTAATATATTGGTAAAGTACAACCCCATATATTTTTCCCAATACGATACAGAATTTATATAATATCCTCCTTAAAGCATTCCGGTACACAAATCTTGATGTCTTCAACATCTATCACATGAGATGATTATGGATGATGTATCTGAAGCTAGGAAATGTGAAATATGTCATTCATGGGAATGTAGTTCTATAGAAGGGTAACTGGTACAAAACTGTTCTAAACCTCTCCATCATCTCAAATGGCCTGAAAATATTGGGTTATAGCTTTCAATGTGTCCAGAAACAAAATTTCCCTAACCCAAGAGACACTTGAAGGAAAACACAAAGACCAACCAAAACTCTATAGGTCATCTCCGATGGGAAGTATAAAGTTTCATCATACATTGTGAAGTCACCAACAACCTCATGATCAAATTTACCTACTCACATGTCTCTTGTAAAAGACTATATCCAACAATAGACAACTCAACTACCTCCAACAAATAAAGATGTGAATGACACAAAAGTCCTTACAAACCCAAAAAAGGTTCCATCTGGATTGATACATGGAAGTTGTTATTATATTAAAACTCCATGAATTCCATTTGATAGTCTCACAAAACACTAAAATATAAAAAAGACTCATAACATATACTATATAATCTAAATGGTCAACTCAAATTGACCATCAGTTGTAGGTATATAGGACATACTCAAAATAAAATGGAATCCCAGAGCCTTTTGAAGACTCAAATAGAACTGCGATGTGAAAGTAGGATCTCTATTAGAAATTATTCTACTTAGAACACCATGAAACAGAACTATCTTGTGTATTAAAAGACTTTTAAGATCATCAATGGGGAAGGTATCCCTAATAGGAAAGAAGTGATTTTCCATTATCAGTAGATCTATGATCACCCATACAACATCATTATTATGAGGTTTCCTGGGTAATCCAATAATAGAATCAATAGATTAATCATCCCATTTAAACTATGATATGGTTAGAGGTTTCAAAATCCAAACCGACCTCTGATTCTCATATTTCACATACTGATAGGTGAAATATCATCAGACAAAACAAATTACCTTCTTCTTCATTCCAGGACCCACATATTATCTACAAAGATAAAAAAACATCTTTGTCAAACCCAGATACACCGCCAATATAGAAGCATAAAACTCTCTCACCATGACCTCTCACAAGATGGTAGGAACCCATAATCATCCATGTAAAATAAGAAAACTTCCACTTGAAATAGACCGTAATAATGGTTTATTACCACCATATAATTTGTCTCTCAGAAGTAAGATATCTGAATCCGATAACTGCTATGTCTTGATCAACATAAGAAGCATGGGTATGATAAACATTGATGTCATTACTACTCATCCATGGGACTCCTAAACATCTTTATGCATGCATGAAAATAGTTCCATCATCCAAAAAATTTCACAAGATTACATCACATCCTCTATCCACATATTTCAGTTCATATTTTCAGAAATGAAATTTCTATATCCCAGTGTATAATACATCTCATTGTTAAATGAATGTAGATACTAGACCCACCTTCTTTTATAAAGGTTTATATCCCATTGAGAAAATATGTACTTGAGGATCTTATGGTCTATGTACCCCACAAACCTATCACCCATAATATATTCATTCAAAATATCAATCAATTTACAACCATAGATAACTACAGACCATGAGTAGGATAATTCCTCTCAGGTAGTCTCTACTGTCCAGATCTATATGAAACCATTCGTTCATCCTGCATCAGAAATCCTATGAGTCCAACTCTATATGCATCACAATACAATAAATATGCTTTACCAGATATTGGTAAGGTAAGGATATGTTCTGAGGCCAGCATTCTCTTCTTCTCATGATAAACTCTCTCACAAGCATCCAACCAAAAAAACTTCACTCTTTTTTTGGACATCTTGGACATCGGTTCTACAAGACCATAAATGTTTGGGATAAAGAACTAATAATAACCAGATAAACCTGGAATTATATAAATATTGAATACATTCTTGGTCTATTCCCTTTATACCATATATACAACCTTCCACTAACAATTTTACCTATGAGATGACATGGTAAAAGAATTTAACATTATCAATCTAGAAACTACATTTGGTTTACTTGACTTAAATCGCATTATCCCTATATATAATCAAAAGGATGTCAAGATGAGTAGAATGATCATCTTCTAACTTGTAGTACACTTATAGTTCTTTGAAAAAAACCACCACAAACTGGTCTTGAAAAGGATGAAAAATATAATTCATCAAATCCAAGAATACTAACAATGTTTTTATTAGACCAAACAACTTCACTATGAACTCATATAAACCATACCTACTCCAAAAAGAAGTATGGGGAAGTTCAATGGTTTCACCCTCAACTAATGATATCCTAATATTAAATTGATGTTGGAGAGGAACTTATAACCACTCTATTGATTGAATATATTTTTGATACACAGAATGGGATACTGGTTCATGACCATCATTTCATTTCATCTTTGATAATCCAAATATAAGCACAAATCCCCATCATTTTTTTGGATAAAGTGGCAGGGGAACCCCATAGATATGTACTAGGCCATAAGAGACCTTTAGCTTCCAGATATCCCAAATTAACCATGAACTCCTAAATCTCCACCGGTGTCATCAAGTAAGGTGGGATAAAAATTGGATATACTCCTTAAACCAAAGTGATCATGAAATCGATATCTCACTCAAGTGTTAAGCCATAAAAAATATTAGTAATGACATATTAAAAACTATCTACCACTATAGGAAACTTATCCAACATCATTCCATTGTCATCCATAACAATTAATTCTATTTGAGTCATGAGACAACCTGATCTGCACTAGTTTGGTCCTCCATGCCTAGTATGAATATCTCACTCACCTTGGTGAGAAAATCTAACTCCTTATAGAGAACGAAAGGTAACTCTCCTCCGGTAATATCCAATTTAAGAATATCCAATCCATACAAAGAATTAAATTGAAACCAATCATTTATAGCACAAACAGTTCCCAAAAAATGTTAACCACTAATCTATAGTGAACACGCTTTGCAACATTTGATAATCTGTGACCACACTTCAAATAGTTTACCAACAGTCAAAAACCCATCCAAGATTTCCACATCTAAGCACAAAACATTTGTAAAAAGAGTACATTAAAAGGAATTATATTCTCTTGTGTCCAAAAAATGAAAGAAAGGTTTTATGATATAATAATCGTACCTATGTATTTAGAAGGTCCCGTATCCACACCTACCAGAGTAGTCTACAGGGAATGAGACATACTCACCCCTCTTCTCTAAGCTATAGTCTAACAGCCGGATCTATTCACCCTTTCTTATACATATACTCATGTTATAGGGTTTCATATCCCCTATATTTACCTAATCATCCGATGAAACTCCAGCTAATTCTCTGTTAAGGGGTAGCTATGTCTCTCTATGAATCTAGTAATTGTTTTAATCCCCATCCATTGATCGGTTATTGCATTCCCCTACAAAATATCTTCAGGTGACTCATTCTACAACAAGAATGGAACTCTAAAGTATGGTATTGATAATGAGGCCATATTTTTCCTAACTCTCCACACTAATATCACTAAGACACAATTGTAACGCCCCGGTTTCGGAAGCCATCCAGAGGTTCCCCATACCCAGTTGGTCACATGGCCTCAAGCTCATTTCCTCGACTGCTAGAGGCTGCCAACTAGCAGTGAGGACCTTGGGTGTGATAATGGGGAAACTATTCCCTCATTGGCTGAGTAACACAGTTGAATATAAACAATTATAAAATAGAGGAAGCAGTATATACCAAACAACAGTAATAGAGGAAAACTGATAGATAAACAACTGGAGAAAATATAATAATGATGCATGATACAAATGTGTCTAAGAAAGTATCCAAACAAGTCACAATGATGAATATAGTACTAAACCGAAGTACAAAAGAGAAAAAGATGAGAAACGCTTTAGCATCGCAAGCCTCATCTTGGTCCCATGCTTTCTAGATCCAATGCAATAAAGTACCTGAAGTAGAAGGGTACTTTCACTTATCTATACCTGCAACAATATAATCTATTTGGGCCAAAAAGCATGACCTAAACGGGGTGTGAAATAAAAATCCCAGTAGACAACCACCTGAAGATATGTTCTTAACAGTCAATGAATATATGGCAGGTAAAATTGAAAAAATCTGTAAACATGGAAGTACTTAACCGCAAAAAACCCACAGTTCCTAGCACACAATTACAAATAAGTAAATAGCAACTCAAGCAATTAGAACAAATAGGTAACCCTATGGGTAGTTCTCAAAACCTAACCCCTAAGGTTCAACCAACAAGTACAAGAAACCCTCTGGGAGGAACACACAGTCTCACCCCTCTGGTTTGGCTAATGAATAGGCTCTCTATTGAAGCACTCACCGTTAATTCCCCCTAGAGTCTCGTATCGTACTAAAGGCTCTCTGGGGAAGCACTCAACATATATTCCCCTTGTGGACGATGTCAAGGATCTATAGACACTATGGGGAAGCACTCAACGTCAATTCCCTCTGTGATCTCGCATCGTATTATAAAGACACTATGGAGAAGCCCTTACGTCCATCCTCCCTATGGTCTACTACACCGGGTTCTCAAGGCCCTGTGTAAGTTAACAAGTATAGCGCACGTAACGGCCAATGTAAACCTCAAAAACTAATTGGCTAGAATTATAAGGCATATCATCACTTAGAACAACAATCATACCATCCTAAACTACTAGGCATGAATAGTAAACAGAAACCTAACAGGAAACCAAGACCCAAAGGTCAAAACAGGCAATATGCATGGGAAAACATCCAAAGCACAACAAAAACACCATAATCACAAACAATATCCTCTAATATGGCATATAAGAAAGGCAGACAAGCCATAGGGGGAAAAAGTAACCACACAATACCCTGTTCAAGGGTATTGGGTATAATTGTATGTAATATTCAAGGACCTTAAATCGAAAGGCAAAAACCACCTACCGTTAGGGTTATGATGAAAATGATCCACAAGCAACCGCACTCCAAAATCCAGCAATGCTTCATGAGAACCGCTCTACAACTCCTTCCCTATAATCTACAAGCCTTAAAATTATCACCCAAGGCAACCCCAACACTAGATCTACATGCAACAGATGTAGATCTAGAAAACCTAGAGAGAGGGAAGAGTAGATCTAAGGAAAACCAAGAAGAAACCAAGAGGAGGGACTTACCCAAGAAGAATAACCTTTTATCCACCAAGAAAACCCTTTGATTTGCCTCCAAAACAAGTGGGAGAGCTCCTTCAACCATTGATAACACAAAATCCGGAGTGAATATCGAGTGGGAGAGAGTTTGGAGAAGAAATGAGGAATCTCGAGTGGCCCAGGGCTTTAAACCCTAATTTTTAAGTGATCTCACGGTTTCCCCGCACGGTTTGGAAAATCGTGCACCAATTGTGCGGTTTCCACTGTCTCTCCTAGGGAAATCACATGGCCTGCCCCGCATGGTTTGAAAACCCGTGCACCACCCATGTGGAGACCACTATCTCTTCCAGGAACTTTTCATGGTTTTCCCACACATTTTGAAAAACCATGTGCCTCCCGTGCAAAGCCCACTTTCAAGAGTGCACAGTTTCCTGGGATGGCTGCACAGTTTGAAAAAACTGTGAGCTAGTCATGCTCCCATGCACAGCCTCTACAACTTAGAAGTTTTCTTCCCAAAATTCCTCCTTTTCTCAATAACGAACAGAAAAGAGAAACATACCTGAAAATAAGGTCCTGTTTCTTACAACAATATGATTCGAAGACAGATTCCCACTTCCCTAACTACTCTTCTCACTACCACACTGGTGATATCTATCATAATATCTATTCTTTACACCAGAAGAAGAGATCCTAATTTTTTCTATTAAAAAAACATGGTTCCTACTCATGGACTCTCATATAAGACCTTCCCTAAAGAGTTATAGTATCATCACATCCAGAAATCTACTCTGGTGGATGTTGTTCACCTTCAACCTAATCACAAAGCCAATCCCATCTTGAAAAAATCTCTTTGTAGAGATCGCATCAGCTACTAAAGATGGCCAAATCATTGAAAGTAAATGAAATGTCTAGTATAGTCAAGAAATAACCTGACCACCTATGCCCACTACATGAAATCAGGAGACTTCTCATCCCTAGACATATTGATATATAAGTGGATCAAGAACATCACCTCTATGTCCATCCAAGATAACTCCTATGATTTCCCAACCTACTCTAGAATGTCCCACAAACACTTGAATAGACCAAAAAGTAAATAGGAAGAAAGATTAAAACTTTTTTCGATGTGAGTATCAAGGTAATCAAAGATTATTCGGACCGAATTAATGATGAACTCGACTGCCTTGGAGCCTCTCTCACCAGTAAATATCAGCATATATTGTGGCTAGAACTCCCTTGTCAACTAAGACATTGAATGAATGGTGTGAAAAAACATCCTATATATGGATCACATGATCCTCAAGAAGATATTTTAAATCTGAACTTCTATATAATCCTTAGGAACTATAGTAATCTTCATCTTAGATATGTTTAGATCATGCTAATTTTCACTCTGTTGATGCCCAACTATAAGATTTCAAGGAGGAATTTTCTCTACAAGAAAAACACACTACATAGAACAATGGATAAAACAAGTTCATCCTCAACATGTGATAATAACGTATAACCATTGGCTCATGGTCCCTCTAATCATGGATTTGAATTGTTTTATCAGGAAATAACTTTTATTTAATTCCCATTCATCTGATAAAAAGGTATCTCACTTTATAGTTCATATAGAGAAGTATATCTCTTGCAATAAATATGTTATTATCATGAACAATGCATGTAATGATATATTCATATGTCATTTTCATGATACATTCATACTCATCTCATTCCATACCAATCCATGATTAGAAATCTAATGAAAAAAATCATCACATGATATGTGAATCAAACAATGTAAAATAATATCATCCTAAACTAAAGAACATCATTAACAATAGCCACATCAAAGAGAAATTGAATTTTTCTCATATATGGGTTAGATACCTCCATGAACAAGCTCATTACCAAGTCTCTATACATCATAGTCTCATTTATAACTTTCCCAAATATTAAAATAATAGAAAAAGAAAATACACTCACATACAACTTTTTAACATCCCCTGATTCGTCACTCTATCACATGGACAAACTTGGTTGGTTATGGGAACTCAAGAGTGTCTCCCCATACACCAAAGGCTACTGACAAGTAGTAGGGGTATGATGTATATAGTTGGGAGACTATACCCACTAGTATTGACTTACAAAAAATGAGGAAATTAACAATAATAATAAATATTAGGGAAATAGAAATAGAAAGAATAGTGTATCATTATATTATGATGTAAAAGGAGAACTCAATAAACCAATAATAATGAATCACATAATGGATGGATGAAAAATATATAAATGTAAAATTTAAAATAATGAAAATAAAATATTCAGCTAAAAAAACTCAAAAGGCCTTAGTCCCAAACCCAATGTTGGTCTTGTCTCCAAACTCCATCCTATCTAGTGAAAACCAATCAACAACATGGAACATATCCCTTGTTTAAACCTGCATCCATGTAACATTCCCACATACCAAATGGAGGTCTGAATAGGGTGTGCGTGAAAATCAATTGGTTGACAGAACATCTCTAAACAAAACCATTCTAATAAAAAGTTTATGAAATAATGCGATAAACTTGTGTATTTATCAAACAATTAATACATTACATCAAGCAACCTACTTCGACACCATGATAGGATTTCTCTAAGAATTGATCAAAAACATGAAAACTATAAAAATAATCCATGGAATAATCACATAACCAGGAAGAACCCTATGTATCAAAATTTCAAAATCTCAGACATAACATTCTATATAAGAATTTTATCATCCCGAACATAGCCCCCTATATAATCATATCAAAATAAAAATGGGATAATCCATCAATATAATAATTTGAAAATCAAACTAGCTTAGGTCATCTATATAATCATTTTAGAATCAAACTAGGAAAAGCCTGCTATATAATCATTTCAGCATCAAAATGAGACAAGTATTCAATATAAGAATTTCATCATGTATCACAAACCACATCATAAGAACTAGAATATCACATATCACACTACAATTCACAATTATTAATTCTAAAAATTACCATTTATCCATCAACTACCCCTTTAATTTATCATATTGGTCTTACACCATTAAAATTATAGCCATTTAAATATCCAAATCCATTTTAGAGGTGAATCTATATATATAAATCATTTCAAGTCTCATTACTTGAAAAAAACCCTTTAATGAATTAGACAATTAATTAATATTTATGGGATTTCTCACCCACTCGGTATCCACAATCCTAGCTGCATCACTATAGAATCCAAACGGATTCAAGGAATAATCTAATACATGTTTCATCCTCATTTATTATTTAACTAATTGTTACACATAGTTTTTCAGTGAAACCATAATATTTCACATACCTAAAAATTAAAAATACCATAGGGTAAGGTTTTAGACTCATTACCTTAATCTGGTGTTTGAAATAATGCTTCTAATAGGTAACATAAACAAGGAATGAAGCATAGAAGATTGAACAAAGTAACCTAGATCAAACATGATCAAGATCAACACCTAACCCAAAGAAAGGTCCAAAGTCAAAAGAAAACCTAAAAGATGGTTTAAAGGAAAACTCAATGAGGAATGTAGTTGGAAAAAGATGGGATCATACACAATTAGTTCTGTATGTATGTTATGGATGTTCATACCTTTACCCCATTTCATCCATCAAGACATGTTTATTTTATTTACCTTCTTCTTATGGAATATTTATGGGGGATAATTTTAAGTTATTTCTACTAATTTACATACTATAATATAGGGGTATATTAACCCTATAATTACACCCTAGGACCTCACTACTAGTCGATAACCTTCAATGTATAGGGAGGCATGCATGAGGTCATGTGGAAACCTGAACTAGTTACTATTCATAGTAAACATGGAATGGAATAATAATTTAAATGGTAAAAGTGAAAAGAATCAAAACTACAAGGATTATAAAAATTAACTTTGAATAAAATAATATAGGGAAAACTATGATACGGGTTGTTGAAGAAATTATATTTTCATCATAATTACATATCTTAGTGTAGAAGATAAATCATCAAGTGAGTAATATTTAATTATTAGAATAGATTATTATAATTTATTTATATTTAGGTAAGGTAAGGTGAAAAAAATCACGTGAAACAATCATATAAATTTTGAGTAACCGAAGAAGTGATAGGGTATTTATAAAAATTAATATATGAATTAAAATAATAAAATTGTGTTTATTTCAAAAGTATTTACTTAAGAAGTGAAATAAACACATCTGAGAAATTTTAGATATGTAGTAAGATGCTTGAATTAGTTATATGAATCTGAGATAGAGAAATTATTATAATAAATCCATAAGGTAAATTATGAAATCAACATTTTTACGGAACATTTAATTTTTAAAAATAAAATCATGAATATTTTTTTATCAAAATGAGAAGGTAAAACTAGTTTTTAAGATTAAAAATATAAATTATTTTTTGGTTAATTAAGTGGAGAAAAATAAATTTATTAATCTAAAGTTAAAAACACATTTAAAACATCTCAAGTTATTATAGTTATATCTTGACATAGCAAAGATGATTTAAAGACTAATAAAGCCATTATGAGTTAGAAAGAACTATCTAGAAAAGATGATTATTGATTAAAATTTTAGAGAATTCATTTAATGATAAAATAAATACGGTATTTTTATTACTTATTTTTTGGATTAATCTATAAAGTCTATAAAGAAAAGTTATATTTGTTAAAGAAGGAAAATCAATGTTGTCTGACACCATTAAGGATGTAAATTCCAACATAAAATGATCAAAGAAGGAGATGGTTGATTAAAAAAAATCAAAAAATAAAGATGGTACTAAGTCATATATGGTGTCCACACATGATAAAAACGTACAAAAAATTACAAGAATGATGTTGATGTGAATAAAGTGATATATAATGTTCCACTAATGAGGAAAGAACATGAAATGTTTTCCTAATAAATATTATTCTATATTTAATTATAATTTTTTATGAAGTTATACATTATAGAAGGAGAATATAAATTCCAATATTTTTTTAGGATGGTGGTGGAGATATTGGATATTTACTACTAATTCACCCTCATAAAATAAATATCATGAAATTACTTAAAATATATATAAATATCAATTTAAAAAATTGAACACTACACACATAATTTGAAAATAATAATGTTCCTAGTATACTAATAGATTTTTGTAATATTTTTACATAAATTATAATCATGTAGGTATTCTAAAAAATAGATAAAATAAATAGCTGTTTATCATGGGGGATATGACTTGATGATAGTAACTGGAAGATGTCATGAAAGAAGAATCCAATCAATGGCTTGATAATGATACATGGGATATATGATCATTGAATCCAAGAAAACTATAATATATTTTCATGATATGATATTCATTAGTAGGTATCATTAACATTATAAAAATATGTAATGTAATATATAGATGATGGTCACTATCATTAAGTTAGTAATTTTTTTTCATTGATCTACTATAAGTATAAGAAAGGATAAAAGTACATGTTAAATATATATCATGATGAGATATGATACCCATCACCTTCCTTCTATTTTTCATTTTTTGATTATGTTGTTAGGGGTGGAGTGGGATTGACATATAAATCCATAGTTATAATTCATCAAGAAAGGAGGAGATTCATATTTCATATCCAAGGAGATAAATTAGGGGTGTGGGTTAGTCTTTATGATGGTAACAGTAGCAGTTTCATGAACCACCTGCACAAAAACCACTCTTGGGATAACAATGAAGAAAATTCTAACCCCTAATCCCACCCCCAATAGTCTATGAGTTGGATACAGACACCGAGGGTATAGAAACACATAAATGGAAGGAATTTACCTCATAAATCTAAGGATTATAAGACGTAAATTTCCAACAAACTCTATAAAATTAATAAAACAATTCTAAACTTCATATATTATCATATTTAAACCATTAATATAAAGAGATTAACCCTATGAAACTCAAATGGTTGAAACTCTACAAACACTAGAAAACACCAATAACAACCATAGATTATTAATTTACAACTATTTCACAAACATAATTCTACATAAATGAAATTTATATATGAATATAAGGGTTAGGAATACCAGTATAATCAATAGGATCCTCCCCAAAATCCCTCATGATAATGTGGTGAAGTATATTGATGCCATAATTAATAAACAATAAAACCATCTTGTTGCCTAGCTAGGTATACTAATTTCACATCCCCATTAAGGTGAATTCACACAATATACCACTCATGTTAGGTAATATTATATCAAAATAAATATATAATAAATTACCATTCCTCAACACCCCACTAAACAAGTCATTCTCTTTGAAAAAAGGCATATGTCGTGGTGTTGTCATCCCCTCCTTGTTAACAAAATAACATAACCACATAACCACATATCATCATATCCCTAGCCATAATTAAATTTTAATATAAAAACCTTTCAACACAGTGGTAGGGTATATAATCATAAAGTATTTCATCCACTTGACCTCCTCCTTCTATGTACTCCCTCACCATATGCCCACATCATAACAACATAACTGCAGAGCCAACATGACTTTTATATATGTATATACAATAACCTAAAGTCGTTATATACCTTATATACATATCTATTATAATCACATTCTATTATAGCCTATACTATGTTGGGAATATAGAGAAAAGAAGGGGGAGTAGTCAACCATTTGTAACCACTATAACTAATTGTTGGGGAAGACACCTAAAACCCAAGACCTTATATAGGCTCTGACCTCATTACCCGGCTTTGGTGGTGGTTTATAAAAAATAACATAAACTAAAATGAATATATATAATAGTACATATAAATTTTCATAGCTTCTATTACCTTATCTTATTATACTGATCTTTGACTAACACCACTGTACATCAACAATTTCTACCTCGAGCCCCAATACACTAACACTACCAGCACACAATAAATGCACGAATTCACAAAAAACATCTAAAACACATTTTATATCTTAAAGTTATAGTATTACATTATCAATTACACTATATTTCATCATTCATTTTTAAAATAATTAATACTTCATTAGTAGTCACATTTTCATTTACTATACTCATTGAATTCATAAAACCATGTATATTCCAACCTTAGAAATTCATATTATCATAATAATTCATCATGATCAAATGAATTACTATATAAATTCCAAACAACTATGACATATACATAACCAGTATCTCATATCATTATTTACATTTCAATTATAATTTCCATCAACCACTTAATTTATTAAGAATTTCATCAATGTATATTTAAATTATAATTACCATTCATTTAATTACATATTCTACAAAAATTCAAGTTAAGGAAACCTTTACCATTATTTAACTCATTAATTCATTATCATTCCATATTTTTGCAATCATAGACATGATTATACCAACCACTATTGAAACTACACCAACTGTTAAACTAACCGACATAATATCATAATCATCATCACATTATAATCCAACATCCACATCATAAATTCCACCACTTCCAAATTTAAACCTTTATATCCCATTGTTATCTACATCAAACCACCACCAAATAATTAATATAACAATAGGACAATGTTCACCAAATAAATAACATCATACTAACAATACTAAAACCATACCAACAATAATAAGGGGATAACTATACTAAGTAAAATATTAATTAACAATAATATAACTCAATATAAATAGAAATAATATCAATATAGTATTAAAACATCATTCTATAATCATAAAAAGTAATTCAATGCATAAAAAATAACTGTTATCAATTATATATTCAACATCTCACTTTAACCTTTACTATATTTAGGTCATTAAACACATATGAAGTATACAAAAAAAACAATAATTATAATATCATAGTAATATGTTTCTAACAAATCCAATAAATAAAATATACCAATATCATAATGAATACATTAATCACATGTGAATCACTTCTATATTTACAATTCCTTCAATTCGGATTTATTATAATTTTTTATTCAATTCCATAAGTTTAATTAATGATAAAAAAGCTTGATAATTCAAAATGTAGACATAATAAAAATAATATTGATTTAGAAGCCTTTACCTAAAACAAAAATTCAAGGATTATTGTGCAATAATTAGAATAAAAATTACATTCACACCACCAAGGATTCCCAAGATGAAATATAAAAAACCTTTATACATATCACCTCTATCAAAACCTAACCAATAAGAAAAATACCAAATAATCCCTACTAACATATAAAATTTAAATGAATTGTTAGTATATAGATGAAAACAGTTGAAGAATATAAAGGGGGAGGGAGGAGAAGGTACCTTGAGTCAAATAACCAACCACATGAAGAATGCCCCTTATATCCATAAATAATTGTCCAAGGGGATCCTAAAAAAGAACAATTAGATGAATGGGGTTTTAGAGAAGTCGATGGAACCAAACTAATGCTAGATATAACCATTAATTTATAAGAAACTCTAATGTACCTCTTTCATATTGTGCTGAGAAACATTTAATGACATAGTCAACCTTAGTCAACTAATATCGGGATTTCATAGAAATTAAAATGACCTTAACTCAGTAAATATCATTGTTGTTTTAAATATTTTAAAAATGAGTTTGACCTTACCTATGACATGGTTAGCAAGAAATTTGTGTTTCATCTTCATTCCATGACCTATATCCAAAAATAGCCACAACATAGGTTGTTCAGCCTCACCATTTCCACCATTCTCTGGTCAAAAACTCATCAATGGAACAAAAACATATTAAACATGGAATAAAGGATAAATAGACACTTAAATGGGAGTTTCTCCTAAAATTATTCCCTATATAACTTATCTAAAGAACCACCCATGAAAAAACCTTCCAAAAACACCGCCATAATTCGTATATCATATCCATTCTATTGATACACAAAAAATGGGTGATTCATTCCCCACCTTAACAAATCCTCAAAAAGGATAACCGGACATGCAATAAACATGAGCACAATACTCAAAATGGTTATCCAAAATAACATAAAAATCATATAAAATATTCATATTGTCCCTTAAAAATTGAAAAAAATAATATTAACGTAAAAAATTCTACTAATCCTTACTCTAACACCTCCAATAGCCTAAAATAATAATTTAAAGGACTAAAAAAAGTTAGAAAACCCTATATTGAAAAAATATAAAATTATTCTCATAATCAATAATCAATTCCAAAAAGAGAGAGGAAAAAACACAAAACCAAACACCCCCTATGATATATATTCAACAAAAATCTAACCATCACTGAATGTAAAATCATGACATAAAGAGGAAAACAACTTCAAGCACGAAACCCATCATATCAAAATGAATCAACCATTAAACAATATATGACATTGAACACAAATCTATGACTCATGTTCTAACATATAATCATTAACGTAATTATTTCACCCATGGATAGAAACAAATGGAATGATACACCGATTAAACACATTCTCTTGATGGTATTGAATCTAAATTGGTCTCTCTGTAATAATCATATCTTCCTTGACATTTTACCCTCCATAATAAAGGACATAACATGTTATAATAAATACATCAATTAATATATAATACTTGAAATAATTTCATGGGGGTATATCCATTGATATGGGATGATCCAACTGATAGACTACTTCACCAACATGCTCAAACACATTGAAAGGCCTGATAAAACAAGGTGTGATATTAATATCATAACCAATCAATCATTTACCATGATGAGGAGAAAACTTTAGGAATAAATGATCTTTTACATTGAACTCTATAAACCCCTTCCTTTGATTTCACATAATATTTTAATGATATTATATATACTCCATCCATTAATAAATAAATTATACCTTCTTTGTTGTGCTCCACACTAAAGTTTGACGAAAAATCAATAAATATCTAACCCAATTTCTTAAATATAGATATCTACAATTATTCCTATATATTTATTTGAACATATCCATACTAATGGATGAATAATATCTGTTAGTATAGTAAAATCATCCAAAATTAGTTGATTCACTGGTAAACCTCTAAAATACATAACACATGTATGTATCATATTCTCACAAGTTTGGATTGTACACTCCATCTAAAAATATATCAGGGGATGGAATGTACTGCTAATGAAACGTTATGATAAATACAAACAATATATAACCTAAAACAATCATAAGGTAAATCATGGATCATGATCTAAAAATAATTTTACATAAAACCCGCAAAGTCATGAAACATATTTTATATTCAACCTCAATAAAGTATCCACCATGATTAACCCCTATTCATAAAGAATTCAGTTGATTTTCTAAACTATTCCATAATTACGTAGATAACATCCAATCCTCCATTATATTGAGGTAATATGGTTACAAAATCTATTGATATAACCTCACACTTCCACAAGTGAATATCCAATTGATGTAACATATTTATTGGATCATGATGTAGAAGATTCACTTCTCGGTTGAAAAAACATAGAGAGATGAAATCTACTACTAACATCTTCATTCTTGGACAACAAAATTATAAATAAAATCATAATAAATATTATTTTACACTAGTATTGACTACTAAATGTGATCTATGAAACTCATAAAGAACCACCTCATATGCTTCCATCAAATTAAAAAGACTCTCTTTAAATAACACACAATGTTATCCATTCTTTGAGATACTCAAAGGTATCCCAGCACTACACCATCTATATAAAGAACAAATCATTTCTTGTCAAAGATTTCAAAGGAGTCATAATATGAGGATAATTGTTATAAAAACCTATGATAATAACCCAAAAACCCAAGGAATCTATGAAAAATTACAATATTCTTAAGATACAACAAATAAATTACCACAACAATAATTGAAGGGTCCACAACTAATCCCTCTTGAGATATAATAAACCAATTAAATGAACTTATCCCATCAAAAAAAGACATGAAGAAATCTTCCCATAGAGCCAGTTTCCCCAAAAATATCACTTGAATAGTTCTAAAATTATTAACACATTCCTCTTAAAAACATAAATAAAATGTATTTTCATTAATGAAGATAACCATAAATTTAACCAAGAACTCATGAAATGTAGAATTCATTATTACCATGAAAATGTTTGGGGTACCTATGACATAGAATGACATTACCATGAACTCAAAGTTTCTATAATGAAATATAAAGGTATTATTTAAGATATATTGCTCCTTCACCCTTATGTAATTATACCCTTACCATAAATTAGTCTTTGAGAACCAACTAGATCCCTTCAATAGGTCAAATAAATCATAAAGATTAAATAATAGGCATTATTTCATTATCATCATTTGATTAAATGAATAATAATTGATACACAACCATGGAATACTATATGACCTATTTATATAATACTGAAGTAACCCATGGTGACACACCAGGTTAGATATAAACCTTTCTAAAAAATCATCAATCTAAATCTTTATCACTATAAACATATAAGGTTATATAATATAAGGATACATAGAAATCAGGGAGATATCACAATATTAATATTCCCAAAACATTATATCACGTCATGGGGGTTTAGTTATATCCTCTTCAATATTTTTTTTTTGGGAAATATTTCACAAAATTCGTAAATACATCACTATATCTTTAAATATTACCAACATCAATCCATCCAACTTGAAATAAAATGTATATACATACCAATGAACCATCTGATTAACCCATTAACCAATAAGTACAATAATTTATCAATCCCCATTATAAAAAAATTATACTATGGAATTAATCAAAAAAATATTAAACTAAATACATCTAATCCATTACTTTAATGAAATTATATGGTTGTATTTTAAAATATAGGATATCTCCCAATAATATATGTAGTACAACCATTTTCTCTCAATATTGACACACTTCAAATATGTTATACTAGTATCTAACTAGAGTAATAAACACCAAGGGTACATGAAGTCTCTCTATCATGATATTTTGAGATTATACCAAAGTAGGTGAAATAAAGGAGTGAGAATATATACTATAAAACAAGATAAAAATAGGGTTGTAATATAATAAGATGGTACCTTGAACACGGTTTCCTTCACCTTACATTGAAAACATAATTGAATTCATTTAAATATGACTCATCCCTTTACCCCATTGGCATGAATGATGTCCACCACCATGACCACCCTTAGTCATGTGCCCTAATAGACAATGAATATCACCATTCTTTCTTACTCTTTATCCTTATCCTATATACTAAAAAAAATTACTGACCATATTACTTATACTAAAAAGGCCTTGGTAGTAACTACTACAAGAGATCTACCTGAGGCCGTAACATCCTGATATTTTATAAAAGTATTATTTAAAATTTATTTAAATTCATTAGAAGATTTTGTTACATGAAATGAAATGTTTAGATTTAATTTTACAAAACACCAAGCTTTTAATAAATTTTACGTAACATTGAGTTCCTTAAATACCTAGTATTAAATTCTAGGTTGAGTCTTACCCAACAAAAATATATTATTGATATTATTATTTAATATGGAAGAAATTATTATATTAGTGAGTGTGAGTTATAATTAATATATTTTTGTATATATGTTTATAAAATGATTTTACATTCATCCAATAAGTTTGATTGGATTAAAATAAGAATAAATCCAATTTTGATAATAAAAGTTATTGTTTTTAAAAGGTTGTCTTTACACCATTTAATGGACCAGCTATTTTAAATCTAATTTTGAAACTTTTGTAATCTTTATATTCCAAAATAAAATTTATTTTTGGATTCTAAACATCAAAATTATCTTAGTGTGATTTTTTGATAATTTTATTTGGAGATTCATTTTTTGATTAATAGTTATGAATACTATATTTTAGTTTAAAATTCTTTTTCAGTTAAATAATTATTAATGTTAATTTATATTTTAAATTTGTTTTAAAGTCACAATAGATCAATTATATATCTTTTAATCCAATATTTGTCATTTTAATCATTTATATATTTAATTTAGATATAAAAATGTAATTATCATTTGTACTTTCTCACATTAAAAACTTTCTATCTCACTATGTTTATTGGATTAACGTCAAATTTAACTTTTAAAATTATAAGAATTGAATTTTAAAAACATATATAAAATTTTTTAATCTGTAAAATATTTATATTATAATAATATCAACATTTTTTTTGGCCAAAAATATTAGTGAACGTAATTTAAATTAATTATACCGATTAAGGTAAAATTTAGGTTTACAAGGGAGTAAAACTCAAATTTAAGGTCCAAAATGACCTATACACTTGTAAAAAATTCCATTTGGTGTACATATTTCAACCATATAACTTATTTTTTCTAATTTAATGATTTTTTGGGACAAATGTTCATGAAATTGGCCTATATAATAAGTGATGTATGGAAAAAGACAAAAGAAAAAGAATCTTCCTTACCGTTAACATTTATAAATCCTTAGAGTATTGAAGAAGCTTCATAATTTATGTTATAAAAATTAGTTTTAAAGGTAATTTTTTTATCATGTCAATTTAAAGTTAATTTTTAGATATTATATTATTATATTAACAACTTTACAAACTCTAACTAATGGATTATTTAGATAATGATTAAATAAAATAAATGATGGTCAAAACACTAAAAGGAAAGTAAATTTATTGACTTATTGTGTTACATTATATTTTAGAAGAATATATCATATTACTAAGCTGTGAAAATAATATATTTTAATTCTATAATTATTTTGGTATAATTATGTTAAATTAAAAAAAGGTCACAATTGACATTAATGTTATTTTACAATAAATAATATTTTATTAAACGATTTAAAATTAATATTGATCATATCATCAAAAAATGTATTTTTATGTGTTATTAAATATTAAATATTTTCCATTCATATAAAAAATTATATTTTTAATTAACATATTGACCCATAGATAATAAAAACTATGATAGCATGGTTTAGATTAAAGTAGTGTTGTTATGCGTAATATCGACTTCTGTTAAAATTATTTTCCAACACATATGGGTTATTTATTTTTTAAATAATATATAATACATAGAATTAAGTAGTTAAATTTTTTTATAATTTTTATAAATTTAATTTATTCTCAATGGTTTAATATATTAGGATAGGAATCTAGTTAATTTAATAAAAACTAAAATGAAAAATATAAGGAAACATAAAGGCTAAGGAACTAAAAGATAACAATGATTTTATTTTTGGGTGGTGTGTATGTATAGACCATAATTACAATTTAATCAATAGGAATTCCATTATATAATCAAATTAGGTAATGGTGACCTATAAATAGTGTTTTACTTTAATGATTTACAAGAATGCCACTCCCCCTCCACTATAAAATAGTACTCACCCTCCTCCAATTCATCACGCCTCTCAAGAAATTTGTATCAATCAAAAAATGACCAAATAATATCTAAAAAAAATCACCTTATATTCATCAATTTATGCCTAAATCTAACCATGGAAGCCCATTGGTGCATACCAGAAGGAGTTACCCAAAAAGGGGTAATATTCTTCAACATCCAATTGTGTTTTGTTTCTTTCTCCACCCCTTAATTTCTTATTATTATATAATTATAAAAAAAGTTAGTTTAATTAATATTTTGAGATGTTTATATGTTAATTTTTATACCTACACCTACACGCAATTCTATCAAACGGGTAATGAAATTACCGTCTCTATACGGTGAATGGCTGCCACATATAACATTGTTGTGCGTTTTTCCTTTACCATATATCCTGGTTAAGAGTTACAATATATATATTATTTTTATATGATATATATATGATTATTATTACTAATTAATACTTCTATAATTTTCATATATATATATATCTTTATTCTTTCTATTTTGTTTAAATACGATAGCATTGTTTATGAACGTGTGGACTACTGCAACCTCCAAGCGGTGTGATACGTCCACATATTTCATGGAATGTATTAAGGATTGGTTAAATTAAAAATATTTGACATAAAGAACATACATATTATAATCATGAAATAATTACAATTTTGGAACTATAAAATATCATTTTCTTTATTACACTTTCACACATTGAAAAAGTGATAACGTCGTTCATGGAGATATAGTCTACCGCCTCATCGACATAATTTGATTTTTTTAAATATAAATTATAATATATATGTTTATATATTAATAAATAATATGTTATTTATGATATAATGTTTATTCTATAAATATAAATTATTCTTTCCACATTGATCATTGAAAAATAAGAACGTTACTCATGCGTACGTACAACCTACCCTCTACATTATTGTAATGTTGGTTCATTTTTCATAACCTTATTTAATGATTGGTTTTAAAATTATTATTTAATCAAAAGTATTATTATTATTCCATTATTATTATTGTATATATGTTTTAATAATAACCCCATTTACCTACCAAAGTAGTTTTTGATACAAAAACCAATTATGGATAAAATAAATCTTAAAAGTTATTGATTATATAAATGTATATAAATTTTTTATATGTAAATAAAAGTAATAAAAAACTTTTAAAATGTTATGAAAAATTAAATAATTAATAAAAGTTTATTATTCAGGAATATATAGTAAAATCACGACAAATCTAACTCAAAGTAAGGGATTATTGTCTCACCTTTACATTCATGAGTCATTTGTTATAATCACCACATATTTATTTTGTGTGGTGAATATACAACCCCTATTGTAGTTTAAGACATTAATTATATTATATTTAGGTTATTTAGAATTTTCATTTTATTATTATTACATTTGGGGTTTCCGATTCAAATGTTACCATATTTGTAAGGGGTTTCGCCTCAATTTACATTTCATTGAGACATATTTGTTGTTATAAACCTAGTTTCTTTTATATGGTGTATATACTGCCCAAGATCATATATTATGATTATTATCATTATATTTACAGGGCTTAACATATCCTATTAATGATATCCCTTTTACAGGGATTATGGTTTCGATTTTACTAAAGGAGTAGTGGAATTTTGTCACAATTTTACTTTTTGGAGACATTTGACATGTTATACGCATATATTATTTTACAGTGTTTATATACTTTTACGTTGACATTTTATATCATGAATCTCATTATCCTCAATAATTTTTATGTTTTGTTTATTTTTATTAGATTCATGGGGTTAATGGTTCAAATGATTCAAAGTGGTATCGGACAATTGGGAATGTTTAAAGATTATTTTCTTCAAGAATGTTTTGATAAATTTTTAATTGTATTTCCTTTCATCAAAGAAAAAAACCTTGTTTTTACTTATCGTATGTTTGGGATATTTTGTACTTATATCATCCCCACTCATTATTTAGATAGATTATTTTTGTTTCAGAGAGATTTTTATTTAATCGCTTTCTTTCTTATGGGTTAATCATGTTTCAAATATATTGTTATTTAACCAATTTATTTTCCATGGGTAATCATATTTCATTGAAATTATTATTTAACCAATTTCCTTCCCATGTGTTAATAATGGTTTAATGATATTTTTCTTTATCCCATTTCATTTCTATGGGTTAATCATCTTTCAATGATATTTTTATTTAACACATTTCTTTTCCATGGGATGATTATGTCCAAAAGAGATTATTATGGAACTCGTTTCCTATTCATGGGTTTGTCAGGTTTCAAAGGGATTATTATTAAAACCATTTCCTTTCAATGGGATAATAATGTTTTAAAGTTATTTTTTAGAACCCATTTCATTTCCCTGAGTTAATCATGTTTCATTGAGATTTTTATGGATTAGAGTTAATTTACATGGGTTAACCATATTTCAAAGATATTATTGTGGAACCCATCTCCTTTTCTGGGGTTAATTATATTTAGAAATGAATAAAAGTTATTTAAATGAGTTTTGATTAATTCTCTATGCATTTGGTTCTTAGACATTTCAAATGATGGGTGCACCTAGATGGAACTATGTGAGCTTGTTATTATTTATACGATGGGTGTACGCAAATAGTGCTTTAATGTGTTGGGTAATGATTATTTTCTATAGATAATTATATTGGAGGCTGGTATTATAGTTATTCTATTTTTTAATATTTTTATAAGGGTTTTGTAATGGTTAAATGATATTATGTTCCAAGATAACATTTTTTCTATTCATTCCATGAGTTTATAATGTTTCTAATGATCGATCTTGTTGTCACATGGGTCTTGATTATTGACTCTAATGACTATTTCCTTTTCCATGATTTCATATTTGATGGTCTAAGTATTTATGGTTATAAGTTTTTTTATGACTCAGTCATGAACATTGAATATGTAACCATACCATTATGCACTCTTATTCTCATTGATGACATTTAATTGATAATGCTTATGATTACACTTAATGAGCATATGAGATCACCCTTTTTAGGTTTCCTTTTACACCATGATTAATGAATTTTACTGAATGATTTATGTCTATAAAAAATTTTACAAGGATGATTTCGATGAAATATTGTAGAATAAAAAAATCTAGGTTTAATGTGAGGTTTTTTCTTTTGACTACTTATGAGTCAAAGTTGATATTAGTCGTTTATTTAAGAGTTTTTCTTAATTATATAAAACTATAAAAAACTTTCCTCTGGTTTGAATGTGATCCATGTTTTACTTAGGATTTTTAAGGGTTTTATGGAAAAATCTAGGTCTACAATATCAACATCATAGCCAAAAATTTATTTTTATAGATTTAAACATAGGATCTCAGAGTATAGTTTTTGGGCTGTTATAGTCAGTATCAATGTTTGTTTTAGATTAAATTGGAGATTATGATGTTTTCATGTGGGTATATCTTAAGACTTATTGATACCATAATATATTTATAAGATTATGGATGATCATATGTTAAAATTAGTAGACGCCACATTGATGTTTTGAGTGACGAGTTCTTAAAGTTATTTTTGGAGACATTTTTTTGGGATGAGTTTTTTATCCCCTAGGATATAAATTAAGAGTTTTATAGGTAGGAATTATTGTTCATTTTTAAATAAAAAATAGGAAAACCTGTATGCTTAGTGATAATCCATCATATCTGAAGAAGGTAGTGGGGATTAAACCCATGACTAAAGGATAATAAGGGGGTCTTGCACTACCACTAGCCTATATGATGTCCAAGTTAGTATGAGATTTTTTTCATGTGAAGAAAATTTTAATTTGAAAAAAATATAGTATTTTAATTTAGTAAAAGTGGTTGATTTATATTGGAAGAATATAGGATCAAATACTTCTAATAATTGTGTATCAAACATAGTAAACAATTGTTTGAATAATTTTAAGGATAGTTATTTGTCAAATAATTTAGTTTGAACTTTGGGTATTAGTAATGAATGTTGGATATTAGTTTATTATTAAATGTTTTATTCATTTTATGAATTATCATACCATGTTCTAACAATTTGTTTTGGTTAATGTCTAATAATAGGTGGAAGATCTTGACTATCAATTTTATGGATAATATAATGACTCAAATTTTATCTGGTATTATTTTTATTAAATTAGTTTAATGAATTTTACATCCAAAATCTATCATTAAAAACCAACCAACACTGGCCAATGTTAGGCCTCAAATAATGAAAAAACCCATTACTAACTCAATAGTGGTCTTGGATTTCCAATCCATGTTACTGTTTATGAGTAATTAGGATTTGAAAACAAAATAATTTTGTTTAATTATTTTATTTATGGTTACATCCAATAAACTAATCTTCATAGTTGAACCATGCTAGAAAAACTTAGGTCATGCATAGGGTAAACTCGCTACTTCGAACACAATGGTGCCCTCCTATTTTTTTTGATTTTCGAACCCAATTTGAAGTTATTCCACTTTTTTAGGAAAACCGATCGCACACACTATTAAAAACATAACATTTTTCATTATATCATTCCAGGAACACTAGTCCTCAAAATCATACATCATCTTAGTACATGGTCTCATGATTTTCCCAATAAAAATAAAAAAATAAAACCAAAGAAATTTCACAACACTGCATTCTCCCCACCATAGGGATTTACTTCCATGAAATCCAGAATAAGGGATAATAGAAAAAAGATGAGGTTAACAATCCCAAATCTGAGCCTCCCGATCCAAAATGTTCTCTAGGAGATCCACATGATACCACCAAATGAACACCATATTAATCAACCACCGATAAAAGATATTCTTCTGTCGATCCTCGATCTATATCAGGTACTCCACAAAAGACTCTCCATCATCAATGTTCAACTCACCCCAGTCGATGACGTGTGATGGATCATGCTCATAACTCATCAGCTACAACACGTGGAAGAGATCATGCACCTAGTGAGACTGAGGAGTTAGTGTTAGGTGGTATACCATCTCACCAAAAATACTCAGAATATAAAAAGGTCCAATGTATCTCACAAATAACTTATCACACCATCCAAATCTCTATAATCCCCATTGAGGTGAGAACTTATATAACATATGTTCTCCCTCCTTGAACTCCACAAACCTCTTATTCCTATCAACACAGGACTTCAGATGGCTCTGTATAGTCTTCATCTAATTTTGGATGAAATGCACCTTCTCTATAGTTTCTTAGTCCAATTGTAATACCAGGAGTGCTAACTATCCTAGGTATGTCTAGAAAAGTGCTGACCTTCATGGTCTCCTATACAGGGCCTCAAACGGTGCCACACCAATTTTCGAGTGGTAGCTACTATTTTACATGAACTCCACTAGAGTTAGGTGATCCTCCCAACTACACACATAGTCTACAATGCATGACTATCACATGTACTCAAGAACCTGTATGGTCCTCTCCATATGGCCAGCCGTTTGGGGGTGAAACTCAATGCTCAACCATAGATTAGTCCAAAATGCCTCCTGAAATCCCTTCCACAACCGAGGTGTAAAGAGAACATCACAATAAGAGCATTTTTTAAATAAGACTCCATGGATTTGAACTATCTCTTACACATAGAGGCGTCCCAAGCTCTATATTATGCTCTGCTCACTGATTGGTAGGAAGTGGGACAACATGGTGAGTCAGTCACTGATCACCCAAATGGTATTATTTCCCTCAGATGTGCATCGTAAAACATTCACAAATTCCATCTATATCCCATCCCACTTTCTCTCTGGAACCTCTAGGGGATGAGTCAAACATGTTGGAACCTAGTGCACAACCTTCACTTGCTAAAAATTAAGGCATCTAGAAATGAACTCTTCCACTGAATTCTTCATACCTGGATACTAGAACTGAAATTGGAATTCCTCATACATATTTAACACACTTGGATGTACCTCCAAATGGAATGTATGGAACTCCCTCAAGACCTCCTCCCACTACATCACTGGAACTACTGTGCATCCTTTGAAGAGAAGGATATGCTCCCCACCATTTGATCATCCATCTCGGGCATGCCCTGTAATGATCTGAGCATGTAAAGTCTCATAGTTAGTGCCTTTGATTTTCATCTCCCTATCTCATTGTAAGAGTGGTGGGGTGAGAACCATCAACTAGAGATAATCAATTCCATCTCTAACCACAAAGGATATCTGTAAGACGACTAACTTCTCCTACACCACACTCAGCAACTCAAAGCTAGATCTCCTATTGAGAGTTTCTACCATTATGTTCCCCTTCCCAAGAATATAGAAAATATCAAATTAAATGTCTTGGAGGAACTCTGTCGTTAATCTCAGTGTCAAGTTCATATCCTTCTAAGAGATGATATACTTGAAACTCCTGTGGTCATAGCAGATAGTAAACCACTATCCCATCAGATAGTATCGCCACATCTTTAATGCAAAGACTACCACTTTTAGGTGAAGATCATAGGTCATGTATTTCTTCTCATGCTACCTAATTTTGAATGAACCATAGGCAATCATCACTTTCCCCTGTATCCGGACACAACCAGAAGAATCCCTAATTGAATTGTAGAACACTACATACTCAAAACCCTCCTATGGTAATCTCAAGATGGGAGTTCTCATCAACCACTTCTTCATCTCTTGAATGTACTATTGTCACATCTCTTTCCACATGAATGGATGAAAATTACATGTCAGAGTTGTCAAGGATGCTACTACCCTAGAAAGGATGAGTAAGAACCACTGATAGTACCCAACCATGCCCAAGAAACTCTGTACCTTGGAAACACTCTAGGGTGGATCCCAAGCAAGCATTGCTTCAATCATTGACAGATCTACTGTAACACTAGCCTATGAAAGGAAGTGTCCAAGAAATTGGACCTCTCAAATCCAAAAATGAAACATTGAGAGATTCGCATAAGCTGGTTCTCTCAGAGTGTGTCTAAGACCATCTTCAAGTGTATCACGTTCTCCTCCTTAGATGTCGAGTACACCATGATGTCATTAATGAAGACCATGGTGAACCGATCTATGTAAGGTTAGGAGATCATGTTCATGAGTCACATGAACACTGTTTGGACGTTTGTTATGCCAAACGACATCATGAAGTACACATAGTGGATGTACCGACATCTCTAGGATGTATTCAGTACATCCTCATCCTGTACAAGAAGATAGTGATAGCTAGATCTGAGGTTTATCTTTGAGAACCACCTTGCTCACATCATCTAATTGAAGATAGTTTCAATCCTTGATAGTGGAAATGTATTCTTCACAGTCACCTGATTTAGGCACAAGAAGTCCACACATAACCTCAAGCTACCATCTTCCTTCTTGGAAAATAAATCCAGGGCCACGCAAGGTGAAACACTGGGTATCACAAATCCATTCCCCTACAAGTCCTCTAGATATACCCTCAAATCATGATTCTCTATGGGAGCCATATGATATGCCAATGTAGATATTGGTGGCTTCCTTGGGTATAGATCCATGTAGAAATATACCTCCCTATGAAGAGATAATCTCGGAATATCTTCAAGAAATATGTCCTCATAACCATCCACCACTACAGGTAACTGAGGACGCATCTCATCAACCACACCTAGGTTGAGGATATCCTACTAGGGAGTGATTGGATACACCCTTCTACGTGTGAGTCCATCCTATGTTGTATATGTTTCCTTTTCTCTACCAAAATAAAAATCGGTTCCATCTGTATGAACAAACCACACTATGCACCTAAAGTAGTCAATTTGGGAACAAACTACGTATAACTAGTCTATACTGAGAATGTCATTATAAGGCCTCAAAGCTTCCACCAAGAGAACCCAACCAAATCTATCTCCACCTAGATTAATGTAACACTATCTGAACTAATGATTGATCACTGAATCACCCCACATAAGAGTCTCTAAACATTGGGATTGAGTCAATGGTTCCACTATAATCTTCCAGTCTTGAACAATGGTTGTAGTGAGAAAATAGTTACTGGAACCTATGTCTATCAAAACTATAGCTAGGTTGGAAAATACACAGATCATATAACTAATCATCTCTAGAGCGCTAGGTTCGTAATCCTACATCGCCTGAAGTTGACCTCACCCTTTTCCACCAGCTCCCTAAGCCCGTGGTGAACCACCTAGGGGTGGTGGTGATATTACATTGAACCTGTGACCACATCCTACTACCCATACAGTTCCTTCTACCACATCTTCTGTCTAGAAGACCACATTGTTCCAAACTTTTCCACTTCCTTAGTGGGACCTCAACCATTTTTTGATCAGACATACAATGGTTCTAACAATCTCTAGACAAATGTACCTGACCGCTGCATGAGTAAAACAACATGTCATTTAACTGAATCACTCTTCCAAGGGAGCCTCACACCGCTAACCCCATGTCATAGGGTCGTCCCCTAAACTATCTGATCCACATGGATTCCTGTGTCAGCCTTCAGCTACATACTGCTAAAGATTTAGCTACCTAACACAAAGAGGTAGCTCCCACTACTGGTGTCTGCTCAGTTAGAAGACTATCTAATAGCAGGTCTCACTCTAGTACCACATCATATGTTGGAATACGAAGGGATCTCATGAATTCTCTGACCTCCCAGAATAGCCCTAATCAAAGGCCCGACCCCTGAATAATAAGTCCCACACCATATCAGTTGAGTAGTGAGAAAGATCTATATATCTCTTCGAGTACTCCAGTATTGTCTGACTGCCCTACTATAGATGCATTAGCTCTTGTATAGGCATGGAGCATAACATCACTGGAAAGAACTCCCTCTATAAGAGATGATAAAATTCTTTCCTAGTGAGGTTGGTATCATCATATGTCTAGATCACTAAGATCCACCAAGCTAAGACCAGTATAAGACTCGCAGCTAGGATTACCATATGGTTGAGTGACATCCTCACTAGTCAAAAGACACGTGTAACCACCTCCAAAAAATCCTCAGTTGCTTGGGGCATTAGATCACCACTATGACTTATAGGTCATAGCTTCTGTAAATCATGAAATACACTCAAACTATCTATATCCTTTACCACTAACATGGGTGGTAACTGCAACTCTCCAGGTGGTGGTATCACTGGTACACCACCTCGGGGGAGCTATCACCAATACTAGTCCTTGTAACAATGCCTTATCACTATGAAGATCTTCCTCATGATCACAAATAGAAATCCTAACTGGCTATCTGTGTAGAGGAATCCTCAAATTGATCAAGTTATACCACAATTGATAGTGTATACCTTGTGAGCGGAGATTGAATCAAGATGGAAACGATAACACACTAAATACTATATGTTAAATGTACCATTATTTACATACAACTAGTGATTTCATGCACCGTGTTGGAATGTAGAAGTCAGTGTTTTGTTTTATTGATACATCGATCTCCACACCATCACAGGATTCTCTGTCCTACAATCCAAACTCAAAACACTCAACACTATTTCCCCAAACTTATCTCATAGACTCTAGGTCTGTTAGGTAGAACAAACTACCTCTGATACCACTCTGTCACGACCCATCTTAGAGGGCCCACTACCCCAAGACCACCTATGATAGAACATGGGTTGGTGACTAGCACTAAGTAGGCATATCCCAAATATTGGAGGCATTTTCCTAAGTACATGTACACACACAAACATCCCCATGTCCAACACGTTGAAATGTATAAACTCTAAGTAAAAAACCATGAATACCACTAAGACACCAACATTAGAGTAAATCAATAAGAAAAATGGAATGTAAATAGTCCATAATACAAGTCCAACAAAAAGGAATACTACAAGATTATGAAATTCATTTATAGAATACTCTACCTGAAGAGTGGGTATAGAAACATCTATCTGAAGTCGTTGAAGCACACCGCATTTGTTGAACCTCTCTAAAAGCACCACCTGTCCTTAGTCCACCAAGGACTCCACAATACTTTCGATCATATGTCGAAGAAATGGCATGCACAAGCATATCCTATTTAGGGGTGAGTTACAAAATACTGATTTGGGACCCCTAAACCATAAAGTAAAATACCACTATAAAATAGATGAAGAATACCACAAAGAAATCACACAATGTACACCAAAAAGGAAAGACACTAAGTATAGTCAATACAGTTATCCCACCAAGGTATAAGTCTAATGCACAAAGAGAGGTATTATTATTTGTAGTTCATAGATCTACCAATCTCTGTGACACTAGAAGTTTCAATGATGCACATAGCATCGATGGCGCACAAAGCATCAATGGTTCACAGGGCGTCAGTGGTGCACAGAGCATCTATGGTGCACGAAGTGTCAATGGATCTCAAATCATCAATAGAACCCATGATTTTGATGGAGAAAAAAGCGTCTATGGTTCACAGAGCATCGATGGTGCATGGAGCATTGATGGCGTACAGAGCATCAATGGAACATGGAGTGTCGATGGTGCACGGAGCATTGACGGCACACAGAGCATCAATGGCACCTGAAGTGTCAATGGTGCATGAAGAATCAATTGGTAATGCATCCCCCAAGTCACATAGTTACTAATATAATATAGAAACTAATATCACATAGTAAAATCCATCCATAGTATCCTGCTCATAGTGTACTCATTTTGGGTGAACCTACCCCTCAAGCCATGTGGTACTAAACCAACTCCCACAAAATCTCACTTAGATTATATCAAAAGTATTTTCTCATTACAAGGGCCCCAACATCGTAAATGGATCATCAAATGAACACATGTTTTGAATGATATGACCAATTAAGTAAAAAGGGATCGGTCTGGTCTGGGTATGACCCGACCCCATCTGGCCGACCCGACCCAACCCACCCAGAACTGGCATGGAATGTTGGGTTGCTGGAGTGGCCCACCTTCCTTGGCCTAGCCCACCGCATGCGAGATGGTGAGTGTGCTCCAGACATGGCCCACAATGGCTGCATCTTTTTGGTCAATGTAGTTCCAGACCATATTTTATGAGGTCAACCTGCTCTCTATGCCAACACATGCCACTCCATTATGGGTCCCTCTTCCGATACGGCTTCGAGACACGTCCGTAATCCACTAGGGCCCTTCGATCGTGGCCCAGGGCTCCTGCTACCACGATCCCTACATGGTCTGCCCATGCTACTAGTGTGATCTCGACATGCTTCTAGTGCGGTCTGACCGTGCTTCCTATACAGTCCAACCATCGCCACTCCTACAATCACTTACAGGGTAACCACCTTCCGTCACAACAACTGCATGCAGCTACCACCACTACGTACCACAGGGTGCTTCCCTAAGCCACCACCGACCCTAGTTCTATTGGCCATTGTAGATTCATTTATGCTCTATTTTTCAAAACAGATCCACCTCCATGATCCTCAAGTCGTAGCCTTCACTACCCTAGGACTTGATCCTACTTGTTATCACTCTGGTGTCAAATTTCATTCAAATCATCCAAGAAAATTGTGTTGGTACCATGAGGGTCCAACGACAATCAACACCAAGAATGAGGATAAAAGTATCACATATAACACCCAAAGAATAGATCTTGGTCCTATTTGTGTCAAATTTTATCCATTCTTATTAGAATAATTCTGAAGAAACAAACAAATAAATAATCACAAAGATCTATTCCCTTTAATAGCGCAATAAATATCCCTCCCACAGGATTGATCGAACCATGATCAACCTGTTATTGGGTTTGTCCATGTTGTTCATTTGATTCAAAGAAGGGGAAATGAAATCATGAAGAGATAGGAACCCTACCTCAAGGATAGATCAATCATTGATGATGAAATAAAGTCTTCATTTTTGTGGATCCTTGATCTACCGATGTTCATCGATCCGCCATGCACTAATCATATTTTTGAACTTAGTTCGCCGAATCGCCGGTAGATCTTTCTTCTCTCTATCTTAGGGAATCTCTAGGGTTATGGTGATAACCCTAGATTTTTGAAAAATGATTTAACTAAAATAAACCAATGTAACTCCAAAGAAATATTTTTTTAAAATATTTTAATGGAGATTGTGAATAATTTCTAACTTTTACAGTCTACTAGTGTTGGTCTATGTCTGACCTTCCCTAAGAAAAAAACCTCCTAACGAAATCAACAGTGGTCTCAGATTTCCAATAATATTTACCATTTTTGACTTATTGGGATTTTTAAGATAAAATAATTTTGTTTAATAATTTTTTTATGGTTATGGATTTTTTAGTTTTTCCCACTAAAGACCTGTGCGGACTAATGTTAAGTCATTCCCAGGGTAAATCCACTTCTTCAAACTCAACGGTGCTCTTGGATTTCTGATCTAAGAACCCATTCAAAAGTTATTCACATTTTAATGAAGACCATCAGTGTTATTTATTAAAATATTAATATTTTTCACCAAATCATTCTGGGCACATCGAGCCTAGGAACCTCACACCATCTCAGGTCTTGGTCTTGGAATTTTTCCAATTAATTTATAAAAATAAAACTAGATAAAATCCATGTCATTGAATTCTACTCACCATAGAGATTTATGTCCTCAAAAGACAAAACAAAGGCTACTAAAAAACATCAGTGTATTGAGCATGAATATGATCCTCCCACACACAGGTGATCTTAGGTAGATTCTCATGGTACCATAGAACACACACTAGAGAAATCAACCACCCATAAAGGATTTTCTCTTGTTTATCCTTTATCTCCACTAAGTACTCCAAAACATTTTCCCAATCATCAATGTCCATCTCACCCCAGTTGATGGAATGCGATAGATCATGCACATACCTCCTTAGTTGTGACCAAAGTCTAGGATTAAATCATGTTGCTGTCCTCAAGAAACGGGATGGTCCTTTTCATCTGGCCATCTGTCTGGAGATTAAACATTGCGCTCAAGCATAGTTGAGTCCCAAACACCTCCTACAATCCCTTCCAAAACTAGTATTTAAATAGAGCATCATGATCTAAGATTATCATTAATGGGACTCCATGTAGTCAAACAATCTCCTTTACGTAGAGGCATCCCTAGCTCTCTACTGAGCTCTTCCCAATGATCAGTAGAAATTGGGATGACTTGGGGAGTCAGTGAATGATTAACCTGATGGAATAATGTACACTAGACGTGTGTGGAAAAACCATCAAAAAATTCCATTGATATCTCATCCCACTTCTACTCTGGTACCTCATGTTGTTGGGTCAAGCCAGCTGGAACCTAGTGCTTAGACTTTATTTGCTGACAAGTGAGGCATCTAGAAATGCACTCTGCCACTGTCTTTTTCATAAAAGGCCACCAAAACTGATGTTGGGGCTCCTGATACATCTTTACCACTCCTAGATGTGCCGCTAAAGTGGATTTATGTAACTCCATCAAGATCTCCTCCCACAACATCTGAAGAACTGTTGTCCGCCCTCTAAAGATAATGGAGGGCTCCCCAACTTTTGAATATTCAATTGGGGCATTCCCTTTTGGCATCTGATAACATAAAGTCTAATAGTTTGTGTCTCTGAGTATTTCCTCTCTTACTCATTACAAGGGTGAATGGGTAACTACCATAGAGTGGAGATAAAACACTCCATCTCTTTTCATAATGTATATCTGTAACACGACTTACTACTCTGACACTTCACTCAACAACTATAAGATGGATCTCATGCTGAGAGAATCTGCCACTACATTCCCCGTCCAAGGAATATAGAAAATCATAAAGTCATATTCCTAGAGTAACTCTAGCCACTATCTCTATGTCACATTTAGATCCTTATGATAGAAGATATACTTGAGACTCTTATAGTCATAGTAGATGGAAAACCACTCACCCATTAGTTAGTGTTACCATATATTCAATGCGAAGACTACTGCTACTTTGTCAAGATCATGGGCAATGTAGTTCTTCTCATGCTGCCTCAACTAGAATGAACCGTAGGAAATTACCACTTTCCCCTTCATTAGAACACAACCAATCCTAGTCATAGATGCATCAAAGAACCCTGAGTACTCAACACCATCCTCTGGTAACCTCATGATATAATCACTCATCAATATCTTCCTCAACTCCTTAAATCACTACAAGCACTTCTCTATACACATGAAATGGTTCCCCTTCCAGTTCATGGATGTCAATGGTTTTTCTGCCCTAGAAAAGCCAGGTACAAACCTCTTATAGTACCCAACCTAGACTATGAAACATTGCACCTTGTTAACACTCTTGGGTGCCTCCCAAGAATGTACCGACTCTATCTTCACAAGATTTACTACAACCCTAACCTCTGAAATGATGTTTCTTAGAAAGTAGACCTTCCAATTCCATAACTTACACTTCAATATATTCCAATAAATCCATTGATCTCAGAGTGTGACCAGGACTATCATTAAGTGTACCATGTTCACCTACTTGGATGCTGAGTACAGAAGGATTCCATCAATGATGACAACAATGAACCAGTCTATGTATGGCTGGAAGATACCTTTCATGAGTCCCATGAACACTACTAGGGATTTTGTCATGCCAAATGACATCACTAAGTATTTATAGTGACCATACCAAAATCTGAAATACATCTTTTGGATTTCCTCAACCTATACACCAAGATGGTGATAGCCATATCCGATGTCTATCTTTGAGAACCATCTTGATCCCTTGAAATGATCATAGAGTTCTTCAATCCTTGATAGGGGATTCATATTCTTCAATGTCACCTAGATCAAGTATCATAAGTCCACACCCAATCTCAAGCTCCCATCTGCCTTATGGGAAAACAAAACTGGGGCTTCCCAAGTTGATAAACTAGGCCTCACAAATCTATTCCTATGATACTATTCTAAATGTACCTTCAATTTCTGAAGCTCTATGGGATACAGTCGATATGTAGGTGTATATATCAGTGTTGACTCAAGGTATATGTTATTGTAAAAAATCCACCTCCGATTGTGGAGGTACTTCTGGAAAATCTTCTGGAAAGACGTATTAATTCTCTACCACCACTTTTGGAAATTGACAACTCATCTCCTCTACCACATGGAGGGTGAGGATATCCAAATGGTGAGTAATTGGATGCACCATCCTATGTGTGAGTACATCTTACACTTTATGTGTTTCCTCTTCACTGACAAAATAGAACCTAGTCCCATATCCATGGACACACCGCACTCTACACCTAAAATAGTCAAACTGGTCATGAACTATGGATAACCAGTCCATACAGAGAATTAAATAATTAGGCTTCAAAGCATTCACCATGTGATCCAAAACAAAAATATCACCCTATAGTAAGGGAACACTATCGACACCAATGTGTGATCTTTGAATCTCCCCCCATAAAAGAATCTAAGAGTAGAGATCAGGTCAACAGTTCCACTTGAATCTCCATGTCTAGAACAAGGGCCGTGGCATGAAAAGAGTGATTGGAACATATGTCTATCAGATATACATATAGGGTGTAAAATTCACAGATCATATCTCTAATAATCTATAAAGCACCATGGTCATAAACCACCATCACCTAAATATAGTATTATCCATATCCACTAGCTCCCTAAGCCTGTGGTAGACCACCTGGGCATGGTGGTGGTAGTCCCTTGAACATCCACCCACCTTTTGCTACCCGTCTAGCTCCTCTTCCTTGTATGATTCCTAGTAGACTACCTTGTTCCTACATTCACCTCTGCTTTGGTGGTCCTTCAATTGTATCCTAATCGGCCGTACATCAGGTTAGAAAATCTCTAGCCAGATGTCTCTAACCAACTTAGGAATATCACAACCTATCCTTCAGCTGACTCACTCTAACTTGACTGCCTCACACCACTGACCCCATGTTCTCAGGTCATCCCTTAAACTGGATGATCTACTTGGATCCCTGCATCAACTATTAGCTACCTTCTACTGATGATTAAGCTACCTAGCGCCTGGTGGTAGCTCCTACTATTAGTGTCTCCTCCTCTCGAAATCTTTCTACTAGAAGAGCTCTCTCTAGTACCCCATCATATGTTGGGATGCTAAGATATATCATGAATTTACTGATCTCCTTGCATAGCCACTGCTCAAAGGTCTGGGCCCTATAGAACAACTCATTCACCAATATGTGGAGTAGCGAGTAATATTTGTAAATATCACCAAGTACTTTTCTACTGTCTGGCTGCCCTACAACAAATGTAGTAGCTCCTACATACACACTAAGCATAACATCACCGAAAAGAACTCCTCCCTTAAGAGGCTCTAAAATTATGCCTAAGAGAGAGTCATCTCATCATGTGTCTAGATCACTGAGCTCCACCATCACCCCAATAATCTGTAAAGAAGTCCCACATCTTTGAGAGGTGTCATCACTAGGAAGAAGACATGTGTAACCACCTCCTTCCAATACTCAGCTACCTAGGGGTCTGGATCACCCATGATACTATGAGGTTGCAACCTATGGAACTCATGCAATGTACTCAGCTTGCATGCATCCTATACAGGTATCGTTCGTAGTAACTTTTACTATCTGAGTAGTGGTAATCCTAGTACACAACCCAGGGGTGCTATATTTGGTACTGGTTCATGTATTGACACCTCATCTCTAGGCGGATCATCCTCATGATCATGCATCAGAATCCTGGTTGGCTATTCGTATGGAGGCATGCTAATATATGTCAATATGTACCACAATCAATAGATTATAGCTAGTGATCATACACTAACTCAAGAAGGAAATGAGAACAGAATCAATCCTATATGATGCATGTACCATTGATTTTCCCTGCAACAAGTTTTTTTATGTACTGAGTTGAAAGAGGAATTCAGAGTCCTTGTGAATAGATATGTCAATCACCGCACCAACACCGGGGTCCTTGGATTGAAAGCTGAACTTGAAACACTTAACACTATTTCCCCAAACCAATCACATATACTTTTGGTTATTTACATAGAATCATCCTCCTATGATAAATATATGTCACAACATGTTGTAGAAGGGTCTATGTCATGAAAACCCCAAGCCAGCCTTCAATAGGACATGGGCCGGAAATTAGAACCGAGTAGGCATATCCCAAAAAATGGCAGGCATTTGACTAAGTACCTATACACATGCACAGATCTCCAATAACGAAATGAAAAAATCTAAAAAACTAAGTTAACAAGAATGAATACCACTAAGATACCTACAAAAGTGTATGAAAATAGTAAAACTAGAAAGTAAAAAGGGCCAGAATACAAGCCCACCAAAAGTAATCTCTACCAAACTGAATTCACATGTTCCTGAAACTCATCCATAGAAAACCCTACCTGAATGGTAGGTACAGAAACAACTTTCTAAAGTCACTGAAGCACACATCATCTATCAAACCTCTCTCTAAGAACCACATAAACCCAGTCCACCAAGTAGTCCACCAAGCATTGAGATTTTTCACAGGACATGACACATTTTATCATAGCCCATGTAGGGGTGAATAAAATAATACTCAGTAGGGTCCTCAAAACCATCAAATAAAATACCACTCATAAATGAATGAAGTGTACCACAAAGGAAGCACATGAATTACACCCCAAAGGAAACACAAAAAGTACAATTAATATGGTCATCTCACATAGGTATAAGTCTAAAGAACAAAGATAGGTATTATTAGTTGTAGCTCACAGATCTACCAAAATATATGAAACTAGATGTTCTGACGGTTCAAAGTGAATCGATGTCAGATAAAGCCTTGATGGCGCATGTAGAATAAATGACACACAAAGCCTCGATGGCCCATAGAGAATAAATGGTGCATGGAGTGTCGGGGGTGCATGGAACCTTGATGGTTTATAGAGTGTCAGTGGCACACAAATCATCGATGGAGCTCAAAATGGAAATGGAACCTCAGACGTCAAGGGAGCATAGAGCATCGATGGTGCACGAAGCATCAATGATGCACAAAACATCGATGGAGAACATACCATAGATGGTTCATAGAGTGTCCATGGGTCAAGAAATCCCCATGTCACATAGTCACCAAGAGCATACAGTCACCAAGATCACATAGTCACTGCCATCACATGATCCCTCTTGTAGGGTGTTCACTCCCGGAGAACCTATGCCTCAAGCCACAAGGTAGTAAACCAAATCCAAAAAACTCACTTAGAGTTTCAAAAAAGTATTATGTCATCACAAGGGCCCCAATTCGATAAACAACTCATCTATTGGACACATATTTGGAAAGATATGGCCAATTTAGTAAAAAGGGCCTGGGTCGGTCTGGGTCCGACCCGATCTACCCGACCCGACCCAACAGGGTTGACCCAGCCCGAACCAGATCATTCCGCCACCTGCGGGCTAGTGTGACTGTGCTAGATGTGGCCTACCCTAAAAATGCCTATAAAATGATTGCAGCGCCGAACCATAGTTCACGCTACTAACCAGACTTCTCAGCATACACTCGTGGGCCCACCGCATGTCCTTCCTCTGACGCAGGTCCCTCCTCTGATGTGTCTTCGAGCTGCTTCCATACTTCGTCACCGCCTTCTATCGCAGTGCATTGGTTGCAGTCCATGTCTCCCACCATGGTGAGCCCCCACACAGTCTAGCCTAAACCACTTCTATAGTTTCCACTGAGGAAAACTCCATCCTCCACCGCACCCACATGTGGTCGCTACCGTGTTCCACCGGGAACTACCCTGTGCCACCACTGGTGGCCTTGGTTCCATAGGTCACCATTGCTACTATAGTGCTTTCTTTTGAAACATAGTGACTTCCATGATCCTTAGGCCACCACCTTCATTAGCCTTGACCTTGATCTACCTTGATAGCACTCCAGGGATCCGATCACATTCAGAGCCTCCTGAAAAAAATTTCCATGACCATGACGGTCCAATGACAAAGAAGGAAAAGAACCGGGAAAAAAGGATCACACAGAACACCCTAATAATATATCTAGTACTTGTTCGTGTCGACCATGATCCATTCTTGTTAGAAGTATTATGAAGAAACCAATAGTAGAATAATCCCCATGATTTATTCCCTTTAATCTCACATTAAATATACCTCCTACAAGAACAATCGAACCATGGATCAACCAGTTCGTGTGTTGGTCATTGTTAATTGTTTGATTATAAGAAGGGGAAATGAAATCATGAAGAGATTGAAAACCTACCTTGAGGTTGTATCAATTGTTGATGAAGAATGTATGTCTGTGTCATCATCAATCCTTGGTCTGCCGAAATTTGTCGATCCACCATGCTCTGATCAGATTTCCAATCTTGGTTCGCCAAATCACTGGGGGAGCCTTCTTCAATCTTCCTCTGAGAAACTCCAGGGTTATGATGATAATCCTGGATATCTGAAAAATGAAATAATAAAATTAAACCAACACAAAAAAAAAATTATTAAAATTTTTTAATGATTATTGCATCTAATTTTGAACTTTCACAGTTGACATGTTCTGATCGATGTTAGGACTCACCTAAGGAAAACACCCCTTACAAACTCGATGATGGTATCATATTTCCATTCCATGTAACTGATTATGTGTTATTTTTTTTTTTAAAATAAAATAATTTTATTAAATAATTTTATTTAAAGTAACACCCTTTTTGGGGTTTTCTACTGAAGATCTGTGCCAACTAAAGTTAAGTGATGCCTAGGGTAAATCCATGGATATTACCTCAATGGTTCCCTTTAATTTTAATTCTAGGAACTTATTCAAAATTAGTCTAATTTTAAATAAAAACCACCCGTGTGATTTATAAAAACATTACATTTTTTACAGTATCATTCTGGGAACACTGGGCCTCAGAATCTCACTCCATATCATTGCATGGTCTCAAAAATTTCCCAATTAATTTATAAAAATAAAACATTAAAAAATCTTAGTCATTAAATTCTCCCTACCATAGAGATTTACATCCCCAAAATCCAAAACAAAGGCTACTAAAAAATATTAGGGTATTGAGCATGAATATAAGCCTCACACTCCCTTGAGCTCTCTTGGAGATTCCAATGCTTCCACCGAACACACAATAGATGAATAAACCACCCATAAAAGATCTTCTCTTGTCATTATTTGATCTCCACTAGGTACTCTAAAACATTCGCCACATAATTAATATCCAGCTCACCCCAATCGATGACGTGCGATCGATCATGCATGTACCTCCTTAGATATGACCAAATTCTAGGCCGCAAGCACGTATCATGTCCTCAAGAACCTAGAAGACAAATATAGGAAGGTCTTCATGTGGCCCAGTGTTTCACCCTAGGCAATCCCAGTTTTGTTTTCCAGGAAGACAGACAAGAGATTGAGATTGTGTGTGGAATTCTAGTACCTGATCCAAGTGATCGTGAAGAATAAGTATCAATTACCGAGGTTTGAAGACCTTTTTGATCAGTTGAAGGGAGCAAGGTGGTTCTCAAATATAGACCCCTGATCTGGTTATCACGAACTTCGTGTATGGGATGAGGAAATCTAGAAAATGACTTTTAGATGTCGGTACAACCACAATGAGTAGTTATAGATTTTTTCAGCATGAATAACGCCCCAATGTGTTCATTGAACTCATGAACATAATATTCCAGTTGTACTTAGACTGGTTTTTTGTGCTCTTCATTGATGACATCCTAGTGTACTCAGTTTCGGAGGAGAAGCACACTACTTGAGGATGGTCCTAGATACACTCCATGAGAACTAGATTTATAAGAATCTCTCAAAGTGTCAGTTATGGATTTGGGAGGTCCACTTTATAAGACATGTCATTTCAGATGCAGTGGTTACAATAGATCTAGTGAAGATAGAGGTGATATATTCTTGAGAACCACCCAAGAGTGTTACCAAGGTTCGAATATTTCTTGGTTTGGTTGGGTACTATCAGAGGTTTATACCTCAATTTTCCAGGGTAGAAGCACCCTTCATAACCGAGACACAGAAGGGGTGGCATTTCATGTGGACAAATAACTCCCAGCAGTTCTTTCAGATGCTGAGGTAGAGATTGATAAGTTCTCTTATTTTGAGGTTACTGGAGGAGGTTGTTGAGTAAATTGTGTTCTATTATGCATTAGGAACTGGGATTGGTGGTTTCTAGATACAGGGGAAAGTGGTTATTTCCAATGGTTTGCGCCAGTTGAGGCAGCATGAGAGAACTACGCGGCCAATTATCTTGAGCAAAAAATATTAGTCTTCACATAGAAGTTGTGGAGACACTAACTGATGGGAAAGAAATTTACCAACTACTCTAACCAGAGGAGTCTGAAGTGTATCTTCTCTCAGAAGGATATGAACATGAAATAGAGACGATGGCTAGAGTTCCTCCAGGACTATGACGTTGATATTCTCTATACTCCTAGGAAGGGGAATTTAGTGGCAGAAACTCTCATTTGGGGATCCAGCATATTGTTGCTGAGTGAGGCATCAGATCAGTTGTGCAACACCCCAAGCTTCCATAGTATGCTTCTCTTTGAATAATACAGTAGCGTGTGTTGTACGCAACTTTGAGTTCTAAAACACCACAACCAATCAACTAGTCGTTATGAATAGTAATACCCAATTTTTGAAATCTTATAAATTTTATCATTCAAAATGGACTTCATTTTTGGATTTGGAATATCGAAATTAACTTAGGGTATTTTTTTTGTATTTTTCTGAAAATTTTCAAATTTTGATGAATAGTGAAAAACACTGAGTTATAGATTAAAACCAAATTTTTATTTAAATAATAATTTATTTTATTTAAATTTAATTTAGGTAAAAATAGATACATAATACCCATATAAGTTGAATTTAATTAATTAGAGTTAGTTTATAATAATTTTAGATATATAAAAATTTTATTGAACTTTTCCCTGTCTTTTACCCACCTCCTAAGAGAATTTGAAAATGCACATAAAACTTAATTTTACCACTTCTGTGAGTGGAATTAAAAAGATCTGAGAGACACAGTTAATATCAGTAAATAAAATGTGTTTTAATAAGATGAAAATAATTTCTGGTGAATAGTAACATTTTACTTTTATTTACCACTGTTAAAAGTAAATAGGGCAATTAAGGGTAAAAATGATATTATTATTACCCTAGAACATGACCTAATTCTACTGGATAACAAAAATTAGACCAAAAACAACTTTAGGAATAAAATATGAACCAGTTTGGTCCACTTGGATTAGATTAGGACACTTATTCTTATTTTATTTAAAGAAGAGTTAAAAGAGTTAAAATCAATGTTTAATAATTAAACATTTTTAATATAGGGTTACACATAAGATAAATTAGACTAAAAATATTCATTAAAAATCTAAAAATATTTCCTAAATAATGGTATTTTATTTATATTTTTAATACATTAAATATTTTAATTTATTTATGACATAATGATGATGTATTAATTAAAGTATTAATGAAATATTAAAATAATTGATATTATAAATATCCAAATAAGTGTAAATTGAGACTTTTTATGAATTCCACTAATTTTATAGGATAATTTGACATATTAGTATAGGTTAGATGAATTGTTTTTGAAGTAATAATGCTTTTATGGATTTAGAAAAAACAAAATAACAAATAGTGTCAAAATTGACATAAAAAAGTTTTTAAAACCAATATTATATTATTAATTGATATTCTATTCCTAAAAATCAATGGTTCGGCCAAAAGACTTATATAATGATAGGTGTATCATTAATGAACCATTTGGGGTTCGGTTGAATGTATGTACTAAGTTTATTAACCATATAATATAAAAATTCAAAGAGACATGGTAAATGTCAAACTATTAAACTGAGAGTTAAATCTAAAAGATAATGTTAATATAGTGATCCAAACCTTTATAAAACTTATTTTTTGAGTGGTTTTCGACTCATACCCACCTTATTCTATAAATAATCCATTTTTGAGCCATTATAAACCGAAAATAATTTTATTATAAAATAATATTTCCTGCTTTTCCTAAGGTGCCACTCACCCCTCTTATAAAAGGGAACTCCCCCTTACCACTAATTCACACATTTAAATCCATTTGGCTAGGCCAGACTCGACCCAAATACCCTCTCAACTGTCCTAACTTAATCTTAGAGGCCTTACTTTAGTCAGAAAGCCATCCTATGGAGCCCTTTTGATCAAATCAAAAGGAAGAACCCGAAGAAGAGGTAAATATTTCATCACCACTTTCAAGTTCTTTTCTTCTTCTACTTCCGTTTTCTTTTTTGTTTCCATTATAAAATAATAACTCTAGTATCTTAAATATTCATTGATGTTATTATAAATATGGTACAACCAAATTCATTATTCTATCCATCCTTTGAATGACATGTAACCATACGTGCATACATACGGCTTACCGTCTCCACGTCGTGGTGTAATTGTTATTCAATATATTATTATTTAGATGGGTATAATAATGATGTGTAATTGATTTAAATAAATATTATAACCTGATAATGATTATTTATATGTTATATAACATCCAATAATATATGTTTTATTATCAAAATAATGATATTGTCCCTCATGCGTACGTACGGATTACCATCTCCACGAACACGATGAGATTCATTCCCCATCGTAACCATTTAAGAATAATTTTCATTAGATGATTAAATATAATTTTTAAAGACATGATATAATTATGTATATGAATAATATACATCCCTTACATAACAAATATGACTCACATAACAGAAAATATAAAGGAAAATGAATATGTTAACACCCGAAACAACGATAATACTATGATATTATTAACAAAGCAATGTTAAAAGATCATATATGATATCATATTAATGTATATAATTCTTTTATAATTTAATAAAAATTATTTCACAATTATACATGAGGTTAACCTACCCTCTACCAAGGAAAAGTACAAGGTAAGGGATAATTTCACAATGTCTTCATTATCTGAGGTTGTTTATATGTAGTTATCTACTAGGACCTCTTTATCATCCACATCCATGTTTCTTAAAAATGTATTTAAAAACATTCTTAATATTTTATAGACTATGGGTTAAATCCATGTATAAATTTTTTTGACTTTTATAAGATGTTTATAAAGGAATATTTCCGTCTTTTTCTAAACAAGGTCCTTTATAACATTTTCGTCAAAATTATGGTAAGAATGTATTTTTTTAACTTATATGGTGGGTGTGGAAATTTTCCACAGTTATAACATCATCAAATCTTCCCATACAACATAATATGAATATTCCAAAAAAAAATGTTTTCTTTTATAATTACATGACTTTCAAATGATTTAAAAATAGAAATATATATTTCTCTAAAGATGTTTTGATTTCATCTATGTCAATATCCTTTGAGGGATTTTAAGTTTGTTTAAAGTTGATTTATTATGATACAAAACTTCTATATTGAATTAATGGTTTTGTGAGATGTTTTACTTTGGATGTGTTATTTCATAACATTCCTGGTTTATGGATAAAGTATTGACATTTTGTATGCTATTTTTAATATGAATGTTTGTGTTATGTTTAAACCTTTTCATATGAGAAATGCATTGGACTTAGTAAGTAACGGGTGGAGCCTGCTATAACTCCTCGATGCATTGGTATGTCTCATGAGACAAACTAGTGTCTTGGCACAAGGCCTTGAATAAATATTTTTTTTAGTATTGTCACAAGTCCATGACTATGTGGTTATGAGAGTTTGGTATTATGCGTTCCGTCATTATGAAAGTGGCTATTGATATTTCATGTGATTATTCGACTAGAAGAATATCCATTCAAGTAAGTAAATTGAATTATTTAATTTTATCTTTTCCATATTATTCGGAAGTTCAAGTTTAGAAGGATTTTTTTAGTCTTATACATTTTCTTAAATGTTTATGCTTATTTATGAAAGCTTCCGCTACATTGTTATCCTTGATGATTATCTGATCTCTCCCCTTTTTATGTTTTATTTTTCCTAGGATGTGAAGAAGTATTTTATGACTTTCCTGTAGAGATAGTCTGAGGGGATATGAGTGTGGTCTATGAAAACAAGTTGTTGTAGTTTTTCATTTTATGATGTAATATAATCCTTATTAATGTATCCAGTAATTCTAATGATACTAAAATAATCAGCCTTTCGAGACTTGATCTTTTGTGATCATGACAATGTTAAGTAATAATTCCCTGACTCTGGGTAACTAGGGTCAGTTTGTTACAAGTGGGCCACATTACAGATATCGTTTATTGATTGACATGGTACAACCTATCTCCAGTCGATGGTAGCTACCCCTATACTATTATAGAGAGTCGGAGAGGCACATCTTGGAGACACCGATAGCTAGAATTTGTTTAACAACCCAATGTTTTTCAATGGAAATTCCCTTTTCATAAGTATTTCATAAAATCACATTAAAACACAACACAATGAACAACTAAGTGCTAAGTGACCTTTAAACATAAGTTCGTCACTTATGTGTTTGGAATTTCAAAAATCCGGCATACACGATTGTAATCAGTAATTTATTTGGAGTCCGATAAGGAAAACATATTTTTTGGTGAATAGTGACCTACCCGAATGAATAGTAACATACCCTTTTGAATATTAACCTCCTCTATGGTTGCATAAAAATAATATTCAAGTTGGAAGTACGATATAACTATATTTTAGAATAAGTTAATGAATGTTTTAAAACTGGTTTTGATAATAAATTATTATTTTAATTAAATATTAAAATAATTATTTTTATAAAATTATTTTTTAAAAATGGACTTCATTTTTGGATTCTAAACATCAAAAATTTGTTAGGGTGAATATTTGTGATTTTTCTGAAATTCTTGAATTTTTTATGAATAGTAGAATCTGATAGTTCACAATAAATGCAAATAATGGATTAATTGAGTCATCGATGATGTTCTGATGATGTAAGCCCACTTGGTTCAGGATCACATGATAAAATAACTATTCTTGGTCATGGAATACTTACTATTTTTTTGTCTTGGGAAGAAATAATCAATTAATGATTATAATATTATGAAATCCATCCTCTCCTCCACTATAAAAAACCCCCCTTCACTCCCACTTCTCTCCACTCCTCTCAAGCCTTGTGACTTTCCATTATTCAGACCAAATCTATCCCCAAGGTCCTCCCCCACTTCCAAAATCTCTCATCCTCCTAAAAATAACAAAACCTCTCCCCTTAAGAGGTTCTCAAAGGAGGAAGTCTCAAGAGGTAAATTCCTCTTCACAATTTCTTATTTTCTTTTAAGTTATTTTCTTTTTTATTTCATTCCTCAACACCCGTAACCATAATAGTATGATAAATCCAGTAACATAAATGTACTGGAATTTATTCATGAAAGTGGTATATTTAATTATCTTATTTACTTTCCCCACCCTTTTATTTGAAAGAAATGAAAGCACCGTTTGAGATGTTCTAAATTAGCACATTCAACGACAACAGTTTATCAATTTCAATTATTATATTTAATTCTGGTCATTAAACCATTTTTGTTATGGTTGAACAAGATTATTATATATGTAATATATACTATTTTTGGTTCATTAATCATGTGGTACAAATGGAATTGAGTTATAAAGCAAAACACATTCTTTGTAATCAAATCCACCGATTAACAAAACCGATTATCACTATGGTAATATATATAATAATTCAAATTAACATTAAGTAACCTAATTAAAATTAAGACGATGTAATCTCATGGATATGAACTAAATAATATAACTACAATTTTGGGCAACCAATTTCATCTTACCTATAATCCAAACTTGAATATAAGTGAACCGATATTTTAATGCCACATAAACAAATGAGCTCGAATAATGAAATTGAACCATATAACTAATCAACAAGGAATTGAATGAAACAAGAAGGGTTATAATAAAGAAATTACATATATAATAGGTTCTTGAATTATGAATTAATAATCCTAATTTGTTTATTCAGTTCATTAATAACAAGTGGAGAACACCACCAGATTTAAGGTAAGGGATCCTCCCCATTTCACTCTTAATCAAGATTGTTATCTATGTTATGCATTTGTGTGTAATACCAAGTGATGGGGTATGTTTATACACCTTACCCATACTTCCCAAATGTTTTATAAGTGAGGAGAAACCTCGTATCTCTCTCATCAATCCCTCTTAGTTACACACAATACCATGCCGATAAACCATAATGGATTCTACCCAAACTTCCTTTATTCCTTCGAGTTTCTCTATCCTTATTTTAACCAAAATACAATTATCTTTTATTTTTATGTAGATCTTAAAAATTATTTTTATATGATCCAAACTCATGTTCTACGATCCTTGTATCATTCTCTTTCGGGTATATACATGCTTTTAAGTGAATCTCTCCTCAATACTTCCCAATAAGCACACTCGTTTTAAAGGAACTTCCCGAACTTTTAACCAATTTAATTTTAACTATATATTTTATTTTAAGACACCATTTTATTTTTAAATTCAGTATTTTTTTATGAAAACCTTTTTGGTTCAATTCTAGTCTGATATTAAATAATTTCTTCTTTACCATTTTAAAAGCTCTATAGTATTTTCCTTAAAACCGCACAAAAATGTTTTAATGCTAATGTATCTCAAATACATTTCTTACATGATGTGACTTATATTGGTTACCACATACCATGTTTTATGCCTAAATTACCTTATGAAATTCCATATATGTTATAATCCCTTTCTTTTAAGGACACTTTCATGATACACTCATTTTTTATGCTCTATGTCATGATTGTGGTACCCAATTCTCTCCATGGGTAACCTTATGTTAATGAACAATTGATTATGTATGATAAATCATGTGGAGAGAAGATTTATGTGGTAAGAATATTTATGGGGAAAGAATATTCATGAAATTTTTGAGAAGGGTCTTCCCAGATAGTGCTCTAATGCATTGGGTAAGGATAAGTCTCATGAGATGCGATGCGAAACGAGATTGGCGGTTAGCCTTGACCCGTACTGAAATGGGAAACATGATTGGTGGTTAGCCTTGACCCGTACTAGTGAAATGTTTTATTATTATGCCAAATTTATATCATTCCTTGTTTATATGACCCCACACTAATACTAAATGATTTTTAAAAGTTTCAGGCTTTGTATATCATTATGTCATGCATCCTAACTCATGTGCTTGAGATGTATCCTTATGTTCATTCCTTTACTGGGATATTTAGCTCATCCCTTTGTTCATGTGTTCCCTAGGGTACCCTATGCATATGTAAGGGCTCAAAGTAAGTTATATGCTATTTATGGAGATTAAATAAAGATGTTTTTTAGCCCCATGTTTTCTATTATATGTACCTAGTGTTCCAAGACACTAGACTTAACAATCATTGGATTGTACTCTGATGATTAATTATGCTTAAAATCCTTAAATGTTTTATGTAAAAGGCTCGGGTAGCTATAGTTGGTATCAGAGGATTGTCTAGTTATTTTTGGAGATTAGGAATAGATAACCTTAGTGAGAACCATAAAGATGATACTATTATAAAAAACAATCCTAAATTTAGGTGAGTATAGAGTCAGTGGTTTATCAAAAAAATACACCCCTGTCTCGATACAAGCTAGTAGAGGGGGCTTTGGCATAGATGTATCTAGGTTTAAATCATGAAAACACTACTTTGAGCTAGACTCGAACGAGAACTAGTGCACGATAACGGGCCTTGATACACTCTTGGTTACAACACTCTCATGTGATATGATTTGGTAGATTAACGAGCTTAGTACAAACCATTATTAAGGGACAAAATGAATCCCATAAGAATATATGTTATGAAATAGATCAAGGATAACCGAGATATAAAACTAAGGAATCACAAGTGAGGATATACTTCTTCTTTATAAGTACATAATTTTATTTTCAATGTTTTTTTATGATCAATAGCAAAGTATTCAAGAACTTTAATTATACGTACTTTTTCTTAGGTAGTGGCAGGAAATAGTAGAAAATGTTCCAAGAACCACTGTGATAGGCAATGTGATAATTGACCTAATTAAATGCCTGATGTGATGGAAGAGGGTGCTTAAAACTTCATGGAAGTAATTGCCTAACTAGCTTGGGTTATGAATAATAAATTTAATCCGGTGGAATGTCCCCCTCCTCCAAGGAAAGAGCATGTGGCCGTAGAATCCTTCAAACGGAAAATGCCTCCCATGTTTAGCGGGTCTTCTGATCCCCTCCCCAAAGAACAATGGATTAACTCCATTGAACAGATTTTCTCAGTCCTCTAGTTCTCAGAAGAATAGAAAGTTGTACCGGCAGTCTATCGTTCTGATGGGGAAGCAGATCAGTGGTGAACACTGATCAAGAATACAAAGTCCAAAGATGAAATTGATTCCGTAGAATGGAAGGAATTAAAGAGGGTGTTTTTTAACAAATATTTTACTCCAACCCTCCATCTCAAGAGGGAAAGAGAGTTCCTTTGACTCAAGCATAAGAAAGATGATTCCATCAGGGAATATGAAGTGAACTTTACAAGTCTTGAAAGTTACGCCTCTGTATTTTTCATGAACACTGAAAGCAAGGTGGATTGATTCATTAGCGGACTAAAGCCGAGTCCACAAAAAGAGTAGTGATTCATGACTTTGACAGCTATGAGGAGATTTTCCGTTGTGCCCTAATGGTTGAAATGGAGATTGGAGACTCTCAGTGGTCTCATGGGATTAGTGATAAGAAGTGGAAAATGGAGAACAACATGGGTGTTTCATCAAACAAATACCATGATGGAACGAAGCCTCACTTTCCCCTTTGCAAATTTTTTTGGAAGAAGCATCTTGGTGATTGTCTCAAGGGAACAAAGAATTTATTCAAATGCGGAATGTTTGGTCATCTGGCCCAGAACATCCGAAGGGATATGAAAAATCCCACTAATGGTGAAGAAGAAAGGAAGGTTCAGATCAACACTCAGCGTACAGTTCAATGTTATAACTGCAAGGATCTTGGGCATTATACGAACAATTTCCCTAAGCTAAGGTTTATCAGAGGCAATCAACAACAACCTCCATGGAAACAAGGATGGATATTGATATCACTACTACTGATGTGGAGCCAGAAAACTATGTGGTGACAGGTACGCTTGTTATTCATTAAACAATAGTGACCGTACTTTTCAATTCTGGTTCTACGCATTCTTTCATATCATGCAAGTTTAGTAGAACAATTCAAACACCACCTCAAAATTTGGAGGAAACATTATCTATGAGAACAAATAATGGGGAAATTATTGCATCCATGGTTTATAACTCCTCCCCGGTTAATGTTTGTGGACTAATCCTCTAATAAAATATTTTCATACTTCCTTTAGTGGAGTTTGACACTATTTTGGGCATGGATCAGTTATATTTGTACAAGGCCAACATCAATTGTCGAGAAAGGGAGATCGATTTTCACATCCCAAAACATACTCCGATTCATTACAGGTATAAGGAATAAGATGAGTCTCCTTTAGAATCTTTGTCTCATGTTTGGATACTACTTCCTTGTGAGAAAGAATATCTAGCTCAAATGATTGGGACAAAGGATAGAATCTTTCTTAAAGACATTCCCATCGTGAGGGATTACACTGATGTATTCCGAAAAAAGTTTCATGTTCTTCCTCCTGAGCGAGAGGTTGAGTTATCAATTGAACTTATCCCTGGATCTCTACCAATATCAAAGACACCTTATATAATGGCCACCATAGAGCCAGAATAGCTGAAGGTGCAGTTACAAGAGAATATGGAGAAGGGTTTTATACACCCGAGTGCTTCACCGTGGGGTTCTCTAGTCCTCTTCGTCAAGAAGAAGGATGGATTAATGAACCTCTACATTGATTATCGTGAGATCAATAAAATCACTATAAAGAACAATTATCCCCTTCCATGGATAGATGACTTGTTTGATCAACTTCGTGGGGCCAGTTATTTCTCTAAGTTGGTCCTGCGACCGGGATATCACCCACTAAAGGTGAGGAAGGAAGATATTCCCAATAATGCCTTCCTAACGAGATATGGACACTATGAGTTCATAGTAATTCACTTAGGACTCACTAATTCTATAGAAATTTTCATGGATTTAATGAATAGTGTCTTTAGAGATTACCTCGACAAATTTTTGGTGGTATTTATTGATGATTTTTTGATATACCCCAAGAGCAAGGAGGAACATGGGGAATATTTGGAAACCATGTTAAAGACTTTGAGAAGGGAGAATTTTTATGAAAAGTACAGAAAATGTGAGTTCTAGATGGAGAAAGAATCATTCTTGGGGCATGTTATCACCAGGAAAGGGATATCTGTGGACCCGTCCAAGATAAAGGCAATTGAAGAGTGGACGATGCTAACTTTTGTAATGGAGATCCATAGATTTTTAGGTCTATATGGGTATTATCAACCATTGATGAAGAAATTTTCTCGATTGTTAAACCCAATGACCAAGATGAAACAAAAGGGAGTAATGTTCTTCTGGACACAGGAATGTGAAGAATGTTTCAAGGAGTTGAAAAAGAGGCTTATCACTGCGACGGTACTCACACTCCCTTCAAGTGGAGAACTATTTGTGGTGTATAGTGATGATTCTAAGAAAGTCTTAGGCTATGTGCTAATGAAAAATGATAAAGTGATAGACTATACCTTAAGGAATATGAAAATCCATGAGCAAAACTATCCCACACATGATCTGGAGTTGGCGGCGGTGATCTTTATGTTGAAAATCTGGTGGCATAATCTCTATGGGAAAAAATATTAGATATATACTGACCAAAAGAGTCTCAAATATATATTCACATAGAAAGAGATTAATATGTGCCATCAAAGATGGATAGAGCTCAACAAGGATTATGACTGCTCAATCCAATACCATCCCGGTAAGGAAAACAAGGTGGAAGATGCTCTATGTAGAATGGATCATGAATTTTTATCAATGATGAGAATTGAAAAGGATATGATCTTCTTATATTTTCAAAAGATGGACATGGGAATCATTAAGGGAGGAAAATCATCAGTCTTTTCTCAAATGATTGCTCAACCATCCCTCTTGGATAAAATAAAGGATGCTCAAAGAAAGGATGTGGAAATTCAGAAAATGGTGGAAGGTGTTAAAAATGGGAAATCCTCCGATTTCAAAATTGATGAGGAAGGAGTTGTAAGATTTGAGACACGATTATGTGTACCATATGATCCAGAGATAAAGAAAGAGCTATTTAATTATGCACATAGCTCGACCATATCTATTCACCCAGGGATCACAAAGATGTATCGATATTTTCGAGGAAACTTTTGGTGGGACAATATGAAAAGGGAGATCGCTGAATATACATCAAAGTGCCTCATATGTCAGCAAGTGAAGGCTGAGAGACAAAAGTATAAGGGGATGATGCAACCACTACCCATACCATCATGGAAGCGGGAGAACATTTCCTTGGACTTTGTCACTGGACTTCCAAAGAAATCTAGAGGAAACAATGCTATATGGGTCGTTGTGGATCGTCTTACGAAGATAACTCACTTTATCGTGATTCGAGAGGAATTTTCATTTGATAAACTTGCACGAATTTACATCAAATATGTGGTAAGGCTTCATGGAGTACTACTATCTATTGTATCTGATCGTGATTCGAGATTCACCTCAATGTTCTGGAAAAGTCTCTAGCATTCTCTGAGCACTGAACTGAACTTCAGTACGGCCTATCATCCTCAAATTGATTGCTAATCTGAGCGAACTATTCAGAAATTGGAAGGCATGTTGAGAGCATGTTCAATGGAATTCAAAGGAGGATGGGACCATCATCTTCCACTGGTTGAATTATCCTACAACAATAGTTTCCACTCGAGCATCCAAATGGCACCATATGAAGCCCTTTATGGGAAAAGGTGTAGAACACTAGCATGTTGGGATGAAGTCGGTGAGCATAAGCTGCTAGGACCTGAAATGTTGGAGAAGGTGAAAACCATTCAGCAGCATATCAAGGAAGATAAAAGTCGAAAAAAGAGTTATGCAGGTAACCATCGATGATACCTTGAGTTCAATGTTGGAGACATGGTATTTCTAGATATATCCCCATGGATGAAGGTCATGAGGTTTGGGAAGAAAGGGATGTTAAGTCCCAGGTACATCATCCCCTTTGAGATCCTTGATCGAGTCAGAGCTGTGGCGTATCGACTGTCACTTCCACCTACAATGTTGAAAGTACATGATGTCTTTCAAGTATCCCACTTAAGGAAGTACGTACCAGACCCTTCACATGTACTCTCTTCAGAGGTGGTACAGTTGGAGGGTGATCTCTCTTACAAGGAGCAGCCAGTGAAGATCTTGGATCATCGAGAAAAAGTTATATGCAACAAGACTACACATTTGGCCAAGTAACTATGGAGAAGACATAAGTAGGAAGAGGAAAAAAGGGAATTTGAGGATGCTATGAATGAAAAGTACCCACACCTATTTTTGGATTATAATGTAAAACAAAATTTCGAGGGTGAAATTTCATAGGGGGGAAGAATGTAACGACCCAATGTTTTTCAATGGAAATTCCCTTCTCATAAGTATGTCATAAAATCACATGAAAACACAACACAATGAAGTAATAAGTGCTAAGTGACCTTTAAACATAAGTTTGTCACTTCTATGTTTGAAATTTCGAAAATCCGGTATACACGGTTGTAATCAGTAAGTTATTTGGAGTCCGATAAGAGAAACTTAATTTTTGGTGAATAGTAACCTAACCTAATGAATAGTAACATACCCTTATGAATAGTGATATAACCTGATGAATAGTAACCTCACCTATGGTGGTATAAAAATAATATTCAAGTTGGAAGTACAATATACCTATATTTTAGAATAACTTAATGAATGTTTTAAAACTGGTTTTGATAATAAATTATTATTTTTATTAATTATTAAAATAATCATAATTAGAAAATTATTTTTGAAAAATGGACTTCATTTTTGGATTATACATGTCAAAAATAGTTAGGGTGAATTTTTTGGTTATTTTTGAAATACATGAATTTTTGATGAATAGTAGAATCTGATAAATGAGAATAAATGCTAAATAATGGATTAATTGAGCCATCGATGATGTTCTGCTGATATAAGCCCACATGCTTTGGGATCACATGATAAAATCACTATTCTTGGTCATGGAATACTTACTATTCCTTTTCTTTGGAAGAAATAATAAATCAATGATTATAATACTATGAAATCGCTCTTCTCCTACACTATAAAAAACCCCCCTTCACTCCCTCTTCTCTCCACTCCACTCAAACCTTGTGCCTTGCCATTATTCTACCCAAATATCTCCACAAGGTCCTACCCCACGTCCAAAATCTCTCAGACTCCTCAAAATACCAAAAACTCTCCCCTTAAGAGGTTCTCTAAGGAGGAAGTCTCAAGAGGTAAATTACTCTTCCCAATTTCTTCATTTCTTTTAAGTTCTTTTATTTTTTATTTCTTTCCTCACCTTCCATCACCATAATAGTATGATAAATCCAGTAACATACAAGTAATGTAATTTCTTCATGCTCATTGTATATTTCATTATCTTCTCTCTTTTCCCCACCCTTTTATTTGAAAAAAATGAAAGCACCGTTTGAGATATGCTAATTTAGCACATTCAAGGACAACAATTTATCAATTTCTATTATTATCATTAATTCTGGTTATGAAACCATCTGTGTTATAGTTGAACCATATTATTATATATGTAATATATCCTATTTTTGGATTTGTAATCTTTTGGTACAAATGGAATTGAGTTATAAAGCAAAACATATTCTTTGTAATCAAATCCACCGATTTACAAAACCGGTTATCTCTATGGTAATATATATAATAATTCAAATTCACTATAAGTAACCTAATTAAAATTAAAACCATGTAATCTCATGGATATTAACTAAATAATATAACTAAAATTCTGTGCAACCACTTTCATCTTACATATAATCCAAACTAGAATATAAGTGAACAGAACTTTTAAAGCCAAGTAAACAAACGAGCTCAAACAATGAAATTGAACCTTATAACTAATAAAAAAGGCATTGAATTGACTAAAAAGGGTTATAATAAATACATTAAATATATAATATGTTCTTGACTTATGAATTAATAATCCTAATTTTTATATTCAGGTCATTAATAACAAGTGGAGAACACCATCGTATTTAAGGTAAGGGATCCTCCCGTTTTCACTCTTAATCAAGATTTTTCTCTATGCTATGCATTTTTGTGTAATACCAAGTGATGGGGTATGTTTATACACCTTCCCCATACTTGTCTAATGTTTTATAAGTGATTATAAACCCCTTATCTCTGTCATAAATCCCTCTTAGTTACACCCTATACCATGCTGATAAACAATAACGGATTCTACCCGAACTTCCATTATTCCTTCAGGTTTCTCTATCTTTCTTTTTACCAAAATATATTTGTCTTCTCTTTTTATTTAGATCATCAAAATTATGTTTATATTCTCCAAAATCATGTTATATTATCCATATATCATTCTATTTTGGGGATATACATTCATTTAAGTGAATCTCCCCTCGATACTTCCCAATAAGCACACTCGTTTTAAAGGAACTTCCCAAACCTTTACCCAATTTCAAGTGCACTCTATCTTCTATTTTAAGACAACAGTGTATTTTTAAATTCAGTATTTTTATTACAAAAACCTTCTTGATTCAATTCTGGTTTGATATAAAATAAATTCTTCTTTATCATTTTAAAATCTGTATAGTATTTTACTTAAAACCACACAAAAATGTTTTAATGTTAATGTCTCTCAAATACATTTCTTATGTGATGTCACTTCTATTTGTTACCACCTACCATGATTTATTCCTGAATTACCTTATGAACTTCCATTTATGTTCTAATCCATTTCTTTCATGGACACGTTCATGATACACTTATTGGTTATGCTTTATACCATGATTATGGTACCCAATTCACTCCACGGGTAACCCTATGTTTATAAACAATTGATTATGTATGATTACTCATGTAGAAAAAAGATTTATGTGGTTAAAATATTTATGTGGCAAGAATATTCATGAAAATTTTGAGATGGGTGCACCCAGATATCACTCCAATGCATTTGGTAAGGATAAGTCTCTTGAGATGCAATGTGAGATAGGATTGGCAGTTAGCCTTGACCCGTACTGAAATGGGAAACAGGATTGGTGGTTATCCTTGACTCTTACTAAAGAAATGTTTTATGACTTTCCTACATTTATATGATTCAATGTTTATATAATCCCATGCTTATACTAAATTATATTACAAGTTTCATGCTTTGGATATCATTATGTCATGCCTCCTAACTCATGTGCTTGAGATGTATCCTTATGTTTATTCCCGTACTGGGATTTTAACTCATCCCTTTGTTAATGTGTTCCCACGGTACACTATGCAAATGCAAGGGCACAAAAGAAGTTATAATATATTTATGGATATTAAATAAAGAAGTTTTTTTATCCCCATGTAATATGATATACGTACCTAGTCATCATAGACACTAGACTAAACGCTCCTTGGATTTTACTCGGATGATTAATTATGCTTAAAATCATGAAATGTTTTATGTAAAAGGCTTAGGTCGCTATAATTTATGTGCTCAGATGTCCACAAGGCATTCCCCTGATGGATATTTGAATGTTGGGGAGCATATTGTTCTCTTTAGAGGGCGCGTAGTAGTGCCAGTGATATTGGAGAAGGAGGTATTTAGGGAGTTCCATACATCCCCTATTGCGGTATATTCATGAATGGAAAAGATATATCAGGACCTCTGATGTATGTTCTGGTTTCTATGAATGAAAAATGTAGTGGAAGTGTTTGTTTCTAGAGACGTCACATGTAATTAAGTTAAGTTCGAGTACTAGGTTTCAACAGGCTTAAACCAACCAATTTAGGTGCCAGAGTGGAAGTGGGATCCGTTTTCGATGGACTTTGTGATGGGTTTACCACACATATACACGGAACATGATACCATTTGGGTGATCATTGAAAGACTCAAATTGTCATCCCCATTCCCACTGATCTATGAGAATATATCAACAAAGATCTTAGGATGCCTCTATGTGAAAGATATAGTTCGACTCCATGGATTCCCATCAATGATAGTCTCGGATCATGATGCTCCCATTACATCCCAGTTGTGGAAGGGATGGAATGAGGTGTTTGGGATTATTCGTTTATTGGGAATAGTTTTTAATCTCGATAAGGATTTCCAGATATAGATTACCTTCAGGGTTTTTGTGGACATTCTACGTGCTTGCATCCTAGACTTTATTCATTGCTAAGGAGGAACATGGATGATCCATCACACATCATCGACTGGGGAAATATGAACATTGACGATGGGGTGACGTTTTTAGAGTAACCACTGAAGATATATGATTTAATAGAGTATATAGTGAGAGTTCGATTCATCTAGTTCACATTCAGTGGTAGCAATAGAATCTCTAAGAGAGCACTTGGGAGGGAGAGGCTCAGATTTGTACTCAGTACCCTAATATTTTTAAGTGGATTTTTTTATATTTTGGGGACATAACTCCCTATTTTATGGAGGTTTTAATGACTTGGATTTTCTGTAGTTATAACTATATAAATTAATTGGGAAAATTCATAGACTAAGTGATGAGACAGAAAGATATTCGGAGGTCCAATGTTCCCAGAATTATACAGTAAAAAATGTTAAGTTTTTAATAATGTGAATGGGTTGTTTTTCTTTAAAATATGAATAAATTTTTAATGGGGTTACGATTTGAAATATTTTGGCAACATTGAGCTTATATCAGTGCCTTTACCCTAGGTGCAACATAACTTTAGTCGGCATGGGTCTTCAATGGAGAAATACAAAAGGGGTGTAACCGTAAATAAAATTATTAAATAAAATTATTTTATTTTTATAATCATAATAAATCATTAATGGTAACTTGTATTTGGAATATGGGACCACCATTGGTTTTGTAATGGGGTGCTTTCATAGGGAGAGGCATAAAATCGACAAACGCGGGTTGAATGTGAAAGTTAGAAATTAGACGTAACCATCATTAAAATATTTTCAAAAAAATATTTTATTTCATGTTGCATTAGTTTATATTAATTGGATATTTGTTAAAAAATCTAGGGTGATCTCCATAACTATATAGATTCACTAAGGTAGGGAGAAGAAGTACCTCCAAGTGAATTGGTGAACCATGATCGGAAATCTGATCAGAGCAAGGTAGATTGATGAATATCAGTGGATCAATGATCGACGATGAAATAGATTTTCTTTCTTCATCAGGTATTGATCCAACCTCAAGGTATGGTGTCAATATCTTTGTGATTTCTTTTACGCTTCATTGAATCAGACAACGAATGAAAACTAACCCATGTATAGGATGATCAATATTTCGATCGTTCTTTCAGGAGGGATATTTATTGCGGGATTAAAGGGAATAGATCATGGTGATTATTCTGCCATATGTTTCTTCAGAATTCTTCTAACATGAATGGATCAAGGATTAAATGAACAACGAAAAGACCCATTCATTGGGTGTTCTATGTTATAGTTTTATCCCCATTCTTGGAATTTTATATAGTTTTACCCTCATGGTCATGACTCAATTTTCCAAGAGGATATGAATGTGATCGAACCCCTAGTGTGCTAGTAAAAAGGATCAAGGCCATACAGAGTGAAGGTTGCGACCTGAGGGTCTGGAAAGTGACTCCATTACAAAAAATGAAGCATTGGAGCACAAAGGTGGCCCACAAAACTAGGGTTGCCAGAAGCAACACTGGATAGTGCCTGGTGGCACGCAGTGGAGAAGACGTGTGGGTGTGGCAGAGGATGGTGATCGCCTCAGCAGTGACCATGGAAGTGCTGGTGGATGAACCAGGAAGGTGGTGCGACTGGATTGCGTAGGTCCTGTGGTGATGGGAGCTGATAAAGGAGGCCGCAAAAGAGAATAGATGTGGCTTGAAGCTATGTTAGAGGACGGACACACAACAGAGCCATGGGTGCGTGCAGTGAATGTAGGATGGTCGTGTAAACTATGGTCCATCATCAAGTTTCCCGAACATACCCATCCAGGGAAGGAAACATTCAGTGAACACACACCAGTCCACACCCAATGGGTCAGACCGAGGAAGCAAGGACACTCCAGTGGCCTAGAGGGCTGAGCTAGTCTAGGTCAGGGCGAACCACGTCAGGTCGGGTTGGACAGACCGGGTCGGGTCGGACCCAGATTGGACAATAATCTATTTACTAAATTGTTCATATCATTCAAATCATGTGTCTATTTAATGATCCATTTGTGGCCATGGGACCCTTGTTATGTGATGATACATTTGAGATACTCTAAGTGAGTTTTTTTAGAGTTGGCTTATAACTAATTGGCTTGAGCAGTAGTTTATCCCCGAACCAGGGGGTCCTGTAGCTGGTTGTGACTATGTGATCATAGTGAATATATGATCTCGATGACTATGTGACTTGGGGGATTCATGACCCATTTAATCTTCATGTTCCATCAACACATTGTGTTCCATCTATGATCTATGCGCCACCGACACTATGTGTGCCATCGAAAACCCAGGCACCATTGACACTCTATTCACCCTCGGCGCTCCATGCTCCATTAATGCTTCGTGCTCTATTGATTCTCTGTGCACCATTGATGCTCCATGATCCAGTGACGCTTCATATGCCATTGATGGTTCTTGAATCTTGAACCCTTATTGTGTCATATAGATTGTGAGATCTGGGAACTACAACTGATAATCCCTCTATTTATGCATTAGACTTATACACGTGTGAGGTGACCATAATGATTGTAATTTGTGTGTTTCCTTTCTGGGGGACATTGTTTGTTTTCTCTGTTGGATACTTCAGGAATTTCATAGAGGTATTTTTCATTTTTAGTTTCAGGGTCCCTATAGAGTATTGTTCAACTAAACCTTGTATAGGTTATGCCCCCCACATGTCATGTCTTATGCAGAAAATCAATGCTTTGACAGAGTCCTTGGTGGACCGGGTCCAGTTAATGCTTAGGGAGAGGCCCAATAGATGAGCTGTGCTTTAGTGACTTTAGACAGTTGTTTCTGTACATACTCTTCATGTATAGTTTTCTAAAGATGAATTTCAGGATCTTGTACTTTTACTTTTGGTGGGGATTTTATTCTGTCCTGTTTACTTTCTATTTTTCCAACATTCATACTCAGTTGTTGGTATCTTAGTAGTATAAATTCATTTTACATGGAATTTTTATATTTATTTATTTTTTTCTTGGAGATGAGTGCGGGTGTATAGGTACGCAAGAACATTCCTCCCATTTGTGAGATATTTCTACTCAATGTTACTCACCATCCCCTAACCTATCAAAGGTAGTCTTGGGGTAGTCATGGTATGGACCCTTTGGGATGTGTCATGATAGATATCTGGTCTCAATAAGTTAATTTTAGTGCTTCAAGAAATAAATCTTCACCTCAAATACTCATCATTTGGATAAAAATATGATATTTTGGTGGATATTTATTATATGATGAAATTTTACTCATCAAGTAAGTATATTTCTTCTTGTACTAGGTGATCACAGAATTCTATAACTCTAGTAAAAGGATTAGGCAATACAATGTTACCCTATTACTATCTATTCGGATGGCATCAATGACCTTTTCAACACCTATTTATCTTTCAATTTTGTCATCATTGATATCATCTTGATCATTTTATCTATCAATCTCTATTAGTCTGTAGTAATTATTTTTTCCTTCCAAATCAATCTTTCAATTTCCCATTGATGTTCTCCCCACGTGGAATCCTAGTTATTCATAAATTCTAATGGCCTATTGTTTTCCCACATTTCCTTTTCAGGAGGATGTTTTATTAACTATTTTTAAGACGTGGTTTTAAATAATATAAGCCTATAAATTTTAATCATTTGATAAACAATATGAATTTTGAGGAGGAATTTTTTTTAAGTGGGTATGATGTAACATCCTAATATTTTATGATTATCTTCTTTCAAATTAAAATACATTAATTGATATGTTGTGTTACATGAAATAAAAAGCAAAGAATTAATTTTACGCAACACCGTGTTTATCATTCATTGCACGTAACTATGAGTATATTTGAGAATTGGTGTTACACGCAAGGATGAGTCTTACCAAACAAAAATATACTCTTGATATTATTATTTAATATGGAAGTAAACACCTTGTTTTTATATTAGAGAGTGTCAGTAAGGATAAATATATTATTTTTAAATTTGTTTATAAAATGTTTTTATATTCATCTAATAAATTTTATAGGATTAAAATAATAATAAGTCTAATTGTAAGCATAAAAATATTTATATTTTTAAAAGGGTGTTTTATCCCAATTTAATGGTGCATCTATTTTAAAAAACATTTTTAAAAATTTTATATTTTTATATGAAAAAATAATCATTATTTTTTTAATCATAACATTAAAATTATCTTAGGGTGATTTTTTATATTTTTTTGAGAAGTTTTATTATTTGATGAATAGTGAAAAATACAGCATTTTAGTTGAAAAAATTTATTTCATTTAAATTTTTTTAAAAGTTATATTATACGTAATATTTTTTTTAAAGTTAAAATATATCAATTATATATTTATGAATCAAATTTTGGTCCTTTTAATCACTTTTATATTTAATTTAGATATAAATAATGAAATATCTTTTGAGCATTTTCACATTAAAACCCTAATTTCTTGCCACGTCTGCAAGATTAGATTCTAATTTATGCTAGCCACATTTTTGAATTGAATTTAGAAAAATAAAAATAAATGGTTTTAATCAGTATAATATTTATTTTCTAATAATATAAAATTAGTTTTTGACCAAAAATATTAGTGGAAGTAATTAAAATTAATTATAGTAATTATGGTAAAATTAAGATTAACAATGGACTGAACGTTAATCATAAGGCCCAAAATGACCTAAAAACATGTCAAACATCCATTTTATGACCATATTTCTACCATATATCCACTTTTATCTAATGTAATTAGTTTTTGGGACACATGTTCAGGAAGGTTACTCATATAATAAGTATTGTAAAGAAAAAAGAAAAAAAATGAACATTTCATACCCTTAACTTTTATAAAGATTTAGAGTATAGAAGAAGCTACATAGTTTCAATTATACATGTTATTTTTAATGTTAAATGATTTATTTTTCAGGTTAATTAAAATTAATTTTTATATATGATATAATTACATTAAAATCTTTAAAAATTATAATTCATGGATTATTTTGTTACTAATAAAAAAATGATGATAAAAACATTAACATGAATGTAAATTTAATGAATTACTGTGTTAAATTTTGTTTTGAGATTAATATATCATGTTGAAAATATATTATATTAATGTATTTTATTTCCATCATTGTTTTGATATTTCTATATAAAAAATTAATAAAAAAAGTCAAAATTGAAATTAATGTTATTTTTCAGTAAATAATATTTTATTAAATGATTTAATATTAATAAAAATCATATACTATGTCAATTTTTTTTGATTTATTAAATGAAAAATATGTTATATTAATGGGATATATTATATTTTAAAACTAACATATTAAACCACATATTGTAAAAACATTTTAAGAATGATACGTATTACATAAATGTTTTTGTGCATTACATGCACTTGTTTTACAATTATTTTCCATCAAATAATAGATTTTTATTTTATAAATTAGATATCATATTTATAATTAATTATGCATATTTTTTCTCATAAATATCACTTTAATTTATTATCAATAGTTAAATTACTTGAATAAGAAAATAGTTACTTAAATAAAAAATTGCAAAAATTAAGAAAAATTAAATACTACGGAACAAAATAATTAAAATGATTTTTTGGTGTGAGTGTTTCTAGACCGTAATTCCCATTTAATCCATTATTTGTCCATTTTTAGTCACATTAGGTAAGGGTGTCCTCCGAATAGTGTTATCTTTTTATGATTTACAATAATGACACTCCTCATCCACTATAAAAAGAACTCACCCTCCCCCACTATGTCACACCTCTCAAGACCTTTTTATCGTAAAAAAATACCCAAATAAATCAAAAAATCCATACTGTTATCATATAGTCCTCAATTTTGATTAAATCCATCCAATTAATCCCTCTAGTGAAATGTAAAAGGAGTTTCTTGATAATGTGGTTACATTATTCAACATCCTTTTATGTTTTATTTCATTCTCCACCCATTCATTAATTATTATTCCATGATTATATAATAACATAAATAGATTAAATATAACGGGATGTTGTTATGTTATGGGTTTGACATAGATAATTCTATCAAATGGTTAATGAAATCATCGTTCATGTGTGGAGATCTCCCACCTCACGTAACGATGTCGTTTGTTTTTTCCTTTTCCACCTATCATTGTTGGGAATAAGGATGGACATAATATTTCTATATATATATATATATATATGATATTTATGATGTATTAATACCTCTATAATAATTATATACATATACCTTCATTCTTTCCATTTTTTAATTATGATAATATTATTTTCGGACATGTGGACTACCGCCTCCTCAAAGCGATGTTATACGTCCAAAAAGTAAAGTGGTATGAGATTATTTAGAATGTTTAATGATTATTTTCCTCAATCTATTTTAATTATTTTTTAATGTTATTTCCATTCATCAAAATGAAAAAATATTTCTATTAATTATCCTCCAATTGGGATATTTTTTATTGATACCATACACATTTATTTTATGGATTGATTATGTTTGTTTCAAAGAGATTATTATTTAACCCATTTATTTCCCATGGGTTAATCTTGTTTCAAAGATATTTTTATTTATCCCATTTCATTTATATGGGTTAATCATGATTCAAAGAGGCTGGTATTTAACCCATTTGTTTCCCATGAGTTAATCATTACTAAAATATATTATTATTTAACCCATTTCTTTTCCATGAGTTAATAATGTTTCAATAATATTGTTATTGAAAATATTTATTTTTCATGGGAGGATTATGTCCTAAAGATATTATTATGGAACTCATTTACTTTTATGGGTTAATCATATTCAAAATATATGTTTATTAAACCCATTTAAATTCTACGATTGAATCATGTTTCAAAGATATTGTTTTAAACCCATTTCATTTCCATGGGTTTATTATTTTTTTCAATGATATTATTGTGGACCCCAATTCATTTACATGGGTCAACCATGTTTCAATGATAATTGTTTGGGACACGTATCATTTCCATGGGTTTATCATATTATGAAAAGAATAAAATACATTTCAATGTGTTTTGATGAATTATCTATGTATTCGGTTATTAGAAATTGTAAATGATGGGTGTTCCCAGATAACACCGAGTGATCCCGTTATAGATTATAAGATGGGTGTTCATAGATAACACTCTAAGGCATTGGGTAATGATTATTTTCTCTAGATAATTATATTGGATGTTGGCATTATAGTTATTGATATTTTTAAAGGTTCTATAAGGGTTCAGTGTGATGATGTTCCAAGATACCAATATTTTTTCTATGATTTCTATGAGATTATAATTTTTCTAATGACTGATATTTTTATCACATGGATCATGATTATTTATTCTTAAGACTCATGACTTTACAGTGTTTTTATTATTGATGGTATAAGTATGTATGGGTATGAGTTATTTTAGGACTTGCTCTTGCTGTTTGATTATGTCATCATACCATTCTATAGTATTATTCTCATTGATGAAAATTAATTGATATTAATTTTTTTTACCCTTACTAAGAATCTGGGATCATCATTATTATGTTTCCTTTTCCATACATTTTAGATAATTAATTTGAATGATTTATGTTTATAAAGGATTTTACAACAATGATGTTTATAACCTATTGGGAAATAATAAAAGTAGGGTTAAATGGGATGAATGTGATTTTGGGGACTTATGATTCCAAGATGATATGAGATGTTTATATAAGAGTTTTTCCTAATTATTTAAAACTATAAACCTAAAAGGATCTCCAGTATATAGGTGATCCTAGTTTTATTTTTTATGTTGTAAGGTCTTAATAGAGAAATCTTGGTCATAATTGTCATCAATATAGTTGGAAATGTGAAGTTATGGATTTCATAATAGGATCTGAGACTGTGGGTTATGAGATACCAAAATATTGGTCTACTAGCTCCATTATTACTTTTAATTAAATTTGACACTAAGGTTTCTGATTTTAAAATACTCTACAAGAAAAAAACCATTCCCAATTTCTTGGTAAAGGCCATAGAATATATATCCCTAGAGAAATGAGAATAGAGATGTTGAGGATAAATCCATAATGGATATAACTTAGACTTCAAAAATAATTAGGGACCTATATCTGATGCTCTACTCCTCAGGGTATGTTGATAGATACCCTCTCAAGATGAACCAGTCCATGAAAATATATTCTTAGTTACCTCATCCTTTTATATTACTTTGATGAATATTTCAAATATAAATAGGATGACCTCGTATTAAATATTTGGATAAAAATACTCCTATAAATTTCATTCCAATTCCTACTCATCAAGAATGATATAAAAATTATAATGAGTAAGATCCTAGAATCAAATTCCAAACACCTATATGCTGTAGATCCCTCATGGAGTGAAAGAAACTAATTGGATTATGTCACCTTAAATGTTGAATAAAGAAAATAATCTTGAAACAGATTATAAAACTTATCCCATGATACCTCTATCTCCTCATGATTTTTGAGAAACAATATCCCCCATTGATGAAAATATATTCACAATAATCTAAGAAAAAAATATTCAATTCTTATTTCCATCATAGATCAGATTGAAATCAATATACACCACCTCCAATTTCCTATCTATATACCGATCATAAACTAACCCCTCATTCATCTACAGGATCTAACTGTAAAAATCATGGAACATCGTCCTCTAAGGACCATCCATATCAACATAAACTCTTTTATGATTCTCTAGAGTATCCTACTATACCACATCATCCTAAAATTAACGAGGACACAGACCATGAGCTATCTCTAAAATAAAAAAACTACTCCTAATTCCAAAAATATGAAATTTATCGAGATCAATTAATTTGATTCACTTTAAATTACCAAACATATTCCTAATGTAATAAATAGAGAGAACAAAAATGATGCCTAAACTAACCCTTTTTGTCTACCCAAAATAACCAACACACACCTATTAATTTTAACAAACATTAGTACCTAGAATTGAATAATAGAGGGAGCTAATAACCTATGTTATATCTAATATGCATGAATAAAATATCATGCTATGTTCGACTGATGTTGTCACCCTACCAAAACCCAGGTAATCCTAATCAGTTCCTAACTCAAGAATTAATCCAAAATTTGAACTAAATACTTTAATAACACTCTATCAGTACCTTATCACATTGGAAGACATCATAGGTGAGATGTGAAGGCAACTTTGATCACTGAATCCTCACCAAAATAGGCTACATGTTCATGAATAATGCTGGGTGTATAAAAATTTAAAAATGGGTGGTATTAACCCCCATAAAAATTAGGAATATAAGATGAGAACCACTAATAAACTCCATAAAATTAATAAAAAAACCAAAATCATGTAATTTCACACATAAAATTATACTCCAAAGAGGATATCATGAGGAAAATCATGTATTAGTAACTCTACAAACAATGACTAACTCAAATAACCACAATGATAAAGTAATGTTAAACTCATTCACCAACCTCATCCTACCAACTTGAGATATATATATATATATATATATATATGTATATAGAGGTGATAATATATGTAAAATTAGTATAATACTCTCTAAAATATCTCATGAAAATAAAAATGATATATACTAATGCCTAAGTGAATAAATAGTGAAACAAAATCATTACCTATATAGTTCAACTAATTTTCTATCCTCACCCCAGATCACTCATCAGATATCAAACAAAATTACAGTAATATCATATCAATATATATATATATATACACACAAGTTGGTACCACATATGTACTATCCCACTGAACGAGTCACCATCAAGCCGCAATGGTCTAAATCATAGTTCTCCCATCCCACCCTTATCAACATAAATGTATATCTATATATAATTAAATCCATCGCCAAAACTACATTTCCAAAATTCCACAAATACATATATAAGAATGATACATAATCTGGAAGGAAATAAACCCATTTCCATCCTCCCACCATGTATATATCACAAATGTACACACCTCATAAAAACATAATCCAAAATCTGTCCCAGTTTGTATATATACATATACCATAACCTGAATTTGTGACAACAAATATATAAATTCATACAAACATACACATATATATATCATATCCTTTATCCTTACCCAATATTATTATGGAAGATAGAGTGGTTTAGTAGGGGTAGTTAGCCTTATGTGAGCTCTATAAACTAGATGTTGGGGAAAACAGTCACAACCCAAGACCTCATATGAGCAATGATTGTGCTACTGAACTCAGGTGGTGGTGCATAAAAAATAATATAAACACTAATGAATACAGATATATATATATATATAATAATACATATAAAAATTCTAATGGTATACTAAATTATACTATGATAACAATCTGCAACTAACACTACAGCATGTCAAACCCTTCCACCTGTAACCCCTACACACAAACTTTATCCCCACACCATAATACCCAATCTTTGAAAAAAATCTCAAAAATAGTTCATACCTCTTAATCAGTTTAATTAATTATCAATGAGACTACATTTCATTATTAATTCATTATATAATTTACACTTCATTATTATATACAATGTCATATACTATACTCATTACATTAATAAAGACACTAATATTACAACCTTTGTAATTTTATATCAGTATAACCATTAATTTTTATTAAATAAATGTCAAAATTAATTTACTATAACAACCTAGTTATTTATGATTTTGTTTTCAGTATATGAGTTTTATTTCATTAATATCTTGATTTACGCCCAACAACAAGTTTAAACGAACCACGTTATATTAATGAAATATTATTATTTAATGTTATAACTATATCCTAGACATTGGATTGATGGGTATAAATAGGGATAAATTAATTATTAACATACTAGTTTTTACATATGCATAAAAAAATTAATCCATTATGAAATGTTTTTAAATTAAAATGAAAATGTTTGAAGGTAAATAGTGATGTATTTATAGGAAAAACATTTATGCACAAAATGTGTTTTAATTAAAATAAAATAAATTAATTTTTATTGATTAGTTATTTAAAAGAAATGAAAATATAATATATTATATAAAATATTTTAATATTCATTTAATGGTTCTTTCTATAATTGGAATAATAATAAATATAATTTTATTTTCAAATATGCATTTATCTAAAAACGGTTTTGTTGTATTTTGGACACTTATTGTTAAATAACATTATGCCACTTCTATGAATTGAATAAAGAAAAATGGATCCCATATTTGGAATAATAAATCTCAATTTTTTTAATAAAGTCCATTTATTTTTGGTAATTAGGCATTGTAACATTGGTAAATATTTGTCACCTCAGTAAGGGAAAAATGAAAAAAATAAGGTTAGAACTTTGGGTTAAGGAATTAAAATTTCTATTAAACATTGATTTATAAAATTTTATAAGTGGATTTAAACAATTTTCATATATGTTTTTATAATATGTCTTCTTGGAAAAAAATTATTTTATTTTGACCATTATATTATTTTAGGAAAAGGATATATAAAAAATGGAACTTTATAGACTTCACTATCTCTAATATTTTATCATCATGATAAAAAAGGTAATTTTTGGTAATAAATTGTTATTTAAAATATGAATTAATCTTTTTATCATATTAATTTCTTTTTAATTTTTAGTAATTTAATAATAAACTCAAAGGATTATGTAACACAAACACAATATTTATTCAATTAATAGAGGAAAAAATAAATCATTTTAAAAATATTAAATGTAATAATATTTGAGTGAATTATTGTGTCAAACAATGTCTTAATATAAATATAACATAATAAGTATTTTTTAAATGTTTATATTTTACTTATATTGTTATTAGGTAACATTAATGTAAAAATAAATGAATAGTTAAAAATGAAAATAATTATATTTTATAATCAAAATTTTTTAATCATTAAAAGTTAATAAAAAAAATATATTCCTCCAAGTTAATGGTATATGGTTCAAAATATCAAAAATTTTATATTTATGGCTCACTATCCTTTTTTATGGTTACAATTTTGAACCTTAAAGTGTAAAAAACTTTGATAATGTGGTAATTGTCAACAGAGGTAACTAGGGTTATAACTAGGATATAAGGGTAAAAACATTACATTAAATAGAGTAAATATGATTGGATGATAATATTTATACTTATTGTAATCATATATTTTAAATATATTAATTTTGAGCCACTTGAACCCAAAAATTAATTTATATTAATTTAACACTTTATGTAAATCCATGAGCTCCCCTCCGCTCACTTCTAATATGACACCTATTTCTATCAAATACTCACACATTTTATGCCATAAATATCATAAAATACATAACATAATACCTTCATGGATTCTCTAACCATGTTCTAGAGCTTATGATCATTCCAAAAAGAATCTCTCTTCTTGGCTTAAGGTGCAAGTAAAATTAGGTTTCTCAAAAACAAAATATAACTATTAACCGAGTATATTAAATTTTATTTATTATTTTATGATAGATGATATAGATTATAAAATAATTAATTCATTATATTAAATATAATTTATATTTTTTATGATTATAGACCAACCGTTATCAATTCCCTTTCCATCATATGGGAAAATAACATCGCTTGTGTGTACGTGTGATCTACCACCCCCATGAAGTGATATGTCTCATTTTTCATAACCATATAAAATTTAATTCTATAATGATGGAAGTTAATATATATGATATATATTAATAAGTATGGGTTTTTAAAGGTGAAATATTATTTACCATTTTCATTCCATCCATCGAAAAATGGAAACATGACTTATACGTACGTATGAACAACCATCTCTATAAAGCATTTCAATTAATTTTTCGTCATTAATTTATATGTATTGTTATAAAAGTTTATATAATTATTAAACATGATAATCATTAAATGATTAAAATTCCTTTTATTATGAAACCATGATCAATGTATATGGATCAGGATTACTTTACCGAACAAGCATGAAAAATGAAGCCCTTACCACCCAGAACAGTTATTTTAATAATGAATTGTTAATAAACGAATTAAATATATTATAAGTAAATCCTATATGGTATTATGTATGTGATTAAGTTTTTATAATAAATTTATAATAAATATATATTTATTATAGAGGATGTTTGAATTCATATGAAGAAAAATTATACTTTAGGTACGATATTTTCACCTCAATTCCATTTTTATGAGATGATTTCCATATTATCCACTTGTTTATTTTATATGTTGTATATAATATCCATTAATTAATTTTATGTTCACTCTTATGAAAATTATTGTTATATCCATATCCATCTATGTTTCTCTCTTTCAAGATATATGATTTGAAAGTTTTCCAATTAGGAATGGATTTATGTCCCAATCCAATTCTAATTGTGATTATTTATGCTTGAATTCCAATTGAAGAAATTATATGATACTTTTCTGATAAATTAATTATATTTTTCTTATACTCTATTTTTTTATGAATTTTTTTAATTTTAGTATCATTTTCCACTCTTTTGAAATCAAAATGGTTTCAGAAATTCTTTTATAATAAGTAATCCTTGTTTCTCCAATTTGGGTTAGAAAAAAATTTTATTCCATACCCATGATTTATAAATTTTTTCAAATAATTTTTTTTACTGTTTTCCAATTATTATTATATATTAATTTTTCCCATTTTTTGATTTCAATAAAAATGATTCAAAGTAATCTTCCAATTGTTTTCCAAATGAGGTAATTATGAATTATTACTGAAAATGATAAAGGAACCTTTATTTTAACATACATGAAATGGACATAATTTCCCACCATCATGAAAAATTAATTATTTTAATATACCTTTAAAAGTATCCAAGTGAATTTTTTATATAAATTTATCTGTAATATTTTGTTAATTTTTTAGTTTCTAAATTTTTTCATTCTAAATGAAATAAATTTTTTAATAAAAAGTCTCCCAAGTGATATTTTAAATTAATTTTCATCTAAAATGAAATCACTTGATGTTATTTATTCTTTAATAGGGATGTGATCCCATGATACCATTCTTATTTTTTTCTTTGTATGATTTATGATTATGATGGAAATATTTTTATGGAACTCATTTATTTTCCTTGGGTTATGATTTGATGAAATGATTATAATTTTATGAACCTTTTTTCTTTTCTATATGTTACGTTTTGATGAAATGATTAAATTTGTATGATCTTATAGTACCAATACGTATGGTTTTAAATTTGTGATGGGTGTGTTTGTAAATATATATCTATCTAATTAATTTGGAAAAGATTTATATATCATGATCTAATTATGTGAAATGATTTAATGTACTCAATAAACTATGGGAAACATGTGGTGATTCCTGATCCACTATATGAAATAGATGGTGATGCCGGATCTGTTCTGATATGAGAAATATGTGGTGATTTTTAATCAACCATGATTTTATTATTTCAAAATTTTAATTTTAAATATTTAATGGTTTCTATACATATGGCATTGACACACTTTTACAGGATGGTTTTTATACTTATGATTTGAAATCTTTGTTCATAATTGATTTATGATTATTTACCTCTATTATGATTCATGTATTGTAAAATTTTAATGTTTTCTGTCATGAAAAATGATTATGTTCTATGATGGTTTGGGTATAAAGTGTTTATATTATGTTCATAATATCATACCCTTGTTCTTATGTTATTACTGAAAATGATCATCGATTGATACCTAATATATTTATCCTTACTAATCATTTTATATTACCATTTATATTTCTTCCATTCCCTATGTTAAGAAAAAAGTTTTCAAGTAGGTTTTGTCCAGAAGTGTAAAAATAGAGAATAAATTTTTTAGCTATGTAGAATAATGTACCTAAATAAGATATTTATGTATCTAGTCTCCGAATACAAAAAACCATTATAGTTATGGAATTGATCATAAAGTTATTTATTAAATATTAATCTAAAAAGATATAATTATTTTTCTGGAAATTATTGGGCCACCTCAGTTGATATAAGATCATGGTTTAGTTAATATTTAGATATTAGGGTTACATAACATTGGTAAGAACCCCAAGGATAATCCTTTGTATAGTTTAACTTCATTATGTTTTTTAAGATATAGATTGTGTGGTTTTTATAAAAATACATCCCCATATGGATACTATAAGTTTATATGGGTTTTTCACATAAATATCTTGGGGAAATAACCTTAAAAATGGTTGGTAGAGTATATCATAGTCATCATTCTAGTGAACATTGAATATTCCCTTATTACTTACCTATTTTGACACTCTCATGGGATATTCGTTGGTTAATTCACATTTTATTTATAAGTAATTATGAATTATTTTAATAAATAGCGACGAAGGATGTACTATGTTAAACCTAATGAAAGAAATACTAAAAATAAGGTGTCATTAACAAGGAATCATATAAATTATATTTCATGATTATGGGGTTTCTTACTATGAATATTCTCCCTCTCAAAATAAATTTTGGTTTTAGTCTATTGATGGAACCTGAAGGAAATGTTTTAATGATAAATTTAATGGTAAATTCAATGATTTTATTCCTAATATTTCAAATTCTATGGGATATGGAATGTAAAATATTTTTTCTATTCTTACAAAACAATCTCAATCATTGAATATTATTGAGCCTCCAAATAAGAAAATGATATAACAATGCACTTTTTAGTATTTCATGAAGATTAATCCACCCAATTTTAGTGGACCACCTGATCCACTAGATAATAAGTGATGGATAAATACCACTGAGAAAATATTATTTATTCTAAAATACATAGAAAATGAAAAATTTGTCCAAAGTATTTATTGTATTGAAGGCGAATCAAATAAATGTTTTTAATCTTATTAAGAACATGGTGTAAGGTGAAGAAATTAACTCATGTGAAAGGGATTAGTTTAAGTGAAATTTTTTCAATATGTACATCTATATTATTATAAGTGAAAAAGTAGAGAAGGAATTAATTTTTTTTATGACGAAGGATGATGAATCTATTTGTACTTATGAGGAAAATTATACAATACATGTAAGGTTTTATTTTTATTTAATCATCTGCCCTAAAATAAAAATTAAATAATTCATTTGGGTCTTAAAACTAGGTTTCCAAAATTGAAGTTGTATGATAATTTAGTATCTATAATGAAATAATTTTATATGAACTCAAGGTAGAAATAGAAATTAAATATTCCCATAATTAACATGGTTTTTATAAGAAATGGATGTTGGAGCCTCATGAAAACTGAAATAAATCACATTGTGAAAAGAAATTGTTGTGAATTACCTGCAAAAAATGTGGATAGAGACATTAAGAAAATTTCTTGAATGGAAATTGGAGGTGATTTAAATGAAAAAAAGGTTAGTTAAAAATCCGAATACTGTTGAAATGGGGTGAATATGTTAAGTGATTCATTAGAGAAAAAGAATACGAAAAACAATGAACTACCCACACTCTAATTCATAATATGTAAAGAGAGTAGAAACTACACCAACCTGTGCATGAATAAAAATGTTTATGTAGATGATTATTGTAAACCCCCATTAAGACCAAAAAATCTAAATCTATTTTGATCATGATTTTTTATGTAAGTTATGATAATGACATGATGATATGTATTCTTATCATACACTCTAGGAAAACTAATGTATTGTTTTATTCTGACTCTACCTTATCTTTTTAAATTTAAGGAAATTGCTAAGGATATCACATTACCACCTCAGTGATTAGATTTTTAGTTAGAGGAGAAAACATATACTTGTAAAGTGATCAAATATTATGTTTATAGTTCATATTCAATTCATGTTTGTGTTAATGTTATTCTTGAAAATATTTTGATTTTCCCTTTAGTTGAATTTGATATGATTCTAGGAATGGATTAGCTTTCCTTATACAGATCCCATGTTGAGTTCTAAGTATGTGAAGTCAAATATCATATTCTGAATGAATATATGGCCATTTACTGGTGTGAGTATGGATACGAACATCCAATCTATATTTCATATATCTTGTTGGTATTAATTCCAATTCATGAAGTATTCCTATACGAGACAATTGTAGAGAAACTCAATATTGAGGATACAAATTTTTTATGGGATTTTGCTAAAGTATTTATTGAATATATTCATAGTCTTCTATAAAATATTGTGGTTGATTTTTCAATAGATCTCATTCATGGTGCTACACAAATTTTAAAGAAACTTTATTGAATGACCCCAATTGAGTTTTATGAATTGAATAACTTACTATAGGATAATCTTGATAAGGTATCCATACTCCCTAGTGCATCACCCTATGGTGTGCCTATTTTGAAATAATGATAATTCAATATGTATTTGCATTGATTACGGGGAACATAACAAGATAATTATCAAGAAAAATTAGTTTCTACACTTTATCAATGATTTTTTGAACAATAATAATGAGATAAATAATTTTCTAAGATATATATTAATTATGGATATCATAAATTGATGGTTAAGAAGGAGGATAAAACCAAGATATGATTCCATATGAGTTACGAGCACTACGATTTTATTGTAATGCCATTTTGTCTAACTAATTCTCTTTCCATCTTCATGTATATCATTGGATCCTTTAAAGATGAAAGTTATTGAGAAATTTCCTTAACCATCCATGGTAATTGAATTTCAGAGTTTTATTGGTTTAAATGGATACTGATGATGTGTTTTGATATATTTTTCACCACTGTACAATCAACTCACCAAGTTGACTTGGAAGGGGGTAATGTAATCGTGGACTGATAGACATGAAGAGAATATGAAGGATGTGAAGGTAAAGTTGTTCAGTGAACCTATTATCACACTAGCCTATATAAGAAAATGGATTGTGATAAATAATGTTGTATTAAAGAGTGTACAATTATTTATTATCATTCATAATGATATGGTGATAACATACGACTTAAACCAATTGATGATACATGAAAAAAATTACCTGACTCATGATTTAGAACTAGAAGTTTTAATTTTTATGTTGAAGATATGGAGGAATTATCTTTATGGTGTAAGGGGTGATATATATATATATAGATCATAAAATATTGAATTTATTATTTACATAGAAATAAATGAATATGTGTTAGAGAATATGGTTATAGGAGATTAAATATTATAGCTTCTCAAAGCATTAACACCCTAAGAAGGAGAAAAATGTGGTTGATACTCCGAGTTAGAAGGAATATTATAGTTTATACGTAATGAGTATCTAAATAGATCTAATAAATATATATTTTTTTGAATAAGAAACATGAAATATTGTGTAAAGGTGAAGAATCCTATAATTATTATATGATTGATAAACCATTTATCTATGCGAGGATTGAAGTGTCATAAAAAGATGACGTGGGACTGTAAAAGAAGGTGAGAAATGATACTATGTTTAATCATGATTATGATTTAATGGTAGGTTTTCAGAACTGAGTATACATCCCACTAATACTATAATTGGATAATTTTTTATTCTACAAATCTCATAGCTCATCAATTTCCATTCATCATTGAAGTAAAAAAGATGCATAGAGACCAAAAGATGTATTTTTGGTGGGACAACATGAAAATGGATACTGAATAGTATGTATCTCAATGAGTGGTATGCCATAATGGTACAACTAAGATATATAATTACAAGTTAATTCTAAAAATATTACCTATACAAAAATGGAAATGGGAGAATATCACCATGGATTTTATCATCAGACTCCCCTAAAATTTTAAGGAACTTAATTCTAATTTTGTTGTAATTGACCAACTTACAACACCATCACCCCTCATTGTTATTATATAATATTTATCTACATATTATCTTTATATAAAGTACATTAAGGAATTGGTAATGTCGAATGAAGTACCATATTCTATTATATTTGACTGAAATCCGACATTTACCTCAATGTATTGGAAAAGTATTTAGAATATTCTAGATTCAGAGTTGTGTTTTAGTAATACTTATAATCCTTAAATATATAGTCTATCTGAGAGAAATATTTAACCCCTAGGGTATATGTTGAGATCCTATTATCAATATTTCCTGGTGGTTGGGATCAACACTTTATTATTTTCTATTTTTCTTACAACAATAACATTCAACCGAGTGTTTAGATAGATCATTATAATGGGATTTATGGAAGAAAGTTCCTAAATCCAACCTGATAGAATGATGTTGGAGAAATAAATCTATTGGAACATGATCTATTTCAAAAGATATTATAGCTAATTTTTTTATCCATTTAAAAGAACAAATATATAGATAATAGTTGATTGAAAAGTAATGTTGACAACTTTCTATGAGATATGGAGTTCAAAGATAGTGAAAAGGTATTCCTATGAATATCTACTTGAAAAAGGGTAATTATATATGAAATTAAAGGAAATTTGTTCCCTATATATATCTATCCCTTTGATATTATTAATCACATTAGGATGGTCACTTATCATTTTTCACTTCTACCAAATGTATCTAAAGTCCATGATGCATTCCATGTATCTCTTTTGAGAAAGTACATACCAAATCCTTCACATGCACTGAGTTCAAATATCATACCACTAGAATATAATATTTCTATTGGATAACAACTTGTAAAAATTATGGATTATAATTATAAATTTATACATATCAAGACTACTCTCCTTGTTAATGTTCTTTGGAGGAATAAAAAATTCAAATAATTTACATGGGAACTTGAGGATGTGGTTAAATGGAGACACCCTAATTTGTTTCTATCATAATGAAGAAATTTTGAGTGTGAAATTAATTTTAATGGAAGTATAATGTAACATCCCAATATTTTATGAAATTATTCCTGATAGTTAAATTTATTTCCTTTATACATTATTTTATATGAAACACTAAGTTTAAATGAACCATTTTATAGAACTGAAATATTATTATTTAATGTGATAGTTATTTCCAAGCCATTGGATTAAAGGTTATGTATAAGGATAAAAAAATCTGAAAACAATTTTTTTTTACATATGTATACAATAAATTAATTATTTATCATATGGTTATAAATGAAAATAAAATCCATTGAAGGTAAATATAATTTTTTTTCTAAAAATCAGTTTTTATGTGTATAATGTGTTTTTATTTAAATAGATTATATTAATATCCATTGATGAATTATTTTATGGAATTAAAAACATATTATATATAATAAATTGTTTTAATATCAATATATAGGTTTTTTCTACGAATTGAATAATAATGACTCTGATTTTCAATTCAAATATATATTTTTCTAATTTTTTTTTATTTTGCACACTCATTGTAAACTGAATATATACCAATTCTAGGAATTTAATCTTGAAAAATAATCCCATATTTTTAATTAGGATTCTAGAATTTGATAAGTATGCCCCTTTTATTTTTGGTCATTATTAATAGTAACCTAAAAAATATTTGTCGCATTGGTAAGGGTAAAACTAGTAAAATAGGGCTAAAACATTTAGATAAGCCTAAAAATTTTCTCTAAAAAATAAATTTATCCTATTATATGACTGAATTTTGAATATTATCATATATATTTTTTAAAAATGGCCACATTGTTCCATTTTTCTTTGATTATGACCTTCATACTATTTTAAGAAAAATATTAATACAAAATCTAACTCTCTTGAATTTAATATCATTAATATATTTTCAAAAGTATAAAAAAAGACTATGTTTGATTGAAAATGTTTATTTAAAATATTAATTGTTTTTATCATAGTATTTGTTTTTTTATTGTTTTAAAATTTCATAATTACATTAAATTATTAATCAACACCAACACAATATTTTTTAATTAATTGAAAATTTAGATATATGATTTTAAAAGTATTAAAATAAATAAAATTTAAAGGAATTATTATGTTCCAAAAATTTTGTTGATAAATTTATAATAATAATGATGGTTTATAAGTATATATTTTAATTCCATTGTTATATTTATAAAATTAAGGTCAAATTAAACGAAATGTTCCAAAAATGAGAATAATGATATTTTATAATAAACAATATTTATTATGTTATTTAAAATTCATAGAAATACAATATCTATCCCAGTGAAGAGAATATGGTTTAAAATTTCAACCATGGTCCATTTATGAGTCACATTCCATTTTATGGTAATATTCGTAATCCTTAAAGTGTAATGAACTTAGATATTGGAGTAATTGTCAAAAGGATTAATTGGTGGTAAAATGTATAGGATAGGGATTAAACATTACATAAAGTTGTCTGTGTATTATTTGATGAGAAAATTTTGACTTATAATCTTCTTATATTTTAAAAATACAAATTTTTTCACATGAAATGAAAAATTTATTTATATTAAATTAATGCTCTATGTAATTACAAGAGTTCCCACCCCTAACTTATAAAAGATAACCTCCCGTCCTCTCTTTGTTAAACCTTTTGATCTTACTGTATCAAATAATAACTTTCAAAATACATTTCCATTATTCCTTTCCCACACTCTATATCTATTGTTATTTCTAAATACCATCCTCTCGAGGTGTAGGGCATAAGCTAAAATAGGTTTCATTACAATGGGGTATAACTCTTAACAGAGTGATTTCAATTTTATTTATTCTTTTACCATACATGATATCATTTATAAAATAGTTAATTGTGTATATAATATATAATTAATTATTATTATGATTATTTAACAATTGATTATCCACCTATTTTCCATCATATGTGAAAAGAAAACATCGCACATGCATACGTACAGACTATGACCTCCATGAAGCAATGCATTTCACTTTTCAAAACCACTTCATAATCATGGTTATAATGTTGGACTTACTATATATATATATATATATATATATGTTTTTAACGGTCAATATTTATTTAACTGTCTTCCTATAACACCCTGAGATTTTGTGAATTATTATTTTTTGAACTAATTTAATCTTTTTGATATTTTTATTTCACAAAACACTGAAAAGCGTTATTATATATATATATATATTACATCACTACGTTTTTTTGGTGTTATACACAATGAAAAGTTAATCATTCACTAAAAACAATATAAAGGGTAGATTTCTTTATACGAAACACTGAGGTAAGCTGTTGTCTCACACTAGCTTCCCTTACTGGATTACGTAACACGAAAGACTGAGTGTTACCGAAAAATAATATATTATTAAAATATATATAATAATATATAACCAAGATGTTAAATTATATTTTATGAAAATTATTCACTAAATTGTGTGAATATTTTATTTTAAAAAATTATAAAATGAATTAATTAGATGTAATTTATTTAGAAATCAATATAATAACCAATTTGTATATAGAGGGAGTATTTTTAATTAAAACTCTGTTTTTTCACACAAAGTTGTTTAATTTTAATAAATTATATTAATTAAAATTATAAGTAATTTTAATTTAATATATATGTAATATATCCTATTAAATATTTTTTATAATAATCCAATGTATTTTACAAGAATAATAAAGTAATAAAACCAATTTAACACATTAAACACAATATTCTTATTAAGGTTATTTCACCACATTTTAATGGTGAAACCATTTAAAATTAAATTTTTGGAAAATTTATACATTTAATATTCCCAAATATGCTTCATATTTTGAATCGAAACATAAAATTTGGGTTAGGACAATTTTTTTGGTATTTTTTCCAAGATTTCATTTTTAATGAATTGTTAAGAATACTGGATTTTAACTCAAAACTAAATTTTCATATAATTTATTTATAACGTTGAGTTATATTTTAATTTGGTTTAAATGTTGAAATAGATTATATTTTTAAAAATTGATCCAATTTGGGTAATTAGAACAAATTTCACATTGAAATTATGTATAAAACTTTGTTGATTTTGTTCTTTTTTACTTTTAAAACTAGGATGGTCGATCCGACTATGAGAGTAATTTTAAATTAAATTCTTCTACATATATGATTGGAATTTGGTAAAATAGATTCATTATTTAAAAATAGAATAATTTATAATGTATAATATGGAAAAATTAATTGTTGGCCAACAATATTATTGATATAATTAAAAATTAATTGTAGCGATTACGATTAAATTAATCCTTATAAGGGACTAAACCATAACATTAAGGCCCAAAAAGATCTATACACATGTTCTAAGTCTAATGGATGGAAATATTTCCATCTTATCCTCCCTTTTATTGACTTTTAACCAGTATTTATCCAACAAGGGTGGGGTTCCTTTTATTTGAAATACAAAAAGAGATTCCACTCCTCCATTATAAAAGGCCTCTTTAACCTCCACTTCCTCACACCTCTAAAGCCCCTTAGGTTCTAAAAAACATTCCAATTCACTCCAAAAATCCCACATTTCATCCTTGAACCATCCTCTGGGGAAGATAGTAATCCAAGGAATCCTTTTGGCACAAAAAGGAGTTACCAGATTAAGAGGTAATACCGTCCCTCAAACTCTTTTATTTTATTTCCATTCTCCATGACCGCATTGTCGTGACATGTAAAATTTAATATTTTTTCAAGGTTTTTTTATATTATATGGAATATCCATGGTCATCTATCAAGGAGTGTTGATAGGTCTAGATTGTGTATTTTGAATAAAAAGGACTAAAACAGTGGGGTGCATAAAATTATAAATAGAATGACTTAATTTAAAGTGCTTAATAGTTGAAAAAAGTGGATTATGAAAAATATATTATAAGTATGTGATCATTTATAAGTTACTACACCACATGAAAATTTCATTATTTTTAATTGATTATTAGGCATTGGTGCAATCCTTTGATTGAGGGTAAACCAAGATCTTTGGTACCCTCAACCCATAAAACGATAAAAATAGGAATAAAAATTATCAACACAATAATATAGTCAAGTAAAAACCCCTTAAAATGAATTAATATTTTCTGTGGAATTCTAGAATCTCAAATGGTTAAGAAAGAATATGAGTATTATGTTGTCCAATCGGAACAACACAAATCAAATAGTTAAAATTGCACACCGATCGGTGATTAAATAAAAAGTGATTAGTAGAAATGAAAAAAAAGTTAAGTATCATATAAAAGAACAATTAAAAACCAAAATAGACAAAAAAAATAGAAGAGGGTTATGTGCCAGAACTCGCTCTTCATGTGTGTAGCTCCCTGGAAATGATAACCCATTATTTAACCTTCCATCGAGAAGAGGAGGAAACTAGGCTGGAACTCATTATTCATTATTGACCCCCTATGAAGATAAAGGCCTACAATACTTATTGGATGAGGATATGACTACTTTGTGTCACAAAAATACCAGATATTTCCCTTCTGTCCAAACTTGCAAATAAGGTGATCAAACTATCATTTTACAGGCAATATGGAAGGTGGTTTCAGGCACAAAGATTTTGTAAAACCAATTTTCACATGGTTTTTGATATTCAAACAGATTTATCTCACTTTGGGTAAAACTAAAAAGATATATCTCCATGTCAGGACTATATCCACCAAATATTTGGATTCAATTAGACTTTTACATCTCTAGATATGAACAGATCACATTACACCACTTTTGTCTTTGTGAAGATTTCATGTACTGGACATATATGGTCAGATTGGCCTCATAGTGGATGAATTGGGTTTGGAGTCCTTAAGAATAAATGTATCCCATTAAATTTTGGATCATTACAAAAATGTTCATCCCATTTTGATTAATGGTTTGATAGAAGTGTGTGGTTTAGTCCACCAGTATGCTTGGATCCTGCATTGTTTAGCCCATTTTTCTTAGACTTCTTCATGGGCCCTCCAAATCACCTCCACCTATAATGTAATTATCAAAACAAGTGAAAATTAACTTTTTAACAGTGATAAAAAATTATTGAATCAAAAATAATTTGAAATTTGTTAATTTTTTATAATTTTCAACAAAAACATTGTTTAGAACAGTGGTGTAAGTGTGAAAATGAAACAATTAAGTGTGGTGCGATCAAAACCCCACACCTAAACATTTTCACTCATGGAAAAAGTAATATTTTCAAAAAAAATTCATGTAGATACATACAACATCATAAATATTTATTATTCAATGAAAATTTAATTCCTGATAGAAATGTGATCAAAGAAAAAATCATACTGAGGAGTTATTCTCATAGATAATAGAAAAATGAATTTCAAAAATTGCATCAGAATGAAATTCCAAGAGATACATGATACCAATCGAAGAAATTAATTCAAAAGATAATCATGTCACTTATTCTTCACATTTGTCTATGATAACCATTTCATGATATTCTTCCCACATTCTATCGAGTAAATATAAGTTATTATAAAAATTTTCTACTTACATGATATGTTTCACCAAACCTACCTTACATTCATTGCAATCAAATTTCATGATCCACTCACTTAAAAATTCTCAGAAGTCAAAAAATAAGATCTTGACCTAAATATACCCATATGTTTTAAATTTCATCACTCCCCTCATTTATTATTATTTTTTTCACAAGATTCACTTTGAAAAAATCTCCCACCCTTCTCTCAACCGATGTTTGATCTCTTTATGGAAGTAATTGTAATAATTATAACAAGATAACAAGTTGAGGAAGGGTGGTTTTTGACCTTGTTAATATAAAACCCTTTTTTTAATTTTTTTAGGTCGTACAATAGTTGAATAATTGGTACATACGCATAGTTCAATCTGGTACTGTAAAAAAATAGATCATAGATGGAACAAACACATGGAAAAATTATTTTGTAAAGTAGAGAAAAATTAACCAATCTTATATTTACCTTATATTAAGAAATAAATTTTCTCACTTCCTGGGTGGTGCAAAAATGGGTGCAGAAGTTATGTAACATAATTTCCCCTTAAACTAATCACACAAATGGTACCATTCTTCTAAAAGGTTTCGAAATGATAGAAAATTTTATATTATTGATAAAAAACCAAATATCAAGAGAAAGTCACACCACACTATTGATTTCTTGTTGAAATGCACATTTCCTCGGAATTTTTTTTGAATGTTAAAACAAAATGTAATATATAAAGTCGTCATGCATTTTCAATATCTACAATGATTAAGAAGGAATCATTTTACATGATAAAGTGGGCATCAAAAAATAAAATTCCAACACAAAAGTGGGGGGGAGGGTAAGGGAGGGGAGTAAGTGACAATACAATCCAGCAAGAAAAAAACTAAAAATAAAGAAAGATGATTAGAATTCATAACTAACACAGGAATATAGGGATGGGAGAAAGTGACAATACAATCCATAAAGACAAAAATAGAAAAAGGAGAATGTTGATGAAAATTCATAACTAATCCAGGAATATACCCACCACACCCCACACCTAGAGTGTGAAGTATCCTCAAAATAATAATCTATAATGTGGGAAGAAAGGATAAAACTTGGTGGGTATTATTAGTAGGTTGCTTCTTGAACTTGTTTTTCCTCCATCGAGAACTCTGGAAGGGATTCATGGAAGTTCTTAAGTCATTGTCAAAATACAGTGAAAGTTTTCTTCATTTCATCATTTTGTACCTGAACAATACCAAATAGATAACCATTAGTAACTCTGTATGGGCCAAACTAGAGGGAACAAAGTTTACTTGGATGTAGCTTCAGCCTTGCATTATAAAGGATATCCTTCTGCCCAATGTGGAACATACGATAAAGGATGATACAATCGTGGTAATCCTTTTTTCACTCTTTTTAAATCTAGAAGATCTTATATGAATCTCTTCTCATTTACTCTAGCTATTGAATCTTCAACATATTTGAGCACCTACACCAAGAATACTATAATTCAATTTTTATGGCCTAGTAGGCCTAATGATCAATCTCAATAGGGAGGATACAAATATTTCCAAACACAAGATGATAGGGTAACCATCCAATTGGAGTTTTGAAAGCAGTACGGAAGACCCATAATGTATCATTGAGTCTATGACTCTAATCTTTTCTATTGGGTTGAACCATTTTTTCATGAATTTGTTTAACCTCTCTATTCGACACCTCAGATTGACCATTGGTTTGTGGGTGATAAGAAGTAGAAACTCAATGCACTACCCCTTACCAATGCAAAAGAGATTGCATTGTTCGATTACAGAAATGAGAACCCCCATCACTGATGATGAACCTTGGTAATCCAAACCTACCAAAGATTTGGGTTCTCAAAAATTATACAACAGCCTTAGAATAATCAGTCCTTGTAGCTCATGCCTCTGTCCATTTTGAAACATAATCCAATACCAAAAGAAAATAAAGGTTACCAAATGAATTGGGGAATGGTCCCATAAATTCAATTACCCAAACATAGAAAATTTCATGGAAGAGAAAGAGTTTTTGTGGCATTTCATTTATTCTAGTTTCGTTCCCCATTCTTTGATTGTAAGGATAAAATTTACAGAAATCATGGGCGTCATGAATAATTGTTAGCCAAAAGAATCCAGAATCAAGGACCTTGTGAGTAGACCACTGGGGACCAAATTGGCCCCCACAATCAAGAGTGTGACAGAACCTAAGGATAAACTAAAACTAACTATCAAGAACACAACACTAGAGGACATGGTCACTACACGTGTGACTAAGGTAGGGGTCATCCCAAATTTACCAACGAGACTCGTGTTTTAGTAGTCCATCCTGGTTTTTATTGAAATCAATAGAAATAAAATATTCTATAGAATAATTTACAATTTATAAATACCAAGTAATATTATCTTGCACATGGTACAATTGCTCATTTCGAAACATGTAATTTATGGGAATACAGGAGGATGAGTCAATCTCTTAGGATGGCTGGATCCTATGGATATGGTCAACCACCACATTCTCTATTTCCTTTTTATCTCTAATTTCTAAATTGAATTCCTGAAGGAGGGTCTTCCAAATAATGATATGTGGTTTGGACTTGAGTTTCATAATGAGATACCGGAGTGCTTCATGATCTGAGAACATAATGACTTTGGACCCTAAAATATATGAATTTAATTTATATTTGGAAAACCCAATGGCAAGAAATTATTTTTCTATTTTGGTGTAGTCTTCATGGGAAGGGTCTAGTGTACGCGAGGCATAGCCAATGACATATGGAGCTTGATCGACCCTTTGTAATAAGACTACCCTAACAGGATAGTTAGAGGTGTCACACATGAGACCAAATGGTAAATCCCACCTAGGTGTTTGGATTACTAAGGGTGACATAAAACTATATTTTAACTTATTAAAAGATTCATCACATTCTTTATCAAAAAAATTAATTTTCTTTTTGAAGAAATCAGGAGAGGGGGAAGGAAATTTTAATAAAGTCCCGAATGAAACGATGGTAAAATCCAGAATGTACTAGGAATGACCACATATCACATACATTTTTGGGGAATGGTATGGAATAAATGACATCCAATTTTGATTTATCTACTAAGATTCGAACACCAGAAATGACATGACCCAATACTATACCATGTCACACCATGAACTGGAATTTCTCATAATTTAATACGATATTATTTTTAATACATCGACATAGGATGAAACCAAGACTACTCAAACATTCATCAAAATAGGATCCATAAACAGTGAAATCATCCATCAATAATTCCATGAATATTTCAAGGTAATATGAAAAATAATAATCATGCGTCATTGGAATATACTCGGATCATTGAACATACAAAAGGCACACTTTTAAAAGAAAATTTTCCAAAGGGATAAGTGAAGGTTGTCTTTTTTTTGATCCTCAGGGGAAATATGGCTCTGAAAGTATCTAGAATATCCATTAAGAAAACAGTCATGGGACTTCTCTATTAGCCTCTCTATATTTTTTTCAATAAATGGTAATGGGAAATGGACCTTCCTAGTGTGTTTCTTTAGTTTTTAATATTATATATAGACAGACCAACTATTCTGCACCCGAGTTTGAACCAATTCATTATTTTCATTTTTTATTACTTTTGTAGACACAAAAAAAAACACTCATGGACTAAAGACGGTTTGGGTGAAACAAAGTAAAGACATATTTGGAACTGGGGATCCATTATGGGGGGATCAGAGGGTGTGGGAAAAAAAAATTTGCGGTGCGAAAAAAAAAACTATCCCACACAAAAAACTTTGGGATTCTCAAGAGTTTTTTGCACGGGCATAGAAATTTACACGCCACCAGCTCACGGGGTTGAATTTTCGCGCTGCCGACGCTGGCGCACAATATTTCATATAGGCCTATTTTCCACATGACTCCTTGACCTAGAGTGATTATAAATAAAAGTTCACCCCTTCAAATTCCAGAATAAAGAATCTGAACCGTCTCTCCAGTGCGAAATTCATCTCTCATGTGCGAAAAAGATGGCTCTCAGGTATTGAATTTTTTGCGCCAATTCTTCTGGGGGTCTGGCTTTGTGTGAGACCAATCGGGCTTAATCCTTATCCCAATACCATCGAGTCCCATCCCCCATGCACAATTCCATTCAATTACCCGCAATTTTTTCTTCAGTGCACAATTCCTTCCAAATTGTGCGCCCTTATTTCCCCACCCACCGGCTGATTGTGCGCCGCCCCGACATTTTTCACGCACACCAGTCGATTGTGCACCAACCCGGCCTTTTTCCGGAACACTGCCTGATTATACGTTGGCCCGATCATTTTCGCACAAGCAGTCCGATTACACACCATCCTGGTTCATTTTTCTCGCAACTGTTCCTTTTGCGTGCAAGCCTCCCCCTTGTTCGCCAATAATGTCTCTCTTCGAGGAATCATTTCTGGGATCCTCCTACACCCAAAATACCTTATCCATTTACTCTTTTCTTTTATGAACCTCTAGGCTCGTACGAAGTAACTTCAAAGTCCATTGGATGATACTGCCCATTGCATTGCTTCGCCTCATGCTTCTTCGCATAGCCACACTAATGGCTGTTGCTTCTTCACATAGACATGCTACTGTGGACCCCCAATTGTTTGCTCCATAATACCCCCTCCTATGGCGTTTCTTGTCCCATATCATCACCAAGGTGCATAGGGTACCAGTTATGTATGTCCTAGGGGGTGGAATGAACCATCCTTCATCCAGGCTATAAGATGTCAAACTGTCAAGAATCATCTTCCTCAGCACATGACATTAAACTGTGACCTCACCCCGTGCATCATACGTGGGGTGCGCCATCTCAGACATTCTCTATGCCCACTAGAATCTACATGGGTGAAATCATTCCTAACATGGAATGAGATCCTCTTTATGAGATCTTCATTTTTCCACGGGGAAAGGGAAACCACCATGGTGTAAGCCCCTATCTTTTCTTCTAGGAGGCAACATCCCTGCCCCTGCATTCTACGATGCCAAATCCCTCTCCCACTGGGCTTTGTCGCCATCGGGCCTCCATCCTGGAGTAATACCCAACCTCTACGAGCTTCTAACCATAGATAAGCCTTTGTTTCCTCATTGGGATACGATCACATGTAATCCCCACTCTATTTCCCACAGATGCACCTTTCGTGACGTGATCATTAGGTCTTTGTTGACTATTGTTTCTCACATCGAGCATGACTCACATGGGCTTAGAGTAAACACCATCCATGACATACACCTTGGACTACCTCAGAGCATATGACCCAAATGATCCTATCCTAAACAACAAGGTCTTTTCTCCTTTCAAAGGCGAGGTATGTAGGAAACCTCCCCAAGGTTCAAGACCACCACCCATTGGTCCTTACCATCTTCAAGTCAGTTCACCAAAACCCACACCTAAACTACGAGGTCATTGATCTTTTCCAAGGTGAGGTATATAGGAAGAATCCCTAAGGTTCAAGCCCACTACCACAATCAATTGGTCCCGACCATCTCCATGTCAGTGCACCAAGCCCCCATTCTGAACTACGTGGACTTTGATCCTTCCCAAGATAAGGTATGTAGGAAGCCTCCTCGAGATTCAATCCCAACCACTATTGGTCTCGGCCTCCTTCACATTGGTTCACCAACACTTTGGGTTGCCTCAGAGCTAAATCCCTGAATTCCCTCCATCTGAACAATGAGTACATTGATCCTTGCCAAGGCAGGGTATGTGGGAAGCCTCTATAAGGTTTAATACCAACACACCGGTCGCTCCAACCTCCTTCACATCAATTCTCCTACACCATCCATCTACACCTTAGGTCCTTATTAACGTCGGTTCACCCATGTCCTACATGGACTTAAACTGTGTTCCTTAATCAGTAGTAAGTCGTTGTGCCCCATGCAGTGGCGAGCCATTGTGTCCCTCACTCGGCGGTAAGCTGTTGTATCCCAATCAGCTATAAGCCACTACGTCCCCCATTTATTGGAAAGCCGTTGTAATCCAATTTTCTGGGACCCACATATTTGGCCCGTCCTAGTGGCCTTAGACCTAGCCGAGCTGCTAACCACACATAGTACCCATACACATCACTGGGTTGCTGTCCTATGTGTACACCCCAATTCATGCTCATCGCCTGACCTTTCCCTCGAGCCTATGTGTCTCGGGAATGTCATGCCCCAACCCAGATGTTCCACTTCCATCGGGTCCCCATCCAAGTGTCCATTCTCACGGGTAGCCTCTTCATGCATTCCATTGCCCTCCTGAACTACACAGACATTGATTCCCTACCACATGGATACGTAGGAAGTCTCCTTGAGACTCAAGCCCAACATTACCATTGTCCTCATGGAGGTTCCATCCCATTCGCCACCCATTTCACTCTGTAACCCATCATCCATCTTGATTCTTAATCAGGCCGCTACATCCCGGTGAGGTCATGTCAACCCACCTACATCAGTGTTTCCTCTAGGTGTTACACTCATCTGATCCACTCTCGTCAGTGTTCTGATTAGTCTGATCCATCTCCACTTGATGTTAAACTTGTGGCATACCCTGTGTTAAACATCGGGAGCTGAGAAAAACCTCAGGTACATGCCTATGGAATTTAATTCCTTGTATTCAGCGTGAGATTCATCGGGATTCCGTTCCCTTGAGAAGCCCTATAACAAGGGAAGAAACCCATATTCACCAGTGTACCTGTATCCAGACATGCCATTGATGCCCAACATGACTAATCCCCTAACTGAAGGTTGTTCCCTAACCAGACCCTTTAGAATTTCCCTATAGATGCAGTGTAATTATGTGGTTTCCATTAAAATATGGCACTAGGAAGAGTTTCATGAACAAAGTATTAATTCTATAAGGGAGAACTGGACTAGGTAATGAGCTATGAGGAGGATTCACCAGAAGGAAGAACCGACATCCCATCATCCCATTTCGATAAAGGAGTAGACGTCCCTGAATAAGCGATGAATGCCGCCTGCCTTTGGAAAGCTATAATGTGGGGTAACAAAACCATGCCTTTTGTCCTCAAACCAGATAGACGTACGCGCCCCGACAAAAGCTTCAGAAATAGAAATGGTGAACCCGATGAGAAATTATTCTCCTCAATATAATTATTAATATCATTTGAGGAATATATGGACCAGCGCATCCGCCAATCCAGTTATCTAGCACCGGGCCCCTCCAAAAAAATAGTGGCTCTGGCGTGAAACTCACCAGATGTTGGGGCAGTAAAATGTTGGACATCCCGTTCTGAGATGTTTTCAGCATGGATCCCTCTTACTAGTCATGGAAGACAGAATGGTGCTGGGGAACAGGGTTGTTGATTCCTTTTTTCTTTCAGCACCAATGAGTTAATCTCCCTGATCTCAGAAATCTAGTTGATGCACACAGAATGTGATCACTGCCTGCCCACCAATGTAGGGGCAGGGGAAATACCAATGCGGAAATCCCACATAGTTCATCCTCTTCCACGATGGTCTCAATGGCCATGACCACTGGGAACCCATGCCCCCTCTCCCATCAGAATTTATCCAACGAAGGGTAATTAATGACCTTATATTCCGGTATGAGGAGGGAATAATCCCGACTCGGGATATGACCCGCCTTGATCTAATGGTGTCTACACATCATCGCCAATGCCGACCCTAAAGGTCACGTAGGGAACCGCTACTCCCCACACCAATGTACAACTGTTTGGGGAGCCTCTCCCCATAATGGTTGACGACTCTCCTACCTTACGCTGATTAGTTTGGTGACATCCAGCCTAGCCCAGTGAGAGTCCCATTCCAGGGGCTCCCAGTGAGGGATCCCACCTAGCTGTGTCAGTGCCGCCACCCGGTCATACTAGATGAGGAGTAGTTAAGCCACATATTTGCACCATTGGCTTCGGTTCGTCTGACCTGATGCCAACGTCGGGCGCAAGCTGAGGACGCCCACCAAGTGACGTCAACGTCGACGACTATTGTGGCCCGAGCCAACATTGATGCATATCATCGGTTCATTACATACACTAAACAAGGTCACTTATATGCCTAACTTGGATCGAGTCCCCAACTAATCCATAGGCAGGCTGGGTCAACTCTCTTAGTCACCGACACAAGAAGTGGCCGACGCATGATAACCCGCAGCAATGCCACCCAGTACGAAGGTCCTCCCCATACCATTACCATGGAGAGAATGGGACTTCTCTGTTTTGAGGCTCATCATGGAGTTCTGCCCTGTTCTACCCCCAATCCTAATGAGGGCCTTCCTCACAATAGTGACACTTGGTATAGAAGACTCTCCCATGCCCATTACAATGGGTATGGAGCCATTCCTCCTACCCCCGACCACCGGTGTAGGGAAATTTCCCATCTGGTCTCTCTTCAATGTGGGGATCCTCCTCATGTCCTGTTAGCTACTAGTGAAGGTCCTCCTTGACTTGGAAACTGGAGGAGTGAAGGCCAGCCTCACCTCATTAGCACCCAACATTGATGTCCTACCCATGTTCAGCTAGACCGGTACAAGGAGCCTCTTCGTACTAAAGACACAAGAGGAAATAAGCATGGAGGTCCTCCCCATGCTCATGCCAGTTCTATCAGAGGTCCTGCCCACTCCAGCGCTATCCATGGAGGTCCTCCCCAAACCCCCTTAAACATTTGTCCCAATGCTCCTCACACACCATCTTACTCATGTGGAAACACTCTCCGCCTCAGCACCAGTGCAGCCGAAGGACCCTGTGTCAGAAATAAACCCTGTCCTAAGGATCCATCTAGGGGTAGGAAGGCTGGTAACCACCGCCATAAAGAAGAATTTTTTGGTAGGTCTGGACAGAGATCAAACCATTTGGCTTCTCAACCTCTGAGGAAAAGTACGAATCAGCGCAATAAACCTCCCCTCAGTCCTCTGAGTCATGGGATGGGGCAAGAACAAGGAACATCAGCCTAATACTCTTGGAATGTGAGGTCCATTGGATTCCCACCTCCTTCTGCAGGTATATCCAGGAGGATGAAGATCTACAATCCTCGTAGGTCACGGTCGTGAAATCACCACCAACATCACCAGAAGAACATTCTATCCCGACAAGAGATCACCGAGAACTATTATGGGGACCAATTCTGGGCGATAAACATCGCGGTCTATCGCTAGTAGCCTTAGACCCTAAGTTAGGAACTGCAGCTATCATCCCTTCTAATCATGAAAAAGCGTCTAGGTTGCAACACTATTCAGAGGAAAGCCCGAGATTCGACGTCCAATCAGCCTACTCACCATACTCTCCATTGGCCAGCCTGCCGTCCTAGTGGTCTGCCTCAGTACCGCTGCCAGTTCCTCATCCACCCCGATTTGATGAATGGGGAAATCAAGGTCCAGACGCTGAATCCGACCCATGGAGCTTGTGGAACATCCTAGCAGGGGGCCACTTCCCTGAGATGTTCTGGCCCGTGACTGCCCCAAATTTTCATGCGCCAGAATCCCTCTGCCCAGAGGAGTTTGAATTTTTCAACCAGACCCTCTGGGAAACTCAATTTCATCTTCTCCACCTGCGAGTGTCTTATCCAAAGAGATGAGTGCTCATTGAGGACATCAGTGAACAATTCCTTTAGGTGGATCTGGCCATGCTCCTTACGGCCTAGCGCCCTTAGTCACCATGTTGTCATAAGGCCCTCCAGCAGCAATTCGTTTAGAGTTTCCAAGTAATTCGCAAGGTTATCAAGTAGGCTTCCATCCACATTAAAATCCATTGTTGGGGGGGGGGGTAGCATGCTTTCCTCCTCTTCAGTCCTGTCCATCGGCACACTGACATGTTAGGAGATATCGAGGACATGTCCCCAGGAAGGGCCATGGTCAGCATGGCCGACATAGTGGACGAGGAGGATAAGTTACAGATTTTTGTTGTAGACTTACCCCCCGAGGTCATGCCACCACTATTAGACTCATCGGAGAGGGTTACTCACCTATAGATGAACCTATTACATCTCCCTGCACCCATCGAGGCAATAATACTTAGCCAGATTGGCAATTGGGGTAAAGAGCACGTCGAAGATGCGAAGCATTCCGACCCATCCACCTCAGTGCAGAAGACGGAGGAAGACCCTAAGAAGGACCCATTGCGAAAAATAAATTCCAAGAAGAATTATTTGTCCGATAACCTCTTTGATGAATGTGCTGTAGAGAAATGAACAGACTACGGTGACCATAGTCCAGGGCAGTAGGGGAAAGAAAAACATCCCATTGGCGAGCTGCCTCTAGGCGACCCTGACTGTCCAACCCCCGCAAATAGGGTTGAGGCCGAAACATATGTCTAGAGGGCACAATATGTCTCGCCAAACCCTCCCGAATGGTGCGATAATCCATGGGACCTATCACGGGCTCCCACAACCACCCTGGGGGTTATGCCACCAGCCGCTCCACGAGCCGCTGAGCCTACTTACCGTGTTGAAGAACCCCCCAATGTGCTCGTGGTAAGGGATCCCCGTCAAGACCGAGACCCCCTCCCAAATTAACTAATATTGGCACTCATTGCCTGCCTAGAAGCATTGGAGATGCGACATGTGGAAATCTCACCTGATGGCAAGCCATATCCAGAATGAGTGAATGATAAACTGGTACCTACAGGTTTCACAAACCCCACCTTCTCCCCCTCTAACAGGACGGGGGACCCACCGCAGCACCTGGCCCATTTCAACTCAAGGTGTGGGCCCATGTTAGGGACTCCATCATAGCAGGAGGCTGCCAAGCTCCACTTTTTTTTAGACATTGGAGGGGCCTGCATTTCTCTGGTACACCCAACTTCCATTCAGATTCGTAACTATTTGGGAGGACCTTTGCAGGCAATTCCTCTACTAGTTCAGCTCCACCATGCGGAAAACGAGCATCACAGACCTCTTCAATTGCAAACAAAGGCCTTATGACTGTTTCATAGACCTTATCATCTGGTGGAAGGGGCTTACATATTTCTTTGACATGCCACTGACTCTGGAGCAGTTACTGATGATGTGATTAAGAAATGTCAAGACGAAGGTGGTTCCCCCTAGGATAACCCAGAACTACCCTAGAGGGTTCCGATACGTCTCTGATAAGGCCCAGTGCCTCGAAGAAGCTCTACAATAGTCTATCAAGGGGCAGCCATTGCCTCTGGTAATTCCTGCAAAGAGGGCTGCCAGAGCCGAGCCCGCTGTAGTGGCCCAAATAGAAGCCCCTAGGCAACTAAAATTTCTACCAGTGGCATCGGCCCTATAGCCTCGCAAAGACCCTCCACCTCAGGAATAGCCTCCGAATAATGAGCGCCCACCTCAAAATCAGTAAGCGCCTCCATGTAATGTGCCGCCACCGCCTAGGTGAGATAATCAGGCTCCGCCTCCTCGACAAGATCCTCCATCCGCTTGTTAGGGTCAGGATCTAAGGGCCCCCATTCCAGATATAAAAAATTGGACCTACTCATTCAACAAGAATTAGGTACCTGGTTACTTCTATACCGCCTTAGAGAAGGGGATTGTACGCTTTCCAGAGTACAGAAGGCCGAAAGAGGAAAATTTCACTGATCGCCCCAACAACTACCCCTATTATTGAATTATGGGGCACAACCTCAAGTATTTCTATGCGTTAAAAGACTAAATTCAATACTAGGTCGATAACAATATAGTCAGGCTGGCCCCGGACCCACCACAAGTTGCATGCATCGTCGTAAGGCCAGACAGCAGCAGTGATAGTGAGGGGGAGTGGCATCAGGTTTCTAACTGTGAGTCCCTGAATTATGATTACTGGATGGATCAAAAAATGATTTCTCATTCCCATGGTATCATTCGTTCATGCCTGAATCAGTTGGAGCCTTCAGAGGCTGCAGCCACCACTTCTGCATCATCATATCAGCAGACACTTTCCCAGAAGAGCATGCGTCGACGACACAAGGGAATGCAATGCGCCCCACCAATGACATCATCATCTCGCACTCTCAGCAACTTCATGCCTCCACATATGGGGAATACCCCCAGAATCCACCCAGTAATGGATGACTCTTCAAGTGATATTCAAGGGTACGCTTTGGTTAATACCGTGGAGTTGGTAAATCCCTATATGACTCCCGACGCCGGGGAGCGCCATGTGAACCTCCCTAATGTCCCTAGCCGATGCCAACATCGGTGGATCTGTGACCATGTGGGTCGTTAAGGAACATCATTTGGAACCTCCAGGTAGGCTATGCATTCCACTGAGACCAGATAGCAGGCCCAACTCAGTGTTCAGAATGCGTAACTTCCTCATCTATTGTCATCAGGCCCGCCTCCACCGCCATTTGTATTGCTGGATCCGGAAGAGCCACTTCAACCATGCCACGACCAGCCTCTCCCTGCTACAGGCCGGTCTTATTCATCTGACCCTCATCTGGTAGCTACTCTAAGGGCTTCAACTAGTGAGTAGCAAGATACACCCAACCCCAGTCAACCGTCGGCCCACCCGCCAGGGCCTGCCCTGCTTCATGTCCTAAAGTCGCCTTTTGCAAACAGAAATTCATTCCTAGCATGGAAGTATGATGTTATCAAGAACCTTTCCCACATCCCATCGAGGCTTTCTATCTTTTAGGCCCTTCGCCTATGGTCAGATATGAGTGAGGCCCTCACCGAGGATTTAAGAAGCCCCCTCAAGTTCGAGACGGAGGTAGCAGCTGCAGAGGCCTTTAATGTGGAGGCTCTCGAGAATGTTTAATTCCAAACCATAATCTTTTTCTTTAGATAAGATTAAGGATCTCCCATATAGGGGCACATCTTTCCACTTTACATCACATGCCAATTTAATGGCATGGAGGTTCAGCACTGCCTTGTTCACACAGGCTCTAAGATCAATCTAATCCTAGCTTGGACATTGCTGAAACTAGGGTTATCTAAGGATGACTTGACTCCCTCTGACCTGAAGATCTAAGGATATGACAGGACAGAGCAGACCCCAGTTGACAAGATCCATTTGAATACCTAGTTTGGTGGCCTAGTTTCTAGCACCTAGTTTATGGTAGTCTCCCAGGACACCATGCACAATGCATTGATGGGCAGACCAGGGCTCCACCTACACATGAAGGTCCCCTCATCATATCACTAATGCCTTAAGTAATCCCTCCATGTTTGAGTAGACGTACTCCAAGGTGACACATCTCCTTTCACCTCTTGTGATGCCTCTACCTAGATGCTGACTATTACAGGAGTAAGGATAAGTAGATTTAGGCTAGTGAGGTCGAACCCATCGCGGTTGCAACTGACCCCTGGGCAGGTCTGGATGACGCCTACACCTTCCCGGTCCATCTATTGGAGGCCACGACCCCCGATATGACATAATGTTTTGTTGTCTCTGGTATGAGGTGGATGCATATTCCCATGTCAAAGTTATGGCAGAAGATCACCTCGTACTTCTACCCAAATCAGGATCATGTGATCCCAGAGCCTCCTACCCCCATTAGGTATCGAGATGTCCGCCCCATGGAAACAATAGTAAGTAATATGTGTCTATTTCACCAGGTTGGAATTAACTGGCTCAAGATAATGCACCAATATTTCATTGATATTATCAAGCGTGACCCATTGGGATGAAGACCTGATGGGATCGAGTAGACAACCTTCATTGCTATGGTTTTTGCAGTACCGGAATCTCCAGATGGAGTGACCCACTGCTACTCAGGCTGGTACCAGCCTCTCGTCGGAATCTGCTGACCTAGAGGATGCTACTACCATAGGGTATCCCTCCGCATGTGAAGTAGAGGATTTGTAGGATGCTCCCCCTACCTTTAAAGAGGGCGACTCGGCCATGGTTGATGAATTGGTACATGTGAACCTCGGTAGTGATGCATACCCAAGACCAACATTAATTAGTGCTACCATGTCCCTCAAGGAGTAGCAGTGGTACATAGACTTCCTGATAAAACATCATGATGTATCTACCTAGAGCTACCATTAGATTCCAAGGATAGATCCTTAGGTAGTCATCCACCGCCTCGGTCTTTCAGCAAATCATCGCGGGTTCAAACAACCTCCCAGAAGGATGCATATTTATCATGGTGCCATGGTCAAGGCTGAAGTTGACAACCTCATAAAAGCAAACATTAGAAGGAGGACCATTACCCAAAATGGTTGGCCATCATTGTGCCAGTCAGGAAGAAGAACAGATAGATCAGAGTTTGCATCGACTTCCATGATCTCAATCATCACTGTCCAAAGGATGATTTTCCCCTTCCTATGACAGAATTATTGATCGATTCCACAGATGGGTTCCATGACCTTTCCTTCATGGATGGTTATTCTGGATACAACTAGATATGAATGTTCATTGAGGATGATGAGTCCACCACTTTCATTGCACCACAAGGTATGTTTTGTTACCAGGTCATGCCCTTTGACTTAAAGAATGTAGGTGCCACCTATCAGCAGGTCATTCATCGCATATTAAAGTGAATCCATGAGACATTGGGGCAATTCTATTTGGTCGATCTGCTGGTCAAATCTCGCCAGCACCATGACCATCTCAAGGACCTTGATAAAGTGTTCAACTTTTTCGGTTCCCGCCACATGAAGATGAACCCGCTGATATGTGCTTTCGGGGTCACCTCAAGAAAATTCCTTGGCTTTGTTGTCAGGTACCAGGGAATCAAGATATACCAAGAGAAGATCAAGGCCATTTGGTGGTCAAAGCCTAGTTGGCACTCCTACATTTAAAAATTAAGTAATAGTATGAACATCCCTTGTTTCTCACATTGTGTGCGACCCACGTGAGCTTAGAAATGGATTTCTATTTATTTCAGGATTGTGGTTGAGTGCATTAAACCAAAGACACAAGTAAATAAATTTATCCATACATGTATTTTAGAATAAGAAGCAGTTAGGAGAAATGATTTTATGTGTTCGGTTAAAACAGGGCCCTTAGGGGTTAACTTCTTGGATGGATCGTTCCAGCACCACTACTTTTTGGCTAGTGGTCTCTAGGATTGCTTACCACCACTAGAGGAATCTCTCTTCATCAGCGGCCACAGAGTGTAGTCCACTGACCCTAACCCGTGCTTGCTCTTGTTCATTTTGAAGTTTAGTAATTTGGTGACCCACTTCTGCTAGTTTCTCTTGGGCATCCTCCAGGTGAGCCCTAAACATCTCTACAAGCTCAGAATAGTTTACAATGAATATATCCATTTCATTCACCTATTCTTCGAGGCATCAGACCTCTTGTTCTGCCTTTATGAACTCTTTGGTATTCCCTAAATCGTCCTGACACTAGGAAACGTTAGAGCATCAGCTACTCTCGTGCAGTTTCTCACCCATGTAGTCACAGACTTTCGAATGAAGGTGTTGAGCATCAACACCTCCAGCACAGAGAAAGAAAAGCCAGGTTTGGATTGATCCCATCCATTTTAGATATTCTATCTGAGCCTGACCTAGAAAGTTATTAATACACTTTCACCCTTTGTGCCGCATCATCAGGCTCTCCTTGGACACTTTTGATTCAGAATCATCTATCTCCTTGGGATCTGTAGGCTGATAGTCAGGGAAGGCAACCAAGAGACCAGCAGCAAGGTCTTCTTTGGGTACACCTTCCAAGGGGTCAGGCTCTTCAATGCCTGGGTGACCTTCCTCCCTCGCCTCAGTCTCGGTAGCTTTCTCTCCAACATCTGGCCCTGCCCCGACTTGATTACCACTGACTTCCACTGCTCTTTTCTCACCGAGTTCCAAGGCCATCGCAGTTTGAGAAGTGTGTCCTAAATGGGATGACACATTTGTAGTTAAATCAATCACGGATGACCCGGGTTTAGTATCCTGATGATCCTCCAAGGATGTGATTACTGCAAAAAAATGAACACCCTAATCAATGGAGCTATCAAATTGTAAATATCAGCATTGTAGTAATAAAATTACAAGATCCTAAAGTGTCAGCCTCTGTTGTTCTAGCCACTTTAAGAGCAATTATTATAGGGGATCCCTCAGCTCTCTTCAGCTTAATAATGGGTGTCGGCTCCCACCTTGTCCTATCAGTGGATCCTCCTCCCCTTCGAATGGAGACTCTTGGTCGGTGCCAATATGCTTTGGAACAAGATAAGGGGATCTTATTGTGGGATACAAAAAATAATGAGGGGAAAGGATAGACAAGGGCCGAGATGTACCTCAAGTAGCTCAGTTATATCTACATTATATCCAATGATCTCACCACTCTCTCGAAGACTCCCTTGGAGGGACACCCCCTAAGACCCTCCATGTTTAGGCTCCTATTCTTCTTCACCCCCTCCTTCACCTTCTCCTTCTTCCTCCTCTTTCGTCTAACCATCCTCTGGCTCATTGTCGCTGTCGTCGTCCTCTGACTGCATCGTTTCAGGATCAGGATCCTATCCGAGCATTAATTTCACAAAGGACGATGGCTCCACAGGCCAACCCCATTGGCATGAATACATGTCCATGGCCGTTAGATACGCATACCAATGATGGAAGTTCATCGTGTCCACAATCCAAATGAGTCCGACCTCTGGAAGTTGGATTCTGTTTGGCACTATCTTTTTTCAAAGAGCTTCAGTACCCATCGACAGACACAGGGTCATCCAGGATGACCACAGATATGGGAAGATTGCATCATTGGAAGGTTGAAGCAGATACCTTATCTACTTCCCAAGAAGCTCCCTAGATGCTTTGTAAGCCCCTCTCCCCTAGCCGACGATGGAACGGCCGCGCCATGCGATGTCTTCACTACTGAAGTCCTGATATGTGTGGGACCAGTTTCCCAAAATGATTCCCACCTTTCCCTCCTATCAACACCATGACTGCTCTCTCGCTACCCAAGTTCTACATTGGCTAACTAGAGTTTCCAAACTCGGTTATGCAAAATCCCCTCAAGGTATTATATGGCCCAATGTTTGGCATATTCAGTTGAGAGGCCAGAATCAAATCCGGTGGGAGGAAGTTTGATAACATCACCAGAGCCGGGGGTCATGAAAATAAGCCACATTTGGGGAAGAACGCATGGATTCATTTCCTTACGAACATCTTTGTACACTTTCTTCAGCATCCGCTGATGGAATCCAAACTACCTCAAGAACCAGGACGACATATAGGGCTCAAAAAAGGTTTTCCAATCAATCCAGGCCATGACCACGCCACCTATGATGCTCTGGAAGTATTACCATTTCTCTAGTGATCCTTTTCCGTTATCTATCATCTATCTAGTCGGGGTGGGGAATGGGATGAAAGTGAAGTCGTCATGATTTACAAATCTAATCCTTACTCCCTACTCATTGAGTGTTAATGGAATGACCCCTTAAATGTTCAGCAGATAAGGTTGCATGACATTACCTGGAAGATGAATAGCATTTGGAAAGGTATACCCTCCACAATGAGCTGTGATCCAACTATAAAAGATCTGGTAGGCACCACAGATCCTCCTCAGTGACCCCCTCTCTAAATGTGTCCCAAAATGGTATATAGACGAGCCAACATGGGGACTCCCAGATTGAATCTTTCATTTGCATCCATGATTCCAGCCATCACCGGGGACACTGGACGAAATCTCATCCATGCATCCCTCCCTGGTATGGGCCTCCCACTCTGGAATGTGTCAAGAAATATTGTGTACCAAACATTTGGGTCCCAAATCTCATTTATGCTGAAGCCCAATGACTGATAGTCCCCTGCCTCCAGGATCCTCTAGTATGATCCTCTTTTTCTCCTTTATGGTGCGGTCGTACACCTTCTCCCTCGCCCCGAAATCTTGACTTCCCGATCTCTTTGCAGGAACAAGATAAACCATTTCATGTAAGTGATGTCCATCAAAAAATCCTTGACCCCCAGCCTCTCCTCATCCAGCTCTAACAGGTTCCATGTCAGCATAGGGGTTCATGATCCATCTCCTCATATGTTCTTTGGAGGGAGGAATTCATCGTATTGGTGGCCATCCAAAGGGATACCCTTAATGTTGTGAATTCTCTAAAGGTTGATACCAACTTCCCCATGATGAAGATGGAAGGTATTGGTATTGGGGGACCACGAGTAAACAACTCTAGCCCGAGCTCATACTGGTGATACAATTGAAACTTTGACGTCCACACCGCCTTGAACAAACCAATGTGCCGCAGTTCGGCCCCAAACTGGTCACATGTATAACGCTACCAATATGCCCAGGCCCATTCACTCAGTAAATTTCCTCCATACCGTAGGTCCCAATCCTGAAGCCATCATTTATTATCATTAGAAACACTTTGACTGATGGTGCTTGCGTAAAGGGCCGGTGAATTCTCTACGACATGGTCACTCCCTAAAATGGTCATGGTCCTGGGATTCAGGATGTAAACGTCCATATGTCTGGTTTATCTAGAAGGATGGATATTGTAGGTGATGTTATACTGAGGTAGGTCATCATCGTGGGTCACCCATGACTGTGGTGTGTCAACTTCAAATATTGGCACGGGGTACCTCCTCCAAGTTACAAATGTCCCATATCGGCTAGTTGGAAGACAATGCATACTGCTTCAGGGTTGGGGTCAACATGTTGAAAAGAGTATGGTTGCTGAATACAATCCTTCGGGCTCCATAAACCTCAGGGTTGGCGACCATCTCCACCCATCGAGTAGACAATGCAGCTTCTCCCTCAACGTCATCTAGATTGGCGGCCATTTTATACCGGCAAGGTATTAAGAGGTTGGCATGAAAAATAAGAATTTGTCATGAAAAATCAGAGTTTGGCACATAAAAATAAGAGGCTGGTGCGAAATATCATAAGTTGGTGTGCAAAATCTCGGGTTTTCATGTAAAACGATGGCTGACCTCTATGAATTATGTGCAACCGAAATGTTTTTTCTCATAGGGCGGACGAAATGTTTCACACGTGAGATCTACTGGCATATCACGATAGAAAATATCTAAAAAATGAGGGAACCTCAGGGATTTTATAGGCCCAAAGATGGGTTTCCACATGTGTGTGAAAAGCGGGTTGTGTGATCTGGATTGGTTTTACGCGCTACCCCAGTTTTGACTGCGCGCATGCCCCAGGTAGTCCTGCATCATGGAATTTCCTTTAGAATCCAACCTTTACGGTCCCTCGCCGATCCAATTCTGAGGGGTGCCATTTGTAGATGCCGAAAAATGCTCAAGGGATGAAGAAGGTTCAGACACAAAAAATAAAAGCCATATCTGGACTCGGGGATCCATTCCGGGGAGCCCGGAGGGGCCGTGCAAACAAAATTCAATGGTACAGGAAAACAACTCTCTCATGTGAAAAACTCAAGGATTTGTGAGATCTTTTTTACGTGGGTGAAAAAATTTACATTCCACCACCCCTCACGGATGAATTTTAGCACTGCCAAAGCCGGAATGCGATATTTCCCGTTGGCCTGTTTTCCACCCGAATCCATGACCCCGAGAGCCTATTAATAAGAGGTCACCCCTTTGACTTCTAGGATAAAGAATCTAAACCGTCTCTCTGGAATGAAATTCAGCTCTTGTGCTTGAAAAATATGGCTCTCAGTTACTAAATTTATCGTGCCAGGTTGCCCGGGGGTCCGCATTTGTGTGAGACCACTCTAGCTTAATCCTCATCCAAATCCCATTGAGTCCCACTCCCTATGAAAAATTCCTTCCAATTTCCCACCATTATTTCTTTGGCTCACAATTCCTTCCAAATTGCACGACCTTATTTCCGCACCCACCGTCCGATTGCATGCCACCGCAGCTTTTTTCATGCACACTGGCTGATTGCACATCGACCGGGCCTTTATTGCGCCCACTGGCCGACTGCACGCCGAACTGGCCTTTTTCACGCAAGTATCTTGATTATGTGCCATCCTGACCCCTTTTTCACACAACTGTTCCTATTATGTACAAGCCTCCCTTCTTGTTCGCCAATGATGTTTCTCTTCTGGGCATCATTTCTGAGTGCCTCTCACACCCAAAACACCTTTTCCATATACTCTTTTCTCGTTTGACCCTCTAGGTTCATACGAAGAAACATAAAATCCCTTGGATGATACTTCCAATTTCATTGCATTGCCTCATGCTTCTTCGCATAGGCACACTAATAACTATTGATTGTTCACATAGCCATGATAACATAGAACCTTAATGGGTCACTCCATAAAACCCCCTCACTAAGGTGTTTCTTGTCCCTTCTCTTCACCAAGGTGTAGAGGGTACCAGTTATGTAAGTCCAAGGGGTGCAGAGTGAACCCTCTTTTGTCCGGGATACATGAAGTTAATCTTCCAAGCATCATCGTCCTTAGTACATGATGTTAAGCTATGGCCTTTCCCCATGCATCATACGCAGGGTGCCCCATCTCGGACATTCTCTATGCCCACCGGCCTCTATGAGAGTGAAATCATTCCTCACATGGAATGAGATCTTCTTTATGGGAGAATAATTTGTCTGTGGGGAAAGGGAAACCACCCTAGTGCAAACCCATAGCTTTTCTTCCAGGAGGCAGCATCCCTTCCCCTCCTTTCTTCGGTGCCAAATCCCTCTCCCATTGGGCTTTATTGCCACTGGGACTCCATCCTGGATTATGTCCCAACCTCTTCAGGAAGCTAATGATGCATATGCCACTATTTCATCTTTGGGTTGTGATCGCATGTAAGCCCCACTCCATTTCCCACAAACGCACCTTTAGCAACTTGATCATCAGGTCTTTGCTGTCTCATGTTTCTCACACCAAGCATTACTCATGTGGTCTTAGAGTAAGCACTAACCATGACATACACCTTGGGATGCCTCAGAGCGTAAGACTCAAATTCTCCCATCCTAAACTATGAGGTCTTTGATCCTTGCCAAGGCGAGGTACATAGGAAGCCTCCTGAGGTTCAAGCCCACCACCCATTGGTCTCGACCATCTTCATGTCGGTTCACAAAAACCCACAACTGAACTATGAGGTCTTTGATCCTTGCCAAGGCGAGGTACGTAGGAACCCTCCATGAGGTTTATTCCCACTGCCACCTTCAATTGGTCCCCAATATCTTCACGTTGGTTCACCAAGCCCCTATTCCGAACTATGTGGACTTTGACCCTTGACAAGGTAAGGTACGTAGGAAGCCTCCATGAGGTTCATGCCCAACAACTATTATTCTCAGCCTCCTTCACGTTGGTTCACCAACACTTTGGGAAGCCTCTGAGTGTAATCCCCAAATGACCCCCACCTGAACTACGAGGACATGGATCTTTTCCAAGGTAGGGTACGTAGGAAGCCTCCACGAGGTTCAAGCCCAACACCCCGGTCGCTCAGACCTCCTTCATGTCAGTTCACCTATATCATTAATCTAGACTCTAGGTCCTTACTCATTTCAGTTCACTATCATCCTATATGCAATTAAGCTATGTTACTTAATCATCGGTAATCCGTTGTTCCCCACGCAGCCGTAAGACAATGTGTCCCTCAATCAATGGTAAGCCGCTATATCCCGATCAGTGATATGTTGTTGTGTTCCCCATTTAGAAGCAAGCCATTGTAATCCCCGTTTTGGGGACCCACATCTTTGGTCTGTCCTAGTGGCATCAGACTAACCTAGGCTGCTAACCACGCATAAGCCCCATGCACATCATCAGGTTGTTGTCCTATGTGTACACCCCAATTCAAGCTCATCGCCTGAACTTTCCCTTGAGCCTATGTTTCTCAGGATGGTCATTACCCAACCCAGAGGATCTACTTCCTCTAGGTCCCCATCCACACATCCATTCTCACGGGCCGCCTCCTCAGGAATCCCATCACCCTCCATAACTACACAGACTCTGATTCCCTACCATAGGGATATGTAGGAAGTTTCCATGAGACTCAATCCCAACATTACCGTTCTCCTCACAGCAGTTCCATCCCATTCTACACAAATTTCACTCAGCACACCATAATCCATCTTGATTCTTACCCAGGCTGCCACATCCCAGAGAGTTCATGTCAACCCACCTACATCAGTGTGATATCTAGGGGTTACACTCATCTGATCGACTCTAGTCAGTGTTCTGATCAGTCTGATCCATCTCCACTAGAAGTTAAACTTGCAGCATACCCTGTGTTAAAAATGGAAATATGAGGAAAACCTCAAATACATTCCTATGTCATATAATTCCCAACATTTGATGTGGGATGCCTCGGGCTTCCGCGCCCTCAAGAAGCCCTATAATAAGAGGAAGATACCTAGAGGCACCTGGGTTCCAGTGTCCAAACAAGCCAGTGATGTCCAACGTGAATACTCCCCTAATTGAAGGTTACTGCCCTTACCAGACACTTTGGAATGTCCTGTCAAAATCATCATAATTAACTTTATTCTATAAAAATATGGCACTAGGAAGAGTTTCACGAACAATGTCATAAGTCTATAAGGGATTCCCAGACTAGGTAATGAGCATAGAAGTGGAATCCATGGATGGAAGAACCGACATCCCATCATCCCATTTCAATCAAGGTGGAGATAACCCTGAAGAAGAAATGGATGTCATCTGCCTTTGGAATGCGGGAATGTGGGGCCACAAAACCATGCCTTTTGTCCTCAAATGAGACAGACACACCTGCCCCACCGAAAGCATCATAAACAACTGTAAGACAAGTATTTTTAAGAACCATTTGTACTGGACTGAACCATTGGCTTCCAAAGATGGGGTAAATTATTATAGTCGCCAAAAATTTTTACCTCCTTTTTAACCACATCTAGGAGTTTTGGGTTTAGTCGTCATTGTTTCTACCTCACTAGTATGTCCTCATCATTTAACAATATATGATGTGTAGAAATTGATGGTATAATTTCCGGAATGTCAGCAAGTGTCCATCATAAAGCATGTTTATACTCCCTCAAAAGGTCATGAAGTTCCAATTAAGGCTCAAGATGGAGTTATCTTGAAATAATGACATGCAACTTGTTTCTATTCACTAGATAGAAATATTTTAAATCATGAGGTAGTTTTTTTGTTCCAATTAAAGTGGATTTTGGATAGATTGGAGTGTGTGTGAATGTGATGGGCCATTAATATCATATAACTACTCAAAGGTATCATCCTTAAATGAGGAATGATCTCTTAAAAGATTTTTACTATCATCGATGTTCATGTGATCCTCTGTGTTCATGAAATTATCAATTAACAAACATGCATGACATTTTTCTAAACCACTACAACAATTAATGCACGATTCATTTTATATCATTTTAATCAATGAAGAGAACTCAAAAATAGTGTCAAGGGAATGAAAAGAATATTTTTCAAGGGAAGGGAGTACATCAATTTAATTAATAGAGAGAGGAATGTTCATCTGAGGGGTGCCTCAAAACATAAATGATGTTTAAGTGGAAAATGTCACCACCAAACTCCATAGATAATATAGCTTTGTGGTAATTAATTTTGTTTTGGGTATTTTTCATGATTCTTCTCCCTAATATAATCAGTTCATGTCTATTTATCCTATCATCTTCCATTTTTTCACATAAAAATCGGTAGGAAACATTAGAATTTTTACCCTCATAAGAACAGACTATAACACACCATGGGGGTGTGATACACTGCAATTTTATAATTTAACAAAAATTCTAGTGGGATTTAGATCCTCGACCTATAAATAAGAGTAAATGGAGTGTGGCATCCCATTTATAGAAGCACCCAAATCAATCATAGCATTTCAAAAAGAATACTCCCCTATAGTGCATGGAATTGAAAATGTTCATGGATAATTTGATTTGGTAGGAAGTGATGTCTCTATCAATTCTGAGACATTCCTCCCTAATCTCCACTTATCATCACCTCTAAGTTTCCTCTAGTGTGTACACATATCCTTCAAAAACATGGCATATATTGTAATTTTCATTAGGACATCAATCAAAGGAATGTTAACCAGTAATTTTTTTGAATGATTCTAATATTTTCTTTATCTTGTTGAAATTCCATTATTTTCATAGGTTGGATTGACCTTTTCAGAAATTGAAGAGGAATGAGTGGGATAGGTGAATCATTAATAGACACACTATTTCATTGGGAAGGTCTTATCTCATGATAAGTATTTTTTTTATCTTTAACCATTTCCAATAGTTGGTATGGTGCTTTTCTCAGGAGGGGATGACTCTAATAGAGGGTTTATTTGAGTTTTATGTTGTTTCATACATCTAAGGGTGACGAAAATATCATTTAACTTATCCCTCGGGTTAACTATTGGTTGAGAGGGTAGTTTACCCAACCCATGACTTTAAATCCCCCCCCACAGAGTTAGAAAGTTGTATTAATTGGGGTTTTAGGTCTTCTATATCTGCGTGGGTGGTTTTTGGAATTGGATATTGTTGGCATCCATTTTTTTCATCATGTTATCAAGGATAGGCTCAGATTTTGTAGGGGGTGTTGGAAAGTCCTTTGTTGTGGTTGAGGATTTATAGGTGGTCGTGGTTGACAAGACTACCTCGGTTTGTTCTACGGTTGTTGGAGCTAGTTTGAATAACCCATTGGATATAGTCTTGGCTTTATTTCCACCACGTATTAGATGGATAATATGGTTCTTGCCTAAATGGTTGGTTATAGGGGCGGACTGGAAATATTACCTCACAACTCTTAGAAGTCTCTCTCAGTTGGGGGAATTGGTTAGAATAATGGTTGTCCGAAGAACATATTCCCCTGTGTATGGGATGAGGAGATTGGTATTTCCCTTGGAAAAGAGAAAGTTACCAAAGAAGGTTGCTTACCTCTTCAATCATTCTATCCACTTTCTTCTCAAATTTAGTAATTTTCACCTCATGGACACCTCAAATGGGTATGTTGGAGCTTGAAACTATTGAGTGAAAACTTTTTTTGACCTTCCCATCAATCATTTGATTTGGAAATCACAAAGAACTCATATCGTAATCAGATATATTGTTTTTCATGTATGTTGTTTGACAATCGTAATCACTCACATTTTTTATTATATGTTGTATTCTTATCTTAATCTTGTATGTTTTATTACAACATAACCATATATATTGTTTTATAATCATAACCACAAGAATTGTAACCACATGCATTGTAATCACCTGTATCGTAACCACATCCTGCCTCATAATCACCTATATTGTATCCATGTCATGCATTGTAATCACTTATATTGTAACCAGAACGAGCATTGTATTCACTTGTATCGTAACTAGGTCGTGCATCGTAATCACACACATCATAACTAGGTCATGTATCATAACCAAGTCATGTACTGAAAAAACATGCATCGTAACCATGTGCATCTTAACTAGGTTAAGTACCACATCATAATCATGCATCGTAACCAGGTTAAGTATTGTATTGTAATCATGAATCATAACTGGGTTATGTATCATAACAAGGTTATGTATTATACTCTTATTATGCATTGTATTCGAGCATCATAAATAGATTAAATATCATGAATTGTAACCATGTTATGAATTGTAACCAGGTTATAAATTTTTCTCAAGATATGCATTGTCATCATGATAAACCTAGTAACCAAGTTATGTATTTTACTTTTGAAATTCATTACAATCTAATCATAACTTCAATATTAATTACATGCTACTCATACTCATTGTTTCATATATTTTCACTTACTATTTTCTAACAAAAACGATGTCGTTGAGTTGGTTATTCACCAATCAAAACGATGTCATGTATTGTGTTTGTTTTGAACATTATAATGCCAGGTGTCAAAGTCCCTCTGAGTTTTTCAGAGAAATATGACCGTTGGAGAAAATATGACCATTGGGACCTGAGGCCTATAAATAGATGGTGATTTGAACCATAATACGCAAATTTTTCTTCTATCAAGTTCTAGAGATAGGTAGTGTGACTTCTCTATTTCTTTGTGCATATGCCTTGAAAATACAATAAGTGAACAACTTGTTCCATGTTATTGTATATTTATAAAGTATTTGTTTTTGATTTTTACGTCTGATCATCGTGATATCAATCGAGGGATTTCTGGGATTGGTAGTCATGTTGTCGATCATCGTATCGAGGGATTTCAATCTTTTTAAAAGATAGAGGTCCTGATTACCTTCTTAATCGAGGGATTTCGGATATAGGAAGACAGTCATTTCGATCATCATATTGAGGGCTTACCAAGGTGGTGGTAAGACAAACCTTTTATCCTAGGTGAAAGGATACCCTACTCTTTGGGATAAATGAATTGTAATACGTTTACTTTCAAATGTTATTTGTAATAGAAATGGAATAACTTTGTTTATTCATTATATTCATATTCATTTTTACTATAATTGTTTTAATTACGATTCATTCAATACATATTGTATTAATATATTTTATACGATTTATGGTAGAATCATTTTCATTTGTATTACTCGGATCATTTTATTCAATTCAAAGACAATTAATTTTCATTACATGTGGTATTACAACATATCATATCCATCGGATCCAGGACCTATATGGTCAATATTATTGGTTGTGAAGTTTATTAGTTTAGGACCTCTTATACCAAGTTCATTATTAAGTGTTTAAATACAATGTTTTTAATCCAACAATTCACCCCCATCTTGTTTTGTGCCATCTAATATACATATACATCTATATTACGATCTAAAAATTGGTATCAGAGTGGGTTTCCACTGATTTATTTTTCTTTCTTTCTTTATTTCTATAATAAAATTGTATATCATTTATAATTTTTTTATTTATAACTACTTACTACACTAACATGTGGAGTAGAAAATTATTGTTTTATAAGATGGTAGGAATAAATATTGGATCAATTGACTACCTAAATCAAAAAATACCACCTATATCTTATGGGAATGATAACGATTACTAGAGATATTGAATGAAGTCTTTTGTTATTAATACTGGAGTAGAAAACTTAGTCATGATTACTGGTGAATACAAAATCCCAGACAAAGAAATTAGTACCTTCACTAACCAAGAGAAAAAAGAATATCAACAGAACTACAAGGTATGAAATACATTTTTGTGTTCCATGAACAGGAATATATATAGTCATATATCATCATGTGAAGCAGACAATTGTATCTGGAACAAATTAAAAGTCACAAATTTTGGTACATACAATGTTTTAGAAACAAGAAAGGGAATCCTCTGAGTAGTATATCATGGATTTTTTTTCTTTATAGAGAACAGTATGTAAAGTGAAACAATGATTTATGACAATCGTCAATAGTCTACAATAAATGGGTGAAAATGGTTTTGATTATGAATCACTTATGGAGAATATAATTGATATAATGTGAAATGAGTGGGATTAAAAAAGAAAAGCTATTGATATGAATAAGAAGTTTACTCAAATAACTCTGGATGAGTTATTTGGAACACTTCTTCAGCATGAGATAGGAATGAAAATAGATTCTTATTATAATAGGAATATGAATGGGAGTGAGAGTGTATATTTTACTGCCACATCCAAAGCTAAGAAACCAGAATGGTTAACTAGATCCAAATTTTAGAATGTTGATGTTATATCAGAATCAAGTGATAGTGATCAAACAGTGAATGAGTTAGACAATCTTGTTAAAGGATTAACAAGATTGTTGGAATGAAGGACTTTCAATACAGATTCAAACAGAAAGATAGGAAGGACAAGAATGTCTCAGGAGTAACATGTTATGAATATAAAAGACCTGGTTATATTAGACCAGATTTTCCTTTTCAAAAAAGAAAATACATGAAGGATAAACATTATAAGAGAAACAAGGAAAGGTATTACTAGTAAAAGACCAAGAAATTCTTGAAAAAAATGAAACTTGGAGTGAATGTGTTGGAGATTCATTAGACAAATCCATAGAATATGAATGTTCTGGTCAAGAAAAATGTAGGACTCAAAGCTAGACTACCTATTGAAAATAATTGTTTCATTGATAAGGTACACAATGAGAATCTATTACAAATGTATCTTTAAATTCTAATTTCCATGATGAGAAATATTATTACTCCTAGAATGAAGAACTTTCCTTAGTAGAGGACAATTTACTTTATTTTGATTAAGTATATAGATTTCCAAAATAATTGAGAATGAAAATTCCAAACTCAAGAAAAATATTGATATTGAAAATTCTAGAATATCTATTCCAATAAAGAAGTATCAGATCTTTCAAAATATCTTGATAAAAAAATCATGATTTTGAATATATTTCAAAAACCCTTATGGAATTAAATTATGATAAGGATAAAATTTCTAAGGACTTTTAACAACTTATTTTAAAAAATGTTTCTAAAACTTAAAACAATTCCAAAATAGTTTCTTGTGAGAATGATAATTTAGTTATTAGAAAAAATGAAATCTTTTACCTTTTTAAAATTTCATCAAAGTTCACCTTCAGAGGGAAATAATTTGATAAAATCTATTACCTAATTATTCCTCCTAGAAATAGTTTTGGAATTGGCTACATTCACTCAAAGATGATTTTTAGTCATAAATATTTTGTTCCTCAATGTTCCCCATTTTATACTAAATGTAAATGTGGTGAACATTGGGAAAGAAATTATTCTCTTAATAAAAATCAATATTTAGGATTTCTTAAATCTTATTTTTGAAAACAAACATGGTTTCCTAAAATTATTTTTTTCTAATATTTATGGATCCAAACAAGTTTGGGTTTCGAAAAACAAATTATTTCTTTTTCTGGAAAACAAGAAGTGTACCAACAACAGGAACAGTTGGTACATGTATACTGGTTGTTCTCGACACATGACTAGAAAAAAATATTTATTTGAAAAAATTATTAAAATTAAAGGTTGATGTGTTACCTTCATAGATAATTCTCAGAGAAAGATCATTAGTACATGTAATATTCTTATTTTAGGAAAAGTTTTAATTTTAAATGTTTTGCTTGGGAATTGTCTTAAGCACAACCTTATAATAATAAGTCAATTTTGTGATGAAGGTTACCTTGTGAATTTTAGTAATGATACATTTTTATTTTAAAATTACAAGGATTAATTCATTCTATCTTCCCATAGGCATGAAAATATATACACAGTCAACTTATAATAACTTAGGAGGCAATAATTTCATTTGTTAAGTGCAATGGATGACTTGTGTTGGTTTTAGAATAGAAAGTTAGGATAATGTAACCTTAGTAACCGTTTTAAACTCTCAAATAAAATACTTGTTATGGATCTACTAGATCTAAGGTATGATTCTTAGAAAGTTTATTTATCCTTGTCAATATGGTAAGCTACATAAAACTAGCTTTATATAAATCAATTATGTTTCAAATTTTAATCCATTACAGTTAGTGAACATGGATATTTTTGAGGCTACACAAACTGAATTCATTGGAGGAAAATACCGGGATTTTTTTAGTTGATGACTACACTAGATTTATATGTGTATATTTTCTAGAAATGAAATCTGAATCCTTTTTCTATTTAAAAAATTTTATATCCCATGTTGAAAATGAGAAAAAATTATCACTGATAACTATTTATAGTGATCATGGTGGAGAATATCAAAATTTATATTTTGAAACCTTTTATAGTAAGAAGGGTATTAATCACAACTTTTATGCCCAAAGAACCCAACATAAAAATGGTGTTTTTGAAAGAAGAAATTTTATTCTTTAGGAAATTACAAGGACCATGTTCAGTGAATATTCTATTATTAAGCATTTCTTGGATGAAGCTGTTAGTACTACATGTCATACTATAAATCGCGTTTTAACTAGACCTGTTCTTAATAAAACACCGTATGAATTGTGGACTGGCTGAAAACATAAAGTTTCTTACTTCATAGTGTTTGGATGAAAAGTATTCATATTGAATACAAAATATAATTTACATAAATTCATACCCAAATTTAATTAAGGAATATTTCTAGGTTATTCCATTAATTATAAGGATTATAGAGTTTTCAATAAAAACTCTTGTACTATTGAATTAATAGTGCATGTCAAATTTGATGAAGCTGACCCCTTTGTTTTTAAACATTCATTACCTACATCAACTGATGTATTTTAACAAATGTGTTATCAATCATTGATTGAATACTCTTATAAATAGGGAAATACTCTGGAAAATTATTCTTGAATAAATTTCCCCATAATATTTTCTATCTTATTTTGATTAATAGGTTTTACAAAACCCAAATCAATTGTTTCTTATGAATCATCCTAGTGATAATATCATTGGTGATGTAAATCAACCTGTAATTACCAGAAATTCCTTGAGGAATGAAATAGAAAATCTTGATTTTCTATCTCAATTCGAACATAAAACTTATAATAAGGAATTAGGTAATGAATATTGGATTAAATCAATACAAGATTAAGTAAATGAATTTGAAAGGAATCATGTTTGGACCTTCATTGAAAGACCTAAAGAAACAATTGTAAATGGAGTAAATGGGTTTTTAGAAACAAATGTGATGAAAATTGAGTCATTATAAGAAATAAAGAAAGACTTTTTTCTAAGGGATATAATCAAAATGAGGGAATATACTATGAAGAACCCTATATTATGTTAGCTATACTTGAATCCATTCTAATTTTACTATCCTTTGCACCATACTTTAATTCAAAACATTTTCAAATGGATGTAAAATGTTCTTTTCTTAATGTTTTTTACAAGAAGAATTATTTGGAGATAAGACTCTTGGTTTTATAGATTCAAAACATCTTGATCATTTGTTTAAACATACCAAAGCTTTTTATGACCTTAAAAAAGTCCCTAGAGCATGGTATGATAGACTCATACAATTCCCTTTAAAAAATAATTATGAAAATAGTACTACTAATCCAACTCTTTTTATAAAAAAGGAATAGAAAAATGTTTTTTATTTTTCAAATATATGTTGGTGAAATTATATTTGGATCATCTTACCAATCCTTAACTGATTATTTCATGAGTCTAATGAAATATGTGTTTTTAATGAGTATGATGGATGAGTTAACATTCTTTTTAGGTTTTCAAATATCTCAAAAACAAGAAAAAACCTATATATCCCAACATAATTATATCAAAGAATTACTCAAAAAGTTTGGATATGAAAACAATAAATGTATTAGAACTCCAATGGGTACCTCAAATACACTTGATCTTGATGAAGCTGGAAAACCAGTGGATCAAACAACATTTTGAGGTATGATAAGAAGTTTGTTATACTTGATATCTAGTCCTCGAAAATTAATGTTTTTAGTGTGCTTATGTGAATGATTCCAATATAATACAAAATAATCTCATTTAAATGCATTGAAAATAATTTTTCTCGATATAAAGGGAACTATGTATTTAGAACTATTCTATTCTTCTGAAAATGATTTTATTTTGAATTTTTTTTATGTTGACTTTGGTGGTTGTAGAATGGATAGAAAAACTACATCCAGAACATGTCATTTATTAGAGGGATTATTTGGTGTCTTGGTCTTGCAAGAAGCAACACTCAGAAGCACATTACACTGCCTAAGTTGAATATGTAGCATTTGAACGTTGTTGTGCTCAGGTTTTGTGGATGCAATAAACACTCACATACTATGGCATGAGTTTTTCCAAAACAGAAATACTATGTGAAAATACTGCTTCCATTGATCTTATTAAAAACCATACACATCACTCACATGAAAAACACAAATATATTATGCATCAATTTCTTAGGGATAACACAAAAAAGAGATAATATTTTATAATTCATCAGAATGAAAGAACAACTTACTGATATTTTCACAAAAACATTATCTTCTGATAGATTTGAAAAAGTTAAATAGAAACTAGGAATGATTACTATAAATTAATAATTCACATATAATTCTTGTTGAAATATATTTTTACATTATGTTACTCTTTTTCAAAGTGGTAGTATACATAATTATATCAGTTTCACCTTTCAATTTTATGTTTATTGGTTTTACCCTATATGTTTTTCAAATTTATGTTTACCAGTATTGGCTTTATCAGTTTCAAGATTTTATCAGTTTTAGGTTTTTTTTCAGTTTCATGTATGGGATTCATAATAATCGGTACTGGATTAGACTATCAATATTATAATGCATTATCGGTACTAAACTTTAGGCATTAAAATACTTTATCAGTACTGAATTATCGGTATTGGATTATTCTATTGGTACTAAACTATCGGTACCACCCTTTTTTATTTTATTAGTTTTAGAATTTATTATCAGTTTTACATTTTTATTGTTTCTATTTATTTCATAAAAAAATATATTGAAACCAATAAATCTATCTGAGTAGTCCAATATATAGAAAATCTAAAGCCTTATTTTGTTTGTTTTAGTAGTTCTCATTATTTCTTTCTTTTAACTACTAATCAGTTTAGACTAAATATGTTTTTAATTTAAAGAAAACATCAAGATTTAAAAATCATTCTTGACCATTGGATCTTTTAGATCTAATAATTTCCATCAATTTCCTTTGAAAATAACCTATCCCACATCGAACTCATTTGTTTTTATATCAAGTCCAGTTTCTCTATAAATAGTCAGCATGGTTTATAATCAGTTCTTACCTCAGTTTTGGTAATACGAGATCTACTCATCATTCGTAATTTGGAGGGTCTTCAGGGTTTATGTTAGTCTTTCATGATTGAGTCTTCTCCTTCATCTCTAAAATAAATTACTCCAAAATAAAACTCTTCCATGACATTTTGAGGTGAAATGTTGGTATCTAGAGATATTTATGAGTATTTTGATTCCTCTTTGAAAAGAATTATTTGTTTCCAAGGCTGGGAATCTATTTTTGTTGAAATACCAGATTCTGATCAGGATTATTTGTATCATGATGAGGTGTTACAATTTTATGAATCAGTAGAGATAGATAAGTCTCTTAAAATTTATTTTATGATGTATGAAAAGAAGTATACAACGTCCATAAAATAAGAATCTATGTTTTTTTGGTGTTGCATTTGAGGGAGATGCATTATGTCCTTCTAATAAATTATCAGAAGCTTATGGAACTTTTGATAAGCCAAAATTTGAAGATTCACTTTTTGAGATCTATGAGGACAAGAGGAAAATGATTCCTTTATCAGGGGCCAATAGACTCATATCCCTCTGGATGAAAGGGTTTTTAGTTATGAGAAAGGGTGATAAGGAAACATTGAGTGTTTCAGATGTTCATGTCCTTTATTATTTAGTTAACATGAGAAATTTCATCCTTATGAGGTTTATCTTACTAACTATTAATAAGATCAAATATGGTTCCATAAAATCACATTTGGTCATGTTTCCCACTATTTTATGTATGTTTATGAAGGGATGATTGATCTTGTGTTGTGTTTCAAATAATTCAAATATGACGGTCTTCAAAGATCCATTAATTAGTAAGGATACGATAAGGAGGATCATGTTACGATTCAATCCTGAATCCAAAATTTTTGATAAAGATCTGGATGCTGAGAAAGAAATGGAATTAGTTGAATGTAGTGAGAAAACTTATAATACAGCCAAGAAAACATCAAATAAATGAAAATAAGTTAAGAATAAAAATCCAAAGGCATCAAAGAAACAAAAGGTTGTATCTGATGAGGTTTTTGTTGAGTGGAGAAAGAAAAATCAAGAAAAGAAATAAGGGGATACTCAGTTTGGTTTGGATATGGCATAAGAATTTTCTTTGAAAATAAGACCCTTAGAGGATTTTAAAGAATAAGAAAATAAGAAGAGGAATAAAAAGATAATGGTTCAAGAAATTGAAATTGATACTCTACTCAAAATAGCTGACCAAGAACAAACCGAAATTGTAATAATGGAGCCACCAGTTCAAACTGAATCAGATCCAGTAGTAAAAGCCACGAAGAAAAAATATTTTGAACAATCCGCTAGAAAATATCTTGCTCAATAATATAAAGAAGAATTAGATCAAGAAGAAGAAGTAAAATAATAACAAGAATATTAAAAATAATGGTAAGAAGAGTAGGGATAAAAAGAAATATAAGTGAATTAAAAAGAACATGAAAACTGGAGATGTCATACCAAAAAAATCCTTAGAAGAACCATCATTTAATTTTCCATCTCCAGATCCTCATAATTCCAAGAAATCTTCTCAAAATTTCTCCTCTAAGAAAGATATTTGTATTTTAGATAAATAAGAGGAAGAGTCTAATAAGAATCGGAATCAGCCAGATCAAGTGATTAGAAATGAAACTCATTTTGGTGATCTCCCACAATACACTGAAGACACGAACTCTGAAAGAACAATCACTGTGAAAGGAAATCAGTACATTGAATAAGCTTTCAATAAATTGTAGTAGTTTATACCATTCATTCCAAAATTTTTAGCTAGTCTAGAAATTATTTCAAATACTCGCAATGATAGAATATACTCTGTCAAAGTTCATATGGATAAGTTTCTATGTCTTGACGTCGATTTCATTATTTTTAAGGAATGTGCTTTAGAGATTAGTAAGGATTGTAACAAGGTTGTGAAGTGGTCATACAATGTTTATGATAACCTCAAGAATCATCTGGATAATCCGAATGAATTGGTGCATTGGGTAAATGTCCTCAATTATATGTATCAAAATATGGCTGCTAAGTTGAATGAAAAACTCGAAGTCCTTCAACGACCTGGTACATCTCATAGAATAGTCTCTAAAGATCTTTTTGGTCTAAAAGATAAATTTCATAATGAAACTAATGAGGTTGTTTCACTCTTAAATAGAGTTTTTATCCTAAAAAATCCTATAGACTCAGGTTGGATGATTTTAATAACCAAAAATCATGGCATAAAACTCAGAAAGTAAAACATAAAGCCTAGGAAGAAATCAATCATCTTCTACAACAAAGGATCTGGAAGCATGAAATGGTTATTGCTAAACAAGAAGAGAAGATGAAGGATTATCAAGAATCTCTTGAAAAACTCATGGATAACAGAAAGAAGTTCAAAAAGATTATGCTTGCGATGTTTAATATTTTTGAAAAAAGGGGAAAGAATGATGTTTGAACTCTTTTTGGAATGAAATTTTTCGTCAAGTAACAATTATTGTTTTTACTATGTTTCTCTATCCTTTTGATGGAAATGAATAATTTACATTATTCTTTTTGAAAATACCAAATGGGGAGAATGGTTTTGAAATGAAGAACTTTTATGAATTCCTTATTAAGGGGAAGAAATCTCAGGTAAAAATAAGAAGAATAAGATCCCTTGTGAGTTGATTAAACTAAGGGTGGAATTATTCATATTCACTATTAATTTTAGACGAGTTATTATACTCTGGGGGAGATAGGTTTTTTTTCTTTATTTTGTGCTTTCCAAAAAGGGGGACATTGTTGAGTAACAACATGTTTTGACCTTCCCATCAATCATTTTTTTTGGAAATCACAAATCACTCATATCATAATCACATATATTATTTATCACATATGTTGTTTCACAATCATAATCACTCACATTATTTTTATTGTATGTTGTATTATTATCTTAATAATATATGTTGTTTTACAATGTAACCAAATATATTGGTTTAGAATCATAACCAAATGAATCATAACCACATGCATTGTTATCACCTATATCATAATAAGGTCTGACATCGTAATCACCTATATTGTAACTAGGTCATGCTTCGTAATCACCTATATATTTACCAGGTCATGCATCATAATCACCTGTATCGTAACTGGGTCATGCATCGTAATCGCATGTATCTTAACCAGGTTAAGCACCGTAATCACATGCATCATACCCATGTGCATCGTAACCAAGTTAAGTACCACATCATAATCATGCAAAATAACCAGGTTAAGTATTGTATTGTAATCATGAATCGTAAACAAGTTATGTATCATAATCTTATTATGCATTATATTCAAGCATCATAACCTGATTAAATATCATCCATCATAACCGTGTTAAGAATCGAAACCATGTTAATAATTGTAATCATGATATGCATTGTTACCATGATAAGCCTAGTAACCATGTTATATATTATACTTTTGAAATTTATTACACTCTTATCATAAATTAAATACCAATTACATGGTACTCATACTCATTGTTTCATATCTTTTCACTTACTAAATTATAATTCAAAGATGTCATTGAGTTGGTCATTCACCAATAAAAATGATGTCATGTATTATCTATTTTTACTGTTGTAATTCCAGGTGTCCCAGTCCCTCCAAGTTTTTAGAGAAATACGACCGTTGGAGAAAACACGACTGTTAGAACCTGAAGCCTATAAATAGGAGGTCATTCAAACCAGAATACAAAACATTTTATTCTATAAAGATCTAGAGAGAGATAGTGTGAGTTATCTCTTAATTCGTGCGAAAACCTTAAAGATATAAGAAGTGAAAATATTGTTCCATGTTCCTGTATTTCAATATGTGATTTATTTCTACTTTGTGCGTTTGATCATCATGATATTGATCAAGGGATTCCAGGGATATGAATGACTATTGGCGATCATCGTATTGATGGATTTCAATTTTTTGATAGATAGAGGTTCTGATTGACTTCTTAATCGAGGGCTTCCGAGGATAGGAAGATAGTCGGTTCGATCATCATATCAAGGGATTACCAAGGTGGTGGTAAAACAAACCTTTTATCCTTGGTGAAATTTTACCCTACTATTTGGGATAAAAGAATTGTAATACCTTTACTTTTTACTATTAGTTTTAATATAAAGGGAATCACTTAGTTTGTTATTTCTATTCAAATTCATTTGTATTGTAATTGTTGTAATTAAGATTCATTCATTACATATTGTATTAAAATATTCTATATGTTTAATGGTAGAATCATTTTCAAATTTATTACTATGATCATTGTATTCAATTCGTATAATTTTTTTTCAATACTTGTGGTATTACAACATATCATATCCATCAGATCCAATACCTGTAAGATCAATTATATTTTTTGCGAATTGTATTAATTTATGTCCTCTTAAATTAAGTTATTTATTATGTGTTTAAATACAATGTTTTTAAACAAAAAATCTACCCCCTCTTATATTGTGCCATATAATATACATATACATTTATATTATGATCCAATAGAACTAAATTGTTGTGTGTTATGCGGTGTGATCTCAATTAGGGTTCTTGTAACAATTGGGGTCTTATCAACTGATTCACCACACATAAAAGCATTAATAATATTTTGATAAATTGGAATTAATCCTTCATAAAAATACTAAATTAACATTTGATCACTTATATCATGGTGTGGGAAAATTGAACATAACATTTTAAAGCATTACTAATATTCATGTTATGTTTCCCCTTGTGATTGTCTTATCCCACATATTTCATTCAATATTATTGCATTTCTAGTGGATGGGAAGTATTTTTCAAGAAAAATGTGTTTCATGACTACCAAACCACTAATCGGTGAATTAACATAATACAACCAATCGTTCACAGTATCTCTTAAAGAAAATGGGAATTCCCTAAGAATAACTTGTTCTCCATCCACATTAAAAATTCATAAGGTTGAACACATATTATGAAATTCTTTTACATGCTAATGTGGATCTTCTCCAGCAAGTCCATGAAATATTTGCAATAAGTGAATTATACCATATTTTGGTTCAAAATTGGGTGCCTCGCCTTGTATTTAAATATATGCGGGTTGGATGTCAACATCAGGTGAGGTTAGTTCTTTTAGTTTTCAGTTTATTTCATCCATGTTATACACATTAATTTCAGTTTCTAATTTGGTTTCATATTAATATCGGTTTATAAAAGTCTGAAGTTGTGGTGTGTCTTCCTTCAAAGGGTTTTCTTGTGCATCATGGTGTAATTGATGTAGGATCCTCTCTGTTTCAGGTTCAAAAGGGGGTAAATCTAATGGATTAAAACACTTCATGAATAGGACATACACAAAAAATAAATTAGGAAACAAAAAAATGGCATAATATAAAACAAATAAATATTCACAAAGTTAACAAATATCTAAAAAAAACCCACTAAAACCATCATGATCCTAGAAAATGGTACCAAAATTCGACTTCATTGTCATGTAAAGTAAAATTAAATATGATTTTAAGGTTGATTTATAGTATATGGAAGATGATAGATCATCTCTCAAGGAGAATTGATAGGTTTAGAGTGTGTATTTTTAATAAAAATGTCTAAAAGTTGGGGTGGTTTTGAGAACAGTTTTAAAAATAAACAAACATAATTTAAAGATTTTAAAAGATAACAAACAAGTGTATTTTGAAAAATATATGATAAGTATTTGATCATTTCTAATTTACTACACCAGTTGAAAAGTTAATTGTTATTAATTTATAATTATGTTTTGGTGTAATTGGGCTCCCTTAAGTCGGATTTTTAAAAGGGAAAAAAATTATTAGCAGGAAAAAAAAGGTTTTGGTGTAATCCTTTGACTGAGGGTTAACCAAGATCATGGGTGCCCACAGACCCTAAAATGATTGAAATAGGACTAAACATTAACATAATAATCATATAGTCAAGTTATATCCCATTATAATTAATTAATGTTTATCAAGGAACACTATAATCTCTAATGTCTGGATATAATTAGAGTCTTATTTTGTCCAATCGGAATAACACATGTAGCAAACATAAATTCTCACACCGATCAGTTATGAATAAAAAAGTGTCTCACTTAAATGCATTAATATAACTTAATATACATATAAAATAACAATTCAAAACCACAATAAATACAAAAATAGTATATAATTATTTTTTGGAACTCCCTTTTCATGTCTGTAGCTCCCTCGCAATGATCACCCACTGTTTAGCCCTCCATTGAGAGAAGGAGGAAGATCTGGTGGAACTCATATTTTGTTCTTGACCCCCTATGAATTTAGGGTCCTCCCAAATATCTTGGACAAGGAGAGGAATCCCTTTGGACTTCAAAATATCAAAGAATTATCTCATGGGCGAACTTGCAAATGGGGAGCTAAAGGTATCAGTTGGTAGGCAAAGTGGAAGGTGGTTTTGTGCACAAAGATTGTGTAAAACCACATGGCCCATGGTTTTCCACATACAAACAGAATTATATATATTTTTAGAAAACTAAAATATTTTATCCCTACCTCATGAAAATCTATACATAATTTTTTAATTCAATTGGACACCTACATCATGAGATATTGACAGATCACAATACACCACTTTTGACATCAGGCAGATTCGGTGTGCTGGATATAGTAGGTTAGTTGGTCCTATTAATGAATAATTGGGTTTGTGTTCCTTCATATTAAAGGTATAACATTAAATTATGGACCATAAAACAAAATTTAATCCCATTTTGATGCACAGTTTATTAAAATTATGTGATTTAGTCTGTGAGTATGCTTGGATCCTACGTAGTTGGCCCATTTTTCTTGGATTTCATCATGAGCTTTCCAAATCACCACCACCTACATTGTATTTATAAATAAAATTAACATTTCCCAATATAATAGTGACAAAAAAATTAATTTAATAAAAAATTAAGTGAAATTTGTTATTATTTTTATAATTTTCAATACAAAACAAGTTTAACATTGTGGTGTAAGGGTGAAAATGAAATAGTGAATTGTGGTTCCATCACTCCACTACCTCAAATATTCTTTTTACATGATAATATAACAAAAAATGTATACTAAATATTATAGGATGTTTTTATGTTAAGAGTTTGACGTGCACATACACACACATCCATCCAATGGGTAATAAACATATTGTTACTTGTAGGTACACTACCACCTCGATAAATGATGATTGTTCAATTATCCTTTACCGGCACTCCTGGTGGAAATTATGATAGAAATTTTGTTTATATATTATATATATAATATTTATTATGTCTTTAATCTTTTATAGTTATTTTATAACACACATCTTTATACTATCCATTTTGCATTAATATGATAATCTCAATTGAAGAAGTTTGGACTACTACTCCCCTCAAAGTGATGTGATTCATTCATACACGACATGGAATGGGTTATGGATGGATTGGATAAATATATATGATATAATAATTGTAATTAAATATATATATATATATATATATTTATATAGATATATGTCTTTTTCATTCTTTCAACACCATAATTAAACAAAAATAGAATTCATACATACGCACGACTTACCGTCTCCATGGATGGTATATTCTATGATAATTCTATATTCTATGGATTTTTATAATACAAATATAATGTATATAAATTATATTTATGTCATGTTTTACAATCTGGAATCATGATATAAGTATAAAGACCAACAATATAACCAATTAAGATACAAGCAAAGAACAAAGTGAATTTTATCCGAAGTGAAACCTTAACATAGAAGGGTTAACAAGCGGGTAATATAATGTCATAATAAATCCATACATGGTAGTATATATAATAATATGGTTATTGAAAATATTTATAAAATATTTATATTTATTATACAGGTGTTTTGAATGAGTATAATGAGAGTCAATACTCAAAGTAAGGGGATTTCATCGCACTTTTTATTTCATTGAGATATAAGCTATGTTCGCAACTCTTTATTTCGTGTGGTGTTTGTATTGAGAAATATTTAATTCAATATTTTTTATACTTAAATGTATCGGTATTATTATATACATTTTATAGTCTTTCTTTAATGGGGTTAGAGTATCAAAAGTTTGAAAATTGGTAAAAATGTTTGTCTCAATTTGCCTTCATTTAGACTCATGTTTTGTTATGCACTTAAACCCTTTTTCGAGGTGTATATACTTCTATTTTACATGATATATCTAGAGTCTCATGGATTTAATTATATTTTATGCTTCATGTAATTTCCTATTCTTACATGTGGTTTATGATCCGAAGTAAGCAAGTGGTAAGAGATTATTGAAATAATCTCATCTTTCTTCAAGATTGTTAATGATTATGCATATTTGATGAAATATTATGATCCATATCTCATGAATATTTATGAGTTTACATATCATATATTTTTTCATGATATCCACACACATTAGTACCATTTTCCACACTATGTTACTTAATACAATTAATAATTTTTTAAGACAATATGATCTTACCTCTCTCTTTGGTCGGAAATCTGTGTTCCTTCGAAACCATGTTTTCCAAAAAGTTATTCCAAGAATATTTTGAAAATACCCTGTGATATTTAAAAGATATTTTTACCATTATTTTCCTTTACCAATTTTTTTTAAAGGAACCTTCTTATCATCTTTTAGTCGAGTAAATTTTCTAAAATTTTTAACATGAAAAAGTATTATTCTTTTACCTCATATGGAATGTGCAGATTTACCCACCATAATTTAATTGAATATATTCTTTCATATTGAAAAGGATAATTTATAAGAACATTTTTGGAAATATATTTTCAAATAAATGGTTTTCAAATCATTTTTAAGCTTCTTTTATAATTTTTCAAGTAAAATTGTTTTCAAAACATTTCCCAGAATTATTTACATGTTTTCAAAGTGTTTTCCAAGAAAAAGGCATTTAAAACATTTTGATGCTTATTTTATAAGTTTTCAGGGAAAATAGTTTTTAAAATGATTTCAAGTATTCTTCATAGGTTTTCAAGATATTTTCAAGGAAAATTATTTTTTTTAATTTTTTCAGGTATTAAAAATCATTTTTCAGATAAGAAAGGATATTTTCATGATGAAATGTTTTTAAAAGATTTTTCAATATTACTTTACATTGAAGATTACATATGCTGATGTTACTCACTCCCTTATGTCAAATGATCAAAGGTTCCATTCATATTCTTCCTATGAATGGGTTATACTTAATATCACGGTCTTTATGAAACCCATTTATCTTTTATGGGTTCTAAGTTTATGAAATTCATTTCTCTTTCATGGGATATTCTTTGATTAATTGAATATAAAACCTCTATATTTTACATATTTTAAGTGATGATTACATGTTTATGAAACCCATTTATTTTCATGGGTTATGATATGATTGTCTTTTTTTAATTTTGTGGCATATATATATATATATATATATGATTTTATTAGGAGACATGTGGAACCTATGTATCCCACCAATTCATTGGGTATGTATTTATATCTCATGAGATAAAAATGGATGGAAGGAGAAAGGAAATATGATTAGTATTATAGGTATGGAATGATAAAGGAACTCGATTCTGAGTTGTAGGATGGAATGAGAAATGAACTCTATTCAGTAATACAGGGTTGGAAAGGGTGTTTACCTAGTTTAGCAATATTGGGATAGAATTCGGGTTTACCCAGTTTAGTAAAGCACTCATTCCACTAATACGGTCTTGGAAGAGATACCTTTATACTATGGAAATAAAATTATATGCTTATGTATTTTCCACAATTTCATTTTATATTCTTAGGATGTTATTTCATGGATTATGTTCTTTATTTCCTTATGATTCATGCCTTATGAACTATCGAGTTTTATGCCATGATTCATGTCTATGTTCTTTAATATGCAGGGTATGATCATTTAATGTTATGATCACATTGTCACACACTTATTCTCATGTTTATTCTTAAATGTCTCTCTTGTTTACCCTTATTAGGAATATGAGATCTCTTGTTTTTATGTTTCAATCTCAATTTTATGAATATTTTTACTAAGTATTATTTTCCTAAAAAGTATGATAGTTACGAAGAACCTACCGGGAGTTCATGTAGCTCAATTTTGTACCGATGATTATGTTTATAACTTTCCAAAGGAACTAACCTAATAGGATATTTGGGCATCTATTTATATAAAGTTTTACATATTCCTCAAATTTAATGAATTGTTAATGTATACCAAGAGTGGTTCATTATAGTTGGTATCAGGTAAAGGACTTAGTTATCCTTTGGATACATGGTTGAAAAAAATTAGCGAGATCCCTAAGTAAATTTATAAGAATATGTGTAGGGATGCCTTTAATGATAATTATAAGGATGAGTCAACATTTAGGGAATTGTACTAGAATTTTGGTAAATTATAAAGTGAGTGGTTTCCTAGAAATAAATCTTTATCAAGATACTACAGGTGGATGTGGCTCTATCACAGATGTACCTTGGAGTGACAACTTCGAAAAGATAATCCGGGCCTGAATCGAGGTAATCTGGAACATGCCAATTGGTCATCCAGCACACCTTGTTTGACACTCTTGGTGGATATGCATTAGGAATTAAAAAACACTTTCTAAACCATCATGGAGGATTGAAATATATGTTGGTTGTGAATAACGTATGTTGAATCTATGTTGTCATAGGTAAATTAAGATGTCTTGATTTAGTCATCCTATAAGTAATTCATTTCATGATATTTGGTTTTGTTCAATGATAATTAATTCTCACACAAGGTTTCTGGTTTTTGTTGATGGAGGGAACCATAAGGTTCTTGATTAATGTCGAATATGATGGAATATTTTTTATTGGAATCCAAGTGGGATGTTCACTAGAGTGAAGGATGTTGTGATCATGCTTATTTGGTTTTCAAAGAACATGGTCAATAATGTGTACCTTAACCAACTCTAGGACTCACCAAGGAAGAGAGAGAAGGAAATATTTGAGAGTTTGGGTAATAAAGATCATGGAGTAAATAAGATTCAGTTTCCTTTGGGTCTAAAATGTGAAATAAATCACTTAAGTGAATGTGTTAGTAGAATAAAAAGGTGTTTTGATTGTGGAAAAGAATGACCCAAAGTAAGTGAATAGAATGGAAACAAGATTTTTGTTAATGAAAATGATGAGAATATTAACCCCCTAAGTCATAATCAACGTTTTAGTGTCTAAATCGTGGAATAAATTTTCATTATGCAACTCAATGTCCCAGTAAGAAAGCTCTTGAAGTGGATCAGCAAGGTGGTGCGGGAAATGTTTATATTGTCGATGATGACGATACTACCGATGAAATATAAAGGGAAAGATATATTGTGTAATAGGTTGAGATATAATTGTTATTTGAATAAATATTAAATGGAATAATAAATTATTTTATGTATTTGGATTAAATAATTATGTTACATTAATTTTTAAATAGATGAGGACTGTTTAGTTTATGTTTTCTCTATGGATTTACAAGAACATGTTGAATTGTTTTGATGGAACAGAAAATTGTTTTAATGGAATATTGATGTCCATGGAAAACATGTGATTATAGAAAATATAACCCTTAATTTTTTTTTGTGTAATGGTAATGTTGTTTGGATAATGATGTGTTGGATATAGATATATAAATTGGACAGTTCTTGTTACCCTAGATCAGATTATGGATTGGTTGACAAAGTGGCTTATATCATCATTGATGATGTTTTAAAATTATTGTATATTAAAAATATATCAAGTAACCTATTTAATAAGGAAGAATGCTTGTTTTCAAAAATTATTTATGGTAATTCATGTTATTACCATGTTTCAATAGAATATATGATGAGTTTATTCCCATGTTTGGAATGTGGAAACCGAGATCTATTTTGTAATACAGGGGGGATCGATGTTAGTCTGATTTCATGATTTTCATTATATTGTTTTGTATTTTCATATTTAAGAAGGGTTATAAGTTTAACCATTTATGGATGTTTTATTTAAAACATTAGACGAAGTCAACAAGATTGAAGTGTCATCTCTCCAAATAAGGAATTTTGAATATTGGATTTCCTATTCAAAATAATTTGTCTTGATGATCACTAATGACAAATGGGATTTTATTTCATGGATCTCAAGATATTTTAGTACTTTAGGAATGAAAAATTAACCTTCATCTTTAGAGAAAAAGTTAATTGGATCAAGGAATATAAAAGAGTAACATTATCCTAATATCATGCAATTATAAATTATCACAAAAAGTTTTAAACATTAGAAAAAAAAGATCTGGAAACCTATTTTTTGTCATATAACTATTTTTGGATGAATTAGACGGTCCCATAGTTCATCCCATAATAATGGCCTTCTGATTGTTAACTTTCTCATGACCTTCTTCTCTATCACTCACCATCAAAACGAGATGGTGATATTTCTCTTCCATATTCATGTTTTCTCTTTTCACCTATGTTATCTTATGTGGAAACCCAATTATATGTCACTTTGGGTAAACATTATAGTTCCAACATTCCCATTTTAAGGGAATTTTTAGTAATAATTTTTATGATGTGGGTTTCTTTGAATGGAAAATTTAATTATTAAACCATTGATAACCTATGAAAAGTTTTAGGGATAAATTAATTTTGAGGGGAGTAGAATGTAACAACCTATTTTTTTTGAATTATTTTTTCAATTAATTTATTCATTTTTATATTTTTCATTTCACACAACACAAAAAATAGTTATTTTATATATATATTAAAGAACTATGCTTGTCTTGTGTTATTCAAAATTCAAAATCAATCATGAAATACAAATAATTAAAAGGTTAACTTACTTTATAGTGAACACTAAGGTAAGCATAGATCTCATACTGACTTCCCTCAATAGCTTTCGTAAAATGCAAGACCGAGTGTTTCCGAAAAATATATTATTTATATATTTATATATATAATATAACATAGCCATTAAATTAGGTTATATATATATATTACTAAGTAAACTATGAAAATAGATGGTTTTCAAAAAAATATAAATTGAATGAATTACTTATAAATTATTTATAAATGAATATAAGAACCAAATGGTATATAAAGGGAGTATTTGTATGGATACTATTATAATACTCACAAAGATGTTTTTATAAAAATAAATAAAATAAAATAAAATAAGTTAATAATTTCAATGTAATATATATATTATATATCTAAGTAAATATTTTTGATAATCATCCAATGGATTTTATAATCATAAGATAAGAATAAATCCAATTTAACACACAAATCCAAAAATTTATATTAATGTAGTTTTTTCACCGTTTAATGGGAAACCCATTTTAATAACAATTTTTTAAACATTTATAAATTTAATATTCCAAAATAAACTACATATTTGTAAAATAAATATAAAAATTAGGTTATGATAAATTTTTGGTATTTTTCTATATGATTTCATTTTTCAAAGAATTGTTAAAAATACTGGATTTTTAATCAAAAATGATTTCTCATATAATTAATTTATAAGGAGAAATTATATTTTAAGATTGTTTAAAATTTTAATAAATTATATTTTTAGCAATGGATCCAATTTTGGTAATTGGAACCAATTTTACATTGAAATTGGGTACATAAACTTACAAATATTTTATCTTATTTACTATAAAAACACATATTATTGACCCGAATGAGATTAATTTTAAATTAATTTATTCCACTTATATGATTTGAATTTGGAAAAATTTATTCCATATTAGGAATAATAATATTTTATAATTTTTAAATAGTTCATCTTTGTTTTTTACCAAAAACATTAGTAAATTAATTAAAAAAGAATTACAATGATTAAGGTTAAATTAAGCATAATAAGGGACTAATGAATAACATTAAGGCCCAAAAAGACATATACACTTGTCCTAATCCCATTGTATGGGAATATTTATATTCTATCCTCCCATTACTCTAAATTTAACCTTTATTTAACCACAATCAATAAAAAACATGAGTGGGGTTCCTTTATTTTAAAATATTACAATAGATTCCACTCCTCCATTATAAAAGGCCTCCTCCACTTCCACACCATCACAACTATAAATCCCCTTAAGATCATTAAATATCTTCCCCATTAAATACCCAATATCATAACTTCTACCTTGAATCCTCCCCTTGGGTATAATTCAATCCAAGTAATACTTTGGGCTCAAATAGAAATGATATACGCGATCAAGAGGTAACACCCTCCCCTAGACTCCTTTTTTTTATTTCCTTAATCCACTCCCTAAAATATTCTTATTCCATGATAATATAACAAAAATAGTATCCTTAATATTATTTAATGTTTTTATGTTAATATTTTGACCTGAAATTACCCACATATTTATCTAATGGGTAACAAACATACTGTTTACATTTCGACGGACTACTTCCTTGCTAAACGAAGATTGTTCAATTTCCCATTACGACCTCTCATGGTTTCCATTATGATGGAATATATGTTTATATATGTTATATATATATATATATATATATATATATATTTTATTATGTATTTAGGATTCTTTAATAAATTTATAACACATATATTTATACTATCCATTTTGTGTTGATATGATAATTTCGTTTGAGAAAGTGCGGACTATCGCCCCCTCAAAGCAAGGTGATTCATTCATACACTACATGAAATGTATAATGGATGGAATTAATGAATATATATTATATATAATATAAATGAAGTATAATTTAATAGTTATTTATATAAATATATATACATAGATATGTGTTTTACTGCTACCTTTTAGAACGACAATTTTACATAAATAGAATTAATGCATACGTACGACTTACCATCTCCATGAATGGTGTATTCTGTTTGATACATCTATATTATTTGAATTATTATAATATACATATAATGTATTTAAATGATATTTATTTCATTTTTTATATTATTGAATCATGATTTATGTATAAGGACCAATGATATAGAAAATCAAGGCACATGTGAAGAACAAAGCGATTGTTATCCAAAGTGAAACATTAACATAGGATGGTTAACAAGAAGGTAATATAAGGTCATAATCAAGTCATATAAGGTATTATATTTAATAATATTGTTTTATAAGTTATTTATTTTAAATTTATAATTATTAAATATGCAGTTTCAATGAGTACAATGAGAGCCAAGAGTCAACGCAAGGGCCTTTCATCTCATTTTTTATTTCAATGAGATAAAGGCTATGTTCACCACTGTTTCTTTTGTGTGGTGTATGTACAGATCATGAATTAATTAAATGGTTCTTATATAATAATTTAAGTATATTTAAATATACATTTTATGATCTTTCCATCATGGGGTTTAAGTTTCAAAAGATAACATGTCGATAAAAATGTTTTGTCTCAATTTTCCTTCTCTCAGACTCATGTTTTTTATGCACCTAAACTATTTTTTAGGTGTATATAGTTCTAGTTTAGATGATATTTCATAAATATAATTATTTAAATTTTATTTTCAGATTCATTCAATTATCTCTTCTTACATGAATAGTATGATCCCAATGAAGAAAGTGGTAAGTGTTTATTGAAACAATCTCATCGTTCTTCATGATTGTTAATGATTATGCATCTTTGATGAAATAATATAATCCATATCTCATAAATATTTATTAATATTAATTATCCTATATTTTTTTAAAATATACTCATGAATTAGTACCATTTCCCACTCTTTCGTACCTCTGAAAATTAAAAAAATGTTTTTTCAGAAAATATAATCTTACTTATCTCTTCAGTAGAAAATTAGTGTTCCTTCAAAAACAAGTCTTCCAAAAAGGGATTCCAATAATATTATTCAAATATACTATGATCATTAAGATAAATTTTTACCCTTTTTGTCTTTTACCAATGTTTTTAAAGGAATCTTCTTATCATCTTCTGGTCAAGGAACTTTTCTAAACTCTTTACCATGCAAAAAGGATATTATTTTACCTCATAAGACATGTACAGATTTACCATTTATCATTTACTTAAAGCTTAATTTTAAAATTTAAAAGGTAAATTTTTAATAAAATGTTTTAAAATATATTTTAAATGAAATGGTTTTCAAATCATTTCCATGCTTCTTTCATATGCTTTGTAGTAAAATATTTTTCAAAACATTTTCATTCTTTATTTAAATTTTTTCAATTTTTTTTAAATTAAAAAGGTCTTTAAAACGTTTTGAAACATATTTTATATGTTTCCAAGGAAAATGTTCTTCAAAAATATTTCATGTATTATTTATTAGTTTTCAATATATTTTCTATGAAAATTATTTTTAAATGGTTTTTGTATTCAAATTTATTTTTCAAATAATAAAGGTTATATTCCTGATGAAATCTTTTAGAAAGTATTTGAAAATAAAGTTCCATCTAAGAGTACATCAATTGATGTCACTCATTCATTTCTAGGAAATGATCTAATGGTTCCATTTATATCCTTTGTATGAATGTGTTATTCTTAATTTCATGGTATTTATGAAATCCATTTCGTTTCCACATATTATATGTTTAAGAAATCCATTTCTCTTTCACTAGTAATGCATTGATAAAATTATTATGAAACCTATATCTTTTCAACAGGTTATAATTTGATTACTTTTTTGTGACAAAAATTTTATTTCATGGGTTATGATATGATTGTTTTTTGGATTTTGTGGAACATGCATGTATGATTACATTATGACAGGGGTGGGACCTATATCTCCCTCCAATTCATTGGGTGAGGATTTATATCTCATGAGATAGACACAGATGGAAAGATAAAGGAACTCGGTTCGTTATTAGGGGAATGTAATGAGAAAGGAACTCGGTTCAGTATTATAGGGATGAAATAAGAAATGAACTCAGGTAAGTAATATAGGGTTAGAACAGGGGCTTACCTGTTTCAATAATACATAGATGGAATGCAGTTTTAACCAGTTCAGTAAATGATTTGTCCACTAATGCGGTCATGGTAGTGATTCATTGGCTACTATATAAGTCATATTATATTCTTATGTGTTTTACATAATTCTATTTTTTCGTTCCTATATTATGTTATCATGTATTTTTTTATCTATTTCCTTATTGGTCATGTGTTATGAGCTGTCAAGATTTAAGCCAATATTCATGTTTATGATCACTGATATGAATATTGTGATATTTTATTGTTATTATCACCTTCTCACACCCATATTCTCATGTTTATGATTAAATGTATCATTTTTTTACCATTACTGAGCATCTAATCTCACCCCTTTTTATTTTTACATCCCCAGGTTTTGAAGATTTGTATTAAGTATGATTTTTCTAAGAAGGGTGATTGTCATAAAGATCCATGTGATAGATAACGTAGATCACTTGTGTACCAGTGTTTATTGATATCCCTAGGTATATTTAAAAGGACATATCAAGAGTTTTATCAAGGGAAACTTTTAAGGATGATTCAACATTTCGGAAAATTTTTGGCATTTTTTAATGAATTGAGTGAGTGGTTTCCTAGAAATACATCTTTTTCTGGATAATAAAAGTGGATGTGGCTCTAGAGAAGATGTACCTAGGAGTTAAAATTCTAAAAAGATATATGCGGTCTGACTTAGGGTAATCTGGAACATGAAAACATACCATACTGCACACCTAGTTTGAAACTCTCAAGGGATATGATTTGGGAATTTACTAACTCTTCATGAACCACCATGAATGATTTAAATATATTTTGGATATAAAGAACCTCAGATGAACCTATGGTTATGTAGGTTAAGGAATTTTTCATGATTTAGACATCCTATAACTAATTATTTTAATTACTATGTGGTTTTATTCTATGAAAATTAATATTCTCACTATGAGTCTAGTTTTAGTTGATGCCAGGAACTAGAAAGAACCGTGTTAACATTAAATGTGATGAAGGATTTTTTGATGTGAATTCATATGGTATAATCATTGGATTGATGGATGTTTTAATCATTCCTAGTCAGTTTTCAAGGAACATGATCAACAACACGTACCTTAACCAACTATTTAAATCACCAAGGAAGATAAATGAAGAGTTTTCTGAGAGTTTAGTTAATAGATACTATACAAGAAGAAATATTAGGTTTACTTTGTATCTAAAATGTGGAAGGAATCACCTAAGTGAATGCATTATAGGAACAAGTAGGTGTTTTGACTCTGGAAACGAAGGACACAATGTAAGTCACTACAAGGAAAAAATAAAGAGTTTGGTTAAAAAATGGATGATAAGATTGGCCTACGAAAGTCATCATCAAAGGTTATGTGTCTTAAGTGCGTAATAAATGGTCATTTTGAAACTCAATGTCCCAAGAAGAACGATCCTAAAGTTTACCAGCAAGGTGGTTAAAGCAATGGTTACATTGTCGATGATAATGAGACAACATATCAAATATAAAATAAAAGAGGTATTGTTTAATTGGATGAGGTGTCCTTGTTAATGGCATAAGGATGAAGTGGAATAATAATTTTTTTATGTATTTGAATCAAAAAATTATGTTACATGAATGGTGAAATATATAAAGATTTTTTGGTTTATGCTTTTTACTATAGATTTACAACAACATGTTCAATGGTTTTGTTGGAATAGAAAAGTTATTTATTGGAAAATTGATATCCAAGTAAAACACATTATTAATAGAGATATAACCCATAATATATTCTTTATGTTATGGTAATGTTGTTTGGATAAATATATGTGGGATATGTCTAAGTAAATTTGATGGTACTTATTTCCCTAGATCAAATTATGGATTGGTTAAAAAAGTGTTCTATGTCATCATGGATAATGTTTTAAACTTCTTGGATATTAGGAATATATCTAGTAACCATTAAAATATGGAAGATTTCACGTTTTCCATAATTATTTATGGTCCTTCAGGTTATTACCACATTTTAAGAGAATATACAATGATGAAATTCACATGTTTGGAATGTGAGTACTAAGAGAATCTTGTGATATATGGGGGATCGATTTTAAGGTTATATTGTGAGTTTATCTATATAGTTTAGAATTTTCATCTTTTAGAAGTGTCATAAGGGTAACCATTTATGGAATGTTTATGTTAAACATCAGATGAAGTCAATAATATTAAAGTATAATCTCTCCATTTTAGGATTTACACTTATTAGACAGCATGTTCGAACTACTTTGTGTTGATGATATATGATGACAAATGGGATGGTATGTCATGTATATCATGAAATTTTAGTACTTTAGGAATGAAAAAGTCACATTCCTTTGTAATAAAATAGGTGAATTGGATTAACGATCAGAAAAGGGAAAGGTTTTCCTCAAATCATGCAAGTATAACATTTCATCAAAATTATTCTATATTAGGAAAAAAAGATCTTGAAACCAAGAAAAATATTTCCTATAACTATGTTTCTAATGAATCAGATGGTTCCTTAGTTCATTATATATTTATGGATTTTTGATTTTATCTTTTTCATGACCTTGTTGTTGGTTAGAGTTGGAAAATCAAGAGGGGGATGAATTGAGTTCCAATTAAATTTTTTGTTAAAAACCTTATCTAAAAATTTCCCCCAATTTAAAATCTAAACCACGCATTTAACCAAAGTAAAATATTTATAAGATTTTTTAATGTTCAATTAATTTCTCAAAAGGTTGATTAATTTTCAGTTACAATAGTTATAAACATAGATATAACTTTCTAAATTAATTTACTATCTAAAAAAGTGTTATAAACACTGACTAATATTAACCACCAATGTAATATTTAGTGTTCTAAAATATGTTTTAAAATTGAGAAAAATAAATTTGAAAATAGTAGAAGAGAAAAAAAGGTTCATTCTCAAGTAGAGACCTAGTTCTCTCCACATGGTGATCACCTAAAACCAAGAAGATTATATTAATAAACTTGACCCACACCCTGGATCGAGGTTCACAACAAGACACAAGGAGGTCCAGGTCAACTAGAACTCTACCATAGTTATTCGTGGGAAAAAAAATAAAACTAGGACACACATGGAAATCTTCCATAGTTATACATGGGAGAAAAATGGTGAAAATTAGTTTGAGAGTGAATATTTTTTGTATCTTCCAGCTTAGATTCAGTGACAGTATGTCTTGGTGATACAAACACACCCACTGCTTGAAAATTAATATGAATGCTCACAATAGAGAAGAAATAATGAGAAACAATTACAATGATCTCTGTGATGTACTTGATGATTCTAGAATTCTTAGGTGTAGCATATTTCAATATTGAGTCACCTTTTGAAAAATGACACCAAAATAAAGTGTCTTGGAGGGTTTTTGTTCTAGTTTCCAGTGAGGTGAGATACTCCTTGCAGGTGCTCTTGACTAGATTTTTTTGCTGTAAGGATTTTGAGATTTTTGGTTCACAACCAATCCTTCCTTGTTCACTACTAGAAATAATGAGTGTTCTTTTCATATATGTTTTTCCACCTTGAAAAAGAGCATAATCCCCAACATGTCTTCGTCATACCTCATACTACTCTCTGACAATGTCTACAAATGATATAGAAGGTCCTTAATATAATAAGTAGTAAACTATTTCATAAATATGACTATTATAATTAATTTTGAATTTAAGAGTAAAGAAAATTTTCTCAGTGCTGATCGATAGGTCATTATATCGACATGTCCTCCTATTTGAATATTCTTTTATCGGTAGATCCTTATGTTATCAGGTTCTTCTATTGGTATGTTCTTCAATCGGTAGGTCCTTCTCTCGGTATGTTATTTTATTGGTAGGTCGACATGTCAGCAAGTCATTGTTATTGGTGAGTTGATTTGTCAACAAGTCAAACAATTAGTGACGTAAAATTGTATCAGTGACTCAACCTATCGGTAGGTTGATGTGTCAATGAGTCATTGTGTTGGTGACTCATCTATCAGTAGATCATACTTCTATCAATTAGTCATAATATCAGGGACTCATACATGGGATTTTTTTTCTGTTTTCTTGTCTAATATTATTAACATTAATATAATATGTTAAATTTATAGTTGAACATAGATCATAATAAATAAAAGTATTTGAAATTAATACTTAATATATGATAAAACATGATTTGACATGATTTATGAGCATTAAAACTAGAGAGGTCCAACAATATCCCCTTTTTGGATGATCACAAATCATGGAATTATAAATTTCAATTACTTGATTCATAATGATGAAATTAGTCATTCTGATTACTATATCCCCAATAATATTTTTCTTAAAAAAGATAGATCATGTACCCCCTTTCATGTTTTTATATTATGCAATGTTTAAAAATTGAATAATGCCTTCTCCCCCTTTTAGGATTATCAAAAGTAGTTAATGACATAAAAAAATGTCTATATAAGAATAAAAATAATCATAGCACAATGAAAGGAATTAAGAGATGCTAAATTTCATAATCAAGTGAAATTAAACTGTATAAGAACATAAAAAAAGTAAAACAATGTATCCCTATCAAACAAGTGATCCAAACAATTTCTTCTTAAAAGAGGATTCCATCAATGCATTTCCATTATCAAGAAATGTTGGGTAGGAGCAGTAAATTTAGAAGTAGTAGTTGGTGGTTCAATGTGAATTCTAAGGGGAGGTATAGGAACTCCAGAAAACACTAAAGGGGCCAAACTTGGACTAGAGGAGGTAAGAGGGCCAGTAACCTCCCTCAAAATGATATGACATATCTTCTTACGAGCTTGATCCAGAGAGAGTGCCTCTGAAGGTAAGGAGACAGAAGGAGAGGTAGTAGATTAGAGGGTTGGTCTAGCAGGTGAGGTAGCTAGTTCAACAACAACCATACTATGGACATGTAGATAAGGCTTGTGAAGGTTTATAAAATCCATGATAATCCAACCACTATATTCCATATCCTTTATAAAATCTTCCATTATTTCTAAAAACTTCTCAAGGGTAGGAGTAAAATCCTTAAGTATCTTCACCAGATATCTGAAAGCCTGTGTCTCTAGACGAAGTCTCAGATTCTATACTAAATACTTGAAGTGGATAGTGAGCTATTTCATGGTGTATATTATCTTGAAATACAAATCCAATTTCTTTATTATTTATTCTTGTTCTTTTATAGAACCTTTGGTATAGAATCTCACCATTTCAATGACGTGATCATTGTTCTTCCTAATCTTTAAGGGGCTCACTTAGTCAGTGCCACCCATCATTGTTTGAATATAATCTCTGATCACATTCCTGAACATCTCAATATCTATAGGGTGTATAACTAGACCTGGTGATCTAGATGCACCTTCAACTATATCTATGAGTTTCTATCTGAACTGATTCATATCAATATGAGGGGTCTGAGGTTGAGCTGCATCATTTCTAGAAACTCCATACTCAAAAGTCTTTACCACCTCATCCAAGGATGTCATGTAATCAATATTAAATATATTTATGTCCAAAACCATTTCAGTTAACTCATGATCCAGGCTCTAGTTATCAATAATTACAGATTCAACAACTAATATCATCCTAGGTTCCACTTGAGAAACCACTCTTTCTATTAGAAGAGGAATATCTCTTTTACTTAGAGTAAAAATAAGTGCATTTTGAAGTTGATATGATGTTCTAATATGAGAGATTAGATCTACCTTAAACCATTAAAAATCATATTTGGTGACACATTCACCTGGTGCTAAAGTCACAGGAGGTTCAAGAGTAAAAGAAGATACAACTGTTGGAGGTGACTTAAATTTAATAGGTTCCTCAACTATTGGTCTCCTTGGAAAAAATAAATGATCCTTAGTATATGAGTCAAAATAATCCAAATTGATGGAAATATAACCAGGATATGTTTCCCATTCATATGCCACTCTATCATCAAAAGGAGTGAGTGTATAAACTCTCACATTCTTGGCTTGATGTTCCCCAAAAATTCATGATCTCTTTCTTGTATAAATTAATCCCGGTACATGTGCTGCATGTGCTTCTACATCACCATGAACTTCAACTACTACCCCTTCTTCAAAAATAGCTTCTAGAGGTTCTGAAATCTGTTCCTAAGGTACAATACCAATAAATTCTGTATTTTAACCATGATCATAACCAGGATTATCTAAATTACTATCACTTCAACCACTTTCCTGCTCAGCTTCCTCTACTCCATCTTCTCCACATTTATCACCATATTCTTTATCTTCTTTCTCACTACCACCACCTCCACCTTCACTATCACTTCTCTATTCCATACCATTTTCATTTTCTTCTCCAATTTCCTCATCTAAACCCTTATATTGGATTTTATACTCCACACTTCCTGATTCCTCTGTCCCGATATTGTAATCCTGGTCTAGAATAGATTCTGTGGAAGATAAATATAAAGATAAAGGTAGACTTAAAAGTAAAAAATTCATCACCCTAAGACTTTCACCAATATCAGGGTCACTCCTATCATCTATATGAGACTCAAATTATCTTCTAGTTTCATCTGATTCCTCTTTATCAAAATATAAAACATCATAATTGTAGAGACCCGTATCTTGACGTACATGGACATTACATTACTTTTGCGGAATACTTAGTACATAACAAAAACACACACACAAGGACCGTAATAGTTTAGTGTCTTTGGAAACTCGGAATATAATCTTCTAATCGTGGTGAAAGATCTTCAATATCTCCCATAAAGATCTTCCTTTTTTTATACTTAAAACCTTTCTTTATATCCTTAGGTCTGTTTTGCTTCGTAATTGTCCGAACCTCCTATATAATGATTTGAATAATGTCATTGACTTATTACATAATCATATTAATTGTTATTATATCATATATGGTTCACTTATGACTTTATATTACCCGTTCTTTTGTAAATTCATGTTAAAGTAGCGTTTTGGGTAAAATCGTCTTATTTGTCATTCATGTTTTAACTTGTAATTGTTCATATGATTACTTAGATCATTATTACTTAATTATATAATATAGAAAATGATTTTTATATAATATATATTCAGAATATACATATATATAATGGAGCAATAAATGGAATGAAATACACCGTTCATGGAGACGGTAGGCCGTACGTATGCATGGACACTGTTTTCTTTTCATTATTGAACTGAGTGAAATTATGTAGATGACATAGATATATATACACATAAATCCAGTATCTTTATAATGTCATATATTTCATTATTATTGCTTATATATACTTTATAATCATTCTTAAATGGTTAACATGGAGAATGAATCTCATCGCGTCGTGGAGACGGTAGTCCATACGTACGCACGAGCGATGATATCATTTCCATAATTATTGAATTGAATTGGAGTGGATGATACAATATATCAGAATCAATATGATGTTCTCATAACTATGTATAGTTATTCTTTACACCATTATACCCATCCATGTAAGGTGGTGGTGGAAAATAGATTACACCACGGCGTGGAGACGGTATTCTGTACGTACGCACGCGTGGTGATTTCTTTTTCCGTAGGATGGATAGATGGTGAAATAGGGTTGTTTCATACATATAATAACATATCAGTATATGAGTGATACTGATGTTATTACTTCATAATGAAACAAACTAAGAAGAAGAAGTGGAAGAAGAAATAAGGATGAAAGAATCGGTAACAGACATTACCTCTTCTTTGAAGTGATTCTTTGAGACCTCCTTTTAGGGTAATAAAATGGGTCTTTGAAGAAGACCAGAACCTCTAGGATGATACTAGGGAAGTGGAGAAGAGATTTTTTCAGGGGTTGGCCTAGCTTTGATTCTCAAATTGGTGTGAGGAGGAGAGGGAGGAGGTGCCCTTTTATAAGGGAGGAGAGGGGCACCTTTGGAATAACAAAAAATATTTTTTTATTATAAAGCCAAGTTCGGTTTTAAATACCCCCAAATTGATTTCTTTCGTGGATAAGGTAGGTATGGGTCTAAATACTCTCATCCAATAGAATTTAGATAAGTTTAGGTTCCTATTTTAACCTTATCATTTAGATTTAACATTAAGTTAAATAATATTACTTTTACCGTGTCTTCTTGTGTTCTTACACTATAAGGTTAATAAACTTACTATAAGAAGACAAAAGAACCCCAAATTGTTTATTATTAATATATATAACCTTATATAATTCATTTGGCCGATCCTTATATTTTTAGGAATAAAATAAAAATTAATAATATAATATTTGTTTTAAAAACTATTTTATGTCAATTTTGACACTATTTAGTAATAGATTTTTGTGAAAATCATAACAGAATGATAAGTTCGAAAAAATTTAATCACATCAATAATAAAATGTCATATTAACCTATAAAATAAGTTTATTTCATAAAAAGTCTCAAATTGCATTTATTTTGGTGTTTATAACATCAATTATGTCAATATTTCATTAGTAAAATAATTACTGCATCATCTTTGTGTCATAAATAAATTAAATTATTTAATGTCTAAAAATTACAAATAAAATACCATTATGTAGGAAATAGTTTTAGCTTTCTAATGAATATTTATAGTCGAATTTATCTTATGTATAACCCCATATTAAAAATTATTTACTTATTAAACATTGATTTTAACTATTTTAACCCTTCTTTAAATAAATTAATAATAATTGTCCTAATCTAATCCGAGTGGGCCTAAATGGTCATATTTTATTCCTAAGATTATTTTTGGTCGAATTACACTTATCCAATAGAATTAGGAAATGTGTTCGGGTAATAATAATATCATCTTTACCCTTAATTACCCTATTTACTTTTAACCGTGGTAAAAAAAAGTAAAAAGTTACTATTCACCAAAAACTATTTTCATCTCATTGAACCACATTTCAGTCCTTGATATTAACCGTGTCTCTTGGATTTTCGAAATTCCACTCACAGAAGCGGTAAAATTAAGTTTTATGAAAAATTCAGTTTTTTAACTACCACTTAGTGGTTTCACTATTCATCAAAAATTAAAAGTTTTCAGAAAATAACAAAATTTCACCCTAGGATAATTTCGATCTTCCGAATCCAAAAATAAAGTCCATTTTGAAAAATAAAATTTATTAAATTTCAAAAAGTGGTTATTACTTTTCATAACGGCTAGTTTTAATAATATTTTAATAGCATATTGTTGTTTAGTGAAACTCGTTATTATGTACTACACATGCTATCGAGGAAGGTCGCGATTGCGTGTAATGCAAGGCAAGTCAAGGATGCGTGTTGTGGAAGCTCCTTTTAATGTAGTATACAACACAAGACATTAATGAAATTAAAAAGAATATTTTTCATAAAATCTCGGGGTGTTACATTCTTCCCCCCTTAAAATGAATTTCACCCTCGAAATTCGTCGGGGTTATAAATGGTTTACTATTCAGAAGTTTCTTTAATAGAAACCCACATCATAAAAAGGAATACCAAAACAAATCTTTAAAAAATAAAGTATGAAACGTAACGGTTACCCAAATAAACTAATCACTGGGTTTCCACATAGGTGAAAATATGGATATGGAAGAAAAATCAAACCATCATGTTCTGATGGAGAGTGGTAGAGAACATGGCTATGGAAAAGCCAACAATCAGAAATCCATAAATTTGTGACGATCTAAGGTACCATCTGATTAATCAGATATAAGAGCACTAGGATAACATTTTTGGTTTTCAAGATCATTTCCCTAAAGTTGAAGAATTTGAATTAGAATAAATACTTACTTTATTTTGGTACAATCTCACTGTTGTTCATGCCTTGAACAATTTCCACTTCATCTCTTAAATAAATGAAGTTGAATTTGTTATTCGTGAAGTGTTAGTAGATCATGTGATAGAATGATGGGTCGTTCCATCTGTCTTAAACAAAAGGATAGAAAAAGTTATTAAATATACATAAGTCATTTTATAGTGAGATTAATCATATATGGTACCTAAAATGGACTTATACTTCATATATCATACTTCTTAATAAAACTAGTTTCTACTAAACAGGGACTTCCTGTAGGCCAGTGGTAGGCGATAAAGGCCAGTTGCACTTCGGTTGTGGGTTCGATTCCCACAGCCTTGTCCGACGTGATGGGCTGTCGCCCGTCCTGCAGGTTGTCCTTTTTCTAAAGCTATATTACTATAATATTCCATCAATAATACCGAAAAACGTTTTATCCTAACTTATGTCCAACATAATCCATTCTAATCTTTAGGCTTATCTAAAATACTTCGGTCCAAGCTCATAGTATAATGAAAATGATTACTTGAAATGTCACAGAATAATCACGTGAATGCCATCATTTATCCCCCATATATCATAAGATATGTCACATTACAAACATGTGAATACCTTAATCATGTATTCTCTTGAAGAATAAATACCCATTGAACCTTAGTGAAAACATGAATGCAGTTAAAAGTTAACATTTTCCACATACCAAAATCCTCAAAATTCTATATACTCAAACCATGATATCACATAGTCCTTATATCAATCATTAGCTCATGAATACAATCAAACATCTCATTATCTTCTTATCCCTTCATTATTCTCATATCATCTGTTTACCAAAAATGTCTCAATCACTTTTCATGGTTACTGGTACCATAAAATTATTGAAAACCACAATAGACCAAAACATAAATATTCCAATATTCCACGATACTATATACAACATTATTTTGGAATCCCATTACATAAACACTTAATCATTCCACCACATCGTTGTCATATTCAACATCGCCAATAGTGATCGCATGTGACTTCCCTTTTTCCTTTTCCTTAAGTGGTTTCTCATGTTGATCATCACTAACCCTTGGATTAGGGTATTTATTATCATAATGCCCCATTTCCTTGCACTTGAAGCATTGAAGTGTTGGTGGTGCGTTCTCTGCAGTGTTTGCTTTATTCACATCATTAGAAACCCTTTTTCCATTACCTTGACACTCAGCTGCTCAATGACCTTCTTTTCCACACTTAAAACATTTTCTAGTCCCTTTAAGACAATCTCCACCATGCTTTTTTCCACACTTTGAGCATAAGGAAACATTCATCTTCTTTTCACCATTATTCTGAGATTTCTCCTTGAACTCCATCTTTCGTTTCTTGTCAAAACCATGAGATGGATATGTAACACCAACTTCCATTTCTACCTTGATAGCACAATGCACAATTTCTTCATAGCTACTGAAGTCTCTTATAGCCAATGCCCTTCGAAGACTTGGTTTTAAGCCACTGAAAAATCGATCAACTTTACTTTCAGGTTGGATGATAATGCCAGATGCATACCTTGCAAGTCTTGTAAAATTCACTTCGTATATACCAACAGATTCATAATCCTTTTGCTTTAGTTCAAGAAACTCCTTCTCCATCTTTGTTCGAATAATACGGGGGAAGTACTTACTGAAAAATAAGTTCTTGAACTCGTCCCATTCCATGGACTCAATTTCATCCCTTTGCCTCGTATTCTTAATAAGATTCCACCATTGATCAGCATCACCTTCCAAACGATACACTACTAAGATGACTTTATCATGTTCAGAACATTGAAGATCTGAAAATATCCTTTCAGTGGTACTGATCCATTGTTCAGCAACAAGTGGATCAGAAGACCCACTGAAAGAAGGTGGACGTTGCCTCATGAAGGACTCAATAGAATATTGTTCCCTTCTCTGCTCATTTGCAAGTCCAGAATGATTCATAGCTTTTGTAAGTATAGCAATAAGATTTTGCACTCCATCTCCCATAACATTTGTTTGTTCAGGAGGACAATGCATTGTCCATTGCATTGATCAACACGGTTCCTTCGGGTTCCATCCATCGTCTAAAACCCAAAAAGAATAGTGTGAGAGGCAAAAATCATGCTAGGGAAAACAACATAATAAAGGGGGAGTACCTTCAATATCTAACATCTTAGGTTTAATTCTATGATCGTTAGCGTAATTATAGTACTCTAACCTATACGTATACTTAATCTTAGGTACATCCCTAGACATACCTTAGAAATATCTCTAGGGATCTCACTAACATTTTCGCATCCTAGTTTCCAAAGGTTGACTAAACCTTTCCTCTGATACCAACTGTAGAGACCCGTATCTTGACGTACATGGACATTACATTACTTTTGCAGAATACTTAGTACATAACAAAAACACACACACAAGGACCGTAATAGTTTAGTGTCTTTGGAAACTCGGAATATAATCTTCTAATCATGGTGAAAGATCTTCAATATCTCCCATAAAGATCTTCCTTTTTTTACCTAAAACCTTTCTTTATATCCTTAGGTCCGTTTTGCTTTGTAAGTGTCCGAACATCCTGTATAATGATTTAAATAATGTCATTGAATTATTACAGAATCATATTCATTGTTATTATATCATATACGGTTCACTTATGACTTTATATTACCCGTTCTTTTGTAAATTCATGTTAAAGTAGCGTTTTGGGTAAAATCGTCTCATTTGTCGTTCGTGTTTTAACTTGTAATTATTCATATGATTACTTAGATCATTATTAATTAATTATAGAATATAAAACATGATTTACATATAATATATATTCATAATATACATATATATAATGGATCGATAAATGGAAAGAAATACACCGTTCATGGAGACGGTAGGCTGTACGTATGCATGAACGCTGTTTTCTTTTCGTTATTGAATTGATTGGAATTAAGTAGATGACATACATATATATACACATAAATACAGTAGCTTTATAATGTCATATATTTCATTATTATTGCTTATATATATTTTATAATCATTCTTAAATGGTTAACATAGAGAATGAATCTCATCGCGTCGTGGAGACGATAGTCCGTACGTACGCACGAGCGATGATATCATTTCCATAATTATTTAATTGGAGTGGAGTGGATGATACAATATATCAGAATCAATATGATGTTATAATAACTATGTATAGTTATTTTTTACACCATTATACCCATCCATGTAAGGTGGTGGTGGAAAATAGATTACACCACGGCGTGGAGACGGTATTCCGTACGTACGCACGCGCGGTGATTTCTTTTTCCGTAGGATGGATAGATGGTGAAATAGGGTTGTTTAATACTTATAATAACATATCAGTATATTAGTGATACTGATGTTATTACTTCATAATGAAACAACCTAAGAAGAAGAAGTGGAAGAAGAAATAAAGATGAAAGAATCAGTAACGGCCATTACCTCTTCTTTGAAGTGCTTCTTTGAGACCTCCTTTTAGGGCACTAAAATGGGACTTTGAAGAAGAAAAGAACCTCTAGGATGATACTAGGGAAGTGTAGAAGAGATTTTGGCAGGGGTTGGTCGAGATTGAATGTTCAAATGTGTGTGAGGAGGAGAGGGAGGAGGTTCCCTTTTATAAGGGAGGAGAGGGGCACCTTTGGAATAACAAAACATATTATTTTATTATAAAGCAAAGTTCGGTTTTAAATAACCCCAAATTGATTTATTTCATGGCTAAGGTAGGGATGGGTCGAAATCCTCTCATACAATAGAATTTAGACAAGTTTAGGTTCCTATTTTAACCTTATCATGTAGATTTAACATTAAGTTAAATAATTTTACTTTTTCCGTGTCTTCTTGTGTTCCTACACTATAAGGTTAATAAACTTACAATAATAAGCCAAAAGAACCCCCAATTGTTTATTATTAATATATATAACCTTATATAATTCATTTGGCCGATAATTATATTTTTAGGAATAAAATAAAAATTAATAATATAATATTTGTTTTAAAAACTATTTTATGTCAATTTTGACACTATTTAGTAATTGATTTTTGTGAAAATTATAACAGAATGATATGTTCTAAAAAATTTAATCACATCAATAATAAAATGTCATATTAACCTATAAAATAAGTGTATTTCATAAAAAGTCTCAAATTGCATTTATTTTGGTGTTTATAACATCAATTATGTCAATATTTCATTAATAAAATAATTACTGCATCATCATTGTGTCATAAATAAATTAAATTATTTAATGTCTAAAAATTACAAATAAAATACCATTATGTAGGAAATCGTTTTAGCTTTCTAATGAATATTTATAGTCGAATTTATCTTATGTAAATCCCCATATTAAAAATTATTTACTTATTAAACTTTGATTTTAACTATTTTAACCCTTCTTTAAATAAATTAATAATAAATGTCCTAATCTAATCCAAGTGGGCCTAAATGGTAATATTTTATTCCTAAGTTTGTTTTTGGTCGAATTACACTTATCCAATAGAATTAGGACATGTGTTAGGGTAATAATAATATCATCTTTACCCTTAATTACCCTATTAACTTTTAACCGTGGTAAAAAAGGTAAAAAGTTACTATTCACATTGAATTATTTTCATCTCATTGAACCACATTTTAGTCCTTGATATTAACCGTGTCTCTCGGATTTTCGAAATTCCACTCACAGAAGCGGTAAAATTAAGTTTTACGAAAAATTTAGTTTTTTAACTACCACTTAGTGGTTTCACTATTCATCAAAAATTAAATGTTTTCAGAAAATACCAAAATTTCACCCTAGGCTAATTTCGATATTCCGAATCCAAAAATAAAGTCCATTTTGAAAAATAAAATTTATAAAATTTCAAAAAGTGGTTATTACAATTCATAATGGCTAGTTTTAATAATATTTTAATAGCATAATGTTGTTTAGTGAAACTCGTTATTGCGTACTACACACGCTATCGAGGAAGGTCGTGATTGCATGTAATGCAAGGCAAGTCAAGGATGCATGTTGTGCTAGCTCCTTTTGGTGTAGCATACAACACAAGACATTAATGAAATTAAAAAGAATATTTTTCATAAAATCTCGGGGTGTTACAATAATCTACAGGCATAATAGGATCAATTACATCTCTTGGACTAGATAGATGGTCAACATGGTTGAAATTCTTATATAATTTCAGATCATCTCTAACACACTCCCTCTTTCAGGAATTTCAATTTATCCAAATTCTCTTGAAAATATTCTTATATAGGTCAATACAACTAAAAATAGATATGGCTTCTTCATCTTCACATAGACATACCTTGTCTTTTATCATGGAATTTATAATTCTTGTTTAAAACAAAGAATCTGTCTTGTAATAAGGATTTATCAATTCATTTATATAGACTATCAAATACCTACACAGATTTACCATATATATTTCTTCAGGAAGTATAACAGATATAAATCATGATACCTGTGTGAAGAAATTTCGCCATTCTTGGGACAGAAGTGCTATTGGATGACCATGAATAACAAACTACTTTCACTATCCAAATCAATAGTAATTGGTCTTCTATGCTATGTATTATTTTTTAGCTCACCTAATGTCGTCTCATTGCAATATAAACCACCTGTTGGTAGAAAAATCTATGGATAGACATCATAAACCCCTTCATGATGAACCTTCATACATTCATGACAATGTCTTGAAGAAAATGATACTCTTCTTCCATTCACCACAAATTTAACCCAGTATGTCTCACTTCCTTCCAGAATAAATTCAGAATGAAGATAAAATTCATGTAGCAGTCTATGGTAATATGGTCTTTCATTATATAAGAACTATTCAAACCATCATTTCATCTTCATAAAATTTCACAATAGATACGTAATTGTTAGAAACCATTCTAATTGAACTTCTCTCTCTAGTGTTACCACAAAATTTTGATGCCCTAGATGAATAGTCTTAGAATTTCTCGATTCTCCTTTCTGTTACTTTACGGGTTACGACTCATCTCTAGATCCTTAAAGAGGCATTTTAATCTAACCATATTGAGGGTACGTTTGAAGGTATGAAGGTGAAAGCGTCTAAGGTAAAGATAGCATAAGGGTAAGAGTGCGAGAGTGAAAGACTAAGAGTAAGAATTAAGTAGGATCGACTCAGTTTTATTAGTAAGGGTTTTATAAACCATAAATCGAGTAATTAAGATCAAATAAAAAGAAATAAGTAAAATAGAATCATTTTGAAAAAAAATTGGTGAGTTCTACTTGTAAGTAGCCATCGGTGAGACATCATCGATGTCAGTAAGACAATGTCGACATGAAACTGCTCGCATGAAACTGCCATCAAAACACTATCAATGTCGTCATGAAACTGTCCGCATAACACTTTTAGTGTCGATGATACATTATCATTGAAAAATTTTGAATATCGATGAGACATCACCAGTTTCCTATGGGTGAGTAATCCACACTATGTTTTAATGGTGTTTTATTAACAGTAGTTCCTCAAAAATTAATCAACCTCAATTCATGTATGATGTAACTCGTTCATCCAGATTTTAATGGTCTAGTAATTATATCAGCAAGATGATGTTCTGTACCAATAAATGAAAGAGTTATATAACCTTTTTAATAATGATATCTCAAAAAGTGTTGTCATCCAACATCATGTTTTGTTCTATAGTGAGAAAGAAAATTATTTGATATGTCAATAGCACTTGTATTTTCATATTTTTTATGGACATGTCTAAAATGATATAAAGAATCTAAAAAAGATTATTTCATCCACAAAATATGATCACAAAATCTACCAGAATCTATATATTTATCCTCAGCAGTAGATACTCTAAAAAATTTCTTTTTTACTACACCATGATACTAGAGACTTTACCAAAAAGTTACATGTTGCAAAGGTTTGTTTTCTATCTTACGTACATCCACTAAAATCACCATATGAATAACTAACTAAATAAAATTATTGTATTCAAGGGTAGAGGAATCCTAAGTTGATAGTATACTTGAGGTATTTGAAAATTATTTTAACAAAAATTAAATGATATTTATGGGGGTTTTCCTAGAAAAGGGAACACATACATCTGTTAAAAATAATATCAGGTTGGCAGTAGTCAAGTAAAGTAGACTTCAAATCATCCCCCTATAATTTGTTTGATCAACAAATTTACCATTTTCATCAAGGTGTAACTTATAGGTGATACTCATTGCTGTATCACTACTTTTTGTAATGTCAAATTTTGACGTTTTTAAAATATATTTTGTATATTAACTTTTATATAAAATAATACCTTATTTAAGTTGAAATATTTGAAATCCATGTAATAATTTTATTTCTCCCATTAAAATAATTTCAAATTCACTTTACATTATTTTTGAAAAATTAATGCATAAATAATTCTTTGAAGATCCAAAAATAATGTCATAAATATATATTCGAACTACTAAAACATCTGTAGAAATTATTTTTATAAAGACAATAGGAACAAATATACCTTTTGTTAAACCATTATAAATAAGAAAAGTACTTAACCTATCATACCATGCTCTGGGAGGATGTCTTAAACCATATAAAGCCATTGTTAAAATAAAAACAAGTTTTGAAAATGAGGATTTGTTGAACCAGGATTTTTTCAAAAGAAATCCTCAACTATATACCCATTTAAGAATAAATATTTTACATCCATTTGATATAGATTAAAATTTATAAGAGCTACATATTCTAGAATGATTATAATGCCATCAGATACTAGTGCAAAGGTTTATTCATATTAAATTCCTTCTTCTTGACTATATATCTGCATAACTAGTCTGGACTTATTCCTCAATATGGTTCCTACTTCATATAATTTGTTTCTAAAGACTCACATACTGCCAATGGTCAAGGTGTCTTTAGGTCTCACCACTTGTTTTAAATGTTATTTCTTTAAAACTGAATCAATACTTCTTGCATAGCCATTACCCAAAATTCATCATTTATTGCATCATTAATGTTTTTAGGTTCAATCTATGACATGACACTTGATGTTCAACCCTGTTCATAAAAGAATCTATAGTTTATATCCCTTTATCTAAGTCTCCAACTACAACATCAAAGGGATTGTTCTTAAGGGTTCTAATTGATCTAGAAAAGGAAGGAATAGTTTTTTCTGGTTCATATGTTGGTTCATGTTCTCTATGATTAGAGTATGCATATTTTCTAGAGCTGGGGGATTTAGTACCTTGCCTAATAGTAGAAACACAGGTTCTAGAATTTATATTCGGATTGGGCAGATCATCCTCAATAATTTCAAGAGGTGTTTTAGGTTCATGTGGTTATGTTTCATAAAATTTAACATGTATTTATTCTTCCACACATTTGTTTCTTTTATTAAAAACTCAATAGGATTTACTAGAGTTTGAGTAACGTAGGAAAATTCTTTCTTCACTTTTGAATGAAATTTTTTAAAGATTATCCTCAGTATAAAGAATATAAACCCTGAAACTAAAAACATTAAAGTGGATAACTTTGAGTTTTCTATTGTTCTATAGATAATATGTAATTTTTGTAATAATTGGTCTGATTAAGACTCTATTAATTATATAACAAGATGTATTCAAAGATTCAGCCCAAAAATAAGCAGGTATGTCATACTCATTAAGCATTGTTTGGGAAATTTTATAGAAGGTTTTGTTCCTTCTTTATACAACTATATCCTGTTAGGGTGTCTTAGGTGTTGAAAAGTTATGACTATATCCATTTTTTTGATAAAAAATAATAAAAATCATGGTTTAGAAACTCATGACTGTGGTCAATCCTTGCAGTTTTTTTCCTAAGACAACATAGGTTCTCAATAGAGCTAGCATACTTGGTGAAGTAAGAACATGATTCACTCTTGTGAGCTAAAAAGAAGGTCTAAGTATACCTTGAGAAGTAATATAAAATAAAATAGACATAGTTCTCCCCTTAAATACATGATACTCTAGATGGTTCAAATAAATCCATGTTGACCAACACAAGTGGTTGGGAAGTTGAAACTTCTTTCTTTGCTTTGAAATATATTTTTTCCCCTTTGACAAGGATTGAAAAATTTATTATTTGGGAAATATAGTTTGGGTAGATACTTGACTAACCATTTTTTGCGAGATTTTTAAGTGAGTGAGTGTTATAGTGGCCTAATACTATATAAAAAATCAACGATAATTTATGAGAGACACTTAAGTAAGAATTTTTTTGATAAACTAAAGAATCCAAGTTCACATCATAAATATTATCATTTTTAAAAGCAGAACATACTAACTCATTTCTCTAATTTAACACATTAGATGCATCATTATCAAATTTGACATTGAAATATTGATCACATATCTGAGATATAATGAGAAGATTGAACTTCAATCAATCAATAAAAAGTACATTGGAAATTAAAATTGAATTACTTCTACTGATTTGGTAAATGCCAATTTTTTTTAAATTGTCACCAAAATTGGCATGCCCACCATAAATCTTCATATGATTCTTAATGATTGAGTAGTTCATGGTCATCTATCTGTAAAATCCACTGTCCAAGTACAATAATCTTTTACAGGAGCTCTTCAAGCATGATTCGTACAAGAAAATTCAAAAAAGAAAAGATTTTGGTACCTAAACAATATTAGGTATAGTAATATTTGTATTAAATTATTTTGGAACCCATAATTTCTTCATGGGTTTTCTATAAACAGTTTTTAAATTATTAGAAAAATAAACTCTCTTTGGTCCGGATAATCAAGAAGTAGTAAATGATTTTACACTATTGGAACTTTCACTAGATCTTTCAAAATTAAGTATATAGCTTAATCATTCATATTTTGATACACAATTATTTTTTACAATGTTTCTTTTTATTGGTTGATAAACTATACCAATAGTATAATTTGGTGAAACCTGTTTATGAATAATTTGAATGAGAGTGTTATTACCAATGGTAAAATTTTCTACATCCTTTTTCAACTGCACATTTGATATTTTAAGATTGTTATTTTTTTAAGTAATTGGTAATTTTTCTCATTCTCTATAGTAATAACATATTTAAATATAGAGGTGAGAGCATGCTATTTCTTTAAAACATTATATTTATCTTATAATTCATTGCATGCATCTTTAAGCATTTTGTAGTACTCAAAAATTTCTTCATTGGTTATGTTTTCATAATCAGATTCATCTTTATAATAGTAGGAATTTTGTACACAACAATCAAGGGTTACCTCAAAAATGTTTGTCGTGAATCACATGTTAGATTTGTCAGCATTCTCATCATGTGAAGACTTTGAATCACTAGAGTTGTCCTTAGAGTCACTCCAAGTGGTGTTCATTGCCTTCTTAATCCCATTATCTTTTCCCTTATATTTATTCTTATACTTTAACTTAAGATAGTCATCCTTTACAATTCCTCTTCTCTTAAATTCATAATAAACTATCTCATTAGAGTTTTCACCTCTCTTTTAGTCCTTTTTCTTGTTTCCCTTATAGTCATAATTTACTTTGTACCTAATCTTCCTAGAGAAATTATTCTTTTATGTAAAATGTTTTAAACCCACCAATTATTTGATCCACATCCTCATAACTTTCATATGGAGACTCTTTATTTCTTGAACTGTCCAAATGAGTTTGTGCCTTCACCTTTTCTTTGTGTTTAGATGAAGTGGTCTTCAAAGCCACTGACTTTCTCTCTGGTTCATCATACTCTTCTTTGTTGACCTTTAAATCTTCCGCGTACATCATCATCTTACCTATCAATGCCTTTACTGGAAATTTGTTGATGGCATAAGATTCCCTTATAGACACTGATGTTCCTCTCCATCTTTCTGGTAAATATATGATAATTTGAATGAATTGTTCCTTAACTGTAACATCCCCTCCCGTAAAGATCATAGTATTTAGAATTTCAATAAACCTGAGATACATGTCAATGATAGGTCCATCCTACTTCATTTTTATGTTACCATATTAAATTGTATATGTATTGAGTCTCATTTTCTTAAAATTAGTGCCTCCTTCATGTAAAAGAGCTAGAGTATGCCAAAATTTCATGTGCTATTTTACATGTAGAAATCCTATTGAATTCTTCATATCTTATGAAACAATATAAATAATTAATTTCTTTTCTATTATTATCAAACTCTAGATTATTTTTGTTACCCCATGTGTTTCAGGTAATAATAGGAATCTTATATTGATACACATTTGAAGAGCACATTTCAAAACCTATACTTTCTAATTGTGTTTTCATCATAATTTTTCAATGTGCATAATTAGTTGAATTGAAAAATAGAGGTCTATTGGTAGCAACACCATCCAATATATAATTCATAATAATAAATAAATAATTAGTTTTTTAAATAGCTAAAAATTTAGAACTAACAAAAATTTAGAGATATTTAAAACACATCTAAAATTAAAGTTGAAAATATTTGAAAAATATTTGAAGACATTGAAAATAGAATATGGAAACAACCTATGATACCAAATGTTATTAGAAGTAGGACACTCAATAGGGGGGGTGAATTTAGCATATTTCAAAAAAAATTTACAAACCCTTATCTAAAAATTCCCCCAATTCTAAATCCAAACAGCCCAGTTAACCAAAGTAGAAGGTTTATAATAGTTTTTAATGTTCAAATAATTTGTTAAAAGAGTGATAATTTATTATTTACAACAATTAGAAATATTTATATAACTTTTGAAACTAATTTACTAAATCAATAACACCTATAACCACTAACTAATATTAACTATCAAAGTAATATTTAGTTTTCTGAAATATGTATGAAAACAGAGAAAAACGAATTTGATAAACACAGTAGAGAAAAATTAGTGGTTCAATCTCAAACCATAACCTTGTCATCTCCACTTGGTGACAATGGGCCGCCAAACCGTTTATATTAATAAACTTGATCCATATCCTGGATCAGGGTTCACAGTAGCACATATGGATATCTTGGTCTATTAGACCTCTAACACAGTTATCTGTGGGAAACATAAAATGAAAAGGCCACACATGGACCTCTTCCATAGTTATTTGTGGGATAAAATGATGTAAATGAGTTAGAAAGTAAAGAGATGTTGTAACTTCCACTTATCTTAGGATACAGTATGTGTTTGTGATACAGACACACACTGCTCGAAAAGTAATAAGAATGTTCACAGTAGAGAAGAAAAAATGATAAAAGGTATAGAATGCTCTCTGTGATGTGATTGAAGCTTCTGGACATATTAGGTGTAACATATTTGATACTCAAGTCCACTTATGTAAATTTACACCAAAATAGAGTGTCATATAAGCTTTGTGTTCTGGTTTCCATTGAGGTGAGATTCTCTTTGAAGGTTCTCTTTATCAGTGTTTGTTTATAGAATGAAGTTGTGATATTTGGTTCATAGCAAATCCTTCATTTTTCACTTCTAGAAAGAAACATTGTTCTTCTCATATATGATTTTCCTAACATCATAAGTTCTCTTTCTATGTTTCTTATGTTTTTCTCTTAGGTGATTTCTTTATATACTATAGAGGTCGATAAATTGCATGATCCTCAACACGAGGGCTTCCTTGTACCTCATACTGGTCTCTGATAATGTCTAAAAAAGATATAAAAGGTCATTATATAATAACAATTATTAAGTTTCATAAATATAACCGTTAGAATTAATTTTGAATTTAAGAGTAATGAAAATTTTCTATGTGTTGATTGATTGGTAATTCTATCATAAGTCTTTATGTTGGTACATTCTTTTTTTCGGTATATTCTTCTATCGGTGGGTCCTTATATATGTAAGTTCTTCTATCAGCATGTTCTTCTTTTGGTAGGCCCTTATGTTGGTATGTTCTTCTGTCGATAGGTTGATGAGTTAGTGAGTCATTACTGTCAGTGAGTTTCTCTTTCGGTATGTCACACTATCAGTGAATTTAATTTTTATTGATGACTTATCATGTCGGTAGGTTGATGAGTTGGTGATTCATTGTTTTTAGTGACCCATCTGTCAATAGCATATACTTATGTCGGTGAGTCATGATATATGTAACTCATACAAGGTAATTTTGGTCTGTTTTTCTATCTTATATTATAAACATAAATATAATATGTTAAAGTTATATTTGAATATAGAAAATCATAATTATTTATATTTGAACATAAAACATAAGACATGATAAAATAGGATTTTATATGACTTGTGAGCATTAAAATTGGATAGGTCCAACAATTGATCTCTATCACCCTCCATCGAAACATGATGGTTTGATTTCTCTTCCATATCATTGTTTTCACAATCCACCAATGTTCTACAACTTGGAAACCCAATTATATGTTACTTTAAGTAACCATTATGGTTCAAACATTCCCTTTTTAAGGGAAGTTTTAGTATTCATTTTCACGAAGTGGGTTTATTTGATTGAAACATTAAAGTATTAATCCTTTGATAACCAAGATGAATTTGAAGGGTGAAATTCATTTTGTGGGGGGTAGAATGTAACACCCCTATATTTTTGGAATGATTATTTTTTAATTAACTTAATCTTTTTGATATTTTTTATTTCATGCAACAATAAAAATTATTGATTTATATAAATTAAATCACTAAGTTTGCTTTGTTTTATATGAAATTATAAGTTAATCATGCACTAAATGAAATATTGAGGTTATATTCTTCTATAAGGAACAACGAAGTAAGATTACATCTCATACTGACATTCCTCAATGTCTTTCATAACATGGAAGATCGAGCGTTATCGAACAATGATATATTATTAAAATATATATAATAATATATAACCTAGAAATTAAATTATATTTTATGAATATTATTTGATAAATTATATAAATATATTGTTTTCACAAAAATATAATGTGAATTAATCAGTTACTAATTATTTATAAATGAATATAAGATCCAAATTTTATAGAAATGGAGTATTTTTCTAAAAAACTATTATTATGCTCAGAAAGTTGTTTTAGTCTTAATAAATTAAATTAATTACAATTAGAATTTATTTTTTAATGTAATATATATATATATATATATATTATATATCATATTAAATATTTTTGATAATCATCTAATGGATTTTATAAGCATAATATAAGAATAAATTCAATTTAAAACATAAACCCTAATATTTTTATTAAGGTGGTTTTTCCACCTTTTAATAAAGAAAAAAGTTTAAATCCAATTTTTGGAACTTTTATAAATTTTTTATGTCAAAATAAAACTCATATTTGGAATATAAATAAAAAACAAGTTTGGATAAAATTGTTGTGTTTTTCTGTCATATATCATTTTTTAAAGAATTGTAAAAAATACTATATTTTTACTCAAAACTTCATTATTCATTAGATTAATTTATAATGTTAAATTATATGATAATTTTGTTTAAATGTTTATTTATATTATATTTTTTACCAATTGATCTAATTTAGGTAATTTTAACCAATTTCCCATTGAATGTGGGTATGAAAACTCAACAATCTTTTGATCCTTTTTTACATAAAAACCCTCCATTATCAACACGACTATAAAATTAATTTTAAATTAATTTCTTCCAAATATTTTATTATAATTTTGAAAAAATGTATTCCATATTTGTAATGATAATAATTTATAATTTCATATTAGTTCAACTTTGTTTTTTACCATAAATATTAGTGAAGTAATTAAAAATTAATTGCAAAGATTAAGGATAAATTAAGAATAATAAGGGACTAAACCATAATATTAAGGATAAATACGATCTATAAACTTTAATTAATGCCCTATTCTGGCCATAATTTGATCACATCCTCACTTGGATCGATAAGGAACCATTATTGAACCAATTTCAATAAAAAACGGCAGTGGGGTTCCTTTCTTTTAAAATATTACAAGAGATTCCACTCCTCCTCCATTATAGAAGTCCTTAAATTCCACTTCCACAGATCTCTAAAGCCCATTAGGTTATAAAAAATCTAAAAAATACACTCCCAAACAACCGTACTTTCGACCTTGAATCCTAACCTTGGGAATAAATCAATCCAAAGAATCTTTTTGGATCAAACCAAAAGGAGTAACTCGGTCAAGAGGTTACACCCTCCATCAAACTTATTTATTTTATTTTCTCTATAAACTACTTAAAATATTCCAATTCAATGAAAATATAAAAAAAATACCCCAAATATGGTATGATTCTTATGTCCATATTTATACCTTCACTTACAGAAACATCCAATTAATGGTTAATGAATATATTGTTTACGTGTAGGCGGACTACCGCCTATCTAAACGCTGACTGTTCAATTTTCCTTTAACCCCAATCATGGTGTCCATTATGATGTAAAATATATTTATATATTTTATATATAATATTTATTATGTCTTCAGGATTATTTTATTATTTGATAACACACATCTTTATACTGTCAATTTTGTGTTAATATGATACTTTCGTTTGAGGAAGTGCGGACTACCCCCCCCCCCCAAGCGATGTATTCGTTCATATAATAGAAGTAATGTATTTTGGATGCATTTAATAAATATATATTATATATAGGATATAAAAAATATAACATAATAATTATATATATATAAATTTATATGTCTTTACTTATTTTCATTAAAGATGACAATTAAACAGAAATAACATTCATGTGTACACATGAATTACCATCTCCATGAATGATGTACTATGTTTGATACTTATATATTATATGGATTATTATAAATATAATATACTAGATATAAATTATATTAATATCATGTTTTGGATTTTGGAATCATGATACAAGTATATAGACCAATGATATAACGAATTAAGAGACATGTAAAGAACAAGGCGATTATTATCTGAAGTGAAACCTTAACAAAGGATGGTCAACATGCAGGAAATATAAGGTTTCAATAAATCCATATATGATATTATATATAATAATATGGTTATATAAAATTAGTATAATATTTTTTTATTATACAGGTGGTTTAAATGAGTACAACGAGAGTCAAGACTCATGGTAAGGGGGTTTCATCTCAATTTTTATTTCCATGAGATACAAGCTATAACCAACACTATGAATTTTTGGTGGTGTATGTACTACCCATTATTGTATTAAATTTTTATTATACATAAATTTATGGTTATTTACATATCCATTTTATGATATTTCATTCAGGGGGTTTATGTTTCAAAAGTTACCAAATCAGTAAAAATGTTTTGCCTCAATTCTCCTTCTTTGAGACTCATGTTTTTTTATGCTCCTAAACTATTTTTTGAGGTGTATATACAGCCATTTTACTTTATATATAGTTAATATAATTATTTTTATGATATTTTATTATTTAGGTATATTTTTTTTTTTACATGAAGAGTATTATCCCATGTAACAAAGTTGAAGAGTTTATTGAAACAATGTCATCTTTCTTTAAGATTGTTAATGATTATGCATATTTGATGAAATATAATGATCAATATATCATAAATATTTGTGAGTTTACTTCTCCTATATTTATTCTAGATATCATCATGCATTAGTTCTAGTTTTTCAATATTTTTTACTTAATACAATTAAGAAAATGTTTTTAAGAAAATATTATCTTACCTCTCTTTTCATTCAAGACCTCATGTTACTTCAAATCCTTGTTTTACAAAAAGGGATTACAAGAATATTATACAAATAAATTATGATACTTAAAAGTAATTTTTACCCTTTTTTATTTTTCAATGTTTTCAAATGAATCTTCTGGTCTTCTTCCAGCTGAGGAACTTTTCCATACTATTTACCATTCAAAAAGATATTCTTTTTATAAGGCCACACCCTTAAACATTGCATAATCTTGAGTTGAGTCAATAATTTGACTTTATTTCAAATTTAAGATCCTTTCAAGTTTATAAATCTAGATTACTATGTGATAACTCATACATAACAAAACTATAGTAATACAAAGTGGAAACTTCCAACAGTAGCCATTTCTTCCATAAAATAGAATCTTTTAAAATAAAACATGATTTTTTTCATGTTTAATCATCATAAAATTTCTATTATCCCATAAATGACTCTATTATCCCATAAATAGTATGAAAAAAATTTCAAAAACATGGGATGAGTACAAAAATATCATTATGTGATATAAAATAAAGAATGAAACTGTTAGTCCATGAATATTTTAAAATCATGAAAACATTTTCACGAAATGAAACCATTCACCCATAAAACGTAAAATCATTATATTAGCTAATTAAATCATAATGTTCATATAAAAAATAATATAAATCATAAAAAAGGTAACTTGTGGAATCTATATCATACATACACTATAGCTTTCACAAATACATAGGGATTAACATTTATGTTTACATTCAGAATACCCATCAAAGAATATTTTTTAAATATATTAGGAGAAACATTATCATTTAACTCTATATAATTAACCAATGCATTAGAGAGATATAAAATTCTCACACTCCCTCGGTTTATAATGGAACCACTCATGTACTTTACCAAGAGAACAACATTTTTACATTGAAATCACATTTCATCTTTACAAGCCACACACTCATAAATGAAAAAACATTTTTTAAAATAAAATGGTAAAATAATAAAGTAAGCATTAATAAATGATTGAAAAATTAAACTGAGAAATTATATTCATTGAGTATATGTTAAAAATTATCTATGTTATTGAAATAATTAATCAATTCTAGAACCCAATTAAAATATTTAAAAAGAAGATTTTTAAATGAAAGTGCCTCATACCAATTTGAAACATTTGAAAATAATTTAAATTTTAATAATTTCATCCCAATATAAATAAATAAATAATTTTTTTTTGAAAACATGGACATTAAATTGAAATATTTATGAGAATAAATCATCAAAACTTTAAAACAAGGTTTTGAGTTAGAAATTCCCTTACATTGAGTCTGACTCATCATGTACAATCTTTATATTAATGAATAATAAACATAGGTTAATTTAAAATTTCTTGAGAACCTTTATCATGTTAATTATTCCTTTTTTATCACTAATTACTAGGTTATAACAATTACATATTTATTTATGTTCAAATCAGGCATTTTGTCATTGTTCGGTACTTGAGTCGAAAATGAGATTGGTATGATGTCAATAGTCTATGTGGTTATAATTCCATAATCTCCAAAATATTATTAATTACATAAGGATAAATTTTATAAATCCATTATAATTTTAAATCAAACCCTTAATTACGGTTATCAAAATGAACAACGTTATAATCATGGAGATGGTAGGTTGTATGTATGCATGATTAACATCTTCATTTTTCATTGATCAGTATGGAATGAAGGTAATAAAAATATTATAAATAAACAAAATAACATAATTAATATCATTTTAATAATTTAAATATACATATATATATCTTACAAGCGATATAGAGTAAAAAACCTAATCACATTGCTTCGTGGAGGTGATAGCATGCACGTACGTGTGAAGGACGTTATCATTTATATGTTCATGGAAAGTAAGAATGTAATTGATAAATTAATATCTTATATTTATTAATATGTTAGGAATATATAATATGAATTTTCCCCCATTATTATAACAAATCACGAGACATGGTTATGGAAAATGAAATAGATCGATTTGTGGCAGTGATAGTTCACACGCACGCATGAACGATTAATTACATTACCATTTAGTTTTAGTGGATATAAATCTTGGTGATGATAATAACATAATTACGTATAATTACTTTTAGTATACTTTATTTATTATTTCCTCATGGTTTTATGAGATTTTAAGTATGTGGAAGAAAAAATAAAATAGATACACTTAAGGAAAATGATACCTCTTCTTCGGTTGATCACCTTTGAATAATGACTTAACACCTCTAAGAAGGGTATTATGCATAATATCATGAAAATAGAATGTGGGCTGGGATTTTAGGAAGGATTTTGGGTATATATTGACCGAACCAAAAGGTATTGGAAGTGTGAGTAATAGAGAGAAAAATGCCCATTTGTTTAGGAGAGGGGAGGGGCACCCTTGGAATTATAAAATTTATTAAATTAGTATAAAATTTATTTTAATTCAAAATTGTCCCAAACTAATTTATTATTAATAACTATCTGTGATCCAGGGGGTAACAACCAATGTAATTGGGGTTGGTCAAAAACTATCCCTCAATCTCCTAAATGATTCCTAGGAACCCATGGTAAATGTAAATTGTGTATGTGGGAGACCCTCGAATGTGTGTCTCACCTTTCCTACCGCCACCGCACTTTCCCACCACAAACATGGACATCACCTATACGACAACCCATAAATGGAAATCCAAGATAATGGTTCTCACTATAAACATATACATATATAAATCACTCATTGAAAGTTCCAAACTGGGCTGTCATATAATATAAATATCAAAACCATTTTACAGAACATAGTGAGTTGATAATCTGGTCGTCATATCATATCAATATTAAAACCACTTTATAAAACACTTTGAGTTTCTTACGAGGCCATCAAGTCACATTGCTTCTAAAACATACCTAAAATGTTGAAAGATACCAGTTCCCCCCCAAATGTTCCAAACCACGTTCATTTCCAAATTCAACACAAAACATCTCTTCTAAGCACATAATGCCACACATGCCCTTAATCTTTACACATCCCAAATACCTTTTCAAAAAACATTTCATAATCCATTACCAGAACCATGATTAAAAATCACTTTTATATTGACATTTCCAAATGGTCCATCAAACCAACCCTCACCCACACACACCTCAAATTCCAAATGGGCCTTACCTTTACCAACCACCCACCTATGTATGTTTGAAGGCCGGTCAGTCCAAACTCTAAAGAACACATTGATGACCAAATTCAAAACTTAGGAAACACCACTACCCCTATTTTGGAAAACATAGGACCATTTTAATGGTAATATAATAAAGGGGAGAAGAGGTTTTTTAGGGAGACCAGCTATAATGTTCCATCTTCATTTGATTGCAAATCCATGTGTACACCTAGTACACCCATGGATGTTCCAACATCTAATGTCACTCTCTAATGTCAATGAAACAATTCAAAGCCATTTTCATAAAACCTCTATTTGTTTTCAACCCAAATCCATCCATTTAAGTCATTCATAAAATGAAACACATGTTCACAAACCCAGATATCCCTTTTCAAATCATGTTTTAAACAACACTAAAAAAATCACATTGTCTCATACATAAAATCCATGATATGATCCAAATCAGTTTAACAATTAATTTTTAATTGGAAAACCTCACTCAAGCATCTAATTTCACCCTGAATGTTTTGTTTACATTTTAACAAATACTTTTGGCATAAATACACATGGTAATAAACAAATATTCATGTAAAAACATATTTTGATTTGACTATGACAACATAAAAACAACAATAAAAGAAAAAAGGGGTATCATAGAGGTGAAAATAATGTATAAAAAATTATTAAAACACACAATCATTAATTATATTTCATCGAAAAGGAACTAAATGGAATCACATCACCCTTTGGGCATGAGAATTTTGTAAAAAATCAAAATAATGGAGGATCAATCTTGGCGGACCCTTTGCACATTCAAGACATCGTAAAAAATGCACAAACATGAACTCCAAAGATTTCGATTTGGAAAAGATTATGAAAACTAAAAAAATTAAAGTAAACTCACTAGAGGGGGGTGGTACATTGGGGTGGATATCAGTTGGAGGAGGTTCGTGCGTAGAGCAGGCTGGAACAAAGTGGGCCGCACACTGGGAATTTCCATTTATAGAGGGGATCACACCAAGGAGCTCTAGTCGGAGTGGAGAGCATGCTGGGGAGATCCTCAGGGAAGAGGGAGAGAACCAGGGAGGTTCTTTGGAAAGGGGGAGTGTTCCATGGAGGTTTTTGTGGAAAGGATAGCATGTCTAAGAGATCCTAAGGGATGGTAGAGTGTGTCGGGGAGGTTCGTAGGGAAGGGGGGGTGTGCTGGGAAGGTTTCCAAGGAAGGGCGAGCATGTCAGGGTGGTATGTTGGGAAGGTGACGTGCCAGGGAGGTCCACATGAAATGGGCCATGCCAGAGAGGTCAAGAGGGAAGAGGTATCATACCGGGGAGGTCCTCATGGAAGGGGGAGCAGACTGGGGAGGGAGGGTCATAGAAGGAGGGCCAAGTAGGAGGGATATGAGGAGTTGTGCACAACGTGGAAGGAAGGGGGAGGAGGTAGACTTAGGTTTAAGAAAAAATGACAACATAAATGAAATAAAAATAATACTAAAACTAATACTAATAATAATAATAATAATCATTATCATCATCATCATGCTCATATTGAAAACATGCATTTAATTTTTAATAATATTATTATTAATAACAATTGTATAGTAATACTATTATAATCCAAAATAATAATAATATTCTTTTTAAGGTTTAAATTTTTTAAAAAATATATTTATTTTAAGTATTTGGTAGCTCTATGGTCTCCTGGGGTAACCACAAGGTCAATGATAAATGAGTTGTGCCCGTGCACTAGCCTAAAACCCACCAAAATTAATAAACCTCAGAAAATAAGCCAGCACTCAACCTGAAACTCAACTAGAGTAACCAGAGCCAATAAAAAATAATATTAAATTACTTTAAAGGTCGGAATATGACAATTCTCCCACTACATACACTTTCTAAAACTATAAGGTTACCAATACTAATGATAGAAATAACTCGAATGCATGACCAATAAAAACATAGAGAAACTGAGAACCTTGGTGTGTCTATTCACTCCACAAGTCACATCAAACTGATCAAGAAGAAACCACAACATATTAGTGAGGGTATAACAATAGGGGTTATCCCCACCACAAATACCCAACTAATATAAAAAATTTAAAATCTGACCAACACAACTAGAACATAAAAGAGAACTATGGGGGGAACAGATCAAATCAGGACCTTGGTATCTAACTCTACCCAAACCAGACCAACAACCATAGCATGAGAAAAAAACCACCATCAATGGAACTATAAACATTCCACACTATCACAAAAATCCCAATGCTAGGGGAAACTATTGAAAAGATACTCAATCCAAATAAAAAATCATAAACATTAGCCATTAATTCAACAAAAAAAAAATTATCCAAAGGAAAAAAATTGAAAGGAAAACTGTAACTAACCCACAAAAAGTTAAACATTCATGAAAATTAACGATTCAAAAAATCCACATTTAAATAGGTACAATTAGATGGATTACAATGGAACCAGTCTATCACACTTTTTACAAAGTACGATTAATTTACCAAAATATGAAAACATGATCCATAAAAGATTAAATATTTCCATCCGATCATGGAAAAAAAATTGGGTCAAGGTTTCAGACACCATCATCAACTCCTGACTGTGTGTGAGCTTCACTCCGAGACCTACAACTGGAACTCAGATTGCTGAAGCATCACTTATCTCATAGTCTAGAACAAGAGTCATCTCATCACATCTCCTTCTTCAAGAAATGATTCTTTTTGAACTTTTCTAGATGACCTAGAGTGCTGCAAGATGGAACATATTTAGAGGGATGTGACCTAAAAACTTTTTGTACCCTAACCAAGCACACTGATGGCACACACAAGGATTATCCGAGGATCCGGAAACTAGAAATAATGAAGATAAATCTTAAGAAATAGGTTTCACAAGTATGCGCTGCTCGCTATATGGGAAACCTTCATGAGCAGCAAGAGATACCAGATTCCAACTACCTGCGCTCTAGATGCCAACTCATCTAGGAACGATTCGTCTACCAGCTTCTCAAAATGGAGGTCCTTGGAAGAGAGGACTCGCTCCTAGATCTATGGGTGAATACGCCTGATAAATATAAAAGTATTCATCAAATCCTTTGATGATACCTCTATAGAAAAGGGAAAAACTCATTGAAATGGTCAATATATGACTTCACTATCCATTGGCCATGTTGAATGCACGTGAATTATCCTTTTTATTTGTCTTTACCACTTCAGGTATGAACCATTAGATGAATATGGATTTAAAAACATCCTACGTCATCCTGACTAGTAGTGATGAAGGGCAGAACAACTCAAATTCATTAAAAACTATACCTTCAATCATACCCAATACAACATGAACCATGACAACATCAAGAGTTCCCAATATGCTAAATATGTGAACAACTTCCTCAAGACACTCCATTTACTAAATCGGACCCTGATCACCATGAAGGACAAGAAAAATTTGAGAAGAACCAAAATCTTGGCATGACTCATCCGAAACATTGTGGACCATTATAGGTGGGATTTTCTAATCATCATGAGAAACATAACACCAAAAACAACATCAATCTGAAACATAATTGGGAATAACATCTCAAACCAAAATAACAGGCTGATAAGACAAGCACATAAAAGCATATCCAAATATTCTTTTTAAGATCTCTTTTTTCATTTTAAATTTCCAAACTAGCTTCTTTGAAGTCCACTTTTCCAAAATTCCAAAACCCCCTTTTTAAACAAAATTTTCAATTCTCAAAATCATTTTCTCTTGTAAAAGACATAGTATTTCATTTCTATTTTCCAAACAAAAAACTTATTTTCACCAAAAAAAATACAATATTCAAAGAGAAACCAATTTTCAAAAACCTTTAATTTTCAAAAACTCTCCCATGGAATCCAATGAACCATCACATGTGTGTCCATCAGTTTCCATCCACACATACCAATACAAACTTTCCACACACTTACCCCCACATTTTAAAATATTTAGAAAGAATACAACAGGTCATAACAATCTATTTACTTACCAATTCCAAACAAGAACTAAATTTTCAACCAAAATCACTTTCAAATTTAGAACCCACTTTAACAATTTTAAGCCATTTATGGAAAGAAATTCATTTCAAAACAATATTTATCTTCAAAGATCAATTACACAAACTGAAACTAAGAAAAATCAAATCCTACACCAAACTATTAAATGGAGAGACTCACTTATATGCCTAAATCATTGATATGGTAGTGGGTCATGCCCCAAGTAGGTCAAAATGATAAGAGGATCTTGAACTATGAATTTGGACTCAACATGGGTCACTGCTCCATGTGTGTTCACAACGTGACACCGGTTCTCCTCCATTATCATCTGTCAATCCAAAGTAATGAAAAATGACTAAATTCAAGAAATACCACTAGAAAGTCAACGTTTGGAACAATAAAGTGTTCATGATAACCTTTTCTTACCTACCTCCTGAGTCACAATAGTCCTAACCTCCTTCTACCGGACCCCTAAAATTACAAGGGCCTCCTATGATACCATTTTGTCACGAAACAACCTAGTTGGTTGAAGAAATATATCATAAAAGATCCGTTGTGTAACTCCATATTGAAATACATTACATTTTTTTTAAAAAAGTGTAATAAAAAAGTATATTCATTTAATATAATATTATAAATAAATTAAAGTCATCCTAGTGGCTCCAAGTGGTCCAAAAAAAGACCCAAGGATGATCGTGGTTAGAAGACTCTAATCCATTTAAATTAGGACATGTTTTAGGGTGGTTTTATATTATTATAATATTATTTTTACCTTTAATTACCTGATTTAACTTTAACCACAGTAATAAAACTAATTAATAAAGTTTTCATTCATAATGTCTAAAATAAAAGTGACATATTTACATAATTTGGACCTTTCTATTCCAAATACGGAATCCATTTTTCTAAATTCAAATCATAGAAGTTGTAGTAATTAATTTTAAATTAATCCCCATTGGTAAATTAAGAAAATAGTGTTTTTAGAACTAAAAATCATCAAAATATTGACATGCATTTATATCTAATTTCAATGTGAAATTTATTCTATTGAGAAATATTGAATTAAATGATAAAAAAATTAAAATATTTATTATTTAAAACCAATTTAATATATATTATAAAAATATAAAAAAATTATATGAAAAAATATTTTTGGAATTAAAATGAAATATTTTTCACTATTAATTAAAATATTAATTTTATCATCAAAACACCAAAATTTCAAAAAACAAATTTATGCCCCACATCCAAATAAGAAATTTATTTTCTAAAAAATAATGTATAAAAGAGTCAAATAATATATTTATAATGGGTTCTCCATGAAAAGGTTTTAAAACAATATTTTTGGAAAAACACTCATTGTATCTCTGAAATTGTATTTGTTCTTATATAACGTATAAAAACCACAAAAGATGAATTTTAAACATTATATTGAATTAATATTTCATTTATATAATAAAAAAAGTTTGATTTTATTATTTTATAAACACAGTTATTCAAATTTAAAAAAAAATTCATTAAAATACATCATTTATATTCAATTGGTTTTTATATCCATTTCAAGTTAATTTGGTAACCAATGAATCATTATATAATCATGTGTAAAAAATATTTTTATAATTCAGTCAACACTGTTCATTACCTCCATTCTATGGCTAGGTGATAACTACCATATAATAATAATAATATATTTTTTTGTATAACTCAGTCTTCTGTGCATTGTAGGATTTCAAATAAACCCATTGTTGCGTGTTTAGTACGCTATCAGACATATCAGACCATTAAAGTAAAATCAATTTCTAATTATAAAATATAAATAGATATGAAAAGGACTTATTCTATAGTTACTTGGGATGTCAGATCCTTTCTCCCTTTTGGAAATTGTGTCCTCGCAATTTAAAATTTCAACTCAGGGACTAAGGTTTTTCTTTTCAAAATTACTTCATTGAAATACCACAATGGAAAAATCTTCAACAAAGACTCCACTTTAAAAGAGGGAAATTCAACTAAAAAAATTCACCTGAGATAACAAATACATGGATTCCATGTAAGAAAACATGGATATAGAAGAGAAAACCATCCATAAACTTCTGATGGAGGGTGATAAAAAAAGATTGTTTGGAGAAAGTTAAAATCATAAAACCATACAGTTGTGATAGATTAAATAGTCTTTGATTTTTTAGTTGAAAAATTAAACATAAAATGTTTTTCTTTTAGTACCTTTTCATAGATATGGGTAATTATTTTACTATATAGAATAATAACATAAGGAAATACACTTACAGTACAAGTAGGGTTTCATTATTTAATCAAATTCTACCATAAACCCATCCTTTTCTCCAAACGATGAGAATTTAAGATGAATAGTTTTCACACATGAATCACTAGAATCATGTTTTTGATAATAACAAAATCAATTAAACATTAGCTATCTATTAATCTAATCTTGATACATTAACCAAAACAAAAAATTTAGGAAAAAATACAATTACCCAAAAATAATAAACCATTGGATGATGAAAAAAACATCTAATCTCCAAAATTCAACTATAATACAAAACTTTCAACATAGACCAATCAAAAAATAACTGCCCTTAAAATTCCTCAAAATAATCCAAATTAATATTGACACCCAAAATTTAGAATGATTTGATCATGTAGTCTTCCTAGATAAATTTTATCATTTGTATATTAATGTCTCTTTCCATAAATTAATTTACCAAATATGAAATTCTCTAAGATAGTTTAATCATTTACATAAATAACCTAATTCCCCATAATTCCATAAAATAAATCATTGATTCTTCCAAATATAATACAACCCAATACTCCTAAAATAGAATACCATAGTATTCTATTTTTCTTAGGAATAAAGGGTTCCCAAAATAGTGATTGTATTCCAAAATAATATTTATCACTCAACCCCTAAATCATTTTTCAATTCTAAGGATATATATTTTATAAAAAACAATTTACAAAAATCATCTTACTCTTATTCCATCAGGTCATTGAATAATTAAATGAAATTATACTAACTATGGAATTCACGTAGGCCAGTGGTAGGAAATGCTCCCTTGTAGCCCATAGATTGTGTGTTCGATCCATGGATCCTTGCCGAACATGAGAGGTTTTCACCCATCGTGTGGGTTGTCCTTTTTCTAAGACTATATAGTTATTATAAAATACTCCAAATATGATATAAAATCCTCCTAAATAACCATAACATGTTTTAACCTTAAATATTGTCCAATACCTCTTATTTTCATCAAAACTCATAATGACCTCAACATCATAATTTGTGAAGTGTTATATATATAGAAATTTTTTTGACCACAAAATGTTTTAATAAAACTAATCTCGAAAGAAGTAACATTGTTCCATGATCATGGTGTCTACCTGGTTTAATCTTCATTTTGTGCATGTAGATAGAAGATAAACACATTGAAATATTGATTTAGAGACTCTTCAAAATAACTTGCTTCCTTTTTTCAAATACACCATGTAGAACTTAGTTCATATGCGTGCTCGTAGATAAATATCTTTTTAAAATAATCATGTATGACATATAATTTCCAAACAACATTTAATACTTTCTTTTTCTAATAAATTTGAACCAAGTTTGAGTTGAAACATTCAATCAATGGTGCTTTTAAAATACTATATGTATGAGATGAAAGACTATTTTATAATCAAATATAAATAAGTTGCGCAAGGGTCTCCTTCTCCAGCATATTTTTCCAAATAATAACGTGCTTCATAATATTGTGATCAGGTAAAATATCTAAAAATTGCATGATAATATTTACCTTTTCTAAAAATAATAGAATATTGAAAAAATTATATTTGATTAAAAACCAACCATGATACGAGATGGTATGAATGTATATTTGAGCTGTTTGATATCGCAAACAACTAATTTTAAGTGATTTTTTTGTTAAAAAAAGTTTAAGAATTATATGTTCATGAATTTTCAATAAATATTGCAAGAAATTCATCAGGAAATGATAGTAATGTTGTTTGTGATCCTCCTCCTTCCACTTATAACTTAATTTCCAAGATTTAAAAAATTTATAAAATAAGGATTTAATGAAAATAATAGAAATATAATCATATCATGTATTTAACAAAAACCCCTCATCTCAAAAGTTTTCTAAACCTTTCCATTGATACCAACTATAAATCCCCATCCTTAAACATTACACAATCTTGAGTTAAGTCAATAATTTGACATTATTTCCCATTGAGGATATTTTAGATTTTAGAGCACTATCGAACTAGGACATAACTCATACATGAAAAAACTATAGAAATAGAATGTGGAAACTTCCAATAGTATCCATTTCTTCTATAAAACATAAACGTTTAAAATGAAATGTGGTTTATTTTCATGTTTAATTATCATGACTTTTCCTTTATACCATACTCGAATCTATTATCCCATAAAACTTATTAAAAACATTGGATGAGAACAAAAGTCTTGGTAAGGGATATAAAATAATGAATAAACCATTAGTCAATAAATATTTTAAAATCATTAAATCATTTTCACAAAATCATACATTTCACCCATAAAACATAAACTATTTATCACACCTAATGAAATCATAAGATTACTATAAAACATTATAGAAATTAAAAAACATAAAGGTAAATTATGGAATCCATTTCATACTTACATTTTATCTTTCATAAATACAAAGGGAGTAACTACCATGGTTATGTTTGGAATACCCATCACAGTATATTCCCTAAATCTCTTAGGAGAAAACTTCTCAATTAACAGAGTCTCATTACCCAATGAATTAGAGAGCTATCACAGGGTCACCCAACCTCAGTTTATCATAGAACCACCCATATACATAAACAATTCCAATGAACCATAACATAATAATATCACATAAAACATGCATAAAGGAGAAATAAAAAATTCACTTTGAAATCACATTTCTTCTTTACAAGTCATGCAGTCATAAATGAATACACATTAATTAAAATAAAATAAAAAACTTGTAAATTAAAAATAAATACATGATAGGGACATGAAGGTGATAAATTCCATTCATGTATTATTTTTTAAAAAAAATCCAATTTATTGAAATAATCAATCCATTTTAAAAAAATTATAAAACATTTAAAAATAATATTTATGAATGCAAGTGTCTCATATCATTTTGAATCTTTTTAATGGAATTAAAATTTTTAAATAATAATTTCCATAAAAATAAATCCTTAAACCAATCTTTAAAACATTTACATTAAATAAAAATTTTAATACTAATAAATCATAAAAAAATCAACATGAGGTTTTGAGTTTAGAAGTCCATTACCTTGAGTCTCACTTGTCACGTACAATATTTATAATCCTGAATAATAATCTTAGTTTAATATATAATTTCTTTAGAACCTATTTCATGTTTATTATTCTTTTTATATAACTCATTACCATGTTATAATAATCACATATCTATTTAAGTTCATATCAGACGTTTTTTCGTTATTCTATACTTGAGTCGAAAATGAACATTGTACGATATCAATAGTTCATGTGGCCATAAGTCTATAATCTAAATAATAATATTCATTACATAATTATCACTTTTATACATCCATTATACTTTTAAATCAAACCATTAATTAAGGTTATGAAAATTGAAAAATGTTATAATCAAGCATATGGTAGGTTATACGTACACATGAGTAATGTCTTAATTTTTCATTGATCATTATTGAAATAAGGTAAGTAATATTTTATCTCTAAAAAATTATTATAACATAATTAATATAATATTAATCATTTAAATATGCTTATATATATCATATAAGTGATTTAGTGAATAAAAATGAATCACATCGCTTTATGGATGTAATAGTTTACATGTACGCACGAATGATGTTATCACTTTTATGTTCTTAGAAAGTACAAAATAAATTGATATATTATTATTATATTATTATTATTATGTCATTAATATCACAAAATACCATTAATTCCATTATTATAACCAGTCATGAGATATGGTTATGGAAAACGAATTAGATCGATTTGTGGAGGTGATACTTCTCAGGTATGCACGAATGATTAATTCCATTCCCATTTAATAGGAGTGGAGATGGATTTAGGTGATGATATTAAAATAATAAAATATCAGTATCTTGATCATACATGAGTTAGTATTTTGTTCGGGTTGGAGGATATTTGAAGGATGTGGAAGAAGAAATATAATAGAATCACTTAAAGAAAAGGATACCTCTTATTTGGTTGATCACCTTTGATGAATCACTTAACACATATAAGAAGGGATGTGTACCTAATATAAGGCCTAAATAATGTGTGGAGGGATTATAGTAAGTTTTCTGGGAATATATTTTCTAAAATAAAAGGTTTTTTATGTGTGAGTAATAGAAAAGAATGGTTACATTTTTATAGGAGAGGGGAGGGGCACCCTTGGAATTATTAAAAGTATTAAATTTATATAAATTTAATTTCAATTCCAAATATCCCAAAACTATGTTATTTATACGATAAGATGATTTTAGGTCATATAAAATCATACAATTAAAACTATAATTGTTTTTAATATTTTTTAATCCTTTTATGTTTGTTTTAACTCTTTTTTTACACTTTTTAATCTTATTGTGATCTTGTGTTATTTACACATTGTGTGTTAATGTAATTACAATAAAATTTCAAATGATAAAAAGTTTCATTTATGAAACATTAGGAATTATCCAAACCATTTGGATGAATCTTATATTTTTAATAATTTTATAACTTTATATAAACTATTTTATATTCAAAAATATAAACACTGTAAATTCTGACCCGATTCATTAGTTGACTTTCATAAATATCATAATAGAAATATAATTTGAAAAAACCCCCATAAATCATCACCAAAAATTCTAATATATACATAATATTAGTGAATAACATAATTTATGTCAAATAATATTTAGTTTAATAATTTTAATATCATTTATTGGATTCTTTCATTAATTGAGAAATTACTAATCATCATTGTTTCATAATTAAATTTATTTATATAATTGATAAAAATTATAAATAAATTACCATTATGTATCTAATATTACTAGAATTAGAATTACTATTTTTAGTCAAAGATATCCCATGTATAAATCTATATTAAAATAATTTAATTTTTAAAAACAAAACTGTAACAAAAATGACTATTCATTTAACATAATATTATAAATGAATTAAGGTGATCCATGTGTATCCAAGTAGACCAAAAATATACTGAAAGATGATAATTATTCGAATATACTCATAAAATTAAATTATTACAAGTGTTAGAATGGTTTTATATTATTATAATATTATTTTTACCTTTAATTACATGAGTTACCTTTAATAGTGGTAATAAAAATAATTACTAATGTAATTATTAAAAATGTATAAAATTAATAGGTAACTTTTTATATAATTTAGAACATATTAATTGAAATACTGCATCCATTTTTACAAATTCAAAAACACAGAAGGTGTTGTAATTAATTTAAAATTAATCCCTATTATCAAAATGAGAAAAAATGTTTTTTAAATGTAAAAACCATCAAAATATTGGTGTGTGTTTATACCTAATTTCAATGTGAAATTACTTCAAATGACCAAAATTAGATTAAATGATAAAAAATAATCTAATTATACATTAAAAAGGTGATAAACACTAGATTTAAAATGGGTTCTTAATCATAAGGCGGTAGAACTTTATTTTTAGAAAATCAGTCCTTTTATACATAAAATAGTATTTGTTCATATATAATGTCTAGAAAACACAGAAGATGAATTTTTACCATTATATTGAATAAATATTTAATTTATATAATCCAGATATAGTGATTTTATTATTTTATAAACACAATTATTCACATTTAATTTTTTAAAAGTACATTTTTTATATTCAATTGCTTTATTGTTTAATTACATGTTAATTTGGTAACTGATGAATCATTATATATAAAATTTGTAAACAATATTTTCATAATTAAGTTAAGAATTTTCATTCACTAAATTATAATAGCTAGTTTACAATTACCATATAATAATATTAATATATATTATTTTTTGGTATAACTCAATCTTGTGTACAACGTAGGATTTCAGAGAAACCTGTTATTGCGTGTTGAGTATGCCATCAGACATAACATACACATTAAAGTAAAATTAATATCTAATAAATAAATATTAATAGATATGAAAATTTCTTATTCATAATCTAACTAGGTTGTTACACTTTTACCTCTTTAGGCATGTACAAATTTTCCAATCGTCATTTCTTTGAAACCTCCTTTTTACATTTAAATGAATAATTTAAAGGAAAATTATTTAAAATCTATTTTCAAATAATTTTTTTTCAAATAATTTTCAATATTCAATCACAATTTTTCTAGTAAAATACTTTTCAATCCATTTTTAATATTTATTTACATGTTTTCAAAGTGTCTTTAAAGAAAAAGGTTTTAAAATGTTTTTAACCTTATTTTATAAGTTTTCATGGTAATCATTTTTCAAAATGATTTAAATTTTTATTTATATGTTTTGAAGATATATTCTACGAAACAAATTAGATAATTTTATGTATTAAAAAGCCTTTTTCAAAGAAGAATACATATTTTCCTAATGATATTTCAAATTTATTTTCCATTTATGGTGACATCCATTGATGTTACTCATGGACTTTTAGGAAATGTTCTAAAGGTACCATTCATATCCATTCTATGAATGTGTTATGCTTAATTCCATTTTCATTATGAAACTTGTTCCTATTTAATGCTTTATATTTTTGTGAAATATGTTTATCTTTTGTGGTTTATTCTTTGATTAAATGATTATGAATCCTCTATATTCACTATAGGTTAATATTTGATTACATCTTTATGAAACCCATTCCATTTCTTGGATTATGCTATGATTTTTTTTATTTTGTGGAACATGTATGTATGATTTCATTATGATATGTGTGGGACCTATATCTCCCTATAATTCCTTTGGTAACTATTTATACCTAATGAGATAGACATGATTGGAATGATAAATAAACATGATTCTCTATTACATGGCTGGAACAAGAAAGGAACTCGATTTAGTATTACAGGGATGGAACAAGAAATAAACTCAGTCAATAATATAAGGTTGGAACATGGGTTTACCTAACATAGTAATATCGATCTAGGAAAGTGTTTTACCTAGTTTTGTAAATGGATTTTCCCACTACTACGTTCTTAGAAGCGATTCCTTGGGTACTATGAAAATCATATTATATGCTTATTTTTTCCACAATTACATTTTTTTCCTATGTTATGCTTTCATGGATTCTGTTCATTATTTCCTTATTATCCATGTCTTATATACTATCCATATTTATTCCATGATTCATGTTTGTGATCTTTGATATGTAGGGTATGACATTTTAATGTTATGATCACGTTCTCATACCCCTATGATCATGTTAATGCCTACATATCTCCCTTTCTTAAACTTACCGAGCATCCGAGCTCACACATTTTTATGTTTCTTTCCCCAGGTTATCAAGATTTATGCTAAGAATGAATTTTCTAAGAATGGTGATAGTCATGAAGAACGTAGTGGGAGATAATATTGCTCACTTGTGTACCATTGTTTACGATTTCAAGTTTTAGAAGGCACTAAATTAATACGGTCATTGGTCGTCTATTTTTATAATGTCTTAAGTATTCTGAAAAAGTGATGTAATGTTAATTATTATTAATAATTGTTAGTTATATTTGGTATGTGAGTGAAGTTTTAGGAAAAAATAAGAAACTAGGATGAGAAAACATTAATGTGATACCTAGGTATGTTTGTAAGTTTATTTCTAGGGATCTCCTTAAGGATAAGTATAAGAACGAGTCAATGTTCTAAAACATTTCCTTGAATTTTGGTAAATGATAGAGTGAGGGGTTTCCTAGAAATACATACTTATGTTGATACTATAAGTGTATGTGTCTCTAGTATATATGTACTTAGGAATAAAAACTACTACAATATGTTTTGGACGTGACATGGGGTAATCTGGTACATGACAATGGGCCTTGCATCCCACCTGGTTTGACACTCCTCGGGGATATTCATTTGGAATTCACAAAAATATCACAAAAAATCTTTATGAATTTAATTATAAGTTGGATATGAATATCCTAGGATTAACTATGGTGTCATAGGTTAAATAATGTGTCATCATTTAGACATCCTATGATATGTAATGCTCAAAATATACTTCTAGTTTTAGTCGATGGTGGGAAACATAAGGAACATGATTAATGTTGAATGTGATGATCGATTTTTTTTATGATAATTCTAGTGGGATGATCACTAAAGTGAAGGGTGTTTTGATCAGGCCCATTAATTTTTCATGGAACATGATAAAAAACATGTACCTTAACAAACTCCTTTACTCATAATTAAAGATAATGAAATAGTTTACTACATTTTTTTGTTAATAGGGATCAAGGAGGAAAGATGATTTGGTTCTATTTGTGTCTAAAATGTTGAAGGAATCGCCAAAGTGAATGTATTATTGGATGAATAATGTGTTTTGACTGTTGAAAAGAAGGACACAAAGCAAGTGGCTGAATAGGAAAAATGAAGAGTTTAGTTAACAAAATGGATTAGAATAGTGGGCCCCAATGTCATCATCAAAGGTTAACTGTAATGAGTGTGGAATACATAGTTATTATGTAACTCAATGTCCTAATAAGAAAGGCCTAGAAGTGGATCAGTAAGGTGGAGAAAAAAATGGTTACATTGTTGAGGATGAAGAGACTACAGATGAAATGTAAAATGAATGAGGAATTGTATAATAGGATGATGTATCTTTTATAATGGAATATGGAGGAAGTGGAATACTAAATTTTTTATATATTTGGATTGATTAATTATGTTACATGAATGGTGAAATATATAAGGATTGTTCAATTTATGTTTTTCGTTTCATATTTACAAGAACATGTTGAATTGTTCTGATGGAATAGAAAACCGATTTAATGGAAAGATGTTGTCCATGGAAAACACTTAATAAAGGGAAAGATAACCCTTAATGTGATCCTTATGTTATGGTAATGTTATTTAGATAAATATATGTGGGATAGGGATTAGTAAATTATATGGCATTAATTACCAAGGTTATGATTATGGATTGTTTTACAAAGTGGTCTATGTTATCAGGGATGAAGTTTTAAAATTATTATTTATTAGGAATATATCATGTAACCTTTGGAATAAGGATGAATTCATTTTTTCCAAAATTATTTATGGTAATTCCAGTTATTACCATGTTTCAATAGAATATATGATGATGGTTTCACATGTTTAGAATGTGACATCAAGTTATATTTTTTGATATATGGGGGGTGAATTTTAAGATTATTTCATGACTTTCTTTATACTAATTTGGAGGTTCATATTTGTGAAGGGTCATAAGGTTAAACATTTATTGAAATTTTAAGTCAAACATCATATAAAGTCAATAAGATTAAAGTGTCATATCTATATATGAGGATTTATGATTATTTAATTGCATATTAAAACCACATTTTGTTTATGATAATTGGTGACAAATGGGATAATATATCATGGCTATCATGATCTATTAATACATTAGGAATGAAAATTCCACATTATATTTTATAGAAAGAGGTTAATTGTGTCAAATAACAAAAAAGGATAATATTTTCATGAAATCATTAATGTATAAATTTTCATTAATATTGTTCATCTTTAGGAAAAATTATCTTAAAACCAAAAAATATTTTGTCAGAAACCTATGTTTTTGTTGAATAACATGGTCCATTAGTTCGTTATAGATTTACAATTTATGATTGTTAAATTTATCATAATCTTTTTAACTATCACTCTCCATCAAAACATGATGGTTAGAATTAACTTACATATCCTTGTTTTCAATTTGCACTTATGTTATCCCATGTGAAATCCTAATTATATATTACTTTCGGTAACGGTTACAGTTCCAATTTTCCATTTTTAAGGGATGTTTTAATATTTAATTTTACGATGTGGGTTTCATTGAATGAAAATTTAATGTATTGAAGCATTTATTAATAATGAATATTTTGAGTGATAAATTCATTTAAAGGGGGTATAATATAACACCCAGAGATTTTGTCAATTATTTTTTTTGAATTAATTTAATCTTTTTGATATTTTTCATTTCATGCAACACTAAAAATTGTTATTCAATATATATTAAAGCACTATGTTAGGATTTAGTTATATGAAATCCCTAGTAAATCATGAACTACATGCAATATAAAGGATAACTTCCACTATACAGAACATTGAGGTATTCTTACATCAAATACTGAATTTCCTCGATGGCTTGCGTAACACAGAAGATCGAGTGTTACCGAATAATAATATATAATTAATATATATTATAAAATATAAAATAGCTATTAAATTATAATTTATGATTATTATTAACTAAATTATGTAGATATGTGGTTTTAAAAATTTAAAATTAATTAATAAGTAAAAAATTACATATAAATAATTATAAGAACCAAATTGTATATAATGGGAGTATTTTTGTAGAAAACTGTTATTTTTCCCACAAATATGTTTTAATCTTTATAAATTAAATTAATTAAATTTAGTAATTCATTTTAGTGTAATATATATGTTCTTATAACCAAGTAAATATTATTCATTAACATATAATGGATTTTATTATCATAAGATAAGAATAAAACCAATTAAACACATAAAACTCGGGATTTTTATTAAGGTTGTTTTACTACATTTTAATGGAAAAATCATATTAAAGACAATTTTTGGGACATTTATAAACATAATATGACAAAAATAAAAATTTTACTTATAAAAAAATAAAAAATAAGGTATATATAAATTCTTGTTATTTTTCTATAAGATTTTATTTTTTAACGAATTATTAAAAATGTTGGATTTAAACTCAAAACTACTTTTTCACCTTATTTAATTTTAAAATTAAAATGTATTATAAGTTATTCTAAAAGATTAATTATATTATATTTTTATCAATTGACCCAATTTAGGTTATTAGAACCAATTTCACAATTAATTTGGGCACACAAACATAGAATTTTTGGATATTTTTTACTTTAAAAACCCGTATTGTCGACCCGACTACGAAATTATTTTTTAATTAATTTATTCCAATTATATGATTAGAATTTTTTAAAATAGATTACATATTTTAAATCATAATAATTTTTATTTCTTAATAATTTCAACTTAGTTTTTATCCAAAATATTAGTTAAGTAATTAAAAATTAATTACGCCTATAATTTTTAAATTAACCATAATAAGGGACTAAACAATAACATTATATCCCAAAACTACATATAAACTTATTGTAATGCCATTGGATGTTTGTATGTTTATCCTATCCTCACTTGGATCTAATTTAAACCATTATTTAATAACATTAAATAAATAATCGTGTGTGGGGTTCTTTGTTTAAAAAAAATGACAAGAGATTTCACTCATGATCCATTATAAAAGGCCACCATCACTTCCAATTCCTAAAATATCTAATGCCCATTAGGATTGTAAAACGTATTCCCAATTCACTCCCCAACATCTCTTCCTTATAACATGAAGCCACCCCTAGGGTATAATTTAATCCCAAGAATCCTTTTGGCTAAAACCAAAAGGAGTTACCCAATCAAGAGGTTACACCCTCCCTCAAACTCCATTCATTTATTTAAATTATCCAATCACTAAATTATTATTATTCCATAATAATATAACAAAAAATTATCATCAATATACAAGGATTTTTTTAATATTCTTACCTACACATACACATACATCTTACTAACAGAAAACCAATGGAATCTAGGGATCAAGATCAATGTTGATGGAGCCTCTAAGGGGAATCTAAGGCCTGCGGGTTGTGGTGATTTCTTCAGAGACATTCATGGGAATTTTAATTCCTACTTATATAGAAGTTGTGGTACTGCATCTTCTCTTGAAGTTGAAATGGTGGCAGTGATTCATGTTGTTGAATTTGTTAAACAAAAGGGCTGGAACAACAGCTAGGTTGAAAGTGATCTAACCATCATTGTCCAAGCTATTTATAGTAGCGTGGGTAACCTTGCTTGGCCTCTCAATACACGTTGTATGAGTTTCCTAGCTTCACTTTTGGAGATCAGATACATTACCATATATTCTTAACGACAAGAGAACATGGTTGTTGATGGTTTGGCCAACAACAGGATTAACCAAGGTATTACACGGCAAGATGAGATGCTATATGATCTTCTTCCACTTTATGAAAAAGATTGTAATAATATCCCCTCATTCATACACTTGTAGTTTCTTTTTCCTATTCAATAAATTTGGTCTTGGTCTTCGACTAATGCTTTACCTTTTAAAAAAATATGGCCCCCTCAAGGAGAGGTGATTCATTCATACCTTACATTGAATGTATGATGGATGAACGTTCAAAATATATAGGATTAATATCACATAATAAAGATAATTAAATAATTATATATACACACATATATATATATGTATTTTACTTTATTTCATTCCCCACGACAATTAAACGAAATTAGCATTCAAGCGTATGTACGGCTTACAGTTTCCATGAACATTGTATTTTGTTTGATACTTATATATTATATAGATTATAATAATATAAATATATTGGATATAAATGATATTTGTATAATTCTTTACATTATGGAATCATTATATGTGTATAAGGACTAACGATATAAAAAATAAAGAAACATGTGAAGAATAGGGCGTTTTTTATCCAAAGTGAAACCTTTACATAAGATGGTGAATATGAGAGTAATATAAGGTTTTAATAAAGATATATATGGTATTATATATAAGAATATGGTTATTTAAAATATATATAATAAATTTATATTTATTATAGTAGTGGTTTGAATGAGTACAATGAGAGTCACGGCTCAAGGTAAGTGGATTTAATATCACTTATTATTTCATAGAGACACAAGCCATGTTCGCCACTCTTTCTTTGGTATGGTGAATTTACTACCCATGATTATATTCAATAGTCATTATACATAAATTTATGAATATTTATATATTCTATTTCTGATATTTATTTCATTGGGTTTATGTTTTAAAATTTATCAAATCTGAAAAAATGTTTTGCCTCAATTTTTCTTTTTTGATAGTCATATTTTATTTCCACCTAAACACTTTTTAAAAGATTATATACTTCCATTTTAAATGATATATCATTAATCACATTCTTATAATTTTATTTTATGATTCAGGTAATTTCATTTTCTTACATGAAGATTATGGTCCCATTTAATAAAGTGGTAATATTTTATTGAAACAATCTCATTGTTCTTCAAGATTGTTAATTATTATGCATCATTGATGAATTAATCTGATCAATATCTCATGAATATTTAAGAGTTTACATATCTTATGTTTGTTCAAGGTATTCTCATGAATTAGTAAATTTTTTTGGTACATAAAAAAATTAAGAAAATTCTTTTCATGAAATATAGTCTTACATATCACTTCGGTCAAAAATCTGTGTTCATTCAAGACAATGTTTTTTATAAAGGGATTCCAAGAATATTCTACAAATATCCTATGATATTCAAAATAAATTGTTACCACTTTTTTCTTTTACCAATTTTTGTTATGTAATATTTTCTTCATCTTCCAGTTAAGGAAATTTTATAAACTTTTTACCATGAAAAAGGTATATTCTTTTACTTTATACAACATGTACAAATTTACCCACCATCATTTCTTTGAAGCTTCCTTTTAATGTTGAAAATGTTAATTTTTAAGAACATGTTTTAAAATCTATTTTTGATGAAATGTTTTTCAAATCATTTTCAATATTATTTCACATGTTTTGAAGTAAAATGGACATCAAAACAATTTTATTTATTATTTACACGTTTTCAAAGTGTCTTCAAATAAAATATTTTTCAAAAAAATTTGAAGATAATTTTATTAGTTTTTGAGGAAAAATGTTTTCAAAATGATTTCAAGTACTCCTCATAAATTTCATGATTGTTTCTACGTAAATTAATTTTAAATGGTATTACGTGTTTTTTTTTCAAATTTGGAAGAATATTTTCCTCAAGAAATGTTTTTGAAAGATATTTAAAAATTATTTTCCATATAAGATGACATTCATTGATGTTACTAATTCCCTTCCAGTAAATTATCTAAAGGTTAAATTTATATCCTTTATATGAATGGGTTATTCTTAATGTTATGGTCTTCATGAAACTCATTTCACTTCCATGGGTTATATGTTTATGATATTTTTTCTATTTTAGGGTTTATGAATTGATGAAATGATTACGAAATATCTATCATGTCAACATGTTACGATACGATGGAATGTTTATGAAACCCATTTCATTTCATGGGTTATGATATGATTTTTTTCTTTTTGATTTTGTGTCACATGTATGTATGATTTCATTATGAGATGGGAGATACCTATATCTCCCTCCAATTAATTGGGTAAAGATTCATATCTCATGATATAGACATGGAAACAATGAGAAAAGAAAATCAGTTTACTATTACAGGGATAAAACATGAAATAAAAATTGATTCAGTAGTACAGGGATATAACAGGATATGAACTCAGTTCAATAATATAGGGATGGAACGAGGGTTTACCCAGTTTATTAATACAGGGATGAAATGGGGGTTTACCTAGTTTAGTAAAAGACATTTTCCATTAATATGATCTTGGATGTGATGCCTTGGCTACTATGGAAATCATATTACATGCCTATGTGCTTTCCATAATTCCTTCTTTATTATTTGTTTTGATTTCATGTCTTATATTCTTTATTTCTGTAGGATTCATTTCAAATAAATAGTTAATATTTATTATATGATTCATTTTTATAATCATTGAAATGAAGGGTATGATCTTTTAATGTTATGTTTGTGTTCTCAAAATGATATGCTCATTTTTATGCTTATAAGTATCCCATGTTTACCCTTACTAAGAATTTGAGCTGACCTGTTTTAATGTTTCCATCCCTAGTTAATGAATACTTGTATTTAGTATTTTTTTCTAAGAATATTAATAGCCATTAAGAACCTAGTGGGAGATAATGTAGCTCACTTGTGTACCAGTGTTTATGTTTCAATGATTCCAAAGGAACTAAACTAATACAGTCTTTAGGCGTATATTTGGATAATTTTTTAATTTTTCCCAAAAGTGATGTAATGTTAACGTATTTCAGGATTTGAGTTGTTATACATTCATCCCCTCCATAAATAAATAGAAACATTACTCGTATGTATATAACCTTATCCACAAAGTGATGTAATTAACTTTTCAACACCGCTAAATACGAATAGTTATAAAAGTGTATATAATTATTAAATATAAATATAATTAAATAATTAAAATTGTGTAGAAGATTATACCATGATTAAATTATAAGGATCAAGACTATTAAAATGAAACATGACTAAAAAATGCAACAGTTACCAAATGAAACAACGATTTTCATAAGGATTTTTAATAAATAAGTTATAAGGTGTCATAATAACATCTTATAAATAATGATATATATGATTAAGGTTATACAAAAAATTAATAATAAATTGATATTTCTTATTCAGGTGGTTCAAATTTTTATTTATAAATCAATGGGTTTATCTAAGTTATTTTGGTCTCACTTTTATTTTTATGAGGTACATTCCATATTCACCACTTGTTTTTTTATATTTAATAAATAATGACCATGAATTGATTTTATGATTATTCTAATGAAAAATATTAACATATAACTATCCCCATTTTTTATCCCATTCTTGATTTTTTTATTCCAATGTCTCCCATGGGTTCAGATATTTTTATCCGAATCACATTTTTATTGAGATTGTTTATTGTTGAATTTCCAATGAGGAAATTATATAATATTTATATGATAAACTTACTTTAATTTTTCTTATATTATTTTTATTTATTATAATTTTATGTTTTTGTATCATATTTCTCTCATTGTAACTAATAATGTTTGAGAAAATGTTTTTATGAAAACTGAACCTTATTTATCCTCTTTTAGTAGGAAAACATTTCTCTTACATTTTAATGTTTTATAACATGTACTAAATGAATTTGTTAACTATCATATCATTGATTTTAATAATAATATTTACTAATTCTTCAATTTCTATAAAAAAATTTCATCAGAATCCTATAATTATTTTTTGAATGAGGTACTTATGAATTTTTACCAAAGGTGAGAAATGATTCTTTATTTTGAAAAACATGACAGGAAAGGAATTTCATTCAAACAAGACCACTTGATCCTTTGATTATACATTTTTAAAGTTTTCATGTTTCTTTTAAAATAATTTATTTCGTTCATATTTTATTTTTTATATTTTCCATACTTAATTAGAAAATAAAATGATTATTTTCCTAAAAATATTTCAAGTGACCTTATAATAAAACATTCATCTAAAATGAAATATTTTAATATAACTTATGATTTAATAGGTATATGACCTAATAATTCCATCCATATTATTTTCCTTGAATTTTTATGACTATGATGATGTGATTTTTGTGAAACCCATTTATTTTCCATGGGTTATGCTATGATGAAATAATAAAATGTTTATGAAAACCATTTATATTCTACAGGTTATGAAATGATGATATGATTAAAGTTTAAGTATCCATTTTCACACATATATATGGTTTCCAAAATTTGATGGGGGGGCCTAAAATTATATATCCATCCAATACATTAGATAAAACATTATATATAATGAAATAATTATTGGAAATGTGTTTAAATGCTTGATCCACTTTGGAAAACATGTGGTGATTACTAATACACTATAAAAAGTTAGTAGTGATTCCTTATCTTTATTGATTTTTAAAATTGGAATTGATACATGAAACAATATGAATTTATGGTCTCAATAGTTAAACATGAAATATGAAATGGTTTTTGTAGCTATGATGGCACCACACTTATATGAAGTGTTTTTATGCTTAAGATTTAAACTCATGGTTCATGATTGATTAACTATTATTTATGTCTCTTATGATCCATTCATTTTCATATGATAATGTTTTATTCCATGAGTCCTGATTATTATCTATGATAGATTTGGTATGGACTTTTTATGTTATTATCCTGATCTCATACACTTATTCTTATCTTTTTATTTCCAATTATCCTTGTTTGATACCTCTGATGTTTACGCTTAATGAGAATATAATCTCCCCATTTATTATGCTTACTTTCCCCATGTTATGAAAAATGGTTTTAAGTATGGTGTATTAATAAGTTTACAATATTAGAATAAATTTATGAGAGATGATGAAGAATGTACCAAAATAATATTTTTATTTTCCGACATTGACCTAAAATGAATCTATTATTTTAATTATTTTTTCATTCATTTTTATTTTATCATACCTTCATTGTATTTTCCATGAAATTGAGAGTTTTTTGGGAGGTAAGAGGGTGGGATATAGTTGGATCATGATAAGGATACACTGTGCATTAACCCCTATGAAAATCTTGTTTTGTAGAAAGAGGCACTGGGAAGCATACATAGTGAAAAACATGGGTGTGAGGCCTCCCCCCAGAGACCATGAATCCTCCACCATTTGGTACAGAGTCCCCTCTCATAGTTGGTGCATGGTCTGGTAACCTATGCAGACAAACTATATGGCCTACCATGGTTCTTAAAAAATGGTATTCCATCATTTTTAACTTAATAAAATAAACACCCCAAAAGCGGAATATCTCTCCCCTTACCCTAACTTTCTCGACTTTCCAAATGGGGGATCCCATCCACCCGTGTCCCTCCTCCCTTCTCACTGATTTTCAACTATTTTTCCTCCTGATTCATGGGGAAATAATCTTAAGGTGATTATTTTGTCTCATTCACCTGGTACTTGTTCAACATTATTCTCTACCTTATTTTAGTGTGAGGATAGACAAAACTTATATTGTTAGTGGTGTTTTTATGTTGTTATTTTTTCCGATTTCTTTTTAGCTAGGGTTTATTCTCATCTTGTGAGGATCCTATGACTCAATTAATATGGGTTCAAGTCTTGTGCATCGAATTCAGTGTGTTGTAATCTGATTTGAGGTTAGTTCCCTGTGTTAATAACTTTTAATTTCATTCATTTACTTATTGGGTGTTTTTAAGATTTTTTTATATTATTATAGGATGTGTATAAGAAATGTAATTTTTTTTGGTTTTTTGAAATGTGTTTTCACTTGTTTTCCAAATATTCACTAATATTGCAACATTAGTTTCTTTTTGATTAAGTATGTTTTCAAGACTACATATAATTTTAATTCATCTTAAATGTTCACATGTTTTTACAAATGGATTCTATAATGAAAAGAAAAAATTTCAAAAGGAGTTTTTGTCTTTATATTGAATTTATACTATAGATTAATAACTTGTTTGGTTTCTTAAGGATCTTTTAATGGATTTTCAAATTACTTAAATTGTGAAGTGTGACTTATACACATATACACATATATGTATATACATAGGTTCTCTCTTCTTAAAACCTCACTCATGGTGATGGGGGAATTTAAATTGGGTAGAGGGGTATCAATATATATAAATATAATTATATCAAGGTGTATATGTGTTTAACTGTGATGTTTTGTTTTGGAACATTGAAGCCTTGGAAAAAATAGGCTTTCCAAATAAATAGTGTTACCCTTTTAATGTAATGAGGCCTGGTTATCACCTTTAAATGATTTATAAAAAATTTAAAACCCTTATCTTATGGAATTTCCTTGAAATTGAAATGTGGAGTATGTGTGTGATAAATTTGTGAAATGAGATGTAATCCTAGGAAAGGGTCTTGGGATTTGGTTTAGTAATCTGGAAAGGGGTTGTGCTTAAACAGGGGGATCATTGGTGAGAATGAAGATGTGTTTTGAGTAAAAGATGTGATATTTATGTAAATTAATACTTGATAAAAACTAACTTATATTTATTTTTCACATGAAGACATGGATAGTTAGGTTGGAGTCTCAGGTATACATGCTTCACAAGTTGAGATTACGCATTGTCTAGTGGCCTTGATTAGATAACCTGACTTCCAATGGGATGTGCCTCATGGTCGAACCAAGGAGGGTGTACCTGTAAGATTGGATATTATTTCATGACATCCAAAACTAGTATAGTTAGTTTACGTGATTATTTATACCCTAGTACTAGGTTATCTCAACAAGTACTTGAGATCCCAAAACACTTGTTTATAGGTAATCTTCTATCCTCCATTTTCTAGTTTCATTATAAAGTGACATATATGTTTAATATTAATAATGAGACACCTATTTGAAATTTGATATCTTTTTATGGAATATATAGAACTATTTTTCATTTTTTGAAATATATTTTGAATAGGTGATGGAAATTAGTTTTCTTAAAATAGAATCTTTTTATATGTTTTTTTGAAAATAAGGGAAAACCCTATTTCAATATATATTATTCTCAAACTATCATGATTGGGGTATCCATTTAAAGGTATGTAATAGGGCATTGTTCACCCTATTACATACCATCTTGCTATTATGGATCACACACCTACTTTATCATTTTTAGTTTCTAGTTCACCTAGTTCTAGACAGTTTATGGATCGATCATATTTCTATAGTTGGAGGTGACCTGTGAGGTCATAGGGAGGTATTCCTACTCTTAGTTCTTTTTACTTAATAGGGTATACTTTTATTTTGTTTCTATTTATGTATTTATCAATTACAAGATAAATCAGTCACAATTGAGTTATATTTTATGTCAAACACCAGTTTCCAGCCCAAGGGGATCAGGAACACCTCTCGGACCTTATCGCATATCGGATCAGGTGCCCATTTTAGGATTGACGTAGTTTGGATCATGAAATTTATAAATATAGACTCTAGAAACACTAAAACATTATGTTTATACCCAATATCAGAATATTGTGTATTTAAAATTTATCAAAAAAGATGAAATGTTTTTATACAAAATGATGGGGTCACCTCTATCACATCCACTATGACTTATACATAAACATTAGCTCATCTTATTATTTTCATTCTAATTAACACTCCCATTAACCACTTAATTATTAATTATTTAATCAGTACCTCATTTAATTATAATTAATAATCATTAAATTAATTCCAACACATCAATTTATGTTATCTTAAACCAACCGACTATTTAATTAATTCTCTCATTACTATTCAACATTTTAGGAAGCTAAGACATGAACACACCGACCAATAATAAAAATAAACCAAATATCAGATAATATATCAAAAAAAATTTATAATTATCATATAACCAAAAAATACCACCTCTTCAGTCATATCACAACATAATATTAGCCTTTTTATCCCTTCATTATCCATATCAAAACACCACTATAACATTTTCATAACATCAACCCAACCTCCACCACATCAACAACATCATACCTACCACACATAAAATATCCCAATCAAAATAGTGACATGTTTATAATAACATAATTAGTAATTTAGATAAATAAACTACAATCATAGTAGCTGAAATAACAATCTAGAATACCTATATAATGCTATAATAATAAAAATAAATTCTATGAATAAAAAAAAATTATGATAAATTCTATATTCAATATTATCTATTATTCATTAGTTTCTTTATGTTATTTTCAACTTATGAACATGATTAAAAATAATGATCATTATAATATCACAACAAGAAGCTTCTTATCAGTCCAATATTTGACATATAACCTATATCCTGAAGAATACAATAACCACATGCAAATCACATATCTATTTCAAATCATTTCAATTATGGTTAATTATAATTTTAGATTAATTGTATATGTTTACCCAATGAAAAAATCATTATAAATAAAATTTTACACAAAATATTTAAGGACATATTTTGAATCCCCGAATTTAATTATTTTTCATGGATTTTAGTTTAATAATTAAAAGAAGATAAATGATCAAAACACTATGGATTACCATGAAGAACACCAAACAACCTATATATATGACATATCCCTAAAACCTAGACCAATAATAATTTATATCCAAATAACCCACTACTAAATACTATTCAAATTTTATAGCAAAAGTGGGATGAAGAAATAGGAATAGAATCAAGGGGAAGGTTATATAAGGTACCTTGGATCAAATGGAGTCGACCATAAGAATCACAATATATAGATCAATAAATATTCATCTTGTGGGCACCCGATGAGAGCCATGAGTTGGATAGGGTTTGATAGAATTAAATATAACCAATATTAGGTGAAAGAGGACATCATATTTATAAAAAACACAATGGACCCCTACCATGGTGTGGTGAGTACCACACCACTATACAGTATTCCTTAGTCAACTGAGATCCAGAATTTTTTTAATATAGATCAAGGGGTTACATAGAAATTAGATTACCCCCATAAGGTGATCAATCCCTTTTTTATATATTATAAAATTATTATATTATTTATGATTCATTATTTTTTTACTGTAATTATGAATTTTTTTCAATGATATATACATTATATTACACTGGACAAAAAACTAGTTTCTCTCTATTTGGTGTTTTTATTATTCTGTAATGACTGTATAAAAATTCCTATTAAATTATATAACATTATCAATTAACATATTGAATATTTATTTTCCTATTTTTGATATTTTTTGTTCCTTGGTTTTTTTATCTGTTTATATTATTATATAAAATATTTTGTTTTTTATGATTCATTTTTAAGTTATTTTTTGAAACAAAATATTATAGAAATACTATTTAAATATTACATGTCATAATATTGGGTTTATTTTCTAAATTTCATAATGTATAATATAAAATAATGATTAAATAAGTGCTAATGATATTAAAATCCATGATAGGAAAATATTACATCATGATTTATAAGAAAAGTGTGAATAATTTCAAAAGTTTAGGAGTATAATGATAGATCATTATGTAAAATAATTATTAGGACATAGAAAGACATAAATCAAAGAGTTATGAATGTCTTATGGAAAAATGATCTGAGAATAATATACATCATGAATCATTGAATAGAATAAGCTCTATGAGTCATTGAAAACAATATCACATGAACAAGGAGACATATGAATTTGGAATATAAAAAATATGAAATGATTAATAGATAATTTTATCCATGAGAATGAAGTGAAAAATAATGAATTTTTATTTATGATTCATGAAAAATTATACCCATGGAGAAATTATGTTTCATCACCAGCATCATCATATCTGATAATATGGTGACATAAAAATTTCTATGGGTATTAAATATAGAATATATTTTATGATAGAGTATAACACCACAGATCCTTATTATTTATATGTATATAATTTCAAGAATGTTTATATCTAAACACATACACAATTGAAAAATGATTCACTAGAAGTGTGTTATTGGTTTAAACTATAGTTTGAACCACATATAAATCATTAATGGGTGGTTTTGGTAATATCATGATTTCTTTTTGAATGCGTCACAAAGAATATATTTCATTTTAGATTTTACTTTTAATTTTTAGGTGATAATTCATAGGGATTTAAAACATAAGGATTTGTTACAGTTTAAGAAAATCAATTCAAAAATAAGTATCCTAGAAAAAAAGAAAAAAATATTACCAATCTAATTTATATAAATATAATAATTCATAATATACTCTATGATATTCTAATATACATTAATAACAAATATATACAAACATACAATATCAATATTTAGACTCTGTTTCTGGAATATGAATTTTAATTTATTTATAAAATAATATATATATATATATATATATATATATATATTTTAATTTAAATAAATAAAAATTAGTTCTCTGAATGATTATGAAATTGTAAAAACTACCAGATTACTCAATCAAACCATCATTTAAATCTCATGAAGGATATTTTAAATCATTGTCTCATATAATACCACCAATGAATTCTATAGAGTAATGAAATTTACATTTTGATTTCTATATAACTCCCATGTTATTGGATTGTGTTCCCCTTTTTCATGAATTGTAATTTTCATAGAAAATAATTTTCCTCCATGCATCTAAATGGAGTGGAGTGGTATATTCTATACTAAATGAAAGTGTAAAAATAACCTTGATGACGTGGAAAACAAATGAGATAGGGATAGTCAAAAATATATCAATTGCACATGGAAAAGATGTTATTTCCCAAGGACCTAACCAATATGATCATACTAGGAGACCGAGTAAGAGTAAATGGGTTTGGTATCCTATAAATCTACAAATTATACATGAAAACAATATATCATTTTTATTTAAACTGAAATTAAAATAAAAAAAAGATAAATTTTATACACCAACATAATTTTCATGTTTATTGACATATTTTTCATTAAAGTCAGTATGGAAATCCAACTAAACATTCATCCATGAAAATTTCATTGCAATATCCTTTTATAACGAAAAAGATAAAAAATATTATTTTAAAATGGATGGAAATCTCAATGGACTTCATGGCCACCAAGATTCTTGGACATGTATTCAAGACATCTGATCCATAAAAAAATACGTGAAGAATGAAATAATGTGGAATAAGAAAAATATATCTCACTTCATCAAGCAAGTAACATCATGTTTTTTGGGTCATTATGCCCTGAAATGAAATTTTAATTTTTATATTTGGTGTATAGATCATTTTGAGAACCAAGGTTCACTAAAAGTTTTTTGTGAGTTCGAAAACTTATCAAGGGTGTAACTAAACATGGTTTGTAGGTCAAAAAATTCTATAGGGATCAAGCGATGCATTAGAGGATATAGGGTGGGATGGGTGATTTAATTTTACCAGCACCGGCCCGCTATTTTACCAATTTGATAACTAGTGGCCCCAAGTCACTATGTTGGCTACTAGATAGCCATTTAGGCTATTAGAGAGGGTGCTTTAATGGTGATGAATTTCATCATTCATGATTCATTACACCCTCAATATTGAAGAGGTTAGGGAATCAAGAGAAGTCCATTATTTTGATTCTCCACCTTCCCTTTAACTCCCTCAAATCCCCATGTTGGGGATGATTTTAGTAATGATCCTTGGAGATCTAAGTTATGTTCCTCTAGTTTTACTATCCATTATTCCTCCCACATGTATACCCGTTATTTTTACCTTAATTTTAGTTAATGATTTGATGTCAATTCCATAAGATCGTGGTGGACAACAAAAGACAACACAAGTATGCCTTCTGAATTTTCTTGGTAAGGTATGTCTCTATATGATTTTTAATAGAGTTTTCCGATATTTGACGTAAAAATTGGTCATTTAATTGGTGATACTAATTGGTTATTTTATGTAACTATGGTCTAATGGTGTGTTTGGAGTGGAATGCACTATGTCAATAATGATTCTAAATAGTTGTCAATTCTTGATGAGTTTTTAGAAATTTATGAATATTTTAATTTAATGGAATATTTAATTGTATTTTTTTTATAATAAAACTTTTATTTTTTGGTGATGTGATGAAGGTTCTTGGGAATACAGGTGGTTCTTGGTTAACATAGGCGAGGCTCTAGAAGGGTACAAATCCAATATTGTGATATATGTCCCCTATGATACAAAACCATAAGAATGAATATTTATTAGTGTGAATATATAAAAAAATTTACTTGTTGGGAAATATGGTATATGGACTAGAATAGAACTTAATAATTTTTATGGTGTATATTTGAATCTTCTCAGATAAGGATAACTGATCTTGAGAACATATATTATTTGGAATCACATGACCAATTGGGCTCTAAGGGGTGAGAGTATTTATGGTCTAACATGTGACCTTTGGAAGGTATTAGTGTTTATGTTGCGACTTGAGATAGACTAAGATGTGATAATAAGGCTATTTGGTAGGAACAAGTGGCTTCTTGCTGGATGCAAATGAATTTGGCTGATGTTTACATTGTGAGAGATGTGGAACTCCATCCTAAGGTCCAAGGTGAGTATAAATTTTTCTTCGAGTGAAAGGAGAACATCAGGAGTTTGCATAGGATGATAGATAATGGTTTCCTCTAGGTGATGGTTATATGATCTCCTTTGGGGGAAGCAAGATAGACCAATGTACGTGTCATGGGTTTTGTTCGATACTTGGTATCGGGATAATAATGGGGGTTGGGGTTAGAAATTAGACCCCACATTTGAGGACATGGTCATATAGGATATATAATCTTGGGACGATCCTAGCCTAGTGGGATTTGGAGTGTTGACAGGTTTTAGTGAAGTTGGAGTGGACCTTGGGTTATGGATTAGAGGGGCCTTCAGGTAATAACATTAATATTGGGTGATGATAACTAGGCATCATTGATGAGAAAATACCATAATAGTTTTACAAGACCTAGGGGATGACCCAATGGATGAGATGAGTCATGTTCATGATTAGAAGAAATTTTACATGTTACAAGTTCCATGGGATCATCGGATGAGCTATGTGGTCGACTATGAAACTATACACTGCACACACTAGGTGGCCTTTGATTAGATTCTGGGGTTGGTATGATTTAAATCACTTACCTAGAGTCCACAGGGATGGGTCAGTGTATCAGATTGAACTCTTTAATCATTGTGGGGATTAGTCAATGTATACATCCTCCATAGATCCTATAGTGATGGGTCAGGGCATGTGAAGGACCTTCCCTTGCATGTCCTGGGTTAGGGACTAAGAAAAACATCATTTGGTTTTGTTTATCTCTGTTAGGGACCATTGTATATAGGGTTTGGTTAATGGATGACTTCTATAGATTCTATATGTTTAACTTAGTGGATGACCATAACTTGATTATTTGGGTATTGGTTTGACGAACCTTCCATAAAAATATTGTATTGGTGTGCTTAGTGAGATTACCTTAAAGACTTGGATCGAGTACTACCTGAGAGAGTATTTGGTTATTGTATGATATTACAACAATGTACATGCAATGGGTGAGATAGTTTTTGCTGAAGCTTTGGAACATATGACTATACCAATTTTTTTGTAGGTATCAGGATGATGTTAAAGACATCTCACCACCTAAGTCTTCAAATACGGGTTGTCCACCAGTGTGGTGTCATGAAACCACAAGACATTTGTAATTTTTCATTGTCCCAAAGAATGTATGGATGGGGGACATGGTGTCTTGGTTAATATGTGGTGGCTTGAAAGACATGTATACTCATAGGATTTCTTCAAAACGTTGATAGAACTTGAAAAATAATTTATCATGATTATTTATGTTATTTCATATCTTATTCTATAAAAATGAATATGATGGTGTATATAAGGGGTGTTTTGTGAGATCCTACCAAGTTTCATGTTTTCACCTTGCGCAGGAATCATGGTACCCCATTCATCCTTATGTCTACATTTCAAGTCAGGGCATAGGATATGTTTGTGATAAAACTCGAGAATGCTCGATAGGTATGTGGATATAGGGTGTGAGGGGTAGAGGATGTCAATAGGGACAGTTTTAATGTGTTTTTTTGGATTTGGGATCTGATTTATCGGAGATTAATTATTTTATATATATGAAAACATCATGTATGATTTTTTTTATATTTATTTTTTCTTCCACATACTCTGATGTTTAGGGGTTTTCATGATTGATGTGTATTTCTTATATATTTTAAAACCATAATTAAAGGGAAATTTTTTTACATAGCACATATTAGGACCTCCAAACTAGTCAGTATCATTTGGGGTATGTGGCGACATACATCAGGCCATATGAAAACCTCAGCTATGGAAACTATTGAGTGGACCCCTGGAGGGCTGTCAAAAGTGGTATTATAGAATTTTATACCTTATTATTTAGGGATATATAATAGAGGTGTTCTAGAAAATTTTCATATCTTATGATGGATACCAAATTATGTAAGGACACTTTTGGGATACGACTAACATTGAGACGGTGTGGGGGTCAATAGGTTTTGGGGGAATTTAAAACAAAATAAAACTTTTATCCCTTTACCTATTTGACCTATTATGATCTCAATTCTATTATTGTCGTTTTTGTATCATGTGAAAGTATATGAAAGAATTAATATTTAGCATATGATATTTTTATAAGGTTCACTACTCAATAAGAGTAGCTAGTCCTTTGTATGGTATGCCAATGATCTAACCACGAAACCATTTGAAATTAATTTATTGAATGTGGTGAATGAAATTATGAAATACCCTTTCAATTCCAATATATTATAGTAAATTTAAAATGCATGTTTTATAGCACTTGGATGGATCTTTATACTACCTCGGACGATATTCATCACCCTCTTGATATGATTCTTTATAACACTAATAAATTATTCCATGTGTTACGAATACTATTGTATGTCATAATACTGCTTAGTTATTGTTTCTAAATTTTTATTCATAAATTGGACACTTGGATAGAAGTAGGAAAGAAACCATACCATTCATAACTACAACACACTAAAGTCATCACTTTCTTCTTATTCAATCAGTAATAATAATATAAATAAATGGTGGGATGGTGAACCAAAATATCCTTGAATTAAATAATAATAAAATGATTATATATTAAACAATCACTTCTTCTTATACCTCTAATCATTGAGAAATAATAATATAAAATATATTATTATAGTGTCTTGATCTCTTTTATATTCAGTGAAAAACCAAAAACACTAAAATCTTTTTCTTCTTCTTGGATAGAATCCCAATCCTCCTTTTTGATTATCAAAAAAAATGTTAATCTCATATTATCTTCCTAAAATTTAAAATGAACTGTTTAATAATCATTCTTTAGTTGGGAAAACTCTTTAATTCTTGGAAACACAATAATATGAAATTCTGTAAGAGTGTAAAATTCTCTTCCTTTGATACTCAATATCATCACTTTAATGTCTTGGTTCTTTTGAGTGAAATTGACTTTTTTGGAAACATTAATTACATTGCACTGATCATCTCAAATTATAAGTGTATATGAAATATGCATGGAATTATCACAAAAAAATCACATGATCACAATTAATTATCAATGCATTTTTTGTTCATTGTTCATTCATGAAATATAATTATCATTACCATGCATGCACATTTCACTATTCTTCACCTTCTCTCTATAATCTTCGTGCAAGTGAAACTATGTGGAATTATCTTCTTCTTTAAAGTACAAACTATATATTATATTTAAGAAATAATTTTTTTATATTTTATGTTATATTTTAACCATTCATTTAAGACTTATATGAAACACTTATTTTCACATTATTACTCTTCACATTATTCAATATACTCGGCTTCACTGCCGCATTCATTCTTGAAAACCAAAACATTTTAGGTTCTTAATCTGGAAAACCATACATAGATTATCTCATGTATCCTTCACGTAGGATTGTATAAAGGTTAATTTTGTTATTCCTTTTCACAGTTCAAGTTCTCTACATGATAATGCCTCATTCTTCCTGTAATATTGTATACACAATTTTTCTTTTATTCATGAATATATTTTTCTTATGGATCACTTTCTTCACAAAACCCATTGAGATAGCCTCACTATCATTGGTTTAGAGAACTTGTCTTCTTCTAAAATCATGTTGAGGGTTTTTAAACACCATTTCTGGGTCCATGTGATTTTATCGCACAATTCACAATTCTTCTTCCATCATGAAATAGATGTGAGAAAAAAATCAACTTATTGATTTCAATGAGGCTCATGAAACTTTCTAGTTCTTCATGAGAATAAATGTTTAGAGGGACTATGTTTTTAAATAAAATTATGATACCTCAAAATATATGATATTATGCTTCCTCGACCATGGGGATTCGTAATTTATAAGGATTCACTATCACAACCTCATTCAATCACATAATCAATCTTGGTTTTTGTGAAATGTAAATGAAGAATTTAAATTCCCATAGATCTCATATTTGGATTATTCAACAATGGGATACATGATGAAAAAATTTAGATGTCATTACTTCTGGAAGGTATTCTCTTTTATGGTGAGTGCATCACATTCTTGAGATCCAAAGATACATGGATTTTCAAGGATCAAACCAATCAATAAATATCAGATGTTCAAAGGGCCTCATGCAAATACATTTAATGTTTTGTAGAAGCATAATCATCATAAAAATGACAACTAAATTGCATGATTAATTATATATTGTTTGGTTTTATGATAAAATAAAATATCACTATAAAAAAATTAGGATCATTATTCAATCATTGTGGAATGTAGGTTCCAGTGACCAAACATCCTCTAATGTGGCACAAGTAAGAGGATGAGAAGACTCATTAAAAAACACAAGTGTAGGAGATCAGATGATACTGATAAATTTATTTAGTTAGTTTTATTATCTATGAATGTTTTTAAAGTGAAATAAAAGTATCACATCACCTCCCATCCCACATCGATCTCCGACATGATTTATCCATGCTATATGAAACATTCCATAAATATTGTTACTTTAATATGGCACTGGGGATAGAATATGGATTCAAAATACAACACATCTATATGAGCCTTAATACATGTGGTGCATGACCTTCCTATGAGCTTTTATCCAAAACCATGCATGAATATAAACATTCACAACGGTAGCCTTATACAATATTCTAATGAGGGATCACACATGGATGTCCAGTCCTATCATACATGGTTTCTCAACCTAACCTACCATGGGTTTCATTGACCATTGGGTCCCACATAATCCTTATCCATGGTTTTATTGGATAATATGTGTGGTGGTACTTATTTCTTAACAAAATACTGAAATATAAATACTTAAAAAATATCTGAGTAAATAATGGAATCCAACTTCAGATTTCATGGAACCTTGTATTTTTTATCATGTATCCCTTCATGTAATAATCAACATACTACATGGTTTTACATAACCATTCTTCATGGTATTCCTTCATCTCCTTCATCAAAAACATATTTTTCTTTTATCCATGTCTTTTGAAGTCATCTTAATGTAAATAAAATTCTAAATGTGATTTATGTTTGCTCATTCATGGTTCTCATGAAATATTTAAAAATTTCAAGAACAACATCAAATTATCCTTCTATATTATTTTTGGAATATAAATTCCAAGTAACTTATTCATTATCAAAACCAATTTTATATTTATTATATAATGTACTTAAACTTTTATAGATTTTATACTTTTAATGTTTTTAAATTTGTTTATTTTAATCTATATGGATTTCATTCTATTTTTTATTTTACACTCTAGGCTAACTTGATCATCCAAGACCAAAAATTATGAATAATTAATCATTAGGACTATAATATGGAAGGTGTTAATAAAAACGATGGGTGGATTCCACAAAAACCACAATTTTTCAATGTAAGTTACTATGGAAAATAGAAATACTAAATGGAAGAATAACTAAAAAAATTAGGTGTGGATCATTGGAATATCATGCAGAAGACATATAAGTTACAAAAATGTGATCTAAATAAACTTTTATATAATGATATGAAAAATTATGTTTTGAATTATAATGATAAAAAAATTTGTATTGTTCTGTAAATAGAAGTGAGTATATCCAAGCTTCAGCTTGTAATACATTCTAGAATATTTGGAGAGTACTTAAAGCGAATAACTATGTAACTAAAAATATAATTAGAACAAAGAAATCCATTAAATGAGAATAATAATAGGGCTTCATGATAGGATATAAAGAGTCAGTGAACCAGATGTTCAATCGATTTACAAGTATCACATAATGTATGATTTATCATTATGAAGTATTGGACTAAAAAACTCCATCTTAAATTGTACTGGGCGATCTTCCAAATATTTGACTTGAAATAAAGGTATCCATATATAAGAGTAATAATTATAAAGAGTATACCTAGGATTATCTAATATGTTATTTTATGCAGTATGAGTTAGAGTTGAAAATATTACTGAAGATGATTATAAAAGTAAAAATTTATAAAATTTATGTAAAATATTAATAAAATCGATAACATATATGTATTTAATTTCTACGAAAGTTACTAAGATATAGACCAGGTTGGTAATAAGTTTTTGACGTTCATGAAAAACAATGGTGGTTAGAGATACTTTAGAATGAAGTTAAAAATTGACTACATGGAAGGTGAATTTAATTATAATAATGATGCTTTAAAATTAACATGTTATAAGTGTTGGATGAATAGAAAAATTAGGATATATTATCTAAGACTGAAACATCCATAGAAATAAAAATATATAAGGATGAAATAAAAGATTTTATTTGGACGTCAGGACTGTTCAGAAATTTTTGACTCAAGCATTGATTCAAGATGTGAATAGGATATATGGAACCGTTATCTGATGGGTATACAATGTGGGGTAACTGATTAAATTTTCAATAAATTTATTACACTAATTAATTTATATCAATTTTTTTTGAAATATGGAAGGGAAATTTTTTCTTGATTTTTGTTTAGATTCTAATTCTGTTAATTCGAAATCCATACAAGTGCTTAATGAAAATAAAGAATTAAGAAATTATGGAGTCATTATAATTGAAAATAATTTTAATATAAAAATTAAAAATATGAAATTGATTAAAGAAAATTGAAATTTTAAATTTGATTGTGATAATTTGAAAATTTATGTTCTGCAAAATGAAAAATCAATAGATAATTATGATTCTAAATGTTTAAAAGTTAAAGGCCAAAATGGCATACCTAAAACATGTATTTAATTGATTGATTATGGTTGATAAATAAGATTTAATATTTTTAGATATTATTTAAAAAAAGATTAAAATTAATGTAAGAGTGTTAAAAAATTTATAAGATACTAATAAATCCACCTTCTGGAACTAAATGTGAATATTTGTAAGTATTTTGAGAATATTCAAAAATAGAATTAGAATTCGAAAGGATGGAAGTTTTCAATCATAATGATAAATTATATCTATTTTTTAAAGGTGTTGAAAAATATTAAAATATGATTCCATTGATGAAAATCAATACTAATAAGATTTCTTTATAATAGTTTATATATAACAATAAATAAAAATAACTTTGCCAAATTTTCATAAAGAAGTATTTCTAGTGTAACTGATTTTAAATGAAACATGAAAAGAAATTATCCAATTAATGTTCACTGATATTTACTCAATAATTTGGGAATATAAATAATCTTATATCTAGAGATTTATTTTACAAAATACCATTAATAAATATTTTTAATCTATTTAGGTTCCAATATTTGATGCTACTAATCAAATTGGACCCAAGTTATCTGGGTTACCAAAATAGTCCTTTTGATTTTCTAATAATAAGAATTATTCCTTAGATTTCTCGAATATTCATGGTACTTAGTGTATTCCCAAGGAACATGGAATGTAAAATTTCAAAATATATGTCCTTCAATTCATGTGATGGTGGCCTATTCACATTTGGAGACAACAATAAAGGTTGTATCAATGGTATTGGTGAAGTTTGACATTATTAAGCTATTAATATTTCAAAAATATTGTCTTTATAAAGTTTAAAACATAATTTAATAATTGTATCATTACTTTCTAATAATGTATTGAATTTTATTTTTGAACAGGATAAATGTATAATTTTTAGGAATAAATATTTTTTATTTTCAACAAATATAAAAGAGAATGTATTTAAAATATATTTTCCTAATAAAACTGAACAAACAGTTAAGTATTTAAATTTTGTTGATATATATATGATTTTGGGGGAAAGGAGTCTTATGAATGAAAATTTTAGACTATTGCACAAACTGTCAAATAATGAATAAGTTCTAGAACTCCAAAAATTACTTTCAAGTATGTACATTATGTGTGATTCTAGTTTAGAGGGTAAACAAAAAAATGAAAGTTTAAAATATGTATATGATATTAGTACTGCTATATCCTTATAACTATTACATATTAAATTGTCTATACCTATAAAAACTATTATTTTGGTGGTAAAATGTTTGATTTTTTAAATTTTACAATATTTTTGTATATTTATTTGGATTTATTTCTTATCACGCAAATATTAAAATTTAACCAAATTCTATGATTTTAGTAAGATTATTAAAAACATGAAGAATATATCAATCATATAATTAACAAGATGTAGTTGTGAATTTTTAAATTTATAATTTAACAAATTTTGTGATTAAAATAGATACAAACATTAGTTTTCATCCCGTAAGACACAAAACATAGCGTGGTTCAATGAAAAAATATATCTATACAAAATATAAAAAGATCTATTCTTATGGAAATTATTATACAAAGGTAATTCTGGGTAGAAGTTGTAAATACAACTCTTAATTTTTTAATTAGAGTATTTATAATAAATTTTTTAAATAAGACCCATAATGAATTGTATAATGCGTTCAAACCTAAATTTATTCATTTTAGAGAATTTGGTTTTAATGTTTTTACCATCAATAAAAAAGATTGTTTAAAAAAATTAAAATATAATACTGATGAAGGAATATTTTGGGTATATTATCATACTATCAAAGAATATGGAGTTTCTAATAATTGAACTCTAGTTGTTGAATAGTATGTGCATGTTTTGTTTAGTGGAAATAATAATCACGAGAAAAATTATGAATTAGAAAAAGATATTGAATAATTTACAGAGTTTAATTTTGGTAAAAATAATGACCAAGTAAATGAGAATGAATTTGTTTATTCGGAGAATATATCTCCATGAAATGATCTGAAATAGTAGAAAAAAATTAAATAAGATCCAACTGAAAATCTAATTGGTAATGTTGAACCTGTATATAAGCCAAAAAATATGTTCTAATTAACTGTACAAACACAACTTGTGTTTCATATTTTTCAAATGTTTTTATTGATAATTATTTAATTGATTAAAATATGATAAATTCTATAAATTATGAAATAAATCAATTTTAAATGAATAATTCATGGAATTTGGTTGATTTACCAGAAGATAAGCCTATAATAAGAACTAAATGTGGTTTTTGTAATAATATGGATGAAGCTAACAAACATAGAAAAAAATAAACCATGAATAGTTTGTCAAGGTTATTCCAAGGAAGTGGGAATTGAAATTGAAAATTAATTTCCTCATGTTAATTGGCTAGAGGAAATTAGAGTTCTATTAGCTTTATTAGTTTTATACGTATAAAATTATTTCAAATGGGTGTAAAAAGTGAATTTTTAATTGAAATAATTACTAATGTATTTTTTGATGTATAAAACCTATATATAATAATAATAAATCTAAAAATCTTGTTTTTAAACTTAATAATGTATTATATGGTCTTAATAAAGATCATCGATCTTTGTTTGAAAGAATAACATAGTTTTAATTAAAAAATTTTTTTTAATGGTATAATTAATCCAATTTTTTTATAAAGAGTTTTTTAAATGATATACTGATTATACAAATTTATATTGATGATATAATATTTTGATCAAAAAATGAATTCTTTTGTAATATTTTATTTAAACTCGTGATATGTGAATTTTATTTGAGCTTAATGGGATTACTGAAAATTTTCATTGGTTTATAAATTATTACAGGAAATGATATAACTTTCTTAAATAAAGATGAGTATCTTTAAGATCTTATAAAAATTACTGGTCTTGATTATATTAAGTCTATCAAAATACCAATGATTACCAATTTCAAATTGGTCATGGACGAATTTGGTAAGACAGATGATATTAAACTATACAGAGGAATGATAGGTAGATTATTGAATCTCACTGTATCTAGAATAGAAAAAAATTTAACAAAACATTTATGTTCTTGATTTCGTTATAACTCTAAGGATTTTTATCTTAATGGTGTTAAAAATGGAATTGGATACATTAAGGGAACTGTAATAAATAGTTTATTTTATTTCAATCATAATTATTTTGATTTATTATCAATTCCAATTCGGTCTTTTGAGGTTGTAGGATTGACCAGAAAAGTACAATAGGTATGTGTCATTTTGTATGTATATTTTTAATTTCATAATGTTCTAAAAAACGATCAGTATCACTATCGACATATGATGTTGATTATGTTTATACTTCTAGTTTTTACTCACAAATAATATTGATAAAACTAACCTTATGTTATTTCAATATTTTTTGATAAAGTTCCAATCTTATTTCATAATTCTAGTGAAATATCCATTTCTAAAATGCCTTTTAAAAACTCTAAAAAAAACACATAGATGATAGTTTTTATTTTCTAAGGGACCATGTAAATAAAGTTGATACTTGTTTATAATTTTTTCTAGCCAAAAAATATTTTTATAAAATTTTAATCAAACCTTTAAATACTATCAAATTTTATTAAATGATGTTTGAACCTTGTATTGTTGATTCTTGATATTTTTTATTATAATTACTATTTTGATAAAACATAAATCTATTTGAAATATATCCTTACATTAGTACTATAACTAATAGAAAACATTTATTAAAGACTTCTTATTTGATAATTCTAAGTAGTTTATACTTATTATGATTAATAAATTTTTAAAGGATAAAAATTCATGTCATTTTTGATAAATTTCATAAATGGAGATATTATTTAAATTTTTAACAATTGTACTCTTTTGTAATATACAAAGAGAGGGATATTATGATAGATTTTTAGTGTTTGAATCATTGTATTAATTTTTTATATTATTTTTTATTAATTAATATTTCATAACATTTATTAAATTAAAAATATTTGAAAAATAATAATTTCTTGTTTTCATGTATTAATGTATGAAACGTTCAAAGATACTTTATAATCTAAGTTTTAATTTTTCATTATTTATAATTTTTATAAATATTTTATGTACATATCTTATTTTTTTACTTAGTCTTTTACTTTTCCATTTAGTTAAAAAAATTATAAGAAATCATTTCAATCCATATGGGCTATCCATTCAACCACGTAGGGGAACAATGGTCAACCTCGTGGGAGAGAAAACTCGTATAGACTATCCATAGTGGAAGGTGGGCCATGTATAGTCCTATAGAACATCATGATCACCGAAATGCGTGGAATTGGGAAAGTGGGCCATCATAGATCGATGGGGCCCATGAAGCCTTGGGTGTGTTCATAGGTGTGGTGAGTTCTGATCCCACATATCCATATAGAACCATATGTTACATGAGTTGAATAAAAAACTAGGTCTCATTCAATGCGTGTTTCTAATGTGGGGATTTAAAGATGAATTATATTGATTATCCTTTTTTGTTGTTATTCAAATTTCTTATACCTCTTGATCACATTGATTTATGTTATCCAATATACTCGACATTTATATTTTAAATTGAGTATGTTGAGGGTTCTACTAATCATTGTGATTTATATGTAGTACCTCCCATGATTGAACTGTGATTAATTCAGGAAATATGGATGATCACTTATGATCTCATGTAGCTAAAAAATAATGGAATATTTTCAATAATTTTTTATGAGAATTTGTAATGATGAAATAATATACAATCCAAAAGTAGTCGATTTACACTATGGTCGTAGAATGTTCCATTAATTTAATAGTAGAAATAATTGCAGATCATTTTACCTCCTTCTTTATCATCAGTAGAATTCCATAATGGTTTTACCCTTTACTAATGATGATGGACACATCAATGGTCGATCGTTCACCCTTCTTCATGGAAGCAATGCTGGCTCGATGATAGTATTGTTATTTGATGCTCTAGTAGAAGTGGATTTATTAAGACACTCTTATGTCATTCAACAATTTTCAACCATTATAACTCCTTCATCAATAACAATTGGGATACTTCAATAGTCAACTACCTGGTTTCTGTTCATCCAACCACAACAAGAGATCACTTCATCCTGGTGGATATCCTCTATGGTAGTAAGACCATCACCAACCTTTCTTAATGGAATTTTATTCTTCAATGGTGGATCATTTTCCTTGTGGTTTATCACAACAGTTGAATTCTCCTCTCATGCGATTTTATTTTAATGCAACATATTTTTTCAATGGTAGAAACACCATGATCCCATTAGGTATATCTTTTTTCTACCATTAGTTCAAATATTTTTCTATAAATATAATTTTTTATTGGTGTGATTTAAATAAAAAATTTATTTACAATTTTATTATATTTTGATAAAAATATAAATACATATTACATAAAAATTATTTATACAATATATAATGTATAATTTTCACAGATAAAATAAATTTCGTAAATGTAGTATGTGATGCTCAAATTTATGAAAGATTAAATACTTTTATAAACTAGTAGTTTATTCATATTATTATAATTATTTTCTAATTTTATATTATATACTATAGTTTTAATGATTTTAGAAAAAGTTTTATATTGTTATTTAAATTATGAATAATGAAAAAAAGTTATTTTCTATTGAGTGTTGACTTTCCAAACAATGGTAATGGTAACATTATATTTTGTTATACAATGACTTGTGGAATGTAGCGATTGTATAACTTGAAACATCAAGAATATATTTCAGTTAATAAACCTGGATTAATCCATTATAAATGTAATCAAGGAATAAAACAACTATATAAATATTAATCATTAATAAATCTTACAACTAATTGGCGATACACATTTTTTCTGAGAATTTAATCCAGAATGTTTTGAGAATTTTTTTTCATAGAAAATAACACAATGTGACTTCTAATTTACCATATTGTACTGATATTATGTAAAATATCATTGAACATAATCATCTTCATCAATAGATATTTAAAATGTTATTTTTTATATTTTTTATATATATTATTTTTTTCTATAATCTATTTCTAATTTTTTTGTTTCTAGTTTATGATTTTACAAATAAATTTCATGTCTATTTGTTTGGGTTATTACATAACACATAAAGAAGTTACAGTTTGTGACTTTAGAATAAAATTGGTCAAAAACTAGGTTTTAGACTCATATAAATTTTTTTGGTAGTGCCTATAGGTAATTGTAAATGGTAGAGTCTATAACTGGTTCTCACACCTCCAAAAGAGAGTTTCTTAATGGATTCTAATCTTTTCATAGATTATAGAATTTTGAATGGTGGAATTGGATTTTGGTGATTTGAACCACTATAAATCTATTTTTTCCTTATTTTTATTTATATTTCATTTATTTATTTTAATACAACACTCACTAAAAAATCTTTAATTAATAAAAATATAATTTATTTCATTTTAAATTTATAAATAAATTCTTCTCTCCCTATTTCAATTATTTCAATCAATTAATATCTAAAACATTTCACAATTTTGAATATGTAAGGGAACTTTTTACAAGTTTACTGTCCAACTTTCCAAATTTTTATCATAACATTTCCTCTTCATCTTCTATTAAGATCTCGATACTATCAAATGGTACCACTATCTTCACGCGATTTAGATTTAATACTTCAAAACAATTAATTATTACATATATAACATTAATTTATGTATATATTTATGAACTAAACAAATGTATTTGAGAAAATGAGAATGTATTTGTTGTCAATATGAACGAAAATCAATGTGTATTGAATATGGATGCGTTTCTACCAGAATAATTGAAAATATAGACGAAAAATATATTGGCTATGTTAAATTGGTTTATTCAGAACATTATGATACAATTTTAATTCTCTCTATAAATAAATATACTGTATAAAAACCATATATATGATTATTGATGAGTTTATATTTATGTTAATGTAAAGTGATGATGAATATATACTATTTATAATATTCTTGACAGAGTTTTATAAGAATCCATATTGTAGGGATATTGGAGGTAATTTATCAAAAATAATTTAAAATTAAATTGATTTTTCTAGAAACCATTAAAAGGTTGTTTGAATCCAATGTTGCTATAATAATATCAAGGATACATTTGGATGATTATTTGAGTTGTTTTGGCATGTTCTATTTTGGTTTAAAATTGTTTGATTTGAATTGAATCAGGTTGAAATAATTGTTGAAACAATATTTTGGGACATAAAAAGGGGCTTAGTTCTAAAATCAATATTAGATATATTCTATTCTGTAGTAAGGTAATTCATGATTTTGAAAATTGAAAATGTCATGAACTAACCCTATGATCATAAGGTGTAACAAATCTTATGAAATTAGAAAAATGTTTTAAACGAACATAAAAATGAACATTTTGTAGAAAAATTTATGATTATAATTTTCCTATGATACATAGAAATGTAAAAATGAGACACCATAATGTGTCACTGATATTTTAAAAGGAGAAAATGGGATTTAATATGGTTTCTCTAATAATTCATAAAGTGAGAATGATAATTTGAAAGGTATGTTTAAAACATTAGAAATTAGAGAATGCAATTTTATAAAGTGCATTTGAGAGATACTTCATAGTGGGAATTCTAAAGTTTGGAATGTGATAAAAATAATAAGAAACATTTTAGAGAACCATATGAAATGAATAATTACTGAATAAATATATTCCAATGAAGGAATGTTTAGATGATCCTCATTGTCATATTTATATAGTTGAGATAGATAATTGTGATTCACGATGCAGATTTTTTTTGTTATATGTTATTATAGATTTTCCACAGCATAATGCGTGGGTCTATGAACACATGGATAATTATTTTAAAATATTTAAATACAATATATTTTTAACATAATAACAATGATATATACTAATAAAACATGGATAGACAATCTTGAGATTCTTAGTTAATTAAAATTTAAAATATGGACTATAATCTTTAGAATACTTTCATGGGGAATTAAAACTATAAAAATCTATTCATTTTAAATATTTTAAACATATATGAATTAATATAGAGGAGTATTAAAAATGAATTTGCAAAAAATATATTCTCAATTATTCTATGAATGTTAAAAAAGATAGGAGAAGAATAAGAAAAGGGAGTAAAGATAAAACCTCCATCGGTACATCACCCTCAAGAAATTTTTTGAACTTAAAGGAATACGGAGAACCCGATACTCCACAGATAAAAGAGAAATTAGAGACTATTCCAAATTGTTGTTTCTATGAAAAAATCATTCATGTTGAAGAAGGAAATCCTAATACTACTAAAAATGTTGATCATTTAATTGTCAAAAGTGAATAGAAATTTATTAAATTCAAGAGAATGTTGTGCATTGAGGATAAAAGATAATAAGTTATATGATACACACATATCATAGATGGTGATTGTGGGTAATATATTGAAATATATATAAAATAAGATAAAGGTAAATAATATTCTACATTAATCAGATAGGATTTATTCAAGACCTAATCCCAAGTTGATGAAAGAAGATACTGAAGGAATCTGTGAGGTAGTTAACAATGTTCATGAGATTTCAATCCAAATTATTAGATCCATCTATCTTAACTAAGGTAATGATGAATGTATAAGAAGTTGTAATTAATTATAATGATAAATCATGGTAAAAGTTGGGTACACTGATTCACCCACTCTGAGTGTCTTTATATGATCCACCAGGCACTATGAGTGGTATAATTTCTAACCATGATTTCCTATGAGTTGATATACTAATTTATATAGTTTTTGAAATAACATATATGAAGTATAATTTTTAAAAAAAATATGAAAATATATAAGATTGATAAAAAATGAAGTTCCTTCAATTGATTATAATATTATTTTATCAGCTAAAATCCAAATAGATAAAAGGAAGGGGGCGAATTGAAAAAAATTTCTAACAAGAAGAAGGATCAATCCCTACCTAAATTAAATCATATTGTTAAGTGTTGAACTATAAAATTTGAGAAAATGGATTCTTATAGAGAAACTATCTCATTTTTTAAATAGTATTAAGAGGATCATTATATTGAAACAATTTAATTCTTATCCTCTCTAGTCAATAGGAATTTTATGAAATTACCTATCGATGTAGACAATTATATTAATTAATCTAGAAAGTGTATTCTATAGAAAATTGGATAAATGGAATTAGTGGTTGAAGAAATGGAAACATGTTTTTCAAAAAAAAATTAAAGTTCATCACTCTCACACAACTAGTTGATTCTAAAGGAAAATCAATACTAGTTTTATATGGTAATAGTTACCTTATTTAATAAAAATTGGAAAGTAATATATGTATGAATGTGTGGTTTAAAATAATAATTATGTAAGTTTTCCATGATGTTATAAATCTATTTAAAATATTCCATAGATGTTAACAATTCTTATTTGGACGTTAAATAAAAAGGTAGAAGATCTAGATAACTCAATACAAAAATAAAATAAACATGATGATCAAATCAAGAAGTTTGAGAATTTATATGAATAAATTTTAAGATCATTTAAGGATAATAGGAAGTACCATAGCATAAAGTGTCCAAAACTATAGGTGGAATTGAATAATTTGGAATTAGAAAAAACTAGAACCTATTAAGATTTATAAAGGAATGATTCCTCCACATCAAATTATATTGAGATTCCTATATTCAACAAGATAGATATCATGGGGTAAAGTTCTCAAAATAAACTTTTTATCAAGAAATAACTTGATATTGGAAAACATAATGGAAAATCTAGATATTTTTTTGTGTTAAATAAGTCTTATCATATATTATATGATCCAAATCTATATGTGAACATGTTTGGGTGGATAAAAATGACAAAAAAAACATATTACAATAACAAAGTTGGATGCTAGAATATCAAAGAATATAATACCTAAAAATAAGTGCCTAAAAGGGTATTGAAAAGTATTTAAATAGAGAGGTATCCAGATTTCATAAACAAGAAAAATAATGGTGTTCATATGCCATTTTTGGTGTTTTTGGTTTCTTGGGAACAAGTCCATGGAGTGTTGGAACAACATGGTATACTATAGAAGCTACACGGTGTTGGATCATTATTCCTAAAATCAATTATATTAAACATTTAATTAATGAAAATTTAATATTTAACATTTTAATGATTATATAAAATGAACATATGATAAATTGGTTAGGGATTATCCATGTGATAAATTTAAAGAAATGAAGTGGGATATCTCATCAAAATATCATAATATATGTATGATTAAACATGATCCCTGAGAGAGTATTAAGAACATAATGGATATGGGATTTATCAATAAAATTATATATGAATGAACATTGATATAGAAGAGAAAGATAAAATAAAAAGATATTTTTTGAAGGGTTCCCATCACCTTAATTCCCATAATTCCTGAATACTCTATAACTTTGAAAATAACGAACATTTGTTTATTAATCAATGATTTTAGATATTTATTCAATTTTTATCATTTAATAATTGTTAATTATATTCATTTATTACTTTATTTTTAATTATTCACAGTTTATATTAGTCATCATATGTTTTTAGATTTAATTATTCCATTGATTTTTCTATACGATGACCTCATTCATCATTCCCAGTTCAAGAGTTTATAATCTCAAGAATATTCATGGTATATAAATTATAATTTTATAAGGAATTTAAATATTTATATTTTTTAATAGAAATTACGTTTATGATTTTAGAGGTGGTTATTCATAATTTATTTTGTTATAGTAATTTTATGAACTAGTAGGAATTAATTATTAATGAATATTTATTTGTAAATTTAAATTAAATAATAGAAAATATAATTTTAAATCATATTAAATATTTTATATAACAAATATATATGTTTAGATAACATTACATGACTATAATGATCAAAATAGAGTAACATCTCTCATGTAGGTGGTTTGACTGACCCGAACACGAACTACCTAGAAGAAAAAGATGCTTATAAATTAGTTAATATTTAAATATTATATCTTCTTTATAAACGATTTTTTATATTGTATGTTAATAATATTGTTAATATGAGTTAATAAAATATATAAATAAAATATAAAATATTTACATATCAATAAATTAATTCCCATATTTGGTGAATTCATATCTTTACTTACTAACATTCTCCATAATGAATGCTTTGAGAGTCTTTCATATAACTATAGTTTCCCAAATAAGAAACTATATTTAAGGGATGAAAATTGGGCATAGATTTTATAAAAAACTAACCATGATGCGGGTTTTAAAAAGGGTTGAGGAATCCCTTTTATTAAAATATTTTTAATGTTTTTCTTTGGAAATTATCATTTAATAAATATATTTTTTTTCTAAATGGGGTCTCATAATTGAAATTGTTATTTTAAAAAAATTAAAATATAAATAAAAAAATTTAGAAATAAAAATATTTCTTTTTTCAGGAATGAATATCATTTTTACATAATATGATTACAAATTTATTACAAGGATTTTAATTATTTATATATACATATAATATATCGTAGAAGTTTTGATTGAGTGGTTCTCAATTAAAGACACCCCACCAAAATGAAAAGGGTTCAAATCCTAGCAACCACTTGGGGGATTTATGATGTAGGAACTAATTCAGGCATCATGTGATGTATGAAGTGATATTGAAGTTGCGAAAATCCTTTGGTATGGAAAATGGTGGGATTTTAAGCTATGTTGTGATCTTTCAAGGTATTGGGGATTTGTATCATGAAATCTGTTTCCCCTCAAACCAGTTAAAAAGGTTTGTATCAATTTTTTAATAAAAATGGGATTAAACCCAAAATATTTTAAATTATAAACCCATATAAACAATCTACGACCATTATTTTTGGTAACTATAAGTTAAATGTTCACAATAGTACATATAGGTAAATATATTTTAATTTTTTTATCAATTAAATAGTTAAATATTAGTAATATACTAACTACTATTGACATAAAAACGCAAATACATTTGAATAATCCATATTGATGAGATACAAAATTGTAGTATTTTAATTTGAAGACTCAACTAGCATAGATCTCACAGTGATCTCCAAAAACATGATATTATATAGTAAAATATTTCATCCAAACCACACATATCGATGTTCAAGATTGACTTGGTCAAGTGAAAATCTTTGCAATCTTCCTTCATCCCAAGGTTTAACAAATATACCTCATACAGAAGGGTCCTACTACATGTGTCAAAAAATTATCCCTTTTAACATATATTTAACAATGTTATTACTCCTAATTATAATAAACATATCAACCACAAAATTATAATTGATAAATTATACGTTTACTTTATTTGAGTCTAAAATACTCTCCAACCAATAACATAATAAAATATGGTTTTCCCATTTATAACTTTTACTCAAATAATATATACATCACCAATGAAAATATATAATTATACATATACGTGGGTCAGGCCTATCCAGTTTGGGCTAGAAACAACCAACACATTTTCGAATCGGTTCCTGCTAGACTAACACGAGTCCAACCATCTTACTAATCAGACCTTAAAAAACATGATTAATGTGTTGTGAAAAAAAATTGATTGTTCATTTATCAGGATATAATATATTATAATTTTAAATAAAATTTCTCTATACTAATAATTATATTAATATGATAAATATAGTATATTATTATTATTATCTGATATGATCATGTTATTTCTTAATTTATCTAGGTTGGTTATATATCATGTCATATATTACAAGTCATGTTGAACTATATTATCAATCAGTATTTAAAAATAGGATTGTTATATATTGGTATAAAAAATATTTAGGACCATTGAAACTAATTTAATATAATTTCGATGGAAAAATTTGTAAATTCAATTTTCTAGAAAACCTCCCATAGGTTCCTAACATGTTAAAACATGAGACATTTTAATTTCAATTTTTTTTAAAATAAGAAACTATTTATATTATCATGAATTTTTATATTTTTTTTGTGATTCAATATATATTCATTGGTTGATAATAATTGATTTACACATACAAATAATTTATGATCCTTATTTTAATTATCTATGAGTATAATGTTAATAATAAAAATTATAATAAAATATATTTAAAACAATACTTGTATCGCAAAAATAATTATATATCGACAATATAATAACTTCTACTTACCTAAAAACTCATAAAATTCACCTAATACCGATATGATAGATACATAAATTTGGTATATTCAGGTCATGATTCAACTAGATTGGATCTCATAGTAAACTACACTAGCATAAACATTTCTTGTAGTTGATTAATTTAAAAATGAAGTTACTTATGTTTTATTTAATCATACTGAATTAAAAGTCCATGTAACACTACCTTCTTTCCAAGATCAGAAAAATCAACCTCATATGATAATATATTTTTAATTCCATAAAAAATTCATCATTTCTATGCAAATATTACAATTTAGGTACTTTTATTTAAATTAAAAATATAAATAACTAAATTATAATAGTAAAATCAAATGGATACTTTTTTGTGTCTCTAATACTAAACAATAAACCAAATAATAAAATTACTACTCCCATTGAAAACTTTTACCAAATGAATATATGTATGCATACTAGTTATTTATACCACGACCTATACTTAGGCCAGGCCTACCTGATTTAGGATAAAAAATCTACAGATTCCTTAATTGGGTATAGGCCGACCAGCAAGTGCCCGACCAGTTTATTAATTTGACCTTGGTAAAATCCCAATTAGAATCATATTTATGATTTTTGAACTTATTATCTATTAATAAGTAAAATATAATAAAAAAATAAAAAAATTATATATAATGATTAATAAATTTTAATTAAAAATACATTATATTATTGATTTAAAAAACTATATTTATAATATAGCATTATTTAGTTTTGTGTGTCAAATACCTAGTATTATATTAATTCCCTAACCCATCACTATTAAAAATAAAAGTTTAAAAAATGCATGTTTAATATATAGGCAAATAAAATTAAACACCTAATCTTTTTTATTATAAGTCTTATTATGAACCTTCCTAGTGAAATGTTCCAAAAAATCTCTCAAAGGTGGAAAAAAGGTTCTACTACTCGTCTAAATAAATACTTTCTAATTAAAATTGTGTATCTCATTTATATTATTTTTCAATCATTATATAGTTATAAAAAATGGTAAAATTTTTAAAAGACACCACATAAAATAATAAATCACTATTCTTGTATTTTTATTTACATTAATTTATTACATTTTTAATATTTTTAAAAATACATTAAATATATGTTTCTTGTAATCATAAAATTTATTATATTATATTATATTATAACATAATTAAATAATTTATGCGTTCATTTTAGATTTTTATTTATTGTGAAATAATTTATTCAATTTCAACAGATGTAGATATTATGGAAGAAAAAGTCATTCTTAAATTTGAGGAGTTTCATTATCTTAACATTAAGATAAAATATCCCACTCCAGTTTCATATAATTATATGAAAATAGATGGGGGTAATTTTATTTCATTATATATTTAGGTTCTCAGGTCACTTCTTCAAAATTATAATTTCTGCATTGAACTTTGGTAAGGTGAGTATTTTTGATTCAGAGTATTTTATATCTATGAACTAGGATTTCCAAATTCCTCATATGAGAGAAAATGATTTAGTTGTTCAAGCTATGGATTCAACACATGTGATGGAACTAGCATATAATTCTTCAAAATTGATACATATAACATATTATGTAATTTTAATAGGTTTTCTGGAATTTTTATTCTATAAGATGTTATCGTATTCATGAATAAATATAAAAGTATGAAGTACTTGTGAAATTATTTCTCAATTGAGAAGTTGGGATGAATTAGTTTATATTTGTATTATAATTCAATTTCACTTTTAAAGCAATCCTCTCAGACTTTTTAGATTATAATCCACTATATTATGAAAACATATCCTCAAATCACACATGATGATAATAATGAGAAGAGAATATATATTTTTTACATGTTTTGGATCCTTTGTGAAATGAATACACAATTATGAAACTAGTCAATCTCCATAAAACAATTATTCACTATATGTACAAGTGAATAAAAATATTAAAACATTCACATAATATCTAATTATTCATGTTCAGAAGCACAGTAGACTAAGCCGGTTCACACTACTGATACAAAGATAAAAAAACAATGATGAGAAATATCCCTTCAAATCTCCACTTTCTTCAGAAATAGTATCCCTTTATCTTCCTCCATGGGCATCTAGAATATTAAAATAAAATAATATCACTGTGATTATAACCTGTTCTTGATCTAATTCATAATTATTTGTAACACCTTGATACATTAAAATATGTCTCTTTAATATTAAATTTAATTTCTTCCACATATTGTTATATACTCGACAATGAGTTTAAATGAAATGCAATACTCTATTAAAATATTATTATTTAAACGTGACTATTATAACCAAGTTGTTAAGTTGTAGTAATATTAACTAAATTATGAAAAATATTTGTTTTACAAATGTAAATTTGGAATCTACTCACTTGGAATAAAAAAAATTAATGAAAACAAACTACTTTCTGAAAACTTTTTCATCACATCATACACACTTATGTTAAAATTAGATTTTAAAATTTCTGGAAAATTTATTTAATAAAATGAACGTAATGTTTTAAATAATAATATGTAAAATAATTTAAGGTTATTTTTTTATTTTTCTCTATAAATGGTTATTTTTTTATGAATATTGAAAAATATTGATTTTTATTAAAAATTAGAATTTCATTTAATGAATTTTATAATTTTAATTTGAATAAAAATTATTATAAAATAAAAAAAAGTTTTAAAATATAATAATAATATATTTAGGTCATTTAAATCAATTATATGTTCAATTTTGATATCGAAATGTTTTATACTTTTGAAAACATTTCCATTGGAAAACTATTTTCCCATCGCGTCTGTAGGTTTAACATTTAAATTAAATTCTAATAACTATGTGAGTTGAATTTTGTAAAATGTATTTAATAATTATAATCATCATAATTAATATTATCTAATAATTTCAATTAAATTTTTTATCATAATGAATAGTGAAAACAATAAAAATTAATTACCTTGGTTAAGGTAAAAACGGGTTTACCATATGGGTAAATTAAGATGATAGGGGTTTAAATGACCTAAATTTGTAAAATTATTATTTTAATATCATATTTTTATCTTAAATAATTAAATTATTTATAATGGGAAATTTATTAGGCTTGTGTCTTGTGGAAAATGTTGTCTTAATTCTTTATTTTTAGAAATTTCAATTGTGTCCTCTCCTCTAAAAATATAAGAGCACCCCTTGAATCCACTATTCACACTTCCGAAACCATTTTTTGGACAATACCTTCTCTATTAAAATCCATAATACACTCTCATTATACTATAGGACTTGGTTTGATTTTAAATCCAACATTGGAAGACATTTTTTGAAAACCTATAGAGGGAATTCAAAGAAGAGGAAACATTCTCAAACAAGTATTTTTATTTCATTTATTCTTCCACCACCTAAAAATATAAATTAATAATTCTGACATAATAATAATAGTATCTACCATATGATCATATTTTATTATACTAATTATATAACCTACATCCATCTCATCTTCCATCAAATGGGAAACGAAATCATTGATCATTCGTAAGGTAGACTATTTCTTCAAGAACGGATGTAACTCATTTTCCATAAGCTCCTTTCATGGAGGTATATAATGTTGAATTTAATATATATATATATAATATTTATTATATAATTATACTTCTATAATTATAATATCACATATAAATTCTTAATTTCCATTAGTTTAAAACATTATAACATATCATAGGTGTAAGGAGGACTACAACCTCATGAAGCGATGTGATTCATTGTTCACATACAATTTACCTGGGAGGATGTTTTTATTAAAAATTATTTCACCCCATGGTTGATTAAAGTGCTTAAGATTTTTTCAATCATTAACAATAAATTAACTATTTCCTACGGGTTTCCAATGGGGTTATTCATGGAATCAGAAACACCCATCGGTTCTATATCCATAGGGACCTACTTTGAAAAGGTATGTTATCATTGGAGAATTTGGAAAATGATGCTTAAGAACTCACATTAGTCATGAGTATGGGAGTTTGGGCTCATGAAACCGTTTTTGGTGGCTTTGTTTTTTTACTACGAGGCTCTCTTATAAATTTAAACCTTTATTAATTCCCATGTATGACATAGATGACCCTCGAATTGACAAATAGTAATTAGAATGTATGGAATTTAGAATCATTTTTATGTACTTAATGTTGTTTATCAATAGATATATCTATATTTAATGAGTTTCTCCGTAAATAGTATTCCCTTATGAACTAATTTTTAGATTCTTTGGTCATTATTATGATGATGCTGGTTTTTTAGCCACCAAGTTGGGAACTTGGGAGTGTATTGTAATCTAAGGAGACGAGCTATTTTGATGTTGGTATTAGACCCATGGATGGGATTCCTAGTTATACTTAGGAAAATAATAATAACACACATAGTTTTTTTCTTATTAATGGGACACATCATACCTTTTAATGTTAGGTGACAAGGACCAGACCATGTAGATTAGTGTAATGTTTAAAGGAGGTCTATGAGGAAGGTACCTAGTCAATGTTTGGTGTGGTACTTATGTAGAAACAACCCATGGAACCTATAAGGGATATGAATTCCCAGGTTGAAAAAGACTCCATTGGGAATGTGGCCTAGAGAGAGTAGGGTTGATTTGAGGTGTCGGGTTTGGACCTCAAGGAAGCTTCCTACAAATCCCATTTGGATGAGAATGAAATCCCACGTAGTTTAGTGATGAGGACCCATTCTTATGAAATCCTTTAGATAATGTCTTATAGAGGATTATGGCCCTTTGATATGATTAATTTTGGTCTTATTACTAAAAAGGCTCCCTCGGGAAGGGGTCCTTGAGGGATGTCTTGGCTCAGGGTGATTTGGAGGCTTGTTTAGGGATTACACCTAAAAAGGAGCTCCATAGATAAGTATAGTGATATGATTGTGAATTATAATAATTAGGAGTCCTAAAGGTCTTATTTTGAGGCTTATTATTGATGATTATTCCCTTGGGTGAGATTTGGTTATGCAGTATGGGATTATACCAAATATGAGGCCCATTGATTCGATTGGGACTTACACATAGAATGATTCCAAAAAGGTTTGGAATCATGTGATTTTCATGACCACTGTAAACCTCTAATCCCTCATGATTCCTGAATTATGTGAGAAACAAGGGTAAATATATTATCTAGGAAACAACACAATTATATTTTCCATGTTGATGTATACATGGCCTTGAAGACCCTCACCTATGGAGACCTTCTAATGGAAGGTGAGAGGAAGGTCTGAAAGAAGTTTATCTTCCAAAATATGAATCCACATATAAATATGCCATGATTATTTCAATCATATAAGTCCAAATTATTTATGATGTTTCAATATTGAATATTAATAAAATGAGGAACTATAAGATTCAAAAAAGCACAAAACCCACTTTAATTGGTTCAAGAGGTTGGGGCGATGACACATCCCACCAGTCGTTATAACCTGGATCTAAAGGGGCAGATAAAGGGATTTGAAAATTACCATATCTCCTCCCATTTTTGTAACCACGATAGGTGGAGGAAGGAACTGAGGAGGAATGTTCATATAAGAAAGGATAGTGGATTACTCCATGAGGGATTCCACAAGATTGGTTTCATAGTGGGAGAAGAAGCTCTCATTCCCTATGGAATGGGAACGAGAGAATAATCCCTACCCTTCCCACTTAGAACTGGAGGCTCTCGGTCATTGATATTACAAAAGAAGGACAGGGTCCATACCAAAGTTCCAAAGACATAGAGTTCTCTAACACCACCTCCAAGGTTTTGGTTCTCATGATCCTGGTAATTCACATCCACATGAACCCCGACGACTATACCCATTAGGTAAGACAAGTGCGGGAAACTTATGACTATAGGAATTCATATCCAAATGGGAGACATGATGTTGTGCCTATTCCCTTGGTTTTACATGTCTATATGTTTTAGTGGAGTTTTCAAGTTGGTCCCCTAGGGTAAGGGATCCATAGTAAGCGAATCCTTACAACTGGTATCTTGGAAGAGGGAGTAAAAAGTGTGTTTGTATAGGTCCTTTCTAAGAGAGAAAAGTTTCTTCATGTAGGGTATTGGAAGTACTTGACGTGCTTCTTGGAGAAGGTATTTTGTTGTGTTAAATGAATATGCCTTAGTCAATGTACCTCTTGGGAAACCACACTTGTGGGAGTCTTGAGCCTTTGAACTATGGGTCTCCATATGTGTCTCTAGATGAGGCTTATGAAAGTCCATATTTAGGGAAGGGGCCTCATGTAATTGGTTGTACATTAGGGCAGAAGGGGTCCTCATGAAGGTGTATTGAGTTATAGTCCCAGAAGGGAATTTTATCTCCGGTATCCACCTTAATTCTATCTTATCCAGTGTTTTTGAGATCTACATTAGGAATGTTTGGAGACATGGGATACAATGATGTGCAATCAGAGATTGTCCTTTTTTTCAACTTTATAATTGTCAAAATGAGGATCCCAGATCATATTTGTAGGAATATAGAGGACCGTAGTTGAATGATATTCCTCACATGGGTTTCAGGAACAGGTACCCAATGTGTGTATCTCACACAATTTTGGAAAAACATCTGGGCCACATAGGTCTAAAGTGCATGGAATTTGCATAGGTACCACACACTGGGGTAGATACACCTTCTTGGATGCATAAGGAGGGTCTACATGAGCTTCTGTCACACATTTTGTGTGTTCATATGGCCTAATTGATGAAATTTAGGGTCATAACACATGTAAATCCAATATTCTACTTAATAAATATGATTTTTTACTTAAACTCAACATTTTCTATCTATGTGAGGTCCACATCTTGAATTTTATGGAAACGTTTGTTTAATACATTTCACAGTGTCCAAAAAATTCCCCATAGAATTAGATTTATATAGAAAAAAATAATCGGGTTATAAGGTAACTTTAGGGAACATTGATGGATTCCAAAATTAGTTGTTGGGATTTAGATAGATCTCAACTTTTGTAAGGATGATATATTTTTTTATTAAGCAAGGAGGCAAAGTGAGAATGGTTTGATTATATATAGGGTTATTTGGACACCCATAAAAATTGTGTCTTTTGTTTCATCCCACTAATTTTTATCCTATGTCCAATATGAGGAGGACTTAGAGGGTGATAATTGTAATTTTATTAGGCCCCCCTTTTCAAGTTTTCATCCAAACTGGGTTTTTCCCTATTTCTTTTTGTTGAGAAGTTTTTTCCTAAACCACATAGAGAGCATGTATAGAAGGAAGGTTCTAGATTTTTTATATAGTTTCCTTTGTGGTTTTTAATTTTATTTGTATTGTTTCTCTTTCTGTGGGATGTTTAATGTTGTCCAATATGGACTAGTGTTACTGGTGTTTTAGGTCAAATATATTTGGCCAAAAGATTTAAAATGAAGACCCAAAAAAGGAATGTTGGGCAGAGAATGATCTCAGATTTTTCATATATATGAAGAGGAATTTTGAGTTATGATTTTGTGATTTATGAATTTAAAACATGGTATTCAAGAATCAAAGAGGTATCCCATAAGGGAAGCCATAACTGTATTTGAGAAACTCATTTTTGGGATATATTATCCAAAACTAATGGGGGCGTGTTATTGCATAGTGAAATAGTGGCATCCTTTGATTTAAATTCCCTAGATATTTATTGGTGACTTATGCAAACCCAACCAAGGAATGTTTCAGGATAGTTAGGAAATGTATTTATCAATAATTTAGAAATTATATTACTATTTTCCAAAGGGAGTTTATGGGGATTCAAATTTCAGATGAAAAAGATGTGTAGTTTTCCAAAGGAATATATCTGAGAATAAAGATAGAAAATATATTGGAATTTTACATTAATGGTAAACTACTGCTAAATGAATTTAGATTTTTTGAAGGAGGGTATATTTTTTATATGAATAATATCAGGGGGAGTTCACTTTCTAAAAATTTTCCATGCATCATGATGTTTATTGTCATGTGACTAAGATATTGAGCTTTTAGTTTAACGTCTTATGGAGAGGATATTGTTGTACAATATTACATCATGTTATTATGAAATTATGTCATGTTGTTTAAAATCATATAATAAGGAAATTATGCTATACAGTTTAAAGTCAAACATCAAGGAAATTAGGGGACCTATAATTTAAGTTCATTATCTTTGATCAAAAGGTTAATAATTCTCTCATTTCATGGAAATTTTGGTGGGAATGAGCCATCACTTTTCAGAATTGGGAAGGTAATGTTATAATATGTAATATAGGTATTTACGAATCAAAAATAGTAGTATGCAGGAAAGAAATATGGAAATAAAAGATGCATCTCCTCAGAAAGAAGTTATAATTGGTTGAAAAACTCATTTTGTGGGATACTTTATGTAAATATAGCTGGGGAGTGATAGTGTATAGTAAAATAGTGGAATAATTTAGATGAAAACCATATATTGTGGGATACATTGTGAGAATCCAAATGGGGTGTGCTAAAACATTTTCAGGAAAAATATTTCTCATAAGTTTCAACTATCAATTTTTGATAGCTAAATGAAGCTTATAGAGATTTTTATTTCTTCAAAAACAATGTCTGGTTTTCTAGAAGAAAATTACATGAATACAGGAAGGTAATTTCAAGTTAAAATTACCTAAAAATTAGGAGAGTAGGTTTTAAACATATGTATAACCCAAGAATGAGAAAAATGATTCTTGTAGTTTTAGGTCATATGTCTAGGAACATATCATTGTGGAAATGATAACTAATTTGTGTCTTATTGGATCAAGGTCATTCCATCATACTTTTTACATGATGGGGAGATTGTAAACCATTGAATAATGGGTTATCATATAGGGAGAATGAATATTGGAAAAATATTTTCAGGATAAATGTGAATTGATTCGAATCACGTATTATTACCTAATGTCATCAAGTATTAAAATGACATAAGAGGCTTTTCAAGAGAGTAAAGTTACTACTATTTGAAAAACCATGATGTGGGATGTCTTCTGAAAATACAATGGGTGCATGTTAAACCATTCTCAAATAGTGGAATCATTTGGAAGAAAAAACTATGTGGTGGGTTGTTTTAAAAAAATCCAACTGGGGTATGTTACTACATAGTTAGGAAAAGATATCATTGGGTATCGACATTCAATCACCATGATCTAGATAAATATTTTGAAGATAAAAAACTCCCAATGATTAGTAGTATGATGTGTTGATAGCTATTTATGAGTACACATGAATCATTTGGGATGATTCTAATCATAAATATAGAGTACCATGGATAGATTTGACTCATATGTTGAAAAGGGACATATGTATTTCCTTATTGGACCCCCTAATGGGAGGACCTAGAATAAAATATCTCTCATAGATCCTTGTTTACACATTGTAGAGGGGGAATTTTTTACCACATGTATGGGACTATGAAATGAGGCATATGTGTCACTAAATATATAATTGTAATGAAAATAAATCCACACACTGTTCTTGAGGTACTATATAGTTTAATGTCAATTGGGGAGGAAATTATACTTGTAGTATAAGGTTATGTGATATGTATGTAAACTGTACAATTTAAAATCATGTAGTGAGGATGTTTTCTATGCATTTTAACATCATGTGGTGAGTATGTCAGCCGTGTAGTTAAATTAAATGTGGTGAGGACATCTATTATACAATTTAACAGCATGTAGTGAGGAATAAGGTGACTCAATGTGACTTCAGTTGGACAAGGGTATTGGACCCATACATCAATACCTATCTTGATGGATCATTAATCAAGCCCAATATAATTCTAAAATAAGGACCCCCACTGTGATTGAATTCATGCACGAGGAAAGTGGGTGGGGGGGGGGGGGTTAATACAGGCCCATGCATAGGATGAAAACCCATATTGGAACCTCTCATGTAGATCTAACTCATACATCAGAGAGTGAGGGGAATTTCACATATTTCTTTGGGACTGGGTCCAGATTTGAATATTCATACATCATTACATATCCCAATGGAAAAGTAATCAATCCACATGTAGTTCATTAGAAAATCACACAATTAATTATCCTACAATGAGTAAATATAGTGAGATTGTTAATGTATTTCAGCAAGGACCATGATAACCCTAATTTGAATTGAAATTCTTTTCTCATACAAGGAAATATTATCAAAAAATTAATAATCCCACATAATCTATGCTCGATGTGAGAAATGAAGAGTGGAAAATGTTTCATTCACCATAAAGAAGAAATATAAGTGAAGGATGGGGAATTAAGATTTTGATGGAGGATAGTCTATGAGGTGTGATTCATACATCACTGTATTTCTCATTGGGTTTAGATTGAAGCCACATGTAGTTATTGGAAGATTCCATGTGATGTTCTGGCCCATGCATGGGGAGAGAGAAATTTTTCACATTTTGGTACGGATGGGCCGAGGATTGCAAATTGTGTGTAATTATGTATCTCTTTAGGATGAAAATCTACCCACATGTAGTTCTCCAAAGGTTCCATGTACTTGTATGGCTCATATATAGGTAGAGGATGATTTTTTTTAGTTGGACACTAGAATGGATATTCGAGCAGCCCTACCTATCTCATTTGAATCAGAATCAATCCATGTTTATTTATTGAAATTATCTCCTAGTTTATCATCGTGCAATGAAGATGATGGCCATGCAGTTTATCATCTTAAGATTAGGATTTTTGTCTCCTTAAATGGAGAAGAATATTACATTTGGACTAGGATATATGATCCAGGCCTCAGGGCTTATATTTCTATAGAAATAATCAATCCAAATGTAGTTATTGAAAATTTTTCCACACCTTGATCAAGAATTAATGCTAGGAATGATATTTAATGTTTTACAGAATGATGCCTATGACCAAGATATAAAGTAAAGGTTTCACTTCATATCTCAATATAATGAGAATCAAGAAACATGAAGTTCTAAAATGTTTCTCGTTGAAGATTTGATTCATACATATGGAAATGAGTATTTTTTCATTGTGACTATACCTGGGATATATGATTAGGGAATCACTACATATCTCAATGGAATGATAATCAAGATAGATGTTGTTCTAGAAATATCAATCATTTTATCATCATGCAATGAGGATGTAGACCACACAACTTTTTTTCATATAGTAAGGACATGACAATGATGGGGATTACACCTATAAAGGGGGGAAAAGTTCCATTCTTGGATGGAAATAATTTATGTGGGGATTATGCATTGGGAGTTTCCAATCCATTCTCCCTCTTGTCTATCCAAGGGGGTTTCTCGACCAGATGAGGGGTCAGATAGATTTATTTGGGACTTGAACCTCAGACAGGGGCCCATATTTAAGGGATCACAATGAGTTACTTAGCTTGTCTTATTTATGGGGTTCTAATCATTGAAATATAGGGACATTAATCCTGTAATTTAATATCATATGGTAAGGGAGAATTATGACTTGCAGTTTTGGGTCATACAACTAGGACCATATGTTCCATTGTTTATCATTTTGTGAGAAGGATGATGATTCCAGGTGGTTTAACTTTTTAGAACATAGACATTATGTCATTCCTTTTAAGGTCATGTGAAGAATATCATATAGGTAGTTTAAAGCCATAAAAAGGACACATTTGTTGTGTGTTTACACAAAATATTTCTCTAGGAACCTTGCATTATTTTGGGACATTATGAGATGTCCATCTATTGAGACTGAGTAATAAGATCCATTAAAGTGGTCCATGTAACATCCCATGATTTTAAAAGGAAGAACAATGTGTTTAAACGAACTAATGAGTTCTATGTTCCATTTATAACCTATCTGTTAAACAAAATTTTGTCACTTCAACGGTTTGACTTTCAAAAAAATGATATACACAGTTGTGTTCTGGATGTTTTTTGGAGCCTAATAGAAATAAAAAATTTGGTCAATAATAACCTACCCTTATGAATAGTAACCTAGCCCTATGAATATTAATATGAACCTTATAAATAGTAAATCTTCTTAAATAATTGTAACCTTACCCATGAATAATTAAATTAAATTTAGGCATCTTATAAGTAACAATTTGACCATAGTAAATGTATTGGTATTTCTGTAAGTCACAAATAATTAATTATAATTAATTAGTTAATTTAAAAGAAAATTTATTTTCTTAATATGCTTTCATAAATTAAAAAATATATGTCTTATAATTTTAAGATAATTTTATAAGACCTTATGTAATTTTTTAAAGCATTATAAAATCAATTTTAATTTTAAAAAGTGTATTTTTCAAGTAAATTATGATTTTAATTGAAAATTAAATTAATCATGTATAGAAAATTAGTTTTGAAAAATGGACTTCATTTTTGGATTCTACACATCGAAAAATGTTTGGGGTAAATGTTTTGGATTTTTTGGAAATGCATGAATTTTTTATGAATAGTAAAATACAATAATTTACAAAATAAGATAATTAAGTTAATTATAGAGTAATGCATGATTTTTAGCTAATGTAATACTATTAGGTTCGGTTTCATTGATAAAATTACTATTATTTGTCATGGAAGACTCACTATTCCTTGTCTTGTGGGGAAACAATAAATTAATGAATTTCATATTGAGAAATCTTCTCTCCCCTCCACTATAAATACCACCCTTAACACTCTCATTTCCTCACACCTATAAAGATTTAATCCTTGTCTAAAATCTTACAAAAAATATTCCCTATCCCTTCCCCCACGTCCAATATCTTCTGGTCTCATCAAAAGACCAATCCAATCTTCTTTAAGGAGGATCTCAAGAGGAGGATTCAAGAGGTAATTTCGCGCTCTCTCTTTTTCTGTTAAATTCTTTTAATTTAAAGTTCATTTGTTAATCTATCCCCACCAATAATCATCCACATGGTATGGTATCTATATTATTATAAATATTAATTAATTTTACGATACAAATGGAATATTATATCATCCAACCCCCTTCTCCTCGTATTTTTATTTTGTAAAAGAGAACGTTGTTCGTGAGGTGTTAATTTATCACCTTGAAGAACGACAAGTTTTCAATTTCATTTACAGCCTTTTGATCTAGTAATGAAACCATTTTTATTGTTGAACTGTAATATGTTACAATTTTTATATCCAATTTAATGTTCTAGATCTAACTTATGTACATATTATAAAATTACTGAAGAAAAAAAAGTTTGTTGTGGTCGAAAAATCACCCAAATTAACCCAAACAATCATCAGTTAATTCTTATCAAATGATTCATACACATGGAATATAATATTACTCAATATAAGATCGTTTAAAATTACGTAATATCATTAATAATATTAAATATCAGTTTTTTATGCTTACTCATGTTCTACATGAACTTACATTTATTAATACATGTGAATCATTCAAGAAAAATCATAAAAATGAACATTACCGAACAATGATTTTAAACTCTATAACTCATCCAAATGCACATTAAATAACTTAATAAACCCATAATGAACCATATTCATGTAAAAAAGGTTCTAGAATTGTTAATTAATGAATCTTATGTGGTTATATATGACATTAATTTGAAGAAAGATTTTAGATATAAGGTAAGGGGAAAATCATGAACCCAACTTTCTTTCTTTAGGTTATCCCTCTTTTAGTCTATTTTTGGTATGGTCGCTCCTAAAAAATTATTTTTCATCATTATATTTCCATTTCTGGGGTATAATTTTTTTCTTACTGATGTTCATGTTAAACAAATGTTTTCCAAAACAAATACTCTTTCAAAAACCCACCTTTTACTTCTAACTCAAGGTTGATGGTTATCGTACCAAGTATGTTATTCCCACATAATTTTGGGAACATAATGCTTATAAATGTGTTATTATGAGATGAAACCCATTCCTTTCCATGGGTTAGTTATTTTCATTTTGATATATGTTCATTGTGGCATGCATGATAAATGATATTGATATGATGTGATGGGTGCCCCCAGAATTATATAGCGCAATATGAATGTTTTAATGTGACAGGTGAGCCCGAAATTATACAGAGATCCCATTAATTTTGTAAATTGATGAATCTCATGAGTTTAAGTGAAATTATGTGTGAACAATATTCTATCTTTTTTTACAAGAATTTTTGGAAGTTAACCACTAAGAAATGATGATTAATTTTTTATGCATTTCCACATTTCATGTCTTTTATTAATGATTCCTCTCATGTTCATTATCTTTTTCTTATGTTATGATTATTCTCTCCCATTTTTATGTTCTTTTTTTTCTATCCTCTTATTGGGATTTTAGATCACCCCTTTTTGATTTATATCCTCTGGTGATTATTTTAACTAAAGAGTTTTCAAGGGACAGTAAGAGGCTCATGAAGAAGGAATTAAATATATGTAAATGTTTTGTAAATGTTATTGGATGGTTTGTCTAATCCTCCAAAACCTACACTGAAAAAGGTCATTTAATGTATAATATACTATGTATTTTTCTTTTATCCTTTATAAAAAAAATCCGCCACATGTTTTAGTAATGAATCTAGATGTGTGGGTTCTTGGCTTTATAATTGGTATCAAAGGAACGATCGAGACAACTTTGGAGATTAGACATTGTAATTTTAAAATTTACTTTTAATCTTATGGTTAAATAGGTACACATAATAAAATATGTTTCCTAAATATATAAAGTCAGGATTATAAGTACAATGAACGGATTGTGAGGGCGTAATTCATTTAAGGGGAAAGAATGTAGCATCACTAGATTTTAAAAGGAAACACTATGTTTTTTAATGAACTAATGAGTACTATGTGACATTTATAACCTCTCGATTAACCTAATTTTTCCACTTCTATGGTTTGAATTTCATAAATCTGATAAACACGATTGTGTTCAAGATGATTTTTGGAGTCTAATAGAACAAACAAATTTTTTGGTGAATAGTAATCTACCCTTATGAATAGTAACCTACTCTTATGAATATTAATATGATCATTATGAATAGTAAATCATCCAAAATAATAGTAACCTTATCCATGAATAATTAAATAAAATTTAGTCATCTTATAATTATAAAATTGACCATAGTAAAAGTATTGGTATTTTTGAAAGTCATAAATAATTTATTATAATTTATTACTTAATTTAAAATAAAATGTATTTTCTCAAAATGTTTTCATAAATTAACAAATCTATGTCATATAGTTTTAATATAATTTTATAAGACCATACATAATTTTTGAAAGCATTATTAAATCATTTTTAATTTTAAAACCTGTATTTTTTAAGTAAATTGTGATTTTAATTAAAAATTAAAAAATATTTTTTAAAATGGACTTCATTTTTAGATTCTATACATCAAAAAACTGTGGGTTTGAATTTTTTGGATTTTTCTAAAATACATGATTTTTTATGAATAGTGAAATACCATAATTTACAAAATAAGCTAAATAAGGTAATTATATAGTCATGGATGATTTTATAATTATTTAAGCCCATTTTTTTCAGGTTCACATGACAAAATTACTATTCTTGTTCATGTAAGACTCACTATTCCTTTTCTTGTGGGAAAATAATAAATTAATGAATTTTATATTGAGAAATCCCCTCTCTCTTCCTCTACAAATACCACCCTTCACACCCTCACTTCCTCACACCTCTCAAGATTCAAGACATGTCTAAAATCTTCCCAAAAATCTTCCCTAGACCATTCCCCACATTCAAGAGCTTTTGGTCTCATAAAAAGACCATGTTTATCTTATTTAAAGATGATCTCAAGAGGAGGATTCAAGAGGTAATTCCTTTGTCTCTCTTTTTGCTTTAAATTCTTTTAATTTCAAGTTCATTTCGTAATCTCTCCCCACTTATCTTCATCAACATGGTATGGTAACTCTATTATTATAATTATACTGTAATTTTATGATACTAATTGTATATTATATCATCCAAACCCATTTCTCCCCTTATTTTTATTTTATAAAAGAGAACGTAGTTTGTAGGGTGTGAATTTATCACCTTCAGGAACGACATGTTTTCAATTTCTTTTAAAATATTCATATCTGGTCATGAAACCATTGTTATGGTTGAAAAAAATATTATATATTTATTATATCCCATTTAATGTTTTGGATCTAACTTATGACCATATTACTAAATTATTGAACAAAACAAGTTCGTTGTGGTCAGAAAAACTGCCCAAATTTACCCAAACAATCATCATTTAATTATTCTCCAATGATTCATCCACATGGTATACAATATAACTCATTATACGATCATTTAAACTTCTGTAATATCATTAATAACATGAAAGATTAGTTATGGATTTTTACTCATCTTCTAGAGAAACATTCATTTATGAATACAAGTGAACCATTCATGAAAAATTAAAAAAACCAACATTCCAGAAAAATGTTTTTAAACTCAATAACTCATCCAAAGGCACATGAAATAACTTAATGAAAATATAATTAAAAATATTTATGTAAAAAAATTTCTGAAATTTTTATTCCATGAATCTAATGTAGTTATACTGGTCATTAAATCGAAGAAAGTGTTCAGATACAAGGTAAGGGGAAAATCAAGAACCCAACTTTCATTCTTCAGGGTCTCCCTCTTTCACTCCATTTTTTTATATTCACTCCTTAAAAATCATTTTTTCATAATTATATTACCTTTTCGTGAATGTAAATGTTTTCTACTAATGTTTATGTCAAACAAATGTTTTCCAAAATAACGCTTCTTTCAAAAACACACATTTTACTTCTCACTCAAGGTTGATGGTTTTCATATGAAGTATGTTATTCCCACTTAATTTTGGGAACCCAGTGTTTATGAATGTGTTCTTATGAGATGAAACTGAATCATTTTCAATGGTTATTAATGTTCATTTTGATATATGTTCATTGTGTTATGCATGTTAAATGATAATGTTATGGTGTGACGGGTGCGCCCGAAATTAAACAATGCTTCAATTCTTTGGGTAAAGTGATTAATAACGTGAGTTTAAGTGAAATTATGTGTAAAAAATACAATATTCGTTCACAGTAATGTGTGGTAGTTAACCACTAAGGCATGATGTTTCATTTTTCTGCATTCCCCCATTTCAAGTATTTTATTAATGATTTCTCTCATGTTCATGATCACTTTCATAGTTTATGATTATTCACTCTCGTTACTATATTGTTCTTATATATCCTCTTAAAAGGATTTTAGAACACCCATTTTTTATTTATATCCTTAGGTGATTATGTGTACTAAAGAGTTTTCAAGGTACAATAAGAAGCTAGATATGAAGGAATTATGAAAATGTAAATGTTTTATAAATGTTATTGTATGGTTTTTCTAATCCTCCCAAACCAAGACCGTAAAAGGTCCTAAAATGTATAATATACTATGTATTTTTATTCTATACTTTAAAAAAATAAATACACAACATGTTTTTGTTCCAAATCTGGAAGTACGGGTTCAGGGCTTTATAGACCCTATGTGGGGAGTGGGGTCATTCCCACTTTGGTTAATGATTTGGAGGATTATTTCCTAGTATCATTGGGTTTCTAAAGACCAATACTATTTCTCCTTGACAGAATGAGAAGAGGTGGAACTTCTTGTTAAGGCTTGCGCAATCTGATTTTGATTGTCTTTTAAATGATTCAAGGTTTGTAATATTTTATTATCTAGTCACTCCAATTGGTCTAATCATTTCTTGGATTTCTTATATGTGGATTGCTGGTCAGATATGGAAATATGGAGTGAGGGATGTTGAAACTCAATGGAAATTACTTCTTATGTTCTATATACTAGAAAATATGGGGTCACCCGTGTGGGGGTATGGGTTCTATTCTAATAATCCCATAAGGAAAACATGATATTGTCAGGCCAAGAGTTTCTATCTTTATCAACCATATTCTATAGTATGTTTTTGAGGGTCCTTTTGAAGGCTGATATCTATCCATTAGTCACTACATGATAGTAGGATGAATGGTTGGATTTGATATTGTACCCCTTTTACAACTTTTCCACCTCATTAGAGCATAAATTGGTGCCATTTCTCATATATATTGTGTGAGAGACACCAAATTCGGAAATTAAGTTGGATTTAACAAAGGTGAAAATTCTTTTGGCCCCAACCTCATTGAGGGGTATTTCCTCATCCTATTTATAGAAGAAATTGGTAACAGTAAAGATATATTTGAACTTCTTGGCCATGGCTTAAGGGTATGACCCCACAAATCCATTCCCAATATAGAAAATGATTTGGAGTATTTAGTTTTATGTAAAAATTCTTGGTGTTTCTGGATGAAGTTGGCATGAACCTAGAAGGAGTGACATTTCTTAGTGAATTATATGTAATCATCTACCATTGAAGGTCAAAATTATCCAATTATTCATATTTGATTAGAAACCTTTACAAAAACGGGTGGAATCCATGGGTTCTTATGTTTACATATTCCATAATAACCACAATCTCTTCTACATCGATACATCTAAGAATGATTTTATTAAATCATCATTTATATAAGCCATTCTAGTGATTTGGGCCATTATAAAGAGTTAATTTGGATTATTTGTTCCATATATTATCCTTTATAGATTTTCCCTGAGGGAGTACTCCAGTTTAGAGATATTCCAGGATAGGAATCGTCCACCTAGTGGTTGGTTCATATGGTTCATGGATAGGAATGACTTCATTGATCTCCCCAATTATAATTTGAATGAAAAGTGGAACCACTAAATTATGGGTGATACCTATTGTCATTTTATCCCATTTTTGATCCTCTAGATATGTAGTTCCATTCAATAGTACATCTTCTTGGGCATTCTATGATCGCAGGACATTGGTCCATGTTGGATTCAAAGGGAATTCAACCATTAACCCTCATAGATAGTAAAGTATTGGGATTAAATATTCTTTCCTAATAGAATAATCAATATTTATATGCTTTATTACCAACTATAGGTCTCCATTCACCTCTAGGTGGTCCACCAATATCTGGAGTGTCAGTTCTACTCCTACAATGAGGGACTAATAATTTTCTTCGTTAATGGTACAACCTTCTGATAACAGGATGACATAAGGTATTATTTCGGTATCCCGGGATATATGAATGATACCTAACCCAAATTTATGGATATTAGGGTCTTCCATTATCTTCTCTATTAGACTCCAGAACATGTTTTCCAAATTTAATTCCCTTATTTGGGGTCACCTTGAATATAAAATTTCTATTCATCTAGAAATTCAGTATTTAACAATTTCATTTCAACAAATGGGTGTTCTGTAAGGAAATCTTCCAATGTTGAGCCTTTAAATTCTCTCTGATGCATGAATGTTATATAAAACTACTTCATAATATCTACCCACCATGCTAGATTCCCTATCAACATTGGAGGATGTAGGATATATTTTAACATGTTGTTGTGATAGAGTAATTGGAATTTGGGGTGTTGTAGTCAGCAGATTAGTCTCTGAACTACAAAATGTAATTCTAGGAATCTATTCTCTATGTATAATCAATGTTTCATATGGTCGAGTAGGGTTTGACTAGGATAATAGAGACTAAATTCATTCACAATATCATTATTTTGTGCAAGTAAGGTTCTTAGTGATCACTCAAGGGCTATAATATATAGGATGAGTGGTTTTACCTCAATAGGTGGCACTAATAACTATGGTATAACGAGTTACATATAGGGGATTTAAAATTCCTTATGAAATTAATTGGTCCAATTATATGTGACCTCGTTCTTCGTTAGTTTGGTGTAGGGGAAACACTTTCCTTAAAGGTTGGATATGAAGTGTCAGGTGTCGACCAAGTGTCCTTTAATTCCTTTAAAATATATAAGGATTTATGGAGCTGACATGATAAGGATATTTTTTTATTAGGATAAAATTCAACGCCTCAATGGTGTACAAAAAAGTTGAGAAACAATCATGATGTTACCCTGAAATCACATTTTATGGGGTTTATCTTCAGGCTATATTGTCATAGCTTATTGAAGCTGGTTTCAATGTTATCCAAGTGGTTAAAAATATTCTAAGAATTAACCACTATATTTTCAAAATATCATTCATAAAACATCCCCATTGAGGTTTTTAAGATGCGATTCATTGCATGTTGTTATGTGGTGCTGGATTTCTTCAAACCAATAGCCATTACCCGATATAATAATGCTACCTAAGAGGCCCTAGAGGTAGTGGATTCTTCTTATTTTTGGTCCATCTTGATTTGGTTGTAACATAAATTTAAATACATGAGGGAGAAGGCTTGATAACATTTTTTTTGAATTAATTAGGAGTTCTGTAATCACTAATACATAATTATCCTTTAATAGTGCTAGAAATGGTCTTTACTAGCACTATAAAAATGCTGACAACATGAGTGAGGTTAATAGCCCAAGTCTTTTATCAACTCTTATAAAAACACTGATAAAGGGTTGTTTATCAGTGCTTTTATGAGCTATATAAAATAGAATTTTATCATTTCTTATAGAAGTACTGATAATGTTACCTTTATCAGTGCTTTTAAAAGAGATGATAATTTTGGTTTTTAACAGCATTGATAATGGTACATACTGCAGTGTGTTGTAACATCACACTGGAGCACCGCTGTAGTGTGCGGTAACAACACACCACATCACTATACACAATATATATCCAAAATATAATTCCAAATTGAATATTTAAATGAAATGAAATTTGCCGCATAGTCACAAGAAGAAAACACTACATTATAGACATTTCACACATTGATTCATACAATTACATAGATAAAAATTATTACATACATTAAAAAATAAGAATGTTCCTTTTAATCTTGACCCAACTCATACATTTTCTGAACAAACCACCCCTTCTCAAGAAATATATTTCACCTGTATAAGAATACAATTCTCAGGATAGTAATAATATAAAGAAATAAATTAATATAAAGTGTTAATTTTTCTAAAACTATTGTTAATCTTAACTAAAAATATGCACCTAGAGTCATACCGGTCACACTGTTCCTCATATTGAGGTGTGGCTAATTCATACACATTAAAAATGAAATATGGATCATTGTCCAAAATTATTTAATCAATTTAAATGTGTTTTCTTGGTTTTAAGTAGGTATGTTTTCTATTTTATAAAAATTGATGTCAATGTTAAATAAAAACATGAAATTGGAGTCATATCAGTCACATAGTGCGTCAAATTGAGGTGTGTTAGATTCATGAATGTTACAAATCAGATATGGATCTTTTTTTAATGTATCAAAACAGTATGAATGTTTTTTAGTTTTTAGAAGGTCATATTTTTTTTACTAAAATTGTTGTCAATTTTAAATAAAGATTCACTTAGAGTCATGTCGGTCAAAACCTGCATCAAATTAATGTGTGGTTGCTTTCTACACATTCCAAATCACTAATGGATTTTTGTCCTACTGTATCAAAACAATCTGAATGTGATTTCTCAGTTTTGAGTATGTCACATTCCTTTTTAATAAAATTTCATTTTAAACATGAAGCACACATTTTTACTCATACAGATCACACCATGTTTTGGTTTGATGTGAGACAAATTTATACAAGTCACAAATGATTTACAAATCAATGAAATATATTATAAAGAAAAAAAGTTCATATATGCATGGGTTTTAGTGAGTAAAACATTTTTAAGTCAAATTCCAATTTTAAACACATAATGGACACATTGAGTCAGTTGTATTTTTTTTCTAAAATTAATGTAAATTTAAAATAGAAATAAGTACTTGGAGTCATATTAGTCACATATTGTGTCATATTGAGATGCATCTGATTCCTAAGCATCCCAATGTCTCAAAACAATCCTACCTCTGAATGCTACCATGATTTCCATAAACGATCTTTTTCCAATAGCCATCATTTCATGAGCAGCTTCAAACAAACCACATCAACTAGAAAAGAAGAATCCATGAGTATAAGAAAACAATTATTATGTGAGTAAAACTAAAAAGTAATAAATTAAACATAAATATGAAACAATAATTTTATTTTATGGATAATGATTTTACTGTACAAACATTAAGATTACCTCTGTAATTGAGACTAGGTAGTTCCATTTATCTTCCTATAAAGGGAAAATTGTTAACTTGAAAGAAAGTGATAAATGGACCACTGTAGGGGTGAAAATATTTTAATGGAGAAGAATCATGAAAGTTTTATAGATCACCAAAACATGTATAAAATAATCCATCTGTATAAGAAAAAAAATATTATGTGATTAATACTAAAAAAATAAATTGTACATAAATATATAACAATACATTAATTCTATGGATAATTATTTTACTATGAAAACATCAAGATTACCTCTGTAATTGAGTTGTGGAAGCGTTGTTTATCTTCCTTTAAAGGTAGTGGAGGTAACTTGAATGAATGTGATAAATACACTACTGTAGAGGTGAAAAGGATTTAAGGGAGAGAGAGCATGACAGTTGGATAGAGAAAACCAAATAAAACAAAAGAATCACCATGTATAAGAAAACATTTATCATCTGAGAAATACTAAAAAATAAAACATAAATATGAAATAATACATTAATTTTATGGATGATTATTTTACTTTGAAAAAATCAAGATTACCTCTGTAATTGAGAAGATGCAACACTGTTTGTATTACTGCAAAGGTAGTGGAGGTAACTTGAAATAAAGTGATAAATGAACCACCGTAGGGGTGAAATGGTTTTAAAGGATAATAAGCATGAAAGTTAGAAAGATCACCCCAAATCAAACAAAATAATCCACCTATATAAGATAACAATTATTATGTGAGTAATCCAAATAAATAAGTTAATTAATCATAAATAATTAGGAATACATTAATTCTATTTACAGTGATATTATTGTGAAAACATCAAGATCGCCATTGTAATTGATCTGAGGCAGAATATTTTCTCTCCCTACAAAAGGATTGGAGGTAACATGAATGAAATTTATAAAGGCACCACTACAGTGGTGAAAAGGTTTTAAGGGAGAAGAAGCATGGAAGTGGGATAGAGAAACCCAAATTGAAAAAAATAATCCACCTATATAAGAAAACATTAATTATGTGAGTAATACCAACAATCAATAAATTAAACATAAATCTGAAAAAATACATTATTTATACGGACATTGATTTTACTGTGAGAACATCAATATTACATCTGTGATTGAGAAGATATAGAAACATTACTCTTACTATGAAGGCGTGAAACATCCAAAAAATATTCTAAAATAAATAAACTCTATAATGATTAATAAAAATTAAATCAACAGTTCGTTATATAATTTTTTATGTAAAATAGAAAATACAAAATTTTAAATCAAATAGAAGATATAAAACATTATTAGAAAAATTTATGTAGAATCCTACAGAATTATTACAATTAAAATAAATGTTATGTCAATATTTTAAAAAAAATCAAGGATCTTGGGATGTCTTATAACCACACCGACCCATCCGAAGGAAATTTAAGGTACTCCAAATGCATGTAAAATTAGCATTTACTACTTAATTACATGAATAATAAGATTACATCAAACAAAAATATAGTTTTCTCATTCTTCTATATGGTAATAATGTTTTTGAATTGGAAAAAGTGATGTGTGAATTGAAATAGTAACTACGAGATTGGTTTTGAAGGTTGGATGAATTATTAAGAAATTTTAATTTAAAAAATAAGGAATTGATCATAATCATTACATAAAAAATAATTTTATGGATTGATTGAAAGTGTTTATCAATATAGATGACAAAAAATTTATAGTTCCAAGATAATAATGACGATAATAATTTTCTTCATTAACAATGACAAATTATTAAATGTTGATGATTAGTGAGTTGGCATTTCCCTTATTTTATAGGCGACCCATAGAAGTGAAGATATATTTATGTACCAATCCGTGTACATGAGGGAATTGTTTTATAGATTTCAAAAGGAATATTTAAAACCCATGTTGACACCAATTGAAAATAGAATACAATTTTAAAATGATGTGGATAGAAAGTTAATTTATATCCTAGAGTGTGGGTGATTCTTTATATTCCAACTTTCTTGATAGTAAAAAGGTTTGACATATTATTTTCCTTTATTTTATATAGCTAGTTATCAAAGTGATAAAATATAAATCCACTTGTTATTAGATAAAATAAATACTAAAAAAGGGGAGAAATTCTTAAAAACATCATTTTCTAGAATGAAATTATAATGTCGTAATGTGGTATATAGGTATCAAAAAGTTATTTAACTAGAAAGGGGTAATCTCAAAGGGATATTTTTATAAATTATTTAGAGAGGGGGAGTATGATGATGATAAAAAATTATAATGTAGTGGTAAAATATTACATAGAATCACGGTATAATATTACATAAATTATTATTAAAAGGATTTATAAATAATGTTGTATTAACCGAATGAAGGAGAAAAATATTATATATGTTTTAAAATATATAGACATTGGATGTATGATTATTGAGAAAAGGTACAACACATTTAATAGTAGATATAATTTCTAAAAACAACCCATGAAAACGATATATCAAACACCAAAGATGGTTTATGACAGTGTCCAAGGGACATTCTCGATCCCCCTATGGCTAGAAACAAGCACTAGGGCATGAAAAACAACACAATGGGACTTATTTGGACCAAAAAATAAATAAAAACAGTAGAATGAAAATTTATATAAAAACTACCTTGATGAAACCCTTCATTGGATTCCCATACCACTCCAGAAAAGTAGAAAAATGAAGATGTAAATTAGTATACTATGAAATAAATACATAAACCAACCTTTATCTCCATCACACACAAAATCCCCAGTTTCAATTTCAAAAATTTCACATGTATGGAATACCACTGATAAAATAAAGAATGAAAAATAAGTATGATTGCTTTGGATGATCAATTTGGGAAAGGTAAACAAAATAAAACAGCGAACTAAAGTCTATCTGAGTCTTTGTGTCACCATCAAGTCCAGAAACAGTAAAATATACAGGAACGATCAATAGTTAAATAAAAATTGAAAACTGAGAAAATTAGAAGGCCCACCTCACTAGTATACAATCACCAGACCATAAATAACAACATCTTTGAAAAATAAATTAAAAACAAAACAAAAATATACAAGGAAAATAAACGTAATACCCCACTAGATTGAATAAAAATTTAAAACCTCGACAGAAACTATAACTTTATTCAAACAAAGGATGTTAGATGATATGTTGGAGAGAAATTCGAGTGGGGTGATTCAAGGATTGATTCACTATAGAGGAGTGATAGTAGTGGGTGGCTTCCATGTAAATCTTCTGATATTGTGATGGGTTCTTATATGGTTTGGGTTTTTTAAATAAATCAGGACATTTTTATCAGTGCTTAAAAATATTCCCTAACAATGTTCCCTTTTACCAACACTAGTTAATTAAGAAATGATAAGAGGACTCCTTATTAGCACTTTTTAGCACTAATACAGGTAGGTATATATCATTGCTAAAAAATCACTGACAAAATCAATCTTTATCAGCACAAAAATTAAAATGTTGATAAATGTTAATTTTATCCGTGCTTATTACTTAAGCACTAATAATAGATTTATGAGTATAATTATAAATATAAAAGTTATGAATATTGGTATCATTATATATATTTATATAATTATACATATACATAGTTAATAAATATGTATAAATATAGTTAATATATTCATTATTTAAATAAATTTATAATAAATTTAATAATTATTTAAATATATTGAATCTTTTATTTATAATTATATAAATAATATTAAACAAAATATTTATTTATTTATAATTAAAAATATATAATTATATAAATTTAGTAATTTTAAATTTATAAATCTTTTTATTTATAAATATTTTTTACAAATATATTTTTAACATTATTAATGAATATTCATTTTTAATTGCATGCATTTATGTTAAAAATGAGTGAAATTAAAAAAATAAGAATAACTACACTTTAAAAATATTGAAAAAATAGATAAGTTTTATGTGTGTCCATTATATATAAAAAATTAATTAATTACATAGATTTGAAATCAATATAACATAGATTTGATATTAATATATATATGATAAATTGACATATCAAATGACATTCAATTATATGTCTAGTACTATGTGCCCTCATGGCTGTATTATTGTTGTTATATCTTTAAGGGGTCTCGTGGGAGGTCTCAGGATGCAGTCTCCTTGAGTACTTATAGTTGAAATTGTTTTATTGTTTCTTTGTAATCCCCCTCCCTGAATTGTTGTAATTTGTTGAGTACTATGCAATTCATCAATATTTGTAATTCAAATTAATTTTAATTATAAACTATTATTCAATAAATATATGTCTATTTAATGTAATGAACATAAATATTTTTTAATATATAAATCATATTTATATACATTAATATATATCTATATATTTAATATATACAATTTAATAACTTAATTATCAAAATTATCTAATTATTAAAATGTTTAACAGGTAGTAATTTATAATCAATTAATTCATTTTTATCAGTAATTAAATAATTAACAAAATTTTAAATATTTTTTTAATAAACTCATTTTATTATTATTTATTTATAATTTTATTTCATTTTATTTATTCAGACCTTTATTAGTGCTAAAAAAGCACTGATGAAAGAATTATTTATCAACGCTAAAAATAAAGTGATGATAAAAGGATAAATTTATCAGTGCTTTCCATAGCACTGATAAAAATTACATTTATCAGCATTTTATTCTAGCGCTGGTAAATACCAATGCTATTAAACATGGGTTTTGTGGTATTGAATTGGAACTGGTAAGTCATATTTTGGATAGTGCCGGTTGAGATCCCTGATGTCGATACAAATATGATTTTTCCATTCTTATTTTTATTCATTATGGTGATATTGGCTAGCCATTTCAGATACTGTAACTCACATTTATAGTCATCCATGACGATCTTATGCACTTCATCCTCAATTCTAGAGGTATGAGTTGGGTGTGATCATCTTGCTGCCTGTTTGTACCCCCAATGGTCTTTTGGAAAACAAAAATTATGGGTTTCTATATCAAGATCATGTCCTGAAATCTCTGTGTAATTCGAATTGAATACATCATATTTTTTCTTCAGGAAGGATGTATATGCCTCCTAATCTTCATAAGTTATTGATTCACTAAAAAATGTGGTGGTGTGGATCTTTATTTGTACCCAAATTTAACTATTTGATTTCATCAACAGTGGTGGAGACACCTTACTCAAATGTTGTAGGGTAATCCATGAGGTCTTCCTATTCTTCCTCATGCTTTACCTCTTTAATCTCTTCTTTGGGAATGGGTGATGAATGAAATTTCTTGGATTTAGGGTGAGATGACATTTGGATTCCAAGAAGTTGATGCAACCATTTATGGATTGATAGATGTTGTGAGGCCTTCTTTGATATTTTAAGGGGATCCAGGGGACCTATAATGAGTATCATTATTTTTTATCAATTATGTGACAACATCATCTAGTGTAGCTAACAGAATAGTGGTATTTATATGATAATCATAAATAATTAAGGCATTTTCATCCAAGATTTCATTACTTCTCAGAGAGTGGAATACTCCTTCTGTGTTGTTGAGATTAATTTTCATGAACTACATAACAAAATTAATTTAATTCATATTCAAAATTGAACCCACCTATTCAAATTAGTTTATGGAGATCATGTACTTTTTAGTGAGATATTTTAAGGGGTTATATTGAATAATCCCCAGTACATTAATAGCATTCATTAGAGAAACATTTTCAACCATGGATTATTTCCCTTCATTATGGTAGAATCATGCATAAATGTACAATGATTCACATGTTTTAAATGGGTCTTTGTCACCAAGAAGTGACCCACTTTGACCATCAATACAATATTTCAGGAATCAGTTGTATGAAGTAGGGATAACCACATGTTTCTATAGAAAAATACTTCCCAAAATAATGTTGAAGACCACATTCGGCATAACAACCATGAATTTTGAGGCAAACATGGGATCCCCAAACTATGTTATCAGTTTGATTTCACTAAGTGAATTTTTATTATTCTTATCATAAACTTATAACATCAAATAAAAGGGGGACAAGTGAGATTTATTAAAACCTGATTGAAGAATTTTTTGGATTGGATTGAGGGTGACTCATGAGCCATTATCAATAAAATTTTGTTACATATCAATGTCATTTATCTTTCCAGATATATACATCGGTATGACGAGTTTCTATATGATGGAATCCTCATCCATGTTTCTGAAATAGATGACTGTATGGAATTCTTCAGGATCATTCTCTGCATGACACACTTTGGTACAAGTGACCATGACTTCAAATTCTTAGGTTCTTGATAAGGCCTCAATGAGTGCTTCTAAAATGTATTTTGATAGACTTAAAGCATCCAGGATTGATAAATTGGATGGTACTAGGTATAATTTCTTCAAAACATCATTCATATAGTACAAATTTTTGTGTTTCCCATCATGGTGATCCACTTTGGTAGGTTATTTAGTAAAAAAGTAATTGATGTGGATGGATCAACACTTGGAATGGGAGTTTAAGGTTTTTTTTCTCTTGGTGGATGAGTTTGACTAATCCTATCTGCATGTTGAGGTTATTAGGAAAGAAATATCTTCAAGCTAGTCTTCTAGTATGATTGTGTCATGATATAATATGGCATGTGTGGGGGAACATTACTTCTCTTATTGATCTTGTTGAAGAGTTATCTAATGAGTTTAACCCATATATTCTATTCAAGAAGGGGCATGGATTTGGTAGTGGACCCTTGCATGACCACGTCTTTCCCTATATCCTCAATTTGGATGACCACTCCCCCATTTCACCAATAAAATATAGGGAGTTTAGGTTCATGATCACAATCATCATAAGACAAGGGATCCATTAACTAAATAACATTAATGGAGCTGAAGAATAACTCCTCATTTAATGGAGATTCCGTCTAACAGGTTGACTATTATTGGTCCATTTGGTGGGGCAACATCCATGCTTTTAGGATTATAGGCATGAAATCTACTAAATTCAAAGACATATTTGGATTTGGAACATTATAACATACTTTTGTTTAATTATAACTCTTTTAACCTTTTATATTTTTTGAAGACCATATTTCAAAGGATTGAGCTATTTAAGAAGTTGGTTGTGTTGTAGAGGAAGTGATTGAAGGAACAATTGTCTATTTCAACTATGATCAGAGAATAACATGAGTTTGTTTGATTTCATTTTTGACCATACGGTTAATAAACATATACATACTCTTTCTACTAACTTCCTTTCATTCATTATCATCTTTTGGATTGGTGGTAGAGACACATGATACTTGAGTAGGTGTCCTACCCAGATTCAGTTTCCCCAAGTCAACCATCTTTTACTGGATTTATTTGAAAACAAAAAACTCATGAATAGTTTTCCCTATTACCTGATATATGGGGAAACAATTTAGAAGTTATTAACCACTATCTTTGCAAGGCTTATTGGGATATGGAAACATGGTCAAGTTTCTTTCCAATGCTAAGATGAAGTAGTACATGACTTTTTCACTACATAAAGAATCAAACTTGTTTTTCATCTTCTCAAAATATTGTTGACTCTTATCTCTCTGATAATCCCAATAAGGTGTTCATTGTAGCTAAATCTCAAGGGGAGGATCCCCATATAATGGTGTAGGATTTAGAGTGGGAGCAGGTACAAGGGATTTATTAAGTGTAACACTAGCATCCACTTACATCCCCATTCTCCTTCATTCGAATGATGTAACTACTCGAGACTTAGATTTAGTCTCTGTGATGGTGTCTTCCACTCTTTGAGTGATTATAGAAAGATCCCAAAACCCACTGATGTATTTCACAGAGATATGTGGTGTGTGTAGCTCATTGTGAAGATTAACTATATAGTTGGGGAATAGTTCTTCTTGAGGGGGAAGTAGATTCTAGGATTATATCAATCCTTTCAACTAATCAATGAAATATGAAACTATTTCATTATCATATTGCTTAAATTTTGAGAGTTTAGGGATTTTTGTCTTATATATAATCGAGATGAACTAGACTAGAAACATCTTATGGAGTTCTTCCTACCCCATAAATATTTGGTATGATAATACAATGTACCATAAAAATTTTGGTCCCTAAACTGATTATGTGAATCACTTTTGTTACACACCCTCCCATCGTTCAGGGGCCCCTGATCGTACCACGATTCACTATTTTATTTCACCCTTTTACCAATGTATCAGATTGGTTTTGTATTGTAATTTACAAGTATAATAAAAAAAATTACTTCATTTCTTAATTCAATTATTTTATTTTTAACACTATTAAAAATGGAAATGTTACTTTTTTGATAATTTAATTTTTGATGGAGGTGATTTAGAGGGTCCAAGATGAAGTCCATGAAAAATGGGCCAATCTACACAGGATCCAAGCACAACATTGGACTAAACTGCATAGTACTACTAAACCATTCTTCCAAATGTGATGGAATTCTTTGGGTCTGGTCCAAAATTTAATAGGATACATTTTATATGTTGTAACTGAAGCCCCATTCGTCTTCTACGATGCCCATCATAACTAATATGTCTAGGGAATCAAATATACACAAAGCTAAAAGTGGTGTTTTGTATTTTATCTATATCTAGATATTTTTTTGTCAAAATGGGGACAATGTTTTGATGGTCAGATATGAGGTGTGGGGATACAACTTTGTAGTTTTCATCAAATCGAGACAAGACTGTTTGGAGGTTTAAAACAATGATCTAATTGGTTTTAAAACATCTATGTGCTTAAAACCACCTACCAATTTTCCTATTAAAAGAGACCTTGGGAACCCCATATAAGAGTACAACTAGGTGGCAAGGTGCTAAAATGTTTTAGTCCAAAAGGAGTCTTATTATCATCAATAGATGTTTTGGAGGCTATAGAAATTTCTACTTCAACATCTTCTTATTCCTCCCCTCTAATGGATTTCCAAACCCCTTGTGATCACCCGGGGAGGAATGTGATGTAATCCCAAGATCATGTTTGAATTATTTAGTGATATTTTTTATTCAATGTTTTATTTTTTATTTTTTATCCTATATTTTTATTTAACTGAGTTATATAATGATATTTTATACGCAAACTCAAATGATAAAGTTTGGGGGTACCCTTTCATGTTAGCTTTCACACACCAATCATCCCTTTTTCATCCCTCATTAAATTGAGGTGTTTGTGTGTTTTATATTGGTCAATTGAACTCACATAATTACTTTCATGTCTATTTAAATTTATGTTATTTTATCACAATGAAATAAAATACAATCCTGTACAACACATTGAGTTCTGTGTGTGTTTCCTTGGTGAGTTTCGGTTATGAAGTCGAACACAAATCACCCAATCATCGGAGGTGTCCGGTGAACCATTGTAGGTTTCAACTATACCCTAGAATATATCCTAGAATAAAATTAGTAACATTATGGTACTATTTCTTGAAAACTAGGGATTAAAATACCATAACCCTATCTCTTGACAGGATGAAGGATGCGCATAATGTTACTAAGTTTATTCTTGTCCTTCATCACTTCAAGAGATAGTGTTATGGTATTTTAATCCCTGGTTTATAAAAAACTGTACCATAATTATACTAAGGTTATGCTAGTATATCTTCTAGGGTTTATTCAAAAACACACAACGATTCACCAGACACCACCGATGATTGGGTGATTTGTGTTCGACTTCATAACTGAAACTCACTAAGACAACACATGAAGAACATGATGTGTTATCTAGGTTTTTATGTTATTTCTTTGTGATAGGATGAAATAAATGCACATGGCCTTGATAGTTCCTATATGAGTTCAATTGACCAATATGAACCACACAAACACCGCAATTGAATTAGGGAGGAAAAGGGATGAATAGTGTGTGAAACATCACATGAAAGGGTACCCCCAAACATGATCATTTGAGTCTGAGTATAACATACCCATGTATAACTCAACTAAATAAAAATAGAATATAGATAAAGAAACATAAACCCTTGAATTAAAAAGATCATTTAAAATAATACAAACTTGAGGTCAGGATTAAATCACATTCCTACCCGGGTGATCACAAGGGGTATAGAAGTCCATGGGAGGGTAGGAAGAAGAACACGTTGAAGTAGAAATCCACATAGCCTCTAGAACATCTTGGGATTATGATAATATTAATTTGGGACTCCAAAATGGTAACAACTTTTCTCCTATTAGAACTCCTAAATGGGGTGCCCATGGTCTCTCTGTATAAGAAAATTTGAAGGTGGTTTTTAAGAACACAGATTGTGTAAAAACACTTAGCTCATTGTTTTTATCCGCCAGAAAGTCTTATATCTCTTTTAAGAAAGCTAAATTTTCTATCCCAACATATTTAATATTTCAACAAAACAAATTGCACTATATTGACAACAAATTCTCGATATATTGATAAAATACAAATCACCACTTTTGACACTGTGCAGATTTGATTCCCTGGATAGATCAGTTCGAATGGGCATTATAGAGGCCAAATGGGGCTTCATTTCTTGTATATGAAATGTATACCACTAAATTTTGTACTATACTAAAAAATTGAATCCCATTTAGATGCATGATTTAGTATCAATATTCTATTTAGTCCACTGGGGTTCTTAGATCCTTTGCAGATTGGCCTATTTTTCTTGGACTTCATCATGTGCCCTCTAAATCACCTCCACCTACAATGAAATTATCAAAAAAAGTAGTATTTACCATTTAAAAAGTGTTAAACATAAAATAATTGAATAAAAAAATGAAGTGAAATTTGTTATTATACGTGTAATTTTCTATACAAAACAAGTTTGATATATTGGTATAAGGGTGAAATGAAATAGTGATCGTGGTTCAATCACACCCCACACCTAAGAATTTACACTCCTAGGAAGTTTATAACATTTTAATCATGTCTCATTCCTAAATAAAATGTGTGAAAACATTCAAGATTATTTTGAAATGAAATTCAGCATGCCTCTTTCATGGAATTGATTTTCCTATCAATTTTCATTTCTCACATTCAAATTTGTTCAACTTCATTTGTTCACCCATGAAACATGTCTCAACCTAAATCACCGAGAAATTTTACCTCTTCACTTTAGGAATATGAGAAAGTGGAGTTATTCCCTTTTCCTAGAGTTCATGTGATCTTACCATATGCATTCCAAGATTCTCAGTTCTCTTCTATCAGAAACTAGTGTGCTACTCAAGAGGACTATGAACAGGTTCTTCTGAGGTTCAAGGGTTGGTAGGATTTAATGTTTAAAAATATGAGGTAGAAGAGGATTGTAAAATATCTTATGTACAAATCATGTAAAAATTCAACAAGTTTTAACAATTAATGTACACACTCAACCCCTCATAAAGTATATCACCTCCAAATCACTATCCCCATTGTCCATTTGTGTGGGTCACAACCAAGAAGTGAATAATAATGAGTAAACATCCTCTTTTATTCATTTTATCCTTTTGTTCTTTTTTATATTCAGATGTACAAAAAAAATTTGTTTTTTTGGATATAAAGATTGAAAAATGTGTAATAAAATGATGAAATATATCTTATGAACCCACTTCCCCGGGAAAATGTAGGAACCCTTTATATCAACCCATAATAATGATTCTCATCCCAAAATTCCCATGGAAACACCCTCTCTCCCACATTTTCTGAAAATAAAATAAGAATATACACAATATATGGGTAGGTATAGATAAATTATATTGTAATGTGGCTACCTAACAGGCATTTCATGGTCTCTAATGCTTAAGATGGATAAAATGTGACGGTGGATGAAAATAGAGAATAATTGTACAAAGTGATTTTCAAGGAATGAATGCCTCTATCATGAATGTATCATACATGAATATTATTGATTCAAACAGAATCAAGATTATTTCTAGTTTCTCTATATGACCTGAGACTCTCAAGAAAGTGATTAAAAGTAAGATTATAAATTAAAGTTCATAGAATGCCTCTCAGGTAAGAGATTAAAATATTTTTCAGTGCTAATGAGGCATGGGATTCAAAAATCCATTAAACACCTAATAATTATTTGAAAATACAAAATCTTGAAAATGATTCCATATTGATATTCATTTGAAATTTTTTTTCCAAAACAATAGAATTTTCTGCTCAATCTACTTATGAATGAAAAATTATTTTGGATATTCCTTTTAAGATAAAATTTTATCTAAAAACAAAAAATAAGGAAAAATAAATCAAAAATTAAAACACGTTTTTTTGTTTTTTCTGTTATTTTTTAATCATATCTTTGATGTGTCACCCTCCCCCACAACTTAAAATTACAGTGTCCCAAATTAATGTATTTTAAATAAATTTACAAGTAAATAAAGGTAGGGAGAAGGGAAATCCTTCTAAGTGGTATCATATGTAGAATCTATTAGTTGTATTTCCACCATGAGATTTTTTGGAAAATAATCATATAATTTTTTGAGACTCTTCCAATTGAGAGTAATCCCCTTTAAACTATTCTCATGAAAACCCTATATACAACCAAAAGGGTAAACATCAGTAATGATATAAGAATTGAGTCATCAAGAATGATATTTACCTGGGTGGAGATTTTTCTTGGAATTATACAATGGAATATTTTCACCAATATGAAACATACACTGATGAATCTTCCCATAATGAATTTCCTTCTTTTTCTCTTTATAGATTCAGGTGTTCTCATATGCATCACACCGAATTTCTTCCATCTCCTAGATTTTCAACTTCCTATGACCACCAACATCTGATATATTCATTTTACATTGTTTAACATCCCAATATGCATGATGTTCTACCTCTACTAGGAGGTGAAAATCATTTCCGAACACAATCTTATATGGTGACATTCCTATTAAGGTTTTAAAAGTTATACAGTACTCCCAAAGTGCATCATCCAAGAAAAAACTCTAATATTTCCTATTGGGTTTTAATGTTTTTCAAAGATTCTCTTAACTTCACGATTCAAGATTTCTTAATTTCTGTTAGTTTGGGGTGGATATGGTGTGGAGACATTATGAACAAACCCATACATAGGAACCAAATTTTTCATGGTGTGATTTCTGAAATGTGAATCCTAATAACTAATTACCAATCTAGTTAAACATAAATTACTATAAATTTGGTACTTCGCAAAATAAACAACCACTCGAGATTCATCAGTCCTTATTTCCTTTGCTTCCACCCATTTAGATACATAATAAACAGAAAATAAGATGTACACAAATCCAAATGAATTTTTAAAATTCCACATGAAGTCAATGCCCCATGCATCTAAGATATCAGAAAATTACATGGGTTATTGGCGAATTTCACTTCTCTTGGAGATATTCCTTTTGAATTGAAATCTAGTACATGAATTACAAAACCAATGAGAATCTCTAAACAATGTTGGCCAATAAAGACCCGATTCAAGGACCTTTCGAGGCGTACGTTAAGAGGCAAAGTGACCCCCACAATCCAAAGAATGGAATAAGGTCAAAAAAGAGGTGAAATAATGGTCAAGGACACACCGATGAACAACTTGGTCACAAAAAATTATCCAAAAGTATGGGTCATCCCAAATGTACCTTTGAGAATCATGATTAATTGTTTGGGATTGTGAAGTGTTGAAATTAGTGGGGACCCTAGATGTTTCAAGAAAATTCACAATGTCTACATACCAGGGGGTAAGGTCCACAACATCACAAAGGTTCTCATGAGGGGAGAATTCTCCAATGGGGAGGGGTGAGTCAACATGATGGTTCAATGGTGTGGAAGTCCTACTAATGTGGTCAGATAAAAAATTTTCCAATAATATCTTATCTCTAATATCAAGGTCAAACTCTGGGAGGAGGATCTACCACAGAATGAGGCGGGGTATAACTTCAGGTTTCTTTAGGAGAAAACAATGGACAACATGATCAGAAAAGGCAATGACTTTTTACCCAATAAGATATGAATATAATTTTTCCAAGGAAAAACAATAGAAATAAGTTACTTTTCATTAGCTTTTTAGTTTTCCTGGGTAGGGTCAGGGGTACGTGAGGCATGAGCAATGGCATGGGGATCCCTTTCAACCATTTGTGATAAAACTACCCAAAATGAAAAGTTAGAGGCATCACACATAAGCTCAAAGGGGAAATCCCACATTGGTGATTGGATGAAGAGAGGTGATGTGGGACCCCGTTTTAGTGAATTGAAAGAATCCTCAAAATTTTATCAAACACAAACTCAGAATCTTTTTGTAATCATCGGGATAAGGTAAGTGCGATCTTACTGAAGTCATTAATTAATCGATGGTAAAAATAAGCATGACCGAAGAATGATCACACCTCGCGAACACATTTTTGTTATGGAAGGTTTGAAATTAATTCCATTTTTGATTTATCCACATGAATTATCTCATTTTGAAATAACAGGCCCAAGAAAAATCTTTCGTTCGACCATGAAATGAAATTTCTCGTAATTTAATACATGCTCTTTTTCTATGCAATGACGGATGATAGAACCAAGGTGAGCCAAATAGTCGTCAAAGGAGGTTCCATAAACTATGAAATCATCCATAAAAACTTTAATACAATTTTCTAGGTACTCAGAAAATATACTCAACATATAGCACTGAAAAGTACATGTAGCATTAATAACACCAAAAGGCATCCTTTTGTATGAAAATTTTCCAAATAGACAGGTAAATTTTGTCTTTTATTGATCTTTAGGGGCTATTTGGATTTAAAAATAACCCTAATATTCATCATGGAAACAATATTGGGACAAAACATCCAATCTTTATAACATTTGGTCAATGAAAGGTAGATGAAAGTTGTCCTTTCTCATGGATTGATTCAATCGATGATAGTCAATACAGACTATCCATCTATTTTGCACATGTGTTAGAACCAATTCATTCTGTTCATTTTACACAATAGTCATTTAAGTTTTTTGGCAGTTTTTTCACTGGCATAACCCATTTAATATCATATAAAAGATAAATGATTCTATTTGAAAGTAGTTTACTGACATCCAATTTTACCACTTCAAGGAGAGTGGGATTTACCAAATGTTGAGATTTTTGTATGGTCTTAGCATTATCATCCAAAAGTATATGTTAAATACAAATATATGGGATAATCCCAGGAATATAAAAAAATGTCCATCCTGTCACCTTTTTAATCTCCCTCAAAAGATCATGAAATTTTTGATTCCTACTATTGAGAGAGGTTATTGGAAATAATGACTGGAAACTGGTCAACACCCTCAAGATAGGCATATTTTATGTTAGATAGAAGTAGTTTTAATTCCAACAGTAGGGGATTTGGGATTGTGGGATGGGATTTAAGGGGAGTGATGTCCATTAAACTGTGAATCTGGTCATGTTTATTCTCTAAAGATAGAGATTATATTAAAATGATATTTGAAGAATCATTGATTGTCATGGGAACCGTAGAATGAACACACTCATCAATTAAAGAACATAATTTAAACTTTTCATAACCCACACAACACTCAAAACATGAATCAATGCTAAAATAATTCAAAGGTGAATAATGGAAAAATGAATCAGATTATGGGTGAAGGAGATAATTGTGTGTGTGTGTGTGTGTCAATTGAGATCACGTCCATAAAATAAATAGGATGAGTGGATTGATCTTCAATGGGGTGTTGCAAAGACTCAAGGATGTTAAAACTTACCTTTACTCTACTGAACTCCATGGATAGCGTACCATTGTAAATGTTGATGATCGTCTTTACTGTTTTGAGGAATGAACTACCATGTATGAGAGGATCATGTCCTTAGGTTCGGGTATCGTTCATCTCAAGAATATATATGTCGGCAGGTAAGATGGAATTCTTCACTTTTACATGGATGTCCTTGACCACTTCTGATGGGTGTGTTGTGCTCTGATTGGCACGTTCCACAATGATTCCCATCGGTTGAAGCTCTCCAACCTGCAGAGAAGTGTACAAAGAGTAAGGAATTACAATAATTGAAGCACCTAAATCTATCAAAGCATCTAAAAATAATGTCTCCCCTATGGTACAAGGTATCGTTAATGTTCCACGATCCTTGAACATGGTTGGTATTTCTAGTTGAATCAAGGCTGAATCATTTTTTCCCATGTTGACTCTCTCATTCTCCTTCAGTAGCCTACAATGGGTGCAATTCTCTATAAGAAATTTGGCATATCGAGGGATTTTTTTACTGAATCTAATGGAATATTACCTTGAAACTTTTTAAATGTATCCATTATTTGTTTATCAATGTCATTATCAACATTATTCTTAGTTTCAAATAGTCTTTGGGAAAAGGAAGAGGAATGGATTGTTCATAGTAATACTCAATGATAATTTTTTTACCCTATTGGTTTTGTTTTCCATCACTATAATAATTTATGGGTGGTGAAAGAGTGATTTCAAGAGGGGACATACTTGTTGTGTAGAATCAGTAGAAGGAGAAACTTCTTTAGCATTAAAAAGTGTAACCGCACATACAATACCTTTGTCCTTCAGATTAGAAATCAGGTGGGAGAGTATTTTCCAAAACCTTGCATCTAGATCTCACTAAGAGTTTTTTTTTTAATTTTTACACTTGATTTCATAGGTCTTGAATAGCTTATTTTGTGGTCTGTTGTAATTGGAGGATCAGGGTTTCCATTTTCTTTTCCATGTCCTCAAGACTAGGTTCAGATTTGGGAGGAGTATGATTGTTTTGAGATGTTTATGGGTAAGAAAGTTGCATACCTTGGCCTTGTTGACACCAGGTCTTCTTGAGGTTGCTTCAGTTTCCTCTTTGTCTGTGACACCCCAAGCTTCCACGGTACACTTCTCTTTGAATAATACAGTAGCGTGTGTTGTATGCAACTTCGAGTTCTAACACACCACAACCAATCAACTAACTGTTATGAATAGTAATAACCACTTTTTGAATTTTTATAATTTTTATCTTTAAAAATGGACTTCATTTTTGGTTTTTGAATATCTAAATTAGTTTAGGGTGAATTTCTGGTATTTTTCTGAAAATTTTCAATTTTGGTGAATAGTAAGAAACATTGAGTTATAGTTTAAAACCAAATTTTTATTTAAATAATTATTTATTTCATTTAAATTTTTATAAGTCAAAATAGATACATAATACCTATATAAGTTCAATTTTATTCATTGGAGTTAGTTTATAATAATTTTAGATATATAAAAATATTATAGAACATTTCACCGTTTATTACCCACCTCCTTGGAGAATTTGAAAATTCACATAAACTTAATTTTACCCCTTCTGTGAGTGGAATTTAAAAAATCCAAGAGACACGGTCAATATTAGTATGTAAAATGTGGTTCAATATGTTGAAAATTCTTTTTGTTGAATAGTAATTTTTTTCATTTATTTACCATACTTAAAATTAAATAGGGTAATTAAGGGTAAAAATGATATTATTATTACCCTAAAACATGTTCTAATTATATTGAATGACTATAATTCAACCAAAAACAACCTTATAAATAAAATATGAACCTATTTTCTCCACTTGGATTAGATTAGTTAACTTATTATTATTTTATTTAAATAACAGCTAAAAGAGTTAAAATCAATGTTTAATAACTAAAACATTTATAATATAGGGTTACAGATAATATAAATTCGACTATGAATATTACATATAAAAATAAAAATATTTTTTACCCAATGGTATTTTATTTATATTTTTTACATGTTAGATAAATTAATTTATTTATGACACATTGATGAAGCAGTAATTAAAGTATTAATGAAATATTAAAATAATTGATATTTTAAATATAAAAATAAATTTAATATGAGACTTTTTATGAATTAAACTAATTTTATATATTAATATGACATATTAGGGTTGGTTAGATTAATTTTATTGAAGTAATAGTGTAGTTATGAATTTAGTAAAAACAACATACAAAATAGTGTCAAAATTGACATAAAAGAGTTTTTGAAATAAATATTATATTATTAATTGATATTCTATTTCTAAAAATCTAATTTTCAGCCAAAAGTATTATATAATTATAGGTTTATCATTAATGAACCACTTGGGGTTATCATATAAGTATATAGTAAGTTTATTAAATAGATAATATAAAAATATAAATACACATGGTAAAGGTCAAACTATTTTCCTAAGAGTTAAATCTAAAAGATATAGTTATTATAGTGAAGAAAACCTTTCTAAAACCTATTGGTTGAGATTTTTTCGTCCCATCTCCACCTTATCCTATAAATAATTCATTTTTGAGCCATTAGAAACCGAAAATGATTTTATTATAAAATAATATTTATAGCTTTTCCTAAGGTGACCCTCACCCCTCTTATAAAAGGGCACTCCCCCTATCTATAATTAACACCATCAAAGCCATTTGGATCATCCAAACTCTGAACAAATACCCTATCAACTGTCCTCCCTAAATCCTAGAAGCATTCCTTTTGTATGAAAGACAACAAAAAGAGCCCTTTTGATCAAATCAAAAGGAAGAACCCGAAGAAGAGGTAAATATTTCATCACCTCTTTCAAGTTCCTTTCTTCTTCCACTTATTTTTTCTTTGTTGTTTACATTATGAAATAATAAGTCAAATACATTCTATATAATTTGATTATATTATAAATATTGTACAAACAACTTCATTATTCTATCCATCATTTGAATGACATGTCACCATACGTTCGTACGTACGACTTACTGTCTCCATGTCATGGTGTAATTGTTATTCAATAAATTATTATTCGGATGGGAATAATAATGATGTGTAATTGATGTAAATAATAAATATAACATTATAATGATTATTTATATATGATATAACATACAATTATATATTATTTTAATATCAATAGAATAATATTGTGCTCGTGCGTACGTACAGATTACCGTCTCCACGAACGCGATGAGATTCATTCCCCATCGTATCAATTTAAGACTAATTTTCATTAGATGGTTAAAAATAATGTTTATAGACTTGATATCATTCTGGATATGAATACTATAAATCCCATCCACAAGAAATATGATTCAAATAACAAATAATATAAAGGAAAACGAATTTGTTAACACCCGAAACAACGATAATACTAAAATATTATTAACAAAGAAATGTTAAAAGATTATATATGATATCATATTAATGTATATGATTCTTTTATAATTTAATAAAAATTATTTTACCATTATATAGGAGGTTAAACTAACATCGACAAAGGAAAATTAAAAGGTAATGGTAAATTTCAAAATCTCTTCATTATCCAAGGTTGTTTATATGTAATTATCTACCCGTACCTCTTTATCATCCACATCCATTTTCTTAAAAATGTATTTCAAAAAATTCTTACCATTTTATAGAATATGGGTTAAAGTAATTTATACCCTTTTTTGACTTTTTATAATATTTTTATAAAGGAATCTTTCTGTTGTTTTCCAAATAAGGTCCTTTTAACCTTTTCGACAAAATTTACCTAAGAATGTTTTTTTATCTTATACGGCATGTGCGGCTATTTTCCACTATTATAACCTCATAAAAGCTAAACTAAAAAGATTATACAATTATTTCCAAAATAAATGTTTTCTTTTATAATTATATGAATTTTAAATGATTTCAAAATAGAAAGAGATATTTATCTAAAAAGGTTTTGATTTCATCTATGTCAACATCTTTTCAAGGATTTTAAGTTTATTTGAAGTTGATTTATTATGATACAAAACTTCTATAATTTATTTAAGGTTTTTTGATAATTTTGACTATAGATGTGTTATTTTTATATCATTCATGTCTTATGGATAAATTATTGACATTTCATATGCTAGTTTTAATATGAATGTTTATGTTATGATTAAACCTTTTCATATGAGGAATGCATTTCACTTAGTATGTGACGGGTGGAGCCCGCTATAGCTCGTTGATGCATCGATAGGTCTAATGATACAATCTAGTCTCTTAGCCCAAGGCCTTAAAAAAATATTATTTGTAGTCTTGGAACAAGGCCTTGAATATGTGGTTAAGATATTCTGGCATTTTGAATTCCATCATTATGAAAGTGGCTATCGATATTGCATGTGATTATTCGACAAGTAGAATATCCATGTGAGTAAGTAAATGGAATTATTTGATTTTATCTTTTCCATATTATTTATATTTTTTAGTCATTAATTAATTTAATTTATTTATGACACAATGATGATGCAGTAATTACCGTATTAATGAAATTTTAAAATAATTGATATTTTAAATATTCAAATAAAATTAATTTTACACTTTTTATGAATTTAACTAACATTATTAATTAATATGACATATTAGGGTTGGTTAGATGAATTTTTTACTATTTAATAATGTTGTTATGAATTTATCAAAAACAAAATACCAAATAGTTTCAAAACTGACATAAAAGAGTTTTTAAAACAAATATTATATTATTAATTGATATTCTATTCTTAAATATATATGTTTAGGAAAAAAGACTTATATAATGATTGGTGTATCTGTAATGAAACAATTGGGGTTCTCTTGTATGTATATTGTATGTTTATTAAACATATAATATAAAAATAAAAAGAGACATGGTAAATGTCAAACTATTTAACAAAGAGTTAAATCTAAATTATAAAGTTAATATAGTGACCAAAAACTATATAAAACCTATTTTTTGAGTGTTTATCGACCCAAACCCACCTTATACTTTAAATAATACATTTTGGATCCATTAAAAACGGAAAATGGTTTTATTATTACATATTTTTTTCTGGCTTTTCCTAAGGTTCCCCTCACCCCTCTTATAAAAGGGAACTCACCCTTCTCTATAATTCACAACTTAAAATCCATTTGTATTAGCCAAAATCTACCCAAATACCATCTCAACTGTCTTTACTACATCCTAGAGGCCTTACTTTAGTCAGAAAGCCATCCTAAGGAGCCCTTTTGATCAAAGAAAAAGGAAAACCCTGAAGAAGTGGTAAATATTTCATCACCTCTTTCAAGTTCCTTTCTTCTTCCACTTCTTTTTTATTTGTTCTTTCAATTATAAAATAATAATTCTAGTATATTATATATACTATGATGTTATTATAAATATGGTACAACCAAATTTATTATTATATCCACCTTTTGAATGACATGTCACCATACGTGCGTATGTACAGCTTATCGTCTCCACGTCGTGGTGTAATTGTTTTTGAAGATTATATTATTTGGATGGTTATAATAATGATGTGTAATTGACGTAAATAATAATTATGAGAGGATAATGATTCTTTATATATTATATACCATACAATTATATATTATTTTAATATCAAAAGAATGATATTGTCACTCGTGTGTACGTACAGATTATCGTCTCCACGAACACGATTAGATTCATTCCCCATCATATCCATTTAAAAATAATTTTCATTAGATGATTAAAAACAATGTTTATTGACTAGATATAATTCGGGATTTAATAAGATACATCCCATCCATAAAAAATATGATTTATATAACAAAGAATATAAAGGAAAACGAATTTTTTGACACCCAAAATGACGATAATATTAAAATATTATTAACAAATAAATGTTAAAAGATCATATATGATATCATATTAATGTATATGATTATAGTATAATTTAATAACAATTATTTCACCATTATACAGAAGGTTAACCTACCCTCGACCAAGGAAAAGTACAAGGTAAGGGTTAATTTCACAATCTCTCCATTATCCAGGTTTGTTTATATGTAATTATCTACCAGGAACTCTTTATCATCCACATTCATGTTTCTTAAAAATGTATTTCAATACATTCTTAATATTTTATAAACGTTGGTTAAAAGTCATTTATACCCTTGTTTTACTTTTTATAAGATGTTTATAAAGGAATCTTTCTGTCGTTTTCCAAAGAAGGTCCTTTTAACCTTTTCGACAAGATTAAGGTAAGAATGTTTTTTTATCTTATACAGCGGGTGCAGCTATTTTCTTCCATTATAACATCATAAAAGATTCCATTACAGGATTATAAAAATATTTCCAAAATAAATTCTTTCTTTTATAATTATAAGAATTTTTAATGATTTCAAAATAGAAAGAGATATTTCTCTAAAAAGGTTTTGATTTCATCTATGTCAACATCCTTTGAAGGATTTTAAGTTTATTTGAAGATGAATTATTATGATACAAAACATCTATATTATATTGAAGGTTTTGTGATATGTTTGACCATTGATGTTTTATTTTTATATCATTCATGGTTTATAGATAAAGTAATTAAAATTCATATGATAGTTTTAATACAAATGTTTATGTTATGTTTAATCCTTTTCATATGAGGAACGCATTGGACTTAGTATGTGATGGGTGGAGCCCTCTATAGCTCCTCCATGCATCAGTTGGTCTCATGAGACAAACTAGTGTCTTAGCACAAGGTCTTGACAAAATCTTATTTGTAGTCTTGGCACAAGGACTTGACTATGTGGTTATGATAGTCTGTCATTCTGCATTCCATCATTATGAAAGTGGCTATTGATATTGCATGTGATTATTCGACAAGTAGAATATCCATGTTAGTATTTAAATAGAATTATTTGATTTTATCTTTTCCATATTATTCTTAAGTAAAATTTTCAAATTCTTTTGTTTTAGTCTTATACATTGCCTTAAATTTTTATGCTTATTTAGGAATGTTTCAATTATATTGTTATCCTTAATAAGCATCTGAGCTCACCCCTTTCTATGTTTTATTTTTCCCAGGATGCGAAAAAGTATTTTATGACAGACCTACAGGGATACTATAAGGGGATATTAGTGTGGACTATTGAAAAATGTTGTTGTATTTTTTTCATTTTATGATGTAATGTAAACCTTATTAATGTATCTAGTGTTTCCAACGCTACCAAACTAATCGGTATTTTGAGACTTGAAATTTTGTGATTGTGCCAATGTTATTTAATAATGCACCGACTCTGGGTAACTGGGGTCGGGGCATTATAGTTGGTATTAAAGGAAGTTTATTAAAATCCTGGTATATGAGATTTAGATAAGCTCTGATTAGAGCACATAGCCATAAGATATACTTTTAGGATTACTATAGAAGAACTTCATAGAATTTTGGTATTATAGAGATTTTGTGAGTTCTCCAATAAATAAATCCCTGTCTAGATACGAGAAGGTAGAGGAGGCTCTGGAACTGACGTACCTAAGGGTAAAACATGAAAACAACACTTTGAGCTTGACTCGAACGAGAACTGGGGCACGACAACTGGCCTTACTACACTCTTGGTTACGACACTCCCGGGGGATATTCTTAGGATAATTCTCATTTTCATTACAAACCATTATAAAGGGTTTATGATTATATACTTCCTCAATGAAAGCATTTTTATTATGGATTATATCAATAAGCTGTTCAATTTATGTTAACTGCTTTACAAGTTGGTATTTTTTATTGAAATTCATAAACTAATCTAGTTTATGCCATTGTTTTGAAATAGCACCGAGTGAAAGGAATGGAAACCGTATCAATGTACACACTCCATGTAGGGATTTCCCTCCTACTCAAGATAATTATAGTGGATCTGGTGATGAAACTGGTGCTGATAATCTTATCACTATACTGAGACAACTAACTCAGGTTATGAATAATAACCTTGCCCATATGGAGAACCCTGATCCACAATGTGGATAATCAATGTTAGACCGCTTCATGAGGCAACATCCACCAACATTCTATAGGGGTAAAAATCCATTAGTGGATAAGAAATGGATAAATTCCATAGAGAAAATATTCCATGCCTTGGGGAGTAGTGAAAGAGAATAATTTATCATGAAAGTTTACCGCCTCACTGGAGATGTTGATCAATGGTGGTCATTGATTCAAAACACAAAGGAAGATGATGACATGTAAAATATGGAATAGAGGGAGTTTAAAGAGATTTTCATAGAAAAATACTTTTCTGATGACCATCAAGCGCATATGGAAAGGCAATTTCCGAGTCAGAGGCAAAAGAAGGATGATAATGTCGCAAAGTATGAGGCTAGCATTACAACGTTAGTGGGGCATGCTGCAGATTATATACATAACCCAAGAAGTAATATTAATCGTTTCATTGATGGGTTAAAACTATTTCTTCATCATGAATTTATTTCAAAATCCTTCTTGTCATACGAATACTTTGTCTCATGTGCTATCAAGACAGAAAAATAATTCTCTAAGTCTTATGACATTAAAAAAAGAAAGAGAAGAAGAGATCTACTAAACACTCTGGAAATGGGAATAAGGGGAATAATGAAAAAGTTGAATATCCATCCTGTAGTAAATGTGGGAAGAAAAACCCCGGTACTTTCTTGAAGGTATTGCGAGTCTGTTAAAAGTGTGGTGAAAAAGGCCACCAAGATCATGATTGCAAGGGGAAGAAAGAAGCTACCGATGTTCAATGCTACAATTTCAGAGAGACGGGACACTATGAAAATGAATGTCCTAAGCGTCAGGGAAACATACCTTAGAAAATGCCAAGGGATCAAGGATAATCTTATGCTATCACTACTGCTGAGGTAGAAGCTCTGAAAGATTTAGTGGCAGGTAAATTAATGGTTTCCTCAAGTTTAGAAAATGCTTTATTTGATTCTGGATCATCGCATTGTTTCATATCTTCCTAGATTTCTAAGAAAATTAAATACTTCCAATTTGATTTAACAAGGGATTTGTTAGTTAAAACTTGAAAGGGAAGTATCATCACAACAAATTTTTGTGAATCTGTTCCCATTAGATCATATAAATGTTCTTTATCTGATGATCTCATCATCATACCTGTGATTGAATTTGATATAATCTTTGGTATGGATTGGATTTCGAACCATAATGAAAATATTTATTTTAAGAAGAAGGAGGTTAGGATTTTTGATGATGATGATAAAGAACACCTTATCATTAGAGCAAAATTGTCACCACATAATTCTTATCTAGATCCAACACTAGTAGCTCAACTAAATTCAATAATTAGGGAGGAAGAGAATAAAATAACTGTGGGTGAGGAATGGAATGTTCAAATAGAGGATGTACCTATTGTGAAATAATATGTTGATGTGTTTTCAGAAGATTAACCTAGACATCCTCCAAAACGAGAAATTGAGTTTACCATTGATTTAATTCCTGGATCACGACCCATATCGAAGAACCCTTATAGAATGGCAACTATGGAATTAGTGGAACTAAAGAAACAATCAGAGTAACTGAGTAATAAGGGATTTATTCACCATATCTTTTCTCTATGGGGATCCCTTATCCTTTTTGTCAAGAATAAAGAAGGATCTATTATGTTATTTATCAACTAAATGGAGATAAATGCTATAAAAATAAAGAAAAATTATCCCCTGCCTTGCATTGATGATTTATTTGACCAACTACATAGAGCTCAATACTTTTCAAAGATTGACCTTCAATCTGGATATCATCAGTTCTGTGTGATGAAGGAATACATTCTAAAGATAGCATTTCTAACCAGGTACGGGCATTATGATTTTACAGTAATTCCTTTTGGATTGACTAATGAACCCTCTGTCTTCATGGATCTAATGAACAGAGTTTTCAAAGAATATCATGGTCATTTTGTAGTGGTATTTATTGATGATATTTTGGTAAATTCCAAAAGCTATTAAGATCATGAAAATCCCTTGTGCATTATCCTGAAGACTCTTAGAAGACATGAATTTTATGGGAAGTTTAGAGACTGTGAATTTTGGATTTAGGAGATTTATTTTCTTGGCCATATTTTCTTTAAGGATGAAATTTCCATTGATCCTTCAAAGACCCAGGAAATCCATGATTGGACAGCACCGACAAGTATAACAGAGGTATGCAATTTTATTGGTTTAGCATGTTATTATCGACATTTCATCCAGATTTTATCCTAGTTGGCTAACCCATTAACAAAGCTCACACGTAAAGGGGATAAATTTTTTTGGACAAAAGAGTGTGAAGAATGTTTTTAATAAATGAAGAGAATATTAGTAAATGCTCCTATATTGACTCTACTATCGGGGAATGATGGGTTTGTTATTTATAGTGATGCTTCAAAGAAAGGTCTTGGTGGTGTCCTTATGTAGAGTGATAGGGTTATTGCCTATGCATCGTGATATCCAAAAATTAATGAGAAAAACTATCCTACTCATGATCTTGAGTTAGCATCTGTAATATTTTCTTTGAAGATTTGGAGACACTATCTCTATGGTGAAAAATGTGAGATATATACCGACCACAAGAGTTTGAAGTATATTTTCTCACAAAAAGAACTAAACATGAGGCAAAGGCGATGGATTGAATTACTCAAGGATTATTATTGCATGATACAATACCACCCATGGACGGTAAATAAGTTGGATGATGCTTTGAGTAGATAGGATCGTGAAGTTTTGAACAAAATGAGAGTTGAAAGGGATCCTATTTTTATGGATCTAGTAAAGATGGATATGGGAATCACCATGGAAGGTGAAACAACAATACTTTTTCAATTGGTTTCCAAACCATCTTTACTAGAAAGGATAAAGAGTTCTTAAACCGATGATTAAGAGTTTCAAAAGAAGATTAAAGCTGTGAATGATGGGAGATTGAGTGACTTTTTATATGAAGATGGAATTTTGAAATTTGGGAAGAGACTTTGTGTTCCCGGTATACCTGATCTATAAAAGGAATTGTTGGATGATGCTCATAGATCCAATTTCTCTATACACCCTGTTAGCACCAAAATGTTTAGAGATTTGAAGGAACATTTTTGGTGGGACAACATGAAGAGGGAGATTTCTGATTTTGTGTCAACATGTATGGTTTTTCAACAAGTCAAAGATAGAAGGAAACATCCTTGAGGAGTCATGAAACCTCTTCCCATACCTAAGTGGAAATGGGGTAATATTACAATGGACATTGTCATGGGACTACCAAAGACGCATAGAAGGAACGATGCAATATGGGTCATTGTTGATCATCATACCAAGTAAGCACATTTTCTTGCTATAAGGTAAGATTTACTACTTGAACGTCTAGCAAGACTATATATTAATGAAGTTGTGAGACTTCATAGAGTAACCCTATCGATTGATTCTGATCATGATCCATGTTTTACATTAAGATTTTGGAAATTTCTTCAGAAATCCCTAAGCACTAATCTTCGTTTGAGAATTGCCTACCACCCCCAAACTGATGGAAAATTAAAATGGACTATTAAAACCTCAAAAGACATGTTGAGATCATGCTCACATGACTTTCAAGGTATGTGGGATTAGTATTTACCTCTGGTAGAATGTTCCTATAACAATGGCTTCAAGTAAAGTATTCAGATAGCACCGTATGAAGCGTTAAATAGAAATAAATGTTGCACACCAACCTGTTGGGATGATGTTGGTGAAAGAAAACATGTAGGCTTAGAACTAGTGGAGGAAACGATGAAAAAGGTGAAGGTAATCCAAAACCACATTAAAGCAGCTCAATGTAGGTAGAAGAGTTATGCTGACAACTGAAGGACGGATTGAAATTTCAGGTGGTAGATCATGTTTTCTTTATGGTATCTCCATGGAAGGGTGTTATACATTTCAGTAAGAAGGGGAGATTGAGTCCCAGGTACATAGTACAATTCAAAATTCTAGAATGAATTGGGTCTGTAGCTTGTCATTTGGCAGTGCCGCCAAGTCTCTCCAATGTCTAAAATGTGTTACACATATCACTGTTGAGAAAATACATGCCTGACCCAATGCATTTACTCACCTATGAAGGATTAGAATTGGAACCCGATCTATCTTATTACGATGACCCTATCAAGGTTCTTGATAAAGAGAACAAGTGCTGAGAAATCGAATGACTCGTCTGGTAAATGTTCTATGGAGAAACTATAAGATGGAGGAGGCAATGTGGGAACATGATGAACTTATGATGAAGAACCACCCGTGTGTTTTTATGCAGTAATATCTTAGAAATTCCGAGGATGAAATTATTTGAAATAGGGTAGAATGTAACACCCCAAGCTTCCACGGTACGCTTCTCTTGGAATAATACAACAACGTGTGTTGTACGCAACTTCAAGCTCTAACACACCACAACCAATCAACTAGCCGTTATGAATATTAATACCCATTTTTTAAAATTTAATAAATTGTATCTTTCAAAATGGACTTCATTTTTGGATTCAGAATATCAAAATTAGCTTAGGGTGAATTTTTTGTATTTTTCTGATAAATTTCAATTTTTAATGAATAGTTAAAAACACATAGTTATAATTTAAAACTGAATTTATATTTAAATAATTATTTATTTTATTTAAATTTATTTTAGGTCAATATAGATACATAATACCTATATATGTTCAATGTAATTCATAGGAGTTAGTTTATAATAATCTTAGATATATAATAATTTTATTGAATTTTTCACCGTCTTTTACACACCTCCTAGGAGAATTTGAAAATTCAAATACAAATTAATTTTACCGCATCTATGAATGGAATTTCAAAAAAACGAGAGACACGATTGATATCAGTATGTAAAATGTGGTTTAATAAGATGAAAATATTTTTTGGTGAAGAGTAACTTTTAACTTTTATTTACCACGACTAAAAGTAAATATTGAAATTAAGGGTAAAAATGATATTATTATTACCCTAAAACATGTCCTAATTCTATTGGATAAATATAATTAGACCACAATCAACCTTAGGAATAAAATATTCACTTTTTGGACAAATTGGAATAGATTAGGAAACTTATTATTATTTTATTAAAAGAAGAGTTAAAAGAGTCAAAATCAAGTATTAATACATAAAACATTTTTACTATAGGGTTCCAGTAAAGATAAATTCGACCATAAATATTAATCAGAAAGCTAAAATAAGTTCCTACAAAATAGAATTTTATTTATATTTTTTAGACATTATATAATTTAATTTATTTATAACACAATGATGATGCAGTAATTACCATATTTATGAAATATTAAAATAATTGATATTATAAATATCCAGATAAAGGTAATTTGAGACTTTTTATGAATTAAACTATTTTTATAGATTAATGTGACATATTAGGGTTGGTTAGAATAATTTTTTTAGGTAATAATGTTGTTATAAATTTATCAAAAACAAAATACAAAATAGTGTCAAAATGGGCATAACAGAGTTTTTAAAACAAATATAATATTATTAATTGATATTCCATTCCTAAAAATCTAAAGATAGGCAAAACGACATATGTAATGATAGGTGTATTATTAATGAACTACTTGGGATACTCTTGGAAGTATATAGTATGTTTATTAAACATATAATATAAAAATAGAAAGAGACATGGTAAATGTCAAACTATTTAACTAAGAGTTAAATCTAAAAGATAAAGTAAATATAGTGACCCACACCTCTAACCTATTGTTTCAGTGTTTTTAGACCCAAAACAACCTTATCCATAATATAATCAATTTTGGATCCACTAGAATCTAAAAATGAATTTATTATAAAATAATATTTCAATCTTTTCCTAAGGTGCCTCTCACCCCTCTTATAAAAGGGAACTCCCTCTTATCTCTAATTCAAACCATCAACGCAATTTAGCTCAGCCAAAATATGCCCAAATAGCCTCTCAACTATCCTCCCTTCATCCTGGAGGCCTTCCATTAGTCATAAATCCAACCTAAGAAACTCTTTTTATCAAAGAAGAAAGAAGAACCCGAAGAAGAGGTAAATATTTCATCACCACTTTCAAGTTCCTTTTTTCTTCCACTTCTTTTTTATTTGTTGTTTCCATTATAAAATAATAACTATAGTATATTATATAAACTATGACGTTATTATAAATATGGTACAACCAAATTCATTATTCTATCCACCCTTTGAATGACATGTCTCCATACGTGTGTACGTACGGCTTACCGTCTCCACATCGTGGTGTAATTGTTATTAAAGACACTATTATTTGGATGGTTATAATAATGATGTATAATTGATGTAAATAATAAATATAACATGATAATGATTATTTATATATGATAGACCATCCATTTGTATATTGTTTTAATATCAAAACAATGATATTGTCGCTCGTGCGTATGTACGGATTACCGTCTCCACAAACAAGATGAGATTCATTCCCCATCATATCCATTTAAGATTAATTTTCATTAGATGATTAAAAAAATTAATTAATTGATATAATTATTGATATGAATAAGATACATCCCATCCATAACAAATATGACTCATATAACAAAGAATATAAGGGAAAACGAATTTGTTGACTCCCGAAATGATGATAATAATAAAATATTATTAACAAAGCAATGTTAAAATATCATATATGATATCATATTAATGTATATGATTATTGTATAATTTAATAAAAATTATTTCACCATTATACTGGAGGTTAACCTACCATTGACGATGGAAAATTACAAGGTAATGGTTAATTTTACAATCTCTTCATTATCCATGGTTATTTATGTGTAATTATCTACCGGGAACTCATTATAATCCACATCCATGTTTCTTAAAAATGTATTTCAAAAAATTATTTCTATTTTATAGACTTTGGTTAAAAGTCATTTATACCCTTGTTTTTATTTTTATAAGATGTTTATAAAGGAATCTTTCTGTCATTTTCCAAAAAAGGTCCTTTTAACCTTTTCGACAAAATTAAGGTAAGAATGTTTTTTTAACTTATACTGTGGGTGCGGCTACTTTCCTCTGTTATAACATCATCAAAGATTCCCTTAAAATCATATAAAAATATTTTCAAAATAAATTCTTTCTTTTATAATTATATGAATATTAAATTATTTCAAAATGGAAAAAGATATTTCTCTAAAAAAGTTTTGATTTCATTTATGTCAACATCCTTTGAAGGATTTTAAGTTTATATGAAGATGATTTATTATGATACAAAACTTCCATATTTTATTGAAGGTTTTAGGATATGTTTAATTGTGTATGTGTTATTTTTATATCATTCGTGGTTTATGGATAATGTATTGATATTTCATATGCTAGTTTTAATATGAATTTTTATGTTATGTTTAAACCTTTTCATATGAGGAATGCATTAGACTTAGTATATGACGTGTGGAGCCTGCTATAGCTCCTCGATGCATCAGTAGGTGTCATGAGACAAACTAGTGTCTTAGCACAAGGCCTTGAAAAAATCTTATTTATAGTCTTGGAACAAGGCCTTTCCTGTGTGGTTATGATAGTCTTTCATTATGCATTCCATCATTGTGAAAGTGGCTATTGATATTGCATGTGATTATTTGACTAGTATAATATCCATTTGAGTATGTAAATGGAATTATTTGATTTTATCTTTTCCATATTATGCTGATGTTCATGGTTAAAAGGTTTTTGTTTTAGTCTTATAAATTTCCTTAAATGTTTATGCTTATTTATGAAAGTTTCTGTTGTATTGTTATCTTTACTGAGCATATGAGCTCACCCCTTTCTATGTTTTATTTTTCCTAGGACGCAAAGAAGTATTTTTTAACTGACCTGTAGGGACAGTCTGAGGGGATATGAGGGTGGTGTATGGAAACATGTTGTTGTATTTTATCAATTTATGATGTAATGTAAACCTTATTAATGTATCTAGTGTTTCTAAGGCTACTAAACAAATCGGTCTTTCGAGACTTGATCTTTTGGGATCATTCCAATGTTATGTAATAATGCACCGACTCTGGGTAACTAGGGTCAGGGCATTACATTTTCAGTATTATGGTTTTCCTTACTACCCAACGTTTAGATTTGGACTAAATGGTTCTTGATTTAAGGGAGGTACTTGTTGGAAAGGAAGCCTAGGGAATAACGCTGCACAAGGCTCAGTTAAATCCCAATGATGTGGGAACTGGTCATAAAAATGAGTGTTATCAGAACAAATACCAGAATGTAATGGCGCATGAGGATATTGTGAGTTACCTTGTGCTTAAGATAATTACCATAGAAGGTTATGCATCTAATCATGCTTGTTATATACCTTTTTTTCTTGAGATTAGTGACTTTCCTCCTTAAATTTTTTGGGGGGTACAATTTCTCATGTACCCAATTGTTATGCATTTTGAGCCATGTTGGCTATAAAGTCATGACTGGTGGAAGGAGTTTTATCCACAAGGGCCCCAACATGTGAAACATCTATCATTCCATGATACATGGAGACAATTCCTTCATATAAGTATTTAATTAGAAGTTTTTCACTAATTTAGTGGTGGGGGAACTTGATCCATGACTTTGAAATCTCTCCTAATATTCATGAAGGGTCTCTCCTTGTTATTACCTAATTCCAAAAACTTCTTTTATAATTGATAGAGTTTGGGAGGTATGGAATAAACTCTCTAGAAAGATTAATTTAGGGTCATTATAGCCCCCAATTTTGGTAGGTAGGTAGTATATCCAGTCTTTAGATACACCATTAAGGGAGTTAGGGAAGTCCCTAAACTTAGTTATGTCTTCAAATACAATTTGTGATTTTAAGGTGGAGAACACTATGTGGAACCCTTTGAGATGTTTGTGAGGGTCCTCACCAGGAAGACCATGGAATATTGGATGTAGGTTTATGTGTCATTATTTCATCTTGAATATGGATACATCCTTGGGATATACGATGTATACCGGTTGGTACTCAACATCCGGGGTGGTCTATTCTTTTAAGGTTTGATTATTTATAGTCATGTTTTCATTGGTTTGATTAGGTTCTATTATAAAGTTGTTAAGGACCACTAGAGGTTACACAATGGGTTCTTCAGTGTTACTTGATTGACCTACTCTAGATTCCTTGATTTGTCAGTGAAGCGTCCTTCTAATTTCAGGGTTGAATTCAAGCAATTTATCTTTTTCTGATCGGTCCATGAATATAAATTGTGATGTTTTTTGGTATTTTTTTACTTTTTAGGATTATGTTTAGATAAAATAAAATAACATTATAATGGTATAAATATAGAATAAAATATTTTGTTATACAACATAATGAGAGAGTGAGAGAAGACGAGAGATAGGGGAAGAACATTCAAAAAAACAAAAATACCAACAAAAACCCACAAAAAACAATAAAACGGGGGCTGGATATTTAAATGAGTACTAATATCAAATTAAAATAAATAAATAAATGGAAATAAATAATAAAAATGATCTTTGTTTCCCAAAAACGGCTCCAAATTTGATCATGTTGTCGAGTGTTTCAAATTAGTAGTCCTATTTTGACTGGAATTTCTACAGTATAGCAATAACCCTAGGTTTTATCTCAATGGAGGCTTAGTTCCTTAATTTAAAAAGAGGGTATGATTATAAAAATATAAGGGGAATGGTATTTGGAAATCATGGGGTTTTATGATTAAAGATTATAATAGAAAAATTACAGTGATAAAACAAATCAGAAATGAACAAGATTAATTAAGTGTGATCAACCTAGGGAAATCTCATGATGCTCATCATTAATCACTTCATGAGATAGGGTTATGGTATTTTAATCCTTAGTTTTTAAAACTTATTACCATAATGTTACTAAGCATATTCTAGTATATATCAAACGGTTCATTCGTAAACACACAATGATCAACCCAAAGAAAATCCCATGTTGCTCGTCCTTCATCGCTTCAAGAGATATGGTTAAGGTATTTCTCTATGTCTCTCAAGCAATTAAAAATTGGAAATGTATTATTCAAAACGTTTTTAGGGTGGAGAGTCTAATCTACCTATTCAGGAAAATCATACTTTTATGTTTTTATTAATATATATCATTCCCCCTTTTCTTCTAATTATTCCGGGATCAAGATAAGAGTTCTCATAAGCCATCAAGGAATGCATGGATGTGCCTGAACATGTGTAGGAGTCTTGGATAGTAGGTCTTTCTATAGAGTCACTGATAATATCTTCTACACATGCCCATAAGGGCATGACTGTAAGGATGTTCATAGACCTATTCAATTGTTTCACCCAACAGAGTAAATTCGTCATCATATATCATGCGATCCAAGTATATTAGTCATTAGTATCTTAAATTGAGGTTATGTTCCATATATTCTTAAATTTCAATGTCAACCCCTCTTTTCTAATATCATATAGATGGGAGTGTGAGTTTAGGATCTTCTCTAAGAGTAAAACCTATAATAATTCTTCCTTAGAGTAGTTCTTTATTGATTCTCCTCAACTATTTTATCTCATCCTCATACTGAGAAATTTTTTCCTCAAATTAAAGTGTTTTATCTTCTCTGGGAGGTATATGGGGAATAATCTGACCATTACCCTTTTCCATTTTTGATTTTTTAAGGGGGTAATGATGGATTATTTGAAATAATTCCTAGATTCCGAGAAATCCATTGGTTCTAGGTACACACAACTACTTCAATCATTTCATTGTTTACCATATTTTGAACAAAAGATTCCACCTCGAAATACTCTTATGAATTGAGATCTTGTTTAGTAGGGTCACTAGGTTTGGTATAAATGAAATTCATCAATTCATAATGCATTACAGACATTATGTTAGATTCTTTTCGAGACTTCCTTTTCCTAAACCCTCCACAAGGCCCAATATTATCCTTAACTGATTATCTAGGAGCCTCTTGGAGGATCGAAATCCAAAAGGAATATCAAGATAGTTCTGTAGTGCATGTTCCCAAAAAGGATATCATGTGACATGATGAAATGAACTAGGAGGATCCACTCAGCAGTATTTCCCCTAATTAATAAAAAACTGATATCCACTGAGGAGGGTGTTGTTATGGTGAAAAATCCTCTATTTCTAAGGGCTTGGGATTTTCCCGTTCCACTTTCACAAATCAATAGGCCTTGTTTCCCATATTCAGTGGTTGGGTCTAAAACTCCCATAGCCTTATGGGAAGTGGTTTCTCCTAAACTATCATGGATAATACTACCATGGCTGCCCTTATGATTTTATGGTGTCTTTTCCGGAAATGGGTTGGTTCAATTATCTGGTTTGAACTTAAACCACCCACCTCAAAGGATTGTTTCACTATTATTGAAATTTGATAAATATGGTGGATTAATTCCCATAAAAGGGTGAATTTCCCAATATTTTTGGATGCTTGATACAAAACTCTCTCAATAGAACTCTATCTTTTGGCCAGATATTGGCGAGAGTAAGATAGAGTCTATTTTTGTTGACAATATTTTTTTTCAAAAGGGTCAATTTATTGAACCCGACCTAAAGCTATGAAATTTCATTAAACCACTTTCAAAAAGCATTGATGGTTTGGGAGAATGGTAAAATTTAACACTCCATTTCTACCCCATCATCTGATATGAACAACAGAAGGGGTATTTATGATCAACTATCACAAACTTTCTTACATGATGAGCCATGCACATTGATGGGATCCTTGTTGTTTCCTGAGATTTGTATGTATTACAGTAGAGAAGGCTTCCAATTCAATTTTTAATTGCATCCCTTCTATTACTGTGATGTGACTTTGATAGTCAACATAGGGTAATAATTTTGATCTCGTGTGACAAAGTGTTTTCCATTTATTGAGGTAGATGTCATGCATATCAAATTCTAATAGTTCCCCTAGAATGTTGTATTGAGTAGTGCCTAAAAGAAAGAACCTGACTAGGATTTCATCTTTATCTAACTTCTTCTTCATATTTTTCATGTAATATCAAAAATTTTCTAGAGTATACTCTAACTCATTTGACTAGAGAGGACACTTTATTGTGACTTTATCATAAAAAATGATTGGTAGGGACCTCCTTTGTTATGTTTGAATATTTGTGGTGCATGGGTGGGTCAGAGAATGATAGTCATCGTGGGATATCGTTTGGTTGAGAAATGATTTCACTTGTCAATGAAAGGAACTCATACATGACTGGACTTGTTTTCCCAAGAGCCTCATAGTAGGTGGGCTTTATCATAACTACATCACCATGGAGGGGAACCTTTAAATGACATGATATACTACTATGATGATAAAATAAATTGTTAAATCCATAATGGGGAGGACTACCATGGTGGATTACAGTAAGGGGAAGACATTTTTTCTCCTTCACCGTCTTTCCATGTGGATGGATTTCATGAATGTCATTATGAGATGGTCTCTTGAGATCAATTTGATTATGTTTATGAAGCATGCATTCACAGTAATGTTATTGAGGACGACCTTTAGAATTACTACGAATGCCACAATAATTTGAAAACATGAGATTATTATCTTGAGAAACAATAGATAAAAATATAAGGGCTTCCAGAACACAATAATTATGTAGACCGTGATAATATATCGGCTTTTTATTTCTTAGTTTCTTCTAGGGAGGCTTACTTTTGGATGCATTATGTTATTGGACTATGGCCACTGGGTGTGGGAAGTGGTATTCAGTTAAGGTATATTACTAAATTGGATATTGTGTTGCTTTTGGAATTCACTGATAGGCTTATGGAAGTTTGGAATGGATTTTTTCCTGCTTCGATGTGGCTATTATAATGGGCAATTTCCACATGTTGGTAAATGTGTGTGTTCTTGATCATTTTGTTCATAGTTTTTTGGAGTTTTTTACCCATGAACCTCTTTGATGGGAGTAGAGTTTCGTGTATACTCCAGGTTTCCATGCTGGTGAGCCACCCCATTGGTTGGGATATAGCGACGTGTCCATCCATCTGGCATAATTGTTGTCACCTTTATGATGTCCTGACATGTATGTATGACATTGGCAGAGATTTTCATTTAACTATTCACCATTATTAGGATATATAATGTAAAATATGTGACTATAATGTGGATATATGACCATTACATATACAGATAATGGGTATGTCCCTTCTTTTATCCCTCCTTTCCTTCTAATGGATATTAATAGTACTTGTGTGTGGGGGTAGAGAGTTGAGTCCGCCCCATTTTTCACCAGAACATTCTTACTGACTACTCCAGATTATGCTTGACAAAACTGGTGGAAGGATTGACAAATGAAGGTGGGTGTCCCTACTTCTAATTTTCTACAAAACACTGATATCAGGTTTTTTTAGTTCTACTAGGAGTGTCTACTAGTACAATTAATTAGTATAGGAAGTTGTGTGTTCCTATCTGTGGTCTGATGTTATATTTGAATGATGGGATTCCTTATATTTTTTTAGGAGCGTTTTTTGGCTGGATAAATTAGGATTGGTGTGTACATGTTCCCTATCATGGTTGGACACCAAATATGATTTATGGGATTTACGATAAGGTAAAGAGTTGTTTCCCTACTCATTTTTGTTCTGTTATTACCCCTGGTTGGCTATCTTGAATTCTCAGGTCTAAACAACTTGGGTTGAACTACCAAGGATGACACCCTCGTCATGATGATGGTACACTACCATGTGGTGTTGGTGGAAGAGAACTCTAGAAGGAACCCATTGGAAGGACCCCTATGTCTTCTAGAAGAGTCCCAATGTGGCCTCTTGATCCACCTCCCTAAGATAAGTGTGGTTGGGATGTTTTATTTCAGGGATAAACACCCAAAATAGTTGAAGAAGGTGTTTAGTTCTATCTATTTTTGGACCACTATCATTCACCAGCCAGACAAACAGTGAGGATTGGTGGGCTATTGGGATTTTTGGGAAGCCTCTAGTGTTGGGATTGTACCGTTCTGACTATACTATCAAACTAAGGCATTTGAGACCCAACATAGAAGGAATTGGGTTGGTGATGGAATTCCCTGGGTGGATGAAGCCATGATCTAAATAGTAGTTAGGGAATAAATGTGTGTAAACTGAAGCACTCCATTTTATTGTTGGTAGTTATGAGGGAATGATCCTGAATATTGATAAACTCAAATAAGAAAACCCCTTCAAATATGTATCTCATTTAAATGAAGACATGCATTATTTAATGTCTTGATTGACCCTCAATATTTTTGAGAGTGAGAGGGTCCTAACATGTGGGTGAGACTATAATCATGGTTATGAATTCTCATTGGGTTCACCATTTTTTGTTTCCAATAGATAATTGTTTCACCATATGGTTGATTATATGGGTCAGGTTTTGTGCAATCATTCACGTCAGACTCACTATTTTTGAACAGTTTCCAATAGGTTTGTTTGTGGAACTAGAAAAACGCAATGATTCTATATCCATAGGAGCCTAATTTCCAATGGTAGGAAATCATTGTTGAATTTAGACAATGATACTTGAGAACTCACATTGGTTGAGTGGATTAGTGATCTGGATCATCCTACCATTTTGGGGTGGTTTTTTTCCTACTTTAGGGATCTCTTACAGATTTAATATATGTTCAACAATCCTTAGTTAATTTACAAGTATTATTTTTTTCACACTCAAATTGAAATTCAATCATTAACATGTAAATAATTTAACACCATGTGTATGTATTTGAGGTTACTTATCTATGGAGATATCAGAATGTACTGAGGTTCTCCATCAATGGTATCTTCTTGTTTACTAATTAGGTACTCTTTTGTTGTTATTACGATGATGTTGGTCTTTTAGACACACAGTGGGGTGTTCTGATGTGTATCTTAATACATGGATATGGTAGTTTCGTGATGTTGGGATTAGACCCATGGATGGACTTCCTACATATCCTTTTGAAAGGAATCAGAACCCACATAGTTCAGTGCCAATTAACGGGGAACATCATACCTTTAAGGTCATGTGATAAAAACCAGTCCCTGTAGTTTAGCATAATGTGGCAAGGACATCGAGGAAGAAAGTTCATAGTCAATGTTTGGTATCGTTATTATGAAAAAGTGTCTGAATGAACCTAGAAGGGATATGAATTCACATGATGAATAAGACACTACAAGGAATGTTTCCTAGAGAGAGTAGGTTTGATTTGAGGTGTTGTGTTTGGACCCCATGGTGGATTACTACATATCCCATTTGGATGTGAATCAAATCCCATAGAGGTAGGTGATGAGAAACCATGGTTATAGAGTATTGTAGGTTATGTTTCATATGGGAGTATGGCCCTTTGAGAGGGTTATGTTGGGGCCTATTCTTGAAAAGACTTCCCAGTGAAAGGGTTCATGAGGGATGTCTCGACTCATGGTGACATGAAATTGTTTTTGGAGATTACACATAAGGAGAATCCCCATAGATGAGTACATTGATATGATTGGGGATTATACCAAGTAGTAGGTCCAAAGGAATGATTTCAGGGATTATTTTAGAGGTGGATTCACCAGGTGACATTTGGTTACATTGTTTGGGATTTACCAAATATGAGGCCCATTGATTTGATTGGTACCTACACTTCTAATGATGCAAAAAAGGATTGGGTTCATGTGGATTTAATGATCACTATCAATCTCTAAGACCACATGAGACATGCTCCATGTGAGAAAAAAGATGAAACTGAAGATCCAAAATAATACATGATCAGATTTTCCATCAAGATGGATACAAGGCCTTGAGTATCAATACGTATGGAGACCCTCTGAAGAATGGTGATGGAGAGATCTGAAAAAAGATATGTAACACCCAGATAATTTAGAATTTTTTCATTTATGAATAAATTTAATTTTTTTTCCTTGATTTCTTTTTACACAACACCATGTTAATCTTACGCTACATATAACAATGATTTGTCTTGCATTACATTCAAGGCCCAGTTTTACTAAACAACAATATTTCAAAAAAACATTCTTATTTAATATAATATATAACATTGACATTAAATAAACAGTTATGAATAGTATTGAACACATTACAAATTTTATTTATTCTACAGAATTTTAACATTCATCATTTGTATTTTCTAGACATGTTATAGGAAAAATTTTAATTTTTCATATAGAACAATTATTATTTTTAAAATATACAGTTTTTTTTCCTTTTGATGGCGCACCCATTTCTAATTTAGTTTTTACACATTTTTATATTTAATTTTTTAAAATAAAATTCTTCTTTAAAAATTTAATATCAAAATTCACTTTGGTTAAATTTTTTGATATTTTTCTAATAAGTTTCATGTTTGGATTAATAATCGAAGATAATAAATTTTAATTGAAAACAACTTTTTTCATTAAAATAATTTATTAGGTTAAATAATACATTTGATTGTTTTTAAATTATAATTAAAATATATTTTAATCATTTAATAAAATATACATAATTGGAATAATTTTCACATTAATATTGGAAATAAACATAAGGAAATCTTTTGATGGTTTTTACTTTAAAAAATTCATGTTTTCTCATTCCATCAGTGGGATTAATTTTAATATAATTACTAAAAATTCTTTCTTTTTAATTTTTAAAATGGATTCCAAATTTGGAATAAGTGGATCCAATTTATTTTAATTGATTTCTTTTATTTTTTTGGAATTATGAATAGTAATTTTAGTAATTTTTTATTTACCACAATTAATAGTAAATCACGTAACTAAAGGAAAAAATAATTTTATAAAATTACCTTAACACATATAAAAATACTATGGGATGACGAAATTATACCCTTATCAAAAAGGTTAACAATGGAATAATTTGATTGACACTTTTCTATGAATATGACATTAATATTTTCAAAATCAATGAATGTAACAAAATGTCATAATTTCATTTTATATAAGTATACTAAATTCAATATAGGGAGAACTATGAGGGAAAATCTATTATAAATAGTATATATAAATATAAAATAATTACATAAATCATAGTAAATTAGATATAATTTTAGATATAAAATAATTACAACTAATTATGAAACAATGATGATGTAGAAATTATTTTATTATTAGTATTATTAAATAAATGGTTTAAAAAATATTAAAATATAAATACTTTTAATTAATTAAGGTTCTAAAAGAAGTTTAAAGGTTAATATAATATATTAGGAGTATATGAAATTACTCGGTTATAAGTTATATTTCTAATAGGATTTTATTTAAAGTCAAGGTTATAAATTGTGTCAAAATTGACACTATTGATATTTTATAAAAATAATATTTTATTAAATTATTTAAAAATCCTAAAAATCATAAAAAATTAAAAAATATTAATATAAAGTATAAACATCCATAAAATGTCCATTTATACACAATTGAAATCAAATAACAAAATATTTATAACCTTTTAATATTTGAAATGTTAATACCATAATTAAAATTAAGGAGATTAATTAAGGGTAAATCAAAATTAAAAGGATTACAATAAAACCAAAACACATCCATAAATCATTTCATGAATAATATTTTATCATAATAATATAAATATAAGTTTTTTTAATGGACATTTTTCCCTGAAAAAATATTATATATTATTTAAATCAAAGATAGTTACAAAATATCACTATCTAGTATTTTAATACCTTTTATTCTTCCACAATAGGCCAAAATGATTCAATGAATGAATCTAGATATCTATTTTTATATAAATGAAATAAGTTTCCTTAAATAAATTTATTTTTAATTTCTATAATTTATATAATTACCGTAAAAGTATTTTTAATTCCAAAATAATATTTATTTAATTAACATAAAAATATAATAAATGATTTTAATAATATTGATTTTATATATTTTTAATTATTTAATGTGTCTAAATAATTTCCTAGATCTATTAGATATACTATTTATTTATTAAATCAATATATTTTATTTCCCACCTTTTCTTAATGTATTTTAAGTCAAATTAAATGAATATTATTAAATTTAGAAGTAATGATATATTATTAAATTACTTTATTAATAAATTATTAAAAATAAAAAAATGTTAAATAATCACAATGGGATTTTATATTATAGAAAATTTAATCTAATATTTATTTATGCGCCATTAGAAATTATTTGGATCTTTAATAGTCTTATTATTGTTTAATATTTTGAGAGTTGGTAAAAGTACCCCTCCACTCCCTTATAAAAGGAACCTCCTCCCTCACTTCATCACACCACTATCACCCCTTTAGATTGGAAAACACCTGTCCAATTATCCTCCCAATATCCATAAATTCATTCTAGAGGCTATAATTTTTTTCAAAAATCCAACTTAAGGAGTCCATTTGTGAAAATCAAAAAGAGATACCTAACGAAGAGGTAATTGTTTAAAAAACCCTTTCTATTTTCTTTACTTTTCTGCTTCCTCTTCATATGTTGTTTACAAACTAAATTAAAGACTCAGGTATCATATTTATACAGATATTTTATTATGATTATGGTACAACCATATTCCTCCAACTACCTATCCTATAAATAAAAATTTCACCATGCATGCGTACATAAGGCTTATCATCTCCTCAACCTGATGAGATTCATTCTCTATGTAAACCATTCAAAAATGATAATAAAATATATATAATGAATACATATGAAATATATTAAATAAAAATTCAACTCAAATAATATATATGTGTTTGTGTGTGTGTGTGTGTCTCTGTCATTTACATGCTTCAATCCAATACGATAAGAAAATGGAAACAACATTTATGCGTATGTACGACCTACCATCTCCATGAACGGTATATTTTACTAAATTATATATATATAATTTATATATAGAATATATATGATATATAAATAATGTTTTATATTATTGAAGTAATTAAATCATGATCTAACTAATAAGATCGATAATAAGAATTCCAAACATGTATGATAAATAAAGCGACTATTACATGAAACGTTGCATTGTCAAGGAATTATTAAATGAATGGGTAATATAAAATCATAAATGAATCCTATATGATATCATAAATATTATTATTATTCTATAAAAAGTTACTAATATGTTCAATACAACTATAAATGAGTTTCATAGATATACGGAGGGAAATAGATCAATGGTAAGGGTAAATTTCACAATTTCATTATAATCCAAGGTTTTTTATATGAATGTATATAATGGGAAATATTTATCATCCATGTCCATGTTTCTTAAAATTTATTTCAAAATATTTTCAACCATTTTTTAAATTCATTTTTACCCGTATTATACTTAAAAAAATTGAAATGAATATTTCCATCATTTTCCAAATGATGTACTGTATGACTTTTTTAACAAATTAATGTAAGAATGTTTTTTAACTTACACAGCACGAGTGGCTATTTCCAGCAATTATTATGCATTAACATTTTAAATATTTCCTTACCAGAGTACAAGGTTATTTTCAAATGAAATTTTTTCTTATATAATTTGGCGTCTTTTTAATGATTTCAAAGTAAAAAAGGGATACTTCTCTCAAAGAGTTTTAATGATTTTATTAGATTTTTTTCAACTATGTCAAAATAATTTGTTTCATTTTATGAATTATTAGGTTTTATTTATTATGATATAATATTACATAGTGTATTGAAGGTTTTATGATATGATTAACTATGGATTTTATAATTTGATACCATTAATGATTTATGGTTAATGTATTAACATTTTGTATGGTAGTTTTAATAAATATGTTTCGTTTATGTTTCAGCCTTTTTATATAAGGAATGCGTTTGACTTAGTAAGTGGTGGGTAGATCCCACTATATCCCCTTGATGCATTGGTAGGTCTCATGAGACAATCTAATTCAGGTTTCTACCCATTTACGTATGGTCTTGGAAGGAGGCATTTACATTGTTGTTTTGATGTCAAACATTATTCATTCCCTCATTATGAGATTAGTTATTGATATTACATGTGATTATTTGACTATTAAAATATCCATGTGAATGTTTAAATGGTATTATTTGATTTATTATTTCCATTTTAGCGTCAATATTATATTTAAATGTCTTGTGTTTTAATTTTATTCAATGACAAAAACATTTAAGCTTATTTACGATATCTTCTACTATAGTGTTTACCGTTTCTGATCATTAGATATCACCCATTTCTTATGTTTTATTTTTCCATGATGCTAAGATGTAATTTATTATTTATATATAGTATCATAAAATAAGAATAATAGATTTCTCAATGAATTATATATGTATCATTTTATGTTTCGAATTGTAATGAGAGGTTCATGTATATAATCTATTCTCCCAGACTACTAAATTGATCGGTCCTTCGGGATATGATTCCTTTTTATCATACCAATGTATTAAAATAATGAACTAACTTCATGCTTTTATGGTTAAGACATTACAATTGGAATCATAGGAACTATATAAACATACATGGAAATTATATTTAGAAAAAATTGATTAGAAAATATAACCAAATGAATGACTTTGATGATAAGTTTAAGTAAAATAAATCATCCACTAGATTTGGTAATGGATAACCTAGGTTTACCATGTGTACTAAGGGACTAAAAAGAATATTGGAACATTTAGAGATCATATAAATGATTAATAATGAGAATATCACTTTGATTTGTGTTTCTCACAGTGTGCTTTGAGTTTTGATCAATGGTAAGATCGAAAATGTTATACATGTAATAGTTATACTGTTAATGATGAAGATATTACAATATGAAAATGAATTGAAGGATGTATTAAGGAATATGATGATGAAGTGTAGTTATAGTTTTAATACTGAAGTGGAATGATTATGGTTATTTTTTATTTAGATTCAAAAATTATTTCATCATTGGTACTCTGGTTATTGGAATCACGAGACATGTAAGGATTGTACTGCGATACTTCATCAAGGATTTGGAAGTATGAATGATTTCATTATAAGTTTTATGGTGATAAAGGATTATGATAATAAGAGATAAATTATTTTTTTTAAATAATATAATATATTTTTGAAATGTAGATACATTTTTTGATAGTTAATTTGGATGGAAGTATTTTGGTTGAGTCTTAATTTTGGAATGGGTTAATTTTAACATTAGATATTATTTTATGTAGATTAATTAGGATTTATTAGATATTATATGATAATATTTAAGGTTTTAGTAAAAATTTAAAGGTTGAATGAAATACTCATGGACTATACAATTCATTAAAAGTGCTTCATGTATAAAGAATCCTCTTGAATATCTAGGTCCTTGTGAATGAAACAAAGTGGAAATAGATGGAAGCCAAACCAAAGGATAAAATTGATGGAATCAACTATTTTTTCCCAAGTTCGGCTTTAGATAATAAAATAATCCCTCAACTCTAGGAGAGAGCATCTAGAAAACGTGTTATCCTAATACCATAATTTTTTATAACCGATGATATTTTAAATCATCATTGGTTTATGGATTTGATGCCCTTAATTTTACATTTATTTCTAACTTGTTTTTGATTCATGACCTCAATCACTCCCTATAAATATTTATGTTTTTCCTCTAAGTATGTATGTCTACTAGACAGTAATCTTCTCTTATTCAAAAGCCTAATTTGGTGGAGAACGTTACATTTTCCTTTTCTTCATATTAAGATTATATTCTATTAACCATATTTATGATGTGAGTTTACCACAAAGGTATTTTTTTTTATCATCAACCATTCATTTTCTATGTGAAATTTCAAATTGTAAGGATATAATTTATTGAAATTGAGGAAAATGTGACACCCCGATAATTTAAAATATTATCATTTCTAAATAAATTTAATTTTTTTCTTGATTTATTTTCATACAACACCATGTAATGGTTACACAACACACAAAAATGAGTTGTATTACAATACACGCATGGCCCAGTTTTACCAAACAAAAATATAATGATAAAATATTATTATTTAATATAATATATAACATAGCTGTTAAATTAGTAGTTATGAATAGTATTAACCAAATTTTTTTTATATTTCATATAATTTTAACAATCATCCATTTTTTTATATTCATGATATAATAAATAGTTAAATTTTTCTGATAAAAGAAGTATTTTCAAAAAATACAGTTTTACCGCCATTTGATGACGCACCCATTTTAAATTTTGTTTTAGACACATTTTTATATTAAAATTTTCAAAATAAACATATTCTATGAAAATTTAATATCAATATTTACTTGGGTTCATTTTTTGGTATTTTTCTGATAAGTTTCATGTTTTGATGAATAGTGGGAAATACTAAATTTTAATTGAAAAAACATTTTCCATCAAAATAATTTATAGTGTTAAATTATACAATTTATTATTTTTACAGAATAATTACATTATAAATTTTCATTTAAAAAAATGTATGAAATTCAAATTAATTTCATGTAAAAAATGGATATAAACACAAGTCAACGTTTTGATGGTTTTTACTTTTTTAAAAACCAGTTTTTCTATTCCATTAATGGGATTACATTTACTTTAATTATCGAAAATGATTTGTTTTTAATTACAAAAAATTGATTCCATATTTTGAATCAGGGGTCTAAATTATATAAATTGGTTTTTTTGACATTATGAAAAGTAACTTTTGTAATTTTTTATTTATAGGGATTAAGGGTAAATAAGCGATTAATGGTAATAATAATATTAAAAAATTACCATAACAATTGTAAATATCCTATTGGATGACTAAATTATACCGTTATCACCAATGGTTATAAATTGAAGAATTTGATGGACACTTTTCCAAGAATATGACATAAATATTATTAAAATCAATGAATGTGATAAAATTTCAGACTCTAATTATTTATAAGTATATTAATATTAATATAAGTATAACCAGGATATAACATCAATTATATATATTCTATGGAATTATAATATAACTACCTACATCATAGAAAATTGTTTATTATTTATAGAGATTAAATAAATGCTATTAATGATGATGTAATAGTGATACAAAAATTATTTTACTAATAAAAATATAAAATAAATGGTTTTAGAAATATTAAATGAAATATAATTTGAATTAATCTAGGTACTCCAAGAGTTTTCATGGTGAATATAACAAGTTTGGAGTATATTCAATGAATTTTTTGAAGTTATATTTTTTTTATTTCTATGTAAAGTTAAAGTTATGAATAATTTTAAAATTAAAATTATTGATATTTTATAAAAATAATACTTGATTAAATTTATTAAAAATTCTAAAAATCATAAGAAAAATGAAAAATTATTATTATATAATCTAAAGTGTCATAAAATATCCATTTATCAAAAACTGACACCATATAAATAAACAATTATAATCTTTTAATATTTTGGAATGATAATACAAAAAATAATATTTAAAGTGTAAATCAAAATTATATGGTTTAAAATAAAAACAAAACATGTATTGAAATTATTGGAAGAAAAATATTTGATCTTTATCACATTAAGATAGATATTAGGTTGTTAAATGTAAATGTTTCCCTAAATATAAATTATATATTATTCAAATCAAAGATAGCTACAAAATATCACTATCATGTATTTTAATAACTTTTATGTGTCCACATAGGGAAAAATGAATCTATAAACGAATATAAATGTCTATTTTGATATAAAGAAATTTTTGTTTCAAAATAAAATTTTTTAAATTTTTATATGTTATATAATTACCTTAAAATTCTTTTTTTCTTAAACAATATTTATTTAATTTTCATAAAAATAGAATTAATGATTTTGATAAAATTAATTTTGATAAATTATAAATTATATAATGTTTATAACGAATTTAGAAGATCTATAAGATTTATTTTAGATTTTTTAAATCATTATATTCAAATTACCACATTGTCTTAATGTATTTTAAGTCAAATTAAATGTATTGTATTAATTTTGGAAAAAAATTTATCTTATTGAATTAATTTATTATAAAATTATTCAAAAATAAAAAGGCTAAATATTCACAAGCGTATAGGATATGGTGAAACATGTATTATAATTATAATTTGAGGTCTATTTATAATTTTTGGATCTAGAATTGTCCTATATATTTAAATATTTTTGGAATTTCTGAAAGTACCCCCACCCTCCCTTATAAATGGAACCTCCTCGTTCACTTCCTCACATAACCCTGAACCTATTAGTTCATCAAAAAACAATAAAAATATCTTAAAAACTTCCCTAACATCATCCTTGATGCCATACTTTTGGAAAAAATACAACCCAAGGAGTTATTCTATTCAAATCAAAAGGAGATAACCGAAGAAGAGGTAATTGTTTTATCAACTCTTTCAAAGTTATTTTCATTTTCTATGTCATATTCATAAGTTATTTCTATGTAAAAGTAATAAATAAAATATTATGTATATGCTAAGATGTTATATTGAATATGGTATAACCATATTACTCCTTTTATCCAGCCTATGAATAACAATTTCACCATGCATGTGACGTATGACTTATAGTCTCTACGGCCCGATGAGATTAATTCTCCATGATAACTATTCAAGAATGATTATAAATATATTTATATATGTATAATAAATAAGTATAAAATATATTACATAACAATGCTACTGAAATAATATATTTTTTTTATTTATATCATTTACTTTATTCCAATGTTCATGAGTACATACAACCTACCGTCTCCGTGAGCGGTGTATTCGATTCCATATTATATATGTATACTAAATAAATATTATATGTAAATAATGTTTTATATTATGGAAGTAATTAAATCATGATATAACTAATAATATCAAGAATAAAAAGTCAAAACATGTACGACAAATAAAGCGATTATTACTTGAGATGTTGCATTAACATGAAATTGTTAAATGAATGGGTAATATAAAGTCCTAACATAATCATATATGATATCATAAATATTATTATGATTATATTAAAAGTTAATAATATGTTCAAAACCACTATAAATGAGTTTCAAACAAATATGGAGGGAGTCATATCTACAATAATTGTTAATTTCACAATCACATTATTATCTGAGTTTATTTATACGCAAGTATATACTAGGACATAATTATTATCCAAGTCCATGTTTATTAAAATGTATTTAAAAAAATTATCATCAATTTTTTATAGTCACTTTTACACATGTTTGACTTTTTATAAAAAAAATTGAATGGAAATTTTTCCAATGTTGTTCAAATGATTCACTTTATGAGATTTTCAAAAAATTATGAAAAGAATGTGTTTAAACTTACATAGAATGAGCAGCTATTTTATTCTGTTATGATGACATACCATTTTGAAGCTCCCCTAACAAGCAGAAACAGTTACTTTCAAAATAATTTTCTTTTTTTTTTGAAATTGGGCTACATTTAAATGATTTCAATGTAAACAAGGGATATTTCTATCAGAGTTTTAATGAATTTGTTTGATTATTTTCACCAATGTTAACATCCTTTATGGTGGCTTTTAAATGATTTCAAATTAAATATTGTAAATTGCTCTCAAAAAGTTTTAAGGATTTTTTTAAGAATATTTTCACATATGTTAACATACTTTATTGTATTTTATGTATAATTAATTTTTATTTATTATGATTCCATATTATATATTTTATTGAAGGTTATATGATATGTTTTACTATAGATTTTCTATTTTGATACCATCCATGGTTTATAGTTGAAGTATTAACATTTCTTATGCAATTTTTAATATGATTGTTTATGTTATGTTTCACCCTTTTCATATGAGGAATTAATTTGACTTAGTAAGTAGTGGGATGAGCCCTTTATAGCCCACTTATGCATCAGTAGGTCACATGAGACAAACTAGTTTGGGTTTTTACATGTTTATTCACGGTCTTGGAATGAGGCTCTGGCATTGTGGTAATGATGTCTGGCATTTGGAATTCCCTCATTATGAGATTAGTTATTGATATCACATGAGATTATTCAATTATTAGAATATCTATGTAAACATTTAAATGGAATTATTTGATTTATTATTGTCATATTATGCTTAATATTATGTTTAAAACGATGTTGTTTTAGTTTTATAACATTCCTTAATGGTTTATGTGTATTTATGATAGCTTCTACTATATTGTTTACCCATACTAAACATTTGAACTCACACCATTATTATGTATTATTTTACTAGGATTTAAAGAAGTGTTTTATGATTGATATATTAGGTTAATAAAGGATAGTAATGGTGTTCTCAAAGAATTATTTGTGTTTCATTTTATGATTTGAATTATAATAAAGGGTTCACGTATATAATCTACTAACCAAAACTACAAAAACGATTGGTCCTTTAGGATATCACTCATTATAATCATGACAATGTGTTAAAATAATGCACTGACTTTGGGCTTCTATGTTTGGGGAGTTATGTTTGTTATTAAGGGAATTATAGAAACAACCTTATAAATTAGATTTAGAAAACAACGATTAGAAAACATAACCCCATGAATGACATTAAAGACAAGTCTATGTAATGGTTACCATCTATTAGATTTGGTAATGGATAACCTAGGTTAATCTTAAGGATAAATGGATTTAGAATAAGATATCATCATTTAGAGATCCTATAAATTATTCTTCATGAGAATATCACTATTATTTTGGTTTCTCACTTTTCTACTTTGAGATTTGATCATTGTTTAGAATCAACAAGGTTATAAAAGTATTGGTTATGTTATTGATGATAAAGTGATTGAAAAGGTAAATGAAATGACAGAGGTATTAAGGAATACAATGTTGAAGCATAGTTAGGGGTTTAAGAGTGAAGTGGAATGATTAAGGTTATTTATTATTTAGATTCAAGATTTATTTCATCATTGGTTCTCTGGTTATATAAATCATGAGATATGTAATTATTTTACTCCAGTACTTCTTTATCAGAAATTTCTAAGTATGAATGATTTCATTAATGTTTTTATAGTGATAATGGTATAAGACAATAATAACTACAGTATCTTGTTTAAAGAATATAATTTATTTTGCAAATGTGGAGACCTTTTAGGATAGTGAATTTGGATAGAAGTATTTTCGTTGTGCCTTAAGGTTGTAATGGGTTAAGTTGAAAAATGAATATTATTGTTAGAGTTTTAAGTATGATTTATTAGATATTACGTGATAACATTTTTGGTCTTAGTATACATTTAAAGTTTGGTTTAAATACTCATGGACCGTAAAATTTGTTAAAAGTGTTTAATGCACAAAGAATCTTCTTAAATAACCATATCCAAGTGAATGAAAATATGTGAAAATAGATGGAAGCATAACCAAATAATAACATAAATGAAATCAAGTAATTTTTCTCGAGTTCTCCTTTAGATAATAAAATAATCACTTAACTCTAGGAAAGAGTATCTAAAAAATGGGTTATCCTAATACCCTAATTTTTTCAGAACCAATGTTATTTTAAATCATCATAGATTTATGGATTTGCGGCCTTATATTTTCTATGGGTTATTCAATTGTATGTGATTGATGACCTCAATCACTCCTGATAAATACTTACATTTTCCTCCAAGAAAGAATCTCTACTAGACACTAATGTTCTCATATTCGAAAGCCTAATTTGGTGGTGACCCTCACATTTCCCTTTACCTGTTATTAAGAGTATATTTTTTAACCCTATTTACAATTTGGGTTTTCCACAAAGGTGTTTTTTAGTGCCAAACTATTATTTTCTAAGCGCAATTTCAAATTGCAAGAACCCAATTTATTGAAGGAGGGGAGAATGTAACACCCTGAGAATTTACAATATTTTCATTTCTACAAAAAATTAATTTTTTTCATGCTTTCTTTTTATATGAAACACTATGTTATGTTTACGCTACACACAACAATGAATTGGTTTCTGTTACTCGCAAGGCCCAATTTTACCAAAAAATATATTAATAAAACATTCTTATTTAATATAACATATAACCAAGACATTAAATTAGTTGTAATGATTAGTAGTAACCACATTTTTAATATTATATATTCTTTATAATTTTATATTCCATATAATGTAATTTATAGACATGATTTTAATAACAAATTCATTTTTTGGATAAAATAAGTGTTTTGTCAAAAAATACAGTTTTCCACCTTTTAATAGCACAAACATTTTAAATTTAGTTCCTAAAAGATTTATATAATAAATTTTAAAAAATAAAATTCATTCTTGAATAATTAATATCAAAACATTATTTGGTTCAATTTTTCAAATTTCTATGATAGGATTCCTGTTTTGATGAATAGTAGAAAAATACAAATTTTCATTGAAATCAACTATTTTCATCAAATTAATTTATAATATTAAATTATAAATTTAATTGGTTTTAATGTATTATTTGATTATATTTTTATCATTTAATATAATGCATTTCATTGTAATTATTCTCAAATTAAAACTGGATATAAACAAAATTCAATCTTTCGATGGTTTTTACTTTTTAAAAAAATTATTATCTCGTTACATCAATGTGATTAATTTTAATATAATTATTGAAACTTATATGTCTTGAATTATTAAAAAAAATTCCATATTTTTAATTAGTGGTGAGAAATTATGAAAATACATTTCTTTTTTACATTATGAATAGAAACCTGAGAAAGTTTTTATATTCTGTGGTTATGGGTAAATAAGGTAATTAGAGGTAAAAATAATATTTTAAAATTACCCTAACACCTATAAAAATATTTTTGGATGACTAAATTAGACCATTATAACTTAAGGCTCCAAATAGAATCATTTAATAAATTTTTTTCCAAGAATATGACATGAATATTATTAAAATTAGTAAATGTGACAAAATGTCACACTCTCATTATATATAGCTATATTAATATTAATATAAGTATAACTAGGAGATAACATCAAGTATAAATAATCTATCGAAATATAAAATAATTTCCCACATCATAGTAAATTATTTATAATTTCTATTGATAAAATAATTACAATTAGTTACGACACAATAGCGATGCAGAAATTATTTTATTTATAGAAATGTCATATAAATGGTTTTAAAAATATTTAAATAAATATAATTTGAATTAATTAATGTACTAAATGAATTTTATTTATGACTAGGGCATTTGAGGAGTATATTAATTATTTGTTTTCGAATTTATTTTTCTTTTTAGATTTTAATTAAAATTAATGTTATGTATATTGTCAAAATTGACACTATTGATATTTTAAAAAATTAATACTTTATTAAATTTTTAAAATTTATAGAAATCATAAAAAATAAAAAATGATTATTATATGGTCTAAAATGTCATAAAATGACTATTTATGGTCAATTAACACCATATAAGTAAAAATTTATAACTTTTTAATATTTGAAATGTCAATACCACAATGAAAATTAAATAGATTAATTAAGGGTGATCCAACATTATAAGGTTTAAAATAAAACTAAAACATGTCCACAAATTATTTCATGATGAATAATCAAAACTAATAACATTAATATCTATATTGTGTTATTAAATGAAAACTATTTCTTGAAAATAATTTACAAATTATTTAATTCAAAGATAGTTATAAAATATCACTAACTTGTATTTTAGTATATTTTATGGGTGCACATAGGGCCAAAATGAATCTATGAACGAATTTAAATGAAAATTTTGATATAAATGAAATATGTTTCATTAAATAAATTAATTTTGAATTTTTAGTAGTTATATAACTTCCTTAAAGTATTTTTAATTATTAAACAATATTTATTTAGTTAACATAAAAGTAGAATAATGATTTTAATAGTATTAATTTTGAAATATTTTGAATTAGTAATTGTGCATAAAAAATTACCTATATCTCTAAGGTATATTAAATATTTTTCAAATAATTATATTCTAATGGAAACTTTTTCTTATTATATTTTATGTCAAATTAAATGAACACTATTAAATTTGTAAATAACAATATCTTATATAATTAATTTATCATTAAATTATTTAAAATTCCAAAAATATTAAATAATTAAAATGTGTAGGATATGGTATAATAGGTATTATAATTTTAATTTATGTTCCATTTTTATGTATTTGTATATAGAATATTCTTATTATAGTTTAATATTCTGTGAGTTTCCAAAAGTGCCCCTCCCATCCCTTATAAAAGGCACCTCCTCCCTCACTTCCTCACACCACGTAGAACCCTTTAGTTCAGAAAAAACCTTCCCAGTTCTCCTCCAAACTTACCTAACTTTATCTTATAGGCCATATGTTTGGAGAAAAACCAACATACGGTGTCTTTTTGTGAAAATCAAAAGGAGATATCCCAAGAAGAGGTAATTATTTTATCAACTATTTCAAAGTTAATTTTTTTATACTACCTCTTCTGATTTTTTCCATAATAAAGAAATAAATATAGTATCATATATATTCTGAGATGTTATTATGGTTATAGTACAATCATATACCTCCTTTCCCCCATCCTATGAATAATAATTTCACTATGCGTGTGTACGTACAGCTTACCATCTCCAAAGACCGATGAGATTCATTATCCATGTTTAACATTCAAGAATGATTATAAAAATATATATAATGAATAATTATGAAATATATGACATAATAATGAAACTATAAATATAAATAAATATATATATATATATCATTTAGATTCTTCTTTCCAATATGTTATGAAAACAGAAATATCTTTCATGCTTGCGTACGGTCTATCGACTCCTTGAATGGTATATTCCATTCAATAATATATATATATATATATATATATATTTACATAATATATTTGATATATAAACCATGATTTTTATTATGTAAGTAATTTAATAAAGATCTTACTAATAAGATCAATAATAAGACGTTAAAACACGTACGATAAATTAGGATATTATTACTTGAAACGTTTCATTAACATGGAATTGTTAAATGAACATGTAATATAAAGTAATAAATCAATAATATATGATATTATAAATATTATTATGATATATTAACAGTTAATAATTTGTTAAAAACCACTACACCATTCTTTCAGAAATGTTCGGAGGGAATTAGATCTATGGTAAGGGTTAATTTTACAATCTCATTATTATATGTGGTTCTTTATATGTAAGTATCTACTAGGACATATTTAATATCCTTGTCAATGTTTCTTAAAATGCATTTCAAAATATTATAAATAAATTTTTAAATTTAGTTTTACCCATTTTTTTCTTTTCATAAAATGTTTTAAAGGAATCTTTCTGTCATTTTCCAAATGAGGTACTTTATGACCTTTTCGAAAAATTGATGAAATGATATTTTTAACATACATGGAATGAGTGGATATTTTCTGCCATTATGAACCCTTAAAATTATGAAGCTTCCCTAACAAGTGTACAATGTTATTTTCAATATAAATGTTTTATTTTATAAATGGTCGAATTTTAAATGATTTCAAAGTTAAAAATGGTTTTTTCTCTCAATGGGGTTTAATGATTTTGTTAGGTTATTATCATATATATCAACGTAGTTTATTGTATTTTATTTATAATTGGGGTTGATTTATATGATACAATATTCCAAATTGTATTAATGGTTTTATGATATGATTCACAGTGGATGTTCTATTTTTATACCATTCATGGTTTGTGGTTTAAGTATAACCATTTTGTACACTAGTTTTAATACCAATGTATTTGGTATATTTCACTATTTTAATATGATGAATACATTTGACATTATAAGTGATGGTTGGGGCCCATTATATCCCCTCGATGCATCAGTAGGTCTAATGGGACAATCTATTTGTGCTTTTTACCCGTTTATGTATGGTCTTAGCATAAGAAATTAATGTTGTGGTTATGATGTCTAACATTATGTATTCCATCATTATTAGATTAGTTTTTGATATTACATGTGATTATTTAACTAGTATTACATCAGTTTTAATGTTTAAATGTAATTATTTTATTTATTATTTCTATATTACACTTAATATTATGTTTAAAATGTTTGTGTTTAGTTGTATTCCTTACCTTAAAATTTTATCCTTATTTATGATAGATTATAATATATTTTTTTACCCTTACTGAGAATCAAATATCACTCCTTTCTTATATTTTCTTTTATTAGGATACCAATAAGTGTTTTATGATCGATATACATGGTTAAGAAAGGACAATAATGGAATTATCAAAGAATTTTCTATGTTGAATTTTAATTTTTTAATTGTAATGAAAGGTTTATATATGTAATCTATTCTCCAAAACTACTAAATTTACTAGTACTTCGATATATTATTCCTTGTCATCATTAAAATGTATTAAAATAATGGAAACACTCTAAGCTTGTATGGTTAGAGAATTACTGTTGGTATCAGAGGAAGTTTAGCAACAACCATGGAAATTGGATTTAGAAAACATAGATTAGATTGCACAACCCTATAAATGACTTTGAGGATAAGACTATGTATATGATAAAATCCATTATATATGGTAATGAATAACGTAGGTTATTTCTATCAACAAATATATTGAGAAGGAGATAACATCATTTCGATATCCTATAAAGGATTATTCATGAGAATATCACTATTATTTGTTTTTCTCACATTGTGCTTTGAGTTTTTATCAAAGGGTAGAATCTGAAAGTTTATACATATAGTGGTTATACTATTGATTGTGAATATATTACAAAAGGGAAATTAAGTTAAGGAGGTATTAAGGAATACAATTTTGAATCATAGTTAAGGGTTTAAGATTGAATTTGAATGATTAAGGTTATTTTGTATTTGAATTCAAGAATTATTTCATCATTGGTTCTATGGTTATAGGAATCATTAGATATGTAAAGATTGTACTTCATTACTTCTTCATCAAGAATTTGTAAGTATGAATGATTTCATTATAGTTTTTATTTTGATAAAGGTATATCACAATAAGATATTCATTATATTGTTTGGATAATCTAATGTATTTTGGAAATGTATATGACTTTTTAGTAAATGAATTTGGTTGGAAGTATTTTGGTTGAGTATTAATGCTGGAATGGGATAAGTTTACCATTGAATATTATTTTTTTGAGGTTTATGTATGATTTATTCAATACTATGTGCTATCCATTTTTGTTTTAGTAAACATTTAATGGTTGAATAAAATACTCATGGATCATATGATTTGTCAAAATTGTTTCATAAAAAAGGTATTATCTTGAATATCCATCATTAGTTGAATGAAATGAAGTAAAAATAGATTGTAAATAACCAAAGGATAACATTTTTGGAATGAAGTATGTTTTCTTGAGTTCCTTTAGAAAATAAAATAATCCCTCAACTCGAGGAAAGTGTATCTAATTTTTTTTCTATCCTAATACCTAAATTTTTGTTAAAACAATGGTATTTTAAATCATCATATATTTATAAATTTTATGCCGTCATTTTGTCATTGATTATTTATTTATTCTTTTATTTTTGACCTCAACTACTCCCTATAAATATTCATGTTTTTCTTCCAAATGCATATCTTTATTGGATGCTAATGTTATCCTATTCAAAAGCCTAATTTGGTGATGATATTCACAATTACCTTTCCCTATTATTAAGAGTATGTTTTATTAACCCTATTTCTGATGTTGGGTTTTCACAAAGGTATTTTTTAAGTATCAATATTTTATTTTCTAAGTGAAATTTCTAATTGAAAGGACATAATTTATTAAAGAAAGGGAGAATGTAACACCTCAAGAATTATAATATTTTCATTTCTAGATAAATTAAATTTTGTTTCTCTATTTATTTTTATGAAAAACCATGTTAAGCTTACGATACACAAAATAATGATTTACCTTTCATTACATGTGAGGCCATGTTCTATCGAACAAATTTATATTAATAAAATATTATTATTATTATATTTATCATAGCCATTAAATTATTGGTTAGAAATAGTATTAAACACATTTTCAATTTTTTTAATCCCATATAAAATTAACATGAATATAATGTGTTTTATTGACATGAAATAAGAACAAATTCAATTTTTTGGATAGAAGATGTATTTTTCAAAAAATATAGTCCTACTTCCTTTGTATTGAAAACCCACTTTAAATTTAGTTTTCAACACATTTTTATATTTAATTTTACAAGACAAAATTATTCATTGAAAATTTAATATAAAAAATTTAGTTTGTTTCAATTTTTTTAATTTTTCTGATATGTTTCATGCCTTGATGTATTGTGGAAAATACTAAATTTTAATTGAAAACAAATTTTTTCATTGAAATAATTTATAGTGTTAAATTATAAATTTGAATGGTTTTTAAATATAATTACATTATATTTTTATCCTTTATTACACTGTAGTTATTTGGAATTATTTTTACATTAAAATGGATATAAACACTAGTAAATATTTTGATGGTTTTTACTTTTTATTAAAACCTTTTATCTTGTTCCATCAATGTCAATAATTTTTATTTAATTACTGCAACTACTGTGTGTTTGAATTTTTGAAAATGGATTTTATACTTTGAATCAGTGTTTCCAAATAATATAAATAGGTTGATTTTATTTTCTGACATTATGAATAGAAACTCTAATAATTTTTATTTATCACGGTTAAGGGTAAATCTGGTAATTAAAGGTAAGAATATTATTATAAAATTAATCTAACACATATAGAAAATCATATTGGATGACTAAATTCGACTCTTATCACTTAAGGTTCTAAATTGATGCATTTAATGGACAATTGATCATGAATATGAAATGAATATTATTAAATTCAATGAATGTGATGAAATGTCACACTCTCATTTTTTTTAAATATATTAAATTTAATATAGGGATAACCATGAGATAACATCAATTATAAATATTATCTAGAAATATAAAATAATTAAATAAATTGTAGTAAATTAATTAAAAAATAAAGATATTAAATAATTATTATTAATGATGAAACAATAGTGATGTAGAGATTATTTTATTAATAGAAATATCAAATAAATGGTTTTAAAACTTTTAAAAGAAATATTATTTAATTAATAATGGTACTATAAAAGTTTTATAGGTTATTATGAAATTTTTGAGTATATTAAATGATAGGTTTTGAAGTTATCTTACTTTTTTTATCTTAATTAAATTCAGTGTATTGAATTATTTTAAAATTGACATTATTGATATTTTATAAAACTAATACGTTATTAAATTATTCAAAAATCACGAAAATCATAAAAAAATACAAAATGGTTATTATATGGTCCAAAATTTCATTCAATTTATATTTATTGACAATTGACACAATATAAGTGAATATTTATAAACATTTAATATTTGAAATTTCAATACCACCATTAAAATCATATAAATTAATTAAGATAAATCAAACTTATAAGGACTAAAATAAGAACCAAAACATGTAAAAAATTATTGTATGAAAAAGATTAAATACTTATCATATTAAGATAGATATTTAGTTGTTTAATGGATATTTTTCCTTGAAAATAAATTTTATATTATTTAAATCAAAGATAGTTACAAAATATCACTATCTTGCATTTTAATATCTTTTATGTGTCCACATAAGGACAAAATGAAGATACGAATGTAAATAAATGTGAATTTTTATATAAATGATATAATGTACATTAAATAATTTTTTTTGATATGTTATATAGTTACCTTAAAAGGATTCATAATTTTTAAAAAATTATTTATTTAATTAACATAAAAATAGAATAAATTAATTATAAAATTTTAATTTTGATATATATTGAATTTTTTAACGTGTCTAACAAATTTAATATATCTATAAGAAATAATATAGATTTATCAAATCATTATAATATTAATCCCACTTTTTCTCAATGTATTTTATGTTAAATTAAATGAATAGTGTAAAATTTGGAAATAATGATATCTTGTTAAATTAATTTATAATTAAATTATTTAAAAAACAATGATTGTTAAATAATCACAATAAGATATTATATGGTCGAAAATTCATTCTAACTTTTATTTCTGGGCCATTTTTATGTTTTTGGATATAGAATAGTCTTATAATAGTTTAATATTTTGGGAGTTTCAAAAATTACCCCTCCCCTCCCTTATAAAATGCACCTCCTCCCTCACTTCACTACCCCACCTTTAACCCTTTATTTCAGCCCAAACCTTCCCAATTGACCTACCAACTTCCATAATTCTTCCTATGGACCATACTTTGGGCAAAAATCTAAACCTAAAGAGTCATTTGGTGCAAATCAAAAGTAGATACCTGAAGAAGAGGTAATTGTTTTATTAACTCTTTCAAAGTTATTTTCTTTTTCTAATTCCTATTACAATGATGTTTCCATAATAAGTAATAACTACAATATTATTTATATTCTGAGATGTTTTTATGATTATATTACAACCATATTATTCCTTTTATCTATCATATGAATAACAATTTCACCATGTGTATGTGCATATAAATAATATTCTCCACGACCATATGATATTCATTATCCTTGTTAAACATTCAAGAATGATTATAAAAATATATATAAATAATAATTATGAAACATATGACATAATAAATTTACTCTAATAATATGTGTGTGTGTTTCACTTACCTGCTTCCATCCAATATAATAAGAAAACAGACACAACTTTCATGCGTACGTATGGCCTACCATCTCCATTAATGGTGTATTCCATTCCATATTATATATATACTGAATATATATGATATGTAAATGTTGTTTTATATTATATATGGAATTAAATAATTATCTAACTAATAATATTAAGAATAATAAGTCAAAACACGTACTATAAATAAAGTGATTATTACATGAAATGTTTCATTGGAAAGTAATTGTTAAATGAATGGGTAATATAAATTCATAAATGAATTCTATATGATAGCATAAATATTATTACGATTCTATTTAAAGTTAATAATATGTCATAAAACACTATACATGAATTTTAGACATGTGTGGAGGGAATTAGATTTATGGTAAGTGTTAATTTCATAATCTCATTATTATATAACGTTATTTATATGCCAGTTTCTACTGGAACATCATTAACATCCATGTACATGTTACATGAAATATATTTACAAATTTTATCAACAATTTTTTTAAGTCATATTTACCCATTTTATAAATTTTATTAAAAAATTCAAGGAAACTTTCCTTCGTTTTACAAATTAGGTATTTTATAACATTTTCAACAAATTAAGGAAAGAATGTTATTTTATCTTAGACAACATGAGTGGATTTTTCGACCATTATATCATCTTACCATTTTGAATCATCCATTATAATCATACAAGTTTAGTTTGAAAAAGAATTGTTTAATTTTATAACTATGAATCTTTTAAATGATATCAAAGTAAAATAGATATTTCTCTCAAATAGTTTTAATGATTTTGTCAGATTATTTTCATCTATATTAACATCCTATGTTTTCTTTTATGCGTAATGGAGGTTTATTTATTATGAAAAAAACTTCCACATTTTATGAAAGGATTTTTGGATTTTTTGGACTATTGTTGTTCAATTTTGATACGATTCATGGATTATGGTGAAAGTATTAACATTTTTATGACAATTTTAATAGAAATTTTTATGTTATGTTTCACCCTTTTCATATAAGTAATACATTGAACTTTGTAAGTAACATGAAGGAATCACTAAAACCCCTTGATGTCATGGTAGGTATCATGATACAAACGAGTTTGGTGTTTTACTTATTTATGTATGTTCATTAAATGGTTCCTTGACCTTGTGGTTATGATGTCCAGCATTATGCATTCCCTCATTGAGAGGATAGTTATTGATATTTCATGTGATTATTTGACTAGTATAATATTCATGTGAATGTTTAAATTGAATTTTTTGATTTATTATTTCCACATTATGCTTAAAATTATATTTAAATGTCTTATGTTTTAGTTTTATACATTTACATAAGATTTTAGGCTAATTTATTATAGATTATACTATTTTTATTACCCTTACTGAGCATTAGATCTCACCCCTATCTTATGTTTTTTTCCTAAGAAACCAAGAAGTGTATTATGATTGATATACATAGTTAATCAAGGATAATAATGAAATTTTAAAGGAAATATCTATGTTTCATTTTATGTTTTGAATTTTAATGAAAGTTTCATGAATGTAATATATTTTACAAGTGTGATAAAATGATCTGTCCTTTGGGGTATGATTCCTTGTAATAATTCATATGTATTAAAAAAATGCACAGAATCTGGGCTTCAGTGGTCGGGGAATTAGAAGACCGTATTCCAAAAAATGCATTCAAACATGAAGATGTTTTGATCATGGATGCCCTCTGAACCCACATGATTCATGATTAATTATGATTTAATGTGAGAAAAGATTGGAAGAATAAGATCCATATAACCATACAATCCCCTTTTCTACTAGTGGAAGAGGTTGCAGTGATGACACATCCATCCCTTCATCATGCCTCAGACCCAAAGATAGAGAGAACATGCTTTGAAAATTACCATATCCCCTCCCAATTTGGTAAATAAGATAGGCAGAGGATGGAATGAAGTTTGAGAGATATTTTAATAAATTATAGGGGCTTACTTTTAGATGGATACCCTAAAATTGGTTTCATAGAGGGAGAGGAGGATCTTGTTCAATATTGAATTTAAAAAAAGTGTGATCATTACCCTCACTACCTATAATAAAAGGCTATAGGTATTAGAGATGACTAGGGAATGATATGGTCTTAACCATAGTTCCCAATAATATAATTTCTTTAATATCGCCACCAGAGTTAGGGTCCATGTGGTCATGGTAATGCACATACACATTCACCCCAAGGACCTTACCCATCAGGCATGACAAGTGTAGGAAACCATAGTCTGTATGAATTCATATCCATATGGTAGACACACTAGTGTGACACATCCCATGGTTTTAAAATTATAGTTATCTCTTTGGAGGTTCCAAAATTTTCCTCCTCAGGTGAAGGATCCAAAGGAATATAGGTAATTCCATAGGTGTCTGGGAAGATTTCCTAAAAAGGGTTATCACACATATCCTTGATTAGAGAGAAAATGTACTTTGTGTAGGGCTTGGGAAGTACCTAAGGTTCTTCATGGGGGAATAGACCTATGTGAGCTAGATATTCCATGGAAAATGGACCACATGGGAAAAATAAATTGGGTGAGGCTTAAGCCTAGGACACATGGGTCTCCTCAGGTTTCTCTATATTATGATCACATTGACCCATGTTTAAGGAAGGGGACTCACCTAGTTGGTTGTTCGCTAGGTTATTAGGGGGCCTCATGTATGTGTATTATGATTAAACCCTAAAGGGGATTCAATCTATATCACCACCCTTAATTCCCTATTATCATTGGTTTTGGAAAGATATATGAGAAATGTCTGGGGACATGGGAAAATTGGTTGGGAAACCAGATCTTTGGGATTTTTCTGATTTTCCAGTTGTTCAAATAAATATCCATATGGTCCTATTTATATGAATTTGGAGAAACTGGATGAAGGATCTTCCTACTGAAGGTTTTGGGAATAGTTACCTGAAGCAGGTGTCCAGCACATGGGTGGAAAACTTCTAGGTTGTGTAAGTGAATTAAGCAGGTTCCATGCATAGGGGTGGCTGCACCTTTTGGGATACACAGGTTGGGGCCACACGAGCATATTAGCATGAATATTATTTGCACGTAGGGCCATTTTGATTATGTTATAGATTTTTAAACCTTGAAATACAATCTGCTTCTTCATCCTTCATAATGATTCATTTCTACTGAAACTCAACATTTTTTGTCTAAGTGAGGTTCACATCTTGAATTGTGTGGAAAAGTATATGGAATACATTTAAGAGTGTCAAAAAGGTAAAAAGGATAAATATAAAAAATATATTTGATATATATGAAATGATATTTAATTTTAAATATTAATATATCACCCACTTTATTACCCCATATCCCATTAAGAAATGATGTTGGCGCTCGTGTGTATGTATGGATTACAATCTCAACAAATCCATGCGATTCATTTTCTTTACACATTATTTCAAGAATAGAAATTAATAAGTATTTAGTGAAAAAAATAATATTTATAACATTAATATCATTTATTATTTGACATAAATATATCCTATGTTCGTGATCTATAACATTCATGAAAAAAAACATGCATGATAAAACAAGGAAATTAACACCCGAAACAATATTGATAATGAATTATTGCTAACGAACATGTGATAAGATGTTATAAAAGGATCATATATGATATTATAGAAATTAATATTGTTATAGTATATGATACTAAAATTTTATAAACCACTATACTAGATTTTAATGAGTTCTCAACTAAAGAGATGCGTGAGGTAAGATAATTCTTCTGAATTTGTATTTCCTAGAGAGAATTTCTAATATGAACCAATTCACTTTTATGTGGTGTATATACTTCAAAATTTATGTATTTAACATGAATAAATATTTATTCATGATTTTTAATTGTTGATACATGTTTAGTATTTCAAGGGGTTATAATTTTAATGTTAGCAAAGTGGTAAGAACCTATTTTACAATCTCATTTTCTTTTGGGATTTCTTTAAATCCTTTCAAAGGAATATTATAATTTATCCTTAATAATATCCAATAATTATATTACATATATTTATTGTTTTTATCATTTATATTATTATTACCTAAAACATATACCGTTTTTACATATAGGGTTTAATTTGAAAATAATTTGACTAACTAGTGAAATAAAAATAAATAGAAATTCTATACTCAATACAAATGTTTGATGATAAGGAATATTATTCATGAATTAAGTATATTTATTGATATATGTTTAATTATTTGGATATAAAATTATGGGTCGGTATTTGAATTATATATACCTTTAATGTATCCATAGTTCTCATGAGAGAAACCAGTTGGCCAAATTAAATTACATTTTTACCCATTGTTTTATAACGTCTTGTGAGTGGTATTGATAGTAGAGGCATCATGATTCTAGAGACCTTGAAATATAATAACTATTAATTCCCTTCATTGGTAATTTAGTTTTTATTCTTATCCATAAAATTTTCACAATGATATTATCTATGGATGCAGTTCATTCTTGATTTATTGATTAAATGTCATGTGTTTTTAGTTATTTACCTTTCCATATTGATTGTTAATTATCTTATATGGGTAGTTAAATTATTTTTTAAATATCATGTTTTTTTGTTATTTACCTTTCCATATTTATAATTACTTATTGATTCATCATATCTTCTACTTTATTAAACCCTTACTAAGCTTTTGAGCTCACCGTTATTTTGTTTCTTTTCCCTAGGATATGATAAAGAAATCATTGAATGTGTTTCAAGTATAGACATCATTTTTTATGCTTTATGTTTTATTTTTTATTTCTAATGTAAATTTTTTATCATGTATATATATGGTTCAACAAACCTGATAAACTAATCTGTCCATCATGATTTGACCCCTTATATATATGCCAATGTAATAAAGTAGATGTTGTCTCCAAGTTACTAGATTTGGGATTGTTATTATTGATATCATAAAATTTTTATTAGAAACCTTGAATACTATATTAAAGAAAAAATATATTAGTAAACATAACCTTATGTTATAATTTTAAGATAAGTATAAAATACACCATAATGTTTTTTTAAGTATGTTTTTTTTGGTTTTTCTTAGAAATATATACCTTTCTGGATAAGAGTGGTGGACATGGTTTTAGAATAGATGTATGTGTGTATAGTAACAATGAAATGGTTGTGTTAGGATTGACTCAAGAATTACCTAGTAGTTGTTAAAATTACATACTATGCACCTATTTTGACACTCCCAGTGCATATGATTTGGTTAATTCACATTTTCTTTATAAAAAATTATGAAAGATGATGTGGTTCCCAATGAAACCATATTTAAGATACAAAGAATAAAAATGAAAAAAAATTCAATTTATGGAATGTGTTACAAAAAAATTAGAGTTATATATTATCATTTATGATTCATAATATTATGAGCTCATCCAGTATATGATATTATCTATAAATGGATTCTAGAATATATTAGGGTATTAATTCTAATATACATTGTAGTTATTTCTCTACTATAAAATTAAATAAAGTTGGTATTAGAAGTAATAATATTATATCTATATTTGGGTACCCTAATCAATTTAATAAAAATAACCCTTCCTGAATAGGGAAACCTATTTTTCCTTATCATTATTTTACTATTTTTTATCTCTTTATGTGATAGATGTCCCCATAATTCAACAGGAATACTAATCTAGTGATAGTTGAGTAATGGATTAATAACATTGAAAAAACATTTTTGGCATTGTTTTTTGATGAAATATAAACGATTATACTTATTGTGTATTATCTCAAAGGTGATTATGATCAATGACGGTTATTGATTAAAAATAATAGAGCGTAATTGGAAATATAAAAAATAGAATATAAATATTTTCAAGAAATTTTATTCAAAAAATATTTTTCTTATGAGTAATGAACTAAAATGAAGAGAATGTTATTTATCATAAAGATAAAATAATAAAAAATTATTATAGATTATGTTTCTACCTTTACAAGATTATCTAGGTATGCTATAAATTACATATGTATGAAAAAATACAAGATTTTCCATTTATATGATGGGATTATTACAAGTCCCCAAAGGGTGCTTATATCTCAAACCTTTTTAGTATATGATGAAATAGTTTTATGTTCCATAAAAATGGAGAAAGAATTTTCCATATCTTAATTGATAATGGGAAATCAAGAAAATAATAGGTCTATTGAGAACCAATAAAATCTCAATGCATCAAATAGGGAGAAGAAAAAGTATCGATTTTGATGTTGTGAGAACTGTAGAAAAAAACATCCGATGAAATTATTTAAGGGAATGAGTGTTTTTTATAAGTTTATATATGAGTTTCATCGAAAAAATAATAAAAAGGGAAGAAAGAAAACAATTCTATCTATTTTTTAATTTAGAAACAAATGGGGATATATTTAAAACAATGTCAAAAATGTCAAGGTAATCTACCATAGAAGAGGCCAAGGGGAGAAGGCCAAGATTATGTGATCACTATAGATAAGGTGTACATACCTGATGGTGTGGTATTCAATACATTAATCATATCCTCAGCTTTAACTAATTATTTAATGGATGTATTATCCTCATAAACTTTTATAACTTCCATGTTTTCTATGAAAGTTATAAATTTCACTAGAATATTAAGAAAGGAGTTGTCAGTCAAAAATAATTATATAATTCTCACTACTAGAAGGATGTGTCACAAAATCCCCTTTATGAAACATAAATGTTCTCAATTTATGGATTTTATTATTATAAAAATGGTTAAAATTGATATAATCCTTGGAATGGAATAAATTTCAAAATATAATGCGAAGGTTTATTTTAAGTAATTGGAAACAATTATTCGTAGTGAAGATTTTGAATTACATATACTTAGAGTGTATAATTCATCATCTAACTCATGTACAGATCCACCCCTAGTAACTCTTCTGGATGAGATTCTAGGTGAAGGTGAGAAAAAAATATATGGATGGAGTAGTTAATATTCTAATTGAGGATATAACTATTTTAATAAAGTACATAGATTTATTTCCTTAGGAATTAAATTGAAATTCACTAGATAATGTAGGTGATATTTCCATTGATTTAATTTATGATGGAATAACAATATCAAGTAATCCTTATATAATGACCACTATGGAATTACTCAAGTTAAGTAAACAACTATAGGAGTTTTTTTATAGGGGATTTATTCACAATAGTGTTTCACCATAGCAAACCCCTCTTATATTAATTATAAAAAATATGGATCTATGAGATTTTGCATTGATTATAGGGAAATTAATCCTATTATGCTAAACAAAATGTATCAACTGCGTCACATTGATGACTTATTCTATCTACTTCCTAAAGATCAATATTTTTTAAATGTTTAACTTCTTTCAAGGCATCATTAGTTGAGAGTAAAGAATGCTGATATTTTTAAGATATAATTATCAATGAGGTATGTACCTTACAAGTTTATAGTAATTCCATTTGGATTAACTAATGAACACAACATTTTTATGTACCTAATTAATATATTATTCAAGTAATATGTTGATGATATTTATGTGGTATTAATTGATGATATCTTAATGTATTATAAAATCTGTGAGGACTATGAGAATTGTGTAAAGATCATTCTTGATCCTCTTATAAGGAAAGAGTTATATAGGATATTTATTAAGTGTTATTTCTAGATTACATATGTTTTTTCTTATACATTTTTCTCCAAGGATGGAATCTTAGTTAACCTTGTGAAGATAATGGTAGTTAGATAATGGCCTCCACCAACGAACATAACGTTGGTATATAGTTTCATTTGTTTGGTAGGTTAATATCGGTGATTAATTCATTATTTTTTCATATTTTCTGACCCATCTACCAAGATTATGTTTAAAGTGGTTAAGTTTATATATACAAAGAAATGTGAGGAATGTTTTCCATAATCAAGGAGTTGACTGTTCAATGCTATGATTTTGACTCTACATTCTTGAAATTATGGGTTTATGATATATAATGATGAATCAAAAAAGGAATGGGTTGTGTAATTATATAAAATGATAATGTTAGTGCATATCAATCAAGGAATTTGATGACTCAGGAATATAACTATCATGCTGATGATCTTAAGTTGGAAGCTATAATCTTTACTTTGATGATATGGAGACATTACTGATATTGTGAACAATTATAGACATAGCCCATATTAGTCGAAAAAACATAGTTTCTTCAGAATAGCTCCACTTGAGGAAATATGGGTGGTTTGATCTACTCAATGATTATGATATCTATAATACACTACCACCCATGGAAACGAAATAAGGCAACATATGCATTGAGTAGAGAGATCATTGATTTATGACCCAAATGAGGGTTAATAGGGATCCTATATTCATGGATATAGTAATGATAGATATGGAAATTATTGAGGGAGATACAATACTCTTTTTAAGTGATTAAAACCCATATTTATTAAATAAGATAAAAATATCTCAACATTATTGTGAGAATTTTTTTGAAGAAAATTTAATTTTTGAAAGATTGGAATTTGCATGAATTCATTTTTGAAGATGGGATTATGGAATTTTGAAATATATTATGTGTTCAATATATAGGTTTTCTAAAAATATAATTATTGGATGATTGTCATAGCTCAAATTTCACAATACACCATGGCATCACCAATATGTTAAGGGTTTTGAGAGAACATTTATGGTAGGATTACATATAGTGGAGAATTGATGACTATGTGTATAGATGTTTGGTTTTTAACTTGTGAAATTAGAGGGACGTAATCCTAGAGGAGTCATACATCATATTCTTATCCATATTTGTAAATGTGATGACATTACTATATTCCTTATCATAAGGCTAACAAAGACTACTAGAAGGAATAATGAAATATGAGTAATTGTTGATCCCAAAAAAATATTCACATTTCCTCACAATAAGAGATTATTTACCCCTTGATAACCTTGAAAGTATCTATATTAATGAATATATAAGACTTCATGAAACACTTGTTTCAACTGTTTCTAAGTATGATCTCCATTTTACCTCAAAATTCTCGAATAGTATTCAGATGGCTCTTGATATTGTGCTTCATTTGAGCACCGCCTACCATCATTAAACTATTGTAAATTAATTAAGAACAATTAAAAAAAATACATGTTTTGGTCATATAAACATTACATTAAAGGTATGTGGGATCACTATTTAACCATTATTGAGTTTTCCTATAACACTAGTTTCTATTCAAGTATTTATATTTTGTCGTATGAAGAATTGTATGAGAAGAGATATCATTATTGAAGTTGTTGGGATGAATTTGGTGGAAGGAAACTTGTATGACCCAACCTTTTTTATGAGATGATAATAATGGAAAACACTATTTGGTCTTATATAAAAGCATATCAAGGAAGAAAAAAATAGTTATGCTGAAAACTAGAGAAATGATTTAAGTACCATCATTCCATACAAAGTAAGGTAATTTTATTAATGTGAATGTAGTATTATAAAATAGATCATAGAGATATAAAGTAGTGAAGTCCTGGTGAATCCACACACACAAGATGAACAAAATTAGGGGGAAATGGATCTCATGTTGGAAAAAATCCTAGAAAATGTATCTTCAGTACCTTTTAAGGCTAGGTAGTCATCCACCTTATTGAATTTTTTCCATATGTAAAAGATGTGATCATGTCTGATGAAACATCTATAACATTAGGTGTTGTATATTATAGGAAAATTTCTTTATATGATATTCTAGAGGGAGTAGATAATCACTGAAGAATCCATTTAAATGGACTCTAGTGGGATATTTTTATGAATGCACATGTGAAATACATCAAGAGAAGACCTGGAATATTCCATCAATGAATCCCCGTACCCATAAGATATTCTAAAGGAAACAATAATTGAACCCTTGGAATCATGGACCACCCCACCTCTTCAAATGGAACCATGAAGACAGGAACCATCAATGTTGATTTTGTACCCCCCATTGGGTGACTTCCAACAAACCCCTTTTCAAATAGGAGTCATCCTTTGTCTTGGAGGATGGGAATTCTGATTCAATTTAATGAAACTCATTGAGGTATCATGAATCCCATCATGTAGTAGAGATATTAATTCAACCACTAGGTACTGATAATGGGCATAGATAGAAAATCACAAGATGGTACTATTCTCTCTTTGAGATTTATTCCAATAGATCCATAAGAACCATCATATAGACAAAAAACCAATAATATCCTTCCTCTCAATAGAATTACTCCCCAATTTGTTAAAAAACTATGAATGAAACAATCCACGGTGTCCTCATAAGACCTAAACCCAAAAGCTTCTCCCAACATCTCCCACAGTTCATACAACCATCCTCCTATGAAAAATTGGTTGTCAATCATTTCTTCCCAAGGGGACAGAAAAAAATGAAATTTCATTGAAATATATATACTTCTCCTTTTAATCACATCAACTATGGGAATTACGTTGTTCAATATATAGAAGAGAAGAAAATTATTTTTTTCCCAATTTCCATCAAAACTTATCACCCCAATTTCTCTTCCAATGGCTGTTATGGTGATAATGTTGGTAATATTTGTCCAAGAAAAAACTCACTAAAGCTCCTATGAAAACAATCCGTTCCAGTTCAATGGAATTATAAATGTATTTGAAGACACCAAACATCTAAGGATCTAATATGGCCTTAGGGAATAATGGATGAATTCAGGCATGTGCGAATGTGATATCAGGGGTTTGATAACTCAGAAATCTAAGAGATATACAAATCCAATTATGCATCCAAAAATTAATGTCCCCGTGACTAATAATTTATTAAGATTGGTTTTTATGTTTTGTAAGGTGGCCATAAAGCATCTGCCAAAGTATTGAAATTATTCCACTTTGAGACTCTAGGTCTTTACCATATTTCTGTGCTATGTACTTTCCCCATTGGGATTTCCCTTCCAAAACCCCCCACACCAGTTTAGCTTGATGGATTTTCATATGTTCCAACACACATTTTAAATTAATTCCTCCATATTCAATTGGTTTCTCAATCATACAACATGATTCCTAGAGGAACTGACCTTCAGTACGGGCATCCCAAATGAATGGGGTAACTGTTTTGTCAATATTTTAAACCATTATTATTAGAACTCTAAGCACTGAAGAAATGTGCATGGTAATTAAATATAATACACAGTTTACTGGAGTGACATTCGCCCAAAAGATAGAAAGTGGTTCTTTCAATTATTTATTCCTTCTAAGATTTTTTCCACCAGACCCTCAAACTACCAAATGGGAATTCTACCATCAGAGATATGATCTCATAATTAGTTCAACATCAAGGTACTCCTATTGATACCTAGATTATTTTATATAAATTTTAAACGATTTTTTGGAATATAATTTCCCATGAATGTGATTCTTTTGTCATGGATGATAAATTATCCACTCCATTTTATATATTCTTCTATGATAGAGTCAATGACACTGAACGAACGGCTTCTTCAATTGGAAAAGTGAACTAATAAATATTCATATAGAAGATTTGATGTTACATTAATGTGGATTTTAAATTTTTTGGGATGTATTGGACCTCTTTGAAGAGTATTTTTTAGAATCCTACTATTTGAATGTTAGTCCATGATAAAAGACATTAGTTGACAGTCTATCCCATGTTCTTAAACCATGCTGACTTGCAAAAACCATTTTTGTTGCCCATGAATTTCACAAAATTTCAAGGGGAACTTAAGAACCTAAAGAATAAATCTATCATCAGGGTTTAGAAACCCATGATGGTCAACACCTTGAGAATGAAACTCAATTATAACCTATCATATGCTTATTACATATCAATTTTGATCACCAATTTTGTTCCACGAGTCTTACTATGGATATCTTTATTAATTTTCCATGTTAAAGAAATTGAAACGTGGGTTTACCGTACATTAATGAATCCAAGGTGATCCTCATAGATCCATACATTGAGGTGAATATAAATTCTCCTATTAATCATAATAGAAATAAATATTTTTTGGAGAAATTACAAAAAATTACTTGTTTATAATAGGTAAGAGAAGAAAATGATTTGATATTTGGAATAAAAATCAGAGTCATAGCACAAGCCAACCCAAGTAACGCCCCCCATTAAAAAAATCTATTATAGAATCTATAAGCTCCTGCTTGACAATATCCCATGAGGTCACATAGAAAACACTAGGGAAAACATCAAGTTGAAGATATATCTCATGTTTTAAATATCTCACAACCGTGATATTTTTCGTTCATCTGAGATTCTCTCAAAGAATGAGTCTTTCGAATCCTCAACAACCAGAGGGATTGTAACATCATGGGTAAATAAAGAATAATACATTTTCATATTTATTAATATCTTTGAATTAAATGTTAATTTTAATTTAATGGCGATTCTTTGTTCGATGGCTTACCCGTTACACAACAACATGTTTCTTTGAAATCTTATGTTGTACACTAATAATATAATATTATTAATTTAAATGGTTCTTAACGCCGATCCATTTTATTAGTGGAAATGAATAGAACTAACTAAAATATGATTATATATGTTTGTTAAATGTTTTTAAAATTATCCAATAAAAGTTAGAGGCTTAAAATAAGAAAGGAATTCGATTTTAAGCATAAATACTCTAATAATCATTACAAGGACGATTTACCGCATTTTGATGTCGAACCCTCTTTAAATATAGTTTTGGTCCTTTTTATATGTTATATCTGACAAAATAAAATTATTCATTAGAATTAGGACATAAAAATTTAATTTGGGTAAAATTTTGGTATTTTTCTGATAAAATTCATTTTTTTGATGAATAGTGAAAAATACAGCATTGTAATTCCAAACTGTGTTTTAATCAAATTTATTTATATGGCCAGATTATCTTCCTAATTTGTTTTAATGTGTAATTAGAATATATTTTTACCATTTAATCCAATTTTGGTCATTGAAATTAATTTCACTTTGAAATTGGACATAAACAAGTTTCAATCTTTTGAATGTTATTATTTCTTAAAAACACGCTATTTGTTTTAACAACGGGAATTTATTTTAAATTAATTAATAACACTTTTATGTTTTGAATTTGTAAAAATAGACATAATTTTTGAATTCAGAATAGAAAATAAAGTTTAGGATGAATTTTTGGTATTTTTCTGAAAAACATCAATTTTTGATGAATGGTGAAACCACTTAGTAGTAGTTAAAAAAGTGACTTTTACTTTTAAATGAAATTTTACCACTTCTGTGTGTTGAATTTAAAAACTCCTAGAGACACGGTTAACATCATGAAGTAAAATTTGGTTCAATAAGATGAAAATAAAAATTGGTGAATAGTAACTTTTGACTTTTATTTACCACGGTTAAAGGTAAATAGGGTAATTAAAGGTAAAAAGAATATTATAAGAATACAAAATTACCTTAACACTTGTCCTACAGTTATTGGATGAGTCATGGCCAACCATGGGCATGCTTGGGTCGATTTTGGGACCCCATGGAGCCACTTGAGAGTGATAATGACTATTTAGATTAATTAATTTAATATAAAGACAAAAATGACACAAACAAATATATTTTAGTAAACTAATTTTTACATGGGTTTATATATGTTATATTTTCAACTATAAATTTTAATTGGAAATATAAAAAAATTTACTACATCATGGTATCATTTTTATTATTTTAAGACATCAAATAATTTAAATTATTTATGACACAATAATGATGCAGTGTTTACCACATTAATAAATTATTTAAATAAATAAGATTATAATGATTAAAATATTATCCAAAACATGTCAAATTCTAATTGGATGATTTTATTTTGAATATTAGTCATCTTATCTTTGACTTTAATGTGTTAGAACCTTTTGAAACCAAATATAATTTTATAATAAAATAATTGTTTCACACTTTCCTAAAGATCCCCTCCTCTCCCTTATAAAAGGAGACCACTTATAACCAATTCTTCACACCTCTAAAGCATTTTGGCTTGTCCAAACTCGGCCAAATTAATCTTCCTACATCTCTCTCCTCCACTTAGAAGCCTTACCTTAGGTAGAAGGCACTTCAATAAGTCATTTTGGTTCAAACCAAAGGGAGTTACCCAAATTAAAGGAAACAGTTTCTCTTAAATTCATTTCTTTTATTTTACTTCTCCAACCCCATGAACTCTTTTTATTCATTTATTTTGTAACAACACCAGTATCTTCAATATGCTAGGATTTTTTTATAAGAAGGATTTGATCTAAAATTACACACACCTCTATCTAATGGGTGAATGACATAATGTTTCTGTGGATGGAAAACTAACGCCTCACAAAACGATGATTGTTCGATTATCTCCTACCACCTATTATGGTAGCCATTATGATGGCACTGTATTTATATATTATGTTTATTATGTTTATATTTTCTCTATGCTTCTGTAATTTTCATTTAAAAACACACCAATATTCTTTCCAATATGTGTGACCATGATAATTTCATTTCTGGAAGTGCAGACTACCTCCCTCTCAAGGTGATATGATTCGTTAACGACATTCATGGAACATATAAAGGATAGAGTTAATTTAATTATGTAAAACATATATCATATGATACTATACTTGAATTATAATATTCTTATGTATAATTATGTTTTAATTCCATTAAAATAAAAAATAAAAATGAATGTAGCGTTCATGCGTACGTACGACTTACCGTCTCTATGAAAGGTGCATTTCATTTCATATCTCCAAATGTTATGTACTGTTATAAATACATATATATACTGGATATATATTATATATATTATATATAAATCATTTATATCATTATGGAGATAGTGGAATTTTGAACACATGGACAATTTTTAATTATAAAAAGTTTATTTTTGACTCAAGTTCGGAACATCAATAAAATATATAATATGAACTCAAAAAATTAACTTATTATTATAGAAAGGTAACAAGTGATATAAAAGGAATAATAAAATTGAAATCTGTTCTTAATCATTTAGAAATTAACAAAAGTTTATTATTCAGGAAGAACAAGGAACACACAAGACAATTCAGACTTGAGGTAAAGAGTTTCTTATCTCTTTTTTAATTCGATGAGATTTCCATTGTTCACCACTTATTTATCACATGTGGTGTGTGTACTGCCCATGATTTTATTCATTTTGTAATATAATTTAATTTATGGATATTTACATCATCATTTTATGATCCATCTTTCATGGGATGTATGTTTCGTAAGTTACCAAATTGATAAGGGAATTACAAATTTCAATTTCCACTCATTTGGCATTACTCATACTTCATTGATTATTTTAATCCAAGATTATGTGTGGAATCACTATTAATTTTCTTATGTCATAATTTCCACTTCCCTTTCTATGGATATACTTTTGATACACATAATCAATCCATTGATAGATTCTCAAGTCATCGATATGAACTTGATAAGAGTAATTCAAACTCAATCTCCATTTATTGAGTTAAACATCCAATTAATTGGTGTTGTTTTTACAAGAATATGTGTGAATTTACTATGATTGATTTACACTGAACATCCAATCATATTTAGTGTGTTTATATTTTATCACATAATTATGTCGTTGATTTATCCTTAACCTAAGGATACGGTCTTTATAAGATATTTCATCTCAATTTACATTCCATTGAGACTTCTTTGTTGTTATACACCAATTCACTCTTATATAGTGTATATAATGTACTATGACATAGTATATCATGAATCCATTTATTATTATGATATTATAATGTTTTTATTACCTCAATTATTTTTATTCAGTTGTCTCTCTTTTGGTTAGAAACTCTAACTAAAATATCATTTTAAAATGTTTTAAAGATTTGTTATTCTAAATCATTCCCATTAATGTCCATGTTTTAAAAATGGGTTTAAGGATTTATTTATATGGACATTAATGTTTTAAAATGAAAAATTACTTTTAAAAGTTTCTATGTGGTATGGGACACTTTGATTCAAAAATCTATTTTAAACGGATTCTTGACAAATAGTGTGTCTTTTAAATGTTTTCAAGAAAAGGGGGGATATTTATCTCTAATAGTTTTGGTGATTATTTTCATCTATGTAAATATCAATCATTGTTCACGATTGAGGTTAATCGGATACAATACAATCATCCATATGGTATCCAATGAGTTATCTTTGACTGTGGATGTGCTATTTTTATATCATTCATAGTTTGTGGATAAAGTATTGACATTTCGTATGTTAGTTTTAATACAAATGTTTATGTTATGTTTCAAAATTTAAATATGAGGAATGCATTGGACTTAGTAAGTGATGGGTGGAGTTCTCTATAGATCATCAATGCATCGGTAGGTCTCATGGAAAAACTAGTGTCTTGACACAAGGCCTTGACAAAATCTTATTTGTAGTATTGGCACAAGGCCTTGAATATGTGATTATGATAGTCTGGAATTATTCATTCCATTATTATGAAAGTGTTTATTGATATTTCACCTGATTATTCAACTAGTAGAATATCCTTGTGAATATTTAAATGGCATTATTTCATTTTTTTTTTCCATATTATGCTGATGATTGAGTTTAAAAGGCTTTTGTTTTAGTTATGCATTGACTTAAATGTTAATGATTATTTATGAAAGTTTCTGCTATATTTTTATCCTTACTGAGCATTTGATATCACCCCTTTCTATCTTTTCTTTTTCCCAGGATCGGAAGAAGTTAGTTATGAGTGACTTGCAGGAATAATCTAGGAAGCTTGGATGTTTCTAATGGAATAATATAGTGTTGTTTCTCTTTTCAAGTTGTAATTTTGACCTTTTCAATGTATCTAGTATTTCCAAGGCTACTAAACTGATCAGTCTTTCGAGACATGATTTCCATGTAACATGCCAATGTTATGTCATAATGCACTGACTCTGGGTAACAGGGGTCGGGGCATTATAGTAGGTATCAAAAAAAGTATAGTAGAAACCATGGAATCTAGATTTTGATAAACTCTGATTAGAGCACATAACCCTAAAATAGATTCTGAGAATTAGTATAGAAGAACTTCTTAAAATATTGGTATTTTATAGATTTTGTGTGTTTTCCAAGAAATACAACCCTGTCTGGATACGAGCTGGTAGAGGCGGCTCTGTCATAGATGTACCTAGTGGTAAAACCCGAAAACACCACTTTGAGCTTGACTCGAACGAGAACTGGTGCACAACAACATGCCTTGCTGCATGCTTGGTTATGGAACTCCCAGGAGATATGCTTAGGATAATTTACATTTTCTTTATAGACTGATTTGAAGTATTTTAATATAAGATGAGAATAAATGACCTTGGTTAATCCCAAGGTGTTTCAAAATAGAAAATATAGTGTCATGATATTCTCTAAATGATTTTATGTCTACTGTTACTCACACAATGCTTTCTGGTTTTAGTCAATGGAAGGATTCCAAGGAAGTTGTAGTAACTTTGAGAATGATGTACAAGGTGGGAATGATGGTGGAAATGAGAAACAAAATGGAAGTTTGATAGGCGTAAAAGATACCTTGTTCAAACAAAATCAGTTATCCAAAAATATGATCAAAAAAAAAATATTGACCAACTCCCAGAGTCAAAAAAGAAGAAAAAGGTGATGAATGATAAGACCTCCAGCAGTGGAGACCATGGAGAAAAGAATCCTCAATTCCCATCATGTAGGAAATGTGGATGGAGACACCCAAGAAAGTGTCCCAATGGAACAGATAAATTATTTATTTGTGGGAAATAAGGACACAAAGTGATGAATTTCTGAGGAAAAATGATGAGTACTATGGAAGAAAATAAAAATGGTCCCAAGAATCCATTTACAATCATTTTCCGTAAATGTAGGGGACCTGGCAATTACCCGAGTGAATACCCTATTCTATAGGATATTTTCTTAGAAGAAGCTATGTGGAAATAAAGGGTTTGATAAATGTTTAAACGTATTAGTGCTTCTTGTTGAAGGGATTAATTTGGAATAATTTTCTCTTGTTTTTTTAAACCTATAGTTAGTCATGTGAAAGTGATATTTGAGGAAGACTTATCCTTTATCTTGTGGATATAGTTATAAATAACCATTTGGTTTTATATTAACATTGGGTTTGAGGCAATTACAGGTTATTATATTTTGGGATGAAAATGAAAGGTATGATATAACATGTGTGGATAAATTATTTTATGGTTATTTTGAGGAATTTATTCATTTTGGTAAGGTTATAAAATATATTTTTTTAAAAAGGAAAACACGCAGACCGTGTGACAACAAATCGTGTCGGACAAAGCTGTGGGAATCGAACCCACAACCAAAGTACAATTGGGATTTATCGCCTACCACTGGACTATATGAAGTCCCTGGTTAGTGTGACTAATTATTTTTATTTAAATGATTTTATAGATCAGTAATACATTGATTTGGGATCTCATGTATTATCAAATGAATACCCTTAGTATATGAAAATGATTTTTTGATTAAGTGATAAATGTTATTTGGAAGACGTTCGCTTTGTTGGGAACACTATATGCCCAAGGAAAATAGTATTCTCTGGGATTTCATTTGAGGAGTAATGGTGGATTTTTATCTATGTTTTTATTGTGGAATTATAGTGATTTGGGTTATTTAGGGAAATGATTAACCAATAATATAGAATATGTGATTAGGTTAATTGCATTTAAGTATGTGACTTTAAGAGTAGTTGATGTCATTTGGAGATAAACTTTAACATGGAAGACTGTGTAATCAAATTCTTCTATGTTTTGGGTTTAAAAATTAGTTTAGATTATATTGGCTGATTTTAAGGACAATTTTTTATTTAATGGTATTTATTGAACATTGGGTATTGTTGGTTTAATTTTTGAAATTTAGATTAGTATTTCTTTATCTAATGGATTATCCTTTTTGGGGATCATCTGATCTTCTACTAACCATTTTAGTGGTGGGTAATCTCTAAAGACAAGGTAAACATATATTTTATCCTTTTTGGATCATGTGATTCTCTAGAAGTTGATTGTAGATCTTCTGGTGTGACTAAGTCTTCTTGAATACTCATCGTTTAAAAAAATTATTTAGTGGTAGAAATTTATTAATGATTGAAACTCTACTTAAAACGTATGTGTATCTCTTTATGTTCTTAGTCAATCTCATAAATAAATTCTTCATCATTATGAAATGTAACTTAAAAGAAAAAAAATGTTGTCTGTTTACTTTTTCTGTAATGGCCCGGACCTCTCCGGTCGATTCCTTTGTGAAAATGTGGTGTTAGAGGTGTTTTGTAAGGTTATGGTGGCTTGGGGTTCATTTGGGTGGACTTTTAAGGAAAGGTAAAGGGTAATGGCTTTCACACGGTTGTCGCACGGTTTTCCTAAACTGTGTGGCCAAACTGTTTAAGGGTGGTCTTGGAGGTAGTGGCTATTGCACAGTTAGCACACGGTTTTTCTAACCATGCTGACTAACTATGTGAGGAGTGTTTGAAGAGGCAGAAGCTAGAGCATGGTTAGCGCACGGTTTGGTAAACCGTGCAGACTAACAGTGCTGGCACATAAAGTTAGATCCTAAAATTGTGGATCTGAACTATTTTCCCTCTAAATGGTTCATTTTAGCCCCTAAGAGGCCATAACTCGAGATTACGCTTCCTTGGGGGTAGAAGAACCTCTCTCAAGAATTTTGGAGGCTATCTAGAGGCTTCTCTTCATGAATCGAAGCTGGTTTCTCAAGTTATGTGATCCGTTTTTATTGTTTTATTAGATCTACATAGATTTACTCCTTCTCTTCTCTCAAAATTTTATATCTACGATTGTTAAGGGTAGATCTAAGTGTGTGGATGTCAATTATGATGAGCTTTGGTCTTGTTTGCGTTAGGAGAAGATATCTAGGGAGGATCCTTGGCGAATCTACCCGATCTTCTTGGGTGTTCTGTGACCGTTGTGGTTTCCGTCAGAACCATTGAGGTAAGGGATTCTTAGCTTCTCTAATTTTTTATGTGCAATCGTAGAGTTATCATGATTTGGACTTTGGATCACAATGGAATTGACCTAATTAAATACTTAAAATGGATTAAAATGATTGTTTTGATCACATTTTGTTGCTTTGTACCATGAAAATGGTTGCCTCTTCATTTACTAGATAGTGTAAAATATATGCCTTGATTGTTCGCATGTTTCTCTTGATAAAATTAATAAAGAACGTAAATCTAGAATTTATTGATAATTTATTGGCTAAAGATAAAGAGGCATGTAAATAAATCCGGTTATTGTTGTTGTGGTTGTTGTTCCCATTTGATGTTAATCAAATTGGTGCTGATGATTTGTTTAATTCAGTTGGTTGGTAAACCCGAAATCTGTTAGTGCTTATTGTTTGAAGGCCAAATGCCTTGTTAAAAGGCCAAGATCCCATATTGATGTGATGTTTGTTTTCCTGCTTCCTGTGTAGTGATGTGATCCTAGATGGATGTTGTGATATGTGGGGGCACGGAGGACTTGTGGTTGTGGCAGCGGATGACGCCTTGAGTGTCGGGATGCATCAGTTTATGCATATGGGTGTCAGGGAGGACACCAGGGATGATGGAATGGGATGGATGTGGTTGTTGGATTATTGTGGGTTCTTTGGTTGTTTATCTGCTTTTCTTTTCACCACTGATCAACACAGTTGGTCTTTATTACCCTTCATCTGAAAGGGGCAAAGACACTTGGGGTACGCCACATGCTTTTCATGTTTAGCCTCTCCAGAGAGAATGGGTCTACGCTCTTGCTTTAGGCAGCACAGACTCGACGGGCAGTACATCAACTCACCGTGTTGAGACCCCTTGTGTTTAGTAGCATATGATGATTTTCTAGAATGCCTGTGAATATGGGGAAAGTAATTATATAATGAATGTTTGAATAATTTATTTTAACCCTTGGGGATTGAGGTGATGGAACAGAATGATGAGGTTGTAACTTTTGAAGGGACAGTGGATTTTAGGATGTGATGTTAATGGAATTTAATGTGGAATTGTTCTTGGTTAATTAATGTTTGAAGAATTAATTAACGTACAGTGGAATTGATAAAAAGGGAATGAAGTAACCTAGTAAGGCTCTTTAAATGGTTGTGTGCTTATAGGATACCTAGTCTTAGAAGTGGCAGCCTGGAGTCCGAGAGACGTTAGTTGCAGTTGTGTCCAAGACTATGTTATGCCTATAGTGTGGTTTTGAGTTATAATATATTCTGTACTTTTTGTGTTTCTATACGCTACTCCACCCTATCGGTAAGGGAAACTGGAACCTTAGGGATTATGAGCCCCGGGGGGGGGGGGGTGTTCCCTAACATTCCGAAGGGAGGGTGAATGGCTGACTACCCCCTTTGACCCCGCTCTCTTCTATTGGTAGATAATAGTGCCACTAGGCACAACAGTTAGTTTTCCCCATATAAGTGTATAGAGGGATGTGATGTCTTGTGCTTATTCACAACCATATATTCTGGATATAGTATCCTATAGAATACTATAGGTGTAACGTGTAAAGGCTGTAATGGCTTCAGGATCCTTACTCGGTGTACGGGCTGTAATGGATTGAAGTATAATACCTGACGTATGGTACACGTTATGAGAGATGTGGTGGATCCCAAAAACTACCTGTTTACTTTTGGTTGTGAGGATGATGTGGTTCTTAGCCTAGGTGTTTGCGGGCAAGCCTTTGTGGTGCACGTGGTGAAGTTTGTGGAGCTTAGACCAGGTGTATTCGGGAAAGCCTTTGGAGAGAGATGCACAAGATGTATTTCATTGGGGAAATGGGGCAATCCAGTGGGGAAGTAGTATTAGGGTACCCCTGTTATTCTTTTCTATATGCTATATTATAGTATGAGTTACTTGGTGAGAGTAGCCATATAGAGGTTGGGAACTTAGTATACCTATTTATGTGAAGCATTAGTTTCACTTGTTGTTCACTATGCTTTAGCAGGCCTTATTTACCTTTTCACGAGAGGCTTCGGGGTGGATCCTTTTGAGTGTACTGTTATACTCACCCTATGTATATATAAAATGTTTTTCAGGTCACTTGGAGCATGTTGGAGATCAGGCTGGTTACTACTAGCTTGTGGTTGTAGGAGCTGTTCGGGATTGTGGTCGCTGTTGTTTTTACTTTATTTTGGGTACTTTTAGTTTTCCCTTTCAGTTGTAGTATTTTTTCATGGCATTTCATATATGTAATTGGGTTTCTTTTATATATCAGTTCGGAGTTGGAGTTGGTTGGTGTCTATCTTATCTCTCTCGTCCACACATGTTCTCTTAGAGGGTAATGCCTCCCATTTGTGTGTTTATTATACCCACGGTGCTAGTCACCAAACTGGGGCATAATGGAGGCGAGACTCGGGGTTCATTATCTCCCTTTTCACATTGTTGGTCCAGGAGGGGAACACTTTGTGTGGAGGGGGTCATGACAGAGTTGTATCACAGGTCTGGTTGAGGGATATGATGGAGTTTGGAGTTAGGCACATGTGAGGTTTCCTGGGTTGGTAGGGAAATAGTGTCATTTATGTTTAGCAAGTGAGGTAAACACTGGAGACCAGCTGAGACATAGGCGTTTAGGGCCCCCTATGATCTGATGCACAAACCATTAAGTTTACAATGGATAAAAAACAAGGTGATACTAGTTGTAGGGTAGAGACCTAGGAATGGATCATGCATCATTCTTTTTTGTGCCTGTGTTTGAATGTGTAGTCCTTGGGATAGGTTAACCTAAAATGAATAAAAAGAAAATAATTAATTAATAAATGTTGATTCTTCCATATTCCAGGCTTAGGATCTCTAAGTGTTTGTCATTTTGCAGGTATGGATCCACGTCGATGTCCTCGTCAGGTTTGCGTAGAAGATGCTCAGCAGGTCATTCCCGCAGGTCACCGCTGGGTAGTGGTTGACGATTAAGTCACTTGGAGGAAGACGCACTAAGAGTTTCTGTGCTAGAGTATGCAGATGTACGAGGGATCCGTTTCGGATGCAGTCATGGAAGAATGGTAGGTGGAGGCCGAGATAGGCTTTAGTTCAATCTGTGCTCGGAAGGAGCACTAGGTGTCCTTAGCTGTGACGATTCTGCAGGGATCAGCAAGGTAGTGGTGGTTCTTGTTCCTCACGGATCGTGAGGAGTCCGTGATCCCATGGGAGGATTTCCGAGAAAAGTTCAGAGTTGAGTTCCATTCCTTGACTGAAAAGGCATCCAGTCACCAGGAGCTTCTTACCCTTTGACAGGGGAGCTCCAGTGTTCGGTAGTTTGGGATCCGTTTTAAGAACCTTTTATGATATGCTTCGAAACTGTTACCAGATGAGGAGGTCAGGGTGAGGCATTTTGAGGATGCATTGCGTCCAGAGATCCAGCACTAGTCACCCATTTTATGCTGAAGAAATATCTCGAGGTACTGGCGAGGGTGGAGGTTGTCAAGAGGACTTTGGCCAGGATCGGATCATCACGAGAGGGGAATCAACATGATTCCTCACAAAGAAGAGTTGGGGTTCGGGGTTCCTAGTTTTCCTGGAAGAAGAGTTTCTATTCATCCAGGGGTAAGTCCCAACCCTTCACATCTTGTTTCTCTAGAGTCATCCACTCTCAGTCCTATGCCAAGGGATCATGAACTTGTTTTTCTTGGGGTGTTCGTGGACATCAACAGTGGGAGTGCCCAACCTTTCAAAGCGGTCATCGTTCATCTGGAGCTATGCTCCAGGTTCCTCCTTTGAGGCAGTTCCATCCAAGGAAGCAGCAGCCAGTTGAACCAGCTTTAGATCACCAGAGGGGATATGGGGTAGGTAGAGGACATCCCCATGATACTCCCCATCCTTAGAGAGCAGAGCGTGGCTGTGGTGGTGGTTGTCATCAGGGTCAGAGAGGCCATGGAGGAGGTCATGGATAGCTTCATTCTCTAGCGTTTCCAGCACTAGATGATCCATATGTCCTTCGAGGTACCCTTTGCATGTTTTATACCTTTTTGTATTACTTTTTTTTGATTCAGGAGTGGCCCACTCATTCATATCACCTACCCTTGTCCATGCTTTGGGACTTGAGGTAGAGAGGCTTCCAGTGCCCTTGGCGTTGACTACGCCAGTTGGAGGTCGAGCTGTCTTCTTTGAAGTATGTAGAGACTGTGAGCTAGTGTTAGGACAACACCGCCCTTGGGGATATTTCCTATGTTTATGGATACAACCATATGATGTCATCCATGGCATGGATTAGTTGTATTCGGTGCAGGCTATCGTGGATTGATTCAAGAAGAAGGTCATTTTCTTTGGTGCAGATGGATAGCTAGTGGTGTTTGTTGGTGAGAGAGATCCTAGGATGGGTCACAGGCACCTTCCATCCTTATCATCCCAGGTGGCTAAGATGATTCTGAGTTCTTCAGAGGTTCAGTAGTTGGTGTTTCCTAGGGTAGTAGAGGAGTACCCTGATGTCTTCCCATAAGTGGTTGTAGCATTACCCCCTTGATGAGAGATCGAGTTTGGGATCGAGATACAGTCAGGAGCATCTCCTATCACTATGTCTCTATATAGTATGGCCCTTATCAGTTACGAGAGCTGCGTATACAGCTTGATGTTCTATTGTAGTGAGGTTTTGTTCGGCCAAGTGTGTCACTGTGGGTGCACTAGTTCTGTTCGTGGAGAAGGCCGATGGCAGTTTGCTGTTTTGTGTCAATTATCGTCGCTTAAAGAAAGTGACAATAAAGAATCTCTATCCTCTTCCACAGATTGATGATTTATTCAATCAACAGAAGGGAACAAGTTGGTTCTCAAATATCGACTTCCGATCAGGATATCATCATATGCGTGTGAAGGATGAGGATATCCCGAAGACTTCTTTCCGTTGACGTCATGGGCATTATGAGTTCGTTGTAATGCCATCTGGTGTGATGAAAGCTCCAGCTCTGTTCATGGGGTTGATGAATGCTGTGTTCCGTGAGTTCCTGGACAAGTTCATGGTAGTTTTCATCGACGAAATCCTTGTGTACTCCACATCTGAATAGGAGCATGCAGAAAATCTACGAGCCATTTTGGGAGTTCTTTGTCGACATTTGATATTCGAGAAGTTGTCGAAGTATGAGTTTTGGGATCGAGAAGTGCGTTTATTAGGGAATTTTGTTTCCCTATAGAGATTAGCTATGGATCCATCGAAGATGGAAGTAGTTGTGTCCTGGGAAGCTCCAAAGACAGTGTCAGAGGTGCAAAGTTTCCTTGGTCTCACAGGCTACTACAGGAGGTTCGTATCCAATTTCTCACGGGTTGCGACTCCTCTGATACATTTAACTAGGAATGATCAGGCCTTTATATGGACTGATCAGTGTGAGGAAGCTTTCTAGTATCTAAAGTACAAGTTTGTAAGTGCTCAAATCTATTGCCTTCCAGATGAGGGAGTTCATTTTGATGTTTTCTGTGATGCTTCACATCTGGGGTTAGGCTGTGTTCTCATGCAGTAGAGGTCAGTTGTTTCTTATGGGTCTTTCCAGTTGCATCCCCATGAATGCAACTATGCCACCCATGGTCTTGAGTTAGCAGCCGTGGTGTTTTCTCGAAAGTTGTGGAGACATTTCCTCATTGGTGAACACTTTGTGGTTTTCACTGTTCAAAAGAGTTTGAGGTGTGTTTTGTCCCAGCGTGACTTGAACTTACGACAACGTTGGTGGATGGAGTTATTATAGGAATACGACTTCGAAATATCGTATACAACTAGAAAAGGGAATTTTGTGGCTGATGCACTAATCTGAAAGTCACATAGTAATGCAGTGCATGAATCCGGTGATTCCTGGAGAGTAAGAAAGAACTGTCAGCATTACATCTTGATATAGGAGAATTTGGGGGTAGAGGCTGTCTTTTTTAGATGGCGGTGCAGTTATCCCTGGTGCAGAGGGTGGAAGAGTCCCAGTTTGGGGATCTTGAGGTGGAGGTATGGAGAGACTGAGTTGTCTGTGGTGAGGCCCCTGATGGTTGGTCTGAGGATGAACAACACAGAGTGTTATATCATGGAAGGAATTTTGTTCCCTTGGCGATTCATGAGACCATCCTCGAAGAGTTCCACGGTTCTCCTTTATCGGTTCATCCTGGTGTGACAAAGATGTACCTATCCTTTAGGAGACAGTATTGGTGGTCTGGGCTAAAGCATGCGGTCGCAGAGTCTGTGTCTCGATGTTTAGTCTTCCATAAGGTAAAGGCCAAACACCATGTTCTTGGTGGTCTTCTCCATCCATTAGAGATTCCTCAATGGAAGTGGGAGGAAATCTCAATTTACTTTTTTACTGGTTTACCATGAGCTCCGAGAGGTTATGATGCTATTTGGGTCGTAGTGTATTGTTTAACGAAATCAACCCACTTTATAGAAATAAAAGAGTCATGCTCAGTGGTAGTTATGTTGAGGTAGTATATGCAGGAGGTGGTGAGAATTCTTGGAGTCCCTAGGACGATCATTTCTGGTCAAGAACCTCGTTTTACCTCCTGGGTGTGGTGAGGTCTCCAACATGCTTTTGGTTCTAAGCTACACCTTAGCACCTCTTTTCATCCTCAAAAGGATGGTCAGACGGAGAAAATCGTCTAGACTCTTGGAGACATTTTGTGCTCTTGTGTTCTTGATTTTGGAGGTTCATGGATGAGGCACTTACCCATGGTAGATTTTTTCAACAATAAGAGTTTCCACTCCACTATCGGTACGGCGCCATTTGAAGACTTGTATGGTTGGCCTTACTATTCTCCGTTGTGCTGGACTGGGGTTGGAGAGTCAGCAATTCTCGGACCGGAACAAGTGCAGAATACAACAGAGATGGTTCAGGTGATTCGTGAGTGGATGAAGTCAGTGCACGATCGTCATAAATCATATGATGATCAAAGGAGGAGACACTTGGAGTTTAATGTTGGGGATCATGTGTTTCTGAAGAATACTCCCCATCGTGGGAAGTGAAGATTTGGCCGTGGGAATAAGCTTTCTCCCTGCTTTGTTGGGACTTTCATGGTGATAGATCATGTTGGATCTATGGTGTGTCGAGTATCACTTCCCCCCACATGAGTCAGATACATGATGTTTTCCATGTATCACAACTACGTCGTTATCTCCATGACAACTCCCACATCATCGATTGGGAGGAGATCGATGTTGATGATGATGTCACCTTTGAGGAGAAATCTATGGAGATCCAAGATCTCAAGGAGAAGGTGTTGTGCAGGCGTTCTATCCCCTTAGTTCTGGTCTTGTGGCGACACAGTGGCTTGGAGGAGAGTACTTGGGAACAATTGTCACAGATGCGTGTCCAGTACCTAGAGTTGTTTGATGTTTAACTCTTTTTATGTATCATTATAACTTGTGTGGTTATGAAACTTTCATATTTATGAGATGGATTCCTTTGTTTCTTTGGTGGAATGCACTCTTTTGAGAGGTATCTCAAGGGGTGGTTGTTCAGACCCTGTTTCATTTTCTTTTAGAAGGGTTTTGGATTCTCGAGGACAAGAATGTTTTGAGAGGTATATGATGTAATGTCCAGTACCTCTCCGGTCTATTCCTTTGTGAAAATGTGGTGTTAGAGGTTCACTGGAAGGATAAGGTGGCTAGGGGTGCGTTTGGGTGGAATTTTAAGGAAAGCTAAAGGGTAATAGCTTTCGCATGGTTGGCGCATGGTTTTCCTAAACCATGCAGCCAAACCGTGAAAGGCTGGTCTTGGAGGTAGTGACTAACGCATGGTTAGTGCATAGTTTGTCTAACCATGTGGACTAACTGTGCGAGGATTTTTTGAAGAGTCTGAAGCTAGCGCACGGTTAGTGCACGGTTTGGTAAACCGTGTAGACTAACCATGTGGGCACTTAAAGTTAGATCCTAAAATTGAGGATCGGAACTCTTTTACGTATAAATGGTTCTTTTAAGCCCCTAAGTGGCCATAACTTGGGATTTCCCTTACTTAGAGGTAGAATAACCTCTCTCAAGCATTGTGGAGGCGATCCGGAGGCTTCTCTTCACGAATCGAAGTCGGTTTCTCGAGGTATGTGATCCTTTTTGTGTGGTTTCCTAGATCTACCGAGATCTACTCCTCCTTTTCTCTGAGGATCTTAGATCTACGCCTGTTATGGGTAGATCTATGTGTGTGGATGTTGATTATGATGATCATTGGTCTTGGTTGTGTTAGAAGAAGAGATATGGGGTGGATCCTTGGTGAATCAGCCCGGTCTTCTTGGGCGCTCTTCAACCGTTGTGGTTTCCATCAAAACCATTGAGGTAGGGGATTCGTGGCTTCTCTAATTTTTTATTTGAAATCATAGATTTATCATGATTTGGAATTTGGATCACAATGGAATTGAAAAAATCAAATACTTGAACCAGATTAAAATAATTGGTTTGATCACTTGTTGTTTCTTTGTACCGTGATAACATTTGACTCTTGATTTTCTGGACTGTGTGATATATATTCCTTGATTGTTATCGTGTTGTTCTTGATGAAATTGATAAAGAATGTAAAGCCAGGATTAATTGATAATTAATAGGGTAAATATAAAGAGACATGTAAATGAATCCGGTTATTTTTGTTGTGGTTGTTGTTCCCATTTGATGTTAATCAAATTGATGCCGATAATGTGTTTAATTCAGTTGGTTGGTAAATCTGAAATCTGTTAGTGCTTATTGTTTGAAGTTCAGATGCCTTGTTAAAAGGAAAGGAGACCAAATTGATATGATGTTTGTTTTCCGGTTTCCTGTGTGGTGATGTGATCCTCGATGGATGTTGTAATATGTGGGGGAATGGGGGCCTTGTGGTTGTGGCATCAGATGATGCCTAAAGTGGTGAGATGCATCAGTTTGTGCATATGGGTGTCAGGGAGGACACTAAGGATGATGGAATGGGATGGATGTGGTTGTTGGATGCTTGTGGATTATTTGGTTGTTTATCTGATCTGTTTTTTCCCACTTCTCAAGGCAATTGGTCTTTCTTACCCTTCTTCCAAAAGGGGCGAAGACACGCGGGGTATGCCACGTGCTTTCCGTGTTTATCCTCTCTAGGTAGAATGGGTGTAACACCCTGAGGTTTTATGAAAAATAATATTTTTAATTTCATTAATGTCTTGTGTTGTACGCTACAGAAAAAGTAGCTTGCACAACATGCATCCTTGACTTGCCTTGCATTACACGCAATCGTGACCTTCCTCGATAGTGTGTATAGTACGCAATACCGAGTTTCACTAAACAACGATATGCTATTAAAATATTATTAAAACTAGCCGTTATAAATAGTAATAACCACTTTTTGAAATTTTTTAAATTTTATTTTTCAAAATAGACTTCATTTTTGGATTCGGAATATCGAAATTAGCTTAGGGTGAAATTTTGGTACTTTTCGGATAACTTTCATATTCTGATGAATAGTGAAAATTACTAAATTTTAATTAAAAAAACCTTTTTAATAGAAATAATTAATAGTGATAAATTATTAATTTTATTGGTTTTAAAGTATATTTATAATATATTTTTACAATTTAATAAAATTTTGTTCATTGGATGTAATTTCACATTTAAACCAGACATAAACAAGTGTCAATATTTTGATAGTTATTATCTCTTAAGAACACGCTATTTGTTTTGACGACGGGAATTGATTTTTAAATTATTTAATGCAACTGATATGTTTTTAATTTGGTAAAATAGACATCATTTTTGAGTTCATAATATCAAATGTAGATTAGGCCTAAATTTTGGTATTTTTTCTGGAAACTTTCATTTTTTGATGAATATTGAAACCACTAAGTGGTAGTTAAAAAAAATGAATTTTTCATAAAACATAATTTTACCACTTTTGTGAGGGAAATTTCAAAAATCCTAGAGACACAGTTGATGTCAGTAATTAAAATTAGGTTCAATGAGATGAAAATAATATTTGGTGAATAGTAACTTTTTACTTTTTTTTACCACGGTTAAAAGTAAATAGGGTAATTAAGGGTAAAAATGATATTAATATTACCCTAACACATGTCCTAATTCTATTGGACAAGTGTAATTCGACCAAAAACAACCTTAGGAATAAAATATTACAATTTAGGCCCACTTGGATTAGATTAGGACATTTGTTATTAATTTATTTAAAAAAGGGTTAAAATAATTGAAATCAATATTTAATAAGTAAATCATTTTTAATATGGGGTTATACATAAAATAAATTCGACTATAAATATTCATTAGAAAGATAAAAAGATTTACTACATAATTATATTTTATTTATAATTTTTAGACATTAAATAATGTAATTTATTTATGACACAATGATGATGCAGTAATTACCATAATAGTGAAAAAATAGAATAATTGATACTATAAATACCCAAATAAGTGTAATTTGAGACTTTTTATTAATTCCAATAATTTTATAAGTTAATATGACATTCTAATATTTTTTTAATTAACTTGGTTCGAGCGAATCATTCTTTTATAATTTTCACAAAAATCAATTACTAAATAGTGTCAAAATTGACATAAAATAGTTTCTAAAACAAATATTATATTATTAATTGTTATTTTATTCCTAAAAATCTTATGTTCGGCCAAATGACTTAGATAAGGTTATATATATTAATAATAAGCAACTTGGGGTTCGTTTGGCTTGATATAGTATGTTTATTAACCTTATAGTGTAAGAAAACATGAAGACACGGTGAAAGTCAAATTATCTAACTAAAAGTTAAATCTAAATGATAAGGTTGAAATTGATACCTAAACTTGTCTAAATTCTTTTTTTTGAGAGGATTTAGACCCCTAACCACCTTATCTTCTATATATATCAATTCAGAGCTATTTAAAACCGAATTTGACTTCATAATAAAATAATAGTTTTAGTTATTCCAAAGGTATCCCTCTCCTCCCTTATAAAAGGGAACCTTCTACCCATCTTCATCACACCACTTTGAGCCTTCACGATCGTCCAAACCCTACCCATTTCTCCTCTCCACTTCCCTAGAAACATCCTAGAGGTTCTGGTCTTCCTCAAAGTCCAATTTTAGTGCCCTAAAAGGAGATGTCAAAGAGGCGCTTCAAAGAAGAGGTAATGTCCGTTACCGATTCTTTCATATTTATTTCTTCTTCCACTTCTTCTTATTAGGTTGTTTCATAATGAATTAATAACATCAGTATCACTTATATACTGATAGATTATTATAATTATGAAATAACCTTATTTCACCATCTATCCATCCTACAGAAAACGAAATCACCGCCCGTGCGTATGTACGGAATACCGTCTCCACGTTGTGGTGTAATCTATTTTCCACCACCACCTTACTTGGATGGGTATATTGGTGTACATAATAACTATATATGATTATTGTAAAGTGATATTGATTCAGAAATATTATACATACACTCCAATACAATTCCACGATCATGAGAACGATATCATCGCTCATGCGTACGTACGGACTACCGTCTCCACGACGTGATGAGATTCATTCTCCACGTTAACCATTCATGAATGATTATAAAGTATATATAAAAATTAATAATGAAATATATGACATAATGATGATTATGGATTTATGTGTGTATATATTTATGTCATCTACTTAATTCCATTCAACTCAATAAGGAAAAGAAAACAGCGTTCATGCGTACGTACGGTCTACCGTCTCCATGAATGGTGTATTTTTTTCCATTTACTGATCTATTATATATATATATATTATGAATATATATTATATATAAATCATGTTTTATATTCTGGAATTAAGTAATCATGATATATGTAATCATATGAATAATCACAAGTCAAAACACGGACGACAAATGAAACGATTTTACCCAAAACTCTCTTTAACATGGAATTTACAAAAGAACGGGTAATATAAAGCCATAAGTGAACCATATATGATATCATAACAATGAGTATGATTATTTAATAAGTCAATGACATTATTTAAATCATTATACAGTGGGTTCGGACACATACGAAGCAAATCAGACCTAAGGTAAGGGAAATATCACAATCTCATTTTTATCTGAGAGTTTTTATACTTTGGTATTTACTGGGGTGTATTTTATCATCCACAACCATGTTTACTCAATAAGTAATATTATTTCCATCCACCTACAATTGTTTAAATCCTATTTTACCCTTCGGTGAGTTTTTAGTAAAAGATATGAAAGGAATATTTTGATGTTTTTCGTACGAGGTACTTTTTGACTTTTCCGACAAAAGTACGAGAAGAATGTTTTTTTAACTTATACGGCATGAATGGTTTTTTAAAACATTATTTCCAAGAAGTTCCTTTACAAGTTTTCAAGTTTATTTTTAATCAAATTCTTTTAGTTTATAATTGTACGACATGTTAAGAAAGGAAATGTGTTTTTGAAGCAGAAAGGATATTTTCCTCAAGAATGGAGTCCAAGTGTTTTATGAAAATTATTTTCCATCTAACATAATAAAGGGTTATGTTTCTATCCCTATTATTACATTTATTTGATTATGTTGTGATGAAATTATATTTATGAATTCCTTTATCTTATATGAATTGTTTTATGATGTCACGATGTTTAAGATTCCCATTTTTATTACATGGTTTATGCAATGATGTATGATTTATGATTTTGTGGAACACATAAGAATGGTATCATTATGAGATGGGTGTGACCTATATCTCCCTCCAATTCATTGGGTAAAGATTTTATATCTCATGAGATAGACATGGATGGAATGGTAGGTTATACCGGTTCAGTGAAATAGGACTGAAACAAGGAGTGAACTCGGTTCAGAAAGGGACTTTATCCACTAAGATAGTCTTGGAAACGAGTATTTACTAATAAGAAATGATTCTCTATGATTATGTGTGTATGACACAATGTTTCATGTTTTATTTTATGATTATTGGGATTACATTTAAACACTATGATTTATCCCATGTTATGAAATTATGATCTCTTTTGCAGGTTAAGATTTCCAAAAGATATGTTCTTATGAATATGACGTGATTGATATTTCTTTTGTTTACCCTTAATGAGCATTTGAGCTCACCAATTTATGTTTTCTTTTCCCCAGGACATAAATAAAGGATTTAGGTTTAAAAAAAATGGGAAGATCATTATGGGGGATGTTGAAGATCTTTCACCACGATTAGAGGATTACGTTCCAAGTTTCCAAAGACACTAAACTATTACGGTCCTTGTGTGTCTGTTTTTGTTATGTACTAAGTATTCCGCAAAAGTAATGTAATTTCCATGTACGTCCGGCTTCGGGTCTCTACAGTTGGTATCAGATCAAAGGTTTAGTCAACCTTTGGATACTAGGATGCGAAAACGTTAGTGAGATCCCTATAGATATTTCTAAGGTATGTCTTGGGATGTCGCTAAGGATATCTATACGTATAGGATATTGTCCTAGAACTATGGTAACGATCTTATAATTTAAACTAAGATGTTGGATATTCATGGTGCTTCCCCTTTACTATGTTATTTTCCCTAGCATGATTTTTTCCTCTCACAATTTTCTTTTTGGGTTTTAGAAAATGGCTGGAAACAGGAAGATTCACGATAATGGAGGATATAACAAAAAATGGAATGATATTCTTCATGAGCAACCAAATGAAATGGGATTTGGAAGTCTAAACATCATTATTATTCCGAATCAGCAATCTCATAATATGATCAATAAAGTAAAATTTGTTAAGTTTCCTGACTTGGTTAATAAGAGAACGATGGAGTTTCATGATGATCATAGAGGAAAGAAAGTTCAATTTCTCCTATGTAAATAATGTGGGAAGAGGCATCAAGGAGAATGTTTCAAAGGAACTGGAAGATTCTTTGGGTGTGGAAAAGAAGGACACAAAGCTAGTAAGTGAAAAGGAATAGGTTCAGTTAACACCAGGGATGAGGATAATGGTATTGATACGACATCAACAATGGTTAAATGTTTTAAATGTGGAATGTACGGGAATTATGCAAACCAATGCCCTAAGGGAAAGTCTCATGAAGAGAATCAGTATGGTCGTATGGGTAGTATTTATGTTGATAATGATGAAGAGACTACAAATGATATGTGAGATGAAAGAATTGTTGAAGCTTGGTCAATGGTTTAAGAATGTAGTGGAATGATTACATGTTTATCATGTGTAATGTTGTATAAGTAATCTCATGATACTATGGAATAAAGAGACATCTAAGTATTGTTACACTGTTGTCTTTCCTTGAGTTTTGAAAGTGTATGATTAATGGTACCAGTATCCATGAAAGGTTATTCAGATATTTTTGGAATGTAGATGATATGTGCATAATGAAGGGATAAGGAGAAAATTAAATGTTTGATAGTATTCATGATCTCATGACTGATATAAGGAGTAGGTTATATCATGGTTTGAGTATATAGAATTTTTGGATTTTGGTATGTGGAATGAGTTAAATTTTGACTGCATTCATGTTTTCACTAAGGTTCAATGGGTATTCATTCTTCAAGAGAATCCATGATTAAGGTATTCACATATTTGTAATTTGACCAACAAGATATATCTTATGATATATGGGGGATAAATGATGGCATTCACGTGATCATTTTCTTTATGCTATGTGCTTGGACCGAAGTATTTTAGATAAGCCTAAAGATTGGAATGGATTATGTTGGACATAAGTTAGTATTGATTAAGGATAAAACATTTTTGATATTGTTTATGGGATGTTATAGTAATATAGCTTTAGAAAAAGGACAACCTGTAGGACGGGCGACATCCCATCGCGTCGGACAAGGCTGTGGGAATCAAACACAAAACTGAAGTGCGACTGGCCTTTATCGCCTACCACTAGCCTACAGGAAGTCCCTGTTTAGTAGAAACTAGTTTTATTATATTAATCAGTATGATATATGAAGTATAAGTCCGTTTTAGGAACCATATATGATTAATCTCACTATATATGGACTTATGTATTTTTTTGATATCTTTTCTAACCTTTTGTTTGAGACAGATGGAATGACCAAACATTTTATCACATGATCTTCTAACACATCACGAATGACAAATTCAACTTCATTTCTTTAAGATATGAAGTGGAAATTGTCCAAAGAATGACAAACGGTGACACTATACCAAAATCACGAAAGTATTTCTTCTAATTCCAATTTCATCAACTTTAGGGAAATGATCTTGAAAACCAAAAATGGTGTCCTAGTGCTCTTATATCTGATGAATCAGATGGTACCTTAGATTGTCACAAATTTATGTCTTTGTGATTTCTAGCTTTTCCATAGCCATGTTCTCTACCACTCTCTATCAGAACATGATGGTTAGATTTCTCTTCCATATCCATATTTTCGCCTATGTGGAAACCCAGTGATTAGTTTATTTGGGTAACCGTTACGTTTCATACTTTTGTTTTTAAAGATTGGTTTTGGTATTCCTTTTTACGATATGGGTTTCTATTAAAGAAACTTTCAAATAGTAAACCATTTATAACCCCGACGAATTTCGAGGGCAAAATTCATTTTAAGGGGGGTAGAATGTAACACTCAAAGATTTTAAGAAGAATATTCTTTCTAATTTCATTAATGTATTGTGTTGTACGCTACACCAAAAGGAGCTTGCACAAAACGCATCCTTGACTTGCCTTTCATTACACGCAATTGCGACCTTCCTCGATAGCGTGTGTATTACGCAATACCGAGTTTCACTAAACAATGATATGCTATTAAAATATTATTAAAACTCGCCGTTATGAATATTAATAACCACTTTTTAAAATTTTGTAAATTTTATTTTTCAAAATGAACTTCATTTTTGGATTCAGAATATCGAAATTAGCTTTGGGTGAAATTTTGGTACTTTTCGGATAACTTTCATATTCTGAAGAATAGTGAAAATTGCTAAATTTTAATTAAAAAAACCTTTTTAATCGAAATAATTAATAGTGATAAATTATTAATTTTATTGGTTTGAAAGTATATTTAGAACATATTTTTAAAATTTAATACAATATTGTTCATTGGATGTAATTTCACATTTAAACCATACATAAACAAGTGTCAATCTTTTGATAGTTATTATCTCTTAAGAACACGCTATTTGTTTTGACGACGGAAATTAATTTTTAAATTAATCAATGCAACTGATATGTTTTGAATTTGAAAAAATAGACATCATTTTTGAGTTCATAATATCAAATATATCTTAGGCCTAATTTTTGGTATTTTTCTGGAAACTTTCATTTTTTGATGAATAGTGAAACCACTAAGTAGTAGTTAAAAAAATGAATTTTTCATAAAACTTCATTTTACCGCTTCTGTGAGTGGAATTTCAAAAATCTGAGAGACACGGTTGATGTCAATAAGTAAAATGTGGTTCAATGAGATGAAAATAATTTTTGGTGAATAGTAACTTTTTACTTTTTTTACCACGGTTAAAAGTAAATAGGGTAATTAAGGGTAAAATGATAATACTATTACCCTAACACATGTCATAATTCTATTGGACAAGTGTAATTCGACCAGAAACAACCTTAGGAATAAAATATAACCATTTAGGCCCACTTTTATTAGATTAGGACATTTATTATTAATTTATTTCAAGAAGGGTTAAAATAGTTGAAATCAAAGTTTAATAAGTAAATCATTTTTAATATGGGGTTATACATAAGATAAATTTGACTATAAATATTCATTAGAAATATAAAAATATTTTCTACATAATTATATTTTATTTATAATTTTTAGAAATTAAATAATTTATTTTATTTATGACACAATGATGATGCAGTAATTACCATAATAGTGAAAAATTAGAATAATTGATATTATTAATACCCAAATAAGTGTAATTTGAGACTTTTTATGAATTACACTAATTTTATAGGTTAATATGAAATGTTAATATTGACTTAATTAACTTGGTTCGATCTAATCATTCTGTTATGATTTTCACAAAAATCAATTACTAAATAGTGTCAAAATTGACATAAAATGGTTTTTAAAACAAATATTATATTATTAATTGTTATTTTATTCCTAAAAATCTAAGGTTCTTCCAAATGACTTATATAAGGTTATATATATTAATAATAAACAACTTGGGGTTCGTTTGGCTTGATATTGAATGTTTATTAACCTTATAGTGTAAGAAAACAAGAAGACACGGTAAAAGTTAAATTATCTAACTTAAAGTTAAATCTAAATGATAAGGTTAAAATTGATACCTAAACTTGTCTAAATTCTATTGGATGAGAGGATTTAGACCCCTACCAACCGTATCTTAGAGATATATCAATTTGGATCTATTTAAAACCGAATTTGACTTTATAAGAAAATAACAGTTTTAGTTATTCCAAAGGTACCCCTCTCCTCCCTTATAAAAGGGCACCTCCTCCCCCTCTTCCTCACACCACTTTGAGCCTTCATGCTCGGACAAACCCTACCCATTTATCCTCTACACTTTCCTAGAAACATCCTAGAGGTTCTGGTATTCCTCAAAGACCAATTTTAGTGCCCTAAAAGGAGATCTCAAAGAGGCGCTTCAAAGAAGAGGTAATGTCCGTTACCGATTCTTTCATCTTTATTTCTTCTTCCACTTATTATTCTTAGGTTGTTTCATTACAAAGTAATAACATCAGTATCACTTATATATTGATATGTTATTATAATTATTAAACAACCTTATTTCACCATCTATCCATCCTACGGAAAATGAAATCACCGCGCGTGCGTACGTACGGAATACCGTCTCCACACCGTGGTGTAATCTATTTTCCAACACTACCTTACTTGTATGGGTATAATGGTGTAAATAATAACTATATATGATTATTGTAAAGTGATATTGATTCCTAAATATTATATATACACTCCAATACAATTCCACGATCATGAGAATGATATCATCGCTCGTGCGTACGTATGGACTACCGTCTCCACGACGCGATGAGATTCTTTCTCCACGTTAACCATTGATGAATGATTATAAAGTATATATAATAATTAATAATGAAATATATTACATAATAATTATTCTGGATTTATGTGTATATATTTGTATGTCATCTACTTAATTCCATTCAACTCAATAAGGAAAAGAAAACAACGTTCATGCGTACGTATTGTCTACCGTCTCCATGAACGGTGTATTTCATTCCATTTACTGATCTATTATATATATATATATATTATGAATATATATTATATATAAATCATGTTTTATATTCTGGAATTAAGTAATCATGATCTATGTAATCATATGAATAATTACAAGTCAAAACACGGACGACAAATGAAACGATTTTACCCAAAACGCTCTTTAACATGGAATTTACAAAAGAACGGGTAATATAAAGCCATAAGTGAACCATATATGATATCATAACAATGATTATGATTATATAATAAGTCAATGACAATATTTAAATCATTATACAGGTGATTCGGACACATATGAAGTAAATCAGACCTAAGGTAAGGGAAATATCACAATCTCATTTTTATCTGAGATTGTTTATACTTTGGTATTTACTGGGGCGTATTTTATCGTCCACATCCATGTTTCCTCAATAAGTAATATTATTTCCATCCACCAACAATTTTTTAAATCCTATTTTACCCTTAGGTGAGTTTTTAGTAAATGATATGAAAGGAATATTTTGACGTTTTTTGTACGAGGTACTTTTTGACTTTTCCAACAAAAGTATGAGAACAATGTTTTTTTAACTTATACGGCATGAATGGATTTTTAAAACATTATTTCCAAGAAGCTTCCTTTACAAGTTTTCATGTTTATTTTTAATCAAATTATTTTAGTTTATAATTGTACGACATGTTAAGAATGAAAAGGTGTTTTTAAAGTAGAAAGGATATTTTCCTCAAGAATGGAGTTCAAGTGTTTTATAAAAATTATTTTCCATATAAGATAATAAAGGGTTTTGTTTCTATCCCTATTATTACATTGATTTCATTATGTTGTGATGAAATTATATTTATGAATTCCTTTACCTTATATAAATTGTTTTATTATGTCACGATGTTTAAGATTCCCATTTTTATTACATGGGTTATGAAATGATGTATGATTTATGATTTTGTGGCACACATAAGAATGGTATCATTATGAGATGCGTGGGACCTATATCTCCCTCCAATGAATTGGGTAAAGATTTTATATCTCATGAGATAGACATGGCTGGAATGGTAGGTTATACTGGTTCAGTGAAACAGGACTGAAATGAGGAGTGAACTCGGTTCAGAAAGGGACTTTGTCCACTAAGATAGTCTTGGCAATGAGTCTTGACTAATAATAAATGATTCTCTATGATTATGTGTGTATGCCACAAAGTTTCATGTTTTAAGTTATGATTATTGGGATTACATTTCACTACTACGATTTATCCCATGTTATGAAATTATGATCTCTTTTGTAGGTTAAGATTTCCAAAAGATATGTTCTTATGAATATGAAGTGATTGATATTTCTTTTGTTTGCCCTTACTGAGAATTTGATCTCACCCTTTTATGTTTTCTTTTCCCCAATACATAAATAAAGGATTTAGGTTTAAAAAAAAGGGGAAGATCTTTAGGGGAGATGTTGAAGATCTTTCACCACGATTAGAGGATTATGTTCCAAGTTTCCAAAGACACTAAACTATTACGGTCTTTATGTGTCTTTTTTTGTTATGTACTAAGTATTCCGCAAAAGTAATGTAATGTACATGTACGTCAGGCTTTGCGTCTCTAAAATGGGTCTACGCTCTTGCTTTGGGCGGCACAGACTCGATGGGTAGTACATCTACTCACCGTGTTGAGCCCCCTTGTGTTTAGTAACATTGGATTCTTTTCTAAAATTCCTGGGAATATGGGGAAATTAATTCTATAATGAATGATTGAATAATTGATGTTAACCCATAGGGATGGAGATGCTGGAACATAATGATAAGGTTGTAACTATTGAAGGGACATTGGATTTTGGGATGTGATGTTAATGGAATTTAATGTGGAATTGTTCATGGTTAATTAATGTTTGAAGAATTAATTAATGTACAGTGGAATTGATAAAAAGGGAATGAAGTAACCTAATAAGGCTCTTTAAATGGTTGTGTGCTTATATGATACCTTGCCTTAGAAGTGGCATCCCGGAGTCTAAGAGAAGTTAGTCGCGGTTGTGTCTAAGACTAGGTTATTCCCATAGTGTGGTTGTGAGTTATAATATATTCTGTACTCTTTGTGTTTCTATACACTACTCCACTATGTCAGTAAGGGAAACTGGAACCTCGGGGGTTCTGAGCCCTAGGGGGTGTTTTCCCCAATATTCTGATGGAAGGGTGAATGGCTGACTACCCCCTTTTACCCTGCTCTCTTCTCTTGGTAGAAACTAGTTCCATTAGGCATAACGGTTAGTTTTCCCCATATATGTGTATATAGGGGTGTGATTTCCTATGGTTATTAAAACACATATATTCAAGATATAGTATCCAATGGACTACTGTAGGTGTAACATGTATAGGCTATGATGGATTGAGGATCCTTACTCAGTGTATGGGCTATAATGGCTTGATGTATAATACCCAACGTATGATGCATGTTATGCGAGATGTGGGGGATCCCGGAAACTACCTGGTTACTTATGGTTGTGAGGATGGTGTGGTGCTTAGCCCAGGGGTCTGCAGGAAAGCCTTTTTGGTGCATGTGGTGCAGTTTGTGGAGCTTAGCCCAGATGTATTCGGGCAAGCTTTGGAGAGAGATGCACAGGACGTATGTCATTGGGGAAAAGCGTAAAACCAGTGGGGAAGTAGTAGCGGGTTACACTTGATATTAATTTCTATATGCTATATTCCCATATTCATTACATTGTGAGTGTAGCTATAGTGATGTTGGGAACTATGTATACCTGTTTAGGTGACTTTTTAGTTTCACTTGTTGTTCACTATGCTTTAGCTGGCCTTCATTACCTTTGCACGAGAGGCTTCAGGGAGGATCCTACTGAGTATACTTTTATACTCACCCTATGTATATATAAACTATTTTTCAGGTCACTTGGAGCAGGTTGGATATTAGGATGGTTACTAGTATCTTGTGGTTTCAGGAGATTTTCGGGCTTGTGGTCACTGCTGTTTTTACATTCTTTTGGGTACTAGTAGTTTTCCCTTTTAGTTGTAGTAAATTTTCATGGCATTTCATATATGTACTTGGGTTTCTTTAATATTTCAGTTCTGAGTTGGAGTTGGTAGGTTTCTATCTTATATCTCTCTTCCACACGTGTTCTTTTAGAGGGTAATGCCTCCCATCTGTGTGTTTATTATACCCTCGGTGCTAGCCGTCAACCTGAGGCCTACTGGAGGCGGGACTCAAGGGACATTATCACCCTTTTCACATTGCCGGCCCAGGAGGGGTACGATTTTTGTAGATGGGGTCATGACATTTCCTATTGGGAAACTAATTACAATTTGTCCCATCACAAGTTTGTGGTTTTCTTGTTGTTAACTTTCTCCTGATCATGTTTTCTATCCCTCTCCATCAGAACCTGACACTTTTTTTTCTCCTCCATATCCATGTTTTCATGGAATCATAGTATCTTTTGTCTCGGGTAACCTTTTTTAATTCTATAAAATTATTATAAAGTGATAGTTTTCTGGACTCTTTTTCCAATGTGGGGCTTTCAATGAAGTTTCCGAGCCCAATTTTAAAATTGCGAGGACGCAATTCTCAAAATGGGGGAAGGATGTAACATCCTGGGTAAATAACAAATAATAAATATTCATATTTACTAATATTTATGAATTAAATTTTAATTTTAATTTAAAGGGTATTCTATGTTTGATGTCTTACCCAGTACATAACAACAGGTTTCTTTGAAATCTTACGTTTCACACTAATAATATAATATTATTACATTAAATGGTACTTAATGTTGAGACATTGTATTGGTGTAAATGAATATAACATACTAAAATATGATTATATATGTCTTTAAATGTTTTTACATTTATCCAATAAAATTTAGAGGCTTTAAATAAGAAAGGAATTCAATTTTAAACATAAATACTCTAATATTCATTAAAGGGCCGATTTACCACCTTTTGATGGTGAACCCTCATTAAATATAGTTTTGGTCCTTTTTATATGTTATATTTTACAATATAATATTCTTCTTTAGAATTGGGACATTGAAATTTACATTGCGTAAAATGTTGGAATTTTTCTGATAAAATTCATTTTTTTGATGAATAGTGAAAAATACTGTATTTTAATTCAAAATTGTGTTCTAATATAATTTATTTATATGGTCAGATTATCTTTTTAATTTGTTTTAAAGTGTAATTAGAATATATTTTTACCATTTAATCCATTTTTTGTCATTTTAATTAATTTCACTTTGAAATTGGACAAAAACAAGTGTCAATCTTTAGATAGTTATTATTTCTTAAAAACACGCTATTTGATATAACAACGGGATTTAATTTTAAATTAATTAATGACATTTTTAGGTTTTGAATTTTCAAAAAATAGACATCATTATTCAATTCAGAATATCAAATAAATCGTAGGCTGAATTTTATGAATTTCTCTGAAAAACGTCAATTTTTGATGAATAGTGAAACCACTTAGTAGTAGTTTCAAAAATGGATTTTACATTTAAATGAAATTTTACCACTTATGTGAGTTGAATTTCAAAAATCTGAGACACACAGTTAATATAAAGATTTAAAATGTGGTTCAATAAGATGAAAATAATTTTTGGTGAATAATAACTTTTGACTTTTACAAACAGCGGTTAAAGGTAAATAGGGTAATTAAAGGTAAAAAGTATATTATAATAATACAAAATTACCTTAACACATGTCCTAACCTTATTGGATGAGTCATGGCCGACCATGGGCATCCTTGTGTCGATTTTGGGACCACATGGAGCCACTTGAGAGTGATAATGACTGTTTAGATTAATTAATTTAATGTAAAGACAAAAATGACACAAACAAATAGATTTTAGTAAATTAAATTTTACATGGGGTTATAAAAGTTATATTTTCGAGTATAAATATTCATTGGAAATATAAAACTATTTCCTACAACATGGTATTTTTTATATAATTTTTAGACATCAAATAATATAAATTATTTATGACACAATAATGATGTAGTGTTCACCTCATTAATAAATGATTTAAATAAATAAGATTATAATGATTAAAATATTATCCAAAACATGTACAATTCTAATTGGATGATTTTATTTCATATTTTAGTCATCTTTTCTTTGACTTTAATTTGTTTTGGACCTTTTGAAACAGAAGATAAGTTTATAATAAAATAATAGTTTCACACTTTCCTAAAGAGCCCCTCCTCTCCATTATAAAAGGAGACCACTTCTAACCAATTCTTCACTCATCTAAAGCTTTTTGGATCGTCCAAACTCTACCCAATTAATATTAATACATCCATATCCTCTACCTAGAAGCCTTACATTAGGTTGAAGGCACTTCAAGAAGTCCTTTTGGTTCAAAACAAATGGAGTTACCAAAATTAAAGGTAATAGTTTCTCTTAAATTCATTTCTTTTATTTTACTTCTCCAACCCCATGAACTATTTTTATTCCTTTCTTTTGTAAAAGCACAAGTATATTCAATATAATAGGAGGTTTTTATAATAATTATTTGAGCTACACTGACAGACACCTCCATCTATTAGGTGAAGAACATAATGTTTCTGGGGATGGAAAATTAACGCCTCACGAACCGATGATTGTTCAATTATCTCCTACCGCCTCTTATGGTGGAAATTATGAAGGTACTGTATTTATATATTATGTTTATTATGATTATGTTTTCTCTATTATTCTGTTATTTTCATTCAAAAACACACCAATATGCTTTCCCATATGTGTTACCAGGATAATTTCATTTGAGGAGGTGCAGACTACCGCCCCCTCAAGGTGATATGATTCGTTCATGACATTCATGGAACATATAAAAGATAGAGTTAATAAAATAATGTAAAAAATTTATCATATGATATTATTCCGGAATTATAATATAACTTTGTATCATTATGTTTTATTTCCATTAAAATAAATAATAGAAATGAATGTAGCGTTCATGCATACGTACGACTTACCGTCTCAACGAAAGGTGCATTTCATTTCTTATCTCAAAATGTTATGTAATATTATAAATATATATATATTATATATATGATATCTAATTCATTTATATCATTCTGTAGATAATGTAATTTTGACCACATGGACAAATTGTAGTTATAATAAGTTCATTTTTTGACTCAAGTTCCGAACATCAATAAAATATCCAATATGAATTCAAATAATTAACTAATTATTATAGAAAGGTAATAAGTGGTATAAAAGGAATAATAAAATTGAAAAGTGTTATTAATCAAGTAGCAATTAACCAAAGTTTATTATTCATGAAGAACAAGGAACACACAAGGCAATTCAGACTTAAGGTAAGGAGTTTCTTATCTCACTTTTAATTTCGTGAGATTTCCGTTGTTCACCACTTATTTATTGAATATAGCATGTGTACTGCCCATGATTGTATTAATTGTGTAATATATATTAATTTATTTATATTGACATCATTATTTTATGATCCATATTTCATTGTATGTATGTTTCGTAAGTTATGAAATTGGTAAGGGAATTACAAATTTCAATTTCCACTCATTCAAATTTACACATACTCTGTTGATTATTTTATTCAATGATTATGTGTGGAATCACTATTAATTTTCTTATTTCATAATTAACACTTCCCTTTCTCTGTATATACTTTGGATACACATAATCACTCCATTGATAGATTCTCATGTCATCGATATGAACTTGATAAGAGTAATTGTAACCCAATCCCCTTTTATTGAGTGAAACATCCAATTCATTGGTGTTGTTTTTACAAGAATATGTGTGAATTTCCTCTGATTGATTTACACTGATAATCCAATAATATTTATTGTATTTATATTTGTCACACATAATTAGGTCATTGATTTATCCTTAACCTATGGATACAGTCTTTATAAAAGATTTCATCTCAATTTACATTCCACTGAGACTTCTTTGTTGTTATACACCAATTCACTTCTATATGGTGTATATAATGTACTTTGAAATAGTATATCATTAATCCATTTATTCTTATGATATTATAATGTTTTAATTACCTCAATTATATGTATTCAAGTGTTACTCTTTTGGTTAGGAACTCTAACTAGAATATCATTTTAAAATGTTTTAATGATTTATTATTCTAAATCATTCCCAGTAATTTCTGTGTTTTAAAAATGGTTTTAATGATTTATTTATATTGAAATTAATTTTTTAAAATTAAAAATTCCTTTTAAAATTTCTAAAGTGGTATGGGACACTTTGATTCAAAAATCTATTTTAAACGGGTTCTTGGAAAATACTGTGACTTTTATATGTTTTCAAGAAAAAGGGGGATATTTCTCTCTAATAGTTTTGATAATTATTTTAATCTATGTAAATATCCTTCATTGTTCTCAATTGAGGTTAATCTGATACAATAAAATCTTCTATATTGTATCGAATGAGTTATGTTTGACTGTATATGTGCGATTTTTATACCATTCATGGTTTGTGGATAAAGTATTGACATTTCGTATGTTAGTTTTAATAAGAATGTTTATGTTATGTTTCAAACTTTTCATTTGAGGAATGAATTGGACTTAGTAAGTGATGGGTGGAGCCTGCTATAGCTCCTTGATTCATCGGTAGGTCTCATGAGACAAACCAGTGTCTTGGAACAAGGCCTTGACAAAATCTTATTTGTAGTCTTGGCACAAGGCCTTGACTATGTGGTTATGATAGTCTAGAATTATGCATTCCATCATTATGAAAGTGGTTATTGATATTTCATGTGATTATTCGACTAGTATAATATCCTTGTGAATATGTAAATGGCATTATTTCATTTTTTTCCATATTATGCTGATGTTCGAGTTTAAAAGGCATTTGTTTTAGTTATGCATTGCCTTAAATGTTTGTGCTTATTTATGAAAGTTTCCACTATATTGTTATCCTTTCTGAGCATTTGAGATCACCCCTTTCTATGTTTTATTTTTTTCCAGGATGTGAATAAGTTAGTTTTGAGTGACTTTCTGGAATAATATTTGAAGCTTGGATGTTTTCAATAGAATAATTTAGTGATTTTTCTCATTTAATGTTGTAATTTTGACCTTATGAATGTATCTAGTATTTCTGAGGATACCAAACTGATTGGTCTTTTGGGACATGATTTCCTTGTATCATGCCAATATTATGTAATAATGTACTGACTCTGGGTAACTAGGGTCGGGGCATTACAGGGATGGAATAAAATAAAATTCATTGGCCCCTTGGAAAGGCTCCCTACATGAGTGGATTGTTACCATTGTGGAGAGATTTATAATTCCCCCATCTATACTTCCTATCACCATCAGGTCAGTAGTATAACTCACATCCTCCATGAGAATGTTAGGAATGATTACCATTTTTCTATATTATAAGCATTCCAAAACAACAATGTATATTTAACCCCCACTCTTAAACAAGTTTTCCTTGATTTATCATGGGAAACATGTTCCTACTCAAGAAACATGACCAATTTCTGATTTTCTTGCCCAAAATTTCAATCAATTTAGAATTATTCCATTTGTCCTCCTAGCCCAGCATTTCTTTCTCAATGTCCATTTTGACTGAATCTGAGTCTTGGGAATGAGACAATTGTCAGTTGATCTAGGTTTGGAGGTCCCCCTTAAGTCTCCTTAATTTTTTTTGGAAGCTGAATCATGAGATCACGCAAATGGGTTGGCACTAAGACTCACAGATGTGGTAATCTAGTTTGGTATCCAACCGTTTAGAGAATAATAATTCATTTATAATTCTCAAACTTGATTCCAAATTATCCAGAATGGATGAATGGTCTGGTAACACATGAATGAGATTAGTGACTTTTGATATAGAAAAGGTAGTGATACCATTTAGGTTTGTAATGATGTGATTGAGATGGAACCATTTGTGATTGCGTCCCTTGTGATTATTACACCAGGAAACCTGTTTCTAGAACACCCCATATCCTAGAACCCACTCCATGATGAAAAGGAAAATAATTGTCATCTATCCTAACCCATGGAAGAGACTCCAAAATATTTCTTAGATATTTTTGTTATTGTTTTTACGCCTTTACCCACAAACAATGGAGATTCCACCATATTAAATGAATCAACATCACACCCCATAAGTCTTCTTATACTATCATAACACTAAGAATTCTTAAAGGAAACGAATCAAATGAATATATCCAAACTAACATTGATTTAAATGTTGTTATTAGAAACATCTACTTTCTCCAATGATATTGCATTCATCCTGAATATCTATATTTGGAGGTTAAAAAGTTAACCAAGGAAAAAATTACCCATGCTAATTATGTGAGAAAGATCATTTACCATGGTCATAATGATTTTGGGTTTAATAATTTCTACGAGAGATTATTTATAATAATAAATCTAATTTCATAAAAAATCATTATTTACACTAGCATCCATGCTGCAAACATTCCATATTATATAGGAAATCCTTGAAAGTGGTGACACCTCGATTAGACCCCTAGAACAACACAATTCATATCTAGTGATGGAGAACATGATAAAATATTATTTGAATGAGATGAGGTGAATATTTAACTAGATAAATAATATTGGATTCATCTTGGATGGTTGGAATAAACCTACATATTGGTGGATTTTGAAAGAGCTGTTAATTGGGATAACTCGTCCTAAACATGTGAAGAACCACTGTGAAAAGGTGAGTGATATTTTTTTACCTCCATATGTGGTGGTGGTCTGGGAGATAATTGTGGTTGTAGGGTTTACTCATAAGATAATACATTATAGGGGTTATGAGAAAAGGCTGGAAACCCACTAGAAGATTCATCAACCCAAGATTATTGTGATTCGAATGGTTATTGAGAGAGGGAAATGGGTTACCCACAATCTCGACATGATCCTTGAGCCAGAGACAAACCCATAAACCGTTCAAAATGGTGGTCTGGAGGAATTCGTCGATGGTCGGTGACCATGTCCAAGAAATAACCATCCTTGATATCACCACTAGGAGGGAGGGCCAATGACATGAGGCTAACACATTGAGAATTAATATTTGAGGGTGTGAAACTAGCACCTTCAACAACTAGGGAATAATCTAAAGTGGGATGTCAGTCTCTTTGCTAGTTATCCATGACTTCACACCACAGTAATGGAACGATTTTAGAAGAGATATTTCCATGGTCTAATGAAATCATATATATACTTGATTATACCAACACCATGTACCCCTAAAAGTTATAGGATGAACATAACATAAGAGGTATGGATGAGAAGATTTCCTACTATGAGTCAACTGAATTATCCACACCTAGAAGGATTCACATTGGGAGAGGTTCGGAGAGATCAAGATACATGAAGTTCTAGGACACTATGGTTTACTATAATTAAAGGGTCGAATCATCCACAGATTGTAAGGAACCTAGGGAGTCTCTGAATCATTTTGAATGTAAGGTTATTGAACAAAATAGGCAGATCAAGGAGGTTGAACTAGGTTTTTGTGTCAAGGTAATACAACCTAATTTGAACCACCATTAACCATCAGAACATGTAAATATGCATGGGGATGTGAGACCAGGCGTTGATATAGTCTTCACAAGATTGAATCACGATTAATAAAGACCTATGGTTAATCTTGGAGACCACTAATGGATCCTTTAAGACCTAATATTGAACTAAATTCTAGAAAAGAGAAATAGGGAGTTTTTCCACACCAGATTTCACCACTAGGGTCCATGAGAGAATTTATGACACCTCCTTGAAAAATGAGGTAGGAAATAAAATAACTATATCCCCTCCCATAAATATGAATAAATCATATCTTAATGTCCAATTAGTTTTTTTAAAAGATATTACCTTTGGGTGGGAAAAGATCATAAAAAACAACTTTGAGAGAAGGTAAAGAAACTAAACTCAATCTGAAAGAGGAAGAGCCCCTATAGATAAGGAATCCGAGTCAAAAACTACCAGTAGGGGATGCAAAATCCCATAACTTAGAAACAATGATGATGCTGATATGGATGAGTTTGACGATGATGTACTAACTATAGGGATAATTTGAAAAGTGGTTAGAGAATACAATGCAATAATTTAGAAGGATTTAATCATTTGAGTTTCTTCTAATCCAAGTGAGCGATCATGTTTCCTTATATTTTCCTCCATGGAAGGGTGTCATAAGGTTTGGTATGAAGGGAAAAATGATCCTTGAGTGCATCAAACACTTTTATTTTTTTGAAAGGATTATAATTATGGCTTACCGATTGGAAATCCCACCAAGGCTATATAAAGAACATGATGTGTTCCATATATCATTTTTAAGGATGTAAATAGCACACCCCATACATGTTCTCACCTATGATTATTTAAAACTAGAACATGCTCTATAAAATCATGAAAAAACCAACTAGATTCTTTATAATGGATTGAAATATTGAGGAATTAGATAACTTAATCATTAAACATATGATGGAGAAATCATAAAATAGAGGAAGAAATGTGTGAAATAAGGGATGTTATGAAAAATAAATACCTTAATTTGTTTAGTAGGTAATTATCAATATAACATTGAGGATGAAGTTTTTATAGGATTCATAAATATAACACCCCGAGACATTTGAATATTTTTATTTATTAATAATCATAATCTCTTCGATAGCTTGTTTTATAAGAAACATGATGTTTAAAAAAAACACAATAATATATTAAAAGAATACTATTTAAATGATAATGTTATAAAATACCCATTAATTTAGTCGGTATAAATATGAATAATTCAATTACAATAAATATATGATCTAAACATGTTCATTGGCCTTATATTTTTACTCATTTTTTATAAAACCCCTTATAAGGGATGAATGAGAACCCTTACATGACCCATTGGATTCATTAAAATACATGACCCAAAGGTCATAGAGAAATTAATCCAGACTATAACTACTTGGAATAACCCCTCCCCAGCATCTACATCATGATGTTAGCTCTCCACATTTGCATGGCTATTCAGCTAGGATTCCCGGGCATGCACAGGCAGGTCCCCATATCAATTTCCATACCCTCTCTTTCATCCAAACCCACTTAGCTCTAACACTACTAGAAAGGCTAGATTTCCCCACAATTTTATACCAACGGTTCAAAAGAACCATGGGTATATGTGTTATTTACGAATGGTTTTAATAAACTGTTGGTAAAGGTGTGGTTAGGGAAGGACTTCTCAACGGTTTGAAGAAACCATTGAGAAATCCATGCTTTTCCCAATGGTTATTAAAAACCGTTGGGAAAACCTCCCCCCAAATTCACTGAAACAGAACCATGACTCCTAGAAGTGGTCAATTTCCAAAAGCACATTCCCCTAACTCCCAGAAGCGCCCTCCAGGTGAACCTCTTACATCCAATCAGCTGCAACTCCCCCATTTAGATTAGACTCCTTCATCCTATTCTCATATTAGCTAAGGATATCCTTGTATTCTCAACATCTCTCCATTTATTTCACTATTTAAATAAATCACATCATCTTGTCATATTTCTAGGGATTTTGGAGATATTTATGATTCACTACTTCCTTCACGAATTGTGTACTCAAATCACGACATCAATATACACAATGTCTAATTAATGTTTTCATTACACATATACATTTATAAGGGAATGGTCTCATTCTTTTGTTTTAATATTAATGATTCATAGTTATTTTTTTAATCTCAATGATCCAAATATTACAGCTTCATGTATATGAACTCATAATAAATTTTTTGTAATATTTATTCATAGTATTTCATGAAAATCACTCCTTTCATTAAGATCATGTCAAACATGAAGATATTATTCATCTTTATTTTTGTACATTATATGTGTTACATAACAAGTATGTATCATGTTTCTATCAATGTCTTTATATATATAAAATGACACACTGTTCACTTATCCTTTTCACAATAGAACATACGGAGTATCTTCTTCAACTTTGAAAAATAGTATGTGGTCCCAAATTATTTTTCATAGAAGAAATATAAAATACGTTACCATAAAATCCAATGTTCTTTATGAATAAAATATCTACAAAGGGAACTCTTGGTGGGACCTCTCCTACTCCCATGTAGTAAATCTTCCTTCTTAATGAAACTAATTCACCGAAATCCCTTTTAAATTTTTTCACCAAAACCATAGAAAACACTTTTAGATTTTTTAGTTGTCACTTTAATTTATCATATCATTATATTTAAATGTTATATAAATAGACTGGATAGTTATAGACCTCTCGGTGGTCACCTGCATGAATTGTATCTCACACAATGTTCAAGATGACATTGGGTACCCGGATAAACTACATGATTATGTTTTTAGATAATTGGAATCACTATTTTATAGATTCATGACTACTCACATGACATAAGATGGAGCATGTAGCAGATTATTGGGTTGTAGCCCAAGAATCTTGGACGAATTTTAGAATTTATTGAGCCTCTTTCATAGTACTACTTCCTACTAGATGTAACTATGTTTTTCTTCTTGATACATGATATGCATTACAACCATTCAGTTTAGGATTCTATTATTAGTTGGTATTACTGATTTGGTTATTTTCATCCATTTCCAATATTTTCCCATTGTTATATTTCTTCTACTTTTTAACAGATAATATTATAATTGTGTAACTTAGGTAATGAGGGAATAGTCTCCCCCATATACACCAATGGATCTCACTATTAGTCAATAACATTTGGAATTTCAGTAGATGTTCTTGAGGCCATGTGTCCATCTAGGTTAAGGTTACTAATCAGTGGCATCCTGGTTTGGGACGTCACAATTCCTGGATATCCTTTTTATAGGTGTTTCTAATCAAATCCATACATATAACTATTGAAGGTCCCTCTCCAAAATCAATCAATACATGATTAAATTAATACACCCTACCAACCTTTGATCAATTGACCCAAACCTAGGATCATTTATTCCATGGTTAAGGTGAAACTTAATGAGGCCATAACTACTTTGGATGTGATCCTCATCCTACACCTCATCCTAATCTCCCTGAAGAAGTTAAAGTATAAAACCCATGTACTCCCAACAAGACCCTTAAAGATTATGTATTCCTTGATCCACTTCTAATATCTTAATGGGAAATCCTTGAATATAGGAATTAGAAATTATATATCTTATTTTCTTATATAAACTGTATTTTTCTATGTTTCTTAATATGATTTTCATATAGAGTTACGTGTTAGTTAATATTTTATATAAAGTAAACAATTTTCATTTACCTAAATATTTTTTTTGATTGAAATTCAATATTATTGAATATCGTTGAAATGAATTATTACAATTTTCAGACAGAATGGATAGAAGTTGGATGTACAAAACTGATCAGATTTCAACCGATTTTCAAAATAATTTGGACAGCTTTTTAGATATTGCATTTGAAAAGGATTCAGATAGTGGTCGGATACATTGCCCATGTTCTAATTGTGTTGGAAGACCACGGTTGAGTTGTGAGGCAGTTAGATATCATACAAAAAAATATGGTTTCCAAACAAACTATTTATGTGGTATCACAATGGATAGAAAATTGAATCTCAAAATTTTGATGATCGAAATGATTTGACTGAATTGGAGAGTTTGATATATGATCGGTATTCATTTATTTGGCATCATGGGAAGGAAAGGATGTCCAAACAAAAAGATTTTAATATAAGTACACATGATTTGTCCAATGAAAATGATGATGTTGATAAGGTGAAAAAATTGAATGATATTGCGATGACTCCAGTATATCGTCAATGTGGTAAAATGAAAAAGTTGTAATTTTTAATCCAATTGTTTCATGGGAAAACAATGTATGGAATTTTAAATACTTCAATCAATTAAATTCTTACCTTTTTGAAGGACTTACTTCCAGATGATGCAGATATTCCCTCTAACCACTATATGGCATGGAAATTAGTTGATGAACATGGATTCTCAAAAAAAATTCATGCTTGCCCGAATGATTGAAGCTTATTTTGGGAGGAAACTGCTGAATGAAATGATTGTATCAAATGTGGAACCTCCCAATGGAAGACAAAAGATGATGGAGTACCATCTCGTGTGCCACATAAAGTAATTTGAAACTTTCCATTGATCCCCAGATTACAGAACCTTTTCATGTCTGATGAAATATCAGTAAAAATGCGATGGCATGACACCAAGAGAAAAAAGAATAATGAAGAGTTGGGTTACCCTGCAGATGGATTTTCATGGAATAGATTAGATTCTCAATATCCTGAATTTGCAGCTGACATGTATAATGTGAGACTGGGTCTTTTATATGACAGTTTTAATCCATTTGGGAAAATGCTTACTTTTCACAGCACATGGCTGGTTTTCATACACATTTATAACCTTCCCCCATGGTTGTGTATTTAAAAGCCTTACACTTTCTTTAGTATATTTATATCTGGCCCTTCTGATCCCGGGAATGATATCGATGTATACATGAAACCTTTAATAAAAGAGTTGAAACTTCTTTGAGATGTGGGTGTGCCCACAAACGTTGAATTTTCAAATGACATATTTCATATGTGTGCTGTGATTATGTGGACGATCAATGATTTTACTACTTAGGAAATGATGTGTGGATGGCACAGAAAAGAAAAATTGTCATGTCTTGTTTGTATGAAGAATAATCAATCGAGAATACTGAAATATCGTCGTAGTTTTAGTTTTATGGGACATCGGTGATTCTTTCAAATGAACCGTCCATATAGAAACAATCGTTGAAGACTTGAAAAAACCATGGAGACTGACGATCAACCTCAGTGTATGTCTGGAACTGATGTGCTTAATGAATTGAAATATTTCAGTTATTTATTTGGGAAGGGTGTAATGAAATCTAGAAAGATGGAAAATGTTTCCAATGATACCTGCAACAATTTGAAAGAAGAAGAGTATATTCTTTCAGTTTTCATATTGGTCAACCAACTTGTTACGTTATTGCTTAGACGTAATGAAGATTGAAAATAATATATGTGAAATGTTAATTTCAATTCTTCTAAATGTCAAGGGGAAGAAAAAATATTATTCACGATCTTGGCTTGACTTGGTAGATTGGGGGATCAGACCAGAATCACATCATGTCTGTATCAGTGAAAATAAATGGAAAGTTCCATGTGCTTCTTATGTGATTACACCTGCTGAAAAAATCAATTTCTGGAAGTGATAGAGACCATAAAATTTCCTGATGGCTATTTAAGCAATATATCAAAATTGGTCAACAGAAAAGGGTTAAAGCTAAAATCTTTGAAGACTCATGATTATCACATTCTTTGGCATGAGTTGATTCCAATAGAAATCTGTCATCTCAAGTCCAATAATGTAAGAGTCTCAGTTATTTGGTTGTGTTACTTGTTTAGAGATATTTTTGCAAAGAAGTTGTCCAAATACTTCTTGCAAAAACTTATGGTAGAGACACAATTAATTTTCTGTGGGTTAGAGAAAATATTCCCTCCATCATTTTTTACATGCATGTTGCATCTGACTGTACAACTTCCGACTGAAATACATCTTGGAGGACCTGATGCTTTTCGTTGGATGTATCCAACTGAACAAAACATGTACACATTGAAATTATATGTTCAGAACTAGAATTATCCCGAAGGTTCTATTGTGAACAGTTACTTGGCTCAAGAATGTATAGATTTCTACTCAATATATTTTTTAGATCTTACTACAAGAAGAAACAGACCAATGAGAAATGAAGAAGAACAGTATGAGAAAATTGAACCTAGTTTTCCACCACTTCCTCAAACAGGATGAATTCCGGGATCATATACATTGATGACATTAAGCCTTGAAGAGTGAGAGATGGAACATCGCACAGTGCTGTTCAATTGTGATTTTTTATGTGTATTTAAAGTAAGTAAATTGTACATGTATCTCTTATATTAAACCTTGTAATTTTAAATATTTGTTAAAGTATTATTATTTTTTTCTACAGGGAACATAAATAATTGATATATAGAAATCAATGTTATTTATCTCTGAGATGGAAAGAGACATTCCATAGCAAAGGGTTTTCTGCTTTGTTGAAATTGAAGGTAAAAATATTTCTGTAATAACTAAATAAAAATAATATTTAATTACTTTTACTATTTGTTTATATTTTAGGTATCGTGTTTTCTGGAAGACTCTGTTTCTGAGGAAATAAGAGCATTTGCTTTTTTTCCTAATACCATGGTTCGTGCTTGTAAATAACAGGTGATCAATGGATACAGATTTATTATCACTTAACGAGCAAGAAACATGAGATCATAACATGATGGTGTTATGCTAACTGCCACAATAGACTGTTATGCCATTTCATTAGATGATAGACCTCATTATAAAAATGTATCTTATTATAGAGTCATGGAGAAAATAATAATTTTGGATTATTACTCCTATGGTCAAGTCACGATGATGAAATGTAAATGGTTTTATTCAATGACGAGGCAAGGAAACTTTATTGATGATTGTGGATTTCGAGTTATTGACATGACTCTTACTCTTTCCAGCGATTAACCATATGTATTGGCATCAATGGTGAAACAAGTTTTTTATGTTAAAGATCATCACTATCCTAAGTTTGTTGTAATTATTGATTTAAATCCTAGACATGTTTTTGATGATGTTGATGATGAAGTTGACATTATCCCTACTGCAATTGCAAGCAATCTGTTTATTACTTATAATGACTCCAATAGCTCAATTGTCAGAGTTGATTGTGAACCCGAAGTTGTGGTGGGAAATAGATAGAATCATATTGTTGTGTTCACACCTACATGTTTCACCTACATCATTCAGAGTGTGTATCTTAGTACTTACCTTCAAACCAGCATAAATTTTTTATTTCTATATGTATTTTTATCAGAATGGTTTTTATATATTTGGTTTTTTGGGTTACAGATTACTTATTTATTCTTAATTACTTCCACATATGTTTTTATTGCAGGAAATGATACCCATTGAAGAGATGCAGTGGAAGAAGATGAGAGAAAATAATCATCGCATGACACATATGGGAATTCCTCCACTCATCCCTATTGTGAGTATTTTATTTCAAATATATATTTCAATGACTTATAATATCATGTGTTTGCTTTTGTGTTAATCTTTTTTTTTCAGGATACACCCCCAAGATGAGAGATTTCTGAAGAAGAGCCTGACATTGCTCCTAGTAGAGAGGCTGGTGGTAGGAGGGGGGTGGTGTCAGAGTTAGACGATCATCTAGTGGTCCTGGTACTGAGGATGGTGGTACGAGGGCTCATGGTGCGAGATTTAGACGATCCACTGGTCATACCCAAATGGACTGTTCCCCTACAACAGACATATCTTCTAGGCCCCATTTGTATCTTGGTGTGTCTTTAGAGACACATGGGATATTTAGGCCTCTGATGTTTACACTACTAGTTGGCCAGATGTCTGTGCCATCATCTTTTTCTTCTGGTTCATTATCTCCAAGCTATTATATTCCACCTTCTTCGACTCCTACTCTGACATAGTATGTGGTTGAGGAGAATACACTGAGGGAAACTCCACCTGTACAAGATATTACTTTAACATTTTCACATCCAGTGATTCACATTGAACCGACTACCACAGGTATATTTATATAACTCGAACAACTTTTTATACCAAAATTTCTTTTTATTATAACTTATACTGATATTTTTTTTCTTTAATAACAGATTTATCTACTAATAGGAGTCAGGGGATGGGGTGTACACTCTTTCATGCGGAACCGAACCACAAGACACAATTGATGGTTGAATACAATGATGATGGACAGATGATTGATAAACCTGGGTAGGAATGTCGGGTTTTTTTGAAGATACCAGGAAAATACTCGGAGATCATTCCAGTCAGCCCTCTCTCTTGGATGCATCTTCTACACGAATTTTAGGATAATGCATGGGCACAAATATGGGTAAATAATATTTTGGATTTAATTTAGTATTTTTTTGTATTTATATGAATTAATCTATTGGGTGTCAGCTGCGATTAAACATCATTGATGGTGAAGGTGCACGACCAGCATGTTTAAAAGATCTTGGAGAGCTTTAGAGAGCTTATAAGCATGAGTTATATATTGTTTGGTGTGATAGGGGGGCACAGATTTGGAGATCATACCTATCGTGGATGACTACCCGATAGAGAAATATCGCCAAATGATTACCCATTGGGCGACTGCCAAATTTAAGGTATTAATCCCATTTGAGGTATTTAAATGACCATTCTCATATTTTTCATTAATATTATCTTCTTTATTATTAAACATTATTTTGGGATGTTTGGAAAAAAACAAAAAAAAATTATTCAAAGCAATACCTCCACACTTTGGGGCACACTACTATGTCAGATCATGAGAGGCAACAGGTACGATACAGTTGTTTATAATTATTATTTATGACATGCCATTTTTATTATTTCCTACATAAATTATTTGCTTTATTGAATATTGAATATATTATTATACTTGAACATTATTTTTTTTCAATGTAATTACAGAAGCACAAATCGAATCTTGAAGGACGTCTCCCTCGAGCAAATTTTTTTTGCTCAAGTAGAAGGAAAAATGAAGGAACTGCGGTTAATGAACCGACACAAGAAAAGATTTTAAGTTTTAATTTGTATATTTCAAAGCTTAATATCTATTTTTAAATTTAATAATCTTTTAATATTCTTAACAGGATGCTTTAGAGGCCCATGATGCCCAAGAGCCTGACAATTTAGGGCCACATGATTATTTATATCAGGTTTTGGGAGATGAGCACTCTGGTCGAGTACACTGCCAACTTGGTAAGAATATAGTCTTGGAGAGGTATTGGTACCCTCCAGGTATCCATTCTAGTACCACCATGTTTGAACAGGTCATGGAGCATGCAAGACAGTCTGATAAAATGGTCATAGAGTTGGAAGAATAAGTTCAAATGAGGGAGAAAGAATTTATTTAATTGATCAAACCTTTATCTTCATCACTTCCACCAGAGGCCAATGCGGATTGTAAGACATATATGTCATCGATGGGTGCATTATCCAATGCACCAGGAGGCAGTTCTAGTGTTGGTTGAGATGATGACATTCCTTGTGACGATAAGGATGTGGATGGGGATGAGGGTGAGGATGAGGATGAGGACAAGGGCGATGATGGGGTCGAGGGCGAGGATGGGGCCGAGGATGAGCATGGGGATGATGACGAGGATGAAAAAAAGAGTAGAGGTGGGGTCAAGGATGAGGCTGATGATGATAGTGGTGATGGTGATGGTGATCAGGGGAAGATTGATCCATTACAATTTTGACTAATATTTATGACATTTGATTTTTGATTTAATATGGATGTGTCTTTATATATAAAATACTAGCACACCTTGCACACACCCATCACATCCCCCCATCATCCTCCCTAGACCCCAGACAGCCCCCCCCAGACAGCCCCTTGGGGAGATTTCTGGACAGCACCCCCACCCTCTGCTCTAGACCCCGGACAACCCCCCCCCCCCCGGACAACCCCCCACCCTCCTCCCTGAACCCAGACAGCCCCCTGGACAGCCCCCCCCCCCCCAACCCTCCTCCCTGGACCCCAAAAGACCCCTAGAAATCCCCCCAGACAGCCCCCCGGACAGCCCCCCAGATAGCCCCCCAACAGCCCCTAGACCCCAGACAATCCCCCGAACAGAATTATTTTCAAATAATTTTTTACCACCCATTGAAGGTGAAATTTAGGATGATTTCTTTTAAATGGGACGACTATAAGAACATGGTTTTTCACTCTAGTAGGGATATCTGTGAATTCAATATAAATGTTTATTTTTTACCAAATATGGAAGCCTAGTGATGTTATAATGGTTGATGGGGCTTCTGGGGCTTGTTCGGAGCTCGATACCCTGGTCGGCATAGAGAAACACTATGCCTCACGGTAGGTAAAAAATTTAATTCCATCCCAAAAGGTATCTGAAGACCTTATAGGGATATATATTAGATGAAATGTGCATGATTTTCCATAACCATGCTCCCGGGGATTCACATCATGCACAATGTCTATAGTTTTAGTTTAAGATATTATCACCATTGTTGCACGATTTGACTAACTGGCATACAGAAAACTGACCAAATGGATATGGATTGTGTTAATACTTTAGTAAAATGATCAATGAGTCACATGTGAAATGTAAAAGTAGACTCTGCCTCAATCAAAGGCACGGTGTGTCCGGTGTCACTTAATGTGTCTCTCTTTTGTTTAAAATGGGAACCCTTTTATGTAAAAACAATTGGCATACAGAAAACCGACGAAATGTATTTGGATTGGGTTGATACTTTTGGAAAAGGATCCATGTGTCATATGTGATGTTTAAAACTCAACCTCGCCTCAATCCGACGTATGGTGTGGCCAGTACCACTCAAAGTGTCTCACATTTATTTGAAATTGACAACACTTTAAGTGAAAACAACAACTGACATACGGAAAATAGACCAAACATATTTGTATTCAGTTGATACTTTAGTACAATGATCTATGGGACATATGTGATGTGTAGGAGTAAACCCCGAATCAATCCAAAGCACGGTGTGGTTGGTACCACTCAGTGTGTCTAACCATTATTTGAAATGATCAACATTTTAAGTGAAATCAAAAACTGGCATACATAAAACCAATCCAACACATTAGGATTGTGTTGATACATAAATAAAATGATCCATGGGTCATTTTTTACATGTATGACTGAACCCCATATCAATAAAAAGCACGGTGTGGCCGGTACCACTCTAAGTGTCTCTCGTTTGTTTAAAATGGACAATGTTTTATGTAAAAACAAATGTCATAAGGAAAACTGACCAAACGTATTCAGATTGTGTTGATACTCTAGGAAAACTATCTATGGGACATTTTTGACATATAGGAGTCAACCCTACATCAATATGATGTGTGGTGTGGCTGGTACCACTTTAAATGTCTCTCTTTTGTTTAAAATGGACTTCATTTTAAGAAAAAACAACAACTAGCATATGGAAAACCAACCAAACGCATTCATATTGTGTTGATACTTTAGGAAAACGATCCATGGGACATTTGTGACGTGTATGAGTGAAACCCACATCAATCTAAGGTGCAGTGTGGCTGGTACTACTCTAAATGTCTCTCTTTTATTTAAAATCGATATCATTTTAAGTGAAAACAACATCTGGCATACGTAAAAATGAACAAATGCATATGAATTGTGTTGATACTTTAGGAAAATGATCCATGAGTCATATGTGACATGTAAGAGTAAACCCCGCCTCAATCTAAGACATGGTGTGACCGGTATCACTCAAGGTGTGTCTCTTTTGTTTAAAAGGGACACTGTTTTAAGTAAAAACAACTGGCATACAGAAACCAGACGTATTTGGATTGAGTTGGTACTTTAGGAAAATGATATATTTGTCATATGTGACGTTTACGACTCAACCCCGCATCAATTCGTGGTGTGGTGTGGCCGGTACCACTCAATGTTTCTCACTTTTATTTGAAATGGACAACATTTTAAGTGAAAACAACAACTGGCATAGGGAAAACCAAACAAAAGCATCTGTATTGTGTTGCTACTTTAGGAAAAAGATCAACAGGACACTTTTGAAGAGTAAAAGTATTCCCCGTATCAATCTGAGGAACGGTGTGGCCGGTACCACTCTAAAACTCTCTCTTTTGTTTAAAATGGACATCAATTTAAGTGAAAAGAACAACTATCATACGGAAAACAGACCAAACATATTCGGATTTTGTTGATACATTAGGACAATGATACATGAGTCATTTTTGATGTGTATTAGTCAACCCCACCCTAATCCAAGGCGTGGTGTGGCTGGTACCACTCCAAGTTTCTCACCATTATTTGAAATTATCAACATTTTAAATAAAACAACAACTGGCATACGGAAAACTGACCAAACACATTCGGATTGTGTTGATACATTAAGAAAAAAATCCATTAGTCATTTGTGACGTGTATGAGTCAACCCTGCCTCAATCCAAGGCTTGGTGTGGCCGGTAGCACTCTAAGTGTCGCTCTTTTGTTTATAATGGACACTATTTTAAGTAAAAACAACTGACATATAGAAAATAGTCAAAATATATTCAGATTGTGTTGATACTTTATAACAACAATCCCTGAGTCATTTATGACATGTAAGAGTCAACCAAGCCTCAATCTGAGGCCCGATGTGGCCGGAACCACTCAAATTGTATCACTTTTATTTGAAATGGACAACATTTTATGTGAAAACAACAACTGGCATACGGAAAACCAACCAAATGCATTCATATTGTATTGATACTTTATAAAAAAGATCCATGGGTCATATGTGATGTACACGAGTCAACCCCACCTCAATACAAGGCATGATGTGGCTGGTATCTCTCTAATTGTCTCTCATTTGTTCAAAATGAACATCATTTTAAGTAAAAACAATTGGCATATGGAAAACCGAACAAATGTATTCGGATAGTGTTGATACATTAGCACAATGATCCATGGTCCAGACTCACACAATCCAATTCTCTTGTGAAGAAATCCTACCCCTATTCTAAAACACATGACATTTAATATGCCAAGGACAACTATATTCCCTAAGTCACACAAGCTCATTGATACACATCCATTATCATCATCACTAAGTTCAAAGACACCTACCCCAAACCATGACATTATATTTATGTTTGGTTGAATTCATTTATTCATTTACTTATTTTGGGTTATTAGCTTATAATTTTTGAATTAAATCATGTATGTGTTATAAAAAATGAAAGTTTGTATGTATTCCTAATTCTGTATCACATATAATTACGTATTCAGGTTTTAATGTATTGTATTCATAAATGATTATTAAATTATGTATCCTTCTAATTATCAGTTATTAATTATGTATCCTTATTATGTGTTGTATTTTACGTATTCTTCACAATTCACACAGTAGCACACAGAGCCGGATGCTATGTGAATTGTACAGCAAATCTTAGACAAACGGTTTTAAACCGTTGGTGTAGGTTATGTATGTATTTTTTTTACCAACGGTTCTGAACCGTTGGTACAAAACCTTTACCAATGGTTTAAACCATTGGTATAGGGGTGAATGGAATACTAAAAATGATATTCCCATGGTTTTAAAATAATTGGCATATGTGTTGTGTAAGAACTCTATGCCAAAGGTTTTATAAAACTGTTGGGATAGAGCAGATTTCTTCACATATACCAATGATTTATCTCAAACCATTGGTATATGTCAATTGTCACGGAATACTGGGATACGGTTTCTAAAACCATTGGTATAATTTATACCAATGGTTCTCCACCCTACACCAATGATTTTCAACCATTGGTATACCTTAAATTTTTAGTAGTTTAATATGGTTAATACACTTGCTATGAATCCCCATTTGGAGCCTATTCCTCATCACGTCTTTCAAATTTTTTTGAAAATAATGATTTTGTGCATTTATAATTTTTTTTATAAAATTAAATTAATATGTAAAATCATTATTTCAAAATTATATTTGGGAGAATTTTTTGTATTTTTTGTATAGTTTCATTTTTTTGATGAATAGTGAAAATATAAATATTTAATAAAAACTGCATTATCATTTAATGAATTTAAATTTTCATTATGATTAAAAATTGTTTAAAAAAATAGTTCCATTATATAAAAATTAATCGAATTGAAGTAATTTTAATAAATTATATATTTAGTTTTTCTATAAAAACTTTTTAAACTATTGAAGACTTTTCATTTGGAAAAGTAATTTTCCATCCCGCGTGCAGGATAAATTTTTAAATTAAATTTTGAAAATTGTATGAATTGAATTTTATAAAATTTATTGGACATTAATAATCACCATAATTAATAATATATAATATTTTCAACTTAATTTTTTTACCACAATAAATATTTAAAATAATAGAAAATAAATACAAATATTAAGGTAAATATATATTTACTAGGGGTTAAACTATAAATATAAGGGTTAAAATGAAATAAAAAATTTCTAATTGAAAATTTATGGACATATTTTGACCTTATATCATCCATGTTTTGATGATGGATCATTTCAAAGAATTTTTGTTCCTGAAAAAATGTGGGTGTAATTCCTTTTTCAAAATAAACCAAATGTGTCCTCTCCCCACTTATAAAAGGCCACCACTTATCCTCCCCATGTTAACAATTCCAAATCCATTAGGATAATAATATAACAACCCAAATCACATCATTAATTCCTTAAAAACACCCAAATTGTATTTTTTATAATAAATTCAACCTAGGATGGTTTTTTGCAAACCTCAAGAGGTCGTCTGAAGATGATGTTACATTCTCAAACGAGCATTTTTGTTTTGTCACTTATTAAAAATACTGGAAATATTATTAAATAATTATAGTATAATAAAAATAGTATATAAAATATACTAAAAAGTTATTAGGTTAATGGTATGAACTATATTAATCTCCTTTTCCATCAAAATGGAAAACAAAATCATCAATCGTGTGTACGAAGGACAACCGCCTCATGAACTGATTTAAATTGTTTTATATAAACAATTCTCGTGCAGGGACATAATGATGGATTTAATGTATATATATAATTAATTATATAATTATACATCTGAAATTATAATATCACATATTTGTTTTGGACTTTCTGTTCTGTTTGAAATACGAAAACGTCGCTCATGTGTATGGAAGACTACCACCTCACAATGCAATGTGATTCATTTTTCTCTTCCACTATACATAGAATGTAAAAGGAAAAATTTAATTAATATTTCTGATAAAAATTACATAATATTGATTCTATAAAATTAATATATTACCTAATTCCTTACCCATTCACATATTAAGAAATGTTACCATCGCTTGTGCGTTTGTACGACTTACCATCTCCATGAAGTGACGTGATAAATTTTTTGGGACCAATTTTAAATAAGGGAATTAAAAATTTATCTAATTAACATAAATAATATTTATAGAATTAATATCATTCTATATATTATGGAATAATATCCTCTGTTCTATACTTGTAACTTTCATGACAAAAATTAATGAGAAAAGAAGGAAATTAATTCTATAAGCAATAGGGATAATGAAATATTGTTAATGAATGGGTGGTACAATGTAATTAAAGGATCATATATGATATTATAAATATTAATATAGTTCTAGTATAAGTTATTAACAAGTTTTAAAACACTATACATGAGTTTTAGAAGCGGCCGACAAAAGAGAAGCATGAGGTAAGGGATTTCTTCTCAATTTCCATTTCATCGAGTCATATTTGTTAATACGCATGTATTCACTTTTATATGGTAACTTTAATTATCAATTTATATATTTAACATGAATAAATACTCTTTAATGATGTAAATGTTTTCAAAAAAAAATTATTATTTCAAGATTTTACAATTTGAATGTATCTTATGATATAAGAATATAATATAAAATCTCACATTCATTTGGAATTTAATTTAATATTTTTGAAGGAATCCTATCATTTATCCTTTATAATTTGTAACAACCCTCGATTTTATCATGAATTATCTCTTTAATTTAATTCAATAGCTTGCGTTACACGCAACACTGAGTTCGAGTGCACCATGACCTACCAATCTAGTCATTCAAAAAGCGGTTAGGAATACTATTAACCAAATTTTTAATTTAATTTATATATCCTATATAATTTTAACATTAATATTTTTTTATTTCTTAGACATAATATAAGGACAAATTCAATTTTAGGATAAAATATGTATTTTTCCAAAAATTTTGTTTTCCTCCTTTTAATGGAGATCCATTATTAAATAAAATATTTGACAATTTTATAAATTCAATTTAGTGAAATTAAATTCTTCTTTAGATGCGGGACATGAAAATTTAGTTTGGATAAATTTTTGGTACTTTTCTAATTACATTCTTATATTGATGAGTAGTGAAAAATGCTAAATTTTAATTAAATGTTTTTAATCAAAATAATTTATAATGTTAAATTATAAATTTTAATGGTTTTAAAGTATAAATATATTATATTTTTTTTCATTTAATATAATTTAGGTCATTATATGTAATTTCACATTTAAATTTGACATAAACACATGTCAATATTTTGATAGTTTTTTACTTTTTAAAAACCCAAATTTTGTTTTTGACAATGGTAATTAATTTTAAATTAATTAATAAAACTAAAATATTTTGAATTTGGTAAAATAAATTTCATTTTTGAATTAATAATATCAAAATTATCTTAGGCTGAATTTTTTTTATTTTTCCAAATGTATTCAATTTTTGATGAATAGTGAAAACACTGTGTTTTTGTTTAAAACGGAATTTTTATTTAAATTTTTATTTATTTTATTTATATTTATTTTATGTAAAAATAGATAAATAATAACTATTTTAGTCAAATTTAATTCATTGTTATCATTTTATAATAAGAATAGATATATAAAATTTTATTGAACTTTTTGATGTCATTTACCCACCTTATAGACACATTTACAAATTCTCATAAAGTATAATTTTACCACATTTGTAAATTGAATTTCGAAAATCTGAGGGACACAGTTAACATAAGTAAGTAAAATGTGGTTTAGTAAGAAGAAACTAATTTTTTGTGGATAGTAACTTTTGATTTTTATTTACCACGGTTAAAAGTAAATAGGTTAATTAAAGGTAAAAATGATATTATAATTACCCTAAAACAGGTACTAATTCTATTGAATAAGTGTATTTCTACCTAAATCCACCTTAGGAATAAAATATGATTCTTTTTGATCCCCTTATATTAGATTAGGACATTTATTAATATTTTTTTAAAGAAGAGTTAAAAGTGTTAAATTTAAAAAAAATTAACTAAAAATTTTTTAATATAGGATTATACATAAGATAAATTTGACTATAAATATTAATTATAAATATAAGAAGCTTTTATACATAATTTTATTTCATTTATAATTTTTAGACATTAAATAAATTAATTTATTTATGACACAATGATGATGTAGTAACTAACTTATTAATGAATGATTAAAGTAATTGATATTAAAAATATCCAAATAAATGTAAATTGAAACTTTTGATGCATTAATCTAATTTTCTAGGTTAATATTTACTTTTAGGGTTTGTTAATTTTTTTTTGAAGTGATAAAGTTGTTATGAATTCCATAAAAAACAAATACTAAATAGTGTCAAAATTGAAAAATTGTGTTGTTAAAACAAATACTATATTATTAAATGATATAATATTCATAAAAATATGAAGATATGAAAAATTACTTATAAAAAGGTTAAATATGTCAATAATAAATAACTTGGGGTTATCTTGGATTTTTATAGTAATTTTACAAACCATTTATTATAATAATACAATATGACATGGTAAATGTTAAACAATTTCACTAAGAGTTAAATCAAAAAAGTAAGGGTAATATGGTGAATTAAACGTGTCTAAAACCAATTGGTTGAAAATATTTCTACCCATACCCACCTTATCTTCGAAATAAATCAATTTTTAACCATTATAAACCGAAATTTAATTTACAATAAAATAATATTTCATGCTTTTCTTAAAGTGACCCTCACCTCTCTTATAAATGGGTACATTACCTTATATTAATTTCACACCTCCAAAGCCATTTAGATCGGCCAAAACCTTCTAAAATATCTTTCCAACTACCCTCACTTCAACCTAGAGTCCTTATGTTGATCATAATCCCAACCTAGGGAGCCCTTTTGATCAAATCCAAAGGAAGCACCTGAAGAAGAGGTAATAATTTCATCACCTCTTTCAAAGTTCTTTTCTTCTCCCTCTTCCACTTTCTTTGCTGTTTCCATACCAAAGTAATAACTAAAGTACCTTCTAAATACGTTGATTTTATTATAAAAATGGCACAACCACATTCATTATTCTATCCAAACTATGAATGACAAAGTCAGCATATGTACCTACGTATGACTTACCGTCTCCACATCGTGGTGTAGTTTTTTATTCGACACTTCATTATTTGGATGGGTACTATAAAAAGTATAATTTATTTAAATAATAAATATAACATGTTAATTATTATTTATATATGACATAATTTCAAATTACATACGATTTCACCATCCATAGTATGGTATTGTCACTCGTGTGTACGTACGGATTACTGTCTCCACGAACGCGATGAGATTCAATCCCCATTGTAACAAGTCAAGAATATTTTTCATTTTAGGATTAAAAATAATTTTTTAGAACTTATTATCATTCTGGATATGAATCAAATAAATCCTATCCATAACAAACATGACATACGTAACAAAACATATAAAGGATAACGAATCAGTTAACACCTGAAACAATGATACTACTAAAATATTATTGACAAATAAATATTATAAGATCATATATGATATCAAACTTATGTATGTTGTTCTTGTATAATTTAATGAAAATGAAATAAATATTATAAAATGGTTTAATGTACCCTCGACCAAGTAAATGTACAAGCTAAGGGGTTTTCATGTCACTTATGATTTCCGTGAAATTCATGGTATATTCGCCACTACTTCCTTTTTTGTGGTGTATGTACTTCCCAAGATTGTATACATTGTGTAATGTACTTTAATTTATGGGTATTTACATATTTATTGTATAATACATATTTCATGGGGTTTATGTTTCATAAGTAACCAAATCGGTAAGGGGATTTTGAATTTCAATTTCCACTCATTTGGTTTTACACATACTTCATGGACTATTTTACTCGAAGATTATGTGTGAAATCACTATTTATTTATTTATTTAGTAATTTCCACTCCCCTTTATGTGGATATACATTTGATAGACATAATCACTCAATTTATAAATTCCCAAGTTCTTAAAATGAACTTGGTAAGGGTAATCTTAACTCAATTTCCATTTATTGAGTTAAATATCCAAGTCACTGGTTTTGTTCTTACAAAAATATGTGTGAATGTCCTATGAAATATTTACATTAAATATACAATAATATTTACTATATTTATATTTGTAACACATAATTATGTCATATATGTATCCTTAACCTATGTATATATTCTATATTAGATATTTCATCTCAATTTAGATTTCATGGAGACTTCTTTGTGCTTATCTTCCAATTCACTTTTTTATGGTGTAAATACTGTACTTTGACATATTATATAATAAATCCATTTATTATCAAGATATTATTATGTTTTTATTAATTCAATTATTTTTATTCAAGAGTATTTCATTTATTAAGGAAATATCATTATAAATGTTTTAATGATTTATTATTCTAAATATTTGTCATTAATGTCCATGTTTTAAAATTGGTGTTAAGGATTTATTTATATTGACATGAATGTTTTAAAATTAAAATTCCTTTTAAAAGGTTCAATGTGGTATTGGACACATTGATTCAAAAATATATTTTTAACAGCTTCTTGATAAATAGTGAAACTTTTAAATGTTTTTAAAAAAAGGGATATTTCTCTCAAATAGTTTTACTGATTATTTTCATCTATGTCAATATCCTTCATTATTCATTACTGAGGTAGATTTATTATAATATAGTCTTCCATATTATTGAATGAGTTATGTTTGACTGTGGGTGTTCTATTTTTATACCATTCATGGTTTGTGGTTCAAATGTTGACATTTCGTATGCTAGTATTAATACAAATGATTAGATTATGTTTTAATCGGTTTATATGAGGAATACATTGGACTTAGTAAGTGATGTCTAGAGCCCTCTATAGCTCCTTGATGCATCGCCAGGTCCCATGAGACAAACTAGTGTCTTGGAACATGGCCCTGACAGAATTTTGTTTGTAGTCTTGGAACGAGGCCTTGACTATGAGGTTATTATATTCAGCATTATGCATTCCATCATTATGAAATTAGCTATCGATATTACATGTGATTATTCAAGTAGTATAATATCAATTTGAATAAGTAAATGAAATTATTTGATTTATGTTTTCCATAATATGAAGAATTTTATGTTTAAAAGGCTTATGTCTTAGTCTTCTACATTTCATTAAATGTTTATGCTTATTTATGATAGTTTTTACAATATTGTTATCCGTACTGAGCATCTGAGATCACCCCATACTGTGTTTTATTTTTCTCAGGATGTGAAGAAGTATATTATGAATAACCTATAGGGATAGTCCAAGGGATATGACTGTGTTCAAAGGAGACACAATTTTGTAGTTTTTCATTTCATAATGTAATATAAAACTTATTTATGTATCTATTAATTACAAGAATAAAAAATTTCTCAGTCTCTCAGGATTTGATCCCTTGTGATCAGGTTGATGTTATTTAATAATGCACTGATTATGGGTAACTATGGTCGGGGCATTATAGTTGGTATGATAAGAAGTATAGAACAAACCATGGAAACTAGATATAGATAATCTCTGATTAGGGAATATTTCCCTAAGATAAAATTTGAGTATTAGTATAGAAGACCATCCTAAAATTTTGGAAGTGTAAATATTATGTGGTTATTCCAAGCTAGTACATCCCTATCTGGATATGAATAGGTAGAGGTGGCTCTGGTACAGATTTATCTAGGAGTGAAAACTCTGACAAGGAGTTTCAGGCTTGACCTAGGGTATCCTGGTATATGAAAAAGGGCCTTGTTTCACTCTTGGTATTGAAACTCCTCTAAGATATGCTTAAGGTAATTCCATTTTTCTTTACAAACTGATTTGAAGGATTTTAATACAAGATGAGAATAAATAACCTCGATTAATCATAAGGTGTTTTAGATTGAAAATAATGTGTCATGATATTCTCGAAATGAGTTTATGACTACTGTTACTCACACTCTATTTTCTGGTTTTAGTCAATGGTTGGATTTCAAAGAAGTCATAGTAACATTGAACATGATGTACAAGATTTGAACATGGGTGGAAATGAGCAATTAAATGGAATGTTGATAGGCGTAAAAGATATCGTGTTCATGCCTAATCAATTTTCCAAAAATATTATCCCCAATATAAACACTAAACAACTCCCAAACTCAACAAAAAAAAGAAAGGAGGATAATGATAAGAGATCCAACAGTGGAGACCATGGAGAAAAGAAATCTAATATTCCTTCATATAGGAAATGTGGAAGTTGACATATAAGAAAGTGTCTCAATGGAACCAAGAAATGCTTTATGTGTGGTAAAGAAGGACATAAACTAACGAATTGTCAAGGGAAAATAAAGATTACTATGGAAGAAAATATAAATGACCCTAAGAATCAATTTCTAGTCATTTTCCGTAAATGTATGGTACTTTTGTATTACCGTATTTAGTTTCATATTCTATATGATAACCTCTAAGTCAAGTAAATACCTTTTTGTATGTAAATGGATGGAAAATGCTTAAGAGTATTAGTTCTATTTGTTGTTGAGATTACTTTGGAAGAGTTTTCTCTTGTATTTGTAACCCTGCAGTTTGTTATTTGAGAATTCTATTTGAGGAAGAATTATCATTTCTTTTTTTTTGATATATTTATAAAGAACCATTTGGGATTATATGATCCTTGAATTTGAGTCAATTATAGGTTATTTATTTTTGGAAAGAAAATGAAATGTATGAGATAAAATTTGTGGTTAAAATATGTTATGGATATTTTTGATGAATTTATATCATTTTTTGGGAATGTTATAAAATTATATAGTTTTTAAAAAAAGGACAACACACAGACCTTATGACAACCCATTGTATCAGAAAAAGGTGTGGGAATCGAACCCACAACTAAAGATCGATAGGGATTTATCGCCTACCACTAGACTATGTGAATTCCCTGGTTACTATAACTAATTTTTTTTAGTTAAGTTATTTTATGGATCATGAATATGTTGATTTTGGTAACTTTTGATTTATCCTTATTATAGGAAAATTATTTTGTGATTAAGTGATAAATGTTATTTTGGAAGACGTTCTCACCTTTCAGAACACTATATGCCTAAAGAAAATAGAATACTATGGGATTTATTTTGAGGAGTAATGGTGGATTTACATTTTGGAAGAATCTATGTTTTTATTATGGACTTATAACGATTTTGTTTATTTATGGAAATGATTAACCTATCATAGAGACTATGAGATTCGGTTAATTACATTTAAGAATGTGACTTTAAGAGTAGCTGATGTTATTTGGAGATAAATGTTAAGATTTATCGTGGAAGAATATGTGATCAAATCCTTCTAAATTTTGGGTTTCAAACATAGTTCAGATTATTTAGATGAATTTTATGGACAATTGTGTTTTTGAATGGTCTTTGTTGACTTTTGGGTATTGCTTGTTTAATTTTGGAGATTAAGAGTAGAATTTCCTTCTATAAAGGATTGTCCTTACTGGGGATCATCAGATATTGTACTAAATATTTTGGTTTTTGATAATGTTTAAAGACATTGGAAATATTGTTTTTATCTTTTGTAGATAATGTTATTCTCTAGAAGTTGATTCTAGCACTTCAGGTGTGACCAAGTCATCTTGAATACTCATCGTTTGGAGAAAAAATGAGTTTGTTGTAGAAATTTATTAAATTATGATACTCTACATGAAATGCATGTATATCTCTATATGTTCTTATTCTACCCCATAAATAAATTCCAAAAACAATATTATTAAAATGAATATAAAAAAAATTCATTTCACGTTTAGAAGATGGGTTCTAGCATGGTTCTTAGCGGCGATCTCGCAGCTGCTAGGGTTCAGCTTCTTCGATCACGCGTGGTGCGATGCTGAATTTTAATTCTCTATTCAAATGGCGGGTTTCGTTCCAGACTGGGAATGAGAGAAATCCTGTGGGGGAAATGGAAAATTAGCGAGGAAGGATGATGTTGTACCGACTAAAAAACCTAAGCTGATTTCCTTCCTCGATGCTTTTAAAACCACAGATCTGTGAAGAGACATCTCGAAAAAACCCTCGCTCTACAAAAAATGATGGATGGTCAATTTGTGGTTGAAGCAGACCCCGAAGCTTTACAACAACACTCACAATTTTGCATGTTCTCTATTATGGGTCACATCTCGTATTTGAAAGGGGATAAACCGTGGCCGGCCATGGATCTCAAGCCACAGATTTCCCATATCTGGGGTTTTATTGACTGGAATCTTGTTCCAATCGGGCGTGGGTATTTTCATATCCTCTTTAGCTCGTAGGATGAGGTAGATCACATCTGGAAGCTCGGAATCGTCCAGTTGAAGACAAGGTTACTCCGCTTATCCGAATGGGACTTTTCATTCAACCCGTACACCCACAGAAATAAAACGGCACAAATCTGGGTAAGAACCCACTGGTTGAATTTCTTCTTCTAGAATCCTAAAATCTTAAGCGATATTACCTCCTGCATCGGAACTCTGCTGAAGATCGATCATCTAACGCTTAATGTTGATCTTGGGATGTATGCGCGGGTGTTGGTAGAGGTCAATTTGGAGCACAAGATGCCAGAAGATGTGGCCTTCAACTCCAATGAGTATAAAGATGAGGTACGATTAGAATATGAACACATTCCCCCTTTCTGTGATCTATGAAAAATCATGGTACATTCACTTCTGAACTGCCGTGTCATGAAGAGCCAAGTGCAAAACCAGGAGGAGCCACCTAAGGTTAATGACTGGAATCAGGTCTGACTGAAGAAGAAAACTCAGGCTTCCCCCTCTAGTAAGACCGATGCCACCCTGAAAAAAACTGAGAAATGAGTGAAAAATCCAACCCAATCGGGACAGACCTCTAGTTTCAAGTGGTCGGATTTGGTGGAGGAAGATGAATCTGAAGCTACTGATATCACTCTAAGGGATGAGATCGATACCATGGTGCTAACCATTCTCGAGCAGTCGATGAATGGTCCTGATCCCCTCGACTCGAGTCACCCTGTCTATTTGTGTGATGGTCAGTAGGAGGAGACTCGTATTGAAGTGGAAGCAACTGTTGATACAGGTAAGAAGATATTGGGTGTGGTTGCAGGTAATTCTTCATCTTCCAGTTGCTGTGATAATAAGGATCCTAATATTGTAATGGGTTCACAACCCACTACCAAGGCTGTTGAATGGTCACATGGATAATATGGCCAACTTGATCATCCTGAGTCCATCTCAAAGGATACCCCTTTGATGCTTAATTCAAACAAAATCAATAAAGACTCTCAAGAGCAAGTGCTACCTATAAATGAGAAGACAGTGGCAGTGGGCCCTATGGCCACTATGACTACCTCCACCACCACCTTTGATACTCTCACAACTGAATTACCTCCGAATGATTTCCCAATGACCCCACATGGGTCCACAATCTCTTTGGATAACAATCTGGCTGATGTTATTAAAACTGAATCTAATATGTCTACTACTACTTCTAAGAATAAATAGGGGAACAATCCATCCCAACATCCTCTTAGGGACCTAGAGGGTCAGTAAAGAAAAAGGGCTCGGATGGATAAAAAAAGGGAGTTCTAACTCCAAACGCAGGTTCAAATGAATTGTTTATTTTGGAATTGTTAGGGTATAGCCAACTATGAATCTTTTATTATGATTAAGAGAATTATCTTGACTCACAAACCAATATTATTTTCTATTTCTAGGCCTAAAACTAATTTCTCTTCGAAATGTTTACACTTTTGCTCTTTTGGTTATAATTTCTTTGGCCCTTGCAAGGAAGGAACTTCTACTGAAACTCTTTGGATTTTTTATCACTCGTCCTTGTAGTCTGTTAATGTTGTTAAAAATTTTAACCAAATGTTTACTTGTGAATCTTCCTCTGCTGGTATTCATACTTTCTACACTATGATATATGCTAAGAATAGATATCAAGAGTGAAGATCCCTTTGGAATGACCTCTTCTCCCTCTTTAGATCTGTTTAGGATTCCTAGCTTGTGCTTGGAGATTTTAATTCCATTCTTCTTCTGAGTGAAAAGATTGGACTGTCACACTCTTCTATCTAAAATAGAGAATTTAAAGCCTCCATTGAGAACTACGACCTCATGGAAATCAATATCACTGGCGCTATGTATACTTGGTATAGAAAATGCCTCAATAGGGTAGGGGCTAGTAAACTTGACAGGGATTTAACTAATACAGATGCCCTTGATAAATGGAACTCTATTTCTAGTATTACCATACCCATAATAAACTCTGACCATAAATCTATTATTGTCATCCTCACCTCCATGGGATTAAAATCTCCTCTCCCATTTAAATTTAACAATGCTTGGGCTGCGGACCCATAATGTTCCAACATGATAGAAGATTTCTGGGATGGCATGTGTCACCAAAATGATTCTTTTGCTTGCATTGATAAATTAAAACTTATGAAACAACATCTCAAGGGTTGGTTCTTTTCTAAACCAAAATAGCTTGATGCGGACATCTCCTATTTGGAGAATGACCTTAATCACATTCAATGCCCCAATACCTGCTTTGATTTTTCACTTGACCCCCAACCTGAAATCACTACTTCTTTGAATCTTAACTCTATTTTGAAGCTCACTGATAACATGAAAAAACAAATATTTAAAACCAAATGTCTTTCAGATGGTGATAGATATACGAAATTTTACAACTCTCTTCAAAGAATCAGGAAAACCTGTTGGCCCATTGCTTTTCTTCGAGTTGTTGAAATTCTTCTTGACTCTAAGGAGGCCATTGTTAGCCATGTGGTGGATTACTTTCATAATTTTTTCAACTGTCCTAAGGCTAGCAAGGATTTTCTCCCTGAAATCATCCCTAATATGGTCACTACTGAGGAAAATGATCACCTTTTAAGCATACCTACGGATCATGAAGTCAAAGACACTATGTTTAGTCTCAAACCTGATAGTGCCCCGGGACCTGATGGTTTCAACAACGGTTTCTTCCAACATTATTGGGATCATATTCATGTGGATGTTTGTAAATAGGTTAAATATTTTTTCTCCAATGGTTTTCTTCCTCATGGGATAAACGCTCAATTTCAAACCCTTATTCCTAAAGAGGATAATGCCCCTGAGATTCACCTATTCCGACCTATTGCTCTTATCAACAACCTCTATAAAATTATCACCAAACTCCGTTCTAACAGACTCACCTCTATCACTAAAAAAATTGTTTCATGGAATCAATTTGGATTTATCAAAGGAAGAACAATTCAAAATTTTATTTACCTCGCCTCAGAATGCATTAATATGCTGAATAAGGTCACAAGAGGAGGTAGTGTGGCCATCAAATTAGACATCAGGAAAGCTGTTGACACCATGTATTGGGGTATCATTTTAAAGGTGCTCATAGACTTGGGGTTCAATGATACTTTTACTACCATGATCAGCACCTTACTTAATTCGGATTCAATATCTATTCTAGTCAATGGGACCCCAAAATTCATATTTAAATGCGCAAAAGGGGTCAGGCAAGGTGATCCTCTTTCTGCCATCCCCTATGCTATTACAGAGGACTATTTAAGTAGACTTCTTACAAGACTTGCGAATCAAACCAAGATTAATCCCATTCAGGCATCTAGAAATTTAAATGTTCCTGCCCATATTTTATATGCTGATGATATTATTTTATTCTTAAAGAGTGATAGATGGAACATCTGAAACCTCAAAAGCACCCTGGCACATTATGAAGACATTTCGAGTCAAGCGATAAGTTGGAACCAAACTTTTTTTTTCGTTGGGAATAAATTTTCCCCCACTAGAAAATTTCACATCATTAGTTACTTAGGAATCAAAGAAGGGTCTTTACTCTTCACATACCTGGGTGTTCCCTTCAAGCACGGAAGACCAAAATACATCTTTTTTCACAACATTGTTGATCAAATTACCAATAAACTTTCAGCTTGGAAGGGTAAATATCTTTCTATGGTGGGAAGAATTTTTCTTTTTAAATATACAGTGGTCTCCAAGATGGTTTACTAGATGATGGTTTACCATTGGGTACCAGTCTTCTAAAGAAAATCAAAGTTTACATTAAAAACTTTCTTTTTTTCTGGTTGTATGATTGAAAGATAACCTGTCACCATTCCTTGGGTCACTTGTTGAAAACCTTTGGACAAGGGTGGTCATGGTAATAAGAATATTAACCTTTTTAAGGAATCTCTTCAAGTGAAGATGACTTGGAATCTGATCCATAACCACTCTAATTATTTGTACTTCGTCAAGAAAAGATTTGTTACCAAGATTCAGAATGGAAAACTAGGTTACATTACATCTTCCATTTGTACCTCCATTAGACAGTCTTTCTTTAATATCATGAAGAACTCTAGATGGACGGTTAGTACTAATTCCTCTTTGAATTTATGGATGGACAACTGGACTGGTGTCCCCTTAATCTCTATGTTGAAGTCCAACACTACTCCTGGAAACACCAAATCCACTATCAGGGATGTTGTTAACTCCCATAACATCTCCCTTCCAAATCACATCAGTCACATCATTGACAACTATTCTTTCTCTAACACGGACGATTTCCCCATTTGGGAACCAGATTTTAATGGATCCCTTGACTCCAAATGTTTCTACAAAAACAACTTCACCAATTCTGTTTCTAATTTTGTTTGGTTGAAAGACTTTAATAAACATTGGATCAAGCCCTTGAGAATTACTCTTATTTGGTGTGTTGCCCATAATATGGTCCTCACCGATGTGTGACTTCAATCATTTGGTATTTCTCCTTTCTCTAGATGTCATCTGTGCAATCAACACCATGAGGATGCTAACCATTTGTTCGTGTCCTGTACTACAGATGCAGTTCATTGGAATTTCACTTTTTACATTTTTGGTTGCAGATGGTCACTTCCCACTACTATTAGCTCTCAATTACAGCATTGTGTTAATTGGGACTCTTCTAAGAAAATCAAGAATATTTTTTTGACTATAGTGGTGGAACTCCTGCATGTTATCTAGTATAACAGAAATAATTTTATTCATTATAATTACTCATTCAGTCTCAATGCAGGTAAAACATGTATTCTCATTTCCATCAAGGATGTTGCTTCTCTTTAGAAAGATCATTGTGACAACTATGTTGGGGATTTTGAGATGCTTCGCCATCTTCGAATTGCGATATCTTATAGGCAACCTCGATGCACCTTTGAGGTCTTATGGAAAGCTCCACTTCGAGGATTTATCAAAGTGAATGTCGACGACACCTCTAGAGGAAACCCGAGTCCGGCAGTTTGTGGTGCTATTTTTAGAGACTTTCTGGGAAGATTCCTTGGCTGCTTCTTCGGTGGATGTGGTACAACCTCAGCATTGGAAGAGGAAATGTTGGGTGTGATTCATGCGGTAGACTTTTTCAAACAAAAGGGTTAGATCAAGATATGGATTGAATGTGATTCCCCCAATGTTGTTCAAGCTATCTGGAAGGGGTTGGTGCATCTTGCATGGCCGCTTATCTCTCAATGGATGAAATGCCTTGTTTCCCTAATGGATCTCAACTATATAGCCACTCATGTGTTCTGTGAAGTGAATATGGTTGCTGATAGTCTTGCCAATAAAGGGGTTAACAAGGATATTGCCTGGCTGGATGATTTGGATGATGATTCACTCCCCTTTTACGATAAGGATTGTAATAAGATTCTATCTTTTATACTTTTGTAACTCCTCTTATTTTTTGAGAAATAAATAATGCCTTGGTCTTTGACTAAGGCACCACCCGTTATAAAAAAATACATTTCCTGTTTACTCTTCCTACTAGGTAATGAAAGACCGTTTAACCCGTCACAAGTTTATAGTTTTCTAGAAGTTAACTTTCTCCAGATCATGTTTTCTATCACACTCCATCCAAACTTGATGTTTTTTTTATCTTCTGTATCTATGTATTCATATATGGAACCCTAAAATGGGGTATCTCAGGTGACCTTTGTACTTTACTCTCTTTCTTTTAAAGTAAAAATTTTATTGACTCTTTTTCCGATGTGGATTTTCCACAAAGTAATTTTATATTTTCAAGCTTTTATTTTGGAATAACAATTTAAAATAGTGAGGATGAGATTTATTGAATTATGGGAGAAAGTTACACCACATTATTTCATCGTATGTTATCTCTTTAATGTTATTCAATAGCTTGCTCTACACACAACACCGAGTTCGAGTGCACCACGACATACCAAACTAGCCATTCAAAAAGTGGTTATGAATAGTATTAAACACATTTTAAATTTTATATATATATCCTATACAATTTTAACATTCAAATTTTGTTTTTTAGCCATAATATAAAGACAAATTCAATTTTCAGATAAAAGATATTTTTTTTAAAAAAATGCAGTTTTTCTGATTTTTTAATGGAAAAAACTTTATAAATCCAATATTTGACACTTGAATATATTATATTTAGTGAATTTAAATTCTTCTATATAATAGGGACATAAAAATTTAGTTTGGGTAAATTTTTAGAACTTTTCTAATAACTTTCATATTTTAATGAATAGTGAAAAATACGAAATTTTAATTGAAAACAAATTTTTTAATCAAAATAATTTATAGCATTAAATTATGAATTTGAGTGGTTTTAAATTATAATTTTATTATATTTTAATCAATTAATATAATTGAGGTCATTATAATTAATTTCACATTTAAATTGGACATGAACACTTGTCAATCTTTTGATAGTTTTTACTTTTTAAAAACCCACTTTTTGGGTTTGACAATGAGAATTAATTTTAAATTATTTAATGAAACATATATGTTTTTAATTTGGTGAAATAAACATCATTTTTGAATTCAGAATATTAAAATTATATTATGGTGAATTTGTGGTATTTTTCTGAAAACATTCGATTTTTGATGAATAGTGAAAAACACTGCGTTTTTGTTTAAAACTGACTTTTTATTTAAATAATTATTCATTTTATTTAAATTTATATTAATTAAAAATGGATACATAATAACTATATTAGTCAAATTTAATTCAATGGCATCATTTTATAAAAATAATAGATATATAATATTTTATTGAACTTTTTAACGTCTTTTACTCACCATCTTAGCATATTTACAAATTTGCATAAAACATAATTTTACCACTTCTGTGAATTGAATTTTAAAAATCTGAGAGACACGGTTGACATCAATATTTAAAATTTGGTTCAATAAGATGAAAATAATTTTCATTGAATAATAACTTTTGACTTTTATTTACCACGGTTAAAAGTAAATAGGGTAATTAATGGTAAAAATGATATTATAATTATTATGAAACATGCTATAATTCTATTGGATTAGTTTATTTCGACCTAAATAAAGCTCAAAAATAATATAGGATATTATTTTAATCCACGTGATTAGATTATGACATTTATTATTATTTTATTTAATGAAGAGTTAAAAGTGTTAAATTAAAATTTTAATAAAGAAAAATTTTTTAACATAGTTTTATACATAAGATAAATTTGACTACAATAATTCATTATAAAGATAAGAAAAATTCTTACATAATTTTATTTTATTTATAATTTTCATATATTAAATAATTAAATTTATTTATGACACAATGATGATGCATTAAATACCTTATTAATGAAAGATTGAAATAATTGATATTATAAATGTCCAAATAAATGTAAATTGAAAATTTTTATTCATTATACTAATTTTATAGGTTAATATGACATGTTAGGGTTGATTAAATAATTCTATTCTAAGTGATAAGGTTTTTATAAATTTCACAAAAACCAAATTCTATATAGTGTCAAAATTGACATAAATAAGTTTTTAGAACAAATACTATATTATTAAATGATATAATATTCCTAAAAAAATGGGTTAGTCAAAAGGATGTAGATAAGGTTAGATATGTCAATAATGAACCACTAGGTGTTTTCTTGGATTTTTATAGTATGTTTATTAACCATTTATTATAACAATACAACAATACATGCTAAATGTTAAACTATTTATCCAAGAGTAGAATCTAAAAGATAATGTCAATATGGTGACCTAAACATGTCTAAAATCTCTTGAAAGAGAATTTTTAGACCCATAACCACCTTATACTATAAATAAATCCATTTGTAGTCATTAAAAATAGAAATTGATTTTATAATTAAATAATATTTCATGCTTTTCCTAAAATGACCTTCACCTCTCTTATAAAATGGTACTTTCCCTTCTCTTAATTTCACACCTCCAAAGTAATTTTTCTCAGTTAAAACCTACTCAAATATCCTCCCAACTACCCTCAATTCAACCTATAGTCCCTACATTAATCATAAAGTCATTCTAATGATCCCATTTTGATCAAATCAAAAGGAAGAACCCGAAAAGAGGTAATAATTTCATCACCTCTTTCAATGTTATTTTTTTCCCCTTCCTATTTATTTATTGATTCCATACCAAAGTAAGTACCTTCTAAATACTTTGATGTTTTTATAAAAATGTTACAACCATATTCGTTATTTTATCCATCCTATGAATGACAATGTCTCCATACGTGTGTACGTATGGCTTACCGTCTCTACATCATGGGGTAGTTTGTTATTCAACACTTCATTATTTAGATCTGTATAATGATGAGAATAATTGATTTAAATAATAAATATAACATGTTAATTATTATCTATATATGATATGACATCAAATTACATATGATCTCACCATCAATAGTATGGTATTTTAGCTCCAGCGTACAAACAGATTACATCTCCACGAACATGATGAGATTCATTCCCAATCATAACCACTCAAGAATAATTTTCATTTTATTATGGAAAATAATGTTTAAGAACTTATTATAATTCTGTATATGAATTAAATAAATCCTATCCATAACAAAAATTAGTTATGTAACAACACATATAAAGGAAAAAATCACTTAACACCTGAAACAATGATACTACTAAAAATTATTTACAAAGCAATATTAGAAGATCATATATGATATCATAATAAAGTATTTTGTTCTTGTATAATTTAATAACAATTAATTAAATACTATACAAGAGGTTAACATACCATCAACCAAGGTAAAGTACAAGGTAAGGGGTTTTCATCTCACTTTTTATTCCCAAGAGATTCATTCTATATTCACCACTATTTCTTTTTGTGTGGGTTATGTACTGCCCATGATTATATTAATTGTGTAATATACTTTAATTTATGGGTATTTACATCTTCATTGTCTGATAATTATTACTCTTGGTGTCTGTTTCATAAGTTACCAAATTGGTAAGGGAATTTCTAATTTCAATTTCCCCTCATTTGGTTTTACACATATATCATTGACTATTTTACTCCAAGATTATGTGTGAAATCGCTATTAATTTATTTATTTAGTAATTTAAACATACCTTTGTATAGATATACTTTTTATAAACATAATAACTCCATTTATTAATACTATAGTCATTGATATAAACCTGGTTATGGAAATGTTAACTCAATTTCCATTCCTTGAGTTAAACATCCAAGTCATTGATTTTATTTTTACCAAAATATGTGTAAATGTCCTCTGATTGATTTTCACTAAATATCCAATCATATTGAGTTTATTTATATTTGTAACACATATTTAGGTTAATTATTTATACTCAACCTAAAGGTATAGTCTTTATAAGTTATTTCATCTCACTTTACAATTCATTGAGACTTCTTTCTGGTTATGCGCCAATTCAATTTTATATTGTGTACATTCTGTACATTGACATAGTATATCATGAGTCCCTTTATTATCATGTTATTATAAAGTTTTTATTACCTCAATTATTATTATTAAGTCATCTCTCTTTTAATAATGAACTCTAACTAAAATATCATTTAAAATATTTTAAAGATTTATTCTTCTAAATATTTCTCATTAATGTCCATGTTTTAACAATGGTGTTAAGGATTTATTTTTTTGGACTTGAATGTTTTAAAATTAAAATTCATTTTAGAGGATTTATTGTGATATAGGAAACTTTGATTCAAAAATATATTTTTAACAGCTTCTTGATAAATAGTAAGACTTTTGAATATTTTCAAGAAAGAGGGGATATTTCCTTCAAATAGTTTTACTAATTATTTTTTCATCTATGTCAATATTAATCCTTATTATTGATTGGGGTTGATTTATTATAACACAATCTCCCATATTATTTAATGAATTATGTATGACTGTGCATGTTCTATTTTTTTACCATTCACGGTTTGTGGTCAAAATCCTGACATTTCGTATGCTAGTTTTTATAGGAATGTTTAGATTATGTTTCAACCTTCCAATATGAGAAATTCATTGGACATAGTAAGTGATAGGTTGATCCCACTATAACTTCTCAATGCATCAGTAGGTCTCATGATATGAACTAGTGTCTTAGCACAAGGCCTTGAATAAATATTATTTGTATTTTTGGCACAAGGCCTTGACTATGTGGTTATGATGTCCAACAATATGCATTTTATCATTATGAAAGTAGCTATTGATATTGCATGTGATTATTCGACTAGTAGAATATCCATTTGAATAAGTAAATGGCATTATTTGATTTATATTTTCTATAATATTTGGAATTTTATGATTAAAGTCTTGTGTTTTAATCTCATAAATTTCCATAAATGTTTATGATTATTTATGAGAGTTTCTACTATATTGTTATCCTTACTAAGCATCTAAACTCACCCTTTTCTATGTTTTATTTTTTCCAGGATGTGAAGAATAATATTGTGACTAACTTGCAGGGATAGACTAAGGGATATGAATGTGTTAAAAGGAGACACAATGTTGTATTTTTTCATTTCATAATGTAATGCAAAATATATGTTTGTATATAGTACTTCCAAGACTACTAAACTGATTGGTGTTTTGGGATTTGATCCCCCGTGATCATGCCAATATTATGTAATGATGCACCGGATCTGGGAAAATATGGTTGGGGCATTACATAATCTTTTATTATTATCTAATATATATATATTATATATATATCATGGGTATGATTTTTTATTAACTGTATACCATATTTATATTTAGTGTTTACTTCTAAATATATTTTATTAATAACGGAAATCTTGATAAATCTATATTAATTAATAAATGTATATATTCGATAAAAATGAATATTATTCTTGAATTACATTGATTATTAATTATATGAGAAATGATATAAACATGAACTTTTAGGTGGGAATGGAATTATATAGCCCCTCGAAGCATCGACTAGTCTCATGAGACAAATTAGTTGGCCAAATTAAATGTTTTTACCCTTCATTTTAATCGATCTTGAGAAAGGTCTTGACAGTAGAAGTATCATGATGTCTGAGATCATAAAGTATAATAATTAATAACTTCCTTCATTGGGAATTTATTTATTATTTTTATCAATGATATTTTAGCATTGATATTATCTATGTATTCATTTTATTCTCATTTTATGGAGTAAATGAAATGTTTTTTTAGTTATTTATCATGCTATATGGATTATGCCTTATCAAATCATGATAGTTAAATTATTGATAAAATTGAATATTTTTTCAATTATTTACCTAGTAATATTTATTATTCTTTATTTATTTATGATATATTCCTTTTTATGTAACCCTTACTAAGCATTTGAGCTTCCCTTATTATGTTTCTTATCCCCAATATAAAATGAAGAAATATTAAAAATGAGTTTCTAGGATGCGGGCCAATTTCTTTTGTAATGTATTATGTTTTATTTTCTATTCCCAATGTAAAATAGGTATCATGAATGTATTTGGTTATCCTAAACTACTAAAATTATCAGTACCTTGAGATTCGACTCCCTTTATATGTTCCAAGGTAGTAAATTTGATGTAGGCTTTCGGTAACTGGAGGCAGGGTTCTTAAATTCTCAAAAAAGACCCATTCAATAAATTCAAAAGCTCAAATAGGAACATAAAATATATTAAAAAAATTGGATTTAGTCACTCCTCATTTTCTCATAATATTTTTTTTCAGTACAACCTCACACCCAAAATTTCACCCTATATATGGGAAATATTCAATTTCTGAATTAATTTATTTTAGAAAACATTTTCACACTAATCATTATCTAGAATTATCTCAACCGAAAACTACTATATGGTCATCTCATTTTCATCATTCTTTAGTCATAAAACCATGCACCATGATATAAAAATATTCTCTACTTTAATTAACTACATTCCACTACCACAATTCCATTTAAATCCACATTTTTTCTTCTCAAGATACACAGTTAGAAAAATAATATATCTTGTCTCTTTGTAAAATAACTAAAACTTAATGAATTATTGAAATCTATAAAATACCAGTTCTTAATTCCATTTAAATTCCTCAGATCTCAACATATTCAATGTATAGAAGGATACAATACCTCTACCCAATACAACTCATATAAACAAAGATGCATGAACTTTTAGACATTTGAAAATTTTATAGAATCATTGTATAATATGTTTCAATTTATTATTAAAACATCAATACAAAAAAACATCACATAATTAAAATAGAAGAATGTTTTTTCTAGAATTGATCCCCAACATAAATAGTTTTGATCACCCTTCACATTTTTCAATCAAAACTCGCTTGAATATACAAACTGATAAAAATGATTACAAATTTTTAATTCCAACGTAAATAAGCTTGAATCACATTTTAGCTATGTTTCCTTCGTTATTAATGGTCATACGTATCATCAGTTGTTTTATATTACATATGAATAAACAATTCCAAAACCATATATTTTTTACCATAATAAATCACAAATTTTATCTATGGAATGATCCTTTCATATCTTGGAATGATGTTTACACATATCATGTTTACGGTGTTTGGAAATTATCTTTACAGAAAATAAATTGATGTTTACAAAATGAATCGTCCATAAATAGTTTTTGGATGATCCCTACACACTTGATATTGAGACATATGAAGATTTAAATGTTTCTTATACAACTAGAAAAGATACTTACACAGAAATTCATTTTCCATACATTTATATTAATCATTACACATAATAAAAATCATGATTATGAAGATCACATATGATTCTTATGCAATAATTTAATGATGTTTATGAACCATTAGATCATCAATGCTTAGTATCATATCATCCTTATGATTCGTAAAAAATAATCCTTATTTTGTAGATAATGATGATTATGAGGGAATATGATTATCCATACATTGTTAGGACTCCAGGAACATTTTACATTGAACAAAATTCAAGATTCTCATTAAAAACTACTAAATCACTATAAAAACCATAAGAATAATTCAAATATTCCAAAAAACACTAGAAATTAAAAAAAACCTCTCAGAAACCTATAATGATACTCATCTTATTTTACAAAAATCACAATCCTCCAATGAATCCATGTGGCAGTTCAATCTCCCACATTGAATTTTTTATCAAATCCATGAAATTATTTCTTCATCCAATGTATCTAATCTCACATGAATTATCAATTCACCACCAATCACATAGTAGATTTTTCATGAACCAAACTACAATATAAGGAAATTACATGAGATAATTACATATCTTAATGACATAAAATTGTGTTCTAGTCACATAGATGAACTACCCCTCAACTAATAAATCCATTTATCAAACATCATAAATCTCCCCCTTGTTTAATTAACCATAGATTTAGATTCAAAGTGGTAGTTCAAACTCTACCTCTAAATGAGGATTCTCTCCCCCTTCTGTGAAGATTTGTGTCCCAATCCTCTACCCATTATAAAACAAAATCAAATGTCCAGTGGGGGCATTCATACAACCATATATGAGGGGATAAAGATAAACATGGAGTTCCAATCTCTAAACATGAAACCACTATCTTGGAATTTATATAGTGAAGATATGATCAATCTGAATTTTTGTAGATATATATTCAATCATGATATCTCCATTTTACACCCTTTAATAAAAATATACATGCTGTTAATATTATTAGATAAATAATGTTAAACATGGTTCTTCAAAATATTTGTAGCACTATGATTATCACGCAATATCAAAAATGGAATTTATGTATTAATGATCACGTTCCCTATATAGCATCCTGAAATTTTCATACATTACTATTAAATCATTTTAAAGATAAACAAAATAATATTATTACACATAGAGTATCCAATGGTTCATATTCATGGGTAAACTAGGACAATACACAACAATTACAACATCAAACATAAACATTTGTTTAATTTCTTCTTCTTTAGCTTCTTATTGGCACTTGTCGTCTCTTTAGTACCTCTGGACACCTAAGGATATACATAAAAAGGGGTGATATAAAATCCTAGTAAGAGGATAAATAAGAACAATATAGAATGGGGTGAGAATAATCATAACATAGGAAAAATATCATGAACATGAGAGGAGTATAAATAAAAGACATGAAATCTGGCAATGCATAAATATAAAACATCATGTCTTAGTGGTTATCTAACAAAAATACTTATGAACCAAGATAGCATATTTTTCAGACATCATCCCACATTTAATAATGAGATTCATCACTTTATCCAATGCATTGGAGCTCTGTATAATTCCGGGCACACCTTTCACATTTAAACATTCATATTGCGCTACATAATTCCAGGCGCACCCATAACATAATAAAATTATCATTTATCATGCATGAACCAATGAACATATATCATAAATTAACAAAACCAAACCATGAAATGAAATGGTTTTCATCTCATAAAAACACATTCATAAACTTTGGGTTCCCAAAATAAAGAGGGAATAACATACTTCATACAAGAACCGTAAATCTTGAATGAGAAGTAAAAAAGTGTGTTCTTGAAAGAAGAGTTCTTTTAGAAGACAAATTTTTTGACATATAAAATGGTGTTAAACATATATATCCCAGAAAAGTATATAAAATGATGAAAAAATGAATTTTTTGGAGTAACCATATCAAAATTAATGGAGTGAAAGAGGGAGAACCCGAAGGATGAATGTTGGGTTCGAGAATTTCCCATTACCTTGTATCTGAATTATTCCTTCTCTTTAATGTCTTGTATAATAAAATTATATTCATTAATTATAAACACAGAATTTTTTTTTACATTAATATGGTTCATTATGGTTTTATTAAGTGATTTTATGTGCCATTGGATGTGTTATAGAGTTTAAAAATATTGTTTGAGAATGTTTTTTTGGTTTTCTTGAGTGGTTCACTTGTATTCTTAAATTGAGGTTTGGGTAAAACATGGGTAAACATATAGAACTAATATTACATATTATTAATGATATTATATTAGTTTTAATGATCTTATAATGAATTATATTAGATCCTTGTTGATGAATCAATAGATAAGAATTAAATAATGTTTGTTTGGGTTAATTTGATTTTTTGATCATAATGAACTTGTTTTATTTTATCACCAGTAATATGGTCATAAGTTAGTTAAAAACATTAAATAGAAGATAATACATATAAAAAATTTTGTTTCAACAATAAAAATAGTTTCATGACCAGATCTGAAGGTAGAAATGGAAGAATAAAACATGTCATTCTTGAAGTTGATAAATTTACACCTCACGAACGACGTTCACTTTAATAAAACAAAAGGAAGAGGGAAAGGGGGTTGGATGATATAATATCCCATTAGAATCATAAAATTCAATTAGATGTATAATACTGGAGTTAAAATATCATTTGGATGAAGATAGGTGGGGAGAGATCAAGAAATGAACTCGAACCTGAAAGGAAATTAACGGAGAAGAGGGAGAGAAATTACCTCTTAAATATTTCTCTTCAGATCCATATTAATGAAGCTATGCTTGGTCTTTTGATGAGATCAGAAGCTCTTGAATGTGGGAGACGGTCTAGGGATGATGTTTTGGAAGAATTTAGATAATTTTTGGATCCATGAGAGTTGTGAGGAAATGAGGGTGTGAAGGGTGGTTTTTATAGTGGAGGGGAGAGGGGTTTCCTTAATATAAAATTCATTAGTTTATTAATTTCTACTAAGACAAGGAATAGTGAGTCATAAATGACAAAGAATAGTAAATAAGGCATGGGAGTTCGACATTTTTCTTCATACATCACTTGTGATGTCAGGAATAGTGGGTTTTAATTATAATGTATTTATACGGTAAATTAGTGTATTTTACTATTCACCAAAATTTCAAGTATTTCAGAAAAATCCCAAAAATTTACCCCAACCATTTTTCGATGAGTAGAATCAAAAAATAAAGTTCATTTTTCAAAAATAATTTTCTAAATATTATTAATTTAATATTAAATGAAAATTATAATTTACTTAAAAAGTAATTTTTAAAATTAAAACTGATTTTATAGTGCTTTCAAAAATTACGCAGGGTCTTATAAAATTATCTAAAAACTATAAGACAATGATTTGTTAATTTATGAACACATTATAAGAAAAGAAATTTTCTTTTAAATTAATTAATTAATTATAATTAATTATTTTTGACTTAAAAAATACCAAAACATTTACTAAGGTAAAATTGTCACTTTCTAAGATGTCAAAATATTATTTAATTTTTTTTGGGTAAAGTTACTCTTATGTTGGATAATTTTCTATTCATAAGGGTCATATTACTATTAATAAGGTTATGTTTCTATTCATAAGGGTAGGTTACTATTCACAAAAAAAATTATTTTTGTTTCATTAGACTCCAAAAATCATCTTGAACACAACCGTGTATGTCCGATTTTTGAAATTCAAAACAATGAAGTGAAAAACTTATGATTAAAGGTCACTTAGCACTTAGTAGTTCATTATGTTGTGTTTTTATGTGACTTTATAACATATTTATAAGAAGGTAATTTCCATTGAAAAACTTTGGGTCGTTACATTCTTCCCCCCTTATAAAATTTCACCCTTGAAATTTCACTTTATACAAACAGTTGAGGTTACTTCTACTTCATTGCCTCTTCTGGTTCCAAAGTTGCTTCCTAAAACTTATAGTTCCTCCACAAAACATTTAAAAAATGTATTTTCTTGTTGTGTAGAACCTTATCTCTCTGATCCAGAATTTTTACCAGCTACTCCTCATAGGACAGATCATCTTCCAACTGCACCACCTCTGAGTTTAGTACATGTGAGGGGTATGGTATGTACTTCCTCAGTAGTGATACATGAAACACATTAGGAACTTGATCCATATTCGGTGGAAGTGCAAGATGATTATCCATAGATCATATGCGGTCAAGGATCTCAAATGGGCCAATATACCTTGGGATTAGCTTCCCTTTCTTCCCGAATCACATGACTCTCTTCCATGAAGATATTTGAAGGAAGACATTATCTCTAACGTCGAACTCCAAGTCCCTTCGACAGTTGTCAACATAGCTCTTTTATAGACTTTGAGCAGATTTGATGTGTTTCTGGATGAATTGAACCTTCTCTGTCATATCTTGAACAAGATTGGGTCCATGTAGCTTTCTTTCTCCAACTTCATCCCAACAAGTTGGAGTTCTACATCGCTTTCCATACAGAGCTTCATATGGATCCATCTAAATACTCGAGTTGAATCTATTGTTGTATGAGAACTCAACCAATGGGAGATTTGGATCCCATCCACCATTGAATTCTAGAGAGAAGGCTCTTATAATATCTTCAAGAATATGAATAGATTTTTCAAACTGGCCATCAGTTTGGGGGAGATAGGTCGTGCTGAAATTTAATTCAGTACTCAAAGAATATTGAAGGCTCTTATATAATTTATATTTGAACCGTGGATCATGGACATGGAAAATTGAGAGTGGAACACCGTGCAGTCTCACCACTTTCTTAACATATATCATTGCACATTTTTCATGTGAGAGTTCTTCCCGAATAGTGATAAAATGGGATGTCTTGGTGAGCTGGTCAACCACAACCCATATCGCATTATTTCCCTTCGACATCTTCAGGAGACCCGTGACAATGTCCATAGTAACATTTTCCCATGTTCACATGGTTATAGGCAATGGTTTCATCATACCTTTGGACTTTTTTCGCTCAGCTTTAACTTGATGACATACCAAGAACCTTGATATATATTCCTCAATATCCTTCTTCATGTTATCCCACCAGAAGTGTTCTCAAAGATCATGGTACATCTTTTTACTCCTAGGATGGATAGAGAATGTTGAGCTATGTGAATTTTCCAATAAATCCTTCTTTATCCTAGGTGATGAAGGCACACAAATTCACATTCCAAACAGAATCACACAATCATCATCGATATGGAACTCCTGCAACTTCCCTTCCTTTACTTCATTCACACTACATTATATCCCTCTATCATCCCATTGTGCTTCCTTAATCTTCTCCTAGATGGATGGTTGCGCAATCATTTGGGAAAGGTAGGATGTATCCCTTGCCTTTATGATTTCCAAATCCATTATTTACATATCCATGAAGATTAGGTCTTTCTCAATCTGCAGCATGGATAGAGTAGCAGGCTCTTTTCTTCTTAGAGCATCAGCTACCTTGTTTGCATTTCTAGGATGACAGTGTATAGAGAAATCGTAATCCTTGATTAGCTATAACCATCTCCTTTGACCCATGTTGAGCACCTTTTGTGTGAATATATACTTTAGGCTCTTGTGGTCGGTGTATATGTCACACTTCTCTCCATAAAGGTAGTGCCACCAGATTTTCAAGGAAAAATCACAGCTTCCAGTTCTAGATCATTCGTCGGGTAGTTCTGCTCAGGGAACATTAATTGTCGTGAGGCATAGGCTATCAGATTATCATTTTCCATGAGTACACAACCCAAAACTTTCTTTGAATCATCACTGTACATCACAAATTATTATCCACTTTTCGGTAGTGTGAGTACAGGTGCAGTGATCATCCTTATCTTTAGCTCCTTGAATCCTCCCTCACAATCTTCCATCTAGACATAATTTACCCCTTTCCTTGTTAACTTAGTTTGCGGGCTTGACAATCATGAGAAGGTTCTCACACAACGTTGGTAGTACCCAGCTAATCCAAGAAAACTATAGATTTATGTGACACTTGAGGTCATGGGCCATTCCTAAATCGCCTTTGTCTTTGAAGGATCCATAGAAATTCCCTCACATGTGATCACATGTCCCATGAATGTGACTTGCTTCATCAAAAAGTCACACTTTCTGAACTTGGCATACAACTTATCCTTTCATAATGTCACCAAAAAAAAGTCTTAAATGATCTTCATGTTCCTTCTTGCTCTTAGAGTAAATGAAAATTTCATCAATAAACACTACCAAAATTGTTTCGAGGTAATGTATAAATATTCTTTTCATCAAATCCATGAAAACTGCAGGGGAATTAGTATGTCCAATGGGAATCACAAAAAACTTATAGTGCACATACCTTCCATGGAAGGGATTCTTCTGAATATCTTCCTTCTTCACCTTCACCTGATGATAAACAGAATGTAGATCCACATTTGTGAAGTATTGAGGTCCTATTAACTGATCGAACAAGTCATCAATCCTAGGGAGAGGATACTTTTTCTTTATGGTGATCTTTTTGAGTTCCCTAATATCGATACACAGCCTCATTTTTTCATCCTTCTTCTTCACAAAGAGCACTGCCACACCCCAAGGTGATGCACTAGGGTGTATGAAACCTTTGTCCAGATGATCTTGTAGCTGCTTATTTAACTCCTCCAATTAAGTAGGAGTCATCCTATATGTACACTTTGAGATTAGAGTAGATCCTAGTATGAGTTCAATTGATAACTCTACCTCACGATCTGAGAGAATTACGAGTAACTCTTCGGGAAATACATTGTCATATTCCCTTACGATGGGCATTTCCTCAAGGTTGGAACTTTCCTTCAACTCAACTGTTTGGGTGAGGTATGCTTCTTTATAGGGAATCAACACCCACACCATTGAAGGATTTTTCAAATGAGATTCATGATCTTCCTTTCTTTTTAAGGGAAGCATGGGATGGTTCAGAATATGAAAAGATATTTCCTTTTCCTGACAGTTGATATGTGCTCTATATAACGAGATCCAATCCATTCCCATTATAGGGTCCAATTCCACCAAGGTAAGTATTATGAGATTTTCCAAAAGAATCTTCCCACATACGCCAACATGATAGGATTCAAACATTTGGGTTACAATTATTGCACCACTTGGTGTTTTTATAGATATATCTACTTCAAGGTTTCTAGGATTCGATTCTATAGTTCTAGAAAACATGGAAGATATAAAGGAATGTGTAGAACCAGAATAAAATAAGACTTTTTTTATTCTTGATTGAATAGTAATTATACCTTATATGACTTCATTATCATGCTCCACCTCCGTAGTAGTGATGGCATAAGCCTTCCCTTGTTCTTTTGGCTTCGGTGCCTGCTGACGTTGATTACCCTCGAGAGCTTGAGGATTACTACACTAGTTTGCATAGTGCCCTAGCTCCCTACAGTTGTATCATTTAACCATGAGTGGTTCTATCCTTTCATCTGCTACATTCTCCTTCCTTTTCATTTCTTTTCGAAATTCTTGAGCATGGTGTCTTTCATTCCCACACTCGAAGCATTTCCTCATCCCTTTGAGGTAGTTCCCATGGTGTAACTTTCCACATTTTTGGCATGTGGGTTGTTGTGTTTTCTTCCCACCTTTAACATTAGATCCACCGACTTGAAACTCCATCTTTCGTTTCTTATCACCATTGTCGTGGGACCATTCTCCAAACTTTATATCCACTTTGAGAGCACACCGAACAAATTCTTCATTACTCCCAATGTCTCAAATTCCAACATCCTTTTGAAAGTATGGTTTTACTCCACTAAAGAATCTATGAAAATTTCTATCATTGTTAATAACAATACCCGAAGCGTACCATGAAATCCATGTGAAATTCGCTTCATTGGTTGTGACAGATTCTCCTTATTTTTTCCTGAGATCTATTAATTCTCTCTCCATCTTCATACGAAGAGTTCTTGGGAAATACTTATTAAGAAACATTATCTTAAAGTCTTCCCATTCAATCTCTTCCATTTCCTCCCTTGGCTAGGTGTTCTTAATCAAATCCCACCATTGATCGGCTCCTCCATCTAGACGATAAACGGCTAAGTTCACCTTCTCCATCTCCAAACAGTAAAGCACAGAAAATATCCTCTTCATGGAGTTGACCCACTATTCTGCAACTAGTGGATCAGAAGATCCACAAAACGTCAGTGGTTGTTGCCGCATAAAAAATCAATAGCCAGTTGCTCTCTCTTTGGTGAAGGAGGATGTTCCCCATTATTAGGGTTATTGTTCATAACCTGATATAATTGGTTAAGAATCACCATGATGTTCTTAACTCCACCTCCCATATCATTAGGGATGTCATTCGAGCAATTGTTGCATTGGCCCTCGCATGAGTTGTTGGCATGATTTCTGCTGGTTCACACCATTTTCTAAAATAGAACAGGTTAAAACAAAACATAAGTGAACAAGTCAAGAATAAATAACTTATTAATTTGAAAAATTTATACAAAAAACATAACATATGTGATCCTTATGTAAATATTCTTGGGTGAATATTTGTACTTAGTCTCATGTTGTAGGTTTTCTCTGGGGTTCACTAATCTTAATTCCCAAATTAACTAAACCTTTCCTCTGATACCATCTATAGTGTCACCACCTTTTTATTAAATTACTATTACATCATTTTGAAGTCAAAAAGAATAATTGTATTACACATAGAGGATCCAAAGGTTTAGTGACTTTGGTATACTAGGACCATACACAATAATTATATCATCAAACATAAACATTTATTTAATTTCTTATTCTCTAACTTCTTATTGGCACTAGTCCTCTCTTTAGTACATGTGGACACCTGAGGATATACATCAAAAGGGGTGAGATAAAATCCCAGTAATAGGATATATGAGAACAATATAGCATGGGGTGAGCATAAGCATAACATGGGAAAAATATCATGAACATGAGAAGAGAATAAATAAAAGACTATAAATGTGGAAATGCATAAAAATGAAACACAGTGTCTTAGTGGTTAACTAACACACATACTTGTAAACCAAGCTAGTATCTTGTTCACACATAATTTCACATTTACTCATGAGATTCATCACTTTAACCAATGCATTGGAGTGCTGTATAATTCTAGGCCCATCTTTCACATTTAAACATTCATATTGCGCTATATAATTTCGGGTGCACCCGTCATATCATAACATTATCATTTATCATGCATTCCCCAATGAACATGTATCATAAATGAACATAACTAACACATTAAAAGGAATGGGTTTAATCTCATAAAAACACATCCATAAACTTTGGCTTCCCAAAAGAAATAGGTAATCAAATACCTGATACAAGAACCATAAATCTTGAATGAGAAGTAAAAGCTGTGTTCTTGAAAGAAGAGTCCATTTAGAAAACATTTTGTTTGACATATAAAATAGAGTTAAACATGTATATCCCAAAAATGTATAGAAAATTATGTACAAATTATTTTTTGGAGTAACCATGTCAAAAAGAATGTAGTGAAAAGAGGGATAACCCGATGGATGAATGTTGGGTTTGAGAATTTCTCGTTACCTTGTATCTAAATGCTTCTTTCCCTTTAATGTCCCGTATAATGACATTATATTGATTAATTAGAAATCCTGAACCTTTTTTACATTAATATGGTTCACTATGGTTTTATTAAGTGATTTTATGTGCCTTTTTATGAGTTATAGAGTTTAAAAAAATTGTTCGAGAATGTCCGTTTTTATGGTTTTCTTGAGTGGTTCACTTGTATTCTTAAAGTGATGTTTGGGTAGAGTATGGGTAAACATCCAGAACTGATATTAATTGTTATTAATGATATTACAGAAGTTTTAATGATATTATAATGAATTATATTATATCCATGTGGACAAATCATTAGATATGAATTAAAGGATGATTGTTTGGGTTAATTTGATTTTTCGATCATAATAAAGTAGTTTTATTTATCACTTGTAATATGGTCATAAGTTAGTTCTAGAACATTAAATAGAAGATAATACATATGAAAAATTCTATTTCAACCATAAAAATATTTTCATGACCATATCTGAAGGAATAAATTGAAGAAGAAAACATGTCGTTCTTGAAGGTGATAAATTAACACCTCACAAACAACGTTCCCTTGAATAAAAAAAGGAAGATGGAAAGGGGGTTGAATGATATAATATCCCTTTAGAATAATAAAATTATATTAGATTTATAATACTAGAGTTACAATACCATTTGGATGAAGACAGGTGCGGAGAGATCAAGAAATTTACTTGAACATGAAAAGAAATTAAAGGAGAAGAGGGAGAGAAATTACCTCTTAAATATTTCTCTTGAGATCCTCCTTAAGGATGATAGGATTGGAATTTTGATGAGACCAGAAGATCTTGAACGTGGGAGAGGGGATAGGGATGATTTTTTTTCAGAATTTAGTGATGTCTTGGATCTTGAGAGGTGTGAGAAAATGAGTGTGTGAAGGGTGGTTTTTATAGTGGAGGGGAGAGGGGTTTCCTTAATATAAAAATCATTAGTTTAATAATTTCACCAAAGATAAAGAATAGTGAGTCATCCATGACCAAGAATAGAAAATAAGGCATGTGAGTTTGATATTTCGGTTCTTAAATCACTTGTGATGTCCGAAATAGTGGGCTTTAATAGTAATGTATTTAAACGGTAAATTAATGTATTTTAGTTTTCACAAAATATTCCAGTATTACAGAAAAAACCCAAAAATTTACCCCAACCATTTTTCGATGTGTAGAATCAAAAAATGAATTCAATTGTTCTGTAATAATTTTCTAAATATTATTAATTTAATATTTAATTAAAATCATAATTTACATAATTTTTTTTTAAATTAAAATTGATTTTATAGTCCATTCAAAAATTATGTATGGTCTTATAAAATTATCTAAAAATTGAAAGAAAATTATTTTTTATTTTATGAACAAATTTTTAGAAAATAAAATTTATTTTTTAATAAATGAATTTATTATAATTATTTATTTATGACTTACAAAATATGAAAATGTTTACTAAGTTCAAATTTTCACTTTCTAAGATGTCTAAATTTTATTTAATTATATCTGGGTAAGGTTACTCTTATTTTGGATAATTTACTATTCATAAGAATCGTATTAATATTCATAAGGGTATGATACTATTCATAAAGGTAGGGTACTATTCACAAAAATTATTTGTTTCATTAGACTCCAAAAATCGTCTTGAACACAATCGTGTATGTCTGATTTTCGAAATTCAAAACACAGAAGTGAAAAACTTATGTTTAAATGTCTCTTAGCACTTAGTAGTTCATTATGTCGTGTCTTCATGTGATTTTATGACATATTTATAAGAAGGTAATTTCCATTGAAAAACTTTGCGTCATTACACCCTAACTATACCTACATCCATAAAACTTGTCCTCGTGAATGTTTAGATTCTATCTACATTTCCTTAGTTGTGATAAGTGTTAATGATCTCTATTTATTAACATTTTAGAACAAACATACTACACCATGGAAGAATGGTCCACCATAAATGTGGAGACCCAAAACCTGATGTACATTGACATTACATTACATTTGCGGAATACTTAGAACATAACAAAAACACACACACAAGGACCGTAATAGTTTAGTGTCTTTGGAAACTCAGAATATAATCTTCTAATCGTGGTGAAAGATCTTCAAAATCACCCATAAAGATCTTCCTTTTTTTACCTAAAACCTTTCTTTATATCCTGGGGAAAAGAAAACATAAAAGGGTGAGCTCAAATGCTCATTAAGGGTAAAGAAAAGAAATATCAATCACATCATATACATAAACACATAACTTTTTGAAATCTTAACCTGCAAAAGAGATCATAATTTCATAACATGGGGTAAATCATGACAGTGAAATGTAATCACAATAATCATAACATAAAACATGAAACTTTGTGGCATTCACACATAATCATAGAGAATCATTTCTTGTTAGTCAAGACTCATTTCCAAGACTATCTTAGTGGACAAAGTCCCTTTCTGAACCGAGTCACCCTTGTTTTAGTCCTGTTTCACTGAACCAGTATAACCTACCATTCCAGCCATGTCTATCTCATGAGATATAAAATATTTACCCAATGCATTGGAGGGAAATATAGTTCCCACCCATCTCATAATGATACCATTCTTATGTGTGCCAGAAAATCATAAATCATACATCATTACATAACCCATGTAATAAAAAATGGGAATCTTAAACATTGTGACATCATAAAACAATTCATATAAGATAAAGAAATTCATAAAAATAATTCCATCACAACATAATCAAATCAATGTAATAATCGGGATAAAAACAGAACCCTTTATTATCTTAGAAGCAAAATAATTTTGATAAAACACTTGAACTCCATTCTTGAGGAAAATATCATTTGTCCTTCAAAAACACTTTTCCTTTTTAACATGTCGTACAATTATAAACTAAAAGAAGTTGATTAAAAATAAACTTGAAAACTAGTAAAGTAAGATTCTTGTAAATAATGTTTTAAAAATACATTCATGCCGTATAAGTTAAAAAACATTTTTCGTACTTTTGTCGGAAAAGTCAAAAAGTAACTCGTACGAAAAACGACAAAAGATTCCTTTCATATCTTTTAATAAAAAATCACCGAAGGGTAAAATTTGATATAAAATATTTTATAAGGATATAAATATTACATATTTAGGAAACATGGATATGGATGATAAAATACACCCCAGTAAATACTAAAGTACAAACAATCTCGGATAAAAATGAGATTGTGATATTTCCCTTACCTTAAGTCCGATTTGCTTCGTAAGTGTCCGAACCTCTTGTATAATGATTTAAATAATGTCATTGACTTATTACAGAATCATACTAATTGTTATGATATCATATATGGTTCACTTATGACTTTATTTTACCCGTTCTTTTGTAAATTCCATGTTAAAGAGCGTTTTGGGTAAAATCGTTTCATTTGTTGTCCGTGTTTTGACTTGTAATTATTCATATGATTACGTAGATCATGATTACTTAATTCCAGAATATAAAACATGATTTATATATAATATATATTCAGAATATACATATATATAATAAATCAGTAAATGGAAAGAAATACACCGTTCCTGGAGACGGTAGGCCGTACATACACATGAACGCTGTTTTCGTTTCCTTATTGAGTTGAATGGAATTAAGTAGATGACATACATATATATACACATAAATCCAGTATCATTATTATGTAATATATTTCATTATTACTTATTATATGTACTTTATAATCATTCATGAATGGTTAAAGTGGAGAATGAATCACATCGCGTCGTGGAGACGGTAGTCCGTACGTACGCACGAGCGATGATATCATTTTCATGATTATTGAATTGAATTGGAGTGGATGATAAAATATATCAGAATCAGTATGATGTTATAATAACTATGTATAGTTATTCTTTACACCATTATACCCATCCTTGTACGGTGTTGGTGGAAAAACAGATTACACCACGGCGTGGAGACGGTATTCCGTACGTACGCACGTGCGGTTATTTTGTTTTCCGTAGGATGGATAGAAGGTGAAATGGGGTTGTTTCATATTTATAATAATAAATTGGTATATTAGTTATACTTATGTTATTACTTTATAATGAAACAACTAAATAAGAATAAGTTGAAGAATAAAGAAGCTTGAAAGAATCGGGAGAAGAAATTACCTCTTCTTCGATACGCCTCTTTGAAACCTCCTCTTAGGGCACTAAGATTGGTCTTTAAAGAAGACAATAACCTATAGGATGTTTCTAGGGAAGTGGGGAAGATAATTTGGTAGGTTTTGGTCGAGCATGAAGGCTAAAATTGGTGTGAGGAGGAGAGGGAGGAGGTGCCCTTTTATAAGGGAGGAGAGGGGAACCTTTGGAATTCTTAAAAATATTAATTTATAATAAATCTAACCCCACATAAAAACCTCAAAAAATGACTCATATTCGAAGATTGGATGATATAGGGTTGTAAGCTCATCAAAAAATCAAATTTAGACATGTTTGGATCTTATTTTAAACCTTATCATTTTGATTTATCCTTATTTAATCTATTTAAGTTTATTTGTGGTAATAAAATTCTAAATTTTAAATTATAACAAATAATTACTTATTTGTTGTGAATTTTCCATAATCGTTTACTTTATAACATTATAGACCATATAAATTTAAATTTATAATTTTTAAATATTTTTGTGATTTTTAAAAAATTTTATAATATGTTATTTTTATAAAATAACAATAGTGTCAATTTTGACACTATTCATTTATTTGAATTTAACTAAAATATATAGCGAATATATGTTCGAACTAAAAGCTTTAATATATTAATAAAAGGTCATATGTATCTATAAAATTAGTGTATCACATTAAATAGTTCATATAATATTTATTTTATTATTTTTAAAACCATTTATTTGGTTTACCTCTTAATAAAATAATTACTACATCATTTTTGTATAATTAATTAATATACTTATATGTTGCATAAAAATTTAAAATAAAATCCTATGATGAAGATAAATATATTACCTTTCACAATAATACTTTTACTCGAATTTATCAGCTTAAAATCACAATAGTTAAATTGTTATATTTATTAAATTATGAAGGTGACAACTTTGGCATCATTTAAAATAAAATAATATAAGTGCCATAATTGCTTGTATAAGACTCCAAATGGTCAAATATTAGACCATTGGATGATTATAGTTTAAATTTACATGACCAATATGTTTTGGTCAGGGTTTTGTGCCTTTTAGGGTCACTATTAGTTTAATAAAAACAATATTCTTGATTTTTCACTAGATAAATAATTTCTCCATCACTATTGTGTCACAATTAATGATAATTATTTAATCCCAAAAAATTCTAAATAAATTATAATGATGTAGATAATTGTGTTAGCTTTCTGGAGACTATTCATGTTTGATGTTTTATGATGTTTATCACTAAGGTAAAATTATTATACTTATAAGATTTAAGAGAGTGACATGTTGTTACTTTCTTTGGTTTTAAAAATAATTAAATTATTTTCATGTTCAAAAGTCCATAAAATGAATCTAATATGACCCTTAGTTGATATGGGTTTACTTTTAGCCATCAAATAGAATTTTGGCACGTGTTAGGGTAATTTTATAATATTATATTTACCCTTAATTACTCGATTTACCTTTAACTGTGGTAAATAAAATTTACCGTAGTTACTATTCATAATTCCCAAAAATAAAAAGTAGCCTATTAACATAATTTGAACCCACTGATTCCAAATATGGAATCAATTTTTTAAAATTAAATACACAGAAGTTGCAGAAATTAAATTAAAATTAATCTCGTTGTCGAATAAAAACGGGTTTTTGTTTAAAACATTGCAAAAGATTGAATTGATTTAACCTACGAATTCAAGGTAAAATCAATTCTAATGACATACATTATATTAAATGGTAAAAATATATTCTATTTATACTTTAAAACCATTCAATATTATAATTTAACCACATAAGATATTACGATGAAAAAAGTTGTTTTTAATTAAAATATAGCGTGTTTTTACTATTCATTAAAATGTGAAAGTTACCAGAATAATATGAAAATTTATCCAAAGTAAATTTTTATTTCTTGATTCCAAAGAAGAATTTTATTTTGTCAAATTGAACTTATAAACATGTCAAAAACTATATTTGAAGTGGGTGCGCCATCAAAAGGCGGCAAAACTGCATTTTTTGAAAAATACTTATTTTACCCGAAAAATTTATTTTGTTCTTATACCATGTTCTAGAAAATGTGTAAGATGAATAATAATGTTATAAAATTCAAAATTTAGTTAATACTATTCATAACGGCTAGTTCATGACAATATTATAATAATATATCATTATTTATTAAAACCCGGTATTGCATACAACACACGCTATCGAGGAAGGTCGCGATTGCGTGTAATGTAAGACAAGTCAGGGTTGCGTGTTGTGAAAGAATCTTTCGTTTTTTCGTATAACAGAATCCAACCATATTTCATTTATACATTGTATATATATATATATATACTCAATGTTGCGTAGAATAACTATTATCAAAATTGTGTGTAACACGGTCCAAGAATAGTGTTGCGTATACTGCAAGCTAATACGGTGTTGCGTATATCGCAAGGTAATCTTGGTGTAGAATACAACACAAGACATTAATGAAATTAAAATAATATTTTTCATAAAATCTCGGGGTGTTACATTCTACCCCCCTTAAAATGAATTTCTCCCTCGAAATTCATCGGGGTTATAAATGGTTTACTACTTGAAAGTTTCTTTAATAGAAACCCACATCGTAAAAAGGAATACAAAAACCAATCTTTAAAAACAAAAGTATGAAATGTAACAGTTACCCAAATAAACTAATCACTGGGTTTCCACATAGGTGAAAATATGGATATGGAAGAAAAATCTGACCCTCATGTTCTGATGGAGAGTGGTAGAGAACATGGCTATGGAAAAGCCAAAAATCACAAATCCATAAATTTGTGACGATCTAAGGTACAATCTGATTAATCAGATATAAGAGCACTAGGACAACATTTTTGGTTTTCAAGATCGTTTCCCTAAAGATGGAGAATTTGAATTAGAATAAATACCTACTTTATTTTGGTACAATCTCACTATTTTTCGTGCCTTGAACAATTTCTACTTCATCTCTTAAATAAATGAAGTAGAATTTGTTATTCGTGAAGTGTTAGCAGATCATGTGATAGAATGACGGGTCATTCGATCTGTCTCAAACAAAAGGTTAGCAAAAGTTATTAAATTTACATAAGTCATTCTATAGTGAGATTAATCATATATGGTTCCTAAAATGGACTTATACTTCATATATCATACTGATTAATATAATAAAACTAGTTTCTACTAAACAGGGACTTCCTGTAGGCCAGTGGTAGGCGATAAAGGCCAGTCGCACTTCGGTTGTGGGTTCGATTCCCACAGCCTTGTACGACGCGATGAGATGTCGCCCATCCTGCAGGTTGTCCTTTTTCTAAAGATATATTACTATAACATCCCATCAATAATATCGAAAAACATTTTATCCTAACTTATGTCCAACATAATCCATTCTAATCTTTAGGCATATCTAAAATACTTCGGTCCAAGCTCATAGTATAAAGAAAATGATTACTTGAAATGTCACAGAACAATCACGTGAATGCCATCATTTATCCCCCATATATCATAAGATATATCTTGTTGGTCAAATTACAAACATTTTAATACCTTAATCATGAATTCTATTGAAGAATGAATACACATTGAACCTTAGTGAAAACATGAATGCAGTTAAAAGTTAACACTTTCCACATACCAAAATCCTCAAAATTCTATATACTCAAACCATGATATCACTTAGTCCTTATATCAATCATGAGCTCATGAATACTTTTAAACATTTCATTTTCTCGTTTTCCCGTCATTATGCGCATATCATCTTATTTCCAAAAATATCTCAATCACTTTGAATACCACATTAGACCAATACATAAATATTCCAATACTCCATGATACAACATTATTTTGGAATCCCATTACATAAACACTTAATCATTCCACCACATCGTTTTCATATTCAACATCGCCAATAGAGATCGCATGTGACTTCCCTTTGTCCTTTTCCTTAAGCGGTTGCTCATGTCGATCATCACTAACCCTTGGATTAGGGAATTTATTAGCATAATGCCCCATTTCCTTGCACTTGAAGCATTGAAGTGTTGGTGGTGCGTTCTCTGCAGTGTTTGCTTTATTCACATCATTAGAAACCCGTTTTCAATTACTTAGGCACTCAACTGATCGATGACCTTCTTTTCCACACTTAAAACATTTTCTAGTCCCTTTACGACAATCTCCACCACGCTTCTTTCCACACTTTGTGCATAAGGAAACATCCATCTTCTTTTCACCATTATTCTGAGATTTCTCCTTGAACTCCATCTTTCGTTTCTTGTCAAAACCATGAGATGGATATGTAACACCAACTTCTATTTCTACCTTGATAGCACAACGCACAATTTCTTCATAGCTACTGAAGTCTCTTATAGCTAATTTCCTTTGAAGACTTGGTTTTAAGCCACTGAAAAATCGATCAACTTTACTTTCAGGTTAGATGATAATGCCAGATGCATACCTTGAAAGTCTTATAAAATTCGCTTCGTATATACCAACAGATTCATCATCCTTCTGCTTCAGCTCAAGAAACCCCTTTTCCATCTTTGTTCGAAGAATACGAGGGATGTACTTACTGAAAAACAAGTTCTTGAAGTCATTCCATTCCATGGACTCAATTTCATCTCTTGGCCTCGTATTCTTGATAAGATTCCACCATTGTTCAGCTTCACCTTCCAAACGATATACTGCTAAGATGACTTTATCATGTTCAAAACATTGAAGAACTAAAAATATCTTTTCAGTGGTACTGATCCATTGTTCAGCAACAAGTGGATCGGAAGTCCCACTGAAAGAAGGTGGACGTTGCCTCATGAAGGACTCAATAGAATATTGTTCCCTTCTCTGCTCATTTGGAAGTCCAGAATGATTCATAGCTTGTGTAAGTATAGCAATAAGATTTTGCACTCCATCTCCCATAACATTTGTTTGTTCAGGAGGACAATCATTGCATTGTCCATTGCATTGATCAACACGGTTCCTTCGGGTTCCAGCCATCGTCTAAAACCCAAAAAGAATACTGTGAGAGGCAAAAATCATGCTTGGGAAAATAACATTATAAAGGGGGAGTATCCTCAATATCTAACTTCTTAGGTTAAATTCTATGATTGTTACCATAGTTCTAGGACTGTATCTTATAGGTATATTTATCCTTAGGGACATCCCTAGACATACCTTAGAAATATCTCTAGGGATCTCACTAACGCTTCCACATCCTTGTTTCCAAAGGTTGACTAAACCTTTCCTCTGATACCAACTGTAGAGACCCAAAGCCTGACGTACATTGACATTACATTACATTTGTGGAATACTTAGTACATAACAAAAACACACACACAAGGACCATAATAGTTTAGTGTCTTTGGAAACGCAGAATATAATCTTCTAATCATGGTGAAAGTTCTTCAAAATCTCCCATAAAGATCTTCCTTTTTTTACCTAAAACCTTTATTTATATCCTAGGGAAAAGAAAACATAAAAGGGTGAGATCAAATGCTAAGTAAGGGTAAACAAAAGAAATATCAATCACATCATATACATAAACACATAACTTTTGGAAATATTAACCTGCAAAAGAGAACATAATTTCATAACATGGGGTAAATCATGGCAGTGAAATGTAATCACAATAATCATAACATAAAACATGAAACTTTGTGGCATTCACACATAATCATAGAGAATCATTTCTTGTTAGTCAAGACTCATTGCCAAGACTATCTTAGTGGACAAAGTCCCTTTCTGAACCGAGTCACCCTCGTTTTAGTCCTGTTTCACTGAACCGGTATAACCTACCGTTCCAGCCATGTCTATCTCATGAGATATAAAATCTTTACCCAATGCATTGGAGGGAAATATAGGTCCCACCCATCTCATAATGATACCATTCTTATGTGTGCCACAAAATCATAAATCATACATCATTACATAACCCATGTAATAAGAAATGGGAATCTTAAACATCGTGACATCATAAAACAATTCATATAAGATAAAGGAATTTTTAAAAATAATTCTATCACAACATAATCAAATCAATGTAATAATAGGGATAAAAACAGAACCCTTTATTATCCTAGATGGAAAATATTTTTGATAAAACACTTGAACTCCATTCTTGAGGAAAATATCCTTTCTGCTTCAAAAACACTTTTCCTTTCTTAACATGTCGTACAATTATAAACTAAAAAAAGTTGATTAAAAATAAACTTGAAAACTTGTAAAGTAAGCTTCTTGGAAATAATGTTTTAAAAATCCATTCATGCCGTATAAGTTAAAAAAACATTCTTCGTACTTTTGTCGAAAAAGTCAAAAAGTACCTCCTACGAAAAACGGCAAAATATTCCTTTCATATCTTTTAATAAAAAATCACCGAAGGGTAAAATTTGATATAAAATATTGTAGAAGGATATAAATATTACATACTTAGGAAACATGGATGTGGATGATAAAATACACCCCAGTAAATACTAAAGTATAAACAATCTCGGATAAGAATGAGATTGTGATATTTCCCTTACCTTAGGTCCAATTTTCTTCGTAAGTGTTCGAACCTCTTGTATAATGATTTAAATAATGTCATTGACTTATTCAAAAATCATAATAATTGTTATGATATCATATATGGTTCACTTATGACTTTATTTTACCCGTTCTTTTGTAAATTCCATGTTAAAGAGCATTTTGGGTAAAATCGTTTCATTTGTCGTCTGTGTTTTGACTTGTAATTATTCATATGATTACGTAGATCATGATTAATTAATTATATAATATAAAACATGATTTATATATAATATATATTCATAATATACATATATATATAATAAATCAGTAAATGGAAAGAAATACACCGTTCATGGAGACGGTAGGCCGTACGTACGCATGAACGCTGTTTTCGTTTCCTTATTGAGTTGAATGGAATTAAGTAGATGAAATACATATATATACACATAAATCCAGTATAATTATTAGGTCATATATTTCATGATTACTTATTATATGTACTTTATAATCATTCATGAGTGGTTAAAGTGGAGAATGAATCTCATCGCGTCGTGGAGACGGTAGTCCGTACGTACGCACGAGCAATGATATCATTTTCATGATTATTGAATTGAATTTGAGTGGATGATACAATATATCAGAATCCGTATGTTGTTATAATAACTATGTATAGTTATTATTTACACCATTATACCCATCCATGTAAGGTGTTGGTGGAAAAACAGATTACACCACGGCGTGGAGACGGTATTCTGTATGTACGCACGCGCGGTGATTTTGTTTTCTGTAGGATGGATAGAAGGTGAAATGGGGTTGTTTCATATTTATAATAACAAATCATTATATTAGTTATACTGATGTTATTAATTTATAATGAAACAACTAATGAAGAATAAGTTGAAGAAGAAAGAAGCTCGAAAGAATCGGGAGAAGAAATTACCTCTTCTTCGATACGTCTCTTTGAAACCTCCTCTTAGGGCACTAAGATTGGTCTTTAAAGAAGACCAGAACCTCTTGGATGTTTCTAGGGAAGTGGAGAAGATAATTTGGCCGGGGTTGGCCGAGCTTGAAGGCTCAAATTGGTGTGAGGAGGAGAGGGAGGAGGTGCCCTTTTATAAGGGAGGAGAGGGGCACCTTCGGAATTCTTAAAAATATTAATTTATAATAAATCTAACCCCACTTAAAAACCTCCAAAAATGACTCATATTCGAATATTAGATGATCTAGGGTTGTAATCTCATCAACCAATTAAATTTAGACATGTTTGGATCTTAGTTTAAGCCTTATGATTTTGATTTATCCTTATTTAATCTATTTAAGTTTATTTGTGGTAATAAAATTATAAATTTTAAATTATAAAAAATATTTACTTATTTGTTGTTAATTTTCCATAATTGTTTACTATATAACATTATAGACCATATAAATTTAAATTTATAATTTTTAAATATTTTTGTGATTTTTAAACAATTTTATAATATGTTATTTTTATAAAATAACAATAGTGTCAATTTTGTGACTATTCATTTATTTGAATTTAAATAAAATATATACAGAAGATATGTTCTAACTAAAAGCTTTAATATATTAATAAAAGGTCATATGTATCTATAAAATTAGTGGATCAAATTAAATAGTTCATATAATATTTATTTTATTATTTTTAAAACCATTTATTTGGTTTATCTCTTAATAAAATAATTACTACATTATTTTTGTATAATTATTTAATATACATATTTGTTGCATAAAAATTTAAAATAAAATCCTATGATGAAGATAAATATATTAGCTTTCACAATAATAATTTTACTCTAATTTATCATCTTAATATCACAATAGTTAAATTGTTATATTTATTATATTATGAAGGTGACAACTTTGGCATCATTTAAAATAAAATAATATAAGTGTCATAATTGCTTGTATAATACTCCAAATGGTCAAATATTCGACCATTGGATGATTATAGTTTATATTTACATGACCAATAAGTTTTGGTTAGGGTTTTGTGCTTTTTATGGTCACTATTAGTTTAATAAAAACTATATTCTTGATTTTTCACTAGATAAATAATCTCTGCATCACTATTGTGTCACAATTAATGATAATTATTTTATCCCAAAAAATTCTAAATAAATTCTCATGATGTAGATAATTTTGTTAGATTTCTGTAGACTATTCATGTTCGAAGTTTTATGATGTTTATCACTAAGTTAAAATTGTTATACTTATAAGATTTAAGAGAGTGACATGTTGTCACTTTCTTTGTTTTTAATAATAATTAAATTATTTTCATGGTCAAAAGTCTATAAAATGAATCTAATCTGACCCTTAGTTGATATGGGTTTACTTTTATCCATCAAATAGAATTTTGGCATGTGTTAGGGTAATTTTATAATATTATATTTACCCTTAATTACCCGATTTACCTTTAACTATGGTAAATAAAATTTACCATAGTTACTATTCATAATTCCCAAAAATAAAAAGTAGACTATTAACATAATTTGAACCCAATAATTCCAAATATGGAATCCATTTTCTAAAATTCAATACACGGAAGTTGCATAAATTAAATTAAAATTAATTCCGTTGTCGTATAAAATCGGGTTTTTGTTTAAAACATTGCAAAAGATTGAATTGATTTAACCTACGAATTCAAGGTAAAATCAATGCTAATGGCATACATTATATTAAATGGTAAAAATATATTCTATTTATACTTTAAAACCATTCAATATTATAATTTAACCACATAAGATATTACGATGAAAAAAGTTGTTTTTAATTAAAATATAGCGTGTTTTTACTATTCATTAAAATGTGAAAGTTACCAGAATAATATAAAAATTTATCCAAAGTAAATTTTTATTTCTTGATTCCAAAGAAAAATTTTATTTTTTCAAATTGAACTTATAAACATGTCAAAAACTATATTTAAAGTGGGTGCGCCATCAAAAGGCGGCAAAACTGCATTTTTTGAGAAATACTTATTTTACCCGAAAAATTTATTTTGTTCTTATACCATGTTCTAGAAAATGTGTAAGATTAATAATAATGTTATAAAATTCAAAATTTAGTTAATAATATTCATAACGTCTAGTTCATGACAATATTCTAATAATATATCATTGTTTATTAAAACCCGGTATTGCGTACAACACACACTATCGAGGAAGGTCGTGATTGCATGTAATGCAAGCCAAGTCAGGGTTGCATGTTGTGAAATAATCCTTCTTTGTTTCGTATAACAGAATCCAACCATATTTCATTTATACATTGAATATATATATATATATACTCAATTTTGCGTAGAATAACTATTATCAAAATTGTGTGTAACACGGTCCAAGAATAGTGTTGCGTATACTGCAAGCTAATATGGTGTTGCGTATAGCGCAAGGTAATCTTGGTGTAGAATACAACACAAGACATTAATGAAATTAAAATAATATTTTTCATAAAATCTCGGGGTGTTACAATAAATTCATCGTATATTTGTGAAATCATCTTACAAATTTGAATTAGTAAAATCAATTAACATCAAATCTTAATTACACCTATAAAAAAATGAATTGTTCACTATACCCTAAAAATATCATTGAACTATTTTTTCATCAATATTGTGTGACTCCCTTATGTCAAAATGATATTGAGTACAATGTTTTCCTGTATTTTATTTTCTAATTTCATAATATGTCAAATAAATAAAGCGATAAATGTTTCTTATGTACTCTTTTGGTTGAACCTTACCACCATCCTCATACTTAAGAAACTTTATTCTATAATAAATTGATGTTAAATATTTCATTGAGTCTTACATGGTAATAATTTAAAAAAATACTATATCATATTTATCATGGGATAAAAAATAATATAGGATTTAAACTCAATAAATAAACCTATATTGTATGTCAATTCTACCAATAATGTCATATAAATATACTCTTTCATCAATATAGGAAAACTCCAAAAAAAGAAACTCTTTTTTAATTGTCAAATATTGAATCATCTACTTACCATATGATGATAAGTTTATTTGTGGTAATATCCTTTAAATATAAATTACTATCAATATTACATTTTCTAAACACCATATGTTTTAGGTTGCCATACTAAATTTAATACTAGGATCAAGGGTCTTATGTAAATTTATAAAATTATTTTTTGAGCATACATATATTGAAGATATCAACATCTAGAATAAAATCCTAATATTTCTCAATATTTAGGTCATATTAATGTTCTCTATTTAAAAAAATTTATTTCTCATCCATTAAATATATTTTATAGTGCTATTGGGTATCCATAATTAGTAAAATAATCATATTACCTAGTAATTATACTATATTAATGGTTTATTTAAAATATATTCAATTATTTGATAGTATTTAGTAATAACTTCATAGCTTTTGAGATGAGAAATAATCAATCTTCTTGAAATAAATTAAAAGATGAAATTTATTTGGAGGGGATGAGGAGAAATAAAATACAAAAAGTTGATGATGATAATGTTTTTAGTTAATATGAAAATTATTATGATGATGATTATTATTAATAATAATGATAAATTTATATTATTTCAATGAATTTAATAAATCAAATAAAATAGAAAAAACAAGACTACCACTGAGATGAAACAAGTCTAATGGAATTGGAATTTTTTCCATAATTTGAATAGAGGGATTTTATTTTGACTATGAAGATGATGAGAGAACTCAAATAATGAAGATATGAAATCCATCGAAATAATATTCCAATACTATATTAATAAATTGTATATTTTTTAAAATAAAGTGAACAAATTGATGAGTAAAGAAGATGGAGACTATCATTAATCTCAGTGAAGATATGAAATTGTATTTAGTAAGAAATTTTCAATTTTCATGGACCATTTTGAAAAGGTGTATGTCATTTTATGTGGCGTTGAATATGAATCTCAACCAACTGAGATGGAAAATATGTTTAAGTATTAACAAGTTGAAATCCACTTAAGTAACAATGTAGACACATTAGAGGAGGGGTCAATCAGGTGCTTCCTATTTTTACCAATTATTAGTTGTTCATTTAAAAAATAACTCTCAATAGTTATAACCCTATATTTAGTATTGGGATAGCTAGATAATTTTATGTTTTACCATTAAATAATCAATCACAAGCGATCAAATTTAAGTAAACAAAAAAGAGTCTTATGGTATTTTTATAACGCATAAATCAAAAACCTATTCCTTATTGTGATTGGTTATTCTTATCAATCATGGTTTATACACTATAATAAATCTCATATTACAATGGGTTCAATTTATCTCACACATATAGTTTCTAGTATCGCAATATAAATCTATTGATAGTTTTTCACTATAAATCCTTTTAAAGCATCCCACTATTGCCATGAAGTCACATTGTGATCTTACTTTATACCCAAAGCCTTTATGGTTCTGTAGATTGACATAGTGTATATTAGATTCAACATTTTATGGTAATTTTTTATATTGATCATTTATTAGAATAATAATTATACTATATCTATAGAATATATCAAATAATTCTAAAAATATATTCATTTAATGACATCAAGTCTTTTAGAATAATGAAAAACTCAGTTTCAACATGCATATCAGTTCGTTGATATTCTATAGAACTTATTCAATAGGCATATCAACTTAAACATGAGATCCCATGATGTATATATATTCATAAGTTCCTCATAATATGAAATGATTAACATAATAGATATGAATAGTAGTATCATAGTTAGTCTCTCTTCAGACTCTTCTTCTCAAACATCTATGGAAAATGGTGTCACATGATTTTCTTTATTTGACTCTGATACCTAGATGATGAAAATTATTTAGCATTGGATTAGTATCTTTATATTTATCCTTGAGATATTTTTTCAAAATATTACACATATCTCTAACTCTTGTTTTCAATTTTCAAACACATTCCTTTTATACTTCTTTTTCTTTTTATACATAGGTATCATGAATAATATTCTACACATTTGGAATATAGAAAATTATTTAGAACCTTGATGTAATTTTATCATTTTCTTTTCCATCTATAAGTGGAAATTCCTCCATGAAGTTCTTTCCATTTATTTCATTAACTATTGTCTCATATAAAATTATTGGTGTGCTCTTAGATTCTACTTCTCATTTTCTATATCATTTTTCCAAATATATATAATAGAAACATCTTGTAATATCAAGAGTATTTTAATCTTACAATTTTTATATAGAAATATTAAAAAATTCTTAAATATACTAAAAATAATATTTTTTATATTGGAGGCATGGATTTAACTTATCAGCTTGAGATATTTAATAAAAACATATACATATTTCATTCATTAATGAGAATACCTCATATAAAAACTCACCATTACTTCTCATATCATACATTAAGAATCACAATTACTTTTGATATTTAGAAAACTCAAGATCAATTTTAATATATTCATATTTATTATATATTTACTTTACAATTTCTCTAGTTAAAGATATATATTAAATCCCACGATTCCTCTCAAATTTTATGGTGTTACCAAAAATAAGAATATTAGGTTCTCATAACTCTCATAATTTAATAAATTTAAAACTTTTATGTTCTGATCTTGAATGTCAACTTTAACATAATCATACCTCTTTCCTTATTTCGATCACTATTGTTAAACTTCAAATATTCCCATTTGAAATTCATTTAAATGAATAAAAATCTTCTATTAACATTTCAAATACAATATTTTTTAAATATATCTTGAATATTGTCTCTTTAAATCATTATTATGTTCATAACAAGTAAGAAAAACTCAATCATAACCCCAAAATTAATATCTTTTTCATAGTATTAGTTTTAGAATTAATGGGTTTTCAGTATATAGATTTTTCAAAATTTCACCTACTATGAGTGCTTATGAAGAAATGAAATTTTTCATATGTATTTTTCTCCATTATTCTATATCGATATTGATTATATCATAGAATTATGAATAAAAAAGCATAGATTCTGTTTATATAGGCTCATTTATTCTCACACAGATTATGTTTGATCCTTACACAATTGAAATTCATTTTTGTACCTGTTAGTTTGGTTCTTAAAAAACATCAATTTCATGATAAAAATGGAGGATTACAAAAAATATTATTCATATATAGTGGTGAAATTATGGCTACAATGTGCATATTTTAGGCCTATAGAACATGATGATATTTACTCATTGTCTTGGACTCATCCTTAAAAGTACCTCATCCTTACAAAGGATTTTTTCTTCATTAACATATTAATTCTAAAATTCATCCAATAACTCAAAAATTATTTCTAAATAACCCAAGGATTCATTAAAAATTAAAATAAGATAATATAATAATTAAAAAAATTGTAGTAATATTTAATTTAATTCCATACACCTATAGATATCTTCTATGTTCCTTTGTGATATTTAAATACTCAAAGCGGAGTATTTTAATACTCCTATTATACTTCATTCCCATATTAACCTCATTCTAAATAACCCATCAAAAATATTATATGTAACACTAAAATTAGTTTTCTTAAATGTCAATTATAGAAGGATGGTTTTCCCAATATCTTGATTGATCAAAGTCTCCAATATTCTAGCCTTGGAACAATACTAATATCACCACATCAAACTATTTACTAGACCCATATATTTATAAACTTACTTCACATCTATAAACTATTATAGATTATACACTTGAACCTTTAACAATTATATTTATCTTGGGGACAATCATATAAAATTGTCTAAGGTTTGGGGATGATCACCATTATGATTTTGATTATCACTTTTCACAATCTAGTATGATAAGATCCACTTCATCTCATCTTCAGTGGGTGCATACATACTCCATAAAACATTAAAATAAGGTCATTAAAAATATACATATTATCATTGTTTATTTATAATAAATAAAGTCACACACCAAATAAAACATCAAAATTTTTGATTTATTAAGATTATAATATTCCCTTTTCTATTATCCAATTCTACTTGAACCCCTTGTCCATCTGTTGTGAATCTTAAAGTAATGCATAAAGAACATATATAATTGTCCATGATTTTAAGATTATATTTGTGGATATATAAATTTTAAAATTGGAATATTTTCTTATGTTAATCCCAAAAAATAATGAAAATTAGCACTGAAGAAAAAATATATAGACAAAAAACGCAACATGTTATCAATAGTATATTAATGCATGTGTTTATATTAAAATTAAATAACATAAAATCGTTAAATTCAAGACTAATAATCAATATAAAATATTTAAATAAAAATTAATGACACTATTAATGTCTCTTAATCAACAAATACCACCATAATCTACTAAAGCATATCCCATTTTTCGACACTGTCTAAAAAATTTATAAACATAGTTTCTAGAAGTATGGGTGATCACAAAACTGTACTCACAAGATTCTTCCCCATAAACTCTCATGTCAGAATAGAAGAAAAATAATAAAGTATCAGTTATAAATAATGAATCCTACAAGTGATCACATCCCTAGACATTTATAAGCCCATATAATAATATGGATTCTTTGGAAATCAAAATACAATATATGTATAGTAAATCATGTCAATAAAATAATAAATTCACTATATACCCACTTACCCACTATTAGGAAGAACTCATATACTAGTGATATATGTTCGTTTATCTTCATCCATTCCCATACCAAAACACTAAATACTCATACCATAACCACATAACATTAGCACATATGACAACCATGTTCCAAAATATGATATTGTATCAAAGTCAATCACATAAAAAAATATCATCACTACAAGAAATACATTAGCATAATTTAATGGGAGAATGTGAGTGAAGGAGTATGGAACCATTTGTATCAATCACATCCAAGATATTGGTGAATTACTCAATATCCAACATCTCATATTGACACCATTTTGGTTATAAAACTCAATAAGTTCTTTGTATGGAGGAATAGAACAAGATAATGATATATTATAGCTCAGAAATCCAATATTGGGTTATATATCTTGTAAAAAAACCTCTGTAACCATCCCACTTCTCACATATTCATTACTACACAACTTATAGTGGAATCTATAATCCCACCCCTAGGAATTATATTTTCCACAAAATTCTTCCAAAAAAATAAATTTCAATTCTCTATTACATCTAAATCTTTTTAAAAATATTTGATCAATGTTTCTATATTACATTATTTATATTTGAATCTTATAATTTAACATAGAACCTTATATTGAGATCCACTAACAATATTGAAACCTTGATTCATGATTAGGAAAATAATAACAATATTACAAAAGGTCATGAAATATTTCTGTACCATTTATTTTCTACATATGTTAACAACTAAATTGATAAGTTAATTCAACACTTAGTTTAACATTACAATTATCCATAGAGTATTATCCCCAATCCACCTACTCACTTCATTCATTAATTATTTCTACATTAATATCTAGATAAACCTATGACATCCCGGTTAAAAAATTTTTTATACAACTATGTCACGAAATCAATACAAAATTTTCATTGATGAGCATATTTATATTAAGAAAACTAGAATCGTGATACTTATTCCGACCAAAAAATAGTTCAAGTGAAATAACAATAACCGATATATCATCAAAGTAACATAATTCACCTCATAAGATTCAACTTATCATATATAAATTAGACCTGTCTCCATAATCTAACAATATAAAAAATATTTCTATATAAAAAATAACAATATTTATTAGAATAGATATTTTTGAGTCACCTACGTTAAAATAAATCACTAATGAACATATACCTAAAAAAATATTTTAAATATACATACTTCTATATTCTCATGAATATTCTATAATAAAACCATATCCCTTCTTTCTCACACCATCACTATGTCACAACAACACATAACATGATATTCATAGAGAATTGAGATATCAAAATTTGAAAAAATTACATAAAAAGAGAAATAATAAAACATTATATTACGATATGTGAATCTCAAAGGTTAAGGATCTTGAGTATTCAATAATGTAATTAAAAAAAGATATATTTTATGCTATCATGGATTGTAAATGAGGTAGTAGGATTGAATGAGAGAAATAGAAAGGATCCAAAATTTATATTTATATTTAGGTAGGAAAATCCACCACATAGTTCAATAAAATATATTTGGATTAATGTTTTTAATGGAAATTTCAAAACCATGATGAATTAAACCCATAGACTCTTTAAATATAAGTAGTTATTTTATTCAAAAACTAAATCTTTGACCAATACAATGGAATGACCAATAATCCGTGATGCGTTTATTGAAATTTCATTCAAAAAATTTCATAAAACCATAGTTATTATTCCTTAAAACACATTATTTTTCAACCATGATGAATTAAAAATAATTAGTTTCTATCCATTTTTTAGGTAGTGATTTAACCAAAATAATTCCCCTTACAATTACTTGAAAAGAAATCATTTTTATTGATCTGTATTATAAAATTGAAAAGAATGACATAGTTTGGTCCCCATTATGAATATAAGAAAGTTAAAAAACCACATAAAAAACAATGAATTCACACCATGTAGAGATCTATAACCATGAAAATATAAAATAATCATGGAGATATGGGTGAGAAACCATAACATGGTTTAACAAAAAATCCTATAACTAAAATCCCCTTCAAGAATTCACCTCCAAACATACTTCTTATGTATCCCACTATATAAAACCCCAAATTAGATACAAAGAATTTATATACATACATATAATATAAATATAAAAAATCACTAAATAATATAAAAAACAAAACATGGGATGTACAAAAAACCTCAAAAATTCAACCAGTCTTTTTAGATAAATATTAAAATGAAATCTTTCCAAAAAAAGGCTCAAAAAATCATAAAAAAGAAGGAAGAAAACCAATTACATAAACATATACATAATATTGTATTCATGAAATGATTAAATATTCTAATCAAATAAAGATATTGAACCCACAGCTATAACTCATTCTCCCACATAAATTATTATATGAAACAGAGGTGACATAAAATATGTAATAATTGATTGAAATAACTGAATATTATCTTATCCAATTGATCATAAATCACAGTTTTCACACCAAAATTCCATATCCTCCTTAATACCAAACTCTTTCCAATAAATGAAAATAGATCAATCCCAAAGATACCTCTAAATCTATGAATGAGGAAGACATCGTGAATATGCTCTATCATTGGTGGAAGTGATAAAATATATAAAAATTTTAAAAATATACATTAAAAATTAAAGATTATAAAATAATTGGAGAAGGCTACCATATATAACAAATCTCCACGATTTATAGTTGTGGGAAATCTATATGAACACAGGGTCAGTGACCTCAAATTCCAGGGGAATTTAATTATAATTTTCAAAATATTTCTAGCATCCTTTTGTATTTATGATATGTCATCCATTCAAAAATATATCATCTATTGCACTACATAAAAAAGTTATTCTATTTATAGTTGATGCTCCAACCTTTTTCAAACATAAAAATGATCTACATGAATTCCTATACATCACCTAAAATTAATCTTTTTAATGGTTGATTGATAGATGTGATTATAAAAGAAAGGAAACCATAAGATAATTCTTTACCCATGATAAACCAATATAAATAACTCATTATTGTAATATGTACAAAAATATAATGATCATCCACTCCATATTCTCATCTATTTATGGTTAAAATGGTATAGTAATAAATTTATTATATATAAGAAAACATAAAAATAGTTCCACTCTTATAAGGTAATGCACAAATATCAATTTGAAATTATTGTCCACTTAACTCCATGAATCTGCACTACCTCTTCCACATAATACTTGGAAACACATCATCCATACTGGTCTCATTACGCTCTATTAAATGAGTTGATTGAAATATTAAATTTAATATGTCCCATATGGTTAATTTCATCCTAATTACTATGAAAAATCAATCACAAAATCCGTTTATATTCCCACTCAGTTATTTAAATGAATATATAAAGACTATAAATAACTAGTTGGTACTCAATTTTAGGATCTGACTCCTTAATATATAAAACATTGAGATGAAATATCAGTAAAAAAACATCATCATATATGACCCCAAATGTTTATCCTTCAAATCCTAATACATCAAGAAAATACCTTGATGCAGAAATATGGGTGTTCTTTGAATATAAATAAACAACTAACACATCACTCATGGAACAAGTAGCTTATAATAATATAAAACTATATTATATCAATCCAAAAGATGCATAATAATGAATGATACAATCTCTTTATACATGTTTTTATATAGCATAGTAAATAATCGTGTACTTGCAGACATAAAGGAGAGTGAAAAACCATCTCAAACATGAATAATCTGCCTTAAATCCTATATTGGGATCGATTCACAGTCATAATATCCTTTAATATATTCTTCTAATATATATACTCATGAAAAAAATCACCATATGTATTCAAACTCATCACATTAGGTACCAAATTAACATTCCCTAGAGCATAAGATATATCAATTTCATTATCATAAAATAATTCTACCCATATTTTTCGATAAAAAATCAAGTCATGTTGAGAGAATATGAACTATGTGATATTATGATTTTTTTAATACTATAAGAGAACATAAATGAATTTTTATCCCACAACATTAAAATAAACACAATTTACAAAAGCACATAATCTAGGGTGGCATAATTATGTTGTTGATTATGTTAATATCGATACCTAAAATAGATCACTACTCACTCTTAAATCAATATAGAATCTAAGAAAATATGGGAATAATTGAAATAGACAAAAAAAATAATCCATAATAAATAAAGTAAATAATTAGATCACTAGTTAGCTGTCCCTCCAAATACTCAAACACCCACTGACACTGATACATGCACACAAATTTCAAATCCATATTTTTGAAAATATTTAACATTTTCTTCATCCAAGAGAAATAAAACATGAACCTACTTTAATAACATATAATTCCAAGGAAATTGTTTACCTATGAATCATTAGTTAGTCTTTAAAGTATCAATAATTACACCCTTCTGAGACAAAACATTTAACAACACTAAACTTTTATAAATAAAATTTTCTATTGAATGAATAAATTCTTTATTATGTAATATAGTTATATAAAACACATGCACTACATTGGTTATTTTATACCATTATAAAATATATACTATAAGATTTAAAAGATAGCTAATAATCTTAATTGTGGATAATATATAAATTGTAAAATTATGTAAATATTAGTATATATTAAGTGTTAGGATAAAGCCTAATTCAAATAGTCTGAATAAGTGATGACATAAACTAGTAGGATCACACACTATAAATCCTATTTATTAAAAGTTATGAGGGAGATGGAATCAATGGGTTTTTCCATGACCAAGACAATATTGATATTCAACAATTGAGGATTGAAAAAAATCCTTTTATGAAATAAGTTTAACCTTTTTGTGATGGTGGCCCAAATAATTTTTTCCAAACCACCTAAGAAAACACCACCATCACCCACCATACCCTTAGGGAACAATCTAGTGTAATAAGGGATTGTGTATCCAAAAACTAGTAACATGAAATTTTATATTTTCTTTTTACCAATATAATAATTATATTTACACATTTTTATTATTACATTATAAATGATTTTATAATGTGTTTGAAAAAATACAATGTTTATATGAAGAAACCAAAATTATATTTTTAGAAAATATAAAATTTCAATTAAAATGCTCATTTCAGTAAATTGAATATTATTTTATTTTTAATAAAAAATTACCTCATTTTATAATATTTAATGATATATAAATGAAAATATAATTTATCGATGTCCAATTTAATTTTCGAAAATGTTTGAAAGATGTTAGTATCATAAAAAAATTATTTTCCAATAAATCGACATTTTAATGTAAAAGTGTGAATTCTCATATCCCTGGAATTATTTTAGTTAATTAAATATTTTTTTTAAAAACAACCCATCATAATTATTCAATTATGATATTTTTATAATTTTTTATGATAGTTGATGTTTGGGGTAAAAATTAAATACATTAGAAGTATACAGTTTTTTTTATGACATCATATTATCCTAAAACTGAGATAATAAATAATATAAAGGGAATTACGATATAAAAATAGATTTCCCCAAAAAATAATTTGTAAATTAATTTATTTGATTAATTTTATAAACCATTAATGAATCCTCCAAAACCTATATATCATTTTAAGGGTTTAAAATTAATTCCTTATAAACATGACTCACTTACACTTCCCAAATGGTATACATTTAATATTATGGATTCATATAATTTTAAAATACTAAAAGAATTCCGATTTGGAAGAAAACATGTTATGAAATCATGGGATAGTTTTTCGTTTTTATCTTTTTTTTATATAGATTACAAAATGTAATTTTGGAAATTTCTAATGAGTTCCCCTATAATTTTATGTAATTACCCACCAAACCTATCACTATTCCCGAATAAAACTGTTTTATAATTGTTTTTCTACCAATATATATCTATAAAGAACTCAAAATGTGTTATAATTATCATTAAAAGAAACTCCTAATCATTTTGAATGACACTCTCATGGAAAGGGATTCCCATCCCCCATCTTTTTATTCAAGTAATTTATTTGTATTATTCCTTTCTTATTTCTGATTTTTAATGTTTTGATATGTTTTTTACAAATTCCATTACTATCCTTATGTTTCCAATGTAATGAGAGACCTCATTTGACTATAATTAAACCCTTATAAAAACCTTTATGTACACCCATTATGCTGCTGAAATTATCCCATGATTTTCCCAAGACAAACGTTTTGGTTGTATAAACCCACACCCATTTCCACCCAAGGGTATTCACCTAGAATAAATATACTTAATTTTTTTAAATCCCATGTATATAACCCACATCCCTTAATCATGGGGTTTAAATAGTTAATTAAAATCTTATGTTCTATTATCTATGTGTGACTCAAATGTATGTACATGATATGAATATGATATGTTTTTCCTAAACTATATATCACTCCAATGTATTGGATAATGTTTTCATCTCATGATATACCCTGTATAGTGCATGATATATTATCTGAATAAAAATATATTATTATTTCTTGGTTGTTAGCCTTGACATTTTCTTCTGATTTCATCTGTTCTGTTGTTTCCATAATCCTATGTTCCCTTGAGGTTGTCATATTATATCATGTTTCAATGGTCATGTTTATGATTATCACCCTTTTATTCCACCTTAATAATCCACATAAATTATATTTATTACTTTCATTATGTTATTCTCTTATTATTCCATAACTGAGATTTATATCTCACCCATTTTTTTATAATGTCCCAGGTTATCCCATGTAATATTAGAAGATCAGAGGATTTAATTGGAATATTATAAAGTAATAAATAATGTATTTATACCCATATTTCATTTTATTATTATTTGTATCTAATTTCCCATAGGTACTAGGCCTCTTGATCTTCTACAATTGTATTATGTGTATCTTTATACAATAAATCATGAAATAATATATATAAATATAGGATTTGTCATAATTTTCTTCCGAGGTAGGTCAAGATAATTTTAGGATTATGATTATAATACCTTAGTGAAATCATTGGGGATAATAATAAACCTTGTGGAAAATCCCCAAAATTTTGTAAAGTATAGATTTTGTTCTTTACAAGAATAAAAATCCCTATATAGACACTAAAATCGGATGCAGCTCTATACTAGTTGTATATAAGATAAATATCCATGAAAGTGGTGTATTTTGTATTAATATGATCATCACCGGGTCAACAATAGAGAGTCCTTTACGCCCACCTATTTTGTCTCTCCTAAGGGATGTGGTTTGATTAATTCATAGTGAATTTACGAACGATTATTAAGTGAATAGAATTTACCATATAATTTAATTATAGGATATATACCATTGATAACTAAGATTGAATACTTAAAATTTATAGGTTATTGAATTTATATAATTTATATGTTATCCCTTAAATTTTCACAGTTTATATTTTATGTGTTTAATATTTTAAAAAATATCATCCTTAATTGTAACATTTTTTTACTCAAAGAATTTAAATTATTGGAACTGATTCAACAACCAATGTATTGGGAAATGTTATAACTGTCCAAATGAGATTCCCAACCTAATAGCTAATGGAGATGATATCTTTATGAAAATACCTATTTTATTTACTCAAGTTCTAAAAAAATGTAAATTACAAGGAACATCCACACCCCCAACTAATATAATGTTTCAATTAAGAAAATAATATAAAAAATACCTAATAATTTCAATATATATTAGGATGCACTAATTTTTTCATAATGGATCAACTCAATTGAAAAGTTATTTTCCATCCTTCAATTCTCTAAGAAAGGGAAGGTTGTGCTGGATGTTTATCATATAGTGGGAGAAGTGGATCAATGGTGGACATTGATCAGAAATAAAATTATCTAGGATGATATCTATGTGATAGAGAGGAATGAATTATAGAATTTTTTTTGTTAATTATTCCCCTTGCATTTCCTAACTAAAAAACAGAAGGAGTTACATGGCCTCATGAAAACAGATGACTAATCTATCTGGGTGTATATGATAAACTTCACAATATTTTAGTGATATTTCCCAAAACTTTTCTGTTAATCTAAAATAAAATTTTACCACTTCTTTAGTGGGATGAAGATAAAATTATGAAGATCATTAGTGATTCGATACATTAAAAAATATAAGGAAATTGTATAATTTTACCTCAATGTTGAAAAAAATGATAATGAATTTCAAGGGTCAAAAGATTGGAATTAGGGAATTGATTTAATAATTGAGGAATGGAGAGATAACAAAGTGGAAATAAATTCCAAATTACATCATTTCAAATGTTTTTGAATAATAATCTTGATAATTTTATGAAGGAGATAACAAAATGATTTTGACGTGGGAAGGAAATGCAATTAGATAGTGAATTACAAGGATTGAAACCCATAATGTGATGGAAGAAATTAACTCTCTAGTCAAACCTTATCCTATTATCCAATTTTTAAACAATAAAAAATGGAAACTATGTAAAATAATTCACTATTTCAAGTCTTATCGATGATAACTGAGGATGAAAACCTCCTAGTCCTATAGAGAAAAGGGGAGATTAAAACACCACTACAGTTGAGGTGGATCCTAAAACTAATCTGATGATATGTTAACCTATTATAAATTCAAGGATACTGAATTCAAAAAAAAAATCTACTTAAATTAATTATTTTATATCAAGTATTTTTATTATATCTATTAAAACACCACCACAAATTAAGTATGTGGAGATATTAATTAAAAAAAGGGACATTATTTCATCCCAAGCATATAAATTCTCTACTGACCATATTTACATGCTAAAACGATATGGGAACCTTGTGATACTACCTTTATAAGAATAATATTATATTATAGTTATGGACTGAAATTCCTTATATAGATTCAATATAAATTTCTAAGAGAATAAAATAACCCTTTGTATGGTGAATCACCCTCTAATTCTTTTCTAATGCAAGGAGGATGATGAATCCCCATTTTAAATCATAATATAAATCATGGATATTATTTCATTATGGGAAATAATTTTATTCTCAAATTATTGAAAATAAGGAAAAAATCAACATTTAATACATGCCCATTATGATGGAATATAGTGATGTGTTTCCCAAATAATTGTCTAGTCTTCCTCTTAGACGAGAGGTTGAGTGTTCAATAAAACATATACCCACTTATTTTATAATATCAAAGATTACATATAGAAAATAAACTATTATACTTTGAGTGATCAAGAATATACTGCAAGAGGATCAAGATAAGGGGTTTATATGATCAAGTACTTCACTACAGGGTGCATGGGACTTTTTTGTCTAGAAGAAGGATTGGTAAATGCCCCTTTGGATTTGTTATTGTGAGCTTAACCTGATCATAAAAATAGAAACTATCCCATTCCATGTATTGATGATTTTTTAAATCAAATACTTTGATCCCATTACTTATCTAAGATGGATATTTAGTTTGGATATTATTAAGTAAATATGAAGAAGGAGGATATACCCATCATTTATTTGTTCATATATGGTATGCGATATACGTTTTCATAGTGATTCCGTTTAGAATCACTAATTCTCAAGAAAAATTCTTGATTATAATGAATTATGTATTTATAATTACCTCAAATACATTTTGGTATTCCTTATAGAGGATATTATTATCTACTCCAGAAACAAGGAGGAACAAGGGGAGTATTGGAATTCCATATTGAAAACCTTGCAAATAGAAAAGTTATATGATAAGTACAAGAAATATGAGTTTTGGATGGAGAATGTTAAATTCATAAGTAATATTATCACAAAAAAGGAATATCTATGTATCCTTAGAAAACATTGGAAATCGAAGGATGTTCAAATATGACATCTATGATTGAGATCTATAGTTTCCTTAGATTTTATGGGTACTATCATCCAATTGTGAGAAACATCTAAGGAATGTGAAGTCCATTAACTAGGTTAACTCCAAAGTACCTGAATTTTATATGGAATAATGAGTGTTATCAAAGATTTAATGTTTAATGAAGATTATAATCACTACACCTATACCAATATTACCCACCAATGTGGAAGGATTTGGGATTTATAAAAATGCCTCTAAAATGGCATTGGTTGATTACTCAAGAATGTTGAAAAAGAGATAGCTTTTTCTTCACTCCAATTAAATATCCATGAGTAGAACAATCCAATGAATGACATGGACCTATCTATAAAGATATTGTGTTATGTATTTGGGGACATGATATCTATGGGGATATGTGGGACATATATACAGATCATAAATTCCTCAAGTATATATTCATACATAAGAAGCTCAGTATGATCCAATAAACGTGTTTAGAGATAATTAGTGATTATAATTTCACAATAAATTTCCATCTTGAAATGATAAATAAAGTGGCTGATGTTCTATTTTTTAGGATCCTGAAAATATATACAAGATAATAATGGATAGGGATCTAGACATCTTGGAAATGAAAAGGGTGGACATACAATTTATAAAACCAACTTTGTCCTACATTTTTTAAATAAATTCTCAACTATATATTCTTGGATGGATCAGGGATGAAAAAATATATGATGGGGACCTACAAAATAATGTTGAACATATTCTATAATTCAAATTTTATAATTATAGAGTTATAAGGTCAAGATCTCGGATATGTGTCCCATAAAAACCTGATGTAAAAAATGAACTTATGGATGAGGCATATAGCTCATTATTATCTATTAATCTTGGAATCACTATGTTTTATATAGTTTTCAAGAAAAACATTTGGTATTATAACATGAAGATATATATTTTATAATTTGTAACTTTATACTTGGTATGGAAACAATTTAACGATTAATGATAGAATTCTTAGAGTTGTATGTAACCATTTCCCATATTGTTATGAAAATGGAAAAACATAACCAGATATTTAATCATAGAACTCCCCAGTTCATTTAAAGGTGATAATTATATATAGTTTGTTGGAAATAACCTTAAAAATTCAAAACATTTCATTTCTATAAAATAATATTTACCTCTCAACTAACTCTTAATGATATATAAAACGGAAGTCGTAATACTATAGAGAGTAACACTCTCCAATGTATTTAATTGAGATTATAGGTTTACCTCGATGTTATAGAGAATACTTATGTAAGAACTAGATACCAATATGAGTTTTAGAACTCCTTATCACCCTCATAAATATATTCAGTTTGAAAGAATTATTCAAAAAATGGAAGATTTATTGAGATCATGTTCAATGTATTTACAAGGATGTTGGGATCAAGACATTACCCTAAAAGAGTTCTTATATAACAAAAATTTAAATTCTTTCATTGAAATGTCCCTTTATGAGGATCAATATGGGAATATGATTCAGACTTCAATATGTTGGGATAATGTTAGACATGCTAAGATTATGGTACCAGATTTTATCTAAGATATGACAGAGAATATTAAAACCATTGAACGTCATATGAAATCTGTAAAAATTCTACAAAATCTCTATATAGGATATCATCAATGAGACCTATAGTTTGAAATTAGAAATAAGGTTTTTATTTTTATACCACCCTCGGAGAAACTCACGAGGTTTGAAAAGAATGGAAATATTAGTACAACATAAATGGAGACCTTTGATATTCTTCATCAAATAAAAGTTGTAGCCCAATTACTATCCCTCGAACATAAACTACCTTAAGCACATGATGTGTTTGTTGTATCCCTATAGAAGAAGTACATAATAGATCCCTCACTTATACTGAATCCAGAGCTGTTACCCTTAGTGAATGATATTAAATGATATGAGAATCCAGTGAAAAACATATATCATAATGAAAAAGTTATATGGATAATGAAATCCCACCAGGTAAAAGTATTATATAATAACCACAAGTTTGAGGAAGAAACATCAGAACTAATAAAGTCTATGAAATATAAGTACCCTAATCAATTCTAGTATAAAAAATGAAATTTGAAGGGTGAAATTTCTAAAGGAATGATAATGTAAATACCTAAATTTTTATAAATAAAATTTACTTTTTAATGAATAAGTGACAAAACAATTAATGAAGTTATAGAAAAAACATACACTAATTTGGTTGTTTTGGACTGACAGAAAATATAGTATATCATATTTAAAATACCATTAATAATCATAAACATTGATAATATACCCATTGTATACTGACCATTAATATTTTTATATATTAAAGACTATGATAAAGTCTAATTACACATGAGCATCAGCCTGGTTGGTGAGGACTCAACAAGTGCATCCAAGAGATCCGAGATCAAATCTGGAAAGAGACATATTTCATGGATACTATAGCAGTACTGTAGTAGGTACTATTCAGTACTATAGTAGCTGGAACTATTCATCCATCTGGGCCTTTGGGACATCATTTTGCTCCTTGGTACCTACAAGGAATTTGGGCCACCCAAGGCCTTCGAGCCAGTTGTCTCTCAAGGCCTTCCGGCCACATTAAGGCCTTTGGGCCACCCCAATGCCTTTTTCCACATGAATTTGTAGATGTAAAAGTCATTATAAAAGGGAAAAGGCTCCAGATGATGATTTAGAGCAGGCACATTCACCAGAGAAGAGATAACATAATTGGAAGAATGAGAGGGTATGCCATTGCCATTTGTACCAGGCCAAGGAAACTCTGCACATGGCATCTAGCTGACCAGCCTTGCGATGGTGGTTTTCTAATATCATGGCATATGCTGGGGAAGAGTAGTTCTATGTTTTCTTGTCTTGGTGATTTCTTATAAGACCTAAGGGTCATGTAATTGTCTCTAAGCCTTATTGACTTTTAGGAGTTCCACATCACCCCTTGAAAGGTGAATTATCAAAAATAAAAAAAATGAAGGCCTTCAGGACATTCAGTCATTCATATAAAGTGTAGTTGTCACTGATAGAAGAAGTGATGGCCTCGAGCAGTATGACCGTATCCTATAAAGTCCTTTTTTAATGATTTTGAGGAAGATTCAATCACTTGGAGTTCCCTTAAAAAATAACAATCAAAGATTCAAAAAATGAATCTCAAGAAAAACCATTCATTGGATTATATCTAGCATATTGATATCACAACCCAAAACTTGTTTGTCGAACCACCCCAAGAAAGAACAACCTTCAGATACCTAACCCATAGAGTGTAAAATTGTTTAATATGGTGTTTTATATGTAGTCCCAAGTAATATGATTTTAATATTTTCTTTTTAAGAAAATAACTATTATATTTATAACTTTTTATTATTACTTTATAAATTATTATATAATGTGTTTGATTAAATGATAGATTTTGATACCAAGAAACTAAAACAATATTTTAGAGAAATATATAGTGTCAATTAGAATAGTATTTTTGTAAAATTAATTATTTTTTAAGATAACTATTTTTATCATAAAATATTATTATTAAATTAAATTTATTGATATATAAATTAAAATATAAGTCAACAAATTCTAATTTAATTTCTATAAAGTTCAGAAAGATATCATTATCTTAAAAACAAATATTTTCCAAAAAATAGTGATTTTTATTTAATGTGTAAATACTCATATTTGAATAGTTATTTTGATAAAATATATATATTTTTATAATTAACACTTTTAACTATCAAATATTTTTATTTTATATAATTGTCTGAGATTGTCGATTTTCTGTAAAACATTATATATGGTACAAATATATGGTATTTATTATGACATCATTACAACCAAAAAGTGATGTATTAATTATAATGTTTGTAATACATGACCAAAAATATATTTCACCATTAAGAAAAATTGTTTAGTTATTTTATTTATTTTATAAAACTTCCATGAATCCCCCAAAATATATATTATAATTTATGGTTTTAAGAATCAATTCATTATGAACATAACTAACTTCCAAAAGATTTTTTTTTTTATTTTAATATTTTTGGTTCCTGAAAATATAAAATATTTAAACCCACTTTTATTTGGTATCAATCATGTGAAACCCCCATTGAATTTTTTTTATTGAATATTTTATAAGAGTCCAAAACCTTTATTTAGATTTTATTAAATAATTCCCCTCTATTTTTCTATAAATACCCATCCAACCTCCCCCTATTATTTACTAAAACCTATTGGGATTAAATATACTAAAATTATAACTCTCTAAATCCCTCCTAATTTTTTCCCAAAACTTTCATAATATTCTCCCAATATTTTAGAAGAACCACGTCAAGGTAAGGTACTCTCTTCATCCTCTGATTTATTATATTATTTTCATTGTATTATATATTTTTTCTATTTTTTCAAGTAGGAATATGTCAGTAAACACCACATTACTATTATTATGACTCCAAAGTAATGATATACCACCTCTAACTGTCATTAAACCCTTTCAAAACATTTATGTACAACTATTATGCTACCAAAATTATCTAATGATTTTCATTTCCAAAAATTTCATATGTGTATAACCATTAAAATTTCCACAAAAATGTATATAACTAGATGTAACTGTCTAAAATATATATAGTAATACATTTTATATAAACCGTAAACCTTAATTGTGATGTTAAAATTTATGAATACATTCTTATGTTGTATAATCTACACTACACACAAATGCATGTACTTGATATGAATGTGATGGGTGGAACAAGGATTATATATCCCTTCGATGAATTGGGTGATGTTTTTATTTCATTATAAACTATATATGGTTTATGAAATGGTATTATAAGCACAATATGCTCTGATATCTCGGTGGTTATCCATGTTTTATTGTAATGATGTCATGTTTTATGTCGGGTCTACATTCCTATATTGCCTTGATATTATCATATGGTATCAGGATTTGATGTTCATGATTAGTATAATCACCCTTTCATATCAACTATTTAGTCCCATTAACTTACATGTACTAATTTCAATATGTTATTCTTTGATTATTCTCTTACTAAGTTTATTTATTATCTCATTCTTATATACGCCCCCGGGTAGTCCCGTTAAGTATTATAAGATCAATGGATTTTATGGAAATGTTATGGAGTTTTAAATAATTTTTTTATACCCTCGTTTCAAATTAATTTAATATTTATCAAATTTTGAAAATAAAATATTCCTATTATACGATTTTATTATGTGCATATTTATATAATCACTCTTTAAATAATGTATATAGAAGTTATGGTTTGTCATAAAACATTTTTATAAATGTACACCTCACATGTACGATACATGTGTTAGTAAAATTTGTTCTATTAATTATGCTAAAAATGGATATCTAATATATACCTTAAATAATATGAATTACCCTTCATGTATTATTAAGATATATATAATTAAATCCACCAAGAACTGATCAAAGAACTCAAGAAAATACCAATTTTATTAGTCTTGTGATGACTTTTGGGGATTTATTTACTCCAATAAGAATCGACAAAAAAAAACAAAATGCACAAAGAGTCAATTTAATACACTATTATTAATATATAACTCCTTCATAATTATAAAATAAATATAAAAATATAGATAATTTTTTTAATACTTGCAGAATATGATTAATTGATTAAATTTTACTTCAATCCCTTAGGGTTTATGGAGGCGCTTCACATTTCCCAAGTTTAACCATCTGTAGTCCATGGAAATACAATTTATATCATTAATACTCTTCATAATAAATAATGGAGCTTCATAAAGAGATATTCTTTGCCAGATGATTCTCCCCCACAATAGATCGTCAACCTTAATTCAAAACTCCAAAAACACGTAATGTTCCATCCAATTAAGAGTCATGGAAATAAAAGGAAAATTATGTTAAATCTTCATCCTGAATTTGATATCTTTTTCATGGCATAACATCTAACCCGATTTTGGAAAAACACCTAATGAATCCTCTAAACTGTACGAACTCTTTTTAAAACAAAAAATTTTCCTAAATTTATGTAATATACTCTTACCATATTCAATCCATTTGATGATCCAATCACTAATAAACATTATATTTTCATCATCCATATGTTATGAGGTTACTCATATGTAATATAATTCAATGATATCATATAAATAATTTGAATATTTATTTCAGAAATTATAATTACATTATTGTATCTATATTATAAGGAACATACCTATGAACTATTTTCAACACATCATCATCTCACACCCCCCAAAACATCTCTAGAAACACAGACTGACCTACAACTAGTATAAATAACATTAATGACATTAAATTTTTACCTACATTATCTCTCAATTCTTATAATTTTGTAGGTTTAGTAATGGAGTGTGAATCATAAGTGTTGATAAATTTAGAAACAATTATAAAATATAAATATAAAATACATAAAATTGAATTTATCCCATCGAGAGATAGTATATTTAATGAATGTATATTATTATTTCTAATGGTCTAACTTTCTATCCTTAGGTATGATTTCCACCTTATCCATGCTTATCCTATGGTCCCTTTAGATCATGAATATCTTAAAGATTAACTCTCTCAGATCCATCAAATACTCATGGATTAAGATCACATGCTCCTAGTTTCTTCTAATAAGGTTTATAAGTCAATCAATACTATGGTAGAAACTAATACTATTGAGTTTCACACACTACAATGTTGTCGGACCTTACTAACCATCGAGAAATTTTGGAAACACAAATTATCAATTTTCAATCCCACCATATATATAATAAAATAATATAGATTTTTTGGGTGGAGGTCTAAGAACTACCATCTCAAGATAAGTGAGCGAAAATGTGTTATGAAAAAATCCTTATAAAACCAAATCCTCTACATCCTTGAAAAATTAAATACCTTGTCTATATATTCATTGTAATAATGATTTGATGACATACTGATTAAATAAAACTTCTCCATTCTATATACATTTATATCATATCTTCTATCATAAATACCTTTCATTGGATAAAAAAATGAAAGAATAACCTAATACTAGACCTCAAGATGTAATGTCTCCACAAAACACCATGACATCACCAAAAAATTTATTAAAATATCAGTAAAACAATTAGAATGGTTTATGAACCTTACAATTAATTCCCACACACTCATGGTTCCATGTAAAATGATTAGTAACTCTTATCATTACAATACTTTTATCCTTCATGGTAAGAACTGATTCGGAAGGTGAATTCTACAATTTTTCTATTTAATTTATTATTTTTCTTTATTTATGTGATAATGATTCTAGCGCTATATAGTTTCATTATTAAAAAAATATCTACTAAAGAAATATATTTATCTAACCTTATGTGTCTCGACCAAAATGTGATCTCATTTTCCTTCAACTACCTATATGCCCCATAATTATTAATAGATCATCCAATCTTAGGCAGATGATACCACTAAAATTAAAAATGTTTCATCCTCCATGTATCAAAATCTCTTGGATCGCCCAATTTGGGATCATCAAAAAGAATCCTACATTAGCACACTAAATTCAAATATTAAAATTCATCACCCAACAACCATATCAATAAATACTAAACTAATTTATATACCTATAATATTGATATCAATTATATTTATTTAATCAAATCCATTTAAATTTCATATCCAAACCTAGGGTTTTACATTATTATTTCATAGTTTTCTATTCTAAATGTCCTATGTCCAATATTGGGTTACAATTGTAAATTTAACACTAGGTAATGACCTGAATTTTTTTCAATCTACATAATGATAATTTTTGAGTTTTGGAGTCTCAATTCCCCTATAATGGGAAAATGATAAATTCATTTTGGAAGATGATGTTGGATTGAAATTTTAATGGTTCAATTGATCCCAATGTTTGATGTTTCCCCTAGTTTATTATTTTGTTAATTTCTAATTACAATTAATTTTAATTTATTGATAATATTTCATAAATAAATAAATATTATTCCTAGGCATTTGAAAAATTAAATCTCCAAAATATAATCTTAAATGGAAATTTAAACATTAGGGTTGTGTCCAGATTGTGGGGTTACTCCAAGAATATATGTAATCCTTAAGTAGGACTCCATCTCTTGGTTTGGATCATTTTATATATTAATTAAGAAGTCTATTTTTACTAAATAAATTGTTATAAAACTCCCCTTATGAATTCTCTCTAGGGTTAGGCACTCATTTGATTGATATAAACCATAGACCAATCTAGGAGAGAATGGTGGAGGTGATATTCTTTGAAAGTGGTGAGGTATAAAAATTAAATAAGATATGAGTTCATGTGGTGATAATGAGTGGAACCTAAGGCATGAACAATTTTATGTTTTTAAATTAGTGGCCTTGAACACAATAAGGTAGAACATGTACTTCTAATATTAACTTAGTTTTTAAGAATTTATTTTTCAAATTATAGTCTAAATTATATTTCTATGTTTATTGATAGTAATTTGACTCCCCAACTATTTTTTATTTTTTATTATTTTCCATTTCTATTATTATTACCATGTTCTACATCAGTAGTGGATTTATGTACGAATAATAGTGGTTAGAAATTCATACCAGGAACTACATCCACTATTCCTCCATGTGTTCTCCCACAACATTGATAATTCATAATTATCCTTTTCCCTAGTAAGATATTCAATAAGGATGGATGAGGATTATAATGAATCATTGATTAGCCTTACATGATTCCAGTTTGGACATTGTAAAAATAAATAAGAAAATTGGGATGATTAGTGGCTGACTAAGGGTCACCAGAGGCTCTATGTCTTTAGTTACAGTATATATCGAAAAATAACAGCATCAATAAAATGATTAAAAAACTATTTGGGTGGATTCTAGGTGTTCAATTTCCATTTTTTTCTTTTTAGAGAGCATTAGTAACAATATGTGGTGTGTAGATGATAGGAGATCTTGATGGTAGTGATTTGGGTGGATTTGGGGAAAAATAGAAAAGATGATTGTTATTTTAATGAGGACCCTATGTTACAAAAATTTTCCAAGAATATGAATTGTTATTCATAATTACATGACATTCACATTTTCTTATTTGGTGACTTGGATTTCATGGGGAGATAAATATCACATGGAATGTCAATATGAATTACATGAAGTGTATAGTGACTATTTAACAATTAAATATCACAAGAAAAATATTCTAGAAATATATTTCATATAGTGATGGGTTATTTGATATGGCATGTACTATAATACACACCTAGTTACCTCTCACAAACTATATAGAAGTTAGTATGAATGTACATGTCATGTAGTTCTCTATATATCAACTTGGTTTTTACTAGAGTACACACTCACCCACCTGAATCATAGAACATGGAAATTAAGTTGGATGTACATGTTTTATTCTATTACATAAAATAATGTGTACTAGAATACGTACCCTATTATTTCACTTAACATGCACACCATATATATAGAAGTACATTTCACATAGATTGACATAACAAAGAATCATTTCATTAGTACATGTTTGAAGAGACTACATGGAGTGTTTATAAAATTATATATAATGTACTATGTTTCCATTGGTGTTTTTAATATCCTCCCTCTACCGTGTCTAAATGGAACAAGTAAATAGTACATTCTAAAAACGTTCCCACATAGGGCTTGATAAGTGAATTATTTTGACCATCAGATATTATCATTGAGACTTTTTTCATAGTTTATGGTTCATAACTATATAGACCTATTAAAAGGGTTTGTGCAAGGTTTTTAGAAAAAACATGGATTTTAACTACATCCCTATGTTAGGGTGTTGGAATCTATCTATGGGGCTATACCACTGCAATAGAATCATACGTATGATAGGGAATTTTTCCATAAATGGAATATGGTGATCATATACTACCACAAGGGTTTGACGTGTAGGCCCTCTATATTCACGGATGGTGTCACAACCCATCCCTCGGGGATCATGCCATGACTACCACAAACCCAACTTCTATAGGCCAGGGGTTGGATACTAAAACCAGAAAGGAATTTACCAAAAATGAGAAGGCATTACCTCAAAACCTATACAGACACATACATGGTACGTTGCACACAAGTAAAACAGAATGAAATAAGAAAGGTGAAACCACAACTAAAAACCACAATAGAGTGTAAAGGTATGTACTAAAGTAAAAGGGGATAGTATACAAGCCCAACTATAATGGATTTACACACAAAAAAAAGAATATAGCTCCTATGGTCTTCTTTCAAGGATCCTACCTAAAGGGTTGGTATAGATCATCACTGCAGCCCTCCACGTCAACCGGTCACCTCTGTATACCATCATTTCCTTGCTCCTCGAGACTCCGTCGAAGCTTCCCATCATCTAGACAAGACACAACAAGGTGCGGGTGATGCTCATATAGGGGTGAGTATAACAATACCAAATAGGGACCCCAAGACCCCCGAAGGTCTCCCAGAATTCCTCAAAGGAAAAATCACAAAGCATGATCTAAATCCTATATCACAAGGAAAGACTCACCTCAAACAAGGTATAGAACTCAGAGATCAGGAATAAAGATTATTAGTCTAAAGCTACATAATTTTATTCTGTTAGGATGTTTTCAATCTGAACCAAGAAGTAGTTGTTCAATTTTCGATCCACACTGGGTTTTATGTCACTGATCCATGACGGGCAGCTCTAAGGCTGGTCCTCTTTAGGTCGTACAATGCTGATCCACACTCGATCGCTAGGATGTTGATCCAAACAAGCTTGCTATGATGATGATCTGCACAGGGTTTCTATGATACTGATCCACAAAACGTCACTATGATGCAAATCCTCATAGGTTTTCTATGATGGTGATCTGCACGGGTTTTCTATGATTGTAATCATCACAGGGTTGTTGTGATGCCAATCCACACAGGGTCACTCATTAATTGATATCCATCCACAGGATTCCTCCCACTCGAATTGTTTGAGTTCCATAGAATCTGAACATCCAGATGTTGGTCGTCCCTTAACATCATCATAGTTTCACAAATTAGAACCCAAAGGACTGCCATGTTGTAAGGGTCCCAACGCAAAAGACGACCCATCAATCGGACGCATGGTTTTTATGTTATATGCGTTTTAGTACCGAGGGGCCGATTAGATTTGGGTTTGTAACACCCATGGTTTTCTAAAAATATATTTAAATTGTTGAAATTTTGTTTAATGTAGATATTTATAATTATCTTTTAAAAATAAATTTACTACTTCTAGGTTTTGAATATCGAAAAATGGTCATCTACAATTGTGTTTAGTATGTTATTTTGAGTCTTTTAGAACCAACTTGTTTTTTTGGTGAATCGTAACATACCCTTATGAATAGTAATATGACCCTAAAGAATAGTGACATTTATTATTATTTTATTTTCTTAAGGCTTTGAGATAATTACGTCTTGGTTAATTTTTCATTGTGATATAGAAGTAGTTATAGAATTAGAATTTTTAATTTTTGAATTAATTATGATTTTATTTAATAATTAAATTAGTAATATTTAGAAACTTATTTTCTAAAAATGGACTTAATTTTTTAGTTCTACACATCAAAAAATGATTTGGGTGAATTTTTTGGATTTTTTCGAAATTCATGAATTTTTTATGAATAGTAAAATACGATAAAATATGATAAATGCTAAATAATTGATTTACTGCATCATAAATGATGAAAGGATGATGTAAGCCCACATGGTTTGAACTCACATGTCATTATTACTATTTTTGGTCACATTAATTAAGATTATTCAGAGTATTGAGCAAAAATATTATAATAATGATTAAAATAATGAAAAATACACCCTCTCCTCTACTATAAATACTACCTTCATTCCCCTCTTCTTCCCACAGCTCTCAAGAGTTCAACATTGTCTAATTTCTTTTAAATTGCCTCCCCAATCATCTTCCCCACGTTCTAGATCTTCTTGTCTTTCCAAAATACCAAAACCAAATCCCTTAAGTGGGATCTCAAGGAGAAGAGATCAAAAGGTAAACATCCTCTTTTATTTTCATTCTTTCCTTTCATTTTATGTTATTATTTTTCATTACCTTTATATTATGTTGGGATATTTCATTAAATATCCCCCTTAATGTCCATATTATGTATGAATGATGATATATCCCCTTCATCTCATCAAACAATTTTTATGAAATTTTATGTGACATTGTTAGGCTGTCAAATTTTCTTGAGAAATTTATCATGGTTTCTTTTATTTTATGATTCCATTATTTTCTTCTTCATTCCTCACCTACTCGTAACGAATAGGCTTGAAATATCCAGAATCTTGTCTATTCTAGATGTTCTCATCTTTATATAAAATTCATAATCATTATTCATCTTCTCTCCCACTTATTCAAGGAATAAAAACATTGTCTTTGATGTGTCGAATTTCTAATAACGTGGATGGTGTGTTTTCAATTATCATTAATTATTTCAAGTCTGGTCATGAAAAAAAAGTTTATGTTTGAACTAGGTTATAATATATGTATTATATCTCATCCATGGTTCTGGAATTGTTTTTTATACATAGTTTTAAATTATAAAACAAAATGGAGTCGTTATTATCAAAGAACCACTCAAATGATTTAAACTAACATCATTAGCATTTTAACTTACGAATCATCATCATGTAAGAATTAAAAATGTAAAATGGTATAATTTATAGTATTTGAAATATTTAAATACCATTACATCCCTATTCTTTATTTTCACTTCCAATCGACAAAAACATCCATCATAAACCAATCATGGAAATCATGTATTGAACTCACCAAAAACAGTGCAAGGAACAAAATACTAACAATTAAAGGGTTAAATAGTGTAATTAAATGATCATATAAGGTATTATAAAGATGTATATGTTTCTTTAAGACATTAATAACACTCTTTTAACTATTATACCGAAGGTTTAAACATGTTTTAAGTAAGATAAGCCTGAGGTAAGGGAATTATTAACCTGATTTCCATCCTTTAAATTAACCTTATTCTTCATTATTTATGTGGTATTTAATTTTTTTTGTGATGAATTATTATTATAATATGTTTTATTATGTTTATTTACAAATTATATACATATTCCATCCACTCTAATAATTCTCACTTCAATTATATGATATTTATAAGGGACTTTCCTTTTGAAATCCTCTTTTAAAATTATGTTTTAAAAAATTTAAAAGAAATGTTTTTTTACTATTAATAATGTTGTATGATTATGTTCTGGTTCCTTGGAATTATTTATGATGATGGTTGGGACCTATATCTCCCTCCAAGTCATTGGGTATGTGTATGTTGGAGGTTGGTTGTATAGTTACTCCAAGTGTAACTGCGATGGTTACACAAATAGTAAGGTAGCCATGAGGGATGTAAATTATTAGGTAGTCGAGAGGGCTACAAGATTATGGAAGTAATTCCCCAAGATACCTTTATGGTTCTAATAATGTTATTATGTACTGTGGAAATCTCATTCTTCACAATGTATGTATAAATATTCAGGTGATAAGTATGTATTTTGAAAATGATTTCATATGTTACAAGTATTCATGGATTAATGTGTTCTTTCCTTCTTTTTATATCCCTTACTGAGCTTTTGTGCTCATCGCATGTTTTTAAATGTGTTTTACAAGATATAATGATGTATAGGACAATGAAGAAATCCATGTTATATTTTTGAATAATTGTAAAGAAATCATGTTTTAGGTTTTAATGTTTTATATTTTGATAAAAATGGAAACAATTTTTATCGTATCCACTCTGTAAGAATATGTAATGTTATGAATGAATTATGTCACAATTATCTAAACCTCAAAAAATGAAAATATCCTCAATTAAAAAGGATGTTTTTTCTTGAATAAATTCAATATTATGTATATAATAAGGCATAGTCCTTATAGTTGGTATCATATGATGGTTTAGATAACATTAGGGGTTAAGATGATGTTAAAATAATATTATAAATGATTTTTACTCTAGAACTACTTTGAAATGTTATAGAATTTAAAGATTACCATGTTTATTCTTCAAATATATGTTTTTTTAGAATGGTTTTCCATAGAAGGAACAAGGATGCTGAAGAGGAGAGGCCCCGATAGAACGACATCCTTCCGGATCTACAGCCTGGAATGGTAAGGATTGGAACTGAGTAGTTTTGGACAGTAATGGATCAACTAACGAAAGCAATAAATTGTGGTGGTGTCTATGAATGTGACAACTAGAGGTACAAAAATGGGACATGACAATAGCAGAACGTTTTATGAGACAAAACCTTCCTTATTTCAATGGATCTTCTGACGTAATAAAAGATGAAGGATGGATCAATGCCCTTGAAAAGATATTTTATGTAATGGGATGTTCAGGAAATCAAATGGAAAGTCATTCCATTTATCATTTTGAAGGTGAAGCTAGCCAGTGGTGGTCAATGGTAAGTAATATCAGGGCTAGAGAGGATTTTCATGCCTTAGAGTGGGCTCAATTTAAAAGTCTTTTCTTCGAAAAATATTTTCATAAGCTGGTGAAACTTTTAATGGAGAAGAAATTCGTTGAATTGAAGAAAAATGAAGAGGATTCAGTGGCTGTGTATGATTTCAACTTCACCAGACTGGCAAGGTATGCTCAAAATCATATTCTAGATCTTAATAGAAAAATCAACCACATTTACTCAGGACTGAAGACAACGTATCGAAGGGTGTTGGCTTCCCGTGAATTCAAAAGTTATGAGAAACTTCTCTGATGTGATGAGAGGGTAGGGATGGAGTTTGTTGAGGATCACATGAATTTTGGCAATAAAGATAAGAAGAGGTCCAGATGGAAAGAAATAGTTAAGATTCAACCAAAGAAACCTGATGGTAAGAAAATCTAGTTTCCAGTTTGTGAAAAGTGGGGGAAGAAACACCCTAGGGAATGTCTTAGAAAAACTGGTAAATGATTTAAATGTGGTATGTTTGGACATATGGCCCGAGGTTTCAACAAAAATGATCCTAAAAATAATCCAGATAAGCAAACTATTAAGTGTTTAAAATGTGGTGAGATGGGTCATTATGAAAATTTTTACCCAAAGAGTGATCTGAATGATGTAGAAAAGATAGACTATAAGTAGAAATGTGTAGAGGGAACCTTTTCCACTACATCGGCAGATGTCAGTCCATCCAATGAATTTATATCAAGTACTTTGTTTGTTCACTCAGTATTTTCTAAAGTTTTTTTTGATATGGGGTCAACACGTTCCTTCATCTTTGATAAATTTTTTGGTAATTTAGAAATATCACCTCAACAAATGAGAACAGAACTTGTTTTGAAAAAACCAGGGGGAAATATTATAGAAAAGAGGAATTATAAGAATCTTTCAATTGCGGTATTTGGAAGGAATTTACCATAAAACCTTGTTGTTTTACCCTTAGACAATTTTAATGTTATTCTGGGAATGGATTGGTTTTAGGAATATTATGCTAAGGTTGACCATAGCGCTAAAGAAGTTTTTTTTTTCTGAAAGAGTTTTAGTTTTTATATAAGAAAGATCTCATAAAATTGATAACATACCAGGAAGCTGAGAAACTATTGATAGATGGAAATGAAAGGTATCATTCTCATATTATTTAAAACAAGGGAACTGTTCTAAATTAATGATGTTCTTGGGGTAAATGAATACATTGATGTTTTTCTCAATGATTTACCCAGTGTCAAACTTAATCGGGATTTCGAATTCACAATTCACTTAGTACCTGATGCTAATCCCATTTCAAAACCCCCAAATCATATGGCTCAAATAGAAAATCTATAATTGAAAAATCCAATGTAGTATTTTCTTGATAAAGGCTTCATTCGTCCTGACACTTCACCATGGGGAGCTCTTGTTTTCTATGTTAAAAAGAAAAATGGTTCCATGAGACTCTGTATTAATTATAAAGCTTTGAATAGCATCAATGTTAAAAACAAGTATCCTTTTCCTCACATCGATGACTTGTTTGATCAACTCTAGGGAGCTCAATATTTTTCCACAGATTTACTTGAGATCCAGATACCATCATCTGTAGGTGGATACAGATGACATCCCGAAAACAACATTTCATATTAGATATGAGAATTATGAATTTGTTGTTATGAAATTTGGATTAACTAAAGCACCTACTCTATTAAAAAATAATATGTATATAGTATTTCATGATTTTGTGGATATGTTTTTGGTTGTGTTTATTGATGTCATTCTTGTATTTTCTAAAAATAAAGAGGTGCATGAAAAACATCTATGGGTTGTTTTATAAACCTTAAAAGAAAAGAAAATGTATGGAAAATTCCGCAAGTGTGATTTTTGGTTGAAAAATATTTCATTTCTTGAACACATTGTAAATAAGGATGGAATAACAGTTGATCCTACCAAATCAATAGTGGATGAAGAATGAACAAGACCCACAAATGATACAGAGATTTGTATTTTTCTAGGATTAGTGGGTTTCTACCAACGGTTTGTTAAGAACTTTTCATGGTTACCTAGCCTGATAACTATGTTAACAAGAAAACAAGGTTAAATTTGTTTGGACAAAAGAATATGATTTTTGTTTTCAGGAACTGAAGAAGTGATTGGTAAATGATCATGTTTTGCATTGCCTTCCCGAAATGGTGATTTCTTCATCTAAAGTGATTCTTCATTGAAGGGACTTGGTTGTGTTTTGATGAAGAATGGTCAGGTAATTGATTATTCATCAAGACAACTCAAACCTCATGAGTTAAATTATCCCACCCATGATTTGGAATTTACAGCTATTGTTCTTGCTTTGAAAATTTGGAGGCATCATTTATACGGAGACAAATTTCAAATATATACTGACCATAAAAGTATGAAGTATATATTCACTCAGAAGGAATTAAACATGAGGAAATATAGGTGGCTAGACCTGATTGAATATTATGATTGCACAATATATTACCATACTGGAAAAGAAAACAAAGTGGTGGATGCCTTGAGTCGAGAACATCATGCATCATTAACCATGTTATGTTTAGAACTTGATCCCTTGATTAATGATTTGATGAATTTTCGCATAAAAGTTGTTGGTGAAGGGATTACATTTATTTATTTTTCAAGTTTCAGTGTATTCTTCATTGTAATATAGAATTATGTGAGCACAGAAGGAATACCATGAGCTACAGAAAAAGGTATAATTGGTTAAAGTGGGTATATTTTCAGAATTTACCCATGATATAGAAAGTGTTTTAAGATTTGGAAAAGGGATGTGTGTGCCTTGTGATTCATTGGTGAAGAAATCATTATTGTGTAAAGCTCATAGTTATCCATTTTCAGTTCATCATTGCAGTACTAAGATGTACAGAGACCTTCGGGAGTATTATCTGTTGGGTGGAATGAAAAGAGATATTGTTGATTTAACCATGAAATGTTTGACATTTCAATAGGTTAAAGCAAAGCAGTAGTTACCTAAGGGGATGCTTCATCCTTCTCAAGTTACAGAGTGGAAATGGGAGAATTTATCCATGGAATTTGTGGTGGTACTACAAAATACTTCTCGAGGTAAAAATGTGATTTGGTTTTTTGTTGATCGGCTGACAAAATCTTCCCATTTTTTGTCTATTCGAGATACTATGACTTTAGAGCATATTTCTCAACTATACGTCAAGGATACTGTCAGGTTACATGGAGTTTCTATTTCCATTGTATTTTATTGGGATCCCAGGTTCACTTCTAACGTTTGGAAGGGATTTCAGAAGTCGTTGGGGACAAAATTAAATTTCAGTACAGCTTTTCATCACTAATCAGATGGGCAGTCAGAACGAATGATTCATACAATGGAGGATATGCTTCAATCATGTTCAATGGACTACCAGGGAAGTTGGGATCCACATCTATCTTTATTTGAGTTTTATTATAACAATAGTTTTCATTCCAGTATTCAGAAGGAACCTTTTGAGGCCTTTCATGGGAAGTAGTGTCAGACTCCATAGTTTTGGGATGAAGTCAATGAATGATAGTTGATGGGGCCAGAATTAGTAGAAGGATTGGATGGAAAAGTTAAGATGTTCCAGAAGAACCTGAGGACAACTCAAAGTAGGTAGAAAAGTTATGAAGATTACTAATGGAAGGACTTCCCTTTCGAGGTAGGTGACCATATTTTCCTTAAAATATCTCAGTGTAAGATAGTGACGCATTTGGTATGAAAGGAAATCTAAGTCCATGTTATATCAATCCTTTTGAAATTTTGGCAATAGATGGATCAGTTGCACACTGAGTAGCTCTGCCTCCATGTTTGTCTCAGGTACACAATTTTTTTCATGTTTTTATGTTGAGAAAGCATACGGCAGATTCATCACATGTCTTGATCCTAGAAGAAGTTTAGCTAAAAGAGAACCATCCTTATGAAGAGAAACCTGATCAAATTATTGATCTAAGGTAATAGGTATTGTGGAATAAGGTAATCCACCATGTAAAGGTTTTGTGGAGAAACCACATGGTTGACGAAGCAGCATGGGGGTCTAAAAATGCTTTGAAGGAAAGGTACCCTCAATTGTTTAATAAGTAAATAAAATTTCGAGGACCCAAATTTTAGTAGGTTTGGATAATGTAACATTCCAAGGTTTTCTAAAAATAAATTGGAATTCTAGAAATTTGGTGTTAATTTGATATATATAAGAATCCTTTAAAAACATTTTTACTGCTTCTATGTTTTGAATTTCGAAAAATGGTCATCTACAATTGTGTTCAGTAAGTTATTTGGAGTCATTTGTAACTAACTTGTTTTTTTAGTGAATAGTAACATACACTTATGAATAGAAATATGAATAGTAATATGACCCACATGAATAGTAAATTTTAATATTATTTTATTTTTTCATGGAATTAAGATAATAACATCTTTGTTACTTTTGCATTGTGATATAGAAGTTGTTATAGAATTAGAATTGTTAATTTTTCAATTATGTATGATTTTATTTAAAAATTAAATTAATAATACTTAGAAAATTATTTTATAAAAATGGAATTTATTTTTTAATTCTACACGTTGAAATGTGGTTAGGGTGAATTTTGGGGATTTATCTGAAATTCATGAAATTTTGATGAATATTAAAATACCATAAAATACGATAAATGCTAAATACATGATTTACTACATCATAAGTGATGCACAAGTTATATAAAACCACTTGGATTGAACTCACATGTCATTATTACTATTTTGGGTCACATGAATTAATATTGTTCATAGTCTTGAGAAAAAATATTATAATAATGATTAAAATAATGAAAAATACCCCCCCCCCCTCCTCCACTATAAATACAACCCTCATTCACATATTCCTACCACACCTCTCAAGCATTAAGCACTGTCTAATTTCTACCAAATTCCCTCCCAAATATTTTTCCCCACTTCCTAGAGCTTTGGGTCTTTCCAAAATACCAAAACTAATTCCCTTAAGAGGGATCTCAAGGAGAAGAGATCAAGAGGTAAACATCCAATTTTCTTTCTTTCTTTCTTTTAATTTTATGTTATTATTTTCCATTAACTTTGACTTATGATGATATATTTCATGAAATATTCCTCCTTAATATCCATATAATGTATGAATGAAGATATATCCCCTTCCTCTCATCAATCTATTTTTATGAAATTTTAAGAACGTCAGTAGGCTGCCAAATTTTTGTGAGAAATTTATCAAGATTTCTTTTATTTTAAGATTCCTTTCTTTTCTTCTTCATTATTCACCTCCTCTTAAAAAAGAGGCATGAAATCTCCAGAATCATGTATATTCATTATGTTCTCATGTTTTTGTAAAATACCTCATAATTATTATTTTCCTCTCCCACTTATTCAAGGAATAAAAACATTTTCCGAGATGTGTCGAATTACCGACATTGTGGATGATGTGATTTCAATTTTCATAAATTATTTCAAGTACAATAATAAAAAAAAATTTAAGGTTGAACCATGTTATAATATATGTATTATGTATCATTCATTCATATGGAATTATATTTTATATATAGTTTGAAATTTTAAAACAAAATAGGGTCATTATTATCAAAGAACCACTAAAATGATCTAAAGGAAAATCATTAATGTTTTAACTTATGAATCATACTCATGTAATAATTCAAAATGATAAATGGTATAATTTGTAGTACTGTAAATATCTAAATACCATTCTATTCCAATTCTATAGTTTCACTACCAATAAAAAAAACATCCATCATAAACCAATCATGGAAATCATGTAAAGAACTCACCCAAAACAGTGTAAGGTACAAAATACTAACAATTAATGGGTTAAATGATGTAATTAAATGATCATATAAGGTCTTATAAAGATGTATATGCTTCTTTAAGATATTAATAACACTTTCTTAATAATTATACAAGAGGTTTAAACAAGGATCATGTAAGAAAATCCTGAGTTAAGGGAATTCTTAACCTGATTTCCAACCTTTGGGTTAACCTTATTCTTCATTATTTATGTGGTATTTAAATTGTTTATGTGATGAAATCTGATTATAATATGTTTAATTATGTTTATTTATAGATTATATACATATTACATCCACTATATTAAATATCACTTCTATTATATGATATTTATACAGGACTTTTATTTTAAAATCCTCTATTAAAATTATGTTTTCCAAAATTCAAAAGAAATGTTTTTATACTAATATTTTTGTTTTATGATTATGTTTTGGTTCGTGGTAATTTTTTATGATTAAGGGTGAGACCTATATATCCCTCCAATTCATTGGGTATGTGTAAGTTGGAGGTCGGTCATATGGTTACTCCAAGTGAAACTATGATGGTTACACAAATTATAAGGTAGCCGTGAGGGTTACAAATTATAAGGTAGCCGAGAGAGTTACAATATTATGTATGTAATTCCCTAGTATATCATTATGGTTCTACTTATTCTTTTATTTATTGAGGAAATCTAATGTTTTACAAAGTAAGTATATATATATACCTGTGATAAGTATGTATTTTGAAAATGATTTCATACATTACAAGTATTCATGGATTAATGAGTTATTTCCATCTTTTTATATCCCTTACTGAGCTTTTTTTCTCATCCTAAGTTTCTAAATGAGTATTATAGGTTATAATGATGTGTTAGACAATGAAATAAGCCATATTAAATTTTTTTATAATTGTAAATAATTCATTTTTCAGGTTTTAATGTTTTATAGTTTCAAAAAAAATGGAAACTGTTTTTTGGTATCCACTATAAAAAATGTGTAATTTTATGAATGGAGTATGTCCCAATTCTCTAAAGCTCTAAAAATGAAAATAACTTCAATGTAAAATTAAGTGTTTTCTTGAATAAATTGAAGATTATCTATATAATAATTCCAGGTCCTTATAGGTTTTGATCCACCCTAGCCATACTCCAACTTTCTTCAAAACTCAGGTGGATTATTTCAAAATGACCTTATTGTTCCAAGGATTCTACTTCCATATACGGTTCTTCAAACATACATCTGGTTTGTGAGATACGGCCTTTTAAGAGAAACTGGGTGGAAAAGGGTATGGGTCGGGTCCGACCCGGCCCAACATGAGTCCGACCCGACCCAGCCCAAACAGGATGGGCTAGCCCGAATGAGCTGGGTTGCGGTCCGGCCCAACCCACCTTGGATGGGTGCGACCCGTCAGGCTATGTGGGGGTTAGTTCCACTCGGGAAAGACATTTTTTTATTTGGTTTTCAATGGTGATTCCACGTGGTGCAACCCTCCCTATCAGCGGAACCCTCAGGGTGCAAGTCCCCCTTCATTGTTCATCAAAGTAGTGGCCTCCCTCCACGGTGCACGACGGCATGCCGCCTACTACAAACACGGTCGGCCAAGGCTGGCCACCCCTGCTATCCGTCGTGGCACCTTTGGGCAACACCTTCCTATGCGGTCAACGAGAGCACGCCACTACTGTCACCTGATAGTGATGGAAGGTCTTCCATAGGCCATTAGTTGAACACCGGTGGTCCATTTTCTCTACTGATCACACCTACGATCCTCCTGAGATGTTTTCATCACTGTGTGGCTCCTAAATTCAAGTTATCGTTGATTTCAAATTTCTCTAATTAAGAACACAACAAATCCAAAAGTGGCGAAGGGTCTAGGAATTCTTTGGTTTGCTTGTGGCCTCTGTGTTAGCAATTAAATTGTGGTGTGGTAATCAAATCAATAAAAGATAAATTTAAACCCTGTTCAAAATAATTCCCGCATTATCCACCATTAATTTTGTATCAATCACAGATTATCTCATTTTTGGTTAATACGCATTTGTAATGGTTTTCAAGAATCGTAGATTGAAACAATTCACTTGAATTTAATAAAAACCCCTACCTTAGAATTGTTGGTGATGTCGCAGATGCGGGAGAAGAATCCACATTCATTGGAGCCGCCAGTGTTTATCGATTCTAGATCAATTTCCCCAACAATTTCATTAAAGCCTCTATTATTCATTAGAAGGGATGATCATTGGCGCTTCATCAATGTTCTCCAAAAATATCTCACCACCCTCTCCTTTTTCACACATTTTTTCAATCCAAAGGGTTGAGTTAAGAGATTAATCCTATTTTTAATTAAAGGTTCATTAATTGGTGTAATTAATTAACCACATTAATTAAATGAAGGGTGGTTATGCAATTAATGTGTAACCAAGAATTTAATGTCCCCCATTAAATGTCTGACCACCTCTGTGGTCCACACCACCTTCACTCAAGAGGTGGTATAAAAATAAAATAACATATTAAGTTATTTTGTTATTCTTCCAAAAAGTCCAAGAAACTAAATTCTTCTCTTGACCAATTTTGGTAAATTGTAAGCCTCCCTTTATTGTATCCTGGGGTTTCAAAATCAACGGTTCCCTCAAATTTCAATTCTTAGCAATGGTTCAAAAGATATGAAACACCGCCCGTATATTTACTGAACGTACCTAAAAAAATTTCAAAATTATGTCATGTGATATCTGGGACTCAGAATCTAGTGCCATCAATTCTCACAGACTCGTAATAATTCCAATTAATTAAAAAATCACATGGAATTTTCAGGTCTTTATATTCTCCACACCTTAGGGTTTTTAGTCCTCAAAATCTAATACTAAATAATGAGACACAAATGGGGGTACTAGGAACGTATCTTAGACTCCAACTAACAAGTGCTCTCATGGAGGTTTTTGTGTTGACACCAAACTCACAGTAGAGGAATCGAAAACCCACGTAGGACTTGCTACCGTCGGTCCTCTATATGAACCTGTAACTCCACAAACATCTCTCCATCATCAATGTCCAGCAATCCCCAGTCGATAACGTGTGATGGATCATGCACGTACCTCTTAAGTTGTGACACATGGAAAACATTATACACCCTATGCATATGTGGGGGAAGATCTAGACGGTACACCACCTAAACTACTCAAATGAGGATCCATAAAGGTCTGCTGAACCACAGAGATAGCTTGATGCCCTAGACAAACCTCTGTAATCCTTATCTAGGTGAGACTCATAAGAATACATGGTCTACCTCTTCAAACTCCAAGGGTATCAGTCTCCGGTCAGCATACAACTTTTATCTACTCTGTGAAGTCTTCATCCTCTCTTGGTTGATCTACACCTTCTCAGTGTTTGCTCGTACCAACTCTGGACCCATAAGTGCTGACTCCCCTGGGTCTGTCCAGCATAGAGGTGATCTGTATGGTCACCCATACAGGGCCTCAAATGGAGCCATGCTGATGGTGGAGTGATAACTGTTATTATATGAGAACTCCACCAGTGGTAGGTGGTCCTCCCAACTATGGATAAAATCTAGGAAAAAATCCTGAAGCATGTCCTCGAGTGTCTGTATTGTCTGCTCTGTCCGACCATCTATCTGAGGATGGAAGGTGGGGCTTAAACATAGGTGAGTACCGAATGCCTCACGTAATCCCATCCATAAGTAGGATGTGAAATGAGAATCACGAACCATGATGATTGTTGATGGCTCCCTATGAAGCCATAAAATATCAAGTACGTAGAGATGTACCTAGCCCACTACTGATCCCTGCTCTCTGATGGGTAAGAAGTGGGATGACTTTGTGAGTTGTCCAAAAATCTCCTAAAAAAAATTGGGACCCCTGGACATACATGGTTGCCCTGTCATGATGACTATGGAGATACCATCTGACATCCACTTTGGTACCTCATGTGGTTGTGCTATTCTTGTTGGAACCTTCTGCCCAGGCTTCACTTGCTGAAAAGTGAGGCATTATGATAAAAAATATTCAACTCCTTTCCTTATCTCTACTCACTAGTAGTGATGCTAAATGTATCAGTTCATCTATTCCACACCAGGATGTACCGCGAAAAGATATGTATGAAAATCCTGCAACACTTCCACCTGTAGAATCACTGGTACCATGGTGTGTCCTCTAAAGAGAATGACATGGTCCCCACCTTAAGAAAAACATTCAAGATACTATCCTGAGGATATCTAAGAATGTCAAACCTCGTAGTCTATATCCCCATACTATGCCTCCCTGACTCGCTAAAGGAGTGGTGGAGTAGCTGTCATGTAACGGAGATTAGATTCTCCATCACTATCCCTGAAGGATATCTACAATACAGATAACTACTATGTCACCTCACTCAGAAACTATAGACCAGACCTCTTGCTGAGTGCGTCTTCCATCATGTTCCCCTTCCCATGAGTTTAGACTATAAAAATGTCATAGTATTTGAGGAAGTCTATCCATATTCATTGTCTTTGGTTTAGGTCCTATGAAAAAATATACCTGAGACTCTTGTGATCAATGTAGAAAGTAAATTGTTCTCCCATCAAGTAGGGTCACCACATCTTGAAGGGGAAGACCACTGATAATAACTCCAGTTCATGGGTAGAATAGTTTTCCTCATGTTGTCTTATTTGACGTGATCCATAGGTGATCACCAGTCCCTCCTGCATCAGGACACATCCAAGTCCGATCCCTGATGTGTCACAACAGACAACATACCCAACGCCATCTTCTAGTAACCTCAAGATTGGGGGCACTCATCAGTCTCTTCCTCACCTCCTGGAAACACTTCTGTCATATCTCTGTCCACTCAAGGGGTTTTCCCTTCCTAGTCAACGATGCAAAGGGTTTCACAAATCTGGGAAAGTTTGGTACTAAGCTACTGTAGTACACTTCCAATCCTAGGAAACATCGCACCTTGGTCACAATTTTGGATTTCTACCAAGCATGTACTGCTTCTATCTTCATCGGATCCAATGTGACTCCATCCTTTGAGATATCATGTAATAAAAAGTAGACCTATCGTATCATGAACTGGCACATTGAGAGCTTACCATAAAGCTAGTGCTCTCAGAGTGTATCTTGACCAATCTGAAGGTGAGTGACATTCTCTTCCTCTGTCGCGGAGTAAACCAAGAATTCATCAATGAATTCTACCATGAAGTGATCATGTTAAGGCTGTAAAATCCTATTCATTATCCCCATTAAAACTTTTGGAGCATTGGTCACTCCGAAAGGCATCACCAAGAACTCGTAGTGGACATATTGGCATCTGAAGGACATATTTGGTGCATCCTCATCTCGTACCCTGAGATGATGATAGCTTGATCTGATATCTATAATTGAAAACCATTGAGCTCCCTTCAATTGGTTGAAGAGATCATCAATCCTTGGGAGTTGATACTTTTTCTTCACGGTCACCTGGTTCAGGTGCCGATAGTCCACTCAAAGCCTCAGAAACCCATCTGCTTTCATGGAGAACAAAATCAGGGCTTCCCATGGAGAAACACTGGGCATATTGAACCCCTTACCCTGCAAGTCCTCCAACTATACCCACAACTCATGAAGATCTATGGGAGACATACAAAATTATGATGTTTATATCTTTGCATTCCCAAGGTACAAGTCAATGTAGAATTCTACCTCTCTATGAGGAGGTAGTCCTGGGACATCATTAGTAAAGACATCAGCATAATTGTCCACCACTACAGGATAATTTAGACTCCTCATGTCTACTACTCCGAGGGTAAGGTTGTGAAAATAATGAGTGATTGGATGAACCCCTCTTAGAGAAGGTCCATCCTGAGTTGCATGGTTCCTTTCTCACCGTGAAGGAAAAAATTGTCCCATCCTTGCAGACACACCACAATTAGAGCCTAAAACAGTCAATCTGAGAATGGACCGTGGATAACTTGTCCATACCCAGGATGACATTGTAAGGCCTCGACGCTGCTACTAGGAGATCCCAGCTAAAGATCCCACCTCCTAGAGTACGCTCACACTACCAGCACCATTTTATAATCGTCGAATCCTCTCATGTAGGAGTCTCCATTCATAACGATCAAGCCAATGTCTCTACCGAAATCTCCGAGCTCCGAACAAGAGTCATGGAAATGAAAGAGTGACTAGCACCTGTGTCTATAAGTACTGCAGATAGGGTAGAATATATAGAGATCATACCTAGAATCATATCTAAAGCACTGTGGTCCTAGGCATCAGCTGACTAAAGTTGATCTCGTCTATGTCTGACTGCTCCCTCAGATCGGGGTTGACCACCTGGAGGTGGTGGAGATAAAACCTCAAATCAACGCCTACCTCCTAAAGCACAGCCTACTCCTCTACCACGTCTTCCACCCTATGGAATACCTTGATCGAATATTCTCCTATTTCTAGGATATTCCTAGACCATCTATAGATCAGCTTTTCGATAGTTCAGGTAGTCACGAGCCATGTGGCCTTGTCAGACGCACATGAAGCACAGTCTGCTCTTCTACTGTCCTGCACTACCACCTGAGCTCCACACCTCAAACCCTACATCCTGGGGGTTTCCTCCATAAGGAATGGACTTCTTGGACCTATTCATCATATTCCTACTACCTGATGCATATGACTCGGCTACCTGTCATCTGGTGGTGGCTCTCATCGTTGGTTCCTTCTCAGCATAGAATATCTCCACCAATAATGCTTCCTCGAGCACTCCAGCCTACGTCAGGATATTGAGTGATATAATTGATACTCCGATCTCCCACTAGAGACCCTGATCAATGTTCCCAACCCTAAAGAAAGGGTCTCATACCATGTGGGTGGAGTTGTGAGGGTGGTCAGTGAATCTCACCGAGTAATGGGCCACTATTAGGCTGCCCTACAATATGTCTGGGAGTTCCTGAATATGCACAGAGCATAGTGTTGCGGGAACAAAATCTGCTTTTAATAGGTTCTCAAAGTCCATCAAGGTGAGTTTTACCTCATCATGTAACAGGTGCATCAGGATTCACCATCTCCCTATCGTGCCTTAGAAAATACTAGTAGATAGGATCATCATCTGCTCTGTTGGTGACCCATATAGGCATAAAACTCTAGCCACAGCCTCCATCTAGTCCTCAGTTTCCTGGGGATCCATCTTGCCATAAAATTTTTGAGGCCTCTGCTGCTGGAACATATGCAACATGCTCAATCGGCATACACAGTCTGTTAGTGGGGTTGGTTCCAACAGCTGGACAATGGGTATTGGTACTGCTGGTGCACCACCCAAAGGTGTTATCACTGTAAGAGGGTTGTACAATGAAGCCTCATCACTCGACGGGCCATCAACGTGAACTCTATATGGAATCCTAGCTAGCTATCTACGTGTAGGAATCCTGAAAATTAAACAGGTGTTTTGTGTTCAAAAAGTTATAGCTGGTTAGCTAACATGAAAGAGAAAATAATTAAAACATTTCCAAAACACACGCAATCAATGTTTTCTTGCGCTGAGTTGGAAATCAGAATTCAGGGCCCTAGTGTATGGATACGTTGTCCACCACACAAAAACTGGACTCCCAGAACTGAAGACAACCCTAAAAACACTTAACACTGTTGCTCCATTGGAAATGTCAGAGACATAGTTCTTTGTTAGAACCGAAACCTTTGATACCACTTTATCACAACCCATCCCCCGGGGCCCATTCCGCGACTACCCCAAGCCTGGATTCCAATGGCCAGGGGTTGGCGAATAGCACCAGAAAAGAATTTACCAAAAATGGTAAGTAATTTTCTCAAAACATGTACACACACAGACAGGATACACTACGCATAAGTAAAACACAACGGAAGAAGAAAGGTGAAACCACAACTAAAACCAACCATAGAGTGTAAATGTAAGTACTGAAGTAAAAGAGGACAATATAAAAGACCAACTAAAATAGAAATACAGATAAAAGGGAAAACATCTCTTGAGATCATTTTACAAGGATCCTACCTGAAGGGTAGGTATAGCTCGTCACTCCAGCTCTCCACCATAACTGGTCACCTCCATATACAATCATGTCCTGGATCCTCGAGACTCAGTCAAAGTTGCATGTCATCTGAACAAGGAAAAATAAGGTGTGGGTGATGCCCGTGCATGGGTGAGTATAATAATACCCAATAGGGACCCTGAGATCCCTGAAGGTCTACCAAAATTTCATAACAAAGAAACCAAAAAGAAAGATCTCAATCATAAATGACAACGAACGACTCACCTCAAACCCAGGTATAGAACTCAAAGACCGGGAATAAAGATGATTAGTCTTAAGCTACACCATTTTATCCCATTAAGAAGTTCCACAATAGAACCATGAATAATTTGATCCATTGTTGATCCGTATAGGGTCGTATGTCGCTAATCCATGACGGGCCGCTCTAAGGCTGTTCCTCGTCGGGTCGCGTACTGCTGATCCACATCGGGTCGCTAGGATGCTGATCCACAAAGGATTACTATGATGCTGATATATACATGGTCACTATGATTCTGACCAACAGATGGTCTCTATGATTATGATCCACACAACATCACTATGATGCTGATCCACACTGGGTCACTATGATGCTGATCCACACTAGGTCGCTCTTCAATTGACAGCTAGCTACATGATTACACACACTCGGTGAGGCAGAGTTCCATAGAATATTCTACTAAATATATTTGTCATGTTTCAACTAATATATTGTTTCACCAAAGAGTATCCCAATGACCCTCTTTGTCGTAAGGGTCCCAATGCCAAAGACATCACGTCAATCAGATGCTCGGTCTGTGAGTTATAAGCATTTTAGTACTGAGGGCCTAGTTGGATTCAAGTTCGATCCAACCCAGTCATACTCCAACAATCTACAATACAATGTTTTATTATTTCAAAAATACCTTCATGTTACTATTATTCTAGCATCGTTGAATGTTCATCAAACGGATGACTGGTTTGTGAGATATGGCCTTTTAAGCGAAAATGGGTCGAAAAGGGTCTGGGTCCAGTCCATCTGGTCGAACTGAACTGATCCAGGTCTACCTAACCCAGCCTGGTCCAAACCAGCTAGGTCAGGCCGAGTGAGTTGAGCAGCGTTGGGCTCATCCCGAAGGACCACAGACCCGTCTGGCCCACCGGGCCACGCGGGTGTCGGCTCCCCTATGAACAAACATTTTGTTTGTTTGGTTTGCAACGACAGCACCACGTGGTTCCACCCTATCTTTTAGCAGAACCAATAGGGTGTGAGTCCCCCTTCGACCTACCTCTAAGTATTGGCATCCATCCGCAACATGTGATGGAGTTCCTCCCACTTCCAATGCAGCCGGACAAGGGCCGACTGCCCCTACAGTCCACTGTCGTGCCTTCACGCGCCGCCACATTGGTATCGCGCCGGGAGGACTTCCACGGGCCATCAGTTGACCATCAGTGGTCCGTTTTCCCTACTGATCATACCTATAGGCCTCTTGGGATGTTGTGGTCATGACATAGCTCCCATATTAAAATTTCCATTGAGATCAAATTTCAGCCATGAAGAACGAAACAAATCCGAAAGCGGCAGACAGTCTAGGCCTTGTTTAGTTGGCCTACGCCCTCCGTGTTAGATATTAAACAAGGTTGTGGTAATCAAATCATCAAAATATAAATTTAAACCCTATTCAAAATAATTCCCACAATAATCATCCATAGTTTCATACAAATCATAGATTAATTCATTTTTGGTTAATCCCCATTCAACATTTTTTTTCAAGAATGATATATTAAAACAATTAACAAGAATTTTGTTAAAAACGCTTACCTAAAAATCATAGGTGATATCTCGATTATGGGAGAAGAATCCACATTTGTTGTAGCCACCAGAATTCATCGATTCTAGATCAATTTCCCCAACAATGTTGTTCAATCTTCCATTCTTCTTTGGAAGCGTTGATCATTGGAGCTTCGTTGGAGTTCTCCCAAAATATCTCACCACCCCCACCCTTTGCACACATTTTTAAAATCCAAAGGGGTGAGTTAATAGATTAGTCCTTTTTTTAATTAATGGTTCGTTAATTGGTGTAATTAATGAACCACATTAATCATATAAGGTGTGGTTACACAATTGATGTGTAACCGGGCATTTAATGCCCCCCATTAAAAGTCTCACCACCTCTGTGGTCCCTGCCACCATCACTCAAGATGTGGTATAAATATTAAATAACATATAAAGTTATTTTATTATGATTTAAAAAAGCTTGAGAAGCTAACCTTTTCTCTCTACCTACTGCGGTCAATGTTAAGCCTCCCTTAAGTGAATCTTGGTGTTGCAAAATCAATGGTGCCCTCAGATTGCAATTCTGAGCACCGATTCAAAATATTGGAAATGTCACTCATACATTTACTGAATGTACCTAAAAAAGAAAGTTACAAATTCCATTCTGGGCTCTCCGGGCCTCAAAATCTTATGCCATCAATTTTCATAGACTCCTAATAATTTCATTTAATTACAAAAATTACATGGAATTTTTGGGTCATTACAGATGGGATTAGTAATCAATTCACCCCCATAAATGTATGGCTCCCCCTTAATACTCTTAGATTCTATAATCCCCACATGATAAGGTGTGGTTCCCTCATCTATTGAAATAGATTTTCCCCCACTAATACGGCCTGAGTTCATTATTAAAGTCATATAATCTCTTTTTTAATCGTTATTTCTCGATGAGGAGTGTCTCCTCTATCGAGGTTTGGTACTACCTAAACCAACACACACATTTTAGTGAGGCATGTATCCTCCAATACATATTCTGGGTGTTGACATAGGTGTTAATATGGATTTATAGTCATAACATATGGGGTTTGATATTCCCTCAATGAATGTGAATGCCTCAATAGGGTGAAGGTCCCCCACTATATCATAGGGAGGAAACATAGAAGTTTAAAATAGAATTATTAGTTTGGATACATAGAGATTTATAACACCATATACACACATTACTACCTTCAATATGAAATTTATAAGTAGGTTTTCAACTTCAATATTTTCTTGTATTTTAGTATTCTCAACATTTATGGTTTCTTACGGGGAATGGTTCTTCACTCTATTAAGCTATAATGACATAAACTTCCACGTTTTCCCAAGACATGAATCTATAAATAATATCAGGGTTAATTATATATTTTTTATGTTTTTCTTATGTTATGTAGTGTGAGTTGGTTTATTGTTTCATTATTACTTTCATTTTTTTTTGGTATACTATAGAGTATCTATATACTCACTCTTGAACAAGTTTGTTTGTCCACCGGTGTTATATCTATGAAGAATACAGATAACCTAGAGATTTCATTGGAGGATATGGAATTGGTGTGGCTTGTTTGAATATAATTATTCGTGTTTCCTAATGGTTCATGATAGTGATATGGACTCTTGTTGTTTGGTATGATTCACGTATTCTTTATAGTGTAGAGTATCATTCCCATGTCTCATGTTCATTAATACTATAGGCCTTTCCAAATGTATAGATCCTATATATTTTTTATGCGGTGATGTACTTATCTTGTGATTTATCATGAATTTTATAAAATTATATTTATATAAATACTACTAGTGATTATGGATATTTTACATTTAAGGGATTTATTTTTTATGGAGGTTGATATAGAATAAGGCCTCCCTTGTATTCCCATGTCTACTTAGTACTCATTTTTTAGGACGTGGGTATTTTCTGAATATTAATTAACTCAATTTTGAGTTTCATAGACCGGGTACCTAACCATGGTTAAAATTGTAAAATTTAATTAATAGATAACGTCTATAATTTTTATGTTGATTCCATTGATCAAAAAATACAACACATACCCTTACACAGTGTTTGTGTAATTTTCAAGCATATTTTTTTCCTTAGTTTGTTAATATTTACTATTTAAAATAAATATTTCCCTCATAGATCAGATGGTGATGTGGAAACAACATTTTTTGTGTTTGAACTCTAAAATATTTTTATGGTATATTTTGGATGAAATTCTAAGGTAGTGTTGAATTATGAGCATAGATTTTGATGAAAACCAATTTTAGTTATAAAATAATATTTCAAGTCAACATGTTCATGTTTGTGAAAAAATTATTATTTATCTCAAATAAATAATAAATTCATAAATCTAAGATCACCATTGATATCAAAATATTGGGTTTACCCTAGGATTTCTATAATTAATGTTTGATTTTGTAGTTCCTAGAACTGATCTCTTGTTTTGGCAATATTCTGGATGCTTTTAAATGAAGCGTTTAACTCTTTGAACCCTCATATCCCAACTTATAGGGCTTTCCTCACAAACCCAAGAATTTTATGAGGGATTGTGAGTGGATGGGATATTTCTATGGTGGTCATTAATTATCACTAGATCAGGAAATTAGGATTAGAACAACAATTATATTGATTAAAAAACATGTCTTTTAATGAATTAAAGGGATGTCATTTTTCAAACTAGGAAAGTCTCAATATTTTCCATATTTCGTGTTAATTGTATTTCATGTTATAGGGATACAATTTCAAGACACTAGTATTATATTTTCATTTTATTTATTGTTAAATAGATCATCTGAATATCATTGGAAGATTCTATATTTCACCTCATCATTTTGGATTCCTTGCAATCGATACATTCTATGCATTTTTGGTTGATAAATAGTGCGATATATGTGTGAGAAATATGTTGTGGATGTCACATCCTGACATCTATTTTCTTATTTATTTATTTTTTTAATTGGTTTAGAACTTGCATACATCTTGTTATTTAGGTTTTGGGAGTGTCAAAGGGCCCAGTAGAGGTTGTAGTTGTTGAAAGTACATATTGTAGCATTTCGTGACATGACATAGGGTTTCATATTGTAAATCAATTTTAATTGGATATCATTGGTTACATATCAATATCATTTATATTTTTAATTTAATTTTAATTCAATTATTTTTTTGGGATAATATTAGCTTCATAGGGAGGAATCCATTAATTCTATGAGGAGGTATTTCACATTATGAATTGTTTGGGAAAAAAGGGAATTTATGCTAGGAATTGTGTGTCATGGCCTGAAGGAAATTTTACTTATTTTTAAAGTGGGGTTTTTAATAACTTTTCAAATCTTTATTTTAACCATATTTGTTCATCCTGATATGTTCTCATTCATCACCATTAACTTCGCAAATTTCCTCCTTCATTACTCTCTTCCTCCATGGTGGATCCCTTGATTTTCATTATGTTTTGAGGTCGGTTATTCATGGTTAGGCCTACAATTCTCAATTTATCCCATTTTCATTTCCTATAATGTTCTTGTAGACCTAGGGTCTCATTTGAATCAAATTTGAATTGGGTTTTTTTATTATGGTTTTTTTGGATCACCTTGGTTTCTGAAGGATTCTTGGGACATTTTGTAGTGGAATGACACAATATGGGTTAAAAGCAACAATATTTGTGGTTGGTGTCCCATGTATCTAAAATTAATATTAAATGTATTATTTATTTTTATTTCATTATGTGTTTTAAATTTTTATTTAATTATTCCAATTATGTTTTAATAACAATATCAAAATATTTTTTTTATGAGCATCTGAAAAATGTTAAAAAAGCATTTTTTTAGATGGTATGATTTTTAAAGCTCCCATTAGGCTCTTTAATAACTATTTTCAATAAATTATATATGATTTTGATTTCCAAAATTATGGTAAAAGTATTTATTCTAAGATCAGATGCTTTTGGGCCTTTTATTATGTTTTGAAAGTTTATATTTATGTATGTAATAAAATGACGCATTATGAAATTTATTTTCCAAAGGGGTTTTCATAGATTTTATCATTTGAGAATGATCCTAAGGACCATTTGGATCTTTTAGTGGTTTTTTTGGAAATGAAAAACCATAATACATTCCCCCCTCTAAATTTGATGGAAATTAAATATGATTATTTTTTTATTATTAAAGTTGTAGTATTTTATTAGGCTAGGATAACGGGGATATTCCTATAGATGGTGTTCGAAGGTGAGTTTGAGATAAGTGGTTGTTTTATGATATCATTATATTATTTTCTTATCTCATTAATATTATCACATTCACTTATATGAAATAGAAAAACTTGTTGGGATAAGTGGGAAGTATAGTTATACGTGTGCTCTACTTTATAACCACTATATAGCTACTGTACATGAGTAGGGGATTAGGTCTATCTATAGGATTATTCCCACCAATTAAGCCAAGAAGGGAAATAATGGGTGTTTGGTTTAGTTTTTTTATATTATTTTATATCTATAATGAAAAGTTTCTTTATATACGCCCTTATTATAGTTTTTCTATATTTTCCCCTTGAGAACATTAGAGTCCATCATTATATTATGTTTTCATGGTATGTATATTTTTTAGTTTGTGAAATTGTATTCTATTTTCTTTAAATATTTTTCATAAAAATATTTTCACTATAATTTATAAATTATTATATTAAAGGACCATAATTTGTTTTAAAAAATCTCGGATTTAAGAATGTGGGGTAATTTTTAAAGGAAAATACTATAAAATTGTTTTTAGAGTATAAAATTAGATAAATAAGTTTAATGTATTTGTTCTCAAACTATCATAAAATGGATTTACATTTAAGTTGTTATACACTAGGATAGAGGGTGGTGACCTATAGGGTTGTTTAGGTCACGCCTATATATTGCAATTTAGTAGGTTTCTTGTATGTAGTATATTTTCTCTTATCTATTGGTTTGAGTTTGATGGATGTTCTATTGGTATTGTATCACTTGCACATGGACACATGGAGCTGGTGGAATTGACTTATTTATTTTAACGTATCTCATATTAGATTCATTCACATCCAATTTTCCATTTATTCTTGTATCAATTTTCCTATACTATTAGATTCATACTGTAATGATTATTATTTTGGTGAAAATTTCATTTTAATTATGTTTCTTTATTTCAATTATGTATTGTTCCAATTAATTTTAATTTATTGGATAGACCTCCAACACAATAAGGGTTCATGGTAGTTTAAACACTATGTGTTCATTAATCCTTACTAGTGAAAATCATTCTGATTTTTAACTTTTGGTTCCTCATATCATTCCACCAACGTGTGGGGATCAGGAATTCCCTTCGACCATTTCTTTTGGTTGGATCAAATACCCAATTCTAGGGCGATCTTAGAATGTTTATGGTATATTGCTATTTTACAATAGTTTTTATTTAGGTAAGTCCAGTAGGAATGTGATTGTATTTTAAAAAATCCATAGGTAGATCATGAATAGGTTCATGATCACCACAATTAGTGATGAGGCATAAGTTTCTGAGGTTGTTCGAGATGTGCATGTCTTGTAATCAATTTTTGAGCACAATTATTTTTTATAAATCCTAGATCATTATTTTAGTGTTTATAAATCCTATTTGGGGTTTTTGAGTTGTAATATAAATTTAGAGGCACTCAGGGGTGTATGGTTCCAATATATGTCCTATAAAATTATTTGAAGATCTTTTAACCTATGTTAATTATATATGTCATTGTGTGGTCAATGTACAGTTCTCTAGAACGTGTGGTTAATACATGCATACTTTTCAGTTTCTATATTTTTAAAATTTAGTTCTTTGATTATTTTCATAAATTCCAAAAAATTTAAGATTATTTTGTGATGGGTTGGGGTATTCTATGAGTGGTTATTTATCTGGGGTTAAATTGAAATGGAAAAATAGAATACAAATGTTTTGAAATTGTTTTAGTTTTTCAAAGAGGTAAAAATTAAACAAATTTGATAATAATTTCATAAAGTTTTATTCAAAATGATATTTGGTTTTGGAAATTATTTTAAAAATAGAAAAATAGAAAATATTATTCTTTACATGTTTTTTATTAAAAAAATTTAACACATTCAAATTTTTTCCTAAATAATGGAATTTATATATTGAAATTAGTTTTTTAAATGTTTTTGTTCAAATTTTTTTTTGACCATTTTTTAGATGTTGTTTTTTAATTATTACTTATTTATGGTTCATTTTATGTGTTTTTTATTGTAGAGTTTGTTTTGATGGTATTTATGTTTATTTTTTTTATATTATGACCTCACTTGGATTTTATAGACTCTTGTGAGGAATCAGTGTGGGGATCTCCCTCAACTCACTTTTTGGTTGATGAAAATATTATTGGGATAGTTTTTATATCTGATCTAGTATCAAAGCATGGAATTCTTCTTCTCTCTACCAAGTATAAGGATTTATTTAGAGTTTCAAAACATGAATCCCCCTTATTTCATTGGGAAACAATATTATGATGAATCTATTATATGCCTACATAAGATATTTTTATTGAGATTATTCTTCCTGAATCTATCAAGGTTAAGTTCAAAACCATTATGAATATAGTTATAAGATGTAAGTGGTTACAGTCTATCATCAAGAATTAGCCATAAAATTACCATTCATGGGAAATCTATAAGGAATGGTTACTAAATTAATCCTTTTTTATTATATGATGGAACCAAATGAAATAGAATTTTATGTCATTTAGTATGGAGACAAAATATTTTTGTAGCATGCACATTATTTTTTTGAGTTGGTGTTATACCTATCTAATCTGGGATTGAATTATTCATTAATGGATTTTTATTTCAAGGATTTTCTTAAAATATATTTGGTCATTAGATGTGTATAACCTCATCCTCAACTCCTCTTATTTGGTTTTGAAAATATATTCAATTTGAAGAAGGCTTGGTAGGATCACTAGAGGTGTTATAGGTTTCTCTAATTCTTGGGTGTGGGGGAGGAATCTCAAACATGTAAAAAAGTATAAATTCATGTTATACCTAGTTTGTATTGGTATCAAGATTATATATTAAGTCTTCTTACTAGCTTCTTTTTCATGTAATAATTTATTATAATATCAGTTTGTAAAAACGGGACATGAGTATCCTAATTTTCAAGTAACTCCTAATACACATCCTTCTTATGGTTGTTTGGGTTATATAAAAAGGTTCTATAGGGAAGTTTCTCAAAATAAATGAGAATAAAAATATATCCCTCAATAATATTCTCATGTTAAACCTATAGAACTTGAAGACATTGTAAATACTATGTGTGTTTTTTATGTAATCTATTTCCTTAAGTTGATATTTTGATGTTAGTTGTTTTATTTTGTTTATGTTGGAATTTCGGATATTAATTTTTTAGATTTTTAGTTTCATTTAAAGGTTCTATATTGGTGATGCAAGTTTCTAGTTCATATGGATATTCACATGTCCTTTCTAATAAGTTTTGTTTATAGATTTTGATGAATTGAGTTTAATGAGTTTTAATCTAAGTGAAATTATTATCCGATGGGGATTCCATAATTAAGGAGTTACTCATGTCAAAGTGTTTTCTATTTCTATTTATCATGGATTGGTTAGTATTTATTAGTGAACTCCACATAGGATTGTGGTTCCCTAGACCTTTCACATTCCTTATTTTTTTGTAGTCTATTAAGGATGTTCTTTTTTGAATCCATTATCTAGTTTTCCAAAACACTGACTATTTATTTTTTGGTGGCTTCAATATGGTTTATTCATGGGAAAAATTTAATCTGTTGGGTTTCAATGATATGTTGTTTTCATTATTCCATAGAAAATTATAAATATATGGTTAAATATTTATCCCAATGAATAATAACTAGTGTGTGTATTTATTTTCGTTAAAATTGGGATTTAAATGGTTTTGTTATTCGATTTGGGAATAAGGAAGGGATCCCTTAGAATGTTATAGCCTTTGAGATGACCCATGTTTGGTTTCTTCTAGTTTTTGTTCTATTGAAAATCCACTATAGGATAGAAGTTTCCTTAAAAATTGTTAGGCTTTGGTAATTATTATTGTTTCTTGTTTTTTTGATGTGGGAATTTTGAAGGGTCATTTATTTTAAATAGTTATATGTTGAATTGTTTGTGTGGGTTTTATAGAATCTAGGATTCAGTTTGGACTTTGTTCTGATTATTTGTTGGATTCACCAGGATCAAGTGTTTAACAATCTTTATATTTAATTACCCTTACATGAATCTATACTTTCATATAAAGACCATTTTGAGGAAAGATTCCATTTTAGGCATTTCTAATTCCTTTATTTTGTTATATTTCTAGATATATATTAGTTATTTCTCATGGAGTGATAGACTTTTTCGTTCTTTAATTTATGTTTGATGTCTACTATGACCAAGTGTAGTATTTTTAGTTTCCATCAGTTAATTAACTATTGTGACTATCTTCGATGGAGTAATTTATGAACCACCATCTGGATAATGAAGATATATCTGTTAGTGAAATAAATTTTTAGCCTTTCATTATTTTTTTGTTTATATTTTCCTATTAGTTCTTTGGGAGGGAATAACTTGTTATAGGGAGAACCAATATCTTGATGAGATTATTAAATGGGTGGGAGACCACAAATTGTTATCCCATTATGTTTGGTTTTGATTTTAATTCATTTGTGACATAGTTGTATGTACATGATGGATTTATAATCCTAGTTATTATATCTGATCTCTAGAGTGATTATTTGTGGTTCCAAATCTGATGAATTTAGTTTAGTTATTTTTTGGAATCTTTTGGTGGAAATCATGGGGTTTCTTATTTTATTTTTTTATTGGGTATTAGAGCTAATCTATATTGGATTTTATTTCTTAACCCTTCTTTTTTGACTGTGTCCTCAGTTTTATGTGTTCATGTGTCCTTTACAAATCAACCATTATCCTTTGAATACTTTTTTGTGGAGTAACTTACAATGGTGTGGTGAATTATCATATCCCAACCTTTCATTTCATATTTATTTATTAATTCATTAATACCATATATCATATTTATTGATTAATTTTTACAAGTATCAAAGGGATCTGGAGAGTCTGTAGTACTATAAACTATATACTATAGTAGTTCACACCATGTCACAGGGTGAAACACCATCAACCACATCCATATGGCTCTCATTGATTCCATCTTGAAACCCTTCACATTATTAATCTCAGGTCCATTCCATGCGTATTTATAGGATATTAGTACATTTGTTGAGTGGAATTCATTTACTCCATGAAGGGGTACTTATACATTTAATTTTTAGATGTAATGTCCATTAATTATTTAAATGGCGTGTCATTATATGATGGTTGTTTTCCCATTTTAATAGTGGATTTTTACTTCTTTCCCCCTAATCGAGTATATCGATTTATGGGGTGTTTTTTATTTTCTTATTTTATACCCAAAATTCCTCTTAATACCTCATACTTTCCTCTCTACCTCTTTGGTGAATCCCTTGAGTTTCTTTTTGTATTAAATAGATTTTTTCAAGGTAAGACCTCCTCTCTTCTATTTATTCACTTTTCTTTCCCTATAATGTTCATGATGACCTAGTGGTTCATTAAGATCAAATTTTAATTGGGTTTTTAAATTTTTTTGGTATCATTTGGACCCACTAGGGTTATCAAGGCTTATTGAGACATGTTATGGTAGATTAATGTCACATTTATTAAAAGTGTTGATATTTGAGGTAGGTTTATAATTAATAATTCTTTAAAATTAAAACTATGATACATTTTTCTTTCATTATAGGTTTTAAATTTCTCATTAATTTTTCTACTTGTATTTTAGTATCTATAACAACTGATGTTGTTTTCTTGAGCTTTTGATAAATGTGGAAAATCTATTTTTCTCTTGTTTGATGTTTGTAGATATTTTAATGGTTTAGTAATTTATTTTTGAAATTTAAATTCATGGTTTTCAATTTCAATATTTATTTCTCAAAATTTCATATGATGATTTTTAAAAATGATGGGAAAATGGCACTTTTTTTTTGAGATTGGGTACATTTAGAACATTCGATAATGATTTTAAAGCTTATATTTATTGAAGAAATTAAACAATGAATTTTTGTTATTCTCCAATGGTATTATCATGAATTTTATACTTAATACAATATTCCAAGGCTCAGTTGCCACTTTTAATGGTTTCATTGAAAATGAAACACATATGACATACCACCATTGAATTTTATTGAAATTATGGCAGTTTGAATGCTATGGGATAATTATCCTTGAAGAAAAAAGTGATTTTTATTATTACTATTAAATAAAAGGGATATTCCTATTGATGTTGTGTTATGGTGGGGAAGAGGTAAATAGTTAATTTTTTGTTTGGTTATATGGTATTCCTATTACTTTAAAAACCTCACTTGTATTTATATGTCATGGGAAAACCCTAGTAGGATAATTGAGATGTATTAGTACACATTAAAACTATTAAAGAATAAAAATGTAACTTGTGGCCCTATCTAGGGACTTAGTTCTTCCTATTGTATATCAACCATCTATTAGAATAGGTAGGGAAATGTCAGGTGTTTAGGTTGTTCTTTTTTATCTGTTGTTTGATATCAGGTTCATGGTTTTGTTATATGAAAATGTTATCTCTATTATAATTATTTTTCATTTTATGGTTCTAGGAACAATGTAAGAACTTATTCATCTTATGGAAAACAAGATTATTTTTGGATTAAATGGACCATTCAAAATTTAAAAGATTTGACCATCATGGAAAATGAATTTTTTTAGAATAATAATGTCAAATAAAATTCTAGAATTATGTGAATATCTTTTAAAATTAATTTTATAATTAATATAAGGGTAAACATAAATATTACATAATACTTGAAATAATCATTCTTTGATTATATTGATCATTTTAACCCAATCAGTGTAGAATCATCGCATAGGTCGCTAATAGTGGTGATCAATATTTGTTCATTCAATATAATAATAGTACCGATAAGACATTAGGTACTAACATGGTTGATTGAAATTCTTCATTGTTTATTTAGATCACTTCACATTCCTTCATTTATAAAGGAATATATATCATTCTTATCATTATTGAGTGGATGATAGGAGGAAGATTCTTGATAGGATTTTGGACCACAATGATTAACACACTCCAAAGTCTTATAAATGACTATTTAAATAAATAGGGTTAAGGATTAATATTTAATTACTTTCAGAGGGGCCTCTAATAATATATTAAACCCATGAGAGACCCCATGCTATATAATAGAATGATAATAATAATTTATTCCTTGGTTTGAACTGACCAATGAATTGGTAAATATTTATTTTACAATCTAGTAAATAAATATTATTCACTGGACCTAAAATTAGGCCAGTTCACCATCCTCATCAATTGTTATATTCTTGAATAAATATATTAATAAATATTATTAAATTTACAAATTAAAATGAATATTTTATTCACATCTCGGTGAAAATATATTTACTAAATATCCAGATAATTAATTAATTAAATTATTTAATGAATATATAAATCTTTATTACCTTATAAATAAAAAGAGATATACAAATATTTTATATTCACTTAATTAAACTATTATCTTTTGAGTGAGTATTTATTTAAAATTTTTGATTAATTAAAAAATCTTGAATAAATTTTATTTCTCAGTATTGATAATAATATTTATTCTATTTATAAATAAATAATATTTTACTAGGATTGAGGGAAATAATTTTGGTGTGACCCTGTATGCCACTTTTTTTAGTGGAATTGTGTGGGTTTTCCTAAATTTAAAGATAATTTTCTAATAATGGTTCAAGTATCCCAAGTAGAAAATAGGTATGTCATAATAACATCAACCAAAATTAGACACTCTCCTTGTAATTTAATCCCTTTATCATGATATTTCATCAAGTAGGTTGCGCACTTGTGTCACCAACCTATACGTAAAATTAACAAACTATTACATCGTGGAAATAGAATTTAATGAAAATGGTCTATTTAAATCAAATTGTAGATATATAAACTTCAAAAAATATGAAATAAACAAATCCTTCCTTGACTTATTTATTAATAATGTGTCATTTATGACATATCTAATGTACCCAACTACTCTGAAATAATATTTATTAATGGTTTATGAAAATTAATCAAAGTTCATGTGTCATTAAATGAATTAATGATAATAATAGTTTGTATGAAGGATTATAGTCACTCAGAGATAAGAATACCCAATTACATATAAACATGTGGATTTCATACAGGAAGGTATATTCTCACAATCTCCTACATTGGAGATTACCAAGTGTGATCTTTAGGAGATGAAGTATCATCTTCTTAAGAGTGATCCAACCGAAAAAGAAATGTACCATCTTTCCCATCCTAGAATGTAATCCAAATATAGAATAATAGTAAACAATATCATTATATAATTTCATGGTTTTAATCATTGAGGGGAACTGATATGACATTTTTGGAAGTGATAAATACTCTTGGACATTACTTAATTAATGTAACAGATAAAAATGAATAATATATGATATGTTTTTTTATTAATATTCAATTATTCAATTATATAGGAAACCAAATGTACAAGAATTTGGTTCTAAGAAACTAACTCCAACAGACTCCCACATGTACTAGTTGAATCTTCTAGCATTTTTTAGTCTGCTAGCTATCACATGATGATGATGATGTTTCTATTGAGTTAAGGATTTACTTAAGGTGTCTTCCAAGTTGTCTTTTGTGGAGAAGTTTCCCACTATGATGTTACCTCTCTGTAAAAATCACACTAAAAATTATACTTTTGAATTATGTGCTAAATTTTCCAATGTGGCTTTGGATCTTTTGAAATATATACCATTTTTGTATTATTACAATATAGTGTTATAGGGTCTTAAATATTTATCACCATGTAAATATCATGAAATAAGTTTTAAATCAACACTTCTTTTTATTTTCCCTAGAAGATACTATATATATAGACTCTCCTATATAATCGGTGACCATGTCATTTTTTAATCACTTGAATCTCACATATCCTCTTTTGAGAGAGAATATGTTTCCAAAATTTTATTTTAAATAGTCTTTATATTCTTGTAAAGTGGCATCTATATATCCCCTGAAGAATAGTTCCCCATCCTATCCATATACAAGGAAAATAAATGTAATACACATTAGATAAATAAGGATAGTCTTGACTACCATCCAATGGTAGTCACCTGGGTCAGTTGTACATCTTCCTACCATGAAGAACGAATAGAAAACATATTACATTTGACATATAATAACATAAATGACTGGACAATTCAATGATATATATGAAGTCCTTTCTATCCTCTATCTCTCTACACGTGTTTGATGATACATTTTCATGGAATGATGAATGTCATGTGACACTGGAAACAACTAGATCATGGATTTTTATATATTGAATATTAGTATAATAATTCCAATATACATATATTGACATTGTCCAAGAATCCTCTTATATTATTTATGATGGATCTCAATCTTAACAATATTGTAAGATTCACTTAATTCCAACATAAATAATCATGTATTTAACTAGGATTTAACAGGATTTTATTTTAATATTTTATTTTCAATAAGTACTATATCATCGATATAAACTATTATGAAAATGATTGCACCCCCATTAAACCACTTATAGAAAGATGTCTCACATTCATTATATATAAAAGTAAATGCCATTGTCTCTTCATTTAAACAAATATTCCATGTTCTATATTCTTTATTTAATATTTAAATGCATCTTTACAACTTTAATAAATTTTCAAAATAATTTTTGGAGGTTCCCTTTTAGGAATGTAGTTTTAAAATCCATCTTCCAAATCTCAACATAATGGGGAGATTCTATGGAAAGTATAATTCTAGTTTGTTTTAGTATAGAAACTATTAAAATGGTTTTTCATAGTCTATGAATTGATGATGGTTGAACACTTTTTCATCCATCCACACCCTATAGGTAATGAATTGCCTAATCATCTCCAATTTCTTCTTGAATGTGCATTTAAAACCAATGGGATTTACATCTACTAAAGGATCTAACAAAACACATAATTCAGTTTTATTCATGGAATCAATTTTTGAATTCATAGAATATTGATAATTTGTAGTATTTTTTCCACTTATGAATTCCTTTTAGGTTACGAGATCATTATTTTCAATCAATAATGAGTCACAATCCTCACTGACTAGAAAACCATAAAATTCTGGTCCTATAACCTCTGTCATAATCCTAATAAAAATGTGTATCTCTATAAATTTCATTTCTATGGAGATCAATATAATATATCCCTATTCCAACTCTTATGTATCCTGAGAATGAACTTAATTAAAGTCTATATTACCCCCATGATCACTTTTTTATAAGAGTTAACTTTTTAGAATGATAGGATGCAAATTGAAAACTTTATTATCTAGAGGTTCATATAAGTAATATCCTCTATTTTACTTATGTTAACCTATAAAGATTTATTAAGTGCCTCCTGGTGCAAGTTTTTTTCCGGAAATATACTTAACAAAATCTTTTCAACCCCACAATCATAAATTAGACATTTCGGGTTTCTTTAAACACCAAAATATTTATGGATTACTATTTGTTACTTGATTTGGTACTTGGATTTATATGTTTGTTGTTGTCTTTTTTCCTGTTTCCCCAAAATGACAATGGAAGACTCAAATGACTATTTGTTGATATCACAATGTCAAATAGGACGTGGTTCCTCCTTTCACTTACACCATACCATTATGGTGTATAAGGATGAGCGATTTGGGATTATATACCAAACTTCTATAAATAATAAATGAAGAATTAATTAAGATATTATCCACCATGTTCTGAATAGAGTTTCCTAATCTTCATAACAAGATGGTATATAAATTCATTATTATATTCCTTAAATCTGTCAATGGAGTCCAAATTATTCCACTTTAAGTAAAAATATCCATATTCACTAAAATCATTATTAAATGTTATGAAGCATGTGTAACCACTAATTGGTTCAATTAGAAATTGTCCACACACATCATTATGAACCAACCTAAGAATCTCCATGGACTTTACAAAAGTTCAAGTAAATGGGGGATTTGGCCATTTTTCTTCAAAAAATCTACGATATAAACCAAGTATTTTTAGTTAAAATAATAAAAATATCTATCTTTTTGTAATCAATTAAAATTAATTTCATTTACGTGGCCTAACAATTGATTCCATATTTGAGTGGGTTCTAAGTTTTCTAAACAAATTTTGTTATCAATTTCCATTACATGATTCATTTATTCCAACACATAATATAAATTTTAAAAATATATACCAAAATACCAAAGGATTTATTTATAATAGAAGAAATACATATTCAAAAATTTAAAAATAATTTCATCTATATCATTTCTATATAGAGAAATTATTTTTTTGGTAATTGAAGAGACACAATAACAATCTTTTAAAGCCATGATCATTAAAATACAAAACATGAGGTGCTAAACTCCAATAGCCACCACAGCATTCCTAGTTCAGATTTATTCTTGTAAATCCTCCTCATAAATAAAAATATTTCAGAATATATATTGTTACTATATTTAGATACACATTTGAGAACCACATGATGTATTTAGTACATAGTTTATAGAAAATAAATAAATTTCACTTGATAATTAAAACACCTAAAGATTCCAATAAATTATTTTATTAGGTATTGTTTTTATTCTAGTTGCCATTCTTTAAACATGAAAAACAGATAGTTTTCTATTATATTAGTCTTTGTTTAATCCTTAAATTATTATAAATTTTTTGTGAAGAAAATTTAAACATTATATGACATTAATTTTATTGTTTTTAAGAAATGAATGATTTTGTCACTTCGCATAAATGTCAACTTGTAAATGTAGAGTGGGATAATATAGGATCTAATTCTCTAGGCTATTCATATTGAAATTGAAAAAAAAACTAGTGAATATCAAAAGGAGTTATGAAAAAATGAGATCAATGTGCAATTCATCGAGCAAATTAAACCCTATAACCTCTAGAAAGTCAATGTATCTAATGAGTTTTATTATTTGAGAAATATATGGAATACCTTCTCCATGTTTTATCATGAATACCACCTTATATATCACGAATAATCTTTATCTGGATGTCTCCTGATAAATGTCATATAGAATCTAGACAATTCTATAGGTATACATGTTCTCATGCGACTTCATGTTTTTACTTGACATGACTGGAAACATTAAACACATAATATATAACACATTATTAATAGTTTTTTTATACAGAGAAAACTCCTCATCACTCACCTAAGTAGTAGGAAGATGATGGGTTTGATACGTCAAACACATAAGACTTTTCTTCTTGGTGAAATACTAACCATGATAATTTAACCATTCACTGAAGTTATTATTAGTTTTGAGATGCTATTTCTCCGTAATCAATCACACAGATAATTTTTCTGATGAAAATGATGTTCTTTTCTACAATGATAAGTGATAAGGTTAGTATAATTTTGTCATATTACAAATTTTATATGATATAATAATTTTATTGATATTAAGACTCCAAAAATGATATCAAGTCTTATTGGACCTCACTATTAAACTCAAAATGGCCCATAACAATAGAAAACTTAGGGGAAAGGATCCATTTTTCCCTTATTAAAATATATACAAATTCATAGATAATTATATGATGGTTTATAGGAAGGTATTCTTCCCAACAGTAGGCCTGCGGATCCTTATTCTATTGAGTGGACACCCCATCCTGAAATACTAACTCAAACATCCTCAGTACTTGCCTCCCATATTTTTATTTAATAGAAATAGGAAATTAAATCCAATATAAGTTTTTTTATTTAAACCCACTATCATTTTTTAGATTTATTGATAATTGTAACGCCCCGACCCCAGCTACCCAGAGTCGGTGCATTAGTTCGTAACATTGGCATGATCACAAAAGATCAAGTCTCGAAAGACCGATTAGTTTAGTAGCCTTGGAAACACTAGATACATTCATAAATGTTACATTACATCATAAAGTGAAAATCTACAATAACAAAGTCTCCATAGTCCACACTCATATCCTCTTCTGACTATCCCTACAGGTCATTCATAAAATACTTCTTCACATCCTGGAAAATATTAAAACATTGAAAGGGGTGAGCTCAGATGCTCAGTAAGGATAACAATATTGCGGAAGCTTTCATAAATAAACATAAACATTTAAGGCAATGTATAACTAAAACAAAAGCCTTTTAAACTTGAACATCAACATAATATGGAAAAAGTAAAATGTGATAATTCCATTTACTTCTTCACATGGATATTCTACTAGTCGAATAATCAAATGCAATATCAATAACCACTTTTAAAATGAGGGAATGTATAATGCCAGACATTCTGAAACATTTTGTCAAGGCCTCGGCCAAGACGTCTAAAATGATTAAGGCCTCGGCCAAAACCATAAATCAAATTGGGAAAGGGCCTCGGCCAATTCCACATCTAGTTGTCTCATGAGACCTACCGATGCATCGAGGAGCTATAGCGGGCTCCACCCGTCACTTATTAAGTCCAATACATTCCTCATATGAATAGGTTTAAACATATCATAAACCATAACATAATCGTATCACATAAAACATGCATAAAGGAAACATAAAATTTCCACATTTCAATCACAAGATATCAATACAACACATTGATATAATAAAAACACTTTCAAAACCATTTTCAATACCAAAATAAAAGAAAGTTAAAACTTTGTATTTATTTTTCATTAAAAAAATGATGGCTTGTAGAGGAATCCGAAACTCAAATAATGGTCACGGCGGTGGAGAAGTCGTTGTCGCCGCATAAGTATGGAAAGACAAACATTCCATTTTTGTCGTTTAGTAAAATGCTTCGTATAAAAAAGATTCCTTTTGAAGCAACGTAAAAGTCAAATGGGTTTATACACCGTATAAAAGAAAGTTGTGTATAAAACCAAATATGCCTCAATGAAAGGAGATTGAGACGAAGTCCTTAAAAGATCATTTTTAAAATAAAATAGATCTATTATGTGTATTCACTATAGGTACACATAAAGAAAGTAAAAATACAAAATAGGACATAATAATATCATGACATAATTTGAAAGTAGGAGATTAACCCAAAGAATGGAAGTTGGGTTAAGAAATTCCCTTACCTCGTGTCTGACTTGACTCAACCGTTCTTTAACCTCCTGAATAATAAACTTGAGTTAATATATACCTTATTAAGAACCATTTTTAATTTCATTATCCTTTTTATATCACTTATTACAATGTTATGAACATTATGTAATTATTTAAGTTAATAACGGTCGTTTTGTCGATCTCTGGTACTTGAGTCAACAATAAACTTCTTATAATTACAAGTTGTTTATGTGGTAGAATATCCATTATATCCAGAATTATATTCATGATTTAGATTTCATATATATCTTATATATCCAGTATATACATTCATTTATAATATTACGTAACATTTAGAGGTAAGAAATGAAATGCACCGTCCATGGAGACGGTAAGCCGTACGTACGCATGAACGCTACATTCATTTCAATTTCATATTTAATGGAATGAAATCATAATGATATAAATGTATAATATAATTCCAGTATAATATATTGTATAATACCATTTACTCCATCCTTTATACATCCCACATATGGCATTAACGATTCAAATCACTTTGAGGGGGAGGTAGTCCGCACTTCCTAAAATGAAATTATCGCGTTTACCCATAATGGAAATCATAAAGTATGCCATAAATGAGAAATACATAAGTATAAGTAAAACATAAACATATTATATATCATATATAAAAATAGTGACATCTTAATGGCCACCTTTGAAGGTGTTATATGAGTGTTGAACAATCATCGTTTCGTGAGGCAGAAATTCGCCATCCACAGAAACCGTATGTTCTTTAACCATTAGATGTAAGTGTGTGTAAGTGTAGCTTGAATCCTTCTTATAACAACATCATATTATATTGAGGATACTGGTGTTGTTACAAAATAAATGAATAAAAATAGTTTAGGGGGTTGGAGAAGATAAATAAAACAAAACAACATTAGAGAAGACATTACCTCAAAATCGGGTAACTCTTTTTGATTTGAGCCAAAGGCTTCCTTGGGAAGAGTTCTTCCCAAAGTGAGGCTTCTAGGAGTAATAGAGGGATGTTGGGAGAGTATTTGGGCAGAGTTTGGCCGAGCCAAATGTCTTGAAGGTGTGAATAAGGTGGGAGAGTTGGGGGCCTTTTATAAGTGGAGAGGAAGGGCTCTTTTGGAAAGATTGAAATGTTACATTATTACACAATGATTTTCGGATTATAAAGGTCCCACACTTGTATAATTCGTGGCTAAGGTGATAATGGTTCGAAATAGCTTCATCCAATAGGCTTTGGACAAGTGTAAGCCTTGGATTTTTCATTATCTTCTCATTTTATTTAAATTGTTAAATAATGAGGTCATCGCTGCATCATAATGATGTCATAAATAATTTAATTTATTTAATGTCTAAAAATTATAAAAAAATACTATGATGTAGGAAATAGTTTTTTCTTTCTAATGAATATTTATAATCAAAATTTGGACTTGTGTAACCCCACTTAAAAACTGTTTTAGTAAAACAACTCATGTTTGTGTCAATTTAATTTTAACATTAAATAAATATATATTAATGTCATTTTCCAACTAAAGTGGCTCCATGGTGTCCCCAAGTTGACCCATGGGTTGTCTTGGTCGGCCATGACTCATCCAATAGGAGTAGGACAAGTGTCAAGCTCATATCATATTATTAAAACATTGTTTTTACCTTAAACTACACTAATTACCTCTAATCGCGATTAAGAACTTAAAAGTTACTATTCACCAAAAAATTATTTTAATCTCATTGAACCACATTTTACTTCTTAATGACAACCTTGTATGTAGGATTTTTGAAAATCAAATCACAGAAGTGGTAATATTTCATTTTAACGAAAAAATCAGTTTTTAACGACCACTTAGTGGTTTCACTATTCATCAAAAATTGAAGTTTTTTAGAATAAGGCCAAAATTTCACCCTACGCTATAATTGATATTCCGAATTCAAAAATGATGTCTATTTTACAAAATTCCAAAAATATAAGTTGCATTAATTAATTTTATAATTAATTCCCGCTGTTACAACAAAGAGCGTGTTTTTAAGAAACAATTTATATTTAAATATTGGCAATTGTTTATGTCCAATTTCAATGTTAAATTAATTCTAATGACCACCATTGGACAAAATGGTAAAAATATATTCTAATTATACTTTAAAACCACTAAATAGTATAATTTATCACTATAAATTATTTTGTTTAAAAAAGTTGTTTTTAAGTATTTTTCAATATTCATAAAAAAATTGGAAGTTCTCAAAATATTACAAAAAATTCAAATTTGGATAATTTTGATATTACGAAAAAAAATGAAGTCCATTTTGAAATATAAAATTTCTATAATTTTAAAAAGTGGTTATTACTATTCATAACGGCTACTTTGATTAGTCGCGGTGTTTTAGAGCTCGAAGTTGCGTACAATGCAAGCTATTGCATTATTGAATGAGAAGCATATCGTGGAAGCTCGGGGTGTTACATTCTCCCATCCTTCAATAAATTGCGTCCTCGCAATTTGAAATTTTTCTTAGAAAATAAAAGGTTGAAAAGAGAGAATACCTTTGTGGAAAACCCACATCGGAAATGATGTTAATAAATATATAACATTAAAAGAAAGCAAGATAAGTACAAAGGTCACCCGAGATAGCCCATTCTAGGATTCTATGAAAATATGGATATGTTGGAGAAACAAACCATCAAGGTCTGATGGAGAGTTATAGAAAACAGGATTAGGAGAAAGTTTAACTACAAGAAAATCACAAACTTGTGATTGGTTAAACGATCATTGATTCCCCAGTAGGAAAAGTTAACCGACAACATTTTTGTTTTGAGTTAACTTTTATAATGTTGAGGAATTTATTTAGGAGATTTACTAAGAACGTAAGGGAATATAGATACTTGTTATGTACACTTTCATTCGTTAATAAATTTTTACCACAAACCCATCTTTTACTCCAAATGGTAACGGAACTAAAAAATATTCTATTTATCCTAATTGTATAAGGTTCCAAATGTTAACACATACCATTTAGATTATTAAAATTATTTTGTAATAACCAGGGACTTCCTGTAGGCTAGTGGTAGGAAATAAAGGCCTGTCGCACTATGGTTGTGGGTTCGATTCCTGCAGCTTTGTCCGACACGACGGGTTATGCCCCACCCTGCAGGTTGTCCTTTTCCTAAAACTATAGTATCATAATATTCTAAAAATAATCTTCATAAATGCTTTAACCTTAAACAATACTATCCATGGTTCAAATTAATCCATTCCAACCTTAATATTTATCCAAAATACCTCCGCCCAGACTTTCTCTAAAAGGTCTCTAAATTCCAAAATCAATTGTAACATCAGATTCCCCAAACAAAGAAAAGTTTCTCTTATTGTCACATACTAAAAATATGATTACCTTAATCATATTAAATCCTTAATGAAAACGACATGTACTGCAGTACAATCCTTATATATATCACATTATTCTTATAACCATAATCTAGTTCTTGAGTCCAAAAACACAAATACAATAATTATTCTGCTTCAACTGTAGTCACAGCATAAGATTGTCCTTGATCCCTTGGCCTTTTCTGAGGTAAGTTTCCTTGACGCTTAGGACATTCATTTTAATAATGACCCATTTCTCTATAATTGTAGCATTTAACTTTGAAAGCCTCATTCTTTCCCTTGCAATCACGAGCCTGGTGACCCTTTTCTCCACATTTATAACAAACTCCCATTCCTTTTAGGCAAGTACCAGGGTGATTCTTCCCACAATTATCACATAATGGAAAATCCTTCTTTCCCTTTTTCCCTTTATCTGTCTCTTGTTCCACCGTTCTCTTCTTCTCTTGCTTTACTTGTTGTCATAAGACTTAGAGAATTCCTTTTCTGTCTTGATAGCACATGAGACAATATCTTCGTATGATGAGAAGGATTGTGATACTAAAGCTCGACGGAGAAATGGTTTTAACCCATCAAATAAACGATCAATCTTACTCCTTGGGTTACGTATATAATCGGCAGCATGCCTCGCTAACCTTGTAAAGTTAGCCTCATACTTTGCGACATTCTCATCCTCCTTCTGCCCCAAACTCAGAAATTGCCTTTCCATATCTGCTCGATGGTCACGAGGAAAGTATTTTTCTAAGAAAAGCTCTTTGAACTCCCTCCATTCCATATTCGATACGTCATCATCTTCTTTTGTGTTTTGAATCAGCGACCACCACTAATCGGCATCTCCAGTGAGGCGGTAAACTGCCATGACAACCATCTCCCTTTCACTACTCCCCAAGGCATGGAATATTTTCTCTATGAAATTTATCCATTGCTCAGCTACTATAGGATTTGTACTCCCATTGAAGGTTGGTGGTTGTTGCCTCATGAAGCGGTCTAACATTGATCATCCACGTTGCGGATCAGGGTGCTCCATATGAGTAAGGTTATTATTCATAACCTGCGTGAGTTGTCCCAGTATGGTAATAAGTTGATCAGCACCAGTTGTATCTCCAGATCCACAATAATTATCTTGAGCAGGAGGGCAATCCCTACACGGAGTGCGTGCATTGATACGGTTTCCATTCCTTCCACTAGGCGCCATTTCTATACAATGGAATAAACTAGATTAGTTTATGAATTAAAATACATAATTCCATACTTGTAAAACACTTTACATAAATTGAACTATTTATGGATATAATCCATAATCATAAAAAGAAATGTTTTCTTTGAGGAAGTATATACTCATAACCCTTCATAGTGGTTTGTAAATAAAATGAGAATTATCCAAAACATATCCCCCGGGAGTGTCATAACCAAGAGTGCAGCAAGGCCCGTTGTCGTGCACCAGTTCCCGTTTGAGTCTAGCTCAAAGCGGTGTTTTCAGGTTTTACCACTAGGTACATCTGTGCCAGAGCCGCCTCTACCTGCTCGTATCCAGACAGGAATGTATTGCTCGTAAAACTCATAACATCTCTATAATACCAAAATTCTAGGAAGTTCTTCTATACTAATCCTCAAAGTCTATCTTTGGGCTATGTGCTCTAATCAGAGTTTATCTAAATATTGCTTCCAAGGTTAGTACTAAACTGCCTCTAATACCAATTGTAACGCCCCGACCCCAGCTACCCAGAGTTGGTGCATTAGTTCGTAACATTGGCATGATCACAAAAGATCAAGTCTCGAAAGACCGATTAGTTTAGTAGCCTTGGAAACACTAGATACATTCATAAATGTTACATTACATCATAAAGTGAAAATCTACAATAACAAAGTCTCCATAGTCCACACTCATATCCTCTTCTGACTATCCCTGCAGCTCATTCATAAAATACTTCTTCACATCCTGGAAAATATTAAAACATTGAAAGGGGTGAGCTCAGATGCTCAGTAAGGATAACAATATTGCAGAAGCTTTCATAAATAAACATAAACATTTAAGGCAATGTATAACTAAAACAAAAGCCTTTTAAACTTGAACATCAACATAATATGGAAAAAATAAAATGTGATAATGCCATTTACTTCTTCACATGGATATTCTACTGGTCGAATAATCACATGAAATATCAATAACCACTTTCAAAATGAGGGAATGTATAATGCCAGACATTCTGAAACATTTTTTCAAAGCCTCGGCCTAGACGTCTAAAATGATTAAGGCCTCGGCCAAAACCATAAATCAAATTGGGAAAGGGCCTCGGCCAATTCCACGTCTAGTTGTCTCATGAGACCTACCGATGCATCGAGGAGCTATAGCGGGCTACACCCGTCACTTATTAAGTCCAATACATTCCTCATATGAATAGGTTTAAACATATCATAAACCATACCATAATCGTATCACATAAAACATGCATAAAGGAAACATAACATTTCCACATTTCAATCACAAGATATCAATACAACACGTTGATATAATAAAAACACTTTCAAAACCATTTTCAATACCAAAATAAAAGAAAGTTTAAACTTTGTATTTATTTTTCATTAAAAAAAATGATGGCTTGTAGAGGAATCCGAAACTCAAATAATGGTCACGGCGGCGGAGAAGTCGTTGTCGCCGCATAAGTACGGAAAGAAAAACATTCCCTTTTTGTCATTTAGTACAATGCTTCGTATAAAAAAGATTCCTTTTGAAGCAACGTAAAAGTCAAATGGGTTTATACACCGTATAAAAGAAAGTTGTGTATAAAACCAAATATGCCTCAATGAAAGGAGATTGAGACGAAGTCCTTAAAAGATCATTTTTAAAATAAAATAGATCTATTTTGTGTATTCACTTTAGGTACACATAAAGAATGTAAAAATACAAAATAGGACATAATAATATCATGACATAATTTGAAAGTAGGAGATTAACCCAAAGAATGGAAGTTGGGTTAAGAAATTCCCTTACCTCGTGTCTGACTTGACTCAACCGTTCTTTAACCTCCTGAATAATAAACTTCAGTTAATATATACCTTATTAAGAACCATTTTTAATTTCATTATCCTTTTTATATCACTTATTACAATGTTATGAACATTATGTAATTATTTAAGTTAATAACGGTCGTTTTGTCGATCTTTGGTACTTGAGTCAACAATAAACTTCTTATAATTACAAGTTGTTTATGTGGTAGAATATCCATTATCTCCAGAATTATATTCATGATTTAGATGTCATATATATCTTATATATCCATTATATACATTCATTTATAATATTACGTAACATTTAGAGGTAAGAAATGAAATGCACCGTCCATGGAGACGGTAAGCCGTACGTACGCATGAACGCTACTTTCATTTCAATTTCATATTTAATGGAACAAAATCATAATGATATAAATGTATAATATAATTCCAGTATAATATAGTGTATAATACCATTTACTCCATCCTTTATACACCCACATATGGCATTAACGATTCAAATCACTTTGAGGGGGTGGTAGTCCGCACTTCCTAAAATGAAATTATCGTGTTTACCCATAATGGAAATCATAAAGTATGCCATAAATGAGAAATACAGAAGCATAAGTAAAACATAAACATATTATATATCATATATAAAAATAGTGACATCTTAATGGCCACCTTTGAAGGTGTTATATGAGTGTTGAACAATCATCGTTTCGTGAGGCAGAAATTCGCCATCCACAGAAACCGTATGTTCTTTAACCATTAGATGTAAGTGTGTGTAAGTGTAGCTCGAATAATTCTTATAAAAACATCCTAGTATATTGAGGATACTGGTGTTGTTACAAAAGAAATGAATAAAAAGAGTTTTGGGGGTTGGAGAAGAGAAATAAAACAAAACAACATTAGAGAAGACATTACCTCAAAATCGGGTAACTCTTTTTGATTTGAGCCAAAGGCTTCCTTGGGAATAGTTCTGCCCAAAGTGAGGCTTCTAGGAGTAAGAGAGGTATTTTGGGAGAGTATTTGGGCAGAGGTAGGCCGATCCAAATGTCTTGAAGGTGTGAATAAGGTGGGAGAGTTGGGGGCCTTTTATAAGTGGAGAGGAAGGGCTCTTTTGGAAAGATTGAAATGTTACATTATTACACAATGATTTTCGGATTCTAAAGGTCCCACACTTATATAATTCGTGGATAAAGTGATAAGGGTTCGAAATATCTTCATCCAATAGGATTTTGACAAGTGTAAGCCTTGTATTTTGCATTATCTTCTCATTTTATTTAAATTGTTAAATAATGAGGTCATCGCTGCATCATAATGATGTCATAAATAATTTAACTTATTTAATGTCTAAAAATTATAAAAAAAATACTATGATGTAGGAAATCTTTTTAGATTTCTAATTAATATTTATAATCAAAATGTGGACTTGTGTAACCCCACTTAAAAATTGTTTTAGTAAAACAACTCATGTTTGTGTCAATTTAATTTTAACATTAAATAAATATATATTAATGTCATTTTCCAAATAAAGTGGCTCCATGGGGTCCTCAAGTTGACCAATGGGTTGTCTTGGTCGGCCATGACTCATCCAATAGGAGTAGTACAATTGTCAAGCTCATATCAGATTATTAAAACATTGTTTTTACCTTAAACTACACTAATTACCTCTAATCGCGATTAAAAACTTAAAAGTTACTATTCACCAAAAAATTATTTTAATCTCATTGAACCAAATTTTACTTCTTAATGACAACCATGTATGTCGGATTTTTGAAAATCAAATCAAATAAGTGGTAATATTTCATTTTAACGAAAAAATCAGTTTTTAACAACCACTTAGTGGTTTCACTATTCATCAAAAATTAAAGTTTTTCAGAATAAGGCCAAAACTTTACCCTAATATATAATTGATATTCCGAATTCAAAAATGATGTCTATTTTACAAAATTCCAAACATATAAGTTGCATTAATTAATTTTATAATTAATTCCCGCTGTTACAACAAATAGCGTGTTTTTAAGAAACAGTTTATATCAAAAGATTGGCAATTGTTTATGTCCAATTTCAATGTTAAATTAATTCTAATGACCACCATTGGAAAAAATGGTTAAAATATATTCTAATTATACTTTAAAACCACTAAATAGTATAATTTATCACTATAAATTATTTTGTTTAAAAAATTTGTTTTTAAGTATTTTTCAATATTCATAAAAAAATTGGAAGTTCTCAGAAAATTACAAAAAATTCAAATTTTGATAATTTTGATATTACAAAAACAAAAATGAAGTCCATTTTGAAATATAAAATTTCTATAATTTTAAAAAGTGGTTATTACTATTCATAACGGCTACTTTGATTAGTCGCGGTGTTTTAGAGCTCGAAGTTGCGTACAATGCAAGCTATTGCATTATTGAATGAGAAGCGTATCGTGGAATCTCGGGGTGTTACAATAATTGAATGTTTTTAAGATAAAGTTAATAAGTGAAATTTAAAATATAGGTCCATATTAACTAATTTTATGGAAGTCTTAATGACATAATATTAACTTGGTGGATTCTATATTATATGTAAACTTTATGATTTTAACCAATCACATGAATTTTAATGGTTAACTAGGTTTTAGTAATATCATTTACTTTGTACATGATAAAATAATAAAACATATTCCTTTTATTTTAATTCCTTAAAAAGTTAATCCATTTATTTATGAGATCACTATTTTTTATTTGTAAAATAAATTATGTATCATATGAAAATAAAATTAATAAAATGTTCCAAGATCATGAATATTAACTAGAATTTTGTTTAATGTGAAGACAATAAAAAACCATTGACCATAGAGGAAATTGTCTGAGGTGACCAGGGATCAATTTTTCAGTATTCTACCTTTTTCGATATATCAACTAGCTTTCTTCCACATAAACTATATTTTGAACCAACTAAATGTGCATGTTATCTCTATAAATATAATGTATATACTTTATACATTGGTTATGGGAACATGATATGTGTTTAGATAAGTGAAGCCATGGCTGTGAGGACCCATGCGTAATAAATAGGGATGCATGAATTGTATAACATCATTTCAATTTGATAATAACAAAGGAATAAACAAGGATTTAATTGAATTAATGAAACCATAAAAATATACATTATGGTATTGCTTCATGATCATCCACATACATGAAACAAATATGCAAAATTACACTATATAGAATTCAATTAAATTAATTTTTTTATTAAGATAAAAAATCATGATTTATCTCAATGAATTAACTGCCTTTATCTTAATAACCATCTGATGTGTCTTGGATGTATCCATCATAGATTCAACATTGAAAAGAAACAACTTAACCAATAGTTATAGTCATTTACATAGAATTATTGGAGAATTTATTAATTCAAAAAATTGTATCCCATAGTCAACACATCCAGTTCTATTAGTGTATTTAGGTTTCTAATGTTGTAATTAATTATTCCTAATATAATATAATTTAATTATTTACTGAGTGAATACATGAAATATTCTAATAAGATACACATCGTGCCTTCCTCTTTTCACGTGTCCACAAAAAATGTGGATTGAATCATTTTTATCTTTAGATATAGGGATTATTGAGTCACATTATGTGTCTAATTACTACACTCTATGAACCTCATTAATAATAAAATAAATTTGTCTCACTCAAAATATGATACATATTTTATGATACAATTTGTGTGAATTATATCACTGAACCATGTACATTTTATAGTGTATATGCCTGATACATGTCATGTTGTCCAACATCTTGTTCTTGACCATTTCGATAATCATGAAGTGTGCATTAATTAAACCATGTTTCATTACTGTTTGGAAAATAATTCATCATGGGCACATCTAGGTGTATTGAACTTGGAAACATAAAATTTACTTTAGTCACATGTTGTATAACCATGTCTAATAGACTAAATTCTTAGTGCGCCATGATGGAATCTCTAATTAAGTTTCCTCTATTCTTAATTATTTTAAGATTATATGAAACTTGAATGAAGAAATTTAAGTTATAAATATCAAGTTAATTATTTCTCATATAATAGAGTGAATAAACTAGTAGTAAAAACAACAAAAATTGTATATAATCTATCAAAAAATAAATATTTGATTATAAATTTAATATGATCTCTTTAGTAACAATTTATAGTTCTAGATACAATAGATGAACCTTCTGGGTCTATGACCACCTCAGCTTTTGTGAGATTATATGTATCATTCACTATATACAGGACAACAATCACATAACAAATGAATTTTTTATTAATATTGACAAAAAAATTTAAATTAAGTGATGTTCTTTTAATACTAATGTTATAATTAATTTAAGCATAAGAAGAAATATTACATTGGTATTGAGATAAATATTCACTAATAATATTGATCATTCTAACATGATCAGTTTAGCATCATTGTATAATGAGGACCCAAAGTAGATCCCCTCTAGAAGGTATCCTCATAGCTTCCTTCGATCTTTGTAAAATACCGATCAAACATAGGGTTCTATTGTATTTGATTGATCAACATGAATTTTTTCTAGATTGATTCATGTTCCAACAAGATGGAAAGACCGTGTCTTATTCTTCTGATTCTTGAAAGGATGAGAGTATAAGTAATATTATTGTGAGGATTGTTGTGCCCAATGATTAACCTACATGGATATCTATTCGTATTCTATTTATAGACATAGGGTTATGGTTTCAAATTTAATTTATTTTACAAGGTCCTTTAATAATATATTAAATCCATGAGATAACACTTATCATGTAATAAAATGATAATATTATTTTATTCCATGTTGTGTGCTAACCCGTGTATTGATAAATATTTAGTTTATAATACGGTAAATAACAATATCTCAGTGGACTAAAAAGTAAGGTTCCCCATCCCCCTACCCATTTAATGAATTATTTATTAAATATTATAATAAATATTTATCATTTAATAAATAAAAATGGTTATTTTATTTTCAGTCTTCCAAATAAATACATATTTAATCTTAAAATAGTTAAATATATTTTAATTTAATGAATAAATAATTATTTATTACATTGAAAATACCAAGGCATAACTAAACATTATATGTTCATGAAATTAATCAATTACACCAGGAATAAATATTTAATTAATATTTTCAATCGATTAAATTTTTTTGAATAAATATTATTTCATCAATAGAAGAATAATATTTATATCAATTTTTAAATAAATAATACTAAATTTAGATTTATGAAAACCCCTTTTTTGGCCCTCCAGGAATATTTCTCAGTTGAATAAGGTTGTCTTGACTAAATTACAATAGCTATATCTGTTAATGGGTCAATGAACATATATAGGAATAAGGTATATCATAATGACAACAACCACATGAAAACACGCACCATGAAATTTAATACATTTTCTTGATTCCTTATCGAGGTGGTTGCACAATCATGTCATCAATCAATATGATCGATATTTGTTATTTGACTACCTAAAAGAAACTAATTATTTCACCATGTCAATAAAATTTAATGATATATTTCCATTTCAATCAATGATCTATGATTTCAAATTTTCTAGATGTGGAATGGAAAAATCATTCCTCGACATATACATTAATATCATGTCATTTGTGACACACCCCATGTACCAATTTTTTCGACAATCATATATCATCCTGGATTATATAAATACATCAAATTTAATGATTCATGACTTGAAATATTATAAATATTTATGTATAAGTATCATTACTCATGCTCACATAAATGAATATACAATGACACATAAATATGTTGGATTCTTAATAGTGGGTCAGTTCTCCAAATGTCTCAGATTGATGATTACCATGTGGAAACGACATGAGACCAAGTCTCATGTACTTATGAGTACTCAATCATAAAAGTGAACATACAATGTTTCCCATAATAGATTTTTTACTGTAGAATAATATTTTAGAATATCATTATAACAATTAATTGTTCCCATCTTAATAGAGTAATGTTATGGAATTTATAATTTGATATATGCTTAAAGAAATTATTTCATTAAAGTAACATAAAATAGTGAAAAATACATAATAATTAGTTTTTATTAATATTTTATTATTTTAATATACATGAAATCCAAGGTATAAATTAATGATTGAAGAACATCAAGTCCAACACCCATGTGCGCCTACAATTTTGTGACAATGTTTTATTTTCACCATATGTTTATTGTTTAGTTTTTGAAATTGTATTCTATTTTTTTCAATATTTTACAAAAAACTATTTTCACCCCAATTTACAAAGAGTTTCATTGAATAAATATATATTGTGTATTTTAAATAAATATTATGAGATCTATGAAAGCGGGTTGTTTTCATAAAAAACTACTCGATGTTTATTTTCAATGGAAAAAATTAGAGAAACCTACTTCAACTCTTAATTTTATAACTAAAATGAAATGGACTTAAATTTAAAAAGGTATGAATTAGTTCAGTGGGTGGTAAACCACCATGTTGTATGGATCATGATAATATATTAAAGGTTATCAGGTTTCTTGGTAGTAGTAGTTTTATTGGACCACATGGTTTAAGTTTGATAGAGTTGAAAATATTTTTATATCACATGCACATGGAGACATGGTAGTGGAGGTTTCCTCTTATATCTTTTATATTGTTCCATAGTTTCCTTGGCCACATCAAATTTCCTATTTCCCATTTTGGATATTTTCTAATTTTTTCATATTTATATTGCAATGATTATCGATTATTCTTAAATTTCTTTCAGTATATGTTTCTATATTTACGTTATGTATTTTGTTGATACATTTTTACTTTTTCTATGAATCTCTAACATATGAAGGGGTAATTCTAGTTTCTCCCCCGTGTGTTTATTAATATAAAAAATTATAAATTAGTACCATGTTTTTTTATACCCAAATTCTTGTAGCTAGATAGTTGGGATTGGGAATTCACTTCAAGTTATTCCCCATAATAGATCAGTCGATCGATTCAGGGTACACCTGAGTTGGTTTTTGAAAGTGGTGGTTATGTGTGTAATGGCATTGGAAACATGTGATAGTGGTGTGGTGAAATTATAAAATGGTTTCCCATGGATGAGTCAGAAAAATATTTCCATTAGGGGAAAATAGGTTGGGGTGGGGGATTGTTTGAGGCATAGTGATGAAAGTGTGTGAGCGACATGTGTACCACCAATGGATATTAGAGGTGATGGTTAATAGTTGGATACTGGTGGGGTAGACATCGATCAATGGGTTGGAACTATAAATTTTTTTCCCAGTCTAGGATAAGACTATATAAAAATTATTGGATAATATAAGGTGAAAAAATATAGAGAGATGTATGGAGGTGGGGGGACTGTGTGCACCCTCCCAACATTGGGTGACACAAAATAATGGAGGGGGTAAATTAATTTCATCTATTATTTTAATATGTGTATAGAAAATAATAATACTATTACTATTATCATCATTCCATTTTTCAGTTTAATTTTTTATAATTATATTATATTGATTATCAATCTATGGAATCATGACCTTGTAATTGATTTGATGAAATCAAGACCAATATGTGATACATAATTCAGACTCCTGGAATGAGCCTTGGGTCCCATACTATAATTTCCATCGTTTTTGTTACAATAAAATTTCTATTTTTAATAAGATATATATTTTTATCAAATCAATATGATATCCAATATTTATTTCCAAGTAGACTGAAATGACATATAATGTTGGTCCAATTGAGGTATCTTTCCATATGAGATATGAATATTTCAAATTTAGCACCATAGGGATGATGATAGAGTCCATGAATTATGATTGAAGTGTGTTCAAGGTTTATAATACAATTTTAGTATGTGGTGAAAGGGAACAGATCCACCATATTCATTCATCTAAGAGTTAAATACTCCCATAAAAACGTATGTCGTGGGTCATCCAGATCCATATAGGGATAGTTCTCCCATGTAGTCAATGAGTTGGGAGTACCCCACACACTAGGTATATGGTTTGATACTCCCCCATATACTTAGGGTTGGATCTTTTATCATTGGGGCCAATACTCCCTCCACTATTTCCATGTTCCTCAGTGAGGTCCAATTCCACCACTATAGTTCTTGTCATGTTATGTGGGTTGACTAACATTGATAATTCTTATACATGATAAGTTATGTTATATTGATGAACCAAGGTGTGTTATAATTTCTCTTGTTAGAAGGATGATCCAATAGTGAATATAATTCACTAAATGGATTATGGAAATGGAGGGAATGTTATATAGTGATGTAATACATATTCCACAAGAGCCTTAGCCCTGTTAGTAAGGACTACGTAAGTGCATCCAAGCGACCAGGGACCAAATCCAGGTGGAGGCAAAATTTTCTGGTACTGTAGCATTACTGTAGTATTATTGTAGCAGGTACTCTATCAGGAACTGTGCATTACTATTGCAGGTACTATAGCGGGAAATGTAGCAGTAACAGTTTTGCACTGTAGTAGCCAAGAATATGCCCACGTTTGGTCCTTCAGGTCACCGATTTGGTCCTTGAGTCTTGTATGGACTTCAGGCCACCGAGGCCTTCGGGTCAGTAAGGCCTTTGGGCCACCTCAAGGCCTACGGGCCACCTTCAGTGCAGATGCAAACAAGACAACCTACAAGGAACAAGCTCTACAATGATGATGAGAAAGGAGATTCCACCATAGCAGAAGCATAACCAGTTGCAAGAATGAGAGGGTATGGCACCTGCCATCAGGACAAGCATGTGCATGCACAAGAATGCCTTGTTGAACAACCATGCGAAGGTGGAGATCTGATTTCATGATGTAGATGATGGGGATGAGCAGTTCCAAGTAGTTAGTCTAGGTTGTATGTAATGTTTGAGGCCTACGAGCAATGAATTCCTCTAAGTCTTATGAGACATGTAATACTTATGTCTACAGGCCTTGTAAGGGTTCCACTTCACCCCTTGAAAGGTGGATTATCTAAAATCAATAAAAAAAAGAAGGCCTTCGGGCCATTGGAGGATGTAATATATATTTCCTTAGTAATAGTGATCCCTCTACACCCCTTGGGTTTCTTTTTATATGTGCTATATAGTTGGGCTATCACCTTCATACTTTGTGAACTCTTTGGTTTTCTATTGATACATGAATTCTCATATGAATAGATTTTGATTTGGATATAAGATGATTGAGACATTCCTTGTATCCCTAAGACATATATTTACATAATTTCTTTAGATTATTTCTTATGTACCTTTATGGTACAAGCTCATACCAAGGGTTTCAACTAACTTATTATATTAAACTTCTTTTCTCAATTTTGGGGAATCCTAATGTGTATATCTATACACAAACATACACATGATTTTTTTATACATGTTGTGTTTGTGAAAACACAATGGGGCCAAAATTGTATTCTAATTATATGTGGATAAATTAAGGATTTCTCATATATTACTCAAAATAAACTTGGTGGATGCAGTGATACTGGGTTTTAGCGGTACCAGGAGTTGATAGAAGTGGATGATGCTTGTGTCTGGAGATATTTTATTATGAAAACATCTTAATAACAAGTGATTATAATAGTTTCATTTTTTGTTATTAGGAATGTATCTTACAGCTATCATTATAGATTATGTACAGGATTATGTTTTTAGATTCTATTATATGTCTCATTAATTATATATATAGTATATAATTCTATTTTTCTTATCATCATTATTATATATTTTGTGGAGGTGTGCATTATTATTGGTGATTTAGGTTAACCCACCAATATTTTGAAATATGCATTCTATGTGTTGGTAATCATTCCTTATCCTAATTAAGGATGGATTAGGATAGAACAAAAATATGATTTCTACCCAAGATCGGTTCTGGTGGGTCAGGTAATTTCATATTTATGTCAGAATTGTTTTTTCCTTGGGACAGTATTTGGTGTTATCAATCATTTGATAATTGGTTTTTGATTTTTTGGAAATAATACAAAATGTATCTTTAGTTAAGTTATCAGAACTAGGAGAACAACATATGTTGAGTGGTATATGTATCCCTTAATTAAGACTATGATAATCTATTTTTTAACTCAATGCCCCGAGAGGTCATTTTGAGGTATAACAAATTTGGTATATGCATCATATAGTGTTCAGTTATAGTTATTCAAATTCTTCAAAAGTTATTAAATTTGATATCGTCGTATCCCAATAGGTTTACCCTATCGATTGAAGGGTTATACCAATTGATAATAATGTTTTGTGAAAAGGGAATGGTTGCGATGAACCTATGTTTTTAATTTGGACTCTTTTTATAGATTACTAAATAATGATTCTTTGTTTTCAATGATTTTTTATAGATATTTACATTCAACATGATTTGAGATAGTTTATCACCCCTTGAGATTTGTGAAAATCATTAAAATATGTTCTACAAACTATCCAAGGATGGTCCCAAAAATTTATTAAATAAAATTAATGAAAGATATGGCATTATAAGAGATTTTAGGAATACAATAATGAATCTGTCCCTATATATCTAACTCCACAAATGTTTCATAATAATATGGGGTTCTGAAACACCATAACGTGCTCATATGCATGATCAACCTCTTTGAATAAAAATTCAACACTTGATTGGATTCCCAATAGATATGTGAAATAATCAAGTTGAGTTGCTTTACTAAATTGATTCCTTGAACACAATAAAGAAAAAATCCTTCTAAAAACATTCCTAGTTATTTGTTTTAAATCCCTCACTACAATATCAGAATCATAATACATCTATAAAAAATTCCAATTATTCTTAATTTCATGCTTCATAGCATAGATAATATCCCACAATTAATATTCATAGGAAAATCCAATACCAATAAAATGATAAAATTATCCCTTGAAAAACCCAGAGTGGGTGCAAAAGAAACCACCACAACTAGAGGGACAAGACTTGCTAGATGATTCACCATCGACATTTACTTTAATACCCATGTTAATTAGAGGAATAAAAATTATATATATTTTATTACAATTGGATTCATGGATCATTACATAACATCCTGTGTTCTTAGGATATTTAGATCATCAATATTATTTCTCATTTCCCCAGTTTGTACTTTTGATGAAGCATAAATATTTTTTTGAATTGTAGTTATAGGTGGTGTGAATTGAGGGTGATTAGTTTTTAAATATAATATCATTTATTCCCTTCAATACAACTTATTTAAGGGTGGCTAATACTATCAACAACAGGTTCTAGACTTTATCTCTCTGTCAATATGAGCCAATTGTCAGGATGAATTAATCTATCTGTATGTTAGTTAATTATGGAAATAAAAATACATTACCAACATACCTCAATAGACCATATGTATCCTAACATTTCATAAATATTTTTGGGTATTTTTACAAACTTAAATCATAAATGACATGTTGAGATAATATATTGTACATCCCTCCTTAATTTTTTATGTGCATGAAACCTGTTTCTCCATATCCTCCATAGGAGAATAAATCTTATGGGAAAAATAAAATATGCCATGAATTTTGAAATACATATTGGTGGTAGAGTATAGACATCACACTCTAGATTTTAAAACTCATTATAATTGAAATTAACATTGCTTTTGGATATCCATATTAGGGTATTTACTTCCATAAAATAATAATTTGGAATATCCATTCTAATTATAATGGGAGCAAGACAATACAAATTGCTTACATGCTTCACCAGATTAGCAATTAACAAATTAGCTCTATCTGATGGAACATTAATGATGTAATTGATTCAAATCATTATCCAAAAGTAATGCCAAAATTTGAGTATGGACTATCTACACACCACCCATAATGTATTCTCCATAATATAATTGAAGTATTTCTTAATTGATATCCAAAAATATGATGAGTGATGATGAGCGTATCCATCTAGTAACTCTATTTTGAATATATTTGAGAGTAAATCATAAAAAATTCATTATAAATTATGGCGTTACCTCTGAATTTCTCAATTATACAATTATTGAAGATCTTTAGATAATTTATTTCAAGTTCCCCTATTTTAAAAGGAATAATGCATGATGCATTCTTTACATGAAATAGTTATCAACATCCTCTTGTACATGAACATGTTTTATATGAAATTCCTTATAAAATAATCAAGTTCATTGATAAGACTTCTTGGAAACCAATAAATATATAAGGATAAAATAAATTTTGATTTAATAACCGAGTTTACAAGGCATACCCTACTAGTTTGAGACATGGTTTTTCCTTTCCATCCATCCAATTGATTGATGATTCCAGAGAAAATATTCCCATGATACTGGATCCTCACCTTTTCCCAAAATAATGGGACAAAAAAATAATTAAATGTAATGGATACCATAATCACTATAGTTTTTTTGTAATCATGTTTCCCATCTTATTGTTATTGAATCACCATATTTAATAAATGATTTATTTCAGCTGGTGGCATGTCCTTCCAAATACTGAAAATTTGAAAATGGGAATGGATCATAGATATTCTACCTTTAGATTCCTTAATAAAGAGGAGTATTCCATTAGTATATAAAATATGTGATGGAGTGAATCCACCTATACTAGATTTGATGATATGGCCATTTCAAAATAATTCATGATTATTTAGGCATTAGCTAGAGGATTTTTTACATTCTAAGGATTCATTTTTTTCTAGATTATGATTTTATTAACTATATTTTGATTCTATCATTGATATAATTAATTAGTTTGTGTTTTTTTTTAGTGTGAGATGGTAATATTTAATATACAATGGGGATACTCTACTATGGATAATGTTTGAGACCGTATTTTGGTTTGAGGTTTTTGGGATCCTTAGAATTATACATTGACTATTTCTGAGTGCATGTAGAGGGCCATAGGCTTAATGAGGTGTTCTTGGAATTTTTTTTCTAAAAAATTTATTAAACTTATTGATTATGGTGGATAATTTGGTTAAGGAGTTATCAAGCTGTGGTTGTGTTTATGTAATACAAAACTATTCCAGAGACCCCTATGAAGTCATTATAAGATTGGATTTTCTTTTTGGGGATACCACTGGATTTGTGGGAAAGAAGTAATTTTTCATAAAGAGTTATATATTGGTGCATTGGATAGACCTCCATGTGAGTGTTTCTATAGAAAACCACCCATATAAGTGTTAACATTCAGATATAAGATAACCCTATTATAGGCTTATCTACCTAAAAATAACCTATTTTTTAGATGATCTAGTGGAAGAAGACTAGTCCGATATGGAATTTGGATTGTTCCACTCTTATAAACACTACCTTTTTCTAATCCCTGATATTCAAAAATTACATATCGACAAATCATTGAGACGATGCATGAAATGGATTTATATGGTATAACCTTAACATGTATAGTTTAAGATTTTATTCATGCCTTTTATTCATAAACAGTTATACTATGTATAATATAAGTGAGTAATTAATTTTAAATCAGATGTTCAGGAAATATAAATTCTAGTAGAACCCCTATCCATGTTTTCATCTGTTATAAAATTTTTTCACTAATTATGAATATCTTTCACCGACTACTTATGAGGTTGTTTTTTTATTCACAGTTGATAAATGGTCAACTCTTGAGATTTTATCATGGAAGAGATTAATTTGAGTTGTACCAATCTCGATAAGGATTGGGTCCTAGTCCTAAAACTACCCAGTGATGCATAATTATGTATGTGGAGTGAGATCCACCCTAGTAGTGAGTCGGATCACCTTGGCTGTAGCAGGGGAAGCCCACCATTGATAAGTGGAAGTAGGAAACCCATCAGATGATAATCAGGGATTTGAATGATATTTTTATAAATTCAAAATTCACTTCCAATGAATTTTGATGAATCAAAAAATTATTTCATAGGGTTACAGAAAGTCATTCCTCAATGGGATTACAATGTATGACTCATCTTGTATAAATGAAATGGTGTTTTTTGTTTCTATACGGAGTGATGAAAACCATTTAAGTATTCTTGGAGTGCATAAATTAGATCCATTGATCATTCATTTTTAGGAGAAACATGTAGGGAATTCAATTAATTTCGCTGGTCATACCTTTAGAGCATTAGTTTCATGGATGCCTCTTTTTCCATGAATTTTAGATTAATAGAGTATTATTTATCCTTGTGAAATTTAATATCTAGAGGTTATGAGATCTTAGTGTAGAAATAGTGTTTCATCAGTTGAAACTTCTAATTTAGGATTTTGGGATCAAACATTGGAGGAGGCACCCAAGTGGATTGATATGGTGTGGTTTTTCTTGTATTAGATAGGAATATATTACTTACCCTTCAACTAATAGTTTTCACCCCACTCCCTTCTGTTATGTGAGATAGTCCCACTATAGTGATATAAAATTAGTGGTTTAGTTGGACTGAGCATTTAGAGGTGATGGACCTGAAGGGATTTACAAAAATTAGGGACCACTTTAGCCACTTCTCTATGAGGATATTGGTTTGACCCTTGATTTAGTATTAAATAATGGGATATAATATTTTAGATAATTATACCCTTGTGGAGAACCACCCCATATTTGGTATTTCCCATAGATCCTTAGTGGAAATCCCCATCATAAGTAGACTCTTTCTATGCAGTGGAAGAAGTAATTTTCCTTCGAAGGTTGTGGTTTTTTTCTTACTTTTTTTATAGTTGTTATCCTTAGTAATGGGGTAACTGAAAAGGGTTATTTTAATGGCCATGAAAATTTACTCCAGATTGTGTTGGATTGGGACACCCTATAGAAAATGGTGACAATGAATAGTTTCTAGGTATTTTAATTATTCTTGATATGTTCATTGGTATATTTAATGAATGAAAAAAAATACTAGGTTATCATTGACAATGGGAACGATCTTATTAATGATCATGATGCAGAAAGAGGATTCACGTAGACGTTTTTGAAAGGTTTTGAGGTAGGCAACTAATATTTTCCATGATCCATGTATTATAAAAGGTTGTCTCTATCCCTTACAGCTAAAATATATTTGAGAAATTGACAAATTTCATTGGATTATGTAACCTTGAAACTCTTTTTGTATCTGTGGGGGGTCATTACAATGTTCTTTCTAATAGAGTGAAATATAGTGGAATTGCTCTGATGAAATAACCATCAAATAAAATCTTGAAATTATAGGAATAAAATTTTCCCCAAAAAGGTAATTTAGGGTATGAACCATTATGTTCTAGAATTTAGTGGATCAATGAATCATTATATCTCATGTGATGGGATGATATTTTTGGAAAGGAGATGTTTTGGGGGCTAGAGAATATAAATAATTACATAGAGAGAATTAGTGTCTTCTTGTTCTTACTTTGATATGTTCTAAATCTAGTTTTCTTGTGGATAAAATTGGATGTTACCTTACTATATGATTGTGTATAGAGATTATTAAGCGCTAAAAACCTGAATTCTAAGATTGTGAAATAATGGATATTTCATGAGATTACTTTGTTAAAAGATAGAGTAGTATTATTTTCAATGATGAAATGGGTTTTTATATGAATAGGATATAATGAACTGGGTATTTAAAAAATTAGAATTAGCTCAATATTGTGTTGTAGAATCATTGGGACTCCCAAAGGTTGAAATCATAAATTTAAATTAGTATATGACCATGAAAAAAACTGATGTTTATTTTAATCATGATATATAGTGTTTACCTGCAGGATGAGTTTTTATGAATTTCCCAGTTTTTTGATTTTTATAGGATTAATATTATTTGTTATATAAAGTAAATATAACACATGGATCCCATATAATGATGTGGAAAAGATATATATTTTTTTAGATATAGAATATTTCTATGTTATATTTGGTGTAAAATAAAGAGTGAAAAAATTTGTTAGAACACTAGGACTTCAAAAAATATATTATAAGTGTTATTTTTTTCATCACATATTTGTTTTTCATTGAATTCATATACTCTTAAAAGGAATCATAGGGGAAATATGATATTTTTATTGATAATGGAGTAGTGAATTTACTTTAGGATCACAATAACTCGAGTTCACTTCCATAGTTCCCAGAACCTTCCCCGGGTGACCATTATTTTATGGATGCGACTAGACCAAGGATTTAAATATTTGAACCATCTTCTCCATAATTCCATGGAGATCTATGAAAACATTATAATTAGAGGATGGATTGGGGGATGAGGTGATCTATTTAAAATGGAAATTATTCATTACTATATTGATTAATTGGGACCATAAAAATGATGAAATCGATGGATGAAACCATGTAATTGAATGAATTAATGCAACAGTATTTATCCATTATAGTGAGAGTTGATATTTTAATTATTTCCTCACACGTCATTTTGGATGATATAGGGTTTTTATTTCATGGGATTGATATTATTTCTGAATTCATTTTTGTTTCACTTTTTCATCCAATTTTCATTTGGGGATTAAATTTTTTTTTATTTCATTATAATAAATACATTCTTCACATTTATTTTTGATCAATAGTGAGAAAAATGTTTGAAATACACGATGTGGTTGATTTAGGAATGGTGATAAGGGAAATAAATGGAATTTTAGGATGGGACTATGGTGAGGTGGCCAATGTGATATGTGGAAATGGTGTGTGAACAATAAGGGATATGTGGGGGTAGATTGTGTGGGGTGTATTGACCACGACATGCGATCAATAAGGGTGTTATATGTTGTCATCAAAGGAAATGGTTGATGGAAGGACCCTAATGTGGTGTCCATTTATCAAAGGGGTAGTAAAAAATGTTTGTTCCTTATGATGTTGATTACTATTGAAAATAATGTAATAAGATAACGTAAAAAACAAAACCATATATATGGAAGGGGGAGGGGGCACGCGAATCCCCCCTCTACTTTGGGAAATTTTAAATGATGGAATAGGAAATTAATTCAATCATTTGTTTTACTATATATTTATTTTATAAAAATAATAAAAATAAAAATACTTTTATTATAAATCCTTGTTTCATTTTTATCTTTTATAATGATGTTAGATTAATGATCTATTTGTGACATCATGATCATGTCAATCAAACAAAGAAACTATGTCCAATATTTGATAAATAAATTCGACATGATACTTGGGTAATATCATGAAACAAATATAATATATGTTAATATGAATTGAATATTTTTCATCAGATATACTTTTTCAATAAATAGATATCCTATCATATTTATTTTTTTCACTAATATTTCAATTTTATTGTTTGTTTGACCATGTGATGTTATATTGTAGGAAAAAATTATATGGTTTATAATATACCTATATAAGGTCTATGATGTAGTCTATGTGTGATTATTGGAATGTTTTGGGGTTGGTATTACCCTAGTGGGATGTAGAGATCGGGATAATATCTCTTCTATTAAATATTTCTGGAGTTTGGTACTCCCCTATATACTAGTGATGTAGGACGTCCATATCAGTATGGGGTTAGTACTCCATCAGCACCAATATGGTGTATTTCCCTCACAAACTTTGAATAGGGTAAAATAGTCCCCTATATTCATGGTGAATGGATCCTATATCGATGGGGTTAGTACTCCCTCAACCAATATTTTATTCTTCAATAAAGACCAAGGTCTTAGCTGTAGTTTCAGGGAGGTTACACAGGTTGACTGAAATTGGTTATTTGGATACATTATCACATATATGTTATTGATGGAGTAGTTGATTCAATACTTTATCAATATATGAGGATTCTCCATAAATGTTAAAACATAACTTTATGGATTATGGGATTTCTATATATGTTTGAAAGTGAAGAAATATTAATTTTTGAGGCTAGTGATCCCTCAAAACTTCAAGGTTTTCCTTTGAAATGTAGCATATAGATAGTTATTTACCTTCAAACATGGGGGAATCTTGAATTTTATAAACACCGATAGATAATCACATTTATGGATTTCTAGGGATAGAGTTGAGATGACTATGACATTCATTTCATCCATATGAATTATATTTAATGAAAACATGTGAATAATTTCTTTTCTACCACCTTATCACTCAATCATTCTGAGGGTTTGTGGTTATATAATACTTTGAAATTTATTTTTAGTTTCAGAGTTTCCCAATAAGTAGGTTAGTACTCACACCTATATAGGATTCATGTACAAATATCTTGTATCTTTATAGATACTATAGGCCTTGGGGGTAGTCTAAGTGGACACGGTACTAGTGTGGCATGTTTGGATTTGATGCTTGGAAACTTTGGTGGTTGTAGTGATATTTGGGTTTTGTTGTAATAGGAGGTTATAGTATATGGTGATACTCATGTATAGAGATTTTTTTTATATGAGGACATCTTTTTCATCGCTATTTATATTAGTTTTTCACCTAAACATTTTTAATGTATCTTGCCTCATGAATTATGGATTATGTAGGAGCTTATAATTATGGATAATATAAACTTTCATAGGCATTATATATATTGTAGATAGTTTTACTTATCTTTTCAATATTATCATTGGTCATTTTGGAGGTAGTATTGGGATGGAAAACTTTCCTTTCGACCATCTCGTGAGGGACTCTGATAGGTTGGGTATTGTAGACCAAATTTAAAACATCATTGTAATAATGTATGATTCAGGTAACATACCATCAAAAAGAAAAAATAACCGTTAGTGGATTATTATTAATATTATTATATGGAATAAATAAGTCCCTTATATGTCATAATAAGTCTTCAAAGACTATATCATATGAAATGAAAAAAATATCATTTCCCCACTAAACCATATAAAATAATTTCTTGTTCAAATATTAAACTCTTTCATAAAAGAGACAACCTATGCTGATGATACTCTATCATGAACTTACTCTACGAGAACATAATCTTTGTAGGTGATTGATAAGTACTTCTTCAAATATTTATTAATGGTAAATTATGTAAAATCACATCAGTAATCTTCCATACAAAAAATAATTCCATGAGAGGGTGTGGTCCAATCGATTCTCTAACAGCATCATACAAATATATCAAAATCACATATAGATATGACAAAAATAATATTAGTACACTTAGAAGGTTCCCCCTAATAACTCTATTTCCAATATACAAAAATCACAGTAAATCATCAATGTAACCATATCAGGATCCCTTACCTTGTCATCATAAAACCATATCACCAGAGGATATATCTCAAAAGTCATAAATAAAAAAGGTACCCCATACCCACTTATCCACCAATATATTCTCCCTCGCATCCTAATGTAATATATATTTTCTCTCATATCCCTTCCCATATGTATATATAAAATACTCATATGCTACCCACAAACCACAACCATATACCATAACCTCATATAACATCCACATGAAACAATAAAATATTTCAAAAAACATAACCACAAACCAAAACCACCTTCACCACCACAAAACAACAACCATTGATAGAAGGAATAATGAGAAATGGGGGCAGGTTATACATCTATATCACCAAAAATATTGATTTATCAGGTACATTCAATACCCAAAACCTTATAAGATTCCGTTCAAGTTTCTGAAAAATGCTGGTGGTGTGTAAGCTAAAACAAAACATACAATTACATAAGACAAATTACAAATTATACCCTATTATTCAAAATCCAATCAAAATACATCTAAAAATCCCATCATCCATACCACATCGATAAAAAATTACCATTCCCCCCTCTAATGCACCACATGACGTCATATATACTACATAATTCAACTTTAAAACTAATATATAATTTCTTACAATACTCAATAAGTTATCTTTTATTTCACCATTATTTTAAACAGTATATTAAATACATCAATACCTAATTAATTTATTTAAAAAATCAACCTATTATAATCATTATAACATTAATAAGTGTATTTATACACTTTTAAAAAAATTAAAGAGATATTAAATATTCTATTATTATTTTATTTAGCACATATATTTATCACCACATTAATATGTTAATTTATCACTTCCCATTGTCATTATATTATATAAAATTTTCCATACCCCTTGCTACCATTCAATTAAATCTTTTATTTCTCTAATATCTCTATCATGAAATATACTATGACATTATATTTTACCAAACGTACTATATAAATATTTCAAACAAACTTCCTCAAATTTTCTTTTAATACACTGTTTAAATTCAAGTACAATATGAATCACATCACTTCATTTAACTTCAAAAATATATAATAAAAAAAATATGAAAAGAGTAATAAAAATATTATATGCATCATAGTAACAACATCAATACCCTGTGAATATTTAATTTATCATATATAAAGTAGTCAAATCCCAATAATCTACCCAAATAAAACCTAATCATGATAAGAAAAAAAATATATTAAATGAAAGGTGGAATTTACAAATCTACCACCATTAATTGATAATTAAATCATTATGTCTCACATACATGAATTAAAATTCACAAACTCCAATTTTCTTTTTAAAAATCATCCAACGATTATACAACACAATTTCTTAATAGTAATCCTCCATCATGACATATAATCCAATTAATCAAATAAATATTAAGATAGAAAAATAAGATTATATCAAAGAAAAAAATTTAATTGTACTTATGATTTTTTTTGATCACGTAAATTTAATAACTCATGGGTTATACAAAGTCATGTAAATCAAAATGAAATATATTACACATATTGTTTGACATGAGAATCAAATTGATAAAATAAGAAACCAAATGATTCACTTTAATTTACATTATTAATTAGGTAGATAAAACCAGGTTGTGTTTCCCTAAACTATTCCATGACTTATATTATTCAATAGAGATAGGAAAATCCAAAAGACATAAAATTTATGATTTAAAAATGATATCACATATTATTCATTTAGAACCATATCATTTATAGAAACCACAGTGTTTCCAAAAAAACATGATGTGTTTTCCTTTAACATTCATTAAAATATTTATATAACCAACAAACGTTTTCCCAAATATGGGTAATTTGTTAATCATGGTAATGAACCATGATGTTGTTTCTCTGTTTACATTATGAAGATAATCCATAGAAAAACATATTGAATGTATTTTAAAATAAATAGTCACTTTTAAAAAACTATGGATTAATAAATAAAACTATAAAATAACTTGTTCTCTATGGATACCAAAGGGAACTCCAACACACTCCTCAAAAACCATGAACAAAAAATCAGGATGAGAACCAAAATTATGAAATAGAAAGAAATATATTGTTGTATGGGATAAGAAACAACATGTTTTATTCCATAATTTTAAAAATCTACTTCACTTCTATAATCATCAACTTATAATACAGTTTCAATATTAAACCCCATAAAACCATAAATAAAATTACGTGTATTTTTTATAAATCTACACAATTTTCCCCATATCTCATAACACTATTCCTTTATGTTATTTAAATGACTAATTTATCTCTAAAAATAGAATAAAAATATTTAAAAGTTTTATAAAAATAGTTCTAATATCAAATTTTTATGAATTTATAATATATTTTAATTGTTTGGAAATGTTTTTATATATCTTGAGTAATTTTTTTCCTAAAAATTTATTCTATAATACATTATCCCCACATAATATATTTCAATTGGTCTTCCCATAAAAAAAATTTGTGGTACCATTTAGATTCTCAAGTAAAAAGTTTTGCTGTATATGAAAATAGATGGTGTATGTTGATTATCCTTACCACAAATAAAATCCATATTGAATGATATAGGCACATCTTCAAAATTATATGTTGTTTATCCATATTGACCACTGGTTTAAGTATGTAAAATAGTTATAAATATTATATATAAATTTTATGCATATTAAAGAGCCCTTTTTTAGAATGTGGCGAACATTATATATTTATCATTTATAAAATAAAATATAACTCTATTTATCTATACTAATTACATTATATATATATGTATATTAGAATGTTGATCAAGTGAAACATACACTCAAATTGGAATGAGGTGGGCTATATTTTTTATTTTATAAACCATATCCCAAATTGGTTTTCATCCATTAGAGTTCTTAGGGAGTTGAAGTATGAAATTCGGGGTGATTTTCAACCATTTCCATGTCGACATAAGTAATGGTTTCATCATCAACATATAAATTTTATATTACCCCTTTTTTCTAAAAAAACAATAATAGTTAGATATAATATATAATAACCCCTTTTAACTTTTCCAATCACATGTGATCTTAGAGGTCATTATATATCTTTGTGATACCTCGATGAATAGATAATGGATAGATATATACATCATCCGAAAACTCCATCATTATTTTTATCAGGTATAAGATACTTATTCACATTATAATTTTATAACATTATTTTTTCATGTTTATACTCTATATATTTTTGACATTATTTTATAGCTCCTTATTGTCCATCAGTTCCTTTTTGATATTTAATTAGATAGATGGATGAGAAATAATTTAGGATTGTTATAATTTTTCCCATTTCACATGATTTATATGTTCATAACTTGAATATATATTAAGATTATGTATCATCAAATAATTATCATGGATATATTAGTAGTGTCATTTTTACAAAAATCCTTCATCAACGATTATAATATTCATTTGAGTACATCCATATATTTTTATGTGAATACATACATTATGATATTATGATATATATATATATATATATATCATTATTCTTACCATATAAATTATTCCTCAAGACAATAAATGAAAATTTAACCACTAATAAGTATAGATCATGATATAGGTAACTTTTCTTATGTATCATAAATTAATATAAGACATATTCTAATATCTTTGGATTTTTCCTTATAACATAACCCAAGAATTATTTTGAATCATTACTATATATCACAAAACCTTATATATATAAATGTTGTGTAAGTACAAGTAATGACCCAATAGAGGTCACTTGTTTACCAAACCCACACTGATATAACACATTAATTATGTTTCCATTTTTTTAAGTCTAGAATGAACACAAAGGGATGAAAATATGAACAATAAGATGGATTTTCTACTATTTTGTATTTTACTAAACATAAAAAAAGTTCAAATATACACTAGGAATGACATTTTAGATATTTTTATAACATAGAAAGAAAACATATATATTAAATAATATGTTCTGGGCTATAAAGTTGTACCTTTCCAACCTATTTAACAGTATAATATGTTATCCAAATATATTCAAATATCATGAGAGTAAAATAATAACATAACTATAGCCATCAATTATATATCTTCTATGACATGATGAAAATATAAATGTTGTGGCTAAAAGAATAAATGAAAACCAACATGATACATAAAACAAGTGTCCATGACAATAATTTCAAAAATCCATCCAAATATTCAACCAAAAAATTATAATAACTATCGTATAAATTCGTTTTACTTTACCATAATTTTGTAGAAAACGATCTATATAAACCCTAAGAAGATATTATAGTGTGTGAGTACATTATACATAGTATGTAGTCACCACCTGACCCCTACCTTTTTGTCACAAAACAAAGTGCATATAGTATTAATATAATATAGGAAGTAAAAATTAAAACAAAAAAATAACCATTTTATAGTATAAACGATTAAATTAAATAACTTTGTGGATTTTATTCTAGGTTTTAGAAGAGACACCAAGAATACATGACCATAATTATATTGATCTGTGCTAAGAATCCATGCCAATTAACCAATATATTACTCGATACATATCAATGTTTGATTATATTGAAGGGGAAAATACCTATAAAGAAGTAGTCAAATTTTATAAACAAGATTTATGGTATTCCACTAAATATCTAACATCATGATATATTTTATAAAAACAGTCAGTACATCTGAGTGTCGTCTCAAAACATGTAGGGTATAATAATACCCATCCATATATGTATAATGTGTAGTTTGGGTATACACATCCATGGGAAGATAATCCACCCTTGTGTAGCTAATTTCCCCTCAGCAAGGTTTTGAATATGTAAAAAACATTCCATAAATACGGTATATAACATTCCACTTCAAATATATCTGTACAAATTTACATAAAACATGATAGAAACCATTTAATTACACATTTATAACTAATTCTTTATTGAATTAAATGTACTATCAATTCACTATCAAATTTATAATATAATAATTATCTAACATATATGGGTAGAAAACCAATATAACAATACTATTGAATTATTATTAAATAAATGTTATCTATCATGTTAATTAATCATGACTATTATGATAATATTATATAAGAAATGAAAAGGAAACAAAAATAAATAAAATTTACCTTGTGAAATATATATTTATGGAAATGAATACTATGTAGTAAATTAGTTTCAATAAAACTATTTATTTTAAGAATTTTTTTTATGTTTATCCTCGGACTTCCACATTCTATTTTTATTCGATAAACTATAATGATATAAGAGTAAAAAGGGGGTCACCTAACAAAAGCTACACTAAATTAAATTCTGATTCCCTATGGAGTGATGCATTCCACTATATGATAGGGAAAGTATATGTATATTAGAGGAATCAAGGAAATTAATTTTTACATTTGGGAACAAAATCTTGAAAAGAAATGACATAATCACTTTAGTTCCACAAAATATTAGCATCTATAATATCTTAGTGAATGAAAAATCCATAAATGTTATTGTTTTTTGTGTGAATACAAAATATTAATTTTTATGAATTTGTTTAAATCCATGAAGGGGCAATGAAATTTAGTGAAAAGAGGAAGTTGCATCCATATCCACATCAAAAGATATTCTAAAAAACACCTCAAAAAATAATATGATCATGTATTAAAGGTACAATATCAAAAATTGAAAAATAGGTTAGGAATAACACCTATGTTAATCCATGACTAAATAATAAATTTTTATTTTATAGTTAAGGGATATAAGGATTAAAATTATTAATGGTGAAAATTAATTTTTCCCTTATTTTATAAAAAAACTCAAGGAATATAATTGGTACATAATAATAGGCCACTGAGTAGTCAATGGCTTTATAATAAGAACATAAAACCACACCAGTTTCCGCTCAGTATCAATTACATAACTACTATATACTCAATGAAGAAACTGAACTTATACCCACTCCTCTTCCAATAGTTCATGAATTATTTTATTACATTTTCAAGATCATATGAATTCAAATCCAAAAGGGACAATTAGTTTAGTAGCCTTGAGAAAACTAGATTTAAATAAAAGTTTTACATTACATCATGAAATGAAAAAACAACATAGTATCCCCTTTGGAAACACACATATCCTTTAGAATATCCCTATAGGTGAGTAAAAATATACTTCTTCACATCCTGGGTAAAATGAATCATTATAAAGGGGTGATCTTAGATGCACATGAGGAATAATAATGTAGTGGAAGCTATAATAAATAAGCATAAACTTTTAAGGAGGGATATAAAAGTCAACAACAAGACTTGAAAAACATAATATTTAGAATAATATGGCTATAAGAAATAAAATAATTCCATTTAGAAATTTTCATGTATATTCTACTAGTTGAATAATCACATGTAATATTAATAAATATTCTCATAATGAGGTAATGCATATTGATGGACATCATAACAATACCATGAAGGCCTTGTGTCAAAACCATACACAAATAGTTAAAAACTCAAACTAGTTTGTCACATGAGACATATTGATGCATTGATGGGATATAGAGGGCCCTTCTCATCACTTACTAAGTATAATTAATTCCTCATATGAAGTGGATGAAACTAAATAGAAACATTCATATTAAAATTAGCATATGAAATGTTAATACTTTAACTAAAAACCATGAATTGTATTAAAATAGCACATCCAAAGTAAAAGTTTGTCACAACCCGTCCTCGGGGCTCGTGCCGTGACTACCCCAAGCCCGCCTTCCATAGGCCAGGGGCTGGCGACTAGCACCAAGGCATAAATCCCGATAACTGGGAAAGAATTGCCTTTATAAAAGTAACAAAACACCACAGAGTACAAGCGGAAGTAAAACACTAAGTACAAAGAGAAGTGCAGAAAGGTAAATGGGACAGAATATAAACCCAAATGAAAGTAGAACTACAACTGAACAAAGTACAACAGGAATATTCAACAGCTGGAAGAATGGAAGCAGCTCTTGGGTCGTCCTCCTCGGATCCTACTTGAAGGGTAGGTACAGATGGCTCAGCTCCTGGATCGTCCACCACGGATCCTACCTGAAGGGTAGGTACAAATAGGCTCCTCAACGCTCTCGCCCGTCAACCTCCTCCGATTGTCATCTCACAGTGAAGTCCACCTCCGGATACTGACTCGTCATGTAGTCCACCTCCGGGTACTGACTCGTCGAGTAGTCCACCTCCGGGTACCGTCCAGTCCTCGAACACTCGGCCTCCGTCAGCAGTGCCCGTCGTCTGTAACCAACACAACGAGGTTCAGGCAAAGCCCGTGCAGGGGTGAGTATAACAATACTCATTAGGGACCCCGAGACCCTTAAGGTCTCACTAAATCCAACAAGGATAACCACAAAGAAGATCTCAATAGATAACCTCTACTTAGGTATATGCCCATACATATACCTAAGTTATCAAGTAACCCATCTCATTCATGAGGAAACACAAGGATTATGAAATCAACGGATAACCACTACCCAGGTATATGCCCATACATATACCTAAGTTATCAAGTAACCCATCTCAATCATGAGGAAACACAAAGATCATTGACTCAGCTCAAACCTGGATTTTCATTATCAAAACTGTAACTGCTGAAGAGCTCCATCTCTGGAGTGTACAGTGGTCTTTTCACGACTCCGAGGTGCTGCTCACTAACCTAAGACTGCTGAGGTACTCCTCCTGTCAAGTATCGCAGGTCTGCAGCCAAATATCGGGCACTCCGTCCCCTTAGGGTCTGTCGCCAAATACCGGGCGCTCCCCCTAATAGCGTACAGAGGTACTCCTCCTATCGAGTACCACGGGTCTGCGGCCAACTACCGGGTGCTCCATCCGCCATGGGTCTATCGCCAAATACTGGGCACTCCGTCCACTAGGCTAGTCGACTCACTCCCAGTCAAGTCGTTCAAGTAGTCGTCAGGTCTCAGCCGGCTACACGGTCTCCGTACTCCATACGCTCGCCTCCGGGAGGGCCTGCTCCACAATCTACAGGTCGATACTCCAAGTATCAAAAAGTCCAACGAAGAAGTATCTCAAAGGACCGCCTCGTCATATGGGTCTCAACGCAACAGACGGCGCATCAATCGGGCGCCCTGTCTGTGAGTTATTAGCCTTTTCATCCCAGGGGCCCGGTTGGTTTCGTGAGCGAACCAACCCGGCCGTATCTCAACTATACCCCGAAATCTCATAGGGTATACTCATAGGGACCGTTTCTCAATGTGATCATCAATTCCGCTGACGGTTCGTCAAACGGACGTCCTTTCTGTAAGATATCAGCTTTTCCGTTCCAGTGACCCGGTTGGATTTCGGGTAAAATCCAACCCGGTCATATTCTAACTGCGTCCAAAACTCGGGCGAAGTATACCAAAAGTTATGTCTCATCAAGAGGAATTCAATGGAACATACAGTGCGTCAATCGGACGCCCGGTCTGTGAATTATTGGATTTTTTGTTCCAGGGGCCCGGTTGGTTTCGTGAGTGAACCAACCCGACCGTACTCCGACGGCATCCAAACCTTGAGAGGAGTAAGCCAAAAGATCTGTCTCACTTAGAGAAATCCAATAAAGTCGACGGCGCGTCATTCAGACGTTTGGAACTCAAGTTACGAGCGTTTCTGCTCCGAGGGCCCGGTTGGTTTCGTGTACGAAGCAACCCGGCCAAACCCAAAGTTTTCCGAAACCTTGAGTTTAATATACCGAAACGACCGTCTCGATACAAGGATCATGTTTCCACTGACGTAGCATCAATCAGAGGTCTACAGCTCAAGATATGGGCATTTGACCGAAAATGGTCCGAAAACGGGGGGTCTGGGCCCGGACCTACCTGGCCCGACCCCCCTGGTTCGGCCCGAACGGGGTCGACCCGACCCGGGTCCAACCCGGCTGGGCCCGGCCCGGGCCGGGCCGGTCCGACTCGTTCCGGTCCGGCCCGACCGGCCGGCCAGGCCAAGCGGTCTCCGCGGAGCGGCAAGGGTGCACCCCCCCCCCCTTCGCCGCTGATTGACGCCGGTGGCAACCGCCGCCGGAAACATCCGGCGGCGCGCCGCCGCCGCATTCCGCGGACCACCGGATGCGCTCCGGTGGTCCGTTTCTCCTTCCGTCTTCGCCTACGGTCCTCCCGGGACCCGACCTTCACTTCGGAGGCCTCAAAATTACCTTGCGGCCTCGTTTTTCATCGCCTGTCTATCCACACATTAAAAATGAAACGTGTCGTCTTCGTGGTTCTCCGGCGCGGCGCGCCGGCACCGCGCCCCTTCACCGTGGCCCGACTTCAACCGCGGATGTCTTCGGGTTTCTCTGACGTGGTGCGATGGCATCGCGCCCTTATTTTTTTCACGACGCGGCGCGACGGCACCACGCATTCCTTGTCACCAGTGTCCGCGCGGTGCGACGGCACGCGCCATTCCCGTCTCAATCCACAAAGAACCAACATGAAAAAAAAGAGGAAGGTTGGTCGTGTTTTTGCGGTCTGTCCCCCTCACGTTATTCGATAACAATTGGTTTTAAAAATCCACGAAGATTTTCAAGTTGGTAATCATGAACAAATAAATAAAATTAAACCCCTACATCGATCCACATGTACCAACGATCCACGAATCAACCCGGAATTGGTTGGTCTGCGCCCATCGTTCTTTTCTCAAAGGATAAGAGAATTCCAAAATAAAATCCCAACCTATAACATAATCTTCGCGGATAAAATTAATGTTTATTTGATCCGCGTTCTTTGATTTAGATGGAAGTAGCATGGGGTTCATTAATATTTCATAAACAATTACCTACCTTTGATTCGTCGATCGACGACAGTGTTGCGGAAAGAAGACGAGGAAGAAGATGGCATCGTCGTGCTTCAATGGCAGAAAAGACATTCTTCGTGTCCTTCGTCGAAGAGGTGTCGTTCTTCGTTGAAGATTGAAGTTCTTCCAAATATAGAGCTCTCTCCACCCTTTTCACAACACAACCAAACTAACCCCCAAAAAATAAAATAAGCTCCTCTTATTTTATTATAACATACCATGGGTTCAAAATACAAAATTCAAATACTTAATTCAATTAATTGAATAAGTGTTGGCATTATTTAATGAGGGGAAGTCGGGAGAGGATAAGTCACTCACTTAATTACAAGGGAGTTTTAATGGGGAGTTTAAGGGGTTAGGGAGTTATGGGAAAATTTGAAATGGTGGGTGCTCATGTGGGCCCCACCACACAGTATCTTCTCTTTTATCCTCACATGGGTAGTTAGGTGACACCCCAACTTCCCCATGTAGGATAAAACTACCTTAGACTTAAGAAATAAAATTGTCTCACAATTTATTCATTCCACAATTAAGCCACAATTTATTAACGACTCCTCCTGTGAAAACGCAACTCCGGAATAGGAGTTCCTAAGAAATTATCGGCGCTGCGGTTCCATCGGTGCCCTCCGAATTCGATTCCGGGCACTGGTTCAAAATTTAGAAATTCCCGCTCGTTCGTTCAGTGAACGTACCCGAGCTAAACTTTGGAAATTAATTCTGGGCACACCGGGCCTCGGAATCAGGCGCCATCAGAAATTGGTTTCTTGTAAAATTTCAAAGAAAATTAAGAAAAAAATTTCCTTGAAATTTACAGGTCTTTACATTACTCCCACCTCAGGGATTTACGTCCTTGTAAAGCTTCAACACAAACTAGGGTCACAAAAGCGGTACAGAGCACACATCTGAGCCTTCCGCTCCCACGTGCTCACCTGGAGGTTCCCATACTGTCAAAGAAAGTGCACCCGAGGAATCGATTGTCCTCGTAGGATCTGCTCCTGTCGATTCTCGATCCCCAATAGAACCTCCATGCATGTCGCCCTATCATCGACGTCCAACTCCCTGAGGTCGATGATGTGTGAAGGATCAAGAACGTATCTCCTTAGTTGAGATAGTTGGAAACGTCGTGCACTTGGTACAACTGAGGTGGAATGGTGAAGCGGTAAACCACTTCACCTACCCTATTGGGGACCTAGATAGGTCCGTTGAACCTTGGAGATAACGTTCCGCCTTGGCCACATCTCCGTAAACCTTGTCGATGTGAGACCCGTATAAGAACGTGGTCGCCATCCTCAAACTCTAGAGGTCTTCCCTTTTCAGATTAGAACTGAAACTAAAAACGACTGCTGCCATGAGGGTAATGTTGGAAAACTCAAGAGTGATCGGTCGCACACTCCCATGCATGAGTTTAACTTGTGCTACCCAGGGTTTCCTTTTCGCCGACCAAGGAAAACTCATCCTGACGTTTGCCTAATACCATCAATTTGAATATGAATAGTGATTGCGAAATTCATACTTAAACTAACATCGTAAGGCCTCGACGCTACCACCAAGAGGTCCCAACTGAGACTCTCGCCTCATGGGTCATATCACACCGTCGGGGTAAGTGTGACTATCGAGTCTCCTCCCAAAAGTATCTCCAGACGTGAGGGTCAAGTCAACGGCTTAATCGGAAACTCTATGTCTGGGACTAGATTCATGGAAGGAAGGGATGATTCGTTTTGATTTCTTTGGCTACAGCAGCTAGTAGAAGACAAACTCGGCACCTCGAATCATCCTTAGAGACCTCTTTGGTCGCACTCCATGACCGCAAGTAGCTACTCTCTTTCCCTGCTCTCCAACTCCCTGAGTCTAGCGGGGACTACAAAGGCGGGTGATGGTAACATATTGAAATGTACACCACCACAAGATGCTCTCCTAGCTCTGCCTCCATGTCTGCTGCTCTGCAGATTCATCTGTCCTTAACATTTCCTCTTCTTGAACCATTTTACACGCCCAAGTCTCCGAGACTGGCGTCAGTTTCCTACATTCCAAACTTCTAACATTCTCTGGTTGTATTCGATCAGCAAAGAATTCTCAACCACAAAGGTTCCTTCTATCACCCTAGCCTAAGTAGGAATGCATAGAGAAAAGGTGTTGGCTCAGAAGTCCTTAAACAAACCATGCTCAGAGGTCCGATCTCTATTGCACTGATTGAAACGCATTCATCGAGTACCCGGTATGTTCGGTGCGCCTCGATGAATTCTCAGCTATAAACACGTCGTCCCGCTAAAACTGTATAACCTCTAGAAAACTCTCGGCCACCTCATCAAGCCAGTCCTCAGCCACCTATGAGTCAGGTTCGCCTCAGAACTTGAGGGTATCTAAAGTTAGATCACATGTAAGGCAGTAAGCTTACACGTGTCACCTACCTGTACCACCGGTTGTAACTGCTGACCAACAGGTAGTGATGTATAGCTGACACACTACCCAAAGGTACTATCTCAGGCACCGGTCCACATACCGAAGCCTCATCACTATACGGACCATCATCATGGTTATTCACTGGAAAACACTAGTGGACAAGTCCACCATCCACTCTACTGATGTCTCAGCTAGGCGGAAAACTCTAGAAATCGCTTCCAGCCACTGCTCTGCTATTTGGGAAACTGTCTCGCCTCGTAACCTCGGAGGCCTCAACTGCAGGAACTCGTGCTACGCGCTCTGCCAGCGTGCACTGTTTGCTATTATAGTTGTTGGCATCTGCTGCCCAACAGGTGGTGGTGCTGCTGGTACACCACCCGAGGGTGCCAATATAGTAAAAAGGGCCCTGCACCAGAGCCTCATCGCTCGGTGAGCCGTCATCGAGTACTCTCTCAGAACTCCAACTGACTGTCTGCGTGGAGGCATCCTGAACAGATGCGACACGGTAAACGTTTATACCTGGTGATCTGACCTAGTTTGAGATGGATTTAAAACTTTCTGGAAACACACACGCAATCAGTGTTTTCGTGCACAAAGTCGGAAATCAGTTTTCAGGGTCCTGGTGTACGGATACGTCAGCCGCCCACACCAACACTGGACTCCCTGAACTGAAAACCACACTCGGTACTCTTAACACTATTTCGTCACATAAAAGAAAATGTCAGAGTCATATGTTCTGCGGTAGAACCAAACTCCTTTGATACCAATTTGTCACGACCCGTCCTTGGGGCCCATGTCGTGACTACCCCAAGCTCGCCTTCCATAGGCCAGGGGCTGGTGACTAGCACCAAGGAGTAAATCCCGATAATAGGGAAGTCATTTCCTTTATAAAAGTAACAAAACACCACATAGTACAAACGTAAGTAAAACACTAAGTACAAAGAGAAGTGATGAAAGGTAAATGGGCCAGAATACAAACCCAAATGAAAGTACAACTACAACTGAACAAAGTACAACAGGAAAAGACCACAGCTGTAAGAACGGAAGCGGCTCCTGGGTCGTCCTCCTCGGATCCTACATGAAGGGTAGGTACAGATGGCTCAGCTCCTGGATCATCCACCACGGATCCTACCTGAAGGGTAGGTATAGATAGCCTCCTCAACGCTCTCGCCCGTCAACCTCCTCCGAGTGTCGTCTTGCCATGAAGTCCACCTCCGGATACTGACTCGTCGTGTAGTCCACCTCTGGGTACTGACTCGTCGAGTATTCCACCTCCGGGTATCGTCCATTCCTCGAACACTCGGCCTCCTTAAGCACTGCCCGTCGTCTGCAACCAACACAACGAGGTGCGGGCAAAGCCAGTGCAGGGGTGAGTATAACAATACTCATTAGGGACCCCGAGATCCTTAAGGTCTCACTAAATCCAACAAGGATAACCACAAAGAAGATCTCAACATATAACCTCTACTTAGGTATATGCCCATACATATACCTAAGTTATCAAGTAACCCATCTCATTCAAGAGGAAACACAAGGATTATGAAATCAACGGATAACCACTACCAAAGTATATTCCCATACATATACCTAAGTTATCAATTAACCCATCTCAATAATGAGAAAACACAAAGATCATTGACTCAGCTCAAACCAGGATTTTCATTATCAAAACCATAACTACTAAAGAGCTCCGTCTCTGGAGTGTACAGTGGTCCTGTCACGACTCCGAGGTACTGCTCACTAACCTAGGACTACTGAGGTACTCCTCCTGTCGAGTACCGTGGGTCTGCGGCCAACTACCGGGTGCTCCGTCCGCTGAGGGTCTGTCGCCAAATACCAGGGGCACCCCCTAATAGTCTATAGAGGTACTCCTCCTGTCGAGTACCGCGGGTCTACGGCCAACTACCAGGCGCTCCGTCCGCCGTGGGTCTGTCGCCAAATACCGGGCGCTCCGTCCACTGGGCTAGTCGACTCACTCAAAGTCGGGTCGGTCAATTAGTCGTTAGGTCTCAGCCGGCTACATGGTCTCTGTACTCCGTACACTCGTCTCCGGGAGGGTCCGCTCCGTGAGCTACAGGTCGATACTCCAAGTATCACAAAGTCCCACGAAGAAGTATCTCAAAGTACCGCCTCGTCATAGGGGTCTCAACCCAACAGACGGCGCATCAATCAGACGCCCGGTCTGTGAGTTATTAGCCTTTTCATCCAAGGGGCTCGGTTGGTTTCGTGAGCGAACCAAACCGGCCGTATCTCAACTATACCCCGAACTCTCATAGGGTATACTCATAGGGACCGTCTCTCAACGTGATCATCAATGCCGCTGACGGTTCGTCAAACGGAAGTCATGTCTGTAAGATATCATCTTTTCCGTTCCAGGGACCCGGTTGGATTTCAGGTACAATCCAACCCAGTCATATTCTAACTACGTCCAAAACTCGGGCGAAGTATACCAAAAGTTCTGTCTCATCAAAAGGAATTCAACGAAACAGATGGCACGTCATTCGAACGCCCGGTCTGTGAATTATTGGCTTTTTCGTTCCAGGGGCCCGGTTGGTTTTGTGAGCAAACCAACCCGACCGTACTCCGACGGCATCCATTCCTCGAGCGAAGTAAGCCAAAAGATCCTTCTCATTTAGAGAAATCCAATAAAGTCGATGTCACATCATTCGGACATACAGAACTCAAGTTACGAGCATTTTCGCTCCGAGGGCCCGGTTGGTTTCGTGTACAAACCAACCCGGCCGAACCCAAACTTCTTCGAAACCTTGAGTGTAATATATCGAAACGACCGTCTCGATCCAAGGATCGTGTTTCCACTGACGGCGCGTCAATCGGAGGTATACAGCTCAAGATATGGGCATTGACAGAAAATGGTCCGAAAACGGGGGGTCTGGGCCCGGATCAACCCGGCCCGACCCCCCCTGGGTCGGCCCGAACGGGGTCGACCGAACCGGGTCGACCCGACCCGGGTCTGACCCGGCTGGGCCCGGCCTGGTCCGACTCGGTCCGGTCCGGCCCGACTGGCCGGCCGCGGCCGAGCGGTCGCCGCAGAGCGGCGAGGGTCCGCGCGGTCGCCCCCCCTTCACCGCTGATTGACGCCGGTGGCCACCGCCGCCGGCAACTTCCGGCGGCGCGCCGCCGCCGCCTTCCGCGGACCACGGGACACGCTCCGGTGGTCCGTTTCTCCTGTCGTCTTCGCCTATGGTCGTCCCGGGACCCGAACTTCACTGCGGAGGCCTCAAAATTACCTTGCGGCCTCGTTTGTCATCGCCCGTCAATCCACACGTTAAAAACGAAACGTGCCGTCTTCGTGGTTCTCGGGCGCGGCGTGCTGGCGTCGCGCCCCTTCGCCGTGGTCCGACTCCGACCGCGGATGTCTTCGGGTTTCTCCGACGCGTTGTGACGGCGCCGTGCCCTTGTTTTTTTTTCACGACGCGGCGCGACGGCACAGCGCATTCCTTGTCGCAAGTCTCCACGCGGTGCGACGGCACGCGCCATTCCCGTCTCAATCCGCAAGGAAACAACATGAAAAAAAGGAGGAAGGTCGGCTGTGTTTGTGCGGTCCGTCCCCCTCGCGTTATTCGATAATAATTGGTTTTAGAAATCCACGAAGATTGTCAAGTTGGTAATCATGAACAAATAAATAAAATTAAACCCCTACATCGATCCACATGTAAGAACGATCCTCGGATCAACCAGGAATTAGTTGGTTCGCGCCCGTCATTCTTTTCTCAAAAGATAAGAGAATTCCAAAATAAAATCCCAACCCGCATCATAATCTCCGCGGATCAAATTAATGTTTATTTGAACCGCATTCTTTGATTTAGAAGGAAGCAGCATGGGGTTCATTAATATTTCATAAACAATTCCCTACCTTTGATTCATCGATCGACGACAGTGTTACGGAAAGAAAACGATGAATAAGATGGCGTCGTCGTGCTTCAATGGAGGAAGATACATTCTTCATGTTCTTCATCAAAGAGGTGTCATTCTTCGTTGAAGAATGATGTTCTTCCAAAGCTAGATCTCTCTCCACCCTTTTCACAACACAACCAAACTAACCCCCAAAAAAATAAAATAAGCTCCTCTTATTTTTTTATAACATAAAATGGGTTCAAAATAAAAAATTCAAATACTTAATTCAATTAATTGAATAAGTGTTGGCATGATTTAATGAGGGGAAGTGGGGAGAGGATAATTCACTCACTTAATTACAAGGGAGGTTTAATGGGGAGTTTAAGGGGTTAGGGAGTTATCGGGAAATTTGAAAAGGTGGGGGCTCGTGTGGGCCCCACCACACATTATCCACTCTTTTATCCTCACATGGGTAGTTAGGTGACACCCCAACTTCCCCATGTAGGATAAAACTACCTTATACTTAAGAAATAAAATTGTCTCACAATTTATTCATTCCACAATTAAGCCACAATTTATTAACGACTCCTCCTGTGAAAACCCAACTCTGGAATAGGAGTTCCTAAGAAATTACCGGCGCTGCGGTTCCATCAGTGCCCTCAGAATTTGATTCCGGGCACCAGCTCAAAAGTTAGAAATTCCCGCTCGTTCGTTCACTGAATGTACCCGAGCTAAACTTCGTAAATTAATTCCGGGCACACCGGGCCTCGGAATCAGGCGCCGTCAGAAACTGCGTTCTTGTAAAATTCCAAAGAAAATTAAGAAACAATTTTCCTTGAAATTTCCGGGTCTTTACAAAGGTATCATAAAACCCTCAATAAAATAAATAATAATTTATAAAAAGTAAACCTAGATTGAGAATAACAATGGATGTTGACGTAGATGAAAATAAACAGAAAAATCATTAAAACTCTTTGAAAAAAATATCCCTTTTTAAATTTCAATTATATAAAAGTCACTAAATTATAAAAAAATTCTTTAAAAAATAACTTTATAATATTGTAATGGTGGATTCAAAATTTTGAGGTTTAATATCTTCACAAAATTAACAATCATGCTGTATAATAATAAAACATCCATTTCTAAATTTTTCCAAAAGGTCATAAAGTTTTTCATTTGGAAAATGATTGAAATATTAATTTAAAATCATTTTAAAAAAATTAAGACATGGGTAAAAAATAATTTAAACAATTTTCAATAATATTTTTAATTACATTTTTCAAACATTGGAATTGATGATAAAGATGTCCCAATATATACTTATGGATAAACAACCTCGTATAATAATGAGATTTTGAAATTAATACTTAACTTGCGCTTTCCTTTAGTCAACGGTCTGTTAACCTATTTAACAATGATAAATTAATGTTTTTAAATTATTCCAGGACCATATAAATATTTATGATATCATATATGATCCTATTATATCATTTTGTTAATAATATATCAGTATTACCATTGTTTGGGGTGTTAAATACTTTATTTTCCTATGCATGTTTTGTTATGTAAGACATGTTTCTTATGAAAAGGATGTATTTTATTCATATTTAGAATGAAATTAATTTTATCAATATTATATTTAAATATATAATAAATTTTACTATTAATCATTAATGTTTAATGTGTAGAGTGAATCTTACAGCGTCATATAGACAGTAGGTTGTACGTACACACGAGCGACTGTATCATTCCCTTAATGGTTAAATGGTTTAAAATTATATTGTATATTAGTCATAGAGAATCATTATCATGTAATATTATTTATTTATATCTATTATATTCATCATTATACCCATCCTAATAATTTAGTGTTGGATAACAAATTACACCATGATGTGGAGATGGATAGTCATATATACGCTCAAATGGTGATATAATTATCTGTAGGATGGATAAAAAGATGAATATGGTTGTACCATAACAATAATAACATCTCATCATGTATATTATACTATAGTGTTTAAATTATTAAGGAAAAACATATGAATATTTTGTGGAATAAGAAAATAAATATAATTGAATTGGAAAAACAATTACCTCTCCTTCGGGCCTCTCCTTTTAATTTGAACAAAAGGGCACTATAGGTTGTGTTTCTGCCCAAAGTATGGCCTCTAGAATGAATTTAGGGAATATTATATGAGAATTTAGCAGGTTTTTTATAGACAAAGAGTATTATAGATATTAATAAATGATAAGGATAAGTTCCCCTTTATAGGAGAGGGTATTGACACTTTTGAAATTCCAAAACTATTAATTTGATATAAATTGATTTGGGATCTTGAATAGATCAAAATTGATTTATTTTTATTATAATATTATTATGTAAGTAAATCCTCTCAACCAATTAATTTTAGATATGTTTAGGTCACAAAAGCAATCTTATCTTTTCTGTTTAACCCTTTGTTAAACAGTTTAACTCTTACCGTGTCTGCCCCCCTTTTTTATACAACATGTTTAATATAGTTACTATAAAATACCAAAAGAAACCCAACTTTATAAATTTTGAAATATTTAAAATTATCCAATTTATTTGGTTAAACCTTATATTTTTAAGAATTTATATCATTTAATATAATAGTGTTTACTTTAAAATATCATTTATGTCAATTTTGAAACTATTTAATACGTGATTTTTATTAACGTCATAAAAACATGATTAATTCAAAAAAAACTACACTAAATAATTCATAACTTTTAATTTTCATCCAAAAAATTCATTTATAGAATAAAATATTTCAGATTATATTTATTTTCATATCATTAATATCATTTAATTTATTCTTCCTTTAATTAATGAATTATTACATCATCATTGTGTCATAATTTAATATTGTTATTTATTTCCTAAAATTATAAATTAATTAAAATTATTCAGATAAACATTATATATTTCAATATAATATCTATTTTATGCCATATCATTTATATAACCAAATATTAAAATTGATATAGTTTTTAAAATTTGAATATGACATTTAGAACTCTTTTTTAAATAAAATATAATACATGAACCAGTTTAACCCAAATGGTATAAAAAGGATAATATTTTTGAAATAAGGTTTAATTTTAATAAAAAACACTTATCCAATGAAATTAGTACAAGTGTTAGGGTAATTTTATATTATTATAATATTATTTTTACCTTTAATTAACATATTTACCTTTAACAGCGGTCAATAAAATCCAAAGGTTATTATTCACCAAAAATTATTTTGATCATATCTGACCACATTTTTCATATGGATTACAACCATTTATGTTTTTTTTGAAATTATATCCATATAAGAGATACAATTACGTTTAATGCTAGTCAATAAATGTGGTTAGAAAGCTGGTAAAAGTGACGTTCAAAAGTAAAATAATTTTTTTATCTAATTCTATTATAAAAATGATTCTAATTACCAAAATTGGGTTAATAAATGTATTAATTATCTATTCCCTCTTTAAAATCAATTTAATGTAAAATAATTATTTAAATTGAAAAGTCTGTTTTTAACCACATTGTAGTATATTTCACTATTCATCAAAAATTAGAACCTTTCAGAAAAATAACAAAAGCTCGCCATATGCTAATTATGATATACCATATTCAAAAATGAAGTCAATTTTAGAAAAAATAAATAAATTTTATAATATGGTTAATATTATTCATAACTATTTTTAAACAGCTAGTTTGATAGGTCATGGTACACTCGAACTCGGTGTTGTGTGCATCACAAGCTATTGAATTATTTAAAAAGAAAAATATCATAGAAGCATGGGGTGTTACATTATTCCCCAGATAAAATAATTTTTTCCTTGAAATTTCTAAAATATCACTTCAAAAAATGATATGGGTGGTTATTAATCATATGTTCTTTAGGTTCCCACTTTACCTCTTCGATTTTATGGTTTTTTAATGAACATTTACCAGTTGTCTTGTCTGATTCCTCAACACTTGTTCTATAATGTAGAGAATCTCAATAGAAACCTCATAGTAAAATTATTAGGTTATATTCCTACTTCTTCATATGTGAGTACATATGTTGGGTCTGGCATGTATTTTCATAACAATGATACCTGGAAAACATCATGAACATTGTAGAGACATAGAGTCATTCTTAAAAAATAAGTTACAACTCTAATTTTTTCTATAATTTTAAAAGGACAGATGTACCAGGACATAATTTACCCTTCTTACGTAATATTATAATACCCTTCCATGGATATTATTTCAATAAAACATGATCTCACGCATGAAATTTCAAATCCTTACCTGGGTTATCGATATAGATCTTTTTTATACATTGAGCTTTTTTATATGTGTTTGAATAGTTATCACCATTTATGTTTTTTCCACAACATGTTTCAGTCCGAAGAGTTTTCTTTCACCAACATCTTCCCCAAAAGATTGTGTATGAAATCTATTTCCATATAACACAACATATGGTTCCATATAAATACTTGAATAAAAGCTATTGTTATATGAGAATTCTAATAGAGGTAAATATTAATCCCACATACCTTGAAAGTCATGTGAGAAATATCTCCACTTGTTTTCTAAAGATTGAATAGTCCTTTCTAATTGTCAGTTTGAGGGTGGTATGCAGTGCTCAAACAAATTTCAGTATCTAGGGATTTCTGAAGACATTTCCAGAATCTTGATGTAAAATGGGGATCATGGTCATAAAAAATGGTAGGGGTACACCATGAAGTCTAAAAAATTAATTAATGTAAAGTTTTTCTAAAAATTCAAGTGCTAAATCTTCCATTATTTTAGAAAAATGTGCTGATTTGGTAAGACTATCAACAATAACCCATATCAAATCTTTTTTTTGGGAGTATTTGGTATCCCCATGACAAATTCCATTAGAATATCCTCCCATTTCCACAAAGGTATATTAAGAGGATTAATGACTCCTCTTGGGTGTTTTCTTCCATTCTTCACCTATGGAAAAAAAATATCTTTACCCATAATAAAAAATCTCCTTCTTAATGTTGTCCCACAAAAAACAATCCATCAAATATCTTTACGTCTTAGTGCCACAAGGGTGTGTAGAGAAATTAGATCTATGAGCATCATCCAATAATTCCTTTTTATCTCAAGAATAGAGGGAGCACATAGCCTCGTTCCAAATTTCAAAACACCATCTTCATAAATGAGGTCTATCATTCTCCCATTATTTAGAGCATTAATTTTATTTTGAAAATCCTCATCAACAGACTAATAACTTTTTATGCTTTTCATTAAATATTTATTTTCATCCAGTTGAAAAAGTAGTGATGTTTCACATTCCATGATAATTCAAATATCCATCTTTATGAGATCCATAAACATAGGATCCCTTTAATATCTCAATATATTCATAACACTTTGGTCCTTCCAACTTAATGAATCTTCCACCATATTTTCCTTCCCTGGGTTTTAGTGTATTTTGAAATCATAATCATTATGAAGCTCAAGCCATCTTCTTTGTCTCATGTTGAGTTCTTTATATGAGAAAATATATTTCAAACTATTGTGATATGTATATATCTCACACATTTAACCATATAGACTATGTCTCTATATATTCAATGAAATGATTACTGATACAAACTCAAGATCAAGATTTGTGTAGTTTTTTTCATGAATTTTTAATTTCTTTGATGCCTATGCAATTACTGAATCATTATATATAAGGACCCAACCAATTCATTTCCTTGATGCATCACAATAAATTACAAACCCATCAATTCAAGGTGGTATATTTAATATCGGAGCATTGACTAATAATTCCATAAATTATTTAAAAAATTCTTTACACTGATTTTTCTAAATAAATTTAACCAATATACATGGGATCTTAGTTAACTAGTTAGCAAGTCGGGAAAAATTCTAGATGAAACACCGATAGTAACCTGTTAAACCAATAAAACTGTGTACCTGAGTTATTCTCATTGGTTCTATCCATTCTTGTATTTCCTTTTCCTTTGCAGGATCAATAGATATTCCATTCTTCAAGAAAATATGGCCAAGAAAAGAAATTTTTTGAAACCAGAATTCACACTTGTTAAACATCCCCTAAAGATAATTTCTTCTAAGAATATTTACAAATATTTGTAGTTGGTTCTCATGGTATTCATAGATTTTTTATTATACCAAGATATCATTAAAAATAGTATAAAAATTATCAATATATTCCTTGAACACTAATTTCATTAGATCCATGAAAACATAGGGTTAATTAGTCAGTCTGAATAGAATTACTATAAATTCGTAATGGCCATAACTGGTTTGAAAGGAAATATTTGGAATAAATTCCTTCTTTACACAAAATTTATGATATACAGAATGAAGTCCAATATTCGGAAAATATTATGTTCCATGAAGTTCATAAAATAAATCATCAATATGACATAGGAAATAATTTTTATTTATTATAATATCATTGATTTCACTATATTCATTCCACATCCTTATTGATCCATCGTTATTCTTAAAAAAAATAATTGGGGATCCTCATAGGGAAACAGTAGGTTGAATAAATTCCTTATTTCTCAACTCCATGAGTGGTTTCTTCAACAATACTAATTTTAGTGTGTCCATTCTATAAGGATTATTTGATATTGGTCTAGTGTCAGGGGATTAAATCTATTGAAACTCATTCTCCCACTCTGGATGATTTTCAGGTAAATCCTCAAGAAATACATCAATATATTCTTGTATAACAGATACATACTAAATTTGAAAATTTATTTCTTCACACATGGATGATGTTTTCTCTTCCTCCCTAATTATTTCATTAAGAAGGGATATTGGAGGTGGATCTAGATAATAATTAGATGATAGTGTTTTTATTCTCTAATGATAATGGTTTCTACATCTTCCTCACAAATTGTAAATTCATTCTACCTGAAATAAATTTGCGCATCATATTCTGATAGAAAATCCATATTGATGATTATATCATATTCGACCATATTTTTGATCACAATGTCAGCAGATAAAGCATGTTTATATTCCATAATGGAAACTACCTGACACAACTTTGTTGCAATGAAAAATTCACTTACAGGTTTTTACTAAAAACTACATTTTTAATGTGAATAAGAAATATCTAATTTTTAATGAAATTACAAAGATATAAATGAATGTGTTGATCTAGAATCAAGTAATTCTTTAGCTAAATTTGAGGAGGTAATTAAAGTACATTCCACCACATCATTGAGAACTTCAACCTCTGCAGTTCTGATCTTAAAAGGCTTCCCCTGATCCCTTGGCCTTTTTGGGGGGAAATTTACTTGATTATTAGTACAATAATTATCATATTGTCCTATTTGGTTATAATTGAATCCTTGAACATTGACATATTCTTTGTTCTTATTGTAATCACATACTTGGTGTCCTTTTTCTCCACACTTGTAACAAACTCACATTCCCTTTAGGCAGGTACTAAGGTGCTTCTTCCCACCATTACCAAATTATGGGAAGTCAAATTATCCCTTATTTTCCTTATTTTCATTTCTATAGTGTTTGGAAACCCTCTTATTCTCTGTATTTTCTTTAAAATCATAATACTTAGAAAACAATTTCCATCTTGATAGTACATGAGACTATATCTTCATATGATGAGAAATATAGTGAGACCAGTGCCCTTCGAAGGAATAATTTTAACCCATCAAAGAAACAACCAGTCTTACTTATTGGGTTATATATGTAGTTAAAATCATTCCTTGATAACCTTGTGAATTTATCCTCATACGTTTCAACATTATCTTCCTTCGTTTTCCTTAGACTCAAAAATTTCCTTTCTATATAATCACACTATTCCTGAGAAATTTATTTTTCTATGAAAAGTTTGTTAAATTCCCTATATTCCATATTTTATACTTCTTTATATTTCATCATATTTTTAATTAATGACCACCATTGATCTACATATCCTTAGAGATGATAAACATCCATGGAGACTCTTTCCCTTTCGTTACTCCCCAAAGCAAGAAATATTTTCTCTAAGGAAATTATCCATTTTTCATCTAAAAAAATATTTTTCATCCCAATGAATGTTTCATGTTGTTATACCATGATGAAGTCAAACATTGATCCTCCATGTTTTGGATCATGGTTTTCTATATGGTTAATGTTATTATTCATAACCTAAGTCAACTGTCCATGTATGGTTATAAGCTGATCAACACTAGTTTTATCACCAACTCCACAATCCTTATCTTGTATTGGAGGGAAATCAGTACATGGATTAAGTGTGTTGAAATAATTTTCATTCCTTCCAGTAAGAGCCATTTCTAAACAATTTCAAACACTAGATTAATTTATGAATCATAATGAATTATTCCAAACTCTTAAAATACTAACAAAAACTAAAAGTTTTATGTATATTAAATCCACAATCATAAAAATGGTTTCTTTGGGGACATATTTACACATAAATCCTTCATAATAATTTGTGAAGAAAATCTGAATTATCTTAAGCATATCCCCTGGGAGTGTCAAACTAGGTGAGTAGTAAGACCTATTGTCATGTACTTGGTTGCCCCAAGTCAGTCCCAGAACACCTTTTCATTGTTGTTACTCTAAGGAATATATGTGCAAGAACTAACTCCACTTTTTGTATCTAGACATAGTTTTACTTCTTGGAAGACCCACATAATCTCGATATTACAAATTTTTTTAGATGTTCTTTTATACATATCCTCATAGTCTATCGGAGGGTAATGTTCTCTAAGATATTTTTATAAATCTATTTTCCAAGGATTGAACTAATCTTACATTGATACAAACTAGAATGCCCTAACACTAGTTTCCCAGATTCGGTGCATTATTTTATTACATTGGTATAACTAGAATAAATCAAATCCAAAAGTACCGATCAATTTAGTATCCTTTTAAAAACTAGATACAAATATAATATTTACATTACATCATAAAATAAAAATGAACCTTGTATCTCCATTGAAAATACTCATATCTATTAGACTATCCCTACAGGTCAGTTGTAATTTACTTCTTTGCATCCTAAGGAAAATGAAACAAAGGAAAGGAGTGAGCTCAGATTCTTAGTGAGGATAACATTATATTGGAAGCTATCATTAATAAGCATAAACTTTTATGGAATGGTATTAAAATTAAACAAAATCCATTAAAAAATAATCGTCTGCATAATATATCAAGAATAAATTAAATAATTCCATTTAAACATTTACATTGATATTACACTAGTAAAATAATCACATGTAATATCAATAACTAATCTTATATTGAAGAAATTCATAATTTTGGACCCATAACCATACCATCAAGGCCTCATGCGAAGACCAAAAATAAATGGTTAAAAACCAAAACTAGTATGTCTCATTAGAAATACTGAAGCATCGAGGGGATATAGAGGGCCATGCTTGTCACTTACTAAGTCCAATACATTCCTCAAATGAAAATGGTGAAATATAATATAAACATTAATATTAAAACTAGAATAACTAATGTAAATACTTTAACCATAAACCATTAATGGTATCAAAATAGCACATCCAAAGTCATAAATATCATAAAACCTTCAATACAATATGGAATATTGTGTAATAAATCATCCTTAATTAATCATAAAATCCAAAAAAGGATGTTGACATATATGAAAATATTCTAATAAAATAATTAAATTATTTTGAGAGAAATATCCCATTTTTACTATTGAAATCTTTTAAAAGTTGTTCAATTATAATAAAAATGAAAAAAACCTTGTAATATTTTAAGGGAGGCTTCAAAATTTTAATTCATCATAAAATTGGAAAATAACCGCTCACACAGTATAAGTTAAATAAATTCTTTCCTATATTTTTTGAAAATTTCATAAAGTACCTCATTTGGAAACCAATGCAAATATTTCTTTCAAAACATTTTATAAAAAATCCCACATAGGTAAAATGAATTTAAAGGATTTTTTATAATATTTTGAATTACATTTTAAGAAACATGGAAATGGATGAAAGTAATGTCCCAGTAAATACTTTCATATAAACAACCTCAGATATTAATGAGATTGTGAAATTAACCCTTACCTGGTAATTTACATTATTTGAGGGTGTATTGACATCCTATATAATGGTTAAAGCATGCTATTTAATTATACCAAGACCATATCCATATTTTTTATATAATATATGATCCTATTATATTGTTTTGTTAATAATATATCAATATTACCATTCTTCCGGGTGTTAATTACTTAATTTTCCTATGTACGTTTTGTTTTGTAAGTCATGTTTATTATCTATAAGATATATTTCATTTCTACAATGAATGATATTATGTTCATAAATATTACATTTACCAATTTTATAAATTTTATGATCATTCTTGAATGTTTAATATGGAGAATGAATCTCACCTCATCATGGAGACTGTAGGTCGTACGTACACACAAGCGATGATATCATTCCCTTAATGGTTAAATGGATTCGAATTTGGTGGTATATTAATTATAGATAATTTTAATCATTTCATATTGATTATTTAGATCAATTATGTTCATAATTATACTCATACAAATAAATTAGTGTTGAATGAAAAATTACACCATGGTGTGGAGAAGGTAAGTTGTACGTACTCATGCATGGTAGTTGGTATTTATAGGATGGATAAAAGGAGGATTATGAAATTCCCATAATCATAATCACATCATAGTATTTAGATGACAATGTATTTATTACTTTATTATAGAAACATAATATAATTAAAAAGTAGAATAAGAAAATAAATTTAATTGAATTGGTAAAACAATTTCCTCTTCTTCGAGAATCTCCTTTAGATTTTCATAAAATGAATCCTTAGGTTGGATTTCTGCCCAATGTAAAGACACTAGGATAAATTTTATTAAGGTTTATCGGATAATTGGGCATGTTTTTTCAAATCCAAATGGAATAATATTTGTGTATAAAATAGAATGACAGGTGCCCTTTTATAAGAGAGTAAAATGATACTTTTGGAAACTGCAAAACTATTAATTTAATATAAATTTATATTCGATTTAAAATAGATCCAAAGTTATTTAATTCTTTTACAAGATGGGTATATGTCTAAATCCTCTTAACCAATGATTTTTATACAAGTTTAGGTAAAAAAAGTAAACATATATTTTGGTTTTAACCATTAGTAAAATAGTTTTACTGTTACTGTATGTATTTTTATTTTTTATAATATAGGTTTAATATAGTCTCAATAAAAAGAAAAAAGATCCTCAACTGAATAATTATTTAAAATTTTAATATTATAAAAGTTATTTTTCAAAACCTCATATTTTTATGACTTTATATATCATTTAATAAAATTTTATTAAATTTAAAATCCCATTTATGTCAATTTTGACACTAATTAATACATGATTTTTTAAAGTTTTAACATGAAGATTAATTAGAAAAAACTATGCTAAATATTACCAAGCATGTAAATTGAATCAAAAAAATCTATGTATGGCATCAAATATTTCAAATATATTTATTTCCATATTATAAATATCATTTAATTGATTCTTCCTTTAATAAATCAATTGCTGCATCATTATTAGTTTGTCATTTAATTTAATTTTTCTTTAACTAAAATTATAAATAAATTACCATTATATAGAAAAAAATTATATTTCTACAGAATATTTATATTATACAATATCACTTATATAAAATCATATTAAAAATTATGTAGTTATTAAAATTTAAATATTATATTTTTATCTCTTCATTAAATAAAATATAATAAATGTCTTAATCAGACACAAGTTGTATAAAAATGATCAAATTTTCAACCAAAGGTGGATTTTGGTCTAGAAAATTATAAAATGATAATATGATAAGTGTTAGGGTAATTATATATTTTTATAATATTATTTTTTACCTTAAATTCTCCAATTTACCTTTAACAATGGTAAAAAAATCCAAAACATACTATTCATAATAGAATATTTTGATCCTATTAGTCCAAATATCTCTAACCTATTAATATCATTTATGTCCAATTTTTTAAATTCAATTCATAGAATTGGTGAAATTATGGTTGTTGTTAATCTATGGATGTGGTTAGAAGGCATGTAAAAGTGACGTTCAAAAGTTCAATAATTTTTTTATCTAATTCTATTATTAAAATGCTTCCAATTTCCTAAATTGGGTGAATAATTGTATTCTTTATCTATTTTTACTCTAAAATAAATTTAATGTAAACTAATTATTCAAATGTAAAAGTCGATTTTTAACAACAATGCATTATTTTTCAGTATTCAACAAAAATTTAAAATATTATGGAAAATACCAAAAATTCAACATAAGCCAATATTGATATTCCAGAATAAAAATAAAACTTATTTTTTAAAATAAAGTTTAAATATTTTATAATGTGGTTCATACTATTCATAACGGTTTTTTAAACGACTATTTTTATAGGTCAGGGTGTGCTCAAACTCTATGTTGCGTGGAGGACAATCTATTGAATAATTTAAAAAGAATCATACCGTGGAAGATTCAGGTGTTACAATAAAACACATTTATTTGATTTGTGTTATAATTTTACTCTATATTTGTTAAATTATATAATCGAAAACCCTTTGATCACTCAATTCATGGTAGGACACTAGAACTATCGAAAAAAATCATGTTTCACCATTTAAATACTAGGGTGTACAACTAGTAAGGATAAGTGATAATCCATTATCACTTACCCTTTTTATATTAAAAAATAAAATCATTTAATGGATATATATGGGTGAATTATAATCATGATACTAGACTTCACAGATCACCCCTATAATCAATTGTTTCTTGAATAAAAATATAGTCACAGCCAAAATTATTTTATTCCATAACATTCTAATCAATGGAAAATCTCAAATAAATAAAATAATTTTTCATTAAATATTTAATTTCTCTTATATATAAACACATGCCTACCATTTTTTACATCATTCTATATTCCTCCTTCTCCTTATTCAATTTCTGAGGTTCGGAATTCTGACTAATGGAATTTGTAATAATATTTCAATTCCCTTGGGAATACAGAATATCAAAAACAAAAAAGAATTATAGATATTATTCCCACTTATATTTAAATATATTTACATATTACTAAGAGAAAATATACTCAATAATGTTTTTTAAGGTTACACAATGAATCACTCATCCAATAGGTAGTTCCCCATGTATTATAAATGGCAGACATCAATAAATAATTAAATAATATGGCTTGAGTATTTCTTCTCAGGTGGATGAATCTCTAATAAAACATATACATCCTACAGATTATATTACATGAACATGTATCCAGTGTCCCACAAATAATAATTCAAATGAACCTCAAACCATTCTTCTATATGAGGTAAATTAAATATAAAATAAATTTACAACATTTTAATTACATGGGAAATACATTTTCCTATGCACCCAACTATAGAATTTTGAATACATACATCATAATGAAAATGATTGGAGAAGTAATCCTTGAAAAGTAATATATAAAATGATATTTTTACAGTAAAAGATCCAAAAGAATTTAAAATATAAAATAATTTCATATAAAAATTCCAATACATAATAACTCTATCATTTTTAATGCTTTAAAAACTATAATTATTAAAACTCAATACCCAATGAATTTTTAAATAAATATTTGAAAAACAAATCTATAATGTTTATAAAAAATAAAACACTCTTATAGTGTCTCTAAAACAATTTTAACATGTATTACATAGTCATATCATATTTTAAAATATATAATAAATTTATCCAAAATTAATTAAAAGAAATTTTTTATTGATGGATAAAATATCATGGTTATTATTCCCATAATTACGTTAGGGTAATTAATAAACTAAAAATGAAATAAAATATACTAAAAGTGACTGTATTGGATTTAAAAATCCATTATTGAAATTTATTTACCCTAATAAAAAACTAATGAAAATCCAACCATAAATAAATAATAAAAAACAAATTGACAACATTTAGTTAATACAATAAATAATTAAATAAAGGTAATTGATATTATTTATTGTTTTAAAATAATTTTTCCTTTAATTTTCTATATAAAATGAATTTATACTATCACAATTTTATGATAAAAGTATTGGGTCACCGCAATGTGAAATAGTGGGTCTAGTGAAACAATTTTTCTAAAGATACCAGATGTTAATTATTAGTTACCTGAGATTTGTTAAAGCCATATGATAATTACCATACAATTTTTACTTTATATTACTTGGTTATATAAATTCAATGAAAGGAATTTTTAATGTATATATTCTCACACGGTGAATTTTCTTGTTTTTAACAACAATGTGATAGTGTTCCAAGAGTAATATTCACATTGAAATGATACAAAGGTTCCCCACTATGATGTGATCCTTTAAGTGATTTGACAATGTTCTGAAATATGTGTTATAGGGAAGGATGATATGATCTGATAGGAAAATGATGATATAGGCCATCATGGGTAATATGACCACAGTATATTGAGACTTCGTCTTATGAAGTTCAACCTTGGTAATTTTCATGAGGGTTGGTTATGAGAATAGAACTTCTAGTAGAAATTCCTAATCTTATTTTTCATTGGATATTCCTATCATTGAAAATGTTTAGTGATAATTATAATTAAGACAATTTTTAATAGATATCATGAGTTGTTTACTTTTATGAATTGATGAAAATCATTAGCCATATGTTCATGATGAAGTAGGGTGTGGAGGGTGTATCATCAATGATATATAAATAATTAATACATTAATAAAGGATGTATCCATTCCATTTATATCGATTTAGATATATAAACCATTTGATTGGAAATAAACTATTTGATTAAATTTCATTTCCACAGGGAAATGATTTTTTCATTTTAATTAGTCATAGAAGGACATATCATTTATATCAGTTGATAAAACAAGCCTGCAACCTTCCTGGTGGGATATCTAGTCAACTGGATTATATTACATAGTTATTGTTCATATGAGGTTATCATTTTTGTGATATTAAGTTATTTATATATGTGTCCCTTTATGTGTTTCTAGACAATAATATTGGACATAAGGCATACCTTCTCAAGTCCACTAAATAAATAATCTTTTTCAGAAAAAGGAAAAATATTTTATCATGATACTACAGAACAAAAAATATTCAATCACTCATTATATTCATTTATAAATAAATAAATATATATATATATCAGTTGAATTCGAAATATATTTTTATTCCAAAGGAAATGATTAATTATGAGAATATATAATATTTATTTATCATGAGATTTATTTTCAATTTCATAAATAACATTTATATAGTTACATGTGTAATAAAATAAATATTTATTCACATGACCATGAGAAAAAAATATTTAATTATTTATCAAATGAATAATATATTTGTTATTTGAGGTTCATTAAATTCCAAGAAATGTGGAAGAGAGTGATTTAGTAGCTCGGTGATTAAAATATTATACTAAATATCATTTAAATAAATTTTATTGTATTTATTGATATATATTATCCACAATACATGTTTGTTCCACATAAATAATAATAATAATAATAATAATAATAATAATAAAGTGGGGTTATCTATAGATTAGGAGATTAGATAAGGGTCTATGTTCAATTACTAATTATGTAATCAAGAACTACTTATCCATGGTTATATCACTTTTGTCTAACCATTGCTATTATGCACAACATCACGCCCCTAAGTGAATTCTCTCTTAAATGAAGAATGATCCAGGGTTTCCTATTATTCCTTATTGATTCCACCACCAAATCATAATTCTCAAGACTAAGAGGTCAAGAGTATAAAAATATTAATCTTCAAAGGGATCTATATAAATCATCATGAATAGTGAAAGAACATTGATATATCCACTATAGCATGCTATGATCTGTTGGCGATGTTAAAATATCAAATAGAATATGTAGATCACTTTGATTGTTTTTCTATACATGGAACCCCACAATGAAATTATAAAATGTCCTCGATGAGGCTTAATTTATCAATTTATTCTCTTTTTATCAATATCATCATCAAATAATTAATCTTAAAACCAATAGAATTTAAAGTGTTTAAATCAATTACAAATTTAATTTGGAATAACTGGTTAACTTTTTCCTAGATTTTTTCATCTATATTTTTTGGATATAATCATGAAACTTCATATTTTTAACATGTTATTATAGATTATTCATCAGATTTTAATGAAAAATAATAATTAGGAATGATATCGGCCAGCTTCAGCTATATCGAGAAACATAAATTTGCATCCAAGTGGTCATGTTTAAATTTATAATCATTTAATTATTTATTGATCAATATCGTAATTCTTTAGATATTTTTATTTTATTTTTATTATTATTAATCAATTAATATGAGATAATAATTTCATTCACTATTCTATCATCCACTATAGTCCAATAACAGTTTAAGGATGTATGGAGATACAATTTCATGTTTCCAAAGATCCTTTTTGTATGAAATTGGCATATGATGTGTAACTTGATTACATGCCATGTAGCCTTGGTCAACTTAGAAAGATTCAATAATGTTAATCATATATCATCATCTAGATTTATTTATGCCTATTGTTTATATACATAATATATGTGGAAAAACTTGAGAGACATAGTTTTTGTGTTACATGATATGTAAATACAATACATTCCATGTCACACCCACACAGTTTAGTGGTCATGTGATTAATGAATGTGAAGTGGAATTAAAGAACATATTAAGTGTTTAATGAAAACTAGTTGGCACAAAGATAGCTTAACTACATAGTGGGGGGTTGATTCACATGTTTTTTAATGTGTTAATATTCTATGTGTATTACACATTGAGTCTTTATGTTTGTAATGTTGGATTGGTTGAAAGGATAAACACATAATATAACCAATATAAACATCATGTTACTTTTACCCATTTATACAGAGTACACACTAACATAGGCTATTCAAAATTAAGACAAATTTTGAAAAATTAATGAATTTCGACATTAAGAACTAAATAATATAGAGTATAGGTGACATACATGAATCTTGATGCAGTATTAAAGAATAATATATTACAAATTCATTCCAAATAGAAATGGATGTACACATTTTGTGGTCAACAAACACCCCATGTATCTTACATAGAAATTTATATATAAGCACACACCATCTAGGTTACACATGTATTTACACAGTATGTAACTATGTGACATTTCATGGATGCTAACATGTCCTATGGAAATTATTTGCATTATTAGATCTGAATCTCTGTAAAATGGATAGGTATAAACTGTGTTGATATATTATGCATAGTGTGTATAATAGTAATTTCTAATAGAAATACTTTGTTTTCTTTTTTAAATTACATTGGATGGTTTATCTTCTGTTTCTTGAAAAATAATTTCATTAATAATTAAGATAATGAATTAAATAAATATTAGTACCATTACTTATAAATTTATGATAAATTTATATTATTAAATTCTACAACATGAATTATATACTTGATTTTATGAATGTGATGTAAATTCATGTATGTGGTTAAGAAATATATTTTTTTGGATAATGAATATATTAGTTTCATTTAATGTATTTATTATTTCAATATTTTTTAATAATTAATTTTTAAATTAAAATATTATAGACTATTAGTAATCCCTCTCTCCCTTAAAATATAATAATTTCATGACCATATTTAATTTATGTACACATTATCCCATAATTTGGATCCACTCAAATACAAGTGAGTTATATGAATATTTAAAGGAAATGGGATCCCCTTCATATATAGGTGGGCCCATGTAAAGTTGAGGTGAAACCCACTAAGAAGATATATAGGTTAATAGAGGGATGCTACAAATGAATCCAAACAAATATTAATGATTTATTAATTTACAGTCACAGGTTGATTTATTTTCAAATCAATAAATGATCTATTATAAAAGATTAGGATCAAGTAACATTATTTATATTATTAATATCTATTTAATGTTTAATGTTAATGAATTCTTGACCACAATTTAAAAATTAAATGAATTAAGAATCGTAAAGGATTGATCTCAAATAATCGAATTACATAGAAATGTTATATCGAGATGTGGTTAATCACTTATATAAAATCTAAATAATATAACAATATTAAAAAATTAAAAAATAATAATGTTTATGCTTAAAAAAATATACCATGTTAATAATATATTATAAGATGTCATGTACTTATGTAATAAATGGAACCATCATTCAATATACATTCCTAGCCCATCTTAGAGTGATTTCAATTATTTGGGAGTTGTAAAATAAGTTATGGGTTCAAATTACAATTTTAGAATCATGGGTTGACCTCCAATATAGAAAATGGTGTTTCTTAGAGGGATGTGTTAAGTGAATACAATTCATTGTTCTAGGATTGGGTAGTCTATTCGACAAATCAAGGATATGTAAGCCTATAGGTTACAAGACTAACAACATAAATACATTCAATTTATCTTCTATCCAATTTCTTGGTTTTGTGAAAGGAAAAAATGAATCATTTCAACTATAGTTTCTATGTAATGAGAAACTATAATCCCAATAATGTGGTCAATTAAAATATGATAATATTCTGGGATATGTAATAAGATAATTACATTTATCTTATCTATTATCTTTTATAAATATGGAATTATTTACAAATAATATGTACTAACTAATATTGAAAATTGAAAACAAAACCTCTGGAAAAATGTGATCATTAATTGACCCAGACTATGTTCTCACAATAAAAAACATCCAAGATTGGAAAAGTTATGTATATAGTACACTATTATTAGAAGTTCTACTATTTGTGATAAACTCTTCTATTCTAAATATTTTATATCACCGAGTGATTAAATTTTATATGGAATCCTACTGAGGATTTATAGTGGAAACATCTATTGTCTACTACATCATACTATCAATTATGCCTGAAGAGATGATGATACAATTAAGGACACAAATTCGAAAACCAGGTTATCTCATCTCATATAACATGATAAAAAATGAAAGGACAAGGATAAATATGATTGTCACCACATTTTACCTGTGTAAACTGGAAGATGTTTTTCTAGATATGGATCATTCCTTAAAAATTCTATATTCAATTGATCAGTTTTCTTTGTTATGCTTCCATTAGATAAGAAATTATCCATTAATCTCATATTATCATCCATAACACCCATTTTTTCCATATTTTTCAAGGTGTACTAGATGAAATTTATAAATAGATCACTCTAGAATCATTAATATTTAATTTTCTAAAAATATAAGGATTGGTGGGATTGTGGTTTTCCACTCCTTATAGTGAATATAACGAAATACAATGTTGAAAATCCCATGGTTGATCTAATTTCAAAGTTGTATTTACAATGATTGATGAAACTCGGTATATAAAACATATATCTCACATTATTTTCATAAATCAATCATTTAAATTTCACCAAATGGTCTAAAAAATTGGTGAAAATTTAGGTTTACTAACTTTGGAAACTATATATATAAGAAGTTTATTTTATATAAATACACTGACAACTCTAAAAATATATATATTTATGACTTCCTTCTATACCTAATCCAATATATAATTTCATGTGGAAAAGGGGAATAGGGAAAAAGGGAAGGGTGGAGCTCATATACTCAGTAAAATATAATATATCAATGAACCATAAGGATTAGAACATATATATCTGAGTAAACATGAGAATAAATGAAACATTGACTAAAAGTAAGATAAAAGATTAAGGGTCATCCATAAGGAATGATAAAAAATGATTAACATCTAAAGAACCAATCATATATCATGGCATAAGAGTATATAGGAATTTGGAAAGAAAAATTATCCATTGATTATAACAAGGTCATATAATATAGAGATATGGAGAAAAATAAGTATTAAAATATGAACATATGGGATTATGCCTCACTTCACATTTTCCATTGTGTATATGGTATCACAACCTCTTTCCCATAGTGGATCGGGCATTGTTACTTGTTACCCATTATTAGACCATGAGATTCATCTTTTATATAATCGATTAGAGGGTTATATAGGACCTACCCATCTTATAATGACTATTCATACCATGTGATTCATGTGATATCATTTCAATATCATGAAAAATTCTAGAAATAAAATCGGTACCTTAAAACTATTCATATAATATCACATTGCTAGACAACAAGTGTTTGATTGATTCAAAATTCCACCCACCCAAAAACATTATCTCATAAATAAATTTAGATGGTGAAACATAAATCGTAAGTCTAAAGTAGGTTTATCCTTCAGTGGTATAGAAGAAAATTGATGTGAAATCATAAAAACATTTTTACGGACATTGAATAAATATTTCAATTTTTTTTGAATAATCTAATAAAAACTGATAAATAGGGGGAAAATAAGTCATTAAAAAATTATTATTCTAAGAATACCAATTAAGAATAATTTATAATAAATTAAATTAAAGAAAATAAGTGTGCATTCAATAATAATTTTTTTGTAAAAATGAAGTTCTTTTATTACTTTAAAATACCTTATTGAATCCCTATAAAGACCATCATTCATTGGGTTGTCATAATTCTAGGTGTAATTTCAATTTTATTATTTTTGTATGGTCTATTTTTTGGAGCATGACTTAGAATGAGGTTCTATATATTTGGACATCAATTATTAATGTATTAGGATGTGGTTTAATATTTTGTGGATTGTCAAGGGGATCGAACGAGCACCAAAGGAGGAACCAGAGGCACATGATACTAAAAAGGAAAGATGCAGTCCATTAATACAATGAATGAGTCATTAAAAATATGAAAATGGTTCATGATCTGTCCTTGGGGAGTTTACGACATGAATGAGGGTGGGTAGAGGGGCTTGATGAAATTTTCAGAAATATTATGACGTGGGGGTATGAATTACACCCTGAATGTGTAAAGTTTGAATTTTAAAAAACAAATAAGTGTGAATTGAACTAATTATACTTTAGAAAATTAAAATGTGTGGGGAGGGACTCATACATACCTCCCCTCCCCCTTTTCTCCTCTATTATGGGTAGTTTTGGGTGTGATTTGAATCTATCAGAGATAATTTTGTACCTTCACATTATCCTCTACAAGTCTTGATGACACCATCATTGATTTTAGGGATTTACATTCTATAAATTTTCATTTATTTCACTCGATTTTGGTAGAATTATTTTTTTATGGGTATTTACGTCTGCTTACTAGAGGAGATCCATATATGTGGTTTTCATGATGTTTCACATTATTCTTATAAAGGTACATTTTCATTTGTATTTTTCATGGTTTTCCACACCAAATTAAATTACTAGACTATTGAATCAGTGATACTGAGGATTTAGGCCTCATTAAATTGAATGAGATATTATTGGTAAATTATATAAATAAATTTAATATTTTATTAAAAAAAATTTATTTTTCATTATTGGATGTCTTGGTATGGGATAAGGACTGTGTGGTGGAAAGGTAGCAAGATAGGCTTGGAAAATCTTGTGTAAGAGTTTTTGAGTTGTTCTTAAAAGGGGATAATTTTTTTTGATGTATGTGGCTATGTGTAGATTCCATTATGGTTTATGCAATCTTCATATGATATGTTTTATGTGGTCTCAATACTGAGTGTGATAACATTTCTTAATAAAAAATTTATTTTAACCTGGAATGCTTGTATATACAATAAAAATTTCAAATTCCATGATGTCCCTTGGAACTATATTGATTTCCACCACACTAGACACCTCCCATAGTGGTTTGTGTTGTGACTTGAGATGACTATACCTAGTAGGATTGATGGTACATTGAGATATTTGACGGATTAAAAACCTATTAAAATATGGGGATATATAAAATATGGACTGTTACCCCTTGAATAAGAATATGTGCATATACCTTATGAATACTGGCGTTGATGTGGGTGAGAGGACCAGTCGAGGGAGACTTAATGACTAAAATGGGCCAAGCGATATCTTCTAGACTAATTCTAGTATGGGATACCTAATTTTGACGATAAGTAAATTCTATCAAGATTCTAATGTCTATTAATGTAAAAACCTATAATATTTACACGTTGTTCCAATACCTTGTTTGAGACTAAGGTCCTATTCAAGGTGACTCTTCTAGGTTGTGACCCTAGAGACCTGATTTTTTATCTATTGATAGAAAAGCCCTAAGTGAGTTTTATGGCCATGGTTAGAGATGGTGTCAGGTATCACTCATGATATTGGACTTACATGGAAGCATAGTGAGGATATGGTGTTAAAAATATGCATTGGAGTTTGTCCAACCCTTCTTAAATATTTTATTCTATGTGTAAAGATCCAATTTAGGCGTGATTTTTTTTAGACACATAGTTGGGATGGTATGTTTGGGACCGAGACACACAAACTACCATGATATGGGTCTCAATAACAATGAAGATATGGTTATTTTGATCATGGATTTTGATTCGAATTCATTTTCTATCATGAGTTGGGTCCTCAGATCTATGAGTATATATATATATGGATACTAAGGATTTGGATTTGGATTCATGGACATTGAGGGATGTGTCTCTAGAGTTATGATTATATGGTTATGGATAACATGGATTTGGAGTTGGTTACATAAATTATTGTAGGATGGGTCCTCATATCCATGAGGATATGGATATGGATCCCATGGATTTGTAATATAATTCACAGATCTTCGAATAATGGGTTCTCAGATCGATTAGGATATGGCTATGGATACCATTGATTTGGAGAGGGACGTATGGAATTTTATGGTATGAGTCCTCAGAACAATGAGTATATGGTTATTTATTTAATGGATTTTGATCCTGATGCATGGATTACCATGGGACAAGTATCCAAATCCATGAGGATATGATTACAGATTCCATTTACTTGGAGTTAGATACACGACTGAGCTATAATGGTTTTATAGATTAGAAGTTCGGATTACTATGGAATTAGTCCCTAAAGGAATAAAGAATTTTTTGGGGATACCATATATTTAGAGGTTTCATGTCACTAGGATGGAATGGAGCACTGATAAGCCCAAAAGGCGCCATTAATGTCCAATGGGTCTTTGAAAAAACACAATTTATAAAACTCAAACTATGATACTTGATTAAAACATAGTGTAAGTCAAGTTAGAGGTCGAACCCAAAGAGATAGTGAATTTTTTTTTGATTAAGTTTATATAGGATTTAATTTTTTTAATATGGATAAATTGGTGAATAAAATATTAGATAATTCTATTTGAATAATTAAAAATTAAAAATAATTTGAATGATCGATTGGTTTGTAAAAAAATTTAAAAATTTTTCATGGTTTTGTATTTTCAGGGTTAATGAGAAATTGGATTTAATAAAATATGTGGTTTAATTCATTATTGATGTTAAATTTGATATGATAAAGATCTAATGGTCATGTTATCCCCTCTTACCATTTGTTTGGTAATTTAGGATTTTTATAAAACAAGATTGTCTCGATACCATTTTAAACATTATCTCCCAAAATTTTAACAATGATCATGCATTCTTTAGGTTTTTCAATTGCATAATTTTAAAGATCTTTTTAGATTAAAATATTAATAGTTTTGATAAATGAAAAAGAATGGGATTGGATGTTTAATATTAAATTAAGGAAAACTAAATTTAAGAATAATATAAAATTAAATAAATCTAACACAAATTCCCTCTTCGATTACATTACCCTAAAACATGTCATGTTTACCCCATTTTCATAGTAATGAGAGAATAATACAGAAGGAGAAAATAAAAAAATTCCTTAAGAAATCAAAGAATGATCTTAGGGAGGGCCTTGCAACTTCCTTCTCTGTTCTTTGGTCTTCAGATCCAAATTCTTTCAATAGTAGCAACCTAGGCCTCGTTTTATTGGCACTATATAGGGTCTAATAATAATTAATATCAAAAATATATGGTCTATAGGTAGTTCATGGTGGGTCCCTTGTTATCTATTTGGTGAAAATTTGATGATATAAAAAATTTGTAATTTGAAATCGCACCACATAAATTTATACATATTATAAAGTAGTTACACGATGTGTGATCATTGAATTTACAAGTGACATAAATTTGGGCATATCTATTTCAAAACATATCCCAAAATATGTCATGTCATGTAATGTGTTTATAAGAAGTGTATTTTTTTTTCAATATATGTAATCTCATCACGACTTGTCATGAGTGGCTTCTTCTTCGGATGAAGTCATGACAAATAAATGAATTGCATGGTGTGTAATCATTCTGTACTTTTTTTCTATCTTATTTGTATCCTAAAAAATATAGTGTTGTGATGCTTCACTTCACTAATGATATGAGGCATCTTTTTTATCCAATATTTGCCTCTTTTTGTTTACTTTCAAAATATTCATTTTATCCTTCAATAAAACACAAAACAAGTTAAATCCATCAAAAATCGGAAAATATAATTAATTAAATATATAATTTTATACATAAAAGTAATATCAAATGTATGTGTGGTATACAGATATAAAAAACAATACATGGTTATAAAACCCCAACAATTGATGAAGTGGGTATGCTTGATTAGGGTCGCAGACCTGAGGATTGAAAGTGTTTTTTATTTTATTTTTTTATATAGTGTAGTTAATTATTTTCATATTCATATCAAATGAACATATTATTTCATTTCATAGTTTATTGGTCCATGTTAGAGGTTCCCTACTGATTTTTTTACTCACAACCTACTCAGTCCACTACTGCACATGAGTACCCATGTATCCTTAACGTGTTTATTACAAGCACAAGTAGGGTTGAGGCCTAAGAGTAGGTTTTTCTTGCTCAATATAGATTTATCAGATGATATCAAGATATTAAGATGTTGTATGGCTCGGTGTTTTATTAGATACATTTTTTTAATTTCAAGTTATTACGTTGTGTGTATATTACTGACCGAGTATGAGGTTTGTTGTATATGTGATATGGTTATTTGGGCCTTTAATGCAATGCATGTGTTACCACTAGATTTCTATTTTATTTATATATTACTTGATAAAAATAATGTTTTGATATTTCTTTTTTATTTCACACTATGATACCGGGGGTATAGCCTCTCTATGATAACTCCTTATACCTCTTTAAAAGTCCTAAACATCTAGAAATTGGTGATGTGTGCCTTAGTTCATGTGGAGAACTAATATAGTTATTATTTATAGAATGATCTAGTTTATGACTTTATAAATTGTTATTTATTTTTTTACTATTTAGGGTGAGGTAATCATGATATATAAGAATGTGTCAGTTCTTGTGTTGGAACTTAGACTAGTTCTTCATGGAAACCTTTTCTCATGTAATTTCATGTTACCATAGGCATGTCAATGATATTTTCAGCATGTTATGTGTTTTTATCATGATTAATATATAGTGAGACCTGCATTGTGTTTTTTAATTTATGTTTTATAAGTTACAAGATTTTCACTATGATCCCGTCAGCAAGAGACCATTTTGGATTTGACTATTATACTATAAAAATTAATTGTCTCATGCAGCATATCAGACATATAACATTCAAATGATATAGGCATACCAATTTTCTTGTTTTCAAGGATGATTTAGGATCAGCTGTTTAAAGTGTCAAAAATTGGTCATATTATCTTTAACCATAAATTTACATGATATAATTTAACTCAGCCTAGCCAAATTGTACATTTGTTTTCTTTAGATGGTTTTTCATGTGAATTTATAGTGAGATTCTTGATGTGGGTGATGAAAGGACAGACCATGTGGAATGGGGGTGATGTGACCATAGTAGGTTAGTGAAGGAAATGGTGTCTTAAGAAGAAAACCCTAGTGGGTGGTTATTATTTCGGTATCTATAACATAAAGATAAAATTACAACTTATATGTTGTTTTCCTATATAGCTTGGAATTTCATTCCACTTAATCATAATAATGCTTTGGTTTCCTGTAGTATAAATCGTCAAGGGTGATTCCATTAGTTATCATAGTGAGGAATGCTGGGATTGTTAGTCTCTGGGGGTCATCCCATTACATGGATGCTCAAGAGAATCACTACCTTAGTGGGAGATTAATTAGAATAAGGTTCCTAAACATAGTGTACGTGATAACCTAAAGTCTGTGGCTGGATATGCTGGATGTTGTGGGTTGTTTTAGATAGTTGAGTGGATGCGACCTATGGGTAAGGACCCTTATGAGATTCTTAAATTGTTGGTATATTTGAGAGAACTAATAAAATCTTGACATAGCTTAAAACCTAATTGGTTAGTTCTCTATTTTCAAGTGAGTTCACCCTAAGTGAGGGGTCAACCGAGGTTAATTTCTTTAGAGGAGGGAAGTACGCGTTGCTGATTTAGGCTATGTGACCGAACATTTTCGTTACTATCAGTTTTTTGGTATTGGAAAGTTGATATCTTATTTTCTTTTTTTATTTTAACCACCTTTATTTCCTAGGATTTTTTTACTATGACTAGATTTGAAAGGGGTGGACCCCATAGAATCCTAACCCTCTTGAATCTTCTAGGTTTTTAATAGCATTGGGTAGTTTCTAAGAAAGTGTATTATGTTGACGTGACATGGTACATGGTGGGATGCCTATATTTTTGAAAAAACACCTTGTGGTGGGTAATCATTAGATAATCCATGACATAGTTAATGTTCCTAACATTGAATAAGAGTGTTATGAGTTATCCTATATTTATGGGACTAACATGCTTGAGAATATAAAGTTATAATTTTGGCACATCTTCATAGTTTGAAAATGTATGACCCATTGGAGCATGAGTTAGGTTTCTGTTAATAGGTTTTATGGTAGAATACACCCATTACATTTATATGATATCATGTTTTGTGTGATGGGAAGGAATTATTCACATTGAATAGTGAATCAATTATAGGTCATGTATTGGGCAAGGATTGATGGACTAAATGAAATGTTTTTAGGATTGGTTTCTTTAGAGTTTAATGAAAATGGAAAATGCCCCTATGGGGTACTTGATACAATAGATGTTGATCAAGTATGGTGTAATGAATAATTAGTGTTGATCCTGGATAGGATTTTCCTAGGATGAGGTGAGTGTGGATCATGAGTTAACCTAAGATTGGAAATAGAACATTTTGAGGTGGTATTCAGGGAGTATTATAAGGTAATACATATGGTTGGGAATGAAATATTTTCAATTCAAGGGAATGAACCAAATTATTGTTGTAATTTTTGTGGTCGATATGTATTAAATTTATGTGTTCCATGAATGGGTGATAATTGATTTTTGTTGTTGACCCTAGTTCATGGGAATGTTGATCATATCCAGTCATCATCTGTGGTAATATATGTTGTGTGGTCAGCAAAGGAACAACCCTATTTTTAGAAGATTCATAGGATTGGAAGTACGGGTAATTGGATGGTTGAAGAAGATCTTAGATTCTAATGAGCAGTGAATATAATTTTATTCGGTCCTTTGTAAACACATGATTCGAGATTCGGATGAATCCATATATGAGTCAACGAGTTGAAATAGAGAACAAGATGTTTTCAGAGTTATGAAAATGAGGTTTGTGGAGTGAACCCCAATTTTTTGACAAGGATCATGGGGTGAACCTATTTCTTCACATGGTTCTGGGGTTGAACAAGTGATTTGAGACATGCTTTGGCGATATCACCCAAGTTTTGTGACATGCATTAGGATGTGAAATTGTTTTGTGAAATGGTTTGGGGTGAACTAGTCTCATCACTTATTTTAGGGGGTGAACCCAAATCTTGTCACATGGTTTGGGGTGAATAATTTAATTATATATAATAAAGGTGACTTTTTGAGTGAAAATTATTTGGATGAAAATTGGAGGTGATTATATGGATTTTGTTACAAGAAAGACCCTATGTGTGGGAGATTAGTTCTAAAAAAAATTGGGGGTATGTGTTTCTCTTAAGAACTTAATGGAAAGTATACATGAGTAGTTTCAGAGGAAGTTATCCAGAGGTGGTACAACTAGTGTTTTTATTTGTTAGACATGTTGAGTGCAGACCATGTTATAAGAATCATGTGGTATGTGGTTAGCTAGTTGCTGAACCACTGGAAGTCGCATTTCAATAGTCGATTCTGATTGTAGGGAGCACCAGGAATTAAAATAATCATTTAAGGGTTGTGTTATATGGTAAGGAGAACCATGAACCAAATGATAATGTTGATGCAACATGGGTGTCTAGTGATGGATTGGTAGATTCAAGCTCTATAATGGAAGTTCACTAATTGTGGAAAGTGGTAGATCATATTTTGATGGGTTGGGTTTCCACATTACTAGAGTTTTGTAGTAGAATATCTCTTGGTGATCCTAATAGAGTATAGTTTCTTTGAAGTGAATTGAAACCCAATATGGTATTATATATTTAGTTGTATTACTACTAATGATTCTTGAGGATGAGAATTGTTATTATGGAGAATTTTGAACGACCTACATATTTTGGGTGTGAAAATTACAAAAGAGATTTGGATTTTTTTTGTATTGATGGATCATTTTGAGGACCACGAATCAGAACAAGGTGATGAGTGTTTTTAAATCCTATATTTATGGTTTTCTTTGTGGTTTAGTATTTATTAAAAGGACTGCGAGTTTGAACAATAACAAGTGGTTGAACGGGTGGTCTGAGATTTTGAAAATTGTAAATTCATGCCAATCATAAATTTAATGTTTCATTCATTCAATGGAAATGTTTTATGGGGTGTTCTCAAGAAATTTAGAATGTGAATCTAGATTGATATAGTAACCCAGGTAATTATCTCTAAAATTTATGGTGTAATGGTAAAAGTCACACCATTGAAGTGGCTAGTTGTATTTTTATTTTTTATTTTATAACAGGGTATCAACCAACCTTATTTTTCAAATGAGTGGATTTTGTAGAGAGTGCTTTATAAGGACCTCATTATCTCTCTTTTAGCTTTTATTATAGATTGTTATGGGTGAAATTAAATGATATTATTTGTGTGTTTCTTCCACCTACTTCTCTTATCCTTGTCTTCCCATTAACATTGGGGATTTTTAGAATTTTTATTTCAGGGATTTTAATCAATTCCACCAGACCATAGCGGAATCAACATTTTTTATGGTTTTTTTTCACATCCTTGATATAGGATAACTTATGACATGGTTTATAAGTCGTTTCATGTTTTTTTGCTGAGGGTATATCTAATTTTGGAATGTCAAGGGTTTCTTCCGTAAATTAAATTATTGAGATGTTGAATATCTATATTTATTGAATAATTTTTTCCTCCTAGGTTTAGGGGTGCATTAGGAGTGGATTTTACCTAATTTATGGTGGTTTCAGCCTGATGGGGTAACCTTATGGTTTTTTGGGCATTTAGACCTAATTAAAATAAATGGAAAATTAAATGTAAATTGTTTATATAAATAAATAAATAAATTATAAATTATTTTTAATTAATTATTATTAATTATTAGTATTAGAAAGGGCCCATGTGGTTGAACTATTTCAATATGGGCTTGGATGAGCTCACACGAGTGTTTTCGAGTTACACATAAAAGGGGAAACAACATGTTAGAGGTATGTGGTCCTACATGCATTCCCTTATGGTTTGTGTATGTTTTATATGTAATGTGTTATGTGGTCTTTCCACTAGGGTGATGAACTTGTTTAATAAAATGTTTTATTTAAAAATTAAATAATTGGGTACACTACATAAAGTCCCATGGAGACAGGGGTCCATTAAAATGTCCGGATTGCCTTGGTAGTTGATGGAAAAGGCCATGACTATGACCCTCATACTCAAAAAGTATTTTTAGGGATGTCCTATGAATTATAACAACTGGACCAATAGGTATTGTTAGAACCTTGAGATACTTGGTGGCTTGCAAACCTATTGAGAGGTGAGGCTAAATGTAATGTGGATTTTTGATCATTGAATAATCATTTATGGACAGGTATTAGGTAGACATGGAAACTATTGGTTGAGTGGATTAACCTAGTAAGACTTGATGACTGAGATGGGTCATAGGACATATTATTTACTAATTCCAATGTGGTATACCCCATTTAACATGTGAATCCATTCTATAGTAATGATGATTTCAAAGGACATAGAACCCTTTGGGAATTATGTGATGACCTTAGACATAGTCCCTGATCAATTCCCCATGTAAGGGTGACTTTACTATTCTGGGACCCTAGTGACCTGAGTGAAAACCCAATTGACAAAGTAACCCTGGTCGTGAACTTACGACCATGGGTAGAGATGGTTGCAGGTGCACCCTATAACCCAAATTGATGTGGAATAGTAGTTAGGATGAGGTTTTGATGATGGTAATGTGACTTTATCCAACCATTATTCATTCTTTTGGTTTGTGTGTATATCTCCCAAGGGGTGATGAATTGTTTTCATACACATGGTTGGGATTATGTGTTTGGGAGATGAATCCGTGGAATTAAACTATCACAACCTATCCCAATGGTGTCAGTTCCATGAATCCCAAATCCCACCTCCAATAGTCCAGAGCCTAAAGAGTTTCCTCAATTAACCATTTCACTAATATGGGTGGAATTATAATAAAGTATTGTTAGACACACACACACACACATCTCCACACCCATAAAATTGATAAAATGTAAAATAATAGATAAAACATGCTTGTATATATCTAATCCCCCAACTATAGTATGATATAATGTAATAGAATGTAAACAGGGACAAATACAATCCCACTATAGAGAGACTGAAGACATGTCCATATTTAAAGCAATGATGGGGAGTTCTATGAAGGTACTACTGGAAAACTCCCTCTTATGATCAGATCACTATAAACTTCCTTGTCTTGGTCCCTTTAAGACTCCACCAAACGGTTGATCAACTGCACAAGACATGAAATGCATGGTAAAATCCTATGGAAGGGTGAGTATAACAATACTGAGTAAGAAACCACAAAACCACAATGTACTTTGCCAAATAATTAGATTCATCTATGAATAGGTATATTTCTACAACTCATATAAAAAGAATATCAAGACAAACAGAACAAAGATGCACAATCATGGGGTAAAGTCAAAACATTAATGCCAACATAGGATTCTGGTACAAATGGTTCCACATAAGACTCCTATAAGAGAACACACTCCACATTTCAGATAGCATTAATGATTTCCATATGATATGTAGTGCTCATCAGGTATATCCAATATAAGTATACACTAAAAGTATGGTGAGATACAATAAAAATATGATGATGATCACTCCCAAGGCCATTGGGTAAACTGAAAACTCAATTTGGTTTAACACTCTATGTTTAGGATCGTATCCCATGTTTTTTAGTCAAAATGATACAAATTAATCCACCAAGGGAAAGAATATGATATTAAATCTCAGTTCCGTCCTCATAGAAAGATTCCAACAACTCTATTTAAAAAGTCCCTCTGATGAGATTACCATCCTATGTGTATGACACAATTCCATAATAAACATTAGGGAATGGATATAGGGAACACACCTTAACCAAACATGGCCATGATATAGAGGAAAATGGATCCATGACTTATTTAATGAAGTAAACATCATGTAATGGAATTTTTCATTGTGCCCCTTCTACATCGGGTCCTTCCCATGTAAATGAATTGTGACCATATCCATGTGGAAGTACACAGTGTGCCCATTCTCATGTACTTCTTCCCATGATGGATTAAACAACTATTCCAATGTACATCAAGCATGGTCATTTTTTTAGGGTAAATGGAGTTCTCATTCACTTGTACTCTTTGGAATTTCTATGTACCCTCTGAACTATATGTCAAGTCAACCAGGATGGGTCACATATCATGTGATAGGGGTAACATGAAATGTGATCTTTAACTTCATCTCAAAACCCTAGATTCCATTGAATTGTCCCCACATAGTATGTATCTCCATAGTACATGTCGTTTTGATCAGGATATTATAGAAACGAATTTCATTCTACCGAGTATGATCATGGAATCTTCACCTCATATTCTAGCCTCAATAAAACAGATAATCATGGATCTACTCAAGCCGAAACTTGTTATTTCCAAACACTGACATTCGACCCATGAATCTTCTTGTAAAATGACCTAGTGCATAAATCCGTTTTCATTAATCAGAGAAACAAATCTAGTATCCCATAACCATATAATACACTACAGCTTCTTTCGTTGTACAATCCCCTCATTGTAACATGTCTAAATCTACGACATTGAATAATTTCACAAAAAATGGGTGTGAAACATTTGATTTTATTATATATATTTTGAACCGTGGGCCAATGGATTTTCCCATGACGAATAAAGAAACATGGAAAGGAAAATAACATGAAAATCTTTGAGGAACAAACATATACCAATTTTCATGTCTACCTCAATTCATTTCCAATAAAATAAAATAATGAAGATATATAATGTTATAAATCATAAAAATTTCCCATCCTGAATCATAACTACCCCATAATCATAATATGCATGGTTCATGAATCAAATAATTGGTTGGATGATTCACATTAATCATAGGAATCACAATTAGGAATAAATTGAATAAAAAAAATATCTTTCCTTGAATAAGATTGATCATAGATGAAGAATGAAGTTGTATTGTAGTCATTGTAGAGAACCTCGATTCCCATTGCGCATCAATCATTAAAATATGATTTTGTTATAGTTTTTCCAAAGAAACCCCTTTAATGGATCTCAAATTTTTTCTTTAAATTCTAGGGTTATGAAACATACACTTTAATTTGTCCATAATAGTGTAATTTAAATGTGTAGCTAGGTAATTGCATAAAAAAATGAAACACAATAATTTATATAAATTATTTTAGTAATTTCACCCCAGTGATTAATTTTTCACAAACAACCTCCACCAAAAAAATTACTTTAATGCCTAGTGTAAAACCCACACTTTGAACTCAATTGTTCCCTTATTTTTTTATTTGGGCCCCTATTTAGCATTAATTCCAACTTTTTAGGAAACATTTTCACACTTTCTCTTTAATACACTTAATATATTATAAAAAATTATTTCAGGCACACTGGGCCTCAAAATAATATTCTGTCTTAGTGCTTGGTCTTGAAAATAATCCACAAAATATTCAAAAAATAATACACATAAAATATGACTAATTAAATTCTCTCCACATTGGAGGTTTACATACCAAAAATCTAAAACATGTGGCTATAAAACAATTTGTTGGTACTAAGCATGAATCTGAGCCTCCCCATCCCAGGTGATCTCCTAATCATTCTCATACTTCCACCATACATAAACTAAAGGAATCACTTGTCCATGAAGGATCCTTTCATAGTGATCTTTAATCTTTGTTGTCTACTCATTAATTGTATCTACATACTCAATGTTTATCTCTCCCCAAACAATAATGTGAAATGGGTCATTCACATACCTCCTCAATGATGACACATGGAATACATCATGTACCTGGTGTAACTAAAATGGTAGAGCAATGTGGTACACCACCTCACCAACTCTATAGAGTATCTAGAATGGGCCATTTAATATTCAATATAGTTTTCCACCCCAGCCAAATAACTATAATCCATGTCAAGGAGGAACTGCTAGGGAAACTTATTATTCCTTATAAAACTGCGAAGGAATTATTTGTCTATCTTCATATGATTTTTGATGACTATGTATAGTCTTTTCCACTCTCTAATGATATAAACCCTCTCAGTAGTGGATCACACCAACTCCAAGATGGTGAGTGCAAACTCTCATGGGTCATTTCAGAAATGTGGTGACCTAAATGGTCACCCATACAAGGCCTAAAATGGTTTTGTACCAATGTTCGAATTCTAGCTATTGATCTATGAAATCTCCACCAGTGGTATTTGATCCTCCCAACTCTAGAAGAAGTCCAACATGAAATTGTGTAGCATGTACTCCAAATCCTGAATGGTTCAATCAATGTTTCCATCATTATGGGGTAGAAATCCTTGATCAAATGCACAGGAGTCCCAAAATCCTCTCATAATCCCTTCAATAAATGTGATGTTAAGTGATCGTCATGGTAAAAAATGATTGTTGATGTAACTCCATGGAGTTGGAATATCTCTTGCACCTATAGGTGTCCCAAACTCTTTACTGAATGCTACTCCGGAATAGCTAGGATGTAGGATGACATGACGAGTCAATCTATGATAACCTAGATTCCATTGTGTCTCTTGTAAGTTTGTGGTAATCCCATCACTAAGTCCCTGGATACCCCATACCACTTCCACACTGGAACCTAAATGGGATGAGAATAACTCACTAGAACATGGTTTTGAACCTTCACTTACTAAAAATTAATGCATTCAGAGACAAATTTAGAAATTCCCTTCATCATCCCTGGACACTAAAACCGACATCATATGACCTAGTGCATCATTTACACACAATGTTGTACTACCAAAGGAGATGTATGAAACTCCCTCAAAATCCCATCCTACAACATGACTAGTACAATCATGAATCCATATAAAAGAATGAAATGGTACCAACATTCAAAAAATCCACTAGGAAAATGTTCAATGGATATTCGTGTACGTTGGGTCTCGCAGTTAGAATCCAAAACATATTCCTCCCTAGATGGTTGAAAAAGTGGTGGGGTAACAACCATTAAATGGAGGTAAGCTGCTCTATCTCCATCCATAGATGATAAACACAATAAGTTCAATTGTTCTAATGCCTCACTTAGCAAATGCAAACAAGATATGTTTATAAGAGCATCTACTAACACATCCCCCTACCAAAGAGTATAAGAAATCTATAAGTCACAATTGTAGATAAAGTCTAGCCATGAACTATATCTCATGTTAAAATCATTTTGATAGAAGATATTATTTAAGATATAATGGTTAGAATATATGATAAATCTCTCACTTATTATGCACTGACACCACATCATTAGTGAAAAGACTACTGATGCTAACTCAAGAATGTGTGTTGCATAATTCTTATGACATGGTCTCAATTGATATGAACCACATGAAATCACCACCTTCCTCTACATGATAATGAAATGAATCCCTATTCTTGATGCATCATAGAATATTATGTACTCAACAAACTCCTTTGGAAATCTCAAGATGGGAGGGCTCCTCAGCCTCTAAATCAACATCTAAAAAGCATGATGGCACTTTACATCCACACAAATGGATTACCCTTTTGGTTCAAAGTTGGCATGGAGGATGATATCCTAGAGAACTCATGTATGAATATATGGTAACAGACTAAAAATATGAGGAATATCCAAAAACCAACATGCAATTGGGTTCCTCCCAAGATAACACTACCTCAACCATCACTAGGTCCATTTCGCCAACATTTTCAGAGATAACATGTCCTAGAAAGTGGACCACATGAATCCAAAACTAACACATTGATAGATTCTTGTATAGATTTTGTTCTCAAAGTACATCCAAAACCATCCCCATGTTTATTGTGTGCTCCTCCTTTGATGTCATATACACACGGATTTCAACGATGAAGACTACCAAGAATCGTACTAAGCTGTGATGAAAGATTTGGTTAATGAGTACCATAAACCCTAATGGGGTGTTCAACCTGCCAAATATAATCACAATGTATTGATAGTGACTGTAGAAATAACTAAATTCAATCCTCGTTATATCCTCATCCTCTACTCGCAACTAGTGATAGACTAAACTAGGTTCAACCTTCTAAAACAAGTTTTCTCCTCTCAACTAAACAAAGTGGCTATCAATATTCAATAGTGGATACATGTTCCTAAATTTCACTAAGTTAAAGTGATGGTTGTCCAAACATAACCTTAAGTTCCCATGTGCCTTTTTGGTGAAGAAAATTGGGTCTTCTCAGGATGAAATAGTAGTTCTAACAAATCCCTTCTTATACAAGTCCTCCTTTTATAGACTATGCACACAAAGATTTGTGAGATCCATTAAATATGTTGTCATAGATATCAGAGTCATATTGGGGTGTATATCAATGTAGAATTATATCTCTTGGTAGGGAGGTAAGCCTAGAGCATTCTTAAGAAAGACAACCCCTATAGCACCACCACTGTAGCGAACTAAAAATCATAAAATATTCTACCCCAAAGGTTATGATATAAAAATGATGAGTAATCAGAATCAACCTCCTATGAATGAGTCCATTCTATTCTTCATGGGTTTCCTTTTTACCCAAAAAGAAAACGTTGTCCCATCACCATGGGCATACCATATCCTCCTCCTGAAATTGGTGATCAGGGAATGAAATGTGGAAAGCTAGTATATACCTAAGATGATATAATTAGGCATAATAATTGTAAAAAAGAGATACCAATAGAAACTATATCCTCAATGATCCATGTCACACTATCAACAAATGTGTGTGATAACTGAGTCATCTCTAGTAGAAGTCACTAAGAGAAAGTGTCACGCCAAGGGCTCAACCATAATCTCTAAGTCTCGAACCAAGTATGTGGAAATAAATGAATTAATAGAAACTATGTCTATAAATACATAATATTTGTTATAAAAGACACATATAGTATATTGTGTCATTCCTGGAGAAAACAAGTCATAAGACTCAACTACTTGTAGTTGTCCCAACCCTGTCATCCAGCTCCCTAAGATTAGTGTGGACTACATCGGGGTAGTATTGGTTAAATTTCAAAGAATATTATGAATCTAGACACTCTCCCAACTCCTCTTACAAATACAATTCTCTACATACCTTTCTAGTCCTACTATTTCATCTTCCTGGGAAACCCATCCATGGTTTTCCACTCAACCATACCGCGGGGCAGATAATTTCGTGGAAGATGTCCCCTTCTATCACAGGATTAGCATAAACTCTACCTAGGAATACTAGACCCATAATTTGATCCATGAACCATATGACCTATGTCTTATGAACTCCTCCTAAAACACCTCACCTGTCCAGGTCCCTGAGACCAATGTCATCTCCCTACAACTAAAGTATCTGCAATTTTATACCCACTACTAGAAACTACTATATGTGTCTTCCCATCTAGGAATATTTTACCCATCAATGATTTCTATAGTACACCATTGTAGGAAGGAATTTATAAAGGCATTAATCTTGATCATATGTATCTACATAGTCCTAATTCGAATGTTTGATACTGGAAGAACTAATCACAAATCGTATCTATCGAGTACCTGGAGAGTTTGGTGAACCTCAATGAACACTCAGCTATTATCATACTTCCCTGTAGAAGTTTTAGAAGATCCTGGATACACGAACCCACAAACATAAATATATATTACTTATCTATGAAAATTAACAAGATGTTTAACCATGATAGTGTCTCCTTGTCACGCGACTGGGACACTAAAACCCATCATCATCTCGTTGATCCATGGAGAAGGCATGCTTCCAAGAAAAACAACTGATTTAATAGAGAACTAAGTAGAGGTAAAATTCATATCACCATTTAAAAGAAGTCTCCATACTCTTGTGGGTCATGCTACCCTCATAACCAACGGGGTCACTATCACTAAAACTCGTGAATTGATCTCAGCCAGTGCACCTCATCCACTGGTACTGTGGGTAGCATCTGCAGGTCAATATGTGGGGGTATAGTCAGTCCATATTCTTGAGGTAAAAACTCTAGAACTAATCCATGTATCAATGCCTCACCATGTAAGTGATCATCCTTATGATCATTATGCTTAGTTCTAGCTAGCATAAGTGAAGGAGGCATCTTTAAATAAACAAGATGTACCACATTTAATGAGTATATCTGGAGAGATGACTCAATAAGGACATTGAAACCATAACCCGTTCCTATATTATTAAGGTACTATAATATATATTGAAACCAGTTTCCACATGTAATTAATTGAAAGGAAGGTGATTAGAGTCCTAGTGTAAAGATACGTTGGCCACCAAACAAACATTGGAGTTCCCAGCCAGAATTCCAAACATGATACTTTTAATACTATTTTCCCAATACAATCTCTAAGACTCCAATGATAATATAGAATAGAATTCCTCTAATACAACTCTGTCCTGACCGATCTCAATCGGTCCCATATTGAGACTTCTCAAGCCTCCTTCCAGTAGTCCAGGGGCTGGGGATAAGCATTGAGTAGGCATATCACTAACATGGGAGGCCTTAGCCTAATGTACCTATTCACACTTACACATCTCTAATCACATAAAAGTGATGAAATGTAAAATAACAAATAAAAAATTGATGCATACATATAAATACCACAACAAGGGTATGAAGAAATGTAATGGAATGTAAACAGGGTAAAATAAAATCCCACTATAGAGAATCTAAATACCAGTCCAACCTAAAAGTAAATATGGGGACTGATGTTAAGATAAAACATGAACACACCCTAGTATGTCCAGCCCACATGGCACCATTAGATCCTAGTCCCTCTATGAATCTATATAATGGGCGATTTTATACACAAGAAATAACACATTTGGGAAAATCCACAAAAGGAGTGAATATAATAATACCTAGTAGGACTCCCAAAACAATAATGTATATAATGAAATAATAATATCCATATCTACACAATTATATGTGTATAATACAGATAATAAGAAAATGTGGATATACACAACAAAGACTTGTAGTCAAATGGTAAAGTCCCAACTATAATGCCAGACTAGGATTCCAACTTGAAATGTTCATTATAGCACTATTCTATGAGAACAAACTCCATGAATTATATTGAATTAATAACATCCATCCAGGATGTAGTGGTCTTCGGTTATTTAAATTTGAAGTATTCACTAAAATTATGAAGAGATATGATACATATATGAGGATCAATCCAACGGGAATGTGGTATACCAACAACTCAATAAGGTTTTACCCATTAAGTAGTGGATCAATTCTTTTATACTGTTGGGAACAAAAATAATAAGAAATTCGCCTAGGGAAATAAGATGAAAAATGAACCCAATCCAACCTGCAAAAAATGAACCCAGAAACACTATCCAAGAGATCCTACTGAATTTATCGGCATCATATGTGAAGGAATTGATTCATGTCTAACCATCTAGTAATTGATATAGGGAATTCACCCTAACAAAACTTTTCCAACATATAGAGGACATGGTTCCAAGCCTTATTTGAAAAAGTGCACAAATTTCCCCTTTATTATCAGGTCCTTACAATGTTAACATCCTATTCCTATATCCTATTTAAAGTACATGGCATGCCCATGCTTGTGTAATTCTTATAGTTTCCATGTACACGACTATTTCTATGGACATTTGAATTGTCCATGCCTATTTTGGAGTACATGGTGAGCTCGTGACCTTGTACTCCAAAATGTGTCCATGTACCCTCAGTGATACACATCATGCCATCTAATAAGGTTCATAGAGAATATGATAAGGATCACAAGTGGTGTGTTCCTTAAATTCATTTCAAGACTCTACCCACCATTGAGAGGGCCCCACATGGTGTGTAGTTATTCAATACATTCAATGTTGATTGTTATTTTCTAGAAGCTAATTTCATCCACCCTCATATTCTCTCACCACATTGACCTTGGATTCAAACTTAAATATATCCATGTTTTAGGGATATACATTATATAAACCATATTTCATTCAAACACCTAGATCTAGCCATTGAATCTACTTAGAAAAAAGTATTGTATGTCAAAAATTGTCACAAATCACTGAACACAAATCATGTATCCCAAAACTATCTGATCCTCTAACACTTCCATTATTTCATGATTACCTCATCACACTAAGTCTGAAACTATGATATTGAATCATTTCACCACAAAATGGGTGCACCAAAATTATTTTCCATTAAATTTCAAACAATAAGCCAAGGGACTTTCCCTTGACCAACAAAAAAAGGGAAGGAAAATGATAAGAAGAAAAATGAGGAATGGACATTTGAAAATTTTCATGTCAACCACAATTTTTTTCCTTTAGAATGAAAAACTATGAGATATAATGTAATAATAAATAAAAATTTCATATCCTAAATCATAACTATTACATACACAAAATATGAATAGTTCGTGAATCAATTTGTTGGTTTATTAATTTACATTCATCATAGGAATCAAAAATGGGGATACATCGAATCAAATAAACATCCTACCCAAACATGATTCAATAGATGATATAATGAAGATGCATCAAAATAATTGTATGTATCCTTTAATCCTATTGCACAGTGAATGTGGAACTACGACCTGGTTTTCATTTTCCCATGACAAATCCACTAATGGCTCTCCAATTTTTTCACAAAATTGCATGTTTCTGTTGCTGATCTTTCAATTTCACGAGAACAAAGTAATTAAATGGTTGAGAAAGGGATCTATGTCAAAAAATGAAATGAAATATTTTATATTATTTATTTTAATCATTTTACACCCATGATAACATTTTCACAAACAACCTATGCCGACAAAGGTTATGTCGTGATTACAATAAAACTCATTCTCTAAACTCAATGGTGGCATCATAATTATGATTTAGGCCCATGTTTAGATGTTGTTACACTATTTTAGGAAAATTATTCTCAAATTCTATTAAATATATTTAATATATTTTAAACATTTATTCTGGGTACACTAGGCTATAGAATCGCACACTGTCTTAGTGTTTGGTAAAAAATAACATATAAAATGTTAAAAAATATATATGGAAATATGAGTTAGTAAAGCCCAAAGATGGGTACATAGAGTCACGTGGATTTGGTTTTGGGTTCAATAGAGTTTTAGCTGTATATATAGACTTCTATGGGATGGGTCCCTAGATTTATTATGACATGGTTATCACGACAACGTATATGGATCTGAACGCCTAAACTACCAAAAAATGTGTCCACAAAGTCATGAGGAATTAAAAAATACTGCTATAGATTTGGATTTAGATATATGGACTACTGTAAAATGGGTCCCCAACCCTATGAGGATATTGTTGTGACTTCCAAATATTTTATGCTATATGTGAAGACATCTAAAATATGGGTCCTCAGAGTCGTGATGATATAGTTAGGGATACAATAGATTTAGATCATGATGCACATATTGTCATAGGATGGTTCCCCAGATCTATGAGGATATGGTTATAGAATCCATGGATGTGGATCTGGAAGCATTTTCATAAATGGGATGAGTCTAAAAAACTATGATAATATGGTTATGGATTCCATGTATTTGTATCTTGGATATTTAGAAAAACATAAGATGGGTCCCCATAGTCATGAGGAAACAATTGAGGATACCATAGATTATTATCCTCCATGTTATTGGATGTGAACATTACTCACAATTTTCTAAGAGATACCCTTGTACTATTCAAAGTAGGTATAATCAATTATCTTTGTAAACCAATGTATCAACAAAGTTTTTAAATTTTGTTTATTAATATTGTATTTATTTATTTACCCGATCATATCACATGCACATATCACTATATAACCATTTTGTATGGGACAATGTTCATAGTATGATATTGAGTTATCAATGTGTATCCTACTTGGGTCTCCACCATAAAAGGTATCCAAGGAAGATTTTACTTGCTTATTTTATGCACAAGTTAGGCTAAGGCATGGGATCATGCTTTTCATGGTCAAGTGGGATAGCTTCAATGATTTCAGGAGGTCAATACATTATATTACTTATAGTTGTAGTAAATCAATGTTTTTTTATATTAATGAGAACTATAAATTTGACAGACCTAGTGGGTGGTTAGTTATATTTATGGAATTTCTTTTTGGGCATTTACTACATTTCATGTGTTACCACTGTATGTTCATTTATTTATGTGTATTCTTATATTAACGTCTCTTGGATATTTATTTACGATTTAGTACTCTAACATAGGCGGTATGACCTCCCCATGATACCTATTTAGACCCCTGGCACTATCTGAATGCCTCTAATATTTGGGGAGGCACGCCTAAGGTAATGTTGTGAACCATTCTAGTTACTATTCACAAAGCAAGTTGTTCCTTGATGTCTAAAACCCACACCACATAAAAAATAAAAATTGTATTAAAATGATGTAAATGGAAACATTTAGTTACTATGACATAAACATATTATAGTTTCCAATTTAGAAAGGATAATTTTGTTGGAAAATAAAAATTTCTATGTGGAAGATAATGTTTTATTAGTTTATATAAGAATTATTATTGGAAATATTGCATTATTTGTAATGTTGAATTGGATCAATGGGGAACATTATCTGAAAAAATGTAATATCCCAAGTTACGAATAGAAACAAAATCATATATAATTAAGAAATATAATAATAAAATCATGATATATCATAGATAAGAAAAATAATTTATGCCTTGTTGAATCAAAATTGAATTTTTGAAACCCTTTACTCATGTGCCAAAAGACATGGTGGGATCAACCCCCTACTTTAATAGCCAAATTAATTTCATTAAATTCTGTATTAATATAATTTATTCTCAATATTTTATTCTTTAATATTATTTTATGATTGTTTTGAATCATCATTAAATCATAGTTTCTTATGTGTGTTTTTTTTAATTTTCTAAGGTCATTTTAATTTGATGATGATTACGAAAGTTATATTCAAATGACATGATAACTCTAAATGTGAAATGAAATTATTTTAATTTTAATTATGAAGTTAAAATGGTAAGAAAAACCTATATTATTTATTACATAGTTATGATTCATTGGTTATAAATTTTAATTTTTATGGGCATGATCATTTATGGGGTTTTACTAATCAATATAAAATAATTTTTTAATTTATTTTTATCACTCTTTGTAACATATATAATGTTATATAAATTTTAATAAACATATTATCAACATATATAACAATGAAATTAATTTTATTACCATCTGTGCTAATGGTGATGAAAAATTAAATATGTCATTTGTAGAAGTAGTAGTACATATATACATATAGGAGACGTTTTAATTTCCCAACAGATAAAAAATAGCCATATAATGAATATTAAATTGACAGAATAAAATTTTAGTACATATATGATATTGAATTCAAAATTAAACATTTTATGGAACATATTTGGAAGTGGTATAATAAGAAAAAATTAAAAGATATTGGTTGAGTATAGTACCTCTTCCCTTGGATGTTCTCTTTTAGGGAAATCCGTATAGAAATTTGGATTGGTATTTTGGGAACAAAAACTATATTCATAATATCTGTGTATTATTAGAGGTAATTTGGGTAGATCTTCATTGATTTAAGGTTATCAAAGTTTGTAAGGAGGTGAAGATATAATTTTCTCTTTTATAACTGATAGGAGTGTTACATGTGTAAATATTTATAACCTTTAAATAAAATAAATGTAATTATCAATTAAATTAGCAAAAAATCATCAGTTATAGATGATTTTGGTGATGCAGAATGTATGTGCACTCACCCAATTAAATGTTCACATTTTGTAGTGATAATTGTTGTGTGATCTCCTAGGTTAACACCCTTTTAACCCTTTTAACCCTTACCATCGTGAGAACATTTTACCTTCTAAACTTTTTTATATGAAAAAACATTTAGTTGAAATTATTAAAAAATAATTATCAATCTAATTCAAAATATTAAATTAACTTTTATTAGTTTAATGTCTAAAGTTGATGAAAAATATATTCTATGTAAATACGCATTATAAAATTTTTAAAATTATTTTTACAATTTACTAAACATTAATTATTAGAAAAAATTAAAAAAACATCACCTTAAGTTAATTTTGATATTCGGAATTTTAAAAATTGTTTCCATCTTATCAAATTAAATCCTTAAATGATATAAAAATTAATTTTATTATTAGAGGATACAATGTTTGAAAATTATTTTCAAAAGAATATTTTTATGTGTAAAATATATCATTTATTTATTATGAAAATGATAATTTATATTATTAATAATAACATATATATATATATATTCATAAATAATATCTTAAAAAACCCATTAAAATAACTTTATAAGAACTAATGGTGAGATAAGCAATTGATATTTTTGCAGGTTGTGGTTATACTAGAATGAATCCCATAGTTATTTCCATGAGGTTGAACATTTCTTATAGATGATTTTCTGAAACCATACTTATAGAATACTAGCTTTAAATTGGTCTATAGACACCCTAGATATTCTAACCCCATTCATGGTTTATAAAAATGACTTAGAAATTGAAGACTCGTGTTTTTTACAACATTTCTAATCATTTATATATAAATTTAATAATTAAATTATCTCTATTTATAAATATCAATTAAACAATTAACTTATAATGGTCATATCTAATAATTTTATTTTTCTAATATATCATGGTTTATTGGAGTTAATTTTTTAATATGAAATAATCTATCCAATACAATGTTAATTTAATGAAAAATATTTAATAAATTGTGTGTCGTTACATTCTTACCCTCCCCCAAGAAATTTCACCCTCATAATTACATTACATAGATGAAAATAAGTGAGGGTAAATTTGTATCATTACATCCTAATGATATTATGTTTCTTCCTAAAACATTTTATTCCACTATGAAACATTGACCATATGACTAGTCATGTTTTTTAGAACTTTATATATTTGATATAGGATCTTTAATGTTTTATTCGCATAAGAAATATCATGTTCTAATTATATAAATTTTGAGAACAATAATTGTGATGGATTTGGTATGTACATCCACAAAATTTATATATTGAACCCATCATATACTTGGTATAGAAGGGGATTATGTTATATGAAATATACTAGATCCCTTAAATTTTCAAGAATCTCAAAGGGGTGATGTTTCTAAGGATCAAATTTCCCTTCCTCCTAAATCTCATAACTTAGTTCCCAAGAGATATCTAGATAAATACATTATACTAGACTTGAAATTCAAAATATCATTGGTGGTTATCAACATATCTATTTTTTGACAGTTTTACTCTTTCATTTTTTAGTGAATGTCTTAAACATTCTCTATCATTTTTATTGAAAAGATAAAGTCATATCAACTTCCTCTATTCAAATTATTCCCAACAAATTGGGGTTTGACACCTCATCCCATACTCAGCCTCATATGATCCCATTTTGAAATATAGAATGGAAACTCTTTTTTTATAAGTACTCTACCAAGGGGAGGTATTAATCCTAACATCCATACAAATATATTGAATAAGGTATTAACATATCATATAGATTTTGTATTCTACATTCAGAGTGACATAATTTGGATGATGATAAACATTGTTGAAACATATAACTTTCTCTAATTATGTTTTAATAATTCCCTATAACCTTGAGGTAAATAATTGATCTCTATGAAATATAGTAGAGACTTGTACTCCATATATATTTATCACTTCTATTATATATATCTTAGTGAGTTGTTCAATAGAGAAATATTATTTTACATAAATAAAATGTGCTAAATATTAATGGGGATCAAAAAAATATAAATTGAATTATAGCCTTTAGAAATCCTAGGGTGTCCTTTGTTGAAATATATGGTGATATTTTCCCATATTCAAATTGGTATGGGTAATAGTTTCATTATTCCATTGGAATTATTTTATTCAACTATAACTTGATGATATAACAAACATCAAGATATTTAGTATATAATTTTCCTATCCATGTTTTCCCAATAAATGTTTATTAGAATTCTCTATAAATATTTTCACTTACTAGATGAATATTTATACTTGAATTATTCATATAATCCAAAATATCCATCATCGGTTCTAGAATTTTTAGAACACATATCTTGGTTTATAACCTTAAATATCAATTTTTATTAGATATAAACTCTTGAATATTTACTACCTCATTCTCTTGCACTATATCATATTTTAAGGACTACTTAATCTTTAAATACATGTATGGTTTAGTAGTTTATTTTATGAGATATGATTTATACCCAACACTTTTAAAATTAAATAACATAATTTGAAAATCAATTAGTATTAGGTATTTTTAAATCCTCACATAGATAAGGTAGAATTATATTTCCCGCCTAGAGAATCAGCCACATGTTTTTCCTTCTATGGGTGGTAATGTATTGAAATGTCATAGAATTTGATCAACTCTAACCATATCAAATGGTTCATGATCATCTTATTTTGTGTGAATATGTAAATCCAGATCTTGTGATGTGTATAAATATCACAACTCTCACCATATAGACAATTTCAATATATCTTCAATGAAAAGATCACTATCATCATATCCAGACCATGTGTCGCGTAATTTTGGTCACGAGTCCTTAATTTACATGAAGAATAATCAATTATCTTATCATTATATATGTGGAAACATCCCAATACATTCTTTGAAGAATTATAAAATATTATAAACCCTTCCCCACTATAGGGTAATGTATGTATGTGTTCAGTGACTAAACTCTTGTTTTGATATTTGAAATATCCATCACATTCCCCTATCCAAAGGAATCTCAATACCTTATGTATTCACTTAGTGGATTTTGTAGTCATTAGAAATTTAGCATGAAGCATCGATTGTATATTTATAACTAAAGGAAACTATATATCTGAGTTATAGAGGATGGTTTGGTCCATTTTTCTCTGAATTTAATCATTGATGGTTAAATTAATTTTCCCACACATAAGATTACAGAACCCATGAATGATATATTCTATCGTAAAAAACATAAATTACTAAATTTTGTGTACAATTTATTTATTCTAATGGTTTTCAACATAATTTTCAAAATATCATCATGGTTTTCCTATCTCCCAAAATATATGATAAAATAATATATAAATACCATTAAAATTTATTAAGGTAATATCTAAAGACTCTATTAATCAAATACAATATGATTATAAAATAATTTTTATGTTTATCTAAAATAAATATAAATTCATAGATTCTATACCTCATACAGAGAGTTGTCTTGGGAATATCAAACCATTTGACCCTTACTTGAGGATATCTATATTTAACGTTAATATTCAAGATGTATGGAGATCTTGTGGGTTTATTGAACATTTAATAAAAATGAGGAAGAGGATAATTATACTTTAATGTTATTTTATTAAGATAATCACAATAAATATAAAGACTCATTGATGATAATAAATATAAAGACTCAATGAACCATCCTTTTTTCATGATGAAGTGGTCTGGTGAACCCCATGTTAAATCACTAGGGTGTATAAAACACTTAAAAAGATTTACCCAATGGTTCTAATTAAATTATTACAATTCAATGATAGATGTTATATATTGAATTTATCATATAGGAATGTATGAATGTATGAGTTTAATTGAAAAATACACATGATGATATATCTGAAGATTAGATAGTTAATTTGTAAATATATCATTATATTACCTTAAAATAAGAATTTAATCAATATTTAATTTTTTAAAAATTATTTTAGCTATAAATACCTAGTTATTTGGTATCAAGATACATATTATATAATTTATTTTTAAAGGGGGTTTATAATAAATCTATCATTTATATTTTAAAATGAGATTATTAGAGTTATAAATTGATTTATCCATACCAAGAAAAGTTACATGATATCTATATAGAGAAATCCAATCCATGCCTAATATCACATAATTTTATATTAGGGGAAGAATAACTATATTTAAAGGATGTTTCTTCCCAAAACTAATTACTGGGGAATATTTTTATAACTTGGATTCAATCATAACGAAACTAGGTGTTTTCAATGTCAGTTTAATATCCATTTTCTAGGTGATGAATCAATATTATAAGACAAAATTAATGATATAAAGTAATTTGATGAATACAAATAAAATAAATAATATTCATATCTAGAAGGAAGAGTAATTTTACCATTCAGTACTTCATTATCTACTTCAGTCATAATGACTACATTGGATCTTCCTTGTTTCATTGGTTTAAGAATTTGATGAGGAATATTATGACCACAATCCATTATGTTGGGGTAATTATTATTATAATGACAAATTTCCTTTCATTTAATGAATTTATTATTTGGTGGTGTATTAAAATTAGGCTTTAATTCCTCTGTTGTGTTAATTATACTATTCATATTTTTTAGACAATCATGTTTTTAATGTCCCTCTATACCAAATTCAAAACATATTCCATACAAAATCAAGATTTCTATTGAGTTATTTTTCGATTTTCATTTTGTGTTTATGGGATTGAACATCTTTTCACTTGTCAGTTCAGTTGTAATGAAACCCTATTTTACTTTTCTTTTTTATAGAAAAATTCCATTTATTAGTTTCCATCTCCAACTCAAGAACACATCAAACAATTTCTTCATAGATTCCAAAGTCTCTTATGTAAAATACATTACAAATAAAATATTTTAAGACAATAGATAATATATGAATACTGATTTTCGATTTAGTTATAAAATTAGAGTCGTACCATGAAAGTATCATGAAGTTAGCTTCATATGTACCAATAATTTTTTTTCTTTTACATCAACTATAGGAATTCAAATTACATTCTCATGTAAGGATTTATGGGACACTAATTTTTGAATAATATTTTTTTGAAATACCCAATCATTTGGATTTAAAATTTTATTTTTACAAAGTATTCTTGATGAGGTTAATTCATTGGTTATCCTCACCATCCAAATAATAGAATACAATAACTACCATCCTTTAGTATAACAAATGGTGAAAAAATATATTTTCTTTATTTCATTAATCCATTACACAAGAATTGGAGTGTTTGAAGTCCCCCTATAAGAGGGTAGACATTTACTCGTAAAGGACTCGATATAAATTTTATCCTTCCATGGTGAATTCAAGAGATAAATTTGGTAATTCAAATCTTGATAATATAGGCGGAGAATTTCCATAAGGGTTTTCACCCCAGCTCCCAACCTGTGGGGTTTATTACTGGTATAACCATCCAATGTTCTCCCACACACATTGTTAAATTATTTACTCATAGTTATATATGTTTACTAAAATAAAGAATCTTTAGAGATTATAAAAAAAATTAAAGGAAAACTGTATACATGGAAAAAATGTCTCAAAAATAAAGTGTATGTATTAAATTATAAACATTTAGGTTTCAAACTATTTTTTCTATAGTCGTTTCTTATTAATAATTAAAAATTAATTTATAAAAGTACTTTATACTGGTTTATAAATATAATATTAATTAAAAAATCTTATTTTTGTTTTTTTAAATAATATGTGTAGTTAGGGCCACATGATATAAACTGAGTGTAGATTGAGTTGAAACTCAACTGACATTTTATGGTTATTTCCTCGATGTACGTATGTGCTAGAGCATGCATCCACTTATCTATATCCAGAAAGGTATTTTATTTCTATGAAACTTAAAAATATGTATTGTAACTAAAATTTTGGATTTTTCCTATAATTTTACTAGTCTATAGGGTTCTCACTAATGTTTTAAAATCTAAATACCATGAAATGACTACACTAATCTCTAAAAATAGCTAAATTTTACTCCAATAACAACTATGGTGACCATAGAGAAAAGCATATATATTTTAAATACTTTTCAGAATTTATAAATTTATATTCAGTAAATGATCACACAATCCCAAAAACATTAGGGTTAGCGTCTTTGGAGACCATATTTACAAAACATTTATTTCATAAATGTACTTCAAAACTCCCACAATATCCCAACTTATAACTTCCTTAAATTTGTATTTTAGTATGATGTTTCCTAGGGGGAAAGGGAGACACAATAAGGATTGAGAGCATATACCTAAAACGTAAATAATTCTTAATAAACCATAACGGTTATAATATAAGAATATTAGTAAACATGGACATAAGAGTAAAATCTAATTAAAAGGAACATGGAAATTTATGGGTTGTCCTTAAGACATGATTCATGGAATATAATTTTAAATAATCAACAATATATCATGCAATAAGATTTTTGAGACCTATAACAATAAAAATGATCAAAATAGTATATTATGGGCATCTGAAATTGAAATGTGGCACAAAATATTAGTAAAAACAATTACATAGATAATCCACCATCACCTCATCTTTCCCTTAATGGACCAAGTATCACAACTTGTTTCCTATTATATATCAAACCTCATTGCACATTTCCATTTATTATCACACTAGAGGTAAATAATTTTCCAATGAATTTGAGGTTTATATAGGACCTATATATTACATATTGATAACATATAGCACATATTCCTCATGAAATCATTTATATATCATGAAAACTAATGGAAATATAATTATTCGCCCATTAATTTTAAAATAGTATCACAAAACATGGAAATAATTGTTAGATAAATTAAAAGTAGAATTCATTGAACAATGATATTATATCATAAATATTTTTATAGGGTGATTCATAAAAAAATTATCCAATGGATATTGATTCTTAAAAGGTATAGTGTATGATGGAAGAAAAATCTAGAAAACTATTTTCTTAATGAATTTACAAAACATTTATAAAAAAATATAAATCAAATCAAAAAACGTTTTGAATAGGGGTAAAAAGATGTTATTAAAACCCTTAATCTTATAAAAACAATATATTTGGAAATTTGGAAAGGTAATTAAATTAAAATAGGAAATGCTGAATGGGAGATAAAAATTCTTGCCTATGGGATTATAAATTGGAAAAGTGATGTGAAAAAATATATTATGGGAGAGGATATTCATTATTTGGATTTAAGATGAGGCATAATATTTTATTAGAGAAATTATGAAATTCATTTTATCAATTTTCCTAATGAAATTGTGGTGTATATTTTATCTAGTATGGGAGAGTTTTATACCTAAATTTTTTTTCTCCCACTCATATGTGTTTCTAGTGTTATATAGTATGAAATATAAATTTTTTAATATGTTCATGTAGATATGGAACAATGGTTCATGAAGTTGAGTAAAGTGATTAATCATGTAAATTAATATCCTATGTTAGACTGTGTTGGAAAATCGTTAAATATTATGGACACATATTATATAGGATAGGTTATAATCCCATAGGTCTTTAAATAAACTCTTTATATAAAATCTTCTATAAATGGTTATAATATTGAAACAACGCCTTTAATGGTGTGAGGCACAATTATGATTTCTTCCATGAATATTTTTATATTACTTGACATTGAATAATACTAACTATTTATATATGGATGATTGTTTGATCAAGTAGGAGTGTGCATGCCATTGAAATTATATTAATTGAGAATAGAAATTGGACCTAGTAAATTGAATAATAAATCGTATAAATTCCAGTCCTACACATTTATGATTTCTAACAAAGATATAACCCGGGGCTTGTTATATATTGGGATGAAAAAAAAACAAGATCATTTGAATGGTTAGGATATGTAAATTTAGATAAAAAAAATATTTTTATAGTGTGATAGTTCTCTTTTAGAGCCCCATTATATTATTCAAACATGCATGAGAGGTTGAGAAATTATTCAGACATGGGAAGGTATATTGTCCTATCTTTTGGGTCTATATCAAGTCAGTTTTAAGGCCTAGTACATGAATAAATGGAATAAAAAAATTAAAAATATACTTCCAAGAGTGTTAGATCAGTACTGAGATGTTTTTATAGAGTATATTTCAAGAATTACAAAGAGTGAAGTCGTTGAGGCTTCCATTAACCATATTTCTATGATGAGATCTATTTCACTACCACCATACCATATGATTTAAATAGATTAACGAAATTTAATGGATTAGTTTGACGAACATAAGGAGAATGGGGTTATTTGACCAAGCAATTTTACATGGGAAATGCCAGTTCATAATTTTTAAAATGGATTGTTGTATATTGAGTATAAATAATTACATTAAAAATATTTTGTTGTAGATAGTGTAAACCAAATACCTATTACCCTATATTGATGATTTCTTCAAAAGTTTAAGGGAGCACGTTTATTGATTAATATTAAAATCTAGACTAGTATCACCAATTAATGAAACACAATTATTAGAAAAATTGTTCTAATGTTAATGACAACATTATGATTTTTTTATTAATTTAAATTTTGGTTAATAATTACCTATTTTAATCACTTAAATGATATGCCATATTTTCTACAAGTATATGGATACTGTTTTAGTGACATTTGTGGTTTACATCCTTACATACTCTAGATCAAAAGAAGATCATGGGTGAAAATTGGAGGTATTTTTAGATATTTATTTTGATCTTACAATTTATGAAAATATAATGAAATGAATTTAAATATTTAAGGGGTAAGATTAATTAGACAAGTAATTTAAATTGAATATATTAGTTTGTCATGAAAAGGTAAGGGCATTAACCTCATATGAGATATCTGAAAAATATTGAAAATGTGAATTTTTATGTGTTTGGTTACACATTAACAAAGTGTAATTTTGAGTTTTTCTAAATCATGTTATCCAAAAATGGAATTTAATTTTAAAGGAGTTAATTTTTATTTGATTTCAATATAATAGGAGGAAAATTAGGAAAATAATAAGAGACTTTATTTATATCTATTTTTAATTCTCTATTTATCGAGACACGGTTATGCAATTAATTATTATAAGTATGTATTTTTTTAATAATATATGATCTTATGTATGTAATGTTTTAATTTATGATGAAAATGAAATGGTATTCCATGGGAATAAATGCGGTATTTTAAATTTTAAATAAGTTATTTTTGTTAATGTTCTGATGATTTAAGTGGAATTAACATTTTAGTAAGAAATCATTTTGGATATATAAAATATGTGTTTTATGTATATTTTCTCAAACTATTATCACATCCTAAGATGATATAGGTGGTAATAATACCTTCAAGTGAAATATTTTTTACTTATAAATACACTTCGGAAAGGAAATATAGTAACCCATACTTTAATTAAAAAAATTATAGAATATTTTTTGATAACTAAAAATAATACACAACATTACATAATTGAATGGTTTTTTCCTTATAAAATTTTGTTTATATAAAATTAATAAATATATATATATATATATATATTATATAGGAAATTCATCATATTATTCTTATTAATCATTATAGTGTTTTAATACAATTCATCACCCAAGGAAATTCATCAAATAAATTTTGTGACAAAAATTCCAGTAATGGGAGGAATAACCAAAACGATAATGATATATAAATAAATTTGATAACATGTGTGAGAATAATAGTGTTTATCACATAATATTAATAAGAACAGAATAATAAAAATTAAGTAATCATATGAATAATGCATGGAATGTGGAACCTGTATAATGAAATTCATAATAATTAATCATGGATTACTACCAAGACATCATAGAATAATGTACAAAGTAAAAGTATCATTTTGATATATAACATTGAAAAAAATACAATTGTATAATTCAGATAAATAATTATATCACGATATATATTTTAAAACCCTTTGTCATTTTGAGTTGTGAAATTATAATGGAATTGGAAACATTTTTCCAATACTATGTATTTTTTGTGAACCATTTAAAAATTTGAAATTTGAGTATTGGAACACCTCAAGGAGATACATTTATATATGGATCAAGGCTCGAGAGATTTTTGGTATTCCTAGTTTAATGTCAAAAGAATAATGTTTATGTTTTGGGTTTTAAATTAGTTTTTACTCTATAACATGTTCACCACATGATCTGGTAAATTTGTGTTGGTGAACATGTAAAATAATATAATCTTCTATTCTCATGGGGGATTGAGACACATGAATTTCACACAGTTGTAGAGAATCATGTGAGGAACCAATCAATGGAGAATATATTTCTTAGGGAGTACCACACAGTAAGCGCTTGATTTGGTAAACTGAGTGGACAAACTATGTGATAGGATGTGTCTTTAGACAATGTAAGTCAGACATTTAGTACATGGTTTGGAAACGTTTATTGGAAAACTGTAAATAGATTTGTGGATCGATAAATATTGAGGTGAATGAATGGTGCATTATTTGTTCATTAGTGTGGATAAACCATGTGGATAACTTTATTTATAATAAATGAAAAAAATTATTATTTCCACATCTAATTATGTTTATACCATTATATTATCTCCCAATGACATGGATAAAGGAGGGATTTCTCGAAACCATCTTCACATGATTCCCTCATGAAAGGGGGAGTTCTTAGTTGAAATTCCCGTGAGGATTAGAGTTATAGTTCCATCATTATTTCTCTTTTTTCATTGACTTTAGATTATTTTTTCTAGGGTTTACACAAATATTCTACAGGGGATTGGTGGAATCATATTATTATGAAATGGATTTTGTGTTCCATAGAGAGAGGTTTCCCAATAAGATGAGCACATGACATATTTCGATGATTAATTTGAGCTAAATCTATCAATAATATTAATTATTCTTTTTAGAAAAACTGGGTTTAAAAGACCATTTATTTAGTTAATTTAATTATTGACTTTGTATGAATTAGTTCTAGGTTCGTGTGTGGAGTGAGCGAACCAAACTAACCACTCTTTCATTGTATTGATATTATATTTACCCAAATATTACATAGATAAAAATTACGTCAATTTTGATGAATAATTAATAAATTACACAATAATATTATTTAAGGAGTATAAAGGTTTTGAATCTTTAAATCATTAATATATAAAAAACTTGTATATAAATTATGTAAATCATTTTCCATTCAGTTCATGACAAATATAACCCTTATCATAAACATATTACATAAAACCTTTTTCATAAAATGGGGAAGGGAAAAATAAGAAATAGAGAGATCATATACTTAGTAAGGGTAAACATAAGAGATATAAATTAATGTATTTAAATGAGAATTTGATAAGAAAAAGGGTATGAAAACATTATAATTACTTACATTAATCACACCTACTCCATCAAATATCTTTATTCATGAACCATGGAATAAAGTTCTTTCAAAAAAAAAATTGTGTGGAATCACCAATAATAAATTTTGATCCATGATAAAATACTATGAGAATATAGAATAATCTTTTTTCATAAACATAAGCATATAAAAATTACATTGAGTTTCATTTAAAAATACAATCAATATATTAAGTATATAAAGAGAAGAAATTTTATACCAAATCATTAATATAAATATATAACCATATGATATGATAATTTATATGATTTTGGGGAGAAATATCATATAGTTTCACCATAATAAATTTATGTTCAAACAATCTTTGTAAAAATGAGGTTGTATCATAAAATCATTACAGCTTTGGTTACATTTAAATCATAGCGCCCTATAAAAGTATGAAATAAAATAAAATATTAATCACAGTTAATAAAAGATAATTCATAATACAAAAAATAAAATTGGTGGTAAATGCACAACATTAATGAAAATAGTGGTGAATTTTACATATGTCTCCCAGAAATAAATGTGAGATGAGAAAACAATTTCCTCAGGTATTCCTCGATACGTAAGCTCTCTAACCTACTATTATAATACTATATAAATTTTAATAATACATATAAAACTATAAATTGTATTATTACATCATCTTATCAATTTTTTATTAACAATATTTCAATATCATCAACATGTCTGGTGTAAGAAGCTTATTTTTTCATGTATGTTTTAGTTTAAAAGTAATGGAACTCAAATTTTAAAAGGGGTTACATCATCTCAAGAATATTTACCATGAAATAAATATCATATATATTCATTATTTATGTATTTATAACCATTAATATAAATATGTGATTTGAAATAAATTAAACACTACGTGGAGACCATAGTATGTATGTTCGCATGAGTGGTGTTTCCATTTTTTGTTGGATAGAAATAAATAAAGGTAAAAAATAGTTCTCCTATCTATAACCATTATTATATCATAAATTTTATATAATTATATACATATCAAATATAATATAATAACTAACCAGTAAATATTGGGATGGTACATAAATCATATCATTCTGTAGAGGCGGTAGTAAACACATTCACATGACAAATACTAACATATCCCTTTCAATGGATAATTAGAGATAAATGGTTTTTGAAATTTAATAATACCATATAACTATATTTATGAAATTTAAATAAAATTTTATGATGGAATAAACATGATTAGAACAAGTATAAGGTGAAATAAAATTGATAGATCTTGGTTAAGATTTATACTTATTCTTTGAGATACCTCAATTGGCTAGTACATTACACATTGAAGGATTGGAATTAAGATAATAAAAAATGTTCTAGAATGAAGGAATTGAATATTTGATGGTATTGAAATAGGTTTTTTCTAAAATAAAAGGAAAAAAGGGTGTTATTAAAATAGTAGAAGATGTGTCCTTTTATAAGCAATAGGAGGGACACACATGGAATTTGATAAATCATTTCAATGATATATGGAAAATTCCATGGGAATGTGGGTCAAAATGGTGATTAATTATGTGGTAGGATATGGTAACATCGAAAAATATTAAAAAAATATGAATTAGACAATTTTATTTGAAATTCCAACCCTTATACCTTAGTTAACTTTCCCCCCACCAATAAACATGTCATAATCTTAACCAAGGTAATAGAATTTTATTTCTTTTACTATTTACTATAGCCAAAATATAAGTTGATTATTTTGAAATATAATTATTATGATTCTTCAAATTATTGAGTGGTTTTTATCTGTGTCAATCTCTTCAGGTGTAAAAATTAAATTTAAAATAACCTTGTAAATTGAATTGATAACATATATTAGAAAAAAATTAAAAGTAAAATATAATTTATATCCATTTACTTCCTTATAACACCATAAAATCATTATTATAATATATGATATAATCTATAATCTAAAAATTTCATTAAAACAACTAACTAATTGATATTAATTTATTTTATTAAGATAAAAACAAATTACATACATAATTTTTTTTTGAGAAATGAGTTTTTAGTCTCACAAAATAACATGTAATAAATTAAATTATATGTATAATTCCTATAAAGTTGTTTGATTATTTTTAAATAAATGTTTATTATTTTAATTTAATACAAAATAAAAAAAATTAATGGGACATTTACTTGAAAATAAGTGATTTTTTTACAAAAAAAGTTTATTTCTCAAAATTCCATAGAAATTATATATTTTTAAGAAAACCACAAAAACCCACATCCTATTATTTCTATGAATATTTGAAAACTAAAATTAATTTACTCAAATAAAACTTCTATAATTAATAGAAAATAATTATAATGTTTGTGCACAAAATTCACTATTATCTATATTTTATAAAAACATATTCTTGAATCATATAATGACAACCAAAAATTGGTTATATTTTTATTATTAATTAATAAAACAAATTGCATTATTTAAAAAAATATACATATTTATTCATAATTTTATTATTTCTCTTCATACCTTCCAATTCAACATTTAGGTTTTAAGAATTTAATAAATCATAATTCATTTAGAATCTATGTTCGGCGTAAATAAATCTATCGAATAAATCATGTTTTTTTTCAAGGAAGAAACATCTAATGTGTTAGGGTGTTAAATTATTGGGCCCTCATAATTTTGTTCACCCTAAAAATGCTATCACTATGATACAATAAGTTATGTTATATTTTCATCATCACATCCTCAGGTTCACATATAGCTTCCTAAAATCTTTTAATTCCACTAAATAAATTTGACTAAGTGAGTAATATTTATCCATTAAACATTATCTCTAGGATCCAGGATTTATTTTCGTTTTTCATCAAAGGAAAGATAATTATTGAAATGAAAAAATATTGAATTCAGTACATATAAATGATATATTGCGTACTTAATCAGGAGAGATATATGGAACACATAATGAAAATAATAGTGGTTCAGTGGGAGTGACAACTGATAAGAATCCATCCTAATTCAATCAAGAATATTTAATGATCTAGAGTATATAGGACTTAAATTTATCTTCTTTTTTAATTATGTAACATTCTTACATAGAGAAATTTTTAAGAATATATTCTCACCGACATCATATTCTAGATCTCAGTGATAATTTATAGTATAAATCATCTATCGAATATGAGAATATGTGATGTTCTATGGAATTCGTATAACATTATATATAAGAAAAGTAGTTATCTTAGGTACCAACATCTTTCTATATCCATATTCAATCTATAATTTATGTGTTCTACACTTATTTTAATAGAGGGCTCTATGAGGATCCATTTTAATTCATGATTGGAAGATATAGTTTGAATAAAACTAAATTAGAGTAAGGTGTTTATCCTAACCTCCTTTATAGTGACCCAATAATTTTAAACTTATTATTATATTATTTTTAACATGAACATCCATTACCTAGAACCCAATGATCATGAGTTCTAGTATATTTGAAAGTCTATTGATTTATTTTATCAAAGGGATATTTAAATAATTAATTTTTTTATTCTATATAATGATCATTAAAATACTTAAATCTCATAAGATGCATGGTATAACATAGAAAACACATAGAAAAATGGGTGAGATAAAAATACAAGTAACAGATTTCTTTCATTAATGTGCTTAGAGAGAGCTCCCAAGTAGTTAATTCCGTATAACCGACTGCATCTATCAAATCATATAGTAGAATTTTTTTGTTGTTTCAAATAAATATTCTCTTCAATAATGACTGTATCTATAAAAATTCAATGTGTTCAAGAAAATCACATTGGAAAAATGTGAAAATACCTAGAATAATGGTTATCTCAAAGAAAAGATCTACCATACTTGGGTTGTTTCAAATTGGAAAATCATTTCAATTGGTCATGTATATTCTCATATTATTTTTAGCCTGAAATATAACTTATTCAAGATATTGAATATATAAAACATTATTTACAAACCAGGAGTTTTTAGAATATCTTATTGGTATATCAATTTCAACCCATTTACACCTAAATAATATTCTTCTAATATATGTATAAGACTCTATGTCCTTAACTAGGTTTTTTGGCACCTAAGGATCTTATGTGCCCTTTCCTCATGTTTGGTAATTATGATTAAAATTTATAATCATTGTTTTTATGGTGAATTAGGTTACTAAGCTCATTTACTAGTGGATTAAAACATCAATTCAGTGTTTCTAGATCTAATGAATCTTATTTAAAATGATATAATGTATGAATTCAATGACTAATATATGGAAAATACACCCTTCTATAATGTGTGTAAAATAGTTAGACACTCCATCTCTCATTGTAGGTTCATTCAAAAAAGGTGAAGATAACTCCCTCAAATAAATTTTGAAAAATGTGTTATGAAATATAACTGTAAAATCAGTTAACTTTGGGGTGGGTGAGCCTTTGAATAAATTCAACACTAATATTGGTTTGGAACATTCTTCTTATCTTATTATTGAATTTTTTTTATAGGGAATTATTCTCCTATGATGTTGTATAATAAATCATCTAACAAAGTCACTTAATCTACTCCTCTGGATTCCTTGATGGATCCTTCTCATGATGGGATTCATGGTACCTCAATAGTGTTTAAGAGTGTAGATCCCATTCTTGATATCCATCATAAAAACACTCCGATTAAAGGAGCTCCCATTTTTCATGTTGGGAATCTATTAAATAAGACTTTATCAAAAAAATTTCCTCTATGACTATACTGGGAAACAATTAGGGAATTTTTGAAAACTCAAACTCATTGTCTCCATTGGAAATGTTTGAGAAAACCTCTAGCAGAACTTCTTGAAGTGATCTGAAGATCCATGGGTTCTCTCCTAAGGGTATATAACCAAGAAACATTCCATAGAAAAGATGATGATTCTTGTCACATGTTCTAGGAGTGCATCCATACAAGTACACTACATTAACACACAATATATGTCACAAAATAACAAAAATAAATGAAAAGAGACTAGGAAGTATCACAGGCCTTAACGTAGTCCCATGTACTTCGATTCCTAAACAGCAAATCAGCTATTTATAACAGGGCACTTTCCCTGATCAACACCTACAGTAATATAATTTGTTTGGGTCCAAAAACATATATAACAGGAAGTGTACAATAGGTATATCACTCAATAGTGGGTACTCAAAAGTTATCACAATAGATGTCTCATAATACAATGTAATCATGTATTAGTGAAAACCTAATCCATGATTGTGTTTTGGATTGGCCGATGCACCATTAGACATTCTATTTAATTATTTAACTCCATTGTATTACATGAAGTCTCATGGTATGGCCTAGTCCCAATGACCCCCTGTATAAAAGTAACCGACAACACATGACATAATAATCATTTAATAATTTTCCAATAGATCCTGACCTAGGTATCCCTTAATGGATCCTATGTTCTCACAAATCTTTAAAATTAAACTCAGTGAGACCGACCACCCTATCCATTGCTCACTCATGACCTTCATATATTTGACATCTTAATTCAATACATTATCTTTTAACTAAGGAAGTGGTTCTCCTAGGGTATATAAGATGCAGTTAGTCACATGTGTCAGAACTTTTCTCTTTACTGAGACTGTGGATCACCCATTTCTTATTACCTCTTTTATCATTTAAATTAATTTCACATTCTATCTTAGAAGAAACAAATGTGAATTAAAATATCACATGGATTTAACAAAACCATATAATGTGGGTATAATTTACATTATAACCAACACATGTAAATTAAATTTTTACATGGCCAAACAAAGATAACTCACATGGGAAAAACATATAGCATGCCTATAATGCAATTTAAACAAATACAAGGCTTAACACAACATGTAAATCATGTGGGAAATTCATATAATGAGTAATATATTTTTAACTACCCAAGAATGGTTAATTAGGTCATTCCTCATAGGTATTCTAAAAAACATGGCTTTCTAAGGGAAACACACCAATTGGTTGCCCCTAACTCAATGTTCAAAACAATAAATACACTTTCAAATTATTTGGAAAATTACCTAATCATCAACAGGCAATGAAAAGGTTCATTATTCAATCAAGTGACACCCTAAAACTGGTTGCATGGCACTCAGGAATATAAAAACATCAAGAAAATTTGTGAAAGGAGCAAAACCACCTACCTTGTCATAGTTGGACTCTCCTCAGCTAGCATCGGGCTTTGATTCGACCTAGAACAGAGTAGATATAAAAAATGGGTATATATTATCAACTATAAATAACATAGTCAAGAGAATAAATCAAAAATAATGGCTCAAGAGGAATCAAGAGCTCACCAATCAGGTTCAAACACAACTGACAACAATGGAATCAATGTTCAGATGATCAATCTTGAAGAAAAACATCTCTCAGTGCAGTTTTTTACAACTCTTGGATGATCCTTATATCCATATGATGAAAAAATATGCTACTTCTAGAATTAATCATTTTAAAAAAAGTACAGATTGTGTATTTCATATTACATAGCATGTCTGTTCAGTTTTCCAGCCCAACCTTTATGTGGCCATGTATGGGGATTACATGGTGTGTATCCTTCCATACACAGTGTGTACCTATAAGTATATGGCATGTTGTTCCTAGTCATGTCGTGTAATAGGCTTGCATCGAACCACATGACCACTTTTCCTCTTTTTTTATGTATAATCTGAAAAGGAAAGATATGTACCTCAATATAAGAACAAGGTTCTTAAAAAACAACCCCCTTAATGCAATTAGTCCCTGAATTTCCCTTCCAAGTGATATAAAGAAATATCTGACAACAACTTTGGCCACTATAATAGTTCATCAGCATCCCTCTCCCAAGCCTCGTCCTAAACTCACCCATTCTACCATAGCACTCATACCAGATGAATAGACTCTACATGGATAACCATCGTGCTATGATTCACAATACGAATGGGATTCTCTTCAAAGGAAATATCTGTCTACTACCCCACTTCCTCAGGCTGAAAGGTTTTAGATTGGTCTAAAATTTATTTCAGAACTGAGAAATGTGGAATACATCATGCATAGCCCCATACCTCTATGGTAACTACAATCTATAGGCAACTAGATTGACCCTCTCTATAATATCAAATAGACTAACTTATCTCAGTGAAATATTACCCTATCTCATGATATCTAGTATCCCATCCTCGGTGCAACACGCAAGAAAAATAGATCCCCAAACCCAAAAAATAGAGGTCATATGTGGTGATCAACATAATATTTCTAACAAGACTTCATAATAGTCATCTGCTTCTGAATTAGCTGGACCTACTCAAAATTCTACTACACGAGAGATGGTCATAGTAATGTTGCCTTACCTGCCTCCAGCCAGCACCGGGTTGATCGACATGGTGTACCATACAAATTATCATTGGGTTTCATCACTATAGTTACATTAAACTATTACAATTGAAAAATTCAACCAAAGGAATATGGTTCTCCCAAGATCCCCCAAAGTCTAGGACGCATGCTCGTAGCTTGTCCTCCAGTAGCTATATCGTACGCTCTGACTGGTCATCATTATGAGGGTGGTATGTTGTGCTCAGAGTCACCTGTGCACCTAGTTCCCTCTAAAAACTCTTCCAAAAATGACACATAAATAGGGAATCCCTAGCTAAAATGATATAATTTGGGACCCCACGATGTCGTACCACCCCACGAATATACAACTTCTCTCGCTCATCAACACAGAAGGTCTCCTTGATTAGTATGAATTGTGTGACCTTTAGATTTCTATCAACAACCGCCCATGTAGCATCATTACCTCAGGAAACCTCAGTAAAAATATCACTACATCCATCGCAACATCATCCCATTCCCACATTATAATAGGTAACTATTATAAAATCCTGGCTGGCCACTGATGTTCTATCTTTACCTTCTTACCGGTGTAACACCTCGTAACAAAACCATCCAACTCCTTCTTCATACCCAGCCACCAGTACTGACGATGCAAGTCATCGAACATCTTGGTAAATCTGTGATTCCCTTCCCAAGATGAATCATGAAACTCCCACATCAACTCCTCATGTATATCCACTATGACTCAAACACATCCAAGGATATGCAACATCTCATAATCACCTACTGTCCAACCAATAGGTGGATCCTCACATGCTACACTCTCCTACAGGACTAGGAATTTATAATTTGATAGTTATCACATCCTCACTCTTTTTAATAGTGTCTATGTCATAGCTAAATAAGAAAGGAATGTTTTTCCATGACTATCATGGACGTCCAAGTTCATCTTAGATAACAACGCAATAAGCTGCCACTCGCTACTATTCTCTTGCACTACTTGCATCTCAGTCCTCATGCTCAGTGCAATTGCCACTTCCTTGATTTTACAAGCATGTAGGAAAGGTCTATGTCAAAATACTGATGGTAATCCACCCACCTTTGCTTCCTCATATTTAGATCATGCTTAGTAAAGATGTACTTGATACTTTTGTTGTTCATGAACACAAAAAAAATGCTCCCCCAAAAAGTAATGTCTCCAACAATGTAAATCCATTAAAACTGTGGATACTCTAGATTGAGGGTTGGATTGTTCATCTCATTTGGAATCATCTGTCGAGACCCATATTGAACAACTCGACCACCCTACATAACCACCACTCCCAGCCCGACCTCTGATGCACTACAGTATACAGTGTAACTACTGCCTAACTGTTGAAAAATCAGTATCAGGGTTGACGTTAATCTACATTTCATCTCTTGATGGCCTTCCAAGAAATAATCAAACCATATGTACTTCACAGCATTCTTTTTCAAGCTCTTCATTGACACTGCTAAGCATGAGAAGTCCTGTATGAAATGTCTATAGTAACCAGCCAGCTCAAGAAAATGTCTCACCTCAAAGACGTTTTTATGATGCTCCCATGTGACTACTACGCTGACCTTCTCTGGGTCCATTGATACTCCTACATCTAAGATGATGTGACACAATAAATGAATCAGATCCATAAAAAATTCACTTTGAGAGGTTATCATATAAATAATTATCTCTAAGGATACTCAAAACAATCTCAATATGTGTGGCTTGGTCGTTTTGGTTGTGATAATATACCCAGATATCATCCATTAAAACCACCATAAAAGAATACATGTATGGATGGAACACTCGGTTCATCTGTGTATTAAAAATTATTGGCGTGTTTGTGAGACCGAACAACTTAACCACATACTCGTACAGACCATACCTGTTATGGAATTTTTTTTGAGGTATGTCTAAAGTTTTAACATTTACGTAGTGTTATCTTGAACTTAAATCGATTTTTGAGAGATCCCAAGCTTCTCGAAGCTGATAAAATAGGTCATCTGTCAATGGAAAGGGATATCTGTTTTAAATCGTCACCTAGTTCCATTTCTTATCGTCCACACATAGCCCGAGGGTACCATCCACATTCTTCGCAAAAAGGACTAGAGAACCACATGGAGAAGTAATTGGTCTAATAAACCCATTTCCATATAAATCCTCTAACTAATTCATGAGCTAATGTTACTCCGTCGCAACAAACTTGTAATAAAGATTGGATACTGGTGCAGCTCCTCACACTAGCTCGACCATGAACTCCACCTATATCACCAGAGGTTACCTAGAAAAATATGTTCAAGAAATCATCCCTAAAATAATCTAACACTTAAGGTAAATATATATGACATTTTCCCTGGTCGTATTGATATAAACTTCAAATATGTGTTTTCATCCCACTCAACCCACAATTCTCAGGTCTAACTCTATTTCCTGGGAGTCCCACTCTCCCTTGTGCAAAAAAATCCTTCATCTAATGACATAAAACTCACCCTATGGTGATATAAATCGACGAAGGATTGAGAGTTTAACAACGAGTCAATTCAGAGTATGACATCAAATCATGTCATCATTAAGATATAGATATCGCAAATAAAGTGGAACCCACCAATTTTAAGGAGACACTCTTTTCACTATCCTATAGATGTTGTTCTGATCCATAAGGGAGTTTATAGTTATATAATGTCATTATAACTAAAAATAAGGAACCCTAGGCGCTCCATAATGAGCATAGATGTGAAAATATGTGAATCCCTTGTATCAAAGAGTGTAGAAGCTTAAATAGAGGAAACTATAATAGTGCCTCTGACAGTAGAAGGTCTTGGATCCTTCTCTTTCTGGGTCTATGGAACTTCATATGTATTGCCCATACTACATACCTAAGACACTGTCTGGCTACACTGAGCTCACCCATCTTGTTGTTGCTATTATCCTTGGGTCTAGCTACCATTTCCATGACCACTACCTTGGTTTGAATGGCCTGACGCATTCTTCTCCCCTGACTGGTGAGAATCTACTAACCCTGCTCCAGAATGTGGAGTAACTGTAGACCCTCTCTCACTAGATGCTGGGGGAAACATTAGGTAGAAATGTTGTTGGTGGCCCATCTTACCGTAAGCTCAACACTCGAATTGGTCCATCTGGCATTGAGGTATTGTATTAAAAATTCTATCGCACTTGAATCACCTCACCTAGCTACTAAAATATATGTTCTGGAAACTTGATTTTCCGCATGTATGCTCCAGACGATGCTTCCTAATACCCATTCAAATAGTACCAGATCTCAGTGTCAAGCCTTAATGGTTCATGCATGTATATTCCCTCTGATTCCTCATGATAATCAGCGTCTTGTTCACTATAGAAGATACAATAGTGTGCCTAAATATATTAATCTATGAGAGAATGTCATATCAGAAACCATCTTCGAATCACCTAGAATTTGAATGATCATCAACAATAATAATAGGAGTAAAGCACTAAAGCTCAATAAAGTTGGAATGGTAATCCAAAACTGATAGAGCGTGCTACTCCAGATGCATAAACACATGGGTTTTTTGTCCCTCATCATATTGGGATGGAATTATTCATATAAGAATTTATGAAAAATCTCCCCATGCCATATCCCTATGACAAACATTTTTTGTGCTAACATCCCAACCCATCTTGGAAGAATCACAAAACATATAAGTTACAAGCTAGATCCTCCTACTTGAAGGCATCTAGTGATTCTAAAAGATCTATTACATGGACTCTATCCATGACTATGCAGCCTGTGGCCCAGATTCCACAGAAAACATGGGTGGATGCTACTTTTGGAACACTCATTTCAGTTCCTCCATAGATGTGGTAGGCTAGGGTGCTCTTTGAAAGGTCATCATGAACCTGATAAAACATTCATAGAAAAGTGCATCAGCACCTGTGATTGGTATAGTAGTTATTATGACAAATCGCACGACTTGTGGGTATACTAATAGAACATGGCATAATACCTCTGGGGTATGATAATCACCACCCTCCTAGAGTACTACTGGAGGTCATTATAGTGGAATTTCTCTATAAATAATAGCACAAACACCTCAGTATAAGCTAATTCATCAAGGTACGTAGTTCAATAGTGAAATAAATAAACAAGAGAATAAAATAATCAAAAGTTAACTGAATATGCATACATGGAGTGCTGGGACAATAAATGGTGAGTACACTTAAGTCTTTACATGGTTGTCTACTCCAACCCGATTGGGAATGTAAACACCCCAGGTAAATAGTCTGTATACTCAAACTCTCACATGGTCGTGTAACTCCACCTTCTGTGGTCATGTAAACGTCCTAGATACCCAGTGTTTATGGATGAAACATTTCATGTACTCAATTCATCCCCCCTATCCACGTACCTTTACATGGCCAGAGCTATACATGTCTACCTTAGTAAGACTATGATGGGTGTACATAGGGTACACAACTTGTTTTGATAAAAACTCAACAACCAATTCTCTCTCTCACATGGTCAAATACATCATCAAAAACCACAAGAAGTGAAATCCATGTACATGGAGTGTACTTAAGAAAATTTCTCTCTTCCCAAACAGAAGAACACATGGCTTCTATTCAAAGGTCCACACTCCGAGTTGTCTGGGTTTCAATATAGTAAGAATTAAAAACATCATTGGAAGCCTTTTTTTAAAAAAGTTATGAAACTGTATTCCAAAATCTGATTTTAAGGGGCGATACACCCCATGAATCAAAGCATGGAATAAACATATAACATAGAATAACAAAATCTATATCCTTGGCTAAAATGTGATCCAAAAATTTATGATACAAGAGGGACCATACTCCTTTGGGACCAATGTTTGGCATCCTTCAAATTAAAACATAACACATACCAATACACCTATCACAATAGTAGGAATATCAATCATGATATCTATTACAACATCATTCTTACCATATAATACATTAATTAAATCATCATGTATTCAATAGTTTTCCCTAAATGGCATGGAAAGAATGCATGGCATGTGCTTTCTAACAAGTGCCTATATGATGCATGATATGGAATAACCATTTATAATCGAGTTTAAAAAAAATAAAATCACAATGTTATCACAATAAGAACACAAAACAATTTTATCACCCAATGGTGAAATAGAATCAACTTTAATAGCTTAGAATTCATAAATGATAGTTCCATTCGAGGTAATTTCTGTTTTCTTTGCACATCGGGTAGCTACTCTAGGGAACAACTAATTACCAAATCCCATTTCCTTATTATTGTAACAAAAAATTAATTGAAATGAAGAAATAAATCCTCTCATAAAACATTGTAATGTCCTTGATCCGAGTGCCACTCAACTGGTTCTCTACAACAGGTTGTCCACATTGCCTCAAATGAACTTCCCCAAATGCTAGAGGCTCCCAACTAGAAGTGGTGGATTAGTGTCTCATAGTAAGGAAACTATTCCATCATTGGCATAGTGTAGCACAATAGAATAGTAATATAAAATGGAAGAAGAAGTTAAAATCATACAACTAGAATAAATAATGGAAGACAAATATGATCAATAACACAGGATCATTCCATAAAAAAGATAATGCAACATGTCACATGTTCTAGAAATGTATCCCAAAAAGAACACTAGTATAACTCAAAATATATGTCTCAAAATAATAAATTAAATGAGAAGATACTTGTAAGCATCACAAGCCTTGTCTTGGCCCCATGCTTTCCGAATATTAAGTAGCACATCATGTACCTTTTCTAGGGTGCATGCACTGATCAACACCTACAATCATATAATCTGTTTGGGTCCAAAAACATGACCAAAACAAGGTGTGAGTCTAAATCCTAGTATAAAACCACCTATGGATTCGGCCAATCTATCACTGAATATATATAATAGGCAATGTTCAATATGGATTTCATTAAAGTGTTGGAACTCAAAATTGAGAACAATATTTCTCTCAGAAGACAATGTATTCACATATAGGTGAAGAATGAATTAATGTTTGTTCATTGGCTTGGAATATGCATCACAAGATTTTATGTTTCATTATTCACCTTTATTAGACTCAATAAATCATGAGGTCCGGTTGAGGCCCAATGGACCCCATATAAATGTAAATGTCAACTCGTGATGTAATAATAATTTAATCATTTTATAATAGAGCCTAGCCTGGGTATCCCATAATGGATCCTAGGTTTGCTAGGAACTTTAAAAAAATACTCAATGAGGCCGACCACCCTATCCATGGGTCACTCGCATCCTTTATATAATTAACCTCTTAAGTTTTTCCATTATATTTTAACTAATACAATGGTTCACCCAAGTTATATAACATGTAATTCGTCACATGAGACCTCCCTTTTCTTTTTACCAAGACTGTGGGTCTCCCACTACTAATTACCTATTTTTATCGTTTAATTGAATTTCATATTCCATATCAAAGGCAACACATGTGAATTAATATATCACATTAATTTAACTTAAACAAATCATGTGGTCATAGTTTACATAATAACCAACAAATGTAAATTTAACTATTACATGTCCAAACAAGGAATACTCATGTTGGAAAAACATATAACAAGCCTATTATGCAATTTATACTAATAAAAGGAGTAACACAACAAGTATCTCATGTTGATAAGTCATATAATGAAAATTACATTTTTAACAACCTATTAATGGGAATTTATTTCATGTTTAATAGGAATTCTCATCCACACAACCATCCAAGGGAAATTCACCCATGGTTTGGCCCAAACTGATGGTTCAAAATGCTAAACATGATTTGAAATCATATTGAAAATTATGTAATCATCAATATTCAATAACAACGTTCTTTATTCAATCTAGAAACACCCAAAACATGTTCATGTGGAACTTCAAAATATATGAACATCAAGAAAATTTTTGAATGGTACAAAACCACATACCTCATTGTAGTATGACTCTCCACATCCATCATCAGTCATTGATTCATCATAGAAAGGAATATAACTGAAAAATGGATATAGTCACTCGATCTTAAATAACATAATCGAGAGAATAAATCATGAAGAAAAGCACCCGAGGAATCGAGAGCGCACTGATGGGGTTAGAACGCAATAGACAGCAAAGGAATCGGGTTTTGGATGATCAATTGAGAAGGAAAATGGCTCTCAGTGCTACTATTTGCGACCATAGATGATCCATCCATCCCACTGATGATAAATGTCACTACCACCAATTTTATTAAATTAAAATATTACAATGCGTGTACTTGAGATTACACACCATGTCTACACAGTTTTCTAGCCCGACTGTTTATGTGGTCTTGTATCAGGATTACATGGTGTGTTTCATTCCATACAAGACATGTAACTATAAGTACACAACATGTACATCCTATTCACATAGTGTAACAGTCCTACAGTCAGTCCCATGACCACTTTTCTCACATTTTCATAATTATAAACTGAAAATAAAGGATCCTTACCTTGATGGATGAACCAGGTTCTTACACAACTTATCTCATTGGGTTTACCAATATACAAGTGGAATGGAATGTTCAAGATCCTAATAACCCATCATGTTGTTTCTAGGTCTAGGATACACTCTGCATCTATATGGCTTGTACTAAAAACTCAGGATGATTTAGATAATGTGAAATCTATTACCCTCAATGCCCCTATGGATATGAACATCAGCCCCGATAGATACCCAACCTTATATAACTCTTCTCATAATAAGAACATGTGGTGGAGAATGGTTGAATAAGATAATTATTCTGAGTATTTTATCACCAACTTTCCTATTTATTAGTTTCCAAGAATAGTCTCACCTATGTAGAATTCTGATGATGGTTTTAGACAGACTATATAAACCTCATCACATGGTATAGGTGGAAATTAATGTGTTCCTCATATCCAAAAAAGAACTATAACTGAAAAAGATGACACTACTAGGAAATAATCTAGTAAGAAATATAGAGGGTTAAATAATAATATATTCCATAAATCTAAATGTGATTCCATGTGAATATTGTTTTTTTTTTGTAATTTCCATAGAGTGGAAAAATCCGAATCAAACAATATGTCTCCTAGATACTTTTACATACACTAACTGATGATATTGGTTATTAGTGAACCAAATACATATTACTCTACCATATTTTCTTATTAGAAAAAATGGGCTACCATTTGATAGGCATGAATTGTGTCCCTTTCTTCTAATTTACAAAAATTGTGTTTTTTCTTCATTCTATATAGGGACTATCTCTATTCATGGTATTCATTGACATATCAAACTTATGAAGTGAATCATTCTTATATACATCTATATTGATCCATTTGCATTGGTAAAAATATATATTATTATAGAAAAAACATTTGGATGGTATTTAACATGAATAGTGGAAGTATTTGTGATCAAAGGGTTATTATTCTTGATTTCAACACTATCCTCTCCCCTAGTAATAATTTTTGATTGGTGGACTCCACCATCTCCCTTAGGGAATTTAGATCTTCCATAGATGGTAATAAGATGGTTGAAATCAATTTTATTGGATATTAATTAACCTAGAATATGATACATTTGTATAAAAAATTATATAAAAATCTTGATCGTGCTTTCACTAATGTTAGGGCTTCTGATAAATTGGATTATATTTATAGCATTTCTCTCCATATGATAAATTTTAATCATCAAGACATTCTGATCAGTTTGGATGGTAGGGGTGTCAAATTTCTATTTCCTTTCAATTTCATTAGTTATTGGGAATCTGATATGGATTTTGAAAACCTCATTAAGAATTGATGGAATTATTTTTATTATGGAAAAAGGGTGGGAAATTGTCTCCTGAAGATGAAGCTATTGAAATTTAAGATCAAGGGATAGAGTTAGGGAGCATTTAGATGCATTTTTAAAGAAGTAACCTCACTTTAAGAGTCTCAAAAAAAGTATTTAAGTCCAACAATAATATATACTTCACTACAATCCTCTATCAAGAGAACACCATCTCTTATAAAATGAATCAATTACTCACAATAAAAGAAAAAATCCAAAATGAATCTTTCAAAAACAAGTGGTTTAAGTATGGGGATATGAAAAAAAAGGTTCTATAATTATATAAAATTGATTATAAATTCATGTAAGACTATCTCATTTTTAAAAGTTGATTGGAAATTCACTCAGGATAAATAACATCACGTTGATCTCATTGTCTCTTATTATCACAATTTTTTTAATGGAAATAAAATTGAGTTTGATTTGATTGTGGGTTTCCTTTCGAAGATGGTCAGTCATGAGATGAACTATTTGCATACCTGCATGTCTATTGAAATGGATATAAAGAATACTTTTTCTAGTATGAAACCTAAAAGTTCACCTCGAACAGATGATTGTCCTTATTTTTTCATTTATAGATATTGGGATATCATTCAAGTAGATGTTTGTAAGCTGGTCACATCCTTCTTCACTACAGGTTCTCTTCTTCTTGTTCTGAATGCTCAATTTCTCACCATTATACGAAATATTGATAATTATTTTGATATTTAGATTTTTAGGCCTATTACTCTTGTTAATATAATTTATAATGTTATTAGTAAAATAATTTCTAATAGAAATTCTCTTATTACTAACAATATCATTTCTAGGAATCAATTTTGTTTTTCTAAATTCATGTTCAATCAATAATGTATTGGAATAGCTTATAATTATATAAACCAACTCATAATGTCTAATATGGATGGTAATATCTCTAATAATCTAGATATAAATACACTCTTTTCCACCATGGATTAGAATATCAATTATAATGTTGTCTAGAATTTTATATTCAACCACACTTTTAATGGATAGTTAAAACCACATTTGGTTTTAGATGACATCTTGATTTTCATGAATAGATCTCCATAAGACATCATTATGTGTTTTTAAGTGGTTATGTAGAGTCTCCCTCTCACATCAGTCATGTCCTCTCTCTCACGGTGTTGTAAGGTGTGATTTAACTCATCCATTCCTCTAGGGGTATTGTAACACATACCCATCTTCTTTATGTCAACGATATCATCCTCTTCCTGAATTGTAATAAGAGAAATAGTTAAAATACTAATAATATTCTCCACCAGAATGAAAATTTATCAATTTATATTATTAATTCGGAAAATTATTTCATTTATTTTGATGTGGGAATTTCTCATGTTCAAAAAAAATTCATTAAATGGGAAATTAGAATAAGAGAGAGCTCTGTTACTATAAATTAACTTTTTGGTTCTTATATTTTAGGGAATTCCAAAATCTGGGAACTTTTTTCAACTTATTGGTAAGATCAAGAATCAAATTTCATCCAAGAATGGAAAGGAACTCCCATTGGCTAGTGGTATCTCCCATGTTAAATCTTAACTTTTGACAAAGTTGATGAACTGTTTTATGATTAACATATGTCCCATGGGACAGATTAGGAGCATAAATTTATACATCAAAATGATTTGTGGATATGTAATATTCTGGACCATAAAATGGTCACATATTCTTGGAATTAATTTTTTTCTCTTCTCCAAATTGGTGGAATTTTAATTAATAGCATCAATCACTTTAACGATTCTCTTCAAGAAAGATTCACATGGACTCTAATTAATTATTGTTCTATAGAATTGGAACTTCATAAACATAGACTTCTTGTGAGTTTGAAGCCGGGGAATACTAGATACACAGAGTCTTATCTTTGGCATGCTATTATGAAATATTATTCCAATATCATGTATTCTACCATATGGATTTCCAACAGACCATCTTGTCTCAAATTTTTGATGGATAATTGGACTGGTAATCCTTTTAATTATGAATTCTTGCCAAATTATTCTTATTCTGATCTATATATCTCAGTAAAAATATTCCTTGTTGACCATCCACTGGATTTACATACTGAAGAATGTGATATAGTCAATAACTATATCTTTTCTGAACATGAGTATATTCTAATCTGGGATCCTAAAAATATTTGTATCCACAATAATTGTTATTATTACTAGTATTTCCCTATTGGTCCCAACATTATTTTATTATTTTATTATTTTTTTCAATAATTCATTAATCCAACACTGAAATATCACTATGATTTGGAAATTGGAACATGATCACCTTACTATTGACACTTGCATCCAATCCCTTAGTGTTTCCATTTTTTATAGGGGAAACACCTCTTATCAACATCATGAATATTTTATACTTATTTTTCGGAATTTTTCCATGGCCTTAGTGATCTTTAATGACATCTTTGAAATTTTATCAATGTCAAGACAAGTATATCCCTTAATCAAAAAAATCAATAAGGGACTAGATCTCTCTAGCTAGTGATTTCCAACCTCTTCTATGGGGTAGTGGCTAAACTACTTTACAAGGTTTGTAATTGGTGTAATTAGTTTATTCACTATAATTTCACATTAAATATTCATTTTTTCATTGTATGTATTATTATTTCCATGTGGAATTAAAATTTTCCATATAGCTTTTGTTTTTTCTAGTATCATTTATAATGTTATGGATCATAGATGAATTTTCATTTTGGTCAATTTCTGTCAACCTTCTGGTACTTTAATTGTTTTTTAGAATCCTCCCCTCCATTACTGGATTATAATAATCTCAAACTATCCTTATATAGGTAATCTTAGAACCCCTATTTGTGGTAATATTTTTCATGACCTTGGTGGATGACTTCATGGATATTTCATTGGTTCATGTTGATTATAAATTTCAGAGGAATATGAAATTATTATTGTCATTAATGAAATGAATTTTGGTTAATCTAATGGCAGGAAAAACCTTGGGCTTGAAGGAGATTCCACTTCAATTATGTTGGCCATTAGGGACGGCCTAATTTATCCTTCTTGGAGATTCAAGACTCAATCGATGGAATATATGAATACCCTTTATAGCCTCAAATATTTCATCACTAGTTCTTCCTCAGAGGTTAATTGGGTGGTAAATACTCTTACCAATTAAGGAATTTACATAAATCTTACTTAGTTGGATGAACTTCCTTGAAATTTGATGAATTTTCTTGATAGATATTGTCATAAAATATCATTTTTTACACTTGGGTAATTATATTGATTTCTATAAAATTACCCATGGCCTATTTGGTCAAGGTACCCCCCAAAAAATTATAAAGATGAATATCATTGAGAAAAACATATTCCATGATATCATAAATGTAAATTCTCAAATGTAATCACATTTGTGAATAAAAAAATAAAAATGACATTATAAAATCATGGAATCAATGGAAATTTTGTATAACTATATAAAATGAAATAAAAATGTGTCTAGTATAACCTAATATAAAGTATCACAGGGTGAAAAGAATCCCATAGTAAATATAGTTTTTTCTCTAACCCCATACATAATGCCTCATGAGACCAAATATTTACCCAATACATTGGAGCATTATCCTAGAGAACCCTTTATGTCATGTTCATTATTTATGTGTTCCACTAAAAATAAATAAGTTATTGGGTATAACATTAGATTTTTTCTACGAATGAAATTTTTTTCACTGATATTGTCCCATATCCCAACCAAAAGAAATTTCATAATGAAATAATTTGAGAAATGAACAAAAGGAATGTATTACTTAATAAAAGTACTAAGGAATAAGATAGGTATATCTGTGGGGGGGAATATATAAATAAGTTTGAAAAATCCATAAGATCAATGGTTATTGACATTGATGATAATTACTTAAAATGTTGAATGGAATATTTCTTGAGGAAAATACCCTTTTCACATTAGATCACTTTTTCAAAATCAAAAAATTTAAAAAATATTAGAAAAAAAATTCATTAAAAATAACCTTGGATACATATAATGTAGACATCAATTTATTTAGTTGTAATGATGGTAGGTAATTATATACATTACATATAAGTTAAAAATCATTCCATTCACATAATTGTAAAAATTATAAAATGTTCCTCATTTGGAAACCGACAAGAAGATTCATTACAAAGAATTTTGTAAAATTATATAAATGGATAAATATTTCATTAATAAATAAGTTGTATAATGTAAAAATATTCAGGAATATTTTTTTTGAAAACATGGATATGGAAGGAAAATATTTTTCTACTGAAGAGAGAAATGAATTCTATTTTTTCTTAAAAACGTTTTTTCAATCATTTTAGATTTTACACAGAGGAAACTTGTACTGTTAGTTATAAATATCATGAACAGCCATTTTAGAAGAAAAGATATTTATTTTAAGGTAAGAATACCAAAAAATTCCACAAATGTAGTCTTAAACATTAATAATTTTGAATAATGATGAGATTATGAAATAAACTCTTACAATTTTAGAAACTATTGAATCATAACACCCATGAATTAAGTAACATAAAATGAAAACATCAGATAACATAATGTTAAATAGATTAATGATATAAAATTTATATTTTAGTATATACACCACTAAAAATATATATGTCGTGAATATTGAATATGTCTCTTAAAAATAAATGTTGGATAAGAAATACCTTACATAGAGTCCAATCATGTCATTTATTCCCTTTATCAATTACATATAAAACATTATATTAGTTGTTTTACCCTTAAGACTGTTTTATATAATTAACCCAATATAATTAAACAATTTGTTTCATTTTTATAGTGAAATACTTAATTACATATTTAGTTATGTCAATTTCATGTGGTTTATGGATGCTTGGTTCATAATTTCAAAAAATGTTGGTATGTTTACTATAGTTAAAGGGATATTTATTTCATAATATCTATAATAATAATAAAATAAATATATTTATTATAGAGAAACTTCCCTTTAAAAACCTACTATGAAACACAGTTATGATAAATGAACTTAATTACAATCATAGAGACGATTGGTCGTACGTATGAAAGATTAATGTTTTCAGTTTCCCCTAACCTAGATGGAAAGATGGTTATAGTTATTTTACTTCTACCAAATGATAATAATACCGTAGAAATAATATTATTTCCTTAAATGATGTTACATAAAAAATTCATAACACAAATTAATAAAAAAACGAATCACTTCTCTTTGCAAGGAGGTTTTTCCCCATACTCATGGATGATGTAATCATTTTTCAAAAGATTATAAGGTAAGAATGTTTATCATATATTAACTTTACACAATTAATTTTATTTCATGAATATGATATATCAAAATTAAATAAATCATCATGAATAGTACTGAGAGGAGATGATGGAAAATGGATTACAACAGTTCATGAGACGGTAGTCTCCAATACATTGTAATGATGGCTTTATTTCCAATCTTATGAACTAAAAGATAGATAAAAGTTATTACATTAATATAATAAGATCTTATTATATGTGATATATTCAATTATTTATATAATATTTATTTTTTATGATTTTAAAGAGGTGAAATAATAAATGAATCAAATATTCTTAGTTTAGAATGACAACACTTCTTTATACCACCAATTTAAGATTATACCTAAACCATACCCAGATTTATTTTATGGTCACAAAAGGACTCTAGGATTTAGTGGGTGAAGTAATAAAGGTATTTAATTAGGTATTTTCTAAATAAAAAGTATGTTTATGTGTAATGGGGCGTGAATAGGGGTGACCTTTTAATAGTGGGGAGAAAGGACACAATTTTAATTTTGGAAAAGAAAAAGTTATAGCCATTTTTTTCAAATACAAATGGGATCAAAAATTGATGATTATAGAACCTTAGATGATATATGATATAAATATGTCTACAAACTAGTTTGTGAAAAGTTTTTAGGTCATTTTATCCCTTATTTTTTTTAGATTATCCCCATGTTAAACATGAGATTACCTTAACCATGGTAATTAATTTTTATAGAAGTGCATTTTATAATCATTTAAATACATTATCAAAAATTACGTACATATTTATTAGTATATTTTCTTTAGGCCCTATACTTTATTTTCAAATTTTAGTGAGTAATATTCATACCTCCAAATTTATCAGTTAGGCTATAATTATCAAGTTAAAATAATATTACTTAAATACTATATTGTGGTTAATTTAAAATAAATTATGTGTGTTTTATATGCTATTGAGCATAGTGTTATTTTAAATTCATAGATTGTCGTATTATAACACCCATAAATAAATTTTATCCTCGTAGTATGAACATTTTATAAGTAATGAAGAATTTTATATTCGAAGATTATTTTGTGGAAAACCCCACTTCATAAAAATATTTAATAAATATTTCTATTCAGAAGAGGGGATGGTAAATAAGAAGGAAATAGTATAATTAGGGTTCCACATAAGTGAATGTTGGTGGGAATTTAAAACATGGATTTAGAGAGGAAGTAAATTTAAAAAGTATACTTTTTTAAGAGTGAAGTTACCAATGATTTATTGAAAATGAATAAAATTTTCATATAAAGATCATTTTCCTAATATTGAGTGATAATTTTACCATCTAAATTAATAAAATAAGTGAGTATACTTACATGAAAAGCATAGTTTGATCCATTAATCATTTTTAACACAATCATACATGGTTCTCGAAACAATGAGTATTCATCATGAATTTTTAAAGAAAGAAGCACTAAAATTATTATCTAATGGATGACACGATTCCTCAAAATTATATCATGATATTACTCGAGATGTTGTATATTAACTACAACTAGTTATATTTAAATAAAGGTAATACAATTCCCAAAATGAATAAACCTTCATATAAATTTTCAAATCCAATTTTCAATACAAACCAATTCATAACTAAATATCATTACATAATATAAAACCTCAACATTCACTTTTTAATTATGTTCTTCCAAAATCATATTTCATGTAAAATCACATGTCAATCCTAAGGGTTATATATGACACATCCTAATTAAGCATTCCTCAAATATCATTAATCTCCACAATTTCCTAATAATTCAAAAAGATAAAATCCAAAAATATATTTCCCAAAAATAAACCGAATATGTTAGCATAATATTTGTTGTGTAATTTCAATTTCATACTAACCAATACATTATGTAGGATAGTTGTTGGTGCTAAAACCTTATCAACATTTAGTTGTTGGTTTAAGACTCATATCAATGCTGGATGCGATGGGTTAAACCCATCATTCATTTTTTCTTTTTTTAAAACCATGTCATTATAATTCCTACAATATTTCCAATAATATGATTAGTACCCTGAAAAAAATATTCCTAAAATTAATTTTTACCCATTAAATTCTTCTAAAGAGTATATTTTTTCCCAAAAAAACGTAATTGACAATAATTACATTAACATCAATTACATATCAATGAAAATATTTTCCACAATAATTTTTTAGAAAATATCACCATACCATTTAATCAATTTATAGGTTACATGTATTATTCAACATATTATCACAAATCCTTAAGGAAAAATACTATAGAATAATACTTAAAAGATCCATGATTCTTATTTCCAGCATACCATTGATAAATAAAACTATAATAACATGATTCTAGAGTTTAAATGATTTAAAAATTTAATATTTTCCCTTTAATTATTTAAATATCATTCATCCATAATAATTAATCCTTGAATAAGAGAATTGACTAAGTTAATTACTCAGTCCCCACATTTACAACATTGAACAATTAGTGGTCCCTTAGGTTGAACATTATTTCAATTCTTCTTTTTAATCAGAATCATCACTTTTCTTTGAAAATTAGGTTCTTTATTCCTGACGTTTACACATTTAAATCCAATTCTATTCACATTAAATCATGTACCACAAGTCTTCCTCCCTTTTTTTACATGAATGAAATTTAATCATTTTTTAATTACCACCTTTAATCGTAGAAAATTTTTTAGATTCCATCCTTCTATTCATTGATGTGTTTATAAAATAAACTATGTTCTAGTTTTTTATCATAATTCCAAATAAATCATTTGGAATGATAATAATTTTCTCTAAATTGAATTCCATTTATTTTAAAAATCTCATTATGGAAATAATTACAATTCCTATGATAATGCATATTGGAAGGATCATCCTATTTCCCATCATTAACTAAACATTTTAAAGAAACAACATGGGAATTAATTAACAAAGATAAGGAGAAACATGTAATCCTATAAAGAAAAATATATAAATAATCAGTAAATCCTAACATAAATCTATCTAGGTTAGAATCTAGGTTATCCATGGTAATGCTTCTTCTAGGGTTTTCTAACCCAATATTTATTTCATGTCCTTATTAATGTATTGTAAATAGGTTGTGTATTTATAAATCATATATCATATGAGTGTTAATCAAAGTGTGAAACAAGGCCCATTGGCATGCAGTAGGTGATGAACTTGTAAACTCCTAATTCTCCCTAAAAAGTGTTATTAAACCTAGGAATGATAGTACAATAGCAACATCCACATGTAGTTTCTAGATAAAGATATTAATTCTTGGAAAAACCCCCTTTTAAAAACACCATATTTAGAGTCTATTTTCCAAAAATTAGACTGTTTACAAGGGTTTTTATGAAACATCTATAATCATAATTCCCTAGAATAAATATGAATTACACTAATATACACAATAGATACCCAAAACTATTAAATATTTTATAACAATATATTTTTCCATAATCAACTATTAATTAAAATCCAAGGATCATGAGACATAGCGTACTCAGATGAATTGATTTAGAATACATCAACGTGAGAATAAAATAAAACATTTATTCCTATTTTCCATAACGAGATCATAAATACATTCATGCTCCCAAAATTTTATGGGATATCCTATGGAACACATTTAAAAATGGGTGAGTTAAAATTCCCAATAAGGGAATAAACATGTTAAAGAATATTAAAATCATGAATTATATATATAACATTAAATCATAATAATAGAGGATCAAAAGTAATCACATTTGAGTATAAAAAATGAAATATGTGTCATAAGATAAATTCATCCTAGGAACTATTAGAGAAATATATAAAATGACATAAACACGTGTCAAGGATAAGTACCTAGATAATATTACATGGTGGACTATGTTCAATAGTGGATATGGGTTTCTACATAATCCCATATACGATACATCATGATACTAAATCATTATCCAATTCATTGGATCACTATTTGGTAGAATCGGTTATGACATGATCATGATGTATGTCTTCTACATAAAAGAAATTAATCTTAACGAATAATATAATATTTTCCAATGGAACTTTAATGGGCTCCATGGTATTGTCTTTTATCATAATTGAAGGAAATTTCATAATGGATGAATTTGATAAATGAATGTAAGGAATGTAATACCTCATCAATGAAAGGGATAATAATCTAGGTATACATGTGAGGGACTTATATACGTAATTTAAAAGTAATTTGTAGTATCATAGGTTTTCTATATTGTTGAAAATTAATTTAAAAGGTTTTATGGAATATTTCAGGAGGAAAATATAGTTTTCAATTTGAAATCACATGTTCAAAATATAAAAATTTATAAAATTTTAATGGTAAATATTTATTTAAAATTAACCATGGATACTTATAAAAAAATTTAAATTTATAGAGTCGTCATGATGGTGGGTAATTATTTTCATTTTATATAACCTAATTTTGAAATTATAAAAACATATTTACAAACACTTTTTTACATTTTTTAAATGGTTATAAATTTCTATAATAAATATTTTGGATAAACTTAAATAAAATCATGAAAATATATTTATAAAACATTTATATGGGAGAAAAATTATTTATTAATCAAAGAGAAAAGTGAAGTAATATTTTATTAAAAACTATTTCTAAATAATTTTGATTACTAAATATATTAAATTGGTACTATGACTTGAAATTTTCATGATAACAAAGTGTAGAATAAAATATATGTGTTTTAAGTTATATATAAAAAATTCATCTAAGGAACACATAAACATAAACAATCCCAAATAATGAAGAAATTGGGAAATAAACCAGTACAAATTTTGTAACTTATGATTTATAACCCCCATGAAATATGTGACTTTAGATAAAAAATTTAAATATCATGAAGATAAAAATATTCATTATGTAAAGATAAAAGTGTAGTTTATAAACCATTGAAAAAAATATTTGGTGAATATGTCATATGTGTGATGGATGCAAATGTGAGATGAGAATTCTCGTATCCTGTGGTTGTACTTGTCATTTGTGTCTTTTTTATTCTATGTAATAACATTATATAAATTATTATTTTCCATTTGAAAATATTCCTTGTTTAATACCATATAATTAAAAAAAATTATATATTTGTTTTAATGGTGTATTTAAATTCACATTCAATTTTGTCAACATCAAATTAGTTTAGGATGCTTTTATAATAATTTCAAAATGGGATTGATGTGTTGATTATGGTGAAAGGGGATATTATACCAACTTCTATATAATTATAATCATGAAATAGTTATCCTTTTGGAAAATAATTTATTATTTTTTAAAAGAACTATGAAATATGGTTAATAAAAATGAACTATGTTACAATCATGAAGATGGTAGGTCACACATATGCATGGGTAACATTTCAATTTTTTCACAATAAGGATGGAATGAATGTAAGTGTTAATTTATATTTAAAAAATGAATCCAATATCATTAGTATAATTTTATTTTTGAAAATAACTTGACAAATACAATCCATGTTATGCAGTAATTAGAAACTTAATTAAATATCTTTGGTAGGCGGTAATCCATCGAAAATACAAACGACATAATCATTTATAAATGAAAGGTAAGGTAAAAAGTTACATGATATGTTAATTTTAACAAATGATTAATATGTTATGAATATATAATATAAACATTAAATATTTAATCATGAATTTTCAAAAGTTTTGATAGTAGAAAATTAATTACAACAGTTCGCAAAGCAGTAGTCCGCCCAAGACATGAATGATGTTTTTATTTCCCATTTGATAGAAGAGAATATAGATTTATGTTATGGAATTTACATAATATAATATTAGTATATTTTATATACTTGGGTTATTATATCAAAATTATTTATTATAATTTTATAGAGGTGGAAGAGGAAATAAATCAATGTTTCTCAGTTATTAATGGTACATCTTCTTAGATCGCCTCTTTAGGATTATACAGAAAAGCCTCCCAAGATTGGATTTCTGAACAATCTAAGGACTCTAGAAGATGTGTAGGGAATTAGGGAAGGTATATCAGTAATCATTGTCTAAAATAAAGTGATTTTTAATTATAAATTTATTTATATAGGGGATCCCTTTTATAAGTGGGGAAGAGGATACACTTTAAATTTTTTAAAATAACAATATATGCCCACGTTGTAAACAAGAAAAAGGCTCCAAAATAGGTCATTAAAAATCATTAGATGATATAAAGGATTAAATGTCCATATTATTCAATTTATAAAATATTTTAGGTCATTTTAACCCTTATAATTTTATTTTAACACCTTGTAAACCTATTTCAACCTTAACCACAATAATTAAATTTTTTTATGTTTTTATTATTAATTATGTAAAAAAATTAATTTTTACATATTATATATTAATAAATATCCTGATTCCAAATGTGGGAAAAAAATTTAATTAAAATCACATAATTGGTTGAATATATTTTTAATTAAACATGGATATGTGAGGGAAAACAATTTTTCAATGAAAAGGTTTTCATAAGTATATAATGTTTTTATTTAAAATTATACATTAAATTGAATTAATTTACCTAAAATTAATTATTAATAACATAATAAATCTTTTTTCACTTTTATTCCCTTTTAAAAAAAATAAAACAATGTAATCTATTTAAATAAAATGGATGTATCCAATAGAAACCATTATATTCACAATACATTATAAATTAATTTTTTTCAAAAATATCATAAACCATACTAAGATTATTTTGATATCTGTACCTCTAAAATGAAGCTGATTTTTTAAAATAAATTTTCCAAAATTGGAAGAAATTATTTTTTCCCAAAATAAATTAAAATCATTTTTTCAAAAAATTTATTTTAATGCTTGTAAAGATATTACCATGAATTAAGTACTTATTTTTCAATATATTTTATTTATCCTTCATAATTAATTTTCATACTTTGATTATTAGATTTATTATCCCAAATATATTGTTTATTTTATAATATTCATGTTCAGTATATAATATATTAATATTATATTCTGGCTCATTTAATCGCAATTTCATTTGTTGTATGTATTATTTGGAACAATGTTCTTTTAAAATATCATGATATTACACCTTTGAAATAGAGTATATGAAATAAAAATATACTCTATGGTTTTAATGGTCCACTTAGATGGAACATATATATTTAGATTATAGGGATTACTTAAACCCAAATCTATATCAAAAATATATTAAATACATGGAAAGAACTCTGAGGTAAAACACAGATCTCGATCAGATACAATAGAGTGTAGTACTCAATAAAACTTTACCACTTCATTAATTTATACCATGGAAATATAATAAAGGGGGAGATATTCTATGATAACAAAAATGTGTTCTGAACTCAAAATGTGATTGACTATAACACAAGTTATATTGCGACATTATGATTTTTTGGGGGAGTCTAATGATGAAATCCATGGTGATGTTTTCCTATTTCCATTATCATTTTTGTAATGGTTATAATATCCATGTATAATTAAATGAATTATCCCTAATATTATTATATATTTATAAATAAGATAGATAATCTACAGTAACTCACTTCGTGATATCCGACTACAAACACTCTTTTATATCTCTATACATATTTTTTACTTCTATGATGAAGAGAGAATGAAGACTGATGGGAATATTCCACTATTTCCTTCTAAATGTCTATTTTTAGGGGATATTTACACTACTAGAGAACCTTAACATCCAATCATAAATAAATTTAACTCAAGAACATTTCTTACCATCCTTTACAACTCATAATCCTCCTTTTTTTAGGTTATTTAATATTTACATGGATATATGGTTCCACACTCATATGAGAAATAAATTAGTTACCCTCTTACATTATGAATTATATATCTATCCATTAATAATATATAAATATTTTATATTTTGTTTTCCTCAACATAGATTAAATTATATGATTATTTTGACTCATATCATCTAACACATTTTTCTCTTTCTGAGGTGGTAATATGTTGAGCCTTCATAATCTTTAATTAACTAAAACCATATTCTCTATATCATAATAAATTATTTTTGTGTGAATATAAAATTATAATTTTATATTAATTTTTAATTCCACATTTCTACCCTTAATGAAAATTCCTTCATATCATTAAAGTAAAAATTACTGATATTAACCCCAAATCTTGTGTCGGGCACATTTTTTAAGGAACCATCCATTTAAATGAGGTATAAACTGTCACCATATCATTCAAAATATAAAACTTCCTATCATATTCATCGATGTATCATAGTAACTCACAATCTCATTTACAGTAAAGGGGTGTCTGGTCATAAGAGAACTTTTCAACCATCCCTTCAGTTCCATGAACATTTCTTCACATTCCTCAGCCAAAGGAACGTATATCCCTCAACAGTCAACTTGGTGAGTGTATTATAAAACCCTGAAAAATAATTCACACAGTGTCAGTAATATCCATCTAATTTATGAAAACAACAGATCATATTTATTATGGTTGGTCAGTTCCAATGTTAAATAACTTCCATATTTTATAGATCCACTAGTATACCATCACTTGATATTATATCAACCAAAAATGGACCATTTGTTATCCCGAATTCACAAATGGTAAATCCTGTATCTATTATTCTATAGTATCTGTAGTGATATCCTCATTTGATTTTCATGATATTCCATGATCTCATAATATATAAAAATATCATACATAAAAACTATAAAAAATTTATCAAGGTAGTCTCAGAAATCTATATTCATTAAATTAATGAATATAAAAGGATAATTATTAATAAAAATTGAATTTATTTAAATTTATTATGTCTATACCTAGAATATAACTCTTTATTAGTAATGTATTCACTTTTTAACCTCAAATGATAATATCTATTTATAGTATTGAACTTCATAAAAATTGTCACCAATAATTGATTGGAAAATTCATTAATTCATAGTAGATAATACTTATTCTTGATCAAGATCCTTCTATGGTTTTGATAATCAGTATAGATTATAATTGATCATTATTTATTCTTATGAAAAAAATAGGTGGAACCCATGTGGCCACATAGGACCAAGTGAACCTTATTGGGATTATCCAAGAGTTTCTTCTTCTATTCCTAAAACCAAATCAGATCCATTCTATACAATGTTCTTGAAGTATGTTTTTCATGGGGTATGAGTTCTGTTGGAAACTAAACATAATTATTTAGAGTATTACTATGAAACTATTGCGAAAAGACAACAAAAAACATCTATACAATATGACAATTTTCTATTGAGTTTCTTCCCAATCATTAGAGATAAATAACCACTTAAAATGGGAATCAATACCCATGCAATCTATGTAATTTTATTTTTATGTTCATATTTATTCTCACACCACTAAAATATCATAGATTGGTCTGGAGTATCCAAATTTTTTTCTATAATTGATATTTATTTATGTGATAAATGAATAGAGAGAAAATAAATGATAAACATCACATCAAAGTCAACTAAATAAATAATAATAATATATTTATAGGTAAAAATCATACAAACATTAAAATGATACAACCAAATCTAGAACAGATTATAAGTGTGCCTAAAACATCATGATCCACTCTAACACATTACTTGTAAAATAACCTTTCCTAGACATGAAGTTTACACTAGAATAGGGTATTGACTCGAATAATGATAAATTTCCCAATATATAAGATAATGAAATAATTTGTAACGTATTAATCTATTCCCTTTATTTCTATATAGAAAACACATTCAAATTATTTTAGAAAAAATCTATTTTTTCCTTATTTATATATTCATAATAGTAAGTAAATTAATCATTAATTCCTCTATGATCATTTCAACATGAAGTTACATAAAATTATATTTTCCTATTATTTGATTTTTTAGGAAAATCACCAATTTTTATGGTGTTATTCATATTTTCTCTTCGATTGAAATGTATAATTGGAATGTTTCTCATACCACCTCCAATATCCTTTAGTCACTCATAAGGAAAATCATTTTTTTATCTATCACATTCAGTGTTAACATGTTTCATTATGCTTTCAGTGAAATAAGAAAACTAAAAATCATAGTGTGAGCAACCATATCCATAATTGGAATTAATATAATCTTGAAAATAATTTACAGTACATCCTAATAGTGACACTTTCTTTTCAACATATAACACCTTTGGTTTAACATATATTATCCTTAGTTATCACATATTCCAATCCAATAAAATTGATTATTAAATAGGGTGAGTTATACTAAGCATATCACCTAGTGGTTACTATCAAGGTTTTTAGTGAATCCTCTTTTCGATGCAGTAGATCATGGTCATGTAAATAACCAACATACCCAATTTTAATTTATTTCTTCTAGTTACAACTATCCTAAAGCTACAATAAACATTCTAGTATCCAAATATAAATATATTCATTTGGAAGACCACACACCTTCCTTTACTATAACATAGGATGTTGTCAAATACATAATCTTTTCCCAAGAGTTATCACTACTATTTTCTCATTCGAGTTTATAAAAATATAAAAAACATCCTATGACTCTAAATGTACTGACCCAAACATTACATAAATAAATACTAAATCATTTTATATGAACATTAAATTTGTTACATTGTAATATAAACATTATTACTAAAAAATGATATTGTATTTTGAAACATAGACACACACAAAACAAGTATATAAAATATCTATAGAATTTCCCATTATGTTCTTCATCACTACCACCCATATTAGACATATCATATAAAAAACCTTAATTCATAACCAATAGAAGGAATCCAAAATTATTTGTGAGATTAGATAGATATTAAGGGAAAATAAAATAGATATTAATCAATGACTATAATAGAGAATAAGATATAAATGTGGGTATGAGAACATGATCATAACAATCAATAATCATACTGAATGAGTTGATGATATTTAATAATTAAAAATTGTGTAATTTTTTTCAATTAAATTAAATAACAGATAAGTGTGTGGAATCATAATTAATCAATCACGATCCATGTGAACATAACATAATAATGAGGACTATGGTTTTAGAACGAACATAAGTATAGAAAACAATTTCCCTCATCATGGTTTACTAGTTGTAATATCATAATGGATTGGTTCCACTCCTCATTCCATCATTTCACTAGTCAAGGTTAACTCCAAATACTATCTTATTAGATAAAATACATTACTCAATTAGGTTAACTCTCCATTACAATCCTTATTATCTCATGATATGTCCATACTTACCCAATGCATTTGAAATATATATAATTCCAATCCCACCCATCAACTAATCAAAACTATACATATGTGCACTATAAGATCACAAAAAATTAACCATATCCTCATAGCATAACCCATAAAAATAATATTTGATTTATAAAATTTCAAAAATAATATTCATAAACCATATAGAGAAAGAGTAATGATGATAATGTTTGATGACATCCTGATTAAATCATAAGAAACATTAAAGGATTTTTTATAGTTTAAATTACTATTAAATGGTCACTAATACATTTATTGAAAAAATTCCCTTTTCATTTTGAAGTAACGTATTTAAAACCTAAAAATTTACTAAATATAAAGGAAAATTTTATTTTTTAAAATTAAAAAAGTAATACATAAAGTAATATTCATTGAATAGAGTATTTATTATGGTGGGGAAATTTATTATTATAGTGTGCATTAAAAAATCCTTTCACATTTTTTATAAAAACTCAAAATCACCTCGTTCACAAAACAATAAGAATAATCCATTAAAAAATTATATAAATTAAAAAATTAAAAAAATGGTTTTATGTAACATTTGTATAATATTAAAAATGTTATTCAAAACATTCAATAATCATGGATATGGAATAAATATGATTTCTGACCAAATAGAGAAATAATGTTAGTTTTCATCAGAAACATAAATTTGATATATTTAGTACATAAATTGAGAAAAATAAAATGAAAATTTTTTTCTACATAAATAAAAATAAGATAAGAAAAGTCATAATATTTTTGAGAGATGGTTCAAATAAATTCATCATTACAAATTAAATCATAGAAAAACCTATAAAAATGTTATTGCAACATAAAACCCATACAAATTTGGTTATTCTTAAATAAAATTTCCCATAAATGAAATGGGTTCAAATTAATCATTAAAAACAAAAAATAAAAAAAATTATATAACATATCAATGGGAAAGTATATACACCCCTTTTTGAATATAATTGGTGAATATAATATATGTATCCCTGATACCAATGTGAAACAAGAAACCCTTACATAATGATAATCATGATTTCTAATAAATACAACCGTATTTATAATAAATTAAAATTAAAATAAAATAAATAATATATCCATGAAAATAAATATAATATCATACAGGTTTTACTTATATCATCATATTCAACATTCTTTAACATTTTATCACTATCATAATTATTTTAGGTGTAAACTACTTCTTTTTTCTTCTACGTTTTAGTTCGATAGTTATAGTCCTTGAACATTGATCATAATTTAATAATATGCATTATTTAAATAACAATAATAATATAATTTATATTAATTATGTACAAACATAAAATAATTCATATATTTCGGTAATGAATAATGAAAGACAACACTATGTAGAGATGCTAGTTCTTAAGTATGCAAGAGTGATAATTCCATTTTACAATGGATGTAATTATAAAATTTACATAATAAATAACAACTAAATAAAAATTATTAAATATAATATATAATATATAACCATTAAATATTATATAATAAAGATCTAAGAAATATGGATATTGAAAATTAATCATATAGCTACTTGGAGGTGATAGTCCAAACTTTTGAAGGAGTGATACTTTCATATCAATTTTGATGGATAAATAAGGTAAATGGTTCTAAAATATTAATAAAAACATAAAGGATTATTGATGATACTATATTCATCATTTTATTATGGATACAGAATTTTTAATGGAAGTATTGGAATAAATAATATTGAAACATTATGGTGAATATGTTCACCTCCTTTTTGAGTGAACTCAATTGGATAACAACTTGAAAATTAATGGATTGGTATAATGAGAAGAAAAAAACATTAAGATAAATTAATTAATATTTTAATGTTCTATAGTATGTATTTTTTTAATATATAAGGATCAGGTTGTGCGAATAAGGGTGGATAAGAGGTTCCCCCTTGCAAGTGAGTGGAGGTAGACACATAGTATTTCATAAAAAAATTCATTTTTATATAGAATATTAATAGTAAAGTGGATCAAAATCTGTGTTAATTAGATTTTATGATAATATAATGTTAAAATATCTTCAAAAAAAATATTTAACTTATTTTGGTGGAATTCATCCCCTTATATCTCAGTTTAACCCCACTAAACCTATTTTAATAATAACATCGATAAACCAATTTAATTGTTTTTATAATTAACAATGAAAATAATTTAACTTTACACAACAAGATTATATAAATTTTTATGATTAAAAATATTTTTTATATTTTAAGAGATTAAATTTAAATAAAAGAAAATATATAATTCTAAACAAGTGTTCAAATAATCTGATTTTAGAAAAATCCATTATAAAGTATAAAAAAGATTACCTCCATTCATTTCCATTAAAAACAATAAAAATAATATTTATATTATTCATTAAATATTTAATCTTAATAAAATATAATAATAATTAATTATTATAAATTAATTTAATTTATTAAAATAAAAATATTATTTTCATAAAAGAATAGTTTTTAGAATAATGAATTTTTAAGCACTAAAATTTACATATAATAAAACTGGGTATCTATATTGTTCATATATAATTAATTATATAATTTTTAACTAATTAATAATTATATTAAATTATTATATAATTAAATACATAATTCTAATGATAATTGAAATTAAATGATTGTATTACCAAAATCAATATTTTTACTATTCACTTAAAGATTACTAGTTTTAAAAAAATCCGAAAAATTACCCTGAGATAATATTTACATTTAAGAATAAAAAATGAAATTAATTTCATCAAATATAATTTATAAAAGTTTTACAAATTAATTATGATTTTGGTTAACAAAAAGAACTAAAAATCACCCTTTAAGGAAACATGTTTTTGATGAAAAAAATGACTACCCAAAATTGGGTAATTATTTATTGATACTTAGTAAATAATTTTCTATTATATAAGAATTTATACATATTTTTGATATTTTGTTTATTACTTTTAATAATTTCCAATTCATCATCCCGTTTAAAAAATTACTATATCAAGAATCATTTAGACTTGGGGTTCTGTGTAAAAATATCTATGAAATAATTCATGTAAATTTAATTGGAAATATATATAAAATCATGGGGTGTAACATATATGTAATAGTGAGTATTTTTTATGTTTTTTATGTGAATTAAATTGAAAAATAATTATAAATTATTAAAATAAATTCATTTGTCTATGACGGATTGATTCAAGAACTCAAGATGTGGAAGTGGCATGACACGATCATAGATGATAATAAGAAGTGATTTCTGGGATTTAATAAGGGAGATTTCGTCTATTATTTCATGTATTGTCCATTAATATCTCATATGGATGTTGTGTTCATTTATGACGTATTTGATATTGGGCCATTCCACTACGGTCGATTGAACTATAAATTAAAATGATTTTTTTATCTTCCATGGAATGAATGAAGTGTATTTGGCCCTGGTGGTCCCTTAAAACTAGATTGATGCATCTTCCACTATTGTTCAATGGATTATTTATAATGGGTTGCCTGAATAAGCTATTTTCAGAATAGGTTCCCAAGATAGTTATGTAAAATAGAATCATCCATCAATGATATTTAAAATTAGATATATTTTTTCCCTATTTACAAGAGGACATGGACAATTCCTAGTCTTTGATATGATGGGTGCATAGTGGGGGAGTGTTTCCTAAGGATAGTGAGACACATAAATAAGGATTAAATATAGTTTATATGAGTGGGGTGATCGTGCATCTCATGAATTGTTGTTATCACACTCTTTAAGGTTTATTAGAGTTTTGGAATGTGAAATGAGTGAGATAAGTAGTTTTGGTATATATATGGTGTGATATAGAGGGAAATTTTTTGATTGATTGTTTGAGATCTCTATTAATGGATATATGGTGTGGGATTGAGGTGAGGGTTGTGAGAATGGGTTTATGGATTTTCATGGGATTTTCCAAGGTCTTTGGAATAATATGGATTAGAAAAATTGTTCCTGAGAATGATCAAGTGGTGAATATGGTTTTTTAATGAGTTTTTGACCTTACACTAATGGATATTATTATTAAAGGGACCATGGTTTGGGAGGATCCCATATATAGAGACTCTATTATGATAATCCCTTGGAGATTGTGGTGGGTTCCCTAGGATTTTGTAAACCCTAGATAGGGTTGTTTTGAGGTACCATGAATTTTTTGCATTGGTTTTCAACATAAACACAAATTATTAGTGGGGATATCTTAGAATTGGTGTAGTGATAGAGATTATGTTTGTGCTTCATAATCCATACAAGGATATATGTGCCAGATTTAGGTAACATACTGACCCACATTTGATGACTTGAGGTCATAGGGAGAATGTCCCCCTGGTGTATGATATATATATATATATAAGATAACTGATGTTCTATGGTGAGATACCATGGGTTCATTCTATACAAGGTCTCAGGTGAGTTTCTAACTCAAGAAGTTTTTAATAGAAATATGAATAAGGATTTGGACACTGAGGTTGTTATGTTGCTAAAGTAATAGAGGCATTTCACCTATTCAATTTCCACGATGTGAACCACCCCCCCCCCCCCATTTGGATTACAATATATGAGGGTTCCAAGTTAAAAATATTACCCTATGTGTATGATATTAATTTTTCATGGGTGAGAAACCCCTTATTAGTATTCTCATTGTTTTTTCATGGGACATGGATCCCTCTAGGTATGGTATAATGGTTCTGGGTGATCTATGACCATAAGTAAATTATAGTTCAATTAGAGGTACCACCTCATGTAGATGATGGATTGTGTTAGGGTAATAAATCCCTCATTTATTGGTTATATCATTGTTCAAGGTGGGTAATGTAACCAATTTGGTGGAAGGGTTTACTAGTTTTGTTTATGAGAATTAAAACCCTAAAATGGATGGTTTTACTAACATATGCCCTAATGATTGACATGGACCCCTAGGTAGTATTCTGATGAAGGTTCATGGGTACTATATTGTCCCCCTTAGGGGTGGGGGTTGTATTAGCTCATGGGTAGGATGTGGTTCCCCCAAGGTGGTATAAAATTCTCATAGATATTCAATAGAGGCCAAAGAATGTTTGGTCAATCCCATGTGTCTTTATAGAACATGAGTATTCACACTGTTTATTTTATTATGATTTTCATTAAATTAATTTATTCTAATAAAATAAATAATGCCAAAAAATTATTTACAGGTTTTGTTCTTAACACCATTCATGTTGTCCTATAGGGTTTTACTCACCCAACTTGGGTGGCCCTGCCACATTGGTACATGAGTAGACCTCAATAATCTCATATTTAGGTAAGTAAAAGGCTTCAGATTTTATCATTTACCTTGATTGGTAGGACATGTTATAGTGACCAGGATGAGGTGAGTCTCATGGATTCCAATATTTCCCCATCTATATTCTTCACTTATTTATTTTGTATTTGTGGATAACCTATTGGATGAAATATTTGGATTTATGACACTATGATTCGATATTTATATTTATATAAATCTATTCTTATTTATTTATTCTGTATAAATTGATTATGATAATGGTTGTTCCATAGTAATTTTATTTACACTAATAAATTCTCTCTATGAAAACACTCTAAGACCTCATTGTTAGTTAATATAATTCAGTGTATGGGGAGGTGTGCCCAAGGTCCCAAAAACATCTTTTATAGGACACCATTTAGGGGTATTTGGTCATAGGGATTTTACAATGAGGTATTAAAGTTACTTTTCTTTGTCTTACTATTTTTCGTATATAGTTGACTAGGAATATAAATGTGTCAAATCATTTGATGTACCTCACAATAGTGAATTATGAACACTTATAATGATATAAAATTCATGTTATAGGAGATATGGGTTGATGATCTTACTTTTAAATGATACAATTTAGATATTTATTCAACTATTAAATGTGTATTTGTTATCGATATTTATAGTTTGGGATGTTTTAAAATTAGAATTATATCAATGTACATGCATCATTGTTGTTATATAGGATTCAGCATGACATCCATATGATTGTGTATGATTGATATCACTAAAGATTTAGGGTTAAAGTTTTTAACCTTGCAATAATAACATATATGAAAATTTCCCATAAAACTTATCAATGTAATTATATTCATTTGGACCATAATATTTCTTCTGATATAAGGTCATGTGGATGTAGGTGTGGGATGATTAATATAAATAAAAATATATTCCCCATGTGTAGGGGAGTGTTGTGACCCTTAGAGTGATGGTACAGGCTTCTTATGCCTTGTTAATGAACCTATTATTTGTCATGGAGGTGATATATTTCATTTTTATTTGTCAAAATAACCAATGTGGTGTGTGTACATATAGCTTCTTTGTAGAATTCTAAATTACTAAACCATGTGTTTGTGTTTTTACATTATATAAATCCTCATAGGATGATATCATTGTATATAAATGGATGTGACCATATCATCAGTGGTGTAGTCTAGTATAAATTTATCTTATAAGGTTGGGTTCCCAAAGAGTGGTGGCGATTCAATATGAGTTGTCTAGTATTTATATGTAAGAAATTTTTGTGGCATGTGGGTTAATAAGTTATATTTGGGATGGGAAAATTGATGTGGTATATGAACCAAGACCAATTTGAGTATTGGTTTCGAGGCTAGTAGGGTGATCCCAGATCTATTAAGATGTGTCTTGGGATATTTGGGAGATGAGTGATATATGATGGTCATATGATATAGGGGTTAGTTGAGACATTTTAGTACACTTAGATATGGGAATAAGGGATATATGCTTTAGGATAAGAGGTTGGTACAAGGGAGGTGCAGTCATGTATGTTGTATTGTCATGAAGATTCCATATATATTGTGGATCATCATCATATATTATCATATTTATGATGGTTATATCATGGGTAAATTATTATTTTTTGAAAATAAGCACTTTTTTAGCTGATCAAGCAGTACGAGATGTCATGGGTGAGAATCTGGTTCTATTTGAAAATAAGAAATTCGGTGACTCTAGTTTTATATGAGTATCTGGTATTTGTTCCATGGTCATCTAATTTATTAGTCACATAATCATAGGTTTGGTGATTTTCCACTCAGTAAAGAAAGAGTTAGGTCCTAAGATAAAGGGATATTAGATAATGCCTTCATTGGATTATGGATGAGATAGAGATATATTGTGGGTATGGATTAGTGTGAAGGTTATTTTGGTATTCAAACATACTTGTGAAATTAAAGTGAGTGTTATCATGTGTTTTTTAAAGACACATTGTGTGTGATCGAATTTGTTTTTAGGGGTATGTGTCATGAACATATACGGATTAGTGAATGACTATGTGTGGGTTAAGGGTTGATAGTTTCTTTGATACACTTATACATATGGTGGTTCAGGGTAGCTGATGAAAATGGGAGGTGTGGCCTCTATAGTTTATGGTGACACCATGGACGTATTATGGAGTGGCTTGTTAAAATGGATGATCATGACCTGGGGGTGACACTCATGTGATGATGGGTCCTATCTAGGTTATTTCTTGTGGAGATGTATAATGAAATATACATGGCGGGGGTAATCCTTTTTATATCAGATGTTATGATGACTATTATAGATAGAGTTTGGTATTGTTGATGAATATACTCCTATTGATCATGGAACATGTAGTATTTGGTGTTTTATGTCGACACACACATATGTTTGGAATGGGAACATCATTTCATTACTTATTTTAGTGGATAATGTTTTTTCCATAGTACTATTTATTTTTTATTATCATGTTGAAGATAAATATACTCTTATTGTGGGAGACTCAAATTAGTGATAGATGCATTAACCTCATGTTGATATGTTTGTGGGTGTGTTGATATTTCATTTTAATAGACAAGATGGACTTAGGACTATTATGGGTAGAAATACGTAATTTTTACTAGTTTCATGGGGAAGAAAATTAATGGGATTCATATGTATTTTATATGGACTCTATATGTTGGCATTGGGGTCATGAAAGAATAGGAATGACATGTAAATGAATCAGATCTGAGGTTAGTCAGTTCATGGTGTGAGAGAATGTTTGTTAGAGCATTAACATAGTGTCCAAACAATCAAATTATAACATGTTTTTGTTTGGGATATAATTGTGGGTTTTTGTACGATCTCATGACAGCTTTTGATATTTAGGCATCAGGATAAGATGATGGGATAACATGATTGTGATTGATGTCAAGTGTCTTTAGATATCATTGGCCTATTGAAGATTGGATGGTTTTTTCACATGAAATTCGGTGTGGTGGGATAAAAACCACATTCCAAATCTTGATATTCCCTTGTAAATATATCTTGGTAGGTGATTCAAGTGTTTTATACCACCATATCATTGAATCGTCTTTTATGAGTAAATTATTATGATGTGGATCACCATTGGATAATGATGAAAGGTTGATGAAACTATTATGTATTAAAATAGATTGGTATAGTTGAGTTCCATCAGAATATTAGTAATGGATATGAGTGGGTGGCTCATATTTGGATGAAAATTGTGATGTAAATTTAGAGTTTCACAATAAAATATCATTCTATGTTCATCAACAGATCAAGGGGAGTTGGAGATGAATTAAGGATTGAGGTAAATTAAAAATGGTGGTTCAAGGACCACCAAGAGTACTCATGTGTGAGGAGTGATGTAGAGGATGTATTTTACTACCCTGGGTCATTATAAGATGTTAAATTCATGAATAATTTTAATTTTTGGTCAAGGGTATGGTTTTTTAGGAACAAATCTTCATTTTGGAATTCAAATGGTTAGAACATCATGGATAGAGTATTTAATATATATCATAGATAAATATGTTTTTAAATTATTTTGGGAATTTTGAAATAATTATGTTCATATTTTTTTTAATGGTGTTTTTTCTCAGTCACATTGGCACCAAATAGGTAATGGATACTTTGTGTGTGAACATATCAAACTATTCCAATTGATTTTTCATGACTAGTTTAAGGAAGAAATATTTTACAAGATTATTGAGAAACATTTTAGGAAATTGTACAACATGATAAAATTTACCATAGGTTGTTACATGTTTAGAACATGTTTTAGTGTATTATAATACCAAATAATATGGAAGGGTTCCTTGAGACATTTTGATCCACATGTTTCTCATATTGATTTGGTAAACCATGCATTAAAACATTGAGAGGGTGTGTTTCTAGAGACAGTGTGGGCCACAAGGTTGGTTCCTTATTTGGTGAACCATGTGGTTTCTACTATTTCATTATAAATGGTAATATTAATATTTTCCTCCCATATTTTTAATTTTTTCATCCTCTATTATTCTTTCTCTCACATATCTGAAAAATGGGTTATCCCCATCTATATTTTCTCATGATTTTTCTTCGAAATAGGGTTTTATTTTTTCTTATACGTGTAATGTTTTGATGTTCGTAATCCCTCATTTTTTTAATGTTCAAATCCTCCCTATATAATAACTATTGTTTATGTTCCTATCTGGGGTTTCATTGATGATTCCAGAAGGGAAAAATGAAATTTTCCAACACCAATTTTGATTCTTTGTGTGATGGAATATGGATTTCAAAATTGGAAAAATTTTATTGATTTTCACAAGTCTGGTTGAGGTGTGCTTAACTATAAATTTCTTTTGGGATTTATGTATAAAAATTAATTGAATATTAATATAGATAAGTTAATTTTATTTTATTTTGTTCATAGATTTGGGTGCCTTTAATGAGTGTATTACACCTTATTACACATGGTTTCAGTGCAGTGAAGTGGCCTGAGGATATTTTTGGAAATTCATTAATTCAGATAATATTTTAAAAATAAGAATAAATGGTTATAATTAATTTATTTGGGTTTGATGTCTTGATATAACATCTCATAATGTTGTCACATAATTCCATGATCATTTTGGAACTTAGGTGACATTTTACAATTATTCATAATGGGTATAACATAATGTATGAATTCTGTTATCCCTATACCACTGCCAACATATTATACAATCATTTATACATTGTGTGATTTAAAATATTAAAATTAAGGGAAACTGAATTGTATGTTGAAATGAATTTTTCTATTTATATATGATGGAATTTTTGGTGTGACAAGACCCATAATGGTTCCTTGAAACTAATTTGATGCATCATCCACTAATAGAAGATAGATTCGATGTAATGGGTGTTTTGATACACATTGGTTTAGATAATGTTCTTTGGGATTATTTTTAATAAAAAAATACCATGATAATATCCTTGATTGTTGGGGATGTAAATTGAATTTATGGGAGGAATAGTAATATTCCTTGAGTTTTAAATGAGTAGAAAAAAAGATAGGTCTAGTTTCCAGAAGCATGTGGGATACATATAGAGGTATTAGACCTTCTAGTGTTGTGTGGGATGATCATGAAACCCATTCATAACTATGATCACCATTTTGAGAGTGGATTTGATTCATGGTGAGTTAAATGAGTGGGAAATTCCTCTAAGGATGTATATAGTGTGAAAGAGACGGTCTCAAACTAGGAAACAATTTCTAGGTCTCTTAAATAATATTTTTGAGTGGACCCAAATATGGCTTGTGAATATGAGTTAATGGATTGCCATGGGATTTTCCAACTTCTGTGGCATATGATGTCTCCAAAGTACCCCCAAAGAGATATAAAAAGTAGTTATTTGTTTTTTTATTCGATTATGACCTTACCCTTGAGTCCTCTATTAGTATAGGGAATACAAGCTAAGTTGTCCCGTATAGTGTGTCCTGATATTGACCTGACATCATGGGAAATGGTGTGTGACATAGTGTTATGTTGACTCCAGAGAGGGTCATTATAGAGGATAACGTATCATTTATCTCATGAGTCATTTGAAAATAATAGTATTATTAGGGATATCCTAGAATGGATTTTTTTATTAACAATAGGTTATATTCTTGAGATGTTAACCTAGGAATCATTTGTTAGGTTTGGGTGAGTGGCCGACCCAAATATGATGACATGATGCTCTATGGGGGGTTTTCCCTCAGGTATATGGGATATATTTTTGTGTTTATGGAATATCATAGGTTATGATGTGATATACCTTAGGTTCAATATATATGATGTTCTAAGAGGGATGTGAATTTGGGATTATATTTTATAATATTTGAGTGAGGGTATAGGCACTAGCATAGATACATTTTTTATAAATTGGGTCCTCTAACTTTTTATATGTAGTAGATATGTTCCCCTTAATATATGACATATGATTATTCTAGGATAGATTATTCACTTGGGATTATCTATATATGGTTCTAGGGAACGATGTCCCCTATTTTGTATTCTCATGGTTATGGATCTAGTAATGGATCCCCCATTGAAGGAAATGATGGTTCCATGTGAGTTATGGTACCAAGTATATGATTATTTCATGTGATTTATAACCCTTAGTTTAGGACTGTTTTATGTAGGGTCTGATAAACCCTTGTTGGTAGGTTTATATTGGTCTTAGGTAGGGGATGAAATAACCTAGCTATATGGATATGCTAGTTATGAGTATAGGTTTACACCCCTGTGTGGTTGGTTTTACTTGAATAGGTATTATGGTGTATCTTTTCCCCATTATGTGGTATTATAATATATGTTCTATTGTGGGATGTGGGTCCTCCCCTATGAAATTTTATCGGTTACAAGGTAATGAATGGTACCCTTTAGGTTCAATGACATTGTGAGGTCCTAAAAATCCTCTATTGGATGAAAATAATCCCACAATCACTTTTCTGAATGAAGAAAGTACTCTTACAAGTATAGCAAGGTGAATGGACACAAATTGTGTGGAAAAATTGAAAAGGAACTTGAAGGAATTCAATTTTTCAAATAATTTCAAGTGGCTCGTGTATCATCACTAGGAAGGGCATGTGGACCACATGGATCACAAACCACCAATACGTGGAATGATTCCTGAACCATTTTCTTGTAAAACAATGGCTAGTGAACACAATGGACTGCGAACTACTTTGCTGAAGGACTTATGCACGCACCATCCATGTTACTTCTTGTGAACATAGTACTTCATGAATGAATCAAACTGGTAGGGTTCTTTAAACCATGATCACAAACTCTAGCCTCCACAAAACATGGTTACCATGTCTTCCGCAGGCCAAGATATCTCTTCATGGGCCTCTAAAAATGGTGATGCATGCCCATAGATGTGACTGCCCCAATGCACTATAAAAAAGATCACTAAAGGATTACAAAAGGAGAATGAAAAAAATGGCTTGAAGGGAACCTAGAGGATGGAAGTAAGTTCTCATAAAATATTCTGGATTTATTCTTGATTCATCGATGAATCCCAAACTACAAACCATTATCATCTCCGGTAGAACTAGTCACAAAATATAAAATGGAAGAAATTAATAATTAAAAAGGAACCACGAACCTAAATAGTGAAACAGGGAACCATACACTTCACGCGGATGAACTTCCCATGAACGATAATCCTCAGGACCCTCCTTTAGTATGGTGCTCAGTATAGTGTACCACTATGTGGACTAAACCCAGCGCTACATACTACATCAATACATGGATGAAACCCAATGCGGTGTGATGGGCTGCGTACCACAATGGTATGTAGTGGTCTATAACCATGATCGCATACCACATCAATATCCAGACGATCCCTATGCCCACATACCAGTACAGTATCTAGAGCTTCCCCCATCCCGCATAAGAAAATATTACGTGTAATAGGTTATTTTTGTGTATTATTTCATAAGGTACCAAAATCACCCCTTTTCTACTATTTAGTTCTCCATAACTCCTCCACAAACTAGTCCACTAGCATCAGGAAAAAACCTCATTCAAATCCAACGGACCCTTATGATCAGACCATCGAGCACATCAGCATACCCCTTTGAGTCTACATACCCATGTTAAGAAGAGTCATTAAGGCTCTCCCCAAAATAGTTCAGTTTAAAGAATGTATTTGCTTCTACATACCCATGGTAACACAGATTCCACCATTGGGATGCCAATGTGAACCTCCCCGTTCTATTTATTAATGGGGATCACATTATTTTCCATTCAATTAATAATAGTGATCAGTCGAAGTATTTATGTTCACTTATTATTTTTTCAAAGACACAACTCCTCCCCATCCAAGAACATGTTATGGGGACCTCCCACTAAGGTAAGTCCCCAATCTTCTGAGGCAAGGATGCATGACCTTTAATGTCATTTCACAATTAATGGTTTGTCACTCCACTCCCTCTCCAACTATTTCCCAGACCTCTTCCACTGTAGGCTCTCCCTATCCCATCAACATGAGAGGAAGCATGTGGTTGGTTGGACCTCTCATATCCTATTGTTTCTACCATTGAGCATGGCTCATGTGGGATTAGAGGTTTGGGATGATTACAACATCCATAGAATATCTGAACTATGAGAACAATGATTCTGGTTCAAAAATAAGATATGTAGGATTCCTACATGAAGGCCCAATCTCAAAATGGATCCCATCCAAAAGGATTCTCCCAACCATGTCCCCTCAAATGGGAAACTACCATGTTTAATCCCAACTGAATTTTAAACTACATGGGTTATGATTCCTCTTCCAAGGATACATAAGAAACCCATATTATGGGCATTACCCCAACATCAAATAAAATTTTGTCCCCCCGGGATGATGATAAACTCCATAAAACCTTATTGTATGGATTAAGTCAGTAGTACCTCTGTAGCATCAAATATATGAACGCATAAGACAATCCTGAAAACCAAGGTCATCCCGTGGAAACACTCTTGGGGAAGGAACCGAGGATTCATGAACATATGAACGTGACTTAAATCTATAAGAGAGTCTTGGAGCATGCAATAATCCTCCCCCAAAGGGTGCGGTGACCTCTACTTCGCATCCACTCGAACAATGGAGTCCATAAATGTCATTGGCCAAACCATTGTTCAACGAGTGCATGACTCTGGAAAGAATGTCCATGAATCACGGATACACGAGACATTGGGTGTTTCTGGAATCATGAATAAACCCATTGGAGACCATTTGAGGAGGTTATATCTGAGGAGTACTAATTTCACAAGTTCTTGACCCCAAGCAATCACCCGCTGGGACCATCTGACAGTGACATTCCTTTTAAAATACATAAAGGATAAGATACCCAGTCCCCTAGAGGTGAATCTAACCTCCCATTAGTGGATAATGATGCAGAATGGGTTGAAATAAATGAAATGGTGAATTTAAAATGAAACAGTCTATGAAAAAAAGAGACGTGTGATGATTCTCGTCGGACCATTTCCTCATCACCTAAAACATGCCATCTCGTAGGTAGAACAAAAATGGTGAACCTGATGTGAATCCTTAACCATGGTGGAAGTTCTACCCTAATGATAATAGGCACAAAAGGATACAACACGTTGGACCATTTTTTTCCCCTATACGTGCAAAATGTGCCACCTCAGAGGTCGAACAAAAATGATGATCCTGACGTTAATACTTAAACAAGGTGGATGTCTTACCCCCGCCCTAAATCCCATTGACCCCTTAACGAAAAAATGGAGAGGGGAAGGGGGGCCAAGATGAATCTTCAGATATGAATATGTTTAAAATAATGCCACTTTGACAAGGATTTGTGGTCTTTATGTCAGATATGTATATTTCCGGTTCCCGCAGAGCACACTTTGATCCAAACAACACCCATTCGACTAATGCATACACATGCATCAATGATCCCGCAAGCGGTTAGGGCCCCAATGAAGAGCAGGACCCACTCGCCTACCTATCTTCTTCAACACTGTGTATCCAAAATGGTGGTCAGGGACTACCACCAAAATGGTACTCTCCCCATAGTGGAGGTCACCATACTAGCCCTCCAATCAGCAATGAATAGCCAGATTTTAAATCATTTATGGATGGAACCCTAGCACAAGGCGGTCCTGGTGGTCATTTCCAACCGTTTCGGGAGCCTATCCCTAGAATGTGGAAACAAGTACCCACCTTACCTTAGGCTGGAATATGAATTCAATTATGACAACTTCATCTCAACTACACAGGGGTCCTACTCATGGGCCCCCACCAGAGAACGTCTCCACTGACACTGTACAACAAAGCGTCCTTTCATTGACGAGGACCTTATGCAGAGGGCACCTACTGGTGTCCAGGAGACCCAGGCCCCTTAGGCTTCCCTCCATTGGTGAAGTATATATAATCAACAATACTCTATCACCCTAGTTCATGAGAAGAAACGCTGATGTACTAACCCAACGACAATTAGTAGGAGGAACTATGACTCTACCACCTCCACTCAATCCCACCATAGAAATAGGGTGGCATAATACAAGCACATTCACATTCATCCTAGTGTGTTCTATTCTCTCTGTACAGATAGAGCAATAATCTATAGGAAGATACAGATATATGCCATTGAAAAACAAGCCTGTACACTAAAAAGGGCATCAACCAGCTACACATAGGCACAAATACCTATTGATGTGTAACAAGCACGCCATCAAAATAGGGTGGAAAGTAAATATGATCAAAGTCAAATTCATGTGGTTGTATACAATTAATGTGAGACAAATAAAGTGGAAAGAGAGCTGATGAAAATCCCCTTTCATGATTATGATGTCCACCAGTCAAATACAATGGAAACCAGATAAGACAACTAGTGGGAGACTTGTTACTTTGTCCCAACACATGAGATCTACAAGAAATTACTGGAAACACATGGAGGACCGAAGAAGGAACATACTATTTCTTTGATATTGGAATGGGACTTCATACATGTTCTAACCAAATATGTATCTCAGAATTTCTTGGTAACGATGTAATATCAGATGTTGATCCCGTACCTTATCATCCAAACATACCAATACATTATTCCCCAGCAAAAAAGGTGATAAACTGAGCCAACAACCTTTTTTCCTTGAATGGAATGACTCACTCGCAAAATGAGTTAGCCACACTGGAGTAGTAATGAAACATTCTTCCTGTCCAGGAGGGTCGATGAAAATATTTCATGATACACAGACAACTGGATTGGGAACAAATACCGTTTCCCATTGGGGGATGTTGGTCTGAAATGGTGGTCGCTCCAGGGAAGGCATATATTACTTTCAAAACTCAAGAATCCCATTGTCATATCATGACGACATAATGAGACACAGTAAGATAGGGACCCATACATGAAGGTTGTTACCAACAGCAGACGTCCCCAGTTACCCGCAAGGGTGTGCTCAATAATGTAATGCGCCAAAGGAAACTGGAAAATGACGAGAACATAAAATATCATGCTCTGCTGGAAGTTGTAGTTCTTGAGGCCCTCAAAAATATATCAATAAAGGCTCAATAACCTATCAGTCCATCACAATATTATGGAAGTGGTAGTAACAGTTGCGAAGTTCATCCTAGTAATATTGTTACCAGTATCTTTGAAGGTCCTCCCCTGAGCACCTATAGGGGCTCACTCTGTAGGCCAAGAATGATTTATCACGAGATATTATCTCCTAATGCGCATCAAGGTAGCCATCCCCTAGTCCTGAAGATCAGTCAGAATGAAGGTACCCCCTTTCTTTCATCTACCCTGATGGTCCTCCCTAGGGTATATGATATAGATAAGCTTCTCCCTATAGTCAGAAATCAATACATGATGGTATTCGTCACCATAATGGCAGTCATTGCGAAATCCCCCCCCCCACGGAATTTTCTACAAAATCCCTCACCATAGTAATGTAAAGTAATGAGAAGGTCCTCCCCTCATTGCAGTATATCTAGAAGGCCCTTCATTGGATGTGAACTACATAAAATCTCCCTGTAAGAAGGTATCAAGTCGTGATAGTAGTCCTTACCGTCACAAAAGTCATTCAGAAGGACCTACCCTCAGTGACATCAAGCAGCAATAAGGTCCTCCCCACAATGTAGCCTGACCTGATGGTCCTCCATAGGCTATACACTGTAAAAACATTTCCTGTGGTTGGGAATCAAGTAGAAATAGTATCCCTCTCCATTTCAGCACCAACTGCGATGGTCCTCCCTGCAACCAAAAATCATACTGGCGGGAAGGTCCTCCTCTTACAGGAACAATGATGATAAATCCCTCTGAAGATGAGGTGCTTAGAATAGAGTCAGATATATAGGGATCATCGTCTCTATTGATTGTTATCCATTCTCAACCAGGGGATTCGCTAAGGCCAAACACATCTTCTGAGCCACCCTTGCAATTCCCTCAAATCAATATGGATCCCACCATCTTAGTTTCCAAGAATGAAATAATTAAGAATTGGTCAATTTGGGAATGTCAAGTAGAGGATCCCCTAAAAGAATAGCAGAATTATATTTTTCTTGTGAGAATACAAATAGATAAAAATACTATAGCAGTGATGTATTGGCCTATGAACACTTCTCACTTTGACATACAAGGAGTGTATTATGGGGAATGTACACATGAAATTCACCTAAATATATGGACAACTCTTTCTCAACAGAAAGAAAAATTCCTACACTATGAAGTGTATGTGGACCATGTTAGCACGATAGGGGAGATTTGTTATCTAATTGAACTAGAATATCTCTCATCCGCATGTAATCCACACTCAGAATGGTGAAAGAAAAACCAAGAACTGGCTTGCCTCCAAGCATTTCATAAGTTGTGTCACCTCATTGGCAACGACCCCAAATAAAGTTCATATTCGGGGATGAGGAGAGCATAGAGCTCTTTACCTCACCCCACATCCCATCCACCAAACCCCATTGGAAATGAAATCTTGGAATTTCATCACACAAAGGTAGCAATCAAGTGAAACCCCTTCTCAGGAAATATGAGATAATAGTCAAAATTTGGACCAGAGTAAGTCTCAAAATTGTCAAGAGCAAAGAGATCAAGCCATCAAAAAGCTTCTGAGTCAGGAAACCAAGATCATCTATCAGGCTTCCCACCATGGGGAAACTGACCAAAAAGCATTTTTGATGTCTTCAAAAGGCCATAGACTCCATGTAGGACAAATTCCATACTCAGCTCACACCCACATGGGAGTGTGTAAAATTGAAAAGGTGGAAATAGCAGCAGCCACTGCCACAATGCGGGGACAACCCCATCCCATAGGACTGGGGCATTTTTAAATCAAAATCCCCCTATAAGACTCCCAAATCCTGGCCGCAATACATCAATGGACGAATGTGAAAAACCCCATGCCACAAGGCTGGGGCAATTTTTACCATAATTACCTACATAGAAGTTGACTGTCTTCCACATTATAGGAAGTGTGATGGATAAAGGAGTAGCATGTTGCACCCTTTCTCATAGTTCATACCCTCCGAGACCAAGGTGCCTTACGAGGTAAGAACAAGGCTCCATTGGGATTAATATTTGTGAAGTAACATGAAGAACACTACAAAATGGAAAGAGATTTCCCAACAAAGGATGACGAAATTATTCCTACCATTTGGCACCAGGTACAGTAGCCCTAATGCAATATGCATCAGTGAATGTGGTAAGCATAAACCTCATGGATCTAGTAGGAAATGGAATATATGGAGAGGTTGTGATGGAAGACGATTCCATAGTAGATGCATTCTACACTAATCCTGAAGGTGTTAAAACCTAGAACTAGAGTGCAGTCCAAAATATGGGTACCCCCTCAATTTATCCAACATTATCTCATGTGAAAAAACCTAACAAGGGGAAGGGTAAATCCAAGTTCGTCTATGAATGAACATATTCTCCCCCTAGAAATGTGGCCCTCACTCTTGAGGAAAGTTTTTCCAAGGAGGAAGAAATTAAACAGCTCGGGAAAATAAATTCTGAGTTACGCTGTGGGAGTTTTCACGTCATATGTGTTCCCCCTACGAAAAGTCCGTAGGCATTCCTAGGAGAGGTTCCCCTGCCATTGGAACTCATCCTGGTGAGTGAATCCAAACTCAAAGGCCCATTCAATCCAGAACTAGGACCGTCAACCACCATAAACCCAACCCTAGAATTACATCAAGACAACCCCATCTAGAAAGGCATAGGAAAACCCACAAATAATACCTCTGGCTTTATATCCACCACAAATTCTAGTAGCACCGACACACATAGTTTTGGCCACTACAGCACCAACCCATACTCATGCCCAACAGGATATGAATAAAAGTATCTTGAACATCATCGAGCAATTAACAAATCGAATAAAATATATGGCGGGGAAACACTCTTTGATACAACCAGAACAGAAAACCTACCCTGATTGGGTAAGAAATGTTCCTCCACTACCAAACATTGTTAACCCTGTATTCCTAGAATTAAATGGCTTAGGGGACCCTGAAAAAACTTTTATGCACAATGCCTCTTACTGAGACCCAAATATGGGATCTCTAGAGCACAAAGATGTAGTAAAACTTAGTTGCTTCCTACAAACCCTGTGGGGCTTGGATTTCATGTGGTATACTAGCTTGACATCCATTTAAATCATAGGCTGGGAGGACCTCCAATGATAGTTTTTCTTATAGTTTAGTTCAACGCTACCATAGATGACTGTCAGGAATCTCATGAACAACACACATCAAGATAATGATAGATTCTCAGACTTCATTTCCAGATAAAAAGGCCTGACTTAGTCCATGAACCATCCGCTTACCCAGGATGAAATACTCTCCATGTGCATCGATATCTTTTGGGATGAATTGAGAACACCGCATATCCCTGTGATGTACAGTAGTGGGTTTAAATATTTATCTGAAATTTCCCACAGTATAGATGACAACTTGAAACAAACCAATATTAATTCATGAGTGGCCACATCATCCCCTTGGAAAAGAACGGGAAAATTCGAAGCATCTTTTATCATGATTAAGCCACCCGCGACACCAGTTTCAGTTGCGAGGCCCCCACCGAGACATGAAGGACCACCTGGATGCCAACAACCACCCCACCATGGGAAGATGTCAACGAGGTGCTAAAAGAAGTCAATTTGAAGAGCAGATAAATAAATTCTACTTTTTCTAGGATGTTGATGTCTGTGGCTATTTTATAGAATCCATGAATTACAACTTGCACTGGATACCAGTTCCAAAGAAAGCCGATGAAGTGGCTCTTGAGGACCATTTATATTATTGTCCCTATCACCGAATAATGGGACCCAAAATCCAGGAATGATTTATTTTCAAGGAACAATTACAAATGATGGTGCATTCTAGGAAAGTTATGTGGGGCCTACCACCAACACAAGTGGCATATGTTTCCACCTTAGGCCCAAGAGAAGAAGAGGAATGATAAACAATCTTCAGTAAGAACGAGAATTTTTTTTCAATTGGATGACCCGGAAGACAGTCAACTGATTTCATCGAATCCTCTAGGCATAGTTGAAATGTAACACCCCAAGATTCTATATTATGCTTCTCTTTGAATAATACAGTAGTGTGTGTTGTAAGCAACTTCGAGTTCTAACACACACCACAACCAATCAAACTAGCCATTATGAATAGTAATACCCACATCTTGGAATTTTATAAAATTTATCATTCAAAATGGGCTTCATTTATGGATTTGGAATATTGAAATTATCTTAGGGTGAGTTTTTGGTATTTTTCTGAAAACATTATATTTTTGATGAATTTTGAAAAAACCCTGAGTTATAGTTTAAAACCAAATTATTTTTTAAATAAATATTAATTTTATTGAAATTTATTTTATGTCAAAATAAATACATAATAACTATATATGTTCAATTTAATTCATAGGAGTCAGTTTATAATAATTTTAGATGTATAAAAATTTTATTGAACTTTTCACCATCTTTTACCCATCTCTTAGAAGAATTTGCAAATTCACACAAAACATAATTTTACAGCTTCTGTGAGTGGAATTTCAAAAATCTGAGAGACACAGTTAATAACAAGAAGTAAAATGTGGTTCAATAAGATAAAAATAATTTTTTTTAATAGTAACTTTTTACTTTGATTTACCACTGTTAAAAGTAAATAGGGTAATTAAGGGTAAAAATGATATTTATATTACCCTAACAAGTGTCCCAATTCTATTAAACAAGTGTATCTCGACCAAAAACAAACCTAGGACTAAAATATTATCATTTAGGTCCACTTGGATTAGATTGGGATATTTATTATTATTTTATTCAAAGAAGAGTTAAACGAGTTAAAATCAAAGTATAATAACTAAAAAAAATTAATATAGGGTTATACATAAGATAAATTAGATTATAAATATTAATTAGAATTATAAAAGGATTTTCTACATAATGGTATTTTATTTATAATTTTTAAATATTAAATAAAATAATTTATTTATAACAAAATGGTGATGCAGTAATTACTGTATTACTGAAAGATTAAGATAATTGATATTATAAATACCCAAATAAATGTAATTTGAAACTTTTTATAAATTAAAATAATTTTATAGGTTAATATTACATATTAGGATTGGTTATATGAATTTTTTTCGAAGTAATAATTATGTTATTAATTTAACAAAAACAAAATACCCAATAGTGTCAACATTGACATAAAAGAGTTTCTAAAACAAATATTATATTATTAATTGATTTTCTATTCCTAAAAATCTATTTTCGGCCAAAGGACTTTTATAATGATAGGTGTATCATTAATGGACCACTTGGGGGTCTCTTGGAGCTATATAGTAATTTTATTAACTACATAATATAAAAATACAAAGAGACATGGTAAATGTCAAACTATTTAGCTAAGAGTTAAATATAAATGATAAGGTTAATATAGTGACCCAAACCTATCTAAAATCTATTAGATTAAAGTATTTAGACACATCACCACCTTAAACTTTAAAAAATCCACTTTAGAGCCATTAGAAACTGAATATGAGTTTATTATAAAATAGTATTTCTAGCTTTTCCAAAGGTTCCCCTCACCCATCTTATAAAAGGGAAATCCCCCTTCTCAATAATTCACACCATCAAAGACTTTTGGCTCAGAAAAACCCTGCCCAAATATACTCTAAACTTCCCTCACTTCGACCTAGAGGCCTTAGTTTTATAATAAAGCCAACCTAAAGATCCCTTTTGATCAAATCAAAAGGAAGAACCCGAAGAAGATGTAATGTTTTCACCACGCTTTTTAAAGTTCCTTTCTTCTTCAACTCCTTCTTTCATTATTATTTCCATTCTAAAATAATAACTCCAGTAACATATATATATTGTGATCTTATTATAAATATGGTACAACCATATTTAGTATTATATCCATCCTTTTAATGACATGTCATAATACGTGCGTACGTACCGCTTACCGTCTCCACGTCGTGGTGTAATTGTTATTCAAAACATTATTATTTGGATGGGTATGATAATGATGTGAAATTAAAGTAAATAATAAATATAACATTATAAAGATTCTTTATATATGATATACCATCCAATTTTATACAATTATAATATCAAAAGAATGATATTCTGTCTCGTACATACATACGGACTACCGTCTTCACGAACACGATGAGATTCATTCCCCATCGTATCCATTCAAGTATAATTCTCATTTGATGATTAAAAATAATGTTCAAGGACTTGATATCATTCTGGATATGAAAAATATACAACCTATCCATAAGAATCTTGACTTATGTAACCAAAAATATAAAATAAAATGAGTAAGTTAACACCTGAAACGACGATAATAATAAGATATTATTAATAAAGCAATGTTAAAAGATCATATATGATATCATATTAATGTATATGATTCTTGTATAATTTGATAAAAACTATTTCACCATTATAAAGGAGATCAAACTACCCTCAACCAAGGAAAAGTACAAGGTAAGTGTTTATTTCACAATCTCTTCATTATCTGAGGTTGTTTATACGTAATTATCAACTCGGACCTCTTTATCATCCACATCCATGTTTCTTAAAAATGTATTTCAAATCATTCTTACAATTTTACAGAATATGGGTTAAAGTCATTTATACCCTTTTTGACTTTTTATAAATATTTTATAAAGGAATCTTTCTGTCGTTTTCCAAACAAGGTCCATTTTAACCTTTTCAAGAGAATTAATGTAAAAATGTCTTTTTTTAACTTATACGGCGGGTGAGACTATTTTCTGCTGTTATAAAATAATCAAAGCTTCCCTTACAATCTTATAAGAATATTTTCAACGTAAATGTTTTAATTATGTGTCTTTTATATGATTTCAAAAAAAGAAATATTTCTCTAAAATATTTTTGATTTCATCTATGAAAACATCCATTGATGGATTTTAAGCTTATTTGATGTTTATTTATTATGATACAAAACTTCCATATTGTATTGAAGGTTTTGTGATCTGTTTGACTATGGATATTTTATTTTTATACCATTCATGGTTTATGGAGAATGTATTGGCATTTCATATGCTACTTTTAGTACAAATATTTATGTTATGTTTAAACCTATTCATATGAAGAATACATTGGGCTTAATAAGTGATGGGTGGATATCACTATAGTTCCTTGATGCATCGGTAGGTCTCAGGAGACAAACTAGTGTCTTGGCACAAGGCCTTGAAAAAATCTTATTTGTAGTCTTGGCATAAGGCCTTGACTATGTGGTTATGATAGTCTTGCATTATGCATTCCATCATTATGAAATTGGTTATTGATATTTCATGTGATTATTAGACTATTAGAATATCCATGTGAATAAGTAAATATAATTATTTCAGTTTATCTTTTACATATTATGCTGAAGTTCAAGTTTAAAAGGATTTTTTTTTAGTTATAAATTGCCTTAAATGTTTATTTTTATTTATGAATGTTTCCTCTATATTGTTATCCTTACTGAGCATCTGAGCTCACCCCTTTCAATGTTTTATTTTTTTGAGTGTGTGAAGAAGTATTTTATGAATGAACTGTAGGGATAGTATGAGGGGATATGAAGACAAGATGTTGTTGTAGTTTTTTACTTTATGATGTAATGTAAAACTAATGAATATATCTAGTGTTTCCAAATATACTGAACTAATCTGTCTTTTGAGACTTGATCTTTTAAGATCATGACAATATTATGTAATAATGCACAAACTCTGGGTAACTTGGGTCGGGGTGTTACAGTTGGTTTCATAGAAATTGTATTATAAACCATGGAAGCTATATTTAGATAAACTCTGATTAGAGCACATAGCCCTAAAATAGACTTTGAGGATTAGTATAGAAGAACTTCTTAGAATTTTGGTATTGTAGAGATTTTGTGAGTTTTTTCGTGCAATACATCCCTGTCTGGATACGAGTAGGTAGATGCGGCTCTGGCACAGATGCACCTAGGTGTAAAACCCAAAAACACCGCTTTGAGTAAGACTCGAACGAGAACTGGTGCACGACAACGGGTCTTGCTGCACTCTTGGTTACGACACTCCCGATGGATATTCATAGGATAATTCTCATTTTCTTTACAAACAATTATGAAGGGTTTATGAGTACATACTTCATCAATGGGAGTACAAATACCTTAGTATCTGAGCAATGGATAAATTTCTTTGAAAAAATATTCCCTGCCTTGGGGAGTAGTGAAAGGAAAAAAGTTATCCTGGTAGTGTACCGCCTCACTAGAGATGGTGACCAATGGTGGTCATTGATTAAAAATAATAAAGAAAAAGGTTTATGAAGTGTGAAATATAGAATGGAGGGTTTTCAAATAGATTTTCATAGAAAAATACTTTCCTCGTGACCATCGAGAAGACATGGAAAGTCAATTTATGAGTCTAAGTCAAAAGGAGGATGAGAATGTCACAAAATATGAGGCTAACATTACATGGTTAGCAAGATATGCTAGAGATTAAATACGTAACCCATTGAGTAATATTGATCATTTCATTGATGGGTTAAAACCATTTCTTCATCGAGCATTAGTTTTACAATCCTTCTCGTCATACAATGATATTGTTTCTATTCTATCAAGATAGAAAAAGAAATCTCTAAGACTTATGACATTAAAGCAAAAAAAGAGAAGAAGAGATCTGCTGATCACTCTGGAAATCGAAATAAATTGTAGATGGGAAAATTTTACTATTCATCCTGCAGTAAATGTGGGAAGAAACACCTTGGTACTTTCTTGAAAGGAATGGGAGTCTGTTACAAGTGTGGTGAAAAAGACCACCAATCTCGTGATTGAAAAGGGAAGAAAGAAGCTACCGATGTTCAATGCTACAATTGCAGGTAGATGGGACATTATGTAAATTAATGTCCTAAGCATCACGGGAAATTACCATAGAAAAGGCCAAGGGGTCAAGGCCAAGCTTATGCGATCACTACTTCTGAGGTTGAAGCTCTAAAATACATTGTGGCAGGTAATTTAATAGTTTCCTCAAGTTTAGAAAATAATTTATTTGATTCTAGATCATCGCATTGATTCATATATTCCCTTTTTTCTATGAAAATTAGATATTTACAATTCGATTTAACAAGGTATTCTTCAGTTAAAACTCCTAAGGTAAGTATCATTGCAACAAAGTTTTGTGAATCCGTCCCCATTAGAGCACATAAATGATCTTTATCCACTGATCTCATCGTCATACCGATGATTGAATTTGATATAATCCTCGGTATGGATTGGATTTCTGACCATAATGCGATTATTAATTATAAGAATAAGGATGTTAAATTTTTTGATGACAATGATATATAATACCTTATCTTTAGGGTAGAATAGTCACCACCTAATTCTTATCTAGATCCACCCCCAGTAGCTCAACTAAATTCAATTTTGGGGGAGGAAGAGAATAAAATTATTGTGGGTGAGTAAAGGAATCTTCAAATAGAGGATGTACCTATTGTGATAGAATATGTTGATGTGTTTCCATAATATTTACCTGGACATCCTCCAGAACAAGAAATTTAGTTTTATACTGATTTAATTCCTAGGTCAAGGCCCATATCAAAGACCCCTTATAGAATGGCCACTATGGAATTAGTGGAACTAAAGAAACAACTAGAGGAATTGAGTAATAAGAGATTTATTTTCCATAGTGTTTCTCCATGGGGATCCCCTATCTTTTTTGTTAAGAATAAAGATATATCAATGAGGTTATGTATTGACTACAGGGAGATCAACACTATAACAATAAAGAACAAGTATCCCTACCTCGCATTGATGATTGATTTGACCAAATACATGGAGCACAATAATTTTCAAATATTTACCTTCGATCTAGATACCATTTATTATGTGTGAATAAGTAAGACATTCCAAAGACAGCATTTCGAACCTGGTACGGGCATTACGAGTTTACAGTAATGCCTTTTGGGCTGACTAATGCACCCTCTATTTTATTGGATCTAATGAACATAGTTTTCAAGGAATATGTTGATGATTTTTAGTGGTATTTATTGATGATATCTTGGTATATTCAAAAATATATGAAGATCATGAAAATCACTTGCTCATTATCCAGAAGACTCTCAGAAGACATGAATTATATGGGATGTTTAGCAAGTGTGAATTCTGGCTTTAGGAGATTTCTTTTCTTGGCCATATTTTCTCTAAGGATGGAATCTATGTTGATCATTCTAAGAAAAAAGCAATCCAAGAATGGCCATCACCAACAAGTATAACTGAGGTATGCAGTTTTATTGGTTTAGCGGGTTATTATCGGTGTTTCGTCTAGAATTTTGCTCGATCGGTTAACCCATTAAGAAAGCTCACACGTAAAGGGGTTAAATTTTTTTGGACTAAAGAGTGTGAAGAATGTTTTGAATAACTGACGATATGATTATTCAATGACCCTATATTGACTCTACCATTGGGGAATGACGGGTTCGTTATTTATAGTGATGCATCGAAGAAAGGACATGGTTGTGTCCTTATGTAGAATGATAGGGTTATTGCCTATGCAACACAACAACTAGAAATTCATGAGAAGAACTATCCTACTCATGATTTTGAGTTATCAGCTATAATATTTTCTTTTATGATTTGTTGACACTATCTCTATGGTGAGAAATGTGAGATTTATACTGATCACAAAATTTTGAAGTACATTTTCTCATTGAAAGAACTCAACATGAGGAAACGGCGATGTCCAAAACTACTCAAAGATTATGATTTCACGATACACTACCACCCTAGGAAGGAAAATAAGGTGGAAAATACTTTTATCAGAATGGATCATGGAGTTTTGAACAAAATGATATTTCAAAGGGATCCAATTTTCATAGATCTAGTAAAGTTGGATATGGGAATAACCATGGAATGTGAAACATCGATACTTTTTCAAATGGTTGCCAAACAATCATTAAAAGAAAAAATAAAGAGTTCTCAGGCCAATGATGAAGAGTTTCAAAAGAAGATTAATGTTCTGAATGATGGGATATTGAGTGACATTGTATGTGAAGATAGAATTTTGAAATTTGGGAAGTGACTTTGTGTTCCCGATATACCTGATCTAAAAATGGAATTTTTGGATGATGCTCATAGTTCCAATTTCTCTATACACCCTAGGAGCACCAAGATGTATAGAGATTTGAAGGAACATTTTTGGTGGGACAAAATGAAGAGGGAAATTGATGATTTTGTGTCAAGATGTATGGTTTTTCAACAAGTGAATGATGGAAGGCAACAGCCTGGAGGAGTCATGCAACGTCATGACATACATGAGTGGAAATGGGATAATATCATGATGGAATTTGTCATGAGACTACCAAATACTCCTAGAAGGAATGATGCAATATGGGTCATTGTTGATCGTCTTACCAAATCATCACATTTTCATGCTATAATATAAGATCTACCACTTGAAATTCTATAAAGTCTATATATTAATGAAGTTGGGAGACTTTATGGAGTACCCTATCGATTATTTCTGATCATTATCCCTATTTTGCATCATGTTTCTGGAAACTTCTTCAGAAATCCCTTGATACTGAACTTTGTTTGAGCACTGCCTACCACCCCCAAACTGATGGACAATCAGAATAGAATATAAAAACCTTAGAAGACATGTTGAAATCTTGCTCACTTTACCTTCAGGGTATGTGGGATCAAAATTTACCTCTGGTAAAATTTTCCTAAAACAATAGCTCAAATTTGAGTATTCAGATTTCACAATATGAAGCATTATACAGAAAGAGATATCGCACACCAACCTGTTGGGTTGACTTTGGTGATAGAAAACTCATAGGCCCATAACTGGTGGAGGAAACGATGGAAAAGGTGAAGGTAATCCAAAACCACATCAAAACAGCTCAAAGTAGGCAGAAGAGCTATACCGATAACCGAAGAAAAGATTTGGAATTTCAGGTAGGTGATCATGTTTTCATGAAGGTATCTCCCTAGAAGGGAGTTATACGTTTCGGTAAAATAGGTAAATTGTGTCCCAGGTACATCGGATCTTTCAAAATTCTAGAATGAATTGGGGATGTTGCATACTTTTTGGAAATGCCGCCAAATCTCTCCAAAGTTCATGACGTGTTCCATGTATCACTGTTGAGAAAATACATGCCTGACCCAATGCATGTACTCACCTAAGAGGAATTAGAACTGGAACCCGATATATCTTATTGTGAAGAGCCAGTCAGGATTCTTGATACTAGAGAACAAGTGTTGAGAAACCGGACGACTTGTCTGGTAATAGTTCTTTGGAGGAACCATAAGATGGAAGAGGCAACATGGGAACCAGAGGAACTTATGATGAAGAACCACCAGATTCATTTCATGTGGTAGTATTATAGGAATTTCAAGGATGAAATTATAAGAAGGCGGGGAGAATGTTACACCCCAATCTTCTACGGTACACTTCCCTTTGAATAATACAGTAGCATGTGTTGTAGGCAACTTCGAGTTCTAACACACACCACAACCAATCTAACTAGATGTTATGAATAGTAATACCCACTTTTTGAAATTTTATAAATTTAATCTTTTAAAATGGACTTCATTTTTGGATTTTTAATATCGAAATTACCTTAGGGTGAATTTTTGGTATTTTTCTGATAAAATTATATATTTGATGAATAGTGAAAAAACACTAAGTTATCGTGTAAAACCAAATTTTTATTTAAATAAGTATTTATTTTATTTAAATTTATTTTAGGTCAAAATAAATACAAAATAACTATATAAGTTCAATGTAATTCAATTGAGTCAATTTATAATAATTTTAGAAATATAAAAATTTTATTGAACCTTTAACCGTCTTTTACCCATCTCCTAGGATAATTTTCAAATTCACATAAAACATAATTTTACTGCTTCTATGAGTTGAATTTCAAAAATCCGAGAGACACGGTTAATATCAAGGAGTAAAATGTGGTTCCATAAGATAAAAATAATTTTTGGTGAATAGTACTTTTTTACTTTTATTTACCTCTGTTAAAAATAAATAGGGTAATTAAGGGTAAAAATGATATTAATATTACCCTAACACATGTCTTAATTCTATTGGACAAGTGTATATATACCAAAAACAACCTTAGAAATAATATATTATCATTTAGTTCCACATTTATTAGATTAAGACATTTATTATTATTTTCTTCAAAGAAGAGTTAAAAGAGTTAAAATCAATGTTTAATAAATAAAAACTTTTAATATAGTGTTATATATAAGATAGATTCGATTATAAATATTCATTAGAAAGATATAAAGATTTCCTACATAATGGTATTTTATTTAAAAAATTTAGACATTAAATAATTAAATATATTTATGACATAATGATGATGCAGTAATTACCATATTAATGAAGGATTAAGATAATTGATATTATAAATACCCAAATAAATGTAATTTGAAACTTTTTATGAATTAAAATAATTTTCTAGGTTAATATGACATATTAGGATTGTTTATATGAATTTTGTTTGATGTAATAATTCTGTTATGAATATATCAAAAACAAAATACCCAATAGTGTCAAAATTTACAAAAAAGAGTTTTTAAAAAAATATTATACTTTTAATTGATATTATATTCCTAAAAATCAAAGGTTCAGCCAAATGACATATATAATGATATTTATATCATTAATATACCACTTTTGGGTCTCTTGGAGATATATAGTAAGTTCATTAACTATATAATATACAAATACAAAGAGACATGGTAAATGTCAAACTATTTAACTAAGAGTTAAATATAAATGATAAGTTTAATATAGTGACCCAAACCTATCTAAAATCTATTGGATGAAATGATTTCATCCCATAGACACCTTAACCTTTAAATAATCCACTTTGGAGCCATTAGAAACTGAATATGAATTTATTATAAAATAATATTTCATGCTTTTCCAAAGGTGCCCCTCACCCATCTTATAAAAGGGAACTCCCTGTTCTGTATAATTCACACCATCAAAGCCTTTTTTATCTACCAACCACTAACTAAATATTCTCTAAACATCCCTAACTTATACCTAGAGTCCCTATATTGATCAGAAAGCCAACCAATGGAGCCCTTTTGATCAAATCAAAAGGAAGAACCCGAAGAAGAGGAATTGATTTCACCACCCTCTTTCAAGTTCCTTTGTTCTTCAAATTCATATTTATTTGTTATTTCCATTCTAAAATAATAAATCCAGTATATTATATATACTTTGATGTTATTATAAATATGGTACAACTTTATTCAGTATTCTATCCACCCTTTGAATGACATGCCACCATACGCACGTACGTACGGATTACCGTATCCACGTCGTATTGTAATTGTTATTCAAAACATTATTATTTGGATGGGTATGATAATGATGTGAAATTGAATTCAATAATAAATATTAAATCATAATGATTCTGTATATATTATATACCATCAAATTATATATGATTTTAATATCTAAAGAATGATATTGTCGCTTGTGCATATGTACGGACTACCATCTCCACGAACACGATGAGATTCATTCCCCATAGTATCAATTCAAGTCTAATTCTCATTTGATGATTAAAAATAATGTTTAAGGGCTTTATATCATTATGGATATGAATAAGATACGACCTATCCATAAAAAACACGTCTTATGTAACAAAGCATATAAAATAAAATGAGTAAGTTAACACCCGAAACAACGATAATACTAAGATATTATTAACAAATCAATGTTAAAAGATCATATATGATATCATATTAATGTATATGATTCTAGTATAATTTAATAACAACCATTTCACCATTATATAGGAGGTTAAAATACCCTCAACCAAGGAAAAGTATAAGGTGAGGGTTTATTTAACAATCTCTTCATTATCTGAGGTTGTTTATACGTAATTATCTATTTGGACCTCTTTATCATCCACATCCATGTTTCTTAAAAATGTATTTCAAATCATTCATACTATTTTACAGACTATGGGTTAAATTCATTTATACCCTTGTTGACTTTTTATAAGAAGTTTATAAAGGAATCTTTCTGTCATTTTCCAAATAAGGTCCATTTTAACCTTTTCGGCAAAATTAAGGTAAGAATGTCTTTTTTTAACTTATACGGCAGGTGCGGCTATTTTCCGCCATTATAAAATCATCGAAGCTTCCCTTAAAATATTATAAGAATATTTTAAATTTAATTTTTTTAATTATGTGGCTTTTAAATAATTTCAAAAAAAGAAATATTTCTCTCAAATAGTTTTTATTTCATCTATGTCAACATCCATTGATGGATTTTAAGATCATTTGAAGTTTATTTATTATGATACAAAACTTCCATATTGTATTGAAAGTTTTGTGATATGTTTGATTGTGGATTTGTTATTTTTATACAATTCATGTATTATGTAGAAAGTATTGACATTTTGTATTCTATTTTTAATACAAATGTTTATGTTATGTTTAAACCTATTCATATGAGGAATGCATTGGACTTAAAAAGTGATGGGTGGTTCCTGTTATAGTTCCTCGATTCATCGGTAGGTCTCATGAGACAAACTAGAGTCTTGTAACATGTCCTTGAAAAAATATTTTTTGTAGTCTTGGCACAAGGCCTTGACTATGTGGTTATAATAGTCTGGCATTACGCATACCATTATGATAAAATTGGTTATTGATATTGCATGTGATTATTCAACTAGTAGAATATCCATGTGAATATGTAAATGGAATTATTTCATTTTATCATTGTCATATTATACTGAATTTCAAGTTTAAATGGCTTTTGTTTTTGTTATACATTACCTTAAATGTCTATGTTTATTTATGAATGTTTCTTCTATATTGTTATCCTTACTGAGCATCTGAGCTCACCCCTTTCAATGTTTTATTTCTCCCAAGATGTGAGGAAGTATTTTATGAATGGTCTACAGGGATAGTATGAGGGGATATGAAGACAAGATGTTGTTGTAGTTTTTTTCACATTATGATGTAATGTAAGACTTATGAATATATCTAGTGTTTCCAAGGCTACTAAACTAATCCGTCTTTCGAGACTTGATCATTTGAGATCATGAAAATATTATGTAATAATGCACTGACTCAATGTAACTGGGGTCGGGGAATTACATGAAACAACCGATAGTTCCCCAAAAGCATCAAATACAACACAATTGTCCTCCTCTGCCCCACATCCCTCTAAATTCCAGAAGGAAACAATTACATGAAAAAATATGGGCTTAAACCAGAACCTAAGTTAGTATTAACACTTTCAAACATCATAACAACATACTTAACACAACCGGAACTGCCCCGCCAAATGGTAAAATGCGAACCACCCCACCAAATCGTACAACGGGTACCACCCCACCAAACAATACAAAGGACACCACCCCGGCAAATGGTACCATCCGAAGGAGACAGTCATACATGAACATTGTCATATCAAGAACTGATCTTCGACTCCACTTATGTCATTCAATTTTTGGACCCCTTCTTGGATGGAGACTATGGATATGAACTTGTATTCCGTGCACACAATCAGAGATTCAGAGGAGGATAGCGTAGAGGTTTAAGGTTTCCAGAATGGCATGATCTAAGAAGGAGTTAGATTTATGGACACACCATAAGTCAAACCGTTAAAATCATAGAAACTTGTGAAAGGATCCTCTTGTAGACACAACAAGAACTGGAATGCTCTTCTACCCCCCTTGGCTGAAATCCAAGCCTATTTATCATGGAATATCCATCAAGGGAAGAACAAATATCAAATATCCCAAGGAATGCAGGTGGACCCATTCAACCATATATGGAATGGACAGCAGTACAATCCTCCCTGGTAATAGAAGCCAAACCATCTAGTTCCATTGAATGAACCCCATAAGTGTATGTGAAACAAAATCCACAAGATGGGAAGCATCAAACATTAGATATGAAAGAAGATATTATAAAGAAGTTGGCTTCAGTACCAGCAATTCTGTCAATCCTGGATGTGTTAATCCTATTCGTAGATATTAGGGAGGCTATAAACAAATACATACTTGGTCCCCAAGAATTCAAGAATGAAGTAACAATAGTCGAAGTATATTGTATGGAGGCCAGTCCCAAAAAAAGTCAGGCCCCTATCTCTTTCACATAAAAAGATGAATATGTCATCATGAAGGGGCACATCAAACCCTTAATGTGTCTGAAATGATAAATGGAATTGATTTTTTGAGGATCTTCATCGATAATGGCTCTACAGGGAACCTCTTCCCACTACGAGTGCTTCATCGGCTAGGCTATGATGAAGACAGATTGACACCCTTCACTACAACTCTATGAGGATATGACAAAAGTGTATAGAAACCATTCGGATTAATCAAGCATACAACCTGGCTCATGGACCTTGTGTTGGATTCCAAGTTCCGGGTAGTATGTAAAAATAAGGGACTTCAATGTCCATTTAGGGATGCCTTGGCTACATCAGCATGCTAAAATTCCATCATCATACCATCAGTGCATCAAATATTTCACTAATGGTAAAAATTAGACATTGCATTTTGATATATATTCATTTGAGTCCTATAAATAATATTATATTGATGCATGGGTCCATGAATCTGAAGAAAAACATACTTCGACCAAGGTAATTAATTGTATTAACTCCCCTAATTGATTGGAAATGGCTCCTACTGATCCCCTTCAGTAGCTTGGGGAAGAGTATGTATTACCCATCAACCAAGTTGAATGCATAAGTGAAATTCCATATGTAGACTGAATTTTCTTCATGATTTCTGTTATGGTCGCCAAGTCCAAAGACTTGGAAGAGTGGGCTAACTCCCATTATGTTAGGAAAATTTATACCCAAGATACTCTCAACCCTTCATCGGGACCCCAGACTACCCTTTCCATTCTCACTATATCCAAAGAATAATCCTCTCCAAACATTGAATATTTCATTTTGAGAATCCTCTCAACATAAGAATAGGATGAAGAAGATGAAGAATATAATGAAGAAGAAAAATAAGAGGAAGAAGACCACAAATATGACCCCATTGCATCAAAGAATGTGTCTCCACCACAATCGATGAACATATGGAGATAAACCCGGGCACCAAAGATGACCGGAGGCCCACTCTGATCAGTGTGGCCATGCCTGTTGAGGAGTATGATGTATATAACTGCTTCTTAAAGATTAATTGAGATGTGTTTTCCACGATTTAACCAGAAATTATGTAACTCTATCCTATGGTGGTCACTCATCATCGATGCTTACTAGAAGACCACCGGGGATTTAAGAAGGAAACTAGAAGTACCCAATTGATGCATTCTTCAAAAATAAAGGCTGAAGTTGATAATATGACCGGAGGAAACTTTAGACAGGAAGTACAATATCCGATCAAGTTGAAAAAATAGTCCCTTTCATAAAGAAGATAGAACAAATTAGAATATGCATTGTCTTCAGGGACCTTAATCAGCATTTCCCAAATGATGACTTCCTAGTCCCAATCGTATAATTTTTTATCGATTCAATAGTTAGATATGAGGCACTCTCTTTCAAGGATGGATATTCTGATTATAACTAGATATGGATGACCCAAGGAGATGAAGAAGAAACTACTATTAGGGCCCCTTAGGGAGACTTCCTTTATAAGGAGATTCCCTTTGGATTAAATAATGATGGCATAACATAACATCACCCCATGAATCACATCTTGAAACCATTATAGGGAAGATTCATTGGATGTTATGTCAACGATCTGGTGGTTAAATCACAACAGTGCTCGAACCACCTAGCCAATTGTAACGACACAATGTTTTTCAATGGAAATTACCTTGTTATAGTTATGTAATAAAATAACATGAAAACACAACACAATGAACTACTAAGAGATAAGTTACCTTTAAACATAATTTTTTCACTTCAGTGTTTAGAATTTAGAAAATATTAGATATACAGTTTTGTTCAAGATGATTTTTGGAGTCTAATAAAATAGAAATAATTTTTGGTGAACAGTAACCTACCCATATGAACAGAAACATACCCTCATGAATAGTGATATAACCTAATTAATAGTAACCTTACCTATGATTTTTATAAAAAATATTGAAGTGAATGTATGATGTACCTATATTTTAGAATAAGTATATCAATGTTTTACAACAGTTTTTTAGTAATAAACCATCATATTAATTAAATATTAAACTAATTAAATTTAAAAAATTATTTTTCAAAATTGAATTCGTTTTTGGATTCTACATGTCGATAAATGGTTGGGGTAAATTTTTCGGATTTTTCTGAAATACTTGAATTTTTTATGAATAGTGAAATACTGTAATTTACAAAAATAAGATAAATAAGATAATTATAGGGTCATGTGTGATGTTATGCTGATGTAAGCCCACTTAGTTCAGTATAACATGATATAATTACTATTCATGGTCATGTAGTACTCATAATTCCTTGTCTTGTGATGAATTAATAAACTAATGAATTTTATATTAAGGAAACCCCCTCTCTCCTCCACTATAAAAACCACCCTTCACACCATCACTTCCTCACACCTCTTAAGCTCCAAGTCTTCTCTAAACTCTGCACAAACATCTTCCATAGCCACTTTCCCACGTTCAAGATCCGATGGTGTCATCAAAATACCAATCCTAGCTTCCTTAAGGAGGATCTCAAGAGGGGGATTTAAGAGGTAATTTTTGTCCCTCTTCTCCTTTAATTTCCTTTCAATTTCAAGTTCATTGATTGATCTCTCACCACATATCTTCGTCCAAATGGTATTATAACTCCAGTATTACACATATACTATAATTTTATGAGGCTAATGGGATATTATATCATCCACCCCCTTTCCCTCTTCATTTTATTTTATTAAGGAGAACGTTGTTCGTGAGGTGTTAATTTATCACCTTCAATAACGACATGTTTTCTTCTTCCATTTCTACCATCAGATCTGGTCATGAAACAATTTTTATTATTGAACCAGAATTTTTTATATGTATTATATCTTATTTAATGTTCTGTAAATAACTTATGACCATATTACAAGTGATAAAATAAAACAATCTCATTATGGTCGAAAAATGGCTCAAATTAACCCAAACAGTCATCATTTAATTATTATATAATGATTCATATACATAGATCTAATATAATTCCTTATAATAGAATTAAAAATACATTAATATAATTAATGACATGTAATATCGTTTCTGGATGTTTACCCACATTCTATCCAAACATCAATTTAAGAATACAAGTGAACCACTCAAGAAAACCATAAAAACAATCATTCTTGAACAATGTTTTTAAACTCTATAACTCATCCAAAGGAACTTATAATGACTTAATGAAACCATAATGAACCATATTAATGTAAAAAAGGTTTTGGGTTTCTAATTAACGAAAATATTGTGATTATACATGACATTAAAGAGAAGGAAGCATTCAAATACAAGGTAAGGGGAAATTCTCGAACCCAACTTTCATCCTTCGGGTGCTCCCTCATTCACTCCATTTTTGATATGGTTACTCCTTAAAGATAATTTTTTCATCATTTTATTTCCTTTTCTAGGATATACATGGTTTTACCTGGTTTTTATGTCTACCAAAATTGTTTCCAAAAGAACTCTTCTTTTAAGAACACACATTTTACTTCTCTCTCAAAGTTGACGGTTCTTGTAACATGTATGTTATTACATCTTTCTTTTGGGAACCCAAAGTTTATGAATACATTATTATTAGATTTAAACCATTCATTTACATGGGTTAGTTATGTTCACTTTTGATATATGTTCCATGTGGTAAGCATGATAATTATAATGTTATGATGTGACGTGTGCGCCCAGAATTATATAGTGAAATATGAATGCTTGAATGTGATGGATGCACTCGGAATTATATAGAGATCCAATGCATTGGATAAATCTATTAATCTCATGAGTAAATGTGAAATTATGTGTTAACAAGATGCTATCATTGTTAACAAGTATGTGTGGTAGTTAACCACAAAGACATGATGTTTCATTTTTATGCATTGCAACATTTCAAGCCTTATATTTATACTTCCTCTCATGTTCATGATAATTTTACCATATTTTTATTATGATCAAACCATGCTATATTGTTCTTATCTATCCTCTTATTGTTCTTCAAGCTCACCCATTTTGATGTATATCCTCAGCTCGCTACATGTACTAAGGAGAGGACATGTTCCAAAAAGATGCTAGAGAAAAAGAAATTAAATAAACGTTTATGCTTGATGTTGTAATTGTTTTGAATGGTCCTAGTATTCCCATGAAACTAAACCATTGGATCCTTTATGTGTAATAATATTATGTTTTTTATCTTTAAAATGATTTAATAGTAATGTAAGAAAATGCAGGTTCGTTATACCGATCAGGACACCATCTTCAACAAATTATGGCAGCACCGTTTAAAGATGAATACCCTAAAGTTCTCCTTTGGCGTTACCTATGGAATATTCCTTAGCTTAATCATAAACCATCATGGAATCGAAGTCGACCCCAAGAATACAAAATCCATCCTTCGCATGTCCCCACCTCACAACCTCACATGGTTGAGAGTTCTCTAGGGGAACCTCACCTATATCTGGCACTTCTTAGACAACCTTGCAAGTAAATGCTTACATTTCACTAGGATAATGAAGAATGGAGTTAAATATGAGTTGGATAATGATTTCCAATAAGTTTTTGACATCTCAAAATATATCTCCTAAGCATGCCAGTTTTGATGTCTCTAGTTGAGTGGAGACCACTCATTTTGTATGTAACAGCCACGGAACAGTCATTAGGAACCTTCCTCATGCAAAAAAATATTTCCAATAGCGAGTACAGCCTCTGTTACCTCAACTGAACAATGATTGATGGTAAAGCTCAGTATTGAAAATTTTAAAAGAACTACCTAGCTCTAATATTCATGGTTTAAAAACTCGGGCATTACCTACAGCACCATTACGTCCAATTGGTCTCCCGCTGTAACCCACTCAAAAATATAATCAATTGTACCATGCTAAGTGGACACCTATAATGATTGGTTGTCAACCTACAATGGTTTGGAATATGGTACATACCCATGAAGGCCATAAATGGTCAAGAATTAGTAGACTTCTTGGAAGTGCACCCCTCAGAGGAAACAACACCATTTGATGCAAAAATCCTAGATGAAGAAGTGTTCTCTATCCAGGAGAACCCCCAAACATTAGAATTGTACATTGATGGGGCTTCCTGAGGCTTGATAAGGGAAAATATGGTGAATCCCAAGATCAAAATAGTGGGTCTAGTTATTGTACTCATATCCCCTGAAAAGGCCATCCTACCTTAATCTTTTCTTCTTTCAAAAGTGTGTACAAATAATGAAGAAAAATATTAGGCCATCATAGTAGGCCTAGAACTGGAAATTCATGTGCATTCCAAACACATAAAAACAATGGGTGATTCAAAGCTAGTCATCAAATAGGTCAGCGGTGACTATGCCATTAATACAAAGTATTGGATCCATGAAGAAACCATGTTCAAGAACTGATGGCATAATTCCAATTAAAACCATTGTTTACTTATGTCCCCCGATCTCAAAATTCCCAAAACAACGCTACAGAAAATACATCCACCGCCTTGGATAATCCAGAAAGGGATAAAACAATCATCATAATTTCCCACCACCAGACAGTCTTGCCATTAATCCAGAGAAATATGGAGTAAATTGATTAAATTAGTCATTTTTTGAGCCTTATTGTCCTACCACCAGTTGGATGATTCCCATTGAAAATTAACTTTAGAAGGGGGAAATCCAACTAGACAGGGCTAGAAGGGAGCAAGTTTGATGATGGGCAGTCAACATAGTCTTTTAAAATGGGGAAACCAAAGAAAATGTTCTCTACAAACGAGGCCTTGAAATACACTTTCTCATGTGCATTTATGTTAAAAATACTGAAGTCGTCATGAAAGTAGTGAACATCGAAGCATGTGGGGAGCACCAATCCACAACTAAAATCTCTCACCAAATTTGAATGATTAAGTATTTCTGGACCACAAAGAAAAAGGATTATTCCATATTTACCAAGGAGAGTCATTCCTACTAGTTTCATACACTGACCCCCATAGTTACTTCATACAGCATATAACTTCTAGGCATTTACCGCCATTTGGATTGATGTTTTGGGACCATATCCTCCCGCCACGACCAAAAAATTCATGTTCATACTCATAGTGACTTCCTTTTTTTCAAATGGGCCAAATCCATACCACATAAAGATGTCAAGGAGAAAAAAATAGTTTCTTTTTTGAAGGCCAACATCTTCCCCTTGATTGGTTTCCCTCACACAATACTGACAGACAATGACACCAACTTTTGCTCTGCTGAGTTGGACAAGTTATACCCGAAGTATGGAATCAAATCCAGTCATTAATCCTACTAACACATGGTGGAAAATGGAAAGATAAAGGCATTAATTAAATCTCTATTCAACATACTCCAAATGATGGTTGATAAGGATAATAAATCATGGCCAGACAGGCTCATTTATTCTTTGTGGGCATACTAGATCACGACCCACGCCACCACCAAGGCAAACCTATACTCCATAGTATACGGGGATGAGCCAGTTTTTCTTATCAAAATCCAGGTTCCATCACTTCATGTGGCCATTTGCGATCAATGTTCCATGGATGAGAAATCCCAGAGATGGTTTGATTAGATGGAGAATCTAGACAAAATAATCCTACAAACTTTAAACTATTTGGAAATCTAGCACAATAGGATTCCACGAGACATTAATAAAAAGGTTTGCCTTCGGTATTTTGTTAAAGTAGAAAAAATGTTAGTCCATATAACCCCAATGATACTCACGAATAATCCCCAAAAGCTTTAACTAATGTTATAATGAACATATGTCATACAAACGGTCTATTCCAATGGAGTATACACCTAGATATTAATGAATAGACAACTCATCACGTCTCCCACAAACTCAATGTTCCTAAATAAGTACTTCATGTAATAGCTACACCCATGTCATCATCCAAGCTCTATGACCCTAAACTATGAGTTATAGTACCCCCATGTCATGGCCCAAACACCATGACCTTAAACTATGAGTTAACGTCTTAACCGCATGGAGTTAAACTTTATGATATTGGTACAAACTCTATGACCCTAAACTATGAGTTGTTTTCCTAGCCAACATTACAATAAAATGTATGGTATTAGTCATGGTCCAAGCTCTATGACTGTAAACAATGTGTTATAACACACACATATCATGATCCAAAACTATTAGACCATAAATAATGAGTAGTAATACCATGAATCCATAGTACTTTATGTAAGACCCTAAAAAATGAGTCATTTTTCTTTCCACATGATGTTAAACTGTAAAGAAATCGTTCGTGAAAATTGGCATTAAACTGTGACTGATGTCCTTGCTATAAGATGTTAAACTACAAGGCACAAAGAGTCCTAATTTTTTGGCAATAAACTACAGGATCTCTCACAGCACTACATACGACTTAATTATTTCCCTCACGAGATATGTACGGATTCCTCGATCTTAGCCCCCCCCCCAAATTCTTCCATAATATCCTCTACCTCCAAAAAAAAATTTAATTAAACACTATGTCCACTCTTTGTTTCTCATGTTGAGTATAAATCACGTGAGATTAGGATCGGTGGTCAGTATTCTCTTATGAAAAAAAGTTATAGATCATCAGGGTAGACATAGTATCCATAGAGAATAAAAAAAATATTCATTCCCCCATATCGAAGCCAGATCAGTGTAGGGAACATCCAGAACTACGTATTCCTTGATTCTTTCCCTTGGAGGATATGTAGTGATGGCTATATTTGGAATCCCAGTCCAGCCATCATAAAAAAATCCCCTCACATGTCCTTACACATAGACCAATCCATATCTATACTAGGAACATTCAGAACTACATGCGGCTTAATTCCTATTCTTGTATGATACGTACTAACACCCATATTTTGCATCCTCGCCCATCCACCATAAAAAAATACCCATGTCCCCATTCATAGGTCAGACTTGTAAGAGGGAATCCATGAAATGTCCTAATTGAATGACAATAAACTACGAAATTATTCAAGGGTTATGTGTGGCATTGTTCTCTATTTCACGAGATACCACAATTCCCCTCACTCATGAGATGTTGAAATATATTTCTCCCCTACATACATATGATTCAGACTTATGTGGAAGCTCCAGTAGTTCATAATTTGTCATGGTCCAGGTACTCATTATGTTCCCTAGAACATCATTCCTATTTGTGAAACTCCATACCCTGGGTAAATTTGGATCCACAAAATCATTCATGGCCACTTGAAAATGAAGCCAATGTCCTGCAGACACCTTTGTTTGACTAGGAACATCATGCCTTAGTGGCTCTACATATGATCCCCACAAACACACCTCTCAATCAATGGAAAATTCATCCCCAGTAGAGTTCTCTCCTATCTCAGTACACCTAGTGCAATCCAAGCCCCATGTAATCCTTCTTGTTTCATGATTCCCTTGTGACTATTGTTTACACCCTCTATCATCACTCATGAATAATGAATACAAGAATTTCATGATTGTAATTAACTCAAAACTATTAAAGATCTTTATGATAGAATAATTATCTTCACTGTATGAATCTAAACTAGATAGCATCAAGTCATCAACACACTACATTCAACATTGAGGCCAAACTGTCCTTGTTGTACGATGTCAAACTACATAGAAATGGTTTAAGACTAATGTCCCATGTGATTTTTATTTCACTATTATTAAGTAATGACCTAGAATCCTCGTAATCCCTTATTTCTCACACCAATCATAGCTCATATGACCTTAAGGATATTAAAAAGAGAACCACCAGGACATTATGGAAAAACAGTCTAAGAATTTGGTCCATGTAACAGGACCCTAAAAGGCATGTCACGGTTCCCATCACCGAGAGGAACCCCACATACTATCCATGTGATGTTAAATGACTCATTTCCCCAAAGATGGTATGAATGCATCACCATACATGTGAGACATATCATTATATGGGATACATAATTCCCTGAGTAAATTACAGCCCAAATATTTCCAATATGTCTATATACACTACTTCCATTCCTCCAACTCCATGCTCCGAGTGATCTGGAATCCTCGTAACCATTCAACACCACTTGAGATGGAAGGCCAATGTCCTGCAGACATAATTGATTGACTATGCACATCATGGCCCGATGGCTCTACACATAGTTCCCACAAAATGGTCATCAATCAAACACAAATTTATCCCCATGAGAGTCATATACTATCTCAGTAGGCCCATTGGCTTCCTAGCCTCATTCAATCCCTCAGGATTCAACGGCCCTCAAATTCATGGTTTATATTCCCCCACTACACATTTCATGGACATATCAAAACATAGGAGCCAGATTCATCTTCCTTCCCATTTTAGGATTCTAAAGATACCCCATCCATATGCGTAATGTTGATCTGCATACAAAACAAAAATTCCCCCACTCATTTCAGTGTTTCCCAAATAAGTTCATATAAAATGTCCCTTTTCATGTTCAGATTCACCCTTTTCCAACAGTCACATACAATATTCATAAAATTTCCCCATATCCCTCAGAGATGGAAGAACAGTGTCTTGTAGACACCTTTTTTTGACTATGCACATCATTCCTTGATGGATCACCACATATCTCCTACAAATCGGCTTTCAATCAAAGGAAAACATGTTCTTAGGAGAGTTATTTCTAGCTTCTATACACTCAAAAGAAATTAATGCCTTGTCACATGCCCAGATTTGGAACACCCTTATATAGTGGATTTTATACCTTCTTATTTCCAAATTCCTCTGAATTACAAAGGTCTTCAAACTGAACTAACCATTCCACAGCTCTCCCTCACATGATTAAGAACCATGAAGTAATAGTCTCTCATTCAATGCTGATATGAATATACCTAATATATTCAGGAACCATTACTAGGTCTATCCACCAATTGTGGCTACCAACATCATTATATATTTAAAATGTTGCGTAACACTACTAGGCCATTGGGGATGGAAATCCAGTGTCCTGCGGACACCTTCGATTGACTATGCAATCACGCCCCCATGTCATTGCATCTGTTTCCTATAAAATGCTGATAAATCAAAGCAACATTCATTCTCAATAGAGTCCTTTCCTACCTTCGTACTCTTAAAACTGCCTCTGAGCCTTGTACATGTACAAAATTCAAAAAAAAATTAGGGTTAATAAAAAACCATAATCCACTATCTAAAGGATATTAAAACATTCCCGGCTAACGAGTCCTGAATTGGGATCCCTTAACCGTTATGTTTGGTTACTGTATTTAGACCTAAAACATATGCATTAAGTATGATTGGTAGGACTTTAAACGGACCATAAAAAATATGACATACTTTTTAGAGGGAAAATATGATGAAGGAACCACTGGGTAAAAGTCTTGTATTAGTTCGTTAAGAATGTTGAGACATAAAAAGAGATGTAAATCTTGTTAGGTCGAAAACCTACAATGGGAGGCTCATGAAAAATTAAATTTAATCCTCCTAAGACCGTACCAAGTAGACTAAGGAAAATATTAGTGTTATAATGACAAATACATAAAGGTTTGTGAGGTGTTCCATAAAACCTCAGCAAGAGTCGAACTATGCTCACTGAATCTTAAAGCTCTGGAAGAAATTAGAGTTGAATTCAATTATTTTAGATTACCGGTCATAGTTTAAAATTAATATCTGATCAAAATTATATTTTTATTATTGAATATGATCAATTTACAAGAAAGTAAACAATCAATGAAAAAGGATTTAATGGAAAATCAGTTTCATGGAAATGAACAAAAATGAAGGAACATCCACAGTACAGAGTCTCTCAAATTTTTCAAAAATGGGGGGACAATACTTAACATGATGTGAGATGGAACTAAATTGAGGCTCGATTCACCCTTTCTAGAAGGATGGCATTTGATTTCCACATTTCATTTGATGTTTTCTCTAAACAAGCTCCCTCCTCCATTTCATCCTTGTCCGTCGGACGCAGCAGCTCCAGAATGACTTTATAGTCCTTACCTTTCTTCTAGATGGCTTCATAGTTTTCACAAAAAGAGGCCGGTTGATCCCTCAACCTTACTGCACAGGTATCTCACCCCTTCTCATCTAACTTTTTTATATCCACCAAATCATGATCCTTTGCCTCCTCACATGTTAAGTGATTCAGATCCTCTGAAACATCTCATATGGTCATCACATGATTATGGGAAGAATTAAACTAGGATAGCTTGTCCTTGTATGAGGCAATTTATTCTTGGGAAATGATAATTTTGTAGATGATGAGGTGTAAGTGATGATTATAAAAGCCACTGGAACCCAGATTAGTGAATAATTTCTGAAAGTTGTTTGTTTCATCAACAAAAGTAGCCATCGGTGTCTCCACAGCAAGATCACATAATCGACACCATTCTAACTTTCGTACTACCATGTTCCTCTTCATGGAACCACTACCTTGATCCTACACCCCCACCCCCCAATGTGTCTATAATTTGGAATCATCGTCACAGGAGTGGTGAGGGACCTAAAATAGGTCACCCATTATGGGGGACTCTCTTTACCCCTAGATGGTTCAACAGCTGGAGTCAGATGTGGAGGACTAGTTGAATCTTCTGGGGCGGCTGGTGATACTCTCCTTGTTTCGGCCTCATTAAGGTCTTGGATAGTATCTACAGGAGGTGATAAGTCTGAATCACTCCCCACTATGATTGGTTGTAGTGATGAAGCCCCTCCCAGATGCTTATGATGATGAAATGAGAGTCTCCTTATCACGGCAGTAGGAAGATTGGTGTATCCATCGTGGATGCTATAGGGCAGAATTAGAAGGCGTAATTTTCACACACATCACACAAGAAGGAATGTGTGGCATTTTAGTTGGGGTAAGGATGGGGTAAGGAATTCTTAAATGTTTCATCACCCACCAAACTAGTTCTCAACAACCTGTCGGGGTAACATTCTACCCACATATGGGTATACTCCAGCGACATAATGGTGGATCCCATTGTGTTAGGAATGATAACTTCCATAGATTCACCATCATGCATCATCATAAGACATTACTAGTGAAGAATTACTGGATGATACTCTCCCATTAAATGATCATCTTGATGTCATTCAGTCTATTGAAGGCATACGAATTTCTAGGAAAACGAGTAAGGGAGTAATGGCTCACAAATGACTACTCCATCTATATGAGTAGTGACCATACCGTCCCAAGGCGTGATGAGGTATGAGAATTATTACAAATAACTGTGCATGTCCCCTCTTAATAACCCATGAGGGGTAGGATGTAGTGAAAACAATAATTAGAAAGCATCATTCAGTAGTAAATCTGCAACAATAATGCTTAGAGTCTTAGGATGAACGGAAGAAATGTTGAGAACAGCAGGTGGAAAGTCATAATGTGGAACATTTACTGTATGCCGATATTCATAATAGGGAAAGTGTTCTTCCATGCACCCATAAAAATTGAAATGGTCAGCTGAGATGGTGTGGGGGATGGGATTCTTGTTTTTTCCCCAAAAACTCATAGATCCATGCGATAGTAGGGAGGGCCTAATTAATTGGTCAATCCTCTGCCAGTGTGGCCGCAATCATCACTTTACAGGCCCAAACCCTGGTATATACATTACAGGATGGGAAAATCCATCCACTTAAAACTCTGGAAAAGAAACCTACTAATCTAATCATAGGTGATACATCTATTTGAAGCTAATATCCCAACATGGAATATCATCTCTCTTCAAGGGTTTCACAATATGACCCTGGATTTTGGAATGTTTGACGGGATGGATGAGTTCAACTGTAGTGATCCATCTTCTTAGTTATGATTTCTGACAAGAATAATCATATCCATGCCTAAAATAAGATAATAGAAAGAACTTAGAGGGGATGATCAAGTAACCCATCTTCCATAACAAGTAAAAACCTTGTCAAATGGGGCATGTGTTCAGTGTCATTCCTGGTAGCGGTTGTTGGGAAAATTTATTCATACATCTCTCTAAGGATGGGAAGACCTCTATGTTGATTGATATCTCATAAGTTGTTTCCCACCTCCCCATTCAATTAGTGGAAGGTGTTGGTGCCTGAACACCAATGGCTAAGCAACTCATGGAAAATTTCACCGGGGGAGAAGACTACAAACTGAGAAACCTAGGCTGCTAGATACAATCCCACCACCTCCAGCTGGTTAGGGGACTCTAAACAAGTCTGATGTACCCATAATGCCTAGGCACATTAATCAGTGAAACATCCTCTAGCTCGAAAATCCCACTTTGTTGTTCACAATCCATTGTGATTTTATTGGGAGATGTTGATAATGGAAAGGCACTCTCAGGAACCTAGTCTCGGGACATAATCATGACACCCGTAATTTCCTTGAGTCCATGCCTAACCTCTTAATATAGATACTTTCTTATTAATTAGTGTAGTGATTACTTCTCTAACGAGGGGAATTCTGGTACAATCATGTACATGTAGTGCATCTAAGATGATTAAAGGTGTATCAAGGTCTGCCAATGATAGTGGAACGTTTTCAGGGGGACCAAAGCCGTAAAGTGGAAATTGTATAGATAACGGATAGGACAAGAGCACTGGCATCAATAAATATTTTAAGAAGCTATCATGAAGAAAAATTTAGGGTTAAATATGATCCTCTCTTTTCCCCACCATGGTGTCCCTTGTCTTCGTCGATTTTATCATAGCCTATGAAGAAACCATTGTTGCCTACACAGGAAGATCCATAAGCTGATAGAAAGATGATCCAATAAATATTGTTTGATAAAGGCTATTTACGAATGGATACTAGACGTAAAATATGTATTCATGATATCCCATGTACTATTTTCAGAAACAATTCATGGTAGACATGTTCTGCATACTGCATAATGTGCAGAAGAAACCATGCATACGTCTACGGCATGTAGATGAATTTAAGCACGTACAACCATGGTATGCGAACCATATGGTAGGCAATGTCCCACAGATCACTGGAGAGGGAATAAAAAGGTTCGTAAGAGGTGGACACCATAATTCTAGGCCTCATTATGTTCATTTTCAATGATCGTGGGTAAAAAATGTATGTTTGGATTATTATTTCTCAATGTTTGGTTCACCGGCTTGGTATGCGGACTCACAAGAAACATAGAATTTTCTTATGAGGAATATAGATTGTGATTTTAAAAATTCCATAATATTGTTTGTGAAACTTAAAATTAAGTATGCTAATAGAGAAATGGTAAAAATAGTTATTCCCAGCACATAGAAGTTGTTTGTGAATATGGTTTTCACAAGAAGAACGGTATACAAATGTAAATGAATTTGGGGCGTCGAGAGAAATTTTCACTATGAGAAACAGTAAAATAAAAATTACATGGACCCCTATATATAGGTTTGGTACCATACTATAGGGACTTTCTATTGTACCATGAACCATTTCAGTTTAGGACTACTTATACAACAGAATTGTCCCCTTTTAGTTCCGAACAAACTCCATTATGATGGGGGGAATTTTTCAGGGTCCTATAAAATACTCTAAGGAAAGTAAATACTCCCAAAATAACATTGCATATGGAATAATTCACTCCTACAAATATATAAAGGGGAATGGACTCAATTTGAGCGGAAAATTTCAGAAGAAAATTGATGGAATTCATGTTTTCAAAAAATTTAGTGTGGCTCACATACCATAACCGATAAGGGTCAGTGGACCGCCTAGATCACAAACCACCAGTACAAGGAACGATTTCTGAACCACTAGATTGTGGTGTAATGGCTAGTGAACAAGATGGACCATGAACCACATCGCTGAATGAATCATGTGTGTGAAGGCTATCTGCATATTGTCTCGTGAACTTAGTTGTTGACGAATGAAGAAAACCCGTAGTGTTCTGTGAACCATGATCTTGAACATAGATTCCACAAACCCCTATTGACTGAGTCTTATATAGGTTATAATATCTTTTCATGGGCCTCTGCAAATGGTGTCACATACTCATTCATACTATTTACACAAGTCTCTATAAAAGGGAGCACAAAAGAATTGAAATTGAGAACATATGAAGATTTCTTGAAGGAAACCCAAAGGTTGGAAGGAATAACTCAGAGATGATTCTAGATTTAGTCTTGATTCATCAGCAAAGCTAGAATTTCAAACCACACTTTTTGAAGGTACAGCCGGCCGCAAACCATAAAATGGGTGAAAATAATAATAAAAAGAGAACCGAAAACCTAAATGGTGAAACCGCAAACCATATACTTCTCACGGATAAACATCCCACAAACAATAATCCCTCATACCCTTCTTCAAAAGGGTGCTCTGCATAGTGTACTGCTCGGAAGACTGAACCCGGCACCATGTACTTCATCAGTATGTGGATGAAACCCAAATCGGTGTGATGGGATGTGTTCCACTGTTGTACTCGGTGGTCTATAATGTAACACCCCAAGCTTCCATTGTACGTTTCCCTTCGAATAATGCAATAGCGTGTGTTGTACGCAACCTCGAGCTCTAACACACACCACAACTAATTAAACTAGCCGTTGTGAATAGTAATACCTACCTTTTTGAAATTTTATAAATTTTATTTATCAAAATGGACTTCATTTTTGGATTTGGAATATTGAAATTAGCCTATGTTGAATTTTTGGTATTTTTCTGAGAACTTCTAAATTTTTATGAATAGTGAAAAATACTTAAAAACAACTTTTTTAATCAAAATAATTTATAGTGATAAATTATAATATTTAGTGGTTTTAAAGTATAATTAGAATAAATTTTTACCATTTTATCCAATGGTGGTCATTAGAATTAATTTAACATTGAAATTGGACATAAACAATTGCAAAACTTTTGATATAAATTGTTTCATAAAAACACGCTATTTGTTGTAACAGCGGGAATTAATTATAAAATTAATTAATACAAATTATATGTTTGCAATTTTGTAAAATAGACATCATTTTTGAATTCGGAATATCAATTATAGCTTAGGGTGAAATTTTGGCCTTATTCTGAAAAACTTCAATTTTTGATGAATAGTGAAACCACTAAGTGGTTGTTAAAAACTGATTTTTCGTTAAAATGAAATATTACCACTTCTGTGATTTGATTTTCAAAAATCCGACATACATGGTTGTCATTAAGAAGTAAAATGTGGTTCAATGAGATTAAAATAATTTTTTGGTGAATAGTAACTTTTAAGTTCTTAATCGCGATTAGAGGTAATTAGTGTAGTTTAAGGTACAAATAATGTTTTAATAATATGAGATGAGCATGAAACTTGCCCTACTCCTATTGGATGAGTCATGGCCGACCAAGACAACCCATGGGTCAACTTGGGGACCCCATGGAGCCACTTTAGTTGGAAAATGACATTAATATATATTTATTTAATGTTAAAATTAAATTGACACAAACATGAGTTATTTTACTAAAACAGTTTTTAAGTGGGGTTACACAAGTCCAAATTTTGACTATAAATATTCATTAGAAAGCTAAAAAGATTTCCTACATCATAGTATTTTTTTTATAATTTTTAGACATTAAATAAATTAAATTATTTATGACATCATTATGATGCAGCGATGACCTCATTATTTAATGATTTAAATAAAATAAGAAGATAATGCAAAATAAAAGGCTTAAACTTGTCCAAAGCCTATTGGATGAGGAGATTTAGAAACCTTATCACCTTAGACTCGAATTATATAACTGTGGGACCTTTAGAATCCGAAAAGCATTGTGAAATAATGTAACATTTCAATCTTTCCAAAAGTGCACCTCCTCTCCTCTTATAAAAGGCCCCCACCTCTACCACCTTATTCACAAGTCCAAGCCTTTTGGTTCGGCCAAACCCTGCCCAAATACTCTCCCAACTTCTCTCCCTTTATCCTAGAATCTTTACTTTAGTCAGAAAGCCATCCTAGGGAGTCCTTTTGATCAAATCAAAAGGATGAACCCGAAGAAGAGGTAACATTTTCATCACCCTCTTTCAAGTTTCTTTCTTCTTCCACTCCCACTTTGTTTATTATTTCAATTATAAAATTATAACTCTAGTATCTTCTATATACTGTGATGTTATTATAAATATGGAACAACCATATTCAGTATTCTACCCATCATTTGAATGAAATGTCACCATACGTGCGTACGTACGGCTTACCGTCTCCACGTCGTGGTGTAATTGTTATTCAATATATTATTATTTAGATGGGTATAATAATGATATGTAATTCATGTAAATAATAAATATAAAATGATAATGATTCTTTATATATGATATACTATCCAATTATATATTATTTAAATATCAAAATAATTATATTGTCGCTCGTGCGTACGTACGGACTACCGTCTCCGCGAACGCGATGAGATTCATTCTCCGTCGTATCCATTCAAGTATAATTATCATTTGATGATTTAAAAATAATGTTTAAGGACATGATATCATTCTGGATATGAATAAGGTACAACCTATCCATGAAAAACACGACTTACGTAACAAAACATATAAAAGAAAACGAGTAAGTTAACACCCGAAACAACGATAAATCTAAGATATTGTTAACAAAGCAATGTTAAAAGATCATATATGATATCATATGAATGTATATGATTCTTGTATAATTTAATAACAATTATTTCACCATTAAATAGGAGGTTAACCTACCCCAAACAAGGAAAAGTACAAGGTAAGGGTTTACTTCACAACCTCTTAATTATCCAAAGTTGTTTATACATAATTATCTACTGGGACCTTGTTATGATCCACATCCATGTTTTTTAAAAATGTCTTTAAAAACATTTTTCCTATTAAATGGAAAATGGGTTAAAGTCATTTATACCCTTATATGTTTTTGAAAGGAATCTTACCGTCGTTTTCCAAACAATGTACTTTTTGACCTTTTTGACAAATTTAAGGTAAGAATGTTTTTTAAACTTATACGGCGGGTGCAGCTATTTTCCGCCATTATAACTTCATCGAAGCTTACCTTACAAGCTTATAATAATATTTTCAAAGTAAATGTATTATTATGGGACTTTTAAAAGATTTCAAAAAGAGAGAGATATTTCTCTCAAATAGCTTTGATTTGATCCATGTCAACATCCTTTGATGGGTTTTAAGTTTATTTGAAATTGATTTATGATACAAAACTTCCATTGAGAATTTTGTGAAACATTTGACTGTGGATGTGTTATTTTTATATCATCCATAGTTTATGGAGAAACTGTTGACATTTATTATGCTAGTTTTAATACGAATACTTATGTTATGTGTAAACCTATTCATATGAGGAATGTATTGGACTTAATAAGTGACGGGTGGAGCCCGCTATAGCTCCTCGATGCATCGGTAGGTCTCATGAGACAACTAGACGTGGAATTGGCCGAGGCCCTTTTCCAATTTGATTTATGGTTTTGGCCGAGGCCTTAATCATTTTAGACGTCTTGGCGGAGGCCTTGACAAAATGTTTCAGAAGGTCTGGCATTATACATTTCCTCGTTATGAAAGTGGTTATTGATATTTCATGTGATTATTCGTCTAGTAGAATATCCATGTGAGTAAGTAATGGCATTATTTTATTTTACTTTTGCCATATTATGCTGCAGTTCAAGTTCAATAAGGCTTTTGTTTTAGTTATACATTGCCTTAAATGCTTATGTTTTCTTATAAAATCTTCTGCAATATTGTTATCCTTACTGAGCATCTGAGCTCACCCCTTTCAATGTTTAAATATTTTCCAGGATGTGAAGAAGTGTATTATGACTGACTTGCAAGAATAGTCAGTGAAGATATGAGTGTGGAATATGAAGACCATGTTATTGTAGTTTGTTAAATTTTGATGTAATAAAAGACTTATGAATGTATCTAGTGTTTCCAAGGATACTAAACTAATCGGTCTTTCGAGACTTGATCTTTTGTGATCATGCCAATGTTACGAAGTAATGCACTGACTCTGGGTAGCTGGGGTCGGGGCGTTACAGTTTGTATCAGAGGCAGTTTAGTACTATCCTTGGAAGCTAGATTTAGATAAACTCTTATTAGAGCACATATCCCGAAGATAGACTTTGAGGATTAGTATAGAAGAACTTCCTAGAATTTTGGTATTGTAGAGATATTGTGAGTTTTCCGAGCAATACATCCCTGTCTGGATACGAGCAGGTAGAGGCGGCTCTGGCACAGATGTACCTAGGGTTAAAACCCGAAAACACCGCTTTGAGCTAGACTCGAACGGGAACTGGTGCACGACAACGGGCCTTGCTGCACTCTTGGTTACGACACTCCTGGGGGATATGCTTTGGATAATTCCCATTTCCTTTACAAACCACTATGAAGGGTTACGAGTATATACTTCCTCAAAGAAAACATTTTTATAATTATGGATTATATCCATAATTAGTTCAATTTATGTTAAGTGTTTTACAAGTATGGAATTATGTATTTTGATTCATGAACTAATCTAGTTTATGCCATTATTTAGAAATGGTGCCTAGTGGAAGGAATGGAAACCGTATCAATGAACGCACCCCGTGTAGGGATTTCCCTCCTGCTCAGGATAATTATGGTGGAGCTAGTGATACAACTGGTGCTGATCAGCTTCTCACCGTACTGGGACAACTCACGCAGGTTATGAATAACAACCTTACTCGTATGGAGCACCCTGATCCGCAACGTGGAGGATCAATGCTAGACCGTTTCATGAGGCAACAACCGCCAACCTTCAATGGGAGTACAAATCCTATAGTAGCTGAGCAATGGATAAATTCCTTAGAGAAAATATTCCATGCCTTGGGGAGTAGTGAAAGGGAGAATGTTGTCCTGGCAGTTTACCGCCTCACTGGAGATGCCGATCAATGGTGGTCACTAATTCAAAACACAAAGGAAGATGATGAATTAACAAACATGGAATGGCAGGAGTTCAAAGAGCTGTTCTTAGAAAAATACTTTCCTCGAGACCATCGAGCGGATATGGAAAGGCAATTTCTGAGTCTGAGGCAGAAGGAGGATGATAATGTCTCAAAGTATGAGGCTAACTTTACAAGGTTAGCAAGGTATGCTGCAGATTACATACGTAACCCAAGAAGTAAGACTGATCGTTTCTTTGATGGGTTGAAACCATTTCTCCGTCGAGCTTTAGTATCACAAACCTTCTCTTCATACGAAGGTATTGTCTCGTGCGCTATCAAGATGGAAAAGGAATTCTCTAAGTCTTATGACTTTAAATCAAAGCAAGATAAGAAGAGATCCGCTGAAAACTCTGGGAAAGGAAACAAGGAAATAGGGAAGAAGGGTAGAAATGAATTTCCACCCTGTGATAATTGTGGTAGGAAGCACCCTGGTTCCTGTCTAAAAGGAAAAGGAGTATGTTACAAGTGTGGTGAAAAAGGCCACCAAGATCATGAATGCAAGGGAAAGAAAGCGGCTGTCAACGTGGAATGTTATAATTGTAGAGAGAAGGGACATTATGCAAATGAATGTCCTAAGCGTCAGGGGAACTTACCTCAGAAGAGGCCAAGGGATCAAGGCCAGGCTTATGCTATCACTACTGCAGAGGTGGAAGCTCCGAAAGACATGGTGGAAGGTAATTTAATGGTTTCCTCAAGTTTAGAAAATGCATTATTTGATTCTGGATCATCGCATTGTTTCATATCTTCCCAGTTTGCTAAGAAAATTAGATATTTCCAATTTGATTTAACAAGGGAGTTGTCAGTCAAAACCCCTAAGGGAAGTATTGTTGCAACAAAGTTTTGTCGATTAGTTCCCATTAGAGCACCTAAATGTTCTTTACCTGGTGATCTCATCGTCATACCCATGATTGAATTTGATATAATCCTCGGTATGGATTGGCTTTCGGACCATGATGCAAAAATTTATTGTAAGAGGAAAGAGGTTACGATTTTTGATGATGATGATAAGGAACACCTTATCTTTAGAGCAGAATCGTCGCCACATAATTCTTATCTAGATCCACCCCCAGTAGCTCAACTAAATTCAATTATTGGGGAGGAAGAGAAGGAAATTACTGAGGATGAGGAAAGGAATATTCAAATAGAGGATGTTCCTATTGTGAGAGAATATGTTTATGTGTTTCCGGAAGATTTACCTGGACATCCTCCAGAACGAGAAGTTGAGTTTTCCATTGATTTAATTCCTGGATCAAGGCCCATATCGAAGACCCCTTATAGAATGGCCACTATGGAATTAGTTGAACTAAAGAAACAACTAGTGGAATTGAGTAATAAGGGATTTATTCGCCCTAGTGTTTCTCCTTGGGGAGCCCCTGTTCTTTTTGTTAAGAAAAAAGATGGATCTATGAGGTTGTGCATTGATTATAGGGAGATCAATGCTATAACAATAAAGAATAAGTATCCCCTACCTCGCATTGATGATTTGTTTGACCAACTGCATGGAGCTCAATACTTTTCAAAGATTGACCTTCGGTCTGGATACCATCAGTTGTGTGTGAAGAAGGAAGACGTTCCAAAGACAGCATTTCGAACAAGGTACGGGCATTACGAGTTTACATTAATGCCTTTTGGATTGACTAATGCACCCTCTGTTTTCATGGATCTAATGAATAGAGTTTTCAAGGAATATCTTGATGACTTTGTAGTGGTATTTATTGATGATATCTTGGTATACTCCAAAAGCCACGAAGATCATGAAAATCACTTATGCATTATCTTGAAGACTCTTAGAATACATGAATTATATGGGAAATTTAGCAAGTGTGAATTCTGGCTTCATGAGATTTCTTTTCTTGGCCATATTGTCTCTAAGGATGGAATTTCCATTGATCCTTCTAAAACCAAGGCAATCCAAGAATGGCCAGCACCGAAAAGTATAACTGAGGTACGCAGTTTTATTGGTTTAGTAGGTTATTATCGACGTTTCGTCCAGAATTTTGCCAGATTGGCTAACCCATTGACAAAGCTCACACGTAAAGGGATTAAATTTTTCTGGACAAAAGAGTGTGAAGAATGTTTTGAAGAACTAAAGAGAAGATTAGTCAATTCCCCTGTATTGACTCTACCATCGGGGAATGATGGGTTTGTTATTTATAGTGATGCATCGAAGAAAGGACTCGGTTGTGTCCTTATGCAGAATGATAAGTTCATTGCCTATGCATCACGACAGCTAAAAATTCATGAGCAAAACTATCCTACTCATGATCTTGAGTTAGCAGCTGTGATCTTTGCTTTAAATATATGGAGACATTACCTCTATGGTGAAAAATGTGAGATTTATACTGATCACAAGAGTTTGAAGTATATTTTCACACAAAAAGAACTCAACATGAGGCAAAGGCGATGGCTTGAACTACTCAAGGATTATGATTGCACGATACATTACCACCCGGGGAAGGCAAACAAGGTGGCAGATGCTTTGAGTAGAAAAGACCATGGAGTTTTGAATGTGATGAGAATTGAAAGGGATCCAATTTTCTTGGATCTAGTGAAGATGGACATGGGAATAACTAGGGAAGGTGAAACATCAATGCTTTTTCAAATGGTTGCCAAACCATCATTACTAGAAAGGATTAAGAGTTCTCAGACCAATGATGAAGAATTTCAAAAGAATATTAAAGGTGTGAATGATGGAAGATTGAGGGACTTTGTGTATAAGGATGGAATTTTGAAATTCGGGAAGAGACTTTGTGTTCCCGATATACCTGATCTAAAAAGGGAATTGCTGGATGATGCTCATAGTTCCAACTTCTCTATACACCCTGGGAGCACCAAAATGTATAGAGATTTGAAGGAACATTTTTGGTGGGACAATATGAAGAGGGAGATTGCTGATTTTGTGTCGAGGTGTATGGTTTTTCAACAAATGAAAGCTGGAAGGCAACATCCTTGTGGAGTATTGCAACCTCTTCCCATACCTGAGTGGAAATGGGATAATATTACAATGGACTTTGTCATGGGACTACCAAAGACTCCTAGAAGGAATGATGCAATATGGGTCATTGTTGATCGACTTACTAAGTCAGCACATTTTCTGGCTATACGGGAGGATCTACCACTTGAACGTCTAGCAAGACTATATATTAATGAAGTTGTAAGACTTCATGGAGTACCCCTATCGATTGTTTCTGAACGTGATCCTCGTTTTACTTCAAGATTCTGGAAAAGTCTTCAAAATTCCTTGGATACTGAACTTCGTTTGAGCACTGCCTATCACCCTCAAACAGATGGACAATCAGAACGGACTATTCAAACCTTAGAAGACATGTTGAGATCATGCTCTCTTGACTTTCAGGGTATGTGGGATCAAAATTTACCACTGGTAGAATTTTCCTATAACAATAGCTTCCATTCGAGTATTCAGATGGCACCATATGAAGCGTTATACGGAAAGAGATGTCGTACACCAACCTGTTGGGATGACGTTGGTAAAAGAAAACTTATAGGCCCAGAACTGGTGGAGGAAACGGTGGAAAAGGTGAAAGTAATCCAAAATCACATCAAAGCAGCTCAAAGTAGGCAGAAGAGCTATGACGATAATCGAAGGAAGGATTTGGAATTTCAAGTCGGTGATCATGTTTTCCTGAGGGTATCTCCATGGAAGGGAGTCATACGTTTTGGTAAGAAAGGTAAATTGAGTCCCAGGTACATCAGACCTTTCGAAATTCTAGAACGAATTGGGGCTGTAGCTTACCGTTTGGCAATGCCGCCAAGTCTCTCCAAAGTTCATGATGTGTTCCACGTATCTCTGTTGAGGAAATACATGCCTGACCCAACGCATGTACTCACCTATGAGGAATTAGAACTGGAACCCGATCTTTCCTATTGTGAAGAGCCCGTCAGGATTCTTGATGTGAGGGAGCAGGTGCTGAGAAACCGGACGACTCGTCTGGTGAAGGTTTTGTGGAGAAATCATAAAATGGAAGAGGAAACGTGGGAACCTGAGGAATTTATGATGAAAAACCACCCGAGTCTTTTTATGCAGTAATACCCTAGAAATTGCGAGGACGCTATTATTTGAAGGAGGGGAGAATGTAACACCCCAAGCTTCCACTGTACGTTTCCCTTCGAATAATGAAATAGCGTGTGTTGTACGCAACCTCGAGCTCTAACACACACCACAACTAATTAAACTAGCTGTTGTGATTAGTAATACCTACCTTTTTGAAATTTTATAAATTTTATTTATCAAAATGGACTTCATTTTTGGATTCGGAATATTGAAATTAGCCTATGTCGAATTTTTGGTATTTTTCTGAGAACTTCTAAATTTTTATGAATAGTGAAAAATACTTAAAAACAACTTTTTTAATCAAAATAATTTATAGTGATAAATTATAATATTTAGTGGTTTTAAAGTATAATTATAATATATTTTTACCATTTTATCCAATGGTGGTCATTAGAATTAATTTAACATTGAAATTGGACATAAACAATTGCCAAACTTTTGATATAAATTGTTTCTTAAAAACACGCTATTTGTTGTAACAGCGGGAATTAATTATAAAATTAATTAATACAAATTATATGTTTGGAATTTTGTAAAATAGACATCATTTTTGAATTCGGAATATCAATTATAGCTTAGGGTGAAATGTTGGCCTTATTCTGAAAAACTTCAATTTTTGATGAATAGTGAAACCACTAAGTGGTTGTTAAAAACTGATTTTTTGTTAAAATGAAATATTACCACTTCTGTGATTTGATTTTCAAAAATCCGACATACATGGTTGTCATTAAGAAGTAAAATGTGGTTCAATGAGATTAAAATAATTTTTTGGTGAATAGTAACTTTTAAGTTCTTAATCGCGATTAGAGGTAATTAGTGTAGTTTAAGGTACAAATAATGTTTTAATAATATGAGATGAGCATGACACTTGTCATACTCCTATTGGATGAGTCATGGCCGACCAAGACAACCCATGGGTCAACTTGGGGACCCCATGGAGCCACTTTAGTTGGAAAATGACATTAATATATATTTATTTAATGTTAAAATTAAATTGACACAAACATGAGTTATTTTACTAAAACAGTTTTTAAGTGGGGTTACACAAGTCCAAATTTTGACTATAAATATTAATTAGAAAGATAAAAAGATTTACTACATCATAGTATTTTTTTATAATTTTTAGACATTAAATAAATTAAATTATTTATGACATCATTATGATGCAGCGATGACCTCATTATTTAACGATTTAAATAAAATGAGAAGATAATGCAAAATCCAAGGCTTACACTTGTCCAAAGCCTATTGGATGAGGATATTTAGAAACCGTATCACCTTAGCCTCGAATTATATAAGTGTGGGACCTTTAGAATCCGAAAAGCATTGTGAAATAATGTAACATTTCAATATTTCCAAAAGTGCCCCTCCTCTCCTCTTATAAAAGGCCCCCACCTCTACCACCTTATTCACACTTCCAATCCTTTTGGTTCGGCCAACCCCTGCCCCAATACTCTCCCAACTTCTCTCCCTTCATCCTAGAAGATTTAATTTAGTCAGAAAGCCATCCTAATGAGTCCTTTTGATCAAATCAAAAGGAAGAACCCGAAGAAGAGGTAACATTTTCATCACCCTCTTTCAAGTTTCTTTCTTCTTCCACTCCCTCTTTGTTTATTATTTCAATTCTAAAATTATAACTCCAGTATCTTCTATATAATGTGATGTTATTATAAATATGGAACAACCATATTCAGTATTCTACCCATCATTTGAATGACATGTCACCATACGTGCGTACGTACGGCTTACCGTCTCCACGTCGTGGTGTAATTGTTATTCAATATATTATTATTTAGATGGGTATAATAATGATATGTAATTCATGTAAATAATAAATATAACATGATAATGATTATGTATATATGATATACTATCCAATTATATATTATTTAAATATCAAAATAATGATATTGTCGCTCGTGCGTACGTACGGACTACCGTCTCCACGAACCCGATGAGATTCATTCTCCGTCGTATCCATTCAAGTATAATTATCATTTGATGATTTAAAAATAATGTTTAAGGACATGATATCATTCTGGATATGAATAAGATACAACCTATCCATGAAAAACACGACTTACGTAACAAAACATATAAAAGAAAACGAGTAAGTTAACACCCGAAACAACGATAAATCTAAGATATTGTTAACAAAGCAATGTTAAAAGATCATATATGATATCATATGAATGTATATGATTATTGTATAATTTAATAACAATTATTTCACCATTATACAGGAGGTTAACCTACCCCAACCAAGGAAAAGTACAAGGTAAGGGTTTACTTCACAACCTCTTCATTATCCAAGGTTGTTTATACATAATTATCTACTGGGACCTTGTTATGATCCACATCCATGTTTTTTAAAAATGTATTTAAAAAATTTTTTCCTATTAAATGGAAAATGGGTTAAAGTCATTTATACCCTTATATGTTTTTGAAAGGAATCTTACCGTCGTTTTCCAAACAATGTACTTTTTGACCTTTTTGACAAATTTAAGGTAAGAATGTTTTTTTAAACTTATTCGGCGGGTGCGGCTATTTTCCGCCATTATAACTTCATCGAAGCTTCCCTTACAAGCTTATAATAATATTTTCAAAGTAAATGTATTATTATGGGACTTTTAAATGATTTCAAAAAAAGAGAGATATTTCTCTCAAATATCTTTGATTTGATCCATGTCAACATCCTTTGATGGGTTTTAAGTTTATTTGAAATTGATTTATGATATAAAACTTACATTGAGCATTTTGTGAAACATTTGACTGTGGATGTGTTATTTTTATATCATCCATAGTTTATGGAGAAACTGTTGACATTTCGTATTCTAGTTTTAATACGAATACTTATGTTATGTGTAAACCTATTCATATGAGGAATGTATTGGACTTAATAAGTGACGGGTGGAGCCCGCTATAGCTCCTCGATGCATCGGTAGGTCTCATGAGACAACTAAAGGTGGAATTGGCCGAGGCCCTTTCCCAATTTGATTTATGGTTTTGGCCGAGGCCTTAATCATTTTAGACGTCTTGGCCGAGGCCTTGAAAAAAATTTTCAGAAGGTCTGGAATTATACATTTCCTCATTATGAAAGTGGTTATTGATATTTCATGTGATTATTCGTCTAGTAGAATATCCATGTGAGTAAGTAATGGCATTATTTTATTTTACTTTTTCCATATTATGCTGCAGTTCAAGTTCAATAAGGCTTTTTTTTTAGTTATACATTGCCTTAAATGCTTATGTTTTCTTATAAAAGCTTCCGCAATATTGTTATCCTTACTGAGCATCTGAGCTCACCCCTTTCAATGTTTAAATATTTTCCAGGATGTGAAGAAGTGTATTATGACTGACTTACAAGAATAGTCAGTGAAGATATGAGTGTGGACTATGAAGACCATGTTATTGTAGTTTTTTTAATTTTGATGTAATAAAAGACTTATGAATGTATCTAGTGTTTCCAAGGCTACTAAACTAATCGGTCTTTCGAGACTTGATCTTTTGTGATCATGCCAATGTTACAAAGTAATGCACCGACTCTGGGTAACTGGGGTTGGGGCGTTACATATAACCATGTTCATGTACCACATCAGTACATGGACATCCCCTCTTCCCACATACCACTATGGAATATAGAGCATTCCCCATCCTTATTAAGAAAATAGTACATGGAAGGGGGTATTTTCCTGTATTATTTCCTTTGGTTCCAAAATCCCCACTCCTCTACCATCTAGTACTCCATAATCCCTCAGTAAACAAGTCCTCCAGAATCAGGCCAAAGCCTCCTCTAAAGTTACCAGACAAATATGATTTGACCATTGGGTGTGTCAAAATGCCGCTTTTTGTATACATACCCATGTAAGTAGAGTCACGAAGGTGTTCCCTACAATTGTTCCAGCTTTGGAAATGTATATGTGTCTATATTCCCATGTTAACCTGGAGTCCTACCATGGGGTGCTGATGTGATCCTCCTTGTTCTTGGTATTATGGGTGATCACTTTCTTTTTCATCAATGTGGAATAGTGACCAGTTGAAGGAGTTATGTTCACTTCTCCTTTTGACGAATATGAAACTACCCCCCCCCCCCCCCATTCACAAAATGTGTTTCGGGGACCTCCAACCGAGTTAAGTACCCAATCTTCTGAGGTCAGGTTGCATGAACATTAATTTCATTTCACATTGAATGATTTTTTACTCCGCTCCCTCTCCCACCATCTCCCCAGCTTTGTTGGTTGTACGCTCTCCCTCTCTCATCTACTAGAGAGGAAACATGTGGTTTGTTGGACCCCTCACATCTTCTTGTTTCTCACACTAAGCATGTCTCATCTTCTACGTGAAGATTATGATGATTAAAACATCCAGACAATATCATAACTATGATAACCTTTATTCATGATCAAAAAATAATATGTAGGATGCCTACATGATGGCTTGATCTGAATAGGGTGCCCATGAAAAAAGGTTCACACAACCATGTCCCCCCAAATGGGAATCATCCATACATTTTCCCCACACAATTCCAAACTACTTGGATTCTAATTCCTCTCCCAAAGAAATGTACCAAACCCATATTATGGGTCTGATCCCAACATCAAATCACCTTCTACCCCCCATGGATGACGATAAAATCAAGATCACCTTATTGTATGGCTTAATTCAATAGTAACTCTATAACATCAAATATATGCATGCCTCCGAAGATATTGTAAACCAAGGGTATCACATGGACACACTCTTTAAGAATGAACCAAGTATTCATGAACATTTGAACATTAATTAAATCTATAAGATAGTCCTAGAACATGCAATAATACTCCCCCAAAAGGGTGTGGTGAGTCCAAATTCCCATCCTCTCGACCAATGGTGGCCTTAAGTGTCATTGGAAAAACCATTGTTCAACAAGCACCTACCTTTGGAAAGATGGTCCATGAATCCTAGATAACAGGGTTATTGGGTCTTTCTAGCTCCATGAAAAAACCCATTGGAGACCATCAGAAGAATTTATATCTGAGGAGGGTGAATTTCAAAAGTAATCAACCCAATGAAATTGCTCGATGAGAACATATGACAATTCCAACCCTTTCACAATAAATAAATGATAAGTTACCCAGTCCATGCGGGGTTAATCCAACCTCCCATTAAAGGATAATGACGCAGAATTGGTTGAAACAAATGAAATGGTGAATTTGTCTAGAAACCGTCTATGAAAAAAGATACAGGTGATGATTCTCATCGAAACATTTCCTCGTCAACTGAAACGGGCCACCTTGAAGGCAGAACAGACTTGCTCATATAATTTTATAACTATCCAAAGTGAGTATGGTTGTTCTCAAGTTTCACTATTGAACCCAAGGATTTATCATGACTTTTTTTATTATAATTTCACATTATATTTATTTATTATAAGATGAAAAAATATAGATACATAGTATTTATGGGTTACATTATGAACATTTTTGGTGGTTCAAAATATTTTATACTGACACATTTCTCCGGTGCCACTAACACAAGGTTACCTATGAGAACCACTTTGATCCTAGGTCTAATTATTATAGAAAAATAATATTATATCATTTATCCATATAACATCAATGATTTGTAATGATAATGATATGGTGAGCCTTTGATATGGTAGTATAGCCTCATTATAATTTCATCTTTTATTTATTTTGTTTAAGTGTTGTACCTAGTTGGTGAAATGTTTTAATGAAAGACCTTATGCTTTCGTAGTTCATTTGATATAGCATGATTCATGTTTATTAATTCAATATTCAATGAATATAATTATAGACATTTTTTGTTATTTATTTTTTTTACTTTGATAGGAGGTTATATTCTCCCCATGGTAATACAACAAACCCTCACTATATGTCGGCAACCACTAGAATATATGGGGTTTGTGTCTGATGTCCTATAATTACCATAGACCTGACATGGTTGAGTGGTCTTGGGATACTAAGGAGTTATTTATAAACCTCCACCCAATTCATTGTATGTATGAATAACTTCATAACCACACATCACATCATTATACACTCAAAATCAGGTGTATCCCATACAAAAGAAACCTATATTAGGTATAAACCTGAAACTTACTCATGAAAATTACATGGGGATGGAAACAATTTTAGAAAAACTATTTCGATAAACATGGAGGTACACCAAAGAAGAAGGAGATAAATCATATTAAGCATATAGTGGTAGGATCAGTTATTAGAAAGTAAATAATCCATAAAGGGGGTGACAAAATAAAAAATGAATATAAGTAGCCCTTTTGAAAATAATGTATTTATCAAGTCATTATATGTGGATATGATTTCCTTCTAGGGAAATAATGAAATCTATATCCTTAAATGAAGGATAATGAAAATGAAATAAGCATATTATAAAAGGATTTAATAAAAATATAGAATAATAATACATTAAATAGGTGTAATAATATATTTCAAGAATAAAATTAATGGAATGAGTTTTTTATTCACCTTAGTATATATAATATTTTTAATTTTTATGATCACACCTAATGTATAAACAATTTTTTATATTAAATATTTTTTACAAATTTTTTATAAAACCATTTCATTTATTTTATATCATTTATTGTCGTTATAAATTATTTTTCATTAATGATATAAGGCATGGAATTATTTTTTTTCATTTTATTCTATTTTCAATACAATAAAGTGATTTTGATAATTTTTTTATCCATTAGTTTCACTACTTATATAAGATAATAAATATATAAAAATAAATACATATATATAATAGCATATATTATAATTTATAAATTAACCAAGAATAAAGGTTTGGCTCGATGAAAAATATCAGGTAGGCTATAAAACCAACAGTTGAAAACATGTTTCAAAAGTGTTAGAGATAATATATATATATATATATATATATATATATATATATATTACGATTAGTTCATAACAATTATATAGATTCTTAGTGACATATATGTACTCATATAATCTTAACAAACTAGTCTAAAAGGTGGTTGTAAAAAAATTATATAAAATGTCTTCATAGGCTATAAAACAAAAAATTAAGTGGACTTGTCAAAATAGGGAGAGAGTTAACAAAAATAATAAAAATAATTTTTAATAATTTTATAGTAGAATAATAAAAATTAATTCATTTTTTATTATCATTTTTTATTTTTGGTATGTCTCAAATGATAATTAAATTGGAGAGTAGAAGAAGAAAATGAAATGAAGAGAATCACAGAGTTTCCTCTTCTTTGACGATTACTCAATTTCTCAGGTCATAATTTCTTCAAGTATTAGAGTGGGGTGACATGAGGATATCTCCAAGACTCTTGGTATGAATAATTGACATATTTGGGAAATTATTATAATATTTACTGAATATTTTATGTGATTTTCGATGAGGATGAGTTGGGTTATTTATATTTGATGGGGTAAAAAATAAATAAATAAAATCCAGACTAGACTTTAATTTTTTATATTAATTGATATTATAAATAGTATATAATTTAAAAAATTATATTAAAAAATTATAACACAAGATTTATTTCTCTACTAAAAAATAATGAAATAAAAAGTGAAAATAGAACTTTTTATTGAATAAAAAAAATTTAGACTTTGAAAATTACTTTTTATATGAAAATTGGTTTTATTTTTTAAATATATTATTTTTCATATTAAAAAAACTAGGATGATAAAAATATTATATAGTAATTATTTATTTATTAAATCAACATTATACCATAAAAATATCATATTTGAGAAAATAATATTTTTCTATTCATTGATAAATTCATGTTTTTGATAAAATCACCAAAAACTCATGCCTGTAAAATTTGGATGTGTTGATTAAGAAATATAATTACATTATATCTAAATAATTTTTTACATAATTTCAATATAAATTTTATAAATTATTATAAAAGTTATTATTTTTATAAAAAAATTTAAAATCTTCTATAAGAATTATATTTTTTTTCCTTTGTTTGTTTCAGAAAAATTTAATATATGTTTTATGAAATTATAATATTGACATAATTATTTTAGTAATTAAAAATATTATGTAATAGTCATTTCAATATTCAAAGGGAAATATTAATATTATAATAGTCATGTTATTATTCTAAGGGAAATATTACTATACTAAAGTTAAGGAGACTATTAAAATAATCACATTCTCTTAATACTTCCTATGAATAACAAATATTTCCACCATTCATCATTAAATTTATTTTGACCAATAATTTCTATATATCCCTCACAAAATTCCCAAAATAAATTAATGTTTTATTATTTTAAATGTGTTGTTCATAGTGATGACACATTTACATTACCAAGAACCTATGTATTTTCAATTTATTATGATGTTATATATTATTTAAAATTATATATTGTAATATTTTTAATATTCTGGATTGTATTTATCCGTTATAAGTGATATTCTACAAGTAATGAAATAATATGGGGTTCAATTTTTTATGTGGTTAATGTGATATTTTAGAATATACCGCACATATAAATTGAAAATAAAATCTCCATATTGGAAATTCTATGTCCTTAGATTATTCCCACTTTAGGAATATCATCTACGATATTTAAAATTTTATACTTATTCAAGAAAATATGTGGTGCTTTAATTTTACTTCTTTCTCATATTCCCATTATGATTCCCTATATCTATTTTTTCAATGTACATTGAGAAGGTGAGTTGACTTATTATATAGAATTTAGTCTTTATAATCTTAGTTATTCACTATTCAGTCCTCATAAGAGAGGACATCCTCCAGTCATATCACCCTCAGATTCAATATATATGAGGGGTCAATTATGTAATTACTTAATAAAGACCTTTGAAATATATAATACACTTGATCCAGGTTTTATTATAGTTTCAATTCATAATTTACATTTCCAACGAGATCAGGAATCATAAAGGTTTTAATATAGGTAATTATTATGTTTCCTTTGTTTATAAACCACATAACGCTTTCCAAATGATATATAAAATATGAATATTTATCTCCAATATCGAATTCAAAGTCACTTCGATGGTTTTTAGCATATCTCTACTAGAATACATATGTTATTTTAATGAGTTATTAAATTCATGAAAACATCCCTATAACTTCTTACAAAAGTTCATATACTAGTATCTTTACTTCATGAACTGAATCCATGCATTTTATATTATGCTTCATATTGGTCCATATGAATAATTGAGTAAAATGAATTTTTATATGATTAATAAATGAAGTAAAAACATTTATCATAACATTACTTAAAAAAATTTAAGTAACCTATAAAAATATATTCTATGATTTAGTAATGTGTTTTATAATTACCTTTTTTTACACTTAATAGGTTTTAGAAAGCATTAATCCATGTTCAAAGCATGTCGAAGACTATTTATAAACATCAAAGAGAACCATTTGATTGATTTGATATCAATGAAATTTTCACATAATGTAGAATCACCAATTCCCTGAAAAAATTATTAATATATAAATTTAGTGGTAAGTCTTTATAACATATGATTATGTGAGATTAATTGATGTGTCTATCCAAAATAAACTATATGGGGTTTTTTCAAATATATTTCATTGGATAACCCATGAAAAAAACATATTGATGTTCTTCCAATTAAATAATTGGTATGGTTAGTGGTTTCATCATCCCCGTAAAATTTTGATGCTCTTAGACAACTTTTTATTCTAAATTCCACAATATGGGTTAATTTTTTTCTCTTTATTTATTTTTTTCTTGGTGAATGTTCTCTCAAACTATAAATAAGTCTTTATGATTGCAGGGTGGATAGAGAAATATAAGTTATTTTCATTATCCAATAGCTCTTTATTCTTATTTGGTGTTAATGTAAAATATTCTTTCTCTAAATATAATGAATCCATCTTTATTGATTTAAAATTAATGAATATTCTAGAACATGGTAAATTGTATCTTATTTTGAAGCTCAAAATAATCCCTTTATGCCTCAAAGGATTTTTTTACATTGATAACTGGGAAATATTTTGGGATTTAATGAATTCAAACCATTTATATATGATTTCCAATTCAAATTTTCATATATATAAATATTGGTTCTCTCTAAATCCAAATAATGGATAGGGTTGTAGGTTTCATTCTTCCAATAACATCATATTCCATATTCACCATTCTAGGATTATTGTGTGTTGAGAAGTAAAAATCATTTAATATATCCAAACCTATTTATTGATGACTATTAATCTCTATTTAAAAAAATATTTAAGTTAAAATCTTATAATAAATACATTTCACACTACTCTCCAAAGTGATGGTTTTTATGTCATTAATGTAATGATCACAACTTGATACTCTAGATCATGTGCCAAACAATTTTTTCTCCTATAACTTCCATTATCAGGATCCATAGGCTGTCAGTTTATAAATTTATTTAGGGATAAAAACTATGATATTATATAAAGAATCATTGTATATCATAAACACATCTCTACTTGGGGTAGTTTTGGTATAGGTACAATAAATACCAACTTTTTATTATCATCAAATATTGCATTGCATTCATTTCACAAAAAAAAATTACTTACTTTCACGAAAAAATTAGTTTTATCTTATAAATTCATGTTCAACCTCACACATTCGATTATTATTACCAACACAATCCTAGAAAAACATGGATCAATTTAACATGTCTTTGTCTTGGAAATTCTTCAATCTCATTTTTTTATAAAATAACAATTTAATTTTTTTAACACATGCACCATGAATGTGTCTCCCCCAATTTAAATTTATATTTAATAAAATTTGAAGACAAATTATCCTACATTACATTACTAAACAAATTCCATAGTTACTCAGTATGTTATTAATTTATCTTACAGTTTATATAAATATTTTCAATAAATACCATAATATATTAGTCAGTATAGTATTTAAATACACATTCCAAACATTAAATGATGACATATGGGGAATTTTAGAGTCCCAATTTAATTAATATACACTTATAGTTCGGATATCATGAATGGATATCATTTGAATATCATTCACCATCACTATTTTTTTGATGATATCTAGAATTAAAAACCACTTTTTAGAAGTTCTTACATCCAAAATGTCGGTTGAACAACTCATTACTATAGGGTAATGGGAACTCTTTCTTTATAGTGATCTTATTACGATATAAATAGTCTAAATATTATTACATTTCTAGATATGGCTTCTTAAAAAATAGCATCGGTGCACACATAATGTGATGCACTAGAGATTGTAAAATGGTTTTCTTAATTATCTAATATTTTTTCCTTTAATTCATCTAGTTATATTAGGTATGTACTTTAAGAGGTATTTTATATGGGTTTTGTTCTAGATGTAATTTTCTATTGATATCTATACCTCAACATCCTATGGAGCACTAAGAAACATTTTAATGAATATATAATCAAAATCACTAAAGAAACTTTTTCCCACAAGATTGAAATTTTCCTATATCCCAACCATTTTACCAATTTATTATTCTTCATTAGGTACTACTGGGCATACCTTTTTAGTATTTTTTATTGTTTATTACAAATATTCCTTGAATATTTTTATGATCATGGGATTGTTTTTTATGTGAAATGAGATTATTTTTCGTGGTGGTTGATATGTGTTCCATGAAATGTGACCTAATAAATTCTCTACATTGCATAAAATTCCTTCAAATGAAGAATAATAATATTTTATAGAATACTAGTCCTAAAGTCATAATTACTGATTTGTTGAATACATGGTAATGAATAATTTCACCACTAGGTGTATTCATAGATATCTCAACTACAGTGTATTAGGGATGTAAATTAATATTTATAAAACACTTGAAAATATGGAGGAATGCATTGATGAGAATAAAATAATACATTCACCAATATTAAGAAAATATTTCTTGTACCTTATACCACATAATTTTATTGAACTACCATAGTTGTGTTTATATCATAAATCCATCCTTTATCCATTGTCATTGTTGGGGGTTAAAATCAATTATACACAATGACCCTTGGTTTGGTGCACTGACCTATATAGTTTCATTGTTCCTTGAAGGTGGATCATTTTATTATTGGTGGTTCATTGAGGTGATCCTTTTCTTATCCAATAGATTTATTGACCATTTCATATACATTGTATAATATTGTATTGGATTACCTTCATTTCTTGCTCGAATCATTTCCTACATCCATTTTGGTTCTTCCAAAATATTTTCATTCACATTTTTTGACATAATTGTAATTTTATTTTCATACATTCATTTCATTTTTTAAAATTATATATAATTAAACTATATTGTTCGTTCATTATTTCTATTCCCATTTTACAATACTCAAAACAACATCACTAGATTTAAATAAATCTAACATTTTCTTGAAATCACCATGTTTCCTCAATAAAAATATCCTTTCTAATATTATTTTTAAAGACACTAATAAATATATATTATTTTATATCAAGGATGAAAATTTACCACGTTGTGTAACATAAAATCCTAGCGAAATTTTAAACGTGATTTCTAAAATATATGTTCTATATTTTTTAGAGCTCTATAAATTCAATCACTCTTTTTGTATTGATAATTAATGGATAATATTTGTTATGAAATATTTTTTTAATGTCTTCCTTATCCACTAATTCATCTTAATACTTAATCTTTATATTCTTTAACAATGTTTAGCATTGATCATTTTGTCCTTTTAAATGATAAATTATAACAATAACCATCATTTTTTTGAAAATTAAATCCTAAAAAATATATTTTCCATATATTTAATCTATTATTCTATAATAATGACTTAATTTGAAGACAATTTAAATGATTATAAAAACCCAAACATCTATTAATGACATTCTTATTCTTATTTTTATTTCATAAAGTATAAATATAAAATAATCACTTGGAGAAAACAGTACAAACTATATAAATGATGAATGAATTAAATAAGTTTTATTACTTGATATTAAGGAACCTATACCAATTAAAGAGTCACTTGACCTGAAAAATGGTAATATGACCATTATGAAGACTATATGAGTCAAAGGAATAGTAACCTCTGTAAAGACCCGTAAATTTCAAGGAAATTTTTTTCTTAATTTTCTTTGGAATTTTACAAGAACGCAGTTTCTGACGGCACCTGATTCCGAGGCCCGGTGTGCCCGGAATCATTTTCCGAAGTTTGGCTCGGGTACGTTCAGTGAACGGACGAGCGGGTTTTTCTAACTTTTTAACCGGTGCCCGGAATCAAATTCTGAGGGCACCGATGAAATCGCAGCGCCGGTATTCGCTTAGAAACGCCTCTTCAGGAGTTGCGTTTGCTCGGATGTGGTTTTTAATTTTCGGGCTTAAAGTTAAGAAATAAAATAATTTTGCGACAACTTTATTTTATTTCGCTTAAGCCACTTGGAAGCCACTTGAAGCCACTTAAAGGCGGCTTGAACTGAGTTGAACTGGATAGGATGCTATCCAGAAATATCCTACCCCTTGGTAGGATATTTGTGAGGTGGGGCCCGCACGAGCCCCGCCGTTTCTTTCCGCTAAGTAACGCACCCGCGAAAACCCGTCAAAGAAACTGAAAGTCAACCGACGCGTTTTCTAAATTCTTAACAGACCATTTAATTGGGCTGTTTCTTTCGTCCAATTAATTGGGCGGTTTCTTTGGTAAATTAATTCTTGGAATTAATTGTTCGTTTCTTTTTTTTTTAATCGTTGCTTGTGCGTTAATAAAATAAGATTACTCTTATTTTATTTTGGGTGGAAGCTTGTGGCGTGGGGAGAATTTGGAGGAGAGCGTTCTTCTTCGGCGAAGAACGCGAAGAACGCCGGCCTCCGGCGAAGAACGCCGAAACCGCGGAAATCAACGACGCTTCTTCCGTGACGTTTCTTCCGCGACGATCGTTCCTTTCCAAGCGACGTTCTCCCTTCGGATGCACCTCGACGACAACGGAATCAACGACGTTTCTCCGGCGACGTTTCTTCCGCGACGATCGTCCTCTTCCGCGACGAACTCGCGAGCGACAACGCTTGAGGTAGGGGTTTTAAACCTTTTTAAAGTTGTTGATCTTTCCTTCGATCTTGAAGGTTCTTTTTCTTTGTCGGCCCTTGTTTCCGAATCTTTTTATTTATTTTAAAAAGATTGTGATGGATTTTCGTTCTAGAAAGGCCGATTGTTATCAATCTAATGCGAGGGGGGTCGGGCCGCACAAACACGGCCGAACCCCCCCTCCTTTATTCTTGTTGTTTCTTGCGGATGGAGCGAGATGGCGTGGTGCCGTCGCACCACGCGGGAATCGTACGGCAACTATTGAGCGGCGCCGTCGCGCCGCGCTGTGGAACGAAATCAAACAAGATCGAGACGCCTTCGCGCCACGCCGAGAAAGTCGATCAAGCACGTGACGTCGTCGCGCCGCGCCAAAGAGGCCGCAGATTAAATTAATTTTATTTTGTTCTTGAGCGCAGATTGACGGGCGACGACAAACGAGGCCGCAAGTTAATTTTGAGGCATCCGCAGTGAAGGTCGGGTCCCGGGCTGACCGTAGGCGCAGACGGGAAGCAAATCGGACCACCGGAGCGTCTCCGGTGGCCCGCGGAAGCCGGCGGCGGCGCGGGTCGCCGGCGCGGCGGCGCCGGCGGCCGGAGGCGGCGGCACCCCGCGGGTGTCCAGGGTGGCACCCCGCGGGTGCCGCGGGGCTGTCTGGCGACACCCCGCGGGTGTCCAGGGCGGCACCCCGCGGGTGTCCAGCGCGACACCCCGCGGGTGCCGCGGGGTTGTCAGGCGACACCCCGCGGGTGTCCAGCGCGACACCCGCGGGTGCCGCGGGGTTGTCAGGCGACACCCCGCGGGTGTCCAGCGCGACACCCCGCGGGTGCCGCGGGGTTGTCAGGCGACACCCCGCGGGTGTCCAGCGCGACACCCCGCGGGTGCCGCGGGGCTGTCAGGCCGCTCGGCCGAGCCGAGCCGGACCGGCCCTGGCCGGGCGGGGCCGGGACAACCGGGTCGGACCCGGTTCGGGCCGACCCAGGGGGGGTCGGGCCGGGTCGGCCCGGACCCGGACCCCCCCCCGTTTTCGGACCATTTCGGTCAAATTCACATATCTTGAGCTACGGACGTCCGATTGACGTGCCGTCAGCCGCGTTGTGTTTCTCTTAGTGAGACAGATCTTTTGGCATACTCCGCCCGAGGTTTGGACGCAAGTGGAGTACGGTCGGGTTGGTTTTGCCTTAAAAACCAACCGGGCCCCGGGGACGAGAATGCCAATAACTCTCAGACCGGGCGTCCGATCGACGCACCGTCTGTTGCGTTGAGTTTCTGTTTACGATACAGAACTTTTGACATCCTTCGCCCGAGTTTTGGATACAGATAGTAGTGGACGGGTTGGATCGCACCCGAAATCCAACCGGGCCCCTGGAACGGAAAAGATGATATCTTTCAGACAGGACGTTCGTTCGACGAACCGTCAGCGGCGTTGGTGTTTACGTTTAGTAACGGTCCCTATGAGTATACCCTATGGGAGTTCGGGGTACAGTTGAGATACGGCCGGGATTGGTTTTGCTCACGAAACCAACCGGGCCCCTGGGACGAAAAGGCTAATAACTCACAGACCGGGCGTCCGATCGACGCGCCGTCTGTTGCGTTGAGACCCCTGTGACGAGGCGGCCCTTTGAGATACTTCTTCATGAGACCTTGAGATACTTGGAGTATCGAACAGTAACTCATGGAGCGGACCCTCCCGGAGACGAGCGTGCAGAGTACGGAGACCGTGTAGCCGGCTGAGACCTGACGACTGCTTGACCGACTCGACTTGGAGTGAGTCGACTAGCCCAGTGGACGGAGCGCCCGGTATTTGGAGACAGACCCATGGCGGACGGAGCGCCCGGTAGTTGGCAGCAAACCCGCGGTACTCGACATGAGGAGTACCTCAGTAGGCTATTTGGGTGAGCGCCCGGTATTTGGCGACAGACCCTCAGCGGACGGAGCGCCCGGTAGTTGGCTGCAAACCCGCAGTACTCGACAGGAGGAGTACCTTAGCAGTCTTAGGTTAGTGAACAGTACCTCGGAGTCGTGACAGGACCACTGTACACTCTAGAGACGGAGCTCTTCAGTAGCTACGGTTTCGATAATGAAAATCCTGGTTTGAGCTGAGTCAATGAATCTTTGTGTTTCCTCATGATCGAGATGGGTCGCTTGATAACTTAGGTATATGTATGGGCATATACCTGGGTGATGGTTATCCGTTGATTTCATGATTTTTGTGTATCCTTGTGATTGGATGGGTTACTTGATGACTTAGGTATATGTATGGGCATATACCTAAGTAGAGTCTGATGTTACTTCGTGATTGCTGTCTTTGCTTTGTGGATATCCATGTTGGATTTAGTGAGACCTTAAGGGTCTCGGGGTCCCTACTGAGTAGCTTATACTCACCCCTGCACGGGCTATGCCCGCACTTCGTTGTGTTGGTTGCAGACGACGGACAGCGCAGATCGCAGTTGAGGCTTGCGGAGCAGGTCGGTACCCGGAGGAGGACCACTGGGCGGACGTACCCGGAGTAGACAACAGGACCCGAGGAGTAGAGGAGCTATCTGTACCTACCCTTCAGGTAGGATCCGTGGTGGACGATCCAGGAGCTGAGCCATCTGTACCTAACCTTCAGGTAGGAATCGAGGAGGACGACCCAGGAGCCGCTTCGTTCTTCCAGCTGCTGTTTTTCCCTTTCGAGTTGTACTTTACAGTTGGGCTTGTATTTCCGGCCCTTTTTCTTTTCTTCGCTTGTGTTTACTTTTCCGCTTGCTTACACTGTGGTGTTTGTTTGCTTTTGTAATGGCAATGCCTTCCCAGTTATCGGGATTTATGCCATTGGTGCTAGTCGCCAGCCCCTGGCCTATGGAAGGCGGGCTTGGGGTAGTCACGGCACGGGCCCCGAGGTCGGGTCGTGACAGATTGGTATCAGAGGTGGTCGGTTCTACCGTAGACTCTGATCTTTCTTTCTATGAAGCAATAGTGTTAAGGGTACCGAGTGTGGTTTTCAGTTCAGGGAGTCCAGTGTTGGTGCGGGCGGCCGACGTATCCATACACCAGGACCCTGGAAACTGATTTCCGACTTTGTGCACGAAAACACTGATTGCGTGTGTGTTTTAAAAGGTTTCCCCCCTTAAAACAGCTCAAACCAGGTCAGCTCACCAGGTATAATCGTTTGACCGTGTTACGTTGTTCCTTTCAGGATGCCTTTTCTCGGACGACCAGCTAGAGCCCGGAGGGATGTGCGTACTGATAGTCTGTCGAGCGACGAGGCTTCGGTACAGGGCCCTCTTGCAGTTGAGGCACCAGCGGAGGCACCAGCGATACTACCATACGTTGGGCCACCGATGCCACCAGCCCCAGCAGTAGGCGATGCCCGCTACTTGCGCGCACTGCATGAGTTCCAGCGCCAGAGGCCACCCAGGTTCGGGGGAGAGACGGACCCGCAGGCGGCTGAGGATTGGCTGGAGGCTGTGGTGGGAGTCTTCAGGCTAGTGGGGACGCCATCAGACTTCATGGTGACCTTTGCTTCCAGCCTCCTTCAGGCAGCAGCAGGCAGGTGGTGGAGCCACTTGTTCCAGTTTTGCGATGGGATGGCTTTCACATGGGAAGACTTCGATACCTTCTTCAGGGTGGAGTTTGTGCCAGTAGCTCTACACCCCGAGGGTGTTCGGGAGCTGCTGCCTTTGCCGCGTGTTTTTCGATCAGAAGCCGAGTCATCTGTGGGCAGTAGACAGATGATGGAGAGGTCTAGGAGGACCAAACAAGCAGTTGGGCGATCTCGGGTTTTAGGACCGGTGGTACGGGGCACCAGGAGAGGGAACAGAGCTAGCCGTGCAAGGAGCAGGTTGTGTTACTCATGCCGCGGAAAGGGTCACCTGGCACGTGACTGTCCGACTCCTCGTACAGTTGATCCATAGGCTTTTGAGGAGCCACCGAGGCAGAGGCAGCGACGAATGCTTGAGCAACAGTAGAGCAGTGGACAAGGCAGTAGAGATCCTGGAGCAGGTGGGCAGGAGCGGAGCTAGTGGATACGTCTCTTGTACTTCTAGTTCCATGTTGATGTTGTTTTTGTGTCTTTGTACCATGAGCTGCAAAAAAATAAAGACACTTATCTTGTGATGTTTGCCTTCCTGTCCTCTTTTGTGATGTTACTGAGTGGTCCCGGTTAAACTGTTGACTTGACCCTCACTTTCGAGATTTCAACTGGAGGATACCCAGTGACCTCACACTGATGCCGACAGTGTGACTCGACCCTTGGAGGCGAGAGTGACAGTTGGATCTCTTAGTAGTTACGTCGAGGCCTTACGACGTCATCCATGGCATGAATGCATCCTTCATGCCAGGATTGACTGTATTAGGCAATGGGTCTGGTTCATCTAGAGAGGGGATAAGACCAGGTTTCTCTTTTCGGCAAAGGAGAAATTTTAGCAGCTCTTCCAGATCATATGCAAAGGAGGTGCAGTCATCCAGGAGCGGATGAAGACTACACAGTGCAGTAAGAAACAGGAAACCAGTGCCAGTCTTAGAGACTCGGGCGTGTTAAATGTTTCAAGAAGAGGAAGCTTAAAGGAGAGATGAGTCTACAAAGCAGCAGACGTGGAGGCACTGCTAGGTGAGCAGCATGAGGTGGTGTACATCCTAGCATGCTACAACCACCCGCCTTGGTTATTCCCGCCAGGCTCAAGGAGCTGAATGGCGGAGGAAGAGTCCAGCTGCATGCGGTCAAAGAGTGTGACCCAATGGCTCTAGAAATGATTCAAGGGACAGTCTATGTCCACTACTAGCTGCTGTAGTAACAGACGTCGGTATGAATCATTCCTCGCTTCCACAAATCTTGTTCCAGACCTAGAGTTTCCGGTAAGCCGTGGACTTGACCCTCACGTCTGGAGATACCTTGGGAGGAGACTCGATAATCACACTTACGCCGGCGGTGTGGTCAGACCTTCGAGGCGAGAGTTCTGGTTGGAATCTCTTGGTGGCAGCGTCGAGGCCTTACGACGTTAGTTTGAGTATGGAATGGGCAATAACTATTCACACTCAAATTGACGGTATTAGGCAAACGTTGGGGTGGGTTTTCCTTGGTCGGCGTAAAAAGGAAACCCCAGGCAGTGCAGGGTAACTCTTGCACAGGAGGGTGCGACCGATCATTCTTGAGTCGGTCAACCTTACCCTCATAGCAGCAGTCGTTTTGAGTTTCAGTTCTAACAGAAATGGGGACCTTTGGAGTTCGGGGATGACGACCACGTCTTCTTACGGGTCTCACCTCGACGAGGTTTACGGAGATGTGGCCTGGGAGGCAAGTTATCTCCGAGGTTCAACGGACCTTTCTAGGTCCTCAGCTGGGTAGGCGAGGTGGTTTACCGCTTGGCCCATCCACTTCAGTTGCACTAGGTGCACGACGTTTTCCACGTATCCCAACTGAGGAGATGTGTGCTCAACCCCCTCGCGTATCATCGACCATGAGGAGATAGACGGTGGCGATGAGTGTCTTATACAGAGGTTCCTATGGGGATCGAGGATCGACAGGAGCAGATCCTAGGAGGATGGTCGATTCCTCTTGTGCACTTTCTTTGGCAGCGCGGGAACCTCCAGGTGAGCACATGGGAGCGGAAGGCTCAGATGCGTGCTCAGTACCGCTTTGTTTCCCTAAGTTTGTGGTGAAGCTTTACGGGGACGTAAAGCCCTGTGGTGGGAGTAATGTAAAGACCCGTAAATTTCAAGGAAATTTTTTTCTTAATTTTCTTTGGAATTTTACAAGAACGCAGTTTCTGACGGCACCTGATTCCGAGGCCCGGTGTGCCCGGAATCATTTTCCGAAGTTTGGCTCGGGTACGTTCAGTGAACGGACGAGCGGGTTTTTCTAACTTTTTAACCGGTGCCCGGAATCAAATTCTGAGGGCACCGATGAAATCGCAGCGCCGGTATTCGCTTAGAAACGCCTCTTCAGGAGTTGCGTTTGCTCGGATGTGGTTTTTAATTTTCGGGCTTAAAGTTAAGAAATAAAATAATTTTGCGACAACTTTATTTTATTTCGCTTAAGCCACTTGGAAGCCACTTGAAGCCACTTAAAGGCGGCTTGAACTGAGTTGAACTGGATAGGATGCTATCCAGAAATATCCTACCCCTTGGTAGGATATTTGTGAGGTGGGGCCCGCACGAGCCCCGCCGTTTCTTTCCGCTAAGTAACGCACCCGCGAAAACCCGTCAAAGAAACTGAAAGTCAACCGACGCGTTTTCTAAATTCTTAACAGACCATTTAATTGGGCTGTTTCTTTCGTCCAATTAATTGGGCGGTTTCTTTGGTAAATTAATTCTTGGAATTAATTGTTCGTTTCTTTTTTTTTTTAATCGTTGCTTGTGCGTTAATAAAATAAGATTACTCTTATTTTATTTTGGGTGGAAGCTTGTGGCGTGGGGAGAATTTGGAGGAGAGCGTTCTTCTTCGGCGAAGAACGCGAAGAACGCCGAAACCGCGGAAATCAACGACGCTTCTTCCGTGACGTTTCTTCCGCGACGATCGTTCCTTTCCAAGCGACGTTCTCCCTTCGGATGCACCTCGACGACAACGGAATCAACGACGTTTCTCCGGCGACGTTTCTTCCGCGACGATCGTCCTCTTCCGCGACGAACTCGCGAGCGACAACGCTTGAGGTAGGGGTTTTAAACCTTTTTAAAGTTGTTGATCTTTCCTTCGATCTTGAAGGTTCTTTTTCTTTGTCGGCCCTTGTTTCCGAATCTTTTTATTTATTTTAAAAAGATTGTGATGGATTTTCGTTCTAGAAAGGCCGATTGTTATCAATCTAATGCGAGGGGGGTCGGGCCGCACAAACACGGCCGAACCCCCCCTCCTTTATTCTTGTTGTTTCTTGCGGATGGAGCGAGATGGCGTGGTGCCGTCGCACCACGCGGGAATCGTACGGCAACTATTGAGCGGCGCCGTCGCGCCGCGCTGTGGAACGAAATCAAACAAGATCGAGACGCCTTCGCGCCACGCCGAGAAAGTCGATCAAGCACGTGACGTCGTCGCGCCGCGCCAAAGAGGCCGCAGATTAAATTAATTTTATTTTGTTCTTGAGCGCAGATTGACGGGCGACGACAAACGAGGCCGCAAGTTAATTTTGAGGCATCCGCAGTGAAGGTCGGGTCCCGGGCTGACCGTAGGCGCAGACGGGAAGCAAATCGGACCACCGGAGCGTCTCCGGTGGCCCGCGGAAGCCGGCGGCGGCGCGGGTCGCCGGCGCGGCGGCGCCGGCGGCCGGAGGCGGCGGCACCCCGCGGGTGTCCAGGGTGGCACCCCGCGGGTGCCGCGGGGCTGTCTGGCGACACCCCGCGGGTGTCCAGGGCGGCACCCCGCGGGTGTCCAGCGCGACACCCCGCGGGTGCCGCGGGGTTGTCAGGCGACACCCCGCGGGTGTCCAGCGCGACACCCGCGGGTGCCGCGGGGTTGTCAGGCGACACCCCGCGGGTGTCCAGCGCGACACCCCGCGGGTGCCGCGGGGTTGTCAGGCGACACCCCGCGGGTGTCCAGCGCGACACCCCGCGGGTGCCGCGGGGCTGTCAGGCCGCTCGGCCGAGCCGAGCCGGACCGGCCCTGGCCGGGCGGGGCCGGGACAACCGGGTCGGACCCGGTTCGGGCCGACCCAGGGGGGGTCGGGCCGGGTCGGCCCGGACCCGGACCCCCCCCCGTTTTCGGACCATTTCGGTCAAATTCACATATCTTGAGCTACGGACGTCCGATTGACCTGCCGTCAGCCGCGTTGTGTTTCTCTTAGTGAGACAGATCTTTTGGCATACTCCGCCCGAGGTTTGGACGCAAGTGGAGTACGGTCGGGTTGGTTTTGCCTTAAAAACCAACCGGGCCCCGGGGACGAGAATGCCAATAACTCTCAGACCGGGCGTCCGATCGACGCACCGTCTGTTGCGTTGAGTTTCTGTTTACGATACAGAACTTTTGACATCCTTCGCCCGAGTTTTGGATACAGATAGTAGTGGCCGGGTTGGATCGCACCCGAAATCCAACCGGGCCCCTGGAACGGAAAAGATGATATCTTTCAGACAGGACGTTCGTTCGACGAACCGTCAGCGGCGTTGGTGTTTACGTTTAGTAACGGTCCCTATGAGTATACCCTATGGGAGTTCGGGGTACAGTTGAGATACGGCCGGGATTGGTTTTGCTCACGAAACCAACCGGGCCCCTGGGACGAAAAGGCTAATAACTCACAGACCGGGCGTCCGATCGACGCGCCGTCTGTTGCGTTGAGACCCCTGTGACGAGGCGGCCCTTTGAGATACTTCTTCATGAGACCTTGAGATACTTGGAGTATCGAACAGTAACTCATGGAGCGGACCCTCCCGGAGACGAGCGTGCAGAGTACGGAGACCGTGTAGCCGGCTGAGACCTGACGACTGCTTGACCGACTCGACTTGGAGTGAGTCGACTAGCCCAGTGGACGGAGCGCCCGGTATTTGGAGACAGACCCATGGCGGACGGAGCGCCCGGTAGTTGGCAGCAAACCCGCGGTACTCGACATGAGGAGTACCTCAGTAGGCTATTTGGGTGAGCGCCCGGTATTTGGCGACAGACCCTCAGCGGACGGAGCGCCCGGTAGTTGGCTGCAAACCCGCAGTACTCGACAGGAGGAGTACCTTAGCAGTCTTAGGTTAGTGAACAGTACCTCGGAGTCGTGACAGGACCACTGTACACTCTAGAGACGGAGCTCTTCAGTAGCTACGGTTTCGATAATGAAAATCCTGGTTTGAGCTGAGTCAATGAATCTTTGCGTTTCCTCATGATCGAGATGGGTCGCTTGATAACTTAGGTATATGTATGGGCATATACCTGGGTGATGGTTATCCGTTGATTTCATGATTTTTGTGTATCCTTGTGATTGGATGGGTTACTTGATGACTTAGGTATATGTATGGGCATATACCTAAGTAGAGTCTGATGTTACTCCGTGATTGCTGTCTTTGCTTTGTGGATATCCATGTTGGATTTAGTGAGACCTTAAGGGTCTCGGGGTCCCTACTGAGTAGCTTATACTCACCCCTGCACGGGCTATGCCCGCACTTCGTTGTGTTGGTTGCAGACGACGGACAGCGCAGATCGCAGTTGAGGCTTGCGGAGCAGGTCGGTACCCGGAGGAGGACCACTGGGCGGACGTACCCGGAGTAGACAACAGGACCCGAGGAGTAGAGGAGCTATCTGTACCTACCCTTCAGGTAGGATCCGTGGTGGACGATCCAGGAGCTGAGCCATCTGTACCTAACCTTCAGGTAGGAATCGAGGAGGACGACCCAGGAGCCGCTTCGTTCTTCCAGCTGCTGTTTTTCCCTTTCGAGTTGTACTTTACAGTTGGGCTTGTATTTCCGGCCCTTTTTCTTTTCTTCGCTTGTGTTTACTTTTCCGCTTGCTTACACTGTGGTGTTTGTTTGCTTTTGTAATGGCAATGCCTTCCCAGTTATCGGGATTTATGCCATTGGTGCTAGTCGCCAGCCCCTGGCCTATGGAAGGCGGGCTTGGGGTAGTCACGGCACGGGCCCCGAGGTCGGGTCGTGACAGATTGGTATCAGAGGTGGTCGGTTCTACCGTAGACTCTGATCTTTCTTTCTATGAAGCAATAGTGTTAAGGGTACCGAGTGTGGTTTTCAGTTCAGGGAGTCCAGTGTTGGTGCGGGCGGCCGACGTATCCATACACCAGGACCCTGGAAACTGATTTCCGACTTTGTGCACGAAAACACTGATTGCGTGTGTGTTTTAAAAGGTTTCCCCCCTTAAAACAGCTCAAACCAGGTCAGCTCACCAGGTATAATCGTTTGACCGTGTTACGTTGTTCCTTTCAGGATGCCTTTTCTCGGACGACCAGCTAGAGCCCGGAGGGATGTGCGTACTGATAGTCTGTCGAGCGACGAGGCTTCGGTACAGGGCCCTCTTGCAGTTGAGGCACCAGCGGAGGCACCAGCGATACTACCATACGTTGGGCCACCGATGCCACCAGCCCCAGCAGTAGGCGATGCCCGCTACTTGCGCGCACTGCATGAGTTCCAGCGCCAGAGGCCACCCAGGTTCGGGGGAGAGACGGACCCGCAGGCGGCTGAGGATTGGCTGGAGGCTGTGGTGGGAGTCTTCAGGCTAGTGGGGACGCCATCAGACTTCATGGTGACCTTTGCTTCCAGCCTCCTTCAGGCAGCAGCAGGCAGGTGGTGGAGCCACATGTTCCAGTTTTGCGATGGGATGGCTTTCACATGGGAAGACTTCGATAACTTCTTCAGGGTGGAGTTTGTGCCAGTAGCTCTACACCCCGAGGGTGTTCGGGAGCTGCTGCCTTTGCCGCGTGTTTTTCGATCAGAAGCCGAGTCATCTGTGGGCAGTAGACAGATGATGGAGAGGTCTAGGAGGACCAAACAAGCAGTTGGGCGATCTCGGGTTTTAGGACCGGTGGTACGGGGCACCCGGAGAGGGAACAGAGCTAGCCGTGCAAGGAGCAGTTTGTGTTACTCATGCCGCGGAAAGGGTCACCTGGCACGTGACTGTCCGACTCCTCGTACAGTTGATCCATAGGCTTTTGAGGAGCCACCGAGGCAGAGGCAGCGACGAATGCTTGAGCAACAGTAGAGCAGTGGACAAGGCAGTAGAGATCCTGGAGCAGGTGGGCAGGAGCGGAGCTAGTGGATACGTCTCTTGTACTTCTAGTTCCATGTTGATGTTGTTTTTGTGTCTTTGTACCATGAGCTGCAAAAAAATAAAGACACTTATCTTGTGATGTTTGCCTTCCTGTCCTCTTTTGTGATGTTACTGAGTGGTCCCGGTTAAACTGTTGACTTGACCCTCACTTTCGAGATTTCAACTGGAGGAGACCCAGTGACCTCACACTGATGCCGACAGTGTGACTCGACCCTTGGAGGCGAGAGTGACAGTTGGATCTCTTAGTAGTTACGTCGAGGCCTTACGACGTCATCCATGGCATGAATGCATCCTTCATGCCAGGATTGACTGTATTAGGCAATGGGTGTGGTTCATCTAGAGAGGGGATAAGACCAGGTTTCTCTTTTCGGCAAAGGAGAAATTTTAGCAGCTCTTCCAGATCATATGCAAAGGAGGTGCAGTCATCCAGGAGCGGATGAAGACTACACAGTGCAGTAAGAAACAGGAAACCAGTGCCAGTCTTAGAGACTCGGGCGTGTTAAATGTTTCAAGAAGAGGAAGCTTAAAGGAGAGATGAGTCTACAAAGCAGCAGACGTGGAGGCACTGCTAGGTGAGCAGCATGAGGTGGTGTACATCCTAGCATGCTACAACCACCCGCCTTGGTTATTCCCGCCAGGCTCAAGGAGCTGAATGGCGGAGGAAGAGTCCAGCTGCATGCGGTCAAAGAGTGTGACCCAATGGCTCTAGAAATGATTCAAGGGACAGTCTATGTCCACTACTAGCTGCTGTAGTAACAGACGTCGGTATGAATCATTCCTCGCTTCCACAAATCTTGTTCCAGACCTAGAGTTTCCGGTAAGCCGTGGACTTGACCCTCACGTCTGGAGATACCTTGGGAGGAGACTCGATAATCACACTTACGCCGGCGGTGTGGTCAGACCTTCGAGGCGAGAGTTCTGGTTGGAATCTCTTGGTGGCAGCGTCGAGGCCTTACGACGTTAGTTTGAGTATGGAATGGGCAATAACTATTCACACTCAAATTGACGGTATTAGGCAAACGTTGGGGTGGGTTTTCCTTGGTCGGCGTAAAAAGGAAACCCCAGGCAGTGCAGGGTAACTCTTGCACAGGAGGGTGCGACCGATCATTCTTGAGTCGGTCAACCTTACCCTCATAGCAGCAGTCGTTTTGAGTTTCAGTTCTAACAGAAATGGGGACCTTTGGAGTTCGGGGATGACGACCACGTCTTCTTACGGGTCTCACCTCGACGAGGTTTACGGAGATGTGGCCTGGGAGGCAAGTTATCTCCGAGGTTCAACGGACCTTTCTAGGTCCTCAGCTGGGTAGGCGAGGTGGTTTACCGCTTGGCCCATCCACTTCAGTTGCACTAGGTGCACGACGTTTTCCACGTATCCCAACTGAGGAGATGTGTGCTCAACCCCCTCGCGTATCATCGACCATGAGGAGATAGACGGTGGCGATGAGTGTCTTATACAGAGGTTCCTATGGGGATCGAGGATCGACAGGAGCAGATCCTAGGAGGATGGTCGATTCCTCTTGTGCACTTTCTTTGGCAGCGCGGGAACCTCCAGGTGAGCACATGGGAGCGGAAGGCTCAGATGCGTGCTCAGTACCGCTTTGTTTCCCTAAGTTTGTGGTGAAGCTTTACGGGGACGTAAAGCCCTGTGGTGGGAGTAATGTAAAGACCCGTAAATTTCAAGGAAATTTTTTTCTTAATTTTCTTTGGAATTTTACAAGAACGCAGTTTCTGACGGCACCTGATTCCGAGGCCCGGTGTGCCCGGAATCATTTTCCGAAGTTTGGCTCGGGTACGTTCAGTGAACGGACGAGCGGGTTTTTCTAACTTTTTAACCGGTGCCCGGAATCAAATTCTGAGGGCACCGATGAAATCGCAGCGCCGGTATTCGCTTAGAAACGCCTCTTCAGGAGTTGCGTTTGCTCGGATGTGGTTTTTAATTTTCGGGCTTAAAGTTAAGAAATAAAATAATTTTGCGACAACTTTATTTTATTTCGCTTAAGCCACTTGGAAGCCACTTGAAGCCACTTAAAGGCGGCTTGAACTGAGTTGAACTGGATAGGATGCTATCCAGAAATATCCTACCCCTTGGTAGGATATTTGTGAGGTGGGGCCCGCACGAGCCCCGCCGTTTCTTTCCGCTAAGTAACGCACCCGCGAAAACCCGTCAAAGAAACTGAAAGTCAACCGACGCGTTTTCTAAATTCTTAACAGACCATTTAATTGGGCTGTTTCTTTCGTCCAATTAATTGGGCGGTTTCTTTGGTAAATTAATTCTTGGAATTAATTGTTCGTTTCTTTTTTTTTTTAATCGTTGCTTGTGCGTTAATAAAATAAGATTACTCTTATTTTATTTTGGGTGGAAGCTTCTGGCGTGGGGAGAATTTGGAGGAGAGCGTTCTTCTTCGGCGAAGAACGCGAAGAACGCCGGCCTCCGGCGAAGAACGCCGAAACCGCGGAAATCAACGACGCTTCTTCCGTGACGTTTCTTCCGCGACGATCGTTCCTTTCCAAGCGACGTTCTCCCTTCGGATGCACCTCGACGACAACGGAATCAACGACGTTTCTCCGGCGACGTTTCTTCCGCGACGATCGTCCTCTTCCGCGACGAACTCGCGAGCGACAACGCTTGAGGTAGGGGTTTTAAACCTTTTTAAAGTTGTTGATCTTTCCTTCGATCTTGAAGGTTCTTTTTCTTTGTCGGCCCTTGTTTCCGAATCTTTTTATTTATTTTAAAAAGATTGTGATGGATTTTCGTTCTAGAAAGGCCGATTGTTATCAATCTAATGCGAGGGGGGTCGGGCCGCACAAACACGGCCGAACCCCCCCTCCTTTATTCTTGTTGTTTCTTGCGGATGGAGCGAGATGGCGTGGTGCCGTCGCACCACGCGGGAATCGTACGGCAACTATTGAGCGGCGCCGTCGCGCCGCGCTGTGGAACGAAATCAAACAAGATCGAGACGCCTTCGCGCCACGCCGAGAAAGTCGATCAAGCACGTGACGTCGTCGCGCCGCGCCAAAGAGGCCGCAGATTAAATTAATTTTATTTTGTTCTTGAGCGCAGATTGACGGGCGACGACAAACGAGGCCGCAAGTTAATTTTGAGGCATCCGCAGTGAAGGTCGGGTCCCGGGCTGACCGTAGGCGCAGACGGGAAGCAAATCGGACCACCGGAGCGTCTCCGGTGGCCCGCGGAAGCCGGCGGCGGCGCGGGTCGCCGGCGCGGCGGCGCCGGCGGCCGGAGGCGGCGGCACCCCGCGGGTGTCCAGGGCGGCACCCCGCGGGTGTCCAGCGCGACACCCCGCGGGTGCCGCGGGGTTGTCAGGCGACACCCCGCGGGTGTCCAGCGCGACACCCGCGGGTGCCGCGGGGTTGTCAGGCGACACCCCGCGGGTGTCCAGCGCGACACCCCGCGGGTGCCGCGGGGTTGTCAGGCGACACCCCGCGGGTGTCCAGCGCGACACCCCGCGGGTGCCGCGGGGCTGTCAGGCCGCTCGGCCGAGCCGAGCCGGACCGGCCCTGGCCGGGCGGGGCCGGGACAACCGGGTCGGACCCGGTTCGGGCCGACCCAGGGGGGGTCGGGCCGGGTCGGCCCGGACCCGGACCCCCCCCCCGTTTTCGGACCATTTCGGTCAAATTCACATATCTTGAGCTACGGACGTCCGATTGACGTGCCGTCAGCCGCGTTGTGTTTCTCTTAGTGAGACAGATCTTTTGGCATACTCCGCCCGAGGTTTGGACGCAAGTGGAGTACGGTCGGGTTGGTTTTGCCTTAAAAACCAACCGGGCCCCGGGGACGAGAATGCCAATAACTCTCAGACCGGGCGTCCGATCGACGCACCATCTGTTGCGTTGAGTTTCTGTTTACGATACAGAACTTTTGACATCCTTCGCCCGAGTTTTGGATACAGATAGTAGTGGCCGGGTTGGATCGCACCCGAAATCCAACCGGGCCCCTGGAACGGAAAAGATGATATCTTTCAGACAGGACGTCCGTTCGACGAACCGTCAGCGGCGTTGGTGTTTACGTTTAGTAACGGTCCCTATGAGTATACCCTATGGGAGTTCGGGGTACAGTTGAGATACGGCCGGGATTGGTTTTTCTCACGAAACCAACCGGGCCCCTGGGACGAAAAGGCTAATAACTCACAGACCGGGCGTCCGATCGACGCGCCGTCTGTTGCGTTGAGACCCCTGTGACGAGGCGGTCCTTTGAGATACTTCTTCATGAGACCTTGAGATACTTGGAGTATCGAACAGTAACTCATGGAGCGGACCCTCCCGGAGACGAGCGTGCAGAGTACGGAGACCGTGTAGCCGGCTGAGACCTGACGACTGCTTGACCGACTCGACTTGGAGTGAGTCGACTAGCCCAGTGGACGGAGCGCCCGGTATTTGGCGACAGACCCATGGCGGACGGAGCGCCCGGTAGTTGGCAGCAAACCCGCGGTACTCGACATGAGGAGTACCTCAGTAGGCTATTTGGGTGAGCGCCCGGTATTTGGCGACAGACCCTCAGCGGACGGAGCGCCCGGTAGTTGGCTGCAAACCCGCAGTACTCGACAGGAGGAGTACCTTAGCAGTCTTAGGTTAGTGAGCAGTACCTCGGAGTCGTGACAGGACCACTGTACACTCTAGAGACGGAGCTCTTCAGTAGCTACGGTTTCGATAATGAAAATCCTGGTTTGAGCTGAGTCAATGAATCTTTGCGTTTCCTCATGATCGAGATGGGTCGCTTGATAACTTAGGTATATGTATGGGCATATACCTGGGTGATGGTTATCCGTTGATTTCATGATTTTTGTGTATCCTTGTGATTGGATGGGTTACTTGATGACTTAGGTATATGTATGGGCATATACCTAAGTAGAGTCTGATGTTACTTCGTGATTGCTGTCTTTGCTTTGTGGATATCCATGTTGGATTTAGTGAGACCTTAAGGGTCTCGGGGTCCCTACTGAGTAGCTTATACTCACCCCTGCACGGGCTATGCCCGCACTTTGTTGTGTTGGTTGCAGACGACGGACAGCGCAGATCGCAGTTGAGGCTTGCGGAGCAGGTCGGTACCCGGAGGAGGACCACTGGGCGGACGTACCCGGAGTAGACAACAGGACCCGAGGAGTAGAGGAGCTATCTGTACCTACCCTTCAGGTAGGATCCGTGGTGGACGATCCAGGAGCTGAGCCATCTGTACCTAACCTTCAGGTAGGAATCGAGGAGGACGACCCAGGAGCCGCTTCGTTCTTCCAGCTGCTGTTTTTCCCTTTCGAGTTGTACTTTACAGTTGGGCTTGTATTTCCGGCCCTTTTTCTTTTCTTCGCTTGTGTTTACTTTTCCGCTTGCTTACACTGTGGTGTTTGTTTGCTTTTGTAATGGCAATGCCTTCCCAGTTATCGGGATTTATGCCATTGGTGCTAGTCGCCAGCCCCTGGCCTATGGAAGGCGGGCTTGGGGTAGTCACGGCACGGGCCCCGAGGTCGGGTCGTGACAACCTCACCCATGAATGTACAAAGAAAATTTAGGCATCTCATAAATGGAATTATGATATAATTATATCAGAGTATAATTAAATGAGTATTTTAAAAATTATTAATTAAGTGTTGGGATTTTCCAGAGTCATAAATATTTATTTAAACTTTTATAATCAATATTATTATTTAAAATAAAACTCATTTTCATAAATTGTATTCATAAATATATGTTTTTTGTCTTATTATTTTTGAATAATTTAATGAGGCCTTATTTAAATTTTTGATAGTGTTATTGAATCTGTTTTAATTTTAAAAAAAAATTATTTCATTTAAATGATGATTTTAATTAAAAATTAAATTTCAAATATTTAGGAAATTATTTTCATCAAATGTAATCCATTTTATAATTCTAAATTTACAAAAATTTCTAGGGGTATTTTTTTGAATTTATCTAAAATAATTGAATTGTTGGTGAATAGTAAAATACGATACTTTTAGATAAATGATAAAAACATAAATTTTTGAGTCATATGTTATTTATTCACGATGTAAACCCATCATATCTTACTAAAATTAATTATTTTAATATATTTTATGATAATACTTAAACTATTCATATTCTTGTGGAAAGATAATAAAAAATGAATGAAATATTCTTGAAAACCCCTCTCCACCTACATAAATACCACCTCTCACCATCCCATTTCCTCACACCTTATAATCTTGTATCCTTCTTCAATTTTATCCCAATACTCTTCCTAGGTCCCTCACCAATGTATGTGATCTCTAGGACTCATCAAATGTCCAAAACAATTTCCCTACGTAGGTTCTTAAGGAGGATAATTCATGAGGTAATATCTTCTTTATTTTTCCATTTAATTTGTTTTCATGTTCTTTTTTTATTATTTTCTCATCACCTACCCTAAAAAAATATAATGATATGTAGAGACCAAAAGAATTATGTACATGGACAATACATTACTTTTTCAGAATACTTAATACAGAATAAAAACAAAATCGAAGGACCGTAATAGGTTAGTGTCTTTGGAAACTCAGAATATAATCTTCTAATCATGGTGAAATATCTTCAACATCTCCCATAAAGATCATCCCCATTTGTTTTCATACCTAAAATCTTTCATTTTATCCTGGGGAAAAGAAAACATAAAAAGGGTGAGCTCAAATGCTCAGTAAGGGTAAACATAGGGAGAATAAAACAATCCATAACCATTTGAATGCAAAAAATTGAAGATAAAATCTAAACATCAAAATCTTAAGAAATGACATAATTCATGGAAGTACGTAAGGCATATATCATCAAGGAACATAAATCATGATAAAATTTCATGGTAATAAAACATGTAATTGTGTAAACCATTAAGAACATGATATGATTTCCATAGTAGCCAAAGCATTCCTACCAAGACCATCGTAGTGGACAATGTCACTTTCTGAATCGAGTTCACTCCTCATTCCAGTCCTGAAACACTGAACCGGATTAACTTACCAGTCTATCGATGTCTATCTCATGAGATATAAATCTTTACCCAATGCATTGGAGGGATATATAGGTCTCACCCATCTCATAATGAAATCATTCTTACCTGTGCCACAAAATAAACATAAAACATTCATCAAAACCCAAAAAATAAAATGGGTTTCATAAACATCATCCCATCATCACATAATCCATATAAAACAAATGGATATCATTTCATCATAAGAATAATCACACCATTTAAATATTAGAGACATTATAATTGAAACATAATCATGCAAAATAATGTCATCTTATATGGAAAATAGTTTTGATAAAACACTTGAAATGAATTATTTAGGAAAATATCCTTTCTTCTTCAAGATCATTTTTTTACACAAAATGCCGCACAATTTTAAAATAAAAATAATTTATTGAAAATAATAATGAAAACTTGTAGAGTAAGCATCATGAAATTTAGGCATTATGAAACTATAAAAAATCCGTTCATGTCGTATAAGTTGAAAAACAATTCTTTTCGTACTTCTGCGGGAAAAGTCAAAAAAATACCTCGTATGGTAAAAAAAGAAAGATTCCTTTCATAACTTGTGGTAAAAGTAATAAAAGGGTAAAAAGGTATTTAAAAATAAATGAAAATATTTTTAGAAAACATGGACATGGATGATAAATATAACCCCAATAAATACTTACGTATAATAAATCTCGGATAAAAATGAAATTTCCAAAATTATCCCTTACCTTAGGTCCAATATACTTTGTACGTATCCAAAACTCCTATATAATGATTTAAATAATAAAATTTATCAATTAAAGAATAATATTCATTGTTATGATGTCATATATGGTTCACATATGACTTTATATTACCTGTTATTTTGTAAATTCCATGTTAAATTAGTGTTTTGGGTAAAATCGTTTTATTTGTCATACTTGTTTGGACTTGTTTTTCTTGATATTATTATTACTTATATCATGATTTAATTAATTCCATAATGTGAATCAGGATTCATATATCATATATATTTAGTATATATATATATATATATTATATAGATGAATGAAATGAAATATACCATTCCTGGAGACGGTAGGTCATACGTACGCATGAACGTTGTTTTCCATTCCTTATTGACATGAATGGAAGTAAGTAGATGAATTATAAATATATATAAATATATATACATAAATCCAGTAGCATAATTATTTCATATATTTCATTATTATTCATTATATATACATTATAAACATTCTTGAATGGTTAACATGGATAACAAATCTCATCGCGTCGTGGAGATGGTAATATGTACGTACGCACGAGGGATAATATCACTCCCATAATTATTTTATGGAATTGGAGTGTATGATATAATATATATAAATCATTATGATGTTATAATAACCATATATAGTTATTCTTCACAGTATTATAACCATCCAAGTAAGGTGGTGGTGTAAAAACAGATTACACCACGGCGTGGAGACGGTATTTCGTACGTACGCACGTTGCGGTGATTTCATTTTCTGTAGGATGTATAGAAGGTGAAATAGGGTTATTTCATATTTATAATTACATATCAGTGTATTAGTGATACTGATGTTATTACTTTATAATGAAAAAACTATAAAATAAGAAGTTGAAGAAGAAAGAAACTTGAAAGAATCGGTAGACGAGATTACCTCTTCTTCGACGCACCTCTTTTAATCTTCCTATTAAGGCACTAGATTTGGTCTTTTGAGGAGACCATAATCTCTATAATGCTTCTAAGGAAGTTTATAAGTGAAATGGGAAGGGTTTGGACGAGCCAAATGTCTTGGGAGGAGTGAATATGAGAGAACAGGGACTTCCCTTTTATAAGAGTGGTGAGGGGAACCTTAGGAAAAATGTAAAATATTATTTTATAATAAAGTCATATTCGGTTTATAATGGTTAAAAGTGACATAAGTCTAAGGTAAAGTGGGTTTGGGTCGAAAAAAATTCATCCAATAGGTTTTACACATTTTTGGTTACTATGTTAACCTTATCATTTAGATTTAACTCTGAGATAGATAATTTAACTTTTACCGTGTCTTCTTGTTTTCTTAAACTATATGGTTAATAAACTTACTATAACAAGCCAAACGAACACCAACTGGTTCATTATTAATATATATTACCTTATCTTAGTCATTTTTCCGAACCATAGATTTTTAGGAATTGAATATCAATTAATAATATAATATTTATTTTAAAAACTATTTTACGTCAATTTTGACACTATTTGGTAATTGATTTTTCTGAAAATCATAAGTGCATAATTAGTTCTAATAAGTTAATTAAATCAATACTAAAATGTCATATTAACTTATAAAATTAGTGGAATTCATAAAAAGTCTCAAATTTCATTTATTTGGGTATTTATAACATCAATTATGTTAATATTTCATTAATAAGTTAATTACTGCATCATCATTGTGTCATAAATAAATTAACTTATTTAATGTCTAAAATATGTAAAAAAAACAATTACGTAGGAAATATTTTTATAATTCTAATGAATATTTATAGTCTAATTTATCTTATGTATAACCCTATATTAAAAATGTTTTAGTTATTAATCATTGATTTTAACTCTTTTAACTCTTCTTTGAATTAAATAATAATAAATGTCCTAATCTAATCCACGTGGACCTAAATGATAATATTATATTCCTAAAGTTGTTTTTGGTAAAATTAAACTTATCTAATAGAATTAGGACATTTTTTACGATAAAAATAATATCATTTTTTCCTATAATTACCCTATTTACTTTTTATCGTGGTAAACAAAAGTTAAAAGTTACTATTCACCAAAAATTATTTTCATCTCATTGAAGCAAATTTTACTTATTGATATCGACCATGTCTCTCAGATTTTTGAAATTAAACTCAAAGAAGCGATAAAATTAAGTTTTATGTAAATTTGCAATTTCTCCTAGGAGGTGGGTAAAAGACGGTAAAAAGTTCAATAAAATTTTTATATACCTAACATTATTATAAAATGATTCCAATTAATTACATTGAACATATATATTTATTATGTATCTATTTTTTTACCTAAAATAAATTTAAATAAAATAAATAATTATTTAAATAAAAAGTCAGTTTTTAAATAGTAACCTATTGTTTTGACTATTCATCAAAAATTGAAGGTTTTCAGAAAAATACCAAAAATTCACCCTACACTAATTTTGATATTCTAAAACCAAAAATGAAGTCCATTTTTAAAGATAAAATTTATTAAAGTTCGAAAAGTGGGTATTACTAATCTTAATGGCTAGTTTATATAATATTTTAATATCATATTGTTGTTTAGTGAAACTCAGTATTGCATACAACATACACTATCGTGGAAGGTCATGATTGTGTGTAATGCAATCCATGTAAGGGTTTCGTGTAGTGCAAGATTCCGTTGTTGTTGTTGTGTATAATAGAATCTAACCATATTTCATTTAGACATTGAATATATATATATACACTCAATGTTTCATAGAATAACTTCTAGCAAATGAACTTAAAATTGTGTGTAACATGATCCAAGAATAGTGTTGCATGTACTGCATGCTAATATGGTGTTGTGTATAGCGCAAGATATTCTTAGTGTAGCATACAACATTAGACATAAAAGTAATTAAAAGAATATTTCTCATAAAATCTCAGGGTGTTATAGTCTACCCCCCTTAAAATGAATTTCTCCCTCAAAATTCATCAGGGTTAGAAATTGTTTATTACTTGTAAGTTTCTTTTATAGAAACCCACATCGTAAAAAGGAATACCAAAACTAAATTTTGAAAGCTAAAGTATGAAATGTAATGTTTACCCAAATTAACTCATCACTGGGTTTCCACATAGGAGAACATAGGTGAAAATATAGATATGGAAGAGAAATATAACCATCAAGTTCTTATGGAGAGTGATAGAGAACTTGTATATGAAAAATCCATCAATCACAAAGCCATAAATTTGTGATGATCTAAGGTACCATCTGATTTATCGGGTATGAGGGTACTAGGACAACGTTTTTAGTTTTCAAGATCATTTCCTAAATGTTGAAGAATTTTTTAATTTAAAAAAAAATACTTAGTTGATTTTGGTAAAATCTCACTGTTGTTTGTGTCTTGAACAATTTCCACTTCATCTCTTAAAGAAATGAAGTTGAATTTGTTATTCGTGAAGTGTTAGCAGATCATGCGATAGAACGATAGGTAATTACATCGGTCTCTATCCCAAAAATATTAGCACACTTTTTAAATATATATAAGTCCATCTATGTTGTGATTAATCATATGTGGTTGCTAAAATGGACTTATACTTAATAAATTAAAACTAATTTATAAAAATCAGGGACATCCTGTAGGACAGTGGTAGGCAATAAATGCTTGTCGCACTTCGGTAGTGGGAACATGCCAGAAATAATATCGAAAAAAATGTTCTATCCTTAAAAAATACTATCTGATTTCTAACATAATCAATTACAATCTTTAGGCTTATCCAAAATAATTCTATCCAATATCTTATTATAAATAAAACGATTACTAGAAATTTCATATACCAAGCATTGAATACAATCATACATCGCCTGTATATCATAAGATATATCTTGTTGGTCACATTCCAAACATGTTAATTCCTTAATCATGTATTCTCTTGAAACATAAATTACCATAGAACCATAGAAAAAACATGAATTCTGTCAAAAGTTAACTCCTTCCACATATTAAAACCCCAAAGTTTCAATATACTCAAACCATGATATTACTTAGTCCTTATAATAGTCATGAGCTCATTAATACTATCAAACATCTCATTATCTCCTAATCCCTTCATTATGCACATATCATTTACTTTCCAAAAATATCTGAATAACCTTTCATGGTTACCGGTACCATTCAACATATACATTCAAATACTTTAGGAAAAACAATTGTGTAACAATCCTTAGATGTGTCTTTATTCCATACTACCATTACCTATACAACATAACTCTTGATAAACATAAATCATTCCACTACCTTCTTAAACCATTGACTGAACCTCAACAATTCTTTAATCTCACATATCATTTGTAGTCTGTTCATCATCATCAACATAAATACTACTCATACGCCCAGGCAGATTCTCTTCAAGAGATTTTCCCTAAGGGAATTGGTTTTCATAATGCCCGTACATTCCACATTTAAAACATGTAAATGTTGTTGATGTCCTAGCAATACCATTTATCCTTTTCTATGGTGTAAGATGAACCTTTTCCTTTGCAATTACTGGCTTTGAGTCCTTCTTTTCCACACCCAAAGCATCTTCCAGTTCCTTTGAAACATTCTCCCTGATGACTCTTCCCACATGATTTACATGAGGAAAATTGAACTTTTTTTCCTCTAGGATCATCATGAAACTCCATCTTCCTTTTATTAGCTGAGTCAGGAAATTTACCAAATTTGATATTATTGATCATATTATGAGATTACTTATTAGGAATAATAATGATTTTTGGACTTCCAAATCCCATTTAATTTGGTTTCTTATGAAGAATATCATTCCATTTTCCATCATACCCTCAATTATCGTGAATCTTCCGGTTTCCAGCTATTTTCTAAAACCCAAAAAAAATACTGTGAGAGGAAAAAATCATTCTAGGGAAAAAACATAATAAAGGTGGAGTACCTTAAATATATAACAATTTAGGTTTAATTGTAATATTGTTACTGTAATTCTAGGATTATAACATATATGTATACTTAACCTTAGAGACATCCCTAGAACTACCTTAGAAATATCTCTAGAGATCACGCTAATGTTTTTGCATTCTAGTTTCCAAAGGATAACTAAACCGTTCCTCTGATACAAACTATAGTGACCCAAAGATTGACCTACATGGACATTACATTACTTTTGCAGAATACTTAATACATAACAAAAACAAACATCGAAGGACCGTAATAGTTTAGTGTCTTTGGAAAGTCGGAATATAATCTTCTAATCGTGGTGAAAGATCATCAACATATCACATAAAGATCTTCCCCTTCTTTTATTACCTAAAACCTTTCGTTATATCCTGGGGAAAATATGGTGAGCTCAAATGCTCAGTAAGGGTAAACATAGGGAGCGTAAAACAATCAATAAAAATTTGAATGCAAACAGTTTAACATAAAATATAAATATCAAAATCTTAAGCAATGACATAAATCTTGGAAGTACATAAGGAATATATTATAAAGGAACATAAATCATGATAAAATTTCATGGGAATAAATCATGTAATTGTGGAAACCATTAATCACATGATATGATTTCCATAGTCGCCAAGGCATTGCTACCAAGACCATGTTAGTGGATAAAGTCCCTTTCTGAATCGAGTTCACTCCTCGTTCCAGTCCAGAATCACTAAACTAGATTAACTTACCATTCCATCCATGACTATATCATGAGATAAAAATCTTTACCCAATGCATTGGATGGAGATATAGGTCCCACCCATCTCATAATGTAATCATTCTTATGTGTGCACAAAATAAACATCAAACATTCATCATAACCCAAAGTATAAAATGGGTTTCATAAACATCATCCCATCATCACATAATCCATATAAAAGAAATGGATATCATTTCATCATAAGAAAAATAAAACCATGTAAATAATAGAGACATTATACGTGAAACATAATCATGCTAAATAATGTCATCTTAGCTGGAAAATAGTTTTGATAAGATAGTTGAAATGAATTCTTGAGGAAAATATCCTTTCCTCTTAAAAATCATTTTTTCACAAAATTCCACACAATTTTAAAAGAAAATGATTTTATTGAAAATAATCATGAAAAATCGTAGAGGATGATTCATGAAAATTAGGTGTTATGAAACTGTAAAAAAATCCGTTCATGTCGTATAAGTTATAAAAACATTCTCCTCGTACATTTGCTGGAATAGTAAAACAATACCTCTAATGGTAAAAAAAAGAAAGATTCATTACATACCATGTGGTAAAATTAATAAAAGGGTAAAAATGAATTTAAAAATAATTGAAAATATTTTTAGAAAACATGGACATGAATGATAAATATAACCACATTAAATACTTATGTATAAGCAGTCTCTGATAAAAATGAGATTTGTAAAATTATCCCTTACCTAATGTCCGATATGCTTCATATGTATCTGAACCTTCTGTATAATGATTTAAATAATGACATTTACCTATTATAGAATCATATTCATTATTATGATATAATATATGGTTCACTTATGACTTTATATTATGCGTTCTTTTATAAATTCCATGTTAAAGAAGGATTTTGGGTAAAATCGTTTTAGTAATCGTACTTGTTTAGACTTGTTGTTCTTGATATTATTATTACTTATATCATGATTTAATTACTTCCAGAATTTCAATAATGTTTTATATATCATATATATTCAGTGTATATATATATATATATAATAGATAGATGAATGAAATGAAATACATTGTTCATGGAGACGATAGGCCTTACGTACGCATGAACGCTGTTTTCCTTTCCTTATTGACTTGAATGGAAGTAAGTAGATGAAATATATATATATATATATATATATATATATATATACATAAATCCATTAGCTTCATTATTTCATATATTTAATTATTATTCATTGTATATACTTTATAATCATTCTTGAATGGTTAACATGGAGAATAAATCTCATTGCGTCGTGGAAATGGTAATCCGTACGTATGCACGAGCGATGATATCATTCCCATAATTATTGATTGGAATTGGTGTGGATGATATAATATCTCAAAATAATTATGATGTTATAATAAACATATATAGTTATTATTTACACCATTATACCCATCCAAGTAAGGTGGTGGTGGAAAAAACAGATTACGCCACGGCGTGGAGACGGTATTCTGTACGTACGAGTGTGCGGTGATTTCATTTTCCATAGGATGGATAAAAGGTGAAACAGGGTTGTTTCATATTTATTATAAAATATCATTATATTAGTGATACTAATGATTTTACTTTATAATTAAACAACTAATTAATAATAAGTTGAAGAAGAAAGAAACTTGAATGAATCGGGAGAAGAGATTACCAATTCTTCGATGCACCTCTTTTAAGATTCCTCTCATGGCACAAGAGTTGGACTTTTTAGAAGACCAGAACCTCTATAATGTTTCTAGGAAGTTGATAAGGGAAATTAAAAGGGGTTAACCAAGCCATATGGCATGGGAGGATTGTAGTTGAGAGAAGAGGGATTTCCCTTTTATAAGAGGGTTGAGGGGCACCTTAGGGAAAACTTAAAATATTATTTTATTATAAAGTAATATTTGGTTTATAATGGCTTCAATGTGACTTATTTCAAAGATAAAGTGGGTATGGGTCGAAATCCTCTCAACCAATAGGTTTTAGAAAAGTTTAGGTTACTATTTTAACCTTATCATTTAGATTTAACTCTAAGTTTAATAATTTAACTGTTACCATTTTTTCTTGTTTTCTTACACTATATGGTTAATAAACATACTATAACAAGCCAAAAGAACCCATAGTGGTTCATTATTAATATATATAACCTTATCAATGACATTTGTATGAACCATAGAATTTTAAAAATAGAATATCAATTAATAATATACTATTTGTTTTAAAAACTATTTTATGTCACTTTTGACACTATTTGGTTATTGATTTTTGAGAAAATAATATGTGCATAATTAGTTCGGAAAAAAGATAATTAAATCAATAATAAGATTTCATATTAACCTATAAAAGTAGATTAATTCATAAAAAGTATCAAATTACATTTATTTGGGTATTTATAACATCAATTATGTTAATATTGTATTAATAAGGTAATTTCTGCATCATCATTGTGTCATAAATAAATTAACATATTTATAGTTTAAAAAATGTAAATAAAATAATATTATGTAGGAACATATTTTATCTTTCTAATTAATATTTATAGTCAAATTTATCTTATTTGTAACCCTATATTAAAAATGTTTTAGTAAATAAACTTTGATTTTAACTATTTTAACTCTTCTTTGAATTAAATATTAATAAATATCCTAATCTAATCCATGTCGACCTAAATGATAATATTATATTACTAAGGTTTTTTTGGTCGAATTACACTTATCCAATAAAATTAGGAAATGAGTTAGGGTAAAAATAATATCATTTTTACCTTTAATTACCCTATTTACTTTTAACTGTGGTAAATAAAAGTTAAAAGTTACTATTCACAAAAAATTATTTTCATCTCATTGCACCAAATTTTTCATATTGATAATAACCGTGTCTATCGGATTTTCAAAATTCAACTCACAGAAGTGGTAAAATTATGTTTTATGTAAATTTTCAATTACTCCTAGGAGGTGGGTAAAAGTCAGTAAAAAGTTCAATAAAATTTTTATATAAAAAAATTATTTTAAAATGACTCTATTTAATTATGTTTAACTTATATATATATTATGTATCTATTTTTACCAAAATAAATTTTACATAAAATAAATAATTATTTAAATAAAAATTCAGTTTTTAAATAGAAACCCATTGTTTTCACTATTCATCAAAAATTGAATGATTTCAGAAAAATACCAAAAATTCACCCTAGGATAATTTTGATATTCTAAATCCAAAAATGAAATCCATTTTGAAAGATAAAATTTATAAAATTTCAAAAAGTGGGTATTACTATTCATAACAGCTAGTTTATATAATATTTTAATAACATATCGTTGTTTAGTGAAACTCGGTATTGCGTATAACACATGATATCGTGGAAGGTCGTGATTCTGTTTAATGTAATCCAAGTTAGTGTTGCGTGTAGTGCAAGATTCTTTTGATGTTGTGTATAATATAATCCAACCATATATCATTTATACATTTAATATGTATATATATATATACACACTCAATGTTGTGTAGAATAACTTCTATCAAACGAACTTGAAATTGTGTTTAAAACGATCCAAGAATAGTGGTTATACTGCAAGCTAATACGATGTTGCATATAGCGCAAGATAATCTTGGTGTAGCATTCAACACAAGACATCAAAAGAATTAAAATAATATTTCTCATAAAATCTCTATGTTTTACATGATAACTCTAGTACAATATTTATACTATAATGTTATTATGCTAAGGGAATAATTTATCATCAATCCCATTATCCTCTATCTTTTAGTCTAACAATGGAAACATCATTCGTTGGGTTTTCTTTCTTCACCTTCAAGGATAAAAAGTTTTCATTTTCCTTCACTATCATCAAAGTTTTTCATGAATCCATTTTAATGGTTGAAATAGATTTTAAAATATATATTATAAAACTTTTTTTGGATGTATCATATTTAAATAATATTATAAGATAAAAAAATGAGTTCTTTATGATCAATAACCACCATAATAATCTAAAAACATATCACTGAATATTTTATATAATCATTTATCGACATAAAATATAACCAAATGATATATATAACCATTTAAAATTCCTTGTGTTCATAAATAACATATAATAATTACACCCATTATACATGAATTCCATTACTTATAAACAACATAACTGAACATGAAACCAAGAAAATGAATGCTCCTGAATGATGAAATTAAGCTCTAATACATCAAGAAGGCCAAAAATGAACTTAGTAAAACTATAATGAAACAAAAAAAATGTATATAAGGTTATGAATTAATTAATTAATTAATTTAATTATCGAGGATATTATGGTCAAGTGCAGAATACATTCAGACATAAGTTATGGGATTCAACTTGAACCTTAATTTTTCTTCGAGTTATTAAACCCTTATCATTACCAAAATTTAATGACTCCCTATTTTTGTGTTATTATTCTATAATTTTTGTATATTTTCGAAAATCACATATCTAGATCATTTCATCTTTTTTATGGAAAATTAAATGTTTTACCAGGTTCCCTTCTCAATTATTCCTGATTAAAAAACCCAATTAAAGGGAACATTTTTATTTCTTACCCATCATCAAGTACGATCAATAGTTTGATTTAAGAATCCATTATATTTTGTAAATCAATAATGTTTTTCTGAAGAACGTTATTTGTTCATTTCTGATTTTATACAAACAATCATAAAATATAAAAATAATTTTTCCAAAATAACTCTTCTTCACAATGTTAAAGGGGTATTTCTCAAAAAAGAATTTCAAAATATTTTATTAGAGTATTTAAATTTATATCAAAACTTAGGTTAAATTTTATTCATTTTTGAGATTTATATATTATTTTTTTCATCGACCATATTTTTTAAAAAATTTTATGATCAGTTTGACTTTGGATGTGTTATCTTGATACCATACACTGTACTACTCAGAATGGATAGTGATTATGTTTAAATATTGGGGAATGTTATTTAAATTTCTTATACATATTTTATTTATATATATCCCCATTCTTATGAAGAATGAATTGGAGTTCATAAGTGATGGATGGGGCCCTCTATAGCCCCTTGATGTGTCATTTGGTCTCATGAGTCAAACTAGACTGGGTTTTTAACCATTATGTATTGTGTCTTCGCCAAGGCCTTGGAGGTATGTTTATGATGACTGATATTACACATTCCTTCATTATGGTACTAGTAACTATGAAATCCTGAGATTATTCTATTAATAGAGTATTCATGGTTATGTTTCATGTGATTATGGAATTATACATTCAGCATTTATTCGTTTCATATTTTTCTTAGTCTTATTTTTTAATGGATTAAGTTTTTTTAGTTATTCACCATGCCTTATTATTTATGAATATTCTATATTTATTTACATTAGTTATCATCTTATCTCACCCCTTTGTTACGTTTTATTTTTTCCCAGGATGCAAAGATTTTATTATGATAGACTAGAAGGGATAACGAGTGATTTTATGGGTATTTTGAATGGAATTTATTTTTTTTCCTTTAAAGTTGTAATTTAAAGTACATTTTTATTTTTTGGTTTCAAAAAATACTAAACTGATTGATTCCTTGGGATTAATTTCTTGTATCTATTCCAATTTAATAAATAATGGAATTAGATTAGGGATGCTGGGGTCAGTGTCTTTACAGTTGGTATTAAAGAATGATTAGTAGAAACGTTGGATACTAGATTTAGAAAATATATATTCCAGTACATTACAATAATAATGACATTGCAGATATGAATTTAGGAAAATACTATAATTTTGTTAAGGATGAAATTATATGGATATTCCATAAATACAATGATTTTTTGATCCTATAAGTGGATGTGGTTCTGGAACAGATTTACCTATGGGTAAAAACTCGAACAAGGTGTCCCAAGCCTGACTTGGGATAACCTAGTATACAAAAATAATCCTTACTATGAACCTCAAATGACACTTCTAGGGGATATTCTTAGGATAAAAATTATTTTCTTTAAACCCCATTATAAGGGATTTAAGAGTAATTATGTCCTTAAGGAAACAATGTTTTATATTATGAGATTATCTATGTATAGTATTTCAATTTATATTAACTATTTTTTCTATTTTGAGATTTTTTTATTATGATCCATAACCTAATTTATTGTATTCCATTATCTAGAAATCATGCCTTGTGAAAGGAATGGAAACTGTATCAACACGTATATCCCGTGTAGGGAATTTCCTTGTATTCAAGATAATGATGATAGTACTAGATTTGTGAATAGTAACTATAATGGGATAGCTGACTCAGGATATGAATAAAAACATACTCATATGGAGCATCCTGATCCTTATGGGTTAGTAGAAATGTAGATAATTTTATACAAAAATAGTCTCCATCATTCAATGGGACTAAAACCCCATTTGTTACAGAGTAATGAATAAGTTCATTAGAGAAGATATTTCTCACTTTGGTATATAATGAAATGGGTAAGTTTATTATGGTATTTTATCATCTCTTGATAAGTATAGATCATTGGTGGTCATTAATTCTAAACACAATGGGGAGGATGAATTCTCAAATATGGAATGGAATAATATTAATGAAATTTTCATGGAAATATATTTCCCTTAATAACAAAAAGTGGATATTGAGAAGTAATTCGAGAGTATAAGTAAAAAATTAGATGAAATTGTTTTGATGTATGAATCCAAAATTACAATGTTAGCAAGTAATGCTTTGCACAACATGTGTAATCCAAGGAGCAAGATTGATAGATTATTTTAAAGATTAATACTATTCCTGTGAAGGGAATAAGTCTCTAAATATTTTTCAACAAATGTACATATAGTCTCATAATCTATCATGATATAATAATAATTCACTATGTCTTGTGAATTTAATGAAATGTAATTGAATAAGAAGGTTTCTGAACACTCCCAAAAAGCAAATATGATCATGTGAAGAAGGGAAGAGTTGAATTTCTATCTTGTGGAAATAGTGGAAAAAACACCCTTGTACTTGCCTAATGGGTATGGCTGTTTGTTATAAGTGTGGAGGAAAATTCCACCAATACATTGATCTAAATGGAAATAAAAAATCTTCAAATGTTAAATACTAAAATTTTAATATAATGGGATATTATGAAAATTATTTTCCTAGGAAACAATGAAACTTTACGAAAAATAGGAAAAGTGGGAAAGGCTAATATAATGGGATCACAACTACTAATGTTGAAGTTCCAAATGATTGGGTATAAAGTACATTAGTCATTTTCTATAACTTTTCCAATGCTTCATTTGATTTTGGATCATTGAATTCTTTTATATCTCTAGAGTTCTCTATGAAAACAAGAAATTTCCATTCTTATTTAATAAATGATTTATGATTAAATACCACTATGAAATGAATTATCTAAAAAAATATGTTTCGGTTCAGTCCCCTCTATGACACATAAGTAAGATTTAGTGTCTGACCTTTTCATCATAGATATGATTCAATTTGATATAATCATCGATATGGACTAGCTTTCAAAATATTATGTGAAAATCTATTGCAAGAAGTAGGAAGTCACAATTTGTGAAGAAAATGTATAATCCCTTATCTTTAGTGAAGAAACAACATCATCTGTTTCGTATCCAGATCAACCATCAGTATCTCTTATAAATTAAATTCATAGGAAAGAAAAAAACATCAACTATGAATCTTTAAATTGATGATAAACTTATTTTTCAAGAATATATTGATGTATTTCAAGAGGATTTACCTGGACATCCTCAAGAGTGGGATGTTGAGTTCTCTATTGATTTAATTCCCGGTGTAATACATATATCAAAGAATCCTTACATAATTACCATTGTAGAATTAGTATAGTTGATAAAAGAATTAGAAGAATTTAGTGATAAAATATTTTTTCACCCTATTGTTTCTATGTGGGGAGCCCATGTTCTCTTTATCTAGAATAAAGATGGATCCATGAAGCTATGAATTGACTATAGGGAAATAAATTATATTAAAATGTGGAATAGTTATCTCTTGCCTCTCATTGATGATTTTTTGATCAAAATCATTGAGCTTAATACTTTTCAAAGATTATCCTTTGATATGGATATCATCCATGAAATTCTAAAGAAAATAGTTTGAAATAAGTATAGATATTAAAAGCTTATAGTAATTCTATTTGGAGTGATTAATTTATCCTTAATTTTCATGGATTAAATGAATATATTTTTTAAGTAATATCTTATTTATTTTTTGTGGTATTCATTGATGATATCTTTTTATAATCTAATATTTATGAATACTATGATAATAACATACAGATTATTCAAAAGTCTATTAGAAGAAATGAATTATATGATATGTTTAGAAATTGTGCTTTTTAGATTCAATATGTATCTTTTCTTGGACATATTATCTCTAATGATAGAATCTCATATTATCATATGAAGACAAAGTTAGTTCAGTAAAGGCCTCTACCAATGAACATAACTAAGGTATGTAGTTTTATTTTTTTAGAATGTTATTATTTCCATTTAATTCATAAATTTTCTTGATTATCTAACTTATTATACAAGATTACTCATAAATGGGATATTTAAATATATAAAAATGAATGTAAAGAATGTTCTAGGTAATTAAAGGGGAGATTATTGAATTCTTTCATCTAGAATATACCATTGGGAAATGTATTGTTTGTGATTAATAGTGATGCGTAAAAGAATGGACTATGTTGTTTCCTAATTAAGAAGGACAAAGTTATTACCTATGCATCAAGGGAGTTATAAATTTATGAGTAAAAATGTTCGACTAATGATCTTGAGTTAGAAATTTTAATCTTTCCTCCATATAAATGGACTCCCTATCTCTATAGTGAAATATGTTAGATATATACAGATCACAAGATCTTGAAATACATCCTCTCGTAGAAAGAACTCAACAAGAGGAAAATGTTATTGATCAAAATACTAAAGGATTGTGATTTCTCAATATACTACCACCCATGGAATTATAATAAGGTAGAAGATGAATTGATTTGGAAGGATCATGGAGTTCTAAAAAAATATGTTGGTAATGATCTTGTGTATATCGATCTAGAAAAGATGGATATGGGAATTATCAAAGAAGGTGAAACATAATTAATTTTTCAGTTGGATTCCCAACCATATTTATTGGAATGAACTAAAATTTCTCATTTAGATAATGATAATGTTAAATAAAATTAAAGTTCTGAATGATGGGATATTTCCAGACATCGTGTGTGAGGATATAATTTTGAAATTTTTTAGGAGGATATGTGTTCTTTCAATACCTGATCCAAAAATGGATTTATTGGATGATTCAAAAAGTTCAAATATCCCTATACACCCTCATAGAACTAAGTGTATAGATATTTGATGGAACATTTATATTGGGTTAATATGAAGTGTTAAATTATTGATTATGTATCAAGTTGTCTAGTCAATCAATAGGTGAAGGTATAAATATAACATACTAGAGGATTCTTGCATCCTATTTCTATTCATTTATATAATTGTGATGATATAACCGTATATTTTGTCATTAAATTTCCAAAATCTCTAAGAAAAATTGAGTTAATATGGGTAATTGTCTATCAACAAAAAAATTGTGCTCATTTCTTCTCTATAAGGGAGGATGTTATACTAGAGAACCTTACAATACTCTATATAAATGAATTTGAAAGACTTCATGGAGCACCTATCTCAATTTTATTTGAATTTAATCCATGATTTACATTTAAATTTTGGAAAAGTCTCCATAAATATTTTGATACTGAGCTTCCTATAACTACTTCTTATCACCCTCAAACTAACAGGTTTTCATAAAAGATGATACATACTTTAGAAGACATGTTGGGATCATGCTCAAATGATTTTCAAGGTATGTGGGATCAGAATTTACCTTTGGTAGATTTTTACATAAATAATACTTCCCATTCAAGTATTCCAATGGCACTATTGGAACCATTGTATGAAAATTGATGTTGTACACCAACTTATTAAGATGAAGTTGGTGAATTTAAACTTTTAGTCCTAGAGGTTGTAGAGGAAACAACACCAAAGGTTAAGACTTTTCAAAATCATCTCAAATCAGCTCAATTTAGGAAAAAAACCTATGCTGATAAATGAAGTGAGGATTTGTAATTTAAAGTGAGATACCATGTTTTCTTGAATGTATCTCCGTGTATGGCTATTATAAGATGTAGTAAAAATGTGAAACTAAGACTTAGGTACATTAGAACTTTTGAAGTCATGATGAGGATTGGAGTTGTGGATTATCATTTAGTAAAGAAGCCTAGACTTTCTATGATACACAATTTGTTCCACATATCTTTGTTAAGGATGTACATTCCAGACTCCTCACATGTCCTCAATTTGGAAGGAATAGATTTGGAACCTCACTAGTCTTACTACAAAGATCATATCCAAATAGTAGACACAAAAGAATATGTGTTGATGAATTAAATGACTCGACTGGTAAAGGTACTTTTGAAAAATCATAAAATTGAAGTGGTGTCATGGGATCCTGGGCATCTTTTGATGAAGAACTAACCAAATATTTTTTGAGGTGACATTCTGGAAATTTTGAGGATTAATATTTTGTAGGAGGGGAGAATGTAAAAATCCTAAATTCTATTAATGATATTTCCCTTCTTATGTATACTTTATATAGTATAAATCACATATTATCACTTATAGGACACACCAAAAACATTACAAATAATGAATAAATGAAATAAAAGGTATTTATAGAAGTTAAGGAAGCTATAACAATTAATTATTAACATGACCTTTGGAATAGTAATATGACCCTTATGAATATTAAATTGAAAAATATAGTTACCTATCCCGGGAATGTATAAATAAAATTTAGTTATATCATAAATGAATGTATGATATAAATGTATCATAGTATAAGTACATGAATATTTTTAAATTTATTAATTTAGTTTCGGTATTTTTGTTATTCATAAAAATTTAATAAAATTTTTATAATTAAAAAATTATTTAAAAGAAAATTAATTTTCATAAAATAATATCTTAAATAAAATTTTTATCTTATAATTTTAGGATAATTTAATGAGACCTTTGTTAATTTTTTAGAGCTTTTTAAAATCCTTTTTAATTTCGAAAAGAGTATTTTTCTAGAAAATAATGATTTTAATTAGACATTAAATTTATCATATTTATAAAATTAATTTTATTAAATTACATTTTTTGTAGTTATACACATTGAAAAATGGTCATGGGTAATTTTTTGGATTTTTATAAAATACTTGAATTTTTAGTTAATATGATAATATAATAATTTACAATAAATTCTAAATACAAGAATTATTGATTCATAGGTGATGTATGGATGATTTAATCCCAAAATCACGAAATATCCTTCATTATTGTAATATATATTATGATAATTCACAAACTCTTCATAGTCTTGAGCCAAAATAATAAGAAAAATAAATTAGATAACCAAAAAAACCCTCCCCTCCCCAATAAGTACCACCCCTTATCTTCACACCTTCAATGCTTTGAGAGTCATCCAATATATACATAATATGCTTATTCAGTCCATCCCCCACATCTAGGATATCCTGGTCTAATTAAAACACCCAAACCATTTCCCAATGGAGGTTCTGAAGGAGAAGATTTCAAGTTGTAACATCCTCTGTATTTTTCCTTTTAATTTATTTTCATGTTTTTGCATTTATTATTCTCCCCTCACCTCCACTCATAAAAATATCATGATAAATCATTTAAATTACATATAAATTATATTATTATTATAATTTAATAATAAATTATCAATCTTCTTCTCCTCTACATTTTATTCTAAAAATGCAAACCTATCTCGTCGGGTGTTGTTTCATCACCTTCACGGATGACAAGTTCTCATTTTCCTTCACTATTTTCAAAGTTTTTTCATGAAACCATTTTAATGGTTGAAAGATATTGTAAAATTTATATTATATCCTTTTTTATGTTCTGTATGTAACATATTTACATAATTCTAAATGATAAAACAAATTGACTTCATTATGATCATTAACATCCATAATAATCCAAAAGAATATCAAAAAATGTCTTATCTAATTATTCATCTACATACTATATAACCAAATGATATATATAACATTTTACACATATGTATGTTCATCACAAACATATATTTCCAATTTTTTCATAATTATACCCATTTTACATGAACTTCATTACATATAAACAAGTGAACTGATCATGAGAACCATGAAAGCGAATGCTCCTGAATAATGAAATTAAACACTATAAGTTATAAATAAGGCCCTAAATGAAATAAATAAAACAATAAGGAATCAAATAAATGTATAATAGGTTATTTTTTAATTAATTAATGGATTAAATTTTTTTAACCATGACATTACGTTCATGTGTAGTACACATTCAGACATAAGGTAAGTGATTCTACCCAAGCCTTCATTTTCGTTCAAGTTAAACATTCACTATCATTACCCCAATTAATTTCATAAATTTTTTTTACATAAAATCTTATATGTGTTTTAAATATGTTCCAAAATCACTTATTCATATCATTTTATCTTTTATTTATGAGTAAATACATGTTTTAAAAGGATCCCGTCTCAATATTTCTGGATAAACAAACCTGATTACCGGGAAATTTATGATTTCATACCCATTTTCAAGTACCATAAATAATATATTTTAAGAATACATTATTTTTATTAAATCACTAATTCTTTTATGAAATAATATATTTGTTAATTTCATGTTTCTTAAAAACAATTATGACAAATAAAAATTGTTTTTCAAAAAGACCTCTTCTTTATAATGTTAAAGTGGTATTTCTCATAAAATAATTTTATAATGAATTTATTAGAGTAATTTTTTTTCATAACATATATTTAACATTATAATTTATTGATATTGATCTCTTAAATTTATCATCCATCGTATTTTATTAAATGATTTATGATCACTTTGACTGTGGACGTACTATCTTGATATCATTCACCATACTACTCAGAGTTTATATTGATTATGTTTATAGATTGTGGAAGGTTTTTTACATTTCATATAAATATGTTGTTTATGTATATACCCATTCATTTGAGGAATTAATTTTAATTAGTATGTTATGAATGGGTTCCTCTATATCCCCTCGATGCATTGGTAGGTCTCATAAAGCAAACTAGAATTAGTTTTTACCCATTGTGTAAGGCGTATTGGCCGAGGCCTTGAGGGTTTTCATATAATGTCCGAAAATATGAATTCCATCATTATGGTATTTTTAATTCATAAATCATGAGATTATTCAACTAATGTAATATCCATGGTCATGTTTCATGTGATTATGTCATTATTTATTCATCTTTTATTCCTACCATATTATGCTTAGTATTATGTTAAAATTGCATGAGTTCTTTTACTTATTCATCATACATTATTATTTATGATTACACTATATTTCTTACCCTTACTGAGCATCTGAGATCACACCATTATTTTGTTTTAATTTTCTCTAGAATTAGGATATGATTATTATGATTGACCAGCAGGGATAACGTTGATTTTATGGGTGTTTCCAAAGGATTTTATGTCATTTTCCCCTGAAGTTGTAATGTAATGTAAAAGTATGTATTTTTGTTTCAATAACTACTAAAAAGATATATCACATATGATTAATTCCATGTATCTATGCCAATGTACATAACAATGGAAACATCTTCAAGATACTAGGGTTGGAGTCTTTATAATGGTGGTGGAAATTTTCACATGGAGAACAAAATTTAAACTTATATAGTCATGGAAATAGGTAGAGATTCTACATAGTTTAGGTTATTATTTATGATTTTGTACATGTTTTTTAGAACATATATAAGGATTTTAATTCTTTCTCCTGTTGCATTATGAATTTTATTAAAACAATATTCATATTACCTATCATTGGGTTTTTTTGGATATATTTCTCATTGTTACATGATATATAAAAAAATTATACGTCAAAACATTAGAGAATAAATCAATTATAAATATCTTAAACAGTTGATTATATAAATTCCAATGTATTCAGTTATGATTTCCCTAAACGTTTTTTGTATTTTCCTATATAACTCAGTCCAAAAATTTGTTAAACATTACTCTAATTACAAATTTAGTTACCCATGAATTACATGCACAATTATTACATCATTTTTAGGGTTACCATATACAATATTTCATTTCCAAAAATTGAGAGATTTTGTGTCTTGGAAAATTGGCTTCTTAATACATTAATACTTATAAACCTTTAATAATTATTTATTTTTATAACCATTGTCATCCTATAAACCATCATAGTCTTATTAATACATGTTATCATCTTGGGGAAAATATAAAAGAATGCTTTTGATTAAGAAACCTAGAAATGGGTGGAATTATATAATGAAAAATGAGAGATAAATCAATATGGGAGCATGAGTGAGCATAATAGTTGGAATTAAATTATAATAAATAAAACATAATAATACGAATAAAGTAATAAAATGAATATGATATTTAATACAAGTAAAGAATAATAGGAAAAAATCATAAATATAATTTAGGGATTTCTAACAAGACAACATATCATAGTGGACAGATTTGATAACATCATGTCCATGAATAATATTTTTAATGAACCTAACTATATCATGTCCACACATATTTATTAAATGTGATATAAAGCTTCAACTAAAGATATTAATGGTCCTATAATTATGTTCCCAATAATCACATAATAATATTCTCATAATCTTTTATTCTATATTGACAAGAAACATTCATTAAGAATTAATAATGAATAAACTTCTGAGAAGATAATGGGTTAGATAATAATGTCATCAATAATATGTTGAAAAACCTATAGGTACCAAAATGATTTAGGTAATATGATATATTTAATGGTCATGGGTAGAATCAATAATTAAAAAATATTTTTTCTATAAGAATAATAAAACAACATATAAACAGTTTAAAATTTAAGATAAATTCATTATCAAAATAATTGGAGCTAGCTATGAATTCATACCAAGGAAATAAAAACTTTTACATCATTGAAAAAATATTGGGAAATTGAAATAAAGTACATAAATAGGGTTATGATAAAAATATAAAAAATCATAAGAAATTGAGTGACAAAAAGAAATTAAAACCCTAAAATAATAGGTAGAGTTTAAGAGACCCCTTACCTTTGAACATGTCCCTATTTATTATTTTTAATCATTTAGTATAACTAATTTTTTTACTAAACATTTTTCAAAAATTATTTTACATTTATTTTTATTTAATTTTAAAAATTTATTATACTTATCAATTAATTATTAAATTTTTATTAATGTTAAAATATGAAACAACTTGTTTATCTAAACACCCACATATTATACAATATACACTAATCATATATAAAGTCGATGATAAATAATGAATTGATAACAAATCTGTAAGTGGTAAAACAAAACAATAATGGGGAATGAAAAGAGATAGAAAGAGATAATATGTATATGTATATATATATATATATATTATTTAATGCTTATAAAATTTATAAATTGTATTAATAACGTATATCTATGCTATAATAACCTACTATTAAGATAATTATAAATTTATAATTGACTACATTCATGTATGTGATAAAGGTGACGATTAATAGGACATGATAAATGCGAGAGAGAGATAATACAAATGTTATAAATATTTTATAAAAATTATATAATAGAATAATATTGTTTATACCTTATATAATTATTATTTAATTATCTTTGGGAGGATGAAAATCAAATGTTAATATGAGAGCAGATGAAGAATAATGAGAAAATAATAATGAGGGATATTCCACTTCATTTATGATTACTCATTTTCTATGAATGTAATTCATTGAAGGTGTGGAGTGGGGTGAGAAAGTAATTTCTCTAAGACCATTAAAATTATTTCTAATACTTGTTTTTAAAATATAAGTCAATGGAATAAATTTTGTAATTTATTTTTCATAAGGGTATGTGGGGTATTAGTACTTGAAAGGGAGGGATATTTAGGTTTAAAATAATGCATAAAATATTATTTAAATACCAAAACATGGGATAAATTCATTCAATTATAATGTTAATATTATTCATTTAAAAAAATATTATTTTAAGAATATTAAACAATATCATCACTAAATTGGTATTTTTTATAAAATGAAATAAAAAAATAATTAAAATTAGATTTTTATTTGATTAAATTATATTATTGCACTTGGAAAATTATATTTTTTATTAGGAAAACGATTTAATTGCTTTTAAAGATAATAAATATCTTATTACATAATATTAGTGTTGAAAAAATCATTGTTTAGTTTATTAGGTCATTATTAAATCAATAAAATAGCATAAAACAAAATATATTTGAAATTGTATTTTTACTATTAAAAAATCCTGTTTTTTGAAAAAAAAATTACCAAAAAACACTCTAATTTCAGTTACATGAAGACTAAATAAATAGAAATAAATTTATCTATATAATTTTAAAATCTCAGAAATAATTGTATTTAAATAATAATATAAAAAAATAATTCTTTTAAAAAATATATTACATATATTATGTAAAAAATTCTCTAATAATTTATTTGAGTTAAATAATTTTGAAATTTATTCTAGACCATATTATTGTTTATATTTAATTAAAATGTTCATATTAAATATTTTTTATTAGTAATTTCACTATTCCAATATCCCAGTTATTATACCAATATCTAGGTTAATATTTTAATTATCACATTACTATTGAATCCATCATGTTACTATATAATGGTCATAATGCATTTAAATATCCTATAAATACCATTTGTTGATATCATTCATTATTCATATAGTTTTATTCAAGGTTTTTTACTCAACCTTCTTAAATATCAATTTTATTTATATTATTTTATTTTCATTTTATAGAGTAATTTTTAGTCGTAATACTTCTTGGAGGCCAGAAAACTATAAATTATGACATTATTATTATTCTATTTACTAATAATATATTATCCAATTATACTAATTTTTTTTATATTTAATATTTTCTATCTAATTATAAAATGTTACATATTAAATAAATTAAATAATGATTGTTTACATTTATGGTAAATATGATTTATTTATACTATACCACCTATATAAATTTAACAAGAAATTTTAAAACTAAAATGTCTATTTCATTATAGGAAATGTGGTGGTAGATGATTTTATTATAAAGGATCCATCTTATACAATGAATGAATCCAAGAACCAGTAGTTTTTGATTATATTATTAGAGGATATTCATTTGTTGGTACAATAAATAATGGTATGTGTGATTTTCTCCAGACATAATGTGATGTATGTATTATGGGACCAATTAATATAGTGAAAAATTATTGAATAGAGATGTAGATTTTTATGATACATGTTGAATGGTGGGAGACTATTGATTAAAGGACGGTTATCCCAAATTTAGACTCTTATTTCACAGGGTGGGTGGTGGTTTTAGTCAGGGATGAGGTTTATGGTTTGAAAGGTCTCTATAAATAGAATTATTTATTTAATGTTAGAGCTCCCAATAAGCATCATGTAATAATAATAATTTATTTTTATCAGAAATGAAAATGGTTGTTGTTTAATATGTTTTTGATTGTGTAGTTTTCCCGAAGGTTGTGGTAAAGTATCAAATACTAGAAAAATTATTCAATCCTTTATCAATTACAATATGAAAATATAGGGAAATGTTTATAAATTTATCGATTGGTCTTACAACATCAATGTTAAAACATTATGTTCATAGGGATATGGTAGATTTGATTATTAATTCATTGTATTTCTTGAATATATAAGAAAATATATATTTATAAAGAGGTATTAGTTTAAATTAAGGAAGTTGTTAGAAATCGTGGTCTTAAAATGTTCTTCTTTAGGGATTGATATTCCCAATTAATGTATAGATATTGTCTGTGATTCCCAAATTCCCAAATAGATAGACGATAATATGTATGATATATCACTCCCATGAATAAGGGAATATGAAATACAATAATGAAGTTTACAATTCTATAATTTATTTTAGGATATCTAAAGAGGGTCACCTTATGATCATTGAATTTTTTTTAATTAACCATATATATGTTCAATACATATGGAACCATTTATAGTGTTGTATGGTCAATGAGGCTAATCACTATTTTGTTCCACTGAGATTAATGCAAATACTCTTTTGGGAACCAATTTAGTGGATGACATAAATGATAAAATTAAATTATTTTGTAAATTCAAGATCTCGGCCTAGAGTCCATTAGTGTATTATGAGAATTATTAATGGTGGTCCTTTATAATGTCTCAACCCAAGTTCCACACATACTTTCATTGAGTTAGTCAGTTACATGACCTTATTTGAACCTCCACGGATGAAAGAGGAGGCCAACTAGTATTGAAGGTCTAATGTCAATCATGGGGATAATATACCGTCTTGGCCAAAGTAGGAAAAAAGAAAAAATAAATAAGAATAATCAAATGATATAAAAAATAGACAAACATAGAATGTATCACATGATGACCCAAATAGGAAATATAAAACCCAAAACAAAATAGTAGATATGTTAATCCAAGTACTTATCAAGTGTCAATATGAAAAACCCAAAATGAATAATAACACTAACAACTCTCCAGAGGGTTTGGAATCATGTCTCATTCCCTCGTCCATGCTCCATACCAAATCAGTAATGTAATATAGATATTTTTCCCTTATCTTTTCCTACAAACATAATGTTCATTTAGGTACCGATCGGGAAACTTGAGAATGGTATGAGTACATCTTAGTAGGCCACACCAATGGTGTCTAAAAGAATATTCAGTTAATAATTGTTTATGTAGTTGTAAAAAAATTGGAAATAATACAGTAAACAATTTATATATGTTCAATTATTATTTATTTAACCACATAAACCATTGGGTTCCCCATGACACTCAAACCAACCCCACCTTCTTTGGTCCATGATGCCTTCTGAGCTATCAAAAAGTTATATCCCATATCAAAATACCACAGTTACAATTATCTTATCAATTAAATTAATATTATGGCCAATTATAACCATAGTCCAATGCCAACATTTTGGGACTAGATTTTCATTTTTAGGACCTACTGGGGATTTGAATTGGCAGTCCTTCTCCTGTTTTTTTTTTTAAATCACACAAGTGGGATTTTGAAGCTACAATCAACATCCCACACTGATATATCAAGTTATCACTATTGTATTTTAAGCATTAGTGCATGACCCACACATGTTTATCATTTAATCACTATGTGATTCTGAAGTATTTTTCTATATGAAACACACATTATTTAATTTATCACTAATATGTTTTAAAGAAAAAGTCCATGCCCCCACATTTATATCAAAATTTCGCATATACCACAATACAACACATTTCACAATTTCATAACATCATAGTTAAGAATCATTAACCTTATTTACAAACATTCTTATTAATTTTCACCATTTCAATTTACTAAAAAAATAATTTTGAACGCATTAATTCACATGAAAAAATACGAAAAATTATTATTAAACCATTTTTAATTATTTAATCATATAACACATTAAATATTTATTGTTACATCAAACATCCCATAATTCACATTGTTAATTAATTAATATCCACATTAATTAGAACATTCTACAATCCCAAATCCTACTCAATACTAGAATCATAAATTTCATTAATAAATTCCTTTATTTGTTAATCTAATTCCACCAGCAACATAATCAAAACATTATATTAAATAATTCACTAATTATTTAATCTAACTCCATGTTTTGATAAATTAATTACTAAATTAAATTATTCAAATATAAATTAAATTTTATACTTTACTAATTGAAAACATAACAATATATTCAAATAATTTTAATGAATATGATGGAAATTTAATTCAGACCACCTACCTAGAAGTTGATGACTTACACTCACTAACAGAAATCAATAATTTGAAGAAGAACAATGAAGATAATGATGATGAATGATATCTAGTTCCAAATGCTAGATCCATGATCAAACAAATCAAGATCCAAAAAAACTGAGATCTAGACCTATCAAAAATATAGGAAAATATCCCTTAAAATGATGAGAGGAAATTAGAGAGGAAGAGGAAACCAAACAAGATGAGATTATCTTATCGGGGGAGGTGTGTATTTTTAATACGTGTTTTTATTAGTCACTAACAGTGGTTGGAAGGTCTGTGAATATTTATAGGAGCTTAAAAAATGATAAAAATGCATTTGAGGTTATTTTAGGGCGTTTTGGTGGGGTATAATATGGTGTTTAGAGATTTTTTTAGAATTTTTTGCAGATTAAAATCCCACATGAACAGTTTGCTACTCAGGGTGGACAGTTTCCCCTAAACATGATATTACCCATGAATGTCCTCCTAGGGTGTCACATTGTTACTAGTAGAAGGGATCATAGTTTGAAAAACAATGCAATACCCATATTAATTCCATTTGTTTTGGTTAACAATTTTTTCTTTAAATGGGCGCATGGTTGGGGATAACCATTTTTCATCCATGTAGTAAACCAATTCCTTCCAAAAACATTCGAATTTTACCCAAATGAATTTGATATAAACCCACCACAAAAATTACTCTAAAAAAGAAAGGTAGTACCTAAAAAATTTGCAGACACATGTAAAAAAGGTTTAAATGTAGCAATACTCCCAAATTTTAATAGCTCATCCTTGAGCTTTAATCTCAAGAATCTCTATGACTCTGAGGAAAAAATATCGGGCCACTTTTCCTGCATATCCAGTTCTGTATCCCATTTTTCCTCCTAATCATGGCTATGTTGATACAATACACAAACTATATGGATTGTATTTCTTCCCAATACATTCTCCCAGTGATCCACAACATGTAGCAGATTCTCCTCGAAGGATGCATCTTTCTCAAGATGAACATCATCCACATAGATCACATAAAAGGAGTTGGGTTGATTCCACCGATGATGTGACACATGAAAAACAACATGCATAGGTTTTGTCTCTATAGAAGAGACAATCAGTATTCCACTAACCATATTTTATCCACATCTTGAAACTGCTCAAGAACCTAGGGCTCTATCTTTCCCTTTATTCATATCCTATGCTGACCAAATATAGGAAACACCGAATGGAACATACGTTCACCCACTGTAAATTCATTTGGTCCTTGATGTCTATTAAAATATTACTTCAGTCTACACAGAGCCATATCAATATGTTTCTGAATAAAATGAACCTACTCTAACATCTCTTGCATGATACTCAGTCTCAATAACTCTGAATCAACTGCCTCTATCCAATATAACGGTGATCTGCATAGCTGACCATAGAGAGCCTCTTATGGTGACATTTGTATTGTTTCTTAAAAACTGTTATAATATGTAAACTCAATTAGTGTATAGTTATTCTCTTATGAACCAACGAAGTTCATAAAACAAACTCATAGAATATCTTCAAGCACCTATATATTATGTTCCGACTTCCCATATGTCTATTAGAGGAAATTCATAATGAATAAAACCTGTGTACCTAGATCATTTTATGAGACCTACCAGAAGTGTGAAGTGAACATGATTCACAGTCTAGAACAATACTTTTTAGCACTCTGTACATATGGACTATCTCTCAAACATACATCTCTCCCAACTGATGCACTAAGAATGTCTCTCATAAATTCTAGAAACAAGCTACTTTTTTAGTGGGTCCCAAAACACCCAAATTGTGTCATTCATATGAGTCATCATTATAATACCAACCAAAAATTTCATAGTAACACTATAACACTTCAATTTGAGAAGGAGATTTTTTTTATTAAACCACAAGGTAATTTATTCTCATCCTTCACCAGTTGGAAGGTGTAGCACCATATCACGAACCTTACAATCTCTTTTTTCATTCACAACCACAAAAACAATATTCAAAGGTCATGGTACAAATTGGTAAAACCTAGATGAACTGAAAAATCATGGAATAATTCTCAAGCATCAACTCCACCCTCATACTCGTAGGTACAACAACCGGATTCCTGACATAGATGAACACATCCTCACCTATACTCTAATTAGAAGGTGACTCACCACCTTCAAGTATTTTCTTCTGGGAAAAAAATTATGAATCCTAATAATTATTATCCTTGATCATGATAAAATATGAAGACTCCATATAATAAAATATGAGATTCATGTACTCCTCATTATCCTAAACCACAACACGCATATCCGCCAAGAAAGTCATTATCTTCCACTTAGCACTAGACTCCTGAACACCCTCATTCTAATTTTTCATGATTAAATCATTTTCAAAACTAATACCCTTTTCAAGCGTATATTCTATATCAAAATATAATGACTACATATACTCAAACCACCACCACTTTCAGATATTCAAATCTTACTACAAAAAATACATACCATAAGATATTGTTAACAATATTCACTGTAAACATTCATCCCAACCGAAAGTTCCCTCAAAACTTCAATTCCCAAACAAATTTAGTTAACTATAGGTCAGGGTTAGGGGGATTCATTTAATTGTTCCTCAACTGTCATGACCCAAAGACCATAACTCAATCTCCCCCATCAACACTACTCCATTCTATAGCCCATAATATTCAAAAATCATTTTATACTCCTCACATGTCCCATGTAGGATCAATATTGGTGTTGTTGTAAAGATATTCTTTAAAGAATAGATGGTATCCTTACATTATTACATACATTCAAACTCTACAGCATTCTTACTCCAACCTATATTGGATTCTTCTAAACATGAAATCTCATGGATGAACCATTGATAATTATCCATCATACCATGAAATCTATAGATATGGAAAAAAATTCATGGGCTGCTCCCAAGAATCCACTGCTGAAAATTTCTTTGGGACCATCAACACACCTTTCTCTAAGATGATGTGATCCAATAAGTGTACCTAATAAATACAAAAATTAAAGTTAGATATCCTGGTGTACAACTGATTATCTTAGTATACTCAAGATGATGTCAGGATGTTGGGTATGAATTTCATTAGACTTTGATTACACCATGATATCATCCAAAAACAGATACAGCTACTAGTGTAATATTCTTTTCATTATGGAAATAATGACTACAAGAGTGTTCATAAACAAAAATGTAATCACAATGAAATCATAGAGGCCATAGATACAACTAGATGAAACCCTCATAATATCAAATGTTTGAACTCTCAACTGATGATACCATGATCTCATGTTGATCTTGTAATATAAACAGGCTCCCCTAAACTATTCCAAAAGGTTGTCGATATGTAGAATAGGATATCATTTCTTCACATTCATCCTATTAAACATCCATTAATTGAAATATAAGCGTAGAGTTCATTAATCTTTCTTAAAAAATAAAACTGGATAACCCAAAGTTGATGTACTCAAATGGATAAACCCATTATCCATTAACTCTTACAACAAATTTTTTTTTCTCTTGAAGCTCTGTTGGTTCTATTTTTTATGGTTTAATAAAATCTAGATCAACCCCAGGATTGATCTAAAATTTAAATTCAAAATATATCCTTGGTGGCATCCCTGAGAATTATTTTGGAAAGACATCCAGTAACTGGTCCACAATTGGTGGAAAGACACCGTGACTTATGCCTTCATCATCCAGAAAAAGACTAACAACCTGGGTGGTGAGCTCCCCTAGATACAGATGAAAAAAAATACTTTATGGAATTCCTTGATTTCCGACACTCGAAAGAGAATATATTTTTCACCAACAAGAGTTGTAAAATCCACTCCCATTTGGTAGCAATAAATGTGGGATTGGTAAGAAACTATGTAGTCTATACCCACAATTAGGTGGATGTCAGATATATATAGAATGTAGAGACTCCACAAAAAAATACACCCAACCTCAAGAGAATACCATTTCTCTTAACAGAGGTTTCTAAAAAGTATCCCCAAAGGTGTATGTATCATCAACACCCCAATAAAGAACTACACATCAAGACTCATCTCATTCTCAAATTATAAAGATATAAAATAATGAGAGGCACCTGTATAAAATATGGAACTAGATATCATAGAATCAATGAGAATAATACTTCTCATTGCCCATGGTCTTACTAGACTATCCACCAGTGTATGCTAAATGACCTAAAAATATCCTACCCATCAACCCTATAATGTAGTAAATGTCCCATCATCTATGAAACTTTGTTGATATCGTCACTCTTTCCAAGAAAAAACAACTTCAACTGTGTAACATCCCAAACCTCGATGCCACTCAATAGTGTTATGAGCTCTGTTGGAAACATGGACCCAAGTGAATCTCCCAAAATACCAATGGTTGTTGACTAACAGTGAGGGCCTAGTTGTGATAGAGGGATGACTATTCCCTCATTTTCAAAGTGTAACACAATAGAATACAATCAGAGTACAATAGTGGAAATTGTAATACCATGCAACAAAAGTAAAAAATGGAAGACTGATAATATAAATAACCAAAATTCATATCATATACATGATGATGATACATGATACATGTTCTTGAAAATGTCAAAAAAAGGTAACACTGTGGTTTTTTACAATACAAGTTCCAAAAGTACAAAAAGGCCAAAAAGAATCCTAGTACCATCCCAAGAAAGGGCATGGTCCCGCACTCCCCTACTCTTAAGCAGCATATCAAGTACATGTACAAGGATATTTCCCTTATTGACACCTACTCTCAAATATTCAATTTGGGTTCAAAACATGACAAAAATATGGTGTGAGACTAAATCCTTGTAGGGAACCACCCTATATCTATGTCAATCAGTCAGTGAATATATATAATAGGTCTTGTACAATAATGAAGGTCGTAAGCTAGGATGTACTCAAAAATAATAAACATACAAGCACTGGTTTACAAATATATATATTTCATTTTCAATTTAATAATTTAATTTTATTGAATTTGTAATTATTGAGATCCTACCAAATCCTGGAACCCCTTGAATAATTGTAAGAACAACAGATTCCCCAAAAGGCCATCTAAGAAAGAATAAGTGAATATTGAATCCAAGCTATAGATTTGGTTTTTTATATTCCTCATAAACCATTAAATTTCAATATTTAATTATAAAAAAAGTCTTTCCTTCATATTTCTAATCTATAATTCACCTATCACCATAGGTGCAATGTCCACCAACATCCTACAAGTATGTCCCAATGAATCTCTCAGGAACACCATATAACTCTAGGTGTTGTATAATATCATGTCACTAAGCTCATCATTTGTGTTCCAATAATGAATCCACAGGTATCACTCATGAAATATTGTCAAATTCATTTTAGTCCCATCCATGGAATCCCTCAATGGATCCAGGATTCACTAGGAATAAAAGTATAGCCTCTATGAGCCCATCCATGGAATCCCAGAATAGATCCATGGTTCACTCTTGTATTAAAAATATTTATCCCTTTGAAACCGTCCATGAAATTTTAAACCAAATCCATGTTTCACTCAATGTAGAAAAGAACAATAGTCACATGAGCTCGTCCATGGTATTCTAAACTAAATTTTTGATTCGCTCGGGGCTCTTTATTTTCTAATCATTTAAATTCAATTAATCATTTCACTAGGCATGCCATGGTCAAAACCAAGAGAATATAATATAACTCACCTCACTAGGGCTAATCAAGAATGAACCAATCGCATAATACTTTTCCACCCATTTACTCACATGGAAAAAAATACTCCTAACAAGATACAAATGTAAATTAACTATTACATGGCTTTAACATTATTCAAATCACTTGGTAAGATTATATGATAGTGAAATTCACTCCAAACATGATTAAACAAGTAATGGAATACAATGTTCATGGGAATGTTAACAGTCCCATACCCATTATCCAAATAAATTGCATTATTAGAAAATTGAAATTCCAATAATAATCAAATTAATTTTTAATAGCCTATGAAACAGAATCAAATGCATGCCTCGTAGTAATCCGAGGCCAACGACCATTAAAGGACATTCAACATAACTCAACCAAGGGTGGTATTTATTCTAGGTATACCACCTATAACATGCATCAAAACACCTTTTAAATTACCAAAACCATTATAGGTAAAAAGTGTGTTGATTAACCAATTAATGTGACTCCATAAAAATGGGTGTGTGGAACTCTGATATACTTAAATATCTGTGCTAAAGTCAACATCCCATTCTACTCCTGAAAGGACGCCTTGCATGAATCTTTCCATACATACTTCACACTCTTTTTATTCAAGACTTTCAATGACATTTCTAAATGTGAGAATTCATTTATGATTATTTTTTTTGTAACTATCCATCCCTAAGAAACTATACACCTCAAAAACATTATTGGGATACTTCCAAAAAACTATTAGTCTCACATTTGATGGGTCCACTAATATTCTTGTCTCTGAGATTATCTGACCTGGGAAGTGAATTTGATCCATCAAAAAGAAGAACTTTTTGAGAATAGAATATAACTGACGATCTTATAGTGTACTCAAAATGATCTCAATATGTTTGTCATCATCGCGTAAATTGTGAGAATACACCAAGATATCATCCATGAAAACCAAAAAAAATAAATCTAGATAAGGATGGATCACATTGTTTATCAATTCCATAAAGACTTCATGAACATTCGTGAGACCAAATGGCATGACCAAATAATCTTTTAGGCCACACCTACACTGAATGGAAGTGTGAGGTATTTCTAATGGTCCAACATGCACCTGATGATAAACAGATCTCAAATCAATCTCTTAGAGAACCTGATATCCACAAAGTTGGTAAAATAGATCATTTATCTATGGTAGAGGATACCATTTTGTAGCCATCAAATTGTTCAATTTCTCATAATCCATGCATATTCAGATGGTGTTGACCTCCTTTTACTAATAAAGGACCGGTTAACCCCATGTAGAACTACTATGTTAGAAGAAACCCTTTATACCAAAATACTATGGAGTCATTTTGAGCTCTCAAAACTCTATTATAGCAATCTTATAAGGAGGAATGGATACTTGTGTAGCTCCATGAACTATCTTGATAGAGAAATCTACCTCTCTCACCAGAGGTAACATTGAAAATTCATCTAGGAAGACATCCCTGAAATGATAATCTACTAGAGGTAAATATATCTGATGTGTTCCCTCGTCATCCATGTATAAAATCATATGCTAGGATGTCATCCCACCCAACCCAAAATAATTTGGTCCATCTTGGTTCACCTAGACATCTCATTCACCCTTTTATAGAAACGATCTAGCCTCTGGTAATGAAAAACTCACCCTACAGTGATATCAATCAACAATGTCTAGAAAGGAAACTAACTACTACTTCCCAAGAATGATATCAAATCCTACCATCTCAAGGACGTAGAGAACCCATAGAAAGTGACATCCAAAAACCTCAAGGGGGAAATCCATGCACTGATGAACACCTATCATTTTTATCCCTAATGGAGTATCTAGAATCATAATTCTATCATAAGTAAAAAACATAGAGCCCAAGTCTTTCCAAAATCAGCACATATATGAATCAATAGTAATCATCTATATAAAAAGAGTAGAATCTAAAATAAAGGGTACTAGAATAGTACCTCTGATAGTAGAAGGTACAAGATCCTACTCTTACTGGGTCTATTGCACAGTATATTCTTGGCATGTACTGCAGCACTATGACACTTCATGGATTCCTGGGACTGGTCCATTGCACTTTCGTTCTGAACCTAGGGTCTGGATACCTCAACCATGACCACAACCTCAGACAGAAAGGCATGATGCACTCCAGCTCCAAAGTCTGCTGAGAAGCTACACACCCTTATCATGAATATGGAGTTTCATATCCTCTCTCACATGCTACTAAAGAAAAAATTCTGCAAAAGAACTATAGATTGCCCATCCTTCTACAAGATCGGTACTCGAATGCGTCGAGCAGAAAATTTGGCCTAATAGGTCCAATAATTATACACTTGTAGAACCTCACTTGGCTACCAAAATATACATTTTGACTGCTATTATTAATGTGAGGAATCTCTCAAAAACACTTCCTACTACAAGTCGAGATAGTACCAGATCTAGGTATCAAACCACTCTAGCTCTCACCTCCAGACTCCCTCATGTTACACTCAATGATATGCAACGAAATCATTATAGTCGATACAATAGTCATCCTAAAGGCATTCACCTACAATCAGATGTCATACATCTGGCCATCCTCATATCTCCTAACATTTGATACATCGTCACCCATCAGAATATGTGTGAAATGTCGAAGCTGAGTAAAATAGGATGAGTAGTCTATAATTTATAGTGTTACCAACACTATATGCACAATATCCTGGGCTCTATCTGCCCTCATCATATCAATATATATGTAATCATATAAGACAATATGAAAATATCCACATTCCATATGCTGATTAAGCTTTGTCCGAGTGATGAAATCCCACAATCTCTTGGAAGAATCATGCGTCATATATGCCATGATCATTACCCTCCTCTCAGGAGTCATCTATATATTCTTGAAGATAGATTGCATGGTATCTATCCATGACATCGTAACCCATGGTCCTCCATAACTTGAAAATATAGATGGCTTCTGTAACTGGAGCACTCGCGTCACCTCTACCATAGACATGGCAGATTGTGGTGTACCTGAAAGGTTTTTGTGAACCTCGTAAAGCCTTCACGGGACTTTGAATAAACAAATGCATTATGTATAATATCTGGTTCTACAACTTCAATGATTGGTGGTTCCCCTGTTAGCCCATGGAATACCACCTCCAGGGTATGATAATTTCCACCCTCCTTGCATACAGCATGAGGTGGTGGTGGCAGCATGACTCTACAATACCAAACACATGCCTCAGACTGGGACCTTTTTCTTGGTTCACATATAAAAAATTATAGATCTCAAAACTAGATAGGTTAAAACATTACTCATAGAACATGCCCCTATGCCTACCCCACGGTTCATGCCTAGGTGTCAAACCAACGAGTGACACTACCAAAATCCCACTGCAAAGATCTGTTTTGGTCAAGTTATCTATAGAAATCCATTTCCGTATCACTATATTTCCATATTCATTTAATCATAATCACATCCCCTTTAAAAATGCTAAACTAATGGTATGCCAAATTCTGATCATTGGAGGTTAATACTCACCACAAATCAAATCTCCTATTCCATATATAGTACTTCATAACACAATTATCTTTATAGCTGGAAGATGCTCCACAAAATTACAATACCAAAGGTCCCATATGCCTCAGGAACTGAGGATTAGTGTCCATCCAATCCATGCCATAATATATACTAATATACCTATCATAGCAACATACATATCTATTTTTACATCTATCACAACTTCATGCAATCAGTAATTGTCCCAAAATGGTATGGAAATTATTCATGGAATGTGAATTATAAAAAGATCCTATACTATCCATGAGATGTCATACCCTCATCTTATTGGGATGTAACATAATAGAACCCAGAATAATATGAATAATAACATCACAATAGAAGTGTGTAACCAAACGGTGAAAATAAATCAACTGTAGAAGATCACAATCCAAAAAATTAATTCAATTCAAGTAAATTTTGATATTCCCTATATGTAGGGTAGCTACTCCCAGTCACAACCTATAACCAAAATTCAATTATTTTCTATCATGGTCTGTTCTCACCAAACAATAAATCAAACCAGAAAAGTCACCTTGATACCACTTTCTAACATCCCAAAACCAGATTCCACTCAACAGTGCACCGAAACCAGTTGGCCACACAACCCCAAGTGCATATCCACAAATGATAGTGGCTTTTAACTAGAAGTGAGGTCCTATGTGAGATAGTGGATTATTATTCCATCATTATAAAGTGCAACACAGAAGAATATAATAGCAGTTCAATGGAAGAAGTAATAACACCATAAAATAGAAGTAAATAGTGGAAGACTAATATTATAAATAACAGGAAGTCATATCATATACAAGATGATGATACACGTCAAATGTTATATAAAACATCCAAAATAGGTTACACTAAAGTCATATATAATACAACTACCCAAAGTACAAAAAGACAAAAAAAATCCCAATAGCATCTCAAGCCTCACCTTGGTACCATGCTCCGCTACTTCTAAGTATTATCTCAAGTACCTGTAGGAGGGTGATTTCCCTTATGAAAACCTAAAATCAAATAATTATTTGGGTAAAAAAAATGACCCAAACAGTTTTTGGGACAAAATATCTGTAGGAAACCACCCGAGGACTATTCTAATCAGTTAGTGAATAAATATAATAGGATGTGTACAATAAAGAATGAAGTAAGCTAGGAAGTACTCAAAATCAAACATCCAATATGAAATGGTTTCCAATTATTGACATTTATTTATCAATTTAATATTTAAATTAAATTAAATTTTTTTCCCAAGATCTGACAAAATCCCAGCATCCCTCGTATAACTATGAGCATAACAGATGCCTCAGAAGGACATCTAAACTAGCATAATTGAACACCCAATCAAAAATTGTGTTTTTCTTGATATATGTGTCATAAGCCATTCCATTTCAATATTAAATTATAACCCAAACCCATCCTTGGAATTCTTATTCTATAATTCAACTATCACTCCAGGTGAAATTTCCACCAAACCATACAAGCGCATCCCAGCGAACCTTTTAGGATCCCAGTATCACTATAGGCGTGGAATAAGTTCACATCGCTCAGCCAGTAATTGAATGTCCTAAAAAGAACCCCCAAGTATCACTCATGAAATATATTAAAATTCATCTTGAACTCATTTATGTATTCTCTTAGTGGATTCAGGATTCAGTTGGCATATAATTATAACCTTTATGATCCCATCCATGGCATCCCTAGAGGGATCAATGGTTTACACATAGATTAAACATATTTAACCCTTTCATCTCATTTGTGGTTCACTCAAGGTACAAAATCACAATAGTCACATGAACCCGTCCTTGGATTTCAAAACTGAATACATGAATTACTCAATTCTATTTTTATTTTAATAAATTAAATCCATTTAAACATTTCACTATGCATGTCGAGGTCAAAACCGAGAGAATCTAATGTAACGAACCCCACAAGGGTGACTCAATCAAGGACCTGCCTCATTATTCATGGAATAACGTTTAATCACATGGGAATACTTATCATAATAAGAAACACATGTAAATTAATCTACTATATGGATTAACATTATTAAACTCAAATGGGTTGATTAACAGATACATAAATTCACTCTAGACATGATTAAATAAGTAATGGCATATATGCGTCATAGGGAAAGTCATCCATCCATAGCCTTCAACCAATTCAATTGAAATATAACATCATTTAAATTTCATTAATAATCAAAGTAATTTCTAACAACCCATGATAGGGTATCAAAGGAATGCCTCATAGAAATCCTAGGAAAAATGACCATAAAAGGTCACTCAAGGAAACTCAGTGATGGGGTTGATGTTATTATAGGTATTCTATAACATGTATGAAAATGCCTATTCAATTACCAACAACACAATAGGTAACAACACGGTTGATTTAAAAATTAAGGAAACATCTGAAAAATTGGTGTGCTAGACTCTGTTATATATAAATAGATCAACAATTAGTGAAAGAAATGAGACCACCTACCTTTGGCTCCTGCCAGATAGCTCATCAAGTATCAGGCTCTAATTAATTCCCATATAGAATTAATATTTATAATGGATGAAGAATGTGATATTAGGTATTATGAGATTAAATCAAAGTAGTGTGATCGATAATAAGTATAATTGAGATATACTAAAATTGAATCGAGGCCTTACTATTTTGGATAAAGGAGAAGAACTGCATTCAAATCAGAGGTCATACACAGTGGGGATCATAAATTCTAGATTATTCTTTTAATGGGGGTCCCATTCATTCATGAAGGGTATTGTGAAAAGGGGAGAACGAAATTTTAGGTTATAACGCCATAGGGTAGAAACATTCATTTTACCAAATTTAACAGGGGTTCACGTTTTAGGAACCCATTTTTTCTAACTGTGTGCCATATCAAATGGTCTATTATAAGAAAAAGGTGCAATCACAGAGCTACCTACATGATTTATTGATGGTGTGGTAACCATGCGGAAGGTCTCTACCATGGTCTAATAGAATAACAGAATGGCCACATGCCCACGTGGGGCCTCCTTTATGTTATCCACTATACATGAAGTCAGTAATCCCTTACCTCCCTACTTCACTTGTTTTAAAAAACAGTTTAGCCTTACCCTCATGGTATCTTCTAACCAAGCGCAAGGGCAAAACACTCCAAGCCACGGGTTCCTAGATTGAAATGATCCTCAGGCACCCCCCATGCCTTCCACAATCTCAATAGGAATCCACAATTGGTCATATTTAAGAAAAAAAACAAAGAAAAAATGGAAAACACAATATTTGAACCTCAAAGAAGAATCAGGTTCTTACAAACTACCTCTACCAACACATCTAGTAGAACACAGGCTGCTAGAATGTTTTGGTGTAGAATACCCCTACCCACACTTTGAATCTTCCAAACGTCACCATCAGTACCTATCTATCAATAGTTCCTACAAAATGCCTGTATATGTATCATCCTCCAGAAAGATCGACACTCTACCAGTGGTCAAGGGAACATTCTTCTAAAGTTACACAACCATCTGCACGGGAGAAAAACCACATGAGTATGTTCATGTGTAACTGGTCCTCCCACTGACATTATTACATCCTCTACTCAAGACAATGTTCTCATAACAATGAATCATACTCTCAAAAGATGTAGCTCAATACATTGTAGCCGAAACAACTTATCCTCTACTAGAATCCTCCTTTATGTTCCCCTAGGAAATATGAGCATAATTCACAACTTATAAAAACTTCTTTAGTCAAAAGATATTCAATAGGGAAATAATTTCTAATTTCATCCCATATCAAAACCTATTTTCTATGGTAACCTCATACCATTCCTATGCTTGACCAATGTTATTAAAATCTATAAAAAAACTATCACATTCCATCATGTATATATTACCCTGAGTTAACCGCATAATCATAGATTCTCTCTCATTCCTGAGCATCTTAGGGTAAAATATCTCTATAAATATCTCTACAATTTCCTTTCACTACATACATTCTAGCTGCCCATCCCATGTGTTGATACCCCAAAAAGGATTTTTCTGACCACATAACATAAGAATTCAATTCGAATCACTTCTTAGCAGGAGTCTCCAAGTTGTCATGTACAGTCCATACAGACAATGTCTAGAAATTAGCTACCTTAGGTATAACCTCCCATGTAAACATTGGAGGGTTTTTCAACTAAAACTATCATGTCAAATCATACATGATTCTCAAAACCAACTCTAGTCCTATTTCAAAAAACTTCATGAAGTGAGGAAGGTTCTCTTTGAACTACTATCTAAATTCCACATTGGGAACTATCGCTACCTTAGATTCCACAACTGGAAGATCATTTCAAGACACAACCTTTGATATTCCCCTAAAATGTGTAATTATGGAGTCATATCACAACAAATCCAAACACACACCTAAATACTGATTTAAAAAAATTCATATTTTAGAAATAGGGTTTCACAAAATCCACCACAAGTCATTCCCCCTCATTCACCACCATAAGGTAAAAACTAGTTCACTATCACCACCCTTATAAATCCTAAATTTTCTATGGTTATAAAGGGAAAAATGTTTCACATTATATAATTTTCTTCATATACACCCATTTAATAACATATTGTATCTATTTAAAACATAAAAATCATATTCTAATAATTTTCATTTTAATGACACCTGAATGGAAGCACATTTCAATTTCAACAACTTACCCAAAACTAGTTTTATTGTGTTTTCCTAAAATAATTCACATTTCAAAATGGTCCTGAGCGCCTTTAATGATGCACACATACTCAAATATCTTGCCATACTAATCCACCACGATAATCACATAAAATCTCAAAAACAATTATCACATCACAAAAAAATATGAATCACTTGAAGGGAAATATATTGAACAATATCAACAAACATCTGAAAAACAATCCTGCCTTGGGTACCTGGATCTTACACTCATATATGGGTTAGCTAAAATCATTCACAATCACTGAAGAATGTATCGAATCATCTTATTCTCTTATATACCTTTCTCAAATAGAATGAGAAAATTAAACAAAAGAAAACTCCTTCAATACCACTTTGAAATGTCCTAACTGTGGAGCCACCCATCGGTGCCCCGAGATGGTCAGTTTCTTGACCTCATGTACACCTCCCTATACACTAGAGGCTACCGAATTGTCATGAGTATCTAATAATGATTATATGGAAACTATACCCTCTTCTTTAATGTATAAAAATATTAGAAATAAATAAGAATAAAAAAATTTCATAACTAAAAGAAAACCAAAATATTATCCCATGATGACCAAAATACAAAATACAAAATACAAAACTAAATAAAAGATATTTCATTCCAAATATGTGTAAAGTGTCGATATGAAAAACCCGAAATAAATAAATACGATTACAACTCCCATGAGGGTACCGAATCATTCATTATTACCTCATACATGCTCTATCAAAAATAATCAATATAACATAGGACTCATGACCTTGTCTTGTCCTACAAACATGAAATATTTTTGGGTGTAGACGAAGAATCCCAATTAGGGTGTGAGTAAAACTTAGTAGGACACCACCAGCGGTGTCCAAAACAATATCAAGTCAATAATAGTGTATGAAATTGTATAGAATAATAAACTGAAAGCAGTAAAGTTATTAGTTTACATATTTTCAATTATTGATTATTTAACAACATCAACCCTGATGTTCCCAAGTATTGGAAAACCATCTATACCAACTTCATCCCATGTTGGAGTTCGAACTATTCCCAAGGGATATCACATATCTTAATTACATGGTTATCAATTATCATTTCAATTCAATTCATATTATAAAAAATTGGAACCATAGACCAATCCAAACATTTTGGGCCTAGAATTTCATGGCTAGGACTCCATGGTCTTTTAAAGAAGCAGTCCATGTCACTCACTCATTCGACAAAAAATCACCCATGTGGGATTTTGAAGCCACAATCAATGTTTCTCACTAATATATCAATTTACCACAATAGGATTTTAAACCATCATTCTGTGTCCCCCACATGTTTATCAATTAATCACTATGGTATTTTTGAATCAGTAGTCCATGTCCCCTATATTCTTATCAATTTATCAATGTGGGATTTTGAAGTAGCAGTCCATGTCCCACAGACGTATATCAAAAAATACAATGTATCACAATATGACACATATCAAAATTTATTAACATCATGGTCAAACATCATTAACCTTCTTTTAAAATATTCTTATCGAAGTGTTCCATTTCAATTCACTAAACAATCAAGGTTCAACAGTTTAATTAACTATTAAAAATATGAGAAATCTCGATTAAACAACAAAAACACACACAAAAATATTTTTTAAAAGTAGGAAACAATGATGGAACCAATTAATGGGGACTAAATAGGTTGTGGACAAAAGAATATCTAATATAAATATTAATTACCTCGGGAGGGGGGATCCAGTGAAATAGAATAATATAAGGGGGGATTCTGAGAAGCCTGTGATGCCAGGAAATCAACCATGTGATTACCCCCAAAAAATTTATAAAGGATAAAAATTCCATTAGAGGTGATATACTTTCATATATGGATCAGTATGTGATATTTCCTTGGGTTGATGAGTTTTTATTAAGATAATTGCATATAATCAATGATTCTGTTTCTGCAGTAGATTGAGGGATACGATTGGAATGACATAATTCAATGTCATGGATCATGGCCTTCACCTCTAACTTGAGAGATTATCTAATACCATAAAAAGGACCAAATTAAAAATAAATTGAACTAGGTTGATTGTTGAAAGCACCCTCACCCCATGCAGCCCTGTCTATAGGAACCATCAACATTTAGTTTGAGAACCATGTAATGTGGGGTCCAGGTCACCCAATTCACTATCAATGGAGGTTTAGAGAAATTAAATGGAAGAATTAAACCCATATAACATCTGAGGGAAGGATATTACTCATTGTAATCAACCAATTGCATTAGGTACATGATGATTTATCTTTTCCAAAAAAAATAGGTCATCAATACACTTAGGGGAGGCAATGATGAGTCTTGTTCCTTACCTCTCATATGTACTAGAAATCATCCACTAGGATAAGAACCTAGTCCTATTCTTCACATTTGTTATATTTGGAAATGCTAAACCATTTCTGAAATAATGCCTCCACTAAGCTCTCTCATACCTAAGATATTGATAATTCCCCTAGATAATTAGATAAAATGTTGTCCTACTCTATACCACAAAAAGGTGACTAATAAACTCCACATTAGGGGTCATACAATATGATCATTAGGATATAAATTTACCCCTTACCTTTAATAACTATGTTAGTAGGAATTACATGGTTCCAAATCCACCAAGCCACAAAAAATTAGTTTCTCTTGAATATCATTCCACCACATATGAACACCGTACATGTCACTGATTCATATGAGAACATCATGTCCCTATATGCCTTTTTTGAGAAGGTTCTAGTATCAACACGCACAAACATCCATTCATTGGAGGTGTATTTCATTGTGATATAATCAAATACATTTTTCTATGTGGGTCTCAAAATTTTGTGAATGAGGATGGACATTGATAGGCCTCTTTGAAAGTTAGCTCTAGGTTCGGAAGACCATGATTGGCCAGTACCAAACTTCCCTAGTTACATTCCCAAACCTTGATGTCCCCTCATCTGATAACCCAACAAGAGTGGAGTTGTAGAACCAATATATAGAATTATAGAGATATCCATTTATGGGTGGTATGGCCAATATTTATATGGATGATGTTGCGAAATGGGTTATAGATGAACCTTTTCCAGAGTGTCTTCCACTATATCACATCCCATGCTAGTTTTCCTTGGTTATAATGAATTTAAAGCACAAAATCCCTTATATTTATACCCCAACACTCTATCAATCTATCTAACCTATTCTAGGACAACCAAAGACACCTACCATTCTCATGGGAATCCAAAATACAGGATAATAACAAATTCTCAATATGTCCCACAATATTGTTGGGAACTATGAGCATAGAAATGTTATGTATGGTGGTGGATGAAAACACACAATTGATGGGGTTGATATGCCATAAAAACGAGATAAAGTAATATTTCTAATTAGTGATATAATTGTGGATCTTTCCAACCAACCCATAATGGTGCCTGATCTGAACCCTCCTAGGATCAAGGTGTTTTCCAAGGTAGTCCATAGGGAAATGTGTTCTTGTGAATACCCAAAATTGAATCAATGGTGTTCCTATAATTACCTAGACATGAGGATGAGAAGAACACCATGCATTGGCAATTATTAACAACTAGGTGACTCCACTAGGAATAAACCTCTTGGGAATCATTGAAACCCCTCACAGATTCACTGTGGTAATTGATAAATAAGACCATATCATCATTAAATAGAATTTGGGACACTGTATAAGAATGTGGTCTGAAATGATAGAAAGTGATCAAGACATTCTACAACATGCATTAGAATATGTACTAATGGAATCATGAATCATGATAAAATTATTTGGAGGAGGAGGATCCCCTTTATGTAAATCCATATCTAATTTTAGGAACCCGTAACTCCTTTCCATGAAAGGGAATATTAAACCAGTTTCAGTTATAATAGGGGTAGAGAAGATCAACCACCCACTCTGATAACCCCATGATCCTCATGAAATGAAATATTAAATTCAACTTGTTTTGATCATAATATTCTTCCATGTACACTTGAATAATAATGTTGGAGCTAGTAACATTATTATTGATTTCTCCCAACATCTCATGGGATTTTCCTATATCCACATGAAAGGAATATACCTTGATGAAGGCATGATTCTACTATGAGACCCATCATAGTATTAATTGGGAGAACATTTTGTTTATTATGGAATATAGTATCTGGTATAATAATTTATATGTTCTAACTATTCTGAATTACTTGATGGAATAAGGGGTTTTAACTATGGTTATCAAGACCATGGCAGTGAAACTCACCACTTGAGGAAGGGGGACACCAAAAAAACTCTTAGTTAACTCAAACTATGTTATAATTGATGATAATATAAGAGATGGAATAAAATGACCATATAAAATTGTTCAAACTAGGAGAGATCTCCTATTTGATCATTTAAATTGTGTCCCATACATCCTCTTCCCTCAGGATGCGCCCAAACAATTCATTATCTTTATAGAAGACCACATCTGGGTTGGGGATAAAGAGTTATGGGTGTCCACCAGGGTAGTCATCCAACATTATTGGGTTACTGACACAAAGGAAGGATGAAATGTGGGAAAGAACCATACCGATTATCACCTCCAGGTCATTAGTGGAATAATCATACTCCAGCCTGATGTTTTTAGTCCCACCACATCATTTCTAATTGACTCGTCAATGAAAAAAATTGGTGTAGTGGTCGCCCTCCCTGTAACGCCCTAACCCCAGAATCCTAGAGTTGTTGCATTATTACATTTCATTAGCATGATCACAAATGATCATGTCTCAAAATACCAATAGTTTAGTAGCCTTGGATGTACTAGATACATTGATAAGGATTACATTACATCATAAAATAGAAAACTACATCAATAATGTCGCCATAGACAACACTGAGATCCCGTATACTATCCCTTTAGATCAGTCATAATATACTTCGTTGCATCCTGGGAAAATAAAACATAGAACTGGGTGAGCTTAGATGATCAGTAAGGATAACATTATAGCGGAAACTTTCATAAATAAGCATAAGCATTTAAGGCAGTGTATATGATTAGAACAAAATCCTTTTAATCATGAACATCAACATAATATGGCCGAGATAAAATCATATAATTCCATTAACTTATTCACATGGATATTCTACTAGTCTAATGACCACTTGAAATATAAATAACAACTTTCATAATGATGGAATGCATAATGCCATACTATCATAACCACATAGTCAAGGCCTTGTTCCAAGACTACAAATAAGATTTTGTCAAGGCCTTGTTCCAAAAAACTAGTTTGTCTCAAGAGACCTACCGATGAATCGAGGATCTATAGCAGGCTCCACCCGTCACTTTCTATGTCCAATTCATTCCTCATATAAAAATATTTAAACATAACATAAACATCCATATTAAAACTAGCATAAAAAAAGTCAATACATTATCCACAAACCATGAATGGTATAAAAATAGCACATCCACAGTCAAACATAACTCATTCAATACAATATTAAAGATTGTATTGTAAAAAATTATCCTCAATCGATAATAATGAATGATATTTACATAGATGAAAATAATCATCAAAACTATTAGAGAGAAATTCCCCCCTTTTTCTTGAAAACATTTAAAAGTTACACTATCTGTCAGGAAGCCGTTTAAAAATAGATTTTTGAATCAAAGTGTCTCATACCACTTTTAAACTTTTAAAAAGAATTTAAATTTTAAAACATTAATGTCCATATAAATAAATCCTTAAAAACTATTTTTAAAAACATTAATGAGAATTATTTAAAAGAATAAATCATTAAAACATTTAAAAATGATATTTTAGTTAGAGTTTCTGACCAAAATAAAAACACTTGAATACAAATAATTGAGTTAATAAAACCTTTGTAATATCATGAGAATAAAGGTATTCATGATATACTATGTCAAATTTCATTACATACACCATATAAAAGTGATTTGGTGTATAAAAACAAAGAAGTCTCAATGGAATGTAAATTAAGATGAAATCTCTTATAAAGACTGTATCCTTAGGTTAAGGATAAATCAACGACATAATTATGTGTGAAAAATATAAATACACTCAGTATTATTGGATAGTCAGTTTAGATCAACCAGAGGACATTCACACATATTCATGTAAAAACAACACTAATGAATTGGATATTTAACTCAACAAATGGAGATTTAGTTAAAATTACTCTTATCAAGTTCATATCGATGACTTGATAATTTATCAATTGATTGATTATGTGTATAGAAAGTATATTCACAAAAAGGGGAGTGTAAATTTTGACATATGCAAATGAATAGTGATTCCACACATACTCTTGGAGTAAAATAATCTATGAATTATGTGTAAAGTTGAATGAATTGAAGTTGAAATTTCAAATTCCCTTATCGATTTGGTAACATATGAAACATAAACCCATGAAAGAACAATCATAAAATGGTGATGTAAATATCCATAAATTAAATTATATTACACAATTAATATAATCATGGTCATTACACACACCACAAGGAATAAATAAGTGGTGAACAATGGAAATCTCACGGAATTAAAAGTGAGATAAGAAACCCCTTACTTTGTACATTTTACTTACTATTGGGTTGGTTAACCTCCTGTATAATGGTGAAATTATTTTTATTGAATTATACCAGAATTATATACATTAATATGATATCGTGTATGATCTTTTAACACTGATTTGTTAATAATATCTTAGTATTATCGTCATTTCCGGTGTTAACAGATTCATTTTCCTTTATATTATTTGTTATGTGAGCCATATTTTTTATGGATGGGAAATATCTTATTCATATATAGAATGATATCATGTCTCTAATCATTATTTTTAATCATATAGTTAAATTGAGTCTTGAATGGATACGATGGGGAATGAATCTTATCGCGTTCGTGGAGACGGTAATCCGTACGTACGTACGAGCGTCAATATCACTCATTTGATATTAAAATAATATATAATTTGATGGTATATCATATATTCAGAATAATTATCATGTTATATTTATTATTTACATGAATTATGCATCATTATTATACTCATCCAAATAATAAAGTATTGAAAAACAATTACACCACGACGTGGAGACGGTAATTCGTATGTACGCACGTATGGTGACATGTCATTAAATAGATGGATAGAATAATGAAGTTGGTTGTACCATATTTATATTAACTTATCAGTATATAGATGATAATGGAGTTATTATTTTAGAATATAAAAAACCAAAAATATGTGGAAGAAGAAAAGAACTTGAAAGAGGGTGGTGAAATTATTACCTCTTCTTCGGGTTCTTCCTTTTGATTTAATCAAAATTGCTCCTTAAGTTGGAATTATGACCAAAGGAGGGCCTCTAGGATAAAGTTATAGAAGTTGATAGGATATTTTGGCAGGGGTTAGACGAGCCAAATGGCTTTGAAGGTGTGAATTAGTGAGTCGGGGGAGTGCCCCTTCATAAGAGGGGTGAGTGGCACCTTAGGAAAAACGAGAAATATTATTTTATAATAAATTCATATTCAGTTTCTAATGTCTCAAAAGTTTATTATTTAAAGTTACGGTGGGGATATGCCAGAAAGAACTCAAAAATAGGTTTTAGACAGGTTTGGGTCACGATATTAACTTGTTTTTTATTTAACTCTTAGTTAAATAGTTTTGACACTTACCATGTCTCTTTGTATTTTTATATTATATAGTTAATAAACTTACTATATACTTATAAGAGACCCCAAAGTGTTCCATTAATGATACAACTATAATTATATATGTAATTTTTCTGATCCTTAGATTTTTAGGAATATAATATCAATTAATAATATAATATTTGTTTTAAAACCTCATTTATGTCAATTTGGACACTATTTAATAATTGATTTTTTTTTAAAGTCTAAAAAACATTATAAATTCTAAAAAAAATCATTTAATAAATCCTAACATCTCATATTAACCAATAATATTCGTGGATTTCATCAAAACTTTCAAATTATATTTATTTTACCATTTGTAATACCAATTATTTGATTCATTTGTTAATAAGAAAATACTCCATAATTATTGTGTCATAAATAAATTTAATTATTTAATGTCTAAAATTTATACATAAAATACCATTATTTATTAAATATTTTTATCTTTATAATGAATATTTATAGTATAAAATATAACATATATAACCCTATGTAAAAATTGTTTTGCTAAAAAATATATGCTTATGTCTTTTTTGTATTTACATTAACTTAATTAATATAAAGAGTCATTATCACTTACAAGTGGCTCCATGGGGTCTTTAAATCGACCCAAAGATGCTCAGGGTGGGAAATTTATCAAAAAATAGGGTTAGGAAACGTTTTAGGGTAATTTAATATTATTATAATATTATTTTTTACCCTTATTTACCAGATATACCCTTTAACCATGGTAAATAAAATATATACCGAAGTAATTATTCAAAGTGTCTAAAAATAAAAGTTACCTATTTACAAAATTTGGACCACCTGAATCTAAATATTGAATCCATTTTTCTAAATTCAAAACACATAAGTGGAAGAAATTTATTTAAAATTAATTCCCATTGTCAAAAAAATAGCGTGTTTTTTAAGAAAAAATAACAATCAAAAGATGGACACTTGTTTATGTCTATTTTAAATGTGAAATTACATCCAATTAACAATATTGGATTAAATGGTAGAAATATATTCTAATTATACTTTAAAACCTTTCAAATGTATAATTAATCACTATAAATTATTTTTATTAAAAAACTAGTTTTAAATTAATGTTTAGTATTTTTCACTATTCATAAAAGTATGAATGTTTTCAAAAAAATACTCCAAATTCACCCTAGGCTAATTTAGATATTCCGAATCCAAAAATGATTTCCAATTTGAATGATAAAATTTATAAAATTTTAAATGGTGGGTATTACTATTCATAACGGCTAGTTTGATTGGTTGTGGTGTGTGTTAGAACTCGATGTTGCGTATAACATGCACTATTGTATTATTAAAAGGTAATAATACCATTGAATTTTGGGGTGTCACATTATCCACTCCTTCAAATAATTTTTCCCTTGAATTTTTTTTTAAAATTGGGCTTGGAAATATATTGGAAAGCCCCACATCAGAAAAAGAGTTAATAAAACTATCACATTAAAAGAAAGAAACAAAAGTACAAAGGTCACCCCAAATAACCCATGCTAGAATTCAATGTAGGGAACCATGGATATGGATGATAAAATAAGTGTAAAGTTCTGATGGAGATGGATAGAAAACATGATCAGGAGAATTTTAACAATAATAAAACCACAAACTTGTGATGGGGCAAACAGTCATTAGTCTCCTAGTAGGAAAAGTAAACAGACATCATTTTTTAAGTTACATTACATAAATATGAGAAATTAATTAATGAGATTGACTAGGAACATAAAGAGATGTACTTACTTTTTAAGTAGAGATTCATTCTTTAATAAATTTATACCATTAACTCATTTATTTAAACGATGAGTATTCATGAAGACATGGTCACACAGGAAGAGATAGAATTATCTTTTATAGAATCACATAATCCACGAAGGATAAACTATATATTTTTCTTTTCTTTAGAGATTAATCAAAACCAAACTAGTTATTATAAGATCTGATGATCCCCCAAAAGGATATTCCATTACAGAAAGAAACACTAATCTTAATTTATAAAACTAAACCAACAATACCCCAAAGTTACACTACTGGAAATTCGGGCTATATCCACGATTTAAAACTGTGGCTATAGGTTATCAAACTATGGATATAGGTAATAGCCAGGGTTTTAGAAACCGTGGCTAAGTTTTGCATGGCTATAGGCCTACACTTATAGCCACAGATTGGAAACTTAGATATAGGTCTACAGCCACAGTTCAAACCATGGCTTTAGGTATACAGCCATGATTCAAACCGATGTAATATCCGTATAGCCACATTTTAAAACCATGTCTATACTAGAAAAGGGATACAGTTTATTTCCATGGTTAGAAACTGAGGAATTAGACATTTAGCAATGGTTTGTAATGGTGGAAATAGACCTATAGACGCGGTTAAAGACCGTGGATATAGGGTCTGGAAAACCATAAAAAATACCCCCCCCCCCCCCCCCGCACCCCCCCTGCAGTAGCCCACCCCCTACAGACCCCTCCCTCCTGAACATTGGACACCCCCACCCTACATAACCCCCCCCCCCCTCCCCACCATCCCCAGGACATCCTCCCGGCAAAAGCCCCTCTTGGACAGACCTTGGACACCCCCCACCCTAGACAGACCCTAAAAACCTCCCCCCCCCCCCACCCCAGACCCTGGACACCCCCTAGACAGACCTTGGACACCCCCTGGACAGACCTTGGACACCCCCCAGACAAACCCTGGACACCCCCGGACAGACCCTAGACACCCACTGGATATACCCAGGACACCCCCAGACCTTGGTAACCACCCAGACAGACCCTGGACACCCCTCGAACAAACCATCGACACCCCCCAGATAGACCGAGGACACCCCCAGACCATGCACACCCTCCAGACCCTGGACAGATCCTTCTGGATAGCCCAAACTTCCAATCCCCAAGACAGCCACCCCCACCCATCTACAAAGACCCTGGAACCCCCCCCCCCCCAGAACCTGGACACCCCGCAGATCCCCCCACTCCCCGGGATAGACCCCCCTCCCACCCTCTTGGACAGTCCCTGACCCCCCCCCCCAATCCTGGACACCCCCTAACCCTGGAAAGACCCCCCTGGACAACCCCCAGAACCTGGACACCCCACCCCTTTCACCCCCAGCCAGTTACCCCCCCCCCACCCCTGCTAGTTCCCCCATCCCCCTGCAAGTTCCCCCCTCCCCCTGGTCATCCCCCCACAAACCTGAAACCCCCCCAGACCCCCTGGACATCCCTCCAAGGATATCCCCCCCCCCAGACCCTTAACACCACCCAGAACTTGGACACCCCCCAGACCCTAGACAGATCCCCCTAGCCACCCCCCCCCCTAGAACCCGGACACCCCACCCCTTGCACCCCCTGCCTGTTACCCCCTCCCCCTGAAAATCCTTCAAGAGACCAACCCAACAGAAATAATATTTATGCATTGAAAAACCAACAACATACCTTGATGACATCAAGGAAAATAGAAACTCTGTTAATAGTAGACCCCAACAGCAAAGGAATGAAGCTTCTCTTTAGCCAAAATATCTCAAACATCGTAAGAAACTTCATAACAGCTTCATTAAATAAGGATGCATGATCAAGAATGTTCTGAAACTTCCAGTAGTATATTTTAAAGCTGCCATAGTGCAGGTCTGCAAACAACCTTTATACAATGTCGTTGAGTAGAACCGGTTGAAAAATAAAAACAACACAAGACAAATAAGAACCTTCTTCTAAAAATCATAAGAATCTCAACAGCTTCATTTACAGGGGATTTCATTAAAATTTAATCTTGGATTCTTTTTAAATTCCTCTACCACTATAATGAACATCCTCTTTCTGATATCAAGATATGAATCTGATGACCTCTCTCCATTTTTATACTATCTAAATGCAGTAGAGTCTTTCTCATCCATCCATGCGTTGAGGTCATTTGGAAAATTAATCTTTTCTATAATTAAATAGGCATCCCTATTAGATATGTAATTTTCATCATCCTCACTAGATTACTCATCTGAATTAGAAGAATTGGGGGATCTTGCTGAAGCGTCTGATGAGGTAGAAACTTTTTCAGTAGGGGCTGGTTGTGGGGGTATTGTGTTTTGGTCCTTCATGCTGGTAGCTAGGGAATGTGTGATAATTTTTCTTTTAAAATTGGAATTATCCCTACATTTTCAGGTGTTTCTATCACTTGGAGTGATGAAGCCATCAGAGTCAACCAATGATTTCTTCCCTTTCATAGACCTTGATTTTAGGATGTCTTCATCCGATTGGTAGGGTTTGAAAATCTATACATGCAAGGGATATTCAAGATTCGATTGAACCTATTCATTATCTCTTTGTATAGGTTTTCTAGCTTCAAGAATATGTGAGTCAGTATTGAAGACTTGATTTTTTTTCTTTATAAGTTCTCAGGTCCACATGCTAGGGATCTTCATGATTCGATTGCACCTTCTATGTATCTCTTTGTATAGGTTTTCTTACTTCATGAATAGGTGAGTTGGAATTGAAGGTATCTTGATTTAATTCTTTATAAGTACCAGGTATGTGAAAGGTCTCAGCATCATATTGGGAGGGGGGATGAATCTTAGAGAGCCCATGGGGATTCTTGTTATTAGTACAGTCAGTAGTAATTGTCTGAGAAATAGGGGGAATTATGGGGGTTTCCTTTCCCACCCAAACAGATTTATAGAGAGGGGAAGGTCTAGGGTCATTATATTGAGTCGAACATTGATTAACAGAGTGACCAATTCGTGTACATTTTTTTGTAGAAAGTTGGGGTATTCTCAAAAACCACATCTTTAATAAAACCATTATCCCCATTTTGAATCCAGAATTGGGATGGAAAAGATTTAGAAACATCAACCTTGGTGAAAATCCTAGCGATAGAGGGGCGTGTAAGGTTTAAAGTGGCAGAGTCAGTCTTAATGGGTAGCATGAATAGACCAGCAATGGAAAATAAGGAACTCTACATGAAAAAATGAAGTGGTAAATTCGGGAACCCTAGCCAGAGAGGAATAATGGGGGGATGAGAACCTAAGCAAAATTCCAGAGACCATTTAAGAACCTTCATTCCAGAACCCCAAAAGGACCAAAATCCATGAGTCCAAAATCTATAATATTCATCCTCTGAAAAAATTGAAACAAAACATGCAGTGAATTCATTAAAGTAATGTGAGAGATGATGAAATATTATTATAGAATTTTCAAATCTTATAAAGCATTTCCTATATGTATCCAATACTCCAGTGGTTGCAGGCTAGAAGTCAAAAGTGCAACAGTAAAGTGGACTCTAAACTCTGCACTACTATAGTGGTCAAGAGTTTCCTTTTTTCTCTAATTCATGAGAGTGTGGTTGGTCCTGATGGGTTTACAAATTAATTATTTATGTTCTACTGGGACATAGTTCATGATGATATCCTTAATACTATGACATATTTCTTTAACCATCCCTCAATTCCCTATGGAATTAACTCCAATTGTATTTCCATGATCCCAATGAAGGAAAATTTAGTGGATGTGAATGATTTCAGACATTTTTCTATTGGGAATACCTTTCCAAAAATCATTATCAAAATTATTGCTATGAAGTTAGGTCCCATTGCTCGTTGGTTTATCTCTTCAAATCAGCACCCTTGACAGCCCTTGGACACCCCCTGGAAAACCCTCCTGGACACCCCACCTGTACCCTACCCCCTACCATACAGATCCCCCCCCCCCGAAACACCCCTGGATAGCCCTTGGGCACCCCCTGGACAGCCCCTCCTAGATACCCCACCTGCACCCCCTGCCCTACAAACCCCCCAGACAGCCCTTGGACACCCCACCTGCACCCTGCACTATAGACCACCCTGGATAGCCCTTAGACACCCCCTGGACATCCCCTCCTAGACACCCCACATGCACCCACCCCCCTTCCTTGCAGACCCCCTGGCACCCCCCCCCCAGACAGCCCTTGGACACCCCACCTTCACTGACCCTCCTAGAAAATTCTATATCCATCAGTACCTTCACTTCATTATGAAAGAATTGTAAATTAACAATGCCTTGAAACTTTTCCAAGAATAGTCTTTTTCTGTCTTAGTCTTAATAATAGACTTCCACCACTTATAACTCTGACCCTCTAGTAGGATGGTTACAAAAATTACCTTAAGAGACTCATAAATCTAAAGCTGGATAAAAATATCCCCTACCTTCAGTACCAAAACCAATTCATACTAAGAACATTATTACCCAGGAATTATAGTGAGGCTACCATCTTGATTCTGGGGTATTTAGGTGTGCCTTTAGGATCGATTTATTCAAGGATTTTGATTTGAACAGGTGGGACTTCTTATTGGATGCTTTGGATCTAGTCAGCATTCTGGCTAGTTTCTCATCTTGGGTTAAAATATGCATCTCTTCCCCAATGTTCTCGGTGAAAATTAATGGTTGTTTACATGGATAATTTTTGGGGAAAAGAGGGCTCATGAAAGGGGTTCTGCTTTCACCTTTACTTTTCGTGTTTTTCATGGAGTATTTCTCGCGCATCCTGGAATGCAAGAAGCTGGGGGATGGGGGCTGGTGCGGTGGCTGGTGCGGGCTGGAGTGGCTGGTGCGGGTGGGAAGGCATGTAGCAGGGAGATGGTAGGGGGATGGTGCAGGCTGGAATAGGTGGAAGGGGGCTGGTGTGGGTTGGATTGCAGGTGGCTGGGGGCTGTTGGGCATGTGACAGGGGCTGGTGTGGGCTGGCATGTAAGAGGTCGGGGGATGGTGAGGGATGGAACTGGTGGCTGGGACTGTTTTGCAGGTGGTAGGGGCTAGAATGAGTATTTTTCAAGACATTGGGGGTGGTGGATGGTGTGTTGGATGGTGCGGTCTCGATTGCAGGTGGCTGGGGGCTGGTGTGGGCTTGAATGTAGGTGGAAGGGGGGTGGAATGATGGTGGAAGGGGGCTGGTTAAAGGTGTTGGGGGATGGTGCGGGCTGATTCGATGGTGGTAGGGGGGCTGTTGCAAGCTGGAATACTGGTGGCAGTGGGCTGAAATGAAGGTGGAAGGGGGATGGTGTATGCTGGATGTGGTCGGAGTAGGGCCAAATAATGGCATTACCATGGCGTGACCGCGGCGTTTCCGGGGCATGACCGCGACGTGTTGGCCCGGTCCAGCGACATCCATGGGGGAGCATCATCCGGCCAGGAGCGAAGAGAGTGGGAGGAGGCGGGGAAACATTCCTGTTGTCGCCCCGCTGTCAAAAATTGTGATTAGTCAGTCTCAACCTTGACAACAAGACTCGTGGAATACTATCACTATGAACCACCATGAGTTGTCATCCTGGAGCAGGGCCAAATCATAGCATTACAGCCGCGTGACCGCAGCGTGACCGCACCGTGATCGTGGCGTGACCATGGCTTGACTGTGGTGTGACCACGGTGTGACCGTAGTGTGTTGGCCCGATCCAGCGACATTCGCGTGGGAGCATCTTCTGGCCAGGAGTGAAGAGAGAGGGAGGAGGTGGGGCAACATTCCGGTCATCACCTTGCCGACATAAATTGTGATTAGTCAGTATCAACATTGATCACAAGACTCATTGAATACTATCACTATGAACTGTCGCAGGGTGTCATCCTGGAGCAGGGACAAATCATGGCATTACTGTGGTGTGACCGCGGCGTGACCGCGGCATGACCGCGGCGTGAATGCGATGTGACCGCGACATGTTGGCACGGTCCAATGACATCTGTGGGGTAGAATCTTCCGGCCAGGATCAAAGGGAGTTGGAGGAGGCGGGGCAACATTCCGGTTGTCACACCGCCGACAGAAATTTTTATTAGTCAGTCTCAACATTGATCACAAAACTCATGGAATATTATCACTGCAAACTGCCACTAGGTGTCATCCTGGAGCAGAGGCAAATACTGGCTTGACCGCGGCGTGACCACGGCGTGTTGGTCCGGTCCAGTGACATATGTGGGGTAGAATATTCCATCCAAGAGAAAAGGAAGCGGGCAGATGCGGGGCAACATTCTGATCATCGCCCCACCGGCAGAAATTTTGACTAGTCAGTCTCAACATTGATCACAAGTCTCATGGAATACTATCAATGTGAACCAATGTATGGTGTCATCCTAGAGCAGGGCCAAATCACAGTGTCACCATGACGTTACCACGGCATTACCGCAGCGTGACCACGGTGTGACCACGGCGTTATTGCTACATTTGGCCCGGTCCAGCGACATCTGCGGGGCAGCATCTTCCAGCCAGGAGCGAAGGGAATGGGAGGAGGTGGGGCAACATTTCGACCGTCCCCCCTCCCCTTCCCCCTTTCCCTCCATACATCCCCATGCCCCCTACCCCCTGCCCCCCTCCACCCACCCCTGCCCCATGCCCCCTCCCCTACCCTGCAGACCACCCCCTACCCCCTGCCACCACCACCCATCCCCCTGCCCCCCTCCACCCACCCATGTCCCATTCCCCCCCCCAGCACATGATCATACTATAGACTATGAGCTCCTAAACACACATTTGATTCTTCTTTAATAGCTTTCATAGCCTTCATGGAAAGATAATCCTCACCTTCTTTGGATTCTATCTCATATTTTTGAGGATTGTTGCTTACAATCCTTGAAAATATATTAGGTACTATGGTGCATGATTTCTAAATATAAAAATCATTAGGATACACTCGTCCCTCCATAGTCTTAGTTTTATCTAAAGCACAGGGTTGTCGTACCTGTTGATCATCAAAACTTTCAGAGAATTATACCCTTATTAAAATTAAAGGACACTGGGACTAGATGATCCTCCTCACCTCACCTTCATGTTTCAAAGGACCCTTGGTATCAAGTTACGCGTTAGCTAGAGAAGCATTAAACACATGTTCCCTATCAAGAAGAGTGGTAGATTAAGCCTTGAATATACCGTTGGACCAAGACTCTAGCAGTTCATTATAGAATTGTCTTAAGGAAAATATGGAGAAAAGTACTCCTCTTATGTTTACTAGACAATGTGTTGTTTAAAATTGAACTGTTCCTCAGTAGAGAACAAAATTAACTCTAGATGTTTCTTAGACAGGTCAAGCTCTACAAACAAAAAATATTCAATTAGATGTTTCCCTTTAAGTATCTTCTGATCGACCTAAAATATTTACAAGAATGTTAATGAAAATAGAAAGAAATGAAGGATTTTAAAAAGGTAGATGCAATATGATAATCTAAATCCATTAGGATGAAAACTGAGAGTCTCTCCTAGAGTGTATAGTTAGGTTAAACTAGTAGAGGAAACATGGTTAACAGTTGAATGAACATGAATATTTGGACAAAGACAAAGCCAGATCCACCACTTCATGCAACCTAAGAAAGAATCAATGAGAACATAGATCAGTACAACTGTGGTGGATAAATTATCTAATTAGGGTAGTAAAGAATTAGAAAATTTTAGGGAATAATGTTTGACTACTGGAAAAAATTATAAAAATAATGAAACATTCTACTTAACCTGAATACTAGTGATCGATTTTGAAAGAAGTGATTTCAAAATTAATTCATGTCAAACCCCAGGAAAAAAGACATAGAAGAAGAAGGTAAATGAGGCTTCAAGGTACCAAATAATAGATAAGTTGAAGGATGGAAAACTATAAGGGGAATGAGTGGGACCGAAGGTAGCTCCAAACCCCAGAATCCTCAAGTCACCAGTGATTCTTAGAAATGTTTATCATGGATGAGAAATCGTATAGTGGATAGTTTGTAATGACAATGGATTTATCTTTTGGGTTCTTAAAATTAAATTTTCTTGATTTCTAATTAAAATGATTATGTTTTAATTGAAAATTTATGTTTTGGGTAGATGGATTTAGTAATGGGGGGAAGAAGTATGTGGTGTTCCTAAAAAGCAGTAGATAGGGCCACCAGTTAGCTATTATAAAGCACCGTGAACATATTAATAATGATAGTGGGGGAGGGTTCGATCTAGAATAACTACTAGATGGTTGATGGTTGGAACCAAAAAATTTGTGTCCATTGGTCGGTTGGTGGTTATCCACTGGGTAATCAGTGCCTTCCATGACCTTGTTTTCATAAGGGAAATTTATGTCATTTTTATCATGGATTTTGGAGGTGGATTAGAATGAAATTGGAGTATCTGTTCCACTCTATTTCAAATAGGATGATATGGATGGCATGAGAGTATGTTTTCTCAGAAGATTTAATGAAATGAATGCTAATCTGTGATGACAAGAGGATTGTATAAACCCTGATTTACCTAATTCGGTGAGGTTTGAAGATCTAGCAATGTGTAGGAATACCTAGAAGAATACCCCATGGGATTAGGAAAATCACAGGTTACATAACATGTAATCTGACATTACTAGTACTGTGGGACCCCTGGGCTATCGAACAGGGATTTTGGTTGGATTAAATATCACATTCCAAGTAACATGGTCACACAACATGGGACCCATATTAAAAGTCTAATGGCACTTAAAGAGTGCCTTGGTTCAAACAACCGTTTTAATAAAAAGAGTAAAACCCCCGACTGGGATATAAAAAGGGACAATTATGATGTGTGCTTTATGACTAACAACAACATCAAGTATAAGTAAAACATCAATGTAATAATGTTAAGCAAGTTATACCACTGTGAGTTTTCACACAAAGCGCACCTCCGTTGGAGGGGTTTTATTACAAAACCGTGACATATTTATCAAATGAAACAATTATCTTAACAAAGACTTATTCTAGAATTTCATTTTAATATAAACATGCAGAATTAATAAGGAAACTAAATACAATTTAAAACATTCTTGAATTCAATAGTCTATTAGAGGGACCCTACCTCAACCTCAAGGCACGTTTTCTTTTGACAATGACAACTCGAATATTCCTTTTTTCCGCTTGCACACATATGCAACTTAACATATATATAAGTACACCTATCCCCTATGTACATATTTTAATCTCCAAATATGAAAAATGGGGTCCTTAGATATATGTTTATACTTGCATATACCCTTTTACTCTTACATGCGTATGCATTTTTTATATCTATATATAAGCACACCTAGCCCCAATATATATATTCATACTACCATGAGTGAATATATATAAGGGGGGAACATATATATGCATATGCCTACCAATTCATACACATGTAATCCATCTTCAACGGCGACTCAAATCCACCTCAACGAAATCCAAAACACAGAACAAAAATATAAGGAACCCAAAAATCAAAAATGCCCTAATTAAAATTGGGCCAAAAAATAAAAACGGAATAAACCTTACCCAAATCATGAACTCATTGTCTTCGATGGGGGTGGATAGAACCAGTCTTATCATAAGAAACCACCTATAATAAACTAGTGGGAAAATAAATGATATATAACGACTTCTTATATATATGGGATCAGTGTGTCAATTGTACATGATAAATGATACATGAATCCATAACCAACAAAGAACAAATAATATTCAAATTGATATGTGAATACCAATACTAAATAACATGATCATTAATAAAGTTCTTTATTTTTCAATAAACACCTTCAATTTCCTATACAAGAATCAAAAATCACCAAAATATGAGAATAAAGTAAACCTCCATCATTACTTAAAAGTGAGAAATAGGGATTATACATTGTTCTTAACCTAGAAAACCCATTCCATGAATGTATAAAATATCTAAAACTCTTCATTCCTATATCCTTATTAATTTTCTAAATTGAAACCTCATTTTTTTAGCATTCTCTTCTTCGGGAATTAACCTTTATTCTTACTTTATATAGGTTTATCAACTTTATAATGTAGATAATTTTCCTTATTTTATTCTGACTCAATCCACATGGATTTTTCAAACCAGTTTGATAATATGATTAGACAATATTTTGGTGCATGATCTTCCTTCTTCTTGATTTTATATTCCTTCTTTGTAGAAATTATTTCCAAACATGCGATATTTGGTTGTTTCCATTTATCTTTCAACAATTATTATTTTTATGGAATCTATGTCATAAATTTGTAACAATTTGGACTACTTGGTTTCCCTTCCACAGACATGTTCAATAGACTTTAGAGTACCCCTTTTAGGCTCCCCTTCAAAATCCACACTATAATTTTCAATTAATATCCCACTAAAATATAAAATATTGATAATTAACCAAACATATTGATCTGAATGAAATATTAGAAATACAGAAGCTCTAAATAGCATATTTACCAATATAAACTCCTCATAATTAAATGAACACACTGACTATACCAACCATTATAGGTAAATCATTAATTTTGGTGTGGTCTTGGAACCAAATATGGTTGATCCATCATATAACTCCAGACACTAAATTCATCCATTTACTATCTATGTTAATACATTTCACAACCGTGATAATGATCACGATCCCATGATATAGATTTCACTTTAAAAAGATTAGTATGAATCTCCCCTCTATAGTATTATATATATCATGATCAATCCTACATAAACATGTCTAGTTCCTAATATATCCTTATGATCACTATAGAAGCTCATGGACTAAAACAGATATAGCTCCATGAATTCCCAAAACATGCTCTTATTCTGTAAATCCACCATAGCCTCTCATAGAAGAGGGAGTGAAACTTGATTTATAAAACCTCCTCATTGCTTATTTTATGATCAAATTTATTTATCCATTCTGATTCATCTGCTTTGAATTTAGAAACTTCTAGTTTCTCACCTATATCCTCTATAGTTCCAATACTTTCAAGTAGGAACTAAACTTTCTTCAACATATTCTAAACATCCTATGATCCCATGTCACTACTGAAAATTAGATACTTCTACTCCAAGAACTCATGTATAACTTAGAAAACTATTATTTTTCCTTATCGAAGGCCTTGATCAATGGATCAAAGTAGTTGTAACATAATATGAGGGAAACAACCACTTGATTTTATTTCCCATGAGAACACACTGCCATCCTAATTAGATGCTTTGTTGATGAATTTTTACTCAACATTAATCGGTAATAACAACATTACTAATTAGAAACCCGCCGCACCACAATCCTAAGCATGAATTATTACCACAAAATCATGAAACTACCTTTAATACATACTTCATAACAAAATATCATTTCCAAAACACCAAACCCTAAAGTTTATCATAATAATATAAGGGTTACTCTCCGACACACCAATCCTAAAAACCAAACCCCACACATTCACCCCTGATAATAAGAAACCAGCTATCCATTAACTGATCTAACAAGAAACTTCCTAATAAAAATACACAATAAAATCACCCAGAAATTACCAAAGATTCCCTATATCAAGAGTTTTACATAAAAACATCAAGAAATCCAAAAACAAGATCCACCAACTTGAGGGATTACCACTAACCAAAACCCCAAAGACAAATTAAAACCATACCCAATACATAACAATCATACTCCAAACTACTAGGGATCTTATATCCTAACAAACCAACTAAAGGATTTCATCAACCATATAAACATGATTAATATATCATAAATGATACAAAAACACGTGAAAACACTATTTTAGAATTTATTAATTAATACATCATCAATAGGTTATTCTAGAAAACACCAATTCATATTTTATTGATGTTTTAATTTATCAAACCCACAATAAAATTAATTTTCCAAAAACATTACCACAAATATTACTTTCTCAAACCCACTTTCTAAATAGACATTCCTTTTTAAAAAATATTTTTCATAGACAAGTATTCATGAACATGTTGGAAAATACCTATATTTCAATTATGATTCATGAACTCAGATTATGTTTCACCCCAGGCCAAGAGTCAATCAAATAATAACAATATCAACCCAAAAATAATACTTGAATAAATATCTCAATGATAAAATTGTAAATGAATATTGGAAAACAACACCCTTGGTGATTTGGGTTTCCATCGTACATGTGTTCTTGATGCATACAACTAGTGTACATCCAAATATCCAACCATTTCACCAAATACACATGAGTAAAATTTGATGGGTTAAAACCCTAAATACATTCGGTTGGTAATTATGAGGTATGACCGGCCGAGGAGGAGGAGGATCTGTGGAGGTGGGGTAACCACATTAGAGGCACACCAGAGGAGGTGGTGGGGCGGCTGTTTTGGGGCAGTGTCTGCAGGGTGGCAGAGTTGGGTGGTAGAGTCGAGGGAGGATGTCGTGATGAGAATCCCGCTGTGAACAACATGAGAGGTTGACGGTTTAGAGAGGAGGTTCGTGGTGAGAGAGGTTGACGATAGTGTAGAGTGTGTTGATAGGAATCATCTGGATGAGGGTTCCATGGTGAGAGATGTAGACAGAGAGGAGAAGAGGGTCGCAGCAGATCGATGGAGGAGGAGAGGAGAGCCCGACGTGGATCGCAAAAAAAAAGAGAGAAGAACCCGATGCAGATCGCAAAAAAAAAAGAACCGAGATGTTTATCCACAGATGGGTAACTAAATCGTGGATATAAACTATATATAGCCACAGACCTATATAACTATGGCTATAGGTCTGTTTCTATAGCTTAAATTTCTAGTAGTGTTAAATAAATACCATTAAATAAACAATTTTTCTTAAAATCCTTCAATATTATCCAAACTACTGTTGAAACCCAAAACTTAGAAGAATTTGGTTATTTAGTCTTCCACGTTAAATTGTATCTCCAAATGACATCAACTACTCTTTAAGGCACATACATAAAATTAATTATCCTAATCACATATTCTCTATTATTGGTTAATCATTTCCATAAATAACCCAAATCACTATAAAACCACAAAAAAAACATATATAAAAATCCACCATTACTCCTCAAATGAAATCCCATAGTATTCTATTTTCCTTGGGCATATAGTGTTCCCAACAAAGCGAACGTCTTCCAAAATAACATTTATCACATAATCACCGAATCATTTTCCTATACTAAGGGTATTCATTTGATAAGACATAAGATCCCAAATCAACTTATTATTGATCAATAAAATCACTTAACTAAAAATAATTGGTCACACTAACCAGGGGATTCATGTAGTCCAGTGGTAGGCGATAAATCCAAATCGCACTTTATTTGTGGGTTTGATTCCCAAAGCTTTGTCTGACGTGATGGGTTGTCACACGGTCTACGTGTTGTCCTTCTTCAAAAACTATATTTTATAAAATTACCAAAATGAGATAAATTCCTCAAAATAAACATAACATAATTTAACCACAAATTTTATCCCATACAATTCATTTTCATCCCAAAATATAATAGCTTGTAATTTCCTCAAACCCAATGATCATATAAAACCAAATTGTTATTTACAACTATATCCACAAGAGAAAAGATAAGTCTTCCTCAAATATCATTTTCACATGACAAACTGCAGGGTTACAAATACAAGATATAATTATTCTAAAGTAATCCCATCAAAAGGAGTACTAATACATTTAATAATTTCTTCAACCATTTATTTCCACATAGCTTCTTCTTTGACCAAGAAAATATCCTATAGAATAGGGAATTCACTCGGGAAATGCCCAGGTCCCCTACATTTATGGAAAATGACTATAAATGGATTATTGGGACCATTTTTATTTTCTTCCATAGTTATATTCATTTTTCCTCAGTAATAATTCACTTTATGTCCTTCTTTCCCACACATAAATAATTTATTTGTTCTGTTGAGACACTTTCTTGGGTGTCTCCTTCCAAATTTATTTCATGATGGAATTGATGATTATTTTCTCCATGGGATCCACTACTGGATCTATTATCATTCATCACATTTTTCTTCTTTTTTGAGTCTGGGAGTTGGTTAATATATATGTTGTTGATAATATTTTTAGAAAACTGATTTGGCATGAACACTGTATCTTTTACGCCTATCAACATTCCATTTTTGGTCATTCCCACCACCATTCCCACCTTTTACATCATGCTCAAAGTTAATATGAGCCCTTGGAATCCAGCCATTGACTAAAACCAGCAAGCATTGTGTGAGTAACTGTAGTAATAATATCATTTAGAGAATATCATGACACCATATTTTTAATTTGAAACACCTTAGGATTAACCAAGGTCATTTATCCTCATATTATATTAAAATACTTTAAATCAGTATGTAATGAAAATGTGAATTATCCTAATTATATCCCCCAGCAGTGTCATAACAAAGAGTGTCGCAAGGCCCATTATCATGCACGAGTTCTCATTTGAGTCTATCTCAAAGCGGTGTTTTCGGGTTTTACCCCAAGGTACATCTGTGCCAGAGCCGCCACTACCTGCTCATATCCAGACAGGGATGTATTTCTTAGAAAACTCACAAAATATCTACAATACCAAAATTCCAGAATGTTCTTCTATACTAATCCTCAAAGTCCATCTTAGGTCTATGTGCTCTAATCAGTGTTTATATGAATCTAGCTTCCAAGGATTGTACTAAACTTCCTCTAATACCAACTATAACTCCCCGACCCCAGAAGCCCAAAGTCGGTGCATTATTACGTATCATTGGAATTATCATAAAATATCAAGTCTCAAAAGACCAATTAGTTTAGTAGCCTTGGAATTACTAGAAACATCTATATGGTTTACATTACATCATAAAATGGAAGAAAACAACAACATTGTCACTATAGACAACACTGAGATCCCATAGACTATCCCTGGAGGTCAGTCATAATATACTTCATTGCATCCTTTGAAAATAAAACATAGAAATGGGTGAGATCAGATGCTCAGTAAGGATAACATTATAGCGGAAACATTCATTAATAAGCATAAACATTTAGGGAAGTGTATAAGACTAGAACAAAAGCTTTTTAAACTTGAGCTTCAGAATAATATGGAAATGATAAAATCAAATAATTCCATCTACATATTCTCATGGATATTCTACTAGTACAATGATCACATGAAATATCAATAACCACTTTCATAATGTTGGAATGCATAATGCTAGACTATCATAACCACATAGTCAATGCCTTGTTCCATGACTACAAATAATATTTTTTCAAGGTCTTGTGCCAAGACACTAGTTTGTCTCATGAGACCTACTGATGCATCAAGGATCTATAGCGGGCTCCACCCATCACTTTCTAATTCCAATTCATTCCTCTTATGAAATGTTTAAAACATAACGTAAACATTCTTATTAAAACTAGCATTGGTAAAGTCAATACTTTATCCACAAACCATTAATGGTATAAAAATACCACATCCACAGTCAAACATAACTCATTCAATACAATATGGAAGATTTTATTGTAATATATTAACCTTAATAGATAATAATGAAGGATATTTACATAGACTAAAATAATCATCAAAACTATTTGAGAGAAATGTCCCCCTTTTTCATGAAAATGTTTAAAAGTAACACTATTTGCCAAGAAGCCGTTTAAAAATAGACTTTTGAGTCAATGTGTCCCATAAAACTTTGAAACATTTAAATGGAATTATAAATTTTAAAAATTAATGTCCATATAAATAAATCCTTAAAAACAATTTTTAAAACATGAACTTTAATGAGAAATATTTATAGGAATAAATCATTAAAACATTTAAAAATGATATTTTAGTTAGAGTTTCCAACCAAAAGAGAGACACATGAATACAGATAATTAAGGTAATCAAAACTTTGTAATATCATGAGAATGAAGGGATTCATGATTTACTATGTCAAAGTACATTACATACACCATATAAAAGTGATTTGGTGTATAACAACAAAGAAGTATCAATGGAATGTAAATTGAGATGAAATCTCATATAAAGACTATATCCTTTGGTTAAGGATAAATCAATGACATAATTATGTGTGAAAAATATAAATACACACAATATGATTGGATATTCGGTGTATATCAATCAGATGACATTCACACATTTTCTTGTAAAAACAACAACAATGAATTGGATATTTAACTCAACAAATGGAGATTGAGTTAAAATTACTCTTATCAAGTTCATATCGATGTCATGAGAATTTATAAATGGATTGATTATGTGTATCAAAATTATATCCATATAAAGGTAAGTGTAAATAATGACATATGAAAATTAATAGTGATTCGACATAAAATCATGGAGAAAAATAATCAATGAAGTATGCGTAAAGACGAATGAGTGGAAATTGAAATTTAAAATTCCCTTATTGATTTGGTAACTTATGAAACATAAACCCATTAAATAAGGATCATAAAATGATTATGTAAATATCCATAAATTAAAGTATATTACACAATGAATACAATCATGGGCAGTACAAACACCACATGCAATAAACAAGTGGTGAACAATGGAAATCTCACGGAATTAAAAGTGAGATAAGAAACCCCTTAATTTGTACTTTTTCCATGGTTTAGGGTTGTTTAACCTCCTATATAATGGTGAAATAATTGTTATTGAATTATAAAATAATTATATACATTAATATGATATCATATATGATCTATTAACATTGATTTGTTCATAATATCTTAGTATTATCGTCATTTCAGTTGTTAACGGATTCATTTTCCTTTATTTTCATTATTATGTGAGACATATTTGTTATGGATGGGATGTATCATATTCATATACTAAATGATATCATGTCTCTAAAAATTATTTTTAATAATGAAATGAAATTTATTATTGAATGGATACGATGGGGAATGAATTTCATTGCGTTCATGGAGATGGTAATCCGTACGTATGCACGAGCGACAATATAAATCTTTTGATATTAAAATAATATATAATTGGATGTCATATCACACATACTGAATCAATATCTTGTTATATTTATTATTTACATGAATTTCACATCATTATTATACCCATCCAAATAATAATGTATTGAATAACAATTACACCACGACGTGGAGACGGTAATCCGTATGTACGCACATATGTTGACATGTCATTAAAATGATGGATAGAATAATGAAAATGGATGTACCATATTTATAATAACTTCTCAGTATATAGATGTTACTAGATTTATTATTTTATAATGTAAATAACAAAAAAGAAGAAGTGGAAGAAGAAAAGAACTTGGAAGAGGGTGGTGAAATTATTACCTCTTCTTCGGGTTCTTCCTTTTGATTTGATCAAAAGGGCTCGTAAAGTTGCCTTTATGACCTAATGAAGGCCTCTAGGATGAAGTTAGGGAAGTTGAGATGATATTTGGGTAGGGGTTATCTGAGTCAAAAGGTTTTGAAGGTGTGAATTAGTGAGTAGGGGGAGTGCCCTTTTATAAGAGGTGTGAGGTGCACTCTAGGAAAAGTTAGAAATATTATTTTATAATAAATCCTTCATTGGTATTTAATGGCTCCAAAGTGTATTATTTAAAGGTTAAGGTAGGGATAGGTCGGAAACCACTCAACCAAAAGGTTTTAGATAGGTTTTTGTCACTATATTAACTTCATCATTTTGATTTAACTCTTAGTTAAATAGATTGACATTTACCATGTCTCATTGTATTTTTATATTATATAGTTAATAAAAATACTATATACTTCCAAGAGACACAAAAGTGCTCCACTAATGATACACCTATCATTTTATAATCCCTTTTTCTGAACCTTATATTTTTAGGAATATAATATCAATTAATAATATAATTTGTTTTTAAAAAACTCATTTATGTCAATTTTGACACTATTTAATAATTGATTTTTGATAAAGTCTTAAAAACATTATAAATTCTAACCATATTAATTTATGCATTCCTAACATGTCATATTAACCAATAAAATTCTTTTCTAACATCAAAACTTTCACATTATATTTATTTTAACATTTATAATACCAATTATTTGATTCTTTCATTAATAAGGAAAATATTGCATCATTATTGTGTCATAAATAAATTTTATTATTCAATGTCTAAAAATTATAAATAAAATAAAATTATGTATGAAATATTTTTATATTTCTAATGAATATTTATTGTCAAAATTATAACATATATAAACCTATATAAATTTTTTTTTCAAAAATATATATGCTTATGTAATTTTTTTATTTACCATTTCTTAATTAATATAAAGTGTCATTATCACTTAAAAGTGGCTCCATGGGGGCCCAAAATCGACCCAAAGATACGCATGGTCTGAAATTTATCATCCAATAGGGTTAGGTCATGTTTTAGGGTAATTTAATATTATTATAATATTATTTTTACCCTTATTTACCAGATTTATCCTTTAACCATGGTAAATAAAACATTTACTGCAACAATTATTCAAAAGGTCTAAAAATAAAAGTTACCTATATACACAATTTGGACCTCCTGATTCTAAATATGAAAAAAAAAATCTATATTCAAAACACAGATGTGGCATAAAATAATTTAAAATCAATTCCCGTTGTCAAAATAAAGAGCGTGTTTTTTAAGAAATAATAACTATCAAAAGATTGACACTTGTTTATGTCTAGTTTAAATGTGAAATTACATAAAATTAACAATATTTTATTAAATTATAAATATATATTCTAATTATAATTTAAAACCTCTCAACAGTATAATTTATCACTATAAATTATTTGGAATTAAAAAGTTGTTTTTAATTAATGTTTAGTTTTTTTCACTATTCATCAAAATTTGATTGTTTTCTAAAAAAACAATTCACCCTATGATAATTTTGATATTCCAAATCGAAAAATGATGACCATTTTGAAAGATAAAATTTATTAAATTTCATAAAGTGGGTATTACTATTCATAACAGCTAGTTTGATTGGTTGTGGTGTGTGTTAGAACTCAAAGTTGCTTACAACACACACTACTGTATTATTCAAAGGGATGCGTACTGTGGATGATGGGGGTGTTACACTCCCTGAGCCATGTGAATTTGGATCTCTCATGTAGGATAATGTCCCATTCATGAAACATAACATTAAGCAAAATTTTTAGGGAACCTCGAGAGGGAAAAGTTTCCTCATCCTCAACTTCCCCCAAACAAGTTTCTTTACACTCAATCATGGCATTCAAAAGATTCATGTTATGCTGGTCTAAGGATAGGGAATTGTAAAAGGACGCAATGTCCTTTTTCACACATCATATTTTTTCGTGTAATATGGTCTGTTGTATTCCTAGTGTGGACTTCTCCTCATACTCTCAAATAGTTTAGAGGAATGATTGATGTTGTAATCTCCGCTTGGAGAAGAAGAACAAGAGTCCCATGTAAGGGTGAATGCATATCACTTTAGTAAATATGAAATAGTGATTAGAAAGCATGAAAACCTACTGAATGGCCTCTAAATTTGGAATGAGGGATATTAAATTGAGGATTTCTATGCACTGATCTACCAGACACCATATTTTTCGGGTGCCTATCTGATTATTACACCATGCGAACTTGTCACCAATGAAACCCAAGTCAAGACGCTTCTCCTAGGAAATGAAGTATGAGATATTAAATATTTCCCTATAAAGACATGGATACCCCCTTATTCTCAAACTCATCCACAAATATTTTAAGGTCAACTCCCACTGGATATGACAAAATGCCGAGGTTAATGGATGCCAGATCCCACTAGAGTTGATCTCTACATTTCACATCTCATTTCTCATAAACAATGAAGAAGATATAGTCTATATTGATGATGTTGATTTTCACTAATAAGTGTTTATTAGAAACCATCATTTTTCATTAATGAAGTTGTCTTCTTGAATACCCAAATATGTTGGTTAAATGGATCACCATACACAAATTTATATATACCATCCCATATAAAAAATTCCCAAATATTGTGAGGGAATTTCATCAGTTCCAAATCCACAGCTAAATTCACATTACATCTAGACACCTCAAGGGAGAGGAAATCCATCATTTCTCATGCTCCTAAGAGAAGTATATTCTATATGATAAATGAAATCATATAAGGATCATGAAACCTAAGTTATCCCATGACATCAACATCCTATTTTCCTTAGACTCAGATTTATAAAACAACTTATTACAGTAGTATATAGTGTACAATCTCGAAGAGGGATCCACTAGAAGGAGATGAGTATCTTGATCATCTATAGAAGAAAGGGGAAATTACAAGGATGATTATTTTTCATGAGAATGAGTTGATTGGAGACCTACAAGTATTAAAACACATTGTACCTATTATGTAATGGATATTCATGCGTTGATGTTGAACCAAGTTCACTATGATAGGAGATGAATAGAGGAGGGTCAAAGAAAAAAATTACATCCCTTTTTGGTCATGCAATGCATTCCATGAGGAGGATGAAAAAGATTATTAAGTCCTAGAGGGAGGAGCCTTAGGAAAATATGGCTCAAGATCGATTTATAGAGAAGTATTATAGAGAAAGGCTACCACAGGTGAGAGAGAAAAGAGAGAAGGTCCACCCAATGATGATGTTTAGGAGGGGTAACAGTCTACACAAGTATGTAAGGATAAACTAGATAATGTATGGGATCTAATGATAACTAGTAATGGGGTTTCATTCCTGGCCACAAGATTTGACTGGTGCGTTGTTGACCAAAATGATGGTTTCCCGTGAATTCTGAAATTACATGGATGTAGATATGATAGGATGGGAGGAACTGAGGAACTGAAGGATAAACTAAGGGTTTCTTCCAGTTTTCCAAGTCCTTTATGTGGAGGAAAATCTATTGATATAGAGGGATACTCAAATCTTGAGCGATGCATATCCTCGGAGGATAAGATTCTTGAATCTGAACAGTGATCATATCTACACTTGAGTATTTTCTGATAAAATAGCCAATTGGTTCAAAGAATGTTGGGGTTTGTGAGGGGATGGTAATCCTAGTGATATTCACAAAAACCCCTCATAGGGGAGACTCCCATCCCCCTTGAGACTTCATCAAACACTTAGGGAGATGGAACTACCGATAGTTGAAAGACCCTCAAGAACATTCTTTGGCTTTGACGAAGTCTTCACAGGAATCCAACACAATGGATAAATATATTATGTTTAGATATGACACTACAATAGAATGGTCTAACCTCTAGGATAGAATAATGTTTAAAAGAATCATAATGGGGGTTTTCTCCTCCAAATTGAGCCCCTAAGGTCCACCTGATATGCAATGTGAAATCAGTAAATGCAGAATCCAGAACTGAATGAATATGTATACCCTATAACAAACCAACACTTGTAGTGGCCAAAGAGATTTCCAAAAAATTATAGGGTCAGGTGAGGTTGAAAAAGTTCTTCATTCAACAATATCCACATAGGGTGAGATGTAATTTTTTATATTGAAACAACTGGTCAAGAGGGAGAGGCCACATGCCATGATCTACTAGAGCCTATGTAAAGAGAAGTCTTTGATGTCGCCGCCACCTATATAAGACCCATAGCCACTTTAATGGTATGAGAATTTTTAATTCTTAAAGGTGAATAATGTGCATTATTCTATGGTATATACATTTTATATTCTCATTATTATTCAATTTATCATTATTTAATCATATAACCTATTAACTATTTAAGTTTATGTCACACATCTCATTATTAACATTTCCAATTAATTCATAGTCACATTTATTGGCCATTTCCACACTCCCAAATCCTTAAAAATTATTCAATTATATATTCCATTAATTTCATCCCCATATAATTAATCCAATTCCAAAAATTTCATAATCACAACATTCCATTAATTAATTTACCAATTAATTGGTCCAATTCAATGTTTTTATAAATTAATTAATCAGTTATTTTATTCAAATAAAGATTCAATTGAAAAAAAATTTTATTGACAATCCTAAAATGCATTCACACATTTGGAGTCAAGATTATGGGAATTTAATTTTGTCCATCTAGATAGAAATTGTTGATGAAGGATCACCCATGGAAATCACCAATTGGAAGTGGAACAATAAAGATGGTGAAGAAGATTTAGATCTAGATATGAAACCTAGATCCTAGATCAAATGAATAATGGAAAAAAACCGAGATATATATACATCACAAAAAGTGAAAGAAACCCCATAAAAGGATGAAAAAATATGGGATAGATAGAGGAAACCACATGGGATGATAATCTCTTACCAAGTGTGTTGAATATCATCAGTTTAAGCATTGGTTCATCAAGAACAGTGTTAGAATGGCCTTTAAATCTTTATAAGTTCCTCCAAAAATGAGATAAAATGTTTTAGGGTCGATCTAGGGAATCTAAGGTTATATAATGAGGGTTTGGGAAATTTGTGTAATAATTTTTAGGGGGTCAAAATTCCGCATGAATGGTTTTGTACTCAGGGTGCCCTTTTGTCCCTAACATTGCACCTAACTATCCTCCTCCTCCCAGGGTGTCACATGGTTACTATTATAAGGGCACACATTTTGACAAACTATACTCATGCCTTTTGAATCCCCTCAATATGTGTTTACATTGTTTTTTTGTTTGGTTGTATGGTTTGGACAGACCAAGGGTTAACTATGCACTACCTCTCTTCCATCATAATTATTCAAAATTCCACCCAAATAAACCCAAAATAACTCCCATTAAAAAATTACTAAATATAAGGAAAAATTATACCTATAAATTAGCTTGAGAAATCTCCAGAAAGGGTCATGATATTACCCCCATGATGTTTAATTTTGAAGATCATGTGTTTTAAAAATTATCTCTAAGGTTTGGATATTGAAAACATTGGAGGAATGTGATATTTTTACCAAAATATATTTACCATCATAAATTATAGATTTTATTTGTGAATTTCATCAATAATTAGAACTTCTATAATGTTTTTCTAAAATAAATAAAACTATTTCTATTCCTCGACTAAAAATTTATCAACTCGATTGAATTCATTCCTTCATATTATAAAGTGTATTTAGAGCTTGTTGTGTCTTTTGGTATAGTGTTTTAGTGTCTATAATTTCCCCTTATAATCAATTAAATAGTTTTTCTAATGATGTAATAATTATACAAAATGAATATTTTTTAATTTAGTGTCTATGGATCTTAATAAATTATTAATATTTTATGATATTATGTTTTAATCATGTAATCCTATTTGAGTTAATTAAAAAATATCTCCAAAAGGGTTCCCCTTATAGAAATTTGGTCCCATAACATGTACTCATTATAAGGTATTTTAAATAGTATTTATGAAATTTTTGTTCAGATTTTCTAATTTTTATTATTCTTTAAATATAATACTTTCTTGACCGATGTTGTTCCTATGAATTCCTCACCATCCCCTATAAATAGGGATAATATCCATTGAAATCGTAAACTATAGAGGATTACAACCTCGATTTCTTTGAGAAGAAACTAAAACATTTTTTGTTCAAGGTGGGATTAGTGAATATTTAGTGATTCAAGATCAATTTTTTGTTTTTATGTTGTTTCATTACTTATTATTTATTCAATTGATATCAATTTTTTTGAATTTATTTTTACTTTTTTAGATTATTTTGAACATAATTTCCTTTTCATGAATATTATTATCATAATTTGTTTGAATATTTTATTGAATAATGGGTTATTAGACAATTTTTTCCACCACTCGTCCACTATTCACCTTGGTCATGGAACGTTCTTGTTGTCTATGTGTGATAGCATAGTCATAGGAACTATAGGTGTATGGTCATATGGTTAGGTACCAATTAAATTAAAATATATTATTACTCTCTTTCTCTCTCTATCAGACATCTCTTCCTTCTTAATCATCAGAAACAAAACCCTATTCTCCTTCACAATGGTTCAATATTTGAAGGACATGGTTTTGGGAAGACCCTTGCATAGAAATTGAAAAGTAAGGTAATGAAGGAGGGGATAATGATGGTAGCTTGGTAAAGGGTTATTGAATGTGAATCCTTAGAATTCGAAGACCTTGGAAATTTCTTGGGTAAAGTACTATGCTGGTAGATTTAATATTGTAATGTCTTGACCTGAGGTCCACTGAAACAGTGGCCCGAGTCAGTGAGTCACATCACCTTAATAGTGCTTCCCCATATGCCATAGAATTCCAACTAGTGGCAAGGGTGTGAAATTGGTATGGTGGAAGAAACATAATTTCTTATTATAATGGCACAACAGGAACAACCATAACATACAACAGTGGAGGCGTATGTAAATAGAAAAAAAATAAATTAGTGGAAGGATAATAAGTGAACAAATGAATAATAACCAAAAGCCACTATGGTAGTTCATTTACATTGATTCCTAGAATGATTATATAAAAATGATAAATAAGGGAAGAAACATACAATCCTTCTATATAAAATCACAGTAAGAACAAAATGATGGTCCTCTAGAATCTTGTGCTTATGCTAGGTCTTCAAATCCTAATCTATAACTATATGAAATCATATAAATAAGTATTAGTAGGGATCTTTACCTTGCCTAGAAAAATAGTAATATAATATTCTCAGTTTATGAAGGTTGTCTGAGTAGGGTGTAAGAAAAAAATCTTAACAGGACACCACCAATGGTGTCTGTATCTAATCCAATAATTTCTCTTAACAAATATTGTGTAGGTATAATAATTAAATTACAATGTTGAATAAATAAATAATTACCCACTCATGTCTTAAAGAAAAACTGATGAATCTGGATGTATTGGCTCATAACCATGGGGAATGTCTGATCAGTCACTGTATATATAGAAATAATATATATAATATAGATATATATTTCCTCCAAATATATGAACTGAGAATATGTGGACGTATGTGGCCTTGTACCTGGAATACTAGTTGTTGGATGGACTGTGGCATAACTGAGACATCCATAACGTGTCTAATAAACTTATAATCTCAAAAAAATTAAGTTATATTCTTTACACATCATAGTGAGTGGGATACAATAATCTCATCACTTGAGATGGTGAGTGTTCCATCATGTCATCACTTAAAGCAAGGGATCTAGTGCATCATGCCCATATTCCAAATAGTGTCAGTGGTGTGAGATGTTAAGATCAAAATCCAATGTAATAGATCATGATACCGTTATACATAAGTAAACCTTTACCATCATACCATATCCATAGAAAGGGATAATTGTATTTATAAGATAACTCATGAGGCATTAAATATCATGTATCTAAATATCCAACATTAATCCAAATCATGGAATTACAGTTCATATAAGCATTTTATAAATCATATGAAAATAGGCATAGCCTTACCATCCTCTATAATAAATTTCACTCAATTAATTAACATAATTTAAAGAAAATTAAAAAAATCCTGAATAATTTATTCCACTTATTGAATCCATTTAAAAAGTTGAAACTTGGAAATTCAATTAATAAGCATATGGGTTCATTTAGAAAGGTTTTATGGGCCATATCAAAATTTCCTACATGGAATTTCTAGGTATAGGTGTGCCAAGCACTTAAGAGGTTCCTTGGGTTCCATTAAAATATTTTTCTATAAAACAATTCGTGCAATGAACCAAGATTAACACTTGGTAGGTGATCCAATAATATAAATACATAATCATAAAAGGTAAAATCCTTTTAAAACAGCTATGGAGATTCCATAACTAAGTTCCAAAGCGTCTAAACTAAAATACAAGGATCAATGTATGTGTATGATGGGGCAATGATAAATTTGATATGAAGAACTCAATGAAAATGTGATGCAATAAAAAAGTTATTGTGCAGCACAATGATATAGCTACATTGAATACAAACTCATGGTAGAAAATATGATACCACATAACCCAAGGTCGTAGAAAACTCTTCACTAGATAATGACCTTGGATTTAGAGTAGGTTTGTATAAATCGATGAAATGGTCCAACACCCTGAAAAATAGGGACAATAAGATTTCAACAAAATAACATTATGTATTCAATAATAAATTTAGAGTTAAGTTGAGAGACAAAGAGATCATATCAAGATGGATATGATTCTATAAAAAGAATGTGATTTGGAGTCTGGATGAAGAACTTATCACAAATATGAGATTTAGAGTATTTTGAGCTCACGGGAGAAAATAACCAATCCTTCCACTACATGAACAAAGGAGAAAATGAAATAGGTAAACAAAATCACCTATGGAAAAAATGGACTTTTCTCCATAAAAAATATGAGTGCATGTAATTTTTACATGTTTTGGTCAAACCATTCATAAACTATGCTTAGGACCATTGCTTAAAGAATTCACCGCACAGTTATGGAACACGGTTTTACAAACCATGCATAGACCATGTGAAATACAATAGTAAAAATTTATAGGAGGTTTCCATAGTCATGTTCTCAGAGTCACACAGTTTCATAAAAACTGTTCAGATCCTACTACACATTTATTTTCCCTTTCATTTTTTTAGAGACTATGATGCCTGGCCTAAGGAATTTTTACTAACTATTCATCTCATTGATTTTTTCCATTTTTGAAACTATAGAATCCAAACAAGAAATAAACATTACAATTACCTTCCTTGGGCCATAATAATCCTTTAACAAGTTTAGCCAAGGCATTAAATTGAAAAAAAAGATCCCTACTATAATCAAATGGTGGGTTCTAAAAACCTCCCCTACATATAGAAACTCATCCCCAAGTTGTCCATCTAAGAGTAAAGAGGTGTCTTTAGTAATGAGTTCTATCCATTGAGATCATAAAATAGCTTCTCATTCCCATGCCTCATATATTACCCATCCATTCTTCAATAGTACTCATACCAAAGGAACTGTCCTTCCTTGGAGTGTCTTCGTGCTCCGATCAACTATACAAATGGGATAATCTTATAAGGAAGAATTTATATCCAATTCAACCTCATCTAGATGAAATAAAATTGATAGTTTTGGATAGTATTAGTGAAGATTAGATATATGAAATACATTATGCATATAACGATATCTCTGAGGAAGTTCTAATAAGTAATCCATTGGTGTGATCCACTTTAAAACCTCGAAGGGTCAAATGATCTTCATTTAATTGTTACCCTACTTCTGAATACATCTATGGTCCAATCTAGGTGAGAATCATAATACAACCCTATCTCTGGCCTTCAACTCGAGTGATCACTAACATGTATTGGAATATGAATTTTTTATTTTTTTGGATATCATCATGGGATTCCTGATTAGCTGGACCTACTCTATAGTCTCCTGCATGAGACTTGGCCCAATCATAACTACCTCCCCTATCTACAACCACTACATAGATATGCAGCGAGGCCTACAATATAAGGCTTCATAAGGATCTATCTTGATGTAATCTTCTAAGATGTTATTTTATGATTTATCAATGAGGGGAATGTGTTTCTCCTAGGAACCCCCCAAGTCAATGACACATGCATGGTGCATTTCCTCTAGCACCTGAATAGTACGCTCCGTATGTCCATCAGTCTATGGGTGGTAGGGAGTGCATGGAAGAATATATGTACCCAATGAATTATAAAAACCCTTCTAGAACAATGACATGATATGAGAGTTTCTATCAAAATTGATAGATCATATAGCTCTATGAAGACATACAACCTCCCAGATGTACAACCTTTATATCTTTTCTATCTAGAAGGTGTCTCACATAAGTAAGAAGTGTGAATCCCCAGTCAAATGACCAATGAAAACCCACATTGTATTATTTACACGAAGGGATATGGGTATAACATTGACATAATCAATAGAAATTCCATCTCATTTCGACTCGAGAATGGAAAACGGGTATAAAGTCACTATTCTTCACTGATGTTCTACCCTCACCTGCTGATAGGAGGAATGTTGAGTGATTAATATTTCTATATCATGTTTTATACACAGCCACCAATATTTGAAACATATGTATCAAAGCCTTTTGGTGACACATGTGTGTAATTAACATGTTGAGCCTAGAAGTTACCATATAATCAACACTATGATGTCTATGGAGACCCACAGATTCCCATGGAACTAAAGGGTATCATCCACAACCATAGTACAACCTAAAGATGTATCTTTACCAAAAATGATCTCTCTTAGTACAAGGACCATGGGATCAGATAAGTTCCTCATTTAAAGCCATTCCAAATTAGTAGTGATCCTTGTTAAGGATGATAGGATAGACTGACTATAGTCCTTCAAAACCTCAATGTGTATCTTTGAGAGAAAGGCCATGTTCTACCATTAACTACTAGACTCCTCAACCACCTATGTCAGAGTCGTTCAACTCAGTGAAACATCCATAATAATACCATTACCAAGATTTTAAGCAGACTCAAAATAAACTGATTATAGGTACTCAACATACCACTATTTTATGGGATTCAGATCACATTGTGTGAATATGTAATTGATCCTTATATGATCATATTATTCTAAAAAATGATCTTCATGTAAATATTATCTCCAATTTCACAGATCATGAAAAAAAAATCATGATTGACGTCGTGTGTCAGGTAATTCCACTCATGAGGAGTCAACTGATGAGACTTGTATGTGATGACTTACTCATCCTATATCAGAATACCACCATGCCTAATACCTGATGCATCACAGTATATGTTATTTCACTTTACTAGTTCCAAAATAATTAATATTAGAACTAATTTAAAACAAACCATCAACTCTAGAAAGGAATCATTACAATCTTAAGACATATGAATTTTACAACATTATTTATCAAGCCCATAAGTGGAACTACGATATGTGAGAAATTCAGAATAAATCATGTGTAATATTTAGATAGATACAAAGAACATTCGATGTCAAATAGAAATTTGGAATAATCCCAAGAAAAAAAATTCACTCACTTTCTCTGGGTCTACTGAAACTCCTTACATTGAGATAATGTGACCCAATAAGTGGACTTTTCTGATCGAAAAGAAGTATTTACTAATCTTATCATATATCTAATTCTTTATCTGTGTATTCAGCATGACCCCATGATTATTTTCATGGTCATGTCTGGAGCTTGAATACACCAATATATCATCAATAATGGATACCACAAATGAATCTATGTATGGGTAGAAAACCTGATTCATATGATCCATAAAGACTATAGGTGCATTTGTGAGTCCAAAAGGAATGACTATGTATTCGTAAAAACCATAACAACACCTGAAAGATATGAGAGGTATGTATGATGCCTGCGCACATAACATATGATATAATGACCTACAATCTACCTTTTAGAACACAGTTTCTCCTCAGAGATGATCAAATTGTTTGTCTATTCTTGGTAGTTGATACTAGTTCTTTATCGTGAGATAGTTAACCGACGATAATACACACATAACCAAAGGGTACCATCCTGATTATTTGAAAAGAGAACCTTATAAACTAAGGATAAGTGATCTGGAATTTGAATCCATTAGGCTCAAGATCATCCTTCTATAGGTCAATCATATGAGGGGGAATTGTCACGGGATCTAATCTTAGAACTAAATCTATAGTAAAATCTTACTCTTGCACCAGAGATATAGTATATAATTCATTAAGAAATATTTCCCTAAAACACTCTTATATAAGAGAAATAATAAATGGCCATAACCCATGGTCATCCAGGAAATTACTGGCAATATGAGTTATCACATATCCAAGTCACTGCTATTGGGGCTCAAATCTACTGACACTTACTTCCCATACTCCCTTATATATCTGATTTCTAATCTCTAGTGATGTAAATGGAACTATATGAAAATATAAGTTGATGTCGTCATCATAGGGAACTTACAAGTCCATCCTAATAATTACATAAAATCCCATCATATCGGTGATGAAAATATTCTATCTGAAAATGTAACTTCTTATCATAAGGGGGAAATCCGTACAATGGTAAACTACCTATCATCGGGTACGAAATGCGGTATCAAGAATCATAATTCCATTAAATTGTTCAATCTCGACCACTAGAGTTCCCATAGTAGTCTATGATATAAATGAATGAGATATTATTTTCCAAAATAAATAAGACACTAATGTATGGGCTACTTGAATAGTACCTTGTATTGTATTAGGTCTAGTGTTTTGGTCCCCCAAAAAAGGGTAGATTACATGTAACTGGACCATACTATAGAATGAATCTCTACCTGACTACCTTGAATTAGCTCACTCTACTGGTATTGAGGATCATAAATCTGACTGTGTCTTTCCACAATCACCCTTTAAGATATATTAGATAGAGGTATTCTAGTTGTGTTTCTATCATGATCATACTGGCCCCACTCCTAAATGTTAAGTGATCATAGATCCCTTCGCAGTAGGGACTAATGGAAACATTATGTAGAAATATTAGATATGGACTATCCTTCCACAGCCTATTCACTCCACTGGATCTCACTATCATTGAGGTTTAGTATGTCCTTGCTTCCTATGTTGGTGATATATCAGTAAACTATCTATAATGAGATCCTAGCTACATCTACACTCGTGATAAACCACATAACGATGCTTTCATATAATAGAAAAACCAATAGTAGATCATGGTGCCTTAATTCACTAACTCGCACAATCAACTTCCCTCAATATTCTCTATATAATATGGTAGTGGTTGATAATATCTGATTTGGTCATCAATTGGGATATATTGACCTTCTACCGGATGGAATATACCATCCAATACTCAAATTTTCTAGTGATAAAAATATACCAACAAGCTAGAGTAGAAGAAACCAAATATAAATCTATAAATCAAGAATAGTATTTCATCGCCTACATACAACCCTACTATAGGCCAATGAATTATCTAGAAATTCCATTGCTCAAATTATAGGCAATTAAATTGTTGTGGAAGGTAGTATGAAAATAATCCCAAACTATATCACGGTGTCGATCTTCCTTGGTGATAACATAACACCACTTCTTGGAGAAATCATGTTTAATATATGCATCTGGTTTGACCTTATACTCTATAGTAATATTCATAAGATTGAATATATATAGTATTTATTCTAGACAAGACTTGGAAGCTTGTGTTCCACCATCCCCTGAAAAAGTGGGTGGATGTTACGGCTAGAATTACCGATTCAACTCAGCCATACAAGGGGAAGCTAGAACAACACCATTCATAGAATGAAACATATGAAGGAATCTATCTGAGAATTGGTGGTCAATGACCATATTATTAACAATAAGGGTTCCATAGGAAACACTATAGGAGGAATCAATGGAAGCTCAAGGCCCTCCATATTAGGCACACAGTTGTCACCGCCTTTAGGGAACATTAATCAAGGATGTCATGAAGGAATGATACTAAAATTACAAATTAATACCTTAGAATATTTTTAATAGTTATGGATATTAATGATAGAAAAATAGGCTTCCAATAATTCCTACCTATGAATGGATCTTACACCAAATCATTATTCTAAATATAGGACTATGTGATTGAGAAAGACCATGGAAGTTAATAAGAATGCGAGAGATACCCCACTACCCCCTAGTAAGGATGGGTTTGATTATAATTCTCTATTTCACATGTATAATATAAAAAACTTCACTTTTCAAGTACCACTCATTTAATAAAATTATCCTTTAATTATTCAACCCACATTATGTGATTTAATTAAATTGATTTTAACTTTCAATACAAAATGGACCATACTCTTTATAAAAAAATATGGAATCCATATAACTCATACCATAACATGTTCTAGCCCATGCGACCAGTGTTCCATGTCTCAAAATGATATAATTGACCTCTTTAAGGTGACGTCTTTAACTTATTTTGGAAAACACTGTTAGGTTATGTATTCCACTTTAAATATCAATTATTTCTTCCAATACTAACATGAATTTCATCACATTTATATAATAACTCAATAACTAATAAAATATAACAACATAATGAATGCTGAAAGTATATGTTAGATAGAAAAATGTATAGAACATTAATCTTATTGTGCATATGATGATGCAGGTAATGTAATGAACTCATTTAATTTGGACATGAAAAGGAAATATTATTTCAATAATTCAAATAATATTATGAACATAAAGAAACTATTTCACCCAATAGGGACGTTATATGAACAATAATAATCATAATCAATAGAATAAATTTCTCAAACTGGGGTAATTTGGGTTTACCCTATATATGGGTTTGCAACATCCAAGAATAGGGACATTTCAAAATTCCTTAAACTCTTAGTCTCCTTTATAATTCCCCAATAGTAAGAAAAAGTGAAAATTATAATCTGATACCAACTGTTAACGTACTGACCTAGGGTCCACTAAAGGTGTTCCTTGTGTTAGTGGGTCACATGGCATCTGTGTGCCTCCTGTTACGCTCGAGGTTGTTGACTTATAGTGTGGGTGTGAAGGTAGTACAATGGGGTGATTATACCCACTTATCAGAGTAGCATAATGAATATAATAATAACATAAAACAAAGGTAGAAAATGTATGTAGATAAAATAATAAAGAAAAGGAAGAATATTATGTGAACAACAAAACAGTAACCAAAATCCACTATGGAAATTTCATATACATAGATGAATGACATGATGACATAAAAGAAAGGGAAACATGAGAATAAACATAAAATCATACAATAAAAAAATAAAAAAAGGCTACTCCATAATCATCTCGAGTGTATGATAGTTCATTTTCTCCAAAGCTCCAACCATAAGAATGAATATTAAAAACCATTAGGAGATCCCTTTCCCTCATATGAAATAATAGTCATATAATCTTCTTAGGTACCAAATGTATCCCAAGTGGGGTGTGAGGTAAATATTAGTAGGACATCACCGATGTGGTCTACATGTAATCTCAACAGTGCTCCTAACTAAAAGGTGTGCAGGTACAAATATGTAAATTAAAATGATGAATAAATAAATAACTACCAACCTGTGTTCCTAAAGGACACCTAGCAGCTCTAACAACATCAGATAATGGAAAAGAGGGATTTCATATTATTCCATGTAGACATATATATATATATTGTAAGAGCATATATATCGTATAGTTACATATTTCATCCACCTATCTGAACCATTTTTGTATGGATGTATGTGGCCATTTACCTAGAATTCTAGTTACTGGTTAGACCGTGGCAGAACTTAGACATCCCTGACTAGTCTAACCAGCCTATAAGCTGAAATAATAGGGTACAGTCCCTATAAATTACATTGACTAAGAGACATCATGATCGTCACTCGAGATGGTGTGTTTTCTATATTTTCAATACTCAATGATAAAGATGTGGTGTGTCATGTCCACCATCCAAATAGTGTTTGTGGTGTGAGAGATCATGCTCAACTCCTGATGTAATGGAGCATGAAACTATCATACTGAACTGAACCATTACCATTTTACCAGAACCATATAATGAAATTATTATATTTATAACATAAGGTAGGAGGCCTTAAATCTCATGTGTCTCAATATCCAAATTCAATCACAATTAAGGAATTATAGTTCATATTATCAATGTATAAATAATAAGAAATAGGTGTGGCCTTACCACCCATTATAAACCATATCATTGAATTAATTATATTCATTTAAAGAAAATAAAAACATCATGTATTATCCATTCCATTTAGTCATTCCATTTAAAACATTCAAACCTAGAAATTCAGTTTATAAGCATTAGGGGTAATTAAGAAAGGTTCCATGGTTAATAGGGAAATTGCTGACATATAACTTTCCTGAATAGGTGGTCCAAGCACAAGAGAGTGGTATTTTATCCATTTAAAAATTATTCCGTAGGAAAATTCAATCAATGAACCAAGAAAATGGTTTGGAAGAAAATCAGAGCATATAAAAATTTAATCATAAAATGGAAAATTCTTTTGGATCACCCAAGGGGAGTTCATAATCGAGGTATACATCCTTTAAACTACCGTACAATGATATAAGGGTATATAAAATGGTTAAATGAACAATTTTAATGATGAAATCAATTAAAATTGGATTCTCAGATAACATTGGAATGTGGAACAATTACCTACTATGAGGCATAAGAAAACATGGGTAAAATGATGAAACCTACCCCATGCTCGGAGACGACTCCTCGCTCAATATTGGCCTCTAATGTAGAGTAGTTTTTAAGAATGCAAATAAAATGGTCCAAAGCCTTGAAAATAGGGGAAATGAGCTTACACATAAATAGAGAGATGGATTCGGAGATAAACTTAGTTAAATGTTGAGAGATTAACAGAGCTTATCGAGAGGAATCTGATGCTTCTAGGGGATAGTGATTGGGAGTTAGGATAGAAGAACATATCACAAATCCCATATTAAGATAATTTTGATCTCCTTAGGGATGAAGAACTAATCCATGTTCTAGATGATGATTGGATAAAAAGGAAATAGAAAAATAGAATTAATTAAGGAAAAATGGGCATTTACCCTAAAAACCAGGGCACAAGGTTTTACCAAAAGGTTCGTCAAATTTTTTCTTAAATTATACTCAAGCCCGCTACTTAATCAATGCACCCAAAGGGTTAAGGAAAAAAAATTTCTAACCATGAGAAAAAAATGTGATGTCCTACTATAAAAACATTTAGGTTGTTCACACGGCCGTGTGCTGGGAGGCACACTATTTCCAAAAAAACCTTGTTGCTCTAAGTGTAACTATGTCTTTCCCACATGGTTTGTAGAGAGCATGTGGCATGGGTGGCATGGTGACTACTAACTGTGTAGCCCATTCATTATTTTCATTTATAATACTCCACAAAATGAACATTCCTTATCCCCTCATTAACCTTCATTAGGTTTTTTTAGACATTTTCCAAGTCTAAACCATGGTTTTAAATTTAAAAACAAACGAGTCTTTACTTCTTTAAAATACATGTCATTAAAAATATACAGAATGAATAAAACTTTATATTTCAAAAAATCAATTTTTACTGGTGGAAACTTGATGGTAAATGGATATAGATGGCTAAAATATCATAGACTCTAACAACTAATAGCTACGGTTCTGTAAAAGAGAATAAAATTAGAATTGAATTTTTCATAGGGTTTCCTCTTGAGAAATAGAAATTGTTTCTAAGTAAACACACATGACTGGTGTTGGGTTTCCTAGGATAGTCCACCACATAAATTGAGAAATAAAAATGAACATGGAACCTAAGAAGAAAATATATTTCGTTTTTGATAACTCTAACCACTGTACTATAAAATAAATAATTGAACATGACTTATATCGATGAGCTACGATTTCATATTTATTTTCTAGGATAAAACTATATCACATATATATATATATATATCCAAATGAAATATATATCCTCTATGGTGTATCCATAGGTTTCAATGATTCTATCAAAATCATGTGAAATACTCCCACATCTCCCATGATATACTAGTTTCTCATGCAAGATAATGTAGAATGGGAAATAAAGCATTAAGAGGAATTTGATAGTATTAAATCTCACAATCATAGATCCATTTCAATGCATTATCCATATTATTATATCCTTATTAAGCCTTCAAGTACGAACACATAAATTTATAAAAAATGAGATAATTCCATGTCATTTAGATTCTTATAACCCGTTAGATGATATTTCATTAATAATAAGAACACATTTTGATTCTTCATAAGATACATATAAATAATTAACACTAGTTTTGAAGATAATACCCAAGTGAAAATACTTGTAACTCAACTAAAAAAATTAGTGATTTTCATTGTTATATTCCCTTGGCTGGGGTGTATGACATGTCATTAATCTATTCATGTTTTAAATTACATTATATACATATCATAAATTATGATAAGGTTTTTTGTTTATATATCATTCAAATGGGTTATGAAAAATACACAGTCGATTAACATTCAATAATTTATGGTGTGAGGCCTATAAAAACATGACATGTTTGAGTAACTTTACATGATTTAGTCATGATAAGTACTCACCATGTTATGTTTGAAGAAAATAATGATTGTGGGGATTAAAAATACATCATATTGGAGTAAACAACATGACCATGACCTCAATATTTAAAACTGAACCCCCCCCCCCTGAGACCCATACACCATATCTGATTTAAAACATGTTTTATATGTTGAAATTTCATGGTTGGGCTATAGCGGTACACACAAAGCTACATCATTAGGTTAACATGTCATTAAAAGTAATGTAAATTTCATTTACATTCCCTTTATTGGTATCTTCTTCATTACCTAACCAATAATTTAGTAATACATAAAATAATATTATAATCAAACATTTTTTCGAAATGGAATATTCTAATATAGTTTTCTTCACCAATAATGTATATTCATGAGCCACTTTGTGTAATTTTATTATTTTTTCCCTTAAAAATATTGATATTTTTTGGAGAATTCCTTTATTAAAAACTTGGAGATAATTAATCCCATTTAGAGAAAATAATGATTGTAAATGGGTCCACTATAAAATTAATTCAGTAGGAAATTCTTCCTGGGTTCTTGGAATAGTTCATCCATTTATAACATGTTGTTAGGTATTACATTAATCACATCTCCCATATCAAGTTAAGGTTACCATATACAACAAATGTAAATAGTTACACTCCCATAAGAGAGGGCATGGGTCCACTATCCATGGATTTTATACTCCCTCGAAAAATATAAATTTCTATTAAAAAGTAATATGTCTTTTATATGGGTGAATACTCCACTGAATAATATAAATACTTTTTCTACGTATAAGCCCCACACTACTTCTCCTTATAGGTGACATGGAATTTATAAGAGCCTATTATTTTTTATATTTTGTATCATATTTTTATATAGTAATATTATGTTCCTTTGTGAAATGATCATAAATGATTTGATATTTATTTATAGAGACTCACCTACAAACCTACGATCTCTATCATTAATAATATTTATGTTATCTCTATTTTCCCCATATCATTGATTTAGGACTAACCTATTTTATTATACCCCCATTTTTATTTTTGGAATAATCATAGAATTTATGTTCTATACTCACCCATTTAGGGTAGTTGTTACTTATTTAGATATTATTTTAATATATTATATATAGTTTGGGATGACCTAAAAATAAATATAAATTAGGATGATGGTTCTTAGTTGTGATTCATGCTGCTGATTTTTATATATATCAAATAGTATGGATCTAATCACATTTTGATTATATTTTTTTTTCAAATATTTTCTTAATAGATATTTTTACAAAAAAATAATAATTTTAAAACACCCCATTTTTTCTAAATAATATGAAATATGATATTGAGAAAAACTCTCTCAACACAACCCTTGGGTTAATACTTCTACTACATTTAACCTATGTATAATAGCTCAAGACCCACACTCATGGATTATGTTCTAAAATCATGAACATTGCATATTTTTCTTTCATGTTTGTTATTTTATCCCAATTTGTTTCCACTAAACCATACAACATCAAAAATAAAAATTGTGTAACAAAAAAATCACGAAACTTTTGTCTTTATATTTTATCGAATTTTGAAAAACACCAACAAAAATTAAAACATGTCATTAAATGACCATTTCCCAACAAAAACCATTTTTTTCATTTTAACATTAATACATCATCATCTTCCATATTATTTCCCTTAAAAAATTCATCTTTAAAAATTATTTTTTAAAACCTTGGGAAAAAGAAACATAAGAAGGGGGGATTATTTGTTCAATAATGTTAAATATAAGTATTAGAAATTTAATGTTATCAATGTGAATAAATGGTGAAAAATGGTATGATGACATAATCATAGTGCATGATAAAATCATAAAATAACTCAAACCCATCTATACATGGATAATAAATTATGAAAACATGGAGAAGGAAAGAGTCATCAAAATCAATATTCGTGATCAATGTAATATAAATCTCGATCATGAGAAACATTATAAGATGATAACAATAAATTAATCCCATTTTCTTAAGTTGGAGAATCATTTTAAAAATAACCCTTTCAATCCCATTTTAATTAGAATACCCACATGGATGACTTCCAGTATATTCAATACCCAATTTCGTGGCATATTTACACATTATATTCTAATTTTATGATCAAAGTAAACTCATTTTTACATTAATCGCTGCAATTATTTTTAAATAATTTCATTGATTACATTTAAAAAAACTATGTTGAGCTTATTATATAAGATAAATTCTGATTATTACAACTATATAATCCACTTTTAAAAGTTCAACTTAGATAATTTTTGTATTTTAATTTAAAATTAATCAAGTAAACATGAAGAGAATGTGGTTGTTTATTGTGAAAATCGTTAAAAGTTTAATATATTTTTATATCTAAATTTCTTATGAAATATCTTCTAATGACCTATATTAGAATAATATATACATAAAATTTATAACCTCTATTTAATGTAAATTAAAAATAAAATACTAAATAGTAACTAAATTTGGGGAAAATACAGTTTTTAATTAAAATTTAGTATTTTTCACTCTTCATTAAAAATTAAATGTTTTCAAAAAAATACCAAAAATTCAACCAAATATAATTTTTTATTAATTTAAAAATAATTATTTTTATTTTTCAAATATAAATTATTAAATATTCAGAATTTCTCTTAAATAAGTGCACCATAATAAAGGAAAAAAACTACTTTTTAGGAAAATACAGTTTTTAAGAATTAAATTGGATTCATTTTTATCTATTATATACAAAACATAATGAGTGAACTGTAAACATTATATTGAATATATTAAATATAAACATAATTAATATAATATAAAAAGTGTGAATTTTTTTATTTATTGGTATAAAACACACATGTTCAAATTTAAACAGTTTTTCAGAAAAATGATTCCTTTTCTTTTCAAATGGGTTTTATTTTCATATATAATAACTGGTTTTTGAAAAATCTTATTATATATAAATGTGTATAATATATTTTGATAATTTCATAAATATTTTCCATAAACACCATTTCAATGTCCATGTGATAACTATTATGCTAAATAATAGTATTAATAATATATATTTTTTTGGTAACACTCGGTCTTCTGTGTTGCACAAGCTAATGATGAAACTCATTGATTCATGTTTCATAAGATAAACTGAGTATTAAATGCAACTCATGATAAACCCATATTTTCTTATTCTTTACACTGTCGAACAAAATTTACCCCATTTAAAATCTCATGGTTTCACATCCTCCCCCTCTTTAATAAATTATTTCCTCACAATTTTATTTTTATCGCAAAAATCAAAGGTAGTACATTTGAAAATAATTTTGTTGCAAACCCATATCATAAAAAGGGTTACTAAAACCTTGGGAAAAGGAAACATAAGAAGGTTGATTTAAATTCTCAATAAGTTTAAACATAGTAATTATTAATTTCATTTCATTAATGATTATAAGAAGCGCATAAATGGATTATTAAATAATAACAGTGCATGAGAAAATCATAAATGAACTCCTACCCATAAACACTTGGATACTCAATTATGAAAACATAAAAAATTAAAAATTCACTAGAATCAATAATCATGAGCCATGTGATGTCAATATCAATCAGTAGAGTCATTATACACCCATAACAATAAATTAAAACCCTTTTTTTATTGTGGAGAATAATTTTCTTAAAACTCATTCAAACCATTTTAATTAGTGTAACTATGGGACCTAGTTCATATATAATCATTTCACAATGCATTACAGATATATAATGGGTAACATTATTCATATAATCTATATTGGGATCACAAGTGAGCTATAATGGATCTCAACCCTTCATATAAGCTATATCATTCCCACTATATTTTTAAGAGCTATAATGGGACACAACCCTTTGAATATGTTGTATTAGGATCACCCATGAGATATAATTGTGACAAAACCATCATATAATCTATATTAAGATAACTTCATTCATATAATTCTCAATTAACATATAATGAATAAATAAATTTCATCATAAAACTCATAGAAACAACGTTAATAGATATATTTCATGTCAACATATTTTAAACATAATTTACCTGTGGAAAAGAGATAGATTTCCAGAAAATATCTTTGAAACAATTTTAATCCATCTAGAGAAATAATTAAGATGATATCAATAAAAATATCCCCATTTTAGAATAGGTTACATATATTGTTTTTTATGAATGTAATTTCCATAAAAATATCATTAAATAAAATTTTAATAAAATTTATTTTTCATTTTTAGAATCACATTTTTTATAAATAAAAAACTGTGAAAATATTTTTCTTTGAATGTAACACTGAATTGTTACAAAAGAATATTTTTAATTTATATAAAAAATATTTTAATTCATAAAAAATTAATATCCCTTCCATTAAAAGGATATAAAAATTTCATTTAAAAACATTTTGAAAACATTTTTAGGAATAATTATTTTGAAAGAACACGGATTTTTGTCAGAAAAGATAAATTATGTCATATTTTATTAAAAACACTTCCTCAATCCTTTTAATTACAAAAGAGTGGTAAAATAGGACAATTACATTGAATTATAATTAAAACTATAGCTGAAGAAAATTCATACGAATTATAATATGTAAACATTAGATACTTAATCATACCCAATCCTGAAAAATTATGAGATTATAACAAAATACTCTTACAACTTTTAAAACATTGTATCATAATACCCATAAAAGAATAAAATTACATGAATATTATAATATCATTATAAATAATATTATTATTGATATAACATATAAAATTTGAATTATAAAAACCTTATAAAATAAGATAGGTGTATAACATAAAAAATAGGTCCAAAAAGAAAAATTGTGACAAAAATCCCTTACGGCTTGTTAACATTGAAACCAGAAATCCCATGAAAGATATAAATTAAATTTGATATTTAAATCCCCATAAAATTATGTATAAAAATCAAGCAATACATTCATTAATATTATATACACCACACAATACAAAATTAGGTTTGAATATTGACTATATCACACAGAAACAAATGTTAGATGAGAAAACATGTTACCTCATGTTTACATTTGGTCAAACATGACTTAACCTCATTTTAAGTGGTTTTATAAAATTAAATTTTTTATTACAGAAACATATTAATATTTTTAATATCATATATTAATTTATTATGACATTATTGCCCCTTTATTAACAATTCCATGTTAAAGTTTCGTTTTGGGTTTTTTTTCATATATGTTTTGACATTCTATTTTTGGTCCCTATATATAAATCATTGTTTCATAATATCCAGAATGTAAAAAAATGATATAAATATCATATACAATCATCATATACTTTTTATAGTAAACCATAAATTTTAGTGATATGAAATGAAATATACCATTTATGGAGATAGTAGGGAACATGTACGTATGAATGATGATACCATTATCTTGTCATTTTTTGAATGAAAGAAAATTTAAAATATATATATATATATATATATTATCAATATAGTATAATCATATTAAATATATATAACCTTATTTTATTAAATTCATCCTTGATACATTCTTAATAATGACATGTGTTCTTGTGTGTTCTTGGATGTCTTGAAATTTTAATGAATAAAAAGTTTAAAAAAAATTAAAAGAAATCTTCTACACTACTCAGGCTTAGGCATTAATTGTTTACCTTGACGCTATGGCACCCAAACGACGACCATGAGTTGTTCGGGAAATCGGGGCCTAGGAGGTTGACATGGCTGATTAGTAGAGGGCTGACGGAGAGGAGGAAGATAGTCAATGGAAGAGGATGATTTGTGCCTTTCAACGGAAGACCCTCGAGAAATACGAGTGGAATACCTTGAACATGAAGACAGAGAGCTGGCTAGAGGAGCTGGGGACAGCTTTCAGCTAGATCCGGGATCTGATGGAGTACTAGGATCCTCTGGCTATAAGCTATATGAGGGGAGTAGTCCGTCAATGGTGGACTCTATATATTGCATAGAATAGAGAGGCTGAAGTTTTTTGGACGGAGTTTGAGAGGGAATTTTGGGAGGAATTCCACTTTTCCATGATGATGGTGGAGAAGAGGAAGAAGATACCCTCCCTTCAGTAGGGGATCATGTTAGTGTGGGTGTTGGGGATCAAGTTCAGGGATCTAATTTGTTTTTCTAAAGACCTTTTTCCAAATGAAGAGTCTCAAGTGAGACATTTAGAGGAGGCACTCCGACTTCTCCTCAGTATGCTTTTACTCCCTTCACCCTACTGACACACTTGGAGGTCTAGAAGAAGGATGAAGTGGTAGAATGGATGCACACTCTGGGAGGTGTCCCACGAGAGGGGAGCTAGTGGAGTTCTACAATGGGGAATACCATTAGCATCAGGCCTCCAGCGTCAGGTCCTTATAGGTTTCGACCAGTGGGGAGCAGGCCCCAGCAGTTCCAGTTTTTATGTCCCAGTCCTCACCCTTTCCTCCCGAGCCCGGGACCAAGGTGATTCATCTGCGGAAGACATGAGAACCTTCAGAATTAGTGCCCAGACAGTGTGCAGTATAGTGGCAGTGGGCAGGTTCAGCACCCACCTCAGCAGTAGTTGTTTCCATCCAGACTCTTTCAGTAGTAGCAATAGAGACAACGAGCTCCCGATTTCATGAAACCGATCTACGAAACCGGTTTGGTGAAACCGATATGTGAAACAAATTTTGTGAAATCGATCTATGAAAACAATTTTGTGAAACAAATCGGTGAAACTGATTTGATTAAACTGATCTATGAAACTGATTTTTGAAGCTGGTTTGTGAAGCTGATCAGTGGAGCAGATCAGTGAAGATGATCAGTTGAGCTGATCTATAAAGATGATCAGTGAAGCTGATCAGTGAAGCTGATCAGTGGAGCTGGTCAATGGATATGATATGGGAAGTTGATCAGTGGAGCCGATCTGTGGAGCTGATGGGTGGGACTAATCGATGATTCCAGGACACCCCAACACATAGAATTTTGGAAAAGTAATTGACCAGGAGGGTCTAGGCCATTACATCAGATTCCTCTCAAAACTATTCTCACCCTTGAGAATAAAAGTGTAACTCAGAAAACCCCTCCAATAAGATACCTCTTAGGGACAAACCACCCCAAATAGTTGTACGAATCCAAGGATCGCATTGTCCCGACACACGGATCAGGGAGTTCTTTCCTCCATGTCAAGATACTATCCGCTTTGGATGGTACTGACACGCCCGCACTGGTTTAATCGCATCCACCATAATGCGTCTTGATTTGGGATCATGTCCTCCCTTACCCACATATCAGGACATTTCATAACCATGAACAAGGTATGGAAACAAAACATCTCATAAACCAACAAGGTCAGCATTAGATCACACTAGGTAACAAAAACAAGAATAACAGGATGGCTCAAAACAACAACTCAAAATATCTTTGGGTACTAGGCGTGTATCTAAGCTTCTTGCACCCAAGTACTCTCCTTGAGGCCACTGTGCCTCCACAACACATGAACCAAAAGGATGGTTCATCCACGAAGCACTTTCTCATTTCAATCCTCGATCCTCACTGGTCGCTCCAAGAATGTAGCGTCATCCCCTATATCCAGTTATCCCCAGTCAATGACAAGGGAATCATTGTAACGACCCAAAGTATGTCAATGGAAAATTCCCTTCTAATATTTATGTCATAAAAACACAAAATAATGAACTACTAAGTGACAATTGACCTTTAAACATAATTTTGTCACCCCTATGTTTGGAATTTTAAAATCAGACATACACGGTTTTGTTCAAGATAGGTTTTTGAAGTCTAACAAAACAAAAATACTTTTTTTTAATAGTAACCTACCCTTATGAATAGTAACCTACCCTTATGAATAGTAATATGACTCTTATGAATAGTAAATAAGAGAAACATTACCTATTAATAATAAAATAAAATTTAAACATCATATAAAGTGATAATTTGACCTTAGTAAACGTTTTTGGTATTTTATAAGTCAAAATAATTCATTATAATTAATTAATTAATTTAAAAGAATATTTATTTCCCTGAAATGTATTCATAAATTATTGAATCAATTTCCAATAGTTTTTAGATAATTTTATAAGACCCTACGTAATTTTTGAAAGAACTACAAAATCAGTTTTAATTTTAAAAACTATTTTTTAAAGTAAATTATGATTTTAATTAAACCTTAAATTAATAATATTTATAGAATTATTTTTTAAAAATGGACATCATTTTTGGATTCTACACGTCTAAAAATGGTAGGGGTAAAGTTTTGTGTTTATTCTAAAATACTTCAATTTTCGGGTGAATAGTAAAAAAATACAGTTTTTTGTATAATTGGTATATACTAAATTGCATCATTAATGATGTAATGATGAAATAAAAATTCTAGAGCATTAGTTTCGGCCAAATTATTTTAAATTTCATAAATTGTTCCTTGAAATACAATAAATCCAATTCTCAAACCTAAAAAGAACTTTCCAAAGCCTAAAGTCAAAAGGTGATTTCTTAAAGTCTCTTTTTCTCTTTCTTTCACTTTACATTTAATAAATTAAATAATTCGAATTATAAAGAAGCTTTAAAGACTATAACGAATTATATTATATTTATATATTATTTAGGATGTCAAAAAACTACTATTACAAGTCTAACTCTTGATATATTATTTTATTTAATATTTTATGCCAAAAACACCTCCCTCCTCATGTATAAATAAGCCCTCCCCCTCCTCTTGCCAAACCACACCTCTCAAGCTTCAAGCATTGTCTAAAATCTGCCCAATAATCTCCCATATCCCCTTCCCCACATCCAAGAGCTTCTGGTCTCATCAAAATACCATGCTTTGGCCCTTAAGGTGGTTCTCAAGTGAAGGATTCAAGAGGTAATTTCCCTCCCTCTTCTCCTTTAATTTCCTTTCAAGTTCAAGTTCCTTTCTTGATTTATCCCCACCTATATTCATCGAAATTACTTTTTAACTCCATTATTATACATATAATGTAATTTTATGATTCTAATGTTATATTATATCACCCCACACCCATTCTCTCTTCCTTTTATTTTAAAGAGAACGTTGTTCATGTGGTGTTAATTTATCACCTTCAAAAACAACATGCTCTCTTCTTCCATTTATACCTTCAGTTCTAGTCATGAAACCGTTTTTACAGTTGAAACAGAATATGTTATATGTATTATGTTCTATTTTATGTTCTTTAAATAACCTATGGCCATAATACTAAGTGAAAAGTTAAAACAAGTTTTTTGTGATCCAAAAACAGCCCAAATTAACCCAAATAATCATCATTTAATTCTTCCTTTGGGATCTCCCTCTTTCACTCCATATTTGATATGGTTACTCCTAAAAGATCATTTGTTCATAATTTAATTTAATTTTCTGGGATATACATGTTTTTCAATGGTTTTTATGTCCAACAAAAGTTTTTCCAAAAGAACTCTTCTTTTAAGAATGTTCCTTTTACTTCTCACTCAAAGTGGACGGTTCTTGTAACATGTGGGTTATTCCCTCTTTCTTTTGGGATACCAAAGATTATGAAGGTGTTATTATGAGATGAAACCCATTAATTATCATGGGTTAATTATTTTGATTTATATTATATGTTCATTGTGTCAATCATGATAAATGATAATGTTATGATGTGACGTGTGCGCCCGGAATTATATAGCACAATATAAATGTTTAAATGTGACGGGTGCGCCCGGAATTATATAGCACTCCAAAGAATTGGGTAAAGTGATGAATCTCATGAGTAAATGTGAAATTATGTGTGAACAAGATTATATATTGGTTCACAAAGATGTGTGGTAGTTAACCACTAAGACATGATGTTTCATTTTTATGCATTGCCACATTTCAAGTCTATTATTTATGCTCCTCTCATGTTCATGATCTTCTTCCTATTTCATGATTATGCTCACCCCATTCTATATTGTTCTTATATATCCTATTACTGGGCTTCTATCTCACCCCTTTTGATGTATATCCTTAGGTGGCTACATGTACTAAGTAGAGGACAGGTTCCACTAAGAAGCTTGTGTAGAAGAAATTAAATAAATGTTTATGGTTGAAGTTGTATTTGTTATGTGTGGTCCTAGTTTTCCCAAGACACTAAAACTTTGGATCCTCTATGTGTAATACTATTATGTTGTTTATCTTTGAAATGATTTAATAGTAATGTAAGAAAAGTACAGGTGGATATAGTTTGTATCAGAGGTAAGGTTTAGTTAATTGGGGAATTAGGATTAGTAAACCCTAGAGAAAACCTCTAGCATGAGAATAAGTACAAATATGTACACAAGAATATTTACCTAGGGATCCCATATGTTATGTTTTTGGTATAATTGTTTAAATGAATAAGTTATTCATCACTTGTTTACTTATGTTTTGTTCCAACCTTTTCTATTTTATAAAATGGTGGGAACCAGGAGAAATCAGGCCAACAACTCTTGCGAGGGCCAATGCAACGATTGCCCGAACGACATCCCCAATGATTTTGGAGGTGGAGTTCAAAACTTCATGGAGATTATTACCCAATTATCTTGGGTTCTGAATAATAACCATAATAATGGGGAACATCCTCCTTCACCAAAGAGGGAACAACTATCTATCAAATGTTTTATGCGGCAATGTCCACCGACGTTTTGTGGATCTTACGATCCACTAGTTGCGGAACAGTGGGTCAACTCCATGGAGAAGATCTTTTCTGTTCTTCACTATTTCGAGATGGAGAAGGTGACTCTATCCATTTATCATCTAGATGTAGAAGCTGATCAATGGTGGTATTTTATTAAGAACACCAAGCCAAGGGAGTAAATTGAAGATATGGAATGTGAATACTTTAAGATAATGTTTCTTAATAATTATTTCCCACGAACTCTTCGTACGAATATGGATAGAGAATTCATAGAGATCAAGAAAAATGAAGGAGAATCTATCACAACCTATGAAGAAAATTTCACAAGGCTCATAAGGTATGCTTCGGGGTTTGTTATCAAGAATGATAGCAAAATTGATAGATTCATTAGTGGATTAAAACCACATCTTCGAAAGGCTCTTGTAATTCGAGACTTTGGGAGTTATGAAGAAGTTGTTCGGTGTGATCTCAAATTGGAGATGGACTTTGGAGAATGGTCCCATGTCTATGGTGATAAGAAAAGAAAGATGGAGTTTCAACCTGGTGTATCTAGTGACAAAGGTGGGAAGAAAAATCAACGACCCACATGCCAAAAATGTGGGAAGTTGCACCATGGGAACTGCCTCAATGGTACGGGGAAATGCTTTAAGTGTGGGAAATAAGGACACCAAGCTCAAGAATGTCGAAAAGACATGAAAAGGAGGGATAATGTAGCCGATGAAAGGAGAGAACCACTCGTGGTTCAATGCTACAACTGTAGGGAGCTAGGGAACTATTCAAACCAGTGCATTAAACCTCGATCTCTCGAGGGTAATCAGCGCCAACAACCACCAAAGACAAAAGAACAAGGTAAGGCTTATCCCATCACAACTGTAGAGGTGGAACATGATAATGAAGTTGTACAAGGTACACTTTATATTCACTCAAGAATGGAAAAATTCGTTTTTTATTCTGGTTCTACGCATTCCTTTATATCTTGAAAGTTTGCTAGAAATATATAATCAAAGCCCTGAAACCTTGAAGTAGAGATATCTGTAAAAACACCGAGTGGTGCAATCTTTGCAACCCATGTGTTCGACTCTTATCCTATTGACGTATGTGGGAATATTCTTCTGGAAAATCTCGTAATACTTCCCTTGGTGGAATTCGATGCTATAATGGGAATGGATTGGCTCTCATTATATAGAGCACATATCAACTGTTGGGAAAAGGAAATATATTTTCATATTCCGAACCATCCCATGCTCCTCTACAAATGAAAGGAAGATCATTAATATCCTTTGAAAAATCCTTCAATGGTGTGGGTGTTGATTACCTATGAAGAAGCATAGCTCGCCCAGATGGTTGAGTCGAAGGAAGGTGCCAACCTTGAGGAAATTCCCATCGTGAGGGAATACAATGATGTATTTCCCGAAGAGTTACCCAGAATTCCCCCAGATCGTGAGGTAGAGTTCTCAATTGAACTCATACCTGGAGCTACTCTTATCTCAAAGTGCCCCTATAGGATGTCTCCTATCGAACTGTAGGAGTTAAAGAAGCAGCTGCAAGAGAATTTGGACAAAGGGTTCATACGCCATAGTGCATCACCTTGGGGTGCACCAGTGCTCTTTGTGAAGAATAAGGATGGAACCATGCAGCTGTGTATCGATTATCGGGAACTCAACAAGATCACCATAAAGAACAAGTATCCTCTCCCAAGGATTTATGACTTGGTCGATCAGTTAAGAGGAGCTCAATACTTCTCAAAGGTGGATCTTTGTTCTAGATATCATCAGGTAAAGGTGAAGAAGGAAGATATTCAGAAGACTGACTTCCGTACAAGGTATGGGCACTATGAGTTTTTGGTGATGCCCTTCGGACTTACTAATTCCCCTGTGATCTTCATGGATTTGATGAATAGAGTCTTTAGACATTACCTCAAAAAATTTGCAGTAGTGTTTATCGATGATATTCTCATCTACTCCAAGAGCAAGGAGGAACATGAAGAACATCTAAGACTTGTGTTGGTGACATTGAGAAAGGAGAAGTTGTACGCCAAGTCTAACAAGTGTGACTTTTGGATGAATCAAGTCACATTCTTGGGACATGTGATCACAAGTGAGGGAATTTTTTTGGACCCTTCAATGACAAAGGTGATTGAGGAATGGCCCAGGCCCTCTAGTGTCACAGAAATTCGTAGTTTTCTTGGATTAGCTGGGTACTACCGATGTTTTGTGAGAAACTTCTCACGATTTTCAAGCCCTCTAACTCAGTTAACAAGAAAAGGGGTAAAGTATGTATGGACATAAAAATTTGAGGGAAGCTTCAAGGAGATAAAGAGAAGGCTGATCACTGCACCTGTACTCAGACTACTGAAAAGTAGAGAAAGTTTTGTGATATATAGTGATGCATCAAAGAAAGGCTTGGGTTGTGTACTCATGAAAAATGATAATGTGATAGCCTATGCCTCACAACAGTTGAAGATACATGATAAAAACTACCTGACGCAAGATCTAGAGCTGGAAGCCATGATTTTTGTCTTGAAAATATGGCGGCACTACCTTTATGGAGAGAAGTGTGACATATACACCGACCACAAGAGCCTAAAGTATATATTCACACAAAAGGATCTCAACATTTGTCAAAGGAGATGGTTAGAGCTAATAAAGGATTATGATTTCTCTATTCACTATCATCCTGGAAAGGCGAACACGGTAGCTAATGCTCTAAGTAGAAAAGAACCTGCTACTCTATCCATGTTGAGGATTGAGAGAGACCCTATCTTCTTGGATATGCAAAGAATGGATTTGGAAATCATAAGGGCAGGGGATACATCCTACCTTGCCCAAATGATTGTGCAACCATCCATCCAAGAGAAGATTAAGGAAGCACAAAGGGATGATGTGGAGATACAAAAGAGGTTGAATGCAGTAAAGGAAGGGAAGCTGCAAGAGTTCCATATCGACGATGATGGTGTGATTCGGTTTGGAATGTGGCTTTGTGTGCCTTCATCACCCGGGATAAAGAAGGAGCTATTGGATAATGCACATAGCTCAACTTTCTCTATCCATCCTAGAAGTACCAAGATGTATCGTGATCTAAGAGAACTCTTATTGTGGGATAACATGAAGATGGAGATTGCAGAATATATATCAGGGTGCTTGGTATGTCAGCAAGTTAAAGCTAAGCGGAAAAAGTCCAAAGGTATGATGCATCCATTGCCTATACCCATGTGGAAATTGGAAAATGTTACTATGGACTTTGTCACGGGTCTCCCAAAGACGTCAAAGGGAAATAATGCGATATGGGTTGTGGTTGATCGACTCACCAAGACTGCCCATTTTATCGCTATTCGGGAAGACCTCTCACTTGAACAACTTGCAAGGATATATGTGAAGTAAGTAGTGAGATTTCACGGTGTTCCACTCACGATTGTCTCTGACCGTGATCCAAGTTTCACATCTAAATTCTGGAGGAGCCTTCAACATGCTTTGAGTACTGAATTAAATTTCAGCACCGCCTATCACCCCCAAACTGATGGCCTGTCTGAAAGGACTATTCAGACGCTTGAAGATATGCTAAGAGCCTACTCTCTTGAATTCAAAGGTGGTTGGGATTAGCATCTCCCATTGGTTGAGTTCTCATACAACAATAGCTTCCACTCGATTATTCAGATGTCTCCGTATGAAGCTCTTTATGGGAAGCGATGTAGAACTCCAACCTATTGGGATGAATTTGGAGAACGAACGCTACTTGGTCCCGATCTTGTTCAAGAGATGACAGAGAAGGTTCAGGTCATCCAGAAACACATCAAGGCCGCTCAAAGTCGGCAAAAGAGCTATGCTGACAACCGTCGAAGGGACTTAGAGTTCGACGTTTGAGATAATGTCTTCCTTCGAATATCTCCATGGAAGAGAGTCATGAGATTCGGGAAGAAAGGGAAGCTAAGCCCAGGGTACATTGTCCTCTTTGAGATCCTTGACCGTATAGGAGTCGTGGCCTATCGTCTGGCACTTCCACGGAATATGGATCAAGTTCATGATGTGTTTCATGTATCACTACTGAGGAAGTACATACCAGACCCCTCAAATGTACTAAACTCAAAGGTGGTACAACTGGAAGATGATCTCTCCTACGAGGAGCAGCCGGTAAAAATTTTGGACCGAAGTGATAAGGTTCTACGCAACAGGACAACCCACCCTGTCAAAGTGTTGTGGAGGAACCATAAGTTTGAGGAAGCAACTTGGGAACCAGAAGAGGCAATGAAGGAGATGTACCCTCACCTGTTAGTGTAAAGTGAAATTTCGGGGGAGAAATTTCTTAAGGGGGGAAGAATGTAACGACCCAAAGTATGTCAATGGAAAATTACCTTCTTATATTTATGTCATAAAAACACAAAATAATGAACTACTATGTGATAAGTTACCTTTAAACATAATTTTGTCACCCCTATGTTTGGAATTTTGAAATCCAACATACACGGTTGTGTTCAAGATAGTTTATTGAAGTCTAACGAAACAAAAATAATTTTTGGTGAATAGTAACCTACCCTTATGAATAGTAACCTACCCTTATGAATAGTAATATGACCCTTATTAATATTAAATAAGAGTTACATTACCTATGAATAATAAAATAAAATTTAGACATCAAAGAAAGTGATAATTTAACCTTAGTAAACGTTTTTGGTATTTTATAAGTCAAAATAAATAATTATAATTAATTAATTAATTTAAAAGAATATTTATTTCTCTGAAATGTATTTATAAAGTATTGAATCAATGTATACTAGTTTTTAGATAATTTTATAAGACCCTACGTAATTTTTGAAGAACTACAAAATCAGTTTTAATTTTAAAAACTGTTTTTTTAAGTAAATTATGATTTTAATTAAACATTAAATTAATAATATTTAGAGAATTATTTTTAAAAAATGGACATCATTTTTGGATTCTACACATTGGAAAATGGCAGGGGTAAATTTTTGGGTTTATTCTGAAATACTTCAATTTTTGGGTGAATAGTAAAAAAATACAGTTTTTCGCATAATCGGTATATACTAAATTGCATCATTAATGATGTAATGATGACATAAATATTCTAGAGCATTAGTTTCGGCCAAATTATTTTAAATTTCATAAAAAAAATTTTGAAATACAATAAATCCAATTCTCAAACCTACAAATAACTTTCCAAAGCCTAAAGTCAAAAGGTGATTTCTTAAAGTGTCTTTTTCTATTTCTTTCACTTTACTTTTAATAAATTAATGAATTAGAATTATAAAGAAGTTTTAAAGCCTAAAACGAATTATATTATATTGATATATGATTTAGGATGTCAAAAAACTACTATTACAAGTCTAACTCTTGATATATTATTTTATTTAATATTTTATGCCAAAAACACCTCCCTCCTCATGTATAAATAAGCCCTCCCCCTCCTCTTGCCAAACTACACCTCTCAAGCTTCAATAATTGTCTAAGCTCTACCCAATAATTTCCCCTAGCCCCTTTCCCACGTCCAAAATCTTCTGGTCTCATCAAAAGACCAAGCTTAGGCCCTTAAGGAGGTTCTCTAGTGAAGGATTCAAGAGGTAATTTCCCTCCCTCTTCTCCTTTAATTTCCTTTCAAGTTCAAGTTCCTTTCTTGATCTCTCCCCACCTATATTCATCCAAATTATTTTTTAACTCCATTATTATACATATTCTGTAATTTTATGATTATAATTTTATATTATATCACCCCACGCCCTTTCCATCTTCCTTTTATTTTAAAGAGAACGTTGTTCATGTGGTGTTAATTTATCACCTTCAAAAACAACATGCTCTCTTCTTCCATTTCTACCTTCAGATCTGGTCATGAAACCATTTTTATGGTTGAACCAGAATATGTTATATTTATTATGTTCTATTTTATGTTCTGGAAATAACCTACGGTGATATTACTAAGTGAAAAGTTAAAACAAGTTCGTTATGATCCAAAAACCGCCCAAATTAACCCAAATAATCATCATTTAATTCTTATCTAAGGATTCACCCACATGGATATAATATAATTCATTATAAAAATCATTCAAGCTCCTGTAATATCACAAATAACATGTAATATAATTTCTGGATGTTTACCCATGATCTACCCGAAATTTAATTTAAGAATACAAGTGGACCGCTCAAGAAAACCATAAAAACGAACATCCCCGAACAACATTTTTAAACTCTATAAGTCATACAAAGGTACATAATATGACATAATGAAACCATAATGAACAATATCAATGTATAAAAGGTTCTGGAGTTTCTAATTAATGGATATAATGTCATTATAAAGGACATTAAAGAGAAGGAGGCATTCGGGTACAAGGTAAGGGGAAATCTCGAACCCAATTTTCTTCCTTCTGGTTCTCCCTCTTTCACTCCATTTTTGATATGGTTACTCCTCAAAGATCATTTTTTCATCATTTCATTTAATTTTCTGGGATATACATGTTTTTCACTGGTTTTTATGTCCAACAAAATGTTTTCCAAAAGAACTCTTCTTTTAAGAACGTTCCTTTTACTTCTCACTCGAAGTGGACAGTTCTTGTAATATGTGGGTTATTCCCTCTTTATTTTGGGAACCCAAAGTTTATGAAGGTGTTATTATGTGATGAAACCCATTCATTTTCATGGGTTAATTATGTTGATTTATGTTATATGTTCATTGTGTCAAGCATGATAAATGATAATGTTATGATGTGACGGGTGCGCCCGGAATTATATAGCGCTCTAAGGAATTGGGTAAAGTGATGAATCTCATGAGTAAATGTGAAATTATGTGTGAAAAATATGATATCTTGGTTCACAAATATGTGTGGTTGTTAAACATCAAGACGTGATGTTTCATTTTTATGCATTGCCACATTTCAAGTCTATTATTTATGATCCTCTCATGTTCATGATCTTCTTCCTCTGTCATGATTATGCTCACCCCATGTTATATTGTTCTTATCTATCATATTAATGGGATTCTAGATCACCCCTTTTGATGTATATACTCAGGTGGCTACATGTACTAAGGAGAGGACAAGTGCCACTAAGAAGCTTGTGAAGAAGAAATTAAATAAATGTTTATGGTTGATGTTGTATTTGTTATGTGTGGTCCTAGTTTTCCCAAGACACTAAACCTTTGGATCCTCCATGTGTAATACTATTATGTTGTTTATATTTGAAATGATGTAATAGTAATGTAAGAAAATGCCGGTTTTCTATAATCATCGTGTAGGTATCGATGAAGTTGGGAGATGTAGAAAACATTGTTGATCCTTTCAAACTGAGATGGAAATGCCAGCTGATACGCCACCTCACTGACTCACCCCAACACATCAAAGGGACCGGTGAACCTAGTAAAGAGATTGATCCCCTTGTTGAACCTTCTATGCCCACATCAAGGGGAATCCATTATGAACACATGGTCTCCAAAATAAAACTCCAAGGGCCTCCTCATATGATCAGAATATGACTTCTTCCGGTCATGGCCTACCTTCATCCTCTCATGCACATGTTGAACCTACCCTGTTGTGATCTGCACCACCTCTGAGCCAAGAACACCTACCTCCCCAACCTCGGTCCAGCACACGAGCGAATGACACTGCCTCCCATACAAGGATTGAAATGGTGCCATGCCAATAGTATAGTGATAGCAGTTATTGTACGAAAACTATACTAAGGTAAAATGTCATTCCCATTATCCCACAAAGTCCAAAACACATGCTCGTAGCATATCCTCCAATATCTGGATGGTTCACTCTGTCTGCCCATCTGTTTGGCGGTGGAAAGCAGTGCTAAGAGAGAGGTGGGTGCTAAAAGCATGTTGTAATCCCATCCAGACTCATGAGGTAAACCGTCCATCCCTATCCGAGACTATTTACCTAGGAATCCATGAAAATTCACCACCTCATCCATGTATCTCTATACTAATGCATCCACCACACTCGACTCCTAGATTTCCAGAAAGTGAGCAGCTTTCGTCAGCCGGTCTACCACTACCCAGATAGATTTGCAGCCTCCTCGAACCCTGGGTTTTCTTGTGATGAAATCCATCGATATGTCATCTCACTTCCACTTGGGGATATCTAAATGGTGCAACAAGCCTCATGGGACATGGTGTTCAGCCTTCACTTACCAGCATACCATGCACATTTCCAAGAACATTGCCACTGCTCGTTTCACCCCGGGGCACCAAAAATATTCCCTAAGGCCTTAGTACATCTTTGAACCTCCAGGGTGTACCACTACGAGTGATTTATGTAACTCATATAGAACTCCATCATGCAACATCTCTGGGACAAACATCTTCCCTCGGAAAAGCATCTGAATTTGACCATCCTCTAAACACCCTTCTAGAGCATTGCCTAGGTTAGCCCGATCATGCATCACTTCACTCTCTATGTCTCCCCAATGAGACTCCTCCACCTATCGCAGTAGAGAGGAATACACTTTCATCAAAAACAGATAACCTCTACCACCATCCTCCCTTACATCTTGGTGTAGGGAATCCAACTCCTCCCTTGCCTTCAAAGCATCCATAGATTCTGGAACAACTTCCCTCTGTGACTTCCTTGTCAAGTCATCATCCAAAACGTTCCCCTTATATTTAGTGTAATAGATCTCGAAGTTGTAGTCCTGGAGTGACTCCACCCTCCTTCGTTGTCACACGTTCATGTCATGCTGGTTAATTATATGCCTCAAACTCTTGTGATCTTTGAATACCACAAATTTCTCCCCAGTGAGGAAATGTCACTGCCACATCAATGCAAACACTACTATTGTAAAATCTATGTCATGGGTGGCATAGTTACACTCATGAGGACGTAACTGACTAGACCCCTAAGAGATCACTCCCCATTACTGCATCAGCACGCACCCTAGGCCATGTAAAGTGTCATCACAAAACACCTCAAACAACATCCCTTCCTATGGTAACCTCACCACTGGGGCACTAACCAACTTCCCTTTTAGATAATTAATGGATTACTAGAACTGCTCACTCCACACGAAGGCCTGGTCCTTTCTGGTCAACACTATCAATGGAGCCGCAACTCGAGAGAAGTCAGGCACAATCCTCTAATAATAGCCTAACAGACCTAGAAAAATGTGAACCTCTATCACATTCATGGGTGCTTCCCATGAAACAATTTCTTCCACCATTAACGGATCTACTACTACACCTTGATGGGATACCACGTGTCCAAGGAAATGCACTTCCAGTGTCATGAACTTACACTTGGATAATTTTCCATAGAGCTGGTGATGTTGAAAGATTCCCAAGACCATCTTGAGCTGCTTAGTATGTTCCTCCTCTGATATTGAGTAGATGAAAATTTCATCGATGAACACAATGAAAAACTGGTCCAGAAACTTGTGGAAAACAATGTTTATGAGGCCCATGAAAACCTCAGTTTCATTCGTAACCCCGAACAACATGACTACGAACCTAAATTGCCCATAACTTCACCTGAAAGAAGTCTTTAGAATAACACTATCATTCACCCTTACATGGGGATTCCCAGACTGTAAATCGATCATAGAGAACCAACCTACTCCCCTCAGCTGGTCAAAGAGATCGTCTATCCTCGGAAGATGGTAATGGTTCCTGACTGTTACTTGATTCAGTCTTTGGTAGCCTTTTTATAGCCTAAGTCCACCATCGGCCTTCTTTGCGAACAAGAATGGAGCACCCCATGGAGACATGTTGGGTTGGACAAAACCCTTCCTCATCAGATCGTTAATCTGGTTCGTCAACTCCTGCAGCTCAGAAGGCGCCATCTGATAAGGAGCCATGGAAATTAGAAGGGCATTGGGTTGTAAGTATTTCCTGAACTCAACATCACGTCAAAGGGGTATAGTCACAACCTACTTGGAAAAAATGTTTAAGAACTCTCAAACAGCTCTCGGAACATCCATCCTCTCAATATCCACTAATTCTGCTGAAAGATCAGCAAACATAGAAAGAAGAGGCTCCACATGCCGTCTTCCAACCAGACAACTCCAGTCGCCAATAAAAGCCACATGCTGGCCATCCCCTTTAGAGAACATGACTCTTCTCTGAAAGAATTATACAACAGCATGCATTAAAAACAGCCATTTGATGCATAGGATGACATCATATGGCTGCATTTGTAGTAGAAGAAGGTCCCCACTCGACTGATGTGGCCCCAACATCAATCTACATCCCCAACAAACATCAAACAGACGGGTATGACCCCAAACTAGTGTACTCAGCACCAAGGGCATGAAGAGTCTATCTATATCTAGTCTCAAGGCATGGGATAAAATAGGTGTAACAAAGGATTGTGTTTCTCCTGAATAAAATAAGGCACAATAAAGAGTTCTAAACAAACTGATCGTACCTTAAATGACTTTGGTCCCTACTGGAACTGTTGCCTCTTTAGTGTGCAACTTCTCATTCCTAGCTCCTCTGCCTCTCGGTTGCCAGCCGCCTCCCCAACCACGCCCTTGTTGATGTCCTTGAGGAGCCACATGGGATCAGGCTCCTCCTTCCATGTCTACTCTCTGAGGAGCGGGATCTCGATGTCCCTATTTCTGCTACTTAAAGGGTCTAGATGGAAACAACTGCTGCTGAGGTGGGTGATGAACCTTCCCACCCCCAATGTACTACACACTTTCCAGGCACTAATTCTAATGGTGCCCATATCATCCCCATATAGAAGCACCTTAATCATGGGATTGTGAGGAAAGGGCGAGGACCGGGAGATCGAAACTGGAACTGCTTGGTCCTACTCCCCACTGGTTGAAACCTAGAAGGACATAACGCTCAAGGAATGTTGCTGACAGTCTTACCCTTTGGCGAACTCCACTAGTTCCCCTCTCGCGGAACACCTCTTTATGTTTGAATCCTTCCTACCACATGATCCTTCTTCTAGACCTCCAAGTATGTTTGTAGGGTGAAGGGAGTAAGAGAATACTGAAGAGAAGGTCTGATTTCCTTCTGTAAACGTCTCTCTTGAGACTCCTCATCCAGAAAAAGGTTAGGAGCAAATGAAAGTAGATCCTTGAACATGATCCCCAACTCCCTCACTGACATGATCCCCTACTGAAGGGAGTGTAGCTCCTGCCTCTTCTCCGCCTTTATTAGGGAAGAGTGGAATTTCACCTGGAATACCCTCTCGAAGCATGTCCACAAAACATCAACCTCTCTCTTCTCCCCAATATAGAGATTCCACCATTGATGGGCTACTCCCGGCATCTAGCTTACAGCTAGAAGAACCCCGTACTCCATCAGATCCCGGATTAGGATGAAAGCTGTCACCAGGTCCTCTACCCAGCTCTCTGTCCCTATGTCTGAGGTACTGCCCTCGTATTTCTCGAGGGTATGCTGCTAAAAGGCATGAAGCATTCCTTTCCACTTACCCTCCTCTTCCACTCAGACAACACTTTACTGATCAGCCAAGTCAACCTCATGGTCCTTGATCGCCCATACCACTCATGGTCATTGTACGGGTGGCATAGCTACAAGGTAAACAAGGAATGCCTAAGCCCGAATAGTGTAGAAGATTTCTTTTAAAATTTCCTTAAACTTCTTATTCCTTAAAAATTCCAGACCACCCAAAACACACAAGAAGACAGGTCATTATGATGCATGTACCTTTCCTAGGGACTCTACCCTACAATCTGTGTATACTCACTTGGTCATTTGGTAGGTATAGAGTCCTTATATCAGATCATGGGGGGCCCAAAATTCCCATGTCCTAGCCGGTCTTCTGTGGCCTATTTCACACACCAAGATTACCTACCATTGTTTTCCTACCATCCCATGCAATCCTCATTGTGCCTAACCTCGGGCTCCATTATATCTCTAAACCTTCTCCTTTGTATCATTCTATCATGACTCGTCTTCACCAAGATGAGGGAAGGGACAATGGGTTGTTAGAACCTTCCTTCCTCATGTTGAAGGAGAGATAATGACCCCCAAAACCTGCCTTCAATAGGTCCCAGAGTGGCGACTAGCACCAAGGGTATAGAATCACACACAAAATGGAAGGAATTACCCTTATTTTAATAGAATCGGGAGATAAGATGGTACATCCATAATCAACACCAAAATTGGTAGTAAATGTAAGTAAAAAACAAACCATTCCCAAATGCATGTTCCAAAAGTAAGTTATACAAAAGTACAAGAAAACTCCAAGGAAAGTTCCGAATAAAATAAAAACAGAAACCGAAACTCTCCCAACGTCCGAGATAGTATGCTCCCGCACAATCCCTGAATCCCTCCTGGAAACCTGAAAGCATTTTATATACGTAGGGTGAGTATATAGGTATAATCAGTAGGGAAATCCAAAGGCACTCATGCATAAGTGGGGAGGCATTATAATGCCCCGTGAGAAAAGGAGATAACTAGAGAACCTAGCAAGGAAACTATCCACTCAAACCGTACCAAGGAACGCTCCCCAAATAATTCATGTCAAGTAAAGTAATAGTAATAGCATAATGATATTTGGGTACCCGCGCCACTTTCCCATGGGTTATTGAGAACATCCTACGCGTCAAACCTCTCCCCCAATCTTCACCGCAGTCCCACTGCCATCCCCCGGCTGCACACTCCTAGGCTACCATAATCACACATCCCGCCGGCAAACACATGGGATATCACTACTACACATCCCACACACACCTCGGTCCAAACAACTACTGCCAAACCCAAAGAAACATGGGCCTCATCATGAAGACACTTGGGAAACAACCAGCCCGCACACACGTAGGACATCCACCACCACGTACCCCTGCCTTAAGAATCTATGGGGTATAATAGACCTCATACCGTCACAGCCTGCCTAAAGGATATTGGGATACTCGGGAAAGGGAGTAGAAAAAGAGCTAATAACTAGCCACTCTTAGGAGTGTTTGGAAAAACACCCTCCCCCGTGAAATTTGGTTGTTCGGCATGAAGTGATTACATGGTTGGGGAGAAAATTAAAAACATAATAACTACAATTATATATATAGGTAACAAGCACTCATCCTTGCCTAGGGTTTCCAAAACCAGCCCATACACAAGCACCCTTATTACTATTCATTCATAAAAATTATAACAACCATAACCCCGTAACAACTCATTCCCGGAAATCAATTACCCATTGAACGCATTCATGTTTTCATATTCAAGAAATTCCATTTCAATAAATTTTTCACTACTGGGAAACTAACAGCCATAACCACAAACCAAGGAAATGAAAACAGCCAAACAACAAATTAAGCATTCACACCTAGTTATGTTGTAAAGTCCCAACAACAAAAGGGATCCATGAGATCCCTCGATGTATTGGAACCAAACCAGGCACCACCATAGATCCCCACATGTCCTTAGATCCAAAAGCCAATATCTACACCATAATAGAGGATCCCATCCCCATCCACGTCGCTTCCCAAGCATCAATCGTCAACATCACCAGAACAAAGCAAGGGAGATTTCAAATTTGGATATGCCATTCATTCAGTTCCATATTTCCTTTTGGTTAACTAGGGTGATCACACAAGGATTCTAATTCACTGGGCATCCATTTAATCAACCGAGTTTATGTTATTAACCAGTTTCCATGTTACACCCATTCAATCACATAAATATCCAGAAAATTAGAGGTTCATTAGTGCACAAGAAACGACCACCAACAACCATGATTTCCAGTGGGAATATTCCCATACAATTCAAAACACATAATAAAGGATAAAGAGTATAGTAGAAACATTGAACACACCCCCTTTATTCTTTAAAATTCCATTTATTTTCTTTATTATGTTTTGGATTCATCCATCCCAGAGAAACAATAGCATACCCACCCCACATGATACACAATAAGGAGAGACGAAGGGAAATACCTAATTAAATGATCAAAGATTGACGTTTTTCTCCTAGAACCAACTACTGTGGATGCGTGAATTGTAGGGGAGGAACTCAGAAGACTCTAAGAATGACCAGGAAAGGCTCTAGCATAGGCGCAACACTTGCCTCGAGAAGGGGGACTCCAAACGCACCAAGAAGAAGAAGGAAAATAGACCATATGGGTAGAAAAGAATTCTCATGTTATAAAAATGTGAGATCCTGGTGTTACGGGATATGAAGATCTTGTGCGGCTTTAAAGGTAGATTGTGGTTTCACCACACGGTTATACGGATACACATAATGGAATTAATTATTTATTTAATAATTCTAACCAGAGGGGTGGCCAAAAATTTGTGCTTTAAATTATTTCATTTAATAGAGGAAAACGAGTCTATTGAGGGTCTCCCCACTCCTAGGGGATTTAAAACATTTTTTGTGGCACTAAAAACGTCTTTGAAACACATTAAAAAGGTTAAAAGACTCAGAATTAGTGTTACAGGAAAAACTGGGGAAGGAAAATCCCAATAACCCTCTATGGACAATTAGTGAGACTGATAGTTAAAACCTATTGGTGGAGTTTCTCAGGTAAATATGATCCCATGAAGCTAATTGGGAGAAGCTGATGTTGTGAAGCTGATCCTGTGAAGCTGATCCTGTGAAGCTGATCAGTGAAACCGATCTATGAAACCAATTTGGTGAAACTGATCTGTGAAACCAATTTTCTAAAACCAATCTGTGAAACCAAATTGATGAAATCGATCTGTGAAACCGATTAGGTGAAACCGATCTATGAAACTGATTTGGTAAAACCGATATGTGAAATCGATATGGTGAAACTGATCAGTGAAACTGATATGGTGAAAATGATCTATGAAACTGATTTGGTGAAACCTATCTATGAAACTGATTTGGTGGAACCGATCTGTGAAACTGATTTGGTGAAACTGATCTGTGAAACCGATTTCGTGAAACTGGTCTATGAATCAGATTTGGTGAAACCGATCTGTGAAACCGATTGGGTGAAACTGATCTGTGAACATGATTTGGTGAAACCGGTCTCTAAAATCTATTTTTGATACTGATTAGTGAAGTTGATCAATGAAGCTGATTAGTGAAGCAGATCAGTGAAGCTGATCAGTGGAGCTGATCTGTGAAGCTGATATGTGAAGTTGATCGGTGAAGATGATCAGTGGAGCTGATCTGTGAAGCTGATCTATGAAGATGATCGGTGAAGATGATCAGTGGAGCTGATAGGGAAAATTTATCAGTGGAGCTGATGGGTGGGACATATCGATGAGTCCAGGACACCCTAACACATAGAATTTTGGCAAAGTAATTGACCAGGAGGGTCTGGGCCATTACACGACCCTAGTTTCCTAGAGTCAGTTCCTTATTTTAAGACATTGGAATATAAACAAGGAATATGCATCCTAAAAGTCATAGTAGTTTTGTAACATTGTAAACAAGATACATACACAAGTTCGACATTACAACTTGTAACGAAAAACAAAATGGAAATTATTTTGACCACATCAATAACTACTAGGATATTTCAGAATTTCATTCATTATAAAATTCTTCATCTCATGAGAAAATGAAACCAAAGAAATGTTGGAACCATGGTATTTTATGCATGATTTGGATTATGATTTTTGTTTGTTTTCAATCATCATTGGAGTTCAGAATGTGTACCAGAAAAGAGATCATACAGTTCAAGCAGACAAAAATATTGAAGGTGGCGCCTTTTCCTAGTGTTTGTCAAATGTTTGGGCCTAAAAATTAAAAAATGGAGAAAAGTGTTTTTGGAAAAGAGACTTGAATGTTGTGTACTTGATGAAGAGGAAACTTGCATGCCATATTGTTTTCATGATCAGAACATAGGAAAATGGCAAAGGGATAAGGGCCACGCAAGTTTTGGGCTGGTCACGCAAGTGACCTGCGCGCCTTGAAGAGACTTGCTCGCCGATGTCTAGGAGGACTGGAAACTTGCGCACCTATTGTTTTTCAAGATCATAACTTTAAAATATGGCAAATTAAAGAAGGTTTAGTAAGTATTTTTGTGGTCGCGCATGTGAGTAGTGCGACAAAGGCTAGGGAGGATGAGCTGTGCACTGGAACCTGCGCGCCGAGGGAAGACTTGCTCACCGCCGTGCAGGGGGTCCAGTTTTCCTATAAATAGAAGACCCCCCCACCCTTCTCATTTGTAACGAAGTTCAAGACTTAGAGATTTTTGGAGATCTCGTCATGCAAGTGGTTGAGTCGTGCAAGTGGTTATTGGGTCACGCAAGTAGAGGCTGCACGCCAGCTGTTGGCTGCACGTCCAAAGTGGATTGGAATTTAGGGGCGTTGAGTCATGCAAGTTTGGAGATCAATGAGGTAGTGTCGTGCAAGTTTTTTGGAGTCACCTGTGTGACGATTTTGTACCGCGCAATTGAATTGCGTGCTATTCCTGAAACTTGGGCACTGGAGCTTGGAGAAGCGCTCCAGGGCTGTTAAAGTACATCCGTCCTTTTGAAGTTGCACGAAAGCTAGAGGATCATCTGGTACCCTCAGCACTAAGTGAGATTCATCTTCAGGTGAGAGTTGTATGTCAACAAAGCATCCACATACAACAGATGATGCATTCTTATGCAATGATGAAGATACCTTCACGTCTATAAACTGAGTGTGTCTTCACTAAGGGTAGTGATCCAGGGGGAGTCAACGGGAGTGACCCGAGGAAAGCAGTGAGCTATCCCTGAACCTTTGTAAAGGTAGTGATCCTGGGACAGAGTGATTGTGCCCAAACCTTTGTAATCCACAGCTAGTGAAGATTAGTGGAATTTGGTACGACCGAAAAATTTTCGGCATATGATCCTTGGACGTAGCCCTTAGTGGTGAACCAAGTAAAAAGTGTTGTGTCTTCTCTGTGCATGTGAATATTTACTTTCTGATCATATTCATAATACAGGTTCAACAAGTTCCTACCAGTGTGGGAACAAGATCCATCGAATTAAAAGAAAAAGTTGTCACCCTGATTCACCCCTCCCCTCTCAGGGTGTCCCGGGGTCCTTCAAGAAAGCGGTTATCTCAAATACTCAATAAGAGTATGAAATACAGTGAATGATAACATAAAAAACAGTCATGGTGAATAATTGAAAAAACATGCATTAAAAAAATTAACATGAACACATTATTGTTGGAATATGAATTAAGTAAATAATGACATAATAAAACATAATCATCGGTATTCTACAAGTCAAATAACCTCATGAACCATCAATGCAATTTTCCTAATGATGGAATTCATAATGAGGGACATTATAACTATCCCGTCACGACCTCTTGCCAAGATTATAAATAATCAATTAGTCAAGGCATTGTGCCAAGACCAAAGTTGGTCTCATGAAACCTAATGATGCACCATGGGGTTGTAGTGGGACCCACCCAAAACTTACTATTTCCAATGAATTCCTCATATGAATGTGTATAAACATAAATTACATGTACATTCAAATTGAAATTAATATATGAAAAGAAAATAACATTACCCAAATATAAAGAGCATGCACCAACCATTCATAGTAAATTGGGGAATGGTTTTAAGATATCACATCCATATTGAAGACATAGGGGTGATATAATTAAAAATTAATTCTATTTAAACATAATAATCATCAAAATTATTGAAATGGTTGAAAATACTATTTTAAAATCACTGAGTAATTTTTTTATAAAAACCCTTTTACTTTGAAAATAAGAGTTCTTTCAAAAAAAACATTATATTAAACCAGTACTAAAATAATTTTGTATTTTAATATTAAAATGAGTTATTTTAGAAATATAATGGTTGATAAAAAATATTATAGTTTTCCCATTAAATTAGGTAAGAATTTGAGAAATTACCTTGAATCGTGCAAGTATTTTGGAAAGAATTTTGTAAGTTCCTTTTAAAATGTGTAAATCCCTATAAAATAAAGATGGATTATGGTTGAAAAAAATATATTGTGCATTCACATAGAATTTTTGAGGATTAATTAATAATACATAAGAATTTATCGAGGTAAGTAGGCAATAAAAGTAACCCGAATGATAATGGAGGTTCGAGTGGAAAACCCTTACCTAAACTCTGAATGTGTTCCCCTATTGAACATAAGCTCATGTAATATGAAGTTAGATTTACTAATAACTAAATTAAGAACCGATTATATATTTATTTAGTTTATAATAATTTTATTATGTTCATTATGTCTTTATTCAATAGTTATAATATTTAATTACCTCATTCTGGAGTGTTCGTATTCTTGAATTCCATAATCAATTCACTTGTTTTTATGTAATGGAGTTCATGAGGAGTGGATGTAAATATAAAAAATTGAAATTACATATTATTTATAAACATCCATAAGTGTTAATTTTATTACATATCATTTGGGTACATGGAATGGGGATGAATCATTAGATGAAATATTATTGACAATCACTTAGATTATTTAAAAGGTATTTTGATTATTAGGAACTAGTTTGGTCGTATGATTTAATATTATGTACATATACTGGTTCCTGAATTTTAAATAGGTTATAATAAATTTATTTTAGTCTGGATCAGCCATAAAAAAATTATGATGACCAGTATTGAATGAGAAATTGAAGAAAAAAAACTTTGTCTTTCACAGAGGATGTAAATTGGAACCTCATGGACAATGATTACGTTTATAAAATAAAAGAGAGAGAGTAAGAGTATTGGTGATGGTTCTTACATTTAAATGATATAATTCCAGTAAATATATTATACTAGTGTTATTATTATCATTTAGACAGAGGAGGTGAGGAGAGTATGACAATAGAAAAGAACCTTAAATGAAATTGAAATAAATAGAATGTGAATTTTCCTCTGGAATCCACCTCCTTGAGAATCTCTTTAAGGCAAGGTGTTTTGGTCTTTTGGAAAGACCAAGAGCTTATTGGACGTTGGGAGTGACTAGGGAAGAATATTTAGGCATATAATTGAAGTTATTAAAGGTATAGAGGAGTGAAGATAAGAGGAAGTGAGTGGGAGTATATAGTGGAGGAGAGGAGTGAATATTGAATATTTAATTCATTATTTTATTAATTCCCTAAAAAACCAATAGTATTGTTTCATGTGACCCCTATTATAAATAAGTTATTTTGGGTTTGAACCAAGTGGTCTTACAACACTCATTATGTCATAAATGGTGTATTTACCAGATAATTTGTATATACCATATTTTAACATATTTCACTATTCATCACTAATTTAAGAATTTCATAAGAATCTGAAAAATTCACCACAACCATTTTTCAACATGTATAATTAAAAAATGAACTCCATTTTTCAAAAATATTTTTTTATATTATAAATTTATTTTGTAAATAAAATCATAGCTAATTCAAAAATAACAATTTTAAAGGTATAGTTAGTTTTATATAACATGGAAAAATTAATTAAGATCTCATTATCTTATTACCTTAAGAAAATAAATAATATTATTATTTAATATTAATAAGGGTTATATTACTATTCATAAGTGTATGTTATTATTCTCAAAAAATCTAGTTGGTTCTATCAGACTCAAATGACTTATTGATCAAAAATCTATATGACGGTTTTTAAAATTCAATACATAGTTGAGACAATATTGTGTTTAACGACAAGATTAAAAAATTTGTTGTCTTGTAGGGACTAAGTGTTTCATGCATTCAAAATTTATTTTCATGACTTTGGGGGTTACATTCTTCACTCCTTACAAACATTTCATCCTCAAAATTAGTAGAATGCTACCTCATAATAGATTTGGGTAGGTCTTCCTCATAAGCTCCGTAGGATTCCATGTTGCCTCTTAGATTTTATGATTCCTCTAAAGAATATTTATAAGATGAGTTGGGTGATTACTCAAAACTTTTCCTTTACTGTCCAGAATCTGGATAGGCTCTTCACAGAAAGATAGATCAGGTTCCAATTCTATACCATCAGAAGTGAGGACATGCGTTGGGTTTGGCATGTACATTCTCAACAACGATACATGGAACAGATTGAGTACATTGGAAAATATGGGAGGCATAGCCAAATGATATGAAATAGATCCAATTCTCTCTATAATTTCAAAAGGACCAATGTACCTAGTGCTCAGTTTTCCTTTCATTCCAAATCATATAACGCCCTTCTGTAGAGATACAATTAAGAAAACATGACCCCCACATGAAATTCCAGATCCTTACATCGATTATCGGCATAACTCTTTTGTATTATTTGAGCTATTTTGATATGACCTTGAATATTATTTACCTTTATTTTGGTTTCATCCACAAGCTCTAGACCCACAATCCTACTTTCTCCAACATCATCGCAAAAAATTGTTGTTCAAAATCTTTTTCTATACAAAGCTTCATATGGAACCATTTGAATACATTAATGGAAACTATTGTTGTAAGAAAACTCCACTAAATGTACGTATTGATCCCACATACCTTGTAAGTCAAGTTACCATGATCCCAACTTGGCCTATAAGGTTTGGATTTCCCTCTCTGATTAATTGTCAGTTTGTGGGTGGTATGAAGTAATCAATCGAAGCTTGGTATCAAAATATTTCGGAAAAAATTTCCAAAATTCCAACATAAATCATAGGTCCTGATCAAACTCAATTGTTAGAGTTTCCCCCTAAAGTCTCAAAACATCAATGATATAGTGTCTTTCTTGGTGCTATAGTGGAAAATCCTCCCTTGTAGTGAGTAAATTTGTAGGTTTTGTACGTCAATCTACAATATCCAATATCACATCATTCTTCCAAGTAGTTTTGGATTATCCCATGAAATAATCCATGGTTACATTATCTCATTTTCACATAGGAATTGGTAGAGGTTTCATGACTCCTTTTGTATGTAGCCTTTCATACTCCTATTGTTGACAGAATAAACATCTTGATACATAATCTACAATTTCCCTCTTCATGTTAAACCACCATAAATTTTCCTTCAATTCTCTATACATATAAGTTCTACAAATATGTATTGAGAAATTAAAACTATGGGAAACATCCAATAACTCCCTTTTTAGCTCAGGTATAGCTGGAACACGAACCATCTTCCCAAATATCAAAACACCATCTTCACAGATAATGTCAGAGATCTTCCCATATTTCACAGAACCAATTTTATTTTGTTGGTTCTCATCATCATGCCAGGAAAATTAAATCCTTTATAATAAATATATTTGAGAAACTAGATGAAAAAGTACTAATTTCTCACCTTCTTTTATAATTCCCATATCCATCCTCACTATATCCATGTACAATGGATCCTTTTCAATCCACATCTTGTTGAGAAACACATGATACATACTACTCAATGCATCAGCTACATTATTTTCCTTTCTTGGGTGGTAGTGTATATTAAAATCATAATCATTGAGTGGTTCAAGCCATCATTGTTTCCTCATGTTGAGTTATTTCTATAAGAATATGTACATCTGACAATGGTGATATGTATATATCTCACACTTTTCTTTGTAGAGATAATGTCTCCATATCATCAAGGAAATGATTATTGATGGTAACTCAAGATCATCTGTGGGATAGATTTATTCATGAATTATTAGTTACCTTGATGCATATGATATAATTCTATCATTCTGCATAAGGACCTAACTAATTTCTTTTTTTGATGCATTACTATATATCACAAACCCATCATTCAAAAATAGTTTGTTTAAGATTGAAGTATTCACTAATCTCATCTAAGACACATCGAATCAGTCCTAACATTCCTTTTTCCATATGAACATAACCCCTTTACATGTATGCTTGGTCATTGGGTTGGATAAATAGGCGATGTTCTCAACCAAATGATGAAAATAATCTGTTAAACCAAGAAAACTACGCACCTCAGTTATATTCGCTGGAGTAAGACATTCTTGCACAACCTTTGTCTTCATAGGATCAATAGATATACCATATTTAGAGACAACGTGGCCTATAATGGAAATTGATTGAAGACAAAATCCACACATTCTAAACATCCCATAAAATTCATTTTTCCTTTGAGTATTTAGAATAGTGCACAAGTGATTTTCAAGATCTTCATAGATTTTAGAGTATACCAAGATATCATCAATAAATTCCACCACAAATTCATCAAGATATTCCTTGAAAAATCTATTCATTAGATCAATGAAAACATGTGGTTCATTATTCAGCACAAAAGTCATTACTGTAAACATGTAATTCCTATACCTAGTTCCAAATGCTTTTTTTGGAATGTCTTCCTTACTCCCAGGCAACTGATGATATCCAGACCAAAGATCAATCTTTGATTAATATTGTGCCCTATGAGGTTGATCAAATAAGTCATGAATGTGTGGTAGGGGATACTATTTCTTTATTATTATAGAATTCATCTCCTTTTAGTCAATGCACAACCTCATAGACACTTCATTGATTTTTAACAAAAAGAAGAGGGGCTCCACATAGAGAAAAATTAGGGAAAATAAATCCTTTATCACTCAATTTAACCAGTTCTTTATTCAGTTCCCCTAATTCCATAGTGGCCATTCTATCAGGGGTCTTCTATATGGGCCTAGAACTAGGAATTAAATCAATGGAAAACTCAATTTCCCACTCCGCAGGATGTTTAGGTAAATCCTTGGGAAATACGTCTACATATTCTTTCACAATAGGTACATCCTCTATTTGAACATTCTTATACTCGCATTTATTTATGGAATTTCTTTTCTCCCCAATGGTTTAATTCCATAGATCTACTGGGGGTGGATCTAGATGTGAATCATATGGTGATGTTTCTGCCCTAATGTTATGGGATTCTACATCATCCTCAAAAATTGTTACCTCTTTCTTCTTGAAATAAATTTTCACATCATGATTCAAAATAAAATCCATGAAAATGATCATATAAAATTAAATTATTGGTGTGACAATAAAATTAGTAGATAAAGAACATTTAAATTCCATAATGGGGACTTCCTGACAAAACTTTGTTGCAATGATACATCCCTTAGGAGCTTTTTCTGACAACTCCCTTATTAAATCAAATCAGTAATATCTTATTTTCCTAGAAATATTGGAAGATATGAAATAATGAGATAATATAGAATCAAATAAATCATTGGATAAGTTTGATGAAATGATTAAAGTACATTTACCCGCTTTGTTAGGATCTTCGACCTCCGTAGTTGTGACCGCATAAGATTGTCCTTCCTCCCTTGGCCTTCATTGTGGAATGATTCCCAGATGCTTAGGACATTCACGTGAATAAATTACAATATCACTATAATTGTAATATTGAACATTGGTAACTTATTTATTCCACTTACTATCCCATGATAGGTTGCCTTTTTCTCTAGAATTATAATAGACTGTCATTCCATTCAGGCATGTTTCGGGTTGTTCCTTCCCACAATTACTGTAGGATTGAAGTTAAAATCTTCCCTTCTTCCCCATTTCCTTATATCATTTTCTAGGGTTTTTGGCATCCCTATTTTCTCTTGTTTTCCTTTAATGTTATAATACATAAAAAACTAATTTTTTATCTTAATTGAACTTGAGTGTCACGAACCGCCTTCACAAAAATGGAGTTAAGGGATAGCAGATTGTCAGACCCTTCCTTCTTTAAGTTGAAGGAGAGATAATGACCCCTGATACCCACCATCAATAGGCCCCGTAGTGGCGACTAGAACCAAGGGTATAGAATCACACACAATATGGAAGGCATTACCCTTTTTATTTTATTAGGATCATAAGAGAAGATAGAAACCCCAACAATACCAAAGTTTAAAGTAAAGGTAAAACTGAAAGTAAACCATTCCCATATGCATGTTCAAAAGTAAAAGATACAAGCTACAAGAAAACCAAATGTAAAGTACCCAGAAAAGGAAAACGACAACAGAAACCGCCCCAACGTTCAAGCTAGTACGACCCAACATGATCCCTGAAATCCTCCTGGAAACCTGAAAGCAGTTTTATATATGTAGGGTGAGCATATAAATATACTCAGTAAAGAAAACCAAACACTCTCGTGCACAAGTGGGGAGGCATTCTAATTCCCTGTGAGGAAGGAGACAACCAAAGCACATAGCAAGGAAAACTATCCACCCAAGCCTAACCAAGGCACACTCCCCAAATAACTCAAATCAAGTAAAGTATATTAATAGAACATCCATTTTTTGGTACCCCACGCCACTTTACCATAGGTTATTGAAGACATCCTACGCATCGTACCAATCCCACCATTATCACCATAGTCCCATTGCCACACCCTGCCATTCTCATCGTAGTCCCACTGCCACACATCGGTCACACACACTTGGACCACTACAACACATCCCGACCACAAACACTTGGGCCACAACCACCACGTGTAACCACACCCACAAACACCTGGGCTATAACAACCACTACCATGCCCGAAGACACTTGGGCCAGAAAAATACTGTCACGCCCGAAGACACATGGGCCACATCCCGAAGATACATGGGAAACAACCTGCCCGAAAACACCTAGGCCAACCACCACACTACCCTGCCAGAAGATTCTTGGGCTAATAATGTACTTCAGGCAATCACAGCTTGCCCAAAGAGTCTTAGGCTATTTGGGAAAGGGAGATGAAAAGGAGATAATAACCCACCACTTAGAAGAGTGTTGGGAAAAAAACCCTCCCCCATGAAGTGGGGAGTTTGGCACAATGTTCACAACATGGGTGGGGCACGAATAAGAAACATAAAAACTACAGATATATGTATAGGTAACAAGAACTCATCCCAACATATGGTTCTAAAACCTAAGCACAAACACCCTCGTTACTATTCATTCATAAAATAATAGCACAACACTCACCACCAAGTCACAACACATTCCCAAAACCAATTCCCCATTTTAACAATTCTCGTTTTCATGTTGAATTGATCCCACTAGGTGAATTATACACTACTGGTCAACTAACAAGCATAACCACAAGCCAAGAAATAAGAAACAGCCAAAAAACTTTAAGCATTCACACCCGGTTCTCTTGTAAAGTCACAACAACAAAGGGATAATTGAGATCCCTCAAAGTACTGGAACTAAAGAAAGCCTCGAGATACAGACCCACACGACTCCAGAACCACAACATATCAACTGTACAACAACAAGGGATCCCATCCCCATCCATATCACCTCGTAAGCACCAAGTAGAACAACATAGCTACTACCAAAACAAATTAGGAACTTCCTGGTTCAAGAACATCATTCATTAGGTTCTTATTTCTGTTTGTTAACCATGGTGGTCACACAGGGATTCTTGTTTCACTGAACATCCATCTAACCATCCATGTTTAAGTGATTAACCAATTTCCATATTACAGTCATTAAATCATCACTGATTTCAAAGGTTCATTAGTACGCAAGGAAATACTACCACAGGCCATGATTTTCAGCAAGCACAATCCCACACAGTTCACAACACATAAATAATCAAGGGTAAGGAAAAATAGCAGAACATCGATCACACTCCACCATCATTCTTAAAAGTATATTTTTTATCATCATTATGTTTGGTTCCATTAATCCCCGCAGAAACAATAGCATACCCAGCCCGCATGATACACAGTAAGGATAAGCGAAGGAAAAACCCTACTTGGTTGATCAAGGATCGAAGTTCTTCTTCACGCGCCAAGAACTGGAGATGCACAACTTGCAGGGAAGGAATGTCGGGGACTCCAAGGGTGAGAATAAAGGCTCTGGTACAGGCACACCAATTACCTTCGAAAGGGGAACTCCAAATGCACTAGGAAGAAAAGGAGACCATCCAAAAGAAAGGAGAAGAAGAAGAAATCCCCATGGGATATATAGATAAGATCCCATTGTTACGGGATGTGGGGATTTGAACAGATTTAAAGTCATATCATGGTTTTACCATGCAGTTGGGTGGTTACACACAAATGAATTAATTGTTATTTAATGATTCCCATTGGAAAAGGTGGTAACCGTTGTGGTTTTAAAGATTTTATATAAACATAGGGGAATGATACACAGAAAATCAGCTGGGTCCATTGAGGTTTGTCTCACCCTTAGGAATTTAAACATTGATTAAGGGATTAAAAACGGCCTTGAACTACTTTTGAAAGGTTAAAAAGGCCTAAAAGTGGTGTTATGAGAAAAACTACAGAACAAAAACCCGATAAGGTCGGGTGGCACTGATCTGCCCCACACCGATCGGTCACACTGATCGGCTGCACCGATCAGTGACACACCGATCGTGCCACACACCGATCGGTGAGGTACCGATCGTGTCACACTAATCATTCACACGCCTATTGGTCGCATTACAATGATTTGCATGCTAATCGGTCGCACGCCGATCGGTCGCATGCCGATCGATCGCACGCTGATTGGTCGCACATCGATCGGTCGCACGCCGATCAGTCGCACCCACCGAGATGCCACCCTTCGGATCCAGAATTTGGAAAAGGGATGGTCTATGAGGCTCTAGGTCATTACATCAGAAACCTATCAAACTATTCTAGCCCTCAAGAATCAACCCAAACCAGAAGAGAAGAGGGGTTCGAACCACCGCCTCGAAAGATACCTCTTAAGAATGAACCTCTCCGACATCTAGAATTACCACTCCCTTAAGAAACCATGAAACATTAAAGGGTCAATCTGTCCAGTCATATGGGTTACAGGGTTTCTTCCTCCGTGTCAAGATTACTATCCACTTTGGGCACCACTGACTCGCCCACATGGGTTTAATCGCATCCACCTTAATGAGTCTTGATTAGGGATCGGGTCCTCCACTTCCCATAGTCAGGACTTTTCACATGCATCTAGAGAATAAGGAAACTCATACATTCTATAGTATACAGGGTAAAGTGTTCCATCACAAACTAGTACAAAAAAATAGAACAAAACTCAAAAAAGCTATGGGTACTAGTCACGCATCTGCGTCTCCCGTTCCCAGGTACTTTCGTTGAGCCCTCCATGACTACACAACACACGAACCAATGTAATGGTCCATCCATGGAGCGCCTTCCCCCCAAATTCCTCGATTATCACTGGCCTTTCTAAAAAAGTCACGTTGGCCTTCATGTCCAGCTTTCCCCAATCGAGGATGTGTGAATCATCGTGCAGATACCGTCGGAGTTGTGACACATGGAAGACGTCATGTATCCTTAGTAGTGGCGGTGGTAACGCTAGCTGATAAGCCTCTTCTCCGAACTGCCGCAACACTTTTAAGGTTCTGATGAACCTTGGAGAAAGATTACTCCCTCTTCCAAACCTCCATTGTCCACGCCGATGGGAGACCTTCAAGAATACGTGGTCCCGGACCCCAAACTCCAAGGGTCTCCTCCTCTTATCGGCATATTATTTCTTCTGATCCTGAGCCGCCTTCATCCTTTCTCGTATAAGATGATCCTTCTCCCTCGTGCTCTACACCACCTCCGGTCCAAGAATACCTACCTCCCCATCCTTAGTCCAGCACACGGGTGAGCGACATGGCCTCCCGTATAAAGCATCGAACAGAGCCATGCCAATGGTAGAGTGATATCTATTGTTATATGAAAACTCCACCAGAGGCAAGTTTCATCCCCAAAATCCCCCAAAATCTAGGATAGATGTCCGCAACATATCCTCCAAGGTCTGGATGGTGCGCTCTCTCTGTCCATCTATCTTAGGATGGAAAGTGGTGCTAAGATGTAGCTGGGTGTCAAAAGTATGATGCAATCCTCTCCAGGCTCATGAGGTAAACTGTGAATCCCTATCTAAGATAATGGATCTTGGAACTCCATGAAACCTAACCACCATATCCACATACCTCTGTGCTAAGGAATACACTGTTCCTAATTCTTTAATTGCTAAAAATTGAGTCGATTTAGTCAATCGGTCCACCAATACCGAGATAGCATCGCAGACTCCTTGAAACAAGGGTAGATCTGTGACGAAATCCATCGACATGTCATCCCACTTCAACTTGGGGACCTCTAAAGTTTGCAACAAGCTGCCTGCAACATGGTGTTCAGCCTTTACCTTCTGACACACTAGGCAGCTGGCCACGAACTCTGCCACCACCCGCTTTATCTGAGGCCACCATAATTGACCCCTCAAGCCCCGGTACATCTTGCAAACTCCTGGGTGCATTACTAGGGGTGAGTTATGGAACTTACCAAGAACACTTATGTGCATCGCCTCTAGGACAAACAACTTCCCTCAGAAAAGCATCCGTTTCTGAACATCCTCTGTCCACCCTTCTGGAGCATCACCTGGGTTAACCCAGTCACACATCACATCACTTTCTGATTCTACCCACTGGGACTCCACCACCTATCGTAGTAGAGATGACTGCACTATAATCTGATACAGGCAACCTCTACCACCATCCATCCTTGCATCCAGATGCAGGGAAACCAACTCATCCATCACCTTCCAAGGTTCTGACTGATTTTATTTGGGATGCTCATCTGGAGGTGAAATGCCATTAGGCTTCATGGGAAAAAGTGGATAGACCTTATCAGGAAGGTGGTGCTAATATCAGATGTCTTGGGGATACTATTCATTGTCTTCATGTGAAGCTGGCATGGGAAGATGTTGAGGGGTGAACTCTTTGGGGCAGAATTATGGCTTTGCAGGATGAAAACTACAGGGAGGACAGCAGTAGTGGTTCTCCTTTCGGAGCTTTATTTCGGACGTTTTTGCCTATTATTCTCCAAAACTCACGCTGGATTATATGAAGGGGAGAGTTATCTTTCTGGAAGTTTAATTGGGATGGATCTGTTATTGGTTTTCCGGGCTGTCCTGCTCCAATGATTTCTTTCAGGGAAGCTTGTAGTTACCCCAATTTTATTAATGTTGTTCTAGATAAGGAACAGAAGAATACTTTTGATCTTATTGAGATGAACAGGGTTCCGGATAGATGTGTTTTTACTTATTCAAATTATGGAATGTTTTCTTCTAAAGAGTTTCGCAATATTTCTTTTCACCAGGCTCAGCAAAATTTATGGAATGATATAGTATGGTGTAAAAGTATTCCTACTAAATTCAATTTTCTTGTTTGAAGAATTAGAAATCAGTCTATTTCAACAAATGAGAATGTGAAAAAGAGGGGTATTTACCTGGCATCCAAATGTCATTACTACAATAATCATAGGGAGTAAGATTCCAATCATTTTTTTTAGAGTGATTGGGGCTTGGCTGTATGGAATTTATTGGTGGTTTTGTTATGTTTTCAGAATCTTTACCTACTGGAACCTCTTTTCTTGAAAGGTGGTTTCATAATTTGAATATTGGAGGTTCTGAAAGAACAGCTAGATCCGTGATTTTGAGTGCAGGGTGTTGGTGCATTTGGAAATCGAGGAATAAATCTCTCTTTGAGGATATACATTATTCAAAAAGGCTGGTTGTTATCAGAACTAGAATTCTCCTTCTTGACTTGGTTTGATATTCTGGTATTTCAAGTGATACTCCTTCCTTGAGGTTTATATATCCAGTGATGCATCATCCAGATCTTATGAGGAAAGAAAACTGGGTGAAATGGTGTCCGCCTAACATAGGTCTTAAACTGAATTTTTATGGTTCTTATGTTGACGGCTGTATTCGGGGAGGCGGTGTTGTACATGATGGGAATAGAAGTATTTTTCTTGCTTTTTCTGCATATTATGGGAGTGGAAATTCCATTCAAGCTGAGGCTGAGTATATTAACTTGGGGATTATGCTGTGTGATCAAAGAAACATTTCTATTACTCAAATTGAAACTGATTCAATGATTATTCTTAACTTGATGGAGGGTAAGATTTCTACTCCCTAGTCAATTTCTTATCTTATTAGGAAGTTAAGGAGGTGGATTGAAGGCAAGAAGATTCATCTTTCTCATACTTTGCATGAAGGTAATAAAGTGGCAGACTATTTTGCATCCTTGAGGGTGGCAGATCAAGGTAATAATGTTGTTTGTTTTTATAGTATTCTTCAGATTGAACTAGAAGGAGTGGGGTTGATTAAGGGTGATCAACTCGGTCTTCACTATTTTAGACTGCCTTAAATGTTTGTGTACCTGACTAACAGCCTGTTTGATTTTGTCCTTTTAATAAAAATGTAGTTTGTGTGTAAAGTAGCTACTAAGGTATGTGGATTTTTGTTAATATCCAACTCACATTACTGGTCAATATGTCGATGTTTATGGCTAAATATATTGGTGTAGTATCATTCTAGCCAGTGATTTTAAGCAGCTCAGTGAAGGATAGAGAGATAATTTCCATGTCTAATATGGATTTAGGAACTAATAAAATCAGTCATTCTTGTCCTACCAAACATAATAATAAATTCATCATTTTATGACCACCAAACCATTTCCAAGAAACTCCACTATTCCAAAGAACACCACCATTCCAAAATCCATTACAACAATTTCCCAAAAATCATAGACTTTATTTACAATTAAACAGACACTTTAAATAAAATATAAATAGTGCACCACAACATACATATTATAAAAACCCTTGAGTTAAGAATATGAGGATTTAAGTGGTGGAATTACACAACTACATGCATACTTTACTGAATTTTGTTTCCAAAAACACGAGAAATATATAATTCACAATTCATACAAAACCATATATATTGTGATTACGGTAACTAAAATAAGTGGAAAAGTGATTCAACCCCCATCCACACAGGACCCTAAGAAGAACCCATAAGAAAATGAAGAAAACCAAGCTAGAAATTATTTGTAGATTCAAAACATCCATCCACCATAAGTGGAGATTAGATAGGAAGAGTGGGTAGTTGGTTAAATAAAGAAGAAATAAAAAACACCAATTTAAATATATAAAAAAGATAAAAAATTCTTCCTAGTCCATTTTCCTTCTAAAATAATTTTATCCAAAAGTATTTAAGTCGAATAACTTCAAATAAATATTACATAAATATTTGTGAAATTTAATATTATCATACCCCTTCCCGAATCTCTCAAAAACTCATAATTTATTCCTAAATCAGAGAATAAATCATAAAAAAATGGATAATTATGGGAATGCCATGTTCAATGTAATGGCCCAGACCTCTCCGGTCCATTACTTGGTGAAATGTGGTGTTGGAGGTGTTCTGGGAGGTCAAGGTGACTTATCCCCAACACTTTTCCAAATTTCCGGTTCTGTGAACAGTTTTTCCAGTTTTATGAATAGTAACAGATCGGTCTCATCGATCGGTCTGACAGATCGGTCTGACAGATCGGTCTCACAGATCGGTCTCACCGATCGGTTTGACAAATCAGTCTCACCGATCGGTCTGACAGATCAGTCTCACTGATTAGTCTGACAGATCGGTCTCACAGATCGGTTTCACAGATCGGTCTGACAGATTGGTTTCACAGATCAGTTTCATGTACAGTAACGGTGGGTGAACAGTGTTTCCAGACTCCTACAGTTTTTCCCCTTTTGACGTTTCCTTTGACATAAAATACATTTAAAGCCTTATTTTAAGGACTCTTAAGGCCGATTCAAATGCCATAAATCCTATATTAATTATTCCTAAGGCTTGGTATGTTTTACTTGGTCAAACCGCATGGGTTAATGTGATCCATTTTTAATGGATAATTAACCGAATCTTAAATTGTCGCCCCATTAAATCTTTAAAAGGGACGATATATCATTCTCCCTTGTTCTTTCCCTTTGTTCTCAACTAAGAGACGCTAGAACCTTTCAATCCTTCCCATAGGAGTTTCACAATCAATCTTTACTCCTAAGATTGGTTCTGCTCTGTTTTGGATGCAACCGAACTCTGTCAGTCAATCTTCCCAATAAGTTGTCATGAAAGGAGGATTGTGACCCATTGTGTGGATAAAGGACGCCAAGAACTCTTCCAGGTAGGGGATTCATGTCTTCTCTAATTTTATATGTGCAATCATAGAATTAGAATGATTTACCCCTTTGGATCACAATGAAATTGACCTAATTAAATACATGAACCGGATTAAGAAAATTGGTTGATCGTATGTTGTTTCTTTATACCGTGATAATAGTTTCCTCATGTTTTGCTAGATAGAGTGATATCTATGTTTTCTTTGATTTTTTATTCATTCATGATAGAAATTGATAATGAACGTAAAGCCAGAATTAATTGTTAATTAATTGGCTAAAGATAAAGAGGCATGTAAATTAATCTGGTTACACTACTGGAAAACTAACCTTTACCAACGGTTTGGAACCGTTGGTATAGGCCTCCAAACCGTTGGTATAGCCTATACCAACGGTTTGGAGAACCGTAGCCAAGTAAGCCGTTGGGATAGGTCTATACCAACGGTTTTCCAAAAACCGTTGGTATAGACCTATACCAACGTTTTTGGAAACCGTTGGTATAGGTAATATGAAATCTATACCAACGGTAATGGAACCGTTGGTATATAAATTCCAAAAATAAAAAATCCGCTGGGATTTGATCCCAGGACCCCTTGTTTATAATCGAACGACTTAACCACTAAGCTAACATCACTTTTGTAAACCTAATTTCATAAATATATATATTTATTATCATAATTATTTAGAATTTTGATTTATATAATGTTCTCGGTTAGTAGATCTGGAAAACAATCAATGAACATATCCCAACGGTTGTCAAAACCGTTGGGATAGACCTATCCCAACGGTTCTGAAAACCGTTGGGATAGGTTATGGGTGGTTGTATTTTTATTTGGGTGAAAGCTGGATTTTTTTCCTCTTTTCCCCAACGGTTCACCAAAACCGTTGGGAAAGAGTAACCTTTCCCAACGGTTCACCAAAACCGTTGGGAAAGGGCCTAAAAACACACCCTTTCCCAACGGTTTTGGTGAACCGTTGGGAAAGGTCACTCTTTCCCAAGGGTTCACCAAAACCGTTGGGAAAGGGCCTCAAAAACACACCCTTTCCCAATGGTTTTGGTGAACCGTTGGGAAAGGTCACTCTTTCCCAACGGTTCACCAAAACCGTTGGGAAAGGGTGTGTTTTTAGGCCCTTTACCAACGGTTTTGGTGAACCGTTGGGAAATGGTAGCTATACCAACGGTTTTTACAAACCGTTGGTATAGAAGTGTTGGGAAAGATCATGTTTCCAGTAGTGTTATTGCCGTTTTTGTAGTTGTTCTAATTTGAGGATAATAAAATTAGAGAAGTAAGCATGGTTATTTAATTGTGATAGCTTACTGATTAGGTATCCTGTAATTGGAACCTACGCATAACAAATCTGCTAATTCAATATGGATTAAAGAACAGAATATGTGGGAATTTTTAAAAGGGTTTTGACTTACCCTCTTGTTTGTTAAAGGGTCAAGAGCCCATGATGTGATGTTTGTTTTCCTACTGCTTGTGCTGTGATTTGAGCCTGGATGGCTGTTGTGATATGTGGAGGCATGGAGGCCTTGTGGTTGTGGTAGAAGATGACGCCTAGAGTGGCGAGATGCATCAGTTTATGCATGTGGGTGTTGAGGAGGACACTAGGGGTGATGGAATGGGATGGATGTGGTTGCTGGATGCTTGTGGTTTTCTTTGAATGTTAATCTGCTTTGCTTTTCCCCACTTCTCAAGGTAGCTGTTCTTGCTACCCTTCTTCTGAAGGAGGCGAAGACGCGTGGGGTATGCCACGTGCTTTCCGTGTTTAGCCTCTCGAGGGAGAATGGGTCTATGCTATTTCTATAGGCGGTAAAGACTCGACGGGTAGTATATCTATTCACCGTGTTGAGCCTCCTTTGTATTTAGAAGCATAGGATGCTTTTCTAGAATGCCTGGGAATATGGAAAAGTAATTCTGTAATGAATGTTTGATTAAATGGTGAAAATCCATAGGGATGGGGATACTGGAATTTAAAGGTGATGTGAATCTTAAAAGGAGTAGTTGTTTTTTAATGAGATGCCAATTCAGTTTAATGTGGAATTGTTCATTCTTAATTAATGTTTAAAGAATTAATTAACATATAGTGGAACTGATAAAATGATAACGGAGTAATCTAATAAAGCTCTTAAAATGTTTGTGTACTTATAGGATATCTAGTCTTAGAAGTAGCAGCCTGGAGTCTGAGGGACGTTAGCTGCAGTTGTATCTAAGACTAGGTAAATGCCCATAGTGTGGATGTGAGTTAGATACATATTCTGTACTTTTTGTGTTTCTATACGCTACTCCACCCTGTCGGTAAGGGCAACTGACACCCCGAGGATTTTGATCCCTTGGGGGTGTTTTCCCCAACATTCTGATGGGAGGTTGAATGGATGACTAACCCCTTTTGGCTCTGCTCTCTTCTCTTGGTAGATACTTGTGGCATGAGGCACAGCGGTTAGTTACCCTATATATGTGTGTAGAGGGCTGTAATGGCTTGTGGTTATTCACACACATATATTCTGGATATAGTATCCTATGGACTACTATCGGTGTAACGTGTATAGGCTATGATGGATTGAGGATCCTTACTCAGAGTATGGGCTGTAATGGCTTGAGGTATTATACCCGACGTATGATACACGTTATGCGAGCTGTGGTGGCTCCCGGAAACTACCTGTTTACTTTTGGTTGTGAGTACGGTGTGGTGCTTCGCCCAGGTGTCTGCGGGCAAGCCTATGTAGTGCATGAGGTGCAGATTGTGGAGCTTAGCCCAAGTGTCTGCGGGAAAGCATTGGAGAGAGATGCACATGACGTATGTCATTGGGGAAAAGTGGCAAACCAGTGGGGAAGTAGTAGTGGGGTACCCTTGATATTCTTTATTATATGCTATATTCTTGTATGTGTTACTTGGTGAGAGTAGCCATGGTGAGGTTGGGAACATTGTATACCTGTTTAGGTGACGAGTTAGTTTCACTTGTTGTTCAATGGGATTTAGCATGCTTTCTTTACTTTTGTACGAGAGTCTTGGGGAGGATCCTACTGAGTATACTGTTATACTCACCCTATGTATATATAAACAGTTTTTCAGGTCACTTGGAGTAGGTTGGAGATCAAGCTGGTTACTACTAGCTTGTGGTGGGAGGAGGAGTTGTTCGGGCTCGTGGTCGCTGCCGTTTTACTCTCTTTTGTGTACTTTTAGTTTTCCCTTTCAATTGTAGTACTTTTTCATGACATTTCATATATGTACTTGGGTTTATTTTATATTTCAGTTTTGAGTTGGATTTGATTGGAGTCTATTCTATCTCTCTCTTCTGCATGTGTTCTCTTAGTGGGTAATGCCTCCCATTTGTATGTTTATTATACCCTCGGTGCTAGTCGCCAACCCGGGGCCTACTGGAGGTGGGACTCGGGGGTCATTATCTCTGTTCTCACATTGCCGGCCTAGGAGGGGTACACTTTGTGGGGAGGGGGTCGTGACAGTCAATATTGGAAAAATTATTATCATCTTTGATCACACTAAAAGCTCCCACAAAATGTTATGATCCTAGGAAATTTTATATCACTTTCACAATTTAATCTATGAAATTTTCATTTTATCTTTCTTATATAACCACATCCATTAATTTTATTCCACAATAAATGTTTATATCATTATACATGTGAGAAATACAAACCCTTGGAGTGGTGGTACAATGTGAAATAATATCTACATCATTTCCTACAAGATTCTAAGAACATTTTTCGGCCAAAGACCTTAATCATATTTTCCTAGTATACTTTTATGGGTTTAACATGGAAGAATATTTAAGGTAATCACACTCAAAAATCATTGTGGGGATAAAATTCATAAATACATCCCTAAAAATCATAAATATTCATGGGAAAAACCTTAACATTGAATTTTCAGACATCATTTTATGTATCAACATTTTTTACCCTAGAAGGTAATCGTTAAAGGATCATTTACATATTTTACTTTGAAAATTTGAGATACTTGTCCAAATGAAAATTCAGGTATATTGCATAAATTTTTATCTATAAGAAAACTTTTAATGATAAAAAATTCAAATTCAAATGAATGTATTTAGAATTTTAGAAAAATTTATCTCCAGATTGGTGGAAAATATAAATTGAACAATTTTTTATGAATATCAATTTTTATTTCATTATGAGGATGATAATAGGTATTATTGTGTTTGTAAAAAAATTCCATGGTTTTTCAAAAACCCAATAATATTCATCTCTCAAAAACCAATTAGATTGGGAATTAAATCCATTTACCACTGATTTGAAGTGTGTCTACTTAATGAAAATATAAAAATTACTAAACAAATTGTTGAAAACATATTTAATAAATAGGAATAATAATTTATTAAACTAGTAATGAATAATTTCAAATACAAAGGATATATTTTAGGATATATCCTAGGAATCATTCGAAAAAATGACTATAGGGAATTTTGATTGAGGGTGAGTACAAACATATTTGGTATCCACAAACGAGGATGAATACCACCATTATAACGGTAGTAAAGAATTATATATATATATATATATATATATATATATATATATATTTAAGAGTAAATATTCAATTACCTTATCTCTAACCCCTAATGGGTTAACCCCATTCATGTAGCTTATTAGAAATTGACTGAAAATTTTGAGGAATGATTAAATTGAATTAATACTTATGAGAGTTTATAGTAAGTGGGGAGAATTCATTATTTATTGGAAATTGAGTCAGGTCACTTTGAAAGAACATTTATTCAAACCCTTTATTGTCCATGTTATAGAATTTTTTTTTGACATAATATAGTAACACGTCATTGATATATTCTCTATATTTTTTTCAAGTGATGATTTCCCAAAAGGACTAAAAGATTCCCACTTAATATGTATTTTTAACCATTTCATTTAAGATAATTCCATTTAGATCGTATAATAACCAAATTAAATTTAGGTTGTTTATGGTAAGTATATTTGATGACCATATTGAATATTTTTGGGATGTATTTTTATATTATTTCAATATATTTTGAAATTTTTTAGATAATTTCTTTATAAATATCGAACAAGTTTGCATAGCATGAATTGAAAAAATTATATCCTATAATTTTGAGAAGGTTCATTTCATGGTGTAAAGGGGAATAATATTTGGGAATTTAACTTTAAATAAAATATTATAGTGGATAAATTAAAAAGGTAATTGAATAATTCATCCCCATGACCATATTTTTTGGAACATGATATATCTTATCTAGGACATGTAGTCTTTTGTAATTTTGTTTTTATTAGACATTATTATGATTTATATCCCTATAGATTTATTAATTTTGAAGGATACTATTTTTAATTTTAATAATTACATTAGTAAATATTTTAATGATTTGAATAATAAATTAATATCCCCAAAAATAATGATTCCACAAAAATGAGAGAAATGATTTTAGTTACATTGTGATGCTTCTAATCATGAAGTTTGAGTAGTTCTTTCCCAATGAATTAAGGGATGGATGAGAGAAATATCCTAGGCTACCATAACCTTATATAGTATTCATATCAACAATACAACCATAGAAATGCATTTATAGAATATTTAATTATTTGGATAAATTTAGATATTATTTATCAAGCACTAAAAATATTGTTTTTTTATATCATATTTTCCATAGATACACGATATAGAAGGAAGAGAAAAATAAAAATTTGGTGAGGTGTACATTGTTACAAATTAAATATGTATACTATAAATAAAGGATATGTATAGAGATTAAAATAAGGTTGATTCTCACTTGATAAATATACCTCTCATAGTATAACTACAGATTCCAAACCAATACCCAATGAATGAATTCATTCCATGAGAGAAGATGTATTTATTAGAAGGGGAGGTGCCATAATATATATATATGGTCAAATACATGGTAACATCTCATGGACCACCTTATTTTAACCCCCCAAAAAATCTTAGACTCAAATAAAAATCAATATTTTTAATTTAAAATGATAGATTCCTTTAGATAATTATGAATTATCATGTGATAAGTTGATACATATATATTAGTGAAATTCATTCTTTTTTTGAATATTTCAACACAAAATATTTTAGAAGATTATTTTTATATTATATGATTGAAAGGAAAGTACTAAGATCAGGCATATATTGGCCCAATCTATTAAAATATGAAGATTAATTTTTAAAAAAAATTGATAAAATTTAGTTTTCTTAAATCATTTCAAAAGACTAAAATTTTATAAAAACCCAGAAACCTTCTTATATTTTTTAAATTTTTTTGAATAGACTTCATGGTAACTTTTAAAATTTATTTTTGAAATTATTACAACTTTCTTGAAAATTGATCATTTTTAAAAATGGGTGAGAAATAGGGCCAAAAAATCTACAATGTTAATGTTGGTGTGATTTTGTTAGATATTTCATATTATGTAGTTTTGGAGTTTCCCGATACAACATCAGGGATCAAGGGAGCTAGTTTTTTAATAGGATGATGTTGTATTTAATGATGAGGTTTAAAGCACATAACAATAAATCCACATTATACCACTAATAATCAATTTGATAGGATGATGTTTACAATAGGTATATCAATGGTTTTTTAGAAATAATATTTAAACAAAAACAATTATTGGTCCCAAAGGTTGAATGATACCATGTTATCCAACTATAACACAAAAATATTTTCAAATGGGAACATAATATTTGAAATTGTATATGAAAAAAACCAATCATAAATCTTCATCGAACAACATTTTACTTTAGGATATATTTATTTTTAAATAAATTATATATCATTGGTATCTTTAAATGCATTAAACACCAGGTTGGAATGAAATGTGATACTCTATTAAACCATTATTATCTAAACATTACCATTATAACATTTTTTTCAAGTATGTGGTTATTAATAGTAACAACAAAATTTTAAAAATTATATGGTTAATTCATGAATAAAATAAATTCAATTGTTATTTATTTATTAAAAATAAAATAAGTACCATTTGAAAGAAAGATAATTGTTTTCTGAAAAAACTATATTTTTTTGAAAAGGTTGTCTAGTTGTGCATTGATCACATAATTTCAAATTAATTACTAAAAAATTTAAAAAATTTATTTGAAAAAATAAAATTAATGTTTTATATATTAATTAATAAAATTATCTTTTAGGGAATTATTTAAAATTTTCTGAGAAGATTAATTTTTTATGAATAGTGAAAATATTGTTTTTCAAAACTCTCTTTTCATTTTAATTATATTTATCTTTAAATTTTTTTTTAAATTGGATTTTAATTAAAATTACTTAAATTATATTTAAATTTGACTAATTTAGTTCATTTGAATCAATTTATTGCATAATTTTTCTATTCAAACATTATATACTAATGGAGATATTATTCTTTAAATACTAATCTTCTGTCACACATGTGGTTTAATTTTAAATAATATTATATCACATATATTAATTGAATATTGGAAAAATAATTCCATAATTAAAATAAAAATTATTTTTATTATCTAATAAGTTCATCTTTATTTTTTACCATTATGTATAGTGAAAACAAAACAAATTAATTCTTGTGGTTAATGTAAAAATTGGTTTATAAAGGGTAAAACTATGAAGATAATGGATAAAATCACCAAAATATTTTCAAAAAAACATTTATGGACATGTTTAGACCTTATCACAAAAATTAACTTATAATTACTCATTTTAATGACTTTTTCACTAGAAAAACATAATCATCAATTTATGATTTCAAAAATTTATTGTGTGTCATCTCCCCATATTATAAAAGTCCATCCACTTTACTCCCCTCCTTACACATGTAATGCCATTTTATTCTGGAAATAACTACAAAAATGACTTATTTAATTCCCTACAAACATATTTGAATCCTTTTTATGATTATCATGTCCTCCAATGAAGGCTTTAAATATAAATCTTAAGGGGCTCTCTGAAAAAGATGAAAAATTAATAATCATGACTATTAGTTTTATTTCACCTAAAAAAACCTTCAAACCATATTCAAATATGATAATATTATAAATAAATAATATTCTATATAATGATATTTTCTTATTTTAATGGAATAAGCTATATACATTTCCTCATCAATCAAATATGAAATAAACTTTCGATCATGTGTACAGTGGAATATCGCCATGCGAATCGATGTAATTTGATTTCCTTCACCACTTATAAAGTAAATTTATAATTATGGTTTTTACATATTTAGATTATATTTATGAGATTTTTATATTATTTGGATCTATTATTACTCATATAGCTTTTATAATACATTCCATGAGAAATGTCATAATGTCGCTCCTTTGTACGATGAACTACAACCTCATGAATCGATGGGATTAATTTTTATCTTAATCTATATATGAATGTAAGCAAGAATAAATATAATTAAAATATGTGAAATTTATGATCTAAAAAATATATATTAAAATATAATAAAACATTTAATTAATTACCTTCTAATCTTTTAGAAAACATCAATGTTGCTCGTGCGTACGTGTCGACTATTACCTCCACATGAAGATGTTTACTTTTTTTCATTTTATTTTAACCTGATTGGTTATAAGGATGTTTTATTATCATAAAAATTATATATATGACATAATTTTGATTATATATATATTAAATAATATTTTTTCTAATCATTTCATTCGTCAAAAAATTAGAAACAACATAGATGCATACATACAGCCTACCGACTCCAAGAATAGTGTATTCCATTTTCATTAACTAACTTTAATAGATTAATTAAAATAAATATATATTTATTAAATATTATATTAATATAATGTTTGGAATATTTGATATTATGTAAAAATTATAAAATTAAAATGGAAAATTTTACCAATCTAAAACAAACATTAAAAAAGAAGCCATTATCACCCAAAGAGTGATTTTAACAAAGAAATGATACTAAATAGGGGATAAAATAATATAAGTAAATAATATATGGTTTGAGATAAATTATTATGGTTTTATTATAGTTTTATAATAAATCAATGATTAATATATATGATTTTAAATAAAAATTAATGAACTTGAACATTATTTAAGGGTTTCCCATCCTACATATATTTTCGTGAGACATATGTCATATTCCACACTTATTCATTTATGTGTTGGACATAATGCCCGTTTTTATATGTTATATCATGAATATATTTCTCCTCATGATAATTAATATTTTATTGGGAGTTATTTATTTCATGTTTATTATGATTCAAAAGTTACCAAAGTGGTATGGGATTATTTCACAATATCTTAATTAATCAGGATTTGATTTGTTTATGCCTCCCTTAGGGTAATTATTTGATATTTATATCTTAAACTAGAAATATATTCTTTTTATAGTGTTATACATGATCTTTTCAATTAATAGTATCATTTTTCACTAATATCTTCTTAAAATTATGTATAATTGTTTTTATAAAAAATCAACATTATTATCCTTTTGGTCAAAAACCATTTTTCATCAAAATCAATGTTTTCGTAGAAATCATGAAACAATGTTTTAACCATTTTAAAATGATAATTAATGATATTTTTTCCTTTTTACATTTTTTCATATTTTTTAATGTTTTAATCTTATCATTTTCAAAACAAGTCGCATTTGGATTTAATTAAAATATGAAACAAATATTTGATTTAACAATATACGATATGAGCTTCATTTCCCACCATTCTAAAAACTTGATTTTTTACATATTAATACTTATGTTTCAAAGGATATTTTCAAATTGAATTATTTTCCCAAAAAATAAGATCTTATAGTTCAAAATCGTGATTTTAAAATTAAATGCGCTATTTTACACCAAGGATGTTTAATGGTATCTTTTTGAAGAATATATATTTACTCATGAAAAAACATTATTCTTCTTATATTACACTAGGTATAAGTTGTATTGATATCTTAATTATTATTTCTACTAATTGATTATGATCAGTTCGAATTGGGATGTAAAATTTTATTACCATTATCCATTTTACTCTAGATTGTTTATGATTATGTTTGTTTTATTGGGGTATGTATTGACATTTCATGTGTTATTTTTTTACAAGAATATTTATAATAAATCTATTTCACCCCATTCATATGATGAATTCATTTGAAATAATATGATATGTGAGGGGACCATGTATATATAGCTCCTTGATTCATCAACGGGTATCATGAGAAAAATAATTTGGGAAAATTAGAAAGATTTATACTCACATATTTAAATTGTCCTATAAAAGGTCTTGACAGTATGTTCTAGATGTCTAGTATTTCAAATTATCTCATTATGATATCAGTTATTATTTTTTATTTTATTATTACATCAAATTGAATATAGGTTTATAACATTCAAGATTATGTGAATATATATATATATATATATGTATTTATTTGATAAGATTTTATTCATTCCATATTATATTCATTTTTCTGATTAAATGACATGTGTTTCAGTTATTTAATATTCCATATTGGTTATTCTTATTTATTTATGATAGAATACATTGTTTGTTTACCTTTATGGAGTATATAGGCCAGCCCATTTTTAATTTTTAATTTTCCCAAGGATAACAGGATGTTCTTTTGTGAGTGATATACAAGGACATGTTATGAGAAATAATTGTTTCATCAATGAAAACACATTTTTTACTTTATGTTTACAAATTTAATAAGAATTAAAATTAAGAATATAGTTTACCATTAATGATACAATATTAGATACTTTGGGATGTGATTCAATGTATCTTATTCCAATGTAACAAACTAACCACTAGATCCAAATTACTAGTGGAGGGATCTTTACGATTGGTATCCTAAGAATGTTATTAAAAGACATGATAACTAAGTTTTGGAACTCATAGATTAGAAAACATAATCCTAGGATATTAATTTAGGATAATTATATAAGAACATTCTAATAATTTGGTAAGGTAGAGAAAATGTTTTCTTCCAAAAAATATATCTTTATCTTGATACTGAAATGAGAAGTAGTTCTTATAGAGATGTAACTGGGGTAAAAACTTTAAAAATATGCATTGGGATTGACTCGATAGAAAATGGGATGATTTCAAGGGTGAATTATATCTTGATTATGCATAGTAAGTTATCATAATATATGACTAAGAAATATAACATTAACCAACTATAGGACTAGCCAAATAAGATGAATATAGAGTCTATTAAGAGAATCAATAGTAGATACCATAGTGGAAAGATTGCTCAATTTCCATCATTTTAAAATTTTGAATGATACGACAAGGAGAATGTATCAAAAGAATAAGAAAATGTATTATATGTTTAAAATAAGAACATAAATAATATAATTTCCATTTAAAAATTAAAATTTTAGTTAGCCTAATTGATGATATTAATCTTCTCTCCAAGGTATTATTTATAGTTGAATGTTTTAAATTTTAAAGTATTTTCATCATGAATATCGATGTATTGTGGGGAAAATTATAAATATAATCAAAAAAATTGTATGATTAATGGTTATATCGTTCCAATGAAGATACTACAATTAACATATGGAAGGAATGCAATGTTAAGGAATAAGATGATAAATCATAGTTAGTGTTATATTAATGAAGTGGAATGATAAATGTGTTGTTTTTGGATTCAATAATTTAGTTACAATATTATTTTATAAATGACATTCTTGTCATAACAATTATGGAAGTCATAATTTTTTTACTACATTAATTTTTATTTTTGGAATTGAGAGCATATGTTAAATGGTACTAATGATTAAGAAAAGTCTTTTAGTGGGATGTTGATCTTTTTGGAAAATTCAGGATAGAGGTAATATATCCAAAACATGTGATCTATGTTGAGATAATAATTATGAAGATATTTTTATGGTATTTAATTGGTTATCATGAAATTTTTTAGGGACTTTATTGTTTATTTTTTCATTAATGGAGTCTACTACATGTTTGGATTTATGAAATATATCCTAAAATATATCTGTTTTTTGATAAATTAATGTCTCCATTATGTTTTTATGGTGATCAATGTATTCACATTTTTTTTGTGAAATAAATAGCCACTATGTATTTATTATGGAATATAATATTGATTTAGTTAGAATCCATATAAATCTTATCAATCATATTTTTCATTATCCTTAAAGATAACTATTTATAAAATGGATTGAGTTGAAATTTTGGTTTTATTAAATAATGTTTTCAAACCCCTTCTTTATTAATGATAGGGAAATAAGTTGATACACTTTTATGGGTATGATGATCCACTTAAAGTAAATTTTAGTGATTTAGACATAAAAAATAATTTTTGGATACTAATTTCATGAAGTAAGAGATAAAGTGGAAATTCATCAATGAACAACCAATGGATATAATTGTACTTATGTAATATAAATACATCAATTTAATACATTTCATTATATACTCAAACAAAAAATGAATAAATAAAATCTAGAAATAAGGATCTTGAAAAAAAATGTAATACCTTAATTTCTGGGGAACCAATATCATATTCAAATTTTAAAAATGTATGATTTTTTGGTCTTTAACCTTCTTGAGATCACCTAATTTCATTTTATCAATGATATCTGTTGCTCTAAATAATTATTTATATTTTTCTTTAATGTCCATATCTTCTAATTCCCACTCATGTTCTCCTACATGGAAACCAATTTATGTGATTATTTCACATGACCATCATACTATAATTTCTCTCTTATGAAGTGGTTGTTTTACTAATAATTCTCATGATGTGATATTTCAATAAAGTTATTTTCAAATTCAAAAACCTTTATTATCAAAATCAATATTAAATTTTAAGGATGCAATTTATTTAAAGGTAGAGAATGTAACACCTCAAGATTTTAAATGAGAGATATAAAATTCAAAAGAATACATGGAATGAAAAACCAAAAATATAAGATAATATAACACATAAATAAAATAATATAAATTTCATATTTAAATAAATTCAATATCTTTAATGTCTTGATATGCACGTAACATTGAGTGTGAATGAAACATGATACTCTCTTAAGATATTATTATTTAAACATGACCATTATAACATAGCCTTTATGTGTGTAGGTTTAAATTTTAGTTACTAGATTATGAAAATAATATTTTTTAAACACGAATAAAATAAATTAAATGGTTATTTATTGATTATAAATATAATTAGTTCCATTTGAAAAAAAAATGTTTCTTGAAAATATTTATTTTTCTAAAATATTGTCGAGTCATTATTTAGGAAAATAATTTAAAAATTATTTTTCAAACATTTATAAAATGGATTTCAAAAAATATACTTAAAATTTAAAATATAAATTTCAAAAATTCCTTTGGTTTTATTTTTGAAATTTTTTTAAGAAGATTAATTTTTTATGAGTTGTGAAAAGGATTATTTTAATTGAAAACATCCTTTTGGTTTAAATTATTTAAAAATATAAATTATAATTTAAATTTAAATAACATTTGTTCAATTATATTAAAATTTAACTAATTTAGTTCACTAAAATCAATTTTATAGTGAATTTTGATATTAAATCATTCTATACTAATGAGAATTTTTTCTTTGGAAAAATCCTCTTTCATCACATGTAGGATTTAATTTAAAATGGAATTATATATATTTTCTGTATTTAATTTTAGAAAAATGATTAAAATTTGTTCATAAGAATAATTGAAATTATCAAATAAATTCAACTTAATTTTTTACAATAGTGAATTATGAAGATATAAAAATTAAATATCGATGTAAAGGTAAAAATTGGTTCACCTGGGGGATTAAACAAAAAGTATAAGAGTTAAAATGATAATAAAATTTTAAAAACCCCATTTTATAGAATTATTTATACTTTATAAACTCTACAGATATATAATGACCCATTTTTAGGGTCTTGTTTAAGATAAAATCATGGGTATCACTTTTTCTTTTCAGTAATTCCATGTTTGCCCTCTCCTCCACTTATAAAAGGCCACCCACTCTCCTCACATATTCACACTCAAAAACCCCATTTGGGTTAGAAAAGAAAATCCCAAGATTAATTATTAATTTAATAACCACATTATAGAGGTTTTATTATTAATATTAATCCCTCCTATGAATACTTTAGGTGTAAACATAAAGAGGCTCTCATAAGTATTGGTAAAATCATTAGACTTGTGTATTTGTTTAATTAAATATTAAACTTATTTAAAACGTTATAAATATTTTATAATAAAACATAAAATTATATAATATATACTTATATTTTATTATCTTAATTTTATAACCCATGTCTTCTCCTCTTCCATTAAATGGGAAGTAAAATCGTCAATTATGTGTTTGGTGAACTACTGCCTGGTGGACCAATGCATTTTTCCTTCCATGACCACATTTAAATGATGGAAATAATTATGTATTTATAATATTTAGATGATATTTATGTTATTTTTATTCAAATTAAATTATTTTATCAAAAATAACTTCTTAATTTTGATTCCATGTGAGATATGACAGTGTTGCTCATGTGTACGGTGGATTACCACTTCGTGAAGCAATGCAATTCATTTTATTATTAAACTTTAAATTAATGGTATTAAGGATAATGTTAATTAATATATGGGATATTTAAGATCTAACTATACATTGGATAATATAATATCACATATAACTTCTGATCTTCTTAATTCGTCGAAAAACAATAATGTCTTATAAGGAAACTTGTGGATTACCACCTCCGTGTAGCAATGTGAAATATTTTTCATTTTATTTTTACATGTATAATAATGTATATATATATATTTTTTATTGACATAAATTATATATATTACAAAATAATGATTTAACAAATATTAATTAATATTTATTTACCTTTCATTCCATATTATAAGAAAAATTGAAAGAGTATTCGTGCAAACATATAGCCTCCCACCTCCATGAAAAGTTTAACCCATTATATATCTATAGAATTAATAGATAACTAGAAAATAATATATAACAAATACATATTTTATTTATATTATTTTTATCATAATAGATATTATTTAAACATTATAAAACAAAAATAATCACAATTACTGAACTAAAACATACATGAAAAAAGTAATTATCACATGAAATAGTGATTTTAATATAGAATTGATAGTAAAGTGGTGATAATAGAATATAATTAAATCATATATTATATTTTATATATGATTATGTTTATATAACATATTAATATAAAACATATATTTATTAAATATGAGTTATTGACACGTACAAAGGGAATTTAACCTGAGGAGAGGGTTTCTTATTTCACTTCTACTTCCATGAGACTTATTTCAATTCCAATAATTATTATATTGTGTGGTGTATATAATTCCACTTTATAAATGTTATATAATTAATTTATTTCAACTAATTTAATTTAATGTTTCATTTTGATTTATTTATTTTATGGGGCTAATGATTCAAATGTTACAAAAGTGGTAAGGATTTCTTTTCACAATCTCATCACCCAATGAGATTTTTTTTAATTTAATACTCTCATGTTGAATTATTTTATACTTATATCATAAAATCAATATAATTTTATATCTTTATATTATCCATGAATAATTTCATTTACTAGTACCAGTGTTTCGCATATTGATACATAAAATGATCAATAATATGTTCTTAATAAAATATAAATTTATTCCTCTCATCTATCGAAAATAACATTTCATCAAAATCCATGTTTTCTAATAATGAATTCCAAAATGTTATCATGATTTTAAAAAATGATTCATTAATTTTTTTTTACACTTTTTTAAATTTTTTTAAATAGAATGTACTATTATATCATTTTTAAAACAAGTTTGGTATGTCTATTAGTAAAAATGTTAAAGGAATATTTCTTTTGTTGTGTATGACATGAAATGATATTCCTGCAGTCATGACCACACAATTTTTTAAGGATTATTTCATAAATTTAATTTTTTATTTTCAAATAAAACTAGTTTATATTTTTTTAAACATCTTGTTTTAAAATATGATTTTCAATGTGAAAAACTTATTTTCCTTAAGAATGTTTTAAAGGATTATTTAATTGAATTTATATTCATAAATGAAAACATCCCTTATTTTACTTATGATCCCCTATGTATATGTTTTTTAATACAATCCTTTTTATTTTTCAGGATAGTTGATGATCAGTTTGAATTAGGGTGTACAAATTTATTTCCATTCAACCGTTTACTATGGATTGTTTAGGATTATGTTTATTTGAGTAGGGTATGTATTAAAATTTCATATGTAAGTGTTTAGATATGAATTTTTAGGTTGATTATGTTTTAGCACATTCATTTTTGGAGAAAATTGAACATAGTATGTAATGCATGGGGCCTAGTTATCGATACCCCTTCAATGAATTGAAAGGACTCATGAGCAAAATCAGTTGGCCAAATTATATGGCTTTATACCCATAGATATAAACAGTCTCATGAATGATAATGATGGAATGTTTCGAATGCCTGGAATTTTGAATTTCCAAATTATTAGATCAATAATTAATGACCATGTGATTATTCTATTATTTTGAATATCCCTGGATAAGTTTCAATATTATGTTGTTATTTATATATATTTATTTGATCATCATTTACCTCTTCCATATTATGATCAGTTTTCGAATTAAATGGAATGTGTTTCTCTTATTTAACTTGAAATATTTATTATGATTACATATTTATTATAGATTCTACTATATGATTACCCCTACTAAGAATATGAGCCCTACCCATTATTCTGTTTTATTTTACCTAGGATACAAGGATGTTTTTTTGATTGATATCTATTGATATTCTTTGAGGAATAATTACATTTTACAAAAATGTGCATTTTATCTTTTCACTTTCAATTAAAATTCCATATATGACCATAGTTTACCAATCTACTTAACTTTTTTGGCCATTGAGATGTTATTCCTTATAACTAATACCAATCTAAAAAAAGTAACCATCACCTTTGGGAAACTGGTGTTAGGGTTCTTTACACCTATTGGATAGTTTGTAAATCACCACTTCAAATGAGACCTATAATATGATTTATATATAGGGATATCTCATTCTAATCGAATTGGAACAATATTATACAAGGTAGTGAGATATATGAATTTGGACCTCAACAAAACCGAAAAGGATACAAGACTACATTTATAAGAATTACAAGAAATTAAAATATAATATTTTGAAAATTAAAAATGTTATAATTAATTTAGTAGTGTGGCTCATGAAAATATCATTCAATAAAAATAATTTACTTCCGGGGAGAAATTATTAATTTACAAATGTGGAATCAATATGATGATAGTTAAACATTGTTCTTGTTGGGATGGTCTATTTATAGTCACTCATGTCTATCCTTTTGGTGTTCTGTATATTATAAAAGATAAAGATACTAAACCATTCACTATTAATGGTAATAGACTAATTTTTTTATATAAAATTTCCCAAAGAAAAAAAAAAGATATCACACACCTCTAACCAGATCATCAATGAGAACCATTGGATTTTACCACACCTTAACATTTTTTATAATGTTGTGCCTCTAATTAAAATATTCTTACCTTCTAAATCTATTCTAAATAATTATTGAAACTAAATAATTTAAATGTTAGGGGTAACCTTTTATATTTTTTACTTTTTAATTTTTTTGTAATTAAATATTTTTCCTTTTAAAAAAATGTTTTCATATTAAATTTTAGTGTGTCTTGGAATTTATTGACTTGGATTGGATTTCCCCTATAACTATTTAATTTTTGGAAATTTTTAGAATAAAAATTTACTCATTTATTCAAAATATATGATTGTTTAAATTAATGTGTATGTGAGATAATTTAATACAATGATTAATTTTTTTTGAATATCATTCAATGATGTATTGAACAATATTTAAATCACTTATTAATGAAAATTTAGAATATAATTTCTTATATTATTTATAATTCCCTCTTTTTGTAAAAGAACTAAAACATGTTGAATAAAAAAACTACAAATATTATAATCAGTATCTTTTTTTATTATTGGACGGGGTTCTAAAGTGATTGAGTTATTTATTTTAACAAACCCATTTTACGTTGAACTCAATTTTCAAGGAAATCCTGAAATACAAGCAATTATCCCCTATAAAACATTAACGGGTTATTTAGGGAGCAATATTAAAATCTAAAATACCCTATCAACCTTCCTATAGAATATAATGCATGATATCAGTTGAATACAAGTTTGGGGGAAGGGACAAAGTGATCTAGAGGAAGATGATTTGAAAATTTTGGATGATATGAAGTGAGAAGTTCGGTAAATTTTTTCTAGTAATCCATGAGAAAAATAAAATTATAAAGGTTGTTAATATGGCATATATATCATTCGATTTTGGCCATTGATTTCTACCACTATTTTGAAGTAAAAATTTTCTCCCTTTTTCAAAAAATAGAAACAAACATTTAATTCTATATATGAAAATCTAATATAGTATTGTTAAAAAAATAGTAAAATTTGGATGATAATGTTTATTACAACTAATTTTTTATAATAATAGACTACTCAAAAAGTTGTAAAGTAGTTTGGAGGATATGTAATGTTTTTTGAATTCCAAAATATACTATAAATTCTATTATACAATTGTTGTATAGTTGAAATTATTTGAAAGATATACTGATGTTTTTAGAAATATTCCCCTGGAATACCTTAAAAGGAATTAAAATAATTCCTAATCTATGGAAATTTAGTTTTAACACATACTAAAGGAATTTTAAATTCCTTCATTTCCTTCAAAATAATAACAAAACATACAAAAATTAAATATATTAAAAGAAGTTTAATGAATAATTTTTTACAATTACTAAATTGAAATAATATGGTATTGTTCTATCCATTTTAAAAAAGTAAAGGATTATCTATGGAGTAGGGATTGTAGGTAGGATTCATTATAGAAGGAAACTAAAAATTCGGAATTTTCCTTCAACTTATGTCCAAAACATAAAAAATATCCTCAAGATTTTCCCATAAGAACCCACTAATAGTAATAAAAAAACACTAAATAATTCCACGTGATATGCATAAAAGCTAGCTATTTTTTGGAAATGAATAAATTCAATAATAACATGGTGAAATATTCTTGAAAATTTAATAAGGAGAACACTTTTAACGAACTATCATATAGGGGCCCGTATCCCAACTCCCAAATCCCACCTCCAATGGGACAGGGTCTGCTGACTAGAACTGTGTAGGAATATCACTAACATGGGAGGCATTACCTTAGAACTTGTATGCACTCACACATCTCCAGACCTTTAAATTATGAAATCAAAAAAACCCTAAGTAAAAAATGCAAGAAAGCCACTATAATCCACAACCGGAGTACAACAGTTAAAGTGATGGAATGTTAATAGGGCCATAATACAATCCCACCAAAAAGAAGGTATGTAAACAAGTACTTGTAACTAATATATAGAAAACCCTACCTAAATGAAAGTTACATGGGCTACTATTTGAAGATGTTGGAACACCATGTTTTGTCTGATCTTAAAAGGGAATATCCAGTCATGGTCTTCCCTAGAATTTATCGAAAGGATTCTCATCTGCACAAATCACAACGCATCTAGGGAAATCCATTATAGTCATGATTATAAAAATACTCTATAAGAAACCCTGAAACCACCATGTAATACACAAGGGAAATATACAATCATCTTTACATGAGTATATGTCTAAAACATATAACAAGAATATCTAGATATGATCAAACCATACCACATTTCCTAGGGTAACTCATAACCACTAAATACCAAAACTGGGGATTCAGTTAAAATATTCCATGAAGCACACATCTGGGTGGACATACTCTTGAGTATAATAGCATTAGTGACATCCGTCTAAGTAGTAATTTTCATTAAAAACCATCATTTGAGAGATATATTGAAATACTTGAAGTGAGATATGATACATTAGAGGAATATTACAAATAGGGCCCTGGTATGACACCAAAAAATCCATCCAAATTAACCTTTTATATTATGTATTGACACCCGGTGAAGTTGGTGAGGTCAATACCGAAGACTCTGCTTATGGCCTAAAGAAGGAATAAAGGATCTGCTCTGGACCTCTCTTAGTATTCCAACAACTCTATCATGGATTTTTGGGTGAAGGGGTCATACTTCTGTGAGAAATAAATGATACCAACAAACCATTAGGAATTGATAAAGGGAATGAACCCTAATGAGTCTCATCCAAGATAAGATGGATGAGAGAATCAAACCTGATAGAGAAGAAGGGTGAACAATGAGTAGTACTAGTCACACCAATCGCATCCCTTCACCTGGGGTACATCTTGTGTAAACGGACCATGTCACTATAACTATATAGAAGATAAAACCTACCATAGGTCTCCAAAGGACCATCTCATCATCAGGGCACCAACGTCATAGATGGATCATCAATCAGACATACGTTTGGAAACATATGCAGGTTTAAAAATTCAATAGGGGGTTTACTGGGATGTGGACTGGCCCTTTTCTGACCCATTCAACCAGGAACAGTCTTCTCAGCCTAGACCACTCTAGCCAGCTCGAACTAGCTTAGCATATTGACCAGTGTGGTCGAACCCTACTGGCCTGCTCTTTCCCTCTGTGTCTGCCCGGACAGTCGGCCTGCCACCTCCACATATCATGGATTTTACATGGAATGCCTCCTCTACATCCAGTGGTCCGCCACTATGTCCTGTAGACTGACCATTCCCACACCAACCTCACCCTGTAGATCTACCCGCTGCATATTCTCTTGCCACTACATCCTCCATGGATCCCACACGGCCCTACCACTTCTTCTCCATAGCTCCAGCTACCTATAGCCTCTGCTTCTAACTACTTCTGGCTACAACTGCATTTATTTTCCTCACCTCCCAAGACCGATGAGCCAGACCAACACCGTTGTTCCCTTCCATGGACCACAGGGCCACCCAGTGTGTCCAAAAACCAAAATAGTTTCATTTTTTGGTTCCTTGGGACCTGATCAACATATATATTTACTTCATTCATAGTTTGCTTCCAATTTTTGGTTCCATTCGTGTTCATCCACAAATATAAAGTCATGATGTAGCCATGACGGTCTAATGGAGAAAGTACAAATAATGGGGGAGAAAATATCCTAAAGAACACCCAAGGAACAAACCTCTCCCTTTGTTCTTGTTGGCCTCGATTCGTTCTCGTTCGAAGGATTAATGAAGAGAAAAAATTCCAACTAATTTAATCCTACTTTTGACGTGTGTATAAAATATTTTTAATTGAATTTATCAATGTTCATTTTAGATTAATAATGGGATTTAAAAACATAAGACCACCTCCTATATGGTGTATGGATTGATGGTTAATGAAGAACGGTTGCATTTTCATTGAAGATGAGATCCACTCACTTCATTAGTCTGATGATCTGCGATTAACTCAATTCATCATAATCATTCACTAAGATAGTTCCTCCCTATATCTCATTGTGATTTCAGAGGTATGGTGATAACCATTAATTTCATAACAAGGTTAAATTAAAATGAAAATTCACTGAATTTGCTTATTGTCAAAATAAATCTAATTAACTATTTATTATATTCATTAAACATCCAAATACTAACATTCAAATTTGTCCCACTCTAGTCGATGTTAAACCCCTCCTTGTGTAAAGTCACTACGTTGAACACAATAGTTCCCTCATATTTCTATTTTGGACACCCATTTGGATGTTATTCCACTATTTCTAGAAAACTGCTCGCATGTTATTTTTAATGTTTAATATTTTTCATTCCAAGAACATTGGGCCTCAAAATCGCACGCCATATCAGTGCCTTGTTTCAAAATAATTCCATATAATATTTTATATAATACACTAAAAAATCAAGGACATTACCTTCTACCCACCCTAAGGCTTTAAATCCCCAAAAAGATAAAACAAAAGGCTACTCAAAACGATGAGGTTATTGTGTATGAATCTAATCCCCACACTCCCACATGCTCTCTTAGAGATTCATGTACTACCATCAAACATGAACCAAGGGAATCACTCCCCCATGAAGGTTCTTATCCCAATTATCCTTGATCTTCACTGAGTACTCAACAAAAGACACTGCATTCTTTAAGTCATGTTCGCACCATTTGATGATGTGTGATGGGTCATGCACATACCTCCTCAAATGTGATACATAGAAGAAATCATGTATCTAATGCAACTGTGATGGTATATCTAGGTGGTATGCCACCTTTCCAACTCTACGATGTATCTGGAAAGGGTCGATGAACCTTGGAGATAACTTATCGCGCCCACAAAATCTATGCAACCCACATCGAGGTGAGACCTAAAGGAACACATGGTCTTCCTCATCTAACACCAAATGTATCTTTCTCATATCGACATATGACTTCTCCTAGCTCAGCATAGACTTCATCCACTCCTCGATTATCCACAACTTCTCAATATTAGCTCAAACACAAACTCTAGACCAATGAATACAGACTCTCCTTGTTCATTACCGCTATTGTGTGACCTATAGGGTTTCTCATAAAAAACCTAGAATGGTTCCATATCAATGATGGAGTTATAACTTTTTTTGTAAACAAACTCCACTAGAATGGTTCCAGATACATGTCCTCTAGAATCGGAATGGACCTCTCCCTCTAGCCAACCATCAGGGGATGAAACAGTATGATTAAGCGTAAGTGGTCCTTAGAAAACTCCTTCAATCCCTTCCAGAAATGGGATGTTAAATAAGAATCATGGTATAAAACAATCATTGATGGAAATACATGAATCATAACTGTTTCTTTCACATAGAGGTGTCCTAATATCTCTATAAACTCTCCTCTCAGATAGGTTGGAAGTGGGAATAATTGGAGAGTTGGCTAACGATCACCCATATGTTATTTTTTCCCCTTGATGTATGTGGTAAAATCATCATTCATCCCATATATATCCCATCGCACTTTCATTCTGGAAGCTCAAGGGGTTGATCTAATGCCACTGGAACTTGGTGCTCATCCTTCACGTACTGGCACATAAGGCATTGAGAAATAATCTTTTCCACTTCCTTCTTCATCCATGACCACAAAAACTAACATTATAGGTCTTGGAACATATTTTCCACACAAGGATGTACCTCTAGATAGTAAGTGTAAAACTCTATCAAGACCACCTCATAAAATGCCACTCGTATAAGTGAACATCCTCTAAAAATAATGACATACTCCGTACTTATTAAATATCCATATAGAGCATGTCATGTAGATAACTAAGTTTGCAAAGTCTCACAGTCAGTATCCCCAAGTTGTACCTCCTGGAATAAATATAAGAGTGTTGCTTTAACAATCATCGACACGAGGTAATCTACACCATCTCTATCCATAATGGATAACAATAACAAGTCCAATTACTATGATGAATCATCTAGAAAATGCAAGATCAATCTTCTACTTAGATCATCCCCCAAAATTTTCACCTTCTTTGGAGTATAGATGATCTCAATGTCATAGTCTGTGAAGAAATATTTCACCCAAAACTATCTCAATGTTAGATCATTCTGATAGAAAATATACTTGATATTCTTCTGATCAAAGTAGATGTTATATCACTCCCTCATTAGGTAGTGTTCCCACACCTTCAACCCAAAGACTGCCACTGCCAACTCAAGATAAGGGGGTGCGTAGTTCTGCTCATGTGGTCTTTAATGGATCAAACCCTAGGAATTAACTCATTGACACTACATTACAACACAACCAATCTCGATTCTTGATGAATCGCATAAAACTATATAATTAGAACCCTCCAGAAATCTCACGATCGAGGTTCACGTCAAACTCTACCTCAACTGTTGGAAATACTATTGAAACATCTCCATCAACATGAAGGGTTGCACTATTTGGGCCAATTATATCATAGTACCAAATATACTAGAGAAATAAGGAATGAATATCTAGTAATATCCTTCCACCTTAAGGAATCTATAAATTGTCGTCATACTCCTAAGTGGATCCCATGCTAACATTTCCCTGACCATGCCTAGGTCCACATCCAATCCATCTATCGAGATAACATGTCCCTGAAAGTGGAGCACCTAAATCCATAACTGGAACTTTCATAGCTTCCGAAAAACATGGTTCTCTCATAGGAACTCTAGAACCATCCTTAAGTGTCTCTCATGATCCTACTTGGATGATGAGTACACAAGGATTTCATCGATGTGGACATCAAAAACCAGTCTATGTATGGTAGGAAGATCCAGTTCATCAGTATGATGAACACCATTGGGGTGTTCTTCATGCCAAAGGGAATAACCATGTACTCATAGTGACTATAGTGGCACCTGAAATCCATCTTTGAAACATCCTCATCCTATACTCACAACTAGTGATGCCCTGATCGAGGGAAAACCCTCGATAACCATTGTGCCCCTCTTAACTAGTCAAATAGTTCAAAGATCAATGGTAGTGTATAATTGATCTTCATAGTCACCTGGTTAAGGTTCTTTTATTCCACACAAAACAGCATGTTCCCATATTTATTTTTTTCAAATAACTCTAGGGATACCCCAGGTGAAACACTGGGTCTCACAAAGACATTCGACTACAAATTCTCCAACTGTACCCTCAGCTTGAAAATCTTTGTGGGGGCCATCTGAAATGTTGGTGAAGAGATCGGTGTCATCCCAAGATTAAGTCAATGCATAATTTGATCTCCTAGTGGTCGGGTAATCTTGTAACATATTCTAGGAAGAAATCCTCAAACTCTGCCACTACATCTAATAACTAGAAACTCATATCATATTCTGCACATAGGTTCAGGCTATCCATGTGATTTGTGATCGGTTGAGCCCTCCTATGCAAGATTCCAACATATGCTGCCTTGGTTTCCTTTTCACTGAAAATTGAAAACCTCATTCCATTACTAAAGAATAACCACACCCTTCAACTAAAATAGTCAATGTGAGCATGGAATGAAGATAACCACTCCATACCATTAATGACGTCGTAAGGCCTCGATGCTTCCACAAAGAGGTTTAACAAAAACCCTAACCTCAAAGGGTAAAGTCACACAATCGACATAGAAGTGATATCATAGAGACTCAACCCATAGGTTTCTCCAAGCGTAAGAGTCAATTCATTGGTTCTACTGGAATATGAAGGTCTTGTACAAGACATGTTGTAAGGAGAGAATGACTAGAACATGTGTCTATCAGTAGTACAGATAATGTATAAAAGACACAGATCGTAGATCGAATCTTCCCTGGATCCCCTAGGTCATAATCCATGACCGCCTATAGTTATCCCTACCCTTATCCTTTAGCTCCTTGATCCTATAGTGGACCATCTGTGGGTGGTGGTGGTAGCGAGTCAAAACATAGACCACATACCGCTACTCACTAAGCTCCTCTACCGCATCCTCCGCCCTGCGGATCATCCTACTCCTATATGAGACTCTTCCATGGTGGTCCATCCACTATATATCTTTCAATAATATAGTGGGTTGTACAATATGAAGTGATATGTCTCATACTATAACATGAGTATCACCTCCTATCTCTAGGATGACTGGATCCATCTTCTGAACCCTAAATGGAAGATCCACTCTCCTATGACCTCCTCCAAAAAAGTCTCTCATATTCTGATCCATAAGGATGACGTTGGCTCCCTGATACAGAGGTTTCCACACCTGTTTATCCTCTACTGACTATCACTGTCTCTCTCTACTCATCTCAGAAGCTCTCATCCACCACGGCCCTCTCTTGCATGATAGAATAAGTAGGAATGATTATATGGATAATACCATCTTGTATTTCACTGCATAGACCTCACTCAATGGTTTGATACTGGACGTAAAGATCCCTGAACATGTCCATAAAGTACCTATAATGGTTAGTGATCCTCGATGAATAATCAACTGCAGTCATACTTCCCTACTACAACTAAAAAATATTTTTGCATGCATATCTCTTGGTATAACTGGCAAGAACTCCTCTCGGAAGAGGCATTCAAACTCTACCCACAATAGGGTATCATAAAAATGATTCTAGATATCTAAACTCTAGAATCTCCCTATTGATCCTGGCAGAAAGATTGATTCGATGACCACCACTTGATCTTTTGGTGTATTGACTATATGAAAAACGTGTGTTACCTCCTCAAGCTAGTCCTAAACCACCTAAAGGTCGGGAATGCCTCAAAACATGATGGATATATATCTTTAAAACTCATGAAGCACGATCAGCATATACTCCTAATCTAAAGGTACTACATGTAAATCCATAGGTGGCATTACAGCTGGTGGACCACCTAGAGGTAGCATCTAGGAAACTAGACCTAGTGATGATGCCTAGTCACTTAGGGGGACATCCCCAGGATCAATCTTTTGAATCCTAGCTGGAATTCATTACAGAGGAATAATTTAATGAAATAATTTATACTATGATGAATGAGTATTTCGGGATATCTAACTCAAGAAGGACTTAAAAACCACAACCCATTCATATATGATGTGTATTCCATTATTTTCCCTATAACTAGTTTACTCATGTACCGGTTTGAAATGAAGGTTATTAGAGTCCTGGTGTAGGGATATGTCAGTCAATGCACCAATATTGTTGTCCTTGGCCTAAAATTAAAACTCAAAACATGTAACACAATTTCCCCAAACCAATCTCACAGACTCTCATTCCTATGGTATAAATGAATTCCTTTGATACCACTCTGTCACGGCCTATCCTAGAGGGGCCCATTATATAACTTCTCAAGCCCACCTCCAATAGGCTATGGGGCTATTAAATAGCACCAAGTAGGCATATCACTAACAATGGAGGCATTACCATAGTACCTATACGCGCACACACATATCCAATCCCACAATGGATGAAATATAAAAACACTAAGTAAATAATGCATTCAAGCGGCTATAAACCACAACCAGAGTACAACAGTGGAAGTGTTGGAATTTAAATATGCCGCAAATATTATCCCACCAAAAATAATGTCTGTAAAAAAAGTTCATAAAACTCATCTACACAAAATCGTACCTGAAGGCAAGGTACTGGGGCTACTATCTGAAGTCGTATAAACACCATCGTCTGTCTAATACCATAAGGCTCCATTATGTACCGATTCTCCTGGGACACTATCAAGAGGTCACTCATGTACAAAAGTCATGATGTGTATGGGAAAATCCTATGTAGGGGTGAGTATAACAATACCCAGTCAGAAAAACCAAAACCACAATGTAATACACAAAGGAATGATGTAGTCACCTCCACACTAGTAAATGACTATAGAATATAATAATAATATACAGATATACTAAAACCATTACACATAGATTAATGTATGTCATAACAACTACATACCAACACTAGATATTCAATTCTATGATTCCATGAATCACACATCTATTATAACACAACCTTGATTCTGATAGCACTAATGACATCCATCCGAGAAGTATTTTACATCAGAAACATTCAAGGGAGATATATTTTTATATATCTGAAGAAAAATATGATACATCCGAGGATGATCACGGCTAGTTACATGGGGTGATACCAAAAAATCCATACATATTAAACCTCAAAATATATGATCGATTCCTAGTGAATTTGGTCACATCAGTAATGAAGATTCCACATAGGTAACAAATAAGGAACGTATGATTCGTATAGGGTATCTTGGGGGATTCAGAATACTCTATCAAGGAAGTCTTGGGGAAGGGATCATACTCTAGAGGGTAGGAAATTATACCAAAAAACCTTCAAGGAAATGATAAATGGAATAAAACCTTACAAAACTCATCCAAGATGTGGTGGATGAGAGAATCAACCTTCATAGAGGAGGGCGTGTAAGGAGTTGTAGTAGCCACACCCATCGTATCCATTGACCTTGGGTACTGCCCATGTAAAAGGCCCATGTCACTGGAATTATTTCCATGCTAAAACCTACCATAGGTTACAAATTGACTATCTCATCGTCAGGGTCCCAACTCCATAGATAGCACATCAATCTCATGTATGGTGTAAATGATATGGGTTTTGATGACTATTAAGTGGGTTAATTAGGCTGTGGAACAACCCTGGCCCAACCGGTTCAGCCCAACCTAGTCAGCCTGGCACAACCCGCTCTATCACACCTGATTCAGCCTGCTCTGGCCTGCCTAGCCTAATCTGGACCACCTGGTCACACCCCACTGGCTGCTCCGGCCCTCCGTGTCTGCTCGGCCTACCAGCCTACCACCTCTTAATCCTACAACCCGCAAACTCTGTGTCCCTGTGCTCCCATAGAGCTCGAATCCATGTGCCACTACCTCCCCATGCCCCTTATCCACCTCACCATGTGGCTCTAACCACCGCATCTACTCCAGCATCCTCACCCCCCTTGGCTCCCACGCAGCTCCGCCACTCTATCCCCGCAACTCCAACTATTTCTAACCACAACAACTGGTCGCATCCTCTAACCTCCTCTTTCCACCATCTCTATCCACCGCAAACCACCACCTCTCCTCATTAGACTACCAAAAAATACCCATGTCATGGTCCTTTATGTGGACCCCTATGCCACCTCTGGTGTCCAGAAACCAAAACTATTGTAGATTTGGGTTTCTCCTGAGCTGATCAACACATATTTGGCCTTAATTCTTTTTTTCCACCAATCTATGAGTCTAATAATGTTCAGAACCACCAAAAAATTCTAACCATGCCCACTATGGTCTAACAGAGAAACAATGAATAACATGGGATAGAAAATCAAAAGGAATTCCCAAGGAATAGAACTCATACTTTGTTCTTTTCAGCATGGACTTTTTCTCATTAGAAGGATGAACGAAGAGAAAAAAGTTCCATCTAATCTAATCCAACCAACGATGCATGTATCAATTCTAGTTTATTTAATTGATACTCATTCATTCTAGATTAATAATGGGATTGAAAATGACAAATCAATTTCCTTTCATGAGTTTGGATCGATCTTTGATGAAGAAGAATTCTATTTCCATTATTGACGAGATCCTCCATCTATGTGTTTGCGGTGATCGATGATCCGCTTAATATTTTATCTCCATTCATCGAGAGGGTTCCTTTCCACATCTCAGAGAAATTTTAGGGTTCTGATGATAAACCTGAATTTCCAAATAAGGATAAACTAAAATGGAAATTTGACTGCATTAGTGTAACATCAAAATAGAATAAAGTAAAAATTTATTTTATTCATTAAATGATTGAAAAATAACATTCAAAGCTGGCCCATGACAGCCAATGTTAGGACCCTCCTAGGGTAAAATAAATTCTCTTAAAACAATGGTGCACTTGTGTTTCTAATCCAAACCCCCATTTAAGAAGTTATTCAACTTTTTCAGAAAGACGGTTCACATGTGAAACATGAGGTTAAATATTTTTAAAAAAATTATTCATGGCGTACCGACCCTCAGAATCACATGTTATCTTAAAAACTGATTTTAAAATAATTTTATATAATATTTAAAATAATATAATAAAAAATATAGTTCATTACACTTTTCTTGAAATTTATACATCGATGATGAGGCAAACAATTCTAGTAAATTAGACCTAAGTGTGTATGAGAGGATTAGAGAAGTTGAAATTAACTAAATACAATTAATTTATAAAATGGTATAAATAATATTAAAGATGTATGATGGTCTTGATAAGCATTGTGTTGAACAAAAGAAACTCACATTTTATAAAATATTAATTTTAATATTGGTAATATTTTTGAATGTTAACTTGTTAAAGACTCCAAGGATTATCTATGGGGAATAAATAGAGCCAATATTTTTTTATATTTTAATTTTTTTTATCTTTAATGATTTTAATCCCATAATTTATCATTTTATAATATATTGATAAATATATTAGATAGAGTAATATTCATTTATTTTATTGTTAAATGGATTAAAACATGTTTTTAGTGTCTTTATCATTTTTAAATTGATTGGGAAACACATTAATTGATATTGAACATTGGAGTTAAATTTCAAATAGGCTTCCACAACTGTTTTTATTGTTAAAAACTGTATATAGAACTATGTTTTCATTCCTACACTGAATTAATTGTTCATGCACTACGGGATTGATTGTTGAAAATATAAAATGGAATGAATCATAGTTGTAGATCTGTATGAACATTTGTTTCATTTTATACCTTTATATGTTTTATTTTCAGCACATTATTTTTTACTTTCAATATTTTGGTGTCATTTTTTGCAACATAAGTTTTATTTTTTCCACTATTTTTCATGTCATTATCCACCTATATTAGTGTATTACATTTCTAAAATTGAGATAAATGATGATAACAAGGGAAGATTAGGGGATTCGTCTTGAAATCAAGTAGATACGCTATCCAAAAAGTAAATATTAATAAAATCAATTGGTTTCTTATGTATAGATTTAAAAAAAATAACTTATATGGAAACATACAAACTAAAATAATATGTTGTATATTTTTAAGAAAAAACACTCACACAAATATTTGAATATGTGATGGAAAAAGGGATAATTGATATTCAACATGAAAAATTCTCAAGGATATTTTTCCATCCAATATAGATATAAAAAACTATAAAAAAATTATTGTGGGCTTAAAAAATGGATACTTGACCAAGAATGACTGGTTTTGCTGTTATTTCTCTATTATATTCAAATTGTTTTTCTATTTTATTTGTAAATAAAATGACCCTTCACTCTCATTCATCTCTATTTCCATTTAAATTGATTTTAAAATTATGATTAATCAAGGAAGTGAAGGATCACCTTTTTAAATTCTTGATTCTTTAAACATCAATGAATAAAATATGTGCCTACTACTGAAATATGGAAATGTATCATAGTGGTTTATAAAATTGAATATATTATTGTATGATTTATTTTTTGATTACAATATTTTTAATTGAATGATGATACATCATTTAAATGAATTATTTTTAATCTATATGTTGTGTAAAATTCATAGATAATTGGTGAATTTATTGTCAGTTTCTAGTATGTGTGTAAATGGTAGTATTGAATCTTGGATTTCTTATAAGGTAAAATACTTGGATGGGTATTTTTCATAAAAAACATGGAACTATTTGTTGTATTAAATTCACATAGAGTAATAATTATATACTATGGATTGGTTTTCCTATATTAAATCAAACCAAATAAATTCAACCAAGGGTGAGAGGTTAAACTATTATAGAACCTCATAGTCATTATTTCACAAAAAAAGAAGATTCATCAAAAAATTAAAGACTGGGATTACAATATAATTTAAAATATAAACCTAACCCAATCAACCCTTTATCATATTTTTTAAATTTTTAACATCAGATATTTGGTTTTTTTAAACCAAATAATATCAAAACACCACCCCTTCACTAAAAAAAGTTAATATTGATTTTGAGAACTCATCCCTAGAGAAAACTCTTGGGTTTACACCTCGTATACCTTCAACCAAGGATAAATTATTTATTTAATGAACCCTTATTATAGGTTTAGAGTTAGTTGGTCAATATTGTTTTTTCTCAATTATTTTTTTAGAGTGAGGAAGGATTTGAAGTTAATAATGGGTGAGGATTTCATATTTTTTTCATAGATGGTGGTAACACTCAATATTAACAAACTATTTTCACCAAATATACTAGTTTAGAAAAAAAAATTGGGGCCCCTTTGAACTGACACATGATATTTTATGATCTACTAAATTTTTTAAAGGGAATGTATAACCACTAATATAGATAAATAAAAGGGTGTAACATTCATCATTTCCATTATTTTCTCTAGAATTTTCATTATAAATTTTATCAATGTTTAAATCATAGTTCATATTATTTTTATGAATAAAATATAGTTCACTTACTAAAATGAATAGATTTTATTAGCATAAACTAATGTAGTGTAAACTAGAATAGACAGTATAAATAAATACTTGTCATTATTAAGGGTTCATTGGCAATATATTTGATGATTCAGGAATATATTATTTTAGTGCTCTCTTTAATTTATTCTTATTACCTCTATAATATCACTATGTTAATAATATTCTTTATAAATATTTATAATTGTATGTAAATAATTTTTTATCGAATATAGCTGCATATAATTGTGACCTTGTATGATAATTCTAAATTAATTTTCCCCTCAGTAGCAAATTTCATATTTATAAGTAGAGGTAATTGTTTTAATAACATTTTTTAGTTATCTTTAATTCCATGATTTGATCTCTATTCTATGTGTGATTTTTTAATATAGTTATGACCATTAATAAAAGTAAATTGTTGAATTTTAGATTAATCATTTGAAATTAAATTAAAAAATATGGATTTCTTATTCTACAAAATATACCTGATGTTTAAAGGATGTAGTGTGTAAATTTTTTGTGAAATAATACTGAAATGTGCATGAAATGTTATTTTAGTATTTCAAATATTAATGAACAATTCATATTTACACAACCATGTTTTTTTGAACATTTTTTTCCCAAAATATGAAATTGAAATTATATCACCTTTCAATAAAGTGAATCCATATTTTATTAATAATAAGATATTTAAAGAATGTTTTGTTTGGTCATTTAAAGAATTAAATCATGGAATTAAAACATTTTTAGATCCCATTTGAAAATATAAAATCATTATTATGTATTTTTATTAAATAATGATTTGTGATGATTTCTCTAGTGTATAATATAAATAAAATTGTGTTTTTTCAATGAAGTGATTTATGATGGTTATTTCCTTGATATTATGATATTTTTTGTTTATAAACTATATCATATTTTGTATGTTTGTTTCTCATGTGAATGTTTTCTATACATGAGACTAATTCCTAAAATACTTATTAATGTTTTGATAAAATTTTAGTGGAGTAAAATATTATAGTTCAAAATAAATCATATTGATATTTATTGGTGTGATTTTAATATTTCTGTTCAGTGTCAGGTGTGGTTGATGGAAGTGAATGGGTATTTTGGATGAGGTTTTATTATAATATTTTTATTTTTAATCAATGATATGAGGAATTATGATGTGTTTATGAGGTGGAATGTGGTGTTGTATAGTAAATTAGGTTTGGTATAGTAGTGTATAAATTGATGAATATTGATTGTCATTTTTTTTGTTCATTGTAATCATGATATCCTATATGTTATTTATGATATATTTTATTATTATATGATTTTCACCAAAGGAAATTTCGATAAAACATTATCATGATTTTGTTCATGGGTAGAATAAAGGATAATCTTAGAATACAATATTGTTAAAATTTATTTTTTCTTTATGTAATTATTTCCTTATATAGACAATATAAGCGTTATGTTTAGGAATAATGAAAAGATATTCAGGTTTTATTTTAGTTAGTAAAGACTCCATATAAATTCGAAGTCACCATAGTAGTCTGCTTATTTTATAAGGTGGATCATTTATTGTATAGGATGATGTGTGGAAACCTAGAAAGTGTGTAATGGGATGAATCTATTATATTATTTATGAAGTAGTTTATTTCCCATGTGTATATGGATTCATATATAAAATAAGTCATAAAGATCCATAAAGGTGAAGAAAATGTTCCTAACATTAGGAATCATTTTATAGATTTGATTAGTAAGTTTTCACACTTGTTTTCCTACAAATAAAATATAGAATATGATTTTTAGTCTATAGTATAGATTTATATTTAGAAAACTATTATGAAATTTCATTTAAAATTATTGGTAGAAGTGATGATTGGGAAAATGTCATATAGAGAGGTTTATTCAAAGTTGGTGGATCAAATGAAGTTCCCTCTCAGGTAATTGGTAGGTTTGAGATGAACTCTATGAGTTTTTGTACCCAGAGTTCCTCAAACTGAAGGGTGAAGTGATATTATAATGTGAAGGAATGGAATTATATACTAGATTTGAGTAGTTTTAGTTGTATTATGTCAATTTATATTCTTGGTTTCCATTTAAAATTTTTAAGGAATCATATGAATGACTTCCCTATTGTTTATCATGACTCTTAGTCTTTAGTGGATAATTATTAGGGTATTATAAAACTGTGAATATCCTATGATGTAAATCCTACTCCTTTCACTAAATCCACTATGGAGGATTTTGAAGCCATATTTCATGCATGTGTTTATTGATATTTACATGATGAAGTGATTATTTTTTCATTGGGAATGATTCATTTCATTTTTTCAAAAGTATTTAAATTGGAGGAGGTTATTTTTCGTAGGGTATTTTTTTTGAAACATAACTGAGGTAGATATAGTAGAGTGTGCGGATTTGGTTGTGAGTTAGGGTGGTTAGTGTAGTAAGAGTTTCTCACAATGGTTACGGTATTTTTTGAGAGGTATCTCTTGTGTTAGTAAGGTTTTGGGTTGTTTTATTTTTAATTAGTGTTATTGTTGTAGATCAATCTTCATTGTGAACTTTTTGGTTGGGTGATAATCTAGTATTATATGTATCCCACAATAGTACTCAAGCATAAGGCCTTTTTATCTGCTTCTTTTTTGAATCTTAATGATGATAATAATCTGAGAGGTATATGATATAATGGACTATATTTACATAGACCATTACATTGTAAATATAAGGTATTGGGGTTTCAAGAGAAGTATTATTGGATGTATGGGGATTTTTAGCTCAATTTACTAGGGAAGGGGGAGTCATGTAATAACCTAATATGTTGTTCCATAATGAGTTGATCGATGGATAAGGATTACTATACCATTGTGTCTTCCACTATTATTGAAGGGATCATCGATTAGTTATTAAATTATTGGAATAAGGAACAAACCATAGATTTTAATATTACTATATCAGAGGGATGGGTATTTGGTGTCATATAGTGTATCATATTTTTTGGTTTAAAGCGGTCTGAAATTTTTATTGTTTAATATTTTATTGTTTGGTTTTATCTTGACAATTATGGTTTCATACTAGTGATTCTATAGATTAATCATATAAATCATATGAATATACTATTATATGATTACTAAACTCGCCATTTTACAGATTCCATGGTGATTGATATCCTAGGGTTTTCTAAATCTAGGTATGTTTCACTATGGTTCAATAAATTTTTTTATTATTAAGTTTTTGGAATTTCATTTTTTACGGTAGAAGGAGGAAAACAACATCCTAGTCCTTGGTAGTTTGAGTGTTGTCATCTGGTAATAATAGTCATTCCATGTCCTTTATTATTTTTAAATACAGTTTTACCCTAAGACTCCATGGAGAGACAATGGGGTTCATAATGTGATTTGTAGAGATTTATTTGACTCAAATCCATTTATGTGTGTTCATTATCATTATTTTCTGATACCTATGAATTTCAATGTTAATATATTTTAAGGTTCCCTCTCAAATTCTCTTTTTTTCTTTAGATGCTCTTAAGTCATAGGTAGTCATGGATTCTTTGATTTTCAATTCTATATGCTTAAGGATGACCCTTTGTACTTAGCTTAGTGTGATCTATTCTAAATTGACATGAAAAAATAGGAAATATACTTATGATATCTCAAGAAATAATCATTAGTAATTTTATCTTCGAATATTTTTTCTTACTATAATTTGTGGTAAGGTAATTTTAAACTTTTATTCTATCACCTGAATGAATTTTTTAATTGGATTTATATGTAGTATTAAAACAATCATTTGTATACTTCTTATTTTAATTTTATCTTATTCAAGATAATTATTACATGACTAATTAACTAACATTATTGATGATAATGGTAATGTATAGTTTAGTTATTATTTTGGTATTAATAAAATGGATAAACTAAAAAAATGAATAATTGATTATTCAAGTGGTTGTGTTTTCATTGGGATGTGTTTTTGTGAACTTGGTAATGGTTTCATTCTAGGTGGAGATGTGATATTTCAGTAAGGGGAATCTAGACATCTCATTTAATTTAAATTTTTTATGGATTAGTTAGGTGTTTTTAATCATTAGATAGCATGTAAGAGATAATTTTATACTGAAATAGTTAATGATGTATCATTAATTGGTGTTCATGTGAAATGTTTTTTAATGGGGGTTTCCTTAATGATCTTCATTCTATAAGTTTTTTCCATGGTTTTTGTTGGTATTTGATTCTCATTACTATTTTTATTATTTCTAATATTTTTGTATTGGTGATTTTTTTATCATTCAATGGGAAAATGTTGTAGTGTGTTCTGATATATGGGTATAGGATATTTCTGATTAAAAGGTAATTTTTCAAAATACATCAAGAAAATCAATGAAAATTTTAAATAAAATTGTTTTTAATTGTCACAACCCATCCCCTGGGACCCATGCTGGGACTACCTCGAGCCCGCCTTCCATAGGCCCGGGGCTGGCGACTAGCACTGGAAAGGCATATCCCTAAAACCGGGAAGGCATTGCCTTAAAACATGTAAACTCACAAAAACCAAGCACACAGCAAGATACAAGACCATAGTAAACTATAAATTAAACTAGGTGTGCATAGAAATTAAAGGATCATGAATACAAGCCCAACTAGAAAGTACAATTTAAACTGAAAACAACTCCTACGAACACCCACCAAGGATCCTACCTGAAGGGTAGGTATAGCTCTCGAACAGTCGTCTCTGTGGATCATCTTTTCTAATGTCCACCTTCGAGTAGCCACCAGTCATGGTAACTTTGACCTAGATTAGCATTTTCTGTCATCTGCATAAGACACAGCAAGATGCGAGCATAGCCTGTGTAGGGGTGTGTATAACAATATTCAGTAGGGACCCCGAGACCCCCGAAGGTCTCTCATATTCCACAAAGGAATAACCAAAAAACACCAAAACAACAATCAAACCTACTTAGGTATATTCCAATACATATACCTAAGTTGTCATGTAAACCCATCCCTTTCATGAGGAAACAAAAGGCCCAAATCTCTATCCAAAATCACAACTGTTCCATGAAGGGAGGAATACGACCAAGGTAACCCACGATGGTATGTACCACAAAGGTAATGCAATACAGATGAATACCACAAAGGTATCACCACACAGAAGTGTAACTAAAAGGTATAGACTCAGATCACGCTAGGTATAACATAAGTATAGAAGTACAGATGATTATTCATAAGGCTAGATCATATTATTATATTAAATGCACTGCTTCTGACCCACACAAGAATGATAGGTAACTAACCCCTGTTTACGCACACAAGATTTCTATTCACTAACTCATATAGGATCAGTGAGCACAGACCAACAAAGGATCTGACCCATAGAGGATCAGTATGCGTTGACCCGCATATGATCACTAAGTGCTGACCCACATAGCATCTGATAGATATTGACCCACACATGATTGTTTTTCTTTCTTCACATTATAATCAGCCACTGGGTTCCCGCACTATGTATTCTTAATTCTAGAAGTTTCTGCTCCTAAAGCCATATTTCAGTACAACAACTACCTCGAACTCCCATGAAGGAGTATCCAAAATGTCTGTCACGTAAAAAGGAACCCAACGCAACTGACGGCGCATCAATCGGATGCTCGATCTGTAAGTTATTATTGTTTCCCTTTTGAGGTTCCAGTTGGATTCAGGTTCGATCCAACCTGACTATACTCCAACTTTATTCAAAACTCATGTGGATTATACCAAAAATACCTTCTTCATCCGATGATTGTAGTGGTATAGACGGTTCGTCAAATGGTCATCTGGTTCTCTAGATATGGCCAAAATGACAAGACTGTTCCCGGATGGGCCCAGGTGTGGCCCAGATTTTCTGGGCCTCAGTGGTCATGGCCAGCTGGACTATGGTCCGGCCTGACCCGCGAAGGGGACAGCTTGGCCCAGCCCGCTGGGCGTGACCCGCTGTCACGGCCTGCTGGGCGCTACTCAGTGGTGATGCCCGCTGGGGCGGCCCGCGGTCTGGTGGACCGCCTTGACGGGGTCTGCCCTAGCTGACGCCCGGGAGGGGGGCACCTCCCAGGTCACCTGAAAGACCAAAGGGTCACATAGTCTTCGGAAGCAAGACCAGCTGGCGCGGGACATGCTCGGTGCGCCAGGGCCAGCCAGATCACCGGCCGTTCCTCCTCCCAGCTTTAAGATGGCACCGTGGTCCTCTGCGGTCGGCCGAGTGTTGGCCGCCCTTCGGCCTCCACTTTGGCCAAGTGGTCGCAGTCTCCTACTACGGCGGTGTGGACGCATGCCACCACCTCGGTACACGGCCCACCGACTTGTCGGCAGCCACCCCACTTCGTTGTGGCCTCATCTTCATCCTGTGGCATGGAAACGTGCCACCCTACCTCCACACAGTCGGTCGGTGTGTTAGCAACCCACCTCTTCCGCGGTTCACCGCGACTTCGTTCTGTGCCCAAATAATATGAAAAGCTCATATTTTTGATCCTCAAGTCGAGGTATATGCATCCATATGTCTCTCTCAACAAAATATTGTGTTTCCAGCATGAATAATTATTTGGCGTTGAATAATTCTCAAAGAATGCGCGAAGAACAAAGGGGAAAAGGAAAGGTATAAGTGAGGAATGGTGACCATGTTTGTTTTCCCATCATCGTTGTGAATCCTATATATGAATAATCATCATATTAATTCAATCATATTTCAAATTGAAATATCTACCTCGATCATCCATTAGAGGTGTCATTAGTAAAGAGATGTTGATAGTGACATCAGCATTTGTCACCCCCACAAGACCCGACCCGGGCACATGTGTCGTCCTCGTGCTTCGTTTCCATAGGATGCTCTTCATTGGAGAGGTTTTTCTTCATTGTAGAAGTTATTTCTCCAAAGTCTCTCCTTTATCATGTTCTCTCCTTTCCAATAATTCCCCAACCAGGAGATGAGCAGCTTATATATTAAATTATGTTTATTAATTTAATTAAAGTTGGCACATTAATTAAATTAAGATGGCACATTTAATTTGGGGATGAAACCAAGAGTCATCTCCCATTAAAATAGAGGCTCGAGTGGTCCGCACCTTTATGTTTCAAATTCGAGGTATCAATTTCAAACATAAAATAAAGCATGTTTATTTTTTTTCTCCCACGAAGAGTCCAAAAAACTAACATCCACCCTTGACCTACTACGGTCGAGGAGAAGGTCAACTTAAGTGAATATCGGTGTTGTAAGTTCAATGGTGTCCTTGGATTTTAATTCCGAGCACCTATTCAAAAGTTACAAAATACCGCTCCCACGTTTACTCAACGTATATAAAAAAAATCAGAAATTTATTCTGGGAACTTCGGGCCTTAGAATCATGTGCTGTCAATTTTTGTGGACTCATAAAATTTTCATATAATTAAAAAAATTACATGAAAAATCAGGGTCTTTACATTTTCCCCTCTTCAGGGCTTTGCGTCCCCAAAATCCAAAACAAAATCTAGGGAAACAAGTGGGGGTACTGAGCATGAATCTGAGCCTCCTATTCCCATGTTCTCTCCTGTAGGTTCTTGTGCTAATAATAAACGTGCACTAGAGGTATCAATCATCCAAGAAGGACTCCCTCCATTCAATCCACAAACTCTACTGAAACATCCGAAAACATAGCCACATCGTCGATGTCCAGCTCTCCCCAGTCAATGATGTGTGAAGGATCATGTGTGTCTATCCTCAGCTGGGTTACATGGAAAAATTTGTACACCCGGTGAAACTGTGTTGGAAGATCTAAGTGGTAGGCCACCTCACCAATTATGCTAAGGACCATAAAGAGTCTGATGAACCTTAGATACAACATTCCACCTCATCCAAATCTCTGAAAACATCATCGAGGTGAGACCCATAAAAATACATGGTCCCAATACTCTAACTTCAGAGGTCTCTGTCTCCTATCATCATTGGATTTATGCCTACTCTGTGCAGTCTTCATATGCTCATATATGATATGGACCTTCACCATGGTATCTTGTACCATCTCTGGTCCCACAAGTGCTGACTCCCCTAGGTCAGTCCAGCACATAGGTGATTTGCAAGGTTGACCGTACAATGCCTCAAATGGAAGCATACCAATAATGGAGCGATAACTGTTGTTGTATGAGAACTCCAATAAAGGAAAGAGATCCTCTCATCTACAGCCAAAATCAAGGATGAAAGCACATAGCATATGCTAGAGGGTCTGAATGGTCCGCTCTGTCTAACCATTCGCCTGATGATGGAAGGCGATGCTCAACCGACGATGCGTCCCGAACTCCTCCTGCAATCACTTCCGTAGTCGGGAAGTAATAAATGGATCACGATTAGAGACAATCATAGATGTAACTCCATGAATATGTATAATCTATTTCACGTAGAGGCGTCTCACACTCTCTACTGATCCCTACTCTCTGATTGGTAGTAAGTGGTCCAACTTGGTGAGTCTATCAACGATCACCTAGATAAAATCAAGTCTCCTAGACTTGCATGGATGTCCTGCCATGAAGTCCAGGGAAATTTCATCCCACATCCACTCTCGCACCTGAAGTGGCTCAATTAATAATGCTTGAACCTGATGCTCTACCTTCACTTGCTGACAAGTGAGGCACCAAGAGACAAACTGTACTACTACTTTCTTCATTCCCGGACACCATTGCTGATGGTAGAGGTCATGGTACATCTTCTCCACTCCTGGATATACCGCTAGAGGGGAAGTATGGAACTTCCTCAACACATCCCTCCCTATGCATCATAGGTACAATAATATGCCATCTGAAGAGGATGACATGCTCCCACCTTCTGAATAATCCATCATATTCATGTCTTGTGGATTTCTGAGCACGTTGAGCCTCATAGGCATCATCCCCAAGCTTCACCTCCCTGAATCACTGAAAGAGATGGCCAGTGATTGTCAGAGACCGAAGATATGTTGCTCCATATCGATCCACGTCGGATATTCACAAAGTGGCTAACTGATTTGTTGCCTCACTCAATAACTTTATACTATACCTCTTGTTATGTTCATCTGCTACTACTTTCCCATTCCCAGATGTATATACTCTATCGAAGTCATAGTCCTGAAGGAACTCAAGCCAACCCCATTTTCTTGGGTTCAGGTCCTTCTGATAGAAGTCATAATTGAGACTCTTGTTATTAGATTAAACTATAAAACATTCACCCATCGGGTAATGTCGCCACATCTTCAAAGAGAAAACCATTGTTACTAATTCCAGGTCATGGGTAGCACATTTCTGCTCATGATGTCTCATCTGTTAAGAAAAATACATGATCACTGCTCGCTCCTGCATCAGGACACATCTGAGCTCGGTCCCTGATGTGACGTAGTATACTACGTACATAATGCCTTCCTCCGATAGCCTCAATATAGGGTCACTCGTTAGTATCTCCCTTAGATCCTAGAAACTCTATTGGCATATCTCCAAGAATACAAAGGGGTGTCCCATCTTCATCAATGCTGATAAGGGTGCCATAACTCTGGAAAATTTAGGCACAAACCATGGGTACTATTGGGCCAAACCCAAAAAACTATGCACCTCTGTCACACTTTTGGGTGGCTCCAAAGAAAGCTCAACCTCAATCTTTGTTGGATCCACTGCAGCTCTACCCTCCAAGTAGAAGTTTCCTAGGAAGTGAACATCTCAGTTCTAGAACACGCACTTTGAGATCATACCATAAATATGGTTCTCTTAGAATGTGTTCAGAACTATCTGAAGATAACAAGCATGCTCCTCCTCTACTGCAGATTATATCAAGATTTCTTCAATGAAGACTACTAAAAAGTGATCGAGGTATGGCTGGAAGATTATGTTCATGAGTCCCAAGAACGTCGTTGGGGTGTTGGTCATGCCAAATGGCATAATAAAGAAATCATAATGGCTATACGACATCTGATGGTCGTCTTCTGCATATCCTCATCTCATAACTAGAGCTAGTGATATCCTGATCGAAGGTCTATCTTCAAAAACCATCGTTATACCTTTAGCTAATCAAAAAGATCGTTAATCCTCAAGAATGGGTACTTGTTCTTCACAATCACTTGGTTCAAGTTCTTGTAGTCCACACATAGCTTCAAACTCCCATCCAGCTTCTTGGAGAACAAAATCGATGATGCCCAAAGGGAAACATCGGGCCTAATGAACCCATTTCTCTGCAAGTCCTCTAGGTGTACTCACAGCTCTCATAGCTCTAGGGGAGCCATCCGATATTCTGGTGTAGATATCGGTGTTGTACCAGTGTACACGTCGATGTAAAATTCCACCTCTCTACGATGAGGTAGACCTGGAACAATATCTAGAAAAACATTAGAGTATTAGTCCACCACTACAGGATAGCTCGGACTCTCAACATCAACCGCTTCGTGGGTCAGGATAGCCAACCGATTTGTGATCGGTTTCACCCTCCTCTGGGTAAGTTCATCCTATGCTACAAAGGCTCCCTTCTTGTCAGTGAAGAAAAACCATGTCTCATCTATGCAGACACACCTTACTTAGCACCTAATACAGTCGATCTGAGATTAGAATGTGGATAACCAGTCCATACCCAAAATGACGTCGTAAGGCATTGACGCCACTACTAGGAGATCCCAACCAAAGCTCTAACCTCGTAGAGTATGGTCACACTGTCGGAATCCGTTTTTAATTGTCGAATCCTCTCCCTTAAGAGTCTTTATTCATAAGGATCGATCCAACAGCTCCATTTGAATCTTCAAGCTCTGAACGAGGGTCATGGAAATAAATGAATGACTAACACCTGTTTCTATAAGTACTACAGCTAAGGTGGAGTAGACACAGATCGTACCTCATATCATCTACGGAGTGCCATGATCATAGGTCTCAACTGCTTGAAGCTGATCTCGTCCATGTCCATCTGCTCCTTGTGATCAGGGTAGACCACTTGGTGGTAGTGGTGGTAGAACATAGAATCTTCGCCCACCACCTTCTACATAGGCAGTTTATCTTCCATGTTTGCCTCCTACCTGCGAACCTCTTTAATTGAATATCTGCATCTACTCGGGAGGTCTTTTTACCATCTTCTAGTCATATGTATGGTGGTTTGGGTAGTCGCGAGCCTTGTGACCCTGCCCGCTGCACATGTAACATTACATGTTCCTCGACTAACCTGTTATATCTCAAGAGACACCCACCACTAACCCTGTATCCTATGGTCGTCCAACAGTAGATCTGGCCCACTTGGACATCTGTGTCATCTGTCTGATGCTAGCTGCAGATGACTCTTCTATGTGTTGTCCATTGATAGGTCTCACTACCAGTGACTACTCTGTAAATACTAACTTCACTAAGAGTGCTCACTCTAACACTCCCGCATGTGTCGGGATGCTGTGAGAAATCATCAAGGCTCTAATCTCTCATCTGATCCCCTTCTTGATGGTCTGAGCCCTGAAAAAAGGGTCTCACACCATGTAAGTGGAGAAGCGTGAGAGGTCAGTGAACCTTGCCAAATACTGAGCAATGATCATGCTACTCTGCTACAAGTGGAGAAGCTCATGTATATGCACATAGCGTAGAGTCGTTGGGATGAAATCTGCCCTGAAAAGGCTCTCTAAGTCCACCCAGATGAGAGTCACCTCATCATGAACTAGGAGCATCAAGCTCCACCATTTGGCCACTGCTGCCTGAAGAAGACTAGCAGTAATGATCACCATGAGAGTAGTTGGTGTCCCTGCCAGTAGAAAGACTCTATCCATAACCTCCAGCCAATCCACATCCACTTGTGGGTCTATCTCGCCCCGGAACCTTGGTAGAATTTTACACTGGAACACGTGCAACATTCTCAAGTGGCATTCACCCTCTGCTGCCGGGGATGGTGGAATCATCTTTAGAATGGGTATAGGTATTGTCGGTACACCACATGATGGTTCAACTGCTATAAGGGTCCCCTGCACTGAAGCCTCATCGCTCAGTGGGATGTCATCGCATACTCTAACTAGAACCCTGGATGGCTATCTTCATCGAGGCATCATGAAATGATATAGGTGTTCCATGGTCAATAAGTTATAAATGGTGATCTTACTCAAATAAATGACAAATGTAACTTCTCCAAGACACACACGTAATCAGTGTTTCCATGCACTGAGTCAGAAATCAGAATTCAGGGTCCTAGTGTATGGATATGTCGGCCTCTACACCAACAATAGACTCCCCAAACTGAAAACCATACTCATAACACATAAGAATATTTCTACATATAAAATATCAGTGTCCTAGTTAATTGGTAGAACAAAAATCCTCTGATACCAATTTTCCATGAACCGTCCCCTGAGTCCTATGTCGTGACAACCTCAAGCTTGCCTTCCATAGGCCAGGGCCTGGCGACTCGCACCATAAAGGTGTATCCCTAAAACTAGGAAGGCATTTCCTTTAAACCTGTAAACTCACAAAAACCAAGCACATAGCAAGATACAAGAACAAAGTAAACTATACATCAAATAGGGTGTGTATAGAAAGTAAGGGGCCCAGAATTGAATCCCAACAGAAAAGTACAGGTAAAACTGAATATAGCTCATGTAAACACCCACCAAGGATCCTACCTAGAGGGTAGGTATAACTCTCGAACGATCATCTCTGCAGAACATCTCATCTAATGTACACCTATGAGATTCCTCTAGTATTGGTACCTTCGACCTCGACCACCGTTGTCCATCATCTGCACAATACAAAATAAGGAGCAGGCATAGCCCATTCTAGGGTGAGTATAGAAATACTCAGTAGGGACCCTAAGACCCCCGAAGCTCACTCAGATTCCACAAAGTAATAACTACAAAACACGAAAACAATAGTCCACACTACAATGAAATATGCCCATATATGTACCTAAGTTTTCATGAAAACCCATTTCATTCATGAGGAAACACAAGGCCCGACTCTCTAGACAAAATCACAATTGTTCCACGAAGGAAGGAATACCACGAAAGCAACACCATGAAAGTAAGTACCCAAAATGTAACACCACACATAAGAATACCAAGAAGGTATCATCACATAAAGTGTACCTCAAAGGTAAAGACTCAGCTTACACCAGGTATAACATAAGTACAGAAGTTCAAATGATTAGTTGTAAGGCTAGATCATCTTATTCTGTTAAGGGCACTTCTCCTGACACACACAGGATTGATAGGTAACTACGACCTGCTGACTCACACGTGATCGATAACAAACTAACCCTCACTAAGCCACATAGGATCCAACCCACACAGGATCATTATGTGATTATCCACATAGGATCGCTGAGCACTGACCCACAAAGGATCTGACTCACACAACATCAGTATGTGCTGACCCACACAGGATCATTGTGCACTAACCCACACAAGATCTGGTAGATGCGGACTCACATCGGATCATTGTTCTTTCTTCAAGTTACAGTCATCCGTTGGGTTCCCGCAGTAAGCATGCTTGATTCCAAGAGGTTCTTCTCCTCAATCTATCGAGCGATACCCAAATTTCCATGAAGTCCCACGAAGGAGTATCCCAATGATCTGCCACGTTAAAAGGTACCCAAGGCAACTAACGACTCGTCAAACAGACCCTCGGTTTGTAAGTTATTAGCATTTCTTTTCGGAGGACCCGGTTGGATTCGGGTTCGATCCAACCCGGTCATACTCCAACATTATCCAAAACTCACGTGGAGTATACCAAAAGGACCATTTCGATCCAAGAATTATGGAACCATAGATGGTATATCAAACGGATGCCGGGTTCCCAAGATATGGCTGAAAAGGTGAAACTGGGCCTGGATGGGCCTGGGTCTGGTGTGACAGGGTCGGGACGACCCGAACCAACCCAGTTAGGGTTGACCCGACCCGGTTTATGTCCAGCCCGAATGGCATGTGCCTCAACAGGCCTGGCTCGCCGGACCATGGTCTAGCTCGTCCCAGCCCCGCAGCGCGGCCTGCTAGGGCGGCCCGTGGTCTGGTTGACCGTCGTGGTGGGGTCCGCCCTAACCGACACCCAGGAGGGAGGTGCCTCCCAGGTTACCCGAACAGCCAAAGGGTCGTTCAGTCATTAGAAGTGGGACCCACTGGCACAAGTCCTGCTCGGTGCACCATGAATGGTTGGATCACCGATGAGTCCTCCTCCTAGTGGCGCAACGGCGCCACTATCCACCATGTCCAGCCAACTGCTAACCGCCCTCTGGACTCTGTCGCTGACAAGCTATTTTCATCTACTTCTACGGCGGTGCAAACATGCGCCCCCGCCTTGCCACACAGTCGGCCGGTGTGTCACTCGACATCCCTCTCTATTGCGGCTGACAGGCCGCGGTCACCTGCACATATGGTGGTGCAGACACATTCCTCTCTACCCCACGTGGTCGTCTAGTGTGTCTTCCGACCACCTCTTTGACGGTTCACCGTGACATTGTTTTAAGCATGAAAAATATAACACCTGTATATTTGCGATCCTCGTGTTGAGGGCTATGCAACCATACATCACGCTCAACAAAATATTTCATTTCTAGTGTGCTTAATTATTTTGCATTGAAGAATGCATGAAAAATGAATGAAGTAGAATGAAAAAGAGGCAAGGTATAAGTGCAGAATCATTGCCATGTTTTTTGGGCCATTGTCATTGTGAATCCAGAATATGAAGAATTGACATATAAATTAAATCATATTTAAAAATAAAATCCCAACTTTAATCATTTGTTAGCGGTGTCGGGAGGAAAGAGATGGTGATGGTGATGTCGGCATCGGCGTTTTTCACTCCCGTAAGACCCGACCCGGGCTTGTGAGGCATCCGCATTCTTCATTTCTGGAGGATTATCTTCATTGGAGAGGGTGTTCTTTGTTGAAGAATTTATTTGTCTAAAGGATCTTCTTTTCCAAGTTCTCTCCATTCCAAAAATCACCCAAGTAGTAGATGAGGAGCCAACATATTAAATTATGTTTATTAATTTATTTAAATTTGGAACATTTATTAAATTAAGTTGGAACATTTAATTTGGGGAAGAAACCAAGAGTCACCTCCCCTTAAAAGAGAGGCTCGAGAGGTCCCCACCTTTATGTTTCAAATGAGAGGTTTCAATTTCAAGAAATAAATAAAGTATATTTATTTAATTTTCTCCCATGAAAAGTCTGAAAAAAATAATTTCCACCGATGACCTACCATGGTCGAGGTGAAGATCTCCTTCAGTGAATATCAGTGTTGCAGATTCAATGGTGTCCTCATATTTAAATTGCGAGCACTGGTTCAAATGATACAAAAACACGCTCGAAAATTTACTAAACGTACATAAAAAAAAGTACAGAAATTTATTTCAGGCACTCCAGGCCTCGGAATCATGCACCGTCAATTTTCACGGACTCGTAATATTTCCATATAATTAAAAAATTACACGGAAAAATCTGGGTATTTACATTAATGTCTTCTGGTAAAAAATTTACACGTGTGAAAGAATTGGTTTTTATGGAATTCATTATTGAAAATAAAAGAATATAAAATATCAAAGTTCATGTGGGTTCAATTATTTTTTCTTGTATTACGTTATATCTACTGATTTTTTCTTGTAATTTTGATTCATGACATTGTTGATTAAATGATATTTTTAAATCATAGTTTTAAGGGAATGGATTGGTCATTATTGGTGAATAGTGGTGTATTATGGGATATAATGGATCTTCAACATAATATTAGACTATAATGAGTCAATAAAATGATAAATATAAAACTTCTGTAACAGTTTAAGGTAATGAAATATATACATGGGTTGTAATGTTTTGAGTCTAGATTGTATATATATCTATATGGACTATAATTGCATAAGGTTATGATGAACAATCATAAATGGCCTGAGGATATAATTCCTATCCAGTGATTGTGATGTAAAGGATCTTGAGGAAGTTCATGGAATGAATGGGAATGTGGTTGTTGTGATTTTGTTTAAAAATAACCTATTGTGATGATGTGGTTAGGATCATTATTTGTTAGGGGTGGGTGATGTACATTGAAGGAGGAGATAATGAGTTTGGTTTCTTTCCAATTTATTTTACCTTATCGATATATGTATTCTAATATGTAGTGATTTTATTTGTCATAATGTATTTTTTTATGTTTTTTAAAAAAGTTGTATGGTGTAGTATTTGAGGTTTGAAGATGTAGTAGCTAATGTAGTATAATTGTTACCTTTTTTATTTCATTCTTGGTCAGATAGATAGGTGTTTCATTACTATAAATCACTACCCCATTTTGTTTTGGAGTAGACTATGAATAGATATATAAGAGTAGTGATAAATTTATGAGCCGATTTATTTAGTTCCTTATGGTGATTATTGTGGGGTTTATAATATCTATAATTTTCAATTTATTTATTGAGATATTTCTAATCAATGTTTGGATAAGATGTTGAATTGGATGCTTGGTTTAGAAAAAGTTATTGAAGGTGATACTTGAAATGGAGGAAGTTGTGGTGGATAAATGTGAAATGTGGAGTTTGGTTATTTAGGTTTCTTATGCTAATCTTGTATATATTTTTATTTTTATTTTTTTATGTCGATGTCGCACATTTCTACTGTTTCATTTTTACATCACATTATTTTTGGTCTATTTAGGAAGATGACCCTACTTAGTAGTGCAATGTGCTCATCCCACTAAGATTTCATGAGTTCCATTTTAGTATAGCTTAGTACAGAATTATAGAATCATTTAGTGTGTATTTTGTTAATTATGATGGATGAGTTATGGTTATAGTAGATATTTTATTTATGTTATTTTATAGTTACTTTTTACTTTCATTTAACGGTAAAATTTTTGGTGTAATATCTATTACTAGAATGGAAATTCTTTGGGGTTTATGGGTGGTTTCATTTTCTTATTGCGCCATTTTATGAGGGAAATAACTCCCATTGGTGTGTTTTATACCCTTAGGGAATGTATCCCACTTGTAACTTATTGAAGGTAGTCCTAAGGGTTCACCCATTCCTCTTATTGTTTTATAGGAGTAGTTATAGTGGGGGTTTATTTTGACATTGAATCTCATAATTGACATTATTTTTTAAATTCATAAATGTTCTGATATCCATTTTTCATATCATTAATTCTAACCAAAATTTTCATTTATTAAATTAATTATTTAAATAATTTTGATTTTATAAATCCATCATTTAAAATTCATCCAGTATTAAATAATTTTAAAAATCTATTTACTGTTATCAATAAGTAAATTCAAAAATTCAATAATAACATTAAATTTTTTATTCCTTTACTATCAATATAATTAAATCAATTTATATAAATATTAACACCATTAATGTATATTAACTCACATTACACCTTGACTAAATATTTGATTACCACAATTATCCCACACGCCTTATTATTTTTCAACACAACAACTCATGAAATTCTTTGTCTAGATATTCCATGTCATATAATTATGTAATTTTATTATCCTTTAATGATAATAGTTTTATGTATTTATAACAAATAAAATTATCAACCTTTTGTAAAAAGTAACATTTTCAAATTTGATGTCATCTTTTTCCTTAAATAAAATATGGTATCTAGGTACCATTTACTCATCAAGACCCTTAAGTATACCATAGAGATATTGTTATTATTATTGTAAATAAAATATTTATATTAGTTTCTAAGCATTGATGTATTGATTAGTCTAAAAAATATATTCAAAATTACTCATGAAAGTTTTTTATTAGGTTTACGGTGTCGATGTTAATGTAATATTAATTTCCATAATATCTAATCTCCCTTATACCCCACATGCTAGAATCCTTATCATATAACATGGATGTACTACATGGACCCCCCCCCCACACAAAAATGTCCACTGACATTATGATACCTTGTATTTGTGCCTCATCACTATTAATATGATCATTCCGTGAATTAATCTAATAAATTGGTTCAGATCATGGAGAGTTATCATCTAATGTGATGTTGTTATCATGTGAGACATCATCTAATCATCTAAGTTTGATAACCTCATTTTGAGAGGATCACATCCCTTTGTGGCTAACATAGTATGACAAGATTTCCATTGATGAATATGACTGGGTCATCCTTTATGTATTGAGTCACATGCCCACATATTTGATGATTCCATAGAATATGTCACCCAATTATTTGGATTTGAAGAACTTCTTTTAACACCACCAGATTTCAAAATATAATTCTCTTTAAATAAATTTTAAGTGTTAGATGGATGGTGATGAATGTGAAGCCAATATTAATTAAAATGGGATTTATTATATTACAAAATGAGACATATGTCAAGGAAAATAATTACTATTTTAATTTTTCATGGTTAAAACAAAAAAAAAATATTGATTAAAAATAATGTATATTATATTTTCCTTAATTAATATTTATATTTATAAATTTAATTTTAAAAAAAATTATTTTTTAGTAAATAATTTCAAAATTATATTAATATGAATATTTGATATTTTTATAAAATTATTTCTTTTCGAGTGAATAGTGAAAATTCAAATTTTTGGAAAACTGTTGTTTGATTTAACTAAATCATGTAAGTTAAAAGTATCATTATAGTTTATATTTTTTTTAAAGTGATATAATTTTATTTTTATTGAAAATTATTCATCTAATTTTATGGGAATAATTATTATAATTGTTTTTTGTAAAATATGTTTTACTCATAAAATGGGTATTTCTCAAAAACGATTTTTTATTGTGTTTTGTAAACTTATATTAAATATAATTTCAAACACTTATAGATATTGAATCTCAAAAAAGGATTCCATATTAAGTATCATAATTTTCAAATTTTCTTATAAGTTTAGTTTCATTATTGTTCATAATGAATATTAACAATGGTAGACATTAATCACAGTGGTAATGGGTAAAATTTGTTAATATGGCTTAAAAATCTGGGATAAAGACTAATAATAAACCCAACACTTTAATTTATTTAATTTTAGGAGATTTATTCATCTATTATCATTATATATTAAAAAAATATTATTATTTTCCACTTGACATTGATTACAACATTTATATTATTTTATGTTATGAATAATTAAAAAATCCCCCTCTCTCTGACTTTTTATATTGTCATGAAATTGATAAAAATAAAAATGATATATGAATGAATATAAATCATACAATTTAGGAAGAAATTGTTTTATAATTTCTTATTTTATTTTTAACTTTTAGTGACGATATAATTAACTCCAATGCGTATGGAACACTGTTGCAATGCTTAAAAATGTAATAAAAAAGAAAATTTAATTATTTTAAAAACATTAAAATAATTTTTTTTATGAATTATGGTTTTCATTAAATTAATTTCATTAATATAATGTATAAGTGATAGTGAAATAGTTTTTATTCTATTTCCATTTTGTTCTTCATGTGATTAAAGTCAAATTTTGTGAATAATCATCTAAATGGCCATAAATAGTATTCAATGTTTAAAAAATATTTTTAAAACAAAATTATATCTTAAAATTGATATATTTATTCTAGTGGATGGAAAATTTATAACCCCATCATAGATGGTTTAGTAATTTTCCAGTTATAATTATAAAAATTACATTAATGAACCCAGTGTATTGAAAGTTTGTTTCAAAAGTTAAGGTTGAACCTAGTTAACGAGGGGTTAGATAAATATCTGTTTTTTTAATGACACCTAAACCTATCTAAAATTTATTGGTTGAAAATATTTTTGACCATTTCCTCAATATCATTTATGATAAGGTATTATTTATCCATAAAAAAGAGTAATACATATATTTCATATTAATGATTCAATTATTTACAATTATTCCACCAACCTCAATTATAATAGAGAACCTTTTATCCTACCATCCCCGCATCATTTGAGGTGCTTATCTTATCTAAAACATCAAGAAAACCCAATAAATCTTCATTACCTAATAATTATACCTTTTTTCATCCCCAAATAGAAAACCAAGTAGGATTATAGTGTAAGAAAAATAAGGTTTCTCAAGGAAGATATATAAAGCATAATTGAGTTATTTTGTGTATGTTTCTTATTCAACATCCTTTAAACATATCATAAATATACTGATATAGTATCATAAGTTTATCTTATATAGTAAAATTTTATTAGGTTTTTGGAAAATACCTTTTTCCACACTTTTCCATGCAACAGAAAAGTAATGTTTATACTTCTATAAATATTAGTTATTATAAAACATATTACCTATATATCTATTGGAAAATTATGACATTTATCATGGGTATGTGTGGACTACCACCTCTATGGAAAATTCTGATTTGTTCCTTTATTTCTACTTTAGATGGATGGTAATTAGGATTTATACAAATAATACAAATGATATATAGGATATAATTATGATTTTATAAGGGTAAATTATCCTTTGTCATTACTTTTTTCCATCCATAAAAAAGTGGAAACATATCTTGTGCAAATATATAGATTACCATCCCTATAAAGTTGTTTTATTTATTTTTCATCACCACCTTATTTTAATGGTTATAAATGTTAATAAAATAAATTAATATAAAATATTTTACTTGAGTAATATTCTTGGATATGATTATTCCATGAAAAATGTTCATGGAATTGACCCATCAAACTAAAACACGAATTGAAAACATAGCAGTTTTCACACATATTTTTATTTTAAAAAAGAGTTTTCAAAAAAATTATTAATTAAAAATCATAATGGGATTATATTTAGTAATAAATATATGAATATGGTTCTTGTATAGATATATAATAAATATATATTTTTTATAAATGAGATTTAGAGTTCATATAAAGCATGTTAGATATAATATAAGATTCTTATCGCCTCACTTTTATTTCGATGAAAGTATTGTCATAATCACGACTTGTTGTATATTGTGTGTTGTATATATTGACCATTGAATTTCTTCACCATATATTATTGAAATATTTGGGTTATATATAACCATTTTATGTTCTATCTTTTGATAGTTTTTTATTCAAATGTTTTCAAATCTGTAATGGTTATATGTTGAAATCCAATTTTAATCTAGATGGTTTATGATTGAATTTAAATTGAGTAAAATTAAATAATAAGTTTATATTAAACTATATAAAATTTATTTTATATTAGTTATTTATATAATTTTTAAGTATTATTATCACATTCTCCTCTCGAGTACTCAAAATAATTGATAATATGTTTTTATAAAAAGTCAACCTTTTTTATTTTTGGGTTGACAAGCATTCTCCTTTAATACCAAGTCATTCAAAAGGTTTTATTGATATTTTTATGTACTAATTTTATTTTTGAAAAGTTATTTTTACGAAATTTTATTTTCTTTTACAAATTACTAAATTTAATCTTTGATTTTTCTCCCATATAACTCACTTTTGGTATTTTAGAAAAGTGTGAATGTAATTGTTTATTTTATCTTATTCCATATGAAAAAAAACATTCTTAACATATTTATTTCCATTTTTTATTAACATTATTTTATATTTTTTATGGTTATTTTAAAAGGAAGAATAATTTATATTATTCTTTAAAAAAAAATTCAAATGTTTCAAAATAGAGGTGAATATTATTGTGCTTTTTCAAATCTTTTTTTAATTATAAAATAGATTTTTTAACTATGTCAACATAACCTATGTATTATTATGCTAAAATAGGGAAATTATATTATGATTCGATCCAGTTATTTTATATGTTTGGTTTATGATAATTTTTTAGGGATTATTATAGAAAATTTAGTTGTTTCTCATAGGTTAGTAAAGATATGCAGAAATAACCATTAAACTAATCTTATATACATAGGTAATGCTATGATGAAATGATGAGTGTTTCTATGATCATGTAGATTGAATATTTATCAATTAAAGTTATGCGATGGGTGATCCTGGTATTATATTTCCCTCTAATTCATTGGGTAATGATTTTTATCCATTAAGATAATATGTATTGGAATAAGGAGTAATCCTGGTTTAGCAAGGGACATTGTCCACTATGATACTCTTAGACGTGATCCTTGACTAGGGAATTAATGGAATGAGTAATGAAATCAATTAAATAAGGGAACCTATATACTATGATAGTCATTTTTAGTGATCCTTGAATAAGGAAATTATTTTTTATTCTTATAATTATGCCACAATCTTATCAATTATTCTTATAATATCCTCTTAATTTCATGATTGATATTTATGATTCCAAATTCTTATGAATTTTTTTCTTTTATTTGGAAAAATACTTATTACATAAGTCATGATTAATGGTATTTGACTAATTAGAGATTAATTTTATATATTGTGATAATGTTCTGATACCCTTTGTCTTATCTTATTCTCACTTAAAATCATTGATTGATATATCCCATGTTTTCCCTTACTAAGAATCTAATCTCACCCTAACTTATAATTAAGTTTCTCCAAATTATAAATTTAGGTTTAATGTATTGTGTGTATATGAAAGGTACTATATTGGATTAATATTTTTAGATATGTTTAATATAAATCACAAAATAAGTCCATTATGTATCTAATATTGAAATAAAATAAACATTTTTTGTAATGGGTTTTATATTATAGTTATATTTAATGAATTTTCATCAAAAATTATCTAATACCTACATATGTTATATTAGAATTACCTATATTGGTATCAGATTATGTTTTAGTTATTTATGTATATTAATATTTCAAAACATTATTTATAAACCATGGGATACGTATATTTATATGATAAAATTGTGAAGTTATGATAAGCTATATATTTTTTAGTTTCTAAACGAGGACATTCCTACATCAATAAAAATATGTGGATATCGGAATTGGGATAGATTAACCAATGGTTAAGAACCATGAAACTGATTGTTGGTTAGTAACTTTAACTTCACCATGTGTAAGACAAGGATGACTATCAAAAACAATAGTTAAAAACTACCAGGGGACACGATTTAGATAATTCACATTGCATTACGAAACATTGTTAGTAGTTAAAGGATAAAACCTATCCTTCACTTTGATAAGAAATAATGATATTTATGAACTTAATGAGTAATGTGTTTAATGAACATGTCATAATTTATGACATCATAAGAATGATTTTCATAACCATATGATTTCTTACTCTCGTTATTATTGTATGATACTCACATTATGATTTTTAGTTTTGGTAAATAGTTAGAACTAGTAGGAAATAAGTTAATAATAGATGTAAGATAAAATATGTTGGTTTTCCAAAAATTAAATATAATTAGATATAGGATGGTGTGAAAAATTTGGTGGAAATTCCTAAAAAACTATCTAATGTTATGAATAACAACCTAAACCATGGTTAGTTTCCTATAGAAAAAAATATGATAATATAAATGTATCATGAGTTTTAGGGTGAAAGATATCATGAAGGTAAAAATATTTAACTTCATTCACATCCAAGATGATAGAATAATCACGTAGGGTAATGTTTTAAAGTAATATTATGACATTTCATATGTGGTAAAGAATTATATAGAGAAATTAGTTATCGATGAAAAATCAGTATTTCAGTTAACGTAATAGAGGGGAATAAAATTAATCGTAAGTCCTGAATTGAATGTATTAAATGTGGGTATTATGTTCATTATAAAAATTGATTAAGTAGGATGAAATATTGACAAGGTGATCAACATAATTTTATAAATAAATTATCATCAATGTCATCAATTACTGTAATTTCGGATGATGAAAATGTGAATGACTTATAAAATGTAAGGTTTATTTTAACAATTTTCTTATGATTGGTGTAGGAAATATTATTTCAAGGAAAATTTTATACCTTAGTATGTGATTAATATTTTGGTTATAATAAAGAATTATTCAGTAATAAAATGGTAAATGTTAGTTAAAGGTCTATTAATATTGTTGAAGGGTTGGAGTATCTACATGTAGGGTTTCAAGTGTTATGATGTAATGATATTACATTTAGGGGTTGATAAATTTATAGAAGATCATATTTATAAGGTTATTTTTTACCTTTTGATATTTTATGTGATGAGAGTATAATAAGAATAAGGATCCTTTGGGATAAATTTGTTGAGTTTTAATAAATGAAATAAATATATGTAAACTATAAATATACCATGTTTGTTTAATGAAATGTTTATTTGAGGGAGAGTTCTAAAATTTGAAAGGTACTAATACCCTTTCGGGTTAATATGATCTATGATGTTGATTTAATTATGGTTTAATTGGATAATGTGGTTTTTACACTTTGGGAAAGTTATATGATCAAGTTAAATGAAATATTACTGTATAAAATGGGATCTTATGTCAAAATGGCAGATATTAAAGAATATGTATTCACATATCTTTTTGAAACATATATGATTCTATTATGTCTTTATAGCGATTCAGGTTATTTTGGGAAATTTTTAGCATAGTTTTGGGGAATATATGACCATGGTATGTATATCTTGGTATGAAAATTTATTATTGGTAAATGTAATTTGGGGTGATCTTGGAAAAATATGTGATTTTATATTGTATTTTTTCAATTTTGAATTTTGTAAGACATACTTTGGATGTTTTTTAAGGTTAATTATTTGTGGAATGACTTAAGTTGAACTATTGGGGTTATTTTTGATGTTTTAAATGATAATGTATTATTTATAAATGAAAAAAATTATTCATAGTGTTTAATGTGTGCTAAAGATTTTGGTTTTAGTGAATACTTAGAGACATGTGGAATGAGATATCATTTTGTATGGATATTATTATACATTAACTAGAAATGATAGTTTCTTGAGCATGAAAATTTCATTATGGTTATTTATAGTATAGAATATGAGATAAAGTAGATGTATAAGACTACATGAAACCAAATCAAAGGATAAAATTATGTAAAGAAGTAAACAAACTATATTTTCACATATTCTCAATATTGATGGTAAAATATTTCCTCAACCCATTAGTGAGAAAGATATATCAATTTTATTTTATCATTAATATATCAAGGAATTTTATTTAGAAAAATCATTCATAACTATGATACATATTTGGGTTTATTAATATTTAAAAAGTTTCATTACCTTGAAAATGACATTGAGGATAATATCTTATTGGAAATTAATTATTGAGTATTGACTATCTTTTTGATAACCTTATTAATTTTTTATAGTATTTTATAATTAAAAATTAAAGGGAGAAATATATTTAAGGGAGAATAATGTAACAACCTAAAACTTTAGAATGTAATTCTCATTAAATAAATTTTATGTTTTTGATAATATGTGATGCACAAAATAATGAAAAAATGTGAGTGGTGATTTATTATAATAAAGACTGAAATATATTTCAATGTAATTTATTATAGATAGTATTTATTACAAAAACCTAATCACACACACCCACACCTAGGTACACATGTTAGTCATACCTCATACATCCCCACTAGGATTGGTTAGAATCCAATAGGACCATGCTAATCATGGATCAAATTCCCATTAGAAATGTATCAAAATGTATGATTATATTCCTAAAGTATTTTCTTAGTAGTTTTTTTATGTGATATTGTTTTTTCGCCCAAGAAATAGGATACATTTTTTGACCTCTTCCTATTATGCTGCACCTACAGTGGCTTGGAACCATCCCTATATCTTCTCATAATTTTCAACCTTTTTCATGAACCTACACATATTTTTGGTCCACCTGAATCTTGAGGGACCTCCATTCTCCCTTCTTAGTTTCCCCTACCTTCGCATCCTCCATCCTGCCACCGACTCACCTGAAGACCCTACCTCGTAAAATCTCATATTTATTTTCTACAAATAAAACAATTTAAAAGTATCATTATATTTTGGATTTGTATTTGAAGAAATTATAATTTTATTAAACATAATTTAACTCATTATATAGAATGAGGAGTATACTTAATTTTTTATAAAATCTATTTTAGGATTAAAAGACTATTTTTTCAAAAAAAGTGTTTTTCAATGCGTTTTGAGAACATATATTAATACTAATTTCATACACTTCTAGAAATTTAAAATTAAAAAATGGATACCATATTTTATATTCAAATTTTATAATTTTATTATATGTTTAGTTTAGTTTTTTTCTTAAACGGATTGTAATCATGGTAAAAGTTTTTCATTATAGTATGAGGTAAAATTAGTAATTATAGGTTAATATTGTGGAATAATAACTCAATATCTACCCATATCATTTTTTTATTTAATTATATTATTGAAATTATTATATAATCATACTATATGAAAAAATATGGAATTTTTGTTCAATGTGAATTTAATTTAAATTTTTAAATTTTTTATTTTAGGAATAATTACAAAAAATTACTTTCTCTATCTAATTATAATTTATTGATATAGATATATTTTAAATTGATATATGAATGAATATAAATCATAAATTTGTGTATTAATATATTATTTTAATGTTAGTGATTTTTATTTAATTTTTATTGATGGTAAAATTACCTGGAACTCTTATGAAATGCTAACACATTACATGTTCATGTAGTTAAACAAAGAAAGGTAATTATTTTAGAAACATTACAATTAATATATTTTGGAATAATTTTTGTATTCCATGAATTAATGGATAATTATAATTTATAACTGGGTGGGAATGAGTTTAATTTGATGTCTATTCTTTTCTTTATTTTTTAAAAGTTAATATTATTTTTATTGTCCTAAAAGTTAACTTTAATGTGGTTTAATTTTTAAAAGCTATTATTTTGTCATTAGGAAATCATAGAAATCCTATACTTACTCAATTTTATTGTAATATTCAACAATATCTTAGTTTTTCATGTATTTTCAACTAAATTTTTTAAAATTACTTTCATGACCCTTAAAGATTGAAAATTTATAACAACGGTCAATGTTAAATAGTGTTAATGAGGGGTTTAAACCAAAATATATAGTATAACATTATATCTAATGCTCTATAAAAGTTTTTTTTCACATAGTTTGACCAAAAAATATCATCAAATACCTACACAAATACCTTCTTAGATTACTTTCTCATATTATATAAATTTTCTTCTTCCCCTAAAACCAAACAAAGAAGGTTTACAGTGTAATCCAAATGATGTTTCTCAATGAAGTTGTGGTGCATTTAACCGAGTAGTTTCATGTTTATTTTTTCTTATACATCAATTAAATAAATAATAACCATTATGATATAATAAATTCAATATATAAAATATAATTAAAATGTTATTAAGTCCATGTAAATGCACCTTTTATTCTCATATCCATCCAATGGAAAATGAAATCACCATACATGAGTATGCTTACATAATTTTCCATTATTAACTTTAATGGATAGAAATTATGAATAATTTTATGTTTATATATGATATTTATGACATATTTATTATTCTATAAATAAAATTTATTATCTAACTTCATAAATTTCTATCTGTTGTAATATTATAACGTCTCTTGTGTGTACATGTGGATTATAAACTCCATAAAAATATTTGATTAATTTTATACATCCAATACACATGATGATAAAAAGGATTTCATTAAAATATATATATGATATTAATAATATAACTATTATTCCAGAATTTTTGATAATTATTTATATTTTTTAATTTCATCTATCAAAAACTGTAAACATCAATCATGCATAGATATAAACTATCGTCCCCATGAAGTGATGTTATTCAATTTTCATCACCACATTTTACAGATGGTTATTGATGAGTATATATTGAATTAATTAGTTAAATAGAACATGATTAATATTTTTCATATGATGAAACCATGACTACAGTTTAACAATCATAAATCTCAAAGCTAAACATGAATAAAAAATAGACCAGTTTTCCCTAATGTTCATTTTAATGAAGTATTATTTATAAATGGGTAATTTAAATATTTATATAAATAATATATATTAATATATTATTTAATGTGTTTAAGGTGTAGGTTTATAATTAATATTTATTAAGTATACTATTGGTTAAGAGTGAATATGAAACAATATAGGCCTAAGGTAAGGGTTTTCTAGTCGCAACTTTTTAGATTTTTGTCATATTAAATAATTAATTAATATTTTCTTCAGTATATACTTTACTATGGATGTTAAAAAAACTAAAATTAAAATGGTTTATTGATCCATTTTATTTTTACTATTTAATGGGGTCATGTTGGAATGTTTTTCTAGATGTAATTTATTTAGTTTTCAATATCTATTTAATCAGGATAGTTTATGCTTGAATTTCCATTAAGGGAAATTATACGATCACAACTATAAAACTGGATTTTAACTGTGACGAAATATATCAGTGCAAGAAAAATGTGATGCGAAATTCCATCCCTATAGACACTAAAATAAGAGCTGATAAAGGGGGATCATTATCAATTATAAATAAAATCACTGATAAAGGATACCCTTTATCAGTTCCATTTTTTATAGTTAAATGGTCTCCTATATCAGGACATTATTTTAGCCCTGATAAAGGATACCATCTATTAGTGCTTTTGGAGCACTTATAAATATTGTGATATATCTGTGCTTTTTAGTGATGATAAACATCACTTTTATCAGTTCTTATCAATTTAATTCTGATAAAATGGATATTTATCAGTTCTTTTCTAAAATCACTATTAAAAATGTCGCTGATCTATTTTAAGAAACCCTAACCCTCACTTAGTCGTCATTATTCTGAAGTTCTCATGTAAATATTCTCCTACCTGCATGATTCCCTATCATCCATCTAATGAATCGAGAATAGAATCCAAGTTATTTTATTTTCTACTTTTCATATATAATTGTTTCATCTCTCTGGGTTCTACATTTATCAGTTTTTCATCATTATGATCCCTACATCTCATCTCTTTCCCACAGCCGGAATTACTTCTCTAGAGGACCAACCAAATTACATTATTGATATATAATCATTATCAATATTTTATTTCAAGATGAATTACAATATTTATTCATGTATGTTGTGTATAATAAATAAGATGGATTCCTAAGATTTTTTTCCATAGCCATGACTGACTCAAAAAATATTATTTTATTGGTTGCCTAATGACCTGGAAGAATACCCTTTTTTACCAAGTGGAATTTCATTGTGGAGGTATATCTATAAAATATTTATTGTATCCTATGTTCTTAAACTCATTTTTCCTCCTTAGACACAACTCATTTACATAAGGAATTAAATATTATATAGTCTATTGGATTCCTAAAGAATTTGTTCCCTATATTATATAAAACACTTTTTTATAATATTTGATCAAGGATGACCCTTCATAAATGATCTTTAATGTGGCCTACAAAAATATCCCTCAAGTATCTTATAAATTGAGTTATACAATGATTTATAAATTATACATGAATACTTTATGTACATGGGTCTCCCACCTTAGATGATCTTTATCCCTATGCATTGATGGGTCAAAAGACCTTTTAGACATATTATTTACTTGGTTGAAACTCTTATAAGCATATTTTATTAAGGTCCCCTCTGAAGAATCTTTAATTTTATGGGTAGTACATAGTTCCCAAGAACCAACTATCATTTTAAATTTGAACTCTTGAATATTAATAAATAATTTATAAAATTATTAGTGTTCTTCTTTGTAACAATAATGTTATAATGTATTTTGAATATTTATCACATCAAAATGTTATATGAGTTACGCAATATAATTTGATCCATGAAATGTAATAGAAATATTCATAAACATATATCTAGTGATCTAGATTTCATTTTTATGATCAAACAAAAATGATGTTTAACAATTTGGTGTTGGATGCTTATAGGTAGAAGATAATTATTCTAATGATTTTTAAACATTATAATTTTAAAGAAGGGGGTTATGAGTACTGACCCTGAAATAAGAATTCCCCTTATTATATGTGTCATTAGGAATTTATAACTATATATGTTTTTATTTAAATATATATAAGATTTTATTAATGATTTGTATTATAATCTACATATATTATCATTTTCATGTAAATAGTGTAAACATATTTTCATGTTTTGTTTAAATATATTGGGTTTGTCATAAGTTATATGACATTAATTGACTAATTCCAGAAATACTTTGTTCCTTTAATGTTATTAAAGATGAAATCTCTACAATTTTGTTTCAAATTGAATTATATGATTAAATCCTTAACAAATGTAGTTCATTGATGAGTTCATATAATAAATTCAAATAAAGATATATCAATAATATATTTTAATAACAAAAGTATGAAACATTTATTATGAGATATAATTATAAAAGGATTTATTTTAATAGAAACCATTCATATGATCTGGTTATCGTTGCGACATTATAATATTTCCATATGGGTGTCTTAATGTATTTCTATATTTCAATCATATACATTATGTAATTTTTACTAATGTAACTGAGATATTTTCTTATAAGGTCACACAATAACTCTATCCAAAGTCTCAGAAAAATTTATTTTATATTTTATATTAAGAATAAATAATATTTTTGAGATTTATAGAAAACCCATAAAATAGAATTAAGATCAAAGAACATAGATAGAATGAAATAAAACCACCAAGATAGAGTTTAATATTAATTTCTTAAGATGTTCATAAAACTTTATGGCTTAGATAAATTGGTTTTTTGGTCAAATAGCCTCATATATTCTCCTCATCCGCAGTTTAAATTTGTTTTTTGGCTTGTGATCCAGTTGTTTTTGTCGTGATATGTTCCTTTCAGTTGTGATTTAGAATTATTATGAGCCTGATTTAATGATTTTTTTTATTCCGAATATGCCACCCATAAAGGTCCCTTAAGTTTCTACTGGGTCTTTCCATGGTTCTAGTTCTCCTCGGTTAATGCCTATCTTATTTGAAAATCAGTGTTTTTTGGATGCAATGATGTGTCTTCAGGAAGTTGATCATGTATTAAGAGTGTTTGGAACTCCCAAATATGTCAGAGTTTGTGTTGTTCTGGGTCTTCTTTGAGGTCCAACTTTGGATGAATGGAAGTTGTTTTCCACACCAACAATGCAAGATGGGATGACATGGGAAGATTTTATGTCCCCCTTTATTTGATGTTTTATACCTGAGGACGTGAATATGAAGAAAAGAAAGATCTCATGAGTGTCCAGCAAGGTCAGTGGGTGGTGAAGGATTATGTTGATCACTTAAAATACCTAGATTCCTTTTTTAAAGAGTTGGTGTTGCAGGATCTATTGAAAGACTCTCATTTCATTGGAGGTATTAATCTAGAGATCAAGGAGAGATTCCTCTTCTCCAAGGATCTCTATTTTGATATTTTTGTAGAGGAATCATTTTTGGATGAATTGTTTTCAAAGAATCATAAACACATTGGCTCAGTTGTTGTCTCCCATTTTAGGGTTCTCTATCTTGTAATTTGGACTGTTTTTTATTTTATGTCAAAAACATTATGTATTTAATTTTAGAAACTACTGTTTTAAATGTTTTTAATATTATTATTTTCTGTTATTTTTTCCCTAAATTTAATTTCATTTAAATTGTGTATTGTGAGTTGTTTTTGTTGAAATCTGGTGTGTTATTTGTGTGTTATTTGTGTGTTTGGATGTGTTTTTGGTGTCTTTCTTGTGTGTTTCTGGTTCTACACAACAGGGTGCTATAACAAAACACTATATCAGTGCTTTTACAAGCACCAATAAATAATACTTTTATTAGTTATTTCAAAAGTTCTATTAACAATTCCTTTATCAACACTTACAAAAGTGATGATAAAGGATACACTTAGCAATGTTAAAAAAGCACTAATATATGGGACCTTTATCAGCACTTTTCAAAGTGCAGATAAAGGTCCTATTTATTAGTGCTTTTTTAGTTCTATTAAATGTACCCTTTATAAGTGTTATTTGAGCGCTGATAAATGTCTAGGGCTTTTAACATCACCCAATTAGTCAGCGCTTTTCTCTATCTAATAAAAACATTTATAGGGATATTAAAGGCCAATTTTGTTGTAGTGGATCATTATCTATTACGATCCCTATGTTTTCTTATACTCAGGTTACTATATTAATTTTTGTGTTTTAGTACCATTTTCGTCTATTTATTACTTAAAATTATTGATAAAATGTTTTTTTTGAAAAATAACATTGTTCTTCCGTTCTGGTTGTGAATATTTCTCCTCTGTGACTAAGTTTATAAAAATGTTTTATTAATGGTTATATGTATAATTAAATGTTCAATAAATTTTATTTTGACAACATTTTCCTTTCATTAAAAAGGACTAAATGAAACCTTTTCAAAAAAAATCCATCTATTATGCTTTTGACATCTTATAAAATTTTAAAGGAGTGTTTTATTTCAATATATATAGCATGAATGTAATTTCACACCATGATGACAAAAATTTATTATCAAGATTAGTGTAATATTTCTCAGATTTATTTTAAATGAAATCTTTATTTCCATTATTATTTAAATATTTTTGTTTTCAATGTTTTCAAATAAAAAGTGTGTTTTTAAAGATTTTAAAAGAATATTTTGATTATTTTTATAAACGATATGTTTTTATGTATTCATACATTAATTATTACTTTGATTCACAAATGTGAAGTTATTATTAAACCATAAACTTCATTTATAATGATTTTTATGATGATTATGTTTTAATAATGATTATATGAAACTCATTTCTGTCCCAATAGTTAATTAATATATAATCAAATTTTCATATAACATAGTTCATTTTCATGGGTAATGCTATGATGAAATTATGAGTGTTTTAATGATATTGTAGCACAATTACGAATGGATAAAAGTTATGTGTTTTCTGGGACTAGAATTATATATCCATATACAAAATTAATAAAATACTGATATATCATGAGATAAGGTATACTAGAATAGGGAGTAAACCTAGATCATTAAGGGTCTGTGTCCACTATGATATTATTGGAAGTGAACCCTAAATAAAGAAATGAGGTAATGGGGAGAGAACCTACTACAATATGATATTATCTACACTATTATTTTCTTGGTGGTGAGTCTGGAATAATATAATCAGTTTGTATTCTTATGAATATTCCAAAAACCTATGTTTTCTTCTTATGATATACTATCATGGATCATGTTTTATTAATGATGATTTTGTAGTCTGATGACTTTTTTCTTTCATTATGTCAAATCTTTATGAAAAGACTCATGATTAATGATCCTTGACTAATTGGGTATGAATTTTTTAAGATCTTATCATATTATCATACCCTTATTATAACCCCTAGATTCTTTTAGAAAAAAATACTTTATTTAATTTTTTATACGACACACAACATCGAGCCTAAAAAAACCATGAAATATTATTATTTAAATATTACCATTATAATCTATCCCTAAAATTGATAGGTATGAATTATATAAAATGTTTTATGAAATAGGGTATAGATCCTAATAAGTATAAATTTATTGATAAATCCTTATTAAATAACCACTCAAATTATAGTACATTCATTTTATACTTTGAAAACAAGTTTTCTACCAAATGGGTTTTTATTATTTTTTAAAAAGTATTTAAATTAATTTACAGAAATTTTAGATAATTTCATTTTTATAAAATTACAATCATTTTTTAAATCATAATATACCTATTTAGACCCAATAGTATATAATTCTATAAAATATACCCATTTGGTTCCATATGGTAATGATTATGACTTATACGATAATTGAATAAAAGAAAATGAAAAAATGTCACTCTCTTTTTATAATATATTATGTGTTCACATTGGGATAAAAGGAGGTTTGTATGGTTATAAATATTAATTTTATGGATAAATAATTATTATATACCATGGTAATTTATTTTATATTTTTAGTGACGAAATGTTTACCATAAATTCTTATGCAATGCTGTTTTAGTAATTATTTATTAACAAGAAAAAAATCATTTTAAAAATAGAAAATGAAAAAAAATTTGAATAAATTATTCTATTATAAATAAAATTAGATTATTATAACATTTTTTGAATTGTTTAAAGATATTTATTTTCATTTCATCCTTGACTTGAAGTTCTTAAAGAAAAATTAAGTGAATAGTGTCAATATTGACATTAATGATATTTTATAATAAATATTTTTTTTATTACATGATTTAAAATTATGTAAAATAATATATTAAGCCAAAATAATGTAAAAGTGATGAAAATTTTGACATTTTTCATTTATTATCCGACTTTCCTTATATAGGAAAATTTGTTTTCCCCTAAGGAGTAAACACTTTAATACTGTAATTAAGGTTATACCGGGGTTTTTCGCATTATATGTGTTTCTCTAAAATTAAATTTCTACACATATAGGATTTTTATTTTATAAATATTATTTAATATTTAAAATAAATGGTTATAAATTTTAAAATAAGTTATATTTTATTCTTATTCTTAAATGAAAAATTACCTATGTTAAAAACTAGTTACCGTGGTGAAAACTAAAATGTTAAAAGTAAGTAAACCTAGAGGTTAGTGGAATAATAAACTTAAAACATGATTATTTTAATTTTTTTAGGTGTTTATAGACCTTATATTCCCTAAAATCCATTTTTTATTAATTTTTTAGTAATATATAATGATATATATTTTTGGGTATTTACAAAATTGTCACTCCTCACTTACAAAAGGGATCCACCACTCCCCCAATTTCTACATTTCTTGAGATATTTGGTTCATATAATACCTTATAAAATACCTTCTATAAATCTATAAAAAATTCTTAGAGGCCTTTATTTGATAATAAAACCCTCATATGGAATCTTTTGGTGAAAACTTCATGATGTTCTATACATAAGAGGTAATGTTCTTAATTAAGAATTTTCAATTTATTTCTTATTCCACCTTCATAAAATATTCTTCAAATATTATCAAAAAAATATATGCATATTATATATGGTAATATGTTATTATTTAAATGAAATAACTTATATCCATCTCCTTCTATATTGAATGGGAAACGAAACTGTTGATTATGTGTAAGGAAGACTACCGCCTAGTGAACTATTACAATTAATTTTTCATTTTTTTAACATGAAATGTAAATAAGATTTATTTAATGAATATATATGATATTTTAATAATTATTTAACAGTAAATTAATATTTACCTTTATTTTTTTTAATCCAATGGAAAATTAAAACATAGCTCATGCGTAGAATGCCCTACCATCTCCATGAATAATGTAATTAATTTTTTGTTCCATATATATTTTAGATGACTATAAATATGTTTATTCTGAATTTATATTATATTTATAAAATGATTAAAATCATTGATTCTAATTAATAATGATCAGTGTACAAACACCAAAAAATACTAAACATAAATATACATGAAATAAAAAGCAGTTATCACCTGAAATAGTGTTATAAACACTAAATTCATAATTAACATATAATCAAAGAATTGTATGAAATAATATATGGTGTGATATATAAAATTATGGTTCTATAATATTTATATATACTACAATTATATTTTTTATATTGGTGATTTTAACATGGATGATGTAAGTTGAACTTGAGGTACGGTTTTTTCATCTAACTTTTAATTTTATAAAACAAATTCTATATTCTCCACTTTATTCTTCTATGTTGTGTATAGAATACACATTAAGGTATTATATGATAATTATTATAGATAATATCATTATTTATATATCTATATAATTTCCTCTATTTCATGGGTCCTATGATTTCAAATAAACCCAAATAGCAGGTGTTAAATGCTACAATATCATTATTTATCAAGATTGTTTATGGTTTTTCTTACTATGATGAAATAATATAATATATCTCTCTGTAAACATAAGATTTTTATTATCATTTGTTTTATTTATGAATAATACATGTTTCCATTTAAACTTACTCTATTTATGACTCATGTCCCTGAATTTTTTTAACGAAAAATCATCTTTGTTTCTACTTTCAGTTTAAAAGAATTTTTTATCCATATTAAATTTTTCATTAAAAAATTAAACAATGTTTATTATTATTTTTATTTAATTTTTACAAATAATTTATTTTTTACAAGAAAATAATCTTTTTTTCATTTTCTAAATAAATTAATTATACTTTTTATCGTGAAATTTCAAGGAATAATTGGTTTAACATACATAGTATAAAATCAATTTCCTTACATTATTACCACTAAATTATTTGAATATAAATTTTAAATTCATCATAGTTAATTTTAGAGAAAATTTTTCTTTCAATATTTTAGAATTTTTTTTAAAAAAAATTGATTTTCCAAGTACAAAGGGTATTTTCTTCAAAAATGTTTTCAAAGATATTTTGATGACATTTATATTAATAAAATACAACAGACCTCGATTCAACATATGATCTAATGGGGTTATGATTCAATTATACCATCCCAATCCTTTCTCTGGATATAATATGAGTACCATGAAAATATTTTTAGAAAACCCTTTCCATTCCAAAGGTTAGGATAAGATGAATTGATGAAAATATTAAGAAACCTATTATTTTATATGGGTCATGATATGATGAATTGTTGAAATGTATATGAAACTTGTTTCTATTCCATAGGATATTCAATGATGAAATGAAAATGAAACTAATTTCCTTCATAGGTTATGAAATTCTGAATGATTTATGATCATTTGGAATAAATCTGTATGATTTTCATTATATGATGGGTGGGATTAGATTTAAATATTATTCCAATGTATTGGGTAATAATAGAAATCTCATGAGATAACAAGGACTAGAATAGGGAGTTAACCAATTTCAATAAGGGACTCTGTCCACTGTGATAGTCTTGTGAGTGATCCTTGACTACTACAATGGTTTGTGATGTGAACCCATTACACTATGATAGTTTGGGAAATGATCCACAGATACTAAAGAAATTATTTTCTGTGATTATGACTATTCCAAAAACATTTTTCTTATGAAAATATTATACTTTCATGGCTAATGTTCTTTGATTACTTTATGAGACATATCTTTTGAAATACCATTATTTATTCCATGAATTATTTTTATGATATATCATATGAAATTATTTCTTGTAAAAATATAATTCTCATATTCTAATACCCTTATTGTAATGTTATTTTTATATCTTCCTTGTTTACCCTTATTGAGAATTTAAACTATCCCTTTATTATTTTTCGTCTCCTATTTTTGTGGAGAATGGTATTATGCATGATATTACTAATATGGGTTATAGTTATGAAGAACCAATTAATTATATTTCAATGTTTCAAAATGAACATTCCTTGTACGATCTGGCATAGATAGTTATCTAATGTAATTAATATTCATATAATAATATGTGATATCTAGGTATTAAATGTATGGTTTATTATAACTATTCTTATTTATTTATCACTTATGATCATTAATTTATATCTCATATGATTATCCTTCTTATGAATATAACCTCACACTTTATAATGTTATCATTTCCCCAGGTCATGAAAAAATATTTTAAGTAGGGTATGTCTACGACTGTTATGATGTAGGAATAACTTTGAGGACAATGTTGATGATCCTTCATGTAATAAGATGATTATTTTTATATTTTTTAAATAAACTAGACCTATACAGTTCTGGGGAATGTAATATTGTGAGTCTTATTGAATATTTATCATGAATGGTGTAATATCGATGTACATTATTCTACGTCCTACCCACTAGTTACTTTTGAACTATTCCACGCAAATTCATGGCATATCCCCTAGCTAAGGTTAACATGGGAGCCTACCCACAATCTAATTGTAGATATGAATGCCTTCATCACATCACTATCTATAAATTATGCCATTGTCTTTAGAGCACTCATGGGAAAAAAAGTTTTTGAATTCATTTAATCCCACAAGGAATCATATCCTCACTCCAAGGATCTTGAATACAGCCTCTATTTTCAAAAATTCATTATTTATTTTTTTAATTCAATGAGGAAAGTTATAGTTTTATAAAACATCATTCTAGATTTTTCTTCAAAATATAAATTCAATTTGTGTGATTCCAATTACATTTTATTTTTTTATTCAGTATCTTACTAGGCATATGTGGTTCACACTGGTATTCATCTAAATAGAGAAGTTATCTAAATTTTATCAAATCAACCCCTAAATTTTATCACTATTATTTCAAAAATTCTATATGTTCGATTTTGAAAAATCTAAGAAAATTGAATTCTCATAAAAATTATGAAAAAATGGATTTATTCAATGGAGAGTGTTATCAAATTGAAGATATTATTTTGATGGATAAAAAAATTATATAAAAACCAGAACTCTAATAACCAAAATTTGGTGATTACATTACCACATTGGAAAAAGATACAAGGAATAAAATCCTACAAAAATGAATTGTTTTCTCAATATTATTAAATTAGAAAATTACATGAAATTCATATTATATTTTAATATATAGGATACAAAAAAACATTTCTCATAATTCCATTATTTCCCCTTATGTATAACATTCAAATCAATTAAAAATCACTTCCAAATATATTAGGTTAAGGTGAATCATAATAAAGGTGTTCTCTCAGCTACTCAATAATGGTAACCATATAGAGAAATATATGAGTAAATAAGAAATATAAAAACATGTTAAGGTGAATAAATAAAACACATGCCATTAAACATAATGTTATTTATAATAATACAAGAATAAATGATTATCAAATAATTTGATAAAAATAATCACATGAGAATGAAACATGAATATGGATATTCTAATATTTTAATAATCACACATGGAATATTAATAACTACTCTCATAATTATGGAATTCATTTGTCATACATCATAAACATAGTATCAGGGCTTCGTCTAAGTCACCATACTTAAATGTCAATGGCCTCCACCAATACCAAAATTATTTTTTCTCAAGAGACCTACTGATTCATCTAGGGCTATATCTGGCCCCACATATCACATACTATTTCCAATTTATTCATCATACGAAAGGGTTTACACATAAATAGAATATCATTCTAATTAAAAATTTGAATATGAAATGATAATACATTAACCATAAACCCTGAATGGTATCAAAATAGCACATAGACAGTCAAACTGATAATAAATGATTCTATAAAATATTTTAGTTGATATCATAAGAGATCTACCTTGATTAGGAATTAAAAAAGGATTTGGCATAAATGAAAATTTTCTTAATAAAAACATTGAAAATAATTTGAGATAAATACAATTTTTAATTGAAACCAATTATTAAAAAGGTCAGGCAATTATAAAATGAAAAATAATCATTTAAAAGATCCTTGTAAACATTTAAATAAATCTTTCAAAAATTATGGTCTCAAGATGGTGGTAAAAGTCACTCATGTTTTATAAGTTAAAAAATTTCATTCTGTATTTTTTCAGAAAATTCATAAAGCACCTCATTTGGAAAATGTGAAAACTATTCCATTCATAAAATTTTATAAAAAATTCAAAATGGGTTAAAAAAGAAACTAAAAATTCATATGATAATAGTAAATAACCTATTTGAAAACCTCTTTGGAAAAATGGACATGGAAGAGAAATTTTCTCTAGTGGAGTCTTAAATAGAAATATTCCAAAATAATGATGATATTATGGAATATGTATTACCTTGTGGATGATTTACTATTTATGTATCTATAAATCCGTTTATAATTAATATTGTTTTACTATAAATTTATTCAATTACCATTTTCATATATATCATATAATATATGAATTAATTTGTAACTTCAAAGACCTAGATGTCACTCAACAATGCCATGAGATCAATTTGCCACATGGCCTCATGCGCATCTCCCTAAACCTCAAGGCATGCTAACTATCAATGAGCGTCTAGGTGTGTTTTTGGGGAGACTATTCCCTCATCAAAAGAGTGTAACAAAACAAAAAATACAATAACAGGTACATAACAGAAGCAATAAAATGTGAAGACAATAGATACACAAAAGTAATATATAAAAATATAATAAAAGGCTCATATAAACAATGATAATGTTATATGTACAAAAAATTAATATAACATTACAATACAACAAATTTTTAAAAATACCAAAAAAACTAAAATTTATATCCCTAAAAACATCACAAGTATTAAATCGGTCTCGTGGTCCAATGATTCAAGGCATTGATCAACAAACTGTATCAGGGAACACTCCATTGCCCATGAATTCAATAATATAGAATTTTGGGGGAAACAAGGTAGCCCAAACCATGTGTGAGACTAAATCCTAGTAGGAAACCAACCTTGTTTTGTTCCATCTAGTAAGTGAATATGTGTAAAAATAGTGTGCTATAAATAATAAAATAATGGATTTATGTACTCAAAAGTAAAAATCCTATAATTATAGGTTCTCATATTATATCATGTTGAATTTATCAATTTCATTTAATAATTTATGTCTCTAATTTAACTGTCAGGTCTGTATCATTTATAAGCATGTTCAATTAAAAATTAATTATCTTTTAAACATTAATTCCCATGTCTTAGTGCAAAGCCTAGTGTCCCCCATGACAACATAATTAAGGATTCATAAGTATCCCATCCATAAAGTATAAACAAGACTAAATCCAATATTATGCATTAACATGGAAGACGAGTTATATAAACAATTTATTTTGTTAATTGATTATGAACCAAAACCCTTCCATGTAATTCCTAAGTTTCAATCCAGGTATATCTATAGTTATAATATAATCCAACACCCTAAGATCTTGTAGATGGAGATCCCCAAGAACTGAGGTATCTCTATAGGTGTGTTATAACATCCATGCCAATTGAGCCCATCCTTGGTAGTCCACTAAGGCATCCCATGTATCACCCATGTAAATAAGATCCATGACCTTTTAATCCACTAGTGTAATTATAAAATGAATCCAAGTATCACTCAACATATAGCATTCAAGCCTCAACGTTCATTTATGGTAGTCTGCTATGGAGTCAATGTATTATTTCAACATAAACAATGTACAATCTAATTGAGTCCTTCGATGGATTGTGTCATTTAATCCATGTGTCACTAAAGGTATATAATCATTCAATATCATTTAATCAAATTCATTTAATTATTTCATGGTCAATACCAAGATCATTCCATTTAAAATGAACCTTATCAGGTGACAGAAATCATTATCCAATCTTTTATAGCTTTCCATAACAAAACTCAAACTGGTATTTCATTAAAAAAAGCATCTCGTTCATAATTAACTAAAACATATAATGTGCCAAGGATCATGGAATCTATATCCATTCATTAAATCCATTCAATTTTAATTCATATTTCATATTTCACTATATTTACATATTAATTCATGAATTTCAATTCAATAATTAACATCTGTTGGATAGGGGTAACAACCCCCCTCAAAGGTATCCAAAATTATATAACCCATTAAAATATACCTTTAAATACCCATCACCCTCAAATGGGTGGTTCCACTATTGGCCCTTAACAATTTAACAATTATCAAGGGGCCTTGTTAGATAAATATGTTCCACCAATCAATTTAGTTAATGGATTTAAATTCATTTCAAGGTGACTCCATGTAGAGACCTAAAGCCTAACATACATGGACATTACATTACTTTTGCGGAATACTTAGTACATAACAAAAACACACACACAAGGATCGTAATAGTTTAGTGCCTTTGGAAACTCAGAATATAATCTTCTAATCGTGGTGAAAGATCTTCAACATCTCCCATAAAGATATTCCTTTTTTTTACCTAAAACCTTTCTTTATATCCTGGGGAAAATAAAACATAAAAGGGTAAGCTCAAATGCTCAGTAAGGGTAAACAAAAGAAATATCAATTACATCATATTCATAAGACCATAACATTTTGGAAATCTTAACCTGCAAAAGAGAGCATAATTTCATAACATGGGATAAATCATGGCAGTGAAATGTAATCACAATAATCATAACATAAAACATGAAGCTTTGTGGCATACACACATAATCATAGAGAATCATTTCTTGTTAGTCAATACTCATTGCCAAGACTATCTTAGTGGACAAAGTCCCTTTCTGAACCGAGTCACCCTCGTTTCAGTCCTGTTTCATTGAACCAGTATAACCTATCGTTCCAGCCATGTATATCTCGTGAGATATAAAATCTTTACCCAATGCATTGGAGGGATATATAGGTCCCACCCATCTCATAATTATACCATTCTTATGTGTGACACAAAATCATAAATCATAAATCATTACATAACCCATGTAATAAAAATGGGAATCTTAAACATCGTGACATCATAAAACAATTCATATAAGATAAAGGAATTCATAAAAATATTTCCATCACAACATAATCAAATCCCTGTAATAATAGGGATATAAAAAGAACCCAATATTATCTTAGATGGAAAATAATTTTGATAAAACACTTGAACTCCATTCTTGAGGAAAATATCCTTTCTACTTCAAAAACACTTTTCATTTCTTAACATGTCATAAAATTATAACTAAAATAAGTTGATTAAAAATAAACTTGAAATATTTTAAAGGAAGCTTCTTGGAAATAATGTTTTAAAAATCCATTCATGCCGTATAAGTTAAAACAAGATTCTTCTCGCACTTTTGTCAGAAAAGTCAAAAAGTACCTCGTACGAAAAACGACAAAAGATTCCTTTCATATCTTTTACTAAAAACTCACCGAAGGGTAAAATTGGATTTAAACTATTTTATAAGGATATATATATTACATATTGAGGAAACATGGATGTGGATGATAAAATACACCCCAGTAAATACTAAAGTATAAACAATCTCGGATAAAAATGAGATTGTGATATTTCCCTTACCTTAGGTCCGATTTTCTTCGTAGGTGTCCGAACCTCCTGTATAATGACTTAAATAATGCCATTGACTTATTCCAGAATCATAATCATTGTTATGATATCATATATGGTTCACTTATTACTTTATATTACCCTTTCTTTTGTAAATTCTATGTTAAAGAGCATTTTGGGTAAAATTGTTTCATTTGTCGTCCGTGTTTTGACTTGTAATTATTCATATGATTGCTTAGATCATAATTACTTAATTACAGAATATAAAACATAATTTATATATAATATATATTCATAATATACATATATATAATAAATTAGTAAATGGAAAGAAATACACCGTTCATGGAGACGGTAGGTCGTACGTACGCATGAACGCTGTTTTCGTTTCATTATTGAGTTGAATGGAATTAAGTAGATGAAATACATATATACATAAATCCAGTAGCTTTATAATGTCATATATTTCATTATTATTTCTTATATATACTTTATAATCATTCTTAAATGGTTAACATGGAGAATGAATCTCATCGCGTCGTGGAGACGGTAGTCCGTACGTACGCACGAGCGATGATATCATTTACATAATTATTGAATTGAATTGGAGTGGATGATACAATATATCAGAATCAATATGATGTTCTAATAACTATGTATTGTTATTCTTTACACCATTATACCCATCCATGTAAGGTGGTGGTGGAAAATAGATTACACCACGGCGTGGAGACGGTATTCCGTACGTACGCACGCAAGGTGATTTCTTTTTCCGTAGAATGGATAGATGGTGAAATAGGGTTGTTTCATAATTATAATAACATATCAGTATATGAGTGATACTGATTTTATTACTTCATAATTAAACAAACTAAGAAGTAGATGTGGAAGAAGAAATAAAGATGAAAGAATCGGTGACGGGCATTACCTCTTCTTTGAAGTGCTTCTTTGAGACCTCCTTTTAGGGCACTAAAATGGGTCTTTGAAGAAGACCAGAACCTCTAGGATGTTTCTAGGGAAGTGTAGAAGAGAATTTGGCAGGGGTTGGCCGAGCTTGAAGGCTCAAAGTTGTGTGAGGAAGAGAGGGAGGAGGTTCCCTTTATAAGGGAGGAGAGGGGATCCTTTGGAAAAACAAAAAATATTATTTTATTATAAAGTCCAGTTCGGTTTTAAATAGCTCCAAATTGATTTATTTATAGACTAAGGTGGGTATGGGTAGAAATCCTCTCATCAAATAGAATTTAGACAAGTTTTGGTTCCTATTTTAACCTTATCATTTAGATTTAACATTAAGTTAAATAATTTTACTTTTACCATGTCTTCTTGTGTTATTACACTATAAGGTTAATAAACTTACTATAAGAAGCCAAAAAAACCCCAATTTGTTTATTATTAACATATATAACCTTATCTAAGTCATTTGGCCGAACCTTAGATTTTTACGAATAAAATAACAATTAATAATAAAATATTTTTTTAAAAAACTATTTTATGTCAATTTTGACACTATTTAGTAATTGATTTTTGTGAAAATCATAACAGAATGATAAGTTCTAAAAATTTAATTAAATCAATACTAACATGTCATATTAACCTATAAAATTAGTGGAAGTCATAAAAAGTCTCAAATTATATTTATTTGGGTATTTATAACATCAATTATGTCAATATTTCATTAATAAGATAATTACTGCATCATCGTTGTGTCATAAATAAATTAGATTATTTAATGTCTTAAAATTTAAAATTAAATACCATTATTTATTAAATCTTTTTATCGTTCTAATTAATATTTATAGTCGAATTTATCTTATGTATAACCCCATATTAAAAATGTTTTAGTAAATAGACTTTCATTTTAACTCTTTTAACCCTTCTTTAAATAAATTAATAATAAATGTCCTAATCTAATCCAAGTGGGCCTAAATGGTCATATTTTATTCATAAGTTTGTTTTTGGTCTAATTACACTTGTCCAATAGAATTAGGACATGTGTTAGGGTAATAATAATATCATTTATACCCTTAATTACCCTATTTACTTTTAACCGTGGTAAAAAAAAGTAAAAAGTTAATATTCACCAAAAAATTATTTTCCTCTCATTGAACCACATTTTACTTATTGACATCAACCGTGTCTCTCGGATTTTTGAAATTCCACTCACAAAAGCAGTAAAATTAAGTTTTATGAACAATTCAGTTTTTTTAACTACAACTTAGTGGTTTCACTATTCATCAAAAATTGAAAGTTTTCAGAAAAATACCAAAAATTAGGCCTAAGCTATATTTGATATTATGAACTCAAAAATGATGTCTATTTTACCAAATTCAAAACATATCAGTTGCATTAACTAATTTAAAAATTAATTCCCGTCGTCAAAACAAATAGCGTGTTTTTAAGAGATAATAACTATCAAAAGATTGAAACTTTTTTATAACTGGTTTAAATGTGAAATTACATCCAATGACCATCATTGTATTAAATTGTAAAAATATATTCTAAATATACTTTAAAACCACTAAAATTAATAAATTATCACTATTAATTATTTCTATTGAAAATGTTGTTTTTAATTAAAATTTAGAAATTTCCACTATTCATCAAAATATGAAAGTTATCCGAAAATTACCAAAATTTTACCCTAAGATAACTTCGATATTCCAAATCTAAAAATGAAGTCCATTTTGAAAAATAAAATTTACAAAATTTCAAAAAGTGGTTATTACTATTCATAACGGCTAGTTTTAATAATATTTTAATAACATATCGTTGTTTAGTGAAACTCGGTATTGCGTACTACACACGCTATCAAGGAAGGTCGTGATTGCGTGTAATGAAAGGAAAGTAAATTATGCGTTTTGTGAAATATCCTTTTGGTGTAGCATACAACACAAGACATTAATTAAATTAAAAGGAATATTTTTCATAAAATCTCAGGGTGTTACATTCTACCCCACTTAAAATGAATTTCGCCCTCGAAATTCGTCGGGGTTATAAATGGTTTACTATTCGAAAGTTTCTTCAATCGAAACCCACATCGTAAAAAGGAATACCAAAACCAATCTTTAAAAACAAAAGTATGAAATGTAACGGTTATCCAAATAACTAATCATTGGGTTTCCACATAGGTGAAAATATGGATATGGAAGAGAAATCTAACCATCATGTTCTGATGGAGAGTGGTAGAGAACATGGCTATGGAAAATCTAGCAATCACAAAGCCATAAATTTGTGACGATCTAAGGTACCATCTGATTCATCAGATATAAGAGCACTAAGACAACATTTTTGGTTTTCAAGATCATTTCCCTAAAATTGATGAAATTGGAATTAGAAGAAATACTTTCGTGATTTAGGTATAGTCTCACCGTTTGTTGTTCTTTGGACAATTTCCACTTCATCTCTTAAAGAAATGAAGTTGAATTTGTCATTCGTGATGTGTTAGCAAATCATGTGATAGAATGATGGGTCATTCCATCTCTTTCAAACAAAAGGTTAGCAAAAGTTATAAGTCCATTTTATGGTTAATCGTATATGGTTATAAAAATGAACTTATACTTCATATATCATACCGCTTAATAAAATAAAACTAGTTTCTACTAAACAGGGACTTCCTGTAGGCCAGTGGTAGGCGATAAAGGCCAGTCGCACTTCAGTTGTGGGTTCGATTCCCAAAGCCTTGTCCGACGCGATGGGCTGTCGCCCGTCCTTCAGGTTTTCCTTTTTCTAAAGCTATATTAATATAACATCCCATCAATAATATCGAGAAAAAAAATGTTTTATCCTAACTTATGTCCAACATAATCCATTCTAATCTTTAGGCTTATCTAAAATACTTCGGTCCAAGCTCATAGTATAAAGAAAATGATTACTTGAAATGTCGTCAACCAAGCATGTGAATACCATCATTTATCCCCCATATATCTTGTTGGTCACATTCAATCATGTGAATACCTTAATGATGTATTCTCTTGAAAAATGAGTACCCATTAAACCTTAGTGAAAACATGAATGCTGTCAAAAGTTAACTCTTTCCACATACCAAAATCCAAAAATTCTATATACTTAAACCATGATATAACCTTCTCCTTATATCAGTCATGATCTCATGAATACTATCAATCATTTAATTTTCTCCTTATCCCTTCATTATGCGCATATCATCTACATTCCAAAAATATCTGAATAACCTTTCATAGATACTGGTAACATTAATCATACACTTTCAAAACTCATGGAAAGAAAACTGTGTAACAATCCATAGATGTCTCTTTATTCCATAGTATCATGAGATTACTTATACAACATTACACATGATAAACATGTAATCATTCCACTATATTCTTAAACCATTGACCGAGCTTCAACAATTCTTTCATATCACATATCATTTGTAGTCTCTTAATCATCATCCACATAAATACTACCCATATAACCATACTGATTCTCTTCATGAGACTTTCCCTTAGGGAATTGGTTTGCATAATGCCCGTACATTCCATATTTAAAACATTTAACCATTGCTGATGTCGTAGTAATACCATTATCCTCATCCCTGGTGTTAACTGAACCTTTTCCTTTACACTTACTAGCTTTGTGTCCTTGTTTTCCACACCCAAAGCATCTTCCAGTTCCTTTGAAACATTCTCCTTGATGCCTCTTCCCACATTATTTACATAGGGGAAATTGAACTTTCTTTCCTCTATGATCATCATGAAACTCCATCTTTCTCTTATTATCCGAATCAGGAAACTTACCAAATTTTACTTTATTGATCAAATTATGAGATTGCTGATTCGGCATAATAATGATGTTTGGACTTCCAAATCCCATTTCATTTGGTTTCTCATGAAGAATATCATTTCATTGTCCATCATATCCTCCATTATCGTGAATCATCTTGTTTCCAGCCATTTTCTAAAACCCAAAAAGAATAGTGTGAGAGGCAAAAATCATAATAAAGGGGGAGTAACTTCAATATCTAACATCTTTTGTTTAACCTAATATTGTTACCATAGTTCTAGGACTATATCCTATACGTATACTTATCCTTAGGGACATCCCTAGACATACCTTAGAAATATATCTAGGGATCTCACTAACGTTTTCGCATCCTAGTTTCCAAAGGTTGACTAAACTTTTCCTCTAATACCAACTGTAGAGACCCGAAGCCTGACATACATGGACATTACATTACTTTTGCGGAATACTTAGTACATAACAAAAACACACACACAAGGATCATAATAGTTTAGTGTCTTTGGAAACTCGGAATATAATCTTCTAATCGTGGTGAAAGATCTTCAACATCTCCCATAAAGATCTTCCTTTTTTTACCTAAAACCTTTCTTTATATCCTGGGGAAAATAAAACATAAAAGGGTGAGGTCAAATGCTCAGTAAGGGTAAACAAAAGAAATATCAATCACATCATATTCATAAGAACATAACATTTTGGAAATCTTAACCTGCAAAAGAGAGCATAATTTCATAACATGGGATAAATCATGGCAGTGAAATGTAATCACAATAATCATAACTTAAAACATGAAACTTTGTGGCATACACACATAATCATAGAGAATCATTTCTTCTTAGTCAAGACTCATTTCCAAGACTATCTTAGTGGACAAAGTCCCTTTCTGAATCGAGTCACCCTCGTTTCATTCCTGTTTCATTGAACCGGTATAACCTATCATTCCATCCATGTCTATCTCATGAGATATAAAATCTTTACCCAATTCATTGGAGGGAGATATAGGTCCCACCCATCTCATAATGATATCATTCTTATCTGTGCCACAAAATCATAAATCATACATCATTACATAACCCATGTAATAAAAATGGGAATCTTAAACATCGTGACATCATAAAACAATTCATATAAGATAAAGTAATTCATAAAAATATTTCCATCACAACATAATAAAATCCATGTAATAATAGGGATAGAAACATAACCCAATATTATCTTAGATGAAAAATAATTTTGATAAAACACTTGAACTCCATTCTTGAGGAAAATATCCTTTCTACTTCAAAAACACTTTTCATTTCTTAACATGTCATAAAATTATAACTAAAAGAAGTTGATTAAAAATAAACTTGAAATATTGTAAAGGAAGCTTCTTGGAAATAATGTTTTAAAAATCCATTCATGCCGTATAAGTTAAAAAAAAATTCTTCTCGTACTTTTGTCGGAAAAGTAAAAAAGTACCTCGTACGAAAAACAACAAAAGATTCCTTTCATATATTTTACTAAAAACTCACCGAAGGGTAAAATTGGATATAAAATATTGTATAAGGATATAGATATTACATATTGAGGAAACATGGATGTGGATGATAAAATACACCCCAGTAAATACTAAAGTATAAACAATCTCAGATAAAAATGAGATTGTGATATTTCCCTTACCTTAGGTCCGATTTTCATCGTAGGTGTCCGAACCTCCTGTATAATTATTTAAATAATGTCATTGACTTATTCCAGAATCATACTCATTGTTATGATATCATATATGGTTCACTTATGACTTTATATTACCCTTTCTTTTGTAAATTCTAGGTTAAAGAGTATTTTGGGTAAAATTGTTTCATTTGTCGTTCGTGTTTTGACTTGTAATTATTCATATGATTTCTTAGATCATAATTACTTAATTCCAGAATATAAAACATGATTTATATATAATATATATTCAGAATATACATATATATAATAAATTAGTAAATGGAAAGAAATACACCGTTCATGGAGACGGTAGGCCGTACGTACGCATGAACGCTGTTTTCGTTTCATTATTGAGTTGAATGGAATTAAGTAGATGACATACATATATACATAAATCCAGTAGCTTTATAATGTCATATATTTCATTATTATTTCTTATATATACTTTATAATCATTCTTAAATGGTTAACATGGAGAATGAATCTCATCGCGTCGTGGAGACGGTAGTCCGTACGTACGCACGAGCGATGATATCGTTTCCATAATTATTGAATTGAATTGGAGTGGATGATACAATATATGAGAATCAATATGATGTTCTAATAACTATGTATGGTTATTCTTTACACCATTATACCCATCCATGTAAGGTGGTGGTGGAAAATAGATTACACCACGGCGTGGAGACGGTATTCTGTACGTACGCACGCGCGGTGATTTCTTTTTCCGTAGGATGGATAGATGGTGAAATAGGGTTGTTTCATAATTATAATAACATATCAGTATATGAGTGATACTGATTTTATTACTTCATAATGAAACAACCTAAGAAGAAGAAGTGGAAGAAGAAATAAAGATGAAAGAATCGGTAACGGACATTACCTCTTCTTTGAAGTGCTTCTTTGAGACCTCCTTTTAGGGCACTAAAATGGGTCTTTGAAGAAGACCAGAACCTCTAGGATGTTTCTAGGTAAGTGGAGAAGATAATTTGGCAGGGTTTTTTCGAGCTTGAAGGCTCAAAGTTGTGTGAGGAAGAGAGGGAGGAGGTGCCCTTTTATAAGGGAGGAGAGGGGCTCCTTTGGAAAAACTAAAAATATTATTTTATTATAAAATCCAGTTCGGTTTTAAATAGCTAAAAATTGATTTATTTAGAGGATAAGGTGGGGATGGGTCGAAATCCTCTCATCAAATAGAATTTAGACAAGTTTAGGTTCCTATTTTAACCTTATCATATAGATTTAACATTAAGTTAAATAATTTTACTTTTACCATGTCTTCTTGTGTTATTACAATATAAGGTTAATAAACTTACTATAAGAAGCCAAAAAAACCCCAAGTTGTTTATTATTAACATATATAATCTTATATAAGTCATTTTGCCGAACCTTAGATTTTTAGGAATAAAATAACAATTAATAATATAATATTTGTTTTAAAAACTATTTTATGTCAATTTTTACACAATTTAGTAATTGATTTTTGTGAAAATCATAACAGAATGATAAGTTCGAAAAAAGTTAATTAAATCAATAATAACATGTCATATTAACCTATAAAATTAGTGGAATTCATAAAAATCCTCAAATTATATTTATTTGGGTATTTATAACATCAATTATGTCAATATTTCATTAATAATATAATTACTGCATCATCGTTGTGTCATAAATAAATTAAATTATTTAATATCTAGAAATTACAAATAAAATACCATTATGTATTAAATCTTTTTATCTTTCTAATGAATATTTATAGTCGAATTTATCTTATGTATAACCCCATATTAAAAATGTTTTAGTAAATAAACTTTCATTTTAACTCTTTTAACCCTTCTTTAAATAAATTAATAATAAATGTCCTAATCTAATCCAAGTGGGCCTAAATGGTCATATTGTATTCCTAAGTTTGTTTTTGGTTGAATTACACTTGTCCAATAGAATTAGGACATGTGTTAGGGTAATAATACTATCATTTCTACCCTTAATTATCCTATTTACTTTTAACCGTGGTAAAAAAAAGTAAAAAGTTACTATTCACCAAAAAATTATTTTCATCTCATTGAACAACATTTTACTTACTGACATCAACTGTGTCACTGAGATTTTTGAAATTCCACTCCCAGAAGCGGTAAAATTAAGTTTTATGAACAATTCAGTTTTTTTTAACTACAACTTAGTGGTTTCACTATTCATCAAAAATTGAAAGTTTTCAGAAAAATACCAAAAATTAGGCCTAAGCTATATTTGATATTATGAACTCAAAAATGATTTCTATTTTACCAAATTCAAAACATATCAGTTGCATTAACTAATTTAAAAATTAATTCCCGTCGTCAAAACAAATAGCGTGTTTTTAAGAGATAATAACTATCAAAAGATTGAAACTTGTTTATAACTGGTTTAAATGTGAAATTACATCCAATGACCATCATTGTATTAAATTGTAAAAATATATTCTAAATATACTTTAAAACCACTAAAATTAATAAATTATCACTATTAATTATTTCGATTGAAAAAGTTGTTTTTAATTAAAATTTAGAAATTTCCACTATTCATCAAAATATGAAAGTTATCCGAAAATTACCAAAATTTCACCCTAAGCTAAATTCGATATTCTGAATCCAAAAATGACGTCCATTTTGAAAAATAAAATTTACAAAATTTCAAAAAGTGGTTATTACTATTCATAACGGCTAGTTTTAATAATATTTTAATAACATATCATTGTTTAGTGAAACTCAGTATTGCGTACTACACACTCTATCAAGGAAGGTCGCGATTGAGTGTAATGAAAGGCAAGTCAAGGATGCGTGTTGTGCAAGCTCCTTTTGGTGTAGCATACAACACAAGACATTAATGAAATTAAAAGGAATATTTTTCATAAAATCCCGGGGTGTTACACTCCATGTAATTGGGGGGTGCATACCATAAACATATTTATTACCACTCAATATTATGTGAATGGAATTATAACACCTATCGTAGCTCTGAAGAGGATAGTACGTCCAGTTCCATCTCCGATTTAGACTCATATCGATAGAAAATTGAGAAATAGATAAAGAAACTAATAATTGGGAATATTATATTGCGCATAAGTAATTCATCTAATATCTATAACAAAGAGAAATCGATTAAAATGAAGTGAGAACTCACCAATTGGGATCCAACTAGATTATTGATTCTTGAATCGGAGATTGGACAGAGAGACAGAGGTAAATCCTACAATAGTCAACCAAGTGGGCTTTAAAATGGAGTGGATTTTTTGTGTATGATGAATGAAATATATTTCTAGGATTAAAATAATTTTAAGGTAAATTGGTTATTTTACACAAAATATATATGTCACATAGTTCTGGTTTAAGGCCTGTCAAATTTTTCCCCAAGTGTGCATGGTAGCTGTAGGGAAGTGCACCCTGCACAGTTTACCCACATGGTTTGACTAATAGTGTTAAAACCATTGAAATCAACATATTCAATATTGTATACATGGTCTCATTGTTTTATCTAAATATGTGGTCTACCCCAAACAATTTAAAATAACCAAGCGCCTGAATTATTTCACCTTACAGTTGGGTTTTGTGCTCTGAAGTAGTCTTGGACACTATCGTCACCTCCACAACCTTCAAATGAATTCACATTATTCCATATTAAAACATTTAAACTGAGAATTAATGGAAATAAATGGATCCAAACCTCAAATAAGAATATGGTTCTTAAACAATTCCCCCTCAAATCATTTTATCACTGAATTTCTCTTCCATTATTAGTGTAACATAAACTGACAATAGCTATAGCCACTATGATCATACATCATCCTCCCACTCCCATGTCTCATCCTATAATCGGTCATGCTACCAAAGACCCTGAACCAACAAAATATAGAATCATTGGATAACCTTTATATTATGATCCGAAATATGTAAGTTATTCCCCTCAAATGACACATCAACCAACAGATCAACCTACTTGGGATGAAAGGCATTGGATGGGTCTGAATAGTAATTTCATAGCTAAGATATGTGGAAGATGTTTTCTTGGATCAATACATCTAAGGTAACAGCAACTGATAGGCTACCATCCTAACTCAATCTAGAATCTTGAACGGACCAATATACTATGTTGAATTTTTACCTAGTCTTATAATTCACCTATGTCCTAGCATCTGTGAAACATGAAAAAACCTTATCCCTGAACTCAAATTTTAGAGGTTGTTTGTCGAAATAAGTGTATGATTTCTATTGAAACTATGCAATATCAATTTCTTGGTTAGAGTAGAGTACTCAAGAGGGGGGTTAAATGAGTACCTATTAAGAATTTTTGTTAGAAATATATTCTTAAAAAGGATCCCCAAATAAATGCATCCCAATTAATCAAATTATTACGTTTATAAAAGTTTGACTATTTAAATAACTTCTGAGAAGATTGATTACTTCTTAGTAATCTTAATATCAGTTGTTAACATTTATTTTGATTCTATTCTAATAAGGTAAAACAATTATGACTTCTTTCCATGATTAACTATCAAAGTGAATCTAGTGATTTCAAAATTATACAGTAAAATAGAGGAAAAAAAATTAACATAGCAGATATAAAACAAGTTGTAAAGTCTCAATATGATACCTAATCCACTCCTCTTGGGGATCACCTTACACAGAGAAATTTATATTAATAAACTTGATCATCACCCTAGATCGGGGTTAACAACAATACACAAGACTGTCCATGTTACAGTACCTCTTCCACAATTCTTCGTGGATATATACTAACGAGATACACATGGACCACTTCCAAACTTATATTTGGGAATACATAAGTGTAAAATGATGTATGAGAATGGATATATTTTATCTTTTAGTTTAATGAAAGAAACACTGTGTGTTTTTATACAGACTCACACATAATGTTCAAATGATAAAAACAATACACAATAGAGAATAAAAATTGAGATAAGGTTAGAAGTGATCTTTGTGTTAGTCTATGAAACTCTGGAATTCTAGGATGAAGAATATGCATGAATCGTGTCCTCATGTTAAAAATAGAGTATCGTAAGTAAGTTAGATATTACTCGAGTTCTTTGGGATGTTGATAGTACAAAGATGTCCTCAGCTCTGATCAATGGTGTCACAACCATTTTATTCGAGAATTCTTTGTGTGTTCTTTAAAAATGTTGAGTTTCATGTGTTACTTATTCTTTCAAGAATACTTGTACTTCTTTGTTATCAATCCCACACTTGTTTTTCTATCAACTTTTTCCTTCTATCCATAGTGTTCTTTTTATTCTTGGAGTGCGTGTGTTGGAGCCAAAAGGATGCATGTATTCTGCACATTGTAACTCGTACTGTAAGGTGACATGTCTATAAGGAAACATTAATTCTGTTAGTGCATTTAAAAGCATCAAATATGACAACTATATATTAAATTGAAAAACAACACACATATTAAGAAATGGTGTCCCAACCTATTTGGAAATGATGTCTCCCTGAAATGGTGTCTTCTTGAAATAGTGTTTCCTTGAAATGATGTACCCTTCATTGTCTTTCAGAGATGAGACTGTTATGATGGCATAATTTTATACAAATTAAAAATGGGTAGCACAGATGTGGTATCTAATCACAGTGTCTAGTCATGGTGTCTGGATGGTCACGGTGTCTGGATGGTCACAGTGTCTTGATGGTCACAGTGTCTGGATGGTCACAGTGTCTAGATGTTCACAATGTCTCGATGGTCATGTTGTTTGGATGGCCACCGTGTCTAGATGGTCATGGTGTTTGGATGGTCTTGGTGATTGGTTCCTTTTCCAAAAAAACATAACATGTGGCTGACTCACGGCGTCCTATACTTAGCCAAATATATGTATTCAAACATAAATATTGATATTCATAGAATGGATTAGAATCAATAATTTATCAAGAAAATCCATTATAACTCAAATTAAATATAGTTTATTATAATTAATCATAGAAATTAAGATCTTGTATAGGTTTACTTAAATCATAAATAAACTAATCATCTGTACACATGATTTTAGAAATATTAAACAGGATTAACCACCTTTACAGAATTTATAGGATTTTTTATCATTAAAACATGATTAACACATGAGAAGTCCAAAAATGTCCCCCTTTTTTATGATCAAAAATCATGTGAGTGAGAGATTTATTATTAGTGAATGGGTCATTTCCTTTTCATTAGCATGAATATCCCCTTGTGTGCATATTTCTTCCCCTTTTGAGATTATCCAAAAGAATAAAGAATAAATGGACAACAAGGGTGCACAATGCATTAGATAGATAAATAATTATCATTACAAATAGTATACATCAAATGAAATTCAAAAATATCCCTATCAGTATAGATTAGTCACTTTTCTTCAGCACTGGTTGTCCTCTCTTTTCCCTTGGAAGAAACATCAGAAGAGGAATCCTTAGAAGCTGAGGTGGAAGTGAAAATGGGGAGTGAATCAGTTGATAGAGAAGGTAAAGGGAATCATTCAAAGACAGAAGGGTCCAAGGAAGGTGTAGGTGAGGACCAAGGAAACTTCCGATCATGGATAACTGGTCTAATCAGACTCAGAGCCTGAGAGACAAACATAAAGGCAGAGTCAAAGGCAGAGGATGAGAAGGTAGGAAAACCTAGTGTCAAGGGTGTAGCTGCAGGAGCCATAATGGCAGTACTCTGTACATGAAGATAAGGCCTCAAAAGCACGATGAAGTAATCTTAATATCACAACTATATTTCATGGCATTCTCAAATTCATCCTTATTCTCCATAAACTTATCCAACAAAGGAGAGAAATCTTGGAGCTTTTGGACATGAGTTTTGAAATCTTGAGTGACATGATGGATTCTCATATTCTCGAAAAGGTAAATGAAATAGTGGTTCATGTAATGCTTTGAGAATATCCTATTGAATTATAAGTCCACATTCTTAGTAATCCCATCACAAGCATCCATTATTATTTTCAAGAGAATTCTCACCAAATCAAGAACTCTATCACTCTTCTTAACAACTTTAGATAGAGACTCTTTGTAAAAAAACTAATCAATGCCTGAATTTTCTCTTTGACAATGGTTTTGAGAAAATCACTGACCAAATATAGTTGATAAGATTGTCTAGTAGACCTAAAAGTTGTAAGAACTAATGTAAGGGACTTCGGTTGATTTATAACATTCTGGAGACAACCCTTATACTCATCATTCAACTTGTTAAGACCAATAACAAGTTCACGAATCTCTTGAACAACATTCTTGTTCCTTTCATCTACCCTGTCAGCTAAAGAAATTAGAATAGGTTGAATTAGGGAGGATACTTTCTGTGGAATCTTACTACTATTATACTCAACGGGATGACCAACAAGTTCTGTTCTTGAATTCAGATATATTTTCATATCATCAATCATACCTCTTAGAGGCTTTACTTCATCATAATGATTTTTGTTCTCAAATATGACCTCTTGAATCTCATGAAGCATCATGGGATGAATCTACCATATAATCTTACCTAACAACAGTGAATCACCTCTTTCAATAAGGATAGTCATAGGAGAAGGTTGAGTATTCATGAGTTTTTTAACCCTGGCAAATAGGGTACCTCCAAATTATTTCATATCCTCATTATTCACCATGTTTGAAGGTTTAGGTTCCATGGCAGAGATAGGCTTATGTTCCATGGTAGATATAGCTTCAAGAGAAGATTTCAGTTTCAATTGAAACATGGTAGACAAATCAATACATCTTATTGATACTTCTTGGGAATCATTCATATCAAAATGACTATGGAATTTATTCCACGTATCCACTGATCATCAATCAACTAGATTAGGTACTTCAAACCTTTATAGACTAGGGGGTTCCTCCCCCTCAACAGTTGCATCATTCTCAGGACTGAGAGATTTAGATCCTTGATATATTTCTATGATTTAATCCCTGATATCCTCACCCATTTCCCTTCTAGCCAGCTATATGTCTTTCTCCATTCTATCTTCAGGAGAAGGAATAACTTCATTAAAACCTTGTTCCTCTAGGTGTTCCTAATAAGCATCTTCTTGCAAAAGATAATTATCTTCTTCTATATTTTCTTCTACAACATCCTTTTCACTTACATGAGCTAGATTCTTCTTTGGAAGTAGGTTGTTCTTCTAGATTAACAACATATTTATGAACAAGTACTTAATTATGAATTAATACTTGAGTAATAGATTCATAGTCTTCCTCATTCATTATAATTTCTATTTTAGGTGCAATATCTTCTTCTTCTTCGTCATCAGAATAGGCAACAATTTCATATGTTTCCATTCTAGGATCATAAATATCCTTATGTCTTGGAGAGTGCTCCACCAGATTAAACTTTTCATAAACCCTATCTTTATCATCCACACATTATTTTCTCGATGGATTCTGACTGATTTTCATGATCATTACTATAAAATTTGAGAGACAATACTCATAAATCTTAATAGGTTCTTCATATTGTCCAACCAATGGTTTTTCATGAAGCATAGTTGAGAGAAGCCTTGAATAGAACATGGAGGTTGTCCTGGAGGTTGTCTTTATCAATTCACACATATAGAGAATGACATAATTTCATAGGTTGATCTCATGTCCATTATTCATGATATGTATTAAAAATACATCTTGATACTTGATTGTAGAAAAATCACCTTTTCTGGGGCTAATCAGATTCTGAAAATATTTAATCAAATGTCTGGTTTCACCATCTAGCTCAGCAAATATAGCTCTTTGATTTGATTCATTCCCAGTTAAGCTTCTCAATGCGTATTCTAAAACAAAAATCTCACTTGGAGGTGGAGAAACTCTCTAGTAGTCCTCACAAATTCCTTCATGAGGAATATTTTGTCTTTCCACCCATAACCATGAAGACAAAGTACATATCGGACCATTTATCCATCTTCTCACAAAAAAATCATATTCCTTATCGAAATAAAATTGAACATACTGATAAAACTGTACAAAAAGATTCAGGTTAATTGGTAGGCCCTCCATTGTGAACCAATTCATCCATCGTTTCTTTTTTAACAATATCAATACCACATACTTAATTGAAAGAAGCCTCTTATGGAATATTTCCTTCTTGGGTACCACTATTTTGTCCACCAGATTAGGATTCAAAGGACCTTCAGGCGCTATTTTTGGCGTGATTTTTATCTTCTTCTTTGATCTTTTATTCTCATGAGTTGACGAAAATGGGAATTTCATTCTGGGTATTCACCAAAGGTTCAAGAGATAAAAGGGATGAATGAGGGGATAAGGTCTTAGAGAAGAGAGCTTTGTTGAAGAAGGACTGAAATATCTTTGGTTTTTTTATCATTTAAAGATACCAAGAATTGAAAAATCAAAAGAGTGGGAATGTAAAAGGGTAAAATAATTAATTACTATGATATTAGTTATAATATGCCAATAAAAAATAAAGCATCTTTAAAGTGAGACCACAACAAGATTTCATGGTGAGATAGTAACAAACTTTCACGGTGAGACCGTAACATGCTTTCACAGTGAGACCATAACTGTGTGGTTTCTAAACTATGTGACCATATTGTTTGAGATAGTATGTTCTATAAAGTAATAGGATGATAGTAATTGTGAGACAGTAGGCTGTGAAATAGTTACTTTTAATATAGTAACACTAGAGAACTTGTTATAGTAATCTTAATACAGTTACTTCTGAAACCATAATCATTCAAACAGTATGTTGTGAAATCGTATACTTACTACATAAGATTTAACATTCGTAATTCAGGTATGATATAATCTATTCATTTTTTGAATTTAATGGTTTCGTGAATATAACATCAAGATGATATTCAGTTCCAATGAATTCCAATGTGATATCGACTTTTTGATAATGGTCTATCAAAAAGTGATGTCTTACATCAATATGTTTTGTCCTAGAGTTTGAAACATGATTCCTTGAGATATTAATAGCACTTTGGTTGTAAAAATTTATAGGTACCACCCCAAATTGATATCCATAATCTAGTAACTTATGTTTCATCCAAAAAATTTGTGCACAACAACTACCAATAGCTATGTACTCAGTTTCTATAGTAAATAATGCTACAATGTTTTGTTTCTTACTACACAATGATACTACTGACTTTCTTGAAATGTGACATATTCTAGAGTTTATTTTTCTATCTAACTTACAGCCACCAAAGTTATCATCAAAATAACTCACTAACTCAAATGATTATCCTCTTGGATAAAATAGTCAAAGTTTGGTTCTATGCTTGAGGTATTTGAAAATTCTCTTAATAGGCTTCAAATGAGATTACTTAGGGTGTTCTTGAAAAAGAGCACACATACATACACTAAACATATTGTCAAGTCAGCTAACAGTTAAATAGATTAGGCTTCAAATCATTCCTCTGTAACTGGTTTGATCAACATATTTTCTATCTTCAAAAGATACAACTTACAAGTAAGACTCATTGTAGTGTCACTACTTTTATTGCTATCAAAACCAAAACGTTTTAGAAGATCTATCGTATATTTTCTTCAATTTAAAATGATACCATCTTTTTTTTGAAATATTTAAAATCTCATAAATATATTTGAGTTCACCAATTAAACTCATTTCAAATTAATTTTTCATTATTTTAGAAAATTCGATAAATAAATAATTTGTTTAAGATCCAAAGATAATTTCATCTAAAAAAATTTAACAATTAAAACATCAATGAAAATTCATTTTATAAAAAGGTTAGGATTGTCTATTACTTTTGTAAAAGATTTTTAAATAATAAAAGTACTTAATATATCATACAAATCTTTTGGAGATTATTTTAGACCATATAAATCATTTTATAATTTAATAATATGATTTGAAAAATGTGGATTTGTAAAACCAGGGGGTTTCTCAAAAAAGACGTCCCCATCTATATACCCATTTAGGAATGCACTCTTAACATTCATTTTATATAGTTTGAAATTGAGCTATGCGGCATAATCAAGCATGATTTAGATGTCTTTATGTCTAGATACTAGTGCAAAGGTCTCTTCATAGTCAACCCCTTCTTCTTGACTATAGCCTTGTGAAACCTATCTAACCTTGTTTCTAATTATATTACCCACTTCATCTAACTTATTTATAAACACCCTCTTAGTGAATATGGTAAATGTGTTTTTAATCCAATTAATAAGTTTCCAAAAATTGTTCCTTTCAAATTGATTATGTTCTTCTTACATAGCCATCACCCAAAATTCATCATTGATAGCATCATTAATGTTTCTAGGTTCAACTTGTGAGATGAAGACTTGATGTTCAACCTGTTTCCTAAGAGAAGCTCTAGTTTGAGTTCCTTTATATAATTATCCTACAAAATCTTCTAAAGGATGTCTCCTAAGAGTTATAACAGCTCTAGAAAATGAAGGACTAGTGTTTTTAGATTCGTCAATAGGTTAAGGTTCATTGTGACTTGAATCTAAAGAATATCCAGATATGTATGTTTTCATAGATTCATTCATAGTATGGTTAGAGGACTTTGAATTAATTTCCATATTTGATACATCATCCTCCAGGTTCTCCAGATTGGTTTTAGGCACAAGTGGATTTTTTTCATCAAATTTGACATGCAGAGATTATTCCACACATTTTTTTCTTTTATTGAAAAATCTATAGGCTTTACAATAGATGGAATATCCTTAAAATATTACCTCATCACTCTTGGATGAAAATCTTCCAAGATTGTCCTTAGTATTAAGGATATATACATTGAAACCAAAAATGTTGAAGTATATTACTTTGGGTTTTCTACTATTACACAACTCATAATGAGTTCTTTTAAGGATATGACTAATCAACACTATATTAATTATATAGCATACTTTATCTACAGATTTATCACATAAATAAGTGGGTAATTTATATTCAATAATCTTGGTTCTATAAATCTTCTGTATGGTTCTATTTCTTCTTTTCACAACACCATTCTTTTGAGGTATTCTAGGGGTAGATAAATTATGACCATAGACATTTAGTGAGAAAAAGGATTTGAAATCATGATTTTAAAACTCACGACCATGATTACTTCTTATGGATTTGATTCTATGTCCTCTTAGATTTTCTACAGTTTTGGAATATTTGGTAAAAAGACAGCAGGCTTCACTTTTGCGAGCAGAAAATATAGTCCAAGTATATCTAGATAAGTCATCTACAAGAACATAAACATAGTGCTTCCAATTTATTATAGAAACTCTAAATGGTTCAAACAAATCAATGTGAACTAGTTCAAGAGGATGAGAATTTGACACTTCTTTCACTGGTTTGAAAGAAATTTTTGGTTTATTTCCCTTTTGACAATGATTTCACACTTTATCATTTGGAAACTCAAGTTTGGGTAGGTCTTTGACTAATAATTTCTATTTAACTTTCTAAGGGAGTGAATATTATAGTTTCCTAGTCTCCTATTCCAAATCCCTGACTCTTTTTGAAATACATTTAAACATGAATCATTTTGGAGACTAAATAATCTATGTTAACAGACTATACATTTTCATTTAGTAATACTGAAAATTCTAATTCATTTTTATAATTGAAAACATTTAAAGCATCATATTCAAAATTAATATAAAATCCATCATCACATAGTTATGAAATACTAATAAGATTATATTTCAATCCATCAACAAAAAGTAATTTTGAAATTAAAACTGAGTAAGAGTTTTAGATTTGGCCAAGTCCAATAATCTTTCCTTTGGCATTGTCACCAAAGGTGACATGTTCACCATCAATTTTTATTATGTTCTTGAAGCATTAAAATCCCTCAGTCATGTGTATTCATCACCCACATTTTTAGTACCATAAGCTTTTACAAGATATCTTTATGAAACTTTCCTACAAAATAGTCAGATAAAAATAAATTTTTGGACCCATACATGTTTGGGTCCAGTAATATTAGTGACTAGTGATCAAGTAACTCATATCTGCTTCATAGGTTTCCTATAAGAATTATGAAAAGTTCTTGAAAAATAAGCTCTATTTTTTCCATAAATACATAAAATATTAGAGAGCGTATCATACCTTTATCTACATGAATGTTTTCAATAAATAGAAGTAAATATATATGTTCTTGAATTAGAGACATAATTAGTTATTCTAAAATTTCTTTTACCCGGTTGATAGCCAATAGCAGTGGGATGTTTAGGACAAATCTGTTTACTTAAAATTTATACTATATAATCTTTACCATTATTAAACCTTTCAATATCCATTTTTAATTTCTCATTAGATATCTATAATACATTATTTTCTTTGATTAATTTAGAATTTTTATCCTTTTCAGTTGTATGTTCAGATTTAATAGGTGAGGTAAAAGAATGTTTTTTCTTCAATGTCTTGTATTTATTTTTTAGTTCATTGCATGTCTCTTCAAAAATATTACAGTACTAAAACCTTTAATCATTATAAATATTTTCAGAATCACTCTCACCTCAATAATAATAAAAATTATGTAAAGGAGAGTCTAGTGTTACCTCATTGTTCTTGTCATAAAACACATATTCGCTTGTTCAACATGTGATGATTCTGAGTCACTTGAACTGTCCTCAGAAGCACTCCAGGTTTCTTTATTTTTCTTTTTATAAATTCTATCTTTGTTATCATATTTTTTATTTGATCTTAGGACAATAAGGATTTATATGACCCTTTCTTTTACACAAATAGCAGACTATCTCATCTGACTTTTCACCTATTTTCTAATCTTTTTCCCAGATTCCCTTTTGATCAAATCTTCTCTTGATGTTAGGATTTCTGAAAAAATTATTCTTCTTTTAAAATCTCTTGATACTCCTGGATAATTGAGCCATCTCCTCATCATTTTCAGGTGATTATGGTTCACTATTCAAACTTTATACAGAAACATCCAAAATACCTTTTTCTTTGTGTTTAGAACTGGTGGTCTTGAGTAGAACTAATTTTCTTTTGGGTTCATCTTCCTCTTCCTTGTTTAATTTCATCTCCTCTTCATACATAATAATTTTTCCAATGATTTAATTTATAGGTAACTTGCTGATGTCACACGAATCTCTAATATAGACAGAGGTTCTCCTTAATCTGTTAGGTAGGCATTCGATAATTTTCATGATCTGTTTATTGGAAAGGACTTATCTTCCAAGAGAAATCATTGTGTTGAAATTTTCATTGAACCAAATATACATGTTAGAAATAAGTTCATAAGTTTTAATTTTAAAGTTATAATATTTAATATTATAAGTATTAGGTCTCATTTCATTCACACTAGATGTTCCTTCATGTGAAACAAACAAGGTACCTCTAATTTCTTGGGTCGTTTTACATATAGATATTCTATTAAATTCCTCATCTCCTAAGGATAAATATAAAGAATTCATGGATTTTAAATATTTATTGTAGGAAGCCTTGGTAGGGTCATCCCAGGTGATTCTATCAGTAGTAGAAATCTTATACACATTAATAATTGACGACCTGATTTAGAAACTCAAACATTATAAATGAATTTTCAATTTAATTTTCCATTTAGAATAATTGGTTTCATTAATGAATGGTAGTCTGTTTTTTGCAGCACCTTAAAATATATTATCCATAATAAAGAACTACTTTTAAAGAGCTACAAATTTAAAATTAACATAAATTTACAGATCTGTAAAATACCACTAAAATCATAGTTGAATAGTTTTAAAAATAGAGTCTTAAAACAACCTTTGATACCAAATGTTGGTCAGAGTAGAGTACTCAAGAGGGGAGTCAATTGAGTATCAATTAAAAATTTCTATTTGAAATGAATTCTTAAAAAGGATCCAAAAATAATACAGCTCATTTATTCAAAGTATTGCGGTTATGAAATTTTGACAATTTAAATATATTCTCAGAAGGTTGATTAATTCTCAGTAATATTAATATCAATTATTAAAATTAATTTTGAATCTATTATAATTTGTTAAAACAGTTATAACTATGTTCTATGATTAACTATTAATTTGAATATAGTGATATCTAAATTATATAGTAAACCCGAGAAAACAAAATTAAGTAAAAAAACAAAAATAAACAATGGGTTAAGTCTCAAGATGAGACCTAATCCACACAACATGGGGATCACCTTATAGAAAGAAGTTAATATTAATAAACATGATCCAAACCTTGGATTAGCGTTAAAAATAGTACACAAGACTGTCCAGATCAGAGGACCTCTTCCACGGTTCCTCAGGGGTATAATCAACCAGGTCACACAGGGACCTCTTCCACACTTTTCTGCGGGAATACACAAGATTAAAAATATATATAAGATAGGATATCTTGTATCATTTAGATTAATGTTGGAAATATTATGTGTTTTTATACAGAAACACACACTACTCAAAATCAAAAAACAATATGAAACAAAGAATAAATATTGTGATAAGGTCATAAGTTCTCTGAGTGTTAGTCTATGCATCTCTATAATTCTATGATAAAGTGGATGCAGCAATCCCGTCCTTGTGTAGAAAACAGAGTATCAGAAGTCAGTTATCTAGGGATCGATTTATTCTTGTTTTTGACTATGCGAAGATGCCCTTAGCTCTGATCAAGTGTGTCAAATAATTTTGATTCGAGATTCTTCGTGTGTTCTTTTGAAATATAGATTTGCATGAGTTAGTTCTTCTTTCAAGAATTCTCATACTTCTTTGTTATCATACCCACACATCTTTTTCTATCCACTTTTTTCTTCTAGTCACTGTGTTCTTTTTATTCATGGAGTGCATGTGTTGGAGCCAAAATGATGCATGTATTATGCACCTTGTACCTTATACTTTCAAGTGACATGTATACACAGAAATGGTAATTATGTTGGTGCATTTAAAAGAATCAAATATGACCATTAGAGATTTAATTGAAAAATGTCAAAATAGATTAGGAAACAATGTCACAGTCTCTCTGGAAACAGTGTCTCCATGAAACAGTGTCTCCTTGAAATGGTGTTTCCTTGAAACAATTTCTCTTTCTTTGTCTTTGATATGTTAGAAATTTATGATGGCATAGTGGTAAACAGATCAGGAACCAATAGAATAGATGTAGTATCTAATCATGGTGTCTGGTCACAGTGTCTAGATGGTCACGGTGTCTGGATGGTCAAGGTGTTTGGATGGGCACGGTGTCTGGATGGTCACGGTGTCTGGATGGTCATGGTGTCTGGATGGTCATGGTGTCTAGATGGTCACGGTGTCTGGATGGTCATGGTGTCTCAGACTTATCCAAATATTTGTATTCGGACTTAAGAATTGATATTCATAGAATGGATTAGACTCAATCATTTATTATGTAAATCAATTATAACACAAATTAAACATACTTTACAATAATTAAACATAGAACATAAGGTATTAGTTGGGTTTCTTTAAAGCATAAAGAAACTAATCATTTGTACACATGATTTTAGATAGATTAAACAGTATTTACCATTTTTACAGAATTTCTAGGATTTGTTTTCATTAAATCATGATTAACACATGAGGATTCCAACACTATTAATTTTCTAATCAACTGAACCTAGACCTTGGTCTCCTAGAATAGTTGAGGTCCAAACATTGTTACATATCCTATCTCAGACAAATATGTGGGTGATTGAAATGGCCTAGAATACAAATCCCCATAAAGAGACATCTATATAGTATCCTGAAAGCTATTTTTGTAGTTTAATTCAACGGTGTGTATCTTCCTCTCCTAGGAGCCCCTGAAGTTTAGGACGCATGCTCATAGCATACCCTCAATTAGTGGAATTATGAACTCTAACTATCCATATATCTAGGGGTGGTATGTTGTTCTCTGAAGCACCTATGTACCTAACACCATGTTTAGACCTTACCATAATCAAGAAGTAAATAGGGAATCCCTATATGAAATGATTGTATTTGGGACCCTATGAAGTCATACCAACTCATGGATATAGAACCGTACCGGCTCATAAACACTGAAGGTTTCCTTTATTGGCAGGAAATGGGAAACCTTCATAAGCCAATCAACAACACCCCATATAGAGACATTACCTTGAGAAGAACTCGGTAAACCTATCATGAAATCCATTGGAACATAAACCCACATCCACTCTGATATGTTTAACTACGATAAAAGTATATCCAGCCATTGGTTTTTCACTTTATCTAATTTATAGGTAGAACATCCCTTAAAAACCCATCTACATCACATTTCATACCCGACAACCCATACTGGTGATGTAAATATAGATATATCATGGTGACGTCAGGGTGCACTTTCCAAGATATATAAATAAGGTCTCACATCATCTCCTCAAACATGTCTTTTGAACACAATATGTGACCACATACACGTAGGATCTCATCCCCACTACTAACTAGGATTAGGTTCCTGACCTACCACACTCTCCAATAGGACATGGCCTTATATGTTTAATAGCTAACTCATCCTTACTCTATATATTATGATATATTTAATAGCTTAATATGAAATAAAAAACTTTCCATAACTATCATGAACCTTCAAGTGCATCTTAGAGAACAAATACATTAGCTTCCATTCGCTAATGGCATGTTGAACTTCTTATATCTAAGTCCTCCTTCTAATTGCATCAGACACTTCATTGACTTTACCAAGTTTTTAGGAAAGCTCAAAATCAAAATAATGTTGGTATTCCACTCACCTATGTTACCTCAGATTCATATAACATTGTGTAGATGGGTACATGAAGCCTTTTTAGTCCATGTACACCACAAATTTCTTTCCAGGTAAGTAATGTCCCAAATAACACTATACGTGAACAATTGCAGCCAACATGAGATAGTGTGTCAGGTAGTTCTTCTTCTGTGGACTCATCTACTAAGACCTATACCCCATGACTATATCTTCTTTCATAAAAACTTCTCAAATATTTATACCTAATGAATCATATTAAACTATGTAACTCCTACCCATCTCTTTAAAAATCAGTATTGGTGATGAATCCAATAACCATTTTATCTTTTAAAAGTCCATCTCGTTGGAATATGACCATTCAAATATAACACCCATCATAGTAAATCCTATAAGAAATACTGCTATGTGTGATATGTCCTATATGGAATTCCTATTGTAACCAGATAGTACCAAGAAACTCCTCACCACAAAGACATTCTTGGGATTCTTCCAGGGAACCATAACTCTCACAATCTCTAGGTCAATTGAAAGTCATGTCTTTGAGATAATGTTATATAGAAATTGAATCAGATCCATATAGAAGTTTCCCTTTGTGAGATTAGTATATAACTGATATGTACATAGTAAATTCAATATGATATCAATATTTTTTACATGTACAAATATAATTTGATAATACACCATGGTATCATCCACAAAAACCACCACAAAAGAATCTAGTCAAAGATGAAACACTTGGTTCATCAGTCCTATGATGACTAATGGAATGTTCATGAGAACCAATTTCCTAAAAAACGCTCGTATTAATAGTACCTACTACGAATATTTTTTCAAGTTATTGATGATGTTCTAACAAGAAACTAATGATACCCCGATCTCAAACAAATCTTTGAAAAACTCTGACCTCCTCTAAGCTGGTCAAAAAGATCATATATCCACAGAAGTGGATATCAATTCTTATCTGTTAAATGATTCAATTTATAGTAACTAATACATAACCTAATATTACTATCATATTTTTTCACAAAATGGACCAAAGAACCCCATGGTGAAGTACTAGGTATGATATACCCCTTTGTCTCTAAATCCTCTAGCAACCTCTTGAGCTCTTATATCTCAATAGTATACATCTTGTAAGATGTAATGGATACTAGTTAAGTACCTAGCACTAGATCAATAAAGAAATCCACCTCTTTCACTTTAGGTAATCTAGAAGTGCCATACTGGAAGAAGTCCATGATGTGATCAACCCTGGAGGTAAATGATCCTGACGTGTTCCCTGATCATACTGATATAAACTCGCAATATATGTTTCCATCCCGCCTAGACCATAATGATATGGTACAAATCTACTTTCCTAGATATCTAATTCTCCATTATTAATGAACTCTCTACCCTATGGTGATTTGAACATCGCCCTGCGGTGATAAAAATAAATGAAGATATGAAAGAGAAGTAATCAGTCCATTCAGAGATTGATGTAAAACCCTTTAATCTCTTGGAAAAAGAGGTCCCATATGATGTGACACCCTCCAATCTCATGTGGGATATTTCTTCACTGATTTATATCCTTTATTATAATACCCAATGTATTTTCATGAATCATGAAGCTATTATACGTATAAACAATGACCCCATGGCCCTCTATAATGGGAATATATATAAATCTAAAAGAATCTCATGCAACAAAAAGTGAAGAAGGTAAAGTGGGGGATACTTGATTAGTTGTATAATATTTGAGGGTTTGTAATCCTGATACTCAAGGGATATTTAGAGTATATATATCAGACCTGAATCTTGTCCATGAGATACTGCCTTACTACCTGGTGAAGATCTACCCTATTATCGCTATAAAACGGTGGTCAGACTACCCTTTCCATGGCCACCTCTTCACACTGATCTGTCATCTGTAATCTGTATCCCTATCGGACGAGAAGATAATAAACTCAATATTAATTGTGGATTTAGTATAGGACCTCTCTCATTGAATGTAGAATGAAAAATTCTATATATGCACTGTAGATGACCCATCTTTCCATAGGATCGACACTTGATTGGGTCCCCAGTAAACTGTGGTCTTGTATGTCATGACCTACCACATTGTTGGAACCTCACCTAGATTACTAGGTATGTTCTATAGCTACAAGTATCACAACATAGAATCTCTAAATGATTATTCCTACAATTATTAAAAGAAACACTAGATCTAGATGCTAAAATACACAGTCTAACACCTCCACTATGATAAGAACATGATTGCGAATTCCAGAAACAACAGTCATCTAAAATACTTTCACCTTTCATAAAATTTCATACAAGAGACCATCCTTTAATAACCTTTATTTATAAAACACATCACTCATAATAATATGATTGATGCATCGTATATTAATAAAATACGACGAATATTAAATACTTGATAATACAAACTGCACTATGTGAATAAACTCTTGGGCTTCATCAGCCCTCAACATCTAGGGATATAAGTATTCATAGAAGGCCATATGAAAATCCTTCCAATACATATCCCAATGATGATATGCCTATGTAATGAAATCCCACCATTTATTTATGGAAGAACAGAACATATACATAGTAATATTTACCCTCCTCTCCAAAGGAATCTCAAGATTCTCGAAGATATATAACATTGCCTCTAGCCATGACCCTGCTGCATGTGATCAGACATCCCCAAAAAAGTGGGTAGATGATGCTACTGGAACTCATGCATCAACTCTTCCATAGTCAGGTTTGGTCTCAATGCTCCAGAAAATATCTATAATAACCATATAAATCTATCTCGGAATTGTGTCTCATCACCTGTGTCTAGTATATCAATTTTTGTCACTACGGGCACTACTAGGGGATCCACTGGTAGCCTATGGCCCACCACCTCAGATGTGTGGTTCTCACCACCCACTTGGAGTACAACCATAGTTCATATTCATGGCATGACTATACAATGATAAAAACACACCTCAATAAAATAATGATATCAAAATTCACAACTCAAATGAATAAGAAAATCAAAACCCTCATAAAACCATGTCATACCACACTGCCTTCTCTTAAAAATAAAACTATAAGAAGAACAGTTACTAAAATCCACTAGAGACCACACTTCTTTCCCACTCAAAGGACGAGTCTATATCAAGTCTATGATTATCATTTCTATTTATTATTTCAATTCAAATTCATTTTACATTTTATTTCTATCATTCATTTATTCATAAGGTTTGATAAATGATTCAGAATGTTCCATTCCATGAGGTCCCATAACACAACATGGAAAAAAATATGGTTCCTATATAATCTATACCATATCAAATTGACTATAGATAATTGAATGAAATGATGACTCACATCCCAATACATAATGGAAAATACACCTCATGAACTGAAATATGGAGTGTATCTATCCTCTACAAAAAATATATCTCAAAAGTAAGTGTATCTATCATAAAACCTATCATAATAACATGAAAACATAAAATCAATCCTATATGGAATGGTATAATTCATGGAATGTGATTCCTATAAAGTACCAATATGATGCTTGAAATTGAATAACCTAATCTCTTCTGGATGAAATGAAATTAAACCCATTTTAATAGCAATAATAAAGTCACAATTCAAGTGGATCACCCAACGGTGGAATGAAATAATATATAATATTCAAATAATCAAAAATAAAAATTTAATTCATTTCAATTTGTATTTTTCTAGTACCCAAAAATAGACCATTACCAAACTCAATTAACCTACTATCCATATCTATAATCACTAAATAGTAATTCAAACTAGAAACTAAATGATCTGATAGATCTTTGTAATGTACCATACCCATATTCCACTCAATAGTTCCATGATTTTAATTAGCTACATGGCCTTAAGAGTATCTCCCCAAATGCTAGATGTTGTGCACTAGAAATGAGGTCCTAGGTGTGTCCATTGGGATTTATTCCCACAACAGCAGAGTATAACATACTGGAAATACAATAACATATAGATAGAATAAAAAGTAAAACATAGATAGAATATATACAAAGTAGGAATAGATAACAATTTAAAAGGAAGCTCATATACACAATTATTACGATACATGCCCCTATAAAAAATCCAAAAATTTATATAGAAATAAAAAATAATACATGTATGAAAATACCAAAAAAACAAAAGGTGTTATCTCTTAAAAGCATCACGAGTCTCATATCGGTCCTGTGCTCCCCTTTTTATAAGCAGTGATCAACAAACTATATTGGGGAACATTCCCTTATCCATATATATAATCATATACTCTGTTTGGGTACCCAATGGTGGCCCAAGAATAGTGTGAGCATAAATACTAGTAGGAAACCACCAAAGGACTATTCCATCTAGTTAGTGAATATATATATAGAAACATTATGAAGGAAAAATATAATAATGCAATAAATTACTCAAAATTAAACATAATTTATGTCTGGGTTATCATTTTACATCATGTCCAATTCATCAATTTCATTTAGGAATTTAATTATCTGATATAATAGTAATTAATATTTTATTTATAATCATGTTGTATTAACCATTAATTCACATTTAAATATTATGTAAAGACCCGAGAATTACATGGAATTTGTTTTCTATAATACATGGGAATTTTTCGTGTCCACGAAAATTGACGGTGCATGATTATGAGGCCCGTTGTTCCTGGAAAAAATTTCTAAATTTTTTATCAGGTGCATTCAGAAAATGTACAAGCGGGTTTTTTTAAGTTTTGAACTAGTGCTCGGAATTGAAATCCAAGGGCACCGTTGAACTCGCAGTTCCAGTATTCTCTTAAGGATACTTTCACTTCAACAGAAGAGGGTATAGGATAAAAGTTAGTTTTTGGGTTTTTGTGGAATGTAATAAAATAAAGTGAGCTTCACGTTATTTTTTAGTTGAGCCACCATGTGGGTGTTTGGAGTTGGTTCCCACTGGATCTATAACCTCCTTGTGGAGGTTGGTGGTGGGGACCACCACACCTCAACCTCCCATGTGAGGATTATTGTGGTGCGGACCACCCGCAACCACATAACCTCCCTATTTTGAATAATAGCATTGGGGACCAACCGTCCCCAATTAAATGAGAGGAGAGGAAAACCTCTCAAACCCCTCATTAATGTGGAGTAGCCTCTGGATATTCCTCTACATTAATGTTTCTATCACACTCAATTAATGGGGCCAAATCCTCCCATTAATTTTAATGTGACAACAAATGTTTAGTTTTTTTTGAAATCATGCCAAAAAAATAATAAATTTTATAATATATTAATTGGCACATATATTCTTTTTTTTTTGAGTGAAGAGATTGGGAGAAAATTAGATCTCCAATGAAGAACCTCATCTTCCAACAATGAATGCCGACAACAATCTTCTTTGAACTTATTCCCCAAAAACACCCACCGACATTGAGTGTCTTCCACAACAGACGTGCGAGCTTTGGATTGGAAGTGTGAAATGGACATGATGAATGGCAACAACAACATATTCCTCCTCGTGACTCAGTCTATGAATGACGAACAAAGGTAGGGATTTTTTCTTATGTGCCATGTTCTTCTTTTCTTTCAAAATGAAGAACGAGGTTATGTTTATTTTTGCGGGTGAGTTGTTTTTCATCATTCTACTACCTTGATGAGCAAAGTGTGACCACCCTAAACGCGGAGGTTGTGGGCCAAACTAGCATGGAACGACCCCTCCGCTGTTCTTGTTTGTGATGATCTACGGCATGGTGATGGGGAAATGGAACGACGAAGGCAACAGTCATGCTACTCACGGCCTCCGTGAACCGCGTCGCCATCGCGCCGCTCTGACTAAACCAGCTCCGCAACCTCGGGCCGAACCGCACGGGCTGCCAGCTTTCGAGCCACGCCAGCCATGCTACCCGTCAGATACGCCAACTCCCGGCCTGACCTTTCCTCGCTCGGCCGCTCACTGGCCCACCCGCCGCCCTGCCCAGCAACCCGCTATCCCACCCAGCTCCCAGCTCGGCCGCCCCCCAGCTCGTCGCCGGCCTGCCCCGCTGGCCGCCCGGCGCCCCTCCCGGCCACCCCCCAGCCCGACCGCCGACCTTCCCAGCTTCTTCCTGACCAAAGAATCTCCCTAGCCATGCAAGCTTCCCATGTTGTCCCACGACCCCCCTCGTGGTGCCCTGGCCGAACCGGCCCAGCCGCACCCTCCGGACCGAGCCACGCTGGGCTGCACCCTTGCGGCGCTCCAGGCCGAACCGAGCCTGGGCCGAACAGCCCATGCGGCCTGCTAGGCTGGGCCCTACGGGCTGGGCCAAACCTAATAGGCTATCCCTCCCAATGGGCCAGGCCAAACCCAACAGGTCTGACCGGGTCGACCCAGACCGGGTCGGCCGAGACTGGGTCGGTCCTGGTTGGTCTGACCGAGTCGGACGGGACCCGATTCCACTACCTACCCTTACCTTCTTTAGCCATATCATTGGCACCGAATGTGCGGTTCACCAACTGTCAGTGGAGATGGTATTCTTGGAGCGCGATAGACCATTTGAATATACCACACTAGAGTTTTGGGTAGAGTTGAGATACAGTCAGGTTGGAACGAGCACGAATCCATCCTGGCCCCTAGCACTGAAAGGCTAATAACTCACAAACTGAGAATCAGATTGATGCACTGTTTTTTGCGTTGAGACCTTTATGACATGGATGACATTTGAGAAACGTCTACGTGGGACTTATTGACAGTTGGAGTATCGACTAGTAGCTCATGGAGTGTATCCTTCCAATGAAAAGCGAGAAGAGTATAGAGACCTAGTAGATGGATGAGACTAGAATATTGCTGACCATTTCGACTCAGAGTGACTCTACTAGCCCTATAGGGAGTGGATTGATGTTGTGGCAGTCCCATAGTGGGGAGCACCTTGGTGTCGCAGCAGACCCATGGTACTCGACAGGAGGAGTACCTCAGCAGGCTATGAGTGGGAGCACCTTGGTGAGGTGGCAGACCTATGGTGGGGAGCGCCTTGGTAATGCAGTAGACCCACTATACTCAACAATAGGAGTATCTCAACAGTCCAAGGATAGTGGGAAGTACCTTGTTGTTATGGTAGGCCCACTGTACTCGATTGAGCAGGAGTTCCCCAGCAGTCATGGTTTCGATAATGTTAATAAAATCCTGGTTGATATGAGTTAGTAACTTTTGTTTTTTCCTCATGATTGCTTGATAACATAGGTATATGTATGGGAATATACCTATGTGGGGTTATCTATTGATTTCATACTTTTTGGTTTGTCCTTGTTGGTTTTGTGAGACCATGAGGGTCTCGGGGTCCCCACTGAGTATCGTTATGCTCACCCCTGCACAGGCTATGCCCTCACCTCTTTGTATTGGTCGTAGACAATAGACAACGCTGACCAATTCCGAATGTTCTAGGACTAGACAGTACCCGGAGGTGGACCACACAGTCTGAAGGTACATGGAGGAGACGGACGGACGTGGAGTGCTGTAGAGGCTATCAGTACCTACCCTTCACGTAGAAATCCCGATGGACGAAACAACAGTTGTTTTACCATACTTCTGTAGTACTTGTTTTTCCATTTGTACATGTACTTTCCTATTGGGCTTGTATTCTGAACCCTTTACTTTCAGTACTCTTTAGTATATAGTTTTATGTAGTGTTTTGCATCCATCTCATACTCAGTTGTGTGTGTTGTCAGGTTCTAAAGTCAATTCCTTCTCAGTTTTAGGTAATTACGCCCTTGGTTCTAGTCTTCTTCCCTCTACCTATGAAAGGCGGGCATGGGGTAGTCACGGCATGGGCCCCAAGAGACGGGTCATGAAAAATTACTATCAGATGAGTCGGTTCTACTGCAATATATAGGACGCGGATTTTTTCTATGAAGCAATAGTGTAAAGGGTACTGAGTGTGGTTTTTAGTTCAGGGAGTCCAGTGTTGTTGTGGCAGCCAATATATCCATACACCAGGACCCTGACTACTGATTTCCAACTTAGTGCACGAAAACACTGATTACGTGTGTGTTTTCAAAAGTTTTCTTTAAGTCATCATAACCAAGTCAGGTCACCAAGTATAATATTTTGACCATGTCACATCAGTTTCATTCGTGATGCCTCCCAATGGAAGACCAGCGAGAGTCCCGGGAGTAGTATGCACAGATAGCCCACCGAGCGCTAATGCCTCATTGTATGGCCCTTTTCTAGCAGAGACACCAGTGGTACTACATCCCGTTGGGCCACCGATGCCACCATCCCCAGCAGCAGACAATTCACATTTCTTGAGCACGTTCCATGTGTTCCAGTGCTAGAGGCCATCCAGGTTCAGCGGAGAAATGGACCCATAGGCGGATGAGGATTGGTTGGAGGCTATGATGAGAGTTTTTCGACTGGTAGGGACACAAGTCGACTTCATGGTGATTCTTGCTGCTATCCTTCTACAGGGAGAAACAGGTAGATGGTGGAGCCTGATTCTCTAGGTGCATGACGAGGTGACACTACTCTGGGCATATTTCGAGAGTGAATTTTAGATGGAGTTTGTCCCAGCCACCCTACGTGCAGTGTGGATACAGGAGTTACTTCATCTTGAGAAGGGTATCATGAAGGTGGCACAATACTCAGAAAGGTTCACCGACCTCTCACGCTACTCCACTGATATGGTACGAGACACATTTTTTAGGGCTCGGACCTTCGATCAAGTGCTCAGGTGAGAGATCAACTCTTCGATGATCTCCCTCAGCTTCCCGACGCAGGCAGGGGTATTTGAGAGAGCCCTATTAGTAGATAGTTTATTTGCTGAGCAGTCTCCAACAGTGAGGCCCACCACTAGTTGACATGTAGTGGAGTCTTCTACAGCTGGCAGTAGTCATATGTCTCAAAGGTCCAAGAGGAACATACCCACGAGTGGACAATTGCATGACTCAGGATCGGTTGTGTGGGGCACAAGAGATAGAGCCACACATGCCAATAGATGGCAGTGTTTCTCATACGGCGGGCATGGTCACATGGGTCGTGACTGTCTAACCCGCCATTTAGATGGTTAGAAGACAATTAAAGGACCTCCTAGGCAGAGACAGTGATTCTATTGAAGCGGTCCGTAATGCGTTGGTGTACATGGTAGAGGAGCTGGTCGAGCAGCTGGCGGTGGGAGACGTTTCGAGGTGTTTCTGCCACCACCACTAGAAGATCTAGCACGACCCTAGGGAGCAGGTGGATAGGTGAGAGCTCAACTTCAGGAAGCTGAGGCTTACGATCATGGCCCTCTAAAGATGATTTGAGGTACAATCAGTGTCTACTTCACCTTAGTTTTAGTTCTTATAGACACAGGTTCCATTCACACTTTCATCAACACCGCCCACATTCAGAGCTCGGAGATTCCAATGGAGCTGCTTGCTCGATCCTTATGGATAGATAATCCTATAGGAGAACACTCGAAGATTACGCACTGGTGCTGACAGTGTGAGATTAGTCTAAGAGGCGAGAGCTTCGGCTGGGATCTCCTAGTGGCGACGCCGCGGCCTTACGATGTCATCATGGGTATGGACTGGTTATATACAGTCCATGCTCAGATTGAATGTATTAGGTGCTATGTGCGGTGTGTCCACACGAATGGGACCAGGTTCACCTTCACCGGTGATAAGGGAGACTTTGCGGCATAGGATGGACTTTCCGAGAGGAGGGTGCATCCGATCACCCATCAGTTGGCCTGCCTTCCCCTTGGAGTAGTTGATTTGGAGAGTCCGAGCTATCCTATAGTGGTGGACCAGTACGCGAATGTTTCCCCTTATGATGTTAAAAGACTACCTCCTCGCTGAGATTTGGACTTCTATATTGATATGTACCCTAGGACAGAACCAATATCTACACCAACATATCGGATGGCTCCCGTGGAGCTTCGCGAGCTACAGGTACAACTAGGGGACTTATAGGGGAAGGTATTCATCCAGTCCAATGTTTCCCCCATGGAAGCCCCAATTCTGTTCGCCTAGAAGGCGTATGGGAGCTTTAGCATTTGTGTCAAATACCGTCTCCTAAACTAGGTGACCATGAGAAACAAGTACCCACTCCCAAGGATTGATGACCCCTTTGATCAGCTGAAAGGAGCAAATTTGTTCTCAGAGATAGACCTTAGATCAGGCTATCACCAGCTCAGAGTTCGAGACAAGGATGTGCAGAAAATAGAATTTAGATATCGGTACGACCACTCTGAGTTCTTGGTTATGCCATTCAGCATAACCAACACTCCATTAGTGTTCATGGGTCTCAGGAATAGGATATTCTATCCATACCTTGATCTCTTTGTCGTAGTCTTCATTGAAGACATTTTGATCTACTCGACTACTGAGGGGGTGCATGCCTACCATTTTCAGTTAGTAATGGACACACTCCGAGAGCATTGGATTTATGGTAAGCTCTCGAAGTTCCAGTTTTGGATCCCAAAGGTTCACTTTTTGGGACACTTCTTCTCGGAGGCTGAGCTGTAGTGGATCCAGTGAATATTGAGGTAGTAATTTCTTGGGATCCACCCATGAGTGTGACGGAGGTACGAATTTTCCTAGGTTTCACTGGTTACTACCAGAGGTTCATCCTAGACTTCTCCAGAGTTTCATCACCACTGTCAGCGTTGAAGAAGAAGGCGAAACCCTTCGTGTGGTCAGAGAGATGCTAGTGGTGATTTCAGGAGTTGAGGTAGAGGCTGACTAGAACCCCCATCTTAAGGCTTCCAATGGAAGGCATGGGGTATGTAGTCTACAGCGTCGCATCCGGGACCAGACATGAGTGTGTCCTGAGGTAGGAGCGATCAGTGATCATGTATAGTTCTTGGAATCTATGATAGAAAGAGTAGGACTACGCTACACAAGACCTGGAGTTAGAAACAATGGTCATCATCTTGAATATGTGGCGACACTATCTGATTGGAGAACTTTTTACCGTGTACTCTGATCACAATAGTCTCATGTATATCTTCTATCCGAAGGACCTGAACCTAAAACTATAGTGATGGACTGAGTTCCTCTAGGTCTATGACATCGAGATATTCTATACTCATGGAACTGGGAACTTTGTTGCAGATTCACTCAGCAAGAGGTCTGGTATACAGCTGCTTGCAAGGTGAAAGTGCAGCTGGCTACTTTACAGATATCCTTTGTGGATAGAGATGGAGTATCTTTCCATTAGTCCATCATAGTCACTCCACCACTTCTTCTGTGAGTCTGGGATGCACAACATGGGGATGCTAACTGCGAGACAAGACATGCTCAAATATCCATGGTGTAGGCATGTGATGAATTTTTCTAAAGGTGGGGAGCACATCATCCTCTTCAGAGGACATACTGTGGTACCAGTGTCACTTCTGGAGGATGTGCTAAGAGAGTTTCACACGTCCCATTTATTGGTACATACAGGCATGGTGAAGATGTATTATGAACTTCGATGATAGCATTGGTGTCAAGGTATGAAGAAGGAGGTAGTGGAGTTTGTCTTTTGATGCTTCACTTGTCAGCAAGTGGAGGTGGAGCACTAGGTACCAACAGGCTTGGTTCAGCCATTAGAGGTCCCTGAATGAAAGTGGGGTGGGATATCCAAGTACTTCATGATAGGACTTCTACATACATCTAGGGGTCACAACTCGATTTTGGTTATCGTTGATCGACTCACAAAGTCGGACCACTTCTTACTGATCAGAGAGCAGGGTTCAATATATATCTTGGGACACCTCTATGTGGATGAGATTGTGAGGCTACATAGAGTACTGTCGATGATCATTTCCAATCGTGACACACAGTTTACTTCCCAGGTATAAAAAGGGTTGTAGGAGGCTTTCAGGATGCAGCTTTATCTAAGCACCCCCATCCATCTTCAGAAGGATTATCAGACTGAGTGGAACATTCAGAACCTCGAGAACATGCAGCGTGCTTGTGACCTCGACTTCGGTTGTAGCTGGGAGGATCACTTATCTTTGGTGGAGTTTTCATACAACAATAGTTATCACTCCACCATAGGGAATGGAACCTTTTTAGGAGTTATACAGTCGACCTCACAGATCACCTTTGTGCTAGACTGAACAGGGGAGTTAGCACTAGTGGGACTCGAGATGGTACAATCTACCACTGATAAGGTGCAGATCATCCAGCAGAAGATGAAGACGGCACAGAGTGAATAGAAGTTGTATGATGACATGAGTTGAAGACCTCTAGTGTTCAAGGATGGCGACCATGTCTTTCTATGGGTCTCACCTCGATGAGGATTATGGAGATTAGGGCGAGGTGGAAAGTTATCTTCAAGATTCATCATACCATTCTAGGTCCTCAGCAAGGTTGGAGAGGTGGCATACCACTTAGCTCTTCCACCTCAGTTGCACCAAGTGCATGACGTCTTCCACGTATCTCAGCTGAGTAGATTCATGCATGACCCTTCTCACATCATCGTCCATGGAGAGATGGATTTTGATGATGGGGAAACATTCGCAGAGGTTCCAGTAGAGATTGAGTATCGATAGGTGCAGTTCCTACATGGACGATCGATACCTATGGTGCGATTTTGTTGGCAGCACGAGAACCTCAAAGAGATCACATGGGAGCAGGAGGCTCAGATGCATTCTCAATACCCCCACTGGTTCCCTTAGTTCGAGTTGTAGATTATGGGGATGTAAATCCCTGAGGTGGGGAGAATTTAAATACCCAAAAATTCGGTGGAAAGTTTTTTTCTTAAATACGTGGTAATTTTACGAGTCCGTGAAAATTGAAGGTGCATGACTCTGAGGCCTGGTGTACTTGGAATCAATTTCTGATGTTTTGTTCAAATATGTTTAGTAAAGATATGGGCGGTTTTTTATTACATTTGAATCGGTGCTCGGAATTGAAATCTGAGGGCCCTATTGAACTTGCAGGGCCAGTATTCGCTTAAGGAGACTTTCACTTCGACGGTAGTGGGTCAAGAATAAAATTTTGTTTTTTGGTTTTCGGGGAATGTAATAAAACAAATTGAGCTTCGATTTATTTTTATTTGATCTGCCATGTCGGTGTTTGGATTTTGGTCCCACTAGATCTATAACCTCTTTGTGGAGGTTGGTGGTTGGGACACCCACGCCTTAACCTCCCATGTGTGGATTAATGTGGTGGGGACCACCCAAGACCGGATAACCTCCCATTTATGAATAAAAGGTATGGGGACCAACCGACTCCTATTAAATGAGAGGAGAAGAAAACCTCTAAACCCCCTCTTTAATGAGGATGAGCCTCTTGATCTTCCTTGACATTAAAGTTTCCAACTCACTCAGTTAATGGGGCCACATCCTCCCATTAACATGAATGTGCCAACAAATGTGTAGTTATATTTTTGAAATCTAGCCAATGAAATAATAATTTTATAATATATTATTTGTCACATATATTATTTTTTTGTGGAGAGGAGTGCTTAGGAGAAAAAGAATTATCCAACGAATAATCTCATCTTCCAAATAAGAATGATGATAACGATCTTCTTCGAAATTCTTCCTCGGACACCTACCGACGTGGAGTGTCTTCCACAACTGACGTGCGAGCCTGGGATTGGAAGTGTGCGAAGGATGCGATGAATGAGGATGACATCATGTTATACCCCATGACTCCATCTAAGAACGATGAACAAATGTAGGGGTTGTTTTCTTTTATGTGTCATGTTCTTCTTTTCATTCATTATGAAGAACGAGGTTATGTTTCTTTTCTCAGGTGAGTTGTTGTTCATCGTGCTCCTGCCATGATGAGACATGTGTTATAGCCCTAAATGTGTAGGGTGTGCACCAAACCAACATGGAAAAACGCCTCCGACATTCTTGTTTGTGATGATTTATAGCACGATGATGAGGCGACATAATGTCGAAGGAAACGGTCGTGCTACCCGTGGACTCTGTGAACAGCACCGCCCTCGCGACGCTCCGATTGAACTGGATCCACTACCTCGGGTTGATCCATGCCTCCCACTGGCTTCTGAGTCACGCCGGCCATGCCGCCCATCGCCCGAGAAAACTACCGGCCTGGCCATGCCTGACCCGGCCACCCAGTAGCATGCCGGCCTGGATACGCCCTACCTGGCCGCCTCCTAAATGAAGTGACGCCCTAGCTGCACCGGCATCCAAAGTTGGCATACAACCCCTCTCATGGTTCCCTCACCGAACTGGACCAGCCACACCCTTAGGGCCGAACTACGTTGGGACACACCCTCATGACACTCTAGGCTGAACCAACCCCGAGCTCGGGTCGAACCGCCCACATGGCCTACCGGGATGGGCCCAATGAGCTGGGTTGAACCTAACAGGCTGGCCCGCCCAATGGGTCGGGCCAAACCCAACAGTTCCACCGGGTCGACCCAGACCAGCCCAGACTATATAGGGCAGGGTTGGTCTGACCGGGTCGGACCAGACCCAGGTCGACTACCGACCCTTTAATTTCTTTGGCCATTTCTTTGGTACCGGACGTCCGTTTGACAAACCGTCAGTGGTGCTAGTATTCTTGGACCACGACGATCCATTTGAGTATACCCCACAAGAGTTCGGTGTAGAGTTGAGATACGGTCAAGTTGGATCGAGCCCGAATCCAACTGGGCCCCCGGGATAAGAAGGAAAACAACTCACAGACCGGGCGTTTGGTTGATGATTCATATGTTTCATTGAGACATCTATGACGTGGCGGAAATTTGAGATACTTCTATATGGGATTTCGTGATAGTTGGAGTATCGACCAGTAGCTCATGGAACGGATCCTTACAATGACAAGCGAGCAGAGTGTGGAGACCTAGTAGCTGGATGAGACCTGACGAACAGTGACCATTTCGACTCAGATTGACTCAACTAGCCCAGTGGGGAGCGCCTTGGTGTCGCATCTGACCCACAGTGGGGAGCGTCTTGGTGTCGCGGTAGACCCGCGGTACTCGACAGGAAGAGTACATCAGCAGGCTATGAGGGGGAGCGCCCTGGTGACGTGGAAGACCCATGGTGGGGAGCACCTTAGTGATGTAGCAGACCCACAGTACTCTACAAGATGAGTACCTCAGTTTTCCAAGATTAGTGGGAAGCGCCTTGGTGATGCGGCAGACCCACTATACTCGATTGAGAAGAAGTTCTCCAGCAGTCATGGTTTTGATAATGTGAATAAAATCCTGGTTGAGCTGAGCCAGTTTCTTTTTTCTTCAAGATTGATATGGATTACTTGATAACATAGGAATATGTATGGGTATATATGAAATTGGCATTATCTATTGATTTCATACTGTGTGGTTTATCCTTGTTATTTTTTTTGAGACATTGAGGGTCTCAGGGTACCTACTGAGTATCATTACACTCACCCCTGCATGGGCTATGCCCGCACCTCATTATGTTGGTTGCAGACGACGGAAAGTGCTGACCGAGGATGAGTGTTCCATGACTTGACGGTACCCGGAGGTGGACCACACGGCATGACAGTACACAGAGGAGATGGATGGACGTGGTGTGTTGTGGTGGCTATATGTACCTACCCTTCTTGTAGAAATCCTGGAGGATGACCCAATAGTTGTTTTACCTTTATTCTATTGTACTTGTTTTTTCAGCTATACTTGTACTTTCCCATTGGGCTTGTATTCCGGCCCCTCTACTTTCATCACACTTTTGTATACAGTTTTACTTACTGTTTTGCTTCCATCTCGTACTCTATTGTGTGTGTTTTCAAGTTATAAAGTCAATGCCTTCCCAGTTTTAATGAATTACTCCTTTGATGCTAGTCTCCAGCCCCTGGCCTATGGAAGGCGGGTTTGGGGTAGTCACTGCACGGGCCTCGGGGGAGGGGTCGTGACATATTTAGTATTGAGACCTGGTAAGTAGCTCGAAAACACTTATTATAACATGATCATTGATGCTTAAACTGACCATCCATAAAGTATAAAAAATTATAAATTCACGATGTCACTTTGGCTTGGAAGACACATCATAGAGACCGTTTCTTTTATCAATCAATTAAAAACTTGAGCCCATATGTGGCATTCCTATGATGTAATCCTAGTGTCTCTCCAGTTATTATATAAACCAACACCATTAGAGCCTATCCATGTAGATCCTCAAGAAACCATATGTCGGTCTAGGTGTGGTATAACATCCCTTTCAATCACGAAAATCCATGGTGGTCCACTAAGGGAGTAAAATTATCTCCCAAGTAAATATGATAATTTCCCTTTATTTCATTCAATGATATTCTCATATAAATCCATGTATCACATGGATTATAATAATGATGCTTCATAGTCCATCCTTAGAAGTACTTTAGGGAGTCCTATTATATCTTTATCATAAGGAAGGTATAATCCAATTGTGTTTGTCCATGAAATTCTTCATTGAATTCATTTTTCTCCCATTGAATATAATAATTATATATCATTTAATCAAATTCATTTAATTATGTTATGGTCAATACTGATAACATTCCATTTTAAATTCACCGTATAATTTGACTCAAATCATTGTTCGAGCTTAAAATGGTTTCCTTAACCAAAATCCTAAGGAATATCCATTTGAACAAGCTTCTTGTGATTAATTAACCAAAAAATAGAATGTTTCACGGATCATGGATTCCATCATGTTTCCTTAAATACATTCCACTAAAATTCATAATTCATGTTTCACTTCGTTTAAAATTTCAATTCATTAATTACAATTATTCAATTGGAATCCAATTTCAAGGGGGAATAGTTCACCTAAATGGTATCCAAATATCCATATTCAATTGAAATGGCTACTTAAATATCGAACACACCCTAAGTTTTGGTTTCACTAATAGTTCTTAGCCATTATAAATTTATCAAGGTGCCTCATTAATTGAAAAGACTACACCTATCTATTCAATTCAAGGATTTAAATTCATTTCAAGGAGCTGACTATGAATTCAGAGCACAAAATAATGGTTTATATATAACATCTCAACCTTAAATAAATGTCACAACACAACCTAACATAAGTCTATAGAGGGTATCTCATCTAGAATCATCTCTTGATTCAACAAAGATTAGGGGAAAATCGAAGAATGGAAGATTAAACTAATAATAAGGCATATTTGGTTTCATGTAAATAGAACATCTGATGTCCATAAGAATGATGAATGGATAAAAATTAATTGATAACTCACTGATATGAATCCAATGAGAATAATGGTGCTTGGATCAGAAATCGGATGGAGAGCCTGCAAAAAATCCAAGAAAATTCAACCAAAAGGTGTTCAAAATAGAGGGTTTACTGTGCATTTGATGAATTATATATATTTTTAGGTTTAAAATAATTTTATGGGTAAAATCATCATTTTACTCAAAATACCAGTGTCACACGATTTAGGTACACAGTTTGAAAAATCGTGTACCACTGTGCATGGTTAGGTGTAGGGAATGGAACAATGTATGGTTTACCCCACAATTTGAGAAACCATGTTCAAACCATGAAAATATTTAATATTAAAATTTCATACATGGATTTATAGTTTTATCTAACCATGTGTTCTTCCCCCCACATGGATTAAAATGACCGTGCACCAAGCTTCTATCACACCAAATCATGGGTTCCAGGCTCCGAACTAGCTCCTGAAACCCTGATACCTCTATAAAAAAGGGAATTAACATTAGGCTATATTTGAAAATTTAAATCTAAAATTGATGGAAATAAATGGATCTATACATCAAATAAGATCTATTTTCTTACATATGTCTACACTTTTATCACCCATTTAAAAAATATTTCCTTAATTACTATTTTGTGTTATAACTACTTCATTTTTGTTGTATGTTTTGATTCATAAGTAATTGTATTTGTATATTGGTCATATTTCCATCATCTCTATAAAGTTAATGATTATATTAATTTCATATATATTGAATATATATGCATCTATAGTGATCCGTAAAAGGTAGATAAATAAAAATGAACAACAATGTTTATGGATATGGTAGGTCATACGTATGCATGAATATTTTTTCCATTTATTGATGGATATAAAAAATAAAGTTTAATATTAATTAATCATTTAATAATAATATTTATGTCATTATCATATATAATCATTAGTTCAAAAAATTTAATCATTTTAGTTAAGTTGTGATGAAAAACAAATTTCATTTCTACGTGGTGATGTTATATTCTTTTTACACACGTGCGTTGGTTTTATTTTTTATAATATGAATAAAAGGTATAATATAGTTTCTCAATAAAAATAATAAAATTTCAATATGTATATTATATTTGTGTTATTATTTTAGTGTGTAAACAACACATGAAGAGGAAGTAAAATAATAAATGATCTTGAATGAGTTGGTAAAATGATTACCTCTTCTCTAGTGGACTTCCTTTAGATCTCTTCTTAAGGGATATAGGGTTTTAATTTTTTTAAGATCGTGACCTAAATAAAATATATAATTATATTTATAATATAACTGGAAATCATTATGTTGAACTAGAAGGATAAAATTTGAGTGAATAAGTGAGAGAGGAGGTTCCCTTTTATAATTCATGTGACGGGTACTTTTAGAATTTCTCAAAAGATTAAATTATTGGAAATTAATTTACCATTAAAATTGCATAAAATTTTTAATATGTTATAAGATAAGATAGTATGTGGTTTTAATACCATAAAACACTTGAATTTAGAAATTTTTTTCATTTTAAACTATATCATTTTGATTTTTCCCTAGGTTAGTTATTTTTTACCTTAACTGTGGTAACCACTTTTTTAACCATAAATGGTCAATATTGTTACTATAAATGGAGATATGACTCATAAATGTGAAATTAAGGATTTTTTTGAACTATATTAGATTCACATGATCTAATATAATATTTTTATGAATTTTATAAAATTTAATAATTTATTATTTTGATAAATTATTATTAATGTCAACTTTAACACTATTTAATTAATTTGACTTAAAATACATCGAAGAAAGGGTAAACTAAAATATAATTATTTTATAACTCTTTATTATTTCATATAGATTTATAAAATTCATTTAAAAATTAAATTATTAAAATTATATCAAAAGTATTTTTTTAAATAAACTATTGTATTTTTTGTTAATCAAGTAAATATTGTATTATACTTTTTTAGAATATAATGTAATTATATAACTTCTAAAAAATAAAAATTAATTTTATAATCCAAATAATTTCATTAATATCAAAATAAACTTTTAACTTCATTCATATATTTATTTTTTTCCTATCTGAACACATAAATAATATTAAATACAAAAAGAGTGACATTTTGTAAGTATCATTGATTTAAATAATATATAAATCATCTTCACGGAACAATTTCTATTAAATAACTACAGTTCGAACCTAATATGAAACATTTCAAATATATTAATATAATAATTTTTGGATAATGTTAGGTTAGGGATATACCCCTATTGTTTTGTTTTAACCCTTATATAATCATTTTAACTCGTTCCTTAACAACCTGAATTTTTACACTTTAAGGGTTAATATAGTTACTGTAATAGGTAAAATGACACATTAAAAAATTATTGATGAAATTTTCAGCCTTTCCCCAATTTGTTTTTCTGAATCTATGATTTTTAGGAAATTTATATCATTTAATAAGATGTTATTTAATATAAAATATGTGTAATGTCAATTTTAACAACTACTCAATACGTTGTATTTAATAAAACATATAAAAATATATAATATTAAGAAAGTTCTTTAAATACATACATAACATATCAGATTAATCTAGAAAATTAATTTATGACATTATTTATATCAAATTTTATTTATTATAATATTTTTTAATATTATTTATTTAATATTTTCATCACTAATATAATTAATTCATCATTATTGTATAATTATTTGAGATAACTATTTCTTTACTAAAAAATAACATGATTTAGATAAATCATTAGTATTTTAATGGAATATTTAATGTCAAAGATATCTTCTAGATAACACCGTATTAAAAATGTTATAGTAATCAATAATATGAATGAGACATCTTCAACGTTTTCTTAAATAAAATATTATAAATATCATAACCTCATCAAAATGAAAATAAATTTTCATATAACCACACCTTAATTGATTATAGACAAATTTAAATTCTAAAATAAAATATGATTAAGTGTTTTTCTCATTTTCTAGTCCTTATAATTTTATTTTTATCCTAAATTACCCAAAATACTCATTATTGTGGGAATAAAAAATACCATGGTTACTATTTATATTGGTAAAAAATAAATGGGAAATATTTAATAAATTTGGAACTTTTGAATCCAAATATGAAATCTATTTTTAGAAATTAGAAACACATATGTGGTAGAATTTAATTTAATATTAAATAGACAAAATGCAAAAAAATAGTTTTATGAAAAATTCTATAGTAAATATAAAAATGTTTTTATACAAAATTAAATCATAAAAATAATTCCAATTAACTTAATTTGATTATTAATAATATAATACTACTGATTATACTATGAAACCAATACAAAATAGTACCCCTAAATGGTTGAAATAAAAATATAGCTTCCATAAAAAATCAGTATTTTCACAATTCACTGAAAAATAAATATTTTTTGAAAATTAAAAAATATTAGCTTCAAGATAATTTTTTAATTAAAGTTTAAAATAAAGTTTATTTTTTCAAGTATCATTTTTAAGTGTCAAAATTTTGTTTTCAAGCAATTACTTCGTTAAAATGGAAAAAACTACCTTTAGAATAATACATCTTTTTACGATAAAAGTGGATTTATTTTTATATCATGTTTGGAGAACAAATAGGATGAAAGTCAAAAATTATATTAAATATTAAATATATTTATATATGTAATTTATATATATACTTTTTAAACCATATTTTCATTATTTAGTTAATCTTGTTCATACTCATCATTCAAAATGAAAAAATGTAATAATATTTCATTATCTGTCCACAATGGGTGTTGTATTAAACATATGCTATTGAATAGATTATCTTCAAAAATATCCATAACATAATGTATTGGTGTTTTATATTCTCCCCTTTTTCAATAAATTATTTCCTCACAATTTGAAATTTCACTTCAAAAATCAAATGTTAATATTTGAAAATCTCAATTTGGGAATCTCACATAATAAAAAGTGTAAATAAAACATCCACATAAAATGAGGAAAATTAAAATGAAATGAAAATAAAAATATTATATTGTAAATTGGAAGACATTAGTGGGAAGTGAAAATATGGATACAAAAGATAAATATAACTATCATGTTCTGATGGAGAGTGATAGAGAATATGTTCATGAGAAATTTAAGCATAACAAAACTATAATGTTTTGATTGGTTAAAAGACTATTGATTTCAAAAAATTTAATGTAAATATATAATCAAATTCCAGACCATTCTCCCTAAAGATGAGGGTTACTTTTACTATTTAGATAAGAACTACAGAAAAATATCTTACTCAATTACTTTCCATGTCATATGCATAATGTAATCCATTAGTTGTGCTTCAATCAATTTTCACATCATTTTATATACTATGAAATTGATATTAAATATGTTTTTTTTAATACATGAAGAACTTTTAACTTATTATAAGGTCCTCACATATCACCTGACCCTTTAAATTATTTTATTATATTAATTTTCTCAACATCGGGTAGTTCGTGTTGAAGCCCAATTTAAATTTTTTTGTTTTTATTGACAAACACGCCTTTTGGGCATGACAGCATCAGGCACATGGGAAGGGCAAGGTCTGAGAAACTGTGCGGCTTCACCCAGGTTACCGTGCAACCTACCCGATTATCAAAATAAAACAATAAATGAAATTAATGTGAAAATAAAATGAAAATATAATGATTTATAAACAATAATAATGATATTTATATTTTTATGAATAATATTTTTATTTTTATTATTTTTTTTATTATAACATTTATTATTATCTAGTTTATTAATTTTGTTACTAAATTTATTATGTTTATTAAGTTTATAATTTATAATTGTTATTATTTTTACTATTTATATTAGTTGTAGTAGTAGTAGTTTATTTTTAATTGTTTTTTGTTTTTGTTAGGGTTAGATCCCCCCTTCCAAAACCCTAATGCCTCACCATCTCCCCCTTCCCAGATATTTGGGCCCTTTCTCTCCTCCCTATGTGGTGCATCAGCCCCACCTCATGCCTCCTTTCAGCGAACCATCTTTGGTACTCTTTCTCCCATCTGGAAAACCATAGTTCCCTCTTTCCTCTATTCGAAGAACCCCTTGGCCCGACAAACCCTCCCTCCCAAGTCATTCCCTATAGTGCATGATCCCTACTTCATATTCCTCTCTAGTGTGCACCCATATCGGACCTACCCATCATGGTAAGCCTTCCCTCTACCGATCTACAGTTTTGTTTGTTTTCATTGGGTATTGGTTTCTCCTATATATAGGGTTTCATTTTATTTGTTAAGATCATGACCTTTTGGGTTAAGTTATTTTAATTAGGGTTCGATCATTCCACCGGAGGGTAATATTGAGGTGTGTTTTGAGTTTTAAATTGTTCTTAAGGGATTTCTCAACCATAGGTAGGTGATCCCATGCTGAAAAGTTTTTTATAAATTTTTAACACTTACATGTAAATTTTATCATGATTTATCGATTATTTTCATGGTGAAGAATTAGTTTTAGCAAGGTTTCATCACACACTTGGTTTTAAAAATAAACATGTTTCATGTGATATTGGGTTATTTCTTATATAAACATTTGATTTTGTTTAATTTCTTTTTCTTATTTAATTTGTAATGTTCTCTTACTATTTTTCATGGTGAAAATACAATATTTGATTAAATTAAAAATTTATCTGATTTTAAGGTGGAATTTCTTGTGAAATTTGGGTGTAAGCCATGTGTTAATATTTGGTGTGCACCTTGCTAATATTTCATAAATTATACAAATGAATTATTTTTGGTACAAGTTGTGAGAAACTTGTTTTTGAAAAAATTTGATAGGAATTTTGTTTAAAATTGGATTCTTAATATGAATCTGGTGTAATTATAATGTAAACACATGTTGTGCCTTTTTATAGTGCTTTATATTTTCAAAAAATGGTTTATATTATTTTACAACCGGTGCGAATCATGTTTTAATTGTGGTTTTGTCATGCGTTCATGTTGAAAATGGATCTTAAAAGGGGAAATGGTTAGGTTTGTTTATATTTTTTGTGAGATTTCTCAAAAAGGGATTTATGCATTATGTGGATGTTCTGAGATGATATTTCAAAGGAATTTGAAGGTTTAAATTAGTCTTCTAATAAAAATGAAATTTTTTTCTTGTTGGCTTCTTTGTTGTGTGCCATTAATTGTAATTGAAAATTATATAAATGATGGGAAATATTGTTTAAAATTAGTTGATTTTATATGTGGATTTAAAAAGGGGATTTCCAATTAAAATGGAATGATTTTCTAATGCTCTATTCTATTATTTTTTCATATGATTTTTCATGAATATTTTAATTGGTGGAAACATTTATTTCCGAATGGTAGTAGTGTGTGTTAGAAAATTGGGAATGGGTTTGGTCATGTCGAAGTAGTGTTTTTCTTGTGTGACTGTGATGTGTGACTTAATTTGTAAATGCATCGATATATGTGATATATTACGTGAACATGGATCTTGAATGGGCACTAAGGGAGTCCTAGGTATCTAGGTGGGTGGACTAGGACTAGAGTTATAGTGATTCGAGGTGGCTATGGGTTAGATGTAGACTCATGTTGGTTAATGAAAAAATGGTATCAGAGTAGGTCATTCTCTTTTGAGTCTTTTTCTTTAGGGAAGAGTCTGGGTGGACGAGATTTAGGATTTTTGGGACATAAAATTCTAGTTGCGCGTGCGGTTCCTGTCCAAAAAAACTTGTGATGGGACTCATGTCACCAGGTGAAGTTGGGATTCATTTAAATCATTTGGTCATTGTGGTTGTTCACCATTTGAGAAATGAAATGTGAGTTGGTTCAATGGTTCCAGTGTTCTCTTAAGGCCAAGAAATCCATGTGGAGCTGGGGACACTATTATAGAATACTCTCCTTGATAGTTGAGTGATTAGCATATAGCCGCCAACCATATGCCAATGTCACCCACCGAAAATAGTTTCCTATTGAATTTTCTTGTTTCTCTTTAGGTTCTGAGAATTATTTTTGAAATCCCTTGTTTGAAAATTTATGAATCTTGTTTTAAAAGAAGAGGTGGTATGATTTTTAGAAAGTGTAAAATGCGGTTTTTAGTGTGAATGAAATTGATTTAAATGGGATTTTGTTTTAACTAATGAAAAGAGTTTTGAATGGGATAAAGTGGTATTTGAGAAATTGTTTGAATGAGATGAAATGTTTTGGGATTTATGAATGGGATTTGAAAATGTCTTCACATTTTTTAATTAGTGGGATTTTATATATTTTAAATAATTTATGGAAACATGTTTTAAATAATGGTATATTATTTCTTTGATGAAGGTTTTGGGGAGCCTTTGTGGTGGTTCACTCTCCCACCCCACATGTGTTCAATATTAGTTTGTTTCATGTGTTGGCCAATGGACAAGTTTGGTTGGGTCCATGGGATTTTCCCTCACTCACTTGTATACACACCCATTAAGATGTAATGTGTGATTGAATTGTGTCCACATGTGATTATTCATTTTAAGATCCCCTAGTTGATAAAAATAAGAACATTATTCTTGACTCCAGGGTTTAATCCACCTCTCTCTTATTCCAAATAAGTGGGTCCTCTCATGGAAGGAGAGTAGATGAGAGATGATCGGGGGTAGTTTTAGATTCATTCAGTCATGTGGCGACCAGAGGTGAAGATGAGATCATTATGTTAAAAATCCTTACCTAGAAGCGGAGAAATAAATTCTAGTGGGGAATGATGGAATCAGTCTGGAGCTATTGGTGTTGGATTATTTTTACAGGGGCCTTTGGATCTTTCATTGGTTTATCCAATTAAGAGATCACATTAATCCACTTTTGTGGTTAATCATGTTATAAGAGGATTTTATGGATTCTTAGAGTAATCTATTGTTGTTTAAAACTTATTTTAAGGTCCCTCATCTTTTAATATTCATATGGGTTAAAAGGGTCATGTTCGGTGACATCCTACAATGTGGGTTCCCTTTATAAATTGAAGGGTGAATTTCATGGTACATTTTTGAACTTTTTTTTTAAAGTAGCATGTTTCTTTTATTGAATTTCAGAATCCATATCTTTCAAAATGGGGTGTCTTCCGAGTGTTCCCCATCCTGATTTATCCCATTTGAAGTAAAAGGAGGTTATTCATGTTCGTTTTCTAATACACTATTTAGATAAAGTGCAGTTTTATAATAAGTGGACCTAGAGGTGTGTTTCCTTCTAGTGGTTCATTCTAGGATGTGTTGTAGTTTCTTGTGGTACTAGAAAAAGAAGTGTTGTTCGTGGTTTATAATGCTTGACTATGAGGCAGGTGATTTTTCATCCATACTTCTCTATTCATAGGTTCTAGCGTGAAGCTGGCATGTAGTGATGATCCATAGGAGTGTAAGGTATCCTAGTCTAATATTTATCATCGATGTTATAAATGGAAGTAGCTCAAATCTCCTTATGTACCTATTCCTTTTCAAGTGGTCCCATATGCTGAAGAGGGACATGGGGACCATGTTCCTCAATATTATAATATGCGTAGGTGGGAGTGTCCCTCCTTGGTTATAAGGAGGCAGAGTTGTTTCATTGATTGGATCCTTAGTGCTTATACCCTTATGGGTGTGGATATCTGTATGGCTTTTTATGTATGGACAACATTGGGAGTTTGTTTTGACCTCAGTTAATTTGGGAAATTTACATTGATGGTAATGCCCGTATAAGTGATGAACTGTATGGAACCTTCTATTTGGTTTAGAGTATCTTTCATAGGGTCCCTTATGGTGGGAGGATTTGGTTGTGCGGATTCCCCCATGTTTTCCATGTCTGGTTCTTCGTGTTAGTTTGTGCCACTCAATTAATATAGTTGAACCTTATGGTGTGGAGACCCAGTGTGGTATCGTTTAAATTTCACTAAAATGATTTAACGTATCCTATTATCTATGGTGGGTATTCATTTTGGGCCTCCTGTTTGGGAATCCCAGTTGCATTTCTGATGTTGACTTGGAAATGGGTGATCTTTTTTACTTGTTTCAAGTAAGTGCTGATAGTTTATTTCATTCGGTATAAGGTTTTTTGGATTAACACTACTAGAAAAATACCATATACCAGTGGTTTGGAACCATTGGTATAGCCTATACCAATAGTTTGGAGAACCATAGACAATTAAACCATGAGGATAGGTTTATACCAATGGTTTTCCCAAAATCGTTGGTATAGACCTATACCAATGGTTTTCAAAACCATTGGTATACGTAATATGAAAAATCTATACCAACGATTCCTAAAACAATTGGTATATGTATTTCAAAAAAGAAGCATTCAGTGGGTTTTGATCCTAGTACCTACAGTTTATTATTGAACGACCTAACCACTAACCTAAAATTACTTTTGTGAACATAATTTCAAAAATATATATATGTATTATCATAATAATTTTAAATTTTTATTCATTTAATGTTCTCAGTAAGAATATTCCATAAAAAATGCATGTAACTATACCAATAGTTTTTAGAACTATTGGTATAGGTTCATTGATTTTGGGACCTATACCAACAGTTTGGCCAAACCCTTTGTATAGGTCCACCCTATACCAAAGGTTTGTCAAAAACCATTAGTATAGGCCAATATAAGTGACCTATACCAAAGGTTTTCCAAAAACCATTGGTATAGATCATATTTCAAGTAGTGTAAGGGGGTGTGGATTATGCAACATGATAGTTATATTCCTTTGTGCAATCAATTAGAGGTGTTTAAACTTTTGCGGTTGGGTGGCACATAATGTGGAGTCCATCTTGGTCTTCTAGGTTTGACCTACAAGTCTCTTACTCTCTTATGAGTACTATAGACTTATTCATGTTTGACGTTCCTTTGGAATCCCCATAGACTATGAAGAGGTATTATTTTCTTTGTTCGGTTTAAGCCTTGTTGTGGATTTCCTGGGGTAGTGAGCATTATTGTGGGGAGAATATTCATTCATGACCCTTTAAATTATTTTATATTACTAATTTTCATGGCATAAGGTAGATTAGGTTGAAACCTAGTTTAAAATTTTTAGTTTTAATTGAAAAACACATGTTTTGGGCATGACCATATCATGTACACATATAGAGCACAGTCTAGGAAACTGCATAGCTTTACCAAGGTTGTCGTGCGGCCTTCCAAACATTCAAACTAAATAAATAAATAAAAAGAATATGATAATAAAGAAATAAAAATTATTTAAAAATAATGATGATGATAATGTCATTATTATGAATAATATTATTTTTATTATAATTTTTATTATTATGTATTTTTTTAAGGTTTTTAAGTTTATTATTAATATATTATTATTATTATTATTATATTTTTACTATTAATATAACCATATTATTATTATTACTATTTATATTAATATTATTAGAGGTTTATTTTTAATTTTGTCATTAGGCTTAGCTCCCTCCCTTCCCAAACCCTCAAGCCTCACCCTATAACCCTTCACAATCCATCGCACCCCACCTCCCCTCCATGTGTGATACATCACCCCTACCTCTTACATCCTTCCAGCGATCCACCATTGGCCCTATTACTCCTATCTGGTGAACCCCTAGTACCCTCCTACTTCTTTCCAGCGAACCCTGTGGTGTGACAGACCCCCTTGGATGAGACCATGTATCGTATGGGCTCCACTACACTGTCCTATTTATCACAACACCCCTGTCGGCACTGCCCCTCTGGGTAATCCTTCAATCCCCCGGTCTAGGGGTTTTTTGGCTTTCATTGGGTATTGGTTTCTCATGTGGGAAGGGTTGCATTTTTTGGAAAATATCTTGATATATTGGGTTCAATTTTGTTGATTTGGGTTAGATATTTCCTCTTTAGGGTGAAATTGTGGTGTTATTAGACTTCCACATCAGTCTTAAGTTTTTTCTTCACCTAAGGTAGGTGATTCCATGATTAAAAATATTTGATAATTTTATTATTCTTGTTTTTTAAAAAAATTTGCATGATTTATGGACTACTTACATGGTGTAGATTTAGTTTTAGCAAGTGTTCATCATGATTTTGTTTTTAAAATTAAAATTATTTCACGTGATATTTTGTGGTTTCATTTAATTTTTTTAATTTATTTTGCTTAATTAATTTGGAAAGTTCTTTTAATATTGTGTGTGGTGAAAAAATGGTATTTTATAGAATTAAACATGTTTTTAATTTTAAAGTTGTAGTTCTTGTAGAATTTGGTTATAGTCCATGTGTAAACACTTGGTCTGTACCTTGGTAATGTTTCAAAAATAATTCTAATGAATTATTTCATTATGCAAGTGGTGAGAAACTAGTTTTAGAAATAATTTCATATGCATTTGGTTTGAATTTTTTTTTGAATATGAATTTGGGTGTACTTCTTGTGTAAAATATGGTTGTTCCTCATTAGGGTGATTTATTATTTTTAAAAATTGTTTATTTAAATGTTAATATGGTTTGAATCAAGTTTTAAAAATGGATTTGGCAAGAATTTATATTGAAAATGGATTTTTAAAAGGTGAAAGATTGTGTTTGTTTATGTTATATTGTGAGGTTTCTCAAAAAGTTTTTTATGCCTTATTTGGTAGGTGCGGGATGATATTTCAAAGGTATTTGAATGTGAAAATGAGTCTTCAAAACAAAATGAAAATTTTGTCTTGTTTCCATCCTTATTGTTCAGTTTTCATAGTTATTAAAAAAATTAAATGATGGGAAATGGTTTTTAAAAAGATTTGGGTTTATATTTGGATTTAAAAAGTAGTTTTGCTATGAAAATGGATGGATTTTATAATATGTTCTTTTATTATGTATTCAAGTGTGTTTTCATGAATTGTACAAGTGGTGGTAAAATACTTTTCCAAATGGATTTAGTGTGTGTTTGGAAATTAGGAATGGGTTTGGTTATGTGAAAGTAGTGTTTTACTTGTGCACTTGTGATGTGTGACTAATGTGGTAAATGTATTGATATATTTGAACTTATATTTTAATGTGGAACAAGAATGAGCACTATGGGAAGACTGGGTAACTAGGTGGGCGGGCTTGGACAAGTGTCCTAGTGATTCGAGGTGGCTTCAGCCTGGTATCACTTAACGGTATTGATGAATACATGACTAAATAAATAAATGGATGATGATTGGATACAACTAGGGTTATGAGGATGTGCCCTACTAGTGGCTTGTGCATGAGAACACAAGATTTCATAGTTTTTGTTCCCCTTTTCACCGAGACTCATGTTTCTAGGTCCCATTACCTGATAGTACCTATAGGGGATCGCCTAAGTTTAGTTCTCATTAGAAAATTTGGCACTCACCATCGGAATATGGTGTGGAAAATGGGTTGCTTCAAAAGAAAAAGGAATTTTATTTAAAGTTTCATTCTTTTAAACTGCTTTCCATTTAAATTCACATTCTTCAAAACTACTTTCCCCATAAAGTTGCATTCATTTTATGTTTTTTATCTTTAAAGTTATTTTCCTTTAAAATGTTCAATCATTTCCTTTAATTTTTTAAACTTTCATGTTTTTTTATCTTTAAATGTTTAGAGCTTGGAATCAATTTTTGTTGTCATTCTACTAGGCATTGTATCACAACCTAGAAACAACTTTGGATATATGTAGATATTTTTGTCTATTTGTTTCATGTCAAGGAATGATGTGTAGTGTTGGAAGATTTGGTTTCTTGTTGCTCTAGTTGTGGATCCTGGTGGTGGTTGATTATGGACGTGCTACTCATGTTGCACAGAGGTTTGGGGAGATGTAGTGGTTTTCCCCTTTTTTTCATTGTCCCTTTTTTGGTTGTTTTTGTTTGTAAACATAATATTTGGTAATTATTAATGGTGTTTTTCTGAATTTCCTCATATATTAATTTTTATTTTTTTCCATTTTAATATAATTAATTCTGGTAAATCATTCCCTCTTATATGATTTGATACCCGGGCACTTGTTCTAGCCTGTGCGTATAGGGAATTACGTTCGGGCCTTGTCATAGACCAGGTTGGGCGCCAGGTTGGAAGGTAACCCGACTGGGTTCCTGAAACCTCATGTCATTTTTTAGCCTCAATATATTTATCAAAAACCAAATGGTCATTACATGTTATATAATATGATAAATCATAATTTAACCTAAAAAAATAATATCCAAAAAAATAACTTAATCTATTCCATAAGCAGTTATCTTAAGCCACATTAAAAATAATAATATCCAAATTCAATGTCCAAAAATATAGAACAAAGGTCGGTAAATTTATAAAATCATCATAACATTAGATTCCCCACACAAATTAATGTAGCTCTTGTTTTGACCTACCAAATATATAAATACATTGATCACCTTTAATTCCTAATGACAACATTAATTAGTTAAAATCCTTAAAGGATAAGTACTATACTATAATCCTTATACATGTCATGATTATTATAACCATAATATCATTCATAATATACTTTGACAATATAATTGTTAAATCCAAATACACAAGAACATTAGTCATTACATTAAAACCATTAACTATACTTTATCATCTTATTCCTGCATGCCTTATTCCATTCATATATCATTTTTAGTATCATCATTATCAAAAATATAACCATTACTCATACAACATTGATGATTATATTCATGATATTTATTACTAGGACACTGATTTGTATAATTCACATTATTTACATTTTTAAAACATTTTACGATAAATAATAATTTTTGGAAACAATTATTACCATCCATTTCATGAACCAAATATTTCATTTTTTCTTGTAAATTAAATTCTTTTGATTTTTTTATTTTCCACACCATAATTATCTATTTATTCCTCTTAGACATTCACCTAGGAATTTATTCACAAATTATCGATATATATGAAACTAAATCTCAATTCCTCCATAGTCTCTACCACACAATCTCTTAGTGAACTCTATCCTTAACTACTATGGTGAGTGTGTGTGTGTTAGTTAGTGTGTATATTGTAAATCATATATCGTGATGATTGGAAATGAATAATCACAATTTTCTTCACATCCATCCTTATCTACTTTGGTTTCTCATTGATTCATTTTTTGTCACATTCATCTTTATCCCATTTAATTATAGTTTAATCAATTTAAAAATAACCAAAAGCATTATGTGAGAAACACTAAATATATTTCTAAATCACATAGTCATGAAGAATCATTTATAGGATATTGAATTTATGAAACTTTCTCAATATATGAATACGTATGTTTATCCAAGGTTATCTGTGGTCATTAACAAATATGTATGGTATTATCTTATACCTTTACTTAAATTGGGTTATATTCCCTAATTTATGTTTTCCTATATCTAGTTTCTAAGGATTCTACTATACATCCTATTATACCAACTCTAAATACCCCAACTCCAGTAACCCAATTTTGGTGGTTCTGTTATTACATTGGAATAGTATACAAGGAATCGCATCCCAAAGTATTGAATAGTTTAGTTGTCTTTGGAAACTAGATGCATACTTTAAATTCACATTACATTTTAACACATAAAATACACATATAATTTTTTTAAAATTTTATTTTTTTCCATTGTGTAATCTTGAATGTCAATCACAAAACACTTCCTAATATCCTAGGGAAATGGGAAAAATAATAATGTGGGGATCTTATATGAACAATATGGGTAACTATATAATATAATACATCAGAAAATAAGGCATACAAAAATATATAAAAGTGAATAACGGAAACACGTTCCATTAAACATAATCGTCATCATAATATTGAAGGAATAATTGATGGTCAAACAATTCCATATAAAACCCCCATGAGAATGAAACATAGTGAAATAAATTCTAAATTTTGAATAATCAAATGGAATATTCATAATTAATCTCATAACGATGTAATGAATAATGTCTGACATCATAATCATAGCATAAAGGCTTCGTCCAACACACCAAACATAAATGTGTAATTCCCATCCAATAGCCAGAATAGATTAACTTATGAGACCTATTGATTCATCGAGGGGTTATATCAATCCCCTACCATAACTTAGTAGGTCATATGTATTCCACATATGATAGTGTTGAAACATAAAAAATATAAACATTTGAATTTTAAAATAGCATATTAAATGTAAATACATTAACCCTTAACCATGAATGGTATCAAAATAGCACATCCATGGTTCAATTGATCATAAACTATTAAATAAAATTTGTTTTATTATATCATAAAAGATAAACATAAATTAATCATAGTTTTCAGAAAAGGTTGTTTACATAGAAAAGAATTCACTAATAAAATCAAGGAAAATATTTGGAGATTAATACCATTTTTATATTGAAATAATTTATTTAAAAGGTCATACAATTATAAAATAATTTATTTTATTTGAAAATAACATTGTAAACAAGTAAATTAAGCTTTAAACATTATTTTTTCATGACAATGTGAAAATCCACTAATTCTTCATAAGTTAAAAAATCATCCCTTCTGTATTTTTTCTGAAAAGTCATATAGCACCTTGTTGGAAAAATGCCAAAATGACTTCTTTCAAGACACTTAATAAAAAGTAAAACATGTGTAGAAAAAAATTTAAAAATTAATAGGATAATAGTAAAATAAATTTTGATATATTTTTTAGATTTTTTTATAAAATAAGGACATGGAAAATAAATATTCCTCAGTGGATACATAAACAGAAATAGTCTTGAATAATGATTATATTGTAAAATAACACTCACCAAAGGTATGATTCCCTTCATAATAAAATGAAATTATTGTATAATAAATATTGTTTTATTATAAATATATTCACAATCCATTATCATATATATATTATAATATATGATTTAATTATACCCTTTTATTACCAATTTAAAATAAACCATTATTAATTTACTATTCTGGGTGATAACTACTTCATTTTTCATGTATTTTTTGATTAATAATTCTTAGTATTTGTAATTTTTTCATGGTTACACCATATAAATAATTTTAACCATGATTCTAATATCATATATAATAATTATTTATGTATTTATATAAATTCATAAAATATAGAGACAGAAAAATAGAAAATATAGTTCATGGAGATGGTGGCCCATACGTGCACATCAACGTTGTTTCCATTTAGCAAAGGATGAAATAAAAAAAATGAGAATAATAATTAATCTTTTAAGATTCATATTATGTCATAAATATCATATATAGTAATGATTTTCACCTTTATAACCACATGAGTAAAGTGGTGATGAAAAATGAATTAAACTGCTATACAAAGATGGTAAGTCATATGTACGCACATGCAATAGTTCCATTTTTCATATGAAGTGATAAAATGAAGAATATTGGTCTTTCATAATCATAATAAAATATCATTATATAAAGTATAATTGAGTTATTATTTTATTATGTAAATGACACATTAAGAGGAAATAGACGAATAAATGAACTTGAATAGGTTGGTAAAAATGATTTCCCATTCTTCAGCGATCATCCTTTATATCTCCTCTTAAGATATCTAGGGTTGGTGTTTTTAGAATAATGAGTCATCAAAAACACGTATAAGGGTGTTTTATGGGAAATAGTCTAGGTTTGTTAATGAAATACGGCTCACATTATTGTGATGATGTGAGAAAGGAGGTTCCCTTTTATAATTGAGTTGAGGGGAACTTTTCTGAATTTCCCAAATGATTAAAATATAATAAAATTAATTTTCTCAAAAAACTACACCAAATTAGAATATATTTGAATATAATATTGTATAGGGTTACAATCCCACAAACCAATAAAATTTTTTAAAAAAAAATTTCATTTTAAAACATATCATTTTGATTTAACCCATGTTTAGTTATTTTCTACCTTTACCCTAGTAACTACTATTTTAATCATAAAAGGTTAAAAATGTTACTATAAATTAAAATATGAATAAAAATTTTATCATTTATAATTTTCTTAACTATATTCCATTCACATGTTTAAGGATAAAATATTTATGTATTTTATATAATTAAATAAAATATTATCTTAATAAATTACCATTAATGTCAATTTTGTCCCTAATCATTTAATTGGAATTAAAATACATAAAACCAAAATGTAAATTTGAATATAATGCATTAAAACCTATGTAATATGTCATATAGATCTATAAATTAATATCAAACCTAATTTGTTTCAAATTATATCAAAATTATTATTTTTATAATCATTAATTTTTATTTTCTCTCAATTTAATAAATAATGTTTTAGAATTTATCAAAAATTTAATGTAATTATATAACTAATAAAAATTAAAGATAAATTTTTATAATGAATCTAATTTCATAAATCTTATAATATAAATCTATTTTCATTCATATATTTATTTTTTAACAATGTAAACACATAAAATGTATTTAATTTACAGAGAGTTTCATTTTGCAACTATATTTTTTTTAAATAACACATAAGTCATTTTTATACACTATTGTCCATGAAATAACTCCAATTTGATACTAAAGTGATAAGGTTTTAATATTCATAATCTTATAATTTTTTTTACATGTTTTAGAGTGATGAATTATTATGACAAAAATCATTGTGGGTATAATGTAACACCCCCAAGATTTTATGTTATATTCCTCAATAAATAAATTTGGTTTCATTGATATCTTGTTTTACACACAAAAATGAGTTAAAAAACCCATGTTATGCTATTATTTTCTACATTATAGAATCTATATTATGAATATGATTATCTATATGATAAATAAAATTATTTTTAAACATTTATAAAATGTATTCATGGGTTATGAATTGATTAAAAATGAAAATAAAATCATTTGAAAGTATAAGAGATATTTATAAAAAACTATTTTTATACATATAGGTTTTTCGTCATATAAAATTAAATTAATCACTATTAATGAATGATTTTAATTAAATTTAAATATTATATATTCAATCAAATTATTTATATGAACCTAATGGTTTTTAATAGTCATTGATTAAAAAATATTGTTTTATTCTTTAAAATTTATATTTCCAAAAAACAGTGACCCTCTTATTTTGTGTACATTTTTTTAAAATGAATTTATACCACTTTTAGATGTAAAATCATTAAAACTAAATTTTATATTGGGAATAATGTGGTTAAAATTTGGTATATATAACCATTTTATTTTTGTCATTATGAATAGTAACCATGGAAAATATTTTCTTTTTTGTAAGGGTAAACGACGAAAAGTAGGGCTATAATTTCTTATAAGGATTTAAAATTTCAATAACACTTACATTTATTCTATTTTATTAGTTTAACTTAGCCACAAACATTAATGTTTTGAAATTATGGATACTTTCTACCATTTTTATTTTATTTTGACCGATATAATATTGAAGTAAAATATAATGTAAAAAATGTAACTTTATTACTTTAAATATCCATGTTAGGTTGTAATTAAAAAAATTGCATATTTTTAGTTAAAATGGGTAATTTAAATATGATTTAATTTTTTATCATGTACTTTTATTTTTAATTTTAACTGTTGAAATAACTACCTGAATTGTCTATGCGACACTGACACAGTGCTTGTGCAAGCAGTAGAAAAATCTTGTTAATTATTTTAAAAACACAAAATGTAATATTTTGTTTGGTGTGTTATATTTTCATATGAACATTATATATTGTTATAAAATATTATGGATATATAAAATATCTTTATTCAAATTTAATTTATGTCTTGATTCCATTAAAGTAAAATTAAATAAATAGTGTAAAAAAGATACGAGTGATATATTATGAAAAGTAATTTTTAAAAATTTAATTAAAATACAAATTATCATAGAAGAGGATCACTAGGATTAGAAATTATAGAAACATGACCCACATAGGCCTACCTGGAAGACACAAATCCATTTTAAACACTCCATTCCCACCACCAATAGAATGGGGGATCATCATAATCACAAAGAAAACCTAAAATAATATTGGAGTCCTTAGTCTAACATACATGTATGCACACACAAAACCATATCCATAAAAGTATAAAGGAATACTAAATTATTGCAACATCTAAATTATAACTATGGTTGCAGTAACCTCTATTGAATACATCAAAATATGACAAAATAAACCGAATGTGTAAAGGGGAAAAATATAAGGCCAGCCAAATAGTACGTCACAATCTGACAATAATTTGAAAATTGGATCCTTAGATGGTCCTTGATTTTTGAACTCCAATATTTACCAATGAATGTGGTCAATGAACCAATATACCATATGCTCCCATGAAGTCACCTCTAATCTTTCTCTCATCTACATATGGAAAAAAATTAAACGGAAAATCCCATATATGGGTGAGTTTATAAATATATATTATGTTTCCTCAAAACCATAAAGAGAGAAATATAGAGATACCCCCATTGTTATCTAATCCCATAGAAAGAGGGCAATTAAAACATAACATATATGCTAAAAAATAAACCTAAACTAGAAAGACAGGGGATATCCATCTCCATAGACCAACTAATAATAATGATTCTTCCTACAACTCCAAATTTTAATCTATGATACCCATAATCATGTGTACCCTCACAAGAAACCATGTGGAGGAACCGTACCTCATCACTATGCTTTATAATCAAGGACAAAAAATCTCCAATTCATGACATTCTCCCTACCAAAGCTTGAAGATGGGTGGTGTCTCCCCATAGATAAAGGACCTTCACCCTATGTAAAAGGGTGGTTTCCAACTCGATATAGGAAAAGATTCAGGGGGACCCATTACCTTATAGGACAAGGTTTGGGGTCTCTAACCCTAGAATCTCAATGATATACTGTCCTGATCACTACCACTTTCCAAGAATATTTAAGAGAAGTGTCATTCTTATACTATATTTTTTCGTATCTCTGATACAAAAATAGAGTCCTCATTTTCATTAAAAATGGAAAACTCCTTGAGATACACTACACATGTACCCAACTCATGCTCCCAATAAAGAGTTAAAAAATTTGTAAGTTCTTAGGAGAGGTAGGTGATAGGTACCAAGGGTCATAAGGCATGTGACATTTCATAAACACCAGTCCATGTATTCTTCTTCCCATGGATTGGCTAAATATGTGGTACTAGGTGATGTATATAGGTGGTACACAGTGTGTCTTTGTCAACATGGGAATTCTAGTCTCTTCTCATCTCATTCCCATGTACTTTATACACTTACCATGGACACTGGCCATACCTAGGTACCCTATCTTTGTATGTGTACATGGTTGTTTCAGTGTACTCCAATCATTTCCACATGCCTCGCCATGTTCGTTTCTGTGTAGTTTTAGGGTACACAATATTCCACCAGCACCAGGCCACGTGATGTGTATGGTATATACAGGGTTTGTGATAGTTATATTCACCAAAAACAATATCTTCCATTGGTTATTGGACTACAAGGTGTTTGTTAATCTAGGAGACATGGTGTATAATGGATAATTTTTCAAAAAAAAAGTTTATTCACAATGATTATAGGTTCTCTATCTCCACCACTGATTGTGTTTATTTTTAAATCATGAATCCATTGCAATTAAAGGGAACAGCTTTGACCACTAGTTTTCAGCCACAGAGGGATTGAAATAAATAATTTGGCCTCATGTACGGGAATCTATTTCATGTTTATGACCATTTGAGATCCCAAAACCCAATTTTAATCACTAGTAAAATAAAAATCAATCATTATCCATCCAATAAACATTTATCCCTATATCACATGTTCCTCCGACATGAACATATGGGTTTGATCACACTCAATTATGACATAAAAATATTGTATCTCTTTTATAGTTTTCCAATGATGAAGAAGACAAATAATGATGTGGGAAAATCACAAGAAAGATGGGGGTAAGAATCATTAGCTGATGTGATATAGAAAATGGAATAAAAATATGGAATCATTTGTAGAATAAAATCCTAAAAAATATAAACTTGATAAAAAATCAGTTCACATTAATCCTCATGTGAATAATTGGTAATTATTGATCAATTAAGAAGATAATGAAAACCTATGCCTATAAAATAAATAATGGGAGGAAACACACCATTAATGAGACCTACCATGATTGTGGATTTATTTTTTATGAAGAAAATTTCCTCTAGTGATAGAGAATAAGATATATTGTGTTTTCATATGTCACATGGATCACCTTGATCTGTTCTTCATTGTTCTCAGATACCAATATCCCAATAAATAATTGTCCCTTCTCCTCTCTATTTCACTAAATAATATGTAGATAACTCTGGTTGGACAATATAATGATTTTTTATATGGGATTATTATTTTTAGGGCTATTTGATGAATTAATTAAATAAATTAATAAGTTCACTTGACATACATTCCAATGGTTTCCTCAACATAATTCTTAGTGCTAAATAACTTTATGTCTTCCTAGGGAAATACATTCATTCTATAATAAATAGTGATCTCTGATTTCTCATCTAAGGTTACAAAAACATTATAAACCCATTTAATAAAAAATATACAATCATGTTTTTAATATATATTAATATTTTTAATATATTAATTTTGGGTTCCTATAATTCCCAAATGTAGCACTGACTTCGTGGAAAAATTCATAGATATATATAGAAATACTAAAAAGAATAAATTTAAAAAACTGAATTCATTACATTCTACCATCCATTAAGAATTGTTTCTCCAAAATTATCAAGATACAGAAAAGGGGGAACTAAGCCTACATATAGCTATCATGATCCCAGGAGGTCTCCAAAAAGATCCCATGCCTCCAAATTACAAGATCCAAAGGGAAGGTCCATCCTAACAGGATCCTCTTCTATCGATCCTTGATCACCATTGGGTACTCAATAAAGTTGGATTCTTCCTCGATGTCCAACTCAGCCCATTCAATAATATATGAAGAGTAATGAAATTATCTCTTCAACTATGAAACATTGAAGACTTCATGAAATCTATCCAACTATGGGGGAAAATCCAAGTAGAAATAAACCTTTACAAACTTCAACATGGTCATGAATGGCCAGATGAACCATTGGGATAACATTATTCCCTAGAAAAAAACTCAAACAAACTCATCATGGGGAGACTCTTAGGAAAATAAGGTCTCCCTAACTGAAAATAAAAATCATATAACGGTATCCTACATAATATAAATTTATACTATAGTATGTCCTCATGTTCTTGTAGATCACCTGTACTTTTTCTGTCATCTCTTGAATAGTCTCTGGCCCAATAAGAGGTTTCTCCCTAATAACAAGTTGGTATAAGGGTTAACACCATGTTCTCCCATACATGGAATCTAATGGTTTCATTCTGGTAGTATATTAATAGGTTATATTATAATAAAATCTACCAATTGCATGTTATCCACCAATCTCTAGATGATATCCAACATACATGCTCTCAGAATATCTTCCAACACCTGGATGATCCACTAATTAATCATGTCTTTCTGGGGGTTAAATAATATACTCATCCTCAAATGGATACTAAAGGTCTCCTACAAGACTCTCTGTAACCATGAAAGGAACCAAACATAAACTTCATAGATAGTATTTGAGATTATACCATTAATCTAGATGACATTTAGTTTATAAAATTACCTGATACACTCATCCAAACTATGCCCCCTGGCGGCAAAAAGGTGTACTAACATGGTATATCAGTCTGCAATCACAGAGGTAGAATTTAATCATTTTAATTTTTTTGTAATATCTACCATAATATACATGAATATGACATACCACTTCCTATATGGATGTAAATAGATTGTGTCAACCCTTTCATAACCTGATGCTCATCCTTTAACAACAGACATTTGACACCAACAGAAAAACTTTGGGAAATTCCACCTCACACCATAAAAACAAAACTGCCATCGAAGATATTTATTCCCCATTTATACACTCATATTTATAACAAAAAGGGTAGTGTATTACTACCTCTTCACATCTTCTTGAAAAGTTGCAAGAACCACCATCATTCCCTAGAAAAGGGTGATGTTATCCCATCCTTATGAAAATCCATCTAGTGTATATCCTAGGGATATCTGGTCATGTATAACCTCATGGTTGACTTATCTTAACTAAACCTCTCTCACATGATAATGAATTGGATGAGTCCCCACCATCTATAGAAAAAAAATACACCCATCTCCTCTTGTAGGTTTAGCTATAATTAATAAAACTTCATTGATTCGTCCCCTACCAGGTGATAACTGGACATCATGATCAGGGAATCTGCAACCGCATTTCCATTCCTAGGATTATAGAATATTTCAAATTAGTATTACTATAGAAATCTCAAGTAATTGATTTTCATTAGTTTTAGATATCTCAGATTAATGATATACTTTAGAATCTAATAGTTTGAGTAAATATAAAAACACTCACCTAGAAAATAGTACTTCCACATCTTTAAGAAAAATACATCACTACCAACTCTACGTTGTGTTTTCTATAATTATAATCATGGGGCCTCAAATTCTTTAACCCAAAAGATATCACTAACTATAACTACATCAACATGAAATCGACCCTATTTCTAGAGGCATCGCAAAGCACAACATACTCAACTCCCTTATTTGGTAGTCTCAATTTAGAAGCACTAGTAAACCCCCTACGTCAGATCATCAAATGTTACCTAACACTATTTAGTCATTTTAAACAGATTCCACTTGAACATAAAGGCTGTAAAAAGAGATAATAACCTAGATAATTCTTTCAAAATCCTCTTGTAGTACCCCATGATGCTAAAAAAACTTCACACCACTATCACATTCATAGGTGGATCTTAAGAATGCACTGCATAAATCTTCGACAGGTCAACATCTAAATCATTATAAGATAATAATTTCCACCATAAGGGAAATATTGGATCTAAAATTGACACTTTGGTTTCTTATAATAATTTTGGTTCTCCTAGAGTAAATCTAGAACCATCTTCATATGCTATATATCCTCCTCCTATAACACGGGGTAAAAGATTATGATATCATGGAAGAAAACTATCAATTCGTCCATATATGGATAGAAGATCTAGATCATATAAATAGAGAATATAGAATGGGAATTCATCAAATTAAATGACATAAATAGGAACTCATAGTGTCTATAGCTGCATCAAAATATCATCTTTATAATATCAACCTCATCAATCCTTAACTAATGGTATTCAAACCTAAAATAGATCTTTGAGAACCAAATTTTACAACAGGTTTTTAGATGGAATCATAGACCTAAGGCATGGTGTAATTATTTTGTTCTATTAAATAATTCTGGTTATGATAATTTACACAAAGTCGCATTATCACATCCACATTTTCAATAATATAAATGGATCCATATTGGGAGACACACTAATTCTAATAAAAACCTTTCTCTAGAAGGTCTTCCAGCTGCTCCTTCATCTTCTATAGATTATTCAAGAACCATCCTATATTCATTATAAGATAGAGTTGTGGTCTCACTGTACAGGATAATTCAGAATTGAATCTTCCACATCATAGGTAGTCCTAGAAAATCTTCACGAAGGTATTCGATATAATACTCCACGTCCACTAGAATCTAGATGTCTGAAGAGCCCATTGAACTAATGGATAAGCTCATTAAATAATGGGTGATAGGTTATAATTTCTTTCTCATGAGTTCCAACTTCTTGTATAAAAGATAAATATCTCCTATAAAGGAGAATATTTTCCAATTAGTAAAAATGGATCAAACCCTCATATGATGACATTCTATCCGGGCATGCACAGTGGACAACCAGTCCTCCCAAAAGATGACTTCATAAGTTTTCAACATGATGAAAAGTATGTCTTATGGTAAAAACTCCAATGAATTGATACTTCAACTTCCCAAATATGTGTGATATAGAATAATAAATTTATGTTTTAACCTATAACAATAGTTTCTTGGTTAAAGTCTCAACAGAATGTTATAGCTCTATAATGAGTGATATGGATATAAAGGAATAACTCATGATTGTGTATATAATTATATAGTAAATATTAAAATATACACATATCATACCTCAAATCCTCTCATGCATAAATTTTCCATAGACGTTAATAACCAATATCTTCTTGTGACCTAGACACGTAGCTCTCTTAGCCTAGCGTGGGCCATCTAATAGTGGTGGTGGAACAAGTTCATAGAGTATCCATCCACTAATTGATCATTCCTCTAGAGTACCACCTACTCCTCTATCTGCACCAACTCCATAAGGGTTTCCATGACCACATCTGTAAATCCATGATTGAGGAGTTTCTTTAGTTTTTGGGGTCCATCCATTATCTAAATATCATAATTAGCAAGATTGGTCAAGAAATCATGATCCATGTGACCTCTCCCATCTTAAGCATAGCATCATCTCTCTCATTTATGAATGGATTACCTATTTGAACCATGAACTGAAGATCCAGATTTTTGAGTCCTACCAAGGGGAGGTCTTCTATACCGAGATCCTATCAACTGATGAATGCTGGATATTGTAGATGAATCGACCCCATGATGTCCATTTTAAACTATATCCACCGGTCATACCACTTCTAGGTACATCTTTGAAACTAGTGAACACTCTAGTACCCTAACATATGTAGCATTATACCATGAGAATACACAAGAATGGATGTCTTTGTGGAGGCCCTACTAAAGATTCCATTCCCAGAATACACAATTATGAACCATGTTTAAGGAGTATGGTGTCTGGTCAGTGAACATATCACCATAATCTTAAACTATCATATCACCCTACTTCAGCTGAATAATTTATTTAATCCACATGGAATAGAAGAATGATGATTAATAATAAACAAAAAAAATGTTTCTTCACATTTTTCCATGAAAATGTTATATCATCATGGGTCTTAATGAAATGAATCAACAAGTACCCTAATACTCCAAGAAATTTATTGGTGAAAACTAAAACCATTTGATCATTCAGGGTATGATTTATCCAAATGTGTCTAATTCCAAACTCAATCCAATCTATTTATACCTTAGGTAGAGGTTAGATGATAAACCTCAATAGTCTCTTTCACTGGAACTCTTTCAATGCGCTCATCCTGCATGCTTCATCATTCTCACATACTGGAATAATATGTTTCTTAATAGGATGTGTCACTGATTCCTACCTACCTAGAGTAAACACCTCCTAAGAAGGTCCCAGAATCGAGACCTTGTCACTTAACTGATCATTGTCATAAACCCATATCAGCATCCTAGCAAGTTATCTTCATGGAATCATCCTTAATGTTTTCGAGACATACCATGGTTAGATGATCATATATGAATAGATGACTCAAGAAGGACATGAAATAAATAACCCAATATTATATAATGCTTGTACCATTTTTTCCATACAACCTATGTCGTAGTATATTGAGTCAAAAATAACATAGTCAACATTCTGGTGAATGGATATTTTTATCCCCAAACCAAAACTGGTGTCCCTGGCCTAATATCTAGACTCAAGATAGTATAACATCATCACCCATTGTTACCATCCAATCATCAACATGGGTCCAACATTAATGTTGACTTAAGGATAACCAAAACTAATACAACCCAGTCATGGTCTATCACACTGGGGCCCTACTGGTCGATAAAAAATCATTGGAGGCACCCTATTCCCATATATAATAGGGTAGTGGCTAGAAAAAATCACTGATAAGGCTTAAACTAAAATAGAATGCATTAACATAATTTACCAGTACATATGCACATAGCCATCAGCAAGCAAGTGTATATGAATAATAAAATATTACAACATCTAGGGTATATCTATGCATACAAAAACCTTTATAGAATATATCAATGTATGAAAATAGAAATATATGGTATTGAGTGAAAAAATACTGGTCTAACCAAAAAATATTTCTCATCCATACAACCACTAAAAAAGGGAAATTTGGAGAGATCCTGGATCTTTATCTCCATGTCCAACCATGGAATGTGTTCGATGCACCCAATTACCTCTATGCTCCCACAAATTCACTGATAATATGTTTATTTTCATTATATGGCATGGAATATATAGGAAAAGTCTATGAAAGGGTGATTATATGCATACCTAGTTAGAAACCCTGGAAACAATAATGGTAGAAATAGTAAGATACATCATATTTTAGCTAATCCAATATAAAGAGGGAAACTAAAACCAATCATATATGCTAAAAAAAGAAACCCAATGAGAGATTAAGGTGATCTTTATCTCCACATCCAAGACAAAAATGATGATTCTTCCTACATCTCCAAAGTTAAATCTCTAATTTTGAACATCACATGTAACATTAAAAGAAAACATATATAGGACAAATACCTCTGTACTACACTACATAATAGAGTGGGAACCATATCTAGTGGATTATTTTATCCCCTATGTAGATAGAATATGGGGGGTTCCACCTCATATATAGGGGAATAAAACCCTATGTAGTATGTTGGGTTTTTTAATCTAACTGGGTAAAGTGTTAGGGGGACATGCACCCTAGTGTGATAGGGTCTTGCTAACCCTAGAATCTATTTACTAAACTTACCTGATAAATACCATTGTCCAAGAAATTCTATATGAAATAATACCGTTTTCATTTGTTTCATGAGAAAATGAATGTATCCATCATGTTCCATATGGGAATCTACTTAAAATTGGATTCTCGTGAGCCCAAATTCAATCCTTGGATAAAGAGTTTCGAAGGTGGAATTTCTTGAGCAAGGTATACAGTGTGTACCTAGGGTCACACAGCATGTGACCTCTCCTTAACACCTAGTCATTTCCTCTTCTTAACACAACATCGTTGGTCATATGGGACTTAAATTTTTTTACATGTGTTAAAAAAGTGTATCTTGTTTACCAATGTACTTCTTGTGTCTTCCAAGACCGTTCACGTGTACTTGTGCATGTGCCCATGAAAACAAGTTTAATATATATTGCTATTACATCTTTGAGTACATGACCATGCATGTTTACTCTCGTCATTATTATGATCCTTGTCATGTCCATTCTCATGTACTCCCAAATTAAATTCCAAGCTACTAGAAGTGGGTCACACAATGTATACGTTTCATACACAATGTCTGATACTTTTCATCACCCGAAATACTAGTAGTCATAGTCAGGGGACTATACATAATGTTTTTCTTCGATATACATTGAATGAAGTATCTATTTTTTAAGAAAATGAGTTTCAACAAACGAATTCTATATACACTATCTAAAATACTGATTACATATTTTTGACAACCTTAATCTATTGAAATTGAAGGGAACATATATATTCATCTATTCCCAAATCCAGTGGATGGAAATATGTAATATGATTACCTTCATGGGAATCAATTTTGTTTCCTTCGCTTTTCATCATGTGTTATTTAACAGTAATAGATCCATAATTTAGGTATGATTCATTATTTTTAGTTTTAAATGATTGACTAATTTTACATTCATGTATTTTTATTGTTTATATAATTCAACCATGATTAACTATTCTTTTCATGAGCCCATATGTGAATCGATTTTTAGACCCAATTTATATTAGATATTCATTGATTTCCTACATGGTTACAGTCATTGTGATAATTTTCAATAACAAATTAGAAAACAATTATTACTATTTTTTCTTTTGATTTATCATAACATTCATTATGTTCTTTGTTTTTGGCCCATGGGTTCAGTGAGTTGATATTTTTTGGTTCAGTTTTGAGTGTGATCAATCACCCATATTCATGGAAAAAACAAATATCATTGAAGGATCATTGTTTTTTGGATAGATCATGATGAAAAGTGGAATAATAATAGACATTAATCCTATCATCACATGAATAATGGTGTGAGAAAGATAAAACAATATTAAGAAGAGATGTATGATTTGATCTAAATTTTGTTTTTAAATTATTGATCCATGTGTGAAACTAATGAATAAAAAATATAAATTGGGTATAAAATTTGTTTCACTTTTAGGATCATGAGAATAATGGGTAATCTTGGATCAATTAAGTAAATAAAAAAATATTCATATAAAATTCATCGATAGATGATAAACACAAATAATTAAACCAGTATTAATTATGTATCAATTATTTCATAATAACATATATTATAGTGATTTAGAAGATGATTCATTATCTTCTTCTTTTGTCTCATGGATCACCTCGATTTGTTCATTTTTGTTCGTCAATACCAAAAATCCTATGGTCAATGCTATTGTGTCCTACATAATTCTCTAATTTCTATGATGATAGACCTGTAAAAATATCATAATCATTTATATGTATTGTATTTTAAGGTTTATGGTTATTATAAGAATTAATTATATTAATTACATAATTTACATAAGAAACCCTACAATGGCCACCACAAACAGACATCCTGTGATGACCAACATTATATCCCACCAAGGGTAAAAACTTTTTTCAATATCCAACTATGTTATTTTATTTCTCATATGTTGTTCCAAACATTGGGGAAAATATTTTTTACAAAATCATGTTTGCAAGTGTTTTAATATATTCATTATAGGGTCTTGTGACACCCAAACCCAGTGTGGACTATGTTTAAAAATCAAGAGATATATATAGAAATATTAAATGGAATAAATTTTAAAAAGTGGTGTCATTATAGAAATAGTATTAAATTTCACTCCTTTTCCATTTATGATCCAATTCTGATCATATCAGTAAAATTATAACTCATTATGACTGAAATAGTTATTGTCATTGCTAACGCTAAAACTGGTTAACGATAGGGTTAAAACAAAAGATTAATTTTAAAATGATTCCAAAACATATCTAAATTTCTTTTTATGATTATATTTAGACCATGTTTTCTTTTCATTTTAATTCATGGATATTTTGAAACATTATATAAGAGAACTAATATAATTATATTTTAATATTTTTGATAATTCCATGTTTTTCCTTTACCACCCTTGTAAAGAAAATCCATTCTCCCTATTTTGTACACCATTTTAAGCCCTCTTGATTTTAACAAACCATATTAAATTATCTCATTAACTCCACTATCCAGGTTTTCAATAATTATTATTTAATAGTAGTACACTCTATGTGTCCTCAAGAAGGGATATAAAGGAGGCATATCGAAGAAGTTATAATATTTCTATCTAAACCCTTTCAAAAAAAATTCATCTTATACAAACTCATAATATATGGAATTCATCATAAAATTATAAATCCAGTTTCATTGTTATAAATTAATTTTATTATTGTTATGAAACTACCATTGTCAATCTTCTTTTCAATCAAATTGGAATTAAAACTATCGCTTGTTCGTACATGTGGACTACCACCTCGATGTAGTGATACAACTAATTTTCACCCACATCCTTCAAGAATTGTTATTATAATGAGTCTAATTTCAATGAATTATATCTAAAAAATAATTATTCTTTTGTAAATATAATATCATATCACCCTTCTTACTTTCAAATTTTTCAGAAAATGATATTGTCGTTAATTCGTACAAGTAGACCACCACATCCAAGAAGTGTTTTTTTCATTTATTCTTTACATGGATATTAAGAAGGATATAAGTAATTAATATATATATATATATTACATAATAATTATTATTTGATTTTTATTTATTATTTAAATTTATTTTTTTCCATCCGATAAAAAGTCAGTGTAGTGTTTATGCATACGAACGACAAACTATCTCCATGGATGGTGTAAATTATTTTTCTATGTATAAAATTTATGGATGAATAAAAATATATATATATATATATATATAATATTTATATCATGATTAAAATTATGGATATCATAGAACCATGATCAATGTATGAGTACCAAAACTTTTGAACCAAAATTCTTTTGAAAAAATGAAGCAGTTAACACAAAAAATGATGATTTTAATAAGAAATTATAAACAAATGGATGATGAAATATTATAATTGGATCATATATGATATTATAAATATATAAAATAATCTATTAGATATTTATATTAAATTTAAATTTATTTTATAGGAGTATTGTGTTCATTTGATTAAATTTTAAATTTTAGATAATCAATATATGTTACAATCTAATTGTCTATCGGGATTTTTTATGATTTAGTTTTTGAAAATGAAATTTTCTGATCTAAATCTCATAAAAATTGATAATTTTATTTTATTATGTTTATTTTTATAGATAAATTTTTTCCTTTAATTTTAATTTCTTTATGAACTCAAGGGATCAAAAGACCTTTTTAATGAAATTTCACTTCATTTCTCTCTTTCGTAAGAAAAATATTTTCTTCCATGTTAATGATTTATAAAAAAATTAAGAATGCTTCACTATTCCAAAATGATTTTTTAAATTCATCTTCAACCATGTTTTAATTTTTAAAAATTATTTAAATTGATTCCTCTTTCTATTTTCTAAACATGGTACATTTCACTTTCACTAAAAATGTGAAAATAATCATTATTTTAACATGAATGATAAGAATAGAATTTCCCAACATTATAAACACCCACTATTTTGAAGCTTCATTTACCAATTTCTATAGTTATTTTCAAATAATTTTTTTCCAAATTTTTTTATCTTTTTATATATTGATGATGTAATTTCAAAATGGAATTCTAATTATACTCAAAAAAATATTTCATGTAATATTTTAATTTAATTTTCATCTAAGATGAAATACTATTATGTTAATAATGATTTACGAGGTATATTTTCAATGATATCATATTTATTCTCTATGTTGATGGTTTATTATTATTATGATGAGATATTTAAGAGACCCTTTTATTTCACAAAGCTTATGTTGTGATGAATCATTGAAATGTTAATGAAACTCATTTTTTTTCCTTGGGTTATGATATATGATGAATGATTTAGGATATCATGGAATAAATATGAAGGGAATATGATCATGATATGGGTGTTCCCAGATTTACATATCCCTCAAATGCATTGGGTAAATATGGATATGTCATGAGATAATAAGGACTTGTATGGGGAGTGAACCAAATTCAGTCAGACACTATGTCAAAAATGATAGTCCTGGAAGTTATCCTTGAATATGAATATGGTGAATTGGGGAGTGAACTGAGTCCACTATGATAATATTTTAAATGATCATTGACAAAGGAAGTGATTATATATGATTATTTGTATTCTAAAAACTTATTTCATATGCCAAGGATGTGATCTCATGTCACGTGATCTTCGATTCCATTATAATTTATGAATTATGAAAAACCCAATATGGGTATCTTGAATCAATATTATGATATTTGATATGAAGGGTATAATATTCAAATGTTAATTTAATGTTCTCATACCTTAATTTTCATGTTATGTTTAATTTATCCTGGATATCATCCTTGGTTACCCTTACTGAGTATCTAATCTCACCATTTCTTATGTTTCAATTCCCCGGTTATGAAGAAAGGAGATAATAAGGGTATCCCTATGATGTTTTATATATGAGAATATATTTATTTTAGGTATTGAATATCTTTTATGAATAATATTTTTATGCATCTAATCTGAAAATACACTAAATCATTACAGTTCTGGTGTGAAAAATAATGTTTTTAATGAATACTAATTTATTAATATGTAATATATATATTTCTATATATGAAATTTTTTTTTCTCTATATATATAATCATTAACCAATGTATTATGGAAATCATAATTATGTGACCTCGCTTTATATCAAAAAATATAAAAAATTATATGATTTAGATAGAAATATAGGGAATTAAACCGATCATTCATAAATCATAATGGTATTAAACAATGGAACATGAAATGGAAATTTGGTTATAAATCCATATATTGAAGATTAATCTAAACATCGGTCAACAAAGAATCTTACGAGTCTCTAAAATAAATATTGGTATAATAAGATATGTTATATGAAAAGAATAAAAAAAATTCAAAATAATATAAAGAGATATCAATTAGGGAATGTGAATATGGAATAAATAATAATTTTTGAAGGATTTAATTACGATATATATAGATTCATTTTTTTCACATGCCTAATTCACTATATCATCAAAATAAATTATCAAATTACTATTTAAAATTATATATTCATATTTATATAACTTAATATTATTATTATTTTCCATTTATAATTTTATTTTTCCATTAATGTTATACAAGAGTCCTCAAATGATATTAGTTTAAATGCTTCTAATGTTTCATCATTTTAAGAGGTTTTACTATCCATAAAGTCTAGTTTAAATACAAATATTTAAATATTTCATTTAATTTTTTTAATTGTGATAGAAATTAATAATTAATATTATTTTTAACAATAATATATACAATTATAACCATCCATTAAGTAGTTTTCATATATCGAATAATATTGTCCATGTTGGTGATTAAGATGGCCATAATAGTGGTGATTCTAAGACAAATTTATGATAAATAAATTAATTATAGTTCATAATGACATCAAAAAGTATTTTACAATTTATTTCATGAAAAAAGAAATATTGATTTTTTTTACAATGTATTCTAAAAGGATGTAAAAAAATATTTATTTCATGTAAGTGTGTGTTTCAGATTCATTATGGTTAATCATTTATAAATCTATAGAAGCTTATATGTATTTAGTTTTTTGGAACTAAAACCTCAAAAATTTGAAAAATATATTTCTGAAAAAATATATTATTAGATTGAATGATACAAAATATGTTTTATAAATTTTTCAGAATGGTTTGTGGATGGGTTTATCTATATGTAGAGGATGGTTTTAATTTAAAAAAAGAATAATGGAATTTATTATTACTTAGTACTAAACATAATGTTTTCTGACCAAATGTAATATTTAAGTAATTTTATGATGATAAAAAACAATGGAAAAATTGTGGTTTTTACTTTGGACTACGCGTAAGATTTATTTTTATAACTAATAATAATATTTTATTCATTTTATTTTTATAAAACGCATCCCAATATCATAAAGGAAAAAATCTTTTATATATAATCCCTTATTAAAAAATATAATATAATTTCTCTATTTTTTATATTTTTACTGTTAACCTAAATATACAATTTTTTTATAAAAATTGTCCAATCTTCACCTAATCCAACTTAATTATCCTAAATCAAATTCTTAATTTCATTATTTTAAAATTATATTCTTATGTATGAGAAATTTTATTATTAAATAAAAGCATTATTTGGAATAGATATTTTCTATATTTATTAAATTAATTATCTATTTTTTAATAATTTAATAAATATTACATCATCATTTATCTATAAATGATTTATATTTATATATAAAATTAAAATATTTATTCAGGTGTTCATGTATATATAATATTCAAATGTTGTTTTTTCATACCAGTCAAATAATGATCAAGTACTAATCAAATAATGGTTATCCCTACATTCAGATAATTACCATTATAATAGCCATATTGCTTCCTCTAATTTCAATAAATTTACATCAATCCATTTTCAAAACTAGACTTATCTAACTATTATTATCTCTTATTAAATATTATAGTTCAATTATAATGTTTTTAATTTCATGAAAACATTGAAATTCTATAAATAAAAATTTTATGATAATATGAACCAATGTGTCTCTGTTTTATACTCCAAATTTTAATATTTATTTATTTATTTTCCATTTTTTAATGTTATATGTTTTTGTGAATGTATATATTGGGTTAGTAATGTTATTATTGTTGAATAATAGACAATTATTTTTATTTTTGTTTTGGTGAAATGTATGTTAATTAAATATTATTGAAAAATACTTTTTTATTTATTAAAAAAAGTATAAAATAATAAGTTAAATTATTCTCCATTGAAAAAATTGAACACATAAAATTTTAATGTTAAACCTTATATGAGAGAAAGTGTGGTTTCTTTTCATTAATCATATATTCATGTTTCATTTTCATATCTTCATACTTATGTGTTCTCTATTAAAAATTTGTATTTTGATTTTTATGGTTTTACATCACATACTCTATATATTAAAAATACTCTTTATTTTTTACCTATAAGATTATTCTTTTTCTATTTATAGAAATTAAATACTTAGTATATAATAGGGGTCCAATATATAATTCTATATTATAGATACATTATAAAACTATTTAGTTGAGTAAGATATGGTTGATTTGTTAACTAAGATTCAATAGTTACTACATAATCAAAATTTATAATGCATCATAAATTCATAGATCCTTCCATTGAAATCTAATAGAATTTTTTTCTTTTATTCAGATGAAAAAAATGATTTTGATGTTTTTTTATTCCATTATTGAAATGGAATATTTTATTAATGGGTAAATTCCAAGGAAAATAGACCATCACCTCAGAAGAATTGCTTGTATTTGTGGTTTCTCTGAATAGAAGATGATCTTGATGGGGAAATGATTTTCCATGTCATTTTTCTATCTATGTCCCTAAAAAACATTTTGGGTTCATCTCTCTTTTATAAAAACCATGTTTTCTACAAATACAAGAATGAGATCCCCATTTCAAAATTTTTTATTTTTTGGATAATTTATCTCAAGTATGGGTGAAAATTATTGGTCTGAATAGGGTTTTTAGCTCCCAGAAATACTAAATGAAACTGAAAAAACTATTAGAAATACAATATGAATGGATCGGGAGACTGAAGTAAGAATATGTTGTTAATTTTTATGGGTCTTCATTTTAATTTATTTAAAAAATCATTTTTCTAATTATATATTTCAGAATATAATTGATGAAAGCATGAACCTCAAGATTTTGTATTAGATGTTTCCAAATTTATTTCTGGAATAATAAATTATTGAAGGTAAGGTTAAAAACTATAAGTTATTAAAGACTACTTATACCTTTTATAAAATCAAAAGGAATGAGGTCTCGTACTGTACGTATTTGAGGAAATTTGATAAAAATTGGCAGTGATCCAAAAATATCCAAACACATTAGAAGTGAAAAATACTTAGCTGATACTAAATGTAATGAACAATAAGTGTTTTTTCCTCTTTGGGGTGACTATTTGGTTAAGTAAGGCAGTCTAAATTATCATTTCAATGATCCATACACTTAGATAGTCCCACTCTTTGATAGCATCTACATTTAGGACCATGTATGGGATATTGACATCAACTCAGATGATATAAGGATTCTGAAAAAAAAACTTTTGAAAATTTTGGAAACAATAAAAAAATCATATAATTTCCCAGGGTAAATGAATAAGGCTGGGAATTATTGGAATGTTCAATGGTTAATTTCTCTAAATCTTGTTTCAATAAAAATGTTGTCTGTAATTTAATTGTATTTAAAATTCTCTCTAAATTGGACGATGTTCATGATGATGAATATGTGGTAACTCATCAATTGACTGGGGGAACCCACATAAAAATAAGGGACTGTGTTTTAAAATATGGGTCCAATAATGGAAATGTTATAGAATTTTATAGGGCCAGTCAACATACCCACTATAATTCCCATTAGATAATTCATTCATTCCAACAATCCCATGATGATTTTAATTTCAAAATCAAGACTGTATTTTTATAAATATAAGGTCTTAAATTTATAATTAGTGGGATACTCATTTGTATACCATAATTCTCATAAAATAATATTGAAATCCTTTGGGTGATTATTCATTCTACCTTACAAGATACATTACTTAATTACAGATACTAAGACATCTCTATTGTGGTGTCTTTCAATTGTTTTTCTATAGCTTTAAGTTTTTATGCTTTGAACACTTATATTTCAAGAATAGAACAGTGGTAGGATTTATTTTCTCTATAAAACCATATTGACCAAGAGTGGATCATCCTTAGGGATTTCAATTTAATTATTATTCCAGAAGTAAAATTTGGATCATGCTTTAACAGTGTTTCAGCTAAGCGTTTAAGAGATATCATTGACTTTTTTAATCTATTAAAGGTGTTGTTATTAAAGCTGACTTTACATTGGTCAGATGCTATTTAAACAAGAATCATTCTTGAAAACTTGATATATTATTTTAAAATATAAATAATATATACCTAAAGGTTCATATATTTTGTTTTTCTCTTCCTATGTGTATGTATGATCATGGAACTCATAGGATTGTTGTTTTTATGAACACTATATGATCATCTACCTTACACATTAAGTATAATTGTTCTTTCTTAACCTTGTCTATATATAGAGATATTGTTGTTGTTGTATGTGTTGTAGTTTTTAGTGGAAATCCAATGAAAATATTGGCTGGAAAACATAAATAGGTAAAAACCCTCTTGAAGGGATCGTGTCAGGAATCTTTCTCCCATATTAATAATGACATCAGAGCTGCTAAGTTAGAATTAATTGTCGTATAAATTTTGAAGTTGAATTAGAATGATATCCATAATGAGTAGGTGAAACTATACTTCAAACTTGAATATCTCTTGTATTTTGATTAAATGCTAACTAAAAATCTAATGAATGTGATGTGGCTACAATACTGATAAAACACCAAATTATTCCATCATATTCAAAAATAAATGAGATTCGATAGATATTTGACTTCCGTCTAGGTAAATGATCGTATGATTACATATCAAGAATAAATATCTAGGTCTCTTTTTAATTACATTTAATACCTTTACATCGATGATGTCCAACCTCCAATCGCATGGCCTCTCAATAACTTCACTCATGTGGTGGATGAATATAAAAATCAACAAATTTTCATACCTATTTCTAGTAATTTAATTAAGACTATAATTTTATGTCTTAATATTCATAGATCACATATTCCAATTAGATATTCTAAAAAAATTTATATGTTTTCTTGGGATTTTAATCATGATGATGTTGTCGGAGTGCCCAATGACCTGTTCCCCTCTGTTCAAATAACATTTTTAGTGAACTCCCATTTAATTTATACTCTAAAAAATAGATAATTACTTGGATATTGAATACTTTCATCCAATTTCAGTGCAAACTTGCCTCCCTAAGATCATCAAAAAAATATTAGAAAACAATCTGCAAAAATTATGTGCTAATGTGTTGTCCAAAAACTAGTTCAGCTTTGTTCAAGGAGAAAGAATCCAAAATTGTATTTTCACTACTTCAGAATGTCTCAAAATTTTCATTAAGGAATCAAGATATTGATACATTGATTTGAATGAGTATATATCCAATTCTTTTAAAACTATGAAATCAAATTTCACTTTTAGAATTATCATGAATTATGGGTTTTCCTCTCTTTTCATCAGATTTATAAAGGGTATCATTAATAGTGATATTTTGGGAATTATTTTCAATGGATCTCCAAAAGTATTCATTGTATTTTCTTGACAGGTAAGGAAATGGGACCCTCTTTCAAACCTTCTATTTTCCTTTTCAGAATATTATCATTGTATGTGTTCTATAGAACATTATCAAACTTGCTTCAACAAATAGATTAATGCTGGGAGGGTCTTGGTTTCTACAAAATATATCTTATATATTGATGATATCATTATATTTTTATTAGTTATGAATATTTCTATGAGTGAAAAAAAATACTCTTTATGAATTAACAAGAGTTTTCTAGGTCAGTCAACATATGGACCAATTCCTTTATTTTTTTAGGAAATATAATACTAGTTCTGAAACAAGAAACAATGGCCTACTTTAAAGATGTGAAAAATGACACCCTTTATTTTTATTATCTCATAATTAACCATTTCTATGTTATACTGAATAATGGTAATATTTATAACATACCATTGAAGGTGACTAACCAATTTTTTAATTATAAAGGGAATTGTATGTCATAGGTTTTGTGGGTATGTCTAGTTAACTCAGTTATCACTTCGATGTTTTAACATGTTCTATCCATATATTTAAGGAATTTTATCTTTATTAACAAACTACATAGAATTATTAAAAAATTAATTTAGAATTTATGTGTTCATGTGAGGAAAATTTTATATATTTACTAGTAGTATTACACCAATTCTATTCATATTGGTGGTATTGGAGTGAAATAACTTCAAAATAATAATGAAGCTCAAAAAAATATGTTCACAAACAACCTTATCACTAAAACAATTTAAACACATTGAATTATAAGAGATATAGTTTTTCCAGGACATGAGGGTAGTTTCCATCAAAACTTGATGTCATCTATATATCTTTACATTAGAAAATCATATAATTATATGATGTATTGTTAAAAATATATAGTTTTCAATGATTATTATATTACATGAAGGAATTTACCTTGGATGGGAATCCTTCTGAAAAACCAATTTTAAATTCCTTAGTGGCTAAAAAAAGTGACACAATTTGATCTTCATATAGATTTTTTTGAGCCTATAATTTCCTTTCAGATGAAGTTATCATTCAAATTAAAAGTTAAAACATTAATAATGTTTAGGCACTTGTTTGGATACCCATCCATGGTGGTCTTTTCACCACCAATGAATTATATAAAACCATATTTCTCAATAAATTTAATTCCCCAAAAAGGATAGTGAATTTCCAAAGATCATTCATTATACCTTTCATATTTTTTATTTTATTGAAGGATAGGAAAAAGATCCACCCTATGGATGATCCCATTTACAAGATTCAATTCAATTTACCTTAAATATGTGTTCTTTTTTGAACTAATTGAGAAAATCACCAACAGTAATTAAAAATATATCGTCGATGAAAAGGTATTGAAATTATATCTATGTAGATTTTAAGTGTAGGTTGTGCCTTCAATCTTGAATTAAAGAGTTGGTGATGTATATCATTGAATATATATTAAGTAAATAAGATCCATAACCTAATGAACATTGTTTCTCAGGGCTGTTCACCACCATTTGAAATTTTTGAAATGATGATATTTTTATGGACCAAAAGCCTCTTTTCATTGTGGAATTGTCTTAATTCCCAAGACTATCTAAACAACCAAAAATATCCAAATTGTTACTATAAGTAATAATTTCTTTAACATGAGTAATATTTATGTTCTTGGTACTGTAGGAAGGTTTTATAAACCACTCACAATGAATTTAAAAATATAGGTTCCTCTAATTCATAGTTAGAAAAAAGACAATTTTGAAAGAGTGGACCTTGGTTATCATGGCTTCTCAGGTGTGGTAGGGTCATATAGACATATCTAGAATTTGGGAAGGGATGTTTCTATAAATATCTCAATGATGGTACTACATATGAGAATAAATTATAGGCTATGATATATGTCATTAGGTATTCAAATCCTTTTAGATGGATTGAATGGTGGATTGAATCTAACTCTATCCTTATTGTGGAGGATTTAAAGAAGGGGTCAGTTTGTTAGAATAGATTAATTTATTAATGTAATTTAAAAAATTAAAATGGAATGGTATACACATACAAATTGAGGTGATTACTGTTAGTTATTTTATTTAAATTAAGGTAGTTTATGTGGTATGATTAAGGTAGTCTTTTACACAACCCATATCGTGGATAACTTATGTAGATTCGGATATTAGGGATGACTTTCACACCATAATTCGTAAACCTATCTTGTGAAAATTTACCTTTAAATTTATTTATTTTAATCTAGGATTATAGTTTTATCCAGATTTTATGATTTTCAAAAAAAAACTATCTTGTAACTTCTCTATAATTTAATATACAAGTTCTAGTTCCAAAAATATTAACTCCCTAAATTCACCATAATTTTTTTTACATTTGTATTCTTTCTCATATAGATATTTAGATGGAAATATTTTTATTAATAATTAAAAATTATATGAGACAACAATCAATAGAATATCATGATCAAAACTATGTTTTAAACCAATCGAACATCCTCTCATGAAATAATTTATTACCTATGAGGTGATTTTAGACTAAAAATATAATTAATGATGAGAAGATATTATAATGTAAAACAGTTTTTATAATACTAATTATAAATATTCTATAACAATAAATTTTAATTCATATATAAATTTCATAAAATAAAATGTTGATCCCCATATAGCCCCACAACCATAATGTTATAACTTTTTAAGATGATAAACCACAACCTAAATGTCATTATTTCCCTAACATGTTCAAAGAAGACACATGGTGAGTTTAATGTATATGATTTGATATTTATAGTTTTGTATGGTTAATGGAATCATAATCATGTTTTACTTTTGACGTGTTTACTAAAAAATTTACATATAAGATAACTTTACGTATATTCTGTGATCGTATTCTTCAAATAATTCATTAAAACAATTCACATTGATTTGTTTTTACATTTTATTTATTCCAAGTTTAATAAATAAAAATTATTCTTTCTCATTATCAAATAACCCATTCATTATCTCTTACATCAATAAAACACGTAATTATATTCCAAATATTATAAACATATTTTTAATGATATTGAATACTAATTGTTTACCTTGTTTTCTATATTGTACTTATTCTTTATCTTTAAAAAGTTATTTTATGAATTCTTATTCTTAATAAATATTTTTATTTGATAATTATTTTGGGAATGATATTTTGGCATCCCTTCCTTGATGATTTATAAATAAAACATATGTATATGCATCAATATTTTATAACATTTCTTTCATGTCATGAATAATTTGGTATGGAACTTTATAATAAAAGTATCATCACCTTTATCACCTTTAATGTATATTGACTTATTATGAAATCATAGTCCTTCGTCAACTCTAACTATAATATTTTTCCATTTTCAATCTCGTTAAATGTGAATAAGAACATTATGATTATTTTTTCAATATTTATATATATATATATTACACTTATTTTGATATAGTTAATTCCCAAATATAATAAACCCATCAATCATTGTTAATAACTATAAATAATTTCTTGGTTAATTTTTTAAAGGATCATTTTTTTCATAATGAATTTGTGATCACTTTATAATGCTTCTCTTAAATGATGAAAAAACAATAATATAATTCAGCACTAAATATAATACATTATTATCCACTAAGGATTTATTTAGGAATAGGTGCATTATTTATCCTCTTTTTATACCTATTAAGTCTCTCTTCACATTCATCTATCTTAAAACATCATTCCCTTTATAGTTTGAATATTTAATTTTTTATAAAATCGTGAGAAAGTTATTAAAATGGATTAATAATAAATTTTTCATACATGAGAACTATGAATTATTCTCATTGTAGTAGGTCAGTTTATTTCATCAATCACCTTTCTCTATGAATTATTAATAAATATCCTCATTCTTGAAACTTAATTACCAAATAATGTAACATTATATATCTAAAAATATCATTATATGAATTTCAAAAATAATTCAACTTTTCTAGGAGTCTTAATCACATTTTGTAGTACATATTCATATTATTTTTAACATTTTGAATATTTTAGATTATCACTATAAATGACTATTTATAATTTACATAAGAATCTACAAAGTATCTTCTAAATAGAGGTTGAATATTATAATAAAATTTTTTATTCCAAATATAATCACTATGAATTAGATGTTCCCATATAATTTTCAAAATGAAATATTTAAATATCCTACCTTTTATGTTAATAATAATTATATATAAATTGAAGGTAAACCTTTTAATAGTACTAAAAATAAGAATTTAAATTTAGAAAGTATTCAAACTGAGATCGATGATAATTTTGGAGCACGATATTTTTATGAACTTGATGGTTAATGAAAAAAAATATCAAATTTACCTTAATATTAATGAAATAGAATGGTGAATACTGATATCATATTCAAGGTCACATAACCCTATTATATAAATATTATAATACATTATTCTGGAGTTTCTCAAATGTAATTAGGTATATATTAAAGGGGATATATGATAGATAAATTAAACATGTTATATGTTATATTATATGAACCGTATTTTTGGATGAAGAGAAATATTTAATAATGATGAGTTTAAAAAAATAAAATATGTTTATATATATTTATATATGGTAATATATTTGTGTGTGTGTGTATTTTTGGATGTGTTGGATGTGTTTGGGGGTGTTGGGAGGCATTGGAGGTGTCTTCAATGAAACTTTGGAATCAAATAGTAGAATAATGGGGTTAAGGGGAAAATACATAGAAAATTACATGGTTTTTAATATTGGGATATATGAATATATATACTAGAATTTTTAGTTGTGGGTAATTTATAATTTCATATACTATTCAGTCAGGTCATGAATTCCATATAAAGTGTTTTAAAATAATGTATGTTTGTAAAAATACTCCCTTATATTCCTTATTTTAATCCTTGCGTAGGATATTCAATCCTTGATAAATATTCAATTTTTCTTTGGGTGGTTTAATCTACTCCAAGCCTCATAGATCCAATATAAACCTCTTTATCATCTTTTTATTCATCGTTTTCTTAGTCTCTCTCATGTCTTTTGTCAAATCTAAAGATTGGTATGTGGGGACTTCAATGTGGAAAAGTGAAAATTTTATATTATATATATATATATATATTTCATAAGAATTTTAGAGGATGAAAAAATGAATATTATTCTTGTTTATTCATTATTTATTAGTTTGGTTATGTATATCTATGATTTCTTCTCTTTTTTGAATAATTTGAATGATTTTTTGAGAATTCTATTGATACATATATTTTTTCATTAATTTTCTATGTGTGGTTTATGATGATTTGGGTGTATGATATTGAATATATGAATATAATATGAAATAGTAGGATTATCATTTGATTAATTATTTGATAAATTGTATTGGATATAATGTTGGGTTTTCAATAGATATTTTAAATGGATTTATAATAGTTCATAATGGTTGTTTATTTCATTAAAATAAAAGGATTTAGTGCAACTAATTTACATGTAACCAAACAGTAGATTTTCTTTCTCCTTGTGTATTTTGAGAAGATTATATTTATGTTTTTTCCTTTATGTTTTATTCATTATTATATGAGATATTATGATTATTCTTGTAATTAAAATGGATTTATTATTTTGAAAAGGATTTTTTGTTTGTATTTTATGTGTAGTTAATGGATATCAATTAAATATGGCAGCCAAATCAGGAGAAAAATGATAAAATGTGGGTATGAGTTACATTATGTGGTTATCGATTAGGGGATGAAGGTTTTTTAGGGATTAAGAAACAAGGGAGGGTTTTTGAATTAGATTATTTAGACTTGTCTGTTTTATTAAAGGTATAGTTGAGTTTTTTTAAGCATTTAACATTGATTATGATGCATATATGTTGATATTATTATACCAACTATCATGGGTGGGGTGTGTTTTGTTAACCACATTTTAGCTACCTGGTTCTCATAAAAATATGGTGTATGGGAAGATATAAAAGAAATTTCTATAAGCTTTTATACTCACCCACTTCATTTTTTTAATGGTGGAGAAAAAAAATCATAATGAAAAACTATGTGGATTGACACAAGACCAAAAGTTTACCTCCACAAATTCCATAGGTCGGAGACTGGTGGTATCTGCCATTAACCAACATGGGTAGACTATTCATTTGATACTATCACATCCAACAAAAAAAGTAAATGAATAATCAAAAACCTAACAATAAATTAATAAATCTACATCCCTATTCTAACCAATAATGAAAATGAGTATAAACATGATTTATCAATGTGACTCTTCTAGTACCAGTAAAATAATCAACACAGACTATCCATTGGGAAGGTCATATAATGATAAAAAAAATCTAGTGGAGACTTATCCACACGCATAAGTCCCCCTTGACCATATCAGCTAATAACAATCTTACTACACCAGCCTAATATCCTAAAGAACCTAGAACCTAAAATCCATGATATAGGTATACATGCACACTAGGGAACCTATGAAGTGTGTGAGAAAAATAATTATTAGGGATCGTCCATCCCATTCATTATATACACCATTATAAACAATCTATTAATGTGTGGGAAAATAAATTATGTAGAAATATAAAAAATAAAAGTAATTATGTTAAGTCCTCACATGTTAACAAGGCCATTATGACACCTCACCCCATCTATATTATCCAGAATTGGTGACCTCACTTTCCCTATCAATATATCATCAAATTCATTATGGGTAAAAGCATCCTAATATCCTATCCTAATAAAATAAATAACTTATGAGGGAAAAGGTATCAAAATATTCAATCCCACAAATATATGAAACTAATTATGGAAGGGAATCAAAATATACAGTATTGTCTACTGAGGGTTCTTATGGATCTAATCATGCAATTAAAATCCTCCCATAATTTGGTAATTATGAATACATGGGTGGTGTAATCTACACAACATGATTCAGAGGACCAATTCCAATTCCTATCCTAAACCACCTTATCATTTTCAATATGATCTATTATAAATGAATTTTGGAATAGGTATTGAACACAGTTTTATGAAATTAAAATATCTTAAACTTGTTGCTAAAACTCACTCTAAGTAATATTACATTCTTTCATGAGACAAAACCACTTCATTTTCTATTAAAAAAAATACAAAAATCAATCCCTATAGATCAATATCATCTGAGCATCTCTATAGTCGCAAATCATATATTTCACACTTACATAATGGATAGAAGGATTAACTCAAACTTATCTCTCCTATCGAGACTCACATCACCATCTTCAAAGAGTTACAGACTCAAACCATAGGCACTGACATGTAATCACACACTTATATATATGCATATGCTTATGTAGTAAATGTACTTATTACCACCAAAATGGAATTACCATCTTTATATCATTCTCAACCACTCCTTGACCAATCCCTCACCAATAAAAACCCACCTCGAAGACCTTATCTCATATAATAATGCTCCAAAAATTTATTATAATCATTTATAAATAATTGAACCCCTTAATAAAGTCATTAATAATCACCAAAAACTCACTGAGTTTTATCATAAAACTAATCCCAGGACAAACAACATGTTAAAGACTCACACCATAAACTCTACATTCCTATGACAAGAATCCCCAAGAAATGATTCATACTCGATTTTAAATTACAATTCAATATTTCAAATTCACTAGGAAAACAAACTAGGTTACATTAATCTATATAAAAATATTGAAATAGGTGTAATTCCTCCTTTATTAGCATCCTCAAGCCACCGCACCATGAATCCCCAACATATCAATCAAATTTCACTATGCCTTACTTAAATCCAAGATGAGACCAAGCCTGAATAATCCGAAATTAGAGGAAAAGAATGCGAAGAATAATGAATGAAGATGGGGAATGTTAAACAAATCTGCTGGAATGAAACAACAAATGAGAAACCAAAAAAACAAGGGGCATAGGGGATTCATATTTGAGAAAAAAATGGTGGGTCTTGCCAATGGCCTCTCTCGAGTGTTGTCAATGGAATGAGATAATAGTAAGTGAACATATAAATGGATATTCTGATCCATCTTTTTAAAAACTAAAAGTGGGGAAATTACCAGGTAACTATAGGAGTTTTGGAATAGTGATCTAATTTGGGGTTAGGTTTTGGAATGACACAAATGGTCTTGGTGTAACAACTCATCCCCTATTCACACCAAAATCTTACTTCCTCCCATATCCATTAAAGTTGGGTGCTTCACGGAGAAATCTCCTACGTTCAGGGTAACTCTACATGCCTTCTTCAAAACACCCATCATGGTGTTATCCATATATTTTTTTGTAATACATTTACCCCTCGTGAATCCCTCAAAAAAAATCCAATGTTCTTTCATAATACACACCACCGAAGGATAAATTGATATATAACTAATGGTTTACACTATGATAACATAATTGAGGGAAGATCCTTGAACTCTTGGTTATATGTTGTGGTGTGAAAATGGGACTCATTTTGTAATGGGATCCTCTACAAAACCATCACGGTGCAACCCCACTGGTTGTAGCATGTCATGATACCTACAACAAAATCAAATATTTCACTTAGTTCAGCTCCCTAAAATGATGTCATGGACAATACCAGTGCACTAGAACATATAAAAAAATCTCTTATATAGGTATTAAATATAAAAATTCTGATATATATCCAAATTCTAAAAACACCCCTTGATCTAGAGCCCAAAATTCAGATTACATATAATTTCCCAATAATCAAGGGAGTTTTTCATTAATAACTCCCTAAGAAAATACCTGAATTCGCAAACAATCATCAAAATCTAACACCACTACAAGTTCATGGTTTTGATATGTCACAAATTCACAATGAATAGACATGATATAAGTGATCTATAGATTTATATATTATACCTTATTTGACACATGTATACATAAATACTTATCTAAATGGAACTTCTAATGGTAAACCCTCTCAATCATTACTAGATATATGAATCAAAACCTATCGATGTTGGATGAAAGGTTATTTTCACTCTTTAAGGTTTCTGAAATGGATTTAATCACCCTTCTTTTTGGTGGAAAGGTGTGAATTGTGACACTAAAAGGTCATGCTATAAGGCTGAGTCTTTAGTCTCATAGGGAATAAAGGGGAGTTCAATATGATTATATAAATATAATATAGGATTTATCTTCTCTTCCCCTACATGAGACCTTTAAATTTAAGTGGTATTAATCCAAAGTTGATATTTTTTATTGATAGGTGGATAATCTTGTAGCTGCAATTAGATCATATGGCATAGGTTTGTATCACTTGATTAATGCAGAGTGGGTGATAGTTGGAACCAATATTTTCTAGTGATCAAATAGGTTCCAGATATGGTTTTAATTACCCACCAATGTGCCAACAAAGATTAATATCATTTCCCTAATAGGTCACATCATGATGTTTAGTTATGTGTTCTACTTGTGGAGAGGGGTAATTCTATGTGCCGATATATGTATCATATGAGAGTTATCCCCTTGAATGATGCCTTATAAAGTTATGAGGTAGCGAGAAAAAAATAACTATCATGAATATATGTGTGGTTGTTTTGATGTACATTATTAAATGAAAATTAAGACAATGAGAATGATGATAATATATATTTATATTGTACTATTTGAAAAAGTTGAACAACCCAATAAGATTGGGTGTAGTTCCCAAGATATGTGTCTATACTTTTTTAGCTATGAAAAATGTATGAGAAGAGAAGAACCGCCTTGATGAATTTTAAGGATTACTAACTAATAATTTTATAATAAATAAGATATAAATAAAATGTGAAATTAAAACATGCATGATTTATTTCCATTTATAGTGATATGTTTTCATTTTATATACATGGAGATCAATTCTAATATGGAAATGTATTTTTTATATTTAACCATGATTTTTAGTATCTTCAACCATTGCATGAATATTATATTATTTTTATATTGTTTTCAAATCTTATTGAAAATGGTGTTGATGTTGCTTTTTAGGGGATAAATATATTCAAAATACACATTATACAATTTTTTTAAAGGTTGGGGTCAATGCCTCAATTTATTATTAAAGAAAATATCATTTTAGACAAGGTAAAAGGAGACCCATTACATAGCTTGAAGGCACAAGGCCAAGTGGCTGGAATACAAGGATTAAAAGCCCGTTTTTTGGCCCAAAGGACCCCTTAGTGAACAGTACTACTACAATACCCATGCTGCTACATTACCGCCACTGCTACAGTACCTGTTACAGTCCCTCCACTGCTACAGTGCCATCGTTGCAACAGTTCCACCACTTCTAAAATACTAGTAAAGTGTCCTACTACAGTACCCTAGAAATTCACCCCTGCATGGATTTGATCCTCGGTCTTATGGATGCGAAGTAAATATTTCTGAATATATTATATCTCTTCAATGAATTTGATAAATAATTTTTTGAAATTTTTTCCTTGTAATTTTCAAATGTGAATAATGCTATATCATAAGGATATATAAATGGATGATTCTTAAGAAATAATTTATGTTGGTCAATATGGTAAAAATAAATTTAATAATTAAATTAGAATAATTTATTTTTTAAAAGACATTAAAAATTATTTTAATGATATTTAAAAATATTTTGGTAATTTTAACCATTATTTTAAGTGTTTTGGATTGGTTTGAATATCATTAATAATTACTAATGTTGATTTCAGAATCTATAATATATGTTTTGGAAGTTACTGATTTTGGAGAAATTAAAAAAAGAACTAAATATGTATCAGTACTTTTGATGTCATGAGAATTATTTAAATTAACAATGAAGAATATATAAAGGTAATACTGATAGTGTAGACAAAAAATGACAAATATTAGAAGACTATTTCTTGTATTTTCAAAGAGTTAAGGAATCAAAAAAGTCTCCAAAATCACAAAGACATGTAAGATTCAATTGAATCATGTTTAAGAGTATCTCTGAAATAGATATTTGTAAATTTAAAATGGAATGATTCATTTTGGAATATATATAAATAACCTACCACTGTGGAAAGTGGAAATGAGAAAAAAAATTCATATTGTGTTGTGTTACCGTAACATAAAGGATATATAAATACCACTAGCTAATACATTAAGGTAATTTTCAATAAATTTATCACTAAACGCCATGGATAGTGTGAAAATTAAATTTTTATAATTCCCACACTACAAATTGAATCCTTAGTGTATCTTATTCTAGTTAAATGGTTAGCATATTATGTTTAAGGGTCTATCAGTTAGTGAAAATTGATGTTGATATTCTCTACAAGATATCATCTTAAATTATCTAAGATGCTGTCGAATAACTTCTTCCATGAATTAAAATTATAATTCTTCAATAGTATTGTTATTGAAATGGATAATCTGATCTTCTTAATAAGAATAATATATTTCGATAATGAATTCTATGGATAAGATGAAAGTTGAATCCAATTCTATGAATTGAGAACAAACTATTAATGAAAGAAAACTCTGACATTGTAAAGAGATATAATCTCAAATTGGGAAGAGAACCATGATTGATGCAATCTATGTGAAAAAATATAGCTGGTGATATTTATATTAAATTATATTCAATCCTAACATGATAAAAATTGCATTCGATAGTGTGTGGTAAATAAGATTTCATAGGAAATATTCACATAATGATATTAGGTAATGAATGTTTAACAGAGTTATGAAAATATTAGATTATTTATGTCACACTAGAATGGGATAATTATATTATGTTATCATTACAAACCTAAATAATGTATATCATGTGAGATTTCTTTATGGCATAATAGGTTCATTGTATGTTTTCATGCATATGGTGAAAATAAAGAAATGTGGTTATTGTGGAAAAATAATTTTTTGACAATTGTGTATATTTCAAGGACATTTAAGACTGATCATTTAGTAGATATTTAATTTGTTTGGATTAAAGGAGTTTTAAGGACTAAAATATCTGATATATTTGAAATGACATAACAAAGTGGGATTCCTAGTTATTGATAGATCTTGGTAACTACAATACTCTGCTTTTATTTCACCTTGTTGGTTTAATGAATATAGATCAAATGAAATTCCATATCCTATGCATATTTATTATAAAAAATGATGAGGTGTATTTACATAGTATAAAAAATACCAAAACAATGGTTACATAGTCAACCATATTGGATGAAAACCATATTAAAAACTTTTTTGTGTTATTTAATTCCATAATTAATAATTATAAATGCATGGTAACCAAGAACAATGAAAGAATTGGATATACATTAACTAAATAGGTGAAAATTTATTGAGAGAAAAGGTTCTAATTATTATATATCCATTCACACTAATTCACACACTTAGTATTTTATATATCAAAAGTGATCGTAGTAATTGTTATTATATCCATTTTACCACTATTGATTGTATTCCCAATAATCAAAATATTTAATTAATTTTTTATCTTGTAAAATGCTCTATTATGTTAAAATTTTATGTAGCCTATGATTTCCCTATAAAATAAAGTAGGGAACAAATAACATCCAAGACAATAAAGAATGGGAATAAAATAGATGAAAAGAAGTTAAGAAAGGCCTCTTCAAAGAAATAAAGGAAAAATTACTCAATAAAATTTTAATTTAATTAAAGTTGTTCTCATTCTATTATATCTAATGCTGACTTTTATAATGAATCATCATATGATATGAAGTAATACCTCTAATGTAAAGAATAGGGGAAATAATTTCCCTCTATTTCATTCCAAATGAAGAGAGGTTCAGAATTGAAGAATAAAATATAATGGTTAGTAACACTAATAATAATATAGACTAAAAGTTTAAATATAAATATAAAAAACATTGAAATAATAAATATATAAGTAAAATTTCTTTTGGGAACTATTCTCTCTATAATCCAATCATAAATTGGAAATATAAATTTTTTGATTATTCACAAGATGGTTAAATTGGGCCCTTATGGGATATCCTACATAATTTTCCCAAATATTTACTAATTTTTATGGATAATTTATAACTATATAGTATTAGATCACCTGGATTTATGATGAGTGGGAAGGTGTATAGAAGGAATGGGAGAAAAAAATTCTGTGGTAAAATCAGTCAAAATAGGTATGATCTACAAGTTCCATGATTCTTGAGCATGAAGAATGAATTTGTATTTATGGGACATGATAAATCGATACAATTAAGGAGAAGATAGAATAAAATAATGCGATCAAATAAAAAAGATCCATTTATTAGAAGAAGTAATGGATCCCAAGGGTTCTTTTTAGGGATAAATGACAACCTTATTAAAGAGCATAATATTTTCTTACAAAAAATGAACTATATGCGTGAAAATGAAGTAAAAAATTTTATAAAGTATTTTGATTAAATATTTAGGTCATCATAGGATTAGAATTATATTATTAATCTGATGGTTGTTGAATTTGAGTTTAAACTTGAAAATCCAGAAGTGATAAAACTTGCGTATTCACCAAAATATAAAAGAATATCTTTTTCTATACATATATATATATAATTTTCAATGAAAAAATAATTTTTTTGGAATTAATGGCCAAAAATAATTCAATTAAAAACCCATCATTGGAATAAAGAATGTGGTACCATCCATTCTAGTAAATTCTAATAATGTAAATTCTAATTTCATGTATATTAAACATTTTAATTAAAATTATAAAGAATAATGGTTGAGTAAAAATATTTATTTACCCACCACTACATCTAATTTATATGTAAAAAACTAAAGGAATAATTTTTCCCAAAAATTTATCCCAACTGAAGGATAATAAATTATAAAAATGATAAGGACTAAAAACTAGTTAGATTGTGTCAAAAGTTTAAATGTCAAGATTTTTTGGCTGTTATTGGTATACTTTGGTGCACATGGAAACTAATAGATTCTATAATGATATATAATATAAAAAATATCTCACAAAATTTGTGAAAACTATTATCTTGAAAAGATCACAATATAATATTCAAAATTAATTTTTCTCAAATATATTTAGGTGTTTGGAGAACTTATTTGGAAAATGTAATTAACTTAGTCATTTTGAAGGTACATTCTCGTGAAACTAAACCTAGTATATGTCTAAAGAAATATAAAGAAAATTTACATAGAATATAAAGATGTATGAGTCTTATTTTTTAAATAATTAGAAGAAAAGTGTTGAACAAAATAATACCAAGAATATATTAATGAATTATTTATCAAAAAGAAGGAGTCTATTTTTTATATAAGAAATGAACACATCATAGACTCATAAATAATGTCTTGGGGATTGGAATTGATTTAATTAATAAATAGTATAACAGAAAATCATTCCAAGAAGAAAATAAAAGGACGGGTCTAGTAAAAATCATATCATAGAGACTATGTGGAAATTCCAAGAAATAACATCATGCATTAATAGAATGAATGATAAATTGGTGAGAATAATTTGATATATAGACCAAATATAATTAACAATAAATTAATGTTATAATATGAATAAATTTGTTCAATATGAATAAAAAAATAATTTTTGGACAGGATTTCTAAAAAATGATCCCAATGTTATTGAGAATCTATGTGTGGGGTGTAAGAAATATTCTCATTCCTCAATGGATCTGTTGATCTTTTTAAAAGATAAAAAATTAATTCTATATAAAATAACTATAGAACCAAAAGATTCAGATAGTTAGATGGATTATTTAATAAATACAATACCATATAAGGATATAATTAAAATAAATTAGAATATTATTCTTCCCATGATTTATACTTGAATGATTAGAAGAGAAATAAAGAATGTTCTCTAAAACAAGGGGATAAAAAGAAAGAAATATCTTATTTTTATGTAACTCGGAACCTTACTGATATCACTTAACAAGAAAAGTGTTCAACCTTTTTCGCAATTGTTGGGTTTGTTCGTACAATCCATAAAATTTATGGGGAAACATGATTAATGTGTTCATCAAAGAATTGATCCAACATAGATAAATATTATATACATCATAGAGATTTATATCATGAAATGATCCCAAGATTTAATATTTTGAAGAGTATTTGATGAATATATCTATCATGATGAAGAAAATATAGATTATATTCCTTTTAATGAAATACGTTTTAGTTGAAAAAAGGATAAATTTCATATAAATATTAAATTTATATAATGTATATGGAAATTATCATTTAAAATTTATATATATACATTATCTCATACCTATATTTCTTGAATAAAATATAGTATTTAGTGTGAGAATATAATTTATCAATGGAATTATAAACCCTGATAGAAGAGGGAAAATTTAAATACTTAACCAACAATTTAATTTGAATGTTTTTATCCTATGTGTTATGTTGAGTGTAAGAAGTCAGGTTGAAACCATCATGAGAATACATCTAATAAATATATCAAGATAAATTTTCTTAAATATATCCTAAGAAAATAATTTATAGTTTGTATTATATTTTGATATGGTTTAGAGTCAAAAAAAAATTTAAAATTAGTCCATGATATTTTACACAGATGGTGGATCATTTATACTTAATGTGGAATAATTGATAAAACATTACCTAAAGTTAATTTTTATAGCAGACTCCCATCATTCATTATATTTATTATCAATATGGGGTTGAGGTAACAAAATGAAAAAGATACATTGACATGAATTTTCCTGTATTGGAATTAAAAAATCTAAATGGTGATATTGTTTAACCCACTCTATATTTTTTTATATTTGACTAAAGTGATAATTTAATAAATTAAAAATATTTCCTTGTGTTTTAAGATTGGATTCTTGGAAGAAGCTAATGTTCTATAAAATATTTAGTGTATTTATTAAGCTATGTATCTTTATCTGTTTTGTTATGAACAATTTATTAGAATATAAGAACCACATCATATCTTTGAAGTGAGTTGATACCCCTATTTATGTATAAATTAAGATACAACTAAATGGGAAGGGGTCAAGAGAGTGCATGTTAAGAATATATTTTGAATTCTATATGAATACACAGGTATTCAAAATCCTACAATAGGGAAATTCAATGATTCCATACAGATTCACACTGATGATGTACCAAAAGAGTCAAAAGTATCAACAACTATTATAAAGGTTGGTAAGTCCATGAAATAAAATTTAAAATTAGAGATAAAAGAAAACGGGGGCCTCACCCCCAAACCAAAATCATAAAGAGGATACTCTTTTTGAACTTCCATGGAAAAGCCAAACCTGAAATAGAAGGTTCACTCAGGCTCCTTATAGTTAGGTCCAATCCTAATCTTATTGGAATCTTCTATCCAATGATTAATTATACAAATAAATTCACTCTTTTCAGTAGTAGAGGTTACTCAATTTTGGGAACCACTTGAGATGTGTCCAATCCTAATATGATTTGGCTCCTAATCCAAAACAATGTTGACTAGGTGACCATTTTCCATGAAGATAAACAGATCATCACCTACAGCTTCTTTGGGTCTGTCTAGAAAACATTCTTCTTAATTTTTTATGCCTCCAACAACTACATTGATAGAAGGATATTATGGATTAAAATAAAGGGCATATCAAGTACCACCATGGATTTATGTACTATTATGTGAGACTTAAAATCCTTCATTCATGCATATGATAATCTTGGACCATTTTTCAACACCACATCCATTAAATATTTAATAGATTGTGTTGAGGAAGAAATAATATCTAAAATCAATCTCATTGGGGAAAATTTTACTTGTTACAGGAGGCATATCAATGGTTGGAGAGAAGGTATGAATGAAAGGTATTTTTTCGATGATTTATTACATGGTAATTAGAGATTGATATCATGTGTCATTATAGATAAACTAAACTTTGACCATCACCCCATCCTGGTTAGTTTCCTAGATAATGTGAAGAAAAAACCCAAACCATTTAGGATTAATAATGCATGGGGTTTTGTCTCATATTGTTCAAAAATTGTACAATATTCTTGGGACTTGAATGGATTATATATCAACCCCCTAGTATACATTTCAAATCTCAAAATGATCAACAAAAAATTGAATTAATAGGGAAAAGGGAAGTTCTAGTTGTTGGATGCAGAATTTTATGCCCTTGAATGCCCTCTACGTGATCTCTAGGAAACCACTACTAAGGAAATATTCTCTAGAGACACTACCTAAGAAGTTGAGATGACCACTAAGCTTCAAAATCACATCAAATATAAAGACAACATCAAAAAATTAATCATCAAAATCAGGTGGCTCACTGATAGGGATATAAACAACAAGTTCTTCAACACTCTACAAATGGTTTGAAGGAAAAATAGACACCTATCATTATTCAAATATGGAGATTGAATCCTTGAGGATTGACATGAGGTATACAATAATATTTTCACTTTTTAGATGAATCTATCCAATAGATTATCAAGTAATGTAGTTCTAAGAGAAAACATCATTCCTAAATGGATTAATGAGGAGGAAAACTCTTTTCTCACCTCAACCCCCTTGATTTGTATATCAGAGAAGCATTATTTTTCCTTAAAAATAAAATTCTCATCAATCGAATGGGTTCACAAATTACTTCTTCCTATCCTATTTGGATTTCATACAGAATGATGTGTGAAAGCATATAATGAATTTTTTCAAAGTTGGGACCTTTAATCAATGCATCAATTCACAATTTATCGCCTAAATTCTAAAAGTGGAGAATTCTAGTTACATAAGTCAATTCAGGATCATTTCACTTGTTAACACAAATCAAAATTTCTTAACAAAGAACACTGCCAATATACTTTCCTTTGTATCAGATAAAATCATATGTTGGATCCAATTTTCATTTTTTTAAGGGAAAGAGCAAGAAATTTCTTTTTCTCACTACATTAGAGTGTGCTAACCTTCTCAAAAATCTCATTCAGGGAGTCAATATTACAATAAATATTGACATTAAAAAATACTTTATCATAATGGACTTGGGCTTCCTAGTTAATGTGATTTATTACTTTGGATTCATCTTGCGTTTAATATATTTGATTAAATATTTTCTTCAATCATCCATCAAATCCATTGTTTTTAATTGGTCCCCAAAATGATATACTCAATTCTCCAAGGGGTGAGATATGGTGATCTCATTTCAACTATTATCTCTACAATTACATAGGATTATCTAAGAAGGATCTTTCTTCACAAGGTGGATAGGGGTGAAATCGAACTATTAGGGAGGTTAGAGGAATCTATTCTCCTTCCAACATGTTTTTTAATGTTGAAATTGTAATCATTTCATAGGGAGATATGAGGACTGTGAACTACATAAAGGATTCCCATCAACATTATGAATGTTTTTCTGGCCAATAAATTAACAAGAGAAAGTCCTTTATCTATTTTGGTATGAATATTCCAGTTGTAAGGAAGAAATGTCTCATCAGTGAATTGGGAATAAAGGAAGGCTCACTCCATTTAATTTACCATGGAGTCCCCATGTTTTTCCGAAGACCTCATTCCTTTCACTTTTTTTATGCCTTGAGTCAAATTAGAAGAACACTTGCCTATTAAAAAGGGAAGTCACTCTTAATGGAAGGATGAATTTTACTTTCCATGAATGTGGTGATCTCAATGTTGGTCTATTTTTTCAGGGAGTATTTATGGAATTCATATATTATTAAAACAATTAACTCCATGATGAGGAACCTTATATAGAGTTGCTATATGCTATAATGTAAGATTATTACAGCTTCGTGGAAAAAATGGTGCATGACTAATGCTTTAGGACGTCTTAGTATCAAGAACCTGAAACTCTCCAACCAGTTTTGGAAACCCCAATTCATTTGGTGTTTAACCAGCATCAAATACTTCACCCTATAAGTCCTTATATCTTGATTTCTTGCAAGGCTTATCACATAAAAATTTTAATTACTTAGATTCCTCCATTTTGAATGGTTTGATAACTTTCTTCCAAAAAATTCATAGGAACTCTCATTGGCTGGTCAATATGAATTTCCATATTACCATTTTGCATGAAAACTAGATTGGATATCCCTTGATCGATCGGGTTAGCTCCTTGGATCATGGATTTGATCGCAACATCTTGACCAAAGAACGACTAGGAAATCTAGACATGATCCCTGATGATATTTCCTCATCTGTTGCTAGTTGTGACTACATCAACTATGAGGATATTATCATTTGAGAATTGTCTTAAAATGTAATGCTTGAATAAAATAGCTTCTATAATAATATTCTTCAAGGCGATCAAAAACAGATTGGTAAATTAAATAAAATGTGGAAGTTCCCTTCTAGGTTCACCCTGTTATTGAGTCTCTCTCTAAACAAGGTCCTAGTTGACAAAAACCATCAACATGATAGAATTTCTCAATTCCCTAAATGTTCCATATTTCACCAACACCAAGAAGATGTATATTATCTCTTTTTTTCCTACAAAACTGAATCATATTTATGGAATTTTTTCTTAGACATCATTGAGATACACCCCCTCAAACTGAATTTCTCTAACAATTCTTGACCGCCCTCCTTAGCATCCATCATTCTAAGTAGATTATAATTATTTTCAAGGAGGCCCATGAAAAACTGATCCACATAACATGGTGAGGTAGTAACAATCCCATAAACAACAAATCCCACTTTAATTCTCGTCTTTCAATTATGGGTATTACAGTTGAAATGCATAATCAAATTGCACTTTATTCAAAAAGTTGTAGCAACTTGCTAAGGGACCATATTGTTTTGAGGTGCCTGATCCTTAAAGGCATCTTTCCCTAACCACATGGCACTCTCAAAGTTTTTTTGTATTCTCCCCTTTGTTGGTTTGTTGAAATGTAACACAGAGGGAGTCTTGAGGGGAAACCTAGGGCCATCATGATATGGGGTTATTTTTAAAGACCATAATAGGGATGTTGTGGGATATTATAATCATCCTTGTGGCCATGTCACTACCCTAGATGTTAAAATTATTGGCCTTATCAGAGAGATGTATATTTCATGTCAACGAAATTGAAACAAAATCTGTATCAAGTCTGATTCCACTACCATTCTTCAATCCATCAGGATGGGATAGGTTCACCTCTCAAAGAAGCTAACAGAAATATTAACTAAATGTCTTCATAGTATTTCTTCTATGATCTAGATTATCACTCATGAATTTCATGAATCCAATTATCTTGCTTATGGTCTTGTAATTAAAGGATTTAATGAAGAGGGTTTCATATGCTATAACATTTTTCCTAGGGACATGATCCCTATATTTCGTTTTGACAAATGTAAAATTCCTTTTTTCAAATTTTGGAAACCTATCATTGATTTAATAAAGATTCTATATGCTCCATTTTCTCTAAAAAGAGTAATTCTTATGTCATATAATATATCTAAATTTTACTCTAGAAAATACATAAAGGTAATTCAGAAATATCTACTAGAAACTAGAAAATGATTCCTAGATGCTATGAAGTCAGAAAGTCAAAAAAAAAATGAGGAACTAGAAAAGTATCAAGCACCATAGATGTACATAAGAGACATTTGACTCGTATATAAGAGTCTCTCTGAAATAGAGATTAGATATTTTAAAATCTAAAAAAATTATATGAATTAAAATGAGTTACCTACCAATGAGATAATTCAAAATGTGTATAGTGGTAAATTCATACGATTATATATGAATGTATGTTAAAGGATATGTATGCATTAGTGGATCATAAGTAATGGGCTTTTACTTCACATGAAATAGTCATCATAGTGGATGTAATGAATATGAATTTTAGTGAAGTCCTTGGGTACACACATATATATGTAAGACTAATGTATTCCTAAATAATGGTAAACATAATATATATAAATTTTTATGAGTGGGTGAAAATTTAAGATTATATTTTCCTGATGATTGAATATAAAATTAATCCTGGTGATAATGAAGTCATTCTTCCATGAATTAAACATCAAAGTTAATAAAAAGAATTATGAAAAAAGACACAATTATCATTTTCATTACATAGATAATAAGATCAAACTATTGGGATTATAAGGATTAGATACCATCCAAATAATATTATATGAATTAAGATATAGACATAACATGAAGTTAAGGGTCATATCATGAAGAGTAGTTATCACACAATGATAATAGAACCACACAGTGAAGAAGTGTTGAGAAAATATTGTCAAATATGTTTTAGTTAAATTAGATTCAATCAATCCAATACATTAATTCCACAATGCGGTGTGTTATGAAGAAGATTTATTGAGATAGATTCACCATAATTTCAGGCTAGGATAATATTACACCATTCTGAAAATAAGTGATTATTTGAGATATTCCACATTGGTAGGATTCCACAATCGTTCCACAGAAAACCAAAAGAAGATATTTCTAGACATAGTACATAACATCATAATAGTTTTAATGAATTATTTTAAGAATAAGTGGAAATTGGAGGTATATAGTTACTATGGAAAGAGAAGGTCATGATAATTATGGTAATAATGTGGATTTCTATAATGGGTCATTATGGAGATTTTTCTTGTGCTTAATTTAAAAAAAAAATTAAATACATCAATATAATTAGTCTTTTAAATTTTATAAACATGGTTTTTCATATTAAATATATGAAAACCATATCTAGAAAAATGATGAATATATAATAATATAAGAAGAAAAAAATAAGTTTTTTTTCAATTATTATCTTGTATGTTCTGTAATTAAAAGAAGTGAAAGAGAACAAATCTGATATAGTATCATAATTTTGATAATTTTTATCAAATGGAAATAAAATTAACCCTAAAATAGAATTTATGATTTTTTGTGTCATAGATAGATAAATCAAACTTGACAATAAAAATCATCATTGTCCAATAAATAGAAGTTATATATGGGATAGATAAACTCATTTATATTGATCATTAATCTGGTTAAAGATTAATATACAAGATCCTCTCCATTGATATATCTATATCACAAGGTTCTAGTAGGATAAATGGAATCCACATGGATTTCTATATATCAAGGTATGGGATAAGATACATCTTATTTAAAAGGGACATGAGACTTTACTACGACTAATCATACTTCACTATGGTACAATACAACTCCTATATTTTAAAAAGAGTAATGGTAGGTTCCAGATCCTAATAAATACATTTCAATGCTTTCATTGTACCAGGTTGGTTCTCTAAATATGTGTCTATGGATATTTCATTATTTGAAATTCATCTTGACAATAAAAGAGTTTTTTTTGGGGGGGGGATAACAACCCCCACACATCAGGGCTATAGTTTTCCATCATATAATAGAACCTCATTAACAAAATTATGTGTGTTGTGATATTGTTTTACTCTTTATTATATAGGAATAATAATCAACAGTGGGTATATAGTGATATATCCTTTCATTAAATAGTTGTAGAGGAAAATATTTGTATATAGTTCTAGTGGTAAAATAGTTATTCACCTTGATTCACCAACTTGACCTCGTTCGATGTGTTTCATATCCAATGTAATCTTAACATTTGGATTGTCTATGTAACAACATCTTAAAAACTAATACAATGACATAGTGGCATCAACTCCTAAAATACCCATGACGCCTCAACCCATATTATATCATCTAATATGTGATATCTGTCAATCATATTCACTAAAATATACTATCACTGGATAACAAGTGCACTAATGGTTCCTATGACCATAGATGGTTCCCCAAATTTATTTTTATCACACAAAAAAACTAAAACTAACACTATATGGAAATCATGAATATTGATTTGGATTTCAATCACATTCTATTTAATATGAGGGTCACCTAATAAATATCATTATAAAGATCTCCACCATAGAATTTTACCTACTATAATCTCACTAGTACAACCATACATAAAGATTGGCATCTCACTAGGACTCCCATTATGTGATCCTTTATCATCAAAATCTAAAAATTATAATCCACGTGTTGCACTCTATGGTACTATAACATCAATTTTTCCTCAATATATTTCTCATTTACTGAATAATTCTCAATAAAATCCTCTCCCAAATGACATAAATAAATACCTAATGGAATTTCAACCATTATTAGTGAATCAAATTATATTCTTCTAAAAATTTTTTAGATAGTATTTCATAATCCCCCAAGCACAGCATGTGAAAAACACATCTATCCCATTGACAGATTGATAAGAACTTCAAAAATTACCCTCCCCACCATATAATTATTTATATTTATCATTGATATAACATGGTTAACCTTGATAATATTTTCATGGTGTCCTAAACAACATTATTCAATCTATCACTTCATTAACCCGCCACTATGAGTTTTTATGATCCACCACATGCCAAATTCCATGGATTTTTAACCAATCCACTGCCGATTAGAGAGGACCTCTAACTACAACCAGTATATTTACAGAATCTTCCAACCAATATTTCTAATGGATTTTGAGAAACTCGCTTAATGGTAATCCTCAAATGAACAAACCAAATTTTCATGGTTCTTCAAACCCCTTAGCTAAAACCCTGTGTAATTATAAAACATGATTCTTACTTCAACACCCATCTCATAAAAATCAAAATTCTTAAAATGTATTTTATAAACCTGATATATAACCAAGGGATATAAACAGATTCAAAAAACCTCAGGGATCCAATTGAAACTGTGAGTCGACAACCAACTCCAAATCTAAGAATAAATATATTCCCATTTAAAAGAGTATAAAGAACCTTCATTAAATATATAAACAAGTTAATTCTATTAATAAATCAAATAATTGACCACATAATATGATTTAGTGTCTATCTACACTTGGAGCCTTTAACTATTCTTCTATAAATATTTTTTTCACTTTTATGACACCTAAATCAACTAGATATACTCTCTCATTAATCTCTCGTGTAAATGAGTATTAACATTTCATTAGTATAAAACCTTACCCATCCTCTTTAACATTTATAAAAACATGACCTCTCTTGGCATTAACATAGACTACCAAATCAATAGGCACATATAATTATCCCAAGGAAATGACACTATCCACATCCACACACTCATGGTTCCCTCATTAACTAAAAACTCGTAGATCGGTACATTGAAATTATACCAGCAACACAACAGAGGTACCACCATAGAAGACCTTCCCACTATAGGCTTTTATACCATAAAGAAAACTACAAGGTTCATAATATATAAAAAAATAGTATATGAAAATTTCCACAACAACCTCTCTTAAATATGGATCCATTAATAAGTTATTTAAAAAAATGTTGAAAAATTTATTTCAAAATCATTAATTTATTAGGACCAATTTTATCAATATGTTATATAAAAAAATACCCTTTTTAATAGTTATACAAAACTATTTCCATTTTCATAAAAAATATTTCATCCAAAATAATTCATTCCCAAGTCTATGATATATGTGTACCTAATAAGTGGCATGAACTCAAACTTATCATCCCACCCAAGGAAAAAATAAAAAATAACACCCCACACCAAAACATCATTGTCAAGAAAACATGTAAATAATAATAGTGTAAAATAATTAATAGAAATATTATTCATTGTAGATTACACTTTCCTTGAATGTGTACTTATACTCCAACGATTATGGTCTATCCAAAATCCAACTACATATTATCTCCATCTACTAGTACTAAGAAGTTAGACAACCAAAACTAATGCACATATACCATTTTCTAACACAGAAGATAATGTTTCTCAAAAAAACATATGTCTGGTCATATTAAGTCCTAGTGCATTCATTTTCATTTCCCAATGGGTTATTATAATATCATAATATTTAGTATGTTTAATATTTTTTACATTCAAACACAATTTGGGTATAAATCTAATTACTATATTCTGGATTAAAATAAGTATTTAATAATAGTTAAATAAAATTTATTGTAGAGTATAATTACAATTCTATTTCAAAAAAAATTTTTCTTTAAGTATATTAAATCTTTATAGTAATATAACATATATTAAGAAAATAATACATTACCATAAATAATATTCTATGTGAGTATTAATATAAGAAGAGATAAATAATTATATTTTATTGAAATCAAAATGGTTAATTTTAAAATATTTGTAGAAAATAGTATAGAGGTTTTATTTCAATATGATAATAAAAATATTAATAATATAAATTGAATATATTAATATTACTGGATTATAAGAAATTCAATATAATTATAAATTTATATTTTAATCCTTATAATATTATTTGGAATTAAAAATGAATTTTCATGTGTGAAATTTCGATTTTCAAATCTTATTTAAGGGTAAGAGGTTATATTATTGTGTTGTGAAAAGTTAGAGTCCATTTACTATTAGTTGTTTAAAGGTATTTCAATTTTCTTGTGCATTGTGTAAGGGTAGGTTTATCCTGAATAATGGTTATCCCACTTTTTCCTTTTATATGTAACGAAAACCTTTAAATATCAATCATTGTGTAAAGGTACAAATAGCTAAATAAATATTACCCTATACTAACATAAGGGTAATAATTATTTCTCATATGGGTGAACCCATGTCTCATAAGATTCATTGAGGGATTTTAATGCTCTTATAAGGGTATGTATTTGGTTTGACGGATATGCAAAGGTATAACGCAAGGTTTTCTATCCTAATACAATATTCATGTAAGGGTAAAAGGAAAAATCATTCTTTTATGTAAAGGTATATCAACCACTGATTAATGGTATATTTTTCCTCATGTAAGGGTAACACATACATCTACCCATAACATATTGCGGTATAAAAAACTCAATTATTGGTAATACATGCTTTACCCTGGCTACATAAATATATAAACCACTTACAAAATGGTAAATTATGGCTCATGTAAGGCTAACAAGACATTTGAAAAAATTGTGTAAGGTTATACCCTATATAGGTAATGTTGTGGGGACCTCACATAAGGGTAAATAAAGAGAAGAAAATCTTCTATAAGGGTAACCTCTATCTCATGTAAAGGTTAAACTATATCCATTAAAAGGTAATCATGCACTCTCAGATTTAAAACTATCACATAGTCTTTATACTCACATGAAACCTAAAGATAAAATTGAATAATTTATATGATATTTCATTATCATATTGGATTATAGGATTTATTTTTAGACAAATAATATCACAACTAATGAAAATTGTAATGAATATAAGCATAAATATTTATAATGTCTTGTTTTTATCTCTCCATGACTGATAAGTAGAGTATAACTTTCTCTGTAATCTATATGAGCATTACCTCCAAGAAGATTCTCATTTTTCAATGTATTTATAATTAAATGGATATAATCGTAGAATAATTTTTGGAATTAATTCTATTATGTTATATATAATCATTTTACAATGTATCATGGTGCCACATGAAAATTTAGATGTATACATGGTCTATATTTTATTAGAGGAATATTGTAATGGAAATATTATATTATAATTGTTGATTAATATTTTTCAATATAAATAGATCATTTTATTCATGTTACGAACCATCTAATTGCTGAATAGACCCTTGATTATAGTGTACAAGGGAAAATGAGAAATAAGGAAGGTTCGTACTAGAGATTATCTTCGAATAAGGGAATCAATATAAAAGGTATATGGTTTTATCAAAGAAATACATAAAAAGAAATGTCTATGTCATACCCTGGCCAGGGCGCGTGTTTTATTTTATTATTTATTTATCCTTAAATAATTTTTTTTGGGGTCCAGTGTGAGTCCCGGATGAAATTTTTGAGTTTTTGTTAAAAAGGGTGCTTTTCGACGCGACGTCGTTGGGCGCGCGAGTGGAGCCTGTTTTGGAAACCCCATGCATCCCTACTCGGGTATTTATACATCCCGTTCATCTTCGAAAAAATTGAAATAAAATGTTTTTGCATTTAAAATGCACATTGATTAGAGTGTCGTTTAAATTTTTATTATGTTGAGAATTTTGATACTATTGAAATAAAATGAATACTTTCATTATTTTCATTTTATTTATTATGATTCTTATTACTATCATTACTATTATTATTATTTAGAGAATTATTATTATTAGTTTTGTTGAATAACTCTTATATGAAGTTTTATTTTCAACTTCATTATTATTATTATTAGTATAGATTTTATTTTCTTTAGTCTTTTTTTTCTCCTTTATTTTTTTCCTTAATGTTTTTCCCTTTTTCCCCTCTAACCCTAGCGGACCACCCTTTTTATTTCTTTTTCTTCTCCCCCGCGGGAGCCGCCATTTCCTTCTTCTTCTCCCCCACTACCCGCCTTGCCTCCATCCCTTGCAAGCGACTCTCCCTGCACAGCACCACCAGCAAGGTCGCACCCCAGCCCTCCCCAACTGGTCTCCACCTCGGCCCCCCTACCCGACTTCTCCCCGGTACACCGTCCGCACCCCGCACCCCCTCAGCGCCCGTCCAGCCTACTGCAGCCAGCTCCCACGCCCCACTGCTCACCTCCTCATGTGCCTGCTTCTCCACCCGCCAGGCGACCTCCCCTCTTCGGCGCTCGCTGCCCCCGGCTCCGCCTCGCCCCCTGCAAGTTCTCTGACCGAGCTTTAGTGAGCCCTACCGCCGGCCAGCAACCTCCCTCCCCTCACCCTGGACCTCATTTTTTCCTCCTCTCCAGTGGCGAGTTCCCCCTCGGTCCGGTCTCAGCCCGCGTAGCCTAGCACCTTCGTCATCGGCTCACCCTCGACTCCCCTGCACCCCGGCGTTGTCCCCCCCTCCGGCGCGTCGTTGCTGCCCGGCGCTCCAACTCCCTTATTGCGCCACACCCAGCCGGCGCATGACCCCCCTGCCTCTAATTCTGCTCCCTGCTAAAAGGTTTTTTTTTTGTTTTTTTTACTCTTATTTTTTCTTTTATTGTTATTATTATTATTATTATTACAATTTTTATTCTTATTCTTATTATAATGATTGTCATTATTATTATTATTATTATTATTATTATTATTACTTTTATTATTATTATTATTATTATTATTACTATTATTATTATTATTTGTTGTCATTATTATTCTTATTCTTCTCATTATTATTATTATTATTTTGTTATTATTATTATTATTATTGTTGTTGTTATTATTATTATTATTATTATTATTTTCATTATTATTATTATTATTATTATTATTATCAACATAATCTTGTTGGATTATGGGTTTTAATTTATGGTGATTTTTTATTTGTTGGTTTAGGATTTTTAGGACCCGCGCAGGGCGTTTCTGAGTGAGCGCCATCGCCGCTCCTTATTTCCGAGGTTCCGTCATCGTCGCGCATTAGTTTCAAGGTGGGTGTTTCTTCATGCCTCTTAGTTTCGCATACTATAAATGGGGTTATTTATGAGTTTTGAGTCCTTGACTTTTATTATATAGGGCGTTGGACTTTGCCGTGCATTTTCGAACGTGCGTAGTTTCATCGCATCGTGTATCCGAGGTAGGTCCCCTTTGCAATGCTTTTAAAATTTAAGTTACATTATTTCCTGCTATTTTTGCACACTATCTATTCAAATTAAGTATTTTATTAATCTTAGTAAACGTGAAATAGTATTAGAGAATTGTTTTTTTTATAATTACCCAGTGTAAGAAAGTGATGTTTATTTTATACATGACACACGAAATATCCCATGACGAGAAGACACCCAATAATGAAAGAATGCCCATTTGGATTTTAAACATAATTCACGGAATATATAATAGAGTTATGGTTTAATGATAAAATATTTCTTTTGAAGCGTGAACAAGTACCTTGGTTCATTTGAGAAATTGCTTGGTTGGCTCTTAAAGTCTATTTGAAAAAAAACGGTTTGGTTTGGTTTTATAAAAAATGTTGGTAGCCTGCGAAGTGTTGTTTTGGGGGTTCTTTAAAAGGTTTTAAACTGGGTTTTGTCTTATAAAGAATTTGTACTTTTTTTAGAGTAGCGATTGTAAAATGTATTTAATGCCTGTTTGGCACTTTATGGAAAGCGATGAAAATGTTTTGATAAAAACCCTCTTAGGACAACTCTCATGCCTTGGTTGCAATTGATTGTTTAGGAGGCCACACTTAGAGGCTCTCGGGTACCTGAGTAGTTAAAGGTAAGAGGTTATCCCATGGAGTGGCTTGGGGTGATTCATGTTATGCTTTATATATAGATATATCTTATTGGATGCTCAGTTGGCATCATTTGGATCAACCCCTTTTTTTAACACTTGAGACATGGGAATCTGGCATATTGAGAGAATATTCTAAGAATGATTGCTGCATTGGTAGGTTATGGTTCTGACCAGTGGCCCATAGTAGGTGGATATATTGGTTTTATTACTATGGGATTTTCCATCAACCTGCCTGAGAGAGGATGGTTGAGCGTATTGTGCGTTTTGATTTCATCGTGACATGTCGATAATGATGATTTCTCATGTATTGGTGTCTTCTAGTTTATTCTCAATCTCTTAGGTTCACCCATGTCTATTCAGCTTTTGTTGCTTGCAGTAGTGATTATGATGCTCACATGTATACCTACATTGCCCTTGCTGTGTGTTTTACTTTGTGCATTCTAGTGTGTTGTTTTCCTTGTAAAGTGGTAAATTTCTTTTGATTAGGTTTCTAAAAATGGTTTTCAAATGAAAGTGTTTAATCCTCTTTGTACAAATTTGAAAATTTTAACATCACTTTCCGTTTTCTTAATATGTCATTCACACTAATTAATTGAACCCAAATTTGGAAATGGTTAAGGGAAATGGTTCGTACTTTGTTTTTAAGTAGAATATTTATAAAAAACATACTTCTAAAAATTGTAGTTCAAACTTGAAATGATGTTTCTTTTATTTTAAAGGTAGTGCATTGGGAATAGATATCGGGCTAGCCTACTGAGTTTTAATACTCACGCCTATAGTTCTTTTCTGTTTTTAGTGTTTGTGAAGGCTATAGCTTGAGTGCGCTCTCCTAGGGCGACGCTTGATCGTTGAGTCGAAGAGTGATCCGTGAGGTCGCACAGAGTTTGTTTGGATGTCGTGTTTGGTCAGTTTTTTATTTTTTTCTCCTATTTTTATTTAGTCACTTTTTTGGTTTATCTTTTCTGCGCTGCTCTGTATTATCTTTGCAGTATTATTTATTTATATTGGGAGAAGTCGTTCCCACAGCCTCTGTTGATGCCCTGGCGCTTGTCGCTAGCCCGGGAGGATCGAGAACGCCTCTCGGGCCATGTCGTGGACCAGCTCGGGTGACCGGTTTAGGGTCGACCCGGGTTGGTTCGTGACAAAATGGTATTAGAGGAGGTCAGCTATTAGAAATCCTCACTTTTCAGAGCACCCTTTGTTATTTGGGATGTCAAGGTAGATGGAGTATGATTTTCGGGACTCGAGGGGTGGGAGTGGGAAGAGCATCATGAACTCTTGCTCGCTCGGATCCTCGGGTTTCCATGGGAAGTCTAGTTTAATTTGATTGTTTGGGTTTTTATGGAAATGTTTTGTGATTGGGATACAACAAAGGGAGTTTGGGCCACTAGTCCTCCTAACCCGCATGGCCTGGAAAGCCATGCAGAGCTAGGGGAATGGTCTAAGAAGGCTCTCTGTGTCAGTGACGTGTTTGGCATATGGCCGCCAACCATATGGTCAAGTCACCCACTAACACTAGTCCCCTGTTTGAGTTGTTTTTGGTTTCCCTTGATTTTTGAAAGTGGTTTGAATTAGAAAATTTGGTTTTCAAAAAAAATGGTTGTTTGAAATGACATGTTTAATTTGTAGATTGTTTTAAAAGAAGTGGTATGAATGAATTGTTTTTGGAAAATGAAGTTGCTTTGTTTTGACCTTGGTGTTCGGATGAGTTCTCACATGCATTGTGGTATGTTGGAAATGTGGATGGATTTCTGGTACTGTGGATGGATGCCTGGGGGGCACAAATACATGCATGTGAGTGAGACTCAAAGGGATACCAATGGCGAGGGTTTAACCCACCAAAATTCTTTTAAATTAAAGATATTTTCAAAGAGAAAAGTTTTGATGTTATGATCACTTGTTTTCTCGTGTTTTGAGTTTGTCACCTACATGGTGTTTGATTTTGAGGTTTTTATTCACTCATTGAGTTGGCCTTGACTGGGTTTTTGACTTTTCCTTGTCCAGCGGTTATCCTTTTGAAACTTCGATGGGTGATCGTAGTGTGGTTGATCAACCTAAGGATTTTATGCTTGAGTTTCGGAATCTAGATCTACCTCTCTTATATGGTCAAGCGGACCCTTCCGTGGAAAAGGAGTGGATGCGGAAGATTGAAAGGTACTTTAACCTCATTGAGTTTCCCGAGTCATTGAAGGTCAAGTTTGCGACCTTCATGCTTGAAGGTTCACCGTGGATGTAGTGGAAGTCAGTGTCTCGGAACAAGCCCCGTAAAGAGATTACTTGGGAGTTCTTCAAGGCTTTGTTCATTCGCCAATATTTCTCTGAGGAAGAAAGGGTGATAATGGGGATGAATATGTGTTGTCTACAGCAGGGCGACGGATCCGTGTTATAATATTTCCATCGCTTTGGGGAGCTAGTCCCTTATGATTCAGAGTATGCCACGAATGACCCCATGAAGGATTGACGCTTCGAGGCGGGTCTTCGCCCTGATCTACAATCGAAGGTGTCAGAGTCCAACCTAACTTCTTTTGTCGATGTGGCAAGACAATATTTTCATGTCGAAGTTGCGATAGCAGGAGTGGATGAAGTAGTTCTCCCTCCTTCGATCCCTATGAGCAGTGGTGAAGATTTTGGAAAGGAGATGAGTAAGCAAATGAATGTGGATAGAGCAGGTCATGGAATCAAGAGGCCTCGGGATCTTTCATCAACCTCTTCAGAGCAAGAGATCTTTGTGTGTTATCAGTGTGGAAATCCAGGTCACAAGAAGTCATCGTGCCCAAGCACTCCGAAGCCCTGCCAGGCATGTGGACGCCTGGGTCACTTGCGGCGATTTTGTCGGGGCGTTTCTAGAAAGCGTCACAGTGGAAGTTCTCAGAAGTGATGTGTTGTTGGGTTTTTGTTCAAAGTCTCTGGTGTAAGTTTCCTTTCAGTGTAAGTGATATTTTATCGTTGTAGTTGTACTGATGGTGTTTTGGGTTTGAAATGTATGGTAATGTCATGGGTCTTTTGACGAACTTTGGCTTTCAATGCTGGTATGTTTTTAAATTTTAAAATCATATCCTTTATTTTGTCAAATCAAAAGATGTATGTTTCTCATTGGGATAATCAGAACCTGAATGTGAGGCAGAAGATGCTTCATCCATCAGATCTCCCGCCAAAAGGTCTCAGAGTGAAGCCAGCATGTAGTCAGGAACCCCCGGGGAATTTTAAGGAGTCTAGTTAAAGTCATGCCTCTATCATCGTAGTGAGATAGTTCTGGTGTTGTTGCTCTGGTTTCTCCGTCGTTGTAGTTTTTCTCTTGTCACAAAGCGCGCAATGGACTTAAACCTCACACAATGTCGATAATTGTGTCTTTTTGTTTTTATGTGAGGTGTCAATTGGTGGTCATGCGTGGACAACCCATGTGAATTAGTTGCAAATTTGGGTTGTGTTTATCATGAAGTGATGGGTCGTGAGTAGTCTTCCATCGTAGTTTCAGTGATCCGATCCTTAGGCCCTCCCTCCCCGCCCATGGGGTAAGGGTTTTTGGTTTGCAAAGACTTTTCAAACTAACTCCTATCCCTTTAGGATGAGAGTGAGTGGTGTGAATGTTCTTATTGTGTTTCTTTTAGCTTGATCAAGGCCTGGTGCAGGTCTAAGTTGGTTTTCTGGCTGGGATCTAGTAGGTTGGTTCTTTATGGTGGGGATACCCACCGACTCTCTATGTTTTCTTTTAAGTTGTTATCAGATTCTAGTTGAGTTCTTATAGTGGGGATCCGTTTATCCCTCCCCTCTACTGGTGATTTATTTCAGGAAATGAGGTTGGGTCCCGTAAATGGTCAATGGAATGTCCTTTGGATAAGAGGTTGGATCATGTTTACGTGGAATCCTTAGGTTTTGATCGATCGGCTGGATGGTGTCGTGGATTTCCGAGGGTGGAAAGCGTTGTGGTGGGGAGAACTGTCACACCCTGACCTGGGCGTGTGTTTTATTTTATTATTTATTTATCCTTAAATAATTTTTGTTGGGGTCCAGTGTGAGTCCCGGATGAAATTTTTTAGTTTTTGTTAAAAAGGGCGCTTTTTGACGCGACGTCATTGGGTGCGCGAGTGGACCCTGTTTTGGAAACCCTGCGCGTCCCTGCTCGGGTATTTTCGCATCCCGTTCATCTTCGGAAAAATTGAAATAAAATGTTTTTGCATTTAAAATGCGCATTAATTAGAGTGTCATTTAAATTTTTATTGTGTTGATAATTTTGATACTATTGAAATAAAATGAATACTTTCATTATTTTCATTTTATTTTTTATGATTCTTATTACTATGATTCCTATTATTATTATTTAGAGAATTATTATTATTTTTTTTTTGAATAACCCTTATATGAAGTTTTATTTTCAACTTTATTATTATTATTATTATTATAGTTTTTATTTTCTTTAGTCTTTTTTTTCTCCTTTATTTTTTTCCTTATTGTTTTTCCCTTTTTCCTCTCTAACCCTAGCGGCCCACCCTTTTTATTTCTTTTTATTCTCCCCTGTGGGAGCCGCCACCTCCTTCTTCTTCTCCCCCACTACCCGCCTCGCCTCCATCCCCTGCATGCGACTCTCCCTGCACAGCACCACCAGCAAGGTCGCACCCCTGCCCTCCCCAACTGGTCTCCGCCTCGGCCCCCCTACCCGGCTTCTCCCCAGCACACTGTCCGCACCCCGCACCCCCTCAACGCCCGGCCAGCCTCCAGCAGCCAGCTGTCGTGCCCCACTGCTCACCTCCGCCTGTTCCCGCTTCTCCACCCGCCAGACGACCTCCCCTCTCCGGCGCTCGCTGCCCCCGGCTCCGCCTTGCCCCCTGCAAGTTCTCTGACCGAGCTCCGGCGAGCCCCGCCGCCGGCCATCAACCTCCCTCCCCTCACCCTGGACCTCATTTTTTTCCTCCTCTCTAGTGGCGAGTTCCCCCTCGGTCCTGCCTCGGCCCGCGCAGCCCAGCACCTTCGTCATCGGCTCACCCTCGACTCCCCTGCACCTCGGCGTTGTCCCCCCTCCAGCACGTCGCTGCTGCCCGGCGCTCCGACTCCCCTGTTGTGCCACACCCAGCTGGCGCATGACCCCCTGCCTCTTATTCTTCCCCCACTGAGAGGTTTTTTTTTGTTTTTTTACTCTTATTTTTACTTTTATTGTTATTATTATTATTATTATTATTACAATTTTTATTATTTTTATTCTTATTATTATGATTGTCATTATTATTATTATTATTATTATTATTATTATTATTATTATTATTACTTTTATTATTATTATTATTATTATTATTATTATTATTATTATTATTATTTGTTGTTGTTATTATTATTCTTATTCTTCTCTTTTATTATTATTATTTTGTTGTTGTTGTTATTATTATTATTATTATGATTGTTATTATTATTATTATTATTATTTTCATTATTATTATTATTATTATTATTATTATCATCATCTTAATCTTGTTGTATTATGGGTTTTAATTGATGGTGAGTTTTTATTTGTTGGTTTAGGATTTTTAGGACCCTCCTAGGGCGTTTCTGAGTGAGCGCCATCGCCGCTCCTTGTTTCTGAGGTTCCGTCGTCGTCGCGCGTTAGTTTCAAGGTGGGTGTTTCTTCATGCCTCTTGGTTTCGCATACTATAAATGGGGTTATGTATGTCTTTTGAGTCCTTGACTTTTATTATATAGGGTGTTGGACTTTTCCGTTCATTTTCGAACGTGCGTAGTTTCATCACGTCGTGTATCCGAGGTAGGTCCCCTTTGAACTGATTTTAAAATTTAAGTTACATTATTTACTGCTTTTTGCGCACACTATCTATTCAAATTAAGTATTTTATTAATCTTAGTAAATGTGAAATAGTATTAGAGAATTTTTTTTATAATTAACCAGTGTAAGAAAGTGCTGTTTATTTTATACACGACACACGAAATATCCTCTTGACGAGCAGACACCCAATAATGAAAGAATTCCCTTTTGGAATTTAAAAATAATTCACGGAATATAAAATAGAGTTCTGGTTTAATTATAAAAGATTTCTTTTAAAGCGTGAACAAGTACCTTGGCTCGTTTGAGAAATTGCCCGGTTGGATCTTAAAGTTTATTTGAAAAAAAAGGTTTGGTTTAGTTTTATAAAAAATGTCGGTAGCCTGTAAAGTGGTGTTTTGGGGGTTCTTTAAAAGGTTTTAAACTGGGTTTTATCTTATAAAGAATTTGTACTTTTTTTAGAGTAGCGATTGTGAAATGTATTTAATGCCCGTTTGGCACTTTATGGAAGGCGATGAAAATGTTTTGATTAAAACCATCTTAGGACAAATCTCATGCCTTGGATTTAATTGATTTTTTGGGAGGCCGCGCTTAGAGGCTCCTGGGTACTTGAGTTGTTAAAGGCAAGAGGTTGTCCCATGGAATGGCTCGGGGTGATTCATGTTGTGCTTTATATATAGATATATCTGATTGGATGCTCGGTTGGAATCGGTTGGCTCACCCCCTTGTTTAACACTTGAGACATGGGAATCTGGCATATTGAGAGAATATTCTAAGAATTATTTTTTCACTGGTAGGTTATGGTTCTGACTAGTGGCCCATAGTAGTTGGATATATTGGTTTATTACTATGGGATTTGCCCTCGACCTGCCTGAGAGAGGATGGTTGAGCGTATTGTGTGTTTTGATTTCATCGTGACATGTCGATAAGGATGATTTCTCATGTATTGGTTTCTTATGGTTTATTCTCAATCTCCTAGGTTCACCCATGTATATTCAGCTTTTGTTGCTTGCAGTAGTGATTATGATTCTCACTTGTATACCTACATTTCCCTTGATGTGTGTTTTACTTTGTGCATTCTAGTGTGTTGTTTTCCTTAGGAAGTGGTAAATTTCTTTTGATTAGGTTTCTAAAAATGGTTTTCAAATGAAAGTGTTTAATCCACTTTGTACAAATTTGAAATTTTAAACATCACTTTCCCTTTTCTTAATATGTCATTGACACTAATGAATTGAACCCAAATTTGGAAATGGTTAAGGGAAATGTTTTGTACTTTGTTTTTAAGTAGAATATTTAGAAAAAACATACTTTTATAAATTTTAGTTCAAACTTGAAATGATGTTTCTTTTATTTTAAAGGTAGTGCATTGGGAATAGATATCGGGCTAGCCTACTGAGTTTTAATACTCACGCCTATAGTTCTTTTCTATTTTTAGTGTTTGTGCAGGCTATAGTTTGAGTGCGCTCGCCTAGGGCGATGCTTGATCGTTGAGTCGGAGAGCGACCCGCGAGGTCGCACGGAGTTTGTTTGGACGTCGTGTTTGGTCAGTTTTTTATTTTTTTATCCTATTCCTATTTAGTCACTTTGTTTGGTTTATCTTTTCTGCACTGATCTGTATTATCTTTGAAATCTTATTTATATATGTTGGGTGAAATCGTTCCCACAGCCTCTGTTGATGCCCCAGCGCTTGTCACCAGCCCGGGGGGATCGGGAACGCCTCTTGGGGCATGTCACGGACCAGCTCGGGTGACCGGTTCAGGGTCAACCCGGGTTGATTCGTAACAGTCTACGTGGTGAAATTTAGGTGTTAAATGATATACATAGTAAGTCTATATAAATCTTATTGGATTTTCATCATAATTTTATTAATGTGAGACCCATTCCATATTCACTACTTTCTTCTTTTATGTGATGTATATACCTCCCATTAATGTATTTATTGATTCCTCTCATTAAAAATTTGGGGATTTACATACCCATATAACATTTTCTCTTTCTTTAGGTCTTTATTTGAATTTTTCCAAAATGGTAATGGATTTATGTAACAATATCATTGTTTATCAGGATTTTTTCTGATTGAGTAATCAATGATGAAATTTTATGACCAATATATTAAGGATCAAAGGAATTTTGTTATACTCTCATTATTTATTGATATAACATTTTTTCCTTGTATTGTTTTTTATTTAAGAACTCAAGAGACTAAAATAATTTGTTTAATGAAATCCATATTCACTTATCACATCTATCAAATACCCTTTTTCATATATGTCTTTAATTTCTTAAAAATAGTTTCAAGAATGTTCTTAATGTTCTCCAATGATTACTTATAAACTTTTTTACCCAAGTATTCGTTTTTTTTAAATGGTTTCAATGTAATATTATTCTTGGTTTCCCAAAAAATTAATTGTCAATTTTTACTAAAATTTTAAACAGAATCTTTGTTTTAATGTACACGACATTGAAAAAATTCCCACCATCATGATTTTTCAATGATTTGAAGCTTTCCTTATATTTTTTAAGATTATTTTCAATGAAAGTGTTTTCCTTTATAATTTGAAAATTTTTAATTTTTTATATTTTATTTCATAGTCATTATAGTATTTTATTCTTGAAATTTACCACATGTACTTTAATGTAATTTTCATTAATCGTAATATCCTTGATGTTGATTATGCATTAATGGGGAAATTATTGAATGATTCCATCTATTTTCTTTTCCTAGATGGATTTTTGTTATGAATATTTAAGGATAATTCTACGAAACCCATTTATTTCACACAGGTTAATTAAGTTATGATGATAAATTTATTAAACACATTTCATTTCCATACGCTATGCAATGATGAAAGCTGAAATGTTTATAAAACTCATCTCATTTCCATTTGGTATGTTGTGATGAAGGCTTTATGATCTTGTGGAACACACAAGTATGATTTTCATTTTTTCACTATAAGGAAAATGATTAATTCTAATTGGTTATTTGTGATGGGTAGGAAGACATATACAAATATCTAGTAGTAAGGATTATTTGGGATCGTATGGGTTTCTTGTCTCAAATAATCATTTGTTTAATATTATTTACGATATGAAACTACTCCTCATCACAAATACTATTCAACAAAATGGTTATTTATGAATGGAATATATAACCCATCGAAAATAATTTGTTGAAAGTACATAATTATCTATGGTTTGGGTTGTAAATAAATTTTATATAACTATCATCTTTATTTATGCTGGGTATTATTTATGATGTAATATGTTATAAATAAAACTATTTTGGATGAGATTCCCATCGCAAAAAAAATTACTATTTATACTAATATAACCAATATATATGGCCCACAACCAATTTTACTCTCTAGATATACTCTCATCACCTACCCTCAACATGCATGCCCTCTCCTATTGACTCCATGATTTCCCCCTTTAAATTTTTTTAACATAGAGTTAATCCTTTCATATTTTTATCAGTATATTAATTCCAATAAATCATCAATTTTGATATATTTGTTAAATTTTTTCAATTGTAAATTTATTTATTATATTTTCTATTAGAAATTTATACTATTAGTTAGTAGTAATTAGATTTAATTAGTAGTAATTGATTATAATTAGATGTATTTATTTATAATTAGATTTAATTAGCTACAATTAGTAGTAACTACATATTAGTAGGTGGGATTAATAATAATTAATAAATAATTAGGTTTAATTAACAGAAATAACTAAAAGATTTTGTTAGTAATTAGTAACAATTTATAGTAATTATTTATAATTAAATGTATTGAGTAATTAGTAGTAATTAAAGTCAGTTTTAATTAATTAATGCTAAATGTCAAAAAAAAATTAAATAGAAATAATTAGTGGTAATCAATAAAAAATTGAGTTAATAAGTTTAAAATAGTGTTAATTAGTAAAAACTATATGTAAATAAAAAAACATAGCGTTAATTAGTTGTTATTAGTAAATTTAATAGGCAATTAGTCAAAATTAGCTGTGATTAGTGGTAATAAGTAAAATTGTGTGGTAATTATTAAAAAATAGCTATAGTTAGTAAAAATTAGTGATTATTAGTAGTAATTATTAAAGATTGTTTGTAATTAGCAGAAATCAGTAAAAATCAGAAGAAATTAGTAGTAATATGTATGAATTAGTGGAAATTAGAGGTAATTAAAAAAAATCAGTGGCAATTAGTAAAAATTATCAATAATTAGTATATAATGATAATTATTATTAATTTAAAAACAAATAGAAATTATTGGTTTTAATTAGTAACAATTACTAAGTGTCAGTGGAAATTAGTAGTAATTAATAAAATGTAGAACTAATTATTAAATTTTAGATGTAATTGGTTGTAATTAGTAAAAAATAGTGGTAATTTTTAAAAACTAATGATAATTAAAAAATAGTAGAGTTTAAAAAAATAGTGTTAATTATTAAAAATATGCAATAATTATTACAAAAAATTAGCATTAAGTACTGGAAATTAATAAAAATTAGTAGTAATTGGTATATATTATTAATAATTATTGATAATTAGTAAATACTTGATAAAATTAGTTTTAATTAGTAAAAAGTTGTGATAATCAAAAAATAATAGTTATAATCAGTAAAAATAGAATAAATGAGTAAAAAATAGTTGTATTAATTATCCAAAATTTTCCACTATTATCTATGATTATGTATAATTATCCATAATTAGACACAATTATACATAATTGTTAATATAAGTAAAAGCAAAGGGCATGAGGGAATTAGGTAGAAAAGGGGATGGAGAAAACAACATAATAAAAGAATTTTAGTGCCCCTGAGTTTAGACCATGTAGAGGAGAGGAAATCATGGGTAAACACGCAAGTGATAGAAGAGGAAAAAGATGCTAGAGATTAAAATGAAATGCTTACTAGTTATTTTACCTTTTTTGGTTCATTCACTATTCATGGACAAATATTGATTTACTAATAATCATATTGTAAATTCATGATTATTACGAAAAAATTATTTTCTCGCAAGGAAATATTTAGCTAAAGAATAAAAATATTCTATTAAGAGTGTCATATTTTATATATATCATATGATTCTGCATCTATCAATCACACATTATCTATGAATGTCTTTACTCCAATATGTTAGAACCCATAGGGACCACAATTTTTTCCCATTACCATAACCTCCATCCCAACAACTCCAAACTCACTTCAAGGGAATCATGGTTTAGAGGAGTTGAAGGGAATAAAATAGATAAAAAATTATAATTTTTTTTGTTCTGACCGTTTAAATGAGAGTCATTCATGTGTAAACCTACAATTTTTCCCATGACTACCTATTTTCTAAATGTTCTAATTATAGGGGAACCTTTATTCTTTAACTTGATCATTATGCCCATCCCTCATACTCACTTCATTCCTCATGGCCCTTTTTTAGACTTATATTTTTATAAATATTAATTTTTTTTAATTTACATAATTAGGAAAATATTGAAATAATTATATAAAATTGATAATATTTAAAATAAATTCATATTTTTGAATTTTATTATTATTTTTAGATCATATAATCCTTATATTTGATTAATCATAATCCATATTTTTTATTGGGTATTCCTTAAAAAAATATAGAACAATGAATTAGAAAAAATACATTATTATGAGATCATTATTAGATAAATCATCACAGGAATCTAAAAAGTTCTACCATAAATCCGATATATATTGAAGATGTTGAAGCTTTTTTATCACTTTAATCATATAAATAGTTATATTTTTAATAATGGAAATTAAGTGTCTATATAACAAATGTTAAATGTGGAGATTAAAAACATTTGATAACATTTGGATTCATCTACTACATTTCTATTTTTGAATAGAATATATTTCTTAGTATCAACATTGAGAATGAAGTTTCGTAGAATATAATTATAATATGGTTCCAAATCCATCATAGTTTTAAACATCAATACATGAGGTTGTTGGTACATCTTTTCCAAAAATATAATCTAAAAATGACATTGAATTTACTCCTGATTTTGAACCATTATGATTTTATGGGTTCATGAAGTCTACTGAGGATGAATTAAATCCTGGTTAAAGGATAAGTAAATTTCAAGTGGTCAAAAAATTTATTGATGTTAAATCAGATAATGGAATGTTATATAGTTATTTTTTCTAGATATTCCATTTGGTTAAATCTCTATTACCGAAAAAAATTATTTTCTTATAATTTGTTATGAGGGAAAGAGGTTGCTTCAAAATTTGGGTTTGGGTTATCATAAGATTCATGAATGTTCAAATGATTTGACCTTATATTATGCAGAAAATGATTCAATAGTTATTCATCCTCTATGTGGAAAATCAATGCACAAAGATTCTCAATATGGGAAGTCTATATTTGTTCCCATTAAATAAAAGAGTTATTTTATACTTTCATATATATTCTAACATTAATTTATGTCTCAGATCACAACATCATTGATGTCATGTCAACATTACAATATTTTAATAGTAAAAATCAAAAATCATATTTTTTATGATGATTCATGGAAATTTTTGACAAGGTACGTCCATGTTTATATTCAAAATCCAATAATGTGTAATTGGGTCTTTCAAATAATGGTTTCTATCCATTTGGTTCTTACGGTATCCCATGTTTTTTTGACCCATCATTATAACTTTTTACAGGATACCTCATTGGATATTTATGAATGCGTTGTATATAATTTTGACATTGTTAATTCTAATACATTAAAAAGATAATATTGATGTCTATTTGAATACATTGATTAATGAGTTAAATTTATTGTGCAGTAATGGATTCAGTACAAATGATGTTCTTATGAAATGGAATTTATTAATGAAAAATGTAATCATATGGATAGTAAGTGACTTCCCAATATATGGCATGTTATGTGGGTCAAGTAAACATGGTGAAAAATCATATCAATATTTCATGAGTGAAAAAAAAAATATTCTCTTCAACACAAGAAAACCATGTTTTTTCAACTATAATCATATATTTATTCCAATTTATCATCCTTATTAAAGAATCTAATATCATTGTAGAAAAGGTACAGTTGAAATAGATGGAACTATAACAATGAAATCAGGTATTTATTTAATATCTATAATTTCTTTATTACTTTCCATTACCTTGGGACCAATGATAAACCAAAAAAATAATTGGATTTTAGAAACATCAAAATTTGATAAAACAATTTATTTATTAGGATATTAAATATTGGTCTGATTCATTGATTTGTCATATGTTTGATGTCATGTATATTAAAAAGATATATTTTGATAACATATTATATAGTTTTAGACACACCATGTAAGATCAAATATAATTTAAATGAAGAACTTGATTTTACCTAAATTTTTTAGTGACCAAAACATGAGTTTTTTATGAAAGATCATAGAAGTTAAATAAGTAAAAATCATCTTATACAGTTTCCAAATAAATTTTATCATTATATTCTTAGTGGATTATGGATTTGAGGGTCCATGATGGTTATGTTTATGATTTATATATACGTGTCATGAATAATCATTTTATAGGATTAATAATTAATATTGCCATGTTATAATGTAATGACTTATACTGAATTGATATTTTGGTTTATTGAAATCTTCTTTCTTTGATGTTCTGGAAAAAATATCAAAAAAATTAGAGCCATTTGTTCAGTGAAAATAAACATTGATGTACTTAGGAAACTAAAATAATATGTTATTTAATTTCATATAAAATGAAATAAATTTCATTGGATTTTTTTGATTTAATAGAACATTTGATATTACATTTTTCGTATGAATCAAAATGTGGAGGGATAGTACAGTTCTGATAGATGTAACCATAATAGATATTCATAAAGAAAATCAAGAAAAGGTTATGTAACAAAGAATCAGTTGAATGGTCAATTGGAGAAGCTTATTTGCAGGATGAAATTATTTTTTCTACTCCCATTATTTCCAACCTGAGTATCCTTCAAACTTTAATTGAATGGGTCATACTGATGAATATTTTTATGATTTAATTAACATGTAATTATCATTCTTTTGTCATTATGAACATGTGTTTGGTGGTGTTCATGAATGATATATTTCAGATGATTAACAATAGAGGGCTCATACATATGTTACACTCAATTGTGAAGAAATGAAAGGATTCTTAAAATTATTATTACTATAACTTATTATTTATAATTATTTTAAATTTTAATTAATATTATTTTATTTCTATATTATATGATGTTCATATTCATAAAAGTTTTCCAGAAATTACCTATTCTACACTTGACTAATGTTAGCGTCATAATTCTTCCTATTGGTTTTAATCACCGGTAAAGTAAATTATTTATGGTTTAATATATGAAACCAATTTATTTTTTGTTATATTGATAATTGTGTTTCAATTTTTTAGGTATCATTACGTGATGATAAAATTAATAATTGATTGTTTCTGTTGATTAACTTAGCACCAAAGAATAATTAAATCTTATAATGTACATGTGGTGGATGATTTATGATTTCATACACATTCATATTGTGAATCAAAGAAATACAATGAATAGTAGTGTTTTATCAGGAGAGTATCATCAGAGAGAAATTCATGTTGACTTTTTTGGAATACTTGATTAAAGACCTGAAAAGTGTTATCTAAAAAATAATTCTATAATGGTGTTTAATTGTTATTTTTTTAATACTGATAGAGACTTGTGTGTTCATTTGTGGAATGGAATCGTTGACTTTAAATATAAAATCCTTCCTATAGTAAATACTTTCTTTTAATAGATCATCAAACACATTAAATTTATAATGAAAATTATTATGCTTCATTAAGAGAGTTAATTTATTGGTTGACCATTATAAAAATAGAATTTCATGAAAATTAGTTTATGGAAAGTGATTATGGTTTGGTTGAAGTAAAATAAATTAATTTTTTAAGATATAACTCCAAATAAATTTTTTCCATGAGGAGACTTGAATATCAATGATGACCCCACATAGTTATGATTCAATGGTGACAATAATTTTGATGATGTAAGATAATAATTTGAAATAAAAAATAGATAATGAAGTTATGGCTTCTATAGAAATTGATGATACTGAGGAGGATAGAGAAGGTATTTACACCATTATATATGAATAGTTTTATAAAGATGAATAATGAAATAATTAAATTCTTGTTATATTAATAAATCAAATTTATATGATACTCATTTTTAATTATGCATTGACAACATTATTTTTTTGTTTATAATGGCTTGTGAGGATTTTGATGATATGTTCTATAGCCTCAAGGAGGTTATGCTTCTTTTTGGTGAGCCTAATGCTTCATCATTCAACAATTAGGTTGTTATAAATTCCTCATAAACTCAAAGGGTTTATAATCTTTTGATATTATTGATTACCAACCCTATTCCAATGTGACATCCCCATCTTGATTTTTATCCACACATATAGAGGTCTATTAAGTAATGTACTAATTTAGTTTTGGTAATTATTATTAATTTTCATTATATAAATTATGCACTAATTATTTGACTTATTTTTTAATTATCCCTGATTTTTTCCATTGGCTATTAGATAGGGGAGTGATATATTTGAGAATTGTTTTTTATGGAGCATCAATGAAGTGGAATTAGATTCTCATTGATTTTTGGCACGTGTTTCATCATTGGATAGTAAATAAAGAAATAATATAAATTTTGAAATTTATTTGAATTTTATCTTCATATTGTTAATTATTTATAGGAGTTATAGTATCCCATTGAATATATCATGAGTACATAAATATGGGAGGCATGGGAGGCCTATATACATGAGTGTTGTCATCAGTTTTTGAAAAATATGGGCAAGACATCCATGAAGAAAGATGGAGCCATATTTTTTATTAGTTGAGTTGTAATTATCAACCCAATAACATCATATATCAGGTTTGGGATGGAGTGTACTCATACTCATTGGGAGGTATTTTTAGAGGAGATTTTTATCAGGTCGGCAGAACTAGGGAAGGAAGGATGTCACACATAGAGATATTAAAAATATATACAGTACTCATCGATGTTATACAATAAGTACGTTTATATTATTATTTATATAACTTTAAATATAAAATATTTATTTTATATTCATACATGAAGGTCAAAATCCTAGTATTATAGAGTAATATGTTGATCAAAGGATGTACACTAATCCTTTGAATTGATATATTATTGGTGGTCGATAGTGTTAGGTTGTGTTCAATATATTTTTTTGGTTTTAAATTTTACTAAAAATAATCGTTTAACTATTATTATTCAGAATTACGATTTGAAGAATTATATGAGGCCATGAATTCTTATACCCATGATGAAAATCCGGACGAGACTGACGTTCAAGAGACTGATTCATCAAGATTTTATGATGTATCATATATATAAGGGACTCAGTATACTTCTTGTAAATGCAGATTTATTGGTATCATTTTTCAATTAATGCATGGACATTATTATGGTAATATAGTGTGGTTGTCTTCTATCCCAAGGGGAGCTTATGGATAGTCATAATCATCTGATGCAAAGTATGAGGAAAAGCTTTAAGATTAGAATGAGGATATAAAGAAACTACATGTGGAGAAGGAAGAGCTTTATTGACAGTAGTGAAAATAGAGGGAAGAGGAGCATAGATGGTAGGAGCAGCATCATCAGAAAATTATGGGGTATATCCAATAAAAAGTGCAAGGTATTGTTATGGAGTTACCTTCTCCATATCCTCCATATGACCCTCCCATTTATAGGAAATTATTTATTTTTTGACACATATATTATGAATAATTTTTATTCAGTATGTTATATATAATATTATCAGTAATTAAGATGGGAATATTTTTATATATTTCATTTTTAAATATATTTTGATGTTGTTTATCTTTAGAAAAAAATTATTATTTATATTTTTAATTACATTTATTGTTTTAATTTTTATTTTAATTTTTGAAATATTTTATTTATTTTGTAAAATTAATTGTGATCAGATTTTTTTATCCATCATAAATAATTATTTTTGATGGGTAATGAATAAAATCACAAATTCTCAAGCACATATCACTGGAGATACTTGTTTGTAATAGAGGAATAACCCAAAAAAATAAAACTATGACGGACCGTCAAAAAAATAACTTTTGTGATTTTTTTAGCCATAATATATTAGTGAATGGTATCTTATATTAAATGATTATTTATGATTTGAATACTTTTGAAATATCCCATAAAAAATTCCAATAGTGTTTGATTGGTGGGACCATAATTATAAATTATTTCAATTCATTGTGTGGTTATAGATATCTTATTTGATAATAATGACTAGAATTGGGAGTGAACCCTATTCAGTAAGGGAATATATCCATTTTCATCATCCTGGGAGTGACACATGTCTAGGGATAAGATGGAATAAATACTAAAACCAATACACTATGATAGTATTTGTAGTTGTCCTTGACTAAGGAAATGATTTTCTATACTTATGTGTATGATAAAAACTTTTGTTCTTTTCCAATGTTCTACTCTCATGGATCACGTTATTTTATTCCTTTATGATTCATGTCTTATGTAATTCCATTATTTTTTACATGATTCAATATTATGATCTACTATATGATGTATATGGTGTTCAGATTATAAGATCATCTTTTCATGCCATTATAAAAATGTTATTCTGTGGTGACCATTGATATATCACTTATTTAATCTTACTAAAAATCTAAGATCACCCTTTCATATGTTTCCTTTCACTAGGTTATGAAGAAAGGTTTTTAATATTATATCTCTAAGAAGGAAACTAATTCTGAATAACTTAACAGGAGATGGTGTTGATCAATTACAACAATGTTTTTTATGTATCCAAGTTTCCAAATACACTAAGGAATGTAATTATGGAATGGATTTTACTGTTATGTTTTGAATATTCATTTAAAAAGAAATAATATTAATGTATTAAAATTATTTGTCAATATAGTTGGTATTAGAGAATGGTATAGTCAATATTTATAGATTAGGATTAGAGAACATTGGTGAAACCCATGTGGATAATCTTAATTATAATATGAAATCCTAATGTTTTGGTGAGATATAGAATATGTGGTTTACCTTTAAATACATCCCTTTCTTGAAACTAAAAGTGGATGTGGTTTTAACATAGATGAATCTTGTTGTAATAGTTCTGAAAAAATATTGCATTGTATATCTTGGTAATCATTCTAGTGCATGGTGATTGTTCCCTTGTTATGAACATTATTTTATACTCCTAATGGGTTTGTATAGGAAATTTCAGATTTTATTATAAACCATTGTGAATAATTTTAGTTGATGATGATCATGGAATATTAGTTGAAACATAAATTGTCATAAATTGAAAAGGATATATCATGATATAGAGTTATTTTTCATGATTATATGATTCTTCATTATAATTATTATTGCTCAGACTATAATTTTTTGTCTTAGTTAATTGATAGAACCAAGAGGATCAATTTTAAAACATAATGTGATGGATAATGGAATGATTTTCCCTTTGAGTAACCAAATAAAATTGTAGATGGAAGGATAAACCTTATTTTTATACCTAATTATGAAAATCATTATAAAAATAACACTCTCGACTTGGGTGAGTTTCCTAACACACCAAATAAGGAAAAAAATAGAGTTATCAGATGACTACAAAGTGATGAAGATTCAACTTCCTATGTGAAATCTATGGGGAAAGAATAACTTAGAGAAATATCTCATAGGAATGAGGAGATGTTTTATGTGTGGAATAACAGGATATAGAGTAAGGGGAAAGGAAGATTTAAATGGAGGTAAATTAATTTCATCCTATGATAACATATTTATTTCAATTTATTATATGTGTGAAATATGGAACTTTTCAAAACCAATTCTTTATTATAAGGGTTATCTCCAAGAATAAGAAGGGAAATTTTTTATGCAAATCATTGAAGTGAAAGGGTTGAAGTGTTAAAGAATTTATATTTGAGAATTATGTCGTAAAAGTGTTATATCATTGATATTATGGATATAATAATCATGAAACAGCTAAAAAAAATTCCCATGAAGTTTTTCATCAAGGATTTGAAAACATATGTTGAATAGTAATGATAACCAAGAAAAGTTATTTAGTGGTATGATGATTGTGTAGAACTGAATCATAACATGTTCAAAAAATCAAGAGAAATTTGGAATTTCAGTTCTTATAAGTGTTTTAGGGGGAATGGTTAATTTTCATAAGAAGTGACCTTAGGTAATATTTCTAACCACGTAATTGGTCCTACAATAGGGTTTTTACCCTAAGAAAAGAATTTTTAGAAATCTGAGCCATTGGATTTGTCATGGAATATTTAGTATTTATTATTTAACTAATTAAATATAAATGTATTGATTTATGTTTGATCAATTATATATTTTAAATATTGAATTGGATCAATATTATGTTTCCTTGGTTCAATTAATAATGAGTTTTTACCTTGGAAAATCATAATCTCTTTGCAGGTGCCAGGGTTGGACCCCGTATATTTTCTTTTATTCATTATTTTTTCCCCTTTCCTTTTTATTTTTCCATATTTTCTTTTCTCTATTGACTTTTAATGCACACCAATGGGGCTTTTCCACTTGGGTGTCTTCAGCTGATAAAGGGAGAGGAATGGAGCCACTTCCAAGGGAACCACTATAGTGGTATATGGGTCTTGGTGAACATGTAGCATAGATTTGGTTCGAAGATTCAATGTTTTACTCTTGTATATAGGCCCATTTTTATTTTTTTTTCATAATATATATATATATAGTAGTTTTATTTTTCTTATAAGTCCTTTTATCGGTTTTTGGGGACCCCTTGAGTGTAAATATGTTATCCTTTTGGGATGATCAGGTCTTTGTTTCCATGTTGGGGGTTTTTCTGTTCAGTTAAACCAATATAGAGATCATACAATATGGAGAACACAAATCATATGTTATTATATTTTACTGAGGTGAGTAGTAAGGGACTAATGGTTCATAGTCATGGTGGACATGTTGTTTATGGGTTTCTTGAACTGTTGTTGAGTATTCATCAAAAACCCAGTGTTGGGGGTACATGGCAATGTGGAGCACACTATCAGAGCTTTTTCATGGTACATAACCAGGGCTTTTTTACAATTCATGTATAGACATCGTTTAGGGTACACTACCAGGTACCATGTGTGGTAGGCACCTCGTGTGGGTTCAGTACATGTTGTGGATTAAACTGTTTAAAACATCGACTTAGGCTGAAGTACACAAGAATTTACCCCATGTATGGTAAACACCAAATAAAAGGTAGAAACATAATGTAATTTTGAAATTATATTATAATTTATTCCATGACACATGTCCATGGAGGATCATTGGGTGAACATGCCATGTAATTGATGTACACATCTTCTACTTTTCCTTCCTTGGTGTACTTTACATATTTTCACACATGATTCAAAATTGGAATTGCGAGTATTCTATTTTGATATTTTTTCAACATAAAATGATATAGTGGTATCATTTTAGTGTTTATATGACATATGAATTATTTTTTGTATGGTGTGAGTAATTTTTTAATAATTTCATTGATTTTTGGATTTAGAATCCTCTAGCAGTTTGGGATATGTGAGGTGAGACTTGAGTGTGGGTCATCATATTAATAGTTTTATTCTCTTCTGCATGTACAAATAGTTTTTTAATATTTTTTAAGATGTATCCAAGAAAGTCGGATCAATTTGGGTCTCCTAAGAGATCTTTGATTACACCAGGACATTGGGACCTGTCACATGATGAGATAGAAGTTAAGCTATAGATCACGTGTTTGAAGATCAGAGATATTAGAGCCTTCGGTCTGGGTTGACACCAAGGGATGGTAGTTATGGTCAGGTGCGATTATGATATTGAGATGTGTTTATGAAACCCGTTCTGGATTCCCCTATGGGGTCATTTTGAATCAGGTAAATCAGGGGAGGCTATAGTCAGGTATTTAAATTCCCATGTTGCATATTTTTTCTTCAAATTCCATTATGGGAACATTAATACCTAGGGATGGGTTTTAGTCTAGGGAGTCTGGCTAAATATTTATTACTATGGTCCTTGAGTTAGATTTTCTCTTATGCTAAGGATCCCTTATAGGGTTTTCTAATTTTTAGGTGGTTTGGGAGACCAATGGAGGCAGTTGAGGTTCATTTGAGGGTTTTTATTATAAAAATATTTGCATTAGTTTTTGGATAAAATAATGGAACCCCTTGGAGGGTTTATTACTCTTTTTGTGGTTGTTAGAACATTTGATGATCTTTTGAAATGTGTGTCCTGAGGGCATGGGGGTAGCAGTGGAGCCCCATATCGGATGTCACATTATACTTTGAACCTAGAGACCATGGGATCCCTATGTTTTATAATATGGGAGGACATCAAAGTTACTTTTGAAGACTATTTTGGAATTAAGATCTAGATTTATATCTTCTCAAATTATTCTTTCCATTATCTATGATTTTATAGACACTCATACTTCAACCTTTTGGAAGATGGGTTTGAGAGTTGGATCGACACACATTCTGGTGGCCATTGGACATGATTTTAAGGAAATTTATTCTTATGGAATGGGTTTTCGAGAAGATAATTTCATGATATCCTGAGGCATAATGTTTTCTATGATTTTGATCTTGTGTTCTCCTCTATTTGTCAGATGGTTATGGTTAAATGGGATTACATAGATAATTGGCGATCTGAATGAGTGAACACCACTAGTCAAGAGTTATTCCCTTGCTATAGTTTATCTATTTTGGATGTTGATGTCTCATATTTTATTGTATTTAGATCACTCAGAGTCACATAGATAAACCCCTGAGGTAGTGTTTTTTTCAGACCCATTGAAGTACATGACCCCAATGATGGTGCATTTGTTGATCCCACTGTGAGAAGGATACCCTAAGGTAGTGTAAAATGTTTTCAACACATTTGGAGCCTTTTTTCAACATGAATTTTTAGATAGGAATTTTTCTCTATTTTATTATGTTTATTTATGTCTCTAGTTCGAATTATGCTTTCAGATCCCTTGATTCCCATATTATTGTTTTTTCAATTTGGATGCATATGGACACACCTTGGTGTTTGAAATGCAGGCCTCTACATTTAAAAATCTTAGGGATATTGTGTACATTTGTAAAACATTCATGATTACATTTCATGGGGTGATAAACATGATAAAAGTTTTATTGTGTGGGGTCGAGTATGGGTAGATTTACATTGGGTTCAAAACTAGAACTCGCGATTAGTTATTTTTCTTAATATTGTTTATTCCACTTTATTTTATTTTATTTACTTTTTTCGTTTATGTTATCTTCTATTTTTCTTAGATAGAATGGGAATACTAATTTCCCATGAACTTGTGATGATAGAATATTATAGGTTATCCATTGGGGGTGTCCAACTGAGATTTAATTCTCACCCTCAATACGACCATCTCATTGAAATTGTATACCACATATGTACATTTAGTTTAGAGAACATGTTTAACAATAGATGGGGCTAATGCCTTGTGTTAATTGATCGAGTAGATCCACTAATATATAGTATTAGTATTAGGATGGTGTATCTTGATATTATTGGAGATCAAGTATAAGGATAAACTCAATGTCGGCAGTAGGGCCTGAGTTAATTTTTTATATGTTGTTGGCCTAGTGGGTGACCAGTTATTGTATGTTTTTCATGTTTTGAGTTGTATAGTTGTATGTAAAATTCCATTTATTATAACATATTTTTTATTTTTATATATTATCCATACTCTAATAATCATATTCATGGATGTTTTTATTATTTTTTATTTATTTTATTCTGGTCTTAGTGTATAGTATCCCCATTATATTGGTTAGAACATCGCCACTAGAATTCATAATTTGGTGTATGGGGAACTGTTGTTGAGTCCTTGTGGTTAGATAGATTGGACATAGTAGTCCAATATAAATTCTATGAATTATGGGCTGGGGATTTCTGTTTTTTTATTTTGTTTTTATGTTTTTGTGATTTAAACTCATGTTATGCACTTAGGTTTGTGGATTTATGTATTATTTTCATTTTTTCCTCTTGGACAATGAGTAGGAGTCCAATTTCCATTTATCATTCTAATGATGTATTATTTTCATGTCATATACATGTCTTTGGTGTTTTCCTTGAAGATGTTGGCTCCAATGATTAAAGTGTCTGCAATGACCTATATGGTGTTTCATGTAAAGCTCTATGGTGTGATTTTACTCAACTAAACCAAATGTACATATTTTTTTATAAATAAAAGTCATGTGACTATCGTGGTGATATTTTCTCCAATTTTTATATTAATTCCATTCATTGGGGGATATAGGAAGATCCTTATGGGTTCGTATGGCACGTAGTTCCATGGTAGTGTCTTGGGGAAGGCAAATATGACTAAAATATGTTTGGATTCGGCATGAGTTTCACTTAATTGGTGTTTCCCATGATGTTTTAGTTTTGAGTATCTTCAGAGGGATTATTTTTTTATAGATGTTGTCTTTTGGGTCATGTGGTGTTGCTCGAGTTCATGTTATGACCGATGGAATGGGTGGGAGTAATTGTTCTTCATTGGTGGGGTTGTTGAGGTATACTATCACTAGGGTGTGGATAGGCATTTGGATTCATGGTGTTTCATAAGAGGAGCGCAGAGAGTTCTCCAGGTATTGTAGAAGGATTGAGAGTAATTTTTTTGGATCTATGGCCTTGTATATTTTTGTTGATATTTGGGTAGTGATGTGAGATCATGGTTGGATTATTTTTAATTTTTATCAACACACAAGTGTAGGTTGGTCATTTAGTTGATCCTGGAATGATGTATACTCAAATATTTTGAATAGGAGTATTGAGGGTTCTCCAATTTGTTAAAACTAACCTGCATGGGGAAAATGGCCAGTTGTTTTTAGCATATCATCATAGTTTCATTAGGACTTGTCCCATGTAAATGTGTTTCTGGTTTTGCATTCAACAATGGGGTAATGAAATAATTTTTGTAGGGAGTTAACCAAATCTATTGGAGGTTCTAAACTTCATTTGATGTTCTCTATTGAGTATGAAGGTTTTAGTTCCTAGTGAGATGGGAATGAGTGTGTCAATTTTTGACATGTCTATATACTACATTTGGTTATGGATATAGCATGGTATATGTGTTATGTAATTTCGGTGTTGGGTCGACAATAAGGATGTTTCTATAGTGGGGAGCATGAGATCGGTCACTAGGTAATATCTATCTTCATGGGATAGAATTGTGGATCTTGTAATTACATTAATTGGATTTTCAATATTGTTTTTTTGTTTCAGTGTTTAGATTGAGAGTTTAGATGATAGTTTAAAACTAATGATTCTTAGAGTAAATAATCATTTAAAGTAGGGAGATTATGAAGACCTGCTTCATCACAAGATGAACAAAAAAAGATAAATATAAAATTTTTGTTCCCAGAAGTATTTTAGGGGGGACATGGTAATTTATCCTATGATATGGCCTCTTATAATTTTTATACTCACTCTATTGGAACCAAAAAATGGTGTTTTCCCTAGGATGTTATTTTGATAGAAATGTGAGTTATTTGATTTTCTATTGGAATATTTAATATTTAATATTTAATTAAATAAATTTTAATTCATTTTCATTTCATTGTTTCGTGATATTGTTTAAATTAATAATCAGATTAAGATTCTGTATATACAGTTGATTCTGGAATTTTGGAGTTTTCTTAGGTGAAGCGTAATCCTATCATGGGCACTGGGCCCAGATCCCTTTTCTTTTATATTACTTTTTCACATTTTTTTCATTTTTTATTATTTACCATTCTCTCAGGGATTATCATGAATTCCCATGGGGTTCCCCCCATTTTGGGTCTTTATGTATGAGAGGAATATAGATATAAGAGGGAGAGAGAGGAAGAGGCACCACCTAAGGTGCCTCAGTGGAGGTAGATCAAGACTCAGTGAAAGTATGGCAACGATCTGGTGTGAAGATTCTACATTTTACACTATAGGTTGTCCCATTTTATGTTTTTTCCTTAATTATTCATTTAACAGTTTTTTGATGTTTTAAAACAAATTATTTGTTTTTAGGGATGCCTTGAGGGTCATTCCATGGAACTTTTTGGATAGTCAATTGTTTCAATCCATTTTGGTGGTTTTTATTCAGAAAAATCAAGCACATGATATGTAGTTTAGGTAACATGAGCTACATGTTATTACTTTTGAGTGATGTGAGGAAATAAAGAATACGCCACATGTAGTCCTGGATGAAACTCCAAGTAAGGGTGGCTTAGGGTGTTGCTGAGTTTTCATATGTGCATCCCATTTTAGGGGAACCTGGTAATTTGGGGAATACAGAAAACGCCTATATGAGGTATGTAGCTAGTGGGAATTCAATTTACTTGGACATACCCCATATAGGACACATGGACAACTACACCTTGTGTGAGACACACCATGTGTGTTCGGTACACAGCATGTAGCCGACTATTATCCAATATGTGTTGGGATGAGGTATATGGGAAGGTACCATATACAGGGTACATGTCGTGTACAAGGTAGTCATTCCCTATAATTTTGAATGTACAATCTATATCATTCTAGGATATATATCTTGGGAGGAGTTTTATATGTACATGAAATATACCTGATGTAAATATTGTGAACTTTTCCTTCCTTGGGGTGTTTTGCCTGTTTTTTATCCTAGAGTTATAATTGGACTTGTGAGAAATAATTTTTAAAGTTATTTCACATTGACTGTGATAGTAATATCCTATAATTTCATAAATTCTATCTTGATGATTTTTTATGGGGATAATAACTTTTGGAAGATTTCATTGAGGTTGGTTTCAGAATCCTCAAATTGGTTGGGTAGTGAAATAAAATACTCAAGTGAGGTTCATGGGGTCATTATTTGGATAGTATTGTGTATTCCATGTTAGTTTTGTTCAAGTTTATTTAGTAAATATCATAGAAGGAAGGATCTGGTAATATATATGAGCAGAACGTTGATTTTTATTGGACATCACGATTGGTATCTCTTGGTTAGAGAAGTTTAGGTTTAGATCTCTTGTTTGGGGATCATAGTTATTAGATACTTTAGGGTGGGTTGATGATCATGTGTCATTGGGATTATGAGATGGGTCTAAGGGACCCATTATGTATGGTATTGGCTAATGGTTTATGATCTGGTAAATCTAGGGAAGCCTCAGTCAGCTGTTGAGAATGCATGTGTGGCATGGGGTTACTTTGGATTTACTTTTTCATTAGTTAGTACCTATGGATGGATACGTTTCTATGGAGGTTAACTAAGGTATAATTTTAATGGTCCTTAAAACAAAATTTCTATTATATTGAGGATACCTTATAGGGTTTTCCTCTATGGAGGTGGTCATGAGGTAAATTGATAATTCCCTTGAAGGAATTATTGTGATTCTGTATTCCATTGGAAAAAACATTATTTATTCAGGATATTTGGATGCTACTATGGGATGTTTGAAGAATTTTCTTATTCTATAATTAGGATGAGTTTTTGGATGACATTGGGGAACCTCTTTTTCAGATTTCTTATATTATTGTATCCTTTTGTCTACTTGAGGATCTTTTTATGGGAATGGCCTGAAAGATTACTATCATTAGGGGAGTTCCTTGTAAGACTACGCTTTATGTTGTGATGTTGGGGACTATGGGAGCCATGAATTCTTTGATCTATGAGGATATTGACACTAATTTTACAACCAATTTCAATGTTGGTTTGGAGAGTTGGATCCCCAAAAAATTGTTTTTCCTTTAGATAAAATTTGTATGAAACTAATAGTTTATCCATTTGGATGATGGGTTTGAGCGTTAGATTTACCCATAGTCGAGTGTCCTTTAGCCGATATTATTGAGACTATTTTTTCTCAATACTTGTTTTATCAAAGGATAATTTTAGTATATCATGGGACTAGGAATTGTGAATATATAAATCCAGTGTTCTCTAATTTCTGGTATGTTTTTTAGGCAAGTTTAGGGATTGATGAATTCAACCCTCTAGTTGATTGTTACACACTGGATAGATGTTATCTATAATTTATGTTGAGTTCTACCTATGGCATGAATTATATATTCTCCCTCTTACATAGATGGAACCCCTAGGATGGTATATATGTTGGCCTCATTGATGGACAAGACCCCTAGTAATGTGCATTAACTAGTCCTGCTTTTGAAGGGATCCCGTGAATAGTCATATTTTTCATGCATATTTAAATATAAATTCAAATGTTCTTAAACATTAATTTATTATTCATGAAGTTATTTAACATATTTCTGTAAATAATGGAAAGATACCATGTTTGTTATAAAATGAGTGTAGAAGTTACGAATTCTGCTTGAAGATCAGGTATCGTGACAAAGGAAATGATAGAACCACGTATAGGGATTGAAAATGAATAACCATTCTTAAAAAGAGATAAAATTACCATAAAAATTAAATTAACATTGTGAATTTCATTAACAATATAAATCCCATATATTATTAAAAACTATCTATCTATATGAGTACATCATGTGTCATTATGTGACACATATAGTCACATTTTGACAATCTTAAAATCACCCATAGAGGAATTAATGCTAAGAAACAATCCATGACGTGTTGTCCCTGCATATATCACATTGTGATATCACTATTCACAATGTTAAACCACCATGATAAGCTAATAATTAAACTATTTGATGAAAATAAATGTGCACAACACTTTTAACACTTATGGAATTCCTATTATGACTATAGACACATTAATTGCACAATTTTTGACAACCTGATCACCAACTAATATCCATAAATAAATGTCAAGGGAATATGATAGATAAAATTATAAATTATACGGTTTTATATTTTAACACACTATTAGGATTTTATACTTAGGGATTTCATTTTATTTGGTTTTTTTATTCCATTTCATTCCCATGTAGTATAAATTATTTTCTTTATTTAATTTTTTCCATTCCTATTATAAAATCATCTATCTATCTCCTCCAATATTTCACCGTGTTATGTAGTACATTTCAATAGAACCTCACTAACCTAGGACTATTTCTTGGGGGATGATTTTTGGTATTCTTAAATAAATTTTTTTTAATTATTTAAATGTTTTAATTTGATATGTGTTGAATGAGAGTGAAGTGAATAGGTGCAGTGATTGTCCACCATGGAATGAATCTTCATTATTATTTTCAACCTAGAGGAGGTGAAATTTTGTGTACCAAAGTGGTTTCCTATATATGATAAAAAATAATTCCCAAGGTAGGGAATAAAAATCCATATATAACGAGATGTAATTTCAATTTGAATTTAATAATGAAAGATACTATGTAACTAAACATTAAAGACCTGGACATTTATGTTAACCTGAATCTTTTCTATTTGGTTTCAATAATTTAGTTAAATATTTTCACTCTTTGTTTTTCAAAACCCTTAAACCTAAAATTTAGTTTTTTTAATAAAATAAATAAATTACATAATTTTTTTTAGTTTAGGTGAATTATGAAATTTTGATAGAAACAACTAAAAATCCACTTATGTGAGATGACCTTGGTCAGCCTCTATGATTCATTAGGGAAATAAATAAACATTTTTACCAACATACTATCGGTGTGTCAAAACTAATATTTTTATTGGGGATCTAAGTATTCTTTCTTTATCATATTTTTATTTACAATTTTTTAAATAATATTACTTGTTTGACAAATAGAAAAAACTTTTAAAAAAATATTTTCCATATTATATTTGTATATCAATTATTCTACATGGGAAGATAACTCAAAGGTGAAATTCCAAGGATTGGATGATGTTAACAGTTATATGAATGATAAGTTGTTATGGATGGGAGAAAATATAGATTTTGTATAGATCCAAATGGTGAATATTGAACATCATTATCTTGAAAAAATATGAACCTAAATTAGATCAAGAACCATAGTTAGTGGAGGAAGAAATTTGCAGCTCATTTTTGAAGTTTAAGAACCTGAGGTGGTTAAGTAGGAGATACCAAAAGAACCATTTCACCACACTCAAACACTGTAGGGGGATATGGATTAATTATAATTTCCTAATGAAATATCGGTAATATATCAAAAAGACCTCATTAATATCTTAAATATGTATGAAGTGTGGTATGATCTCTACATCACATAAAAAGAACAATCATCAGCACCTATATATATATATTCCAGACCATGGAAGATAAAGAAACTCCCCACGTGTTGGAATTTTAAGAAGAAAAGGAGTATCCTGACTACCTATCTCAATCATGTGAAAATTAACTCTAAGAGGAACCTTAAACTAAAGATACGATCAAAGATGTACCGACTTAGGGAGATGGTCCTTTCATAAACCCTATATCTTCAAATTTAATTTTAGGTGATTTGAGTATCACTCCACAAAATTTGTATTTTATAGATTCAACTAAATCATATTATCCCCTAGAGTAAGAAAAAGAAAAATAAGAAGTATATATTTTCTAAAACAATGATATCCTTGAAGACATTAGACATTTACTAGAGGAAGCCAATAAAGAGATACAAGTGGCTCTTCGAGAATAGAACAATTCACAAACTTCTTAAATAAAAGGTGGAGAATCTGATATTTAATCATTATGTATTTATTTTATTCTCATAAAATATCATTCTAACTTCCACATTTATTTTTCCATTGATGCATCTTATCTGTAGCATATATTGTAAAATGAATAAGATCATGTATTAGTGGAAATAAAAATGATGGAACCATACTTCATCATACCCCCTTTATTAAAGTAGAATATCATTGATAAGGGGATGGATCTAGTAAAATACACCAATGGAATCCTTGAAAAATCTAAAAACAAGTATAGTATGGAAATAACAACATCTTGTGTTTAAATAAATTAAACTTCACTGTCCGACAAAATACAGATGACAGCATGTACTGCCCATCTAGAGGTAGTCAAAAAACTAAAGCCCAGTTGGGGGGATTAAACACATATTTATATCTTCTTTCATTTATTTTCCTTCTAAATAATATTTTTTCAATTTGAATTTCAAGTCATATTTTTGGAATAAATTAGGATACACTCCTATACCTCTGTATTTTTTAACTTAATTAATCTAGTATTAGTACTTGCACATTGATTAATTATTTTTTTAGGTTCATCGTGATAATGACTAGAAGTGGTAGGTGGAAATTGTAGATGTTTTCCATATTTAACTAATTATGATATAAATGGAATTCAAATCCTGAAAATTATTCATGTTATAAAATAAAAATTCATGATATAGAATTTTTTAGAATAAAATCCATTAAAATTGAATTGACATCACGAAAAGGATTCACATCATGATTTTTTTTGAAAATAATAAAATGAATATAATTTTCATGAACTAAACTAAAGAATCATCAAAAATAGAGTATGAGTTTTAATTATTTGTTATCTCCCCATAATTTTAAATTTTATTATGAGAGTTAAATGAAATTTTATAACCCACTTTTAACTCTTGATCTCTAGTGTTGATCAAGGAGACATAGATATTTCTTAAGAAAATCATTATTTTATTTTTTAAATTTCATTATTGATATGATTGAATTTTTAAAATGGGAATTGAATTATTAATGATGATCATTAGAGGATAAATATGAGAATCGTGATTTTTACAAATAAGTTGATAATGTAGATGAAATTTATCTTAGATTTAGAATGTTTTGAATTTTTAAAATTAATATATAGAATAAAAGAGTATAACAACTACAACAAAAGGGGGGAATTATAGTTACTAAAAATTATAAATAACAAAAACCTTTACCTATTTTGATCAATTAGTCAGAACCTATGTATGATGAAATAAATGTAACAATTTGATTCATTCCAAATAGATATTTTATATACAATCATATTATCTATGAAAATTAAATTAAAAAACTAATAATTCCTTAAAAATGATAAGATAAACTAATGAATTGTAAAAATTCTCTAATGAAGAATATTCAAATTTATAAATTAAATATAGTAGAAATATTATAAAAGAAATAATAACACTTTAATTATAAGTTAAAAGGAATTCAATAGCCCTAATATAATGTATCAATATTTTTAACAAAACTATAAGGTGTGTCTTTCTTCAAGATGAAATACATTGATAACAAAGATCAGAATAAGCTATATATTTATAGCCTTGATAGACCTCGATAACAATGATTAGATTTAGAACTATTAATATCCAAGGAATTGGTCAATCAAACCAAATATTAATTACTAATTAAAAAAGAACAATATTTGAAATAATTTAAAATACTCACTCATATTTCAATGAATAAAAACTCTCTATTTATTTACAAAGCATAGGTAACAAGATATTACAACTTATTAAAGTTAATTAGGGTTTATTTTAAAAATAATCCAGTCCCAAATCATTGAATTTTTCTCTATTTATAATCATACAGCCTATAGTTATATTCCATATTCTCAGAGTTTGATTCAATGGATTTAAATGAGCTCCATCTTGACAGATCATTATTATCTATAAAAATATCATATGATGTCCATTTTAATAGCATAATCAAAATGACTAAAAATATTTCTTATGATAGAGTAAATTAGGTTCATCTGATTATGAATATTTTAATTTCCCATTTAGAAACATTTTCATTTTTTGATTGGAAGTATATTCATCATCCTATTTGATAATTTTTGAACATCCAACTATAAATATTTTCATCATCTTGTCAGAACATATCATCTAATTAACAAAATTTTCTGTGTTCTTTAAAATTATATGTTGTCTAAAAAAAATTCCAAAATCCTGGAAAATTATAATGTTATTAAAACATAAAATTTAATAAAGTGTGTGGGGATTTTCAAAACTACATATACAAAGAATATAAATAGAAATTTTGATTCAGTAATCACCTCCATTCTAAAAATCAAAAAACAATACACTTAAAGAGAATAAAAAAGATTGAAAAATGTAAAATCAATTATAGTTTCATATTTAATAAAATAATTCTTATATTTTTCTAAAAACAATTCTCCCCCTTTCCATCTTATCCTTGATGGAATTGTCTTCACTTTTTTTAATAATCATGTTCAGAAATAATAATTTTTGAATACTAGTAAAAAAATTGATTAATTATATCTTTCTTATATTTAATAAATTAACCCCATTGTCACACGCCAACCTTTAATGTTTTTTTATATCTTAGCTTCAATTATCCTATTCAAGGTGTGGGTTCCATGTAAGTTTAAAATTATTTATGTTTGATGATTTTTGAGTGTTTTGGAAAGGTGTGCGGGCACCACACGGTTGGCAGTAACCACATGGTCTGCCCAGGTTCCCGTTCAGTTTCCTAATGATTAAAATAAATAAAGTTTGATAAAAATAATATAGGGTAAATGTTTGCACCATAATAATAATTAAATAATTGTGTATATAATAATATTAATATTATTGGATGTGTTGTTATAATTATTATTATTGTTATGAATTTTAATTAAAACCTTTTTATTAAATGGTTGTTAAAAGGTTTTTTAATATTTTTATGATTAAATATTTGTTAATGATGTTAATATTTAAAATAAAATGAATAAATTTTTTTTATCATTATTATTATTTTCTGTGTTAAAATTATTATTATTATTATTATTATTATTAAAAATTAATGATATTTTTATGATCATATTATTATTAATATTATCATTAAAAATACAATTATATTATTTAATATTATATTTAGAGTAAATTTATTATTATTAGTAATAATATTATTATTATTAGTACACTTATGTTAATTAAAAAAATTTAGGCAAACCCCAGGTGCTCCCACCCCCCCCCCCCTTCTCCATTGTACAATGGACACTCGCGCCCCCTCCCCCTTTTGCCCGTTCATGCAGCCACAACCCTCATCACCTCCCTCTACAATCTCCCTCTCTGTTACTTCCCGATAGTGCACCATATTTCTTGGAGGAAATCCACCTCACATCTCCCCCATCCTCTGGATCCAAACCCTCTATCAAGCAGCCCACCCCGGGCCAGTATCGCACCTCCAACTATGTTTGGCATGGCCCGACCTCCCATCCTGGTACTCCCTCTCCCTCCGACAAAACATGCCTATGACCCTCCTTGTACCGTGATTCCCTTCCGGGTGTGCCTCCAATGTACTCAACACCCTTATCCAGTGAAATTTTATCGTGGCCTGATCCCCCTTCAAAGTGCCTATTCCTTACTCCATCAAGTTCGTGATTCCTCTCGATGGTATCCCTCTCATCTTTCGGTCCGAGTATAATTTATTTCATCTCCTTTGGGGTTTTTAATCAAGTTAACCAAACCCTATAACATGAGTTCATAATTCATTCATTTCCCTCAATGTCTTGGGGGTACACTAGGTCCCTAGGTAATTTTTCTTTTTTCTGTTGAGGTTCCATCACTTTTGATATAGTTGGAGGTAGGCGTTTCTGATTTTTCCCTTCCAAAATGATCCATTTGAACATTCATATTTTCAATTTCTTCTTAAAGGTTATTTTCACATCTATTATTTTTATGGATTGATGCGCTTAGTGTTTTGTTATTGTAGAATTTAGTAAAAATAAGTTTTTTTCTAGAGTTTTTTGTGAATTTCCTATGTTATGATACCTAGGATGTTTATTTTAAATGATATTGTTCTTCAAAGTGGAATTGGGAGTTTTTAAGAAGTGTTTAACCTTTATTTTGGTGTGACGGTAAATGTTTGTTTGTGAATATTCTATTGGGTGTGTTATTTGGTTATATCATGGTTTTTTGGATAAGTTAAAAATGTTTTATAACGTATCATTATGGATTGAAGGGAAGTGTTTTATGTCCTTTAAATGATATAAAAGGATCGATTTTATTTTAAGTAAGTGTTTTTTTGGAAATGGTTTTTGATTGTATCTTGGATTTTTATTGTGACATTGGATGTTGGTAAATCAATGGGTGCACTAGGATCACACATGGATGTGACCTCAAGTGAATAAGGTACTTTAAATTGTTTTTTCCTTGGAAAATCAAGATTTTATAAATGGTTCTCATTTTCTAAATATAGTTATTCTCTTCAAGTGGTTCTTTGAATTTTTTGGAAATGAAATCCTTGACCATGTGCCTGTTTGGATTTTTGTGTCTGTGTTTTGGTGATTGTTTTTCTAAATGGTCTATTTTTTCATTTATAAAATTTTCAACACTTTAGAGTTTTAAGTACCTTTAGGGGAATATTTTGATGTGAGTTTGATAAGGGAAAATGCCTATTTGGTAAAAATGAATTGTTTGGGTCTGTGCTTAGATCTTAAGGGATCATTTGTCATTGAAAATGTAAATGTGGTATTTTTTTGATGTTTAGGGATGTGCTTTTGGACATTTCATTTTAAATTATCATTTTGAACTTCCTTATCTAGTGTAATATTTTTATTGACTATTTGAAAGGATTGTGTTTTGAAAACTATGTTCCTGTTTGGAAAACTTTTTGTTTTTTGAAATTTTAAAAATGGTTATATGTTATAATATCCGAGTTGTAACCTTTGATGATATGTTATGAAAATATCATATAAGTATGTATGTATATATTTATGTGTCACCACTATAGGTGGATATCCCTTTGTGGGATATCATATAGAGTGTTCTTGTTTTTGGTAGTCATGTGCGGTGGTTGTAGGTAAAGTGATTCATGCATGCAAGGGCCTCCAACATACATACTATTAATAACCCATGGGTTCCTGGGAATATTTTATTTGATTGAGTTATTGTACCTTTCTATCCCTAATTATATGGGTCAGTACCCCCAATATTTGTAGATAGGCCAGGAGGTATGTGCCACTTGTGAGGCCAAGTTGGGGCAGCTGGTTGGTTAACGACTTAGGGGCTTCACTATATACCAATAGTTGGTTCCAAAATGAGTATTTACAAGGGTATTCTAGGGATGTTTGGGGTCAACCAAGGTTATTATTGTTTTTTGTGAATAATTTATGCTATAATTATTAGTTTATTTCCATCTTATACCATTTATTTATTTATTTTATCACAACCTTGATACTGCTTTTTTGGATTTTGTTTATACATTGGGAATTGGTTTTGGAAATGATTTTTAGAGTGTGTTGTATTTTCAAAATAGGAAAATTATGCTTTTTACTTTAAAATAAAAATCCAACTTCATAAATATATTTTTAATCTAGTGTTCTTGGTTTATTTAGGAAAATGGAAGTTTTGGATTTAGTAATTTACTTTTGGAATCCCTACTAAGCATCTCGGTGCCCATGCCTATCATATCATTTCAGATACAGGTTAAACTTTTGGTTTAGGTTCCTGGTCCAATGGCTCAATATTGGAGGAGGTTGATTTTTGTGGTTGGTGGTGACCAAGAGGTTGAAAAAATAACATGTGGAAGTAGTTTGGTTTTTCTTGTTTAGTTTACAATCTGTTTAGTGGTATTACGTATCTAAACCTATCTTTTATTAATATAAATTTAGTTGTTTATTCTTTTCTCATTTCATTTTTTTTTTTGAATATTTACTTGGTCCTGGTTTTTTTCATTGAGGCTTAAACTTTTCCCAAATATATTTTTTGATACCTGGAACTATATTTCATCCATGGGGGTTCAGGAATGCCCATTGGGAAAATTTGCAGACTGGATCGAGTGAATGAGTCTAGGTCAAGCAATGTATGTTCTTGAAAAAATGGCATCAAAGGATTCCCTTTTTATTTGGGTTGTCTAGTTAATATAAATTAGGACTTTCGAGACTCTGGGGGTAGGTGCAGGAATAACATCACGAACTCTTCCTCACACTAATCTTCAAGTTATAAGGGGTAGTCCTGGATTTTTGAGACTTTCGCCTTGGGTTATATTGGTAATGAGGGATGAAAATGGAGGCAAATCAGGTTATGTTGTGGCCTCATGTGGGATGGTGGCCCATGTGGAATCCAATTTCTTAGTTCAAGGTCCTCTTAGTGTCATTCCTTACATGGGGAATAGCATTCCCCAATGTCACAAGGTTAGGAAAAGGAATTATTTCTTCATTCTATTGGATTCTTTTTTGTTGTGTTTCATCTCAGTTTCGGTGGGTGTAAATATTAGTTGGTAAAGAAAATGTATTTTAGAAATAAATTTTTTTTTGAAAATGGAAAAAGGGAATCATTCAAATTGTTTTAAAATTGAAAAACTGAGTTCTTTAAAAGAAAGTGCATTTATTCGGAAAATTTGGTATGTGGTTGGATTTGGTAAGGAAGTGATATATTTGTACATTGGAATTCCTTATATCGGGGCACCTTTGAATTGGTACGTATGAAGAGTGTGCGAGGGCAATTGTCTGTGGATGATGTAAGTAGGATTGTATGAACACACAAGTGACGGTTCATAAGAAGCCATAGGTGTGTTTTAAAATTTAAAAGAAATTTATGTTTTTGGAAAAATAATTTTTGCTTGTGTTTGTATATGTTTGTCTTATGAGCCTTTTTCCCTTTTCTTTATTTGTTGATTTGATTGAGTTTTAGATTTTTGTCGATTTCAGTTTTATATTTCATGTTGTTCGCAATATACTTCTGAGAAAGGTCCCAAATATTGCCAGTGAGTCTTGCCCAAATCTCAGTTCTTTTCATGTGTTTCTTTTTTATCTAAGAAATGAATGTCTCTTAGAGTTAGTTGTGTATATTTTATAATTAGAGTGGGTCATCTTGTTTTTGATAAATCTCGGGGTGGTTATGGTTTGTGTCATCTCGAGTTCGTTTGAGCGTCTAGTTTTGGGACCATTGGAAGTTGGATCTCCCACCATCATTGAAGTTTGTGGTGTGGTAAGTTATGGTTGGATCTCATGATGGTTTCCCATCAGCAAAGGATTTCATGTAAGAGGGACCATTCTCAAAGAATATATCTTCATTGGTACTGGATCACAGTTTTTCAGATCATTCTCTTGTGTGCCACCAATATTGATAGTTTGGGCATTCTAAGCTATCATATTTCACCCCTTTGAAAACATACCACCATTGTCATCATTTGAATCATTTGGAGGAAGAAGGGGATGGGGAATAGAGGATGAAAATTACAAACTGTGATATAGGAGATGCTTCATCCATCAGGGCCCCAAACATAGGTCTCAGGGTGAAGCTCACGCAGAGTCCATAATTCTAGAGGGGTGTGTGGAACCTCAGCTTGGGGTATGTTTTTACTTTTGGGAAGGAAATATCCAAAGTTTCCCAATTATATTCTTGTCACTATTTTATTTTCATTATTGTTGTGGTAGAGTGATGATGTCATTCTATAGAAAATCAAGTACCTTATTGGATCCAAATGTGTCTTTTAAATCATTTTTATACCTTGAGGTATGATGGGCTTGTTAATATGCAGACCCATTTTGATTTTGGGTTTTGATTCATCTTATTTTTAGAGTGATGTTTGGGTTGTGGAGTTGGTGGGATTTATTTCTAGGCCCTTTCATAATTCTGTTTCCATTACATTTGTTTTTCTATGTTGTGTTTCGATTCTTTTATAATATTTCTCCATTCCAGGGTCCAAGTATATCGGGTTTCCGAGAAATAGTTCAAATACTATTGTGGATTTGTTCTATTGGTGTTGATGAAGTGGGATGTGTATAGGATAAGAATTCCCTAAAATATGATTGCATTTATGGTTTTATTTGGTTGTTTTGGGAGGTTTCATGTTCATTTAAATGGGGTTTTATTCAGTTATAGTGGAGGAGTTGAATGAGTTCACTTGGGGAGTTCCCACATTTCCCCCTGGGGGGTGGTGTGTTTAGGTTTCTGGGTTCCCGTGTTAGTTGAATTATTAGGGTGGGGAGAACTCTCCCATGTTCTCACCTCAATGTTGGGTTTTAGTTCTTTATCAGTTGGTTGGTTGTGGCCAATGGAGAGTGAGGTTATCCCAGGATCATCGGTTTTCCTTGGATTTTGTTTTGGAATGGACTCGAGTTTTGGTTAACTATCGACTTTGTGACTTTTTTTAGGGTAGAAAGTATTGTATTGGGGATAATTGTCACACCATGAACATTAAATTTATTTTTTTTATAATTTATTGGATTTGGTTTTCTTCATCAATGTGCAGTTTCAGTGCAGGTTTAAAAAATTTGAGGTTCAATTATTTTGGTGGGTCTCAGACTGGTGCGCGAGCACAGCATGGTTGGTGGTAACCGCCAATCGGCCAAAGTGCTCATGCAGTTTCACAGTGTTTAAAATAAATAAATTATGATTAAAATAAAATAGGGTAAAGTTTTACAATGTAATGATAATAACATAATTGTATCGTTATTATTATTATTATTAGAACTATTATTGTTATTAATAATTGTCATTAATATTATTTTTATTATTAAATGGTTGTTAAAAGTGTTTTTAATATTTTTATGATTAAATTTTTATTAATGATGTTAAGATTTAAAATGAAATGAATAAAATTGTGATTTTGATTATTATTATTTTTAATGTTATTATTATTATTATGAAAAATTAAAAATATTATTAAGATTATATTTTTATTAATATTATCATTAAGAATATAATTATTATTCTTAAGATTAATTTAAGAATCAATTTTTTATTATTGTTATTATTATTAGTAGTAGTATAAATATATTAATAAAAAATAAGGAAACCCCTTGGGGGGGCATTCCCCCCCCCCCTCCTCTTCTCCCATGTGCACTACACACCTGTGCCCCTCCCCCATTCTCCCGGTTCGCACAATCACCACCCTCACTATCTCCCTTTGCACTCTCCCGCTCTGACACTACTTGATGGCGCTCCCTCCTTCCTAGTGGACTTCCCCCATAATCCACCCCTACCATTGGAATCCTATACCTCCATCCAGTATCCCACCTCCATCTAGCACCTCACCTTCAGCCTATTCCGGTGCGGGATGGCCTCCCATCTTTTCACTCCCTCTCCCTCTACTGTTGTGTTCCTTACCCCCTCATTGCCCCACATTCCCCTTCCTTGTGTACCTCTGGTGAACCAAACCCCCACTATCTGATGGATTTCTAGCATATCCTGAACCACCTTCACAGTGCCTCCTCCTTGCTCTGGGGTGGTCGTGATTCCCCTTATCGGAGTCCCTCTCCTCTTCCAATCTTTGTATAATTTATTTCACCTCTTTTGGTTTTTATCTTCAAGTGAACCAAACCCTATAAACCCAGTTCATAATTCATGCATTTCCCTCATTGTCTATGGTGTTTATTTGGTTCCTATGGCATTTTTCTTCCTTCCACGGAGGTTACATCACATTCACACAAGTTTTAGGTAGGAATTTTCAATTTTTCGTTTCTGAAATGATTCATTGGAACTTTCATGTTTTAAATTTATTCTTAATGTTTATTCACAAATCTATAATATTTATTTCATGATGTGATTAGTGTTTTTTTGTTGTTAGAAATTACTAAAAATATGTTTTATCAATATTTTTTTTTGAATTTCCTTTGTTATGTTACCTAGGATGTTTATTTTAAAATCTATTATTCTTTAATGTGGAATGGGGAGTTTTTAAGTAGTGTTTAACCATGATTTTGGTGTGATGGTAAATGTTTATTTTTTAATTTGGTTTTGTGTGTGTAGTTTTGTTATAATATTTCATGTTTCATATGTTAAAAATGTTTTAAAAAGTATCATTATGGTTTTAAGGGGATGTATTTTATTTCCTTTAAATGATATCAAATGAGTGATTTTACTTTATAGCAATATGTATTTTTGTGGAAATGGTTTTTGATTGTCTCTTGGATTTTTTTTGTAACATTTGATGTTGGCACGTCTATGGGTAAACTAGGTGAAATCATAGATTTTCCTTAAAGTGAAGATGGTACTTTGAATTGGTGTTTCATTGGTGAATCAATATTTTGTAAATGGTTCTCATTTTTTAAATATTTTTAGTCTCTTTGGTTGGTTATTTAAAATGTTTTGAAATGAAATGTTTGACCAAGTTCTCATTTGGCTATAGGTGTGTGTGTTTTGGGGAACTTTTGGCTTTAGTATACATTTGGTTTCTTCTATAAAATTATCACCACTTTAGTGTTTTGAAAGGCCATTATGGGAATATTTTTTTGTGAGTTTGAGAAGGGAATATTCATGTTTGGTAAACATTAATTTTTTAGGTGTGTGTTTTTATCATAAGAGCTTACTTGGAATTGAAATTGTAAAATTGGTATTTATGTGATGTTTTTAGTAATGCTTTTGGACATGTCAATTTAAAGGCATGTTTGGAACTTCCAACACTGGTGTATTATCTTTTTTGACTCTTTTAAAGGATTTTGTTTTGGAAACTGTGTGTATGTTTGGATACCTTGTTGTTGTGTGAATTGTGTCAAATGGTTTTATGTTATAGTAGCTCGGTTGGATCCTTTGATTATATGATGTGAATATGTGATATAATTATGTATTTATATATTTATGGGGTACTTCTATTAGGGGGTATCACTTTATGGGTTATCATATAGTGTGTATGTGCTTGGGGTAGGCAAGTGCGGTGATAGTAGGTAAGATGAGTAATGCGTGCGGGGGCCTCCCAGTAACACATTATTATTAAATCATGGATTCGTAGGAGTCCATTAGTCGATTGGGTGATGGTTACCTCCTAGACCCAATTAGATTGGTTATTACCTCATATAATTGTAGACATCTGTGGATTTTTGTGCCACTAGTGAGGCCAGTTTAGTGCAGCTAGTTGGTTATTGACATAGGGGTTTCACCATACACCGTCAGGTGGTTCCGAACCGATTATGTCCATAGGTCTTCTAGATATGTTTAGGATCACCCATGGTTGTTACTATATTTCATGTTTCCTTTCTTCTCTACTTATTATTTTATTTCTATCTTGTACCATTTATTTATTTCCTTTTAGCACATTCTTGGTACTTCTTATTTTTTTCTTTTTTTTATAAACAGGGAATTTGTTTTGGAAATGATTTTTAGAAAGAGTTGGATTTTAAAAATCGGAAAAATGATGTCGTTTACTTTAAAATGAAAACCCTACTTCGTAAATATATTTTTAAACTAGTGTTCTTGGACTGTTTTGTGGAAGGGGAATTTATCATTCATTGGTTTACTTTTGGAATCCCTACGGAGCTTCTCAGTGCTCATGCATATCTTATTTTTTCTTATTCAGGTTCGTAAATGTGGTTGGGGAGACTAAGAGGTTTCAAGGAGAATGGGTGGTAGTGGTTCATTTTCTCTGGATTAATTTATAGTTTGTTTAGTGGTATTTTGTAAATGAACCTATCTCTTACTTATTGAAATTTAGTTGTTTGGTCTTGTATTATTTTAATAGTTTTTAAATTTTCTTGGTCCTGATTGTTTTCTGTCTAGCTTAAACTATTCCCAAATGCATGTTTGGATGCCCAAAACTAGTTTCCTTCCTAGGGGTTTCAGGAATTACCCTCGATACATGTTTCAGACTAACTTGGGTGACCAGGTTATGGTCGACTCAGACCATTGTGTGACACCCATGGTGTATTTATCACAATTTTTTATCTTCAGAAAGAAGGGAAGAATAAAGTACCTTAAATTTTAGAAAACAAATTCTATAAAAACAATTTAGTAAAAAATTATTATTTATCCAAAAATAAAAAAAAAATTATCCAAAATAAATTCAAATATATTCAATCAACAAAGTATAGAAAAAATATTCCATCCAAAAACATTAATAATTTTTTATTATTATTATTTTATTAATAGTACATCGAAATAAAAAAAGAAATTATTTCTTCTACATCATTTTCACAATGACTCTCATCTTCTTAAATCCAACATGAAATATCTCTAACTCTACCTTAGATGATTCCAACTTATCCATCCTATCTTCCAACACTGGTAACATAAGTTTCTGTTTCTCTAACAATAAAACTTCTTATTATATAAGTTGAACATTTTTATTATCTTCATTATTCTTTTAGAGTTTTTATTTGAGAGAAAAATTATTACTCTTTAGTTTAGATATATCATAATATTGATATTCAGAAATTTTACTCAAAAAAACATCATGATTTAGATTTTCAGAAACAAAAAAAAAATATTTTTCATAATTTTATTTTGAGAAACAAAAAGATGACATATCATCAAATTCAATTTTTTTAATAATATTTTAAAGAACCCTATTTTTCCATGATCTATCTGATCAGTTTCTTTAAAATTATTCTTTATGTCTTTGAATTATCTATGATGGATTTAAAATCTATTTTATTTTGAATTATAGTTTCAGAAAAAAAAATTCAAAGTGTTATAACCTTGAAATGAATCTTATATAATTTTAATTTATATGTAACATATTTCAATAAATAAAAAACAAGGAATATCATTTTCAAAATTAGTCATTATGACATTGAAATAAGTCATCCTAATCTGTAAATTATCAATAGTCTTATCAGTAGTAGAATGAGTGAAATCAGAAAATACATTTGAAAATTTCTTTCTATAAGGGTTTTACATTTTCTTCTAACTTTTTTCTTAGAATATAATACTCCTTATCAAGAAGCTTCAACAACATTGACTTTCTGATCAGATATGGGTTATTCTAAAAAAAATTATGATATTTTTTTCTTTCCTCTTTATCGTGATTGAATCATAATTATTTTTCTATGACATCAATATTAGAATCCATCTCAGGTTGAGATGTAATTGATGAGGGGGGAATAGATGAACTTTTTTTCTTCTTCTTATTCTTATTAATCTTTTATTGATTTCTATTTTTTCTCATCACTTCTTATATCAACCTTTCTATATTTATTTAAATATTTTATATTTCCATGTTTAACTTGTTCTAAAATCGCCACCCCCAATAACTTTTCCATTACCTTTTTTCATGAAAAATGAAAATTATAAGTTATATATTTAATTATTCCAATGAAACAACGGGATAAGAAATAATATGATTATTTGGAACAAATTGGGTCTCTAACTGAACAATAGATAAAGGAGATATCAGTTTGAAAACCAATAATGGAGAAATTAAATGTTGACATTCATGTTAAAAAACATTGAAATATCGAAGCTATTTCTCCAAAAAAATTAATAAATATTCCACAAAATTCACTTCTTAAAGCCTTTTCTTTTGTTTCTTATTCTTCTCTTCAACCTTTGAAGCTTCATATGTTTTTCCTTCAATGATAAGGCCCCCACATTATCATGAACTAATTTTCGATCACTTGGATTATTATGGTCTTTTTATTTAAACATATCTTTAAAATCCTCATCAAGAATTACCTTTTATATATTTTTAGTATTAGGAGGAGAATTACCATCCATTCTATTTTATATATATTATTATATTAACTGAAGACCTTCTTCATTAGACATATCTTTTTACACATTTTTTTTATAAAATTCAGCGCTAGAACAAAAACTAAATTTATTATATAAATTTTTTCATAACTGATTATAGAAACCCTCTCTATAAAAACAACAACCAAATTCTAAATATTAATTATTATAATGAAATAAACTAAAATCATATTAACTAAACTATGTAATAACAAAATATTGAAACTCATGGAACTTTTCCAAACTACTTCTATAAAAATATATTAAAAAATAGTTTCGGGGAGGGGTGAATACATTGAAAATACTCCACTCTTTAAATAATGAATTATTTGCTGATACATGCCCTCAAGACCACGTCAAGATCCCACAGGACCACTACCATCGACCAGGAACCTGGGGAAAATGTAAGTAAGAATAACTCAAAATTCACCAAATTTAACTTCCTCATATTGATCAAGAAGTCTATTAATAAGATATCTAAAACTTTTAAAATATATTTTTCCCAATTTCATAATATAATATACCCTTTAATCCAAAGTTTTTCAACTATAGTGACAGTAATTTAATTAAAAATAGCCATATCTACTCATAAGAAGAAAATAAATAAGCATCGACCATTGAATTTTTAAAATTACCCAGTTTTTCTGGGTTTTTTAGGTAACAATACATGATTTTCCTTCCAATAAGAACTCAACTAAATATACCACTTTTTGAATATTTAGTATATACAATTCATCAAAATGAATTAATGAAACAGATTCCAAATTTTCCTAAAAATGTAAAACCATGTATGAATAATACTCTTTCACTATCTCTATATATTGAAGATCGATATATTACTTTTCTATAAAAAAATTTCCTTGCTTTGAAACTAAATAACTTATTTCAGTAGAAAGTATGCCTTATAAAACAATGACTATTCTATTAGCCTTTAATTTATCACTTTTCTATTTGAATATACTTCAGTAGAGACCATTATTATAAAACTGATGATGATATTGAAATGGCAAAGACCAAACAATCACATAAAGCCCAAATATTTAGGTGAATGAGATATTATAGAGTTGAGAGTTAAAATCACATGCAGAAAGTGATGTGGTACATGGTGACCCACACTCGTATTTATAATCTCATAGATGAATCTTTTAAACCAGTAGATTTAGTGGCATGAAGTAAAATCTATTTCTGATATGGCAGTTAATCATTATCCTCAAAAGGAAAAAATATAATTTCAGAACATCATGATGGTTTCTATTAGAATAATATATCAGAAAAATAGATTTTATAATATTAATAATTAACTATTTTTAAACAAAATTATGATATAAATGTTTTATATAATAAGTAACATTTAAATTGAAAATCATATAATGAAATAAAATATTAGAAAGACTAAATATTATTAAATTCCCATTCAGATTATAATTGATACTTTATGTTGGAATTTTTTCCTATTAACAGTACTTTGTGTTTTTATAAAATTATTTTATCAGATAAAATAATTTTTATGATAAATATTTTTTAAAAAACTAATGCTTTTATAAAAACTAAATATTACATGAAAATAATGTTTTTATTAAAAAAATTAGAACAAATGTTTTCAGAAAGAGTAAATATTTTACAAAAAAATAAATATAAATGTAATCCACCATTATAAAATATTTCATTACTATAAAGTTATTGGTTAAAAAAAGTGTATATATGAATGATAAATTTTTATTGAACATTCCGTGATAAAATTTAATATATTCAAATCAATCAATATTTTGGGGTTTTGTAATTATATCAACAAGTTATCTTGTATTCCAATAAATTATAAAATGATACCTTCTTTAAGTGCATGGTGCTGAAAGAAATTGAATATTATGTCTCTTTTCATTAATCATGAATAATGTGTTGGGTTTTTAATTAATTTTATGGAACTTGTGTTATCATAAAATTATTGTAGTTTTACTAAAACTCAATCCAAAATCAGTGAGTGTGTGTTTCATCCACAACGCATGAGAAAAATGTCTTCTAACATCCACATATTCTAAATCAGCTATGTAATGTGATACATAATTTATTTTATTACAAGAAAATAAAACTAAATCCTCTCTTAAGAAATTAAATGATCCATATGTACTTTTTTATCCATTTTATGCCCACCAAATTCATCATGTAAAATGATTTTTAGTTCAAATTAATTTCTAGAATAATAAAATATTCCAAGATTTACAATTCCCTTAAGATAATGAAAAATTCATTTTACAGCCTTAATATGGGACTCCCTAGGATTATTGTAATATATTCCACATAATCATATAGAAAAAATAAAATCTGTATGAGTAGATATAAGATAAGTTAAACTAATAATCATTCATCTAATAATATTTTGATCAACTGATTTCCTAGATTCATCAAGATCAAATGTATTTTATGTTTTTATACTTATAATTTTAGTGCTACGGTATAAAAATTTATTAGCAAGAAATTTTATATATTATTTTTGAGATATAAAAGTTTCCTTTTGGTTTTTTGGAAATTTTAAAACCAGGAATGAAAGTAAGATCCCCCATAATTGTTATCTCAATCTCAGATTTCAGAATATCTGTAAAGGAATCTGTAAGATATTTTTGAGTTGATCCAAAATTTATTTCAAAAATATATATATAGACAATAATTTTTATTTTATAAAACTTTTTAATAAAAATTGTCATATCTGAATCCCATTTAACAAAATCAATTTGAAACCAATATATAGTTTAATTTAATATTCCAAGCTCTAAGAGATTGATTATGTCCATAAAGTGCCTTAGAAATTTAGAATAGATGATCTATTGATTTGTAATTTTCAAAACCAAAGAGTTTATAGATAAAATTTATCGTGTATATATCAATTAAGAAAATCACACTCCACATCTATTTCAAAAAGTTTGAAATTTAGAAATGCTACATAAGCTATAAATATAAGGGTAATTTTAATTCTAGCTACTAAAGAATTGAATTCTTCATTTTATATACCTTATTGATTATTATATCCATTTTTAAAAATTAAACATTATTTTCTAACTATAAATCCATTTTCAACACATTTATTTTGAAAACTCAATTTATACCAATAACTAGAGAAACATTAGGTCATTTAACCAATGTCCAAAATTGATTACTTTTAAATTCATTACTATAATGTTACATACCTTTTAACTAATTTTCATTACATAAAGCATCATCGAGATTATTAGGACAAATTATGATAAAAATTCACAATGATCAAATTTATTTTTTAATGAAATTATAGTTTTAAATGGTTGAACTATATCACCAATGATATTATCACTATAATTATTCCTAATAATAAATGTATTCCTTGGGATTATAAAAAAATTTCTTCACTACCAGGATGAATTTATTCTTGAGGTAGAACATATGAAAAAGTGCTAATATTTTTTCTCTCATAAAAAGAACATTCCAACATGAGATTGAAATCTATTTTTGAAATAACATCTGAAGATATAGGTTGTGGTTTTTTGAAAACAAAAGGATCATTTTCATCAAATTCAACATGAATTGTTACATAAACAGTACATATATTTTTATTAAAAAATCTATAATCACTACTTCTAGGGGAATAACCTAAAAATATTCCTTCATCATATTTTTGAGAAACATTATATATATCATCTTTATTACTCAATATGAATACTTTTCATCTAGAAAATTTGAATAAATAAAGTGCAGGATTTCTTCATGCACACAACCCTTAAGTAATTTTATTAATAATTGGTTATATTAAATATGATTTATTATATAATAGGAAGTACTACATATTTTATTTTAAAAAAATATTTGTAATTTAGTATTCACTCAACATAGTTCTAGAAATTTATAGATGAATTATATTTCTTCATTTTACTAAACCATTTTGTGGGGGAGTTCATGGAACTAAAAAAATTATTTATTTTACCATTTTACTAAAAAATGTTTCATAATTATAATTAACAAACTCTCCACCAAGATCACAAAAAATAGATACCGAAGGTATATTTTTTTCATTTTTATCATGGGATATAATTTTTTAAAACAGAAAAGGGATTGGACTATTTTACTAAAAAGTGGACCAGTATATATACCTTTTATAATCATCAATATAAAAATATACATTATTTTCTATCAATACTCCCAGTTTGTGTAGGACCTAACTAATCAAATTATTATAAAATATAAATAATCTTAATTTCCGATGTCACTAATAGATTTAAAACATGACTTATGTTTCTATTGAAATTAAAAAGGATAACATACCTTAGAATAATTAAAACTAAGATCTATTAGATCTCTAATTAGTCTATTCTTAGAAATTTTTTCTACTATTATAACTATAAAATGTCGTATTGTTCTTTTCAATAACAGTGATTGATCTTCCATTGCACTAAGGAAATGTATATCTTGGATCCTATGATATTCTATGTTAGGTTTTTATATATAATTATGCTAGTATATGTAAAGAATAAATTTCTCTTATGAGATAAAAATAATTTATTTATCATTACTTATGTCCACAAGATATCCTTCATAACATAATTCACTTATTCTAATAAATTTGTGTTTACGTCATACAATAATAAACTCATTTGAAAGTAAGGACTTACTAAGAAGAACAATATTTACTATTCCAATAATTTATCCTTGAAAATTTTCAACAATAGTAAATTTTTATCCTTTCATTTTAATAATATTATAGAATAAATCCGTATTCCCAATAATATTTCCATAAGATATATTATCCATGTAACAAATTTTATTGTCTTTGGTACTCTATTTTTTCATAAAATTAGGAATATTATTATTTTCGAGTACAAACCTTCATGTGTATAGCATTATATGAAAATAAAATTTTTGGAATCCACATTTTTTCATCATTAATATGTTGTGTTGTTATCAATTTTTTTTTAAACATTTTTTGTGAAGTCCTAATGGTTTTACTTTATTTATTGAAAATACATATTTTCAATTCCTTCTACTATGTCATTTAGCATAGAATGGGGAACATTTTTAATGAAATATTTATTATAAAAATTTGATTTATTTTTAGTTAAATCAATCCAATAAACATTCCTATAAGGTTTTACTTTTTATACATTTTATTAAAATTTTATTTAGTAGTAATATATTTTTAATGTAGATTTTATAAAATTAAAACCATTGAATTTAGTTTAAAAAATAAATTTTTATCCTCGCCATAAATAATAAAATATTTATTGTTTACTTTATTTTTTGATTATTTTTTTGTAACACGTTTAGAAATTAGATTTATCAAGATTATATTTTTCATGCACTTTTAATATACTAGATATTTAATAAGCATGTAAATAAATTCATGAATTTTCTTTAACAATTTCTACCATTTCATTTTAAGGCTTCTTATAAGTCATAGAATTCTCCTTTTCTAATAAAATATAAAATCTCAAGGATTCCTCAAAACAAGGTAATGTATTATGTTATTTTGATAAAGTATACATTTCATCAGTTTTTTAGAACTATTTTTAATATCACTATCAGGATATTTTATATTTAATGTATGATTGGTAATGTTTTTAGAAAATAAGTTAGCCAGAAAGTATTTATTATTCTTTGAAATTTTATCAAAGAAACAAATAATCCTCTAATATTCACTTTCACTATCACAATAAATATCTGAGGAACTATCACTATTACTTTCACTCTAACTGTTTGACGATTCGGAATTTTATTAATTTTATATCTATAATACATTTTTGAATTATTCTCAAAATTTATTTCTTTTCAGCCCTATTTATTTAAATTGGGATAATATGTTCTTATATGTATAGATTTATACAATCAGAACATATAACTTCCTAATATTTCATCTTTCAATTTTTTTACGCAAATCTCTACTTGTACTTATAATGAAAATCATTCCTTGCGAAAATCATGTTTACTCTTCTAGTAAGATTAACTAACTCATTCTTATATTTTTTAAAATAACTACTATATGTCTTATCTTTATCTTTATTTTTCTTTTTAGGAATAATACCTTTCTAATGTGAATATAAAATGTTATTAAAATTTGTGGTATTATAAAAACTAACTCCTCCATTATCATTAATTGTATTTTCTTTATATCTCTTCAATCTTCCTTCATACTACATGAGAGTGATAACAAGATCATCCAAGGTCAAATTTGATAACCATCTAGTATCATATAATGTTTTTTTTCTGAATAAAACTCTCCATTCATAATTTTAATGATCTTTTATACTAATATTCAATCAATAATATCATTTTCACCAAAAATTGGTTAACATTTATAAATTAACATAATCCAGTGATGTCAATTAGAAATAGATTCACTTGGATAAAAATATAAAATATTGATAATATACCCTTATCATAGCTCATGGGGTCTCAATCACCTTATATTTTTTAAAATGAGTAAATTCATTATTCTTTCATATAGTATTCATATATTTACTAGATGATTTTTGAGTATATATATTTCTTATCTTGGAAAACATGAGATTATTTCTCACATGATGATTCAGTTGACATTCTATTATCTCTTAATTGGTAAATGTAGAAACTTTTTTCCTATGAATTTTATAACATATATTCATCATAAAAAGGTTATCAACTCTAGTATTAATAAAAAAATTCATTCAATCTCTCCAATATCCATAGATAGAACCATAAAAAATTAGTGATTTTCAAGGATTAATTTTCTCAAGAGTTTCAACATTTAAACCTAACATATTAAAAAAACTCATTCTAAAAAATACACACTATTGTAATAGAAATTTATTAAAGTCCATAATCTAAATATTAGAACATACTTAGATACCAAATATAGGATTAAATAGTATAATAATTGAAACAAGAGGGGATGAATCATATAATCTAAAATTAAAACTAACAAAAACATTTACATAATTTGATCTATCAGACAAACCCTCTGTCCATTAATATAAAAGTTGTAATCAAATCCATTCTAAATTGATACAATTTATGTAACTAGATTTCATAAAAACAAGTAAATTAAAAACGTATATTTCCTTATAAAATTCATGGAAGAAATAATGACCTATAAAAATAAGAAAAATAAATCCTTAAAAACATCTTAAGTAAAACTAAATAAAACATTGTAAAATAAATAAGAACACTTTAACCATCAGGTTAATGAAATTCAATAACCTTTACTTAAGGTATCAACGTCTTAAAAATAACTACAAGATTATTATTTCTTCATGATGAAATCCCACAATCACAAAGATTTGAATAAGATATTTATTACTAACCACAAAATACCACAATAAAAAAATCATATTAAGAAATATTCTAATCCTCTAAATACCATAGTGGAACTAGATCAGATGCATAAATTTCAAGAGAAAAATGACCAAAGTAATTTACAATCCTCCCTCATATTATTTAGAAAAAAATCACTAAATACTTTTAAATAGACTGTAACATGTTTTTACTACAAAGAATAATTTAAATGGGGTGATTTTCAAAAGAATCTTCTCCCAGCTTCTTTAACGAACCTATTTTTATATGAAAATATATAATTGTCATATTCTGTGGTTCTTAGTGTGGTTTTCAAGAGCCTTGGATGATATACATCTTCAAAGTTTAGCATGATCTATACAAACAACATCAAATGTATGTTTTTATAACATTATCGAAATGAAATAAAATATTTCATCTAGTATAGAAAAATATTTTTTCCTATTATAGATATTTTCATCATCCACTTACAAATATTTTCAATATTCAATTAGAATGATTTTCATCATCTAATTAGAAATATTTTAATCATCTAATGAACAATATTTTAATACTATGATTAGAATATATCACCGGATGAACAATGTTTTATATGTCGTGTAAAAATATATTTTTTCAATAAAAACATTCTTAAATATTATGTAAGTACGAAAATTGTAAAAAATTAGTATTTTAGAATGAGTGTTATGATTTTAAAGCCTAAAGATATACAGTGTAGAAAGTAGGACTTTCAAGATAACATGATATGGATTAGTTTGTTTTTTTTATGATTCATCGTTCATGATGGTACTAACCCATATGCCCTCATTCTTTTTAAAATTTCTGAACTAGTTATTTCCCATACATTTCTTTTGTATATTTCTTGATAGAATCATGTGTGTTCTCTTCTATAACATTATTCACTTCTTATTGAGGTTATGACTCTACCTAATAAATTTTAATATGGTTGAGTCATACATTTATTAATCTCTTAGTCCGTAGACCCACCTAGATATTGGATCCAATTTTTTTCTTAGAATCTTTAAATGACCTTATTAGGAAATTATTCATGTTACTGGACAATTATATGCATTCTTACAGTACTCATAGTATATTTCATGATATGAAATAGAGTAAGTGTGGGGCTATCTATAGTAGTTAGGGGTTCACTTAAATGAAGATATTTTGTGATTTTAATTGTATTTTTAGAGAGTTAATGTGATCATTATTTGTACTTTATTATTCACCTATCTTTCATAAAAAAGATAAAAATGGTTTTCTCCAATGAAGATCAAAATATTAACATTATCAAAATGATGGTTTTTATCATAAGGGCTTAAGTGATGGATGTGATATTAATATTAATGACAACAAACAAACAAAATAATAAAATAAAATAAAAACAATATAGGTTTGTACATTCATTATGATTACTTATATCATTTTCCCACTTGGATCCTTAGGAAATGGGGATATTATATTTTTAAGAGTATTTTATTAGGCTTATCTTTTGATATCATGTGCCAAGATAAAAATTCAATCCTCATTTTTAGCTTTTATTTTAAAAATATATTATACCTACCATAATCCTCAGGGACATTTTAACCATAATTAAAATCCATCATAATTAAATTTTATCTCTTTATTTATGTGATGGATATGCTAGATTTCTTACATGCCTATAGAAAGTGACATTTACTAGAGGTATGAGAACAATTCTAGTAACATTTCTCAACTTGATATATGAGTAAAAATCATTAAAGTGTTCATTATATTGAATGTGGTGTGAATATTAATGATGAATTAAGAATGAAAAGTGGAAGGAATGAGAGGGTTACTATTCTAAAAGAGGAAAAGTAATATTCCAAATTGCATTTATTTATTTGAAGAATGGTGAACTGATGTAATTATTTTTTTGGTATTCAAATACTTATTTTCCATTAAAAAAATTATGTTTTTCTTCATCATAAATTTAAATTTATGTATAATGAAGTTCCTCTCTAATATTTTTTATCTTATATACTTATAAAAACTCATGCTCTCTATGTGGGATATTGGACCGATTCATAATTTACATTTATATTTGAATATAAAACACAATGTGTTTGAAATTTAATTTATTATTCTTCCTTTAATATAATTTTTCTAAAATTATGGTGGGATACATTTTCTTTCATAAAATGAGTGTAAAAGTAATGAATTCCACATGATGATCATGTCCTATGAAAAATAATTGAACAAGAACCAAGTATAGGGCATTAAAATTAATAACCAGGATGCGAACTAGAAATATTTTCCTATAAAGACATTTTACTTCATGAATTTCATTCATGACATGAACTGTTAAGGAATATAGGATGTAAACCGATGATATAGTGAAAAATTAGCAATCTAGATAATGACATCATTTGTCAAGGTGTGACATGTATAGTCACACCATGACACTCCTAAAAATAATCAAGAGAGGAATTCAAGATGTAAAACAAGCCATGACATCTTTAACCAATACATATCATATAATGAAATCATTATTCATGACTTGAAACCACCATACATTTCCTAAAAAAAGAATATTTGAGGAAAATCAAGGTGGATGATGATTTTATCTTCCAAGAGAGTCCCATTATAACCTAAGACACATTGGTTGGGCTATTTATGACAACTGAAACACTAACCAAATCACATAATTAAAATTACAAGGTAAAGGATAAAGTATATTGGTAATTCTAATGTTCTTTATTATGTCCCATTATTATGGTTCAATGTCTATAGGTTTTATTTTCTTTTTTTTATTTTAAATTTATTTTCATTCCCAGGTAATGAAAATTAATATTTATTTAAGGAGTTATACTATTATGACAATATTATACCTTTCACTTTCCCCATATTATGTTATGATCTCTCTTATTTTTCAATGCAATGTGCCTAACTCAAGGCTTGACTTTGGGGGAGGTTTCACTACTTTCTAAAATAATTACTCTTGAATTATTTATATTTTTTAATTTAATTTATGAGGAATGGGATGGAATTATATGGGTAAGGTGATCCTCTACCATGAAATTATTCCCACATTAATTATTATTTTCTAACTAAAGGAGGTGAAATTTTGTGTACTAAAGAGGATTAATAAGTATGATAAAACTCTTTCTCGATGTAGGGAATAAAAATCCACATACAGAGGGATGCATTGTCAATTTGAATTTATTAATAAATGAACTTGTGTAACTAAATCTTAAGGAAAAATACTTTTCTTTTAACAAGAATTAAATTTACTTTTCATCTATATTTTAATTTACTATTTTCATTACATTATTTCTAAAACCCTATATCCCAAAATTAAATTTTTGAAATAAAAAATAAATAAAACTCCAAAAAAACAGTTTATGTGAATTGTGAATTTTTAATTAAATCGACTGCAAATATCATTATGTGACGCAAAATCAGACAAATTTTTTTATGAATTATGAAAATAAATATGATTTTATATTTCCGTATGATAGGTGTTCCAATCACCTAGGTTAGTCTACATTATTAGGCCCTTGTTTGGGGCCTAATATTTTCTATAGGATAGATGGTACATGAAAATATCTCTATTTTCTACTATATATTCCATCCTCTAATTTGGATCATTCCATTATTTATTTAGATCCTGGAAATTTTTTGTTTTTATATGGATATATATGGTTACACCCTAGGGATTAGAATTCATTCCACTATATTTAGATGTATTGTGGCTCCTACGTATATCTAGAAGATTCACCTGATCTCATGTATTGGGATTAACCACATGCTATAAATCTTCTGGTGTGGGATAGATTAGGGTTAGATTGACCTCAGGTCCTAGAATAAAATATGGGGTTGGTTATTTACCTTGTTTTTGTTAGAACCCACTTCCTTTTATTTTATGTAATTTTTTATGTCCGTTACTATCAGTATCATTTATTCTAGGCATATCACATGTTCATTCACTTCTAATGATAATATATTATAATTACACTATTCATAGTGGCCTACTAAGATTTATTTACCAACCCCCATATTTGAACTTTAGTGTGGGTGAAGAATACATATATGACTTCAATTTGGAGATAGGTTGTGTAATTGAAGGGGTTGAGGCCCTGTGTTGGTTTATCTAGTAGATATGCTCTTGTGGATCCTAAAGATTTGGATAGTGCATCTATATATTCATAGAGACTTGGTATGTGGCTTGGCATGGTGTTGGAAGTAGAGCCTAATGTATTTAATTTCAATTTTTTTATTTTTAATACGTGGTTGGACTTGTGGGTTCCCAAAAATTGTATTTTTTATTACTAAAAGTCTGTATGATTAAATGTTTCATTCTATTTTATATAGAATGATGTACTTTAATTTTATTTATAATCCATACTATGATAAATATATTCATATATGTTTTCTTTGTTTGATATTTTATTTTACTTAGTCAACAGGGTATTCTCTCCCCATTGTATCTGTTAGACCCTCCTTGATAGTTAGTAGCCTCTAGAATATGGGGAGGCGTTATTGAGGGCTTGTGGTGGGAGAAATCTGGTGACATATTATGTTGTCCGAGAATGGTTCACTACAGTGATAATATTTAGTTTCTATACCGATATGATTGAATCATTTGATGTAAATGGGATATTATTATTGACCATAAAATTGGTTAGTTATTTTATGAAAAAAATCATTTAGTTAAACTTTGATTAATTTTATTTCATTTTTAGATTAATGGAATATTATATATGGTTTATGGATTTATTTGGTTAATAAGGATTGTATTAATTTTTGGAAGAATATATGTTTTCAAGTGAGGTTAATTTATGAGTTATGGATAACATTATGGGTTCATATGTTTAATTTTGATCATAAGTTCAAAAGGAATAGATATACTTTATAAGGTTTTTAGAGATGGTATTTTTAGGTTGTTTCAATTTTTTACTAGTTTGTTTGGAAGAACGCTATATTGTGGTTTAAAAAAACCTGTTTCTATTTATTTTATTTGATATGAAGTTAATTTTGGTCTATTTGAAAAGTGATTCATATATAAGGTGAAATTTTCATAGATATTGTTTTTCATGATAAGGAGTACCTTTAAGGTTAGCATATAAATTCAATTCATGAAATTCGGGTGAGTTTCACAACATTATAATATTATAAAGTGATTTATCATGATGATTAATGATATTTCCGGAGATTTTTCATTAGGATGATGTATATATAACTGTTAGGTATATCATTTGATTGAACATGAATTTTTTTTTTGTAAAGAATGAAATTAAATTTTATAGGATGTAAACTGAATGGTATGAGGTAACCTTTATGGTTAAAACATAATTTAATGTTGTGGTTATTGGGGTGATTTGGGATATAGGGTTATTTATGAAATGATCAAAGTGGAACCGTTATTGTTGATGTGGAAATTTTAAAGTTAAATGTATTATTTCATCATATGAAGGTTAAAACATTTTTGATAGTATCTTAAATTTTTCTGACACATCATATTGGTTATTATTTAAGGATAAGTGGAATAGATTGATATCCTTTAATGTATTCTGAAGTTGATCTTAGTGATTCATGCATAAAAACCATCTTGAGTACTCATTATTTATTAAAAAATAAGTGATTATGGATGGAATTTATTAAATAATAAAATTGAACTTTTCAACTAAATATATTTCTTTACATTATTAATTAAGATTGTAAAGTAAGTACTTAACTATACAAAATAGATATTTAAAACAAAAAATTTATTCTTTTACCTTCATTTCTAATGAATTTAAAGTCCTTTAACAACTCACTGGTTTATGGTTTTGGGATCATAAAATTTTTCATAACCATATTCTCTATCACCATATATTAGTCCTTGTACGATAGAATTCTCCTGTATATAAATATTTTTTTCTCCCACTAATGTTATACTATTTGGAAACCTAGTTATGAGTTATTCCAGATAACATTCATATTAAACATTCCCTATTCTCAAATGGAGGTTTTGAAAACCTTTTTTAGGATATGGGATTTCAAAAATGGTATTCTCAAATTTCAATTCCATGATTACTAGGATTAAGTTCAAATTCAGAGGTTGAAATTTAGAAAAATGGGAATAATGTCACATCTCAAGAACCAAAAAGTATAATAATTTTATATTCAAAAAAATTTGTCCATAGAAATTTAATTAGTTATTTTAAGAAGATTATAAACATTTAATAATTGTAAAATAATATTTATTGAAGGGTATATATAGATTTTTTAGTAAAATATTAATTAGATTCAAGTATATGAAAATTTTAATATTATTATATCATATATTAAGAAAATAATACATCATCATAAATTAAATTAAAAGAGTGTATTGTTAAAAAAATAGAAATAAAAATATAATATTTTTAAATCAAAATGTTTAATATGGACATATATATGTAAAATAATTTTATACAAATTATATTTATATGGTGAGAAAAATATTGATAATATAAATGAAATATATTAACTATAATTGATTATAAGAGTTTTAATAGATTTATAATTATAAAATTTAATACATGAAATCTTGTTTAAAATAAAAAATGAATATACGTAGGTGTGATTTCCAGTTTCAAATCTTGTGTAATCGTAAGAGGTGTTTTACTTATGTTTCTTATAGGTGGAGATCATTTTCTATGAGTTGCGTAAAGGTAAGATGATTTTATTATTGGCTACATAAGGGTAGTGTGGACCAATATATGGGTCATCCCACATTTTCCTTTTGTACAACAGGATAACATTAAAATCAATTGTGACACATAAAGGTACCTATAGCTACATAAAGGTCCACATGTACATGTGTAAGGGTGAACCTATGTTTCGTAAGGGTTTTTTAAGGATTTCAAATCTCTCATAAGGGTATGTTTATGGTTTTAAGGCTAGGTAAAGGTAGTATGTTTGGGTAACTCACACAATGCCTTAGTCACATAATGGAAAACTACCATATGAGATTTCTATGTAAAGGTTGAATGACTACTATATAATGGAATTTTTTTATCCATGTAAAATAAACACATATAGATTTCCATATAACTTATGGGTACACAACTCTCATGTAAGGGTTACACGCTCTTTAAAATGGATATGTAAGGGTAAAAACAACTTATATATTTGAACATTGTGGCTCTTGTAAGGGTAGAAAAACCATTACATGGGATTTTAAGGGTAAAATCAAGATATGTAAAGGTTATAGGACCACACATAATGATAAATAAAGAGTAAAAAATCTTATGTAAGGGTATCATATATCTCAGTAAAATGTAAAATTAAATCCACATAATGGTAAATACACATTATAAGATATAACCATGAATCATAGAATTCTTACTCATGTGAAACCTTCATGTAAAATCAACTAATATATATATATATATATATATATATATATATATCATTATCATATCAGTTTACATGGTTATTTTTTTGATAAATATGATTATAATTAATGAAAGATGATTCCAATATGAACATTTGTGTTTTGAAAGTCCTGTTTTTATATTATCTTGGCATAATAATTATTTTTAACAATAACTTTAATACATAGGTACTCATCCTACTTAATGATTTGAATTCAAATGATTACGGAATATTAAATTTATAGAATCTAATCATGATTTTAAAAATTAATTCAAATGAGTTAAAAATAATCTTTACATGGTCTAGCCTAGTGCCACATGAAAATTTAGATTTTGAAAGAAGTTATATTTTTCTAGAGGATTATTATAAGGGATATATTATATTATAATCCTATATTAAATGTTTTCTATATAAAGGGAAATTTTCTTTTGGGTTACAAACCATCTAAGTGCCGATAGAACATTGGTTATAGTGAAAAAGGGAATCTGAGATAGAATGAAGGTTTATACAAGAGTCTATATTCTAATGAGGAAAGATACAGTAGAGTAATAGGGTTGTATAAAATAAATACTTTATAATAAATCATCTATGTTTTTAAATTAAGGTGTTAATGCAAATACATAGAATGTATGGACTTGTAGTTCGAGATTTTCATCTCACATTTAATTCTATAAGATGCATTCTATATTCACTACTTTTTTCTTTTATGTGGTGTATATACCTCCTATGAATGTATTTTATGATGGTTATCGTGAAATTTTTTGGGTTTTACATATCCATATAAGGTTGTAAATTTAATAAGTTTGTGATTTAAAATATACCATTGTGATAAGTTATTTATGATACAATATCATTTTTTTGTATTGTTTATGATTATGTTTCAGATGATTAAATTTTATGACCTACCACTCAGGTATCCGATGAAATATCTTCTCATATATATATTTTTGGAGATTAATTGATTTCATTACATTCTCATTGATTTAACAACTCAACTAGTCGAATAAATTTTTTATGTAATAATGAATTCATTACTCTCTTCTATTGAAATATTTTTCCTTCCATGTTTGTATTCTCTTTAACATATTTTCAAGAGTTTTTTTAATAATAAATATTATTTTTTATGGAGATTTTTACCCATGTTTTATTTTTTAAAATTGTATAAAATAAATATTCATGATATTTTCTGAATGAGTTACTTGTGACTCTTAATTGAAAATGTAAAATGAATCTTTGTTTTAATTTACACGACATGAATTAAATTTACAATCAGCATGATTTATCTTTACTTTAAAGCTTCAATTACATGTTTCTTATATTTTTTTCTAGGAAATTGTTTAACTTTATATTTGGGAAATTTTTAGATTTTAAATAAGTGATTTTAAAGTGAAAAACGAATTTTCCTCAAGAAATGGTCCAGTGATCTTTTAAAGAACTTTTCATACGTGAAGAAATCATTGATGTTACCTTTGATTTAATAGGGATTTGATCAAATGATACCATCCATTTTCATTATTTATAAAGATTGTGAAGATGTTTATTTGAGGATAATTCCCTAAATCCTATTTCTTTATAACATATTAATTAAATTATGAAAAAACCATTATGAAAATAAATTTTTATACACTTTATGATTTAATGAAATGATTAAATATTTATGAATCCATTTTCATTTTCAAATATTATGATATGATTAATGTTTTATGAACTTTTGGAATAAATGTTAATGATTTCAATTATGTGTTGGCTAGGCCAAGAATTCTATATCCTGCCAATGTATTGGATAAAGATGAATATTTAATTTGATAAAAATAGCAGAAATGGGTACTGAACCTATATCAGTAAGGGACTCTGTCCACTATGATACTCTTGGAAGTGAACCATTACTATTAATATTACAAAATTGAGAGTGAACCCAATCCATAAGGATAATATTTATGGCGAGCCTTAACTAAGGAAATGATTTTTTTTCTTATGTGTAAGCCAAAATTATGTCTTAATCCAATATTATCCTCTCACAGCTCATCTTCATTGACTCCATTATGATTCATGTCTTAGGAACTACCATAACTAATTCCATGAATCATTATTATGATATATGATATAATGTGTATGGTTTTCAAATTCTAAGCTCATGTTCCCATACCCTAATGCCCATTTAATGTTTTGGTGGCCATTGATATCTCTTTTTTTACATGTACTGAGCATCTGAGCTCAAAATTTCTTATGATTCCTTTCCTAAGGATATAAATAAAGGTTTCAAGTATGATATTTCTGAGAAGGATTTTAGTTTTAAATAACTTATTGGAATATGTGTTTACCCTATTATGATCATGTTTTTTATGTTTCCATGTTTCCAAATACACTAAACATATACATTTATAGAATGGATCATAATGTTATGTATTGAATATTAAACTAATATGATGTAATATTAATGTATGAAATGTATGGTTAATTATACTTATGACTAATGGTGGGTGTCTATAACCAATGTGGGATACTATACTCTTAGTCCCCTCACATCACATTGAAAATAAATAACATAAGATTTGATAAAAATAATATTCAACAAATGGATATATAGATAATATCTGATGACCAATAAAAAAAGTATCAATATGTTATGAAAATGTGACTCATTTAGTAAACATACAACACACAAAAATGAACACCCACTTGGATTGTTATAAAAAAAATACTAAATTTCATGGGTGACATATCTACAAACTCAAGTCCTCATCGATCAAGCTTCCAAACAACCATCCAGATTCTCTAACCAAATCTTTTATACATCCTATGAGAAAATTCAAAATAAGAGGTATATAATAACACCTGAGTTCTGATGCATTGATTAGGAACAAATGTCAAAAGTGTGACACAAAATCTTTCTCTTATATAAGCTTTTATATGTTGTGTATGTATCTATATGAAATTAAATTATTCCACAATATACAACATGAAAGAAATCATGTTAGTTCATAGAGTGATAACCAAGAAACAATGATAACTAACCCTACATTCTTTAGAAAATGTTAGTATTAAGTTCTATCATAACAAAATTTTATTGGAATCATTACAAGGAAAATAATCTTAGTAGTAAATATTATTCATATAGGAAATCGAACGTGAACTTAAAATAGAAATAATAATTGATATAGCTATATGTTTGGCCTCTACCATATATCAAACCAATTCTTGTGATGTGATCTATATTCTGAAGACCCAAGTAGACCATAGAAATATTATTTAGAGATCAAAAGTGGCATTGAATGCCACCAAAACTGTTTTTTCATTTGGGTACCCAATTTTTTTAACATTTGATAGAATTGTAGCCACATTTAAGGGGGTTTTTTCCCATTTTCAGTGGGGAATGAATTTATTCCCATGGATTATATTCTTATTGATATCTTGGTTTTGATATTTTATCATTTTCATAATGTAGTTTTATTTATAATTCAATATATTCATATTTTTTTGATTATTTATAATAATTCACTTGTATAAATATATATTTATTTTTAAATGTATTTTTAAATATATAAATCATATGGAAATAAATATTTCTTATTCATTTAAATAAAAATAAATAATTCTTAATTTAATTTACTATATTAAAATGAATTAGTTTTTATAAATATACTTATAAAAGTAATCTTTATATATAAATATTTTTAATATATATATATATTTGTTTGTGTTTTGATAAATAGATTTATATTTATATTCTAATATATGTAAATAAGTAATTATAAATAATATATTTATAGAATTTTAATTTTATATATATTGTGTTCTCATTTTTTTGGAACAAGGGATGTTCTTTACTTGAAAAGGAGTGTGGTTTTTGTTTATTGCCAATCCTCACATGGATGGTAAGGGAGATAGCAAGGAAAAGGAAATTATAGTTCAAGTAGACAACAGTATTGAAGGTGGCATAGTTTCCAAGAATTTTCCTAATTTTTGGGGTCCAAAAATTGGAGGATGGATTTCAATGTGAAAATTGGTTTTTCAGGAAGGACTTTAAGAATTATGGAAAAGGCCTGAGTTCTGAAAATATGGACTATGTGAGTTTCATTTTGAAAATACTTAATGATTTCTAATGGTGTACTTATCGATTATGACTTTCTTTGTGATCAGAGATGGAGTACTTTGTGATTAAAAGATTCATAGCATCGTGGTCAGTAATGAAAGTCTTTGTAACTATGACGGTTGTTGTGAAGGGTTTTGTTGAAATTATCTATGATTATGAAGAGATTTGAGAATAAGAAATTATTGTGGTGCTTCGCGAATGGAGGTATGCCACGAAGATTTTTTGGAACACTCATTAAAATCTATAAAGAGGAGGTGGAGCTTTGTAAATATAAAAGCCTATTAATATTAGGATAACCCTATTCTCTTTCCATGTGTTTTTTCAAGGAAAATATAGAAATAATCTGATTTTTTGAATGAGATTCACAAACAAGGATTTCTATGCACGCTTGATAATTTCCAAGAGACTAAAAGTCTTAACTGATGACCAAGATTTTGATAAATATTACTTCACAGTGATGAGGTATTCTACATTGACATAGTGAGATTCCCGGTAGAAGGTTTTTCTACAAAGGCAATTTTCTTCATAAAGGAAGTTCATTCCGCAAAGGATGGGGTGTTTCACAAAGTATTGTGCTTTGTAAAGTGACTTCCCGAAGGGCAGTTTTGAACATTAGGTTTAAGTGGACAGGGATTTCATTAAGCATCATATCGGTTATAATGTTCAGCCAGTGTCACATGATATAGATTGGGACAAATAATTTAGTTCCAAATCATTGATTTTACTTTCATGTCAATAAATTTATTTTGACTTCTCTTAGAGTAGTGAGCCTGAGGGTGTCAACAGATGTGTTTCGAGGGACGTAGTGTGTCGTATCTGAATTCTTGTAAAGGAACTGAGCTTGTCAAATATTTTCTTTGACCAAATATCTTTATTCCACAACTAGTGAATATTAGTAGATTTATGTACGACTGACACAGTATCATCATATGCTCCTTGAACATAGCCCTTTGTTGTGAGCCAATTAAAATTGTTCTGTTCCTTCTATTTTTATGTGAATGTTTGACTACTGATCATATCCATATCAGAGGTTCAACAAGTTCCTTCGAACATGGGGAAAACCCTCCGCTCTTAGGTTATCCCAAGGTCCCACAAGTTTAATTAGAACATAAGAGTTTTTGGAGTTAAATATTTCATTTTTTGTCATGGAGAACTCGGATAATTTTATGGGAGTTCCCCTCATTGGTGAAAGCCACTTCCAGATCTTGAAAAAGATGATGAGATACCATATAATATCTCTTGTAATGGAATTCATTTTTTATACTACCCAAGGATTATAAGTCACTGATCTAATCGGGTTGTCTATGGTTGATACTATCAAAAAATTTCTTCACACATATGTTAAAGCATAGAATTCCCTCACTACAGCTCTTTCTGATCAGATCTATCTAAAAGTGATGAAATGCAGCTCATCAAAGTATATATCAAAAAACTCTAAAATATTTATAAAGGATATAGTAATGTGAATGAGAAAAAAACTATGTTTTTTACAACAGTATTGATGATATGAAGATGCACCCTGATATAAATAAATATTTCATCTTTAGTTGAATTACTAATGTTTTAGGAGAAATTTGAGGCCTAGGGGAAGATGTCAAAGACATTGATATTTTTAATAAAAATTTAATAATACTTCCAAATATTTATAATAAAAAGGTGTCATCTCTTGAGGAAATGGATCACACTAAATATTCTTTGGATGATCTTCTTAGTAGTCTGGTTTCATGTGGGATGAGAGTTAAAAAAAGATGCAACAACTTGAGTAAGTAAATAAATGACATTCAAATCCATGGAAAACATAAAATTTTAGTAGGTAGTGGTGAAGAAGATAATGAGGAAAATGAACTTAATTCTCTCATTGAAAATAAATTAATAATGGGAAAAGGAAAATTTAAATGTAAATTTCTTGTAGAATGTTTTCATTGTGGACGAGTTGAGCACAAAGCCTCTCAGTGCTCAAGAAAGTTCGATGATGAATAGAGAAAAGTTGCAAACTTAGAGAAGCCTCTGAAAAGTTTTTTAAAAAGGGGAGACTCTCAATGTGGAAAGAAAGAATAAAGGAAGAGTTTTTTCTATAAATAGGAAGATGATGATAATGAATTCATTGAGGAAGAAAAACCAGAATTTAGATCTGGAACCCATGCCTCCATGATAGAAATATTTGAAAAACCAGAACCATCGGGAGATAAAGCTAAGGATAATCAGCTGACTAAAAATATTGAACTCAATTTCCAAATTAAGAATGATCTTGGTAATCTTTAGAATCAACATAAGAGAGAAAAAAGTTGAAATAATTTGTAGAAGAATAATCAGATTATGATGATCAATAAGAAGATGAATTTGAATGATTGGAAGTACTAGTGAAATTTCATTCATCAATCCTAGAAAGTAGAGATGATATAGTGGAACAAAATAATAGAATTGAATAATAGTCTAAGGTCATAAATTACCATACCTCAAGACTCTTGGAGAATTCCAAACATTTTGAGTTACTCAAATAAGAAGTTGTTACTCTTAGGAGTAAACTTCTTAATGAATCGAATTAAAATGAAACAAAGAAGAAAATACAATTTGGAAAATTCTCAGATACTGAGTTGTTGGTGAGAGATAAGTGTGGTTCCTATGGAGTTCAAAAGATTTTGAATGATAAAATACCTACATGAATGGGTAATAGAGGAATCGGTTGTTATGTCGATACATTAAATATTGGAAATAAAATGATCCATGATGAGGGAAATCTGAAAGCTAGAAATGTTAAAATGTCATCTAAAGAGATGAAAAAGAATCCCTAGATTCAAACTAAAATAATAACTAAAAACATTCCATATGAAACCAGAAATGATAGGTAGTAAATCTACCTTTCTAAGGTAGGATACATGAGGGGGATTAGAAATGAGAAATCATTTCCATTTAGGAAATGTTAATTCTGTGGCTATCTGGACTATACTATGTCATATTATGAAGAGGAATATAGATACTTGAATGGGGATGCTCTAGGAAGTCAATAACAGATAATAAATTCATAACTTATGTCTTGTAGAAGACATAATTTATATTGATATTGTTCTCATTTTTCTGCCTTTGTCCATAAAGATGTTTACTGCAGGCAGAGGATACACATGAACGGTACATATAGAACTTAGAGATGTGTCAATCCTCATCAACCAGATGGTGTTTCTCTCAAATATAGGTTTACACCATTGGAAGAATAGTATGGATATGAAGAACCTGATTACGTGGAAGAGAGAATTGAAATTCCATCAATTTCCTACACTCAATCCAATATCTCGTGGGGAAAAATAAGAAAATTGAAAAGTAAAACCTTGAATAATTTTCTCTCTAAGTCACAAAGAGAAATAAAAAATGGATCCTCGATAGGGATGTTCGTACCACATGAATAGTAATGCTGAATTATTAACAAATGTCCTGAAAAGTGTTATTGGAATGGTAAGGCTTATTCATGATGGTGTGTTGAAGCTCAAAGGCAGTGGGAGTACTGATCATTCTAATGGTGAGATGAAGAAAACTGAAGTTCTTTACATGGACAGTTTACATCACAACCTCCTTAGTGTATGTCAACTCTGTGAATTTGGTATTATTGTGAAATTCAATTAGAAAGGGCGTACTATAAGATGAAGTACAAGAATTTATCTTATGAAAGGATGCAAAACAGAAGACATCTTGTATCACACTTACTGTAAAGAAAATGATTTCCGCATGACCGATGAAGAAGAAAACAACTTGTGGCATGAGAGATTGGGGAACATCAATTCAAAATACATGGAAAAGATATCTAAGATAAAGATTTTCATGGATATTCCCAACCTGAAGCATGAATGGGAAAACTCTTTTGAGGCTTGCATATGTGGAAAGTTGGTCTGCAATTCAACTTGGCCCAAGAAGAAAAGAGCATCAAATCTCTTTATCTCATCTATATAGATGTATGTGGCCCGATAAATATTTCTATAACACATAGAGAAAGGTAATATTCCCTTTTCATATATGATTATAGTAGAATGGATTTTGTTATGGTTATACATTGGAAATTTAATGTGTGTGATTTCATGAAAACATATCACCAAATTTATGAAAATAATACTGAAGAAACAATCAAAGTTCTACGATATGAAAATAGAGGGGAATACACATCAATTGAATAAGTAATTTATATGGAGAAGCGTGGAATACAACATGAGGTGGCTACTATGAGAACCCCACAACAAAATAGATTTTTTGAGAAAAGTAATTGATAGATGAACAATATAGCAGAAATTATGCTGATTTAGATTTGTATCCCTCGACATTACTGCAAAGATTTCATTCATGTTGCAGTGTATATTCCAATAAAATAGTGATTTATATGGATGAAACCAACACACCGTATGATATGTGGCATAAAAGGAACTCCAATTTGAAGTACTTCCACATTTTTAGAAGTAATTTTTTTATCAGAAACAAAGAAGGAAATCATGCAATGTATGGTGATGCGGAAAATGAAAAAAATTCCTAATATATTAAATGAATATCAAAGCCTACAAATGATTATATATGTATCTTGTAAAAATTGTGGAAATCAATGGTGTAAATATAAATTAAGATAAAATAAAAAATGCCTCAACGAATTCTTATGCTGATGTGATAGAATATGTTGAATAATGTGAATATGGAGGATATACCAATATAGATATAGAGGAAGGCATAAAAAATATTCAAGAGTCACAACATGAAGTTGAATCTGAAGAATAATTGGAAGAGGAAACCGTATATGTGGATAATTCAATTTAACTTCAAAGATGAAATGAAAGATCATTGATTGATCAATACAAAATCATTGGGGAATGGAATGAACCCACACAAATAAAGAGAATGAGGAATAATTCTCAATCTATATTCATGTCTTTTTAGGAACCATCCTCATTTTAAGAGGTTTAAATCGATTAATCATGGGTTAAATCCATGAATAAATATCTGGATCATATTGAAAAAAACAAAACATGCAAACTAGTTAAGAGACCTGAAAATCTCAATTTGATTGGTACAAATTGTATTTTGAATAATAAATTTTATGAGCATGGAAATGTGATCATAAATAAAAAAAATTATTGGTGTTTAAAGAATATTCTCATATTAATGGTGTTGATATTGAAGATATATTTTCTCTTGTGGATAAACTGGTTTCAATCAGTCTTTTTTTACAATGGCAATTCAAAGAGGATACAAAGGGTGTCAAATGGATATAAAATTCACTTTCATAAATGGTGTTCTTAAATAAGATGTTTACATAGAATAACCAGTGTGTTTCCATCTTGGGAATGATGAAATGAAGGTCTATAAATAAATAAGGTTCCAATTGGTTTGAAGATGGCACCACAGGCATGGTACTCTCAGATGGATTATTATATAAAAAATCTTGATCTTAAAAGAGGAGGAATATATCACAATCCCTATGTGAATAATTCTCATAAATATTAGTTCATGGTACAAGTGTACATTGATGATATTATTTTTGGTGGAAGAAGGCAGAGATTAGTGGATGAATTTTCTAATCACGTGAAATGAGAATTTATAATGTATATGATAAGTGAAATCATATATTTCATAGGTTTACAAGTGATTCAGATGAAGGGTTACACATTCATTTCTGAGGAATGGTATGCAACAGGTTTACTGAACAAATTTAATATGAATTACTCCCAACAAATGTGAACTCTGATGGTGGTGGGAACAAAACATGGAAATAATGACTATTGATCATTTGTAGATCCCACTATATATAGGAGAATCATCGGAAGCCTGATATACTTGACCGTAACATGGCCGGATATTGTCTTTGCAACTTGCTTCTCGGCCAGTTATCAAAGTACTCCAAAGGAAAAACATATGAATCTATATATTATTCTGTCATACATAATTATTGAAGAGGTGTCCCCACATGTGAAGATTCATGGTTGGGGATAGTATGTTTCACTTCACTTTAGTCCTACCCTACGACAGCCGAACATAAATGGTGATATCAATGATTTTATTCCAAGTATATTTATGGTTAACAGGTCTATCCTTGATATATCTTCTATATATGGGGACACCAGTGTAGGTTCCAATAATGATAAACAGCCCCTGGGGAAGTGCAGCATTAGGTGGACCTAAAAAGTGTTGACACTCACCTACAAAGCATGGATCTTGGCCTTAAGGAACCCTCTGCATCATTGCCTTCCGGTCAGAATACCAATAAGGTTAGATAGAAGGTTCAAACCTCTAATTCATCTTATCCATATGATGACGCATAGAAAACAGAAGATGATCCCTCAATTTACTCACTATGTTAGTAGATTGAGGATCAAAATAGGATCATTGAATAACTACTTGTTGATTCATTACTTGATTATGGTGTTCCTCGATAAGATCATGATCGTCCCCCACTGGGTCAGTAGAAGATGCCGCATGTACTTCTTGGTCGGATGCTACCAATCAATCCTAGTGATCGCCAGCATCCTGGTAGGGAGGAGGCTAATGTTTTTGAAAAACAACCATGACATGCATCACGAAATCTACTCAAGACACATAATAATATCCCCCTTTATTTGGATCAAGATGCTTCTCAATCCACTCATCAAGCCTCTCCATGAGTCATCAAGCCTAACTATAAAGTTTATGAAACTATCAACGCACTTTTTGTATGAGATCCTCATCAAGATTGGAACACCTTCCAGAATGATCTAATAGTTGGTCTCAGTACTCACCTCGAAGCCCTTGATATATGGTAAGTGGAAATCCCACCTGATGGCTAGTTGTATCCTGTATTGGTGGATGATATGTTATCACCCTTAGATTTCAGGAATAATACCTTCTCTTCCTTCAAATGGAAGGGAGACCCACTGCAGCATCTGTCCCACGTCATCTCAAGGTGTAGACCCATATTGGGAACCCCATAATAGTATGAATCCTCCAAGATTTGATGTTTTTTTATACATCGGAAGATCATGCTTTCGTCATGTACAATCGGATACCCATAGGATTCATTAATTTCTAAGAATACCTTCTGAAGATGTTTCCCTACTAGTTCTACTCCACCACCCACAAGACAAACATTACAAACCACTTATAGTGAAAGAAACAACCAAATGAACAAGTTGAAAACTTTTTCACCCAATGGAAAGGCCTCACATATTCATTTGATATGCCCCTAACTCAAGAGAAGTTATTGATTGTGTGAGTGGAGAACGTCAATACTAATTTCATTCCCTCCCTCAAAACTCATTACATCGAAATTTGATTTTAGGATTTATCTGATAAGTCACAGTGCCTCAAGCAAGCCTTATATCCAGCATTGAAGGCACATCTATTTCTTCTTCCGTCTATTATATGATGAATAGTGAAGGATGAGACACATGCAACAGTATAGGTGTAGGCCCCATATCCATTAGAGATACAAATCCTCAACATATTTAGCCACACTGACTGTAGCATCCTTATCATGATTAGCCTTTCCAAATATAGAACCATCCTGTGACTCCTCACCATGTTCATCCACCTATATGAGATAGCATGGCACCACCCCCTCGTCAGGGCCAAGCTCCCAGAGCTCCCATCTTATAAAATATGAATCGTTCTTAATCCATAATGGAGGACTAAGTTCCTAGTTATTTCTATAGTTCCCTAGAATAGGGGGTTCTAAATCTACCATAATGTAGGATTCCCCATGAGGTTGAGCTCATTGATCACACTGACTATATCCCCTTCCATAGGATTCTTTGGCATTACATTATTAAATGTTATGTGATCAATGATTGCCTCTATAACCAAGTGGAAAATGTTTTGTGAATGTTTTTCCATCTCCCAGCCCAAGGGAAATGCTTATCCTACAATATTTATAGGGATAGTGAGGGTGAATGGAAATAGTTTTCTAACCATGGGAACTAGAATTAGTATGATTGGTTGGATCATAGGGTAGCTTCTCACGCCGCCAATTTAATTTGTAACAACTTAATCTAACCTGAATCTCTTAAATTCACCACTCCTTCTCCGGATGATTATTAGGTATCCACTTCTTTGTCTTCCACATCTGGAGAGGGAATAAACTAATGGTGAATTAGAAATATAGGCCCCCATCCAGGGTTGAAGTCATCACGTACTCTCAGTGATTTCATGTCTCCATATATGGGAATCACCCCAAGAGTCAGTTCAACATTAGAATAATCCTATGATGATGGCCATGAGAATTCATCTATTAATACTATCAAAATGGTATATTTCTAAATGGTTCCTGATGTTGATTAATACTTCTTAGACCCATCGAGTGTCCGGTAAATATCTTTAATGGGGTCAAGGACATGAAAATCCCCAAAATTCTCAGGCCAATGCAACAAGATAAGTCATACATGATAATAAGAAAGGGATTATTTTCTGCATAGAGCTCAGTAGGCACAGTCTTATCATCATGATCAGTCAGACTCACGGCCCCTTCTCACAAGGCTTCTCAGCCAGTATGAATAGTCATGAAAGCACCATGGTTGGCCATGTCAAACTCAAGAAAGACCTCAATCGTCTATCAGCCATCTAGTGGTTGTTTTGGTCAAGTTTTTTGAAGTGTATAAAGATATTTCTAGCACTAGTCAGACCAATTGAAATATAGTGTTTCATCTAGCAGTGATCATCGTGCTCCCTACCAAAGAATAACACCTTATGAGAAGAAATTTACACCTAAAATAGAAGTAAAATATGTCCAATCACCTTACTAGTATTCCTATGAATCACTCAATCCTTGAGACCCATCCCATATCAAAATAAATGTGTGAGGCCCTCACAAAAGGCTTGAAATTCCTCCTTCAATTTGAAATATAGGTTGCAGTCATGGAGACCTTCAATGTTGAGGTAGAAAGATAAGAGTTTGAAGCCATTATCTCATTACTTGGAGAAGATGAGGGATCCATATTTAAAGGTAATAGAAGCCCTCTATACATAATAGATCAGTTCAATGGCCTGATGGTTTGTCGATATCTGGTCAACATAGGTTTCGAGATCAATTTTATCCCAACCTGAATGATCAAGAAGTTGGGTCTAATTGAAGTAGATCCAAGCCCCTTCTAGACGGAAGATTCATGTCTATGAAAGAACCAAGAAAAGACCATGTGTCATAATCCATTTGAAGAACCATTTTGGGGGCTTGGTATAAAACACTGAATTCAAGATCGTCACATATGGTACCACCTATAATGTGTTGATGGGTAGGCCCCCTCTCCACTTGCATGCAGCAATTCCCACATTGTATCACCAGTTCCCCAAGTACACCCTTAATTATATAATAGGAATGATCCAAGGTGATGTGTCTCCCTTATACTATTGTGAATCCCATTATATGGATGTCAGTTATTAAAAGATAAACTATAAGAAGGTTCAGACCAATGAGGTCACTCAAAACTGCATTGCAACCAGCCCATGGACAGATTTAAATGATGCATTCTTCCTTTCAATTCACCAGTTGAAGGCTATAAACCCAAAATTTAGAAATTTATTTGTCATTTCTAGGAATAAATGGTTTTATGTCCGTAAGTACACATCATATCAGAAGATTACATTGTACTCCTACACTGTTCAGGCTATGTTGGTACCAAAACCCCCTACCCCTGTAAGGCATCGAGATATTCACACCATGAATTAAAATTTACATAAAATTTAATTGTTTCACTGAGTTTTATTGAACATACATAATCAAACTCCCCAACATTTATTTAACATTAAAAATAGACTTTGTGTTCTAAGGCCCGTAAGAATTGGCCTGACAGCTTCTATTATAAGGGTTTTAGCAAAGTAGGAGTCTCCAAGTGAAGATTCCACATCCATGAAAGTAGGCAAAAATGCTATCCTTCGATCTATCATTATAGAAAAAAAATATTATAACACTCTATCCCCTACCTCAGATGAATAAGTGGATATAGAAGACGCTACTCTCATATTTTAAGGGGGAATCACCACAACCTTTGACGAGTTGGTTCAGGTAAACCTTGATACCGAGGTAGATCTGAGGCCAATATTGATCAGTGGAGATATCTCTCTGAAGTAAGAATAGATATATGCTGATTTCTTAAAGTCGAATCATGATGTTTTTTCCTAAATTTATGATTTGATTCTTGGCCTAGTACCTGAGCTCACTATTTTTCATCTTGGACTCCATGTGAATCATCACGGGTTGAAGAATACTTCAATGAAAATTCAACCTTCTCAAGGATCCATGGTTATGTCTGAAGTTGATAAGATCATGAAAGATAGCCTCCTCAAGGAATTTAAGTACCTCAAATGGACATCCAATATCATATCATTCAGGAAGAAGAATGGGAAGATCAATTACTATATTGACTCTGGTACCTCGTTCGTCATTTTTCAAAGGATGGTTTTCCTCTTCCAGTGATAGATCTATTCATTAATTCCAATTCTAGGATACTGTATATCTCTTTCATGGATGGATATTATAGGCACAATCAGATATGGATATCCATTTTGGATGAAGATTCTTTATCCTTTTGAGAAATATAAGGGAACTACTATTACCAGGTAATTTCCTTTGGTTTGAATAAAGTAGTAAACACTTATCAGTGATCCACATACCGCATCATCAAAAAGATGCTCGAGATGCTAATGGAATACTATTTGGATGATGTAATGGTCAAATTCCTCCAGCGTTAAGACCATCTCAATGATCTTGAGAAAATTTTAAGCCTCCTCTACTCTCGATATCTAGAGATAAACCCCTTGAAGTGTGCCTTCATGACTACCTCCTGGAAATTTCTTGGTTTCATTATCAGATATAGAGGAATCAAAATTTACCCAAAGAAGATCAAGGATACTATTCCAATTCATCTTTCGAGAAACCTCTATGAACTCTAATGTCTTTAATAAAACATAGCCTATATACACCGATTAATCTCAAATATGGCCTAAAAGGGTTTTCCCTTTTATAGGCTCATGAAGATAGCCATCAAATACCAATGGGATGAAGAGTCTCAGACCACATTCGAATAAATCATTATATACCCACTACATCCTATGGTTATGATTCCACCCATCTAGGGAGCCTCTAGTCCTCTACTTTACCACCCTATAATGATCATTTGGTTCCCTACATGCTTTAAATAACAATGAAGGTACAAATAATAGTTTATAATATATCAATCACATGCACCTCAACAATGATTCTGGATATTATCCTATCAAGAAGAGTTTCCTTGTACTTGTTTTCATAGTGTAGAAGTTGATGAATTATTTACAACATCATGAGATACAACTAGTGACTCGTATGGATCCACTAAAGTATGAATTTAATCGTCCAATATTTACTAGATGGCAAAAACAGAGGGCAGTGATCCTTCAGTATTTCGACATCAGGTTCACCCTGAAGAAGGTTTCCAAGGTTCAAGAATTGGTAGGCTTTATGGCCACCCTTACTGACCTTGAAAAATCACCACTAGATGTATATTTTTCATATGAGGCCATCAAATTAGTGGATCAAGTTGTTTCGTTATGGAATATGAATTTTTACGGGTCCTCTCAGATCCCAATTGGTAGAAGGTTCAATGATCTCAAGCTCAACAGAGTAGGCTTAGGGATATTCTTCATCATCCCAAGCACAAGTTGTCCTACCCTACTCATTTCTACATTCATACGGTTGTACCAATAATGAGGCAGAGTATCAAGCTCTCATTAGTGGTACTGAGATAACCCTATAGATTGATGTCCCCTACCTTCATGTGAATGGATAATCTAAGTTAGTCATAAATAAAATCAATCGTTTCTATACAGGTATGAACATAGAGCTCATTCCCATTATAGAGAACACATTTTAGTTGATGGACTAGTTCCACTCTCAACAAAAGGTGACTCATGTTCCCCAATAACAAAATGGTTGAGCTGATTCCCTAGCCAACCTAGCCACATATCTCACAAAGCCTAATCAAAATGACTAATTTATCCATGTGTCAGGTCATAGGGTCACTGCTCCTGTCATCCCAAATTATGATGAAGGACAACAAGTGAACTTGTTAACCACCAAAGCATCCACATTGGGACCTCCAGATCCCACCAACACATAAAAACCCATTTATTGGATAGTTACCTTTGTATATTATCTTCAGCATTACATTCTATGTCTAGACAAATCCTAATGTGAGCAAATTTGTCGGCGCACAGTGCAGTTCACCCTCAGGAGTGGCCCCAACCATGAGTAGACTCTCTATAGATATGGGTTTTAAATAATTTTCATATGTTTCATTCAAGGAGGTGACATATCCCAAGTTATACATGATGTTCATTCCAAGTCTTTTGGTTCTCATCACACAAGGTTGAAAATCATTCACAATATTCAAAGCATGGGATTCTTTTGTCCTACCAAGGTCCATGACTGCGTTGAGTATTCCAAGAGGTTTCATGAATATCAAATACAAGCCAATTTCAAGAATGGACCGCCATATCCTCATTATACTACCGTGTAGTCTTCACCCTTTTTAGTCTCTGGAATCAATGTTGTGGGACCCAATCCACCAGTGATAGCTCCCCAATTAAGGGTCATCCTGGACATGATGGATTTCTTTTCCAAGTGTGAAAAAGTGATTCCTCTCAAGGAAGCCAAGGTTTGATAAATTTTTAAATTCTTGATCTCTAATATCATCCACCGGTTTAGATCCCCTTATTCAATTCTAAATGAGAATGACACCAACTACCAACTATATTAGCTAAAGAAATTGTATAAAAACTACAACATAAGGTCTAGCTATTATTCCCACTACCATTCATAGGAAAATGGGTTGATCGAGGTGTTCTACAAAACCCTCTCCAACATTTTTCAAAAGATAATGGGCCAAAACAATATAATATTTCTAAAAAATCTCCCCAACACAATCTTGGTTTATTAGATAAAAACTCAAAATTCCACCCATGTGACTCCATATTCCATGATATATAGATCAAAGGTAGTTTTTCCCATCATGGTTTTGGTTCCATCACATAAAATGATTGTCTATGATCAGAAGTTACTATAATGAATGGTAAACATATATCTAGATGAGATGGAATCTCTCAAATAGAATAGTATATAGTCATTTCATATTATTTATAGGTGACAAAACAAGTTATAATGTGCATTCAAATAATAATTTTTTCCTCTTCTCTTTTTTCCAGGGTGACACAGTGTTGAATCTCAGAACTCCAATTATATCTGGAAGAAAGCCTCCAAAGATGGAGACCAAGTGGGAAGGACATTACATCATTCATAATTATTATCCCAATGGTGTGTAATATTTTATCATTATGTATATAGAGTGCATCACTCCTCCAACCAATAAAAATTTCCTCCAGTGATAATTTGTATAAAGATATCAGGCCATCTTCATAACATAATGTTAAACAATGTTGTATCATCCTAGATGCATGATGATAAAAAACATATCATTTATCATCCCTACCATATGAAAATATACCATGTGTCATCCAACATGGAACATGATGTTAAAATGTGTTGATCTAGTATGAGTTTTATGACTTTGATCAGTATAGACATACTCCAAGAATCATGACTTAATACTCTATTCATATTCTCTTCCGAATTTCTCATATGGTGGTGGGCCTCTTTGGTCCCCATTCACACTGATTTTTCCAAAACACTTCACTAATCACATCCTCTTGATCCACTCCTCCCATAATCTAAGCTCATATGACCTTAAACTAAGATACCATGGTCTAGGTGGCATGACCTTGAACTATTTTCTGGTCAAAGCATTATGAACTTAAACTATTTGTATCTCCTACCATCCGAGTAACATGAATTGATACTATGTAGCATCGGTATCCTAGTAACATGACAATGAAATAGGCACCTAGTCTATGATTTATGACCTTAATATAATATTCATCCAATGATAAAAGATTAATGACTTAAACTAAACATCCAAGTCCAATCATATAACATAAAAATATGTACAAATTTTCTTTGGGAGTGTGTGATATGGCATGGGACTCCCTAGTCCCCACTCATGTCTAGTTTCCATAAAAATCATCTTGGACCACAATCCCCCAATAATCCATGAAAAATGACATCAAACTGTGCTTTTAGTGTCCCAATTTTATGATGATAAACTACGTAACAACCATCTTATTGGTAGTACAATGATAAACTACACTACCTCATAATGTTCTCACCAAATAGGTTATTTCCCCCGACATCAGTCTTATACCATTCCACCTTTCACAAACTACATACGACTTGATTATTATCCTTATATGGTACATAGTGATGCCTAGATTCTATATCATTATCTAACAACATCATTTAAACAAAGAGATAATGAACAAAAAACTACAACAAAAAATCCCCCCACCTTTTGTATAGGTTAGACCTACCATGGGAAATATCCTTCAAGTACTATGTATGACTTGATTAATACCCATATGGGATATTTAGAGACATATATGCACTTTTTCATCAGGCCTAGCTGCATGATTAGCAATCCTTCGTCCCCTTAGACTCGATTTAGTCCTCGCATCATGACTTTATATAGTATGAAAGCCTCCTTAGGATTGTGTATTTGGTGTGTGGGATTCCTGGGTTCACATTCTCATTAGGATGTTTATGTCACCACCTTACACATATCGCTTTTGGAGTTCCCACCCCATGGTCCAAACATTGTGACCTTAAATTAAGAGCTAACATCCTCAATGCATGATGTTAAACTGTAATTTTATCCTGAACAAATTCAGGATGCCTCACTATAACCATGGAATACCTTAGTTTCCTCGATAGAGAGTATTTACCAAAATAGTTTTAGTATCATGATATGATATGTTCAAGAACAATTTGTGGCTTGATTCCCACTATTATGGGATATGTATCGATTCATGGGTATGTTTTCTATGGGTCCAACTGTAAATCTACCAACCCTTTTGCCTATTTTCTTTGGTTATGGTTCAATCATCAAAAACATAAACAATATATAGTTCTATCTTAAGTTGAATATGTAGCACATGAGACTCATTGGATCCATTTATGTTACGTTTTACATCTTTCATACCATGTATATGCACTTGGAGTAAATGTTTTCATGTAGTCTATATGTCAAGACTTTTAACTGACTACCTATTTTTTTTAAACTTCATGACCTTAAACTGAGAGCTTACAGCTCAAGAAATATGACTCTAAACTATTTTACATGGTCAATTAAATTTGACTTTAAACTATTTTCAACACCTTGGTTCGAATCTCACTCCATAATATACTCATTCTGCACTTCGAGCCTTTCATATTTAGGATTCCAATCACCTTTCAAATTGAGACATTCCCCCTAACAGTGATGGTAACATTTCATTTTTTGCTTAACACTCATGATGGACCAATGAACTGATGGATCATTAGAAGAACACATCAAATTATTTGTTTTAAACATGGTCAATAGTTGATATTGTGGTTTCTCACCACATTCTTGACCGATAGGGTTGTAGTTCCTATGTTTTTATCATGATCAATAGTCTGTACCTACTCACTAGTCTCCCCTTTATGAAAACCATTAAATTCTTGACTTACCTCTTTTCCACTATCTTATTTTTTTTATTATTTCCACCCTTTATATCACCCCTAATGCGGACATAAACATTTCATGTAGACCCCCTGTACTATTCCTTGATTCCCATATTGATCATGTCTCACATGGGCTTAGGAGTTCTGGTAGGGTGTTACCAATATGGTCAAGCCACACAGAGGGTTCTTGGTATAAACTCTATGACCATTGTCTAAGAGATTCACTAGTAGAATATGGTGTGTCATTGGGCCTCTTATGTTCTCATTCATGTATGGTTTGTTACCCCTTTGTGACACATATGCCTTTTTTGGGAAGCCTACTTCCCATTGGCCCAAACCACTATAACCATAAACTAGAATTCCATGTCCATCCATGAAATTAAACAGAATTTGAATCCAGTAGGGATGTGTAGTGGAACATGGGTCATTTAGTCTTCATTATCATTAACATATGTATGTTTCCTCATACTTATGTGGTACTCAATTCTATTTTGGATCTTTTACATTTGGATTACTTCCTCCATGCCACACAAATATACTAGGAATAGATATTTCCATAGTCTAAGAGACATGACATTAAAATGTTGACTAGGGTCTGGGAACTGTGACCATAAATTGTTTGAAATATCCTCATCACATTATATTAAAATGTGTGATGCATCCTGATCACATGACTTTAAATTGTACCATGCATCAACCTCACCAAATGACGTTAAATAACATTTCTTTAATTTTATGTTTCATTAAGTAAATCTACAACATGTTAGAGGTCCTCACCTAAGAGGGCCTTTCCTAATGCTGGCCATATAAAATATTCTTCACATTTTTTTGATTTATCTTGGCATCCAAGATGATTCTCCCATTAAAGACAATCTTGATCTTCATTTAGTCCAATATGCTTACACTAATTTTTTCTAATACCTGCTGGAATAATTCCAAGAGTGTTGGAATCCATTAGAACATTCCATCCCTCGACTCCCACACTTTGTGTGCCCCTTGTTTAGATCTTTATCCTCTTCCAAATCTGGAGGGAACCCCTAATGCAATGGTCTCATGACAATTTGGATAAACTACCATCCTGGATCAACATATCAAAAAAATTGGATTACATACTGAAGTAGGTTCCATGTTGTGAACATGGTCAGTGGTCGACCCTCACCTGTATCCCCCCCATTTCATGCAAATAGTAGAGATTCTATGTTTCAAACATGCTAAGAAGTTATCCTATACCACAATACCAGTCTCTTTGTGATTAACACTCATCATTCCACTTTATTCATATTTTTTCCATCACATCCATCATTCCCCATTATTTGTATTGTTTCCAAATCCCCTTCTTTTATCACATTTGTTCACAAGCACGCATTGGAAATGATAATTTTTTGTCCTAGAAACCTTGTTCTCCATCCACAACCTCTCTCAACCCGAACAACTTCAGTGGTTAGTCAAAAAATATAACCTTGAGTTTTTAATGATTATCAAATGCTCTCATATAAATTATAAATCAAGGTGGTTGTCCCTTTTTCCCACAATAAGAACAAACCATGTGATCATACATATTCATCATAGGGAGCCACACAAATATGATCAATGTGAAGTAATTAAATTAATAAAAATGTGTACATGAAAGAAGGAATAAATTATAATTAAGTGAAAGGTTTTCAACAATAACATAATTTTTTACATATTTTTCCTTTATAAATCCTGGAAAAAGTTCCCTTATGGCTATTCCATAGTGATTGAGCATTACAGCTCCTCCAGCTATTAGTGCATAGCCTCTATTGTCTGATGATGCCTTTTAAGCTCCCTTTACTCCTCATCATCCTCTAGGTGAATCTCATCAACCCTTATCTTTGATCGTTCCCTCTCAGTATAGAGATCGTCCACTTGATGTTCCACTTTCTTTATCTTCTCCTTGTCCTCCCATCAGTTGGGCCCTTAGTTGTATGATGAGTTTTGATTGAGTGGTGATGCAGGAGGATCACATGTCCGATTATTATTCTAGGTATTGAATCTTCTGATTTAATTCATGGGGCTTGCGCATATTTTTAGACTTCTCCAAACACTATGAGATATCTAGGAATTGGTCAACTTCGCGCATATTTTTGGAATGGTAGTAAATAATCATTGTATGAAGACCCCAAGAATCTTCCCCACCATCACAGAGATTATGAATCTAGTGGAAAATCGACCCCATAAAGACTACCATTTACACCTCTAGGGTAAAGTCAATAGATTTTGATGCACATCCATGACTTACACAAGATTATGGGATTTTTGAAACCTAATATGGATCAGAGCAATCCATGTCTTCAGGATCTCTAGGATCATACTCATAGAAAGTGGCAAGGATTTTTTCAATAGGATCCTCTTCTAGAATCCTCTCATATGGGTTGGTCTCTAGGTTATGATTTTGGTTATAGTCACATGATTCCATCTTGAAAATTTTTGTCTTTTCTGGCCCCAATTTCTAACCTTCCAGTGGAATCACTCATAGCCACAGTCAACCACTCACTCGGAACCATGGCCCGATCATTTCATACAAACAGTTCCACATGGAACGACATGACTATCAGAGAAGAAAACCTTGATGCCCTAATTTCTTATGATAGCATAGTGTGAATTACATCCAACACTATTCATAAAGGGAACTTATCAATATGCCTAATCAAAAAAAGATGAGTACTACCTTATGACGAATAGAGACTTATGAGAGATGATTAGGGATGGAGTGGTCTCATGAGTCACTTCACTCATAAATATAGGGTGTGTCCCCCCATAGATGACTGGGAGATCTGAATATTCGGGGGTGGTTTCCCAAACCTCATCAACATTGGTCGTCCAACAAGTTGATTCTACCCAAGGCACATGACTCAGAGCATACTCTATTTCACCTATCAATTCTATTCCATCCCTTCTTGTAGGGGACACATTTTCAATATTCACCTACATAAAACATGATTTAGTTAGTGAATATATATAATAAGTGATGAGATATGAAGTAGAGGTATGTGATTTAGGGATTAACTTGAAGAGTTTATCTAGTTCTGCCACTGAGGATATTATCTCTCCACTCTATGGGGGGGCACTGCATTAGAATCATCTCCCCAAGGTTCTTCAGATTCTTTGAGAAAGGGAGCACACATAGCCATCTCTATTACTGATAGTTTGGGAGGGAAATTTATGTCTAGAAGCACAATCACATGGTCTATCATTGGACATACAGTGCCCCATGAGTGCACAAGGTCTGCCAGCTCTGTCACATACCATCCCCCCTCTTACTGAGATAAAAGGAATCTATACATGGAATAACTAATCTAAAAATGTTTAATACTATTCCTATTGATGTGGTCCCAGATTCTACAGTGATCTAGGAACTACTTATAAATGTCCTAGTTATCCCTAGACTTGGGGAAGATATAATCGTTGGGTATTCCCACATGACATAACTGCATTCTAGGGGCTTAGAAAAACATCCTTCACAATCCCCTTGATGGATCCCCTTCCTCTCAGGTTTTCCTTCCCAAGACTATTGGGCCAGATATTTCTGTTCATATTCCTTATTTTCTCACATGTTCGAACCCAAGAACCACTAGTACAACTACTACTACTCTACCTAATTGGATATATCTACCACCATAGTGTTCTCTTAACATAGATTTTCCTCGACCCCATAACCAAGGGATCACCCATTCATTAGTTCAAATGGCATGTTTACTCATAGTTATCCCATAATAGGTGATTGCCCTTCACATTTCAAAGTTATGGGTCTTCCCCTATGTAGTAGTGGACAGTGGCATCTTGTTCTACATTATTTCATATTTATGTGTTAACAAGAGACAAATAGGAATCACCACTGATGTTTGAAACTCATAACAGACAGTTGAGTAACCCTTTGAAGGAAAAATTTTAAGAAACCTAAACATCCTAGAAAATCAGTGTGGGTTTTATGGATCATAGAACAGATCATAATAAACTCTCACAACCATCACACTACCAAAGAATAACATGAGATATGACCATTATTCCCGAATCCATGTGCTTGCAATGGTCACCACCCCTATCGACAGGGGGAACATTTGAAATGTGAAATAATCTTCCACCTTGGCATTGATCAACACATCTATCTTGCCCAGCATGATATGGAAACTTCCCAAGACGTTCACAAAAACTAACCAAAGGGTTTTTATGGGATGGGAAATTAGTTTTGGATATTCAAATCACCAAATGTATGTGGACATGAAACTGTTCAATAATGGATTATCCCACACACACGTAGTGGGGTCATCCCCTCGCTAATGTGCCAATGTACATTGTACAACATCACCAGCACTGGGATTCCAAGATTGAAACACTTCCATGTTTCTAGCATTACATCCATTATGATGGTTCTTAGACATATCCCTATTTTCAAATCCCTCACTTGGATAATCCATCCATAGAGAAGAACCACAATTAATCCTTCCTAATTGACTATGGATTGAGACTTGTCCTTGTGGTTTTATCCTCATAGCTTCCATTTCCTTACTTGTAGAATTCACTAGTAGAATCCTTCTATTCCCTATTGGTCCCCTTGGGTCATGCATGGGCCCCATTGTAAATTTCATTATTGGATCATCCCCTTATTCCTCCTTTCCCTAATAATTCTTCTATAATGGGAAGTTAAACAAATAATCAAACCATGGATTGAAGTGGACATCCTTTGTCCCCAACTTTACCTCACTGGTGCCCTACACTAGATCAGGAAGAACCTTCACCAAATATGGCATCTTCTGTTTGTATTCCCACACATTCTCCATGGTAAAAAAACTCATCATTCATCTCCCCAAAATTGGGAGTCTAGAGATCTGATGGATATCCCAAAGGCTAATGTTGACCTCCCCATGGTGCAAGCGAAATGTGATTGTGCCTGGTGACTACCAGCTCAACATCTTGACATAATTTCATAGGGCCAGTAAATATGGAACTGAGAATCCCATTCGTCTTTATATAGGTCTACCCACCTCATTTATTTCCCAAATTCAGCATATGGCATGCATGTCCAACAGGCACATTCCCATTCATCAATGATGTTTCCACCCTAGCTTAGGTCCCATCCATCTGTCCATCATTTCTCAAGGTTCCCTAATCCCAAATCGATGATTGTTTGGTATTTCAACAGATATGCATCATCCTTTAGCTTCTCCTCATTGATATTTTTGATGTTAATGTAGATAAATTCATTCTAAAGAGGTGAATTATCCTTCTAGATAAGGCCCATAGTGGTTGTGTGCCATAAGTTTTTCCTTGGTATTACCCTGAATCAGTAAGATGGTTCATCTTTGCTTTCTTCTGGGATGAAGATGTCATATCTCAAACTGATTCTATAAAACATAAGACTCTTCAATAGATTATACTCATTATGAGCTATTTAAAGAAGTCCGAGTAATGATTCATGGGAAAAAACACTATGAGAATATTCTATGATCATGATGTTTTACTCCATTTTCCTTCTTTGAGAAGCACCCTCAAGGACCTCCTAAGTGACTCTATAAGCATCGATTGAGTTCGCGACATAGATATTTTTTTAATATTACATTACCATGTTCATTCACTAAGGTATTTTGTGGAGTTTGAAGCTCTGATTTACTCATCTATCCTTGGGGTTCTATGATTTGTTATTTTTGGTTTTCTATGTAGTTTTTAGAGATAAAAGGTGCATAATTCTAGTTCATAATGAACTTTTCATGGAGAAATAATCACAGAGTTCAGGAGCATTGTAAAAATAGAGTACCGGTGATTTTCTTTACAAGTATCCAAGTGAATTTGAGGGCACCACCTATACTATTTTTAGATGTATGGTGGACAACACTTCATGAAGGACTTCATGCTAGGGATCTCTAGGTGAAAGCAACATGAAAGAATATTTTGAATGATCTTCAAGGAAGAAAGAACATTGTAAAAATAATGTGTCGATTATCCCTCATAATTCAAACATTTTTTCCCATCACCTCACATCTTGGGTGGGGGATTTTTTTGGGACCAAAATACGTGCCATGGAATTATTTGAGGAAGGAAAATTCATTTGGGAGAAAATCCAAGTTCAAACATCCTAAAAACACTCATAAGGGTTTGCTTCAAGAATCCCTTCTATATAAACTATTCTCCTCCACGAACGTGTGAGGCCCAAACTAAATTATTCAAAAATCCAAAAGTGCTCCATAACTGATCTAAAGGGTTGAAACTATGCTTAAAAAGTCACATGTAGTCACAAAAATTCAAAAATATCCCATCTTCTTGGTGAACTGCCTCTCAGCATTGTGAACCCCATTTTCTTATAAATAACTAGCTCATTTCACCTAAAAGGTATGGAAACCCAACCATTGGACATTATATTTTCTCCTGAACAACAAAGAACTATGATCATATCAAACCAAACCGAAATTAATCATCAAAGGTACCCTAGGTTTGTCAAACTCCCTTTCATGTGCTCTTAAATACATTCACCTAATGTGGGGATGCCTTCCAGGGAGGCATGTGCACTTCACAGAGGAAGAAGTCCCTTTGGGGAAAATGAGGCTTCATAAAGCATTAAGCCTTCATGAATCACTCCTTCCCCAATTCAAGACATCATTATAGGGAGGTGTCACCATTTTTCATAAAGGCTATACCTTTTTTAAACCCTTGTCAACAACAAAGCACCCATGCTTTGAAAAGAACATCATTGTGAGGCTCCATGCTTTACAAATCTTCTCTCATATGCCCCTTCATGTAGCCTCCCTTCTCCATACACCTCTTCATGAAGGTTTATTTCCCAAGACTCCCACACCCATCCAAGACTGGTTCAGCCACACCCTCGATTGTTGTGTGACATGTGTCACCGATTCCTATGGCCCACTCTACATCAAGTGTGGTTTGAGATTCCCATTTAACATCAGATTCTTATCATAGGTACACTAATCCCCTTTTATTCTCTCTATAGGGATTCTAACATGGACCTCATTATTGGCCACTCATCCACTCTATTCAAATAGACATTTACATATGATATATGCCTCTTAATGGTGGATTACTAAAAGTTGTGTAATCCCAAGGGGGCTAGAGTGATTCCCCCATGTCCGAGCTACATGATATAAAATTTCCTTGTACCAACATTCTCAACACATGATGTCAAATTTTGAACCAACCATGTGTAAAGTACATGAGATTTCCTATGTATGAGTGACAAGGAATGACATATTCCTCACATGGAATGAGTTCCTCCTCACAGGTAATGATATCCTCTACATAGTGAATGACATCCTCCTTTGCATCACTGCAAGAGTAATATCGTATCCATTCTTGCAGGAGGCAACACATTCTCCCCTCCTCACCACCCTTGGATACCAATAACTAAAGGATATTGGTACCTCAATTCCCTCTATGTCGCTCCCTGTGGAATTAATCACCTTTCCCTCAGTGGACAAAGTAAGTTGTGTGATCTTCAGGTATACTACTACCTCTTATTTCTCACACTAATCATGACCCACATTGGCTTGTAGGTTAGTAGTGATTGTGACATCCACACAATCCCAAACCTAAATTAGGACCTATCCATAGATGTTAGACCTAGACCACTATCCAACTGGGTGACTTTCATGTGTAATCCCTAATCACATGAGAATCTCCTATGCGTAATCCCCGACTGCATGATCCACTTCCATGGGCCACCTCCCTAAATGTATGCCCCAAGGAACCTTTATGAACTACATGGAATTTTATTACCAACTAACTAGGATACATAGGATTACTCCATAGGGTTTACTCCCAACAAAACATCCACTCCATCTGCTCTATCCACCTCATTCACCCAACCCATATCCATCCTTATTTTACTCGAGCATCCACATCCTTTTCAAATCAGGACACCCCATCCACATCATCTCTACTCTTACTAGCACATGATTTGATCCCATGTGTATTCCCAGCACCATAAAACCAAGATCAGTCCTCTTATAATAAGAATGTTCCATGAGTAATCCTCAATCATTTCCCTTTTCAAACTATGTGGGTTTTGGTCGCTTTCTTATAAGTAGGGTATGTCGGACACCTCTCTAAGGTTTAATCTAAACCAATGGTTAACCATAGTGTCCCCATCCTAGGGTTTCATCTCTATTATCCACAACCAGTGGTGTCCAGATCAACCCTCATGGTGTGACATATTCCCTTTATGGTACGCACCTCCTAGATCCGCCACTATAGGTTGTTCTGATCAGTCTCATACTATCTTCTCAAGACGTTATACTCCTAAATTGTCACATAATACAACCCATTTCTAAAAATGGGATTTCTGAGTTGAAATATTTTAATTATAAGCACCTATGACAGTAGATTACTCATTATAAACATGGGATGCCTGATGTGAAATCCTTGGAAGATATGCCTTAAACATCACATACCTCATGATCTACAAAAGATGCCACAGGTTTCGCACTTAAGATTCCTTCTTATGGTTCCATCCTCTAAGGAAATATACATCTGACCAATGTTCCCAGTGTCCAGATATGTCAACGATGCCCAACTTGATTACTCTCTTGACATAAGGTTTCTACCATGTCAAGACTCCCAAGAATTTTCATATAGAAGCAGGGTAATTAATCATCGTCCACAAAGTGATGAAACTAGGAATGAGTTCCATGAACATGATAAACTCAATGAGGGTGATCTGGAATAGTTAATTAATTATAATGGTGAATCAATGGAAAGAGAAACTAATATCCCATAATCTCATTTCGATCAAGGGGAAGACATCTCCACTAAAAGTGATAGATGTCGCCCGCCTTCGGAATGTTGTAATGTGGGGTAACTAGAGCATCCAACATGTGCTACAATGCATGGATGCAAGGACACGCCCTAGAAAACACATTGTAATTAATAATAACTATATATAGAAACTCTGGATTATGTTTATAGTGTCTAAATTTCATGTTTTAACAATGCATTGTCACTAAAGACTAAGAAAATCTCTTAACTGGTGGAATCCAATAATATTTTCTATTGGGAGATAAAAGGATATTTATGGGAGTTGGCTCATTTTTTATTCACTTTCATTATATTGTTGATATCTAAGGTTCTATAGGATTTGACATGAAAGGAATAGGTTACCACATTGGGACAAAAACTTATAAAAACTTTTTTCCTTGAATTATTTTATTATAATTCTATATAGTTGAGGAAGAATTATAACGTTAAGAAGATCAAGACATTAAAAAGTTTCAATGGTTTATTTCAAGAGAAATGAAACTGTAAAAGAGATCCTCTGATTCAACCCCTCTCCTCCCACCATAGTGTTTCATATATTACCTATAACATTAGAGGCTAATGGTGGTTATGTCATTGCCTAAATATTGCATTGTTGGTATATTGGTTGTGTTCATATTGGTAGGTTTAGTCGCATTTTTATTATTTGAATTTATAATATATATATATATATATATATATGTTTTTTTCAATGAAATACCATTTATATATGTATGTGGTGTTATCACATATGTTATTGGTTAATCTATTCACTCTAATATGTGTTAGAAGTTGTGTAAAATCTGTGTTGAATATATTATTTATATCCATTTTTCAACATAATCATCTACTTTATATAGTAATTTTTTATGGGAATTTTTTTTATAGATAGACAAATAATAATCTTTAAAGATAGTGATTCTAGGAAAATCATAGGGTATTCTTTATAATATAAAAAAAAATCTTCGAATGTAACAAACAAAGACAAATGAGGTAACACCTTTTTAAGAAGAGAACAAAGTGTATAAATTTTTGAAGTAATAAGAAATTATTTTTTTCATAATTCTTATTCATCAACTAAAATAAGAGACACTTTGATAATGTGTGCTTCATATATAAATATAGTGAGGTAATGTCTTCATTTTTTACCACATGTTATTCATCTATGAATGACATGTTAATGTTAATAATATTTTATATTTCATAATTGATTTTTGTGATAAAAATCATCAAATATTGAGAAAATGACGTCCTTGTATATATAACTGGGATGTAAATATAAGAAATGTGTTTAATGTAAAATGAATATATCTCTTGGGGATGAAAAGATAATTAATTATAATTTTAAAGTGTTACATATTATAGAAGATAATGAGATACTCAAAAAAAGATAATTAGGAGTGAAATTATTCTATTCCAAGGTTAAATAGGAAATAAGTAAACTCAATGTTATTATGGATGATATATTTCAATTTATGAAAAAAAAAATGAATCATTAATAAGAAAATGAATAGTTGAGAGGAACTAATTCTACCATTACATGTTATAGTAATGAGAATGATTTTGATGATCATGGAGTTTTTTTAAACTAAATAGATTGTTAAAAAATCTCTTGGTGTAAATTTCTAAATAAATATATAGTTTGAGTAATTAAATTTATAATAATATTTTTTTTAAATGTAAATAATTGTTATCCCATTAATTTTATAAAATGTTATGATAAAAATAATAGAATGGTTTATTATTATAATATAAATTATTTTAAATATGGAATACATGACCATTATCTTTTTATTTTTTCAAAAATATGTAGACAACCACTTGTGTTTAACAACTTGTTTATGAATACATCTTCAGTGAGTCTAAGGTTTAGAAATTTTACTCAATTTTTTTTCCATATGTCACTATGTTAAATATAGTGGGGATTAAACCACTCTATTTTCCCATCCCTTTTAAATATTATGGAAGGTATTTATGTGCTTTGTAGATTTATTTTATGGAGTCTTTCTATTTTCTTCAACTGTTTTATTGTTGTTTATATACCAGATTACTCAATTTATCTTTTATACATTACATGAGCTAACTCATCATTACCATTACACATCATTTAGAACTCATTAAATATCATCAACTTCTTTAATGTCTCAGGATAGTACTATCTCTTTCAAGGGTAGTTTACATGATGGATGTTTCACTATTATATCATTAAAAATTTGAAAATCTTAATTTACCGTGGAGTATATCATTACTATGTTAAATTTTTAATTTTCTTTTAAAATGTAGTTATTCTTTGTAATTTTGTATATGTTTTGAGGGGATTATGTTTCTTTTTTTTGAGAATATATTTTAATTTTTATGCTATTAATATAATAATTTTCATGTAATTTATTCAAAATTCATATCGTTTACTAATTTTTAATAGTATTTAAATTTATTTAATGTGATTTATGATTCAATATAGGAGAAGATATTGATAGTAATATTTCATATCCAGGATTTAAATGGATAGTTTCATTTTACAAGAATTGTATAATATTATCTTATTTTTTATCTTTAAAAAGAAGGATTGAAAATGTTCATATTTTGTAATTATCAAAATGGGGGAGAATGTTGAGTGGATCCTTGACAATATTTTTATTTTGGTATTTTAATGATTACATACTACCTATCTTTATTTTTTCTTATAGTTTTTATCATTAAATTTATTATGTTTATTTATTTTGTAATTTTATTTATAGTTAGTCATAAATGCTTTAATTAATAGTATTTTATTATGTTTTTATATTGGATTTACTTAGTGATTTTGTTTCAGGATGTTATATGTGATTAATTATTTAATTTATTAATTTTTTCATTGTTATTAAAAATTGATTAGAGTATTTTTAAAGTTATGTAAGATTAAAGGATTAATAAAATAGGTTGTGTAAGACTAATAGAATATAATCTGTTGGATTGAATGTAACATGCCTCTCGTATGATTATCTGAATTAATTCAAAATTCAAATTTATGTATTTTTTAATGTGTTATGTCTTGTGAATATTATTATTTGGATTATTTAAAGATTTAATGGATATTTTCATGGAGGAATTTAATAATGAATTAAATAAGGATTTTTATAGAGATTTCAGGTTCATAATTATATGGATATTATAATATAGTTTTAAATACTGATTAAAATAAAAATATATGTTTCTATATTATAAATAATTTTCATATAACATTAAATTACTTTGGAATTGGATATCTTTTCATGGAAAATTAAAAGTAGATTCCATGAAATTTTAAATTGTGATTTTATATGAATGATTAGAATTAGGTAACAATGTTATTTAAATATATTTTATTGTTAACCATTACGATTTATAGTATATTAAGGTAATTAAGAAATAACCAATGAGAAGATATAATTGATAATTTAATATATAAATATTGTGGAGATTGTGTCAATATATATATTCATTATAGTTTCATATGTTAAAAAAATTAAAGTGATGAATTGAAATACATAATATTGAAGTACTGAAACATTATAAAGATAACTATCCTACATTATAAAAATATGATTTTCATAGGTTTTTTGGATATCCCAATGATTCATTATTCATCATCAATAATGAAGGTCCATGTATAATTAGAATACACTAGCATCAACTTTAATATCCTTTAACAGTTTTCATTGTTATATTAATTTCATTTTAATTTCTTATTTTGTATTATAAATTATTTTATCAAGTGGTCACACAAAAATATTGGTTATATAACTATTAAAATTCAATTTTTTGGTTATCCTAACTTGATAAAAAAATATGCAAGTTTATACTTTTTTCTGAAAAAAAAACATGTTTCATTATTCCTCCACTTCAAAAGGATTGTTGTGGGTTCTCCATGGGTTTGGTAAAATATATTTGTTTGGGTTTATGCCTATATGTATAAAAAGGATGGGTATTAAGATTTATTACTCTCCTTAAAAATTTATGTATCTATAATGAATATCCAGACTCTGGGATTTAGAGGGAGGGGATTAGACATAGGATCATTTAGATCTAAACTACTATTAAATCCTTGTAAACATTCTTATTCTTTAAAATCTATATACTCTCTAACCACTCACTTCACAAAATATTTATGGTTGAACTGATTTATCTTATATTCCATTGAATTCGACATTAAATTTTTTATTACACTAATTTTTTTAAGATTGATAATTTATCCCATCCCTTGTCATCTCTTATAATCTTTATGGTGTGACCTCTAAATTCATATCATATCTAACCCTTTTAATAGTTATACATCATTAATACTTTATATAATGCCTAAAAATTAATATAAAATCAAAACCATTCAACCACATATTGTTTACATTCTATATTTGATTTATTTCTTATATTTAATTTTTCATCTATCAATTTTATCTAGAATGTTAGATTACTGGGATATTTTTTTGATAGATGGGTAGAGAATAATTTTAAATGTAAATGATTATGGGAAATAAATCATAATATATTATTCATATTGTACATAAAATATTTCCTTTGAATGTAAAATATAAGGATAATTGAGGTAAGAATATCCTAGAAAGTGAAAAAAATGTGAAAAAAATATAAGGAATAAGTAAAAATGTTCTAGGTTTTCTAATTCATTAACTTAATGGAATAAAAACTCTTTTAATGATGCTTCATTGATAAATTTGAGTTGTAACATCTTTGTCTTCAACCTTATATACATAATATTCTTATAATTCTAGTAATGTTAACATTAATTTTGAATTTTTAGGTGAGTTTTGTTATGGAAATAAATAATAAATAGTGAATAATACTTATATATAAATGAAACTTAGGTATAAAATAAGGAAGTTATTGAAGACAAAAAAAATTCCCTAGAGTTTTGGATATTAATGAATGCTAATTTTTAAGTTTCAAATCATAGAGAATGGAAATCTAAACTGAATGTAGAGTATTATATTTGGAAAGAAATTATTTCTAAGTGTAAATAATAATAATTAAAATTATATGTTTTTATAGATGATATATTTCTCTTAAATAATGAATTCTGGAAGTATGAGTATAAAAATTAAAAGGTGGGAATTAATACTTTTAACACCTTTTCCAATATCTAGGAAAGAGTTTTTAGTGATGTTAAAGATATTCAAAAATATAATGTAATATTTAAAACTGAAAATTTTCAAATTATAGAATAATTAAATAGTTTGAGAAATAAAACATATTATAAGATTATTTCAACAATATACTCTATCCTTCCTATTTGATTTATTGAATTTGGAGATAAACGTAGTAGAAAGTATTATTATACTAATTTTAATTGTTTTAAATTTGGATTTCATGGTAATTATGTATTTAATTATTGTGAATTATATAGACAAACACATGGGTGAAATAATTTGTTTACTAATACATCTTTTCTGGTTTTTGGTGTTTAGAATGTGTAATTAGTTCGGGTTACTAACCGTGCTATTTTGAATCTAGTGAGACCTAAAGCACTCTATTTTCCCATCTAATGTATTTCTTATCTACAGTATTCATTCACATTATTGTTTGGTTTTATGTTCTTTTGGCATGTTATTCAACTATTTAATTTTTATTCATATACTTGATTACTCTATTTATCATTTGGGCATGACTTGAGATAACTTTTCATCAATATTTTAGTTAATTTAATATAATTTATTAATTCATTGAATATCATTAACTTTTTTGATCCTTCTTATTGTATAGTTTCATTCAAGGAGTTTACATGATGTATTATTCAATATTATATAATTTCAAGAAGAAGAATCCTAAATTAAAAGGGATTATATTTTTACTTTGTTGAATTTTTAATTTTATTTTAAATATTTGATATTCCTTATTATTATTAAAATCTTTACGGTAGTTGGTTTTTTATTTATGAATGTTTTTAAACAGTACACTATTTATATCACTATTAGTATGTTTTTATTAATAATTGGTACCATTTACTTCTTAATCATACTAGTGTAATATATTTACTATGATTTATTTGTTAACATATGAAAATATATTAATTATTATATTTTTGGCCTTTTAAAAAAAATAGTTTAATTTTTAAATGTTCATTTGGTATGTTAATATATTTTTTTATCTTAAAAAATGTGGGGTAATTTTTCGTTCTTGTAATTATCAAAACAATGGAGGATGTTGTGTATCTCCTCAAAACATTTTTTACAACATTATTTAATTGGGTGTTTTGATAATTACATATTCTTTCATAATATTTGTGTTTATAGATATTATAATTTTAATTTTTTAAATTTATTCATTCTAAATTATGTTAATTATATTTTTTTATATATGATTGCATGAATATTATTTTATTATGTGTTTATTGGTATTTTATTTGTTGATATTGTATGTTATAAATTTATTACTATCTTAATTATTGAAATAATTCATTAATTAATTGTTATTATAAATGAATTTGAATTGTTTTACAGTTATGTAAGAGTAATAGATGAAAAAAACATGTTTTATAAGATTTAAAAAAATATGTTACATCATATTAAAAGAATCGTGCCTCCTACATGACAAACTGAATTCTTTAAAAAATTAAATTTAAGATTCTCAAAGGAGTTGTATCATGTGAATATTATTTATATGATTACTCAAATAGTCAATGATGATTTTAATATAAGATACAAAATGAATCAAAATCATGATTTTATGTATATTCCATGTGTATTAATAGATCAATATTTTCCAAGTGATTTAAATATTTATTTAAATGTAAATATCTATTTCCAATTTTAAATGAATTACACATAATAAGAAATAAAGTCTTACTATGTTATATTTTCAGGAAAAATTAATAGGATATTACATAAAAATATTAATTCATATTTCATTTCAATGATTAAATAATTATAACAATATTATTCCCACATTTCATATTTAAAAACTTATATTGAGAATTTAAGGATGATCTCAAGAGAATATATCATTGATAAATTTATAATAAATGATAATTGATATTGAGTTAGAAAAATTATTGTTTCAGTTTTATAAAAAATAAAAGCTAATATGAAGATATATTGGATTCAAATACTAAATACTGAAGTACCAAAACATTCTAAAGTTACTTTTTTACACTTCAAAAATATTAATTTATTTGAAATTATTAGATTTATTATAGAATCATTATTCCATATCAAATTAGAAGATATGTGGATATTATTTCAACAAATTTATCCACTATTTTCTACTGTCACATGTTTCATTCTTTTTTCATTAAGTTATACTTAATTTTCTTGTATTGGAATATAATTTATCAAGCTACAACAAAACCCACTCAGTTGTTATAGAACAATTAAAAAACATTATACCCACATAAGCAGAAATAATTCACTAGGTTTTTTATGTTCTCATAAAAGGATAGGTTGGTCCTCACTCCACATTAAAAGGAAGGTTGTGGGATATTCCTTAGTCAAGTAAATGGAATTTAGTTGTGTGGCACCTCTAGCTTCAAGTAATTAACATTTTATTTATGTATGTTAAGTATATAATGTAAATGAATTCTGTTTTAGGTTGTTTAGAAGAGTTTTGGAAGGTTTTTTTGGATTTTATAGTGGTTCACGATTTGAGAAGGTTATGTAGAAACCATGAAGCATATCCCTAGAAATTGTTCCAGTAAAATATTGGTCATTGGTTAGGTGCACTATTGGGCACACAGTTTGGCAAAAACATTCAACAACTAAGAAAAATCATGTGATATTTGATAGAGGTGTTTATAACGGTTATCACTTGGTATTTATAATTATGTTCTTCAACCATGATTGGTGTGTTTGGAGGTAGTGTCTAGTGCACGGTTAGTGCACAATTTTCCAAACTATGAACCATTACCATATGATATTAAAAAAAAGATCAGGATTTTGAGGATATAGTTCATATTACCTCCTAAATGGTTTTTCCTTAATCTGACACTAATTTAAATTACAGACCTTATAAAGGATTCATATACCCTTCCTCTCCATTCTAAGGAAATCCTTTGGTGATTTTAAGTGCGTTGGAGGAAAGGATTCTTTTCTAAGTGTGTGTTATTGGTTGTCTTCATTAGTTTTCATCTCATTACATCCCCTGGATTCATGAATTTATTAATTTTGGGATTGATTCATGTTTTCTATTCCAATAATGATGATTTATGGTTCTTTTGTTTAAATCGATCAAGATCTAAAGACATTTTAAGGAGTTTCAATCAAGTTTGTTGATTAATTTGTGTCGTTCATTATTTTTTACTCTTTTTTAGGTTGGTGGATTCACTCTTGACTTATATTGTTAGGACCTAAAATATTGATTTTAAATTTACATATTTTCATGAATTTAATTGTGAAATTTTTGTTAAAATCATGATAGAACTCTTCTTTAGTGATGATTTCTGATATTAATAAAATTAGTTGGTGGGGAGTGAAATTGGTTACATGGTTCTAAAATGATTATTTTAAAATGGTTTTTTTTTATTTATGAAAAAGTATTTTAGAAATGTTTTCAATATATTTACTTTTTATTGAAATGATTTGGAACAATTGGTTAGGCAAGGTATTTGGCATAAACAGATGGTGTGCATTCATTTTCATGATGTGGACCTATAGATGGGACATGTGGGATAGACTACTTTTTTAATTAAAATTTTAAACAATTATTAATCATTTTTCAAGGATTTTAGATAATAAAACCCAAGTGTTCCAATGGTTTATTGAGTAAGGTTAAAATGTCAATATTAAATTAAAATTGGTATAAATGAGTTAAATTTATATGTTTTTCAGTGTTGAATGTTTTTTTTTAAAATTTTGGATATTATGTTGAGAATTATTTCTAACCTTATTAATTTTAGAAATTTACCAAAAAAATGGAGACATTCAAGCTAGCCTCCAACTTCAATACCACATTCCACTAGGTGAGGCCCAGAGGGCCTCTCCAAGCATGAAGCCACAAAGGGAAGACCTTCCTTGAATGTAGTGAGATACCCCATGGTTGAATCATACATAAGGGCAGCCAATAGGGATCAATTATGCAGGCAATACATAGTAGGGCCAAATCCTGGGGTGCGCTAGCCTATGGTTGTGAAACCCACGGAGCGACAGGAGGAGAGATTCACTAGCATTGGGAAATTAATGGAAGTGGGTGGGAGACCTCTAGATCCAATTTGACTTCATCATGGTGGGAGTCTTGTGTATTTCAATATAAATGATTACACCTCTTCTTTCCCATTGAAATCCGGGACAACAAATATGTAGATAATGTACTTATTTTTAAATAAAAATGTGTGTTCCATGATAAAATTTTCCAATGGATCAGACACCCTATACCACCATGATCCTCTACTAATTCTGCATTCTCTCTCAACTTGCAGCCACTGCCATCAATAATAATCTCGTTGTCAACACCACGAACCTCAGGTTCGAGCCTTCCAGCACTACCGAAGAACCTGGACACCAAAGATCATCTCTGAACACTTGGAATCCCCCATTAAACATTTCATGTCTCATCATGCCATGGAAAATTCCATATGATTGGGAAGAGTCTCTACTACCCCGGTGTTGCACTTCAACCACCACACCAGTAGGTAGAGATCCACTAATCGACTCTGGTATATCTATAAAATTCATCATTGGAAATATTTCACAACAGTGACCTATGATCCACCATTGGTTATTTTTCCCAACAGCGACTCATGATACATCATTCATGATTTTTTCAAATGGAGGATCATGATCCATCATTGGTGATTTTTTTAATGATGACTCATGAGCCATCATTGTAGATTTTTCAAAATGGTGACTTCTGATCCACCATTGGTGACATTTCCAATAGTGGTTCATGATCCACCGTTTATCAGTTTTTACCACTCTACTAAAAAATAGGCATTCATAGCAATTTCTATTGTCAGTTCTAGAAAAACCTCAAATAAATTTTCCCTTTGTTAGTGTTAAAAAAAGTGTGATATAGGATACTTTTTATCAGTACTTTTTTTAGTACTGATAAAAGGTACCCTTTATCAGAGCTTTTTTTAATGCTGATATAGGGTAGCCCTTATTAGTGATTTTATTTAGAACTAATAATAGGTACACATTATTAGCGCTATATTTTTAGCACTGAAAAATAGTTACATTTATCAATGATTTATATTTTCTAGTGATAAAGGTCTAAATAAAATGAAATAATTATATCAATGAAAAAATAAAAATGACTTTTTTAAAGATATTAAAAATTAATTATGAAATATTTTTTAAAAAAATAAATAAATAAAATTTAATATATATAAATTATAAATACTAATAAATAAAATATATTAAATATATAGATATATGTAAATGAAAATTTAAAAAATAAAAATTAAAAATAAGTAAATTGGGAAAAATATTAAACATTTTATTAATTTAATATTCATTGATAATGTTAATTAATAGTATATATCAAAAACATTGATATATATAAATGTTTATAAATTTGATCTATATAATAAAAAATATTTATGAGTTTCATTAAATAGTCATATATTTATTGCAAAGAGTGTATGATTAAAAATTAATATGAACTAAAAATCATGACTAACTACATCAAGTAATTGTCAATGTTGAATGATGTTTTATTTTTAAATTTAACATTGATCAAACATGTTTTAAATTCATTTCACATGTACATAATAAATGATTTTTTATAGAAAATGCACACAAACAAATATTTATGTAATTCATAAAATCTTATATAGAAACACATACAGATAATATTTAAGTAATTTATTAAAAAAATTGTATTCATTTTAGAATTTCATTATAACATTATACATTTAATATATCATCTATTTAAATGATAAGTTTTATTTATTTATAATTAATTTATTATAGTATGGTATTAATCCATTTATATATGATTTATTTTTTATTTTTTTTGGGAATTTAATCAATTTCTATTATTTATTTTACTAATATTTATATACAATGTTTTAATATTTTAAATATTTATTCTCTTTATTTCAATATATATCAATATTTTTTAACAATCTATATTTAATTTATAAAACTCTTCCATTTTTATAAAATTATTAAAGTGTACTCATTTTTAATTTTACAATTTCACTCATTTTTAACATGCATGCAATAAAGATTGAATATTCTTTAATAATGATAAAAAATATTTGTAAAAAATATTTTTATATACATATTTTTATAAATTTGAGTTTAATATATTTATAAATTTATATATTTACAACTATAAATAATTCAATATTATTTATTTAAAATGTAATTACATAATTATAAATTGTTAATTAAATATATTTATATATTTATAAAATGTATAATAAATTTATTTAAATAATGTATATATTTTCTATATTTATATATATATAAATTTATTATATATATATATAATTATATACATATATATAATGATATAAATATATTAATATATATATATAATTTCATAAAAAATTATTTATATAATGATATATATAAATAATTATAAAATTATTATAAATATATTTAAATAATAATATTTTTACTATATTTATATTTATATATATTTATTAAATATATATATATAAGTCTATAAATATATTTTCACATTTTTTATTTTTAATTAAAATTATAAATCCTTTATCATCACTTAAATAATAAGTCCAGATAACATGAATCATTATTAGTGTTTTCTGGTGCTCATAAAGATGGAGATTTACCAGTGCTAAGAAATAAATGATAAAATACATCTTTATCACCTATGCAACATTCATGCTGATAAATATTTCTTTTTTTGTTTTTTTATCATTGATAAAGCTATATATTTATCATTGAAAAAAATCATCAATAAAGATGCCTTTTATCCTCACTAATTATTTTAGTGCTGATAAAAGGGATCGTTATCAGCTTTTTTGGAAGCACTGATAAAACTGCCCAAACCTATTTAAAGAACCCTAAACAGTCACGATGTCTGAAGCATTCCATGGAAGCAACCTATTATCACCCCTCCTCCACATTGATTCCTAGATCGACATAAAACTCAAATCAAGGCTTGAATAATTCCAAGGCTTGAAATATTCAAGGGTTGAATGAATCCAAGGATTAAATGAGTTCTTGGTTTGGTGATATCTCTACTTTAAAAAAACATAGGGTGATCTTGATAATTTTAGGAGGTCTGGAAACATTAATCTGAATACATGATTTCTTAGATTATCGGATTGGGACAGTGCATTTCACCTAGATGCGTATAGGTATACCATGCCACAAGTTTGGAATAAACATTGTGGATTAAATTTGTTTTTTGGGCACCTTAAAATACTGAACAATATTGTTTCTTGTATTGGAAATCCTATAAAAATATATCATAAAACCTTAAATTCATATTTAGGTCTCTTTGTGAGAGTGATGGTGGAAATTAATTTAGAATCAAAACTACCCAATATTGTTAGTTTCACTACAAACGATTATAAAACTGAAATCAAAATGGAATATGAGAGAAATCGACCCTTTGTGATCTTTTTAAGATCATTGGACACACAATCTATAACTATAGGGTGGTTAGAAAAAAAGTAAATCAACCAAATAAAAATGAATGTAAAGAAACAACGAAAAATAGGAATGACAAGGTCCCCATTGTGAAAATACCTAAAACCTCCAAAAAGATATATAAAATTTGGGTGAAAAAAAATCATAACTTTAGACACAAATGGGACAATCCAGGTACATATTAGGGAGATGTAGTCGAAGAGGAGGATGCCTCTACTAGGGTGAAAATCCTTGTAGAAGAAATAATGACTTTCTTTTCAGATACTATTGGAATCGCCAAACATGAAGTTGAGAAGATAGATACTATTACTTATCAATTTGAAAAAATTTCTTACTCTAATTACATCAATTGTAATAAATCTGGAACCACGACCACAAGATCATTGTGCCCCAAAATCATAAATACAGAAGATACCACTTATTTGGATCTAAACACACTCCAGATGAAAATAAAAACACATGTTACTCTGGGTAAGTGGGAAACATTGTCTCAACATGATCAGATGCAATTCCATGACCACATCACATGCACTGCACTCATTTACGCAACTGATACAACTATATTAACTACAATGAAATATTTGAAAGTACACTCTTTTGGATATGGACACTAGGAAGATCCAGGTCACCTTCCATGATACTATTACAATAGAGATGAAGCAGGAAACCAACATAAGTTATTATCCCACTACTCACAAGCATACTATAAACCTCACTCAAACATTGGATACCACTAGGTGCACTGTTAAATCTGAAAATCTTCCTACTAGATAGAAGAAAATTCATACCAAGGAACATTCCACTAATAATCATAATGAATCTAAAGCTGAACATATGAAATCTATGAAACCAAAATTTCAACTGGCAGAGGGGACTTTTCCCTCAATAAAGGGTTCTCTACAATTTCTGGAACACAATGATTATGTTGTCCTGGTAATGAAGTGCACTATATATCTTACTGAGTTGATGCAGTGCTCTACAACATCTTTGGACACTGTCCGACCCCATTATTTGATGATTGAAACTAAGGATTCTATGGTTTAAAGGGCACAAAAAGAGCCTCTAATATCTTGTAACGTTCCACAACAGCGAAAAAATCTCCAGGTCTAAGTACACCTACACCTTTTTCTACAAGCATCTCTATTGATGGTACTCAATTTATTGATAGCATTTTTAGTCTTGAGCATACTGTGAGTTTTTCTGCTATCCAAAATGTTATCTCTTTGGTTCTATTCATTAAAAATGCCCCAGATTCTTCTACCTCAATGACTTAATGTTCTAAGTTGAACGTTAGGGATTCAACAGCCCTCCTTGCATATATAAAAATATACGAAAACATATCACTAATGGAAAAAATTCCCAAATAGTAAGAAGTTATTCTAGAAAAAAAAATCGGAGAGAAATAAAAATGGGAGTTATCACTCCAAACACAGGTTTAAAGGAAGATTATTTTATGGAATTGCCATGCTATAGCTAACTATAACACATTCACTGTTCTAAAAGCATGGTGAACACTCATCATCCTTTGTTGTTTTCTTTTTCTAAACCAAAAAAAATTATTTCTGACAAACATTATTACTTTTTCCATCATAACTACACTTTTATTGGTTCAATAAAAAATACCACCAATGTTGAAACACTATGGATTTTTTCACACTTTTCTTTACATAATTTTAATATCTTCAATAATTCTGACCAAATTTTTACAAGAAACTTTAACACTGATAAATCTTAATTATTTTGATCCTTTCTTATGCTATGAATAGATATGTAGAAATGAGACCTTTTTGGAATCATCTATCATATCTTGGAACCATTATTATTAATAATTGGTTTCTTATTAGAGACTTCAATTCCATTCTCAAATCCAGTGAAAAAATTGGTCCCTCCCCTACTACCATTTCAATTAGAGAATTTAATACTTCAGTTGAAGAGAAAAATTTAATTGAAATTACTCTCACTGAAGTGAAGTTTACATGGTATAGAAGACATTACAATAGAGTGGTTTCCTCTAATATGGGTAAAGATTTTACAAATGTTTCTTCTTTGGATAAATTGGACACTATCTCTAGCACCACACTTCACAAGCTAAACTCTAACCATCATCCCATACTAGTCAATGTCTCCATCAAAGTCTTGATACCCCCATTATCTTTTATATTTAACAATGCATGGTTCTCGGGTGATAAATTTACAAATACCATAAAAAACTATTTGTCCTCAATGTCTCACAAAAATGATTCCTTTGCTAGTACTCTTAAATTATAGAACCTCAAACAAACTCTAAAAAATTCGTGTTGCTTGAAAGAAAATAAAATTAAAAATAAAATATTTCTTCTTTATAAAGATTTAAATGAATTTCAAAACAACAAAACTAGCTATTATTTTAATGTTGATCTTAATTAATAAATAAACATTGCGATTAAGCTCAACACTTTGCTAAATTTTAAAGAAAACATGAGTAAATAGGAATTTAAAGTTAAATGGTTGTCATATGGTGACAGAAATACTAAGTTTTATAATTCTACTCAAAGAATTAGGAAGTCTTGCAGGCTGATAAACTTTTTAAAAGATAGGGACAAACTTCTTGACAATGATGATAACATTGCTCATCACATTATGTCTTACTAAGAATCAATCTTTAATTGTCTTTATATCAATAAAGGCCACTTTCTTGAGGTTATTCCTATAGTGTTCACTAATGATGGAAACACATTCAGACTCAAAACTCCACTAGATCATTAAATTAAAGAAATTGTATCTAGTTTGAGTCCTGATAGTGCTCCATGTTTGGATGGTTTCAATAATGGGTTTTTCCAACAATATTGGGATGTCATTCATGTCGATGTTTGAAAACATATCAAATATTTTTTTTCAATGGTGTCTTTCCTCATGATCTTAATGATCAATTCCACTCCTTGATCCCAAAAGTGGGAAATGCCTCTAAGATTCATATGTTTAGACCCATTTCCCTTATCAATACCTTTTATAAAATAATCAGTAAAATCATTTCCAATAGATTCTCAACTATCACACGTAAAATCGTCTCATGGAACCAATTTGGTTTTATTAAGGGTAGATCCAGTCACGACCATATCAATATTTCCTTTGAGTCTTTCATAACTTGAATAAAACAAATATATGAGGAAATATTACTATTAAATTGGACATCAAAAAAGATTTTTACACCATATACTAGAGCTTTATCTTCAATGTTCTTCAAGGTTTTGGATTTACTGTTTCATTTATTTCTACAATCAAAACTTTTTTTAATTCAGCGTATATCACCACTTTAGTCAATGGTTCTCCCAAGGGATATATCAAATGCACCAAATGTGTCAGGAAAGGTGACCCTCTCTCAGCTGTTCTCTTCTCGATAGTGGAAGACTAGCTTAGTCGCTTACACTACGGTCTAGTGGACCAAAATAAACTGAAACCCATCCATGTCACTAGTAATTTGAATACCCTCACTCACCTATTTTAGGCTGACTACATCATCAGGTGATAAAACATTCTAAACCTCTAAAAAACTCTCTCACTGAAACGATTTTTCCAAATAAACCATTAGTTAGAATAAATCATGCATCTTCTTTAGGAAAAATATTCCACCCAATAGAAAATCTAACAATGTTATTAACATGGGTCTAAAATAAGGTACTCAACCCTTTACATGTCTTGGTGTTCCAATTTTTAGGGCAGACCCATATATTTCCACTTTGCTACTATTGTTGACCATGTTCTAACCCAGCTATCTTCTTGGAAAGGTAAATCTTTCTCTATGGTGGGCAGGATATTCTTGGTAAAATCCACCATTGTTTCCAATTTGGTTTACACCATTATGTTCTATAACTAGAAGGTTCATCTTATCAAAAAAATGAACACTACAATTAACAAATTTGGACTAGAATCACTCTTGAAATAAAGCTTACGACTTTTCCCTGGTCAACTTATTGCAAGCCTATTGAAAAAGGTGGTATCGACATATAAAATAGTAAGTACACTAATAAAGCTCTTCAAGCCAGAATCACTTTTCACCTTCTACATAATACCTTTGAATCTATTACATTCCTCAAAAATATATTTAATGAAAAACATCATATTAGAATATAAAATTTCAATAATTCTTCTATTTAGAAATCCATCAGACAATCATTCTCTAATATTATGAATAATTCCATATGGATGGTCTCCAAGGACTCCTCCAAGAAATTTTGGTTGGATTACTAGACTGGCACGACCTTAGTTACTATGATATCTCTAAAAACCCACTGAGTGTACTAAATAATCTATTAGATATATTGATAACTCTCAACATGTTCATATCCCTAAAAATATTCTGAATATCATTGAAAACTACCCTCTCTCAAATACTAATGATTTATTAATTTGGGAACCTTCCCATAATGGGATGCTTAACAGTAATAATTTTTTCAATCATTACTTTTTTAACTCAGAATGTGATTTCAATTGAATAAATCTTTTTAACAAGACTTGGATAAAGCCTTCAGGATTCAATCTCATTTGGCAGTATGCACACAATAGAGTTCTTCAGGGAGATTTGTCTTCAATATTTTTGAAAATAGCTCTGTTCAAAATGAAAACTCTATAATCAACCCATAAAAGATTCTAACCATCTCTTTATTTCTTATGATACTAATTTTACACTCTAGAACAATATTATTGACATTTGTGGTTTCATATGGTTGGTTCTTGACTCCATTAATAATCTACATAAAAAATGTGCAGAAATGGACGGATCTCAACAAATCAAGAACCTCTTCCGAGCTACAGATTGTGAGCTCCATCATGTGATCTGGTATGATAGGAATGCTATTTTCATAACAATTACTCACTCAATAAAAATCAAGGTCATATGTGGATCTCCATTTCCATACGGGAATCCTCTTTGATGTAAAATGAACATCGCCGCAACCCTGTGCATGACTTCGAAATCCAACGACGTCTTTGGATTAATGGAAATTACTATCAACTTCTTCACACTATGTAAGTTATCTATTGATATCCTCTTCATGGATGGATTAATGTTAATATTGATGGTGCCTCCAAAGGTAATTCAGGCCCTATGGGTTGTAGGGATATCTTTAGAAATCACCTAGATCATATCCTTGTATGCTTCATGGGTAGTTGCGGCATCACCACATCTCATGAAGGTGAGATGATGAGTTAAATACATGTTATTCCCTTCTACAAGATCCTTGGATGGAACAATATTTGGATTGAAATTGATTCAACTACCATCATGCAGGTGATTTGGAATGGCATAACACATCTTTCATGGCCGATTACTACCCGTTGGGTGCACTGCACTCGTTCGCTTGTCGATCTCAACTATACCATCACACATGTTTATCGGGAAGGAAACATACATGAAGATGGTATAGAAATCATGGGTTTAAATCAATAAATTACCTGGTTTGATGACCTTCCTGGTGTTTTACTTCATTTTCATGAAAATGATTGAAGTATGATCTCGTATTTCAGACTCTTGTAAACTCTTAATTTTATAAAAATTATTCTTTGGACATTTTTGGCCAAGTCATAATCTTTAAAAAAAATATTAACAACACATAGGAGTAAAAATATATTCCTACTTTCATTGAAATGAATTGTTGGTATTTTTTTATAAATAATGTAAAAAAAGGTAAATATTATATCCCCATTCTAAAATGCGGTCATTGTCCCATTTAAACAACCATTTTTGGGAAGTCCAATATTCCTTCGATCTGTACAACATCTCATCCAAATATTCAAATTAAAACTTGTGAGTAAGTTGAGGGTAGGCTCACATTTGGTTATTTATTATTTAATCAAATGTCCACAACCACCTGATAGAGAATATCCAAGGTGACGTCTCACTAGGGGTATCCCAAAGTATATAAGCATGGCCATATTTGGACCCTTATAATCTCTGGTGTTCTTAAGGCACACAATAATAATTCGATTATAAATAAAGAATTTAGAAACTCACCATCATAAGGGGGAGAAAACTGTACTTAGAGGGGAATCCTTAAAATATTTTTAGTACCTTATACTCATTACAAAACTATTTCTTCTGACACTATAGTTTGATAAATACTTCCCCTTCAAAATTTATCTTGAATACGAAAAATTTTTGTGACAATGTATGTAATGAATTAATGAGAGCTGGACATGTACAATGGGATTCTATTCATTCATTTATCCTGACAGATGTCCAATACAAGTGTTTTTCTACTCAATTGTTGAATGACACCTACTATTGTACATAAGAAAAACAAGTCCTAATGCACATATTATAGTAATGCACTATTTCCATTCAAGGGATAAATAGTAATAGGTAATTAGGTGATGATATTGATCAAAATAGGCATGTCATATACACAACCCTATAATCCAATATAGACATCTTTATCACATAATGAAACTTGTTATTAATACTACATATTAAAATAATTATCCCCTTTAGATATATATATATATATATATATGACTAAAACTTGAAACATATGATCTGAGTATAATTAAAAATTATTGAAATGAAATACCTATCAAAATTCATTGATTTTTACTTTGAGGGTCTATATATATCATAGATAATAAACAACAATGGTTGTTTCATTTAAATCGATAATTTATTATGTTAATTATTAATAATCTTCTCGTTCAAATTAGTAAAAATTATCTATCAATTTTATCTTTTTGTCATTAAAAAATTATCAACCCACTATTTTTAAGTCAGTATATAAATGTCTCATTATCTATTATGATCAATTTTCACTACAAAAAATCAATTTTCCCTTTTCAACACAATTACTATATTTTTTTACTAACCCCAAATTAGAATATGGTTCGACAAGTCTTTTATAACTTTCTACAAATATATCCATCACTGAAATGATAAACAAGCCATTAAAAATTCTCAAAAATAACATTCTTTCCTTCATAAAGCATCTAATAAATACTTTGGATATTTTACTTTAATCCGTATATAAAATAGATCATTTTTTAACATTTTATTTTATTTCCAACATATTTTAAATGCCTAAAATTTATATTAAGAGATCCACCATTTCAAAAAATAATAATAACACATTGAAATTTTACAAAATATTTAATTTCATCAATTTTCCTAACATGTGAAATGAAAACCCAATATTTAATATGAAATGAAGTTTATTTTTAAAATCCCTTTGGGTGACATCTATTATAAATTCTGTTTAAATTATATTGATTTTCATATTATACTTTTCTAACTATTTCTTCACATTAATCTATGTTTTAATAAAAAAATGGAAAACCATCGTGAAAAAAATTAATTTTTCACATGTTCAATGGAGTTTATTCAATTGTTGAAATTAATCATCAAATTTTACTTATGAATATTTAGATCACTTTGAAATTATTTTTGTAAGAGTGGGTTATCTCCCAGTTAATATAAAACCTCAATATCTTCAATAATTGGAATTATTTATCTCATTATGACTTAATTTTTTACTATATTCCTAAAATCACTATAGAAACCCTAATAGAAAAGAAAATGAAAATTTCTTATAAATCCTAAACTTCATCTGTTTGAAAATAATTCTTTTTTTCAACTTATCTAGACATAATTCTTGAATCAATTAATCAACCAACAATTTTAAAATGTTCAAAAACATTATCTTTACAAGGTATATTTTTTTCTAAAAATTATTTTTTTCCATTCCTTATTTATTTTTAATTGAAATTATAATTTTGAGTTGGTTTGAAATATTTGATATACCATTAATATGTAATGTAGTAATTCCACTGTTTTTTATATCACTTATTCCAAAAAAATAGAATAGATGTTATCAAATTATTTATATAATGGAATAATTATTAGAAATTATTTTTAGGTATTCGTCATTTCAGTTCTATATTTATTGGATCCACCCCAAGGAATCTCTATTTACCATCCTTGTGTGCGAAATAAAATATTTATTTATTAAAATGTTTAACCAATACATTTTTATATCTTATGGTTTATTGAAAGAGAGTTTATTATTCTTGTTTATGATATTTGGGTTTATTATTACTCCTTAATTACCTATATTATATTTTCATTTTTTAATGCATTTAATAAATACTTGATGGATCATTTTAATAGATGTAGGACAAGTATTAATTAGAGGTTTGAATGTTTTAAATGTGGTATTTCCCCTATAAATATAGAATTCATAGATTCCTAAAAGATTCATATATCACATCATGTCCTTGTCAAGAACTCTTGAATCATAGAAAAAAATGTATACCCCCCCCCCCCAAATCACCTTCAATATTCCATGAGTTAATAACTAATATCAATGGTGTAATTCCCCCAAATGGGAGTCATTACACCTTATAGAGAACATAATGATGTTCAAGTGTCGTCCTCATTAGCTTCATATCTCGAAGAGTTATTATTGTAATTTTTTTCATGAGACTCATCCCCTGTTGATTTTATGTGGATTTTCATAAACTCCACAAGAGTCATTCCATGGATTACTATTACTTAGTGTATTTCAATAAACATAGGATCATGTCTATTAGAGATGAAGGATGTGTTCTAGAAAAAATTCAATGATAAATGTTCATGATATGAGCTGATGATGATGAATGTTGTATAAAACTTTCACCTTTTAATGAATTCATATAATAACACCAAAAATAGTGGAGTAATTATTTTCTTAGCTCCAATTACCCATTTTCTTTAAAGCATAGTGAAATTCATTGAAACAATCAAATGTTGGGTTTCCCTTATTATAATTATCTATAACATTCACCTTTAATGATAAATATCTTATGCATATTTATTTATCTATTATAAAAATAATAATATATTATGAATCCATTATGATGGATATGAATCAAAAATGGATTCATGACAATCATTTGAAAAAAGATTATGAATATATATTTAAATAGTCCATTATGTTTGCAATATAGCATTCATATTAACCTTCTAAAATACTCTATATCTATTTATGTTGTAGTTATTCCAGAAAAATTAGACCAGAAGAGTTTGAAGAACATTTTGTTTTTTAGGTAATAGATTATATCTATAAATGTTGGAATAAACAAGTTGAAAACTGAATATGGATACAGATTGGGATGACATTGATGTTTATGGATCATTTGATATGAATAACAGTGTTAATGATGATATAGATTACATGGAAGAAATAATAATGAAAATGGATGATAAACTTCTTGATTTCCCAAAGTTTTTTGAGAAGTTAAATATTTCTTCTAAGAGACAATTTTATACCATTTGTAATGAATACAAAACATTATCAGTTGTATTAAACTTATAAAAGTTTAAAGATAGCATCATGTGGAGTGACACTATATTTACTGAACTACATCGTCCCTTTAACAAAATTATGAAAGAAAAAAATGAACTACCATGTCGGAAATATGATGCTAAATGAATGATAAGTTCAATTAGAATGATCTCTAAAAAATACATGATTTTCCAAATTATTGTATATTGTTTCACAAGTACCATGAATCACTCATAGAATTCCTTCTGTGTGGTACTGATCGACATAAGAAAAATGAACCATGTTTTTCAAAATATTTATGGTACATTACTATCATTCAACGGTTTATAAGACTATAAGGATGTTAGGTAACCTTCGTAAAATTGACATGGCATTCATATATAAGAATTAAAGATATGAACCTATGTCATCTATAAGATTCTCCTTAGTGGAAGAAAATTTATTACAAGAATCCTAAATTTTGAAATAAGTTGAGAAACCTTCATATGGAATTATCTATAGATGGAATAAATCCTTTTTGTGTAAAAATTAGTACTCATTGTACATGTCCCCTCATGTTGGTAAATTATAAATTTCCATCAAGGTTATTCATGAATTTCAAATACATTATGTTGTCTCTCCTTATATATGTACCAAAGTAACAGAGCAATGATATTTATGTCAGTTAGGATCTATTGATCCAAGATCTAAAATTGATGTGGGATAAAAGTGTTACAACATATGATTCTCATATAATTAAAAAATTCACATTTAGGGCCATGTTGTATATAATGATAAATGGCTTCCCTACTTATAGAAATTTATATGGATGTAGAATTAACGAAATGTTGGGGTGTCCTATTTCTGAAGAACGCACACACTTAGTTCTATTGAAACATTCCTCAAAGAATATGATTTTATGAAATTGGAATTTTTAACATCAATAAAATAAATATTGATCTTGACGATAGCATTCAATGAAAATATCAAACAACGTGGAACACCATCTCTAGTAATGGGTGACCAAATGGTTGATAATATAAATTATAAAGGCACTATTTTCAGTAAACCATTTTTGAAAAACCTTACAGAATCAGGTTCGAAGAATATATCAATTATCTTTAAATCACCGTATTGGAATTGTTTATATGGAATACATTTTCTTGATTTCAAGGATGAAGAACAAATTTATTACTTAATGTTATTTTCATGTTACTAATTGTTCATAGAAAAAAAATGAAATATGGCATCAAGGCAAGGTTGGACATGATTGACATGGGGATAAAGGAATAGTTATTATCGGTGAAGGGTGAAGGGAATCCTTTTTGAACTACAGTAGCTAACACTCTATCCAGATTGAAACAATAAGAATCTTTCATTTTCCTTAATAGTGAAATTGTTCCATAAAGGTATTAATAAAATATCATGAATGTCATGTAAATGCATAATTTAAAGTTATTGGAACTGATTTTATGTTATTGGAACTAAAAGGACATGACTGTAATGTTTTGATGCTATTTTTTATGAATGTTTCTTTTCTTTGAATTCTATCTCAAAATTTCTTCATACATTAACCAAACTCTACTTCTTTTTCAAATCTATATGTAGTAAAGTTATCGACCAGATAAAGTTTCCAATCATGAATAAGGGTGTTGTTATCATATTATGTTAATTAGATATGTTCTTCCGATAATCATCTTATGATATAATTGTCCACCATATGATTCACATGATTATAGAGGTTCAACTATGTGGTCATGTAAATTAAAAATGGATGTACCCCATTGTATGGTATATAATGATTTTGAAAGGGTATGTCAATAAAAAAAGTAGTCATAAAGTTTTTATTGTAGAATGATATATTGTTGAAGAAGCTGTTGAATTCTATAATGATTTCCTATCATGTTCTGACAACATCGGTCTCCCAAAAGTCTCATCACAACAAACACTATATGGGTGATGGGATTTATGGAATATATGTTATTACAATTAACATAAAAGAGTGGGAGAAACTGAACCTTTACATTTTACCTAATAGTAAAGATGTTTATACATATATTAAAGTCCAAAAATAAATTCCTAGATATTTGAATCCATCAAGAGATGAAGGATGAATAACCAACAACCATAATAAATTGTTTTTAGGAGGGTTATGATATTAATTTTTTAAGTCATTATCTAAAAATTATAATTCTATTATCAAAAATTGGATAGCTAGCCAGGAGAATAAATGAAAATTTTATATCTTACAATGGTTTTTTAATCATCGTTTATACATTCTACACAAAATAACATGCTGACTATAGTATATTAAAAAATAATTATGTCACGCATCTAGTAGAAGTGATGCTCATATCTATTTCCAAGGATAGAAATCCAATTTATGAAAATATGACATATTTTTCCATTATCTACTAGATATACAATTTGGATTATATATAATTTCAAGTACTAATTTCCATTGAAAATGGGTTCAAAATATGAGTGCAGCTAAAGTTAATGAAATGGTCTTCATGATGGTGAATTTTTGTGTGGACAAGCCATTCAAAATGGAATCAGAAAGTGTGAATTTATTTTATGTCTCAGATCTTGAATACAATAATATTTCAATTTTTCATATTGGTGACTAAAGAAAAATCCTGTTTATATGATAATTCAATCAAGGATGACCTTTCATTAGGAGATCACAATCATTTCATGTCGATCCCAATATAGACAATCTCTTGTACATTAGAGGGGACTATAAATCGAGGATTTGGATTCTTGATAGAGGAATGAAATCCCTACAACCTTTAACAGAATAAATTTCAATGAGATGGTAAATTTTTTAATTTATTATCTTTTACCTCATAATATTATTTGATCTCTACTACAATAACCTAATATATTTTAACTATTTGACTACTCCAAGAGAAAATTTCATCTGAACATGATGATGTTACCAATCCCATGGAATAAGATATTGTAATTAAAGAAACCCATTGGGAATATTTAGAGGTAATGTTATGATATACTTTATCTATTTTAGTGAAGGATTATATAATGAAACATTGATTTAAGTTTCATTATTCCTAGAAGTTTTAGTTTATTTTAGAAGATTTATGTCTATATTTGATGGATTCTATTTAGAAAAACTTCCATAAACTTATTCTACCTCAAAACATTTCCACACCTACAATGTTTGCATTTATCACTTTCCTTCATGTTCTCTTGACTTCCTTTTTAAGAAATGCTATGATGCTTCATCTGCACAATCACAAAGGTAAATTTTGATTTTTTCACAGTAAAATAAATATCAATGGAATTATTTTATTATTTTTTATTTATGGTTAATTTATTTATTTTTAGTATTAATCACTTAAGAATTGTTATTTATATAGTCAGAATCTTTTGTTTGGGTTGCGTGGTTTGTTCAAATCTTATAAGGATTGTGAGAGATTGGAATTTTAGAATGAAATTGAGATAATGAAAATAAGAAAATGAGTCCTGAATCTATACAACCATTATGAAAAGGTTAATTCATAATCCTTTTTCAAATAATTTATCATAATTTTATCTACTAGTTTTAAGTAAATTTCATCATCTTTTTTCTTTAATACTTGTTTAGTTTTTCGTAGATCTTCTGGGAAGCCATGTTTTCATAGTTCATTTATTTTAGATTATTTCAGACAATATTGCATGAATTTCTCCACCAAAACAACCACTTATTTCTACCCCCTCAAAACCTTTTCACCCTTGTAGTGTTGGTATTTATCACTTTCCTTAAGGTTCCCTCCATTGCATTTTCCAGAAGAGAAGTGACACTTCATCTACTCAATCATAGAGGTAATCGTCATATTATCACCATAAAATCATTTTCCATAGAATTAATGTATTATTTCATATTTATGATTGATTTATTTCATTTTAGTATTACCCATATAATAATTGTTTTCGTATACAAGGTATTTCTTTTGTCTTAGTTGGTGTTGTTTGTTAAATGTCGCTCATGATCACGAGAGATTAGACTTGATTCCTGAAACTGACATAATGAAAACAATGAAATGAGTGAAGAATGTATAAAACCATCATGAAAATTTGAATTCCCACTTTTTATTTGATTAATTTTTTTATTTTTTTATCTATTATTTGTAAGTTAATTTTACTATCATTTTTATCGAATACTTATTTTGTTTTTTCACATTTTTTTAGAAATTCATTTTATTCATTAGACTATATACAACAAGACATAACAGAGATAAAAATAACAAATGAAAATGATACCATGCTCTCCATTATCTCTCTTTATCGAACTAAAACACTGCACATTGATTGGATGTTCTTAGCCAAAAAACCTTTTTTTGAAATAACTTCTACTCAACATGTAGTGCATGATTTTTGAAAAATACAACTAATGGAAATCATGGTAACATTGGTAGTTAGGATTTTTATAAGACTTTTGGGACATTTATTAATCAACTGCACCTCAATCTAACATACGTTGTGACCAGTATGACTCAGAGTGCTGCTTTTTAATTAAGATTATCATTAATTTTAGAAACAAAATGACAAATAAAATACTTAAAACAAGGACAACAAATTTGGATTTTCCTGATACTTTAGTAAAATGGTCCATAAGTCATTTTGGACATGTATAAAACTACCAAACCAAAATTTGATAACAAATTTCCCTAGTATGGATCAAAGTATCTGTTATCAATTTAAAATTGACATTTTAGATCAAAAAGTGTCACTCACTAAAAACCAGGAAAACAGGCTTGCATTGTCTTGATAATTTAGGAAAACTATTTATAATTCATTACTGATGTATAGAAATAGGTCCCATATCAAACTAAAATACTATGGGATCGATATGACTCAAAGTGTTTGTTTCCTATTTATAATGAAATTTTAGTTAAAAGATAAGAAACGTACTCAAAACAAAGAAAATTCATTTGGATTGTTTTGATACTTTATTAAAAAAATAAGTAATTAGAGATGTGTAATAATTACTTTCACCTCTATATGAAGTGTAGTGTGACTGGTATGACTCTAAGTGTTCCTTTTAATATTAAATTGACACTAATTATAGTAAAAAAGAAAAATTGCATTCTCAAAAATGAGAAAATGCATTTAGATTATTTTAATAATTTATAAAAATGATCCATAAGTCATTTTTATGTGTTGGAATTATCCTCACCACAATCCAATAGAGGATTTGCCCAGTGTGACTCAAACTATTCATTTTGATTTTAAAATTAACATATTAGTTCAATAAGTTTCACTCACTGGAAACCAAGAAAACATGATTGTATTATATTTATAATGAAATAAAAAATCATCATTCATTTTTGTCATATAGAAATTAGTCTCACATCAAACCTATGCATGATGTGATCGGTATGACTCAAAGTGTGTGTTTCCAGTTTTAAATGTCATTTTAGTGAAAAATAAAAGTGACATTACAAAAAAATAGAAAACACATTTTTATTTTTTTGATACATTAGTAAAACAATCCATATTCTATTTGGGAGGTGTAGGAATTAGTCTCACCTAAATATGATGCACGGTCTGACTAGTGTGATTACAAGTGTGATGTTTTATTTACAAGTGACATCAATTATTGTAAAAAAAGTGATGTACTCAAAAATAAAAAATGCATTCAGATTGTTTTGATACTATATAACAAGCATCCCTAATTCATTTTTGATGTGTAGTAATTAGCTTCACCTAAATCGGTTACATGATGTTCTTGTTATGACTGAAAGTGTATGTTATCAATTTAAAATAGACATTTTAGTTCAAAAAGGTACAGTCACTAATGTACTTGGATTTCACTAGTTTTTATAAAATTTTCTAGCTTAGTTTTAATTATTTTATTAAACTATTTTTTATATATTTTTATTTTATTTTAATATTTTTTAGCATTTTATATATTTTGATAATTTATTGTTAATTTACATAATAACATAACTTATTTGGATTTTTTTATTGGTTATCTTAGTTTTATATATTTTATTTTACACTATATTATTATTATTTTTATTATTTATTCTAATATTAGTTTTTTATTATTTTATTAATATTTATTAGTATATATTTTAATTTTCTATATTTGTATTTTTGTTTTTATTTTTGTATTATTAATAAAATAGTATCTTTATTTTTTTCTTTATAATTTTTATTAGTTCCTGACATATTTTATTTCATTACATGTGCATAAATATATTTATATATATATTTACATTTTTAACAGTTCCTTTCAATTATTTTTGTATAATTACATTATTTTAATATTTATTTTTCTTATTCTAATTCTATTATTAATATTTTTGTTGTTTTTTTATTTAACATTCTCTATTTAGATAATTAGATACTAATTTTATTTCTGAAATTAGAAATTTTTGTTTTAATTCCCCCCTCTCCCCTCACCTTGTCTCCCACCACCCACTCTCTATATCCACTGCCTCCCCCACCCCATAACTACCCCCCCCCCCCACCCTAGTGAACCCCAACCTCCCCTATCTACTGTTACACCCCCCCTAACAACACATCTCCCCATTCCCCCTAACCTTCACCGACGGCCCAGACCCCTTACCATATCTCTCACCCGCACCCCCCCCCCCCCTTCCCCCTATACATCCTCTCTCTCCCACCACCACCTATCCCCCTTTTATCTTGCCTTGTCACTCACCATAGCCCCATTGGATCCCCTCCCCCTGATAATAGTACATCCTCCACTCCAAACTGGCGGGTCACTCTATATCACACACCACAAGCAGACCATAGCCTTTGTTGCACACCCACGCCAAACTAATCACCCCAACTGCATAGCGGAATGATTTTCCTCTATCTACTTATACATCCTTAGTTTTCTCATGTGCATTATCATGTTCAATGAAATTTCACGGATTAACAACAAAAATTCTCTTTCACGATGGTGGGACATACGACACTATCATTTTTTCACAGTGGGAAAAGTGGTGATTATTGTTTTGTGATCATATGTGGTAACTTTTGGTGGTCCTTATATCTACATGAACTTGGTGAATTCATTATTATTTTTCCATGTTTACGTGATGAATGGATACCATTTTTTGGTGTCGAGGTTGCGTCAAATGTGACGATAATTTCATGTCATTATTTTTAACCATATTTTATTGTGTCCAATGTGATGATAGATTGTGTTGTATGCGATACTAAGTTTCACTAAACAGTGATATATTATTAAAATATTATTAGTTAATGGGTTATAAACTAGCCATTATGAATAGTATTGACCACATTTTGAATTTTATAAAACATTATCATTCAACATACACATTTTCGATAACATGATATGAGATCAAAACCATTTGTTGGATAAAATAAGTATTTTAAAAAAATTGAAGTTTTATGGCCTTTTAATGGAACACCCATTTTAAATCTACATTTGACCATTTTATAAGTTAAATGTGAAAAAATAAACTTCTCATTTGTAAGTGGGACATAAATATTAACTTTTTTTTAATTTTGGATATTTTTCAAAAAAATTGAATTTTTAAGGAATAGAGAAAAATACTGGATTATAATTCAAAACTGCATTTTTATCTAATTTATTTATATAATTGGATTGTATATTTAATTTGTTTTAAATAGTAATTGTATTATATTTTTATCATTTATTCCAATTTTTTTCATTGGAATTAATTTCTATTTCAAATTGCACATAAACATATGTCAATCTTTTGATAGTTACTACTTCTTAAAAACCCACTTTTTGGTTTTGACAATGATAATTAATTTAAAATTAATTACAGTAACTTCTCTATTTTGAATTTAGAAAAATAGATTTCATATTTGTAATCATGAGGTCCAAATTATGTAAATATTTACCTTTTATTTTTAGACATTATGAATATTAACTTCAGTAATTATTTTATTTACCATGGTTAAAGGAAAAATCATGTAAATAAGGGTCAAAATAATATTATAATAATATTAAACTACCCTAACACATGTTCTAATATTATTGGATGAGATATTTTAGACCATGTACATTCATTGGTAATTTTTTGAATACTATGGATTCCCTTGGATGTGAAAATGACATTTTATAAGAATTAATTTAAATTAAAGATAATTATAACCTAAACATATATCTTTTACTAAATCAATTTTAATATGGGGTTATATAACTAGTATATATGTCTATAAATATTTATTAAAAATATAAAAAAAATTAATACATCATGGTATTTTATTTATCATTTTTAGAAAATAGATAAATATATTTATTTATGTCACAATTATGATGTAGTGATTACCTCATTAATGAAAGATTCAAATAATTGAATTTATAAATATTAAAATAAATTATATTGGAATATTTTGATTCCATACAATAATTTTATGGATTAAATTTACATATTAGGGATGATTTAATTCCTTTCATTTGAAGTAATAATGTTTTTATGAATTTTTAAAATAATCAAGTATGAATAATATCCAAAATTGACATAATTTTATAACTTAAAAGATAAAATGGTTTATTAAATGATATTAAATTCATAAAAATCTTATATTCGTCCAAATTGATAATATAAGTCCAAATATTTCATAAATAACTTTTTTTGGTTCATTTTACATGATATGGTTATTACATTTACTCACATTGTATAAATAACATGATATCACGGTAAGATTAAAAAAGGTAAAATAGGGGTTAAACCAAAAAGATAAGGATAAAAAATATTAAAAAAATGTCTAAAAATTAATTTATGATGGTTCTTCGAACCAACATCATATTATATTATAATTAAATAATTTTTTACCAATTTAAATCGAAATTTAATTTACAATAAATTAATATTTTTGGACTTCCCTAAAGTGCCCTTCTCCCCTCTTATAAAAGGGATCCTCCTCCCTCTCTTGGTCACTCCATTTTGAGCATTCAAGCGCTACCAAAACCTATCCATTTCTCTTCTCAACATCCCTAGTTTAATTATAGAGGTTTTGTTCTTCTCAAAAGTCCAAATCTAGTGTCCTAAGAGGAAAATTAAAGGAGGTGCATTAATAAAGTGATAATCTCTTCTACCGACTCTTTCATATTTATTTCTTCTTCAACGTCATCTTCTCTATATTTTTCATTATAAATTAATAACACCAGTATAAATAATATACTGATATGTTATTATAGATATGAAACAATACTATTTTACCTTCTATCCATCCTACGAAAAATGAAATCATCGCATATTCCTATGTACAGCTTACCACCTTCACGTCGTGGTGTAATCTTTTTTTTCACCACCACCTTACATAGATGGGTATAATGGTGTAAATATTAACTATTAATGATTATTATAAAATTATAATAAATTTTATATACTATACAATATCCACTTCAATACCATTGAACAATTATGGGAACGGTAACGTCGCTCATGCGTACATGCGGCCTACCATCTCCACGGTGCGATGTGATTCATTTTACATAATCTACATTGAACCTGGATTATATAATTGAATTGAATAAATAAATATGATATATATTATACTAATACAATTATTTAAATGATATAACTATATCCTAAAAGAGGAATAAAAACTTATCCAACAAAACATATATAAGAACACAAAGCAGTTAATACCCGAATAACAAGTAATAATGAATTGTTACTATCAAACAGATGAAAATATGATCATATATGTTACTATAAAAATTATTATGATTCCATAATAAATCAGTAAAATTATTTAAATCATTATACAGGAGTTTAATATATATACGAAGCATATCAAACCTAAGGTAAGGGATAATTTTCCAATCTCATTTTTATTTAAGATTGTTTATATGTAAGTATTTTATGGGGATATATTTATCATTAATGTGCATATTTTATAAAATTGTTTTCATAAAATGTTTAATATTATTATATGTATGTTTAAAGTCATTTTTACACATTTTTTACATTTACTACATGGTATATAGAGAATCTTTATTTTGTTTACCATCTGAGGTTATTTTCGACTATTATGGTAAAAGTATGAGGAGAGTGTTTTTTTAAATTATATGGAATGAATAGATTTTTATGTCTTAATAATGCCTTATTTTTAGGAATATTTCACTAAACTATTTCACATTTCCTTTCAACTAAATTGTTTTCTTTTAAAATAGTGAGGCATTTTGATAAAATAAAACGTTTTTTAAGAAGAAAGGATATAATCCTCAAGAATTATGTTTAAGTGTTTTTTCAAAATTATTTTCCATCTAAGATGTCATAGGGTTATGTCTCTATCCATATTAATACTTTTTTTGATTTTTTTATGGTGTAATTAATTTTTAGGAAGTCTATATTTTAATTATGGATTATGTTATGATGGAATGATGTTTAAGAAACCCATTTTTTCATGGGTTATGCTATGATTAATGATTTATGTTTTTTTGGAACGTGTTCGAATGATTTCATTATGAGATGGGTGTGACCTATATCTCCCTGCAATGCATTGGGTACAAATTTATATCTCATGATATAGACATAACTGGAACAAAAAATAAATCTAGTTCAGTAGTACATGGTTGGAATGACATGTAAACCTGGTACAGTAATGGACTTCATCCACTATCATGGTCTTGGCAGCAATACCTTGGTTCTATGGAAACCATATTATGTGCTTATTAGTTTTCCACAATTACATGTTTTAAGAAAATTCTATTCTATCATGGTTAATGTTCCTTTATGATCCATGCCTTTCATACATTCCGAATTTATTTTTGTGACTCATGATTTTGATGTTTAAGCTTTATATTCATGTTTTTATATGGAAATGTTTATGGTTTATTTTTTGTTCTCTATTTTTACCCTTACATAGAATTTGAGCTCACCCATTTTATTTTTTCAATTCCCTATGATATAAAAAAGGTTTTAGGTAGGAAAAAATCGAGTAAATATTTATGGGAGATGTTGAATATCTTTTATAAAGTTAGATGATTATGTACCACATTTCCAAAGACAATAAAATAATACGATCATTAGGTGTATTTTTCTATCTTGTATTAAGTATTCCGCAAATGTAATGTAATGTCTATGTACATCAATCATGGGTCTCTATATGGATAGATTCTTAGTAGAGCAGGAACCGACAGCTAGAGCATTCATTAGACCCCAGGTGGCAGAGTCTTCAATAGGTAGAAGATAGTAGACACATGGGCTCAAGCGGGTCAGGCCTTATAGAGTCCAACCCCAGGACTCATGGTCGGTTGTGTGGGTATCCTAGTCTAGGATGAGTCAACAAGGATCCAAGTAGTGCTTCGCATGCGGTGGGCAGGGAGACATTGAATGTGACAGCCTGACCCACCCTATAGATGACCAGTAGACGGTCAAGGGGCCACCGAGGCATTGGTAGTGGTTCGAGCGAGGATGTTCGTAGGGAGACAAATTTGGTAGGCGAGCTAGACAAGTGGCATGTTGTGGGTGACAATTTGAGGTGTTACAACCACCACCCCCAAGTGGTCCACCCTGACCTTAAGAAGCCGGTGGACATGGGTGAGCTCAGCTCTAGGCAGCAGAGGATTACAACCATGTTGCTCCAGAGATGATTTGAGGTATGATCTGTACCTTCTCCAACCCAGATACTGTACATATAGATACAGGTTCTAGTCACTACTTTTTTCCACAACTCTCCTTTTGATCTTGGAGATTCTAGTGGGGCCATTGGCATGATCCTTGTGGCTAGAGACTCCTATGGGAAACGAATCAACAATTACACACTAGTTTCGACAGTGTTAGCTCACTCTAGGGGGAGAGAGATTTTGCTGGGATCTCTTGGTAGTGGAATCGAGGACTTGCAATCACATCTTGGGTATGGAATGGATATAAACATTCCATGCTTAGATCGACTATTTTAGGCGTACGGTGTGGTGTGTCCATGGAGATGGGATCGGGTTTTCCTTCACCAGCAAGAAGAAAACCCTTCCATCACAGGACATACTTTCTTAAACGAGGGTGGCCTCACCCTCGGTGTAGTGGACGAGATGAGTTAGAGCTTTACTATAGTGGTGGATGAGTATGAGAATGTATTTCTTGAGGATGTTTCGGAACTACCTTCTCATAGAGAGGTATAATATTTCATTGTCTTATACCCTGGGACAACGCCAATATCCAAACCAACATATCGAATGGATTTTGTGGAGCATCATGAGATGAGGGTATAGATAGAGGACATGAAGTAGAAGGGGTTTATAAGGCCCAAAGATTCACCATGGGCATCCTCAGTGTTTTTTTCCTAGAATGCAGATCAGATTTTGAGGTTGTGTGGGGACTTTCGACACTTGAATCAGGTGACTGTGAAGAACAAGTATCCACTGGTGAGAATTGATGACCTCTTCAACCAGTTTAAGGGAGAGAAGTGGTTCTCAAATATAGACCTCAGATTAGGCTATCACAAGCTTCAGGTACGGGGTGAGGATGTACCCATGATAGCCTTCAGGTTTCAGTATGAACTCTATGAGTTCTTGGGGATTTCTATAGCCATGGCTAATTCCATAGAAGTGTCCATGGGCCTCGTTAATAGGATCTTCTAGGATTACCTTGACTAGTTCGTCATGGTCTTCATCGATGACGTCTTGTTCTACTCAGCATTGGTGGAAGAGAATGTAACACACCTATGGATTGTCCTATATAAATACTAAGAGCACTAGATTTATGGTAAGCTTTATAAGTGCCTGTTCTAGATAATGGATTCCCACTTTCTGGGGTACATCATCTCATAGGATAGATTTGTTGTATATCTAGTAATGATAGAGGTTGTGCTTGATTTGGATCCACCCAGTAGCATGATTGAGGTGCAGAGCTTCATGGGGTTATCTAATTACTATCATAGGTTCATGATTGACTTCTCTAGAGTAGCATCACCCTTATCGTCTTTGACACAGAAGATACAGCCCTTCGTGTGGAAAGAAAAATGACATTAGTGTTTACCAGAGTAGAGGTGGAGACTGACTATTTCCCCCGTCTTGAGACTGCTAGAGGAGGGTGTTGGGTATGTAGTTTACTGCAACAGATTAAGGACCAGAATGTTTAGTGTCCGGATGAAGGAGAAAGAAATTATTGCTTATAGATCACACCAGTTGAGGTAGCTTGAGCAGAACTACACAACCCAAAACCTAGTGTTAGAAGCAGTGGTATTTTCCTTGATGATGTGGTGGCACTACTTGAGGGGTGATCAGTTTATAAATTACTCTGAACACAAGATTCTCGGTTATATCTTCTCCTATAAAGACATGAACCTGAGATAGCAGTGATGGATACAATTCCACTAGGACTATGAGTTTGTGATAGTCTATACTACTGGGATGAGGAACATGGTGGTAGAAAAACTCAGTAGGAGGACCGGTTTGAAGCTGCTGAGTGAGGAAACAGTGTGTTTAGCCACGATGAAGATACCCTTCATGGATTATGGTTTATCTATTTACCTTCATTTGATGACTTTTACTCCCCCACTCCTACAGCGAGTCAGGGGGCACAGCTGGGGTAGTTTGTCTACGAGGCTTGATGGGGTCAGTCATCCTCAGGACAGGCTCCTGATGGATTTTTGATAGGTGGGGAGCACACCTTCATTTTCAAAAGTTGTGTCATAATACTAGTGATGTTGCAGGTAGAGGTGATAATGGAGTTCCATACATCCCCTTTGGCGGTACATCCCAGTGTGGTGAAGATGATCCAGGACCCCCAACACCAGTACTGGTGGCCGGGGATGAAGAGAGTAGTGGATGAGTTCATTTCCAGATTCCTCTCTTTTCATCAAGTGAAGGTCGAGCATTAGGTTTAAGTAGGCTTGACCCATCCACTTGAGGTACCAGAGTTGAAGTGGGACAGTATCATGATGGAATTTGTGATGGGGTTACCGTGTACATCCAGGGGCCATGAATCTATTTGGGTGATGGTTAACTGACTCGCCATGATGGATCACTTCCTACCCATTTGAGAGCTGGTACCGATAGAGGTCATGGGACGCTTCTATGTCTAGAAGATATTGAAACTTCACAGGGTTATTTCAACGGTCATCTTAGATCATGAAGCCCACTTTACATCCTAGTTATGGAAGGGATTGTTGGAGGTGTTCAAGACACAGTTGTGTTTGAGCATAACTTTTCATCCCCAGTAGGATGGTTTGACAGAGCGGTTCATACAAACCTTGGAGGACAAATTCATGCTTGTTTCTTTGACTTTGGTATGAGTTGGGAGGGCTGCCTACCACTAGTAGAGTTTGCATTCAAATAACAGCTACCACTCTACCATTGGAATGGCACCATTTGAGGCCTTGTATGAGTATCCTTGATGATTACCCATATGTAGGATAGACCTAGGGGAGACGACACCCATGGGTCCAAAGTTAGTATAAGCTACCACCGAGAAGTTGAAGATCATCCATGAGTGGATAAGGACTGCACAAATAAGATACAAGTCTTATGCTAATAGGATAGGGAGACCCATGGAGTTTGATGAGGGATACCATGCGTTCTTTCTGGCCTCACCATGATGAGGGTTACAGATATTTGGAAGGGGCAGAAAGCTATGTTTGAGGATCATTGGACCTTTTCAGATCCTGAGCAGAGATGGTGAGGTGGCGTAACGCCTAGATCTTCACCCACAGATGCACCAAGTGCATGCTATTTTTCATGTGTTTCATCTGATTAGGTACGTGCCTGATCAATCACACATCATCAACTAGGGTGATATGGACAATGTTGATGGGGTTTCATTTGTGGATTTCCTAATGGAGATAGAGGATCGACAGTAACAGGTCCTTGTTGGTGGTTGATTCCCCTAGTACGACTTCGGTGGAAGCACATGAACCACCAGGAAATCACATGGGAGTAAAAGGCTCATATTAATGCTCAGTGCCCCAATCTGTTTGTTTTTTTTTTTGGGCATTTCGGAGATATAAATCACTAAGGTAAGGAGAATGTAATGTCTCTTAAATTACGGGTATTTTTTTAAAATTATATGCAATTATTCTGAGACTGGGTGCTCTAATAGAACATGATTCTAAGGCCCGGAGATCTAGAAACATAATTTTTAACTTTTTTTAAGGTATGTTTACTAAAAATATGAGATGATTTTTCTATATTTTTGAACCGTTTATCAGATCGAAAATAAAAGGACACTGTTGAACATATAACGCCAGGTTTCACCTAGAATGGAATTAACTTCGGCTAGCAAGGGGAGAATGCAAATGTTTATTTTCTTTATTTTCGAGGAAATTATAGAATAACAAAAAATATTATTTTATATTCTTTCTCATATGTTGTGCGCTGGACGGTGATGATGCGGTGCAGCGATGAAGTGGCGATGGGTCACATTAATGAGCCTCATTAATGTCCCATATCACGCAGGGTAATGATACAATAAAGGGAGCGTAATAATGATGTTGTTTCATAAATGAAACAATGCGATGATGCGATGTCACAACATAAAAAAGAACGCCAGTAAGTCCTCATCGACTTCGACACAACCTAGAAGAACGAAGCCTGAAGTGACATAGTCAACATCTTGAATCCTCGAGGAAAAATTCTTCAGCATCGAATGTCAAAGAATTAGGGGTTTGATTTTTATTTCAATGTTCTTCTGCACTCTTCTTTTTTTTAGAAATAATGAACATGGATCCACCAACAAATAGGTTGATATGTGATTCATGAGTTTATGTAGGAAGCTAACTTATCTTGATGATTTATTATCCAGGAATCAAGCATGGCATAAAATTATTAAACATAAATCTCTAATCCTCCACCTTCATCTAAACCTCTAATGTGGAGGGCCTGGGCCGACACGAACAAGGAATGAGCTCCTCCACTTGTGAATTTTTTATGGTTGTATCCTCAAAGTGATAGAAAGACCAAATTGAAGCCTTCGCGGTGAAGAGGGTGATCTCCAAGGATTGTAGGTGTAGAAGGCGTAAAGAACGGACCATCAAAGCTCATCCAGTTGTCTGCCAAACATCCGGCCACTACGTCGCATGTGTTGGGTGATGCGGTGCTAGGAGGGCATCGTGGGGTGAGGGTGGCCCGCATTCGGGCCTCCCAGGTGGTGCGGGCCATGGTATATAGACTACGTATAGAGGGGCCTCATGTCCATAGGGCTAGATGGGGCCGGATGCGGCGCAGCTGCCATGTCTGGGTAGGACAACACACACACATCTGCTCTAGTAGCCGATCCTCAATTAGTGAGCTAAGGCCCCAGTAGGCCAGTCCCACGGCCTGGCGGGCCGAACCTGTGATCCTATAGGCCGATCTTATGGCCCAGTGGGCCTGTCCCGTGGCCCTGTAGGCCGAACAATATCAGGTTTCCGGGTGACCCGAAGGGCTGGACCACCATCTAAAGTGGTCCGGCCCAGCGAGAACCATTGGGCCTAGCCGACTGGCTTACCGGACCATATAGATCCCTAACTGAACAAGGTCTTGTCACGACCCGTCCTCGGGGCCCGTGCCGTGACTACCCCAATCTCGCCTTCCATAGGCCAGGGGCTGGCGACTAGCACCAAGGCGTAAATCCCGATAAATAGGGAAGGCATTGCCTTTGTAAAGTAAACAACCACCACAGAGTAAGCAAGCGGAAAGAGTAAACACTAAGTAAAAACTGTAACAAGTTGTGCTGAAAGTAAAAGGGGCTGGAAATACAAGCCCAACTATAAAGTACAACTGAAAGGGGAAAATAGCAACTGAAAAGAAAATTCGTCGTGTCGAGCCGTCCTCTGGAAGTCCCACCTGAAGGGTGAGTACAAATAGCCTCCACAGCTCCTCGGTCCAGCCATCCGCTTCGAGTACACCCCGCCCAGTGGTCCACCTCCAGGTACAGTCCTGCTCCACAAGCCTCCACCACGATCAGTGTTGTCCGTCGTCTCCAACCAACACAACGTAGTGCGGGCATAGCCCATGCAGGGGTGAGTATAAGCTACTCAGTAGGGACCCCAAGACCCCCGAAGGTCTCCCAGAATCCACAAAGGATAAACCACAAAGGAAAGATACAATCACGAAGTAACATCCGACACTGCTTAGGTATATGCCCATACATATACCTAAGTCATCAATTTCCGTCTGGCTCCAACATCCGAGCCCAAGCACAACCCCAATCCACACAGGAAAGAAAAACGTAAATCCACACAGGATAGCACAACACAATCCACAAAGGAAAGCAAAACTTAAATCCACACAGGATAGCACAACACAATCCACAAAGGAAAGCAAAACAGGATTCAGCTCACATAGGTACTTTTTCGTATGACGTTAGAGATGATCAGATGTATCCACTGATTCATCTAAGTCGTAGGACCCACAAAGGATCTATAGGTACTAACCCTCACAATGACCCACATAGGAATGATCATGAAGTTGAACCCAAAGCTATTGGGAAACTCATTCTCCATCAAGTACAGTGGTTATGCCGCTATGACCAAGTGCTTCCCTCTTACCTTGGACTGCTGTAGTACTCCACCTATCGGGTACTGTGGGCCTACTTCTATAACCAAGAACTCCCTCGTGCCGCTACAACCAAGCGCTCTTCCGTCGTGGGTATGCCGCTACAACCAAGCACTCCCTTGTGCCGCTACAACCAAGCGCACCTCTGTCGTGGGTCTGCCACTACAACCAAGTGCTCCCCTGTGCCGCTACAACCAAGCGCACATCTGTCGTGGGTCTGCCGCTACAACCAAGCGCTCCCTTGTGCCTCTACAACCAAGCGGACCTCTGTCGTGGGTCTGCCGCTACAACCAAGCGCTCCCCAGTGCCGCTACAACCAAGCGCTCCTCCGCCGTGGGCCTGCCGCTACAACAAGAACTACCCACTGGGCTATCCGTAACTCACTGAGTCATTCGATCATCAGTCGTCAAGTCTCAACCGGCTCTAGGGTTTCCGCACACATCATGCTCGTTCCGGGAGGGTCCACTCCATGAGCTAAGAGGTCGATGCATCAACTGGCATGTAGTCCGGAGTTGATGTATCCCAAGATGTACCGTTGTGGTCACTTCCAAAAACACGGAGGATTCCCGTACTGTTTTCATCATCGTCGCAGTCGAATCCACTGAGGATCTCTGTATAGTCGTCGTCGTCGAAGTCGCAGCCAGCACTAGGGTCCCCGCACACAGCAAGCTCGTTCGGGAGGATCCGCTCCACGAGCCGAGAGGCTGATACATCAACTGACACAAAGACCAGAGTTGATGTATCCAAAAGTTCCGTATCGTCAACAGGAACTCAACGTCACAGACGGCGCGTCATTCGGACGCCCGGTCTGAGAGTTATTGGCTTTTCCGTCCTAGGGGCCCGGTTGGTTTCTAAGGAAAAACCAACCCAACTGTACTCAATATGCATCCAAACCTCGGTCGGAGTATGCCAGAAGATCCGTCTCACTTAGAGGAAAACAACAAAGTTGAGGACACGTCAATTGGACCTCCGAAGCTCAAGATATGAGCGTTTCTGCTCCGAGGGCCCGGCTGGTTTCATGTACGAACCAACCCGGCCGAACCAAAAGTATTCTGAAACCTTGAGTGTAATATACTGAAACGACCGTCTCAATCCAAGGATTGCGTTTCCGCTGAAGGCGAGTCCTTTGGAGGCCCGTAGCTCAAGTTACGGGCAAAAGATCGAAAAGGTCCGGAAACGGGGGGTCTGGGCCCGGGCCGACCCGGCTCGACCCCCCCCTGGGTCGGCCAAACCGGGTCGACCCGACCCAGTCCAACCCGGTGGGACCCGGTCCGGCCAGGCCATAGCAACGCGCGGGGGGGGGGGCGCATGCCCCCACGTGACAACACCGCGGCCCCCGCGGGGGGCCACCCTGGATCACCCGGACGCGGCCAGGCCACCGCGTCCCTGAACCGCGGTTCCGCACGGCCGCGGAACCGCCTCGCCGTCGTGGCTTCAGCCACGGCGAGGTTTTCTTGGCGGCGCGCTGGGCGCCGACGCCACCTGGCGGCCGGCTGCTGTCGGCCGCCAGCGCCGTCGTGCCGGCGCAGCGCGCCAGTGGAAGCTTCCGCGGGCCACCGAAGTTTCTCCGGTGGTCCGATTTCCTTCCCGTCTGCGCCGCTATTCCTCTCGGGTTCCGTTCTTCACTGTGGGATCATTAAATCACCTCTACGGCACGTTTTGTCGTCGCCCGCCAAATCCGCACAACAAGGAATAAATGTGGAGGATTTTCAGGCCGTGTTTGTTTGGCCCGCACCCTCCGCGTTAGATAAAAACAGTCGGGAGAAAATATTCAACACATGACTAAAAGCATGGAACAATTTTAATAGAATTAAAATTGAACTTGATCCGGGTTGTTTGTTTTAAAAGAAACAATCACGGGAATATAAAGTTATTTCACAAAAAAACCCCTACCTCGTCAAGTCGTCGCACGCAAGTTCTTCGCAGAATTGATCGTCGCGGAAGGAGGGGATTGTCGCGTCGTCGCGGTATCTGGAGTTGCGTCGACGAACTTGTCGTTGTCGATCAAAGGTTTTCGCGGGGTTGGATTGTCGCGGAAGAAGAATCGTCAGCGTCGCGGTACTTGGAGTCACACCGTCGATCTCCGAGGGCTCGGCGTTCTTCGCTTTCTTTGTGTTCTTCGCGTTCTTCACGTTCTTTGTGTTCTTCGTGTTCTTCGCGTTTTTTGCAAAGGACGATGAAGAACTTGAGGTTTCTGCCAATCCTCCCAACGAACAAGACTTAAGGAGAAAGAGCGTTGGTATTATTTTATTAACATGCCGACAAATGAAAAAGAGGTAAGTAACGACCCATTAATTCTTAGAATTAATTCAACAAATAAAACCTCCCAATTAAATGGTGCGTTAAGAATTTAAGAAAACGCATCAGTTGACTTTCATAATGATGGGTTTTCGCGGGTGCGTTACTTAGCGGAAAAGAAACAGTGGGGGATCGTGCAGGCCCCACCTCACAAATATCCTACCAAGAGGGTAGGATATTTTTGGATAGCACCCTATCCGCATCAACTCAGCTTAAACAGCTTGAAGTGGTCTTTAAGCGGCTTTAAGTTAAATAAAAATAAAATTGTCGCACAACTTTATTTTATTTCTTAACTTAAAACCCAAAAATTAAAAACCACAACTGATCAAACAAAACTCCGGAAGAGGCGTTTCTAAGCAAATACCGGCGCTGCGATTCCATCGGTGCCCTCAGAATTCGATTCTGAGCACCGGTTCAAAAGTTGGAAAAACTCACTCGGTCGTTCACTGAACGTACCCAAGCCAAACTTCGGAAAATGATTCTGGGCACACCGGGCCTCGTAATCAGGAGCCTTCAGAAGCTGTGTTCTTTTAAAATTCCAAAGAAAATTAAGAAAAAAAAATTCCTTGAAATTTACGGGTCTTTACATTACTCCCACCACAGGGCTTTACGTCCCCGTAAAGCTTCACCACAAACTTAGGGATACAAAGGCGGTACTGAGCACGCATCTGAGCCTCCCGCTCCCAAGTGATCTCCTGGAGGTTCCCGAGCTACCATCTGAAATGCACTAGAGGAATCGATCGTCCACATAGGACCCGCTCCTGTCGATCCTCGATCTCCACTGGGACCTCCGAAAAATTCACCCCATCATCAAAGACCAGCTCTCCATGGTCAAAGATTTGCGTCGGGTCGTGCACGTATCTCCTCTGCTGATATATGTGGAAGACGTCGTGCACCCGGCGCAACTGTGGTGGTAGAGCCAGGCGATAAGCCACCTTGCCAATCCTGTTGAGGACCTGGAAGGGTCCGATGAAGCGTGGAGACAACTCGCCGCTTCGGCCAAACCTCTGTAATCCACGTTGAGGTGAGACCCACATGAAGACGTGGTCGACATCCTCGAACTCAAGTGGCCTCTACCTCCAGTCAACATAGGACTTCTGTCGGCTCTGAGCTATACTCATCCGCTCCTGGATGACCTGGACCATCTCCGATCCCATAAGAACTGCTAAGATTTCTTCTTTGCCGATAAGAGAAATCTGGTCTCATCCCCTGGATGAACCACTTCCTTTGCCTAATACATTCAATCCCGACATAGATGTTACTAATCCATACCAAGGATGACGTCGTAAGGCCGCGACGCTACTACCAAGAGATCCAACCGTTACTCTCGTCTCCAAGGGTTGAGTCACACTGTCAGCATCAGTGTGTGGTAACTGGGTCTCCTCCAGTAGATGTCTCACAAGTGAGGTTCAAGTCAACAGTCTAAACTGGAACCTCTTAGTAACAACACAAAAGAGTAAAGGAATGAAAACATCACAAAGGTAAGCATCTTTTACTATTGCAACTCATAATACAAAGACACTACCCAACAGCAACAAGGAACTAGAAGTACAAAGGACTGATCCACTAGTTCCGCTCCTGTCCATCTACTCCCAGAGCTCCATGATCAAAGGCCTCAGCTGCCTGAAGCTGAGCTCTCGCATGTCCACAAACTCCCTACGGTCGGGGTGGACCTCCAGGTGGTGGTGGTGGCAACACCCCGAAGCGTCGTCCACCTCCAGCTGCACGGCCAGCTCCCCTGCCATGGTTGCCTGCTCCTTGCGGCCCTCCCTGATCGAACCTCTGCCTCTGCCTGGGGGGTCCTTCGTTCATCTGCTGGTCATCCGTATGGCGGGTCGGACAGTCACAAGCTATGTGACCAACCCCGCCGCAGGAGTAACACTGTCCGCTCATAGTAAGTCGTTGTCCACCCCGAGTGCCTCGCACAAACAATCTTGTGTCACGCGGTCGACCATCGGTAGGTCTAGTCCTCTTGGACCCCTACGTCATCTGTCTACTACCCGCTGCAGAAGACTCTGCCGCATGCCGGCTAGTGGTGGGTCCTGCTGCTGGAGACTTCTCAGCAAGGAAACTCTCCACTAAGAGGGCTCGCTCCAACACCCATGTCTGTGCCGGAATGCTGTGAGAAACAACTAAAGCTCTGATCTCTCGCATGAGCCCCTGCTCAAAGGTTCGGGCCCTGAAGAATGGGTCCCGTACCATGTATATGGAATAGCGCGAGATATCGGTAAACCTCGCCACGTACTGGGCTACTGTCATGCTGCCCTGCCGTAGCTGTAGTAGCTCCTGAATGTGCACCGCACGGAGGGTGGCTGGGACGAACTCAGAGCGGAAGATGCTCTCAAAGTCTATCCAGATGAGAGATGTCTCGTCGTGCACCTGGAGCATCAAACTCCACCATCTTCCTGCTGCCGCATGCAGGAGGCTCGCTGCAAGGACCACCATAAGGTCCGCTAGTGTCCTCACTAACCAGAAAACTCGTACAACTGCCTCCAACCAGTCCTCGGCTGCCTGGGGGTCCGTCTCCCCACGGAACCTGGGCGGTCGCTGGTGCTGGAACTCATGCAGTGCACTGAGGCGACGTGCATCATCAGCGGCTGGTTCTGGAAGCATCGGTGGCTCGGCGGGTAGAGGTACCTCTGGTGCCTCTCCTATCAAAGGGCCCTGTACCGAAGCCTCTTCGCTCGGCGGGCTGTCGCCACGCAAAACGCTCGGAACCCTAGCTGGCTGCCATCGTGGGGCCATCCTGAAAATAAACAGGTGCGCCACGGCCAGAACAGTGTACCTGGTGAGCTGACACAAAGTAATCACACAGAAAAATTGAAACACACATTCAATCAATGTTTTCATGCATTAAGTCAGAAATCAGAAGTCAGGGTCCACTACTGGAAATACACTATTTCCCAACGGTTGTGAACCGTTGGGAAAGCCCCTCAAACCGTTGGTATATAATATACCAACGGTTCCCTCAACCGTGGGGAAGTAGGCCGTTGGGAAAGACCTTTCCCAACGGTTTACTGGAAACCGTTGGGGTAGGGTGGCAAAAGGCACTCTATCCCAACGGTTTGGGTGAACCGTTGGGATAGTTTTTCCCAACGGTTTCTCCCAAACCGTTGGGAAAAACCACATGGGTGACCTCTTTCCCAACGGTTCTAAACCGTTGGGAAAAGAGCTCTTTACCAATGGTTCAATGAACCGTTGGTAATAATTTTTTTAGAATTATATGCCAACGGTTTAAAACCGTTGGCATACCCTATGCCGCAAATTGCAGCACCCTGCAATTTGGAAGCCCCTCTCCCCTGTACATGAGGCACCTCTCATCTCATCAGGCCTCATTTTCACCTCATTTTTGATCCAACTATTGTACCTCTAATAAAATAAAACATACATATACAATTACGAACAAATTCATACACATTTAACATATAATGGATCCTGAAACTATACACATCCATAATTAAATTACAATTCATAAACATACATAATTCATATAGAATTCAATTTAAAATTTAGATGACAATTATATCTGGAATCCGATTGAGACGGGGATGATTTGTACACGTCACATATGACCCATGGATCGTTCTCCTAAAGTTTCAATGGAAACCGAATGCGTTTGGTCGGTTTTGCGTATGCCAGTTCTTTTCACTTATAATCCTACCCATTTTAAACAAAACAGACACAGTTAGAGCGGTGTTGGCCACACCGCACCTCGGATTGAGGCGGGGATGATTCGTACACCTCTCATATGACCCATGGATCGTTCTTCTAAAGTTTCAACGGAAACCGAATGCGTTTGGTCGGTTTTCCGTATGTACTTAAAATGATGTCCATTTTAATCAAAAGAGAGCCACTTAGACTGATCCCGGCCACACCGCGACTCGGATTGAGCCCGAGTGGGCTCGTACATGTCACATATGACTGATGGATCGTTGTGATAAATTATCAACAGATTCGGAATGCGTTTGGTCGGTTTTGCGTATGTCAGTTGTTCTTTTCACTTATAATCCTGTCCATTTTAAACAAAAGATACACAGTTAGAACGGTGTCGGCCACACCTCTCCTCGGATTGAGGCGGTATTGACTCGTACACGTCACATACGACCCATGGATCCTTGTGCTAAAGTATCGACACAGTCCGAATGCCTTTGGTCGGTTTTTCGTATGTCACTTGATGATTTTCACTTAAAATGACGTCTTTTTGAAACAAAAGACCGATGCTTTGAGTGGTGTCGGCCACACCGCGTCTCCGATTGTGGCGGGGTTGATTCGTAAACGTCACATATGACCCATGGATCGTTCTCCTAAAGTTTCAACGGAAACCGAATCTGTTTGGTCGTTTTTCCGTATGTACTTAAAATGGTGTTCATTTTAAACAAAAGAGAGCCACTTAGACTTATCGCGGCCACACCGCGACTCGGATTCATCCCGGGTTGGCTCGTATACGTCACATATGACCCATGTATTGTTGGGACAAATTATCAACAGATTCGGAATGAGTTTGGTCGGTTTTCCGTATGCCAGTTGATGCTTTTCACTTAAAATGACGTCCTTTTGAAACAAAAGACGGACACTTTGAGTGGTGCCGGCCACACCGCATCTCCGGATTGAGCTGAAACCACCGAGAAACATTCTAATTATTATTCATGATGTGTATGCGCAGACGGAACATCAAGCGGACGTGCGGTTTGCGCGGTACGGCTCAATATTCGTGTTTTAAGTGATGTGCGCGCTTCGTAAACGCGCGTGAGGGGGGTCCAAATGGGCCGAACGAAGTCGTAATGGCCTGAAATCAGACGAAAAATACGGGACAGTGATTTATGAAGTGTTCGAGCAGACGGCGCATCAATCGGACGTACCGTGTGCCCGCGGTGACCGACAACGCAGTTCTGGTGTCATAAACGGCCAAAACGGGCGTCCAACGGTCAAATTCATAGCGGCCGACCTCGGATTGACCTGAAATCACCGGGAAACATTCTAATTATTATTCGTGATGTGTACGCGCAGACGGAACGTCAATCGGACGTGCGGTTTGCGCGGTACGGCTCAATATTCGTGTTTTAAGTGATGCGCGCGCTTCGTAAACGCGCGTGAGGGGGGTCCAAATGGCCCGAACGAAGTCGGAATGGCCTGAAATAAGACGACAGATACTGGACAGTGATTTCTGAAGTGTTCGAGAAGACGACGCATCAATCGGACGTGCCGTGTGCCCGCGGTGACCGACAACGCAGTTCTGGTGTCATAAACGGCCAAAACGGGCGTCCAACGGTCAAATTCATAGCGGCCGACCTCGGATTGACCTGAAACCACCGGGAAACATTCTAATTATTATTCTTGACGTGTACGCGCAGACGGAACGTCAATCGGACGTGCGGTTTGCGCGGTACGGCTCAATATTCGTGTTTTAAGTGATGCGTGTGCTTCGTAAACGCGCGTGAGGGGGGTCCAAACGGGCCGAACGAAGTCGGAATGGCCTGAAATCAGACGAAAAATACGGGACAGTGATTTCTGAAGTGTTCGAGTAGACGGCGCATCAATCGGACGTGCCGTGTGCCCGCGGTGACCGACAATGCAGTTCTGGTGTCATAAACGGCCAAAACGGGCGTCCAACGGTCAAATTCATAGCGGCCGACCTCGGATTGACCTGAAACCACCGGGAAACATTCTAATTATTATTCGTGACGTGTACGCGTAGACGGCACGTCAATCGGATGTGCGGTTTGCGCGGTACGGCTCAATATTCGTGTTTTAAGTGATGCGCGCGCTTCGTAAACGCGCGTGAGGGGGGTCCAAACGGGCCGAACGATTTCAGAATGGCCTGAAATCAGACGACAAATACGGGTGAGTGCTTTATGAAGTGGTCGAGCAGACGGCGCATCAATCGGACGTGCCGTGTGCCTGCGGTGACCGACAACGCAGTTCTGGAGTCATAAACAGCCAAAACGGGCGTCCAAGGGTCAAATTCATAGCGGCCGACCTCGGATTGAGGCAGGGTTGACTCGTACACGTCTCAAATGACCCATGGATCGTTGTCTTAAAGTATCAACACAATCCGAATGCGTTTGGCTGGTTTTCCGTATGCCAGTTGATGTTTTTCACTTAAAATGACGTCTTTTTGAAACAAAAGACATACACTTTGAGTTGTTCCGACCACACCGCACCTCGGATTGAGGCGGGGATGATTGTTACACGTCACATATGACCCATGGATCGTTCTCCTAAAGTTTCAATGGAAACCGAATGCGTTTGGTCGGTTTTGCGTATGCCAGTTCTTTTCACTTATAATCCTACCCATTTTAAACAAAACAGACACAGTTAGAGCGGTTTTGGCCACACCGCGCCTCTGATTGAGGCGGGGATGATTCGTACACCTCGCATATGACCCATGGATCATTATTCTAAAGTTTCAACGGAAACCGAATGCGTTTGGTCGGTTTTCCGTATGTACTTAAAATGATGTCCATTTTAATCAAAAGAGAGCCACTTAGACTGATCACGGCCACACCACGACTCGGATTGAGCCCGAGTGGGCTCGTACATGTCACATATGACTGATGGATCGTTGTGATAAATTATCAATAGATTCGGAATGCGTTTGGTCGGTTTTGCGTATGTCAGTTGTTCTTTTCACTTATAATCCTGTCCATTTTAAACAAAAGATACACAGTTAGAACGGTGTCGGCCACACCGCTCCTCGGATTGAGGCGGGATTGACTCGTACACGTCACATACGACCCATGGATCCTTGTGCTAAAGTATCGACACAGTCCGAATGCCTTTGGTCGGTTTTTCGTATGTCACTTGATGATTTTCACTTAAAATGACGTCTTTTTGAAACAAAAGACCGACGCTTTGAGTGGTGTCGGCCACACCGCATCTCCGATTGTGGAGGGGTTGATTCGTACACGTCACATATGACCCATGGATCGTTCTCCTAAAGTTTCAATGGAAACCGAATCCGTTTGGTCGTTTTTCCGTATGTACTTAAAATGGTGTTCATTTTAAACAAAAGAGATCCACTTAGACTTATCGCGGCCACACCGCGACTTGGATTCATCCCGGGTTGGCTCGTATACGTCACATATGACCCATGGATTGTTGGGACAAATTATCAACAGATTCGGAATGCGTTTGGTCGGTTTTCCGTATGCCAGTTGATGCTTTTCACTTAAAATGACGTCCTTTTGAAACAAAAGACGGACACTTTGAGTGGTGTCGGCCACACCGCGTCTCCGGATTGAGCTGAAACCACCGAGAAACATTCTAATTATTATTCGTGACGTGTACGTGCAGACGGCACATCAAGCGGACGTGCGGTTTGCGCGGTACGGCTCAATATTTGTGTTTTAAGTGATGTGCGCGCTTCGTAAACGCGCGTGAGGGGGGTCCAAATGGGCCGAACGAAGTCGGAATGGCCTGAAATCAGATGACAAATACGGGACAGTGATTTCTGAAGTGTTCGAGAAGACGGCGCATCAATCGGACGTGCCGTGTGCCCGCGGTGACCGACAACGCAGTTCTGGTGTCATAAACGGCCAAAACGGGCGTCCAACGGTCAAATTCATAGAGACCGACCTCGGATTGAGCTGAAACCACCTGTAAACATTCTAATTATTATTCGTGACGTGTACGCGCAGACGGCACGTCAATCGGACGTGCGGTTTGTGCGGTACGGCTCAATATTCGTGTTTTAAGTGATGCGCGCGCTTCGTAAACACGCGTGAGGGGGTCCAAACGGGCCGAACGAAGTCGGAATGGCCTGAAATCAGACGACAAATACGGGACAGTGATTTCTGAAGTGTTCGAGCAGACGGCGCATCAATCGGACGTGCCGTGTGCCCGCGGTGACCGACAACGCAGTTCTGGTGTCATAAACAGCCAAAACGGGCGTCCAACGGTCAAATTCATAGCGGCCGACCTCGGATTGACCTGAAACCACCGAGAAACATTCTAATTATTATTCGTGACGTTTACGCGTAGACGGAACGTCAATCGGACGTGCGGTTTGCGCGGTACGGCTCAATATTCGTGTTTTAAGTGATGCGCGCGCTTCGTAAACGCGCGTGAGGGGGGTCCAAACGGGCTGAACAAAGTCGGAATGGCCTGAAATCAGACGAAAAATACGGGACAGTGATTTCTGAAGTGTTCGAGCAGACGGCGCATCAATCGGACGTGCCGTGTGCCCGCGGTGACCGACAACGCAGTTCTGGTGTCATAAACGGCCAAAACGGGCGTCCAACGGTCAAATTCATAGTGGCTGACCTCGGATTGACCTGAAACCACCGGGAAACATTCTAATTATTATTCGTGACGTGTACGCGCAGACGGCACGTCAATCGGACGTGCAGTTTGCGCGGTACGGCTCAATATTCGTGTTTTAAGTGATGTGCGCGCTTCGTAAACGCGCGTGAGGGGGGTCCAAACGGTCCGAACGAAGTCGGAATGGCCTGAAATCAGACGAAAAATACGGGACAGTGATTTCTGAAGTGTTCGAGTAGACGGCGCATCAATCGGACGTGCCGTGTGCCCGCGGTGACCGACAACGCAGTTCTGGTGTCATAAACGGCCAAAACGGGCGTCCAACGGTCAAATTCATAGCGTCCGACCTCGGATTGAGGCGGGGTTGACTCGTACACGTCTCAAATGACCCATGGATCGTTGTCTTAAAGTATCAACACAATCCGAATGCGTTTGGCCGGTTTTCCGTATGCCAGTTGATGTTTTTCACTTAAAATGATGTCCTTTTGAAACAAAAGACATACACTTTGAGTTGTTCCGACCACACCGCGCCTCGGATTGAGGAGGGGATGACTCGTACACGTCACATATGACCCATGGATCATTTTCCTAAAGCATCAACACATTTCGAATGCGTTTGGTCAGTTTTTCGTATGTCACTTTTTGTTTTCACTTAAAATCTTATGGAAATTCATATAGAATATTTTTATATCATATTTAGTATGGATTAGATTTTAGTTGATCATGTTATGAAACATTTCAGAGCTAATGAAATTAAGGAAGGTGGAGGGGCTGTCCGGGGGGCTGTCCGGTGGATGTCCGGGGGGCTGTCCGGGGACCAAGGAGGAGGGTGGGGGGGTTGTGCGGGGTCTGTCCGGGGGGTGTTTGGGGGTTGTTCAGGGGGTTGTCCGGGGTTGTTCAGGGGGCTGTCCGGGGGTTGTTCAGGGGGTTGTTCAGGGGGTTGTCCGGGGGTGTTCAGGGGGCTTTCCGGGGGGTGTTTGGGGGGTTGTCCGGGGTCCAAGGGGGGGGATGGGGGGGTTGTCCGGGGGGCTGTTCGGGGGGCTATCCGGGGTCCAGGGTGGAGGGTTGGGGGCTGTACGGGGGGTTGTCCAGGGGGCTGTCCGCGGGGGCTGTCCGGGGGGGGCTGTCCGGTGGGTGTCCGGGGGGCTGTCCGGGGACCAAGGAGGAGGGTGGGGGGGCTGTGCGGGGTCTGTCCGGGGTTGTTTAGGGGGCTGTCCGGTGGTTGTTCAGGGGGTTGTCCGGGGTTGTTCAGGGGGTTGTTCGGGGGGTGTTTGGTGGGTTGTCTGGGGTCCAAGGGGGAGGGTGGGGGGGTTGTCCGGGGGGCTGTCTGGGGGGCTATCCGGGGTCCAGGGTGGAGGGTTGGGGGCTGTACGGGGGGCTGTCCAGGGGGCTGTCCAGGGGGCTGTCCGCGAGGCTGTCCGGGGGGTGTTCGGGGGGTGTTCGGGGTCCAAGGGGGAGGGGGGGTTGTCCAGGGTCCAAGAATGAGGGGGGTTGTCCAGGGAGTTCTCAAACACACAACCACTAAAAGACAACAACATCCATAAAAACAGACAATATATAAAAATAACTCAACTCCAATACTATACTACGAGTCTAGATAAAACCAACAACTAGAATAGATTAAACATCAAATCCCAAGTCAAAAATGTAACGGATCAATATGTCCCACATCAGCATCATCATCTCCATCATCATCATCATCATCGCCCTCTTCATCGTCCTCCTCATCGTCCTCACCCTCCACAGCGCCTTCCTCCTCGCCTTCGCCCTCCTCCTCGCCCTCCTCATCTCCCTCCTCTTCCGCATCAGACTGCTCTCCATCATCATCTTCAAGCTGGACATTGGCCTGACCACCACTGGAACTGCCACCTGGTGCACCATATATAGAATGTATCGACGACATGTATTCATCAATCGTTGGGCTGGCCTCTGCTGGAAGTGTTGGACGTAGAACTTCAATAAATTTCATAAATGCACTGTTTGCCCTAGCAGACTGTTCTGCCGTCTCTGTGGCCCTTTTCTCAGCCTGTTCTGCCTGTGCCCTAACTTGCTGCAGCTCGGTGGCACTACAACTCGTACCTGAGGCAGGCCAATACCTCGTCGGGGCTATCCTAGGTCGGCAGCGTACTCTGCCAGAATGATCCTCTCCCAACACCTGATGTAAGTGATCAGATGGCCCAAAATTGTATGCTTCTTGGGCATCGAGGGCCTCTAAAGCATCCTGTTACAAATATAAATATAATATTAAGTGACGAAATAGATATTAAAATATAAAATCAACAGATTAAAACTTACAATCTGCTGCTGAGTCGCTTCGTTGACAGCACGTCCATCCTTTTTTCGTCTACTCGAGCAAAACAGTTTTGCTCGAGGCACACGTCCTTCAATATTTTGTACTTGCCTCTACAATGACATTGAAAACAAAATTTATATAAAGACTTCAGAAAATAATTAAATAATTGAGGAAACAAAAGAAAATGTAAGTCGTAAAGAAAACTTATAAACAATTGTCATACCTGCTGCCTCTCATGATCCGGCATCGTCGTGCGTCCTAGTGTATGGAGGTATTTTTTTGCATCAATGTTTTTTTTATTTTTTCCAGATGATTCCTAAATAAAATTCGATAATTCAAAGGATAATATTAATGTAAAACTTGAAAGTTATTATTTAAATACCTCAAATGTAATTCATACCTTAAACTGGGTACTCGTCCAATGAGTAATCATCTGACGATACTGCTCTATAGGACAATCATCCATGACTGGTACCGCCTCTAACTCAGTGCCAACTCTAGCACGCCAGCCAATATACATCTCATGCTTGTAGGCTCTCCAAAGCTCGCCTAAATCCTTTAGACGTTCCAGTCGTGCACCCTCACCATCAGGAAAGTTAAATCTAAGCTGAAATGAAAATATTAATTTATATAAATACAAAAAAAAATCATGGCATTAAATACAACAGATTTTTTTACCCATATCTCTGCCCAAGCTCTATCTTTGACCTCATGTGGCAAATGTCTCCATGACAGCAGGCTGACGGGAATGATGTCGGAGTATTTGGCAAGCGTCGCCATAAAACTCCGACATTGCTGCCCTGTTTTCTCAACCATCTGATTGTCTTCATTATATTCCACCATAACCTGTGTGCGACGGTTCCACACCGAACGCATGCGTGTACGGCCCCGCCCCCGCCTCCTGTCATTAGATGTATCTGTCATGAAAGAAAAACAAATATTTTATCAAAACATTTTATAATGAAAATAAATATTGCTATAAAAATTTGATAGGGTTTTATAAATATACCTGTGCTAGTCTGATCAATGAGTGGCGCCGGATCCACAGAACCTGATGGAACACCCTCTGGTGGAACAGGAGTCGAAGACGATGGAATATAAAATCTCGGAGAGATAGAAGTAGAAGGAAAAGAAGATGGAACAACTGTATGACCTGATGCTGACTGGGGAGTGGGAATCATCATGGGATGTGAAAATGATGGGGCAGAAGATGCAGAAGGTAGCGAAAACATGGGAGGTCTAAATATCTCGTGTGTCCCTAATGACACACCGAGATCAGAATGTGGGAAGGCTGAAATGTCAGTGGGAGGAGCAGGGTCTAGTCGGGCACGCGCAGCTCTATGTCCACCTCTGGTACGAACCCTCCTCGTACCACCGGCCTGAGTACTAGGACCAGTACTAGGCTCCTCGTCGAATAACTGTCGACGTAATGGTGGATCCTACAAAAAAGTTTACAAAAAAATTAATCACATGACATTATATATTCTGTAAATATATATATATATATTTGAAATAAAGTACTCATTGTAGGCATTAATGGTGGAATGCCCATCTCCTCCATCCGACGATTGTTCTCCGCCATTTTTTTTCTTCGTCTCTCTTCAATTGGCTTCATTTCCTGCATTGGAAAACAAATATGTAATTAATTAGAAAAAGAAAATTAATGTGTAAACCAAAAAACTAAATATATGAGGGAATGAGGGGATTCATTGGTAATTTAGCTATCAATTGTTTTAGAAGAGCTTGAATGAATTTAATAAAACATACAAGTTGTAATGTTCACCAAGTTAGAAATATTGTTTGATTTGGTTTGAATACAGTTCAATTCCAAATTAGAAAATGCAATTCAAATAAAACAGCAACCAATAAACATTGAAAATTCACATAACGGTCAAGTCAGCTAAAACATATTTGTGATCAATACTAAATAAATATGAATATTACCAACCTTAACAACCCAACTTGAGGTAAACCAAAAGAATTGAGAACATGGATGAATGATTCTATATATTTCCAACCACAACTTCAGGTTCACAATCAACTCTAAAAATTGAGCTATTGGAGTCATCAAAAGAAATAAATGGATTGGTTCCAATGGCAATAGGGGCAGTGTCAATTCCATCATCAGCATCATCAAAAATATGTCTTGGAATTACTTCAACTATGACACCAAATTCAGGTTGAAGTTGATCTTTGACATAAAAAACTTGTTTAGCCATTGATGCCAACACATATGGTTCTTCAGTTGCAAGAGTGCGGGTCATATTAATTACTCGAAATCCACAATCATCAATAAATGTGCCATGTCTCGTCATCGAATCAAACCAATGGCATTTCATCATTGTGACTCGTCCATGAGAGTAATAATCCAATATTATTATTTTCTCAACGACTCCATAATAACCCACATTTTCAAGTCGCGGTCTACTATCTGATGCACTGGCATAACAATCTGTTGTGGCAGTAACCATAATACCATCACGTTGTGTTCTCATGTTTTTGGCTCGTTCAGTGACAATAAATCTGTACCCATTGATAACAATTGATTTACAGTCACGAACCATGGTATTAGGACCAAAAGCCAAAGCTCTTATTTCCTCAGAGACAGAGTCAGTAGACAAACTCAATACCTGCAATATAAATGACAGTTAAACTTAAGTAAATATTGAAATAATTAATTTAAATAGTAATATTTTTACCTTCAATTTTAACCAAGCAGAAAACTCTTTGCTATGCAAAGTCTCTCTCCTTCTCAAAGATAAAGAACGATGCTTCCTATTTATCATTGTTTTATGTTCCTTGTAGATAAAAAAATATGAATAGTTTAACAGATATATATGTAAGATATACATATTCAATTTTGTTACCTGATATAGTCATCGAACAAATCACAGTTGAACAAAATTGTGCGATGTGCCATCTCCCGCTCTTCATGGCTTAATGTCTTCAATGTATATGATCCAGGAATTCATCCTGTTTGAGGAAGTGATGGAAAACTGGGTTCAATTTTCTCATATTGTTCTTCTTCATTTCTCATTGGTCTGTTCATTCTTGTAGTAAGATCAGACAAATACATTGAACAGAAATCCATACATTCTTGAGCTAAGTAACCGTTCACGATAGAACCTTCGGGATGATTCTTGTTTCGAACATAAGACTTTAATGTGAACATATTTCTTTCAATTGGATACATCCAACGAAAAGAAACAGGTCCTCCGAGAAGTATTTCAGTTGGAATATGGACAGTCAGATGCAGCATGCATGTGAAAAATGATGGGGGAAATATTTTCTCCAACTCACACAAAATTAATGGGGAATCTATCAACATTTTTTGCAAGAAAGACTTGGACAACTTCTTAGCACAAAGATCTCTAAACAAATGGCACAACCGAATAACACCCGCCCTTACATTATTGGACAAAAGATGACGGATTGCTATTGGAAGCAACTCATGCAGTAGAACGTGATAATCATGAGTCTTCAAAGATTTTAGCTTCAACTCTCTTCTGTTGACCCGTTTAGATATGTTGCTTGAATAGCCATCAGGAACTCTAATAGTCTCTAATACTTCCAAAAATTGTTTTTTTTCAGTAGGTGTCATCACATAAGAAGCACATGGAAGTTGCCATTTATTTTCACTGATACGCACAGGATGCAATTCTGGTCTGATGCCCCAATCCACCAAGTCACGTCGAGATCGTAAATCATCTTTTGTATTCCCCTTGACATTTAGAAGAACTGAAAGCAACATTTCACATATATTCTTTTCAATATGCATTACGTCTAAGCAATGACGTAGCAAATTGGTTGACCAATAAGGCAAATCAAAAAAGATACTCCTCTTCCTCCAATTGTAACAGGTTTCTGTGGAAACATTCTTTCTCTTTCCAGATTTCATTTGACCCTTCCCGAACGAAAAACTGAAATCTTTCAATTCATTAAGCACATCAGTTCCAGACATACGCTGAGGTGGATCATCGGTCTCTATAGTATTATCAAATCTTCGACGATTCATTCTATATGGATGATCCTTTGGCAAAAATCGTCGATGTCCCATAAAACTGAAACTACAACGATGTTTCAGTCTTCTGGATCGTGTATTCTTCATACAAACTGGACATGACAGTTTCCCCTTCGTGCTCCATCCATACATCATTGCATAAGCCGGAAAATCATTGATTGTCCACATAAGCGCAGCGCGCATCTGAAATATGTCTTTCGAACATGCATCGTATGTGCGCACACCCACATCCCAAAGAAGCTTCAACTCTTTTATTAAAGGTTGCATGTATACGTCAATATCAATGCCGGGATCAGAAGGACCAGATATGAGTATACTCCTGAAAGTGAAAGATTTTTTCATACACAACCATGGGGGAAGATTATAAATGTGCATAAAAACGGGCCATGTGCTGTGCGAAGTAAGCATCTGCCCAAACGGATTAAAACCGTCGCATGAAAGACCCAGCCTCACATTACGCACGTCAGCAACAAAATCAGGATGTCGAGCATCAAATCTCTTCCATGCAAATCCATCTGCAGGATGAACCAACTCATCATCAGTCTTCTTTCTCTCGGTATCATGCCATCTCATTTTTATTGATATGTCATCAGACATAAAAAGATTCTGGAGTCTGGGGATCAATGGAAAGTGCCACATTACTTTCTGTGGAACGTGGGATGGTGTTCCATCAGATTTTGACTTCCAGCGGGATGTGCCACATTTTATACATTCATTTCGTTCAACGGTTTCCTCCCAGAATAAACTGCAATCTTTCGGGCAAGCATGAATTTTGTTTCTTGAAAATCCAAGTTCCTCAACTAACTTCCATGCCATATAGTGGTTTGAGGGAATATCTGCATCATCTGGAAGTAAATCCTTCAAGAGGGTAAGAATGTAATCGATTGCTGTATTAGAAATCCCATACATAGTTTTCCCATGAAATAATCGGATTAAAAATTCCAGCTTTTTCATTTTATCGCATTGTCGATATACTGGAGTCGTGGCAGCATCATTCAATTTTTTCACCCTATCAATATCATCATTTTCACTAGATGCATCAGCTGTCCTCATATCGAAGTATTCTTGAGTCGAAATCCTTTCTTTTTCATGATGACGAATAAACGGAAACCGATCATCTAACAAATTCTCCATTCCAGTCTTTTCATTTCGATCATCACCAATTTGAGATTTCGTTTTCTCCCCATTGTGATACCACAGAAAGTAGTTTGCTTGAAACCCATTTTTGGTTATGTGGTAGCTGACTTCTTCACGGCTCAACCAAGGTCTACCAACACAATTGGAACATGGGCAGTGTATGCGACCACTATCTGAAGCATTGTGAAATGCAAAATCTATAAAGCTCTCCAAATTGTTTTGAAAATCGTCTGAGATCCGATCGGTTTCATACATCCAACTTCTGTCCATTCTGTAAAAAGAATTTATATAAGTCATTTTGTCATAAACAATTCAATAGGCATTAACTATAATAGAAAATACATTTAAGTAAACGATAAAGGATAATCAAGGTATCAACTACACATGTCAAAAAAACATACAAATGTGTTATTGAAAAAATGTAAAACCAACAAGAACTTAATGTGTTATATCACATAACAGCATGACTCATCCCATAACCATATTAGTAGGGTATCATGAACATGAATAACATCAACCTTGTGCCATCCTCCTACCCTACATGACCCCAACCACATGCCACATCTTATTATAGCCTTATCACATCACACCTCACCGAAAAACACTAGGGAAATCATAGTACATCTCACCTGAAGACACATGGACAATCACATCGCATCTTGCCTAAAAACACATGGTCAATCACTTTTGAAGGAAGAGTAGGGAAGAAATGGTAGCTATCAAAACATATAACCACCATCCTAGATATTAGAAAAAATACTCATAACTCAAAACCTCTGATCGTTGGTAAGTTTATCCAACTCTAGTTGGGAATGTGTAGAAATAACATAAAAATACATGATATATAGATCGCACAAAATACTCAACCTATGGGTTCACATTAACTACATAATCACACACTTCACTACTGCCATAAAACACATAAACCACACCACCACCACACAAGACGCATAGCATTGGAATATAATTCTACATTCAATAAGTCTATCTATGGAATTATCATAAGAATCCATGTATCAATTGGAATATAATTCTACATTCAATAAGTCTATCTATGGAATTATCATAAGAATCCATGTATCAATTGGAATATAATTCTACATTCAATAAGTCTATCTATGGAATCCCTCCCTTGGATCCATGTATCACCCATGGCTTAATCAATATTCAAAGAAATGAGTCTATCCATGGAATTCCACTGTGAATCCATTTATCACATAAAGCGTATAAGTTAATAGAAACAAGATTATATACCTGGCATACTAATAGAATCCATGTATCACTATTTACTATTAATCATTTAATGAATTCCATTTCATTTAAACAATTCATTAAACATACCAAGGTCAAAAAAAAAGGTATTTAATACAACTCACCTCAAAATGGCGACTCAATCAAATAATAACCTGAAAAGAATGAAGCTTCATTTACTCATGTTGTAATGACAAGATAATGTGATTCCCTTGCTTAATCAATCAATTCCATATCATGGTCTCAACATAACTCATAATGGCTAGCAATTCAATGAAAATTCAAGCACTCACATGGGAATTTTTAATAGAACACTCCTAACAAGACTATAAAGATATCACATGAATTAGTTATAATATATCTAACATGGTAACATAAAATATAAGATAAATTCAATCCAATTTCATAGATTCATAGCATAGTCTCTACTTTACTCACATTGGCAAGGCAATACAATTAAAACATGTGTTAAAAAATAATTGGCATTCATGTGTTAAAAGGGGAATGCAAACCATGTTCAAGGGGTAAAATCCAAAAAGGAATTTTCAAGAAAACTCACCCTTAGGCTGGTCCGGCGGGTAGTAGCTCCAAAATCACCTAAACTGATGGTAAAAATGAAAATAGGTTTAAATACTATCCAAACATTTGAATACGTTTTCAGATAAAGAAGAAGAATAACCTGAAGAAGAGCTGGAAGATTCAAGGCCGGCAGTACCTCCAAAATCGCCTAAATCGGCTGCTGCTCCCGTTTTAGGGTTGTGTATCGCGAATGGGGGAGAGAACAGGCGGCTGGGAATTTGGGGAGAACCTTTGCCAACGGTTCTTAAAAACCGTTGGCATATGTTGATCTATCCCAACGGTTCTATAGAACCGTTGGGAAAAACCTCCCCAAAGCATATCTATACCAACGGTTCTCATGAACCGTTGGCAAAAACCTCCCCAAATCCATCTATCCCAACGGTTCATGAGAACCGTTGAGAAAAAACATCCCAGGAAACATCTATGCCAACGGTTCTAATGAACCGTTGGTAAAAACCTCCTTCACCAACGGTTCTATCAAACCGTTGGTATTTAACTGTTGGGAAAGACCAGCATTCCAGTAGTGGTCCTGGTGTACGGATACGTCGGACGCCGCACCAACACTGGGCTCCCTGGACTGATAACCACACTCAATACACTTAACACTATTGCTTCACATAGAAGAAAGATCAGAGTCTGTGGTAGAAATGTACTCCTCTGATACCAATTTTTCACGACCCGTCCTCAGGGCCCATGCCGTGACTACCCCAAACCCGCCTTCCATAGGCCAGGGGCTGGCGACTAGCACCAAGGCGTAAATCCCGATAAACAGGGAAGTCATTGCCTTTGTAAAGTAAACAACCACCACAGAGTAAGCAAGCGGAAAGAGTAAACACTAAGTAAAAACTGTAACAAGTTGTGCTGAAAGTAAAAGGGGCCATAAATACAAGCCCAACTGTAAAGTGCAACTGAAAGAAGAAAACAGCAACTGAAAAGAAAAGCCGTCGCGTCAAGCCATCCTCTGGAAGTCCCACCTAAAGGGTGAGTACAAATAGCCTCCACAGCTCCTCAGTCCAGCCGTCCTCTCCGAGTACACCCCGCCCAGTGGTCCACCTCCAAGTATCGTCCTGCTCCGCAAGCCTCCACCACGATCAGCGTTGTCCATCGTCTGCAACCAACACAACGTAGTGCGGGCATAGCCCGTGCAGGGGTGAGTATAAGCTACTCAATAGGGACCCCGAGACCCCCGAAGGTCTCCCAGAATCCACAAAGGATAAACCAAAAAGGAAAGATACAATCACGAAGTAACATCCAAAACTACTTAGGTATATTCCCATACATATACCTAAGTCATCAATTTCCGTCTGGCTCCAACATCCGAGCCTAAGCACAACCTCAATCCACACACGAAAGCAAAATGTAAATCCACACAGGATAGCACAACAAAATCCACAAAGGAAAGAAAAACGTAAATCCACACCGGATAGCACAACACAATCCACAAAGGAAAGAAAAATAGGATTCAGCTCACACAGGTACTTTTTCGTATGACGTTAGAGATGATCAGATGTAGCCACTGATTCATCTAAGCCGTCAGACCCATAAAGGATCTGTAGGTACTAACCCTCGCAATGACCCACATAGGAATGATCATGAAGTTGAACCCAAAGCTATTGGGAAACTCCTTCTCCATAAATTACAGTGGTTATGCCGCTATGACCAAGCGCTTCCCTCTTACCTTGGACTGCTGTAGTACTCCACCTATCAGGTACTGTGGGCCTGCTGCTACAACCAAGCGCTCCCTCGTGCCGCTACAACCAAGCGCTCCTCCGCCGTGGGTCTGCTGCTACAACCAAGTGCTCCCATGTGCCGCTACAACCAAGCGTACCTCTTTTGTGGGTCTTCCTCTACAACCAAGTGCTCCCATGTGCCGCTACAACCAAGTGCACCTCTGTCGTGGGTCTGCCGCTACAACCAAGCACTCCCCTATGCCGCTACAACCAAGCGCACCTCTGTCGTGGGTCTTCCGCTACAACCAAGCGCTCCCCTGTTCCGCTACAACCAAGCGCACCTCTGTCGTGGGTCTGCCGCTACAACCAAGCGCTCCCCTATGCCGCTACAACCAAGCGCTCCTCCGCCGTGGGTCTGCCGCTACAACCAAGTGCTCCCCACTGGGCTATCCATAACTCACTAAGTCATTCGATCAGCAGTCGTCAAGTCTCAACCGGCTCTAGGGTTTCCGCACACAGCATGCTCGTTCCGGGAGGGTCCACTCCACGAGCTAATAGGTCGATGCATCAACTGACATGTAGTCCGGAGTTGATGTATCCCAAGATGTACCGTAGTGGTCACTGCCGAAAACACGGAGGATTCCCGTGTTGTTTTCATCATCGTCGCAGTCGAATCCACTGAGGATCTCTGTATAGTCGTCGTCGTCGAAGTCGTAGCCAACACTAGGGTCCCCGCACACAGCAAGCTCGTTCGGGAGGGTCTGCTCCACGAGCCGAGAGGATGATACATCAACTGACCCAAAGACCAGAGTTGATGTATCCAAAAGTTCCGTATCGTCAACAGGAACTCAACGTCGTAGACGGCGCGTCATTCGGACGCCCGGTCTGAGAGTTATTGGCTTTTCCGTCCCAGGGGCCTGGTTGGTTTCTAAGGAAAAACCAATCCGACCGTACTCCACCTGCATCCAAACCTCGGGCGGAGTATGCCAAAAGATCTGTCTCACTTAGAGGAAAACAACAAAGTCGACGGCATGTCAATCGGGCGTCTGAAGCTCAAGATATGAGCATTTCTGCTCCGAGGGCCCGGTTGGTTTCGTGTACGAACCAACCCGGCCGAACCCAAAGTATTCCGAAACCTTGAGTGTAATATACCGAAATGACCGTCCTGATCCAAGGATCGTGTTTCCGCTGACGGTGAGTCGTTTGGAGGCACGTAGATCAAGTTACGGGAAAAAGACCGAAAAGGTCCGAAAACAGGGGGTCTGGACCCGGCCCGACCCCCCCCCCTGGGTCGGCCGAACCGGGTCGACCCGACCCGGTATGACCTAGCTGGACCCGGTCCGGCCAGGCCAGGGCACGGCCCGGCTCGGCCGAGCAACGCGGGGGGCGCGCATGCCCCCGCGTGACAACACCGCGGCCCCCGCGAGGGGCCGCCCTGGATCACCCGGACACGGCCGGGCCGCCGCGTCACTGAACCGCGGTACCGCGCGGCCGCGGAACCGCCTCCCCGCCGCGGCTTCAGCCGCGGCGGGGTTTTCCCGGTGGCGAGCTGGGCGCCGCCGTGCCGGCGCGGCGCGCCGGTGGAAGCTTCCGCGGGCCACCGGAGTTGCTCCGGTGGTCCGATTTCCTTCCCGTCTGCGCCAATGTTCCTCCCGGGTTCCGTTCTTCACTGTGGGGTCATTAAATCGCCTCTGCGGCATGTTTTTTCGTCACCCACCAAATTCGCAAAATAAGGAAGAACTGTGGAGGGTTGTCGGGCCGTGTTTGTTTGGCCCGCACCCTCCGCGTTAGATAAAAACAGTCGGGAGAAAATATTCAACACATGACTAAAAGCATGGCACAATTTTAATAGAATTAAAATTGAACTTGATCCGGGTTCTTTGTTTTAAAAGAAACAATCACGGGAATATAAAGTTATTTCACAAACAAACCCCTACCTCGTCAAGTCGTCGCACGCGCGTTCTTCGCGGAATTGATCATCACGGAAGGAGGGGATCGTCGCGTCATCGCAGTATCCGGCGTTGCGTCGACGAACTTGTCATTGTCGATCAAAGGTTGTCACGGGGTTGGATTGTCGTGTAATAACATCACGGAAGAAGAATCGTCAGCGTCGCGGTACTTGTTGTCGCGTCGTCGATCTACGAGGGCTCGGCGTTCTTCACGTTCTTCGCGTTCTTCGCGAAGGACGATGAAGAACATGAGGTTTCTGCCAATCCTCTCAACGAACAAGACTTAAGGAGAAAGAGTGTTGGTCTTATTTTATTAACATGCCAACAAACGAAAAAGAGGTAAGTAACAACCCATTAATTCTTAGAATTAATTCAACGAATAAAACCGCCCAATTAAATGGTGCGTTAAGAATTTAAGAAAACGTGTCAGTTGACTTTCATAATGACGGGTTTTCGCGGGTGTGTTACTTAGCGGAAAAGAAACGGTGGGGGCTCGTGTGGGCCCCACCTCACAAATATCCTACCAAGAGGGTAAGATATTTTTGGATAGCACCCTATCCGCATCAACTCAGCTTAAACATCTTGAAGTAGTCTTTAAGCGGCTTTAAGTGAAATAAAAATAAAATTGTCGCACAACTTTATTTTATTTATTAACTTAAAACCCAAAAATTAAAAACCACAACCGAGCAAATGCAACTCCAAAAGAGGCGTTTCTAAGAAAATATCGGCACTGCGATTCCATCGGTGCCCTCTAAATTCGATTCTAAGCACCGGTTCAAAAGTTATAAAAACCCACTCATTCGTTCACTAAACGTACCCGAGCCAATCTTCGGAAAATGATTCCGGGCACACCGGGCCTCGGAATCAGGTGCCTTCAGAAGCTGTGTTCTTGTAAAATTCCAAAGAAAATTAAGTAAAAAAATTCCTTGAAATTTACGGGTCTTTATAGGTTTGGTCTGGTCTGTCAAAATGAACCTGCGTATGTGGGACCCTCAGGCCGGGTTAGTCTGGTCAGTCCCACCCGGTCAGACAGATCCCCATCGCAATTTTCCCCCATGTTACTAAAATTCCCATATCATTCAAACCACGTGTCCGATTGACAATCTATTTGCGATGATGGGACCATCTTAATGAGTCGGATCTTTTGGCATGATTTCAGGTTACATTAATTGACTTAATGATACAACGAATTTCTTGAGGCTAGGTTCTCCCAAGAGAAAAATGTAAAGAACCCTTTGGTTGGCTGAGACCTGAAGACTTCTTGATGACGGCCCAGTGGGAAGAAGATCTATGTGACCAGGCAAGCCCATGGTAGAGAGAAACTCTGTGTGACCCGAAAAAACCCACGTTACTCGATAGGAGGAGTACCTCATTTCATCCATGGTGGAAGAAGCTCTGTGTGACCCAGCAATACCAAGGTGGGGAACATCTCTCTCTGACCCAACGTACCTATAGTACTCATCAGGGATGAGTACCATAGCGGTCCAAGGTTATTAGGATGTAGCTCTGTGTGACCTGGTAGGCCCACTGTACTCAATAGAGGACGAGTTCGATGATATGAATGATGATGCTACTATCACTACCCTAGAATATAGATGGTGTGAGCTATGTATTTTAATTTTTTCCATGTGTTTTACATATTTATTGGTGGAGTTAACTTTTGGGTATTTTTCTATTGTGGGTTTTTCTTTCATGGATTACTGAGAGACCTTTGAGGGTCTCAGGGTCCCTACTGAGTATTGTTATACTCACCCCTGCATGGTCCTTTTCCGGATGTGTTGTTTATGGTGTAGATGATCGATATTTAGATAGAGGTTTTCAAAGGGACAGGGCTGACAGACGCTATGATGGTGGACTTGGTGGCCTAGGACTAGGAGGCACCCAGGAGGACCTGGCGGGTATGACATACTACTTTGGCTTCTAATAGATTTACTACTCTCATGATCAGGTGGGGATTTCCCTAGATGGCCATCATCGATTCCTTTGGTACTTTCTTTTTTTAGTTCTTTGTTGGGTTCAGATCCTATACCACTTACTTTCAATTGTACATGCACTCATCTTTTTTTAGTGGTATACTTGTTTCCCCCTATTGGTGTGTTGAGATGTGGTTGGGTCTGTGTGTACTGGTATAAAGTCAAATGCCTCCCACTTTTAGGTTGACACCTTCGGTGCTAGCCACCAGCCTCTGGCCTTTGTGATTTGGTCTTGGTGTAGTCACGACATGGGCCCTCAGGAAAGGGTCATGAAAACATCACCAAAATCAAGAAATGAGACTTGATTATTTTATCATCATTCTATCTGTTATTACTTAATTAAATTCATTATCATTTTAATCTTATAATTATATAGTAAATATTCATAGAGATAGTTCTTGAATATGATTAAGAAATGGTGTGACATGAAAAAATTTCAACCAAAACTCAATTTGATACACATAGTTCCTAGTATGATTCAAATTTTATTTTAAAGATAACACTTTTTGTTAATTTATTTCTTTATATTATTACTAACATAAGAATTCTTTTCTTATACATGTGTTCTCCTTTTCTTGAGATGGGGTTAAGATCAAAAGAAATATGAACATTTGTATTTTTTAAATTTATTTGAAAATGTATACTTATATAGATTTATAAAATAATATTTGAATTATCTATAATAAAGAGTTTTATTCTTATATTTGTGTGGTAAATTTTATTCCATATAAATTCTGTATTGGTACTTGATTTTTTGGATTCCATCATGTTTTTGGTTCCACATTGTGCTATTACAGCACACTACTACATTCCCCTTTAATGGTACTTGTATAAGCACTGATTAAGGTAACATTTATCATAATTGTTATATGCTCCAATGATGGTTTCATTTGTCAGAACTAAATTAAATAATCGTCAAATTTTTTCCATTATCATCTCTTTTTTAGCATTGATAAAATACTATTTTATTAGCACTTTATTAGTGCTAATAAATTACTAAGGGATTTAATCTCGCTCTAGTAGTTATCACTTCTATAGTGCTTATAAAGGACATTTTTGCACTGTTAAATTCTGATTTTGTAGTAGTGATTCCAGCCACACCATCTATCTCTCCCGCCTGTTAACCATAAGACAACCACCATGGGGGAAATTAGAGGGTCTCAGTTTAATTTCACCTTTCAGAACAAGAGTTCCATCTGTCGCCACTACTTTTGATAAATGAATCATCTTCTCTAAAACCCTTCAACCCTAATTGAACTACACAATTCATCTAGCCATAGTGTAGGTGGGAGGCAGTTTGAGGAAATCCATGGATTCTCCTCACTGTTTCTCCACTAAGATCCCATTTTTTATCACTACCATGAATAAGTTATTGAGCTTTCTTCCACTATTATAGTCAAATGAGGTTTCAGGAAAACCATGGATTCTCACTATTTTTTCACAACCAATATCCCACAGTCGATCAATACCATGAAGAATTTATTGACCATTCCACAACTATGATTTTTGGATGAGGTTTGATGGCCTCTTACATGTCATCCAGGTACCTCTTGTACTCAACCAATCCATACTATCAAATAGAATGTGATATCCCAGTAGCTTTATACATGTGTCCTTGTTCCATGAACGATCTTTTCACAAAAAAAATGGATCATCGATACCATCTGTACTCTCTAAAGAATAATGAACCTAATACACTTGGTTGTATCTATAAAGGTACACCAAGATTATCATGGGTATATTTTAAAAAAAATATTGGAATATATTCTCATCATAGTAGCACAATGAAAACACTACAATATAAATATATGGTCCTTACAGCAATAGAAAAGAGTCAAGACCCAAAGGATGAAACACATGATACTAATAAGAGGCTCTATTTTTAATAATTCATATTCTTTTTTCTTAAATTTTTTTTTTCTTTGTCTACCACCATAGTTTTCTTTTTAATGGAGGGCTAGATCTTTCTTCGACTGGATGAAGGGAAGGTGACCCTTGTAATGTTCAAGTCTTAGTTTTAATAATGTTATTATGTATATTTTTATTTTTTAAATGGTATAAATTTTTTGAATTAATAATTTTAAAGGTATTCAATTTTTTTTATTCAAAACCAAAAAAATATTAAATTTCATTTATTAAAGAATTTTTTTCTCCCCCTTCTTAGTATTGTATCACACTGATTGGGTGATCTATTTTTATGGAGAGAAGTTAATAGTGATTTATAAACACTTGGTAAAGATATAGTTGGTTAATCTAAGCACTTAGGGTACTCATTTCCTAATTTGGAATTTCTTAAGTGATCCAGGGTGATCATTGTTCCTTTCATAATTTGAAGGAGAATAATCCAACCAAGGAAATTGGGAGGATTCTTCTCACTATCACCCAATCAAAATAAAGGACTTTTGAGGATAAATTATTATTAATTCATTTATTAAACTAATTAATCAAAACCAAATTCTCTATTTCCAAAGGAACATGATATCATTACAAGATAGGAGTGAAACCAATAACCCAATCACATTTCATTAAACTAATATAACAAACCATTTCCATTGATGCCTAGTCGTTATATTATTTTCATTAATTTAATTTTGATTTATGACATATTTATTCAAAACACAACTCTTGGGAGATGACTTAGGATATACCTAATACTACACCCTTAGGGGAGATATCTTTTTCCACACCCCACAACTAGGTGTCTTGAAAACATGTCTCTACTATTGGGGAGTATGGGTTTAATCATACACAAAACTGGCAAGACTAGGACCTCTGATGAGAAAATCATAGATCATGATCAACAGATAGAGAGAACTTATATCGGTAGTCATTGGTTTATTAACCTAGAGAATCATTTTTAAACAATAAATTTACAAGACTCAAGTGCTCACTATAAGCCAACAACTATTGTACATAAAAAATAATAAACTGTATGGGATGTTTGTGCCCCATAATATTCTAATCAAAATAATCAATTTTCCATGAATGTATAACAAAGTGATTTTTATTTTTCATTCAATGTGTTACCCAGGTATTATGGTCTTGAAAGAGAAGAATCGAACTGGAACATACAAGAATCCAGTTATATTTGTTCAAGCATCAATCCAAAAGGAGTGGCAGAGGAACAATTCAAGTGATGTACATTCCCCTTTTCACTGGAAAGAGATTCCAATTTATTTCTATATAGCCTACAACTAGGAGAGATACATGACTATGATGATCCTAAAATTTTTTAATGAAAATATTATTCCCAGTCTCTTAAAAGACTGTAATAATATAGGATATCTATGCCATCAGATAATCTACTAGACAGGCCCTCTTTGAATATTGGAAATGATTCAAAATGTTGTGTGCAAGCTGCCCTCCCCAATCTATGGAAGATCATCACTTCCTATACTTCTTCTAACAAGGGATGTTGGAAATTGAAGGAAACATCTTGTAGGAATCATCTAGAGGAGACATGATTAATAAATCAAGCATGGAATCTAGGATTCTAATTGAGAATATTACTCAAAATTTCAAATAATTTGGAATAATATGTATAAGAACCTCAAATATCTATGTCGTAAAAGCTTTTGACTCATCACCATTACTTGAAACAAAACCAGAATAATTAACAAGCCTTGTACGATTAATGGATGTATAACTAGGGAATGAACAACCTGACCCACCTCAGTTACATGGTTTATGCTCTTCACCCTATCACTTCACTAATCAGTGTGTAGATGTATAGGGTATAGAATGTTTTGCAGCTACATTCCAACCAAGATAGTTTCAATAAAAATGTTCATGGAGGGAATGGAAATCCCAATAGGGATATGGGGGTAAACAAATTCATACTAGAACTCCTTTCCAACATCAATTCTAGAATCCACATCATTTCCAACAACCATACAAACAGCAGAACCAACAACAAGCCAACCAAACACCGCCTTTTCAACAAAAATATTATCAAAATCCCTCATCCAATGCACCACCAGTGCAATGAAGGATAGAAATAGAGATGGAGGAGCTAGAAAATATAGTAATTTTTTTTTAAATAAATTATATAATCTCATGGAAATTTTTTCCAAAACCCATAAAAGCTCCCACCTCAAACAATCATGAAACCAAAATAAAGTGTAAACATGATCACCACAAGTATTGTAAAGGATATCTGTCCAACATAACTTAAGGAAGCACAAGATTTCATAGAAAAAGGTAAATCAGGAAATTCAAAAAATTCTACCTAGATTTTAGAAGAATAAATCACTCCACCTACACAAGAGGATAAGAAGGAAGATGAAGAAACCAAGACCAGATTTAGGAAGGAGATACCATAAAGTCATTTAAAAAGATATAAAATGTATCATAAAGACATCACCCTTTTATTACAATATATATTAAGAGAATAAAAGAAGATTTAGGTAGATAAAATTTTAAAATAAATCTAGAAGACATTTAAAAATATTTAAATTAATATACCCCTATTAAAATCCATAATGAAAAAATTTCAAATATGCCAAATTCTGAAAAATATATATGTACTAAGTGGATGTGATTGAATTGTAATGAAAAAATAAACCTCAAGAAATTTTTTTCATCCATGATCATATCACCATTATCCAGAAAATGGAAATACCCATGGGAAATATCTATTTTATGTACTATTAGTTCTTTACAATTTATTGATGCATTATGTGGCCTTGGTGCTTCCATTAGTGTTCTATCTAGCTATGTATTTTATTCTATGGAAATATGTAAAATAACTTCCAATAAATTGGATGTATAGTTGGAAAATAAATCTAATATCATCCCAACTAGAGTTTTGGAGGATGTTCTAGTTGGAGTGGAATGAATTATTTTTTCAAAAGATTTTTATGTGCTGAAAATGGAGGAAGATAAAGAACCAATGAATTCACCCATAATTTTTCAAATGAGATTACTAAATAAGACCAAGATGATAATTAATGAATGTGAAGGTACCCTCACAATGAAGCTACAAGATAATAAGATTTATGTTAATGTTCATGAATACAAGAAGAATCCTCCAAACAATCTGTCACTCTTTTAAATTTACCATGAAGAACATATTGATCCCATGGAAGACTTAGGTATTCTTAGAGGATTTTTAGGCTTAGAATATAACCTTTCTAATAAAAGAACTCTAAAATATGTGAATGATCTATAATATAGAAGTTATTCTCATAAATAAATAACATCAGAATTCTTGGATAATTTACCTTTAGGAACATAATATGATACCCTTATTGAGTAATTTAAAAAATTTGAAGTAGAAAATTTGAATTCAATCTTGTCTCAACAGAAACCCCAAAACCTAGAACTAAAAACTATCCCCTATCAATTAAAATATGTTTATCTTTTGGAAAATGAAAAATAACCAGAAATAATTGCTAAGAACATATCCCACGACCTAGAGAAAATTCAAATTGAGATTTTTAATATAAAATTTCAATCCATATGGTGGAGCCTTATAGACATCCCTATTCTTGTCCCCAAGGTATGTTCCCATGGAATTTTTCTGTATAGAGACTCTAGAACTATTAGGAAAACCAAGATAAGAATAATCCCCACCATTATAGATGTTGATAAAATGGATATTGAAAACTTATTGGAAGCCAACTTAATATGAGTGTTATCCCCATTCATGTGGTTCCCATGAAAATATGATTGACAATAGTAAAAAATGATAACAATAAGTTGATCTCTATGAGGTTCCAAAAAAGTTGGAGGGTTTTCATTGACTACAAAAAAATAAATCAAGTTTTCCAAAAATATCAGTTTCCTATTGCATTCATAGACCTAATTCTATAAACGTTGGAAGTAAGGACACATTTATGCTTCTTGGATGGATTCTCTAGTTATTCATAGGTACCCATTTCGTCAACAGACCACGAGAAAAAAAATTAAATAACTCTTTAGGGTCATTCACTTACAATTATATTCCTTTTGGATTATTCAACCCTTGAGGTACATTCTATCAATGTATGGTATGTATTTTCTCACATCACATGGTGTAATACCTAGAGGTATCTTTGGAGGACTTTCCTAATTTTGGAAACACTTTTGATCACAACTTGGGGTACCTAGAAATTTTTTTGAAATCAAATATTGAGAAGATTCCTATTTTGAACTTTGAGAAATGTCACTTTATAATTTTAAAAGGGATAGTGTTGGGTCATATCATTATGAAAAAAATAATTAAGGTGGATAAGATTAAATTTTAATTTATTGATTATTTTCCATATCCCCCCTGTGTAAGACAAATTAGATATTGTTTTTGGGCATGTGGTGTTTTATAGATGATTCAACCAAAACCATTGTGAGATTCTAATACCCCTTTCAAAGTTACATTTAAAAGAATCTCACTTTATTTTTAATAATGAATGCATAAAGGCATTTTATGAGGTGATGGAAAATATATTTACCCCACCGATTACGCAACCCCAAAATTTAGAGAAGCAATTTTAGTTATTCTGTGATTCCTCAAACCAATCTATAGGAGAATTATTCTTACAAATATTGAAGTAAGACCACAGTTCATAACATGTACCCCGAGAACATTGGATGCAACTCATCTCAATTACATAATTATTGAAAAACAATTTCTAGTAATTGTATTTTCATTTGAAAATTTAGATATTATTTATTGGGAACTAAAGTGATTTTATTTTCTGATCATGTAGAACCTAGGTACTTTCTAAATAAGGATGATTCCTAAATAGGTATATTGATATGGATACTATAATTGTAGGAATTAAACCTAGAGATAATGGAAAAAAAAGGGAATTTAATCCCAAGTATTAGATCATCTTAGTAGACTCTTAAAAACTGCTAAAAATTATCTAGAATTGGGCCTACAAAATGATCACAAATGTAGAGATAAAATATATACACTGGAAGGTGATGTACCATGGTATGCTGTTTTTGTTGTCTATTTAGACACCTTTTAGGTACATTTTCAGCTTAAATATTATCAAAAGAATAGATTTAAGGTAGAATATTGATTCTATATCTAAGAAGACTATTTCCTGTAGAAAATATGTAATTATCAAGTAATAAATTTGTGCTTTTCAGAAAGTGAAATAGAATCAGTGTTCCAATTTTTTATAAATTTTCTTATTGATCCCATATTCGACCTCAAAGAATGTCAAGAAAAGTGTTATAATGTGGAATTCATTATCCAAAATAATTTAAATATACTCATTAATTTTGTAAAATATGTGATAATTGTCAATATTATGGAAAAATTTAAAAAATAAAAGATATTATTTAAACCCCCATCATTTTTTAAAATATTTAAAGAATGGATCAATGATTTTAAGGGACCCATTCCCATGAATTTTCCAAAATCATACATTTTAATTATTAGAGATTTTGTCCCTAAATGGGTGAAATCTAAGGCCACCAAAATTAATGATTCCAATGTTGTTTTTTATTTTTTATAACTCATATATTTTATAGGTTTGGATAGCTAAGGGCTATCATTAGTGAACAAGGGACTCATTTTTTCAATAGAATGATAGAAGATATGTTTAAAAAGTATGGGGTATACCACAAAAAATATACACATTTAAACCGTTAAACAAATGGGAATGATGAATTGTCTAACCATAAGATCAGAGAACTTTTCTAGAAAATTTTTAAACCTAACCAGAAGGATTGGATCCAATGACTTGAAGATACCTTATGGGTATAGTGGAAAAATTACAAGACACCTATATATATTAGCACCTATAAGAATGTTTATAGAAAAGGTTTTCATATGATATATGAACTAGATAACCAATAATATTTGGATATAAAATAGATGAATTTGTAATTAATGAGTGATGGGGAGGAGAGAAATATCTAGTTGAAAGAACTGGAGGAGCAAATCTGAAAAGAGATTTTTGAAAATTGAATAATTTACAAGGAGAAAACCAAAGACTAATTTGGAAAACTAATTTATAAAAATACCTCTAAACCTAGAGACCAAGTCCTACTATATAATTCTATGCAAATTTTAATTCTAGGTAAGCTTCATTCCATATTGGAAGGATCTTTTATAGTTATTAATGTCTATCCTTTTTTGTACTCAATATTAAGAGAAAATGAGAATGAAAGCCATTCACTATCAATGGGTAGAGGATGAAAAATTTCCATGGGAATATAACTTAAGAACCGGTGTAGGATCTCATACTTCTCCAACCCATATACTAATTCTTCCCATAAAGATAGGTTTATACAAAAACATTAACCAATGGATATTAAATGAGGTATCTTGAGTATTACTGTATTAATTGTATTTAGGATTTGGTCACCTCTTCCCTTATTACCCTGGTATGAGTGGTTTAATAGGACCACCATGAAGGAAGTCAATAGGATACCCCATGATCAATGAAGAAAGAAGATAAAAGGATAAATGGGATTGTGAATTTTATTCTATCATCCATTATATTTTCAACTTCCTACATGTTTTTGAAAATAAATTTAGGATGGATAATTTAGTAGCATAGTCAAAATGAAAATTGCATGCTCCCATTTGAATTCATGCTTTACTTAACTTATCAAAGAGACTTGAGATTCTTAGGAATCCTATGATATCATATTTTTAAATTTAAATGTAAATGATATTAAATGAGTAAAATAGATAATTTTATGATTAAAGTGAAGAATGGATATTAAACCGAGGACTAATGATTTACAGGAATTAATTGATTCATGTAAATGAAATATCCATAACATTTTTCAAGCTTTGAATTTATAAAATTTATGTGAAATTATTTTTTATTATTAATAATTACTTGAGTGTTTTTTCACAATCAAATGTCTACATATGAGTATGATTTTTAAACCATATAATTCTTATTTATTCTTGAGTATATTTATTGAGTTATCCTGGGACATGTCACTGAGAAGAACTTTCATTTGAACTTATGAAATCCATGACTGTGTAGAAATAATTTTAAATTGATTGATGCATATTTTGAAAAGAATATATACTTAAAAATACCACCTTTACATCAATCATTTTTATACTATAGAACCCATGAATGATGTTTTTATGAATAATACATATTTCAATCCATTTCTCCCCATTCCTACCTTACACTGATTATTTTCATTATATTTTAATATTGAAGTTCTTTAGAGAAAGGATTCATAATGAAAGGGATTATTTACATTTTGATAAAGAATTATTGGGGTTATACATTGGTTATTGATAGAGGTTTTTGATTCATAAATTATACTCTTTATTTTTATTCCCATATTATAAAAAAATTGAAAATAAAAATGAAAAAAAGAACAAAAAAATCAAAAACAAATGGGTTGTGATTTGGAAAACCAATAAACACCATTACTAGACTCATGATTTTTATCATATTCAGTGAGGTCATGGATTTGAGGTTTATTATAATCATATCTTCAAAAACAAAAAAATTGAAAGTGTGATTTGAAAATGAAAAAAAGTATAAAATTATAGAAACATTTAATAGGGTTCACAAATAATTCGTTATGATTTATTTGATCATGACCTTTACTTTGAGTTTTGGGAATGTGGGAGTTGATACAATTTGAAGAGGAGAATTTCAGTGAGCTTTCACTTTTAATATAATTCACATTATTTAGAGGTGACACTCTTTTTTTAGCCTTCTTTTTTAAACATAAATTCCCACTAAACATATGAATCATGTTCATTTGAACATTTATTGAAAATACCTCATGATTTTAAGCTTCATTTTCATCAAAAAGTAGAGAATGTACTTCCTTTAAAATTCAACATATAAGGAGCATGTTCTCATGATATAATCATAACTCTACTTGAATTGTATCCCAAGAGATTAGTGTAAAGATTCAAATAGAGATTTAAATCATGATTTGGCATGTTTGATAACAATTAATTAAGGATCTTGAATAGATAAATGAATAAGTTCAATAATTATCAAAAAGGCAGAAAGAAAAAAGCTTGATTTAAATGTTTCTTTCAAAAATATAAAATTAAATTTATTTCTTTTTTGGAACATAAAATTTTGATATAACATTTATAATTTTTTTATGTAATTTAATTGGGATTTGAATATTTTTTGTATTAGTTACCTCTGATTTTCCATTTTTAAATTTTATGCTTGAGGAATACTAGAGTTTATGTGTTGGGTAATTTGATAGAATCGGTTTTTGTGAAAATTTTAAACAATTTTTAATCGTTTTGGAGGATTTTGAATAATAAACCCCACATTTTCCAATGTTTTATTGAGTAATGTGAACATATGAATGTTTAATTAAAATTTAATTAAATGAATTAAATTGTTAATTTTTGGGTTTTGAATGTGTTTTTTAAATTTTTGTATTATGTTGCAAAATATTTATATCCTTAATAACTTTTGGAATTTACTAGAAATAATGGGGATATTCAATCTAGCCCTCAACATCAAGACCAAACGCCACTTAGCTATGAGTATGGGGCCTATCTAGCCGTGAAACCCCCATTGGAAGACCTGCTTGACGGTAGAGAGAGCCTGAATGGTGGAATAAAACCCATGTGAATCCCATAGGGATCAATTCTGTGGTAAAATAAAATCTGGGATGAATCCCAAGAAGTGCAATCTCGTGGTGGTGAAACCCATGGAGTGGTGGGAGGAGAGCGTCTCCAGCATGGGGCATTGCACAGTGGTGGGTGGGAGCCCTTCAAATCCCATGTGACTTCATTGTGGTGGGAGTCCCTTTGATTTATTTATAAATGATTTCACCTACACTTACCCAGTCTGATGTGAGACAACAATTATATGGATATTTATCATGGTTTAACCAAAAATTTATGTACCTCTAAAATTTTCCTCGTGGCTCAGACACCTCATACCACCATTCTCTTCAATCTTCGTCACCTTCTACACTGGCTTTATACTACTGCCCTCATTAGGAACTGTAATTTTCAACACCCCGAAGCTTGGGGTTAAACCTTCTGCCACTTCTAATCCAGCCACACACCATTCATCATCTATTGAATCCAAAGTGACCACCATGAACCATTTCAATGCTCATCTGACCACTGATATGGACAAATGATAAAGAGGAGTCTCCACTGCACCGCTACCAGTCTTCAACCCCCTCACCAATAGGTAGAGAACCACTAATCGACACCATTATATCCATAAGATCCACTCTTGGATCTTTTCCCAATTGTGGCTTTTTTAGGATCATTGAATCCAAGGGAAACTCATGGTCCACCAATGGTGGTTTTTCCCAACGGTGATTCATGAGCCTTCATTAAAGCCAAAAGTGACTCATGATCCATAGTTAGCGCCAATAGTGACTCGTGAGCCACCGTTGAAGCCAAAAGTGACTCATGAGCCACTGTTGGTGATTTTTTCCAATGGTGACTCATGATCCACTATCGGTAGTTATTATTGATGGTAGATCATGATCCACCATTCATAATTCTTCCCAATAGAGCCTCATGATCCACCATGGAATATTTTTTTTCAATGGGGACTCATGTTCCACTATTTTTTTTTCCAAATGGTCGATCATTAACCACCATTGTTGATTCTTCCTAATGGTGTATCATGAGCCACCATTTGTGATTCTACCCAATGGTTCTTCATGAGCCACCGTGGGATATTTTTTCCAACAATGACTCATGAGCCACCATTGGTGATTTTTCCCAATAATGACTTCTGAGCAAACATTGGAACCAATGGTGACTCATGATCCACTATTGAGATGATGGTGACCCTTTTGCCACCATTCATCAGTTTCCACCACTAGATGAACCATCTATATATTCTTCTTGTGGATTCCCAGAAAAACTATAGAAGCATCCAGAGGACCATAATTTGAGATCATCTTCTACCACTGGAGTGCCATCTTTCTCTACTTCTTCTGATCAAGGAATAATCTTTTGTGATTACCTTCATCCATATTTTAACTAATTGACTCATCCATACACTATGAAGTCTAGATGAGGTTTGGTAAAATTTTAAAATAATCTCCATTTTCGTGCCCCAAAGACCCTCCTTCCAATCACTACCTTGAAAAAGAACTCAATATTTCTATGACTATGAAGTTCAGATGAGGTTTGTTGTCAGTTTTCATGTCCTCCATGCACCCCTGCACTCTATCAAGCCAGATTTTTATGTAGTCTGTGATTCCCCAATGTATTTATCTATGTATCCTTCTTCCATGGATGATATTTTAACATAAAAAAAGGATAATTGATTCCATTTATTGCCATAAAATAAGAAAAAACCAAATACACTATGTTGTATCTATAAATATACACTAATAATATCTCAGATGTCATTAAAAAATATTGGAATATATATTCATAGAATTATCCTAATGAAAAACCTCCTCTATATATAGGGGGCCTTCCATAGAAAGAAAATAGTTGATATCCAATGTAAGAAACACGTGTTGCTGGTAAGTGTATTTGTTTTTTTGGGTTAATATTCATTCTACATCCATTATGTTTTCTTATTCTTCTACATCCATTATTTCCTTATTAAGATAGTTTTAGTCTATGCATGTGATTGTGTGAAGGTGAGGTGACACTTTTTAATGATGGATTCATAGTTTTAAAAAAATCTTCTATCTCTTTCTATTTATTAAATGGTTTTCAATTTAAGAATTCTGAGTTTAAATGGGATGCAACTTTGTTTTGTTTCAAAATTGAACATTATTAAATTTCCTTGATTAATTATTTTTTTCTCCATATTTTAAGTATTTTTTTCCTCGGTATACACAAAATCCATCATTGGAGCCAACATTGACACATGATCCACCATTTTTGTTTTTTAACAATTGTAAATTGAGAGGCACCTTTGAAGCCAATGGTGACTCATGAGCCACATTAGTCATTTTTTCCAATGGTGAATCATGATCAACTATTGGTGACATTCCCCAATGGCGAATCATGATACACCATTTGATATTTTTTTCTAATAGTGACATGTGATTCACCTTTGGTGATCTTTTCCAATAGCGACACATGATCCACTGATGGAATCAACAGAAACATATGAGACATTATTGATCCGATAGGGACTCATGATACACTATTAATTGGTTTCCATTTAAATATGCACCATCTATGTCTAATACCTATAAACCACCAGAAAACCACCATGGATTATTCTAAAGGATCTTATTTCATGATTACCTTCCACCATTAGAGTTCCATCTATCTCTGTTGCTACTAAGAAAGTGGTCATATTCACTAACGCCCTGTAGTCGTGCTGGAACTACTTGAATCATCTGATCACTATGAAGGAAATATTATTTTTTATCAATTTTTTGGATAATAATCATTATCATGCCACTAATATCTCACTTTCAATCACCACCTTGATAATTTATCATGATTTCCACTACTACAAAGGTTGGATGAGTTTTGATGGACGCTACCACATCCCCCATGCACCCCTTACTTTCTACCAAGTCATAATGTTATAAATCCACTACTTCCCGGATAGATTAATCCATTTTACCTTATTCCATGAATGAGTTGTGCACAAAAAAGGGTCATTGATTCCATTTTTCCTCACCAATTAAGGAAACACTAGATATCATAAATTATATCTCTGATGATACACCAAGCATATCTCAGGTTTCTTTTTAGAAATATTATAATAGATTTGAACTAGAGTAGATTAAATAAAAACTTCCTTTATAAATATAAGGTCATATCATCAAGAGAAAAGAGATATGTCCCAAAATAATAATCAAATGTTACTACAGAGAGTCCTAATTTTTACTTCCTTATTTTCTTTCTACATCCAGTATTTCTTATGCTTCATCTTCCACCATTGTTTCCTTTTTAAGGGAGTGGTAGACCCTTTATGTGATTGTGTGAAGGGGAGGTGACCCATTATAATTATGAAGCCTTAGATTTAGGAAAATTCATCTACATATTTTTATTTATTATATGTTTATAAATTTTTGAATTCAGTGATTTAAAGGGATGTACCTGTGTTTTGTTTCAAAACTGAACATTCATAAATTTACTTTATAAAAAATTGTATTCTTCCTATTCTTGGTATTAAATATCACTAATTGGAAGATCAATTATTGGGTAGAGAAGTTATTTGTGATTTTTGAACACTTGGGGATGACATAGTGGGATAATCTAAGCACTTAGGGTACTTGTTACCTAATTTAGAAATACCTAATTGATCCTGAGGAGATGATAGTGGCTTTAATAACTAGGAGAAGAATAATCCAACCAAGTAGATTTTAATGATTATTCTTACTATCAATAAATTATAATCAATGGTGGACAAGGATAAAGGATTATTATTATGTTAATTAAACTATTTAATCAAAAGAAAATACTCAATTTCAAAATTACCATAATATAATTGCATACGGTGTGTGAAACCCCAAACCCAATCACTTTTCTCTAAACTGATATACACAAACCAACTCCCCCTCTACATATTCATTCAATTTATTGTTCATTAATTTAATTTTTCATTCATGAAATTTTGATCCAAAACCTCACTCTTTAGAGACACCTTAGGTCATATTTACTACTGCATCCTTAGGGGGAAACAAGTATCTTTTTCCAAATCCCATGACTGGGTGGTTTTTAGTGTTCCATTAGGGAACTAGGTATATGGTTACCTTGTGATAAATTTTTAGATCAACAAGAGAGTACTCATGAGTATGGAATTATCACCTGTGAATTCATGTTTGGTTATGTCAAATAGAATGGGTTATGCAAAATAGATTTGTAAAATGGTTTGAATTACGTATTTGGTTTATTTCTATATAATATTATTTGGGGAATTTTTTGGTTAAAAATTTGTTTTTTATTTAATATAAAATAATTTAAATTCAATTAAAATGTTTTATATAATTTTTTTAACATGTTATATCCTAATTATGTGAGTAGGGAAGTCAATGGAGAAATCCCAATTAGTATTATACTCACCCCCTTCTTGGGATCTTTGGTGAATTTTCAAATGTGATATATCAAGACATGGGTAAAAGAAAGGTAACATAGTCCTTTAGTGATTCATATTGATACCTTGGGTTCAGAATATGGTTTAGAGCTTCAAGAAGGTTAGGATTTTATGTCTTGGTTTCTTTGGCGTATTGGTTTTTTTTTGGTTTTTTTACTCTAATATTGTTGTTTGTTTTGGTTATCGCTTTTTACTCTAATGTAGTTTAGTTTTGATGATGGTTTGTGTATACCTTGAGTAACATTAAATTGTTATCATGCATCATATAATGGTTTTTTTAATGGTTATCTTAGTATGGTTGTTTTATTTTCAAAATGGTAAATCATCTCCCAATTTTTATGAATCCCTCGGCATGTATTACTAGCCTTTGGTTTCTTGGGGATGTAACCTAAGTTTAATAACACCCACAACCTCTTTCCAAATTAGTGAGGGTGGGATATTAAAAATGGTATCAATTTATTCAGTACTAAAATTTAAAATAATTTTTCCCATCCTTTAGATGGATTGGTAGTAATGGGTAGGATCATTAGAACATGAAATGCAATGATTCAAGAGGCATAGCTGACCAATTTATGATGAATTTCAAGTTTCCATAGAGTTCAAGAACATGAGTGTTTTTAGAGACTCCTAGAATTTGTAACTGTATTGTCATGGGTTTAGCTGGGGATATGATAAAGGAATGCATCGATAGTAATTACTTCATACTAGGAGTGCATAACTTATTTTGGGTAATTATTTATGATTTTTTTTTAAAGTGTTGATTTTTTAAAATAGATTAAAATGGTTTGATTTTCAAATAGAATGATGTAATTTAAAAAAATGAAATTTAAAAAATATTGAATTTTGGAATCCCTTGTTTTGATCTATGGGATCTGGTAAATTTTAAATTTTGAACCCTTCAGTTGTTAGACAGTGAGAATTAATGGTGTGTTCTTTTAGTTATAAGAAATACAACTCTGTTGGCATAGAAGAAACAAACATGAAGAGGCTACTGAGAATGTTTTTTCACACAAGTCATAGGTGAACCAATATATTGTTCAATGTATCTTCTAGTCATTTCATGTTGTGGATATAGGGAATAGTAGGGGTGGAAAAAGTAAACTAGATCATATTGTTCTATTCCAGCAGCATAATCCATCCATCTTTTGGGGTGATTCAGAATCATTAAAAGAAAATGTGTGAATTAATAGGATGTATTGAATCTTAAATTCTCTAGGCACACCATTAAAGATAATTGACAAGTTGGAATCATAAATTCTTGATTATCTAGCATACTTGTGGTGGGATTTAGTTTTTCATGATAAATTAGACAACGTCATTTCATGGAAGGATTTTGAAGAATTTTTCAACAAAGAATTATATCCTCACGAGTTTAGAATTTCTTCAAAAAATGACTATTTCATTTTGAAGAATGTGAACCTCACACTGACAAAGTACACAACTAAATTTATTAATATAGTATTCTTTTCACTAGATGTTCCTACAAGTGCATCCTTGAAGGAACATATTTTTTAAATAAGGGTTAAGTCTATAGATTTAATCAATGATTTATATGATCTGTATAATAGATTATATCGATATAGTCAATAGAGTAATGGTGAAAAAGGGATATATCTGGTAATATGGATGGAGGAACAATGTTGATACCTATGGGAAATAGTGGGAACTCTAATGCTGGGAATAAGTTGTAGAGGGGTAACTATTTCAAAGTAAGTGGTAGGACTCTGAATCAGAGACCTGGATAAGTGAATCCTCCACCAAAAATATGTATCAATCCTAGATGTTTTCAATGTTGTTATTTTGATCACATTAAGTGAGATTATTCATCACCACCTAAATCTTGTCACAATTAAAACCAGATGGGGAAACATCAGTGCTATCATCGTAGTGATCCAATGACATGTCCTAGGGACACAACTCATGTTACCCAAACATTGTACGGTTTGAAAATTTGATTAAAGAAGAATAATTCTTATCAACAGAACTAAGGAATCCATGGTGATTCTAGGAATACCATAACTACTCCTCTAGTGTAATCTCAATAGGGTAATAAAGAACAATGTGTATTGATTAATAAATGTAATGAAGATAAGAAAATTATTATGGATTATAAATCTAGACCTTCGATGGTCAGAGGTATAATTCTTATGAATTATTCCCTTATGAAATATTTTTTTGATACGATTGTGTCAAATTAATTTATTACTTATCATGTTATTGATCTTCTTGGTATTCATGTTGAGATGATGGCTTTTATTTTGAAACTAAAAACTCATCTTCATCATTGAAAATGTAGAGACCTTATGTACAAAGAATTTTTTTATGGATAATGATGGAGTTGAGTTGAATTGGGATTTAGTTGTGATTTAGATGGATGTCTATGACATAGTCCCAGGTATGTATTGGTTGATAATTTTCAAATCTCACATCGATTTCTATACACGAAGGGTTATTTTTACAACTACTGATGATGTTAAGAATCTATTTAGAGGTAATTGGAATGTAAAGGTAAGTGAAACATTATTTTTGGAACTGTTGGTTGGAACTATCTCCTACTATTTGGGAGATTTTACCTTGGGATCAATGGATGAGATTTGGGATATCATTTTTCCAGAAATTGTTTATAATTTTATCAATGTTTTTTTAGAGAATTTATCAGGCCATCCACCAATAAGAGAAGTGGGTTTTATGAGTGATCTCTTAATAGGGACCATTCTTATCTCACCTTCATCATATAGGATAGAACCAATATACTTAAGTGAATATAAAATCCATTTATTAGAGATAGATGAAAAATGATTCATTCATACGAGCATGTCTCTATGTGAAACATCAGTTCTTTGGTAGCAAAGAAGATGTAACTCATAGGATTTTTATATATTTGTAATATTAAAAAAATTATGATAAATAATTTTTATAATCTTTCATTCATCGATGAATTGTATGATTCATTCAGGGGTGCCTATTGGTTCTCTAAATTTTAATTTCATTTTGTATATCAATAATTGAAGGTTCAGAAGGTATATATTCTAAAAATAGATTTCAAAAGTAGATATGGTCATTATGAGTATATGGTTTCACCATCCAATATTTAGAATTCACCAGTTGTGTTTGTGGAATTGATGAATCGTATATTTCAATGCTATCTTGATTATTTTAGTGTGGTGTTTTTGGATGATATACTGGTGTATTCTAACAAAAATGTTGATCATGAGAAACACTTGGATATAGTGTTGTGTATCTTACGGGGTAAATTATTGTATGTCAATTTATCAAAATTTAATTTTTCCATATAAGTGGTATATTTCCTTGGCCATGTTATCTCTAAAAAGATGTTTAGTGGATCCAGAAAAGTTAAAGGTTTTGATCTCTTAGAAACCTCCAATGAAAATATTTTAGATATGTATTTTAATTGGTATTGTTAGTTGTTATAAATGTTATTTTCTTGATTTTTCATGACTATCTTGACTAAAGATATCATTGACAAGTGAAGGTGTACCATTTCAATGTAAAATTGAATTTTATAAGTATTTTCAAGAACATAGAGTTTACCTTACATCAGCCAAGATCTTGATATTACCATAACTAGGATAGGGTTATGTGGTTTATTGTGAATATTTGGGATCTATGTTTGGTTTTGATCTCATGTAGGGATATCATGTTATTTATTATGTCACAGGGAAGTTATGGTTTCATGAGAAGAACCACCTAACACATGGTTTATTATTATCTATTGTAATCCATGATTTGAAGACGTGGTGTTATTTCCTCTTTAGTGAGAAATTTATGGTGATTACATATCATAATAGTTTGAAACACGTTTTCTCACAAATTGATTTGAATATGAGAAAAATAAAATGGATGAAGAATAAAAAAATGATTTACTTTGACTTGATATATACAGTAGGTAAATGAAATTAAATGGAAGATGAATTTAGAATAAATTCAAATAGTAAGTTGGTGAAAGAGTATTTATATTATTGGAAGTCGATGCCAGTGATTGCCAATATGCACTTTTATTGTGAATACAATGGTAGTTTTGAGGTTTTCATTCCAATTTATTTCATTCCAAATTTGTTTGGCAAGGTTAAATAGAAATAGACATCTGATTATAAATTTCTTTCAATGAGGTCATCCTCAATATTGAGATACCATTTAGGGATAGAAGCTGCATTAGAGTTCAGTTCAGTGGGATTGAGATTGAATGGTCATACCATTAGATTTTCTAGAAAAACACCTTAATGACTACCACCATTAGAAACCTGTTGTTCATCTAGGAATAGAAAATATGTTTTAGTAGTTTAATTTAAAATTTTAGTGGGTTTGAATGAAAATAAAATCATCTGAGTTTGTTATGATATACCTCACTTGTCCTCAGGGTTATGGTAGAGCACTGATTACTAGTTGTTATATTACAGCATTTATTTATTCTTTTTTGAAAATTGGAGCATATATCCAAGGATTATTTTATAGGAATTCCAATGATAGTTATGAAAAATGATATCATACAGATGATACTTGATTGGCTCTCAAATTTGGCCCATTTCATCCCTATTCATGAATTGCATTCGATGTATCGATTTTCTAAAATCTATATCCACAAAGTAGTAAAGAGGCATGGTATAATATTTTCAATCTTATCATACCGATATATGAGTTTTACATCACATTTTTTAGAAATAATTAAATTTTTCCCTTGGAACTCAATTTACTATGATCATGGGATATCATCCTTAAAAAGGTGGAAAGTTCAAAAAAAATGATTCAAAGGTTCGAATACATTCTTATAGCTTGAGTAATGTAATTTTATGGATCATGGGAGTGGCATGTACCATTAGTGGAGATCTAATACAAAAACAGTTATCAGGCATCGATACATATGGCTTCTATTGAATCAATTTATGGAAACCCTTGTCATTCTCTGCTTTTTTGGGTGGAAGATAGTGATACATCACTGGTTTGACCAAGCCTTGTGAAATAAACAACATATAATATTCTATTGATCCAAAAGATAAAATATATTGGTTAGAGTCATCATAAATCCTATAATGATCATCATCTATAGTTGTTGTCATTTGAGGTGAGTGATCATGTGCTCTTGAGAGTCTCTAAAAGACTTGTGTATCATTTCATTGGGAATCAGTTAAAGTTATATCCTCGATACATAGGCCCTATTGAGATAATTTAATGGATTGGTGATGTGTCATATTTGTAGAATTTTCTACCAAGGATTTTCTTGGTGCATGATTTGTCTCATGTATCTTAATTGAATAATTCTCAACCTAATCATGATAATATTATTTGTTGGGATCACATTGACATAGAGACATATGCTATGTTGGTTTATGTTCCTGTACAGATTGTGGATAGGAAAGAGAAGGTTTTCTTGGAAAAAACATTGGTATAGTGTGTGTTTTTTGAAAAACAATGTTTTATTGAGGAAGGAAAATGGGAATATGAGAGGGAAATGGTTATGAAATTTCCCTAATAATTTAATTCCAATGGTTGTTTTGAAATTTTCAATTACGGAAAGCAAAAAGTGGGGAGAATTTATCACCCTCAGTTTCAGGTAATTAACCCTTTATTTATGTATTTTAAGTATATAAAGTAATTGTGTTAGTTATTGGTATGTTTAGAAAAGTTTTTAAAAAGTTTTGGGACTTTTTTAGAAGTTCATGGTCTGATCACAATTTGTTGAAACCATAAAACACCTCCTGGGAAACCATTAAACTAAAATAGTTGGCCTTAGATATATGCATAGTTTGGGAAAACTATGCCACCACACTAGAGAAAATGAGTAATGTTGGAAATATGGGTTTATCATGGTTAGTGTATGGTTTCAATAACTATTCGTGCCAACCGTGCAATGTTTGTTTGGAGTTAGTGACTAAAACAAGGTAAGCACAAAGTTTTCCTAACCATATGACATTAAAACAAGATCAATATTTTATAAATATAATTCATATTACATTATAAATTTATATTTACCCCCATATATGAATCTAACTCAAATTCCACTCCATCAAAAGGCTGGATAGACCATTCCTCTTGATCTGGGAGCAATATGTTGCTAATTTTATGTTAGTTAGAGGCCCAAATTCTTTTGCAAGTTCCCATTCATAATTGATTTACTTATTTTTCATCTTTTCCCTCTATTGGATTCATTAATATAGTCTATTAGTGATATATTCATGATGTGTGATTATAATAATGATGATTTATTATTTTTTTAAGGGAACAAGATCTAAATATGTTTTAAGGATTTTCAATTCGGTTTGTTGAAGAATTTGGGTCCTTGTTCATTTTTTCCGAACTTTGTGAGGTATGTGTCTTCACTCTAAACTCATATTATTAGAACATGATTTATTTATTTCATATTGGTTTATTTTCTTCAATTGAATTGTGAAATTTATGTGAAAATCATTATGGAAAGACTCATTAGTGATGCCTTGTGAAATTGGGAAATTGGGAAGTTGGTGGAGAGTGAAATTGGTTAACTGGTTCTAAAATGATAATTTTAAAATGTTTTTATTATGATTTTGTGAAAAGGTTTATATAAATTTTTTCAATAAAATTACTTTTTTATTAAAATTATTTAGTACAATTGGTTTGTCTTGTTATATTTCAGAAACAGTTGGCATGTTTTCATTTGTATTGATATGAAACTTTGTAAGGGGTGTGTGCCATTAATGAACATTGTATATGTTTACCTTGTGGAGAAATTTCAGATTTATGAGAGACCAATAATGAGTATTAAAATTTCACATACGAATTCATGCGTAGATGTGTGTAATGGTAAGGGTTTACCAAATGGATTTGTAAAATTGTTTGAAGAACTTGTTTGGTTTCTTTCCATGTAAAATTTTTCATTTTGGAAATTTTTTGTTTGGAAAACAGTTTTGAATTTGATATAAACATGTTCAAATAATTTTAAACAATTATATATATATATATTATAACAAATATTTATTCTAGTTTCCAGATTAGGGATTTCATTTGCGAAATTCTATTTAATTTTATACTCACCCCCTACTTGGGATATTTGGTGCATTTGAAGATGTGGTATATCAAGACACTAATAAATTCAATGTACCCTAGTTATTTTTTGATTACTCTTAATACATTGGGATTGGAATGTGTTTTCATTCTTGGAGTATGTTGGGAGATGTTGCATTGGTTTCTATGGAGTTTTTTGAATTTTTTGGGTTTGGTTTTTGCTTTGTACAATGATATTGTTGTTGGTATTGGTTTTCATTTTTTTAAAGTAATACAATTTGGTTTTGTTGTCAGTTTGTGAACATATAGAGTTATATTACACTATTCTCATGAATCATATAGTAGTTATTTATTTATGGTTATCTTAGTATGGTTCTTTTATTTTCAAAAGGGAAAAAATTTACCCAATTATTATGAATCTCTCGGTATTTATTACGAGCCTTGGTGCCTTGGGGATGTCACTAAATGGTACTAACAGCCACTTCATCTTCCCATGCCAATGGGTGAGGCGTGGGAAGTTATAGCTTTGGTTTTCTCCTATAGGTGTGTAAAATTTATGTTTATTTTCTTATTAAACCTCCTTAAAAAGTGGTTTATTGATAGTGAATATCCATTCCCTTGTGTTAAGTGTGTAAATAAAATATACAAGACCATTTTGATTTGAATAATAATAAACTCCTTATGATCTATTTTTTATAACATTGTGTATTATCTTTGAAAACTCAATATACTAACTATTTATGCTTGTGTATTATTTCATTTTATCCCAAAAAATTAGACATTAATTATTTAATTACTCACATTATTTAAAAATTCAAAATCCCCCACCCCCACCCACTATTATCTCTCATAATCTCTATTATGGGACATAACATGAAAAACCACAACCTAAACATGATTTATCATTTGATGAGAATAATTTTTTTTAACCCCTAATAGAAACCTATAATACATAAAACATGAATTCGAAATGTTAAAGATAGACTATATCTAGACACTCATCCAAACCAAGAGTATTCAAGACCTTTATCAAAAATGATAAACTGCACAAAACTCCCATCAAAAATGTTGATAAGTAAAAAATTGAATATGTTATTCATATACTCATTGACACTGACCCATAATATAAATGAGAGTATCCAAACATAAATTTAAAGGCCATAATACAAAAAATTCTTATTAATTATTCCCAAAAAAATTATCTTTCCATAACTTATATAATCTTCAAAATACCATCTCACCTGAGAAACATACACATTAGATATGTTTCAATTTTCCTATTAATAATACTTAATCTAACACAATCTCAGTATAATAGACTATAAAAATATCACCTATAATTAGCATTCATATTTAGAATTTAATGAAGAAATATTTCAACCATTAGATGACCATATAATCTAAAAATGAGAAATCAGATACCTAATTCTAAAATGATAACCACATTACATTTAAAGGTGTAACGCCTCTACAAGGGTCTTAACATTCTAATAAATACTATACTAATATCTTTTAATGGAAAATAACCAATATTTAATTATTTAGGTATGATAAGAATGTGAAAATTGATAATAGGGGTTTTCATAATTATTTTTAATGGTTTCCAATAATTACATCAAAACAATTATAATGATAATTACAAGTTTATGTCTAACTTCATGGTTAGACAAACCCATTTAGATGACTATACCATAGCACTAAAAACTATCCTTACTGATAAAATTCACTCACCAATTCCCATTTTCAAAAAATCTATTCCAAAACTATTTCACAATCCATCATATGCATTTATATGACTACGATACATGGGGAATCACCTTAAAACCAATCAGAAACACACTCTCATGATATATACCATAACATTATAATTATCAAGAGACAAATTACAGAAATTGACCCAATTCCCATGATGATATTCAAATAACTCATTATGTAAAACTAACTCAACAATATAATAACTCAAATTTATACACAAGACACCTCATTCACTCCCATATAAATTTGATCAGCCATAACTATATGATCAACATTTTTAGCACATGTGAGATATCATTGGAAGTTATATATATATATATATATATATTTTTTATCAACCTTACCCTACATTGAAAAAAAAATGTGGAATATATGATTTGTGGGAAACTATCCCTTTATCGATAATAGACCACTCCTTCCAAGTTATTGATGGGTTTCAAGGGACATCACTTTACCAACATGCAGTGTGAGAAAAAAATATTCATTCCATGATTGGCTAGAAGTGGAATCCAAAATATAAAATAATAAACCATAAAATAAAAATTTCACATTTTACATAATTTCAATCTATGATAGCAGTGTGTTTGATCAATTTCACTTGGACAAAAACAATGGTTTCTTTCCAGCACAAGTATCCACCATCCACTATAATCACCAAACACTTTGGTATGAACTCTTCTAAATATATTTGTGTTTAAAACTCCACCACAATGTAAAATAGAGATCAATGACTTATAGAGAGTTTAATCTAGTAGAGAATATAATAGCCCAATATTTTGAAGCCTTTACAATCTATGATAACGTTTTTCAAATGCACAATCCCACTAAAATGAACCCAAAAATTTAAAAATACATGTATAATATAATTAGTATATAAAATAATAATAATCAATGAAAATGAATAAATATTATTAATGTAACATAAATTATTTATTTTGTTGTTAAATTTCAGTTAATTTCTATTCATTCTTGGTTTTGGGGGTTTCCCAAGCTTTTATGGAGGAATGAGTGTGTTTTCATGAATTGGGCCAAACTGTGAGCTCAATTCCTGATTTAAAAATAAATTTTTATTCCTTTATAACTACTTCATTTTTAAAACAATTTTATCCATTCAAATTCCTAATTATCATTACCTGACCTATTAACACCACTGTATTAATTTGGATCATTTATGAATCTATAATCATGGTGGATATGGGTTTTTATTTAAGGTATTGGGCCTGCCCGGAAGCCCATTTACTGCATCAAAAATATTTTTTGAATATTTAATATCTCTTTCAATATTTATGTTTTTTCAGTGATTCCAACTATCCCCCGAGCCCACATATCCAAGGTGCTCCTGCATGCTCTCCTCCCCCTTTTTGGAGCTAGGATTAATCACAAATATAGATGAAACTTCTCTGAATATTTCAAATCTCTCAGATTTGAAGAGGTAAAATGATTATTACATAACTATTTCATTTCTCATATTTTTTCCCCATTCTAGTTTTTAATGATCTCTTCAACCATGTTCAAATATCACTTTAATGGTTGGCTATTTTTAAATTCAGATGCTAGTGTATTTGTGGTGATTACTTCAATATTTTTCAAGGTAAGTGATTCATTCTTAGTTTCTTCATTTTCCCTTAGGGTTTCCTCCATCTTTCATTATGTTATAATATATTAATAATTTAGGGTTCGAATATAGGGTTTGATTTAGTGTCTTTTTTGCCAAATATTGTGGTCTAGGGCTGTATCAATCTTCATTGTGGTGTGACAGTGGTGTAGTTGATATTTTTACACCATGTTTTGAGGGATTCGACAATTTCGGTAGGTGATTCCATGGTTAACCATTTCTTGATGAGTTATTTTTATTATTTTATAGGTTTTTCATGTTCCCCATATGATGTGTGTGGTGTGAAATCCATTTTTGAGGTATTTGGTTAAGCATTTAATTTTACAATTTCATTTTTTTTATGTTGTGAACTTTTCGAATGTAACACATGTTGTATCTTTTGTGGTAGTTTTATAAAATATGAAATTTATTTATTAGTTGGTTAAAGGGGTTGAAAATTATATTTTTTAATTACATAGTGTCATGTGGGTCTTGTAAGGGGGTTTTTTGAATACTTTTGGTGTGCAAAACATAGTAAAAGTTCTTTAGTGCATTTTATGAAAATGGTTGTTTTCATTTGTATCTTTCGTGGTATTATTCAAGGTGATTTGATAACACTGGAAAGTGGTTTTATAAATGTCTATAGGTATGTCAATTCTACATTGGTAGGGTTTTAATGTGGTTTGGTCCTCGAAATATGGTTTTGAATTTGGTTTTATGAGAAAATTTTGGGTATACTCTTTAGAATTGTTTTATGATATATTTGAATGATTTAATGATTTAAGTAAGAGGTGAAACCATATTGGAAAACTATTTTGGAGTGTGAATATTTTGAAATGGAAGATTTTGAATGTGAAAGGGTCTATTTTGTGATGTGATCCATCTTGGAAATGTTTTTTAATAATGTTTGAAGGATTTACTAAAGTGTGTAAGAGATATGAAAGTGATGTGGGGTGTTTTGTGTGAGTGTGATGTGAAAAATGGATTTTGGTTATGAAAAGGGTATTATGTAACATGTGATTGGGATCTTATGTGACATGTAATATATTTAAATGGTTTAATAAAATTGTTTAATCAATTAGTGGATGTGTTAAAGAAATGTGAAAATTGTTGTGGGCTATTTTGGTGTGAGTTGGATTTCAAATCAATTTTAATGAAAAGTGGACTTTTGTGACATGTGTGGTATAAATGTGGGTTTTTTTGGTGAATTTTAGATGATTAAATGTCATTTTCATATACAAATTATATTTCTGGACTTTTTGAACATGTTTGAGCACAAAGGCAAAACCTGAGTATCTAGGTGGGTGGATGTGTACTAGTATGCTAGTGAATTTGTGGGGTTTGGCCTCAATTTATCTTAGCAAGACTGACACTTATAACTCTAACTAAACTATGATGATTATGATTAGTGACCAATAGGTTATGGGTTATTTATCTACTAGGTGCTCATGAGAACAAATATTTTTCATGGTTACTCTCACCGAGATACAAGGTACCTAGGACCCACAATGAGCTAGTGCCTGGGGGTTATTTTCTATTGCTTATTCTCATTAGATCCTTTATACTTACCGTATTCATATGGTATATTTGGCTAGAAAATTCATTAGATTTCTAATTTATTTTAAAAGTGTTGATTCATTAAATTATCCCACTTGAAAACTGGTTTTTTAAGTTTCATCTTTTGGAAACGGTAACTAGAAATTACATGTTATTGAAAATTTGCATGCTTTTCGTCATTGAATGTTTATCACATGGAATATTTTAGTGGTGGTATCCTACTGGGAATTTTATCACACCCTACTTACACCCTTTGGTGTATGTAGACATGGTTATTTCTTTTGTCGCAGATTGGGTGTAGTTTTTAGTTCTAGTGGTTCGGGTTCCTAACAGGTTCATGGTGGTGAAGTCTTGTAGAGATGGCTTAAGGGTGGTGCATCTTGCCATAAGGGTTATTGGGATGTTTCCATTTGGTTTTGTACCTTTGTTATAGTCTTTTGGAGTGGTTTTAAAATATGTAATTCAGTTCTGAATTTTTTTAAAATATTGTCTAGTTTGAAAAATCCCGATTCGTTTTATTGGATTCTTTTGTTGTTTTATGATTATAAATTCCGGTAAATCACTCCCAATTCTCATTTGATGATACTCATACACTTTTTCCAGCCCATTAGGATTGGGAATTCCCTACGGGCCATGTCGCGGGCTGGGTTTGGTGCTGATTTTGGTGGCGACTAAATCTGGTTCATGAAAAAATGGTATAGTAGGATGTTTGCTCTCTTTGGGTCATGTTATTTGGGGAATAGCCAGGATAGTCTAGAGTTAGGATTTTCGGGACTTGGAATCTTGGTTATGGGTATTGTTACTGGTCATCACACCTCAGGATGGGATTTGATTCACTAGGGGAAGTTGGGATTTATATGAGTCCTTTGGATTTCTTGGATTCATGATGATTAGGGGAAATGAAAAAAGGGTTGTTTTAATGGTCTTGATGAGCTCGCAGGGCCTAGAAAGACATGTGGAGCCAAGGATATTCACTAGAACACTCTCTGGGATGGTGAAGTGATTTGAATATGGCCTCCAACCATATGTTCATGTCACCCATTGAAACTAGTTTCCTCTGCCATTGTCTTGGGTTCTTTAGTTTTGAAATCTTGGATCATTGGTTTTAAAGTGACTTGGTTTTAAGACGCAAAATGTTTTGGTGAAATATTATCTAATAAAGAGGGAATGGTTATATTTTTTAAAATGGAGAACTGAATTTTCAGAATTGTATTTTAATGAAAAATGGTGTGTTTGCACCTCTTTCAAAAGCATGAACTATATTAAGGTTGGTTTTGAAAAAGTATTTCCAATAGAGTTTTCTAAACAATTGAAATGTGTTTTAATGGGATGAGATGTTTTGAAATTGATGTGAATAACTTGAAAGTGTGTTTTCATTGGAATTATTGGGCCTTTCTAAAGTGTTTTTTTAATGCAGTAATTTGGGTTCGATTTCGTGGATAGCGGTCTGGAGAAAAAGGAATTATTGGTTGATTGTTTTGGTTTTCAAAAGTGGAATGTGTTTTTTTATTAACCATTTGTATTTTCATGATTTACCACATACATGGGGTTATATGGGATGATGGATGGTTTATGGCCTGACTGGATGAGTGTCGGGATGGATATGTGGAGGATACCTATTGTGGCATGGAAACATGCATGTGTGGGGAACATAGGGTGCCATTGGGGGATACGCTAACTCTTGAACCATTTGTTTTCAAAGAAATGTTTTTAAAAGGAAAAATTGATATCTTGATGTATGGTTTTGTTATGGTGTGTATTATGTGTTTTTAGAAATGTTGATGTTGTGGATTGTTTTGAGTCCAAGAACCCTTATTGTTTGAACAATGTTTTGGTTTTGTGTTTGGTTAGTAAGCTGGGTTGAAGGGCTGGTTAATGGTATCCTCTGAGAATATATTGGGAAGACTTTTTGTTGTTTCCCCTCATCTGTTTATATCTGGTTGAGGTATTTCTTGACCAATGGACCTGGTTGGCTAGGTTCTTGGGTTCTCTCATTGGATTAGGTACGATCCATTAAGGGTTAGTGCACAACTGAAGTGCTACCCAGGTTGTTTTTCCATAGGAAGATCCTCCAGTTAAACAATATAAATAATATTTTTCTTGAGATTTCTACATTGATTCAACATACTTTCATTTATTGGGTTTTTCGTATCCTCTTGTAGTGGGAGAGTGATCAAGGAAAGTTGAAATATACATTATCTTGTTAAGTTTTCTGGTTTGCCGAAGGTGGAAGTGGTCTGGGGTTGTTATCATAGATGATTATCTGGATGGAGTCTAAGAGGTCCTCCCACACCTTTTTAGTCTCACAGAAGGAGTTGACGTTAAACTACTAGTGTGGGGAATCTGGTCACGAGAGGATATTGTGGCCACATTCTAGAACTGTGTGTTGTTTTGGGATATTGTATAAGGTCCCTCTCCATGCATTTTTTATATATGTCACACTGGTCATGTTCGGTGATGCCTTGTGATGTTGTGTGGTCGATTGACCATAAAGGTGAAAATAGTGAAATCATTTGAGAGTCTCTGTTATTTTGGGAGAATGTCACCCTTGGAAAAACATCAAAATAATTTATTTTAGAGTAAGGTGAGTATAGGTGTTCATTGCTTCTATTGTTTCTCACCTGAAGAAACAAGGTGTTATGTGTGTGTGTCTTCTAATCCCTTGTTCCCGTGAAATATCGGTTTATAGTAAAGTGAGTTCAGAATGTGTTATGACTTTGAAATCTTATAGGGGAGTATAGTATAGTTTTTGGTGGCTCCAAAAGAAGAATTCTCATTCAAGGGGTTTTCAAAGCCTAACTGTGAGGCCGAAGATGCTTCAATCATTTGAGCTCCCGCCATAGGTCTTGGAGAGAAGTTGGATCATATTCAGGGGAAATACTAGGGTCGTTTAAACCCTTGTACAATATCTTATCCATAGTATTAAATATAGGAGGAGTTCAAACCTCTGGTTTCATCATCATTCTTCTGTTATTCTCGATCAGTGGAAATTGGTGGAGGGGCTTGTACCCATGTCAACACCTAATGTCATTCCATCCCCCTTTGGGTTCCATTGAGTCATTAAAGAATAGTGGGAAATATGGATATACATTTTGAGGACATATGTTGTTCATGATTAGTAGTGACTATGTGCCTGGAATCTATGCGGAAAGAAATATTTGTACAGTTAGTTCATTGTTTCCCAAACCGTGCGGACTAACCCTGTGCCCTTCCCAAATCTTTAAATTTTTTTGGGTCTTTCAGTGTCGGCCCATGCGGTTCGGTTAAGTTGGTTGCCTCTAATAGTGGAAAGACCCAATATGATTATCATGTACGATCCTTCATAAACTTTGAATGGAATTATACCCATTGTACTAGGGAGTCCATTCATGCCTCCCCCTGTTAGTGTCCTGATTCAGTCTCAGAAAAATATAGGTTTCCTCTTATGGTGGGGTGCCTATTTGTGTCCCCTCGTGCAAATAACTCAGATTTATCTATGGTCTTGGCTTAGAGGTAGGTAGTCTTGTTCGGAACAGTCTAGCTACCAACATCTTCCTTTAGTAAACATTGGGATTGGAGATCCCCCTATGGTTTTTTTAATGTAAGGTAAGTGCAACCATGTTCAAAATTGTTGTTCGTTTGGGTGAATTGCTTGAGTCTTGTTCAGAATGTGTTTGAGGAGTATTATTTTTGGATAAAGAATTAATGTGATTGATCATTTCAAGAATGTTGTGTAAGTTTGGGTTGTGAGATTAATCCTTCCTTAATTGATCACTGGAGGTGTTTTGGCCCTTGGGGGCGAAGCTTGGCAAAGAAGTACATCTTGGTTTATCAGTTGGGTTTGGTTTTTGTATCTGGCCTTGCGATGGCATTTCAAAGATGGAAAGTTTTCATGGTGGAGATAATTATCACATAAATGAATTATTTTAAAGTTATAATTCATTTAATTTCCATTCATTCTTTGTTTTGGTGGTTTTCCAAGATTTTATGGAGGAATGGGTGAGTTTTCATGAATTGGGCCAAACCGTGAGCCCAATTTCAGATTTAAAATTAAATTTTTATTCCTTTATGACTCTTTCATTTTTTAACATTTTTTATCCATTAAAATTCTTACTTGTAATTCCCATACCTATTAATACCATCATATAAATTTGGACTATTTAGGAATCCATAATATGGTGGATATGGGTTTTTACATTAAGGGATTGGGCCTACCCAAAATCCCATTTCCTACATTAAAAATATTTTTTAATTATTTAACATATCCTTCAATAGTTACATTTTTTTGGTGATTCCAACTCTTCCCTGAGACCACATACCCAAGGAGCGCCCTCATGATCTCCTCTCCCTCTTTGGTGCTCGGTTTGATCGCTAATATGGATGAAACTTCTCCAAATTTATCAAACCTCCCAGATTTGAAGAGGTAAATTGATTATTTCATAAATATTTAATTTCTCACTCATTTTACCCCATTACAGTTCAAAAATTATCACTTCAACATTTTTAGAATATCCCTTGAATGGTTTTTGGTTTTCAAATTCATATACGTGTGTATTTGGGGTCATTTCTTCAATATTTCTCAAGGTAAGTGATTCCTTCTTGGTTTCTTCCTTTTCCCTTAGGGTTTACTCCCTCTTTAATTATGTTATAAAATGTCCAAAAGTTAGGGTTCAAATATAGGGTATGATTTGGTGTCTCTTTGGTAAAATATTGTGGTTTAGGGATGGATTCATCTTCCTTGTGGTGCGGTGGTTGTGCGGTGGTGGTGCGGTTGATGTATTGGACCAAGTTTTGAGGGATTCAACACTTTTGGTAGGTGATTCCATGGTTAACCATTACTTTATAAGTTTGGTTTCTTGTTTTTCTGGTTTTTCATGTTTCCAATATGATTTTTGTGGCACGAAAACCATTTATGAGTGATTTTGATAAGCATAAAATTTTAGAATTTCATTTTTGTTGAAGTTTTGAACTTTTCGAATGTAACACATGTGGTATCTTTTTTGGTAGTTTTATAAAATATGAAATTGATTTATTAGATGTTTAAAGGGGTTCAAAATTCTGTTTTTTTATTCCTTAGTGTAATTTGGGTCTTGTAAGGGGGGTTTTGGAGTACTTTTGGTCTGTAAAACATTGTTATACTTCTTTAGAGCATTTTATAAAAATGAGTGTTTTCATTTGTATCATTCGTGATATTATTCTAGATAATTTTATAACCCTTAAATTTTGTTTTATAAATATCTATAGGGCTTCCAATTCTACATTTTTAGGTTTTTGTGTGGTTTGGTCCTTGAAATATGGTTTTGAAATGGGTTTTATGAGAAATGTTTGGGTATACTCTTTAGAATTGTTTAACAAAAGATTTGAAAGATTTAATGATTTATGTAAGAGGTGAAACCATATTGGAAAAATATTTTAAAGTGTGTATATTTTGAATTGGTACATTTTGAATGTTAAAGGGGTTGTTTTGTGATTTGTTCTATCTTGGAAATTGTTTATAAAAAATATTTGAAGGATTTACTAAAGTGTGTAAGAGATGTGAAAGTGATGTGGGATGTTTTGTGTGATTGTGATGTGAAAAATGGATTGTGGTTATGAAAAGGGTATTATGTAACATGCGATTGGGATTTTATGTGAGTTTTAATATATTGAAATGGTTTTATAAAATTCTTCAATCGATTTGTGGAAGTTTTAAAGAAATGTGAAAAGTGTTGTGGGCTATTTTGGTGTGAGTTGGATTTCAAATCAATTTGAATGAAAAGTGGACTTTTGTGAATTGTGTGGTATACATGTGAGATTTTTGGTGAATTTTGGATTATTAAATGACATTTTCATGTGAAAATTATATTTTTTGACTTTTTGAACTTTTTTTATAACAAAGGGAAAACCCGGGTATCTAGGTGGTTAGACGTGTACTAATATGCTAGTGAATTTGTGGGGTTTGCCCTCAGTTTCACTAAGTAATATTGATGCTTAAAAATATAACTAAACTATGATGATGATTATTTGGTACCACTAGACTATGGGTATGTTCTCTACTAGTGTCTCGTGCCCGGGAACAAATATTTGTGATGGTTACTCTCACCAAGATACGAGGTACCAGAGACCCAAAACGAGCTACTGCCTAGGGGTTATTTCCTATTGATTTTTCTTATTAGATCCATTATAATTACTATTGTGATACTCTATATTTGGATGTAAAATTCATTATCTTTGGAATTTATTTTAAAAGTGTTGATTCTATAAATTAGACCACTTGAAAAAATATTTTTTTAAGTTGCATCTTTTAGAAATTGTAACTAGAATTTACATGTTATTTAAAATTTTCATGATTTTCATCATTTAATGTTTATCAGATGGAATATATTAGTGGTGTTATCCTAATGGGAATTTTATCACACACTACTTACACCCTTGGGTGTAAGTATACATGGTTATTTTTTTTGTCACAGGTTGGTTACAGTTTTTAGTTCCAGTGGTTCGAGTTTCTAGCAGGTCCTTGGTGGTAAAGTCTTGTAGAGATGGGTTGAGGGAGGTACCCCATGCCATGAGGGTTCTTGGTCTATTTCGTTTAGGTTTTTTAACTTTTTTATAGTCTTGTTGAGTTGTTTTAAAATATGTAATTCAATACTGAATTTTGTAAAAGATTGTTTGGTTTGAAAAATCCAGATTCTTTTTATTGGATTCTTTTTTTGTTTTATGATTATAAACTTGGGTAAACTGTTCCCAATTTTCATTTTATGATACTCAAGAACTTGTTCCATCCCATAGGGATCGGTAACGCCCTTCGGGCCTTGTCGCGGGCCAGGTTTGGTGCCGATTTTGGTGGCGACCAGATTTGGTGCGTGACAATTAATCTCTATTTAAAATTAAAAAATTCATTCAAATAACCATTTACAAAGAATGGTATAGTATATTACCATAATAAATTAAATTTATCAAATATAAAAGTTTATTATAAAAGATAGTATTTCTATTCTTAAAAATATTTTTCAATATTAAACTATTTATGAATTTATATATGAAGTATGATTCAATATATTTGTAGTTTATGATGCAATTATTTAATAAAAATAATTTCTTCATACTTTTTATTATTAATTTAATAAATTAATTCTTATTTTTTAATTCAAAAAATATAACTTAATATTTATTTGAAAAATTTCAATATTATCTTAAAAATATTTTTTTATATTTTTCTAAAAAAATCATTTTTAGTTGAATAGTGAAAAAAAAATTGTTTCAAAAAGTTGGGGTTGAAGCCTCTTTTTATTATAAAATCAAATACCTCATTCAGTATGGGTATATGTATACCCAATACATTGCATGTAGGCCCATGTCCATATTCCCAATGAACATTTATTGAAGTCCTAGTGAAGAGTCGTGACTACATCTTCTGACCCGCATCACCAAGTCTGTGTTATGCATGTGTCATCACCTACCCACATTGTGTCGGCATAATCGCCTCTATCTTAAATCCCTAAGGGTATTTATAGGATTTTAACCCTATTCTTTTGGATGTTGGATTATGGGGCTTACCACTCAGGTGCCACCCCAACTGGTGCAAAATAATTTTTTTACAAATAACTCGAATTTTTTAAAAATATTAATATATAAGTATATAATTGAAATTAATTAAACCTTTTAATTATACAAAATATTTATTTTAAATATGAATTTATACTTTTAAAAAATTAATTAAATTACAAACCCATATTATACATTTTATAATTAAAATTATCTTTTTCAAAAAAAATTAATATATTATACATTTCGTTTTACAAGTTAATTTTTATCACTTTTAGAAATTGAATCAAATAATACTTTTTTCAAATTTTGAATCAGTAGGTCCAGACTATTTAATAAGGTCCATTTTTTTACATAAAGGATAAGTTACCCTATGTAAAAACTAGTTACCATGGTAAACGATAAAATGGAAAAATTAAAAATCTAAGAGTAAAATAGCCAAATCAAGTTTAAAACATGTATGTGAATGTGTGTTTGAGTATTTTCTCAACCTTAACACTTATTATATCCGTTATTTTTAAATGTTTTAGTAAATTTACTTGTGAGATACCTCTAATTGTTGAAATTGTTTTGAAATTTATAAAAATATTATCCCTTTTCACTTATAAAAGGGGCTCTCCTCTCCTCACTTCCCCTCACACAAAATCCCCTATTATGTTGGAACAAAAACTCTAATCAAAACTCTCCCCTAGACTTATATAAATATTAATTAGGTTTTGGTATTCTCAAATTACCCCCCCAAGGATTATTCACTTTCAAAAATGTGATAATCCAATAAGTTTGGTATAAATTTCTAACGTATCCTTTTTTCTATTTCTTAATGTGTTATTATTATACCTAAAATTTCATTGCACCATACTAAAATTTTGTAATTAGTTTTATTATTATAAAGGTATTTTATTATTATTATTATGGTACCATAATTAACGACCATGCCCATTTATATTGAGGAAAGTGAAAACATGAATTGTGTGTTGTGCGGACTACCACTTCCACGAAACAACATGTTTCATTTTCCTTAATTGCCATAAAAGGATTTCCTAAAATGGATGTTATATAGATTTATCATATTTATGAAATATTTTATATTCTTAAATGATAAAACATATTCCTAATTTTTTTCAATCTATAGAAAATGAAATCGTCAACCATGAGTACATGTGGATTGTCGCCTCCATGGAACGATTGATTTTCATGTTTCACTTCATCACCGCCCTACATGGATGGTCATGATGATTATTTTAAAGTAAAAAAATGATTTTAATGATATAATTAAGGTTCTTATATGGATAATTATAGAACCTATTAATCATATTATGAATAAAAAATTATCATAAATTTAATATTTTAATAAAGCTTACTAAGAGGAAAATCATTAACTCAAATTAGGTAATATATTAAAAAGACATTAATTATTCATATAATTACTTTATTATTATGATATATAACAATAATAAACACCAAGTGATATAATTATTCAACTATTTATATGACATTAAAATTAAACCACATCATAATCATCCATCAATCATGTTATGTTCATGTTTGGGTCTATTTGACCACCAACTTGAACAACGCTATGGAATTATATAATGGATGATTATGAAAACATAGTTACTAGTATAATATTATATAAATATTTAAATTATTAATTTTTTGTTCTAGAAATGGTACATCAATATTTGACTCGTTAATAAAGTAGAAAATAGCCTAGATGATAAAAATCATATAAAAATACTTGTGATTGATTTTATATTTTAGGATGAAGTATAAGGTACTCATGAATGTGAATTTAAAAAAATAAATCTTTAAATATAATCCCTTATAGTAACATAATTTTTTTGGGAAATATGAACTTTGGAAAAAGATAAAATATACACACTTATCCAATGGTACTAGTATAAACTAATAAAATTTTAAGCACCTGATGAATGAAAATAGGTAAAAATTAACTAATATATATGTATGGAATGATAATTCTTGGGTATTATAAATGGTTATAAGTATAAATATGTTTTTTGGGTATTTATTTAATAAAATTATTTTAATTATTTAGGAATTTTTATACAATTTCATAATAAACTAAGACAAAGTTAACGGTTTTGTCTCAAAATTTTCTTCTTTGAGACGGATTTTGTTTAATCCAGATAATTCCATTTCAAGGGTGTGTATACAGATGATGGGATATATAATATCATGAATAATATTTATTCATGCTTCTTGAACTTAATCTTCAGGATCTCTATCTCTCTTCCATGTAGTTTTATTATATCATTTCTCAAGTTATAATAGTTCTTCATCTCAAACTCATCTCTTTAAGACATATTTTATATTGTGCATATAATTTCTTTTTAGTGGAGTTTATAAATACTAATTGATATATTTTATCATGAAATACATTTTTTCCATCATAATTTAATTCCAATTTCATTCTCTGTCTTTCAATAGGATTTTATCCAAAATCTATCTAAATGTAAAGTGGTACTTTGTCTAAAATTTTAATTCCTTGAGACAAGGTAATGTTATACGTCATTTTCTCTTTTCATGGTAAAAATACATCTGAATTATTATTTCATATCATTATTCCATAATATTTCATGATTTTTGTCCTTTATATTTAGGGGAATATTGACTCTTTTCATTCATGGTTTGCAACTAGATTATTAAGTTACCTAAAAGTTTAATGTTATTAAGAATGAACCTCCACCTTTTAACTGTAACTTTGTTTCACGTAGATATTTTTCTTCCCACCAATGTTCTCCTCTATTTTGGGGACAGATGATATGGATTAAATTTTATAATTCTAATAATTCTCTTTACCCCTTTTAAAAATTAATACTTAACACTATTTTTATTATATAGGACTTCAAATAAAGGAATTTTAAATTATTTTCCACCCCATTTTTCATTTCATAATATTAATGGTTTTGAAAAAAGATATATTGATGTTTGTTTTCCAAATGTAAATGTTTTTTTATTCTTTCCTATCACATTTTTTAAACTAACATTTGAAATTTACCTATAACTTTATCATTTTTGGAATATATTAAATGTGATCTATTTTAACATTTTTCATGGGAACACATGTTTCTACCTCCATGGAAATTTTTTTAAAACCATATCTCAAAATTTTCTTGGTTTGTAAAAAAAATATTTTTTATTTTAGATTTTAAACTTATCTCATTTAAAACTATTTTTAAAAATTAATCATATTTATTATTTTTAAATTGGTTTTCCTAAAACATCTTAGAAGTATTTTCTATCAAATTAATTGTACATTAACATATATTATGCTTGATTGAGGATAATTTTTCAAATGTAACCATCCAAATTATTTCTCATGATGACAAATATAATATCATATTCTTTTAGAGATATTATCCATCACTTCCTTTATACTACCTAAATATTTTTTGTGTATAACCATAATTTTTCTTCCAATTTTTTTACTCTATCAATACCATGTTATTGATTCATTTGATTGAAGTTTGTTCACCAAAATTTCATAAGTTTATTTATTTATATAAATGATTTTCTTAATCATATATCCATTATATATATTGTTTAAATATTAAAATCATTATTTTCTTTATTTAATGTTACTTACCTAGAAAGTTACTCGACCTCATTGGATAAACATTTATTTTCCATGGTTTTATTATGATATGATTATTTAGGGTATTCTTAAATATATCCTTACATGATTCTTTTTAAAATTCATTTTCATTCCCCAATTTCATTACGATTTTTTGAATTAAATAAATTTTTTTCTAGGGTTCTTTATGTGGTTAATTAAAAATTTCATGATTTTATTTCCATGTGTTATTTTAGGATATGATTATTTTTTTAATGTAATATAAAAATTTATGGATATACGACATGGGGGACCTATATCCTCCTTCAACACATTTGGTAATGGATAATAACTCATTAAAATGAAATATTATTTGAACATCTATGTGTGTAATTAGATTCACAAAGGGTGAGTGTAGTAGAATTTTTCTCAACTAAAAATTTTACATCTAAATGGGTTGGAAAGTATCCATGTTTTAAAAAATAATAAATCCTTTGTTTAAGATTGTTCCCTTTCTTTTATATGTTTCATGTATTAATATTTATGCTTCCTATTTTTTGACTCATGTTTATGAAATCATTTGATTTGTATCTTATGTTATTCTAATACATATTCCATGATCTATTGTCTATAATATTATAGGTATTATTTTTCTTTTGAATCATGATTATACCAATATGTTCATATGATTATCACTTATAATATTTGAGTATTATAATGTATGTTTCCCTTACTAAGTATCTAAAATCACCCCTAAATTATGATTCCATTTCCCCGATTTATGAAGAAATATATTACATAAAAATCATCTATAGTGGTATATATTGATAATAATACATAGTAGATGTTAAATAATTTTTATGGATTAAACACTCATTTATATATCGGAAAAATGAGTACTAGTTAAAAATGGGAAAGTGTTTTTATAATAAATTTTTTGTTAAAATTATCAAAAACACTTCACCTAAAATATATTAGGAATGCGTTGTAATGATAGAATTTTCATTAAATCATATACTAATTGCACCATTAGGTCTAGCATGCTATAAATAATGATCTTTGTTCAAATTATTAAGGTATAATAAACTCTATTTTATTGAAAAAATTCAATAAGTTAAGGATTATCTTTGAGTCTTAATTTTTAAAACATTAAGAAACCAAAAATCTTTATTTATTTCACATTTTTAGTAAATTTTTTTAAACAAAATTATTAATAAATATTTAATCTACATATAATTATATTATGTGTCAATAGGATGAAATAAATATGATAATATTCTTGGGATACATTATTGTGAGATATAATATACCATATATCTCATGCAACTCAACATGGAACTATGAACCATGGAAATATACTAACCAAAACATGCTGAATTTCACTATGTATTTTTGGGTTCTTTAGTGAATAATTCTCAATAATAATCCACTTTCACTAAATACTCATATAATTTTTAGAAAACTTCATAACTCATTGTGAATCCATATAAACTCCTTCCAACATAATGATCATTACCTCTCACACATTTTTGGAAGAATCTTTACACTAAAATAAATCCCCTTTAGCCGATATAATTTTTAAACTTGTAGGCATTTATATAATTAAAAATAATTATTAATTAATTAATCCATAACTTAATGTAACAAGTATCCACTTGAAAAACATAATTTCTAATTAATTTATAAAAGGGTTTGTTGCAATCTCATTCAAATGCCCACATATATGTTTATTAACATCCCCAGTACAAGGTATATCTCTATATATTATATATATTATTATATAATCCCTATATCGATAAAATTATTTGAAAAATATACTTGTATAATGTTAATATATTATATGGAATCCCATTTTTTATTAATTCATTGAAATAGGTTAACTGATTAGAATAAATACACCACATTCCATCCATTTAGGTAGTTTATAATATCACATGTCACTCAACTAAAAATGGAAATTTATTTCCTAAGTATAATTAAATCATGGGTCCAGATGACATAATTTTCATCCAAGAGTAAAAATACCATCTTGGTTAAACACAATCGATGATATAGATACCAATATACCCAACTAATCCCTGATTAGTTCAACCTCAAGTCATGTGTAATAAAGTTATCAAAGTATGAAAGTTTACATGTCATGTATCCTTTCACCCTCAGGTAATGGAGAATCATATTAATCATAAATCAATATTTATATCACTTATTATATAAAATTATATGTTACATACTTTTGTGGGTCAGTCTATATAATAATTCTACCTTTATTATTTCTTGATTTTTCATTGGAATTATATATAGGATTCTACCCATGGAAATATTAAAATATAACCATAACCCATTATACTCCAATATGATAATAAACTATGGTCATATAATTGAAAAACATTGACGGAATTTTATCATTTCATTGTTCTTATAATATATTTATCCTTATTTATAATAGCACGATGCATCCCCATAAACAATAATTGTTATTTATAGTATCTATTATATTTAATACCTAAAAACATTTCATGACCCTTATGATTCTACCATATTAATGGATTTATCAATGAATATGATACATTATCCTTTTTATACTCCCAATAGATCTTTACAACACCCTTCTCAATGATATCTAGAATGAGATGATATTTGTGAAGGATATGTTTGGTTCATCATTGAGATAGAGGTTCCTTATACTAAAAAAGATATTCCTTGTTTTTTTAATAAATATAAATTTTTTCCTCAATAAGATAAACTAAAACATGTGGATTAATTAAATTATTGATCAAAAAATGACTTTATAGAAATTGATACAGTAATGTACTCTTCCACTACTATTGAGTCTATTGTGGTGGTGTCATTGGGCCTATTATAGAAACACCATTGAGCAAAAAATTGAAAATAGGCTAAGATATAGTAAATATCAAATCTCATAGCATCTAAAAGCTTCTTAAGAAAACTCTATGTAGAATCTCTTTAGGTAAAAGTTTCATCGTCTAAAAACATTACTTCATCATCATGTGCTATAATAAATCCATAGTTCTCAAGAACCTGATGAATTAGCAAGGAATTAATGTTATTTTTTAACCTGAATTAGTTATTATTTGAAACCACTTTTATAAATGGATCAACTTTCCTCATAGGAACACTTCATGTTTTTTGGTCAAGAACATCTTTATGTTAAATTTCCCACCTCTTAATTATTAATAGCATATACTCTTTATCAAGGAAATTACATATCGATCAAAAAATATGATTTATTAGTATTACATAAATAATATCTCATTTTTATCATTGGAATAAATAAATAATAATAATTTATACAACTTATAGGATAGAAAAATCAATATTCCAAAGTTGGATGAGTGATGGCTAGGAGACACCGTAAGTTTTAGTAATGATGATCATAGAGGAAGCTAGGTAAATAATAGGATAAAATATATTAAGGATATTTTGAGATATAGATTTATTTTGAATATGGATGATATTTTAGGGAATCATATTTTTTATGAATGTTTTATTTTTTAGTGATTTGAAGACTGGAAAAGGTGACACAAACAATTTTATTCTAAGTTAGTTTCCCACACTAGATAACCATTATACATAGTATTATTGAAAAATGAAATATGTTTGATCATGTCATGGAATATGTTCCTATAAATTTAGATTTTCATATTATTTCAATCATATTTTTGTTAACTATCAAATTTATATTACATAGAGTTTTACAGTAATAATATTAGAGGAGAAATTGAAATAGTGTTTATGGATTTTTTTTTAATTGGTGAGAAAGGATATTTACTCAATATATTTTATGGAACCATTACAACAATATTTGGTGGAGTTAAAAATCTTATTTCTATCATCTAAAAAATAAATATATACAAATAATAATTGAAATATCATTAAATACTGCATGAGATTTTAATTTCATGGATCTGTCAAACTATTATCTGACTGGGTCTCTTCAAACAAATGGTTAATTATACATGTTTACACCACTATGTACTATTAAAAATACCAAGTTTAATATTCACATGTGAGTCATAAAATTTAAATATACCTTCAAATAGATGATCCATGTTCACTTATTTTTTTATTGACATTTGTGAACCCTTACTCCAAAAACTCATGTAGTTATATTGTTATATTTTCAACATTAAATATTTATCTAAAACATAATATTTCATTAATATATATTTATATATTAAAAATAAATTTCCCAAATTTGAAAATTTTATTATGATTTTATGTCAATGAAATAATTTATGTTATGGAGGTTCATTATTTTTAGAATCCATGAATCATTGTTTTATGATTCACAACCCTAAATCATCATAGAATGAAAATTTGTATGTTTCATAGTTTTTATCTCAAATAATATCATTATTAAAAATTTTAATGAAATGTATTTAATGTTGAATATATATTTTTATATATTATTAATTCATAATGATATGTGAAGGTCTTACTAACTCCTTTTTAATCAAACCATGTCCAAAAAAGTATGATTCATCCTCTTAGACACACCATTCCACTATGTATTTTAGGGAGGAATGGGTTTTTAAATAATTCCAAAATCTTTTGGATGGTTCGTAAATTACTAGTTTAGGTATTCACTATACAGATCTAATTAGATAATCCAAATAATTTTTTCAATCTAATTTTATAATTCACTTATTAATATCGTGAACTTTTCAAAGACATTAAACTTGTGTCTCAGGAGAAATACATGACTATACTAGTTGAATTAGTCCCTTAGGGTTATGAATTACCTATACCAACTACTTTATATAGTTCTTATCACTTCAGATACATCACTATGTATAAGATCCAACTATCCACTAGCTGGGTCATCTTTTGCACTAAAATATACTATCGTCATTAAAATAAAACATATTATCCTACGTCTAGGGATATTTTGTTACATTATTAATTTATATATCCAAGGCCATAATAACAAATATAATTGGTGTTACAATTAACACTAACACTCTTATCATGAATACTATAGATAAGTTTATCCATATACAAAATATATAAACAATTCACCATAATATAAATGTGTTATAACTAGAAGTTTTTTTGGATTTATTTTAAAATTAATGGGGAGTTCTGAATACATACAAGACATGGTCTTGTTGTATGACCAAGAAGGATTTGGAGAAATGGTGTATGTGTATGATCCTTCATATTTGAAGTGGTTTAGGATTCATGAATTGTTAAAATAGAACAGGATATCATAATTAGATTTTGAAGGGTTTTTATGAAGATATTATATCCATGGAAGAAGATGTGAATGACAGAGAAAATTGTGGAATCTAATAGATGATGTTTCATATTACAAAATATGATACTTTTGAGGAAGAGGGATGTTTATACGGTGAAAGTGAATGTCTCACACCACAAAATCATTGATCAAACCATAGTACTATACTTATGATTTGTAAATACTTTTTATATGTATTTTGGTATATTTTATTTATTCCCTAAAATATGATGATACACTATAATAAATGAAAGAAATAATTTCATTGGCCCTATAAATTTATAGCTTCCCATGCCAAAGTCAACAGATGTAGTATAATCTAGATGACAGAGAGATATCTTCAATGAAAAGTTGTATTGCATTGTAGAGGTTCTAAAATTAAAGGACACTTTTTTCGACTTTTTATTTCTATTGGTAACCATTATATAGAATATGTCTATTTTATAGAGGTATTGAAAGTAAAAAAACCAAAAGTCATCTAATTTTTAGATTGTAGGGAGTTTCAACGTATTGGAATTATTCAAAATAAATTATGATCAAATGAGATTTCATATATATAGAATATAAAAGATAAAAATGATATAGGGAATAGGATATGGAATAAACCATTAAGTGGTTTCAAGATAACTGTAAGAAAAATATGAGGTACACAGTAATACAATAATCCATTCCACATAATTGGAAAATTGGTTTTTTTGAATAGCACTACTAACATAGCCTTATCTTGTGAGTTTATTTGTTAATTTTGGTATCTATTAACTAACATTTTGAATTTTAATGGTGGATATAAAATGAAATAATATCCAAAGAATGAATCTAATGTAGGATAAGTTAGATGATGTTTATGATTCAAAATTTAAATTTAAGTTAATTAATAGATATATGGAGGTCTATTGTGTATATTTAAGTTTTTGAAATGGAGGATATATAGAGAATCATAAAGATTTTAGTAACTTAATTTTTCTAAAGAATAATGGGAATTATATGTTCCTAGAGAAGAATAAGGGACAATGTGGAACTGTGTGTTCAAATAGGAATAAAGTGACAGTAATGAAAATTACATTGAAGTTCTTTAATAGAAGATAATAGTGTTATTGTGGGTTGGTATTTCATTGAAGATCATATATTAAAGAGATGAAGATGAGGTTTGTTTCTATATCTTAGAATATTTGGAATTAAAAAATATTCTTGAAGAATAAAATTTTCTAAAGTAAGAGGAATTTATGTTCATATCATCAATACTTATGGCATATCATTATAAATAAGTTAGAATGTATAGATGTATAATTTCATTATTATAATTATTATTTAGAGGATTGGTTTTCCACTCTATGTGAATTCAATTTTATGATTGAATACACAACCCTTATTATAAGAAGTTATTCATATAAGAAAGAGGAATAAAGAGAAGTATCTTGAATACATTTATGTGTCAACATCTAGAGTTTATGGTGTATATTTCAAGTATAATTATTAAAGGGAATATTTTATACATAAATTTATAAGTGGTCTAGATGTTTATAAACCGGCACCATTAAAAATTAGTGAATATAAAATAATATGATGTATTCAGCCTTTGGAAAATTTTATTTATCCTTAACCCATCAATAGGCAGTTTTTCTTGGGAAGTAATCAGTTTTTTTCTAAATCTTATACATATAGTGAGACTTTGTGGGGGTTAAACATATATAATTATTCTATCAACACAAATATTATGTTATCTTTTTATCCAGGTACACATGCACAATACTGAGTGTGTTCTCTTTGTAGTATTCTTTTAATGGTAAACCCGGTAAAATCACCATGTGGTTTTCATTTAATTTTTATCATATGTGTGATACTGTGTTAATAATATAAAAAAGTTTAAATAGTGTTCTGTAAAATGAGGTAACAATATCCTAAATTGTATAATTTAAAGGATAAAATATTATTATGTATTCACCTTGATTCATACCACTACTCTAAGGGTGTATCTTGTTTCTAAAAGTGGGATCAGATATGATAGTTTCTATGATTATTCATCCATTCCAATCTAGGATGTAAAAATATTGAATATTGTGTTGATGCTTAATCAACAATGAATATACTTATTTTTTATGGAAATATTTTTTATTAATTGAATAATTAAATTATGAAAAATATTTAAATACAAGTGGGCATTCCATGAAATGTTTTGATTAATGAGATCTTATTTCTAAGTTATAATTGAATTACATTTTAATTTGATCAAGGGAACATGGATATTTATGATTATGATAATAAAGTCTCAAATATTTCTCTCAATGAAAAAATAATCATGAATTTATCTGACTAATAAACATCAATGGAAAGGTGGTTAATTTTGGAATAATTTTATAATGAAGAATTTTTTATGACAGAAGAAAATTACATTATCTCTACTAGTATATAATGTAAATTAGTTAAAGTATTTGGAATGAGTTTTATTATAGAAGATTATCATATTTCAAGATAATGAAATGAATAAGAATAAGAAGAAGTAAAAAAATGAATTTAATATTCTCATCGAGGATAATAAATTGGATTTCAGGTATATATCTTAATCTACCACTATAGTGGATGTTTCTTTTAAATATGAAAATGAAGGTTTCTAATCATCTAAATACTTATATGAGGTTTACAAATAAAATGGAGCCACATAATGTGGTAAATATGGAGTTTTTTTTGTGGAAAACAAAAAGTGATTAAATATTTCATTAGTAAAATACAATTCATAAAGATAGAAGAGGAATGTAACTCCTCCCATGTAATAGATTTATATGAATCCAAATATAAAATAATAATGTGATATAATAGATGAATTCGTTAATGAGATGGATTTAAGTATAGAATAACATAATTCCCATAAGGTAACAATTTTTGTTATTAGAGAGAAATATAGAGTGAAATTCTAGGATTCTCATGAGGAAAAGAATTCTCACATTGTTAATCTGAATGGTTATCTATAGTAAATGGATTTACTGTTTTATAAGATTAAAGGATAACTTCTTGATATAAAGAAGAATTCATACACTGAAGATTCTCACAATTATACTTCATTCTATAACAAGAAGTGAAAAATATAAAATTTATAGAGAATAAGAAGATGGATATTAGTTCTGGTAATGAAGAAATTAGAAAGATATCGTTAAAGAAATTTTATTATTCTAGAATCTTATGACACATAATGGATTTGTATAAGAATAATTCAAATATTCATAATCATATGATTTCTGATGTAAGATCATAGTCATGGAAGTCTATTGAAGGTTAGGAATATTTTATTAAAAGATTATATATATGGGCTAAACATGATCACATAGAAAAGTGTTTAGAAACAAAGGGAATGGATATGAAATAACCCCCCCCCCCAATACTTAAACAAAATGGAGTCAAGAAATTAATTAATAGAAATATATTTCAGTTAAAAAACTATATATAGAATTAGATGTTTGTGAGGTGGTGAGGAAAAGGGAAATTCTGCAATTTTATGTAATGGGATTTCGAAAAAGTGTTATGAAATCTAATTTATAGTATTATAGAATATTGGAATATCGATGTATTTATTTATTGTGATTTTCAATAATTATATGGTACTGGTGACCATGAAAAGTGATTAAAATATTTTTGGAAAGCACATGATATGCACATTATGGAGGGATAAGGATATAATGAGATGATTGATAGTATTTATGAGATCATAACTAATATAAGGAAAATTGATATCATGGTTTGAATTTTTTTGGTATTTTTTGTGTGTGGAAATAGTTAATTTTGATTAAATGCTTGTTTTCACTAAGGTTATATGGTAAATAATGTTATTATCATGTTTAATGAGAATCCATGATTAAGGTATTCACATATTTGGAATGTGACAACCAATAACTTGAATATGAGATATGGGAGACAAATGTTATGTCGGTATAGTTCACCTCCTTCAAAAGTTTTATATTTTCAATTTTTATATGCATTTTAATGTTAACCATTTATGGATAGTATAAGTTATATCATGCTTTATGTTTTATAGATTAATATATTGTCTTAGTATTGGTTTACTTATGCATATTTGATAACACATTCTAACCATATTTGAGATAGACAGAATGACCTATCATTCTATCGCATGGTTATATAAAACTTCAAGAATGATAAATTCAACTCCATTACTTTTAAAAATATATTAAGTGGAAATTGTTCAGGGAACAATCAATGGTAATACAATCAAGTAAGTATTTCTTTTCATACAAAAAAATATTCAACATTAGTAAAAGGACCAGGAAAACCAAAAAAAATTATCCAAGTGACTTATTATCCAATGAATTAGATGGTCCCTTAAATCATTACATATTTATGGATTTCTGGCAGTTAACTTACACCAAACCATGTTCCCTATCACTATCCATCAAAAATTTATGGTTAGATTTCTCGTCCATATCCATGTTTTCACTTCCCACATATGCTATCCTATGTGGAAACCAAGTGATTAGTTAATTTGGGTAACCATTATGTTTCTAACATTAAATATTAAAATTATGTTTTAGTATTCCTCTTTAAGATATGGTTTTCTATAAAAGAAACTTTCAAGTAGTAAACCCTTTATAACCTCTAAAAATTTTGGGGGAGAAATTCATTTTAAGTGATGTAGAATGTAACACCTAGATATTTTATGAGATAGTTTATTTTTAATTTAATTTATTTCTTTTTTTTACACTACACCAAGATTAGCTTGTGATATACGCAACACCATATTAGCTTGCAGTATATACCACACTATTCTTGGTTGGCGTTGCACACAATTTTAAGTTATTTTGATAGAACACAACATTGAGTATAGATTTTGTTCAATTTAAATATGAGCTATGTTTGTATTATGTTATACGCAACACCAAATAATTCATTCACTACACACAACATTGAATTTTCTTGTGTTACATGCAAGATCGACATTCCTCGATAGATTGTGTTTTACGGGATACTAAGTTTCACTAAACAATGATATATTATAAAAATATTATTAGTTAATGGGTTATAAACTAGCCATTATGAATAGTATTGAACACATTGTGAATTTTATATAACATTAGAATTCATCGTAAACATTTTATATAACATGATATTAGAACAAAACAATTTGTTGGATAAAAAAAGTATTTCTAATAAATTGCAGTTTTACTACCTTTTAATGGAACACCAATTTTAAATCTCGTTTTTGACCCTTTTATAAGTTAAATTTGACAAAATAAACTTCTCATTTGGATGTGGGACATAAAAATTTACCTTTTTTTGAATTTTTGATATTTTCAAATAAAATTAAATTTTTAATGAATATAGAAAAAAGCTGCATTTTAATTCAAAACTGTCATTTTATCTAAATTATTTATATAGTTGGATTGTAAATTTCATTGGTTTTAAATAATAATTGGATTATATTTTTTTCATTTAATCCAATTTTTTTCATTGGAAGTAATTTCTATTTGAAATTGGACATAAACATATGTCAATATTTTGATAGTTATTACTTCTTAAAAAGCCACATTTTGATTTTAACAACAGGAATTAATTTAAAATTTATTAAAGAAACTTATCTATTTTGAATTTGTAAAAATGGATTCCATATTTTTAATCACGAGGTCCTAATTGTATAAATATATACCTTTTATTATCATACATTATGAATAGTAACTTCAGTAATTATTTTATTTATCATGGTTAAAAGAAAAAATATTGTAAATAAGGGTCAAAATAATATTATAATAACATTAAACTTCCCTAACACATGTTTGAATATTATTAGATGAGATATTTCAGACCATGTACATCCTTTGGTATATTTTGGGACCCCATAGATTCCCTTGGATGTGAAAATGACATTTTATAAGAATTATTTTAAAGTAAAGATAATTATAACCTAAACATATATCTTTTACTAAATTGATTTTAATATGGGGTTATGTAACTTGTAAATATGTCTATAAATATTCATTAGAAAGATAAAAAGATTTATTACATCATTATATTTTATTTATCATTTTTATAAAATAGATAAATATATTTATTTATGACACAATAATGATATAGTGATTACCTCATTAATGAAAGATTAAAATAAATAAATATATAAATATTAAAATAAATGAAATTTGCTTATTTTGATTCCATCCAAGAATTTTATGTATCACCTCTACATATTAGGGATGATTTAATTAATTTTTATTTAAGTAATAATTTTTTATGAATTTTTAAAAAAGTCAAGTATGAATATTATCAAAAATAGACATAATTTTATAACTTAAAACATAAAATGGTTTGTTAAATGATATTAAATTCATAAAAAACATACATTCATCAAAATGGTTAATATATGTCCAAATATTTCATAAATATATTATTTTTGTTCATTTGATATGCTATGGTAATTACATTAACTCACAATGTATAAATAACATGATATCACGGTAAGATTAAAAAGGTTAAAATATGGGTTAAACCAAAAAAATAAGGATAAAAAAATAATAAAAACATGACTAAAAATTGGTGTATGATGGGTATTCGAACCAAAATCAAATTATTTTTTAATTAATAACTTTTTTACCATTTTAAATCGAAATTAAATTTATAATAAATTATTATTTTCGGACATTCCTAAAGTGCCCCTCTCCCCTCTTATAAAAGGGAACCTCCTCTCTCTCCTATTCACTCCATTATGAGAATTCATGCTCTTTCAAACCCTGTAAATTTCTCTTATCTACATTCTTGGTTACATTCTAGAGGTTTTGATCTTCTCAGAAGTCCAAATTTAGTACCCAAAGAATAAATTTAAAGGAGGTGTGTCGATAAAGAGATAATCTCTTCTACCAATTCATTCAAGTTTATTTCTTCTTCAACATCATCTTCTCTAGTTAGTTCATTGTAAAGTAATAATACCAGTATCAATAATATACTGATATGTTATTATAAATATGAAACAACCATGTTTTTTCTTATATCCATCCTACGAAAAATGAAATTATCACGCGTGCGTACGTGCGGTTTACCATCTCCACGTCGTGGTGTAATCTGTGTTTCACCACCCCCTTACATAGATGGGTATAATGGTGTAAATAATAACTATTTATAATTATTATAAAATTATAATAATTCTTATATACTATAAACTATCCACTTCAATACCATTCAACAATTATGGGAATGATAACGTCACTCATGCGTACGTGCGGCCTACCATCTCCACGGTGCGATGTGATTCGTTCTACATAATATTCATTGAACCATGATTATATAAGTGAATTGAATAAATAAATATGATACATATTATACTAATACCATGAATTAAATGATATAACTGTATTCTAAAATAGGAATAAGAACTTATCCAACAAAACATATATAAGAACACAAACTAGTTAATACCTGAATAACAAGTAACTATGGAATGTTACTAACAAACGGATGAAAGTATGATCATATATGTTACCATAAAAATGAATATGATTATATAATAAATTATAATCATTATTTGAATCATTATACAGGAGGATCAGATATATACGAATCTTATCAAACCTACGGTAAGGGATAATTTTGCAATATCATTTTTATCTGAGACTGTTTATATGTATGTATTTTTTGGGGATATATTTATCATCCATGTCCATTTTTTATAAAATTGTTTTAATAAAAATTTTAATACTATTTTATGTATGTTTAAAGTAATTTTTACCCATTTTTTTAATTTTATTACAGTGTATGGAGGGAATCATTATTTTGTTTACCATATGAAGTACTTTTTGACTTTTACAGTAAAAGTACGAGGAGAATGTTTTTTAACTTATATGGAATGAATAGATTTTTATGTATTCAAAATTCCTTATTTCCATGAATAATCCTCTACAATATTTCACATTTATTTTCAACTAAATTATTTTCTTTTAAAATAGTGAGGCATTTTTATAAAACAAAAACGTTTTTAAAGAAGAAAATATATAATCCTCCAGAATTATGTTTAAGTGTATTTTCAAAATTATGTTCCATATAAGATGACATAGGGTTATTCCTCTATGCCTATTATTACTTTTATTTGATTTTTTTATGAACTAATTAATTATTATGAAGTCTATTAATTTTTTATGGATTATTATATGATCGAATGATGTTTAAGAAAACCATTTTATTTCATGGGCTATGCTATGATGAATGATTTATGTTTTTGTAGAACATGTTTGAATGATTTCATTATGAGATTTGTGGGACCTATATCTCCCTCCAATTCATTGGGAATAGATATATATATCATGAGATAGACATGATTGGAATAGCAAATAAATCTGGTTCAGTAGTACATGGTTGGAATGACAAGTAAACCCGGTTCAGTAATGGACTTCGTCCACTATGATAGTCTGGGCAGCAATGTCTTGGATACTATGAAAATAATATTATGTGCTTATTAGTTTTCCACAATTACATGTTCTACCAAAATTCTATTCTATCGTGGTTAATGTTCCTTTATGATCCATACCTTACATACATCCCGGATTTATTTTTTACCTCAATATTTTGATGATTAAGCTTTATATTCATGTTATTACATGCAAATGTTTATGGCTTGTTTTTGTTCTCTATTTTTACATTTACATAGAATTTGAGCTCACCCATTTTATTTTTTCTATTCCCTATGATATAAATAAGGTTTTAGGCAGGAAAAAATGGTGAAATCATTATGGGAGATGTTGAAGATATTTTAAAAAGTTAGAAGATTATGTTCCATGTTTCTAAAGACACTAAATAAATACGGTCATTCGGCATATTTTTATATCTTTTATTAAGTATTCCACAAATGTAATGTAATATCTATGTACATAAATCTTGGGTCGCTACATGGATAGATTCTTAGCGAAGCAGGCACCGACAGCTAGAGCATTCATCAGACCCCAGGCGGCAGAGTCTTCCACAGGTATCTTATAGTAGACACATGGGCCCATGCGGGTCAGGTGTTTCAGAGGCCGACCCCAGGACTCAGAGTCGGTAGTGTGGGGATCCATGTCTAGGATGAGTCAACAGGGATCCAAGTAGTGCTTCGCATGCATCGGGTAGGGACACATTGCACGTGACTGCCTAACCTATCACGAACCAGCCCGGGTACCCTGGTAACCAGATAACCGAGCTGGCCCTGACATAGCCCGAAGGGCGTTCCCGATCCCCACTAGTCGGTGACTAGCACCTGGCATCATACAACATATAAGTGGGAACGATATTTCCACAAGAATGCAAAAGAAAGAGTAAAACAAACAGTATGCATAACAGAAGAAAATCCACTGGGAGTGATGTACCAGAATATAATGAGGCATGAAATGACAAAGTTCTACAACCCAAGTGCTGAAAATGGAAGAACAATCCCAATTTCCCTAAGGAAACAACTCACCAAGACTAGAGTCAACAACAGGATCCACCTCCAAGAGGTCCCTTTCCTTTGCTCGATCTTGGAAGAAGAAAGTCTACAAACACCCGAAGGCAAAAGTAGGGAGTGAGCCTAAGCCCAGTATGATATCACCAAATATTGAATAACAGATTCCAAATATAGATTATCCAAGTAAAAACTTTCAATTTTCAAATAAACAGGTTTGGCACTTCAAAAATATATTTTAACAAATCATGCTATACATTTTCAAATGATAGAAAATTCATCAAGAAAGACTTTACAATGATGGAATATTTATAAAACAATGGCTTAAGTAAAACATTTATATAAAACAGTTTATATAAATTCATCAGGCATGTAAGTAGTTCAAAAGCATTGGCATACATTTATATCTCAAATATAAACAAACAAGTGAGCAACATGGTCATCTTCCAAAAGGTAAGATAGTATTAACCAGTTATAGGATTCCACACTCTCTATGTGAAGTCAGAAAAATGTGTATATACACATCTTTATGACACTGGCCAAAGGAGACTCGTCCCCAACCCGTCGGGGATGTGACCCACTGCATGTATGTTATAGAACATTGTCGTAGCGTAGAGTGTATCCAAATAACTCACTAACTACCTAAGGCTTGCATGCACTCTTACATGATGGGAAAACTATTTTAATAATGCTTAAAATATGATCAATCCCATTATTCCATTTCAAAAGTTCCAATTTCATTCCATTTAAAAAAAATAGGTTTTATTCAAAACATGTCTCTTTCACAAGTTAAAACTAATGGGTTTCTATCAAATCATTTTAATCCATTTTCAGAAGTTTGAAATCCATTAAAAACCAATTCCATCATTACCCATTTCATTTTCACAATTAAATTCAACAATTTAATTGAAAACATTTCTATCAAATCCACAATTTAAATTAAACAACTTAAATCGACCAATTTTACATTACCATGCCCAATTCAATGGAATTAGGGGTTTTCCCATATTTTCATGCTAATACCATTTCAAAAATATCAATTCAATGGAATTGACCTTTTATCATTTTAATTGAAAGAAACTTAAGAAATTGAATTTAAATCAATGATTGAAATAAATCAAGCAAATACAATGATAATAAATTTGGAAATTTGGGACGAAACCACCTACCTCAAAGTTTTTCACCAAAACCACAAAGGTCAAGAACGCTCAAGAAAACCGGGTCTCTTCTTCAAGAACCCACCTTAGATCTCTTCTATTAGAATTATTAATACTAAATCTCATAAAATTTGGTATGACACACTTAGATCCACCCATAACGGGCATAGATCTAAGAAATTGATAGAAGAGGAGAAGTATATCTAGGTAGATCTAAGAAACCAATCAAGAATTATGAAGAACGATCACATACATAAATAATATGGCATTGATTAACCAAGTGGAGCCTTTGAATCGCCTCCAGAATGATGGGAGAACCCTATCTAACCTTAGGAGAAGACAAATCCCAAGTTAGGGCTGCTTATGAGGAAAAACAAGGCACTTAGAGTAAAAACCGAACGAGATCTACAATTTAAGGATCTCCTTTAAGTGACCGCACGGTTTGGCCACATGGTTTGACAAATCGTGCACTAACCGTGCATGAGATACTACCTCAGCCACCCTTCTCGCATGTCTTGGCCACACTGTTAGACAAACCGTGCGCCACCTGTGCGGAAGCATCTGTCCAGGTTTCAAGGCTGGCACAGTTTGGTCACATGATTTGTCAAACCGTGCACAAATTGTGCACAACACATTGGGATTTAATTTTTCCCGAAAATTATCCCAAACACTTACCAATCCATTAAACCAACACAAAGTTACATTGAAACATCAAAAATACCTGAAAACGTAACGTGATGTTACAACCTCCCCGCCATAAGATCCTTCTGCCCCCAGAAAGCCTAAGAAGAAACCTCCAGGACAAAAAGATGAGGCCACTGCTCCCTCTTTAGTGCATCCCTTTCCCACGTCTCATGAAGATTAGAACCATGTTGCCAAAGAACACAGACTAGAGGTAGTGTTCTCCCACAAAGTACCTTGGTCTCAGAATCAACAATCCATATCGTGTTCTTCTTCCTCTGGGTTTGAGGTATCCCAACCACAAAGTCCATCAAGATTTCATCCCACTTCCATGTAGGGACTGGAAGTGCTTGAAGCAAGCCCAAAGGTTTCTGGTAGTCGGATTTTACCTGCTGGCATGTTTAGAAATGAGATACAAACTCAGCAATGTCTCGTCTCATACCTGGCCACCAGAACTGTCGCTGCATGTCATAGAACATTTTTGTGGTTCCTGGGTGCACAACCCACTGATAGTTATGGAAAACCCCCATCTCATCCTTTCTTTCTAATAACGGCACAACGTAACATTTTCGATAACATAGAACACCATTTTTGGAGAACTACCACTAGGTTTCTGTCTCCCCACCATAGAGAGAGTCCCTAACGCTATGGAATTCATCATCTAGTTTCTATTCCTGAAGAATCAATTTGAGGAGAGTAGAAGTAAAATGAACACTGGATAAAGAAACTTCATTCCCCTTCCACTGAATTCTAATATGCAAATGAGCAAAAAGATCCATCAAACTCCACTATTCTGAAGATTCTTTCACAGCCTGAGTTGGAAGTTTCCTGCTTAATGCATCCATAATGAAATTCCCTTTCCCCGGGGTATAGGCAATTTCAAAGTCAAAATATTGAAGGTACTCCACCCAACGCCTTTGGCAAAGATTCAAATCTTTTTGAGAGAAGATATAACTCAAGCTCTTGTGGTATGAATACACAGTAATCATTTCTCCATAAAGGTAATGTCTCCAATACTTAAGTGCGTGCATTACAGCTACAAGTTCAAGGTCATGGGTAGGATAGTTCTTCTCATGAGGCTTAAGATGACGAGATCCATAGGAAACAACATGATTACCCTGCATGAGGACACATCCCAAACCTGAACTCGATGCATCACAGAAGACCACATAACCTATCCCAGCCTCAGGAAGAGTTAACACCAGCGTAGTAGTCAAAAGATGCTTTATTTCAACAAAAGAACCCTGACATTTTTCATTCCAGGAAAACTTCACTCCCTTTCAAGTCAGAGCAGTCATTGGAGAAGCTAACTTTGAGAATTCTTTAACAAACTAGCGATAATATCCCGCTAAGTCCAAGAATCTCCGAATCTCGAAAACATTTCTTGGTTGTTCCCAATTCATAACAGCCTTCTCCTTTTAAACTAATATTCCTTGTTCTAACATGACATGTCCCAAGAATTTTACTTCCCAAATCCAGAAATCACACTTTGAAAGCTTGGCATAAAGTTGGTAATTCCTTAGAAGACTCTGAACTATTCTCATATGATACACATGATCCTCCTCAGACATGGAGTAGAAAAAAATGTCATCCCCAAAGACAACCACAAAATTATCAAGATACTCACGAAAAACCTTGTTCATCAACACCATGAAAACTGCAAGAGCATTTGTTAGGCCGAAGGGCATAACAAGGTACTCATAATGGCCATACCTACTCTGAAAAGCGGTCTTATGAATGTCATATTCTTTTATCCTCAACTGATGGTAACCAGATCGAAGATCAATTTTTGAAAACCACATTTCCCCTTTCAATTGATCAAAAAAGTCATCAATTCGTGGTAATGGATATTTGTTCTTTATCGTAACTCAATTGAGCTTTCGATAATCAACACATAAGTGAAGAGAACCATCAGCCTTCTTGGAAAAGAGAACTATTGTTACCCAAGGTGACACAATCAGGCGTATAAAACCATTCTCAAGAAGATCGTCTAACCGAGTCTTCAGTTCTTTTAGTTCAGCTGGAGCCATTCGGTAAGAGGGAATAGAAACCGGTTGAGTACGAGGCATTAATTCAATAGTAAAATCAACCTCTCTTACTGGTGGAAAACCAGAGAAATATGAAGGAAACACGTCGGAAAACTCAGCGACTATTGGAGGGAGATCACCACACAAATAATCTCTCTCCATATCAAAAGCAAACACTGATTTGACTTTCCCCAACTCTGGGAAAAAAAGTCAAGCTCTACATGAACTTGGGTCCCATTATCCTGGAAAAATGAGAGACACAACACTGGGTGTATTAAGGTAGACCCGCCGAAGATAACAATTGATCCGGGCTTTATTGGGAATAAGAAAATCCATCCCAAAAATGTCGTAAAAATATTTTATGTCGAGAACCAAGAAATTACAATAATTATCATCATATGATAGAGAGAAGACACAAGAAGGAATACGGAGACCCTTCTCTCTCATTACACCAAGGGGTGTGGTAAAATCCATTACACAAGTTGAAACTTCCATAGGAAGATTAAGCAGATTATCAAGATGGGTTTAAATAAAAGAGTGAGATGCACCCGTATCAAAAAGAGTTGTCACTAAAGACGAAGCTATAGTAATGGAACCTCTCAAAGTCGCAGGACCCATATCATCTACCTCTGGCGACTCTTCCACTGCGTGAAGAAGCTTCATTCTGGATGCCTGTGGGTGGAACCCTTTTGTGCGTGAAGAATTTGATTGCCCCGCAGTATTTGGAGGTGATGATGATCCTGTTCCACTACGCGGGGTAGATAAGTGATGGAAAAATCTATGTAGGTGCCCTAAACATCCGCAGGAGATACAGTTCTTGGGTGCCTCGGTGAAAACGCTCTTAAAATGTCCTGGCTTCCCACATTGATAGCAAGTCAAGGAAGCCCCTCCTTGTGCTACTAGTGGTCTGGAGTGACTTTGTTGTTGAGAATCACCATGTGAAAAATCGCGCTTCCTTTTTCCTTTAAAGGAACCAACACTTCCACTAGAAAGAAAAGGAACTTCTTGCAACCCTGACATTCCTGCCAAATCCATCTCAACCATCATAGCCCTATCCAGCACATCAACATAAGTGGGTAGCTTCAGTAAGAAAACCTGAGAACGGATATCTGATCAAAGCCCCAACTCAAATCTTCAAGCCTTTATCCTCTCATTAGATACAATTTCAAGAGAAAACTATACCAACTCAGTAAAGCGATTTGAATACTTAGTCACAATTTTGTTGGCCTGCTCAAGTTTGAAAAACTCCACAGCCTTGGCCAACATAATAGATTTTGGATAGAATTGATCAGTGAAAAGGACCCTAACATCATTCCACTCTAAAACCTCATGTTTCCTAGCCCTCACCATCATGTCCCACCATCTCCTACTTGGTCCCTCCAGTACGAAGGTGGCACACTTCACCTTGATCACATCAGGTGTCTCCAAAAACCCAAACAGACGTTCGATCTTACTCAACCATTCCTCAACATGTTAAGGATCAGTGGAGACATTGAATACTGGTGGAATATGGCATAGAAACTCTTGAGAATGTCTTTGGAGAATATCACCATGAGGATATATAGCTAGATCCTGAACAGGAACTAGAGGTGGTTCCTGTCTGAGAGCTTGGACAGTGCGAACAATCACCTCTACCATACTTGGATCCACAATATGACTTACTTGCTGAGATCCAGCAGCAGCCTCTTTTTGGATTTTATTTCCATGTCTTCTCAGAGTCATGATGCTACATAACATTAGCAGACAAAAATAATAAGACATTAGATTAACACTCAACCTGAGTAACAAGGAAAACTACTTTTAAAAGAAGGGATAACAAGATTTGGATTCCTCTCTATCCAAATAATATTAGGGAAAAAGTCTAGAGCTAATCCACAAGTAGCATTTCCCTAACCACCCCTGGTGACTTAAGGTTTATTGTGGTGAGAGCAGGCTAGGCACTCAATCACAACTACCTCCTATGTCCCGACAAGAATACTCAAATGCATATTGTCATCAAGGCAAGATGTTTCAACCTCACTTTGATACCATTTTGTCACGAACCAGCCCGGGTACCCTGGTAACCCGATAACCGAGCTGACCCTGACATAGCCTGAAGGGCGTTCCCGATCCCCACAGGTTGGCGACTAGCACTTGGCATCGTACAACATACAAGTGGGAATGATTTTTCCAAAAGAATGCAGAAGCAAGAGTAAAACAAACAGTATGCATAATAGAAGAAACTCAACTGGGAGTGATGTACCAGAATACAAAGAGGAACTAAATGCCAATGTACTACAACCCAAGTACTGAAAAGGGAAGAACAATCTCAAATTCCCTAAGGACACAACTCACCAAGGCCAGAGATCAACAACTGGATCCACCTCCAAGAGGTCCCTTCCCTTTGCTCGATCATGGAAAAAGAATGCCAACAAACACCCAAAGAAAAAAGTAGGGTGTGAGCCTAATCCTAGTAGGATATCACCAAAGATTCCATAATTGATTCCAATTATAGATTATCCAAGTAAAAACATTCAATTTTCAAATAAACAAGTTTGGAAATTCAAAAACATATTTTGAAAAATCATGCTATACATTTTCAAATTATGGAAATTCATCAAGCAAGGCTTTAAAATGATGGAATATTTCTAAAACAATGGCTTCAGTAAAAAATTTATATAAAATAGTTTATATAAATTCATAAGGCATATAAGCAGCTCAAAAGCATTGGCATACATTTATATCTCAAATATAAACAAACAAGCGAGCAACATGGTCATCTGCCAAAAGGTACGATAGTATTAACCAGTTATAGGATTCCGCACTCTCTATTTGAACTCAACAAAATGTGTATATACACATCCCTCTAACACTGGACAAAGGAGACTCGTTACCAACCCATCAGGGGTGTGACCCGCTGTATGTATGTTATAGAACGTTGTCGTAGCGTAGAGTGTATCCAAATAACACACTAACTACCTAAGGATTGGATGCGCTCTTACAAGATTGGAGAACTATTTTAATAAATCTTAAAATACGATCAATCCCATTCTTCCATTTTATAAGTTTAATTTCATTCCATTTAAAACCAAAATAGGTTTTATTCAAAACATGCCTCTTTCACAAGGTAAAACCAATGGGTTTCTATCAAATCATTTTAAGCCGTTTTCAGATGTTTGAAATCCATTCAAAACCAATTCCATCATTACATATTTCATTTTCATAATTAAATTCAACAATTTAATTGAAAACATTTCCATAATATCCACAATTTAAATTAAACAACATAAATCGATCAATTTTCCAAAACCACACCCAATTCAATGGAATTGGGGTTTTCCCAAATTTTCATGCCAAAGCCATTTCAATCATCACAATTCAATGGAATCGAGATTTTATCAATTTAACTAAAATCAACTTAAGAAATTGAATTTAAATCAATGATTGAAATAAATCAATCAAATATAATGATAATAAATTTGGAAAGCCGGGACGGAACCACCTACCTCAAAGTTTTTGACCAAAATCACAAAGGTCGAGAACGCTCAAGAAAATCGGGTCTCTTCTTCAAGAACCCACCTTAGATCTCTTATCATAGAATGATTAAGACCAAATCTCATCCAATTTGGTTCGACACACTTAGATCTAACCATAACGGGCATAGATATAAGAAACCGAGAGAAGATGAGAAGTATATCTAGGTAGATCTAAGAAACCAATCAAGAATGATGAAGAATGATCACATACCTCAAGAGTCTAGCATCGATTCACCAAGAGGAGCCTTTGGATTGCCTCTGGAAAGATGGGAGAACCCCTTTGACCTTAGGAGAAGAAAAATCCCGAGTTAGGGCTGCTTAGGATGAAAAACGAGGAACTTATAGGAAAAACCGAATGAGATCCACAATTTAAAGATCTCATTTAAGTGACCTCATGGTTTGGCCACATGGTTTGAAAAACCGTGCGCTAACCGTGAGTGAGCTACTACCTCGGCCACCCTTCTCGCATGGCATGTCTGCACGGTTAGACAAACTGTGTGCCACCTGTGCAGAAGCTTCTATCTAGGTTTCAAGGCTGGCATGGTTTGGTCGCACGGTTTGTCAAACCGTGCGCAAACTGTGCACAGAACACTGGGATTTAATGTTTCCCGAAAATTATCCCAAACACTTCCAAAGCCTTTACTCCAAAACAAATGTACATAGAAACATCAAAAATACATGAAAATGTAACGTGATGTTACATAACCCACCCTATAGATGACCAGTAGACGGTCAAGGGGCCACCGAGGTAGCAGTAGCAGTTCGAGTGAGCATGTCCATAGGGAGACAAATGTGGCAGGGGATCTGGCCAAGCATCATGTCATGGGTTACACTTTGGTTTGTTACTGCCACAACCCCCAAGTGGTCCACCTAGACCATAAGGAGCCGACAGACATGGGTGAGCTCCACTCCAGGCTATAGAGGATTACAACCATGGTGCTCCAGAGATGATCTGAGGTATGGTCTGTGCCTTATCCACCCTACCTGTAGTACTTATAGATTCAGATTCTAGTCACTCTGTCCTTTCCACAACTCTCATTTGGATCTTGAAATTCTAGTGGAGTCATTGACATGACCTTTATGGCTAGAGACTCCTATGGGAAATGACTCGACGATTACACACTGGTTTCGGTAGTGTTATATCACTCTATGTAGAGAGAGCTTTAGCTGGGATCTCTTGGTTGTGGCATTGAGGCCTTCTGATGACATCTTGGGTGTGGAATGGCTATAAACAGTTTGTGCTTATATCGACTATTTTAGATGTACATTGTGGTGTGTCCACAGAGATGGGACCGAGCTTTCCATCACCAGTAAGAAGAAAACCCTTGAAGAACAGAACATACTTTCTCAAAGGAGGGTGGCCTCACCATCAATGCAGTGGATGAAAGGAGTTTGAGATTTAATATAGTGTAGGATGAGTATGAGGATGTTTTTCCTGAGGATGTTTCGGGACTACCTCCTCACAGAGTGGTAGAATTTTTCATTGACTTGTACCCTGGGATGGAACCAATATCCACACCAACATATCGAATGGCTCTTGTGGAGCTTTATGAGCTGAAGGTATAGATATAGGACTTGTCAGAGAAGGGGTTCATAAGGCCCAACGATTCACCATGGGCAGCCCCAGTTCTTTTTGCTAAGAAGGCATATGGGAGTTTGAGGTTGTGCTTGGACTTTCGACACATGAATCAAGTGACCGTGAAGAACAAGTATACACTGCCAGGAATTGATAACCTCTTCAACCAGTTTAAGGGAAAAAATTGGTTCTCAAAGATAGACCTCAGATAAGGCTATCACCAGCTTTAGGTACGGGGTGAGGATGTACCAAAGACATCCTTCAGGTTACGGTACGAACACTATGATTTCCTGGGGATTCTTTTAGGCATGACCAATTCCCAAGAAGTGTTCATGGGCCTCATGAATAGGATATTCTAGCCATTCCTTGACCATTTCGTTGTGGTCTTCATCGATGAAATCTTGTTCTACTCAGTGTCGGTGGAAGAGCATTTTATACACTTGTGTATAGTCTTGGATAAACTATGAGAGCACTAGATTTGTGGTAAGCTCTATAAGTTCTAGATCTAGATTTTGGAGGCCCAATTTCTGGGGAACATCATCCTACAGGCTATATTTGGGGTACATCAAGTGAATATAGAGGTATTGATTGCTTTGGATCCACCCAGTAGAATGAATGAGGTGCAAAGCTTCTTGGGGTTAGCTAATTACTATCGGAGGTTCAGGCCCGACTTCTCCAGAGTAGAATAACCCTTATCATCTTTGATATGGAAGATACAACCCTTCATGTGGATAGACAAATTACATAAGTGTTTCTATGAGTTGAGGCGGAGACTGACTAGTGCCCCCATCTTGAGACTACTATAGGATGTTGTTGGGTATGTAGTTTACTACGACACATTAGGGACCATAATGAGTTTTTTCCTAATGAAGGAGCAAGAAATTATTTCCTATGGCTCAAACCAGTTGAGGTAGCATGACCAGAACTATGAAACCCACAACCTTTTGTTAGAAGCAGTGGTATTTCCCTTGAAGATATGGTGGCACTACTTGATGGGTGAGTATATTACAGTTTACTCTAACAATAAGAGTCTTGGGTATATCTTCTCCCATAAAGACATGGATCTAAGAAAGTAGTGATGGATAAAATTCCACCAGGACTGTGACTTTGTGATAGTCCATACTACTGTGAAGGGGAACATGGTGGTATATGCGCTCAGCAGGAGGACCGGTTTCAAGCTATTGAGTAAGGAAACATAGATTTTATCCACGATGATGATATCCTAAATGGATGATGGTGGATCTGATTAACTTCATTTGATGAATTTTACTCCCCCACTTCTACAGTGAGTCAGGGGGCACAGTTGGGGTATATTAACTACGAGGTTTGATGTGGTCAGTCATCCTCAGGACAGGATCCTGATGGATTTTTGATAGGTGGGGAGCACACCATCATTTTAAAAGGGTGTTTCATAGTTCTAGTGTTGTTTCCGGAAGATGTGTTGAGGGAGTTCCATACGCCCCCTTTCACAGTACATCCCAGTGTGGTTAAGATGTACCAGTACCCCTGACACTTGTACTGGTGGTCGGGGATGAAGACAGTTGTGGCTGACTTCATTTCATGATGCCTCACTTTTCATCAAGTGAAGGTCAAGCATAAGGTTTAAATTGGCTTGACCTAGAAACATGAGGTACTAGAGTGGAAGTGGGACAGTATCTCGATGGAATTCATGATGGGGTTACCAAGTACATCTAGGGGACATGATCTTATTTGGGTGATCGTTAACCGACTCGCCAAGTCGTATCACTTCCTACCCATCCGGGAGAAGGTGCAGATAAAGGTCTTGGGACTCTTCAATTTCCAGAAGATAGTGGGGCTTCACATGGTGCCTTCAATGGTCGTCTTAGATCATGATGCCCACATTACATCCTAGTTGTGGAAGGAATTACTAGAGGTGTTCAAGACACAGTGGTATTTGAGAAAAACTTTTCATCCCCAGACGAATGGTTAGACAAAGCGGTCCATACAGACCTTGGAGGATAGATTCATGCTTGTGTCTTTGACTTTGGTCAGATTTGGGAGGACTACCTACCACAGGTAGAGTTTGCATTCAAATAATAGATACCACTCCACCATTGGCATGGAACCATTTGAGGCCTTGAAAGAGAATCCTTCAAGATCACCTATATGCTGGAAAGACGTAGGGGAGCTGACACTCATTAGTCCAGAGATGGTACGGGCTACCACCGAGAAGATTCAGATCATCCAAGAGTGGTTGAGGACTGCACAGAGAAGATATAAGTCTTATGATGACAGGATAGGGAGACCCATGGAGTTTGATGAGGGATACCATGTGTACCTTCAAGTCTCACCTCGACGAGGGTAACAAAGATTTTGAAGGGGCGGAAAGCTATGTCTGAGGATCATCGGACCTTTTCATATCCTGAGTAGAGTTGGTGAGGTGGCATACCGCCTAGCCCTTCCCCCACAGATGCACAGAGTGCATGCTATTTTACATGTGTTGCAACTGAGTAGGTACATGCATGATCAATCACACACCATCAACTCGGATGATATGGACATTGATGATGGGGAGATGTTTTTGGAGTTCTGAATGGATATAGAGGATTGATAGGAACAGGTCCATATGGGTGGTTGATTCCCCAAGTGCGTTTTTGGTGGTAGCACATGAACCACTAGGAAATCACATGGGAGTAGGAGGCTCATATTCATGATCAGTACCCCCATCTGTTTGTTTAGTTTTTTTCATTTCGGGGATGTAAATCACTATGGTAGGGAGAATGTAATGTCTCTTAAATTTTGATTATTTTTTTAAATTATATGGAATTATTATGAGAATTTGTGCTATAACAGAATGTGATTCTGAGGCCCAGAGATCCCAAAACAGAATTTTTTACTTTTCTTAAGGTACGTTTAGTAAACATGTGAGCTAGTTATTCTATATTTTTGAATAGTTGGTCTGATCAAAAATATGAGGACATCTTTGAACTCATAACGCCAGGTTTCACCTAGAATAGAATTAACTTTGGCCAGCAACGGGTGAATGCAAAAGTTTATTTTCATTATTTTCGAGAAAATTATAAAATAAGTTTAAATTTTATTTTATATTCTTTCTCATCTGTTGTGCGGAGGATGGTGACGATGTGGTGCAACGACGAAGTGGCGACATGGTGCATTAATGAGGTTCATTATTGGCCCATATCAAGTAAGGTAATGATACAATAAAGGGAGTGTAACAATGACGTTTTTTCATAAATGAAACAAAAAAATGACGCAACGCCATAGCGTAACAAATAATTCCGGTAAGACTTTATCATATTTGAAACACCCTCGAAGAACGAAGCCTGAAGTGACAAAGTCAACATCTTTAATCTTCAAGGACAAATGCATCAGCATCGAACGTCAAAGAAGTAGGGGTTTTATTTTTATTTCAAATTTATTCCCCGCTCTTTTTTTTTTGAAACGATGAACATGGATCCACCAACGAACAGGTTGATCTGTGAATTGTTCCCTAATGCGGGAAGATGACTTTTCTTGATGATTTATTATCCCAGATTTAAGCTTGGCATGAAATTATTAAACATTTTTTCCTCTGGAATTGGGAATGACCTCGTTGATTGAAGGTTCAAACATTCCAATCAGTTTCTAATGGGTTTGTTCATAGAACCGGAAACATCCAATGATTCCATATCCATTTGGACCTACTTTCCAAAGTTAGGCACTCATTAGTTGTGGACTGATGAGGTTTAGGAATTTTCATTGGTCGAGAGGATGGGAGGTCAGACTCATCACACATTTTTTAGGGGAATTATTGTCTACTCCGGGACTCTCTTTATAGATTTAAGTTATGTTCGTGAATCCTTATTACATTACCAAGTATAATATGAGCTTTACATTAGATCTAACAATCAATGATTGATATGTAGGAGATTTAGAGAATCTTTTATATGTATTCGAGGTTCTTCATTGATAGAGAATCGTCTATATTTGTTAGAGATTCTTAGTCAGTGGTATCCTTCAATACATAAAAGTCTCTTGGTCATTGTGATGACCATACTGGTTTTAAATCGACTTAGTGGGGCACTTGAAGTTTATTGTCATTCAGAAGGACATGGATTATTTTAGAATTGTGATCATACCCGCAGATGGGCTACCTACGTATCCTTTGTTTTGAAAAAGAAATCAGAACCCACGTAGTAAAAGTAAGGGAGTATGATGTTTATGCATGATTGATGGCTCAAAGAAAGATTTCATGATTACTTTTACACTCTAAGATCACGTGAGTCATGCTCGGTGTGAGAAACAAGAGGTATTGGTGAAACCAGACAATTTTTCCATGAAAGATGCAATGATTTGGGGCTTATGTATGTATAACTATCCAAAATAGATGCATATTGGGCTTTACTTCAGGGAAGAAACCCAGGAACAAGGTCCATAAAGGTATATGTACTTTATGGGGATTTCGATACTCTAACATGGGGCTTACTCCGGAGTAAGATGCCCAAATTAGGAGGGGACTTATGATTGGGTTTTACTCCTAAGAACGAAGCCCAAATCAAAATTAAATTAATACCAGTTAAGATAAATTAATACTGGGGCTTACTCATGAGAAGGAGGCCTAGGTGAAAGGGATTTGAAAAATTAAGGGACTTGGGGATTACTCCTACGAAGGATTCCCATATCTGAGACTGGGGATTACTCCTTAAAAGGAGGCCCAGATGAAGAGAAATATGGTTAGGGATTACTCCTTAGGAGGATGCCCATATTTGGGAACTTAGAGACTAGGGCTTACTCTTGAAAAAAAATCCTAGGTTAGGGGACTTGGGGCTTACTCCTAAAGAGGATTCCCAAATTAATGATAACTTGGACTGGGGCTTACTCCTGAAAAGGAGGCTTAGGTTAAGGATTCTCTCATCTTAAAGGATGAGGTTGAATGAATTAAATATCTGACCTTAGTGACATGAGGATATGTAAATCAATAGGTTTTAAGATATGTTCCACAGAATTCCTTTTAGATAAAGAAGCCAACAAAGAAATCATGTCATGATTGACTTTAGAGAGAGTTCTGAAGGCTTAATCTTGAAGAGGAGATGTGGATAGGCATAAGAGAGGTGAAATAGGTAGGAGGGGCACACAAAAATAATGTGGCTCGCAAGTCCTGTGTGGGCGCGCAAGTACTGCATGGGCGCGCAAGTCCTGGTCGCGCAGGCGTACCTGCGCGACACATGGGTACTTGTGTGATGGTCAATCCTTAGGGTTGAACTTGGGCAAGGCTTGGATCAATCCTTTTATAGTAACCCTAGAGACTTCTAGAAGAGAGGCGTGCAGGTTATGTGGAAGGGGTAAGGAAGCGCGCAAGTGTGTCCATTTTTCTTAAGGGATGGCCACCTAGGCGCTCAAGTGTTGATGAATTTCAACACTTAGGCCTTCCTCCCCCTCTTTAGATCTTCTGTTCTAGGTAAGAAATTACCTTAGAAATTTTTGGAAGCTTTGAGAAGAGACTAGGGCGTTGGGAGCTCAAATCTGAGGTTCTAGAATTTTTTGTCCCCGAAATGGGGGGGGGGCACATGGGTATTTATAGGCTGGAGAAGACCCTGTGCGAATTTCAAAGGAGCGCAAGTCACCTGTGCGACCAATGGGTGGCGCACAAGTATACTTTCGCAACCTTGGTGGAACTTGCGCGACCAAAGTGCATTTGAATCTTGGTTCAAGCCTTTTTCAATTTTTGATGTTTCTTCAAAGGATGAATCACTTTGGGTCCAAGGTATTTCCCTTTACATTCCTTTAGACTCTGTGACGGGAAGTAGAATCAACAAAAGTCCCCCCTCAGAGTTGGATCCGAATGAAATGAGGACGTGACTCTGAGGAAAATAAGAAAACCAAGGAACATGCGGTGCACAAGTGTTGAGCGCGCAGAGGGCGGCGTGCAAGTGTTGAACCGCGCAGGCATCGGCATGCAAGGGTGCGGCTTGGCCAATAAATACACAATCATTCTCGTATAAAGCCACTGGATCTCGAATTTATTGCTCTCATTGCACAAGTTGGTCTTGTCGCACTAGTTACTTGTTTTCTGTTGTTTCACTATTATCGCGCTACTGTAGAGGTAATAGGACTTGCGCGGTGATACCTGCACGCCAAAAACTTGCACGACACATCCATACTTGCGCGCTAAAATGAGACTTGTGCGCCTTAATGCCTTTTCCATTTTTCCAAATTTCTTTACAAATTTTATGAAAAATAAACCCATTTAAGAGTTAATTTATTCAACTTTTGTGCAGATTCAATGTCTTCCAAGATAATCGGAATGGATGATTAACTGTAAAGAAAGAGACTTGATGATATGATGATCATCATTGGCCATGATTACTATACCATCTGCAACAACACTCTCCCATATTTGGCTAAGTATTTGAATAAGTATCATTGTGACTTCCCACAAAGCATCTATCTGTTTTTGTATGGCTATGGTCATCTGCGAGAAGTTACCATTCCAGAGGCAAAGAACTATCTTCCAATTTCTTGGTTTCAGAATTACACCAACTTTTCTTCAGAAAATATTTCATGTGGAGGAGCATTTTTAAATGCTAGAACAGTGGAGAAGGTCCATATGATGCATCATAGACCTTGTACGCTGGACCTGAAACCTCACAAGCCCGAGTTGCAACCACATTGTTATCCTTAAATATTCTAAAATTCTCAAATGGATCAATCCAAAGGCTGGAAGAAGATTTGGGACTTCCGTCCTGGAGGAGGTGTTAAGCCAAATTGGATGTGGGAATACTGGGTACGACAAACCTGTGAATATTTCATCGAGGATTTGAAAGTAGTTGCGATATATGAAGTCGTCTGGGCTGGGCAAACATAAGTTTGCAAACATGATAACATCGTGCCGGAGATACTCATCCATTGGAGCCCAAAAACAAATTATTTCCATATAAATCATGTAGAATTAGGCATTCGTATGTGGGATGTCTACAAGATCTTAGGGGCTCCAATTTTGGGTGATATGTATAATGAATTTATCCCTCCCAAGGCAACCTGGAATGATTCGGAGAAGACTCCAGTTTTAGCTGTATAATTATTGAAAATCTTCCACAAGCTCAAGAGTTCGAGGACCTCCTTAACTCATTCTAGAAAGGATATTCATCAAAAGGAGTGGATGAATATGTTTCTGATCGATAATTCGGAGAATGAGCCGAAGGAAAAAGGGATTGAAGGAGAATGGGTCCAAGAAGAAGGGACCCAAGCAGAAGAGGCCCACTCGTCCTACCACCTACCGCAAAACAGAGAAGAGAGGTGCTCCTGGAACATTCTGGCAGACCCTGGAAGTAGGAGAATTTGAAAAGTGGGGATATAAGGTGAATCCAAGAATTGAAAAGAAGACTCGTCTGGCAGGCTCCTTGGCCTTGTGGCTTAGTTTTTATCTTCTGTCAGTCAGGGATTTGAATAGAGGTTTTAGGCCAGGGACCTTCGTTATCGTAGCTAAATTGGCTGAGGGGAAAATGGTTGGGTTGGCTACCACCATTTTAGCAAAGATTCACAGAAGTTTACTCCATGTCATCATAGTTAAATCTCCTTTAATAATAGTGGGACCATTCCATGTTTTATGGGGTTGAATCACCACTCACTTCATGACATATAATGTACAGAATGGAGTACAGATTCCTGTAAGTTCTTTCAGGCCATCAGTACAGGCATTCTATGGAATTGCTCCACTAGCTATCAATTCTTATGACATGAAGGTGAGGAAAATCATGTATAAGGAGTTTAATTTCTTTCCTTATGGAAATCCTCCAACCAGGTGGTTTGTTGATGATGGAACAGCTAGCCTGGATTTGAGGGCATACATGTTATCCTACAGATATGGTGTTCTGGTCACCAGAATTGATGGAGATATTATATGCGAGGCCTATGCTCCATATAGATTTTCATGTCAATTCATGTTTTTTCAGTAGACTGATGTATCTCCCCCTGTGCATGTCAGGTTAGAGCAACATCCAATGGTTTCCTAGAAACTATTGCTAGTAACGTCTAGGGAGAAAATTGGGGCAGTGTTTGAGCTACCAGTTGAAAAAGCATCATATAACTTGACTACATGGTATGCCGAGCACTGGATATCATCATACCCTAGAGGGGTGATGAATCACCCAGTTTATTAGGTGGGGAAAAGGAAGAGTATTGTAGAGAAATAAATCCTTCCTCATGAAGGTGATACTTCCCCACCTGAAGCTGATTCGTCGGATTCCTCATCTAGGACTTACTCACCGGATTCCCAAGATGGGGATGATGAGGCACAACAAGCGGAAAAGTGGCCTTGTGCCTGATATAATCCTCCAGTCAGAATCAAAAGACCCACTCCATCAACTCCTAGTGAGTTACTTCATTGTGGAAATTTAATCACCATTACTTTATAGAGAAAAATGTCTTATTTTCTTATTTTCAATATGTAGTTGCAGGAGCTGGGAAGAAGCTGAAGTCGATGATTTTAGGACCTTCCTCGTAGCCTTCTGGTACACATACTAAATATCTACGACCAGAGGTTGTCCATACATGGCAGAGTTTATACTGCGGTGCTGAAACTGACTGGCTGGATTTGTGCGAGGGGATACACCTCCCTAGAATAGGGAATCGTCTGGCTTCTATAGATATCAATTACAAGGATAACCCCGATAAAGTGCGGTCTTATATCAGAGACCTAGAAATGCTCATATATGCCACTGACGATTCCATTCCTATCACCAAGAGGGTGAAGGAAATGATAGATCGTGGCGCCACTAAGGGGACTGAGGCTTCTGGAGATGAGGAGTGGCACGATTACATGGATCCTGAATATGTAAGTGTCTTTCCTTATTTTATTTGCTACTTGATTTCATTCAAAGCTTTGTTACTCAAGGAAATTATTTTCTTCATCCTGCAGCTTGCAAAGAAAAGAACTACTGGGGTTCCTTCACCACAGTATAGCCTTGGTGGTACTTCCATCGGGGCTGCTGCTGAATCTCCTCATGAGTCGAGTGAGATAACTCTAGGCCAGCAAGCCATGGATGAGGAATTAGATATGGCCTTCCATTCTCCAATTAAAGTGCCTGTACGGGAGACTTCCAAAACTCACAAAAAGCCAAAGAATCAAAGGCAATGAAGGAGTAAGTCCACAGATAAATTCTTCACTAGTAGTGGTAAGTCCTTCGGATAATCACGAGTCTTAAACCATGAAAATATTGCTCATACTGTTTTGGATTACATGGGATTCTTCAATTTCCCCTCTGAGAGAGAGGACTAACCCTCATTTGAGGACCACAAAGGGTACTGGTGAACAATCACAAGTTCATGCTGACTTGGCTGCTCCTAGAGAAGAGCCAGCGTCTGTTCCCAGTATCCCTCCTGCTGCTGTTGCAAGAAGAGAAGAACCTGCTTCTGGTAAATTAACAATGATTCATAAAATGTTTGAATGAAACATCAACTGGCTTCCATTCTGTAATAATTTAGGTTCAACCCCTGCACTCGATCTTTTGGCGGCCACTGCAACTGATGTCGCTATTTTATCTGAAGATGTTATTCTGGGTCAGAGACCACAAGATGAAGGTTGCCAAGAAGACATACCAAATGCTACCACTTGTGAGATTGACCAGGATTTTAAGATTACATTGGATGAAATGATGGGACTTGGAGCATCTTTTGAATATTTTTTAGATCATGTTAACTTACCATGTAATTTAGAAGATTATGGACGTGAGTGTTATCCTTCGTCCTATTAAAAATAATTTCTTATTACATGTCTAATCATGATCGTTTAAAAAATGAAGCTTTATCTGAGAAAACTATTGAACTAACAATGCCTGAAGGGGGTACATAAAACCCTACTATTGTAGAGACATTAGCCCAGGTGGAAATGAACCCCGTAGAGCTTCCTCAAACTCACCCTGAAAATCCTGTTGAGGCTAGGAAAGATGGGGAGAAGCCTTCTCAATTTACTAATCTACCGTTGGGTAAGGGATAACAGTATTTGCGACTGTACTTAATTTTCAAGATAGAAAATTAACTTTTGTTATCCTTTGAAACTAACCAAATATTTAAATTGATTATGCAGGGACATCAATTTCAGTGGCTAGATCTGGAGGTGAACCCTCAGCCTTCGCCCCAATGGGAATTGAAAGTTAATAAGCACATGTTAGGGGGGAAAGAGAAGTACAGGTATCTTCCCTAAGTGAATTAATCCCATATTACATTCCCCCCTGTGACAGTGATGCTGATTCGGATCTAGAAGTACAAAAGGCGTTCCAATTTTAACGACGCAAGGCATGGCAAAACATATGGAAGATAATATCCGAAGTGCCTTTAGAAGAGATGTCATCGAAGATCCCTCAAATGTCATCCCTACTTGTCATACTGTGACTTGGTGGTTTTGGATATCAAAAGATCCATGTAGCAGTGAAGCAAGTCATCTTAAGAAGGGAGAAGGAGCAAAAGTTCCATGAAGATCTGACCAAAGGTTGTCAGCCAATATCAGTGAATTTGAGGTTGCGGTATCCCGATTTGAGGCTGACTATGCTTCCAAGATGAAGGATATGAAGCATAAGATCAAAGATAAAGTCATCCAGTAGATGCACCTTCGGCAGCAGTTAGATGTTGTTACTGGGGAACATGACCAACTCAAAAATTCACTAGAGGGAGCTCAAGAAAATGTAATGAAATCCATCACAGATGCCAATAAAGCACTCCATCAGGCTGAAAAGAGTGAAGTTGGTCGAGTGCATGAGCTTCAAGTGGCTGCTGATGATGCTCGGGATGTTGTACATCAAGTGAATACTTATGTTGATAGCCTTTTTTAATTCCTAGAAAAGAGAAGAGAATCCAGTTTGTGGATATCCTTCTAATTCTTGTGCATGTAACGGAAAAAACACTTTCATTTTCAATCATCTGTGCATGCATTTTCCCACTAATGGCTTTAAATTTTTACCTAAGCCAATGATCCTAGTAAACATAGTTTGACTTTTTCTAGGATTATTAAAAATAACCCTACAAACTATGGAACTTTTTAATTGCTCAATATTACCTAAAATCGTACAAAATGTATGTTTGGTGAGCTGGGACTTGAATTTTATTCAGATTTTCCATGTCTTTTGTGGGTAGTTTAAAGTCATGCATGTCAGACCTAAAAAGGATAATGTTTAAGGTCGAAATATCTTTGACCAAATGGATTAAAATTAAGTCAATTCCTTGACAACTTATCTGAAAACATTTTACCACACTCAAGTATGAAGGAAAACATGTAAATTATGACTTAATAAATTTGGAATCTTAGGAATGATAGGAAAAAGGGTTAAAAGGCATTAGATGAAGTATTTCCCAAGAATGAAGTTACCATTATTTAACAAACCCATTATGGGATTGAATTATACAGGGCCGCCTAAGGTCATTGGCTGCATAGTCAAATAATAGCATCTTTTGGCTGAAAAGTCTGTTATGTAGACTATTTATGCAAGGCCGCCTAAGGGGACGTGATTCATAGTCAAGAAAAAGAACTCTTAGAAATTTACTTTTCTACTACTAAAAAGCCGATGGATGTTTATGGAGATTCAAATTTTCCAAAACATAGAGTTTTCTATATGGAGATAGGTACTTGAACATGGATAAGATATTTACATGCAAGACTATCTAAGAACTAGATGAATGTCACTCCTAAGAAGGTCTAACCCAAACATAGGGAATAGAAATATATACCATAGACTTTAATACTTTCAGATCATGAAAAAGAACATGGGGCGAATATGTTAAGGATGGCTATTTTCTGCGGATCCTTACATATTGTCGTTAAGACTACTAAGGACAAAAGATGATTTCTTTCCAAGAATGAAGTTACCATTATTTAACAAACCCAATAGGGGGTTGAATTATGCAGGGCTGCCTAAGGGCATTGGCTGCATAGTCAAATAATAGTATCTTTTGTCTGAAAATTCTATTATGTAGACTGTTTATGCAAGGCCGCCAAAGGGCACGTGCTGCATAGTCAGGCGAAAGAACTCTCAGAAATTGGACATTTTGTGACTAGAAGTCAAGAAAAGTGTTATGAAGATCTGAAAATATTTAAGGTTAGGATTATGACACATAAAAAATGGGTATTTTCCAGTGTATGTTGAGATACACAGATCAATGCTAACCATAATCATGTGGTGGTTGGGTCCTGAATTGAAATGTTGGACTTCACTACATATCCCATAAGGATGGGAATCAAGCCTTTCGTATTTCTTGAAATACAGTTTAACATCGTGTGGGCTAAAGTGTAAGAGATCTTAGTTTAGGGTCATAGATCTCGGACCATTATAATGAATACAATGTGTGTGTTTTCACAGGTACTTTTTAGCCAGGGGACTAAAAGTGGAATTTGGGGTTAGGACCCAAGACTTGGGGCTAGATTCGAGGGATGCTCAAACATTTATATATATCCCATAAGGATGGGAATCAAGCCGCATGTAGTTCGTGAAATACCCTCTGTACTGATTTGGTTCATACATATGAAGGGTGAAAAGGGGAATTTAGTGCAATGGTGGTTTAACCCAAGATAAAAGGTTCAGGCATTACCATGTATGCACATAGTCTTTGAAATATAACATGATTGGATATTAATGTAAATAATAATTCCATCTTGGGTAAGGGTATCAAAGAATGGTTTATTTTATTGTCGTACAGGACAAAAGTGTTGTACAGTTTAACATCATGTAATAAGGACAAAGGTGAACCAATGTGAAGAGATTGGTTTTGGGCTTGAACATCAGGAGGTTGCCTACGTACCTAGACTAGAAGGCAAAGATAAAAGTCCACGTAGTTCAATTAAATAATGAATTAGTGATCAAGTTGTTCTTGAGAACAACGACCTAAAAATGGCGTTGGGACTTACACATGGTTAAAGGCCCAGAGAGGGTGTTATGGTTGAAGTTTACTCTAAGATCACGTGAGTCATACTCAGTGTGAGAAACAAGAGGTAGAAACAACCTTAACGATGCACAGTTTAATGTCATGTAGGACATATGAAGGGACTATGCAGTTTAAAGTCTTGTAGTTAGGACTATTGGTGCTGCACAGTTTAGTTTCATGTAGTAGGGACAAAATACAGTTTAACGTCATGTAGGAAGAATATAGGGACACAGTTTAACATCATGTGGGATGTAAGGGTGTTGTACAGTTTAGCATTCTGTAGCTAAGACGATGAGGACAATATAGTTTAACGTCATGTTGGATGAAAGGGGGACTGTGAAGTTTAATGTCATGCAGTAAGGACAAAAGAGGACACAGTTTAACGTCGTGTTGGACGTATTAGGTAATTTTTCACAGTTTAACGTCATGTTGGAAAAAAAGGGACGATACAGTTTAGTGTCATGTTAGACGAAAGTGTGAATAGTTTAAGGGCATATGCATGGACTATAGATGGTGCAGTTTAACATCCTGTGGAATGAAATTAATACAAATAGTTTAAGGTCATATGCAAGGACCATGGATGATGATGCAGTTTAACATCTTGCTGGACGTAAGGGACTTCTGTACAGTTTAGTGTCTTGTAGTTAGGACGTCATAGTTTAACGTCATGTTAGACGTATGTTCCAATAGTTTAAAGTCATATGCATGGACCCTTGGTGTATTTTGTGTTCATACAAAATATTTATTCAGAAATCTGGCATTGTTTGGAGTAGTGATGAGTTCTCCATACATTGAGATTAAAGAATAAGCTCCATTGGAGTAGACCTTATGTATTGAATAAGGTCCTTCCCATTTTGGCTCAAGCTTGTGAGGTTTCTTTCCTGGTATCATTGGTGTTCTGAGAACTAATATTAATTCTCCATGAATGAATGAACGGAAAAGAAATTTTTTGTTGAAAGCTCATGCTATTAGATTCTGATAGACTTCCAAGTGGTTCAGGGTGCACAATATTTTCTCATCTAACCGTTCCAATTCATCAATTCACTTTTGATATTGTTCATCTATAGAGGACTGATCACAAATAGCTACTCTGAGCGAGGGTATTTGAACCTCAATTGGCAAAACTGCTTCTGTTCCTTATACCAATGAATATTTATTTGACCACGTTGCAGTGCAGGTGGTGGTCTGATAAGCCCATAAAGCATGAAAGAGTTTATCAGGCCATGACTTCCTATATTTATCCACCATCTTTTACAGTATATTTGACAGAGTCTTGTTGAAATCTTCTTTCTGGCCATTGGACGTTGCATGATACTGAGAGGAATGATCAGATTTAATGTTGTATTCTTGATACAACTTCCTCACCTCGGATGAACAGAAGTTTGTGGCATTGTCTGTAAATATGGTATGAGGGACACCAAATCTGGTAATAATGTTAGACTTGATGAAGTTAACAATGCATTTAGAACTGACTTCTTTGAGGGGTATTTCCTCTGCCCATTTGGAAAAGAAGTCAGTAGCAGTAAGAAAATACTTCAACTGTTTGGATGTAGTTGAAGGAAAAGGTCCTACTAAATCCATTCCCCATATGGAAAATGGCCACTAGTATTTAGCTATATGAAGCAACTCTAGGGGTTGATGAATGAAGTTGGCATGTACATGGAAAGAATGACACATCTTTGTGAAATCAACACAATCTTGTATCATTGAAGGCCAAAAATATCCAATCCTTCGAATTTGATCAGATAGTCTGTGTCCAGACTGATGGGAACCACAGACTCCTACATGCACATCTTTTATGACAGCCATTGTCTCTTCACCATTAATGCATCTAAAGATAATTCCATCAAAACCCCTTTTGTAGAGAACTTTCTCTAAGTGATCTGGGCTATCATAAAGAGTGAAATTGACCACACGTCTCCAGACATGTTCTTTCCTGGTTATATCAGGCGGAAGTGTTCCATTTTAAAGGTATTCCCTGATAGGTGTCATCCACCCTATAGTATGACCATATGGTTCAAAGATGGGACTAATTTCATTGATTTCCTCTGTTCTTATTTGAACATAAGGTGAAATTTTATGACAGTGGGAAATACTGATGGTTGTTTCATCCTGATTTGGATCTTCTAGAGCTGTGTCTATATTAGCCAGTGCATCAGCTTGGTCATTTTGTGATCTTGGGACATAAGAAAAGGTCGGTTCCAAAGGAAACTCCACCATTAACTCTCTGAAAAAATCATAAAAAGGGATTATTACTTATTTTCTAATTGCATAATCCCCATTGATTTGTTTGATTACCAGGTCTAAATCACCTTTCACCTTTAAGTGATTCAGTTGTGCTTGAAGCGCCAACTCCAATCCTGCAATAAGAGCTTGGTATTCTGCTTCATTATTAGTACCGCCTCCCAATAATGAGAAGTAATAAGGTATCAATGCATTTTCTGGGGAAATGAGTACAACTACTAACCCAAATTTTTGGAATTTAGGATTTTCCATTTTACTCCCTATTGGACTTCTGGAAGCACAATCGAAGTACATTTCCCATGTTTGAAGACTTTCTTGAATAGAGAAGACTTCCTCATCAGGGAGTTCAATATCTGAAGATGTGTCTTCTACTGAAGGATGTTTAGCATGGAAATTATCCAGATCTTGACCCTTTATTGCCTTTTGAGACACATATTGAATATCAAATTGCTGCAAAATAACTTCCCACTTTTCAAAACGTCCCATAAGCATTGGATGACTAAGGATGAATCTGAGCGGGTTATTGCGAGATACCAATTGGACCTCGTGATGTTTCAGGTAGTGTCTAAACATCTGAACTGCAAATATTATTGCTAGGCATCACTTATCAATATTTGAGTATCGGGTTTCTGCTTTAAGCATAGTCTGACTAAGATAGTAGAGGTTGTTTTCATTCCCAACATCATTCTTCTGAGCAAGAAAGGCACACAATGATCACTCTAGAGTTGTCACATTGAGGATAAGTGGTCTTCCTTCAACAGGTGGCATTAACACCGGTGGACTCAAAAGATAATTATTGAGAATAATGAATGCTTCTTGACATTCTTCATTCTATTGGTAAGTGACTCCCTTCTTCATCAATTTGGTGAAGGGTAAACTTTTTCCTGCCAAATTGGCGATGAAACGCCGAATATAGGCCAAGTGTCCTTGAAGACCTCTCAATTCCTTTAAATTTCGAGGAGGGACATACCAAGGATTGACTTTGACTTCTCAGTATCGAATTTGATACCATTATGGAATACAACAAAGCCAAGAAATTTCCCTAAGGTTACCCCAAAAGCACATTTTAAGGGGTTCATCTTCAAAATATGTTGCCGATGTTTGTGGAATATGATTTCCAAATCAGCCAAGTGATTAGAACATTGTTTGGATTTAACCACTAAATCATCCACATAATATTCAACAAAATTCCATAAAAAGGTTTTAAAGATACGATGCATGGCATGCTGATATGTTACGCCTGCATTCTTTAGGCCAAAGGGAATTACCCGATAACAAAACACACCCTGAGGGGCTCTGATGGCTGTAGATTCTTCACCATCTAGAGCCATTTAGATTTGATTATATCTGGAATATCCATCCATGAAGGAAAGTTATTCATAGCAAGATATCGCATCAATTAAGAGTTCTGTAATTGGTACTGGAAAATAATTCTTAGGACAATGCCGATTAAGATCTCTAAAATCAATGCAAACTCTAATTTTTCCATTATTCTTTTTCACAGGGACAATATTATCCAAACACTAGGGATATTGAACTTCTCTGATGAAGTTAGCTTTGATAAGATAATCCACTTCAGCCTCAATTTTGGAAGCATAGGTTGGGTGTGTTCTTCTAGCAGCTTGTTTGAATCCTTGATGTTCTTATGGAAAACCCAAATGATGAGTGGAAACATCAGGATCAATCCCTGGCATCTCTGTATAGTTCCAAGCAAATATATCTCGATTTTTCTTTAAGAAGGAAATATACATCTCTTACTCTTCAAGATTCATGACCACACTAATTAAAGTGGGGTGTTGATCTTCTTTTTTACCTAGATTTATTTCTATGAGTTCATCCACAGTGGTAGAGATACCCTCTTAAAATACTGGAGGAGCATCCCTAAGATCTTCCTCTTCTTCTTCAACATGTGTTATTTCTTCTGTTTCTACTTTCATAGTAGATGAAGAAGCAGAATTTATATGATCAGAAGAGATGTTAAAATTTGAACATCTTAAAGAAGAAGATTCTATTTCCGACTTGATTGATGATTAAGGGTCTTCCTTGGGTAATATAGAAGAGATGATGGATTAGGAATCGACATCATCATTCACCTCTGACATTGCTATAACTTCTTCTGATTTAATTGGCGATGTATAGACTTGCTGAATTTTAGTAGATGAAGTGAAGACATCCCCATTTTAAATTTCATCATTTCTTGGTGAATCACCAATTTCTCCCATGTTGTCTGACTTGATTTCTGTAACTGTCATTATGGAAGTTTCCATAAGAGTATTTTGATTTGGGTCTATCCAGTAAATTTGACTAATAGGCAACACATAATCTACACTCACATGTGTAAATGGATTTACTGGAATCTTTTCCAAACCAAATGGAGTATTAACTTTGGTAATCTCCCTTGTTGTGGATTTATCCTTTCCCTTCATGTGATAAAACTCTTGCCTCAATGTATTGATATTCACATGTTTTGAATGGGGATTTATCACCCTACAATGTTCTAATTTGACCATCAAAACAATATTTGAGACATTGATGGTATGATGAAGGGATAGCTGCATGTTGATGTAGCTAGGGTCTTCCAAGAAATATGTTGAAAGATGAGTCTTGATCAACAACCATGAGATCTAAATTGGATTCAAGATCTCCAAACTGAGTTCTGAGTGTAATCTCACCCAGTGGTTCTTATTCATTTTTATCATATCCTTGTAACATAAAAGTAGAAGGAGATAAATCTGATTCTGTGAGGCCCAATCGAAGAAGTGTACGAATGGGGATGAGGATGACTCCTGAACCATTATCAATGAAAAATATTCAGACTTCTACACCATTAACCTTTCCTAATAAGTACAAAGTTCTAATATGTCCATGCACGACATCATCTTCATCTTCATCACTAAACAATATCACTGCGTGGCATTCTGCAAGATTATTATCTACATGGTAGACATCAGCTATAGCAATTTCAGTTTCAAACTCCTGAGGACTCAAAAAAGCCTCGATGAGTGCCTCCCGAAGATCCTTTGATAAATTCAAAGAATCCAAAATTGATAACATGGTCGGTATTTGTGCCAAGTGTTTCAATACATCATACTTTTGATCCAAAGTTCTACATTTCCCAATAGGAACATGTAGTTTCGCATTTTCCTTAGAAGTTGATGCTTTGGAAGTAGATGCATCTTGTACTGAGATAGGAGTTGGTAATACTACTGGATTTGGAAGATTAGACCGATTAGGTCTATTTACTTGCTGAGAAGAAGAAGATGGAACCTTCAACCAATCTTCCAGAATAATTGTGCCAGGACTGAGTCTGTCTTGTGTGGAATAATTTTCTTGTTCTTGTTGAGCTCATTGAAGGGCTCTACCATGAGTTTTTTATGCATACATAGTTCTAGTAGGGGTAGAATTGGAATAGTGGCCTATTAAAGATCCGTGTCTTCCCCTGTATCCTAAGCCTTTGGAACCTCCTTTGATTCCTCTATTTTCTATAGGGAATTCAGGAACAACAAAATTGAAACTGCAACTGGCATATGGATTTGTTAATTGAATCATATTAACAGAACTGAAAATCAACTCTTCGTCTGATGAAGACTCTTCCTTATTAGCATGTTTAGGTTGTGTAGTTTGGTGGGGTGGTGCCCATGGCTTCGAAGTAGATGGCATGAAATCTTCCAGAGTCAAAGACAAATTGGGCTTTGACACGATTTCATATTCTTTTGATTGTTCCTATTTCTTGGAATTATTCCACCGTTTTGAGGATTTTCCCTCTGATGAAGAGGGTTTTTTTGTGGCATTCATGGAAAAATACACAATTGGATTCTTCAATTGCATTCGCAAAATGGCATGAGTTTGGTTGATCGTTTTTAAGACCATCCAATAATCATATTTTTGCGCATTTTTGTTCTTGACTTATTGCCACTCGCCTTCTTCCTCTAGATCTATAGCAGTAACACATGCTACCTGAGCTGAAGAACCTTTCAGTTTGACTTGTCCCCAGTCAACCATTTTTTGCAGGAGGTCCTTGAAGAAAAAACACTCCTAAATGGGATGCCCCAACATTTTATAAAATGGGAAATAATTGGGACGTTCTTCATCTCATTCCTTGTTATGCATCTTGGGCCTTGGAAATTGAACCAAATTATTTTCCAGATCCGAAATGAAATAACCAGGAACTTGTTCATTTTGGAAAGAGTAAACTTTTCTCTTCAAATCATCAAATTGTTTTTGTCTTTGATCTATTTGATCATATTGGAGAAATGGCCTCTGTTGTTGGTGCTTAGGAGGTGGATCCCTTCAAGAATATAAAGTTTTTGAAGTAGAAGCAGGTATAGGTGCTTGTTTAAGCATAACTGTAGCAGTCTCTACTTTAACCATTATTCTTCCTGGATCTGATGGAGTTACACGATCTTTATCCTTAGTATTTATAAGAGAATCTTCAATCTGTTGAGAAATTGAAGTAAGGTCTCGAAACCCTCCTATGTATTTCACAGGGATCAACAGCATGTGTAATTCATCACGCAGATTTTCCACAAAGATTGGCAACAATTTCTCTTGAGGGAGTGATAAGCTTAGGGAATATGTTAATCTCTTCCAGCGAGCAATGAAATCTGAAACCCTTTCATTTTCCCTTTTCTTAAAATTTTTAAGATCAAAAACTGTTGTCTTTGGAAATGTTGAACTGAATTGATGAAGGAATCTTTGGCGGAGATCCTCTCATCCGGTAATTGACCAGGATTACAAGCTTGTGTACCAGACAAAAGCAAGCCCTTGTAATGACAGTACAAAACACCTGAGCTTAACTGCTTCTTGTTGCTGAGGGGTTCCCATCATAGGATCGCAATGAGAAACAAAATGTGTTAAGTGTTGCTCTGGATCTCCCGAACCATTAAAGATTGGGAATGTGGTATTTTCAAAATTTTATGGTGGAGGAATTGCATCAACCCACTCAGGGTAAGATCTCTTTTCTGGTTGAATTTGATCACGCTTTCCCTCCATATCTTCCAACCAAGTTGTTAATGGCTCAATAGTAGTTATTAAATTTTGAGAAACATCTGGTTGAGATTGGACCTGAGCAGGTGCAATGACTGGAGCTAGAATAGATGTGGCAGCTGGTACTGCAACCGATGGCACCAATGCCGATTGTTGTTGTACTTGACCCGTAGGATTAGACCTGTGAGGGTGTACTGGTAGATGAGGATATTCTCGATCCATATTAGTATCCGCAAAAAATTCCCTTGGATGACTAACTCCAGTACGCTTAGGAGGAATACTACCTTGAAGTAGTTCAGTGTTCAACCTCCCTAATTCCTCCATTTATTCCTCTTGTTGTGAAAATCTTTGCTCAAGTGAGAGCGATTGGCCTTCTCCAGAGGAAGGGTATGTAACCTGATTCTTTTCTTTCCCCTTATTATAACCCTTTCAGAGAGGGGGAAGTGGGTTACATAAAGGATTACCTAGGTTTTGAGTAATCCTTTGATTTCGTGTACGCACACCTTCTTCATTTGTATATGTGCGTACAACTTCTTGAGCAGGAACCTCTTCATCTGATCTCTCTGAGTGAACCTCATCTGGTGTATCAACAACTACGGCATTGATAACATTGATTGATGCATAACGCATTTCATCCCTTCTATTGGCATTTCTGTGATATTGTCTTCTTCCATGTCTTTGATGAGACATTGCCTTTTGTTGATTCGATCCCTCAAGAACTTCTTGACGAACTGTAATTTAGAGAGAATATCCTAATAATTTGGTTCTTAGTTTCTCTTGAGTCTTCTTCCCCAATTGAGAGAAGACAGACTTTCTCTGAGGGAGGGATTGAGGATTTGAAAAAGTCCCTAGTCCGGTGGACTGGGGTTGTTCCTGCTCAACTTCTCGAATCCTATTTTTTGATTCTGAGGGTTGGATTAAAAGTGCCCCAGTCTGGAAAGCTGGGGTGGTTCTTGAAATTCTATATCTAAGACTTTCTTGAAATCTCTCCTGATCTTTCAGACTTTAGCCCAGAAATTAGATGGATGCATCAACCTGTATCCACTTTTATCACCCGGCTCAAAAGTCCGTTAGATGATTTCTGACACTTCTGTCACTTGATGATGTGCTTGCTCCAAATGAGAGGAATGTTTGATATTATAATTTGCTTGATGCAGGAGTAATTCAACAACTTGTTCTCTGTATGCTTGATTTTGAGAGGAAATAGTTGAGGCATGTTCTTGGGAAATATTTTGATTACAAACAAAACCCATTGACTGTGGCCGGACATGGGCAACAACATTGCATGAGACCATTTTCGGAGAGCTTTGATGACTGGAGAGAATAGTGAAATGTAGCACTCCATGAACACCCCATCCCCTAATATAAATACTAGATGGGGCATTGGAAATTAACTAGCGCAATCTTCTTAGTGCGCCAAGGCATGAACGCTGAAGGGATCTCCACTGCTTTTCAGCCTTCGGATATTGAGAAACTGAGAGAGAGGCCAAATCAATTTGGCATTGTAACCCTTCTATTATATTGACATGATTTTCATATTCATCATAATATAATATTTTATTTTTCAACTGACAAAGAGTTTCCCATATGTTGAGATGAATATCATGAATTCCATCTTCCGTCAACATCTCTGGAATGTCATACTGAGAATCAGTCAAAGGCCAAAACATAACTGGAACTTCACCTTTCGCCAGTTGTTTTCTCATATTCAGTACTTCCTCTTTATCATTCAATGAATATTCTTCTACCTAATTAGACCAGAGCTGGTGCTTCCTTGCTGCTTTATCGGATTCAACAAGATTGGTAGAGAATTCACTGATTAAACTAGAAGATGAACAACCCAGGGGTGGTTCAAAGAATGACCTACACCCCATGTTATCTTCTGATTGAGAAAGTGTTTCACCTGATAGTGGTAAATCATCAGACATGACTGGATTCACATTTTCAAGTGCCTCAAGATAAGAGGGCTTTCTCTTCACTATATTGTCTGTTGGAGAATTTTCCAATCAATGTGAATCACTACTGTGGAGAGGACTTTTGCAAATAAATTCATCATCATGGGGTGGACCACCATGGTTGGTTACAGCAAAAAATGAAACATTTTTCTCCTTAGTCTTCTGGCCACACATAGGGTTCTTGTGGCTCTCATCTGAAGATAAAACTTCAAGATTGACTGAATCATTATGAAGCAAGCCTTCATGAGGATGTATCTGATGCAGACCTTCAGAATTAATGTTCCCACTATTGGGAATTGAGAGAGTAGAATCTTGAGTTGCAATAGAAAATTTTTTGAGTGCATCAAGAACTCCAGCATCTAGTAAGGCCTTATTACAGATTGGCCCTTGATTTATTGACTGTGATGGGTGGGTCTTCTTTTTAGATGCCTTCTTACTCGCTTTAGAAACCACTTGTTGACGAAAGGGGTCATTATGGGCAGGTGTATGTGCCTCATCAAGAGAAATAATCAGGTTATGCTGATTGTCTCCACTCAAATCAGGTGTATGTGGCTGACTTGGTTGTCCGTATGATATGGGGGAGTACACCCCACAAACCTCTTGGACTGGAACAGATGTGTGTGCCTATTCCGAAGTGAACTGTTGATGTGTCACTCCACTAGCAGGGATAGATTTATGTGTCTATCCTGGAGATGCTGTTGAAGTTATTATAATATCCTGGAAGGAATCCAGAATATGAGCAGGGATTTGCTTCTTCTCTTTCACCATTGATAGAATATACTTGGTGACTTCAGCTACCGGAATGGGGATATACATCCATTCCATGCCTGGAGTATGTATATGTGCCTGCTCCTGTCCTCCTATTCCTGTCAATGAATTCTCACAGTACTCATGTGTGGGGGAAGAGAGTTGAGTCTACCTCCTGTTTGTCGCCAGAGCTTTCCGACTAACTTCTCTGAATGCTACCAAACGATATTGTTGGTAGGATTGATCAATACTATCAGGTGTATGTACCTGCTGATTGCACTCCACCGAATGTGGTTGATGAGCTTATTTCAATACTAAAAAACGAGGCTGCTGGAAGGATTGATGAGTGTAAGCAGGTGTATGTGCCTGTTTATCAGTTGTCAATACATTGGGTTCATGAGATCCATCACATGTAGTCAGAAGAGCCTGCTAACTAGCCGATGATTTATAAACAGGTGTATGTTCCTGTCTAAAATACTCTTCCAGAATATCCTGTCTGGACTGGCGTACTGCTGCCAGACGAGTCTGCTGGACAGTGGGATTAAAACGGACGGTTGTGCGTGCCCATTCATTACTTTCCACCAAGTTAGGATGGTGGAATTCTCCAAAAATGGAAGATATAAGAACCTTCTCACTATTAACCGGTTTTCGCCTCTGGTGGTTCGTCTTGCCTACTCGGGTTTGAGGAACCTGAGCCGAATGCCTGGAGACGATACCCTCATCATGTTAAGGGCGCACTACCGCATGAGTCTGGCGATGATTGTTTGTGGGATCCCTCGGGAATGAATCTTGTTTCCTTGAATTAAGGCCCTGAGGGGCCTTCTCATTCACCTCCTCAGAATATGGGAGTAAATGGTTTGTTGTGTTACTGGGATAACGACCCGAAATGGTTGGAGATGGTGGTTAGCACCACATGCTTCTTGATCACTGGTTGTCACTGTCTGGACGACCAGGGTGAGTTGTTCACTTAGAGGGCTTGTCGAGCAGCCTCCAGAGTTGGAATGGTACCGTGTTGACGGCACTCCTTAACCAGCGCATTCTATACCCAGCGTTGAAGACACTGAGTAGGTGATGTCGCCCTCAGAGCGGACAACGATCCAGCCGGAGTAGTAGCAGATGCCTTCATAGTAGAGGCATTCACAGCAAAGGTATTGACATGTGTGAATTTAAGAGAATCCATTCTTGTAATGTATAAGATCATGGAAAAGAGTGCATGTTTTATATAACAACCATAATCAAGATAAGTTCGGCTGCTACATCTTTTGGATGAGCACATATTTTATTGATTGCTTTGTTGGCCCTCTCATTGAGTTTAAATAGGGGCCTAACAAATAGGTAAAACTTCACTTTAACTTGGTTATAGATTCATGTCGGGTTCGGCATTTTTTGTTTCCTCTAGAATTGGGAATGACCTCGTTGATTGAAGGTTCGAACATTATAATCGGTTTCTAGTGGGTTTGTTCGTAGAAACGGAAACATCCAATGATCCCATATCCATTTGGACCTACTTTCCAAAGGTAGGTGCTCATTAGTTGTGGACTGATGAGGCTTAGGAATTTTCATTGGTCGATAGGATGGGAGGTCAGACTCATCACACCTTTTAGAGGGGAATTATTGTCTACTTCGGGACTCTCTTTGTAGATTTAAGTTATGTTTGTGAATCCTTATTACATTACCAAGTATAAAATGATAATTCCATTAGATTTAAAAATAAATGATTGATATGTAAGATATTTAGAGAATCTTTTATATGTATTCGAGGTTATTCATTGATAGAGAATCATTTGTATTTTTTAGAGATTCTTAGTCAGTGGTATCCTTCAATACCTAAAAGTCTCTTGGTCATTGTGATGACCATACTGGTTTTAAAACCACTTAGTGGGGCACCTGATGTTTATTATCATTCAGAAGGACATGGATTATTTCATAGTTGGGATCGTACCTGCAGATGGGCTACCTACATATCCTTTGTTTTGTAAAAGGAATCAGAACCCATGTAGTTCGAGTAAGGGGGTATGATGTTTATGCATGATTGATGGATCAAAGAAAGATGTCATGATTACTTTTACACTCTAAGCTCACATGATTCATGCTCGGTGTAAGAAACAAGAGGTATTGGTGAAACCATACAATTGTGCCACGAAAGATGCAATGATGTGGGGCTTATGTATGTATGACTGCCCATAATAGATGATTATTGGGCTTTACTTTAGGGAAGAAACCCAGGAAAAAGGTCCCTAAAGTTATATGTACTTTATAGAGATTTAGATACTCTAACTTGAGGATTACTCCTAATGAAGATGCACAAATTAAGAGGGTACTTATGATTGGGTTTTACTCCTGAGAAGGAATCCCAGATCAAATGTAAATTAAGACTGGTTAAGAGAAATTAATACTGGGGCTTACTACTAAGAAGGAGACCCAGGTGAAAGGTATTTGAAAAATCAAGGGACTTGGGTCTTACTCCTAAAGAGGATGCCCATATTTGAGACTAGGGCTTACTTCTGAAAAGGAGGCCTAGATTAAGAGAATTATGGTTGGGGCTTACTCTTGAGGGGGATACCATTATTTGGGAACTTAGAGACTGGGGATTACTCCTCAAAAGGAATCCCGATTTAGGGGACTTGGGAATTACTCCTAAGATGGATGCCCAAATTAATGAGAACTTGGACTGGGGCTTACTCCTGAAAAAGAGGATCAAGTTAAGGATTCTCTCATCTTAAAGGATGAGCTTGAATGAATGAAATCTCTGACCTTAGTGACATGATAATATGTAAATCACTAGGTTTTAAGAGATGTTCCACAGAATTCCTTTCAGATAAGGAATCCAACAAAGAAATCATGTCATGAATGACTTTGGAGAGAGTTCTGAAGGCTTAATCTTGAAGAGGAGAGGTGGATAGGCATAAGAGAGGTGAAATAGGCTGGAGGGGCACCCAAAAAGAATGTGGCATGCAAGTCCTGCATGGGCACGCAAGTACTGTGTGGGCGTGCAAGTCCTGGTCGCGCAGGTGTACCTGCGTGACACATGGATGGGTACTTGCGCGACCGTCAATCCTTAGGGTAGAACTTGGGCGAGGCTTGGCTCAAGCCTTTTATACTAACCCTAGAGACATCCAGAAGAGAGGCGTGCAAGTTATGTGGAAGGGGTAAGGCGGCGCACAAGTGTGGCCATTTCCCTTAAGGGTTGGCCACCTAGGCGCGCATGTGTTGACGAATTTCTATACTTAGGCCTTCCTCTCTATCTTTAGATCTTCCGTTCTAGGTAATAAATTACCTTAGAAATTTTCGAAAGACTTTAAAAGAGACTAGGTCACCGGGAGCTCAAATCTGAGGTTCTGGAATTTTTCGTCCCCGAAATGGGGGGGAAAGGTGTATTTATAGGCTGCAGAAGACCCTGGGTGAATTTTAAAGAAGGTGTGCAAGTATACTTGCACGACCTTGGTGGAACTTGCGCGACCCAAGTGCATTTGAATCTTGGTTCATGCCTTTATCAATTTTTGATGTTTTTTCAAAGGATGAATCACTTTGGGTCCAAGGTATTTCCATTTACATTCCTTTAGACTCTGTGATGGAACAGAGCATCAACAAACATCAATCCCTGATCCTCCCACTTGATCTAAACATTTAATGTGGAGGGCCTGGGCCGGCACGAACAAGGCCTAAGCTCCCCTACTTGTGCGTTTTTGGTGGTTGTATCCTCAATGTGATAGAAAGACCAAATTGAGGCCTTCGTAATGAAGAGGGTGACCTCTGGGGAATGTTGGAATAGACGGCATGAAGAACAGACCATCAGAGCCCATCCAGTTGTCTGCCAAACATCTAGACACTATGTCGTGTCGGCTGGGTGATGCGACGCTAGGTGGGCATCGCAGGGTGAGGATGGCCCGCGTTCATACAAATCAGGCGGTGCGGGCTATGGTTTGTCGACTACTGCTATAAGGCCCCCACATCCACTAGGCCAGATGGGGCCGGACACAGCGCAGCTTCCGCGTCCGGGCAGGACGACACACCCACAGCTCCTCCAGCAACCGATCCTTAGTTGGAGAGATAAAGGCCACAGCGGGCCAGTCTCGCGACCCATCTGGATAAACCTGTGGGCCTGTGGGCTGGTCCAATGGCCTAGTGGGCCGGTTCTGTGTCCTTGCATGCCAAACTATATCGGGTCACCGGGTGACCCGAAGGGCTGTACCCCCTTCTAAACTGGGTCGGCCCAGCGAGACCCATTGGGCCTGGCCCACTATCATGCCAAACCATACATACCCCAAATTGAACCAGGTCAGGTCGGGACTGTCTAAATTAACCAGCGTATGTGGGACCCCTGGGCCGGGTCAGTCGGGTTAGTCTGACCCGGTCGGACCGATCCCCATCTCAATTATCCCCCGTGTTAGTAAAATGCTTGTATATTGCAATCCATGTGTCTGATTGATGAGCCATTTGAGGCGTTGGGACCATCTTGATGAGTTGGATATTTTTGCATGATTTTAGTTTACTTTAATTGACTTAAAGATACAACGAATGGCTTGTGGAGAGGTTCTACCATGCATGCCACGTAAAGAACCCTTTCGTTGGATGAGACCTGAAGACTGCTTGATGACGGCCCAATGGGAAGAAGATCTATGTGACCTGGCAAGCCCATGGTAGAGAGTAGCTCTTTGTGACACGACAGACCCATGGTACTCGACCAAAGGACTACCTCATTTTGGCCAGGGTGGGAAGGAGCTCTGTGTGACCCACCAAGCCCCAGGTGGGGAGTGGCTCTCCCTGACCCAGCATACCGACAGTACTCATCAGGGATGAGTACCATAACAGTCCAAGGTTAGTGGGAACTAGCTCTGTGTGACCCGACGGTCCCACTATACTCAATAGAGAACGAGTTTGATTATATCACTGATGATGCTACTATCACTACCATATAATATAGTTTTTGTGAGCTATGTCTTTTACTTTTTTCCATGTGTTTTAGATCTTGATTGGTAAAATTACCTTTTGGGAATTTTTCAATTTGGTTTTTCCTTCATGGATTACTGAGAGGCCTTCATGGGTCTCGGGGTCCCTACTGAGTATTTTTATACTCACCCCTGCTTGGGATTTTCCCACACGTGTTGTGTATGGGTAAAATGATCGAAATTTTGACTGAGGTTCTCAAAGGGATAGGACTGACAGACGCTATGATGGTGGACTTGGTGGCCTAGGACTAGGTGGGGCCGAGGAGGACCGGGTGTGTAGGAAAAACTACTTTGGCTTCCAGTAGCTTTACTACTCTCATGATCAGGTGGGGATATCCCTAGATGACCATCATCGTTTCCTTTTATACTTCATTGTTTTCAGTTCTTTGTTGGGTTTGTATCCTGTACCACTTACTTTCACTTGTACTTGCACTCAACTTTGTTTTAGTAGTATAATTGTTTCCCCCTTTCAGTGTTTTGGGATGTGGATGGGTGTGTGTGTACTGGTTTAAAGTCAAATGCCTCCCACTCGTTGGTTTACACCTTCGTTGCTAGCTGCTAGCCTCTGGCCTTTGGGAGTCGGGCTTGGGGTAGTCACGGCACGGGCCCTGAGGGAAGGGTCATGAAAACATCACCAAAATCAAGAAATGAGACTATATTATTTTATCATCATTCTATCTATTATTACTTAATTAACTTTATTATAATTTTAATCTTATTCTTACTTAGTAAGTATTCATAGTGATAGTTCTTGAAGATGATTAAGAAATGGTGTGACATGAAAAAATCTACCATAACTCAATTTGATACACATAGTTCTTATTATGATTCAATGTTTAGTTTAGAGTAAACACTTTTTGTTAATTTATTTCTTTATATTATTAATAACATAAGAGTTATTATCTTATACATGTGTGTTCCTTTTCTTGAGAAGGGGTTAAAATAAAAAGACATAGGAACGTTATTTTTTAGAATGTATTTAAAAATTTATACTTCTGTAATTGTATAAACTAATGTTTAAATTATATATAATATAGAGTTTTATTCTTATATTTGTGTTGTAAATTTTATTCCATATAAAAAATGCATTGGTACTAGATTTTTTTGATTTCATGGTGTTTTTGGTTTCACAATGTTCTATTACAGCACACTACAACATTCCCCTTTATCGGTACTTGTACCAGCACTAATAAAGGTAACATTCATCATAACTTTTATATGCTCTAATGATGGTTGCATTTGTCACAACTAAATTAAATCGTCGTCAAATGTTTTCCATTATCATCTATTTTTTAGCACTAGTAAAGGGTTATTTTATCAGAACTTTATTAACACTAATAAAAGCCTAGGGGTTTTAATATCACTCTAGTAATTAGCACTTATATAGTGCTGATAAAGGACGTTTAAGCACTGTTAAAGGCATATTTTGTAGTAGTGATGCCTGCTGCACCATCTATCTCTCACGCCTGTTAACCATAAGACAAAAACCATGAGAGCTGATAGAGGAGCTCAGTTTAATTTCACCTTCCAGAACTAGAGTTCCATTTTTCACCACTGCAACTGATAATTGAATCATCTTCTCTAAAACACTTATACCCTACTTGAACTGCACAATTCATCTATCCATGGTGTAGGTGGGATGAGGTTTTAGGAAATCCATGGATGCTACCCATTGTTTCTCCACTAATATCCCATTTTTTATCACTACCATGAAGAAGTTCATGATAATTCTACCACTATGATGGTCAGATGAGGTTTGAAGAAAATTGTGGATGCTCACAATTTTTTCATAGCCAATATCCCACAGTCGATCACTACCACAAAGAAGTTATTGAGCTTTCCACCACAATGAAGTTTGGATGAGGTCGGATGGCCGCTTCCACGTCATCCATGTACCTCTTGTACTCAACCAATCCATACTATCAAATAGAATGTGATATCCCAGTGTCTTTATCCATGTCTCCTTATTCCAAGAATGATCTTTTCACAAAAAAATGGTTCATCGATACCATTTGTAGTCACTAAAGAGTAAAGCACCTAATACACTAGGTTGTGTCTATGAAGGTAGGCCAAGCTTATCATGGGTATCTTTTAAAAATATATTGGTATATATTTTCATCATATAATCACAATTAAAACACTCCAATATAAATATATGGGCCTCACACCAATAGAAAAGAGTCAAGACCCGAAGGAAGAAACACCTGCTACTACTAAGGGACTCTATTTCTACTACTTTATATTCTTTTTTCATCCATTTTTTTTCTTTTTCTTCCTCCATTTTGTTCTTTTTAATGGAGTGCTAGATCCTTCTTTGACTGGGTGAAGGGGAGGTGACCCATTGTAATGTTTAAGTCTTAGTTTTAAAAAAGTTATTATTTTTATTTTTATTTTTTAAATGGTTTGAATTTTATGAATTAATAATTTTAATAGTATTCAATTTTTTTTTATTCAAAACCAAAAAATATTAAATTTCATTTATTAAAGACTTTTTTTCTCCCTCTTCCTAGTATTGTATCACACTGATTTGATGATCTATTTTTATGGAGATAAGTTAATAGTGATTTCTAAACACTTGGGAATGATATAGTTGGTTAATCTAAGAACTTGGGGTACTAATTTACTAATTTGGAATTTCCTAAGTGATCCAGGGTGATCATTGTTCCTTTCATAATTAGAAGGAGAATAATCCAACCAATGAAATTTAGAGGATTCTTCTCAATATCAACCAATCAAAATTAAGGGTTGTTATTGATAAATTATTATTAATCCATTTATTAAACTAATTAATCAAAACATTATAATCTATTTACAAAGTACCGTGATATCATTACAAATGAGGAGTGAAAGCTATAACCCAGTCACATTTCTTTAAACTGATCCAACAAATCAAGTCCCATGATGCCTAGTCATTCAATTATTTTCTTTAATTTAATTTTTATTTCATGACATATTTATTCATAACACAACTCTTGGGAGATGACATAGGTCATACCTACTACTACACCCTTAGGGGGGAATATCTTTTTCCACACCCCACAATTAGGTGGTTCCAAAACTTGTCTCTACCATTGGGGAGTAGGTGTTTAATCAAACCCAAAATTGGTATGACTATGACCTCTAGTGAGAAAATACTAGATCTTGATCCAATGATAGAGAGGAATTATCTCAGTATTCATTGGGATATTAACCTAGAGAGACATTTTTAAACAATCAATTTATATGACTCAAGTGCTCACTATAAGCCAACAACTATTGTACATAACCAACAATAAACCGTATGGGACCTTTGTGCCCTATAATTTTCCAATCAAAATAATCAATTGTCAAAGAATTAGTTTTTAAAAATATTTCTATGAGCTGACAATAGAGGAAGATAAAGAACCAAGTAATTCACCCATCATTTTTCGAAGAATATTCCTAAATAATACTAGGATGATAATTAATGAGTGTGAAGGTACCCTCATAATGAAGCTATAAGATAGTAAGATTTATGTTAATGTTCATGAATACAATAAGAAACCTTCAATCAATATGTCACTCTTTGCAATTTACCATGAAGAACATATTGATCCCATGAAAGACTCGAGTATTCTTAGAGGATTTTTATACTTAGAATATAACCTTTATACTAAAAGAACTATGAAATGAGTGAATGATATAAAATATAGAATTTATTCTTATAAATAAATAACATCTGAATTCTTGGATAATTTACCTTGAAGAACATTATATAATACCCTTATTGAGGAATTTAAAAAATATGAAGTAGGAAATTTTAATTCAATCTTATCTCAACAGAAACCCCAATCCTAGAACTAAAACCTATACCTTGTCAATTTAAATATGTTTATATTCTAGAAAATGAAAAATGACCAGAAATTATTGCTAACAACATATCCTGCGACCTAGAGAAAATTTAAATTGAGAATTTGAAAATAAAATTTCAATCCATAGGGTGGAGCCTTATAGACATCCCTGTAATTATCCCCAAGGTATGTTCCCATGGAATTTTGTTGTATAGAGACTCTAGAACTGTTAGGAAACCCAATAGAATAATAATCCCCACTATTATAGATGTTGTTAAAAGAGATATTGAAAAATTATTAAAAGACAACTTAATATGTGTGTTATCCCCATTCATGTGGTTCCCAAGAAAATAGGATTTACAATAGTAACAAATGATAACAATTAGTTTATCTCTATGAGATTCCAAAATAGTTGGAGGATTTTCATTGACTACAAAAAACTGAATCAAGTTGTTTGATAATATCACATTCCCAACCCATTCATAGACCTATTTATATAAATTTTGGAAGGAATGAAACATTTATTCTTATTGGATGGATTCTCTAGTTATTCATAGGTACCCATTTCACCAAAATTCCAGAAGAAAAAAAATTCAACTACTCATTAGGGTTATTTTCTTATAATTATATTCCTTTGGGATTATTCAATCCTTGAGGTACATTATATCAATGTATGGTATGTATTTTCTCACATCACATGGAGGAATAACTAGAGGTATCCTTGGGGGACTTTGCTAATTTTTGACACTCTTTTTGTCACTACTTGGGGAACCTGGAATTTTTTTTAAAACATGTATTAAGAAGATTCCTTTTTTGAACATTGAGAAATTTCACTTTATAGTTGAAAAAGGGACAGTGTTGGGTCATTTCATTATGAAAAAATGAATTAAGGTGGATAAGTCTAAATCTGAATTTATTAATTATTTTCCATATCCCACAAGTGTAAGAAATATTAGATATTGTTTTTTGGCATGTGTTGTTTTATAGATGATTCAACCAAAACTATAGTAAGATTCATATACCCCTTTCCAGGTCACTTTTAAAAGAAGCTCAGTTAATTTTTAATAATGAATTCATAAAGGCATTTAATGAGGTGAAGGAAAAGTTAGTTACCCCACCAATTATGCAACCCCAAAATTTAGAGAACCTATTTGAGTTGTTCTGGGATTCCTCAAACCAATCTATAGGATCATTATTCTCCCAAATATTGAAGGAATACCACAATTCATAACATGTTCCTTGAGAACATTGTATGTAACTCATCTCAATTATATAATTAGTGGAAAAAAAATTTCATTGTATTTTTATTCGAAAATTTAGATATTGTTTATTGGGAATTAAAGTGATTTCATTTTCTTATCATGTAGCACATAGGTACTTTCTAAAAAAGGATGATTCCAAAACAGGGATATTGATATGGATACTATAATTGCATGAATTTAACCAAGAGATAATGGAAAATAAAGGAATTGAAACCCAAGTATTAGATCACCTTAATAGACTCTCAAAAACTGCTAAAAATTATCTAGAATTGGGCCTATACAATGATCACAAACCTAGAGATAAAATATATACATTTGAATGTGAAGTACCATGTTATGCTGATTTAGTGGTCTATTTAGACACCTTTCAAGTACATTTTAAGCTTAACTATTATGAAAAGAAAAGATTTAAGGATGAATATAGATTATATATCTAAGAATATTCTTTCCTGTTGAAAATATGTAATGATCAATTCATAAATTGGTTCTTTCTAGTAAGTGAAATAGAATCAGTGTTCCAAATTTTTTATAAATTTTCTTATTGAGTTCACATTGGACCTCATAGAATTTCAATAGAAGTGTTATAATGTGGAATTCATTAGCCATACTTATTTAAATATGCTCATGAATTTTTTAAATTATGTGATAATTTTCAATATAATGGAAATATTAAAAAAATAAAGGATATTCTTCAAACCCCCATCATTTTTTAAAATCATTGAATAATGGGTCAATAATTTTATGGGACCATTTCCCATGAATTTTCCAAAATCATATAGTTTACTTAGTATAGATTATGTCTCTAAATGGGTGGAATCTAAGCCCACCAAAATTAATTATTCCAATGTTGTTTTTGATTTTTTTATAATTCATATATTTTATAGGTTTGGAGAGCTAAGGGCCATAATTAGTGAACAAGGGACTAATTTTATCAACATAAAGATGAAGGATATGTTTAAAAAGTATGGGGTATACCACAAAAAATCTAAAAATTGAAACCCTTAAACATATGAAAGTGATGAAGTGCCCAACTTGGAGATCAAAGGTCTTTTGAAGAAAATTTTTAAACCTAACCAGAAGGATTGGATCCAAAGATTTAAAGATGCCTTATGGGTACACTGGAAAAATTACAATACAAATATAGGTATGAGAACCTATAAGAATGTTTATAGAAAATAATTTCATCTACTATATAAACTTGAGAACCAATCATATTGGGATATAAATAGATGAATTTTTAATTCATGAGTGATGGGGAGGAGAGAAATATCTAGTTGAAAGAATTAGAGGAGGAAATCAGAGTAGAGAGTTTTTAAAATTGAATAATTTACAAGGAGAAAACCAAATACTAATATGGAAAAATAATATATAAAAATATATTTAAACCAAGAAACCACGACCTACTATATAATTCAAAAAAGAACTTAATTCCAAGTCAGCTTCATTCCATGTTGGAAGGATCTTTTATAGTTATTAATTTCAATCCATTTTTGTACTCAATAGTAAAAGAGAATGAGAATGAAATCCATTAACTATAAATGGTTAATGGATGAAAAAGTTCCATGGGAATATAACTTAAGAACTGGTGGGGGATTTCATACTTCTCCAACCCATCTACTAATTCTTCCCATAAGGATAGGTTTGTCTAAAAACATTTACCAATGGATATTAAATGAGGTAGCTTGAGTTTTATTGTATTAATAGGATTTAGGGTTTGGTCACCTCTTCCCTTATTACCCTAGTATGAGTGGTTTATTAGGACCACCATGAAGGAAGTCAATAGGACACCCCATGAACAAAGAAGAAATTAGATAAAAGGATGCATTGGAATATGAGTTTTATTATATCATCCATTATATTTACAACTTTCTACATGTTTTGGAAAATAACTTTTAGATTGGATATATTAGTAAATTTGTTAAAATGAAAATTTCATGCCCCCATTTTAATTAATGCTTTACTTGACTTATCAAACAGACATGAGTTTCTTAAAAATCCTATGATTTCATTTTTTTTAAATTTCAATGTAAATTATATTGAATGAGTAAAATAGATAATTGGATGATTAAAGTGAAGTATGGATATTAAAATGAGGACTCATGATTTATGGGAATTAATTGATTCATATGAATGAAATATCCCAAACATTTTTCAATCTTTGAATTCATAAAATTTATGTGAATTGATTCTTTATTATTAGTAATTCCTTTAGTGTTTTTACACTATCAAATGTCTATGTATTAGTAGGATTTTTAAAAAATGTAATTCTTATTTAATCTTGAGTATATTTCTTGAGTGATCCTGAGACATGTCACTGACAATGACATTCATTTGAACTTATGAAATCCATGACTATGCAGAAATACTTTTAAAATGATTGTGGCATATTTTGAAAAGACTCTACCCTTAAAAATACAACCTTTACATCAATCATTTTTTATACTATAGAAACGATGAATTATGTTTTTATGAATAATCTATGTTTCAATCAATTTCTTCCCATTCCTACCTTAATCTTATTATTTGCATTATATTTCAATGTTGAAGTGCATAGGAGAAAAGATTCATGAAGAAATGGATAATTGAAATTTTGAGAAAGAAGTATGGGGGTGATACATTGTTTATTTAGAGAGGTTTTTGATTCATACATTGTACTCTTTATTTTTATTCCCATCTTGAATTACAATTGAAAATAAAAATAATAAAAAAAGAACCAAAAAAAACAAATGGGTTGTGATTTGGAAAATCAATAAACACCATTACTGGACTCATATTTTTTATCATATGTGGTGAGGTGGTGGATGTGAGGTTTATTATAATCATAAATTTGGAAAAACAAAAAAAATGAAAATGTGATTTCAAAACGAAAAAAAGTATAAACGTAGAGAAACATTAAAGAGAGTGCACAAAAAATTCATTCTGATTTATTTGATAATGACCATTACTTTGAGTTTTGGGAAAGTGAGAGTTGTTACAATATAAAGAGGATAATTTCATTGAGATTTCACTTTTAATATAATTCACTTTAATTAGAGGTGACACTTTTTTCCCTTAATGTTTAAACATCAATTCCCACTAACCATATGACTCAAGTTCATTAGAACTTTGACTAGAAAGCCCTGATTATTTTTAGTTTCTTTTTCATCATAATGTAGAGAAATTAATTCCTTTAAAATCCTACATATAATGAGCATGTTCTCATTATATGATCATAACTCTACTTAAATTGTATCCCAAGAGATCAGTGTAAAGATTCAAATGGTGATTTAAATCATGATTTTCAATGTTTGATAACAATTATTTAAGAATCTTGAATAAATAAAATAATAAGATCAAGAATTTTTAAAAATGTGGAAAGTAAATTACTAGATTTAATTGTATCTTTGAAAATTAAGAAATAAAATTTATGTCTTTTTTAGAACATAAAATTTTGATTTAAAATTTATAATTTGTTTACTTAATTTCCTTGAGATTTGAATATTGGTTGTATTAGTTACATCCAATTTTCAATTTTTAAATTATATGCTTGAGGAATAGTAGATTTTATGTGTGGGGTAATTTGATAGAATAAATTTTTATGAAAATTTTAAACAATTTTTAATGGTTTTGGAGGATTTTGAATATTAAACCCCACATGTTACAATGTTTTATTGAGTAATGTGAAAATTTGAATGCTGAATTAAAATTAGTTTAAATTAATTAAATTGTTAATATTTGGGTTTTGAATGCGTTTTTTAAATTGTTGTATTATGTTAAAAATTATTTATATCCTTAACAATTTTTGGACTTTACCAGAAAAAATGGGGATATTCAAGCTAGCCATCATCTTCATGACCAAATGCCACATAGCTAGGATTATAGGGCCTAGCTAGCCATGAATCCCCCAATGGAAGACCTGCTTGAAGGTAGGGAGAGCCTGAACGGTGGAATAAAACCCCTAAGAATCCCATATGGATCAATTCTGTGGTAAAATAAAATCTTGGATGAATCCCAATGAGTGCCATACCATGGTGGTGAAATCCCTAGAGTGGTGGGAGGAGAGCATATTCAGTATGGGACATTGCACAGTGGGGGTGGGAGCCCTCCAAATCCCATGTGACTTCATTTTGGTGGTAGTCCCATTGATTTATTTATAAATTATCGCACATACACTTAACCATTCTGATGTGAGATAAAAATATATGGATATTTATCATGGTTTAACCAAACATTTATGCACCTCTCAAATTTCCCCCGTGGTTCAAACACCTCATACCACCATTCTCCTCTACCATTGTCACCTTCTTCAATGGCTTTATGCTACTTCCCTCATTATGAACTGTAATTTTCAACACCCTGAATCTTGGGGTTAAGCCTTCTACCACTTCCAATACACCCAGCCACCATTGATCATCTCTTGAATCCATACTGACCACCATGAATAATTTCAAGGCACATTTGACCACTGATAATTCCAAATAAGAAAGGGGAGTCTCCACTGCACCGCTACCACTCTTCAACCCCCTCACCAATAGGTAGAGAACCACTAATAGACACCATTATATCCATAAGATCCACTATTGGATATTTTCCTAATAGTGGCTTTTGAGGATCATTGAATCCATGGTAAACTCATGATCAACCAATGGTGGTTTTTCCCAATGGTGAATCGTGAGCCTTAATTGAAGCCAAAAGTGACTCATGAGCCATAGTTAAATCCAATAGTGACTCGTGAGCCACCATTGAAGCCAAAAGTGACACATGAGACACTGATGGTGATTTTTTCCAATGGTGACTTGTGATCCACTATTGGTGGTTATTCCTGATGGTAGCTCCTAATCCACCATTTATAATTCTTCCCAATGGTGCCTCATGATCCACTGTTGGATATTTTTTCAACGGCGACTCATGTGCCACTATTTTTGTTTTTCCCAATGGTGGATCATTATCCACCATTGGTGATTCTTCATAATGGTGAATCATGAGCCACCATTGATGATTCTACCAAAAGGTGACTCATGATCCACCATGGGATATTTTTTCCAACAATGAATCACGATCCACCATTAGTTATTTTTCCCAATAGTGACTTGTGAGCTATCATTGGAACCAGCGATGACTTGTTATCCACTGTTGAGATGAATGTTACTCTTATGCCACCATTAATCAGTTTTCACCACTAGATGAACCATCTATATATTCTTCTTGTAGATCCCAAATAATATGGAAGCTTCCAAAGGTCCTAAATTTGAGATTATCTTCCACCACTGGAGTGCCATCTTCCTCTACTGCTACTGATTAAGGAATAATCTTCTGTGATTCCCTTTATCCCTATTTGAACTACTTGACTCCTCCGTACACTGGGAAGTTTATATGAGGTTTGATAAAAGTTTCAGATACTCTCCATTTTTGTGCCCCAACTATCCCCCTTCCAATCACTACCATGAAAAAAACTCAATATTTCTACAACTATGAAGTTTGGATGAGGTTTTTTGTCAGTTTCCATGTCTTATTTTCACCCATGCACTCTACCAAGCCATATTTTTATATAGTCTATGTTTCCCCACTAGATTTATCTATGTATCCTTGTTTCATTCATGATATTTTGACATAAAAAATGATAATTGATTCAATTTGTCCCCATCAAAGAAGAAAAAACCTGACACACTATTTTGTATCTGTAAATATACACCAAGAATATATCATATATCCTTAAAAAATATTGGAATATATTTTCACTGAAGGATCATAATGAAAAATCTCTTCTATAAATAGGGGTTCATCCATTTAAATAAAATAGTTGATAGCCAATTGAAGAAACACATGTTGCTGAAAAGTGAATTTGTTTTATTGGGTTAATATTCATTCTACATTCATTATGTTTTCTTATTATTATACCTCTATTGTTTCATTATTAAGACAGGGTTAGTTAATGTATGTGATTGTGTAAAAGTGATGTGACCCGTTGTAATTATGGATTCATAGTTTAAAAAAAAATCTTCTTTATCTTTCTATTTATTAAATGGTTTTCAATTTATGAATGCTGAGTTTAAATGGGATGCAACATTGTTTTGTTTCAAAATTGAACATTATTAAATTTCCTTGATTAAAGATTTTTTTTCTCCCTCTTATAATTATTACTTCACAACCATTGGGTGATCCATTATCAGGGAGATATGTTCTTAGTGATTGTTGGAATCTCCGAAAATATATAGTGGGATAGTCTTCTCACAATGTGAATTTAGTTCCTATCCTAATTGGGAATTACCTAATTGATCCAGGGGAGATCACTATGCCTTTCACAATTAGAAGGAGAATAATCCAACAAAATAAGTTGGGAAAATTATTATCACTATCAAAAAATCTTAATCAAGGATGGAAAAGGATAAATTATTACTAATTTGTTCATTAAACTAAATAATTAAAACAAAACAATCATTTTAAAATTTTCCATGATAGATTTCAAACTGGGGAATCAAACCATAAATCGAGTAACATATCCTGAAAATGATCTTCATAAACCAAGTACCTTGATTCCTATTAATTCAATCCATCCCTAAACCTCAATACCACATGCAACTTATCCAGGCCCATGGGTCTTGTTTATCCATGCTGCAACTGAGGGAAGGACTTCTCGAATGCAGAGAGGGACTATACAAGGGAATCAGACTAGTGGGAGGCCTGTGGGGATCAATTCTATGGGAAATTCATAGATGTTATAAATCCCAATGGGTTTCATCCCATGGGGGTGAAGCCCACTAAGAGATCATATGAGAACACTGTGGGCACGAGTCAGTGCATGGTGTTGGGAGTGAGTCATACAGCTCCCTAAAGACTTCATTGTGGTGGGAGTCATGTTGATTTATTTATAAATAAGTGTTCCTCCAATTTTCCATACTAATGAGGGAAAATAATTATTTGGATAATATTCATGGTTTTAAAAAATTCACACTCCATAAATATTGGTTTATATCCTTCCACCACTACCAAAGCACTCATACAACAAGGATTATCTCCTAAAACCACAACGACCTCCACGAACCATTTTAGGGATCATCTATCTACAAATAAGGTTGTAAGAGGAAGAGGATTCCCTACAACCACACTTCAACCACCACACCAGTGGGTAGAGAACCACCAATCAAATCCTCAGTATCCATAAGATCCATCATTGGATCCAACAGCGTCACATGATCCACCATTTGTGATTTTTAACAATGGTGAATTGAGAGGCACCTTTGAAGCCAATGGTGACTCATGAGGCAACATTATTCATTTTTTCTAACAATGGATCATGATCAAATATTGGTGACCTTTCCCAAAGTCGACCCATGAGACACCATTGGATATTTTTTTCTAATAGTGACATGTGATCCACCATTGGTGATATTTCCCAACAGTGACACATGATCCACTGATGGAATCAACAAAAACTTATGAGACACCATTGATCCAACAGTGACGCATGATACACCATTGATTCATTTCCATTTCAATATGAACCATCTATGTCTACTACCTATAAACCACCAAAAAACAACCATGGATTCCTCTAAAGGATCTAATTTCAAGATCACCTTCCACCATCGGAGTTGCATCAATCTTTGTTGCTACTAATCAAGGGGTCATCTTCTCCGACGCCCTTTATCCATGCTGGAACTACTTGAATCATCTGGTCACTATTTTTGACATATGATTTTTTATGAATTTTTTGAATAATATTCATAATCATGGAACCAATATCCCACGTTCAATCACCACATTGATAATTTATCACGATTTCCACTACTACAAAGGTTGGATGAGGTCTGATAGATGCAACCACATCATTCATGCACCACTTACATTCTACCAAGTCATAATTTTATAATTCTACAAATTCCCTGTGCGATTAATCCATTTCCCCTTATTCCATGAATGAGTTGTGCACAAAAAAAGGGTCATTGATTCCATTTGTCCTTACCAAAGAAAGAAACACCTGATATGATCAATTGAATCTCTGATGATACACCAAGCATATCATGGGTTTATTTTTTAAAATAATCTAATATATTTGAACTAGAGTAGATTAAATAATAAAATCCTTTATAAATAGAAGGTCCAATCATCAAGAGAAAAGAGACAGGTCCCAAAAGAATAATCACATGTTGCTAATGAGAGTCCCAATATTTACTTTCTTATTTTCTATCTACTTTCAGTATTTCTTCGGCTTCATCTTCCTCCATTGTTTCCTTTTTAAGGGATTGGTAGACCCTTCAAGTGATTGGGTGAAGGGGAGGTGAACCATTATAATTCTGAAGCCTTCTTTTTAATAAAATTCATCTACTTATTTTTATTTATTAAATGTTTTTCCATTTTTGAATTTATAGTTTTAATGGGATGTACCTATGTTTTGTTTCAAAACTGAACATTCTTAAATTTATTTAATTAAATAATTTTATTCTCCCTCTTCTTGGTATTGAATCTCACTAATTGGGAGATCCATTATTAGGGAGATAAGTTATTTGTGATTTCTAAACACTTGGGGATGACATAGTGGGATAATCTAATCACTTAGGGTACTCGGTACCTAATTAAGAAATTCCTAATTGATCCTGAAGAGATGATTGTGCCTTTAATAATTAAAAGAATAATAATCCATCCAAGGGGATTTTAAAGATTATTCTTACTATCAATAAATCATAATAAATGGTGTACAAGGATAAAATATTATTAGTATGTTAATTAAACTAATTAATCAAAAGAAAAAAACAATTTCAAAATTACCATGATAGCATTACATGCAGTGTGTGAAACCGAAAACCCAATCACTTTTCTCTAAAATGATCTACACAAACCAATTCCCTTTATACCAATTCATTCAATTTATTGTTCAGTAATTTTCTTTTTCATTCATAACATATTGATCCAAAACCCCACTCTTGGGAGATAGCTTAGGTCAAACCTACTACTGCATCCTTAGGGGGAAACAAATATCTTTTTCCAAATCCCATGACTGGGTGGTTTTTAGTGTTCCATTGGGGAACTAGGTATATGGTTACCATGTGATAACTTCTTAGATCAACAAGAGAATGCACATGAGTATGGAACTACCACCTAGGAATGCATGTTTGGTTATGTCAAATGGGATTGGTTATGCCAAATAGATTTGTAAAATGGTTTGAATTTCTTATTTGGTTGATTTTTGGGGAATGTTTTTCATTTTGGGGAATTGTTTAGTTGATAAATTGTTTTATATTTGATATAAAATAATTTAAATTAAATTAAAATGTTTTATATAATTATATTAACATGTTATATCTTAATAATGTGAGTAGGGAAGTCATTAGAGAAATCCTAATAAGTATTATACTCACCCCCTTCTTGGGAACATTGGTGCATTTTCAAATGTGATATATCAAGACATGGGTAAAAGATAGGTAACATAGTTCTTTAGTGATTCATATTGATACCTTGGGACTGGAATTTGGGTTAGAGCTTCAAGAAGGTTAGGATTTTATGTCTTGGTTTCTTTGGAGTTTTAGATTTTTTTGGTTTGGTTTTTGTTTTTACCCTAATATTGTTGTTAGTTTTGGTTTTCTATTTTTACTCTAATGTATTTTAGTTTTTTTGATGGTTTGTGTATACCTTGAGTTATATTATACTGTTATCATGCATCATATATTAGTTTTTTGTGATGGTTATCTTTGTATGGTTGTTTTATTTTCAAAATGTTAAATCATCTCCCAATTTTTATGAATCCATCAGCATTTATTAATAGCCTTTGGTGTCTTGGGGATGTAACCTAAGGTTAACAACACCCACAGCCTCTTCCCAAATGGGTGAGGGTGGGATATTAAAATGGTATAAATTTATTCAGTCCTATAATTTCAAATAATTTTTTCCATCCTTGAGATATATTTCTAGTAAAGAGTAGGATCATTAGAACACGAAATGTAGTGATTCAAGAGGCATAACTGACCATTTTATGATGAATTTAAAGTCTCCTTACTTTTCAGGCACTTGAGTGTTTTTAGAGACTCCTAGAAGTTGTAACTGCATTGTCATGTTTTTAGCTGGGGATATGATAAAGGAATTCATTGTTAGTAATTACTTCCCAGTTGGAGTGCATAACTCATTTTGGGTAATGATTTATGATTTTGTGAAAAAATGTTGATTTTTTTAAATAGATGAATATGGTTTGATTTTCAAATGACATGATTTATTTTAAAAAAAATTAAATTTGAAAAATGTTGAATTTTGGAGACCCTTGTTTTGATCTATGGGATGTGGTAAATTTTAAATTTTGAAGTCTTTAGTTGTTAGACAGTGAGAATTAATGGTTTTTTCTTTTAGTTATAAGTAATATAACTCTGTTGGCATATAAGAAATAAACATGAAGATGCTACTCAGAATTTTGTTTCACACAAGTCATAGGTGAACAAATATATTTTTGAAACTATTTTCTAGTCATTTCATGTTGTGGATATAGGGAATATTAGGGGTGAAAAAAGGAAACTAGATCATATTGTTCTATTCCAGAAGCAGATTCCACCCATCTTTTGGGGTGATTCAGAACCATAAAAAGAAAATGTGTGAATTAATAGGATGTATTGAATATTAAATTCTCTAGGAACACCATTCATGATAATTGACAAGTTGAAAATATACATTCTGGATGATCTAGCATGCCTGTGGTGGGATTTAGTTGTTCAGGATAAATTAAACCAAGTCATTTCATGGTAGGATTTGGAAGAATTGTTCAACAAAGAATTATATCCTCACTAGTTTAGTATTTCTTCAAAAAATGACTATATCATTTTGAAGAAATAGAACCTCACACTAATCGAATACACAACAAAATTTCTGAATTTAGTATTCTTATCACAAGATGTTCTTACAAGTGCATCCATGAAGGAACATATTTTTTTAATAAGGGTTAAGTCCATAGATTCTATCAATGATTTATATGATTTGTATAATAGATTATGCAGATATAGTCAATAGAGTAATGGTGACAAAAGGGATATGTCTAGTAATAAGGGTCAAGGAACAATGTTGATACCTACGAGAAATAGTGGGAACTCTAATGCTAGGAATAAGTGGTAGAGGGATAACTTTTTCAATGTTAGTGGTAGGACTCTAAATCAGAGAGTGGGATAAGTGAATCTTCCACATAAACTAAATATGAATACTATATGTTTTCAATGTGGTTATTTTGATCACATGATGTGAGATTATTCATCACCACCTAAAGCTTGTCACAATTAAAACTAGATTAAGGAAACATTGGTGCTATTGTCGTAGTGCTCCAATGTTAGGTCATAGGGGCACAACTCATGTTACCCAAGCATCGTATGATTTGAAAAGTTGATTGAAGATGAATAATTCTTATCAAAAGAATTGAGGAATCCATGGTGATTCTAGGAATACCATATCTACTCCACTAGTGTAATCTCAGTAGGGTAATAAGGTACAATTTGGATTGAGTAATAAATGATACGAAGATAAGAAAGTTATTGTGGATTATCAATCTAGACCATCTATGGTGAGAGGTAAAATTCTTATGAATTAATCCCTTATGAAATAATATTTTGATACGAGTGTGTCAAATTAATTTATTACTTTTCATGTTATTGATCTTCTAGGTATTCATGTTGAGATGATGGATTCTATTTTGAAACTAAAAACTCCTCTTCATCATTGAAAATGTAGAGACCTTATGTAAAAATCATTTATTATAGATAATTATGGAGTTGAGTTGAATTGAGATTTAGTTGTGATTGAGATGGATGTATATAACATAATCTTGGGTATGGATTGGTTGATAGTTTTCAAAGATCACATCAATTGCTATACCCAAAGGGTTACTTTTACAACTACTGATGATGTTAAGAATCTATTTAGAGGTAATTGGAATGTAAAGCTAAATGAAACAAGATTTTTGAAATCGGTAGTTGGAACTAAATCCTACTATTTGAGAGCTTTTACCTTGGGATCAGTGGATGAGAATCGAGATATAATTTTCTAGAAATTTTTTATAATTTTATCAATGTATTTTCAGAGAATATATTAGGGCTTCAACCAATAATAGATGTGAATTTTATGAGTTAACTCTTAACATGGACCATTGTTATCTCAATTTCATCATATAGGATAGAACCAATATACTTAAGTGAATTTAAAATCCATTTATAAGAGATAGATGAAAAATATTTCATTCATACGAGCATGTCTCTATGGGAAACATCGGTTTTTTGGTAAAAAAGAATGTGGAACTCATAGGATTTTTATATATTTGTATTCTTAAAAAAACTTATGATAAATAATCTATCTAATCTTCCATTCATCGATGAATTGTTTGATTCATTCAGGGGGCCTAGTGTCTTTCAAAAATTTAGTTTCTTTTGGCATATCACTAATTGCAGGTTCATAAGGTAGATATTCTAAAAATCTCTTTCAAAAGTAGATATGGTCATTATGATTATATGGTTACACCTTTCAATATTTAAAATTCACTAGTTGTGTCTATGGAATTGATGAATCAAATATTTCAATGTTGTCTAGATTATTTTATTGTGGTGTTTGTGGATGATATACATGTGTATTCTAACAAAAATATTGATCATGAGAAACACATGGATATAGTGTTGCGTATCTTACGGGGTCAATGATTGTATGTAAATTTATCAAAATTTTATTTTTCTATATAAGTGGTATATTTCCTTGGCCATGTTATCTCTAAAAAGCAGTTTAGTGGATCCAGAAAATTTAATGGTTTTGATCTCCTAGAAACCTCCAAAGAATGTATTTTAGGTATATATTTTCATTTGCAGTGGTAGTTATTATAAATGTTATTTTCATTATTTTTCATGACTATCTTGACTAAGGATATCTTTGACAAGTTAAGGTGTACCATTTCAGTGTAAAATTGAATTTTTCAAGTCTTTTCAAGAACATAAAGTTTACCTTACATCAGACAAGATCTTGATATTACCATAATCTAAATAGGGTTATGTGTTTTATTGTGAATCTTTGGGATATATGTTTAGTTGTGTTGTCATGTAGGGATATCATGTTATTTATTATTGGTCAGGGAAGTTATGGATTCATGAGAAGAGCCACCAAACACATGGTTTATTATTATCTAATTTAGTCCATGATTTGATGACATGGTGTTATGTCCTCTTTGGTGAGAACATTATGGTGATTACATATCATAATAGTTTGAAACACATTTTCTCACAAAGTGATATGAATATGAGACAAATAAAATGGATGAAGTATATCTAAATGATTTACTTTGACTTGATATATACACCAGGTAAATGAAATTCAAAGGAAGATGACTTAAGAATAAATTCATATAGTAATTTGGTGAAAGAGGATTTGTATTATTGGAAGTCGATGCCAGTGATAGTCAATATGCACTTTTATTGTGAATACAATGGTAGTTTTTAGGTTTTCCTTCTAATTTATTTCATTCCTAATTTGGTTGGTAAGGTTAAATAGAAAGATACATCTAATTATAAATGTGTTGCAATGAGGTCAACCTCAATAGTGGGATACCATTATGGGATAGAAGCTTCATCAGAGTCCAGTTCTTTGGGTTTGAGATATAATGGTCATACCATTGGCTTTTCTGGAATAGCTCCTTCATGATTACCTCCATTCGAAACATGTTGTTCATCCAGGAATAGAAAATATGTTTAAGGAGTTGAATTTAAAATTTTAGTGGGTTTGAATGTAAAGAAAATCATCTGAGATTGTAATGATATGCCTCACTTGTCATCAGGTTTAAGGTAGAGCACCGATGACTAGTAGGTATATTGAAATCTTCATTTATTATTTTTTAAAAATGGGAGCATATATACATGGATAATTTTTATAGGAATACCAATGATAGTTAGGAAACATGATTTCATAGGGGAGATACTTGATTGGCTCACAAATTTGGCCCATTTCTTCCCTATTCATGAATCTCATTCGATGTAGAGATTTTCTAAAATCTATATCTAAGAATTAGTAACGAGGCATGGTATAATATTTTAAATCTTATCATACCGATATATGTGTTTTACATCTCATTTTTTAGAAATAATTAAATTACTCCCTTGGTACTCAATTTACTATGATCATGGGATATCATCTTATAATAGGTGTACAATACAATAAAATGATACTAAGGTTGGAAGATATTCTTAGGGCTTGTGTAATGGAATTTTATGGATCATGGGAGGGTAATGTGACATTAGTAGAGTTCTCATACAAAAATAGTTATCAGGACATGATACATATGGCTCCTATTGAATCAATTTATGGACATCCTTGTCATTATCCACTTTTTGGGTGGAAAACGGTGATACATCACTTGTTGGACAAAGCCTTGTGAAATGAAGAACATATAATATTCTATTGATCAAGAATATAATAGAGATATGTTAGAGTCATCATAAATCATATAATGATCATCATTGATAGTTTTTTTTTATTTTAGGTGAGTGATCACGTGCTCTTGAGAGTCTCTACAAGTCATGGGTATCATTTTTTGGAATTAGGTAAAGTTATATCCTCAATACAAAGGCCCTTTTGAGATAATTTAATTGGTTGGTGAGGTGACATATTTGTATAATTTCCCACCATGGATTAGTTTGATGAATAATTTGTCTCATGTATCTTAATTGAATAATTCTCAACATAATATTGATAATATGATTTGATGGGATCAAATTGACATAGATCCATATGCTATGTTGGTTCAAGTTCCTGTACAGATTTTTGGATATGAAATAGAAGGTTATTCTTTAGAAAAACATTGGTATAGTGAGTGTTTTTTGAAAATAAGGTTTTATTCAGGAAGAAAAATGGGAATGTGAGAGGGAAATGGTTATGAAATTTCCCTAATAATTTAAGTTCAATGGTGGTTTTGAAATTTTCAATTATGGAATGGACAAAAGTGGGGAGAATATAGCACCCTCAGTATCAAGTAATTAACCCTTTATTTATGTATTTTAAGTATATAATGTAATTTGGTTAGGTATTTGTAAGTTTAGAAATGTTTTACATGGTTTTGGGACTTTTTTATAAGTTCATGGTCTGATCACGATTTGTAGAAACCATACAACACCTCCTAGGAAACCATGAAACTTAAATAGTTGGCATTAGGAATGTGCATAGTTTTTGAAAACAATGCCATCACACAAGAGAAAATGAGTGATGTTGTAAATATGGGTTTATCAATGTTAGTGTATGGTTTCTCTAACTATTCGAGCCAACCATGCGATGTTTGTTTGGAGTTAGTGGTTAGAACAAGGTAAGCACGCAATTTTCAAAACCATAAGACATTAAAACAAGATCCATATTTTATAAATATAATTAATATTACATTATAAATTTATTTTTTCCCTTAATCTGAACCTAACTCAAATTCCACTATATCAAAAGGCTGGATAGGCCATTCCTCTTGATTTGGTAGAAATCTGTTGCTAATTTTAATTGTGTTTGAGGCCTCAATTCTATTCCAAGTCCCCATTCATGATTGATTTACTTAGTTTTCAACTTTTCCCTCTCTTGGATTCATGAATATAGTCTATTGGGGATATATTCATGATGTGTGATTATAATCATAATGATTTATTATTTTTTAAGGGAACAAGATCTAAATATGTTTTAAGGATTTTCAATTTGGTTTGTTGAAGAAATTGTGTCCTTCATCATTTTTTCCAATCATTGTGAGAAAGGTGTCTTCACTATAAACTCATATTATTAGGACATGAATTATTGATTTCATATTGGTTTATTTTATTTTATTTAATTGTGAAATTTATGTGAAAATCATGATGGAAAGCCTCATTAGTGATGGTTTGTGAAATTGTGAAATTTGGTTGTTGGTGGAGAGTGCAATTGGATAAACGGTTCTAAAATCATAATTTTAAAATGTTTTATTATTTATTATTTAATGAAAAGGATTATAGAAAATGTTTCAATAAAATTTCTTTTTTATTAAAATTATTTTTTACAATTGGTTTGTCTTTGTATTTTTCAGAAATAGTTGGCATGTGTTCATTTGTATTGATATGACACTTTGGAAGGGGTGTGTGCCATTGGGGAACACGGTATATGGTTTTCTTGTAGAGACAACTTAGATTGATGAGAGAACAATCATTACTATGAAAATTTCACCTAGGAATTCATGGGTAGATGTGTGTAATGGTATGGGTATTCCAAATAGATTTGTAAAATTGGTTGAAGGACTTGTTTGGTTTCTTTCCTAGTAAAATTTTTCAGTTTGGAAATTTTTTGGTTTGAAAACAGTTTTGGATTTGATATAATCACCTTCAAATAATTTTAAACTATTTTATATAAATTTTATAACAATTTTTATTCTAGTTTCACGATTAGGGACGTTATTAGGGAAAATATATTTATTTTTATACTCACCCCCTGATTGGGAACATTGGTGTATATGAAGATGTGGTATATCAAGACAATGATAAATTCAATGCAACCATGTTATTTTTTTATTATTATTAATACCTTGGGTTTGGAATGTTTTTTTATTCATTGAGTATTTTGGGAGATGTTGCATTGGTTTCTTTGATGTTTTGGATTTTTTTGGTTCTGTTTCTGCTTTTTCCACTGATATTGTTGTTGGTATTGGTTTTCATTTTTACACTAATACAATTTGGTTTTGTTGTTAGTTTGTGTATATGTAGAGTTATATTACACTATTCTCATGAATTATATAGTAGTTATTTATTTATAGTTATCTTAGTATGGTTATTTTATTATCAAAAGAGAAAAATTTCCCCAATTATTATGAATATCTCAGCATTTACTACTAGCCTTGGTGCCTTGGGGATGTCACATAAGGGTAGTAACAACCACCTCCTCTTCTCAAACCAATGGGTGAGGGGTGGGAAGTTATAGTTTTGGTTTCATCCTATAGGTGGGCAAAATTAATGTTTATTTGTGTATTGAACCTCATTCAAAAGTGATTTATCAATAGTGAATATACGTTCCCTTATGTTAAGAGTGTAAATAAAATATACAGGATCATTTTGATTTGAATAATAATAAACTCCTTATACTCAATTTTTTATCACATTGTGTATTATCTTTAAAAACTCAATATATGAACTATTTATGCTTGTGTTTTATTTCATTTTATCCCACAAAATTACACATTATTTATTTAATTACATCAATTATTTAAAAATTCACAATCCCCCACCCCACCCACTACTATATCTCATAGTCTCTATTATGGTACCGAACATGAAAAACCCCAACCTAAACATTATTTATCAGTTGATGAGAATAAAATTTTATTTAAACCCCTAATAGAAACCTATAATACATAAAACATGAATCGGAAATGTTAAATATATACTATATCTAGATACTCATCCAAACCTAGAGTATTCAAGACCTTAATCAGAAATGTTATACTACACAAAACTCCCATCAAAATATTGATAAGTAAAAAATTGAATATGTTATTCATATACTCATTGAAACGTTCCCATAATATAAATAGGAGTATCAAAACCTAAATTTAAAGGTCATACTACTTAAAAACATCCTATTAATTATACCCACAAAAATTATCTTGCCAGAACATATATAATCTGCAAAATACTATCTCACCTGGGAAACATACACATTATATAAGTTTCAATTTTCCTATTAATAAAACCTAATCTAACCGAATCTCACTATAATAGACTATGAAAATATCACATCTATGTAGCCTTCATATTTAGAATTTAATGAAGTAATATTTCAACCATTAGATGACCATATAATCGAAAAATGATAAATATGATACCTAATTATAAAATGAAAACCACATTACATTTATGGTTGTAACACATCTAAAAGGTTATTAACATTCTAATAAATACTATACTAAGATATTTCAATGGAAAATAACAAATATCTAATTGTTTAGGTATGATAAGAATGTGAAAAAAAATAATAGGGGTTATCATAATTATTTGGAAAGGTTTCCAATAATTACATTAAAACAATTATAATGATAATTACAAGTATCTGTTTACCTTAATGGTTAGCCAAAACCATTTATCTGACCATACCATAGCCATAAAAACCATCCTTTCTGCTAAAATTCACTCATCAATTAATATTTTCAAAAAATAAATTCCAAAATTGTTTTACAATCCATCATATGAATTAATATGACTAAGATACATGGGGAATCACTTTAAATCCAATCAAAAACACACTCTAATTATATATACCATAACATTATAATTCTCAAGGGACACATTATATAAATTGATCCAATTACCATGATAATATTAAAATAACTCTTTATGTAAAACTAAATCAACAATATAATAACTAAAATTTCTTCCCAGGACACCTCATTTACTCCTATATAAATTTGGTCATCCATAACTATATAATCAACATTTTTAGCACATGTGATCTATCGTTGGAAGTTATACCTAAATATATATATATATATATATATATATTATATCAAACTAACCCTACATTGAAAAAAATGTGAATATATGATATGTGGGAAACTATCCCATTATCTATAATAGAACACTCCTTCCAATTTATTGATGGGTTTCAAGGGACATCATGTTACCAACATTTAGTGTGAGAAAAAACAATATTCATTCCATGATCAGCCAGAAGTGGAATCCAAAAAAATTAAATAATAAACCATAAAATAAAAATTTCTCATTTTCCTAATTTCAATCTATGATAGAAGTGTTTTTGAAAAATTTCACTTAGAAGAAACCAATGGTTTCCTTCCAGCACAGGTATCCACCAGCCACTATAATCACCAAACACTTTGGTATGACCCCTTCTAAATAAATTTGTGTTTACACTTCCACCACAAAGTGAAATAGATATTAGTGACTGATAGAGAGTTTCATCTAGTAGAGAATATAATAACCCAATATTTTGGAGCTTTTACAATCTATGATAACATTTTTCACATGCACAATCTCACTAAAATGAACCCAGAAAATTAAAAATTCATTAATAATATAATTATTATATAAAATAATAATAATAAATGAAAATGAAAATATATTAGTAATATCACATACATGATTTATTTTAAAGTTAAATTTCACTTAATTTCCATCCATGCTTTGTTTTGGGGGTTTCCCAAGCTTTTATGGAGTAATGGGTGAGTTTTCATGAATTGGGCCAAACCGTGAGCCCAGTTCTAGATTTAAAAATAAATTGTTATTCCTTTATAACTCCTTCATTTTCAACATTTTTCATCTATTCAAATTCCTACTTGTTATTACCTGGCCAATTAATAACACCATATTAATTTGGACTATTAAGGAATCCATAATCATGATGGATATGGGTTTTTATTTAAGGGATTGTGCATGCCCGAAAGCCCATTTCATGCATTAAAAATATTTTTTAAAATATTTAATACCTCCTTCAATATTTACGTTTTTTCAGTGATTCCAACTCTCCCCAATCCTACATACCCAAGGCATGCATGCATGCTCTCATTCACCTCTTTGGAGCTTGGTGTCATCGCTTATATGGATGAATCTTCTCTTAATTTCTCAAATCGACCATAATTGAGGAGGTAAATTGATTATTACATAACCCTTTCATTTCACACTCTTCTCCCCCATTCTAGTTCCTAAATGATCTCTTCAGCCCTGTTCGAATATTCCTTGAATGGTTGGTTGTTTTCAAATTCAAATACAAGTGTATTTGGGGTGATTTCGTCAATATTTTTGAAGGTAAGTGATTCCTTCTTGGTTTCTTCTTTTTCCCATGCGGTTTCCTCCCTCTTTAATTATGTTCTAAAATATCCATAAGTTAGGGTTCGAATATAGAGTTTGATTTTGTTTCCTTTTCGTCAAATATTGTGGTATAGGGCAGGATTTATCTTCCTTATGGTGTTACGGTGGTGCGGTTGATATTTTTCACCATGCTATATGGGATTCGACACTTTCTATAGGTGATACCACGGTTAACCCTTCCTTGATGAGTTAGTTTTCTTTTTTATCGGTTTTTTAAGTTCCCCATATGATGTGTGTGGTGTGAATGCTATTTTTGAGGGATTTGGTTAAGCATTTAATTTTATAATTTCATTTTTGATGAAGTTGTGAACTTTTCAAATGTAACACATGTGGTATCTTTTGTGGTTGTTTTATAAAATATGAAATGGATTTATTAGTTATTGAAAGGGGCTGAAAATTCTATTTGGTTAATTCCATAGGGTCATGTGGGTCTTAGAAGGGGTTTTTTGGAATACCTTTGGTGTGTAAAACACGGTTATTCTTCTTTAGAGAATTTTATGAAAATGGGTGTTTTCATTTGTATCTTTCATGCTATTATTCAACGTGATTTTATAACACTTGGAAGTGGTTTTATAAATGTCTATAGGGATTACAATTCTACATTGTTTGGGTTTGGGTGTAGTTTGGTCCTTGAAATATGGTGTTAAAATGGTTTTTTTGAGAAAAGTTTGGGTATACTATTTAGAATTATTTTACGAAAGATTTCAATGATTTAATGATTTATGTAAGAGGTGAAACCATATTGGAAAACTATTTTAGAATGTGTATATTTTGAAATGGTAAATTTTAAATGTTAAAGGGGATCTTTTGTGACTTGTTCCATCTTGGAAATGTTTTTTAATAATGTTTGAAGGATTTATTAAAGTGTGTAAAAGATGTGAAAGTGATGTGGGATGTTTTGTGTGTGTGTGATGTGAAAAATGGATTTTGGTTATAAAAAATGCATTATTTAAAATGTGAGTGGGTTGTTATGTGACATGTAATATATTGAAATGGTTTTATAAAATTGTTTAATTGATTTTTGGAAGTGTTAAAGAAATGTGAAAATTATTGAGGGCTATTTTGGTGTGAGTTGAATTTCAAATAAATTTGAATGAAAAAGTAGACTTTTGTTACTTGTGTGGTACACATGTAGGCTGTTTAGTGAATTTTTTATGAGTAAATGACATTTGAATATGCAAATTTTATTCCATGACTTTTTGAACTTGTTTGAGCACAAAGGGAAAATTCGGGTATCTAGGTTGGTGGGCGTGTACTAGTATGCTAGTAAATTCGTGGGGTTTGGCCTTAGTTTCACATAGAAAGATTAATGATTACAACTCTAACTAAACTATGATGATTATGATTAAGGACCACTAGGTTATGGGTATTTTCCCTACTAGTGTCTTGTGCACAAGAACAAATATTTCTTATGGTTACTCTCACCGAGATATGAGGTACATGGGTCCCAAAATGAGCAAGTACCTAGGGGTTATTTCCTATGGAATGTGCTCATTAGATCCTGTATACATAGCGTCGGCATACCGTATATTTGTCTGGAAAATTCAGAAGCATTGGCATTTATTTTAAAATTGTTGATTCTTTAAATTATCCAACTTGAAAAATGATTTTTTAAGTTTCATCTTTTAGAAACGGTAACTTGAAATTACATTTTTTTTTAAATTTGCATGATTATCATCATTGAATTTTTATCACATGGAATCTTTTAGTGGTGGTATTCTACTAGGTATTGGATCACACCTTCCTTAAACCCATGGGTGTAAGTAGACATTGTTATTTTTGTTGTCACAGGTTGGGTATAGATTTTAGTTCTAGTGATTCGTGTTTCTACCAGGTCCTTGGTGGTGAAGTCTTGTGATAATGGCTTAAGGGTGGTGCCCCTTGCCATGAGGGCTCTTGGGCTGTTTTCTTTTGGTTTTTTACCTTTGTTATAGTCTTGTTTATTTGTTTTAAAATATGTCATTCAGTTATGAATTTTTGTAAAATATTGTTTGGTTTGAAAAATCCATATTCATTTTATTGGATTCTTTTGTTGTTTTAAGATTATAAACTTGGTTTAATCATTACCAATTCTCATTTTATGATACTCAGGCACTTGTTCCAGCCCATGAGGATATGGAGCACCCTTCAAGCCATGTTGCAGGCCGATTTTGGTGGCGACCAAATCTTTTTCGTGACAAAATGGTATAAGAGGAAGTTCGCTATCTTTAGGTCATGTTATTTGGGGAATAGTCGTGATAGTCTAGATTTAGGATTGTCGGGACTTGGAATTCTGGTTATGGGTATTGTTCCTGATCACCACACCCCATGATGGGATTCAACTCACTAGGGGAAGTTGGGATTTATATGATTCCTTTAGATTTCTTAGATTGATGATGATTAGAGGAAATGAAAAGAGAGTTGGGATAATGGTCTTGGTGAGATTGCAGGGCCTAGCAAGCCATGTGGTGCCAAGGATATTTACTAGAACACTCTATGTGATGATTAAGTTTTTGGAATATGTCCTCTAACCATATGTCCATGTCACCCATTGAAACTAGTTTCCTCTCGCATTGTCTTGGGTTCTTTAGTTTTGAAATCTTGGAACATTGGTTTTAAAGTGACTTGGTTTTAAGAAGTGTAAAGTTTTGGTTAAATGATTATCTAATAAAGAGGTAATGTTTAGATTTTTTAAAATAGAGAACTGATTTTTCAGAATTGTATTGGAATGGAAAATGGTGTGTTTTCACCTCTTTTGAAAGCATGAACTATATGAAGGTTGGTTTTGAAAAAGTGTCTCCAATAGATATTTCTAAAATATTGAATGGTGTTTTAATGGGATGAGATGTTTTGAAATTGATGTGAATAACATTAAAGTTATTATTCAATGGAATGATGGTGCCTTTGAGATTTTTTTAATGTGGTAATTTGGGTTTGATTTCGTGGTTAGCAGTCTTGAGAAAAAGGAAGTATTGGTTGATTGTTTTGGTTTTGAGAAGTGGAATGAGTTTTTGTATTATCCTTTGGTATTTTAGTGAGCGACCACATGCATGGGGTTATATGGGATGATGAATGGTTAATGGAATGACTGGATGTGTTCTAGGATGGATATGAGGAGGGTGCCCAGTGTGGCATGGAAACATGCATCTGTGGGGCCCATGGGGTACCATTGGGGGATACGCTAACCGTTGAACCGTTTGTTTTCAAAGAATGTTTTTAAAAGAAAAAATTGATGTCTTGATGAGTGGTTTTAATATGGTGTTTATTATGTGTTTTTAGAAATGTTGAAGTTGTGGAATGTTTTGAGTCCATGAACCCCTCTTGTTTGAACAATGTTTTGGTTTTGTGTTTGGTTGGTAATCTGGGTTGAAGGGAAGGTTAGTGGTATCCTATGAGAATATTTTGGGAATCCTTTATGGTGTTTCCGAACATCTTTTTGGATCTGGTTGAGGTATGTATTGACCAATGGACCAGGTTGGTTCGGTACTTGGGTTCTCTCATTAGATTAGGTACTCCCCCCTTAAGGGTTAGTGCAATACTGAAGTGATACCCAGGTTGTTTTTCCGTTGGATGATCCTCCAGTTGAACAATGTAAGGAATATTTTTCATGATATTTTTTGATTGATTCTACATCCTTTCTTTTATTGGTTTTTTTGTATCCTTTTTTAGTGGGAGAGTGATCATGGAAGGTTGAAAGAGACCTTATCTTCTTAAGTTTCCTAATTTTCCCATGGTGGATGTGGTATGCGGTTGTCAGCATGGTTGAGTATCTGGATGGTGTCTAAGAGGTCCTCTCCCTTCTTCGTAGTCTCTTAGAAGGAGTTGACGTTAAACTACCAGTGAGGGAAATCTGGTCATGAGAGGATATTGTGGCCACATTCGAGAATTGTGTGTTGTTTTGGGATGTTTTATAAGGTCCCTCTCCATGCATTATTTATATCAGTTGTAATGGTCATGTTCGGTGATGCCTTGTGATGTCGTGTGCTTGATTGACTGTAAAGGTGAAAATCCTGAAATCCTATGAGAGTCTCTATTATGTTTGGAGAATGTCTCCCTTGGAAAAACCTCAAAATCTACTATATTAGAGGAAGGTTAGTATAGGTGTTATTTACTTCTATTGTTTCTCACCAGAAGAAACAAGATGTGTTGTGTGTGCAACTTCTAATCCATTGTTTCCATGAAATATCGGGTTATGGTAAAGTGAGTTTAGAAAGTGTTATGTCTTTGAAATATTATCGGGGATTGCAGTGTAGTTGTTGGTGGCACTGAAAGAAGAATTTTCATTCAGGGGGTATCCAAATCCTAACTGCAAGGCCGAAGATGCTTCAATCATTTGAGCTCCAGCCATAGGTCTCGGAGAGAAGCTGGATCATAGTCAGGGGAAAACCCAGGGTCATTTAAACCCTTGTACAAAGTCTTATCCTTAGTATGAATGATAGGAAGAGTTTAAACCTATAGTGTAATCATATTTCATCTTTTGTTCCTGTTTGGTGGAAATTGGTAGAGTTCCTTGTACCCATGTCATCACCTAATGTTATTCCCTCCCCCTTTGGTTTCCATTGAGTCATTAGAGAACGATGGTAAATTTGGATAGACTTGCTGAGGACACAGTTTTTGCATGATTAGTAGTGACTGTGTGCCAGGAAGCCATGCGAAAAGAAAGACCTATACAAATAGTGCATTGTGTCCCAAACCATGCAGACTAACCCTACGCCCTTCCTAAATCATTATATTTTTTTGGGTCTTTCAGTGTCGGCCCATGTTGGTCTGTTATGATGGTTGATTATTATGGTGGGGAGACCCAATATGATCCTCATGTATGATCCTTCATAAACTTTGAATGTAATTCTACCCTTTATACTAGGGAGTCCATTCAGGCCTCCCCCTATTAGTGTCCCAATTTGGTCTCGGAAAAATTTAGATTGTCTCTTATGGTGGGGTGCCTATTTGTGTCCCCCCGTACCAATAACTCAGATTTATCTATGGTCTTGTCATGGAAGTAGGTGGTATTGTTCAGAACTATCTAGCTACCAACATCTTCCTTGAGTAAACTTTGGGATTGGAGAGCGCCCAATGGTTTTGTTAAAGTAAGGTAAGTACAACCATGTTCGAAATTGTTGTTCGTTTGGGTGAATTGCTTGGGTCTTGTTCAGATAGTGTTTGAGAAGTTTTATTTTGGCATAAAGTAAGTATGTGATTGATCATTTCAATAATGTTGTTTATGCTTGGGTTGTAGTATTAATCCTTCCTTAATTGATCACTGGAAGTGTTTTGGACCTTAGGGGTGAAGCTTGGCAAAGAAGTACATCTTCATTTATCGGTTGGGTTTGGATTTTGTATCTTGCTTTACGGTGGATTTCTAGGGATGGAATGTTTTCATGGTGGAGAGAATTGGCACATGTATAAATTATTTTAAAGATAAATTTCATTTAATTTCCATTCATTCTTTGTTTTGGGGTTTCCCCAAGATTTTATTGAGGAGTGGGTGAGTTTTCATGAATAGGGCCAAACTGTGATCCCAATTCCAGATTTAAAAATAAATTATTATTCCTTTATAACTCTGTCATTTTTTAACATTTTTCCTCCATTCCAATTCCTACAAGTCATTACTTGAGCTATTATCACCATCATATTAATTTGGAATATTTAGAAACTCATAATCATGGTGGATATGGGTTTTTATTTAAGGGATTGGGCCTGCCTGAAAGCTCATTCCCTACATTAAAAATATTTTTTAAATGCCTAATATATCTTTCAATATTTACGTTTTTTCAGTGATCACAAATCTTCCAAGATCCCACATACCCAAGGCACGCCCTCATGATCTCCTCCCCCTCTTTGGAGCTCGGTTTGATCACAAATATGGATGAAACATCTCCGAATTTATCAAATATCCCAGATTTCATGAGGTAAATTGATTATTTTATAACTCTTTTATTTCTCACTCTTTTTCCCCCATTCCAGTTCCAAAATGATCTCTTCAATAATTTTCGGATCTCCAATGAATGTTTAGTTATTTTCAAATTCATATACGTGTGTATTTGGGGTGATTTATTCAATATTTTTCAAGGTACATGATTCCTTCTTGGTTTCTTCCTTTTCCCTTATGGTTTCCTCCCTCTTTCATTATGTTATAAAATGTCTAGAAGTTGGAGTTATAATATAGGGTATGATTTTGTGACATTTTGGTCAAATATTGTGTTCTAGAGATGGATTTATCTTCCTTATGGTGCGGTGGTGGTGCGGTTGATGTTTTGCACCATCTTTTGAGGGATTCACCACTTTCATTATGTGATTCCATGGTTTACCATTCCTTGATGAGTTAGTTTTCTTATTTTAATGGTTTTTCATGTTCCCCATATGATGTGTGTGGTGTGAAAACCTTTTTTGATGGATTTGGTTACACATTTAATTTTATAATTGCATTTTTGTTGAAGTTGTGAACTTTTCTAATGTAACACAAGTGGTATCTTTTGTGGTAGTTTTATAAAATATGACATTGATTTATTAGTTGTTGAAAGGGGATGAAAATTATGTTTTGTTAATTCCTTTGTGTCATGTGGGTCATAGAAGGGGGTTTTTTAAATACTTATGGTGTGTAAAACATTGTTATACTTCTTTGGAGAATTTTATGAAAATGGGTGTTTTCATTTGTATCATTTGTGGTATTATTCAAGATGATTTTATAACACTTCAAAGTTTTCTTATAAATGTCTATAGAGTGGCCAATTATACATTTTTAGGGTTTTGGTGTGGTTTGGTCATTGAAATATGGTTTCGAAATGGGTTTTATGATAAAATTTTGTGTATACTCTTTAGAATTGTTTAACAAAATATTTGAATGATTTAATGATTTATATAAGAGGTGAAACCATATTGGAAAACTATTTTAGAGTGTATATATTTTAAAATGGTGAATTTTAAATGTTAAAGGGGTTTTTTTGTGATGTGTTCTATCTTGGAAATGTTTTATAAAAAAGTTTTATCGATTTACTAAAGTGTGTAAGATATGTGAAAGTGATGTGGGATGTTTTGTGTGATTTTGATGTGAAAAATGGATTTTGGTTATGAAAAGGGTATTATGTAACATGTGAGTGGGATTTTATATGAGTTTTAATATATTTAAATTGTTTTGTAAAATGTTTTAATCGCTTTTTGGAAGTGTTAATGAAATGTGAAAAGTGTTGTGGGCTATTTTGGTGTGAGTTGGTTTTCAAATCAATTTGAATGAAAAGTGGACTTTGGTGACTTTTGTGGTATGCATGTGTGATTTTTGGTGAATTATTTATGATTAAATGACATTTTCATCTGAATATAATATTTTTTTACTTTTTGAACTTGTTCTAGCACAAAGGGGAAACCTGGGTATCAAGGTGGGTGGACGTGTACTATTATGCTAGTGAATTCTTGGGGTTAGTCCTTAGTTTCACTTAACAAGATTGATGCTTACAAATTTAAAAAAACTATGATGATGATGATTGGGGACCACTAGGATATCGGTATGTTCTCTATTAGTGGCTCGTGCACGAGAACAGATATTTGTGATGGTTACTCTCACTGAGATACGAGGTACCTGGGACCCAAAACGAGCTTGTGCCTAGGGGTTATTTCCTATAGCTTGTGCTTATTAGATCATGTATACATACCGTCAACATACAGTATATTTGGATGGAAAATTTAGTATCATTGGAATTTATTTTAAAATTGTTGATTCATTAAATTAGCCCACTTCAAAACTGATTTTTTTTAAGTTGCATCTTTTAGAAATAGTAACTAGAAATTACATGTTTTTGAAAATTTGCATGTTTTTCGTCATTTGAATGTTTATCACATAAAATCTCTTAGTGGTGGTATCCTACTGGGCATTGGATCACACCCTACTTACACGCCTAGGTGTAAGTAGACATGGTTATTTTCGTTGTCGCAGGTTGGGTATAGTTTTTAGTTCCAGTGGTTTGGGTTTCTAGCAGGTCCTTGGTGGTGAAGTCTTGTGGAGATGGATTGAGGCTGGTACCCCTTTCCATAAGGGTTCTTGGGCTGTTTACTTTTGGTTATGTACCTTTGTTATAGTCTTGTTGAGTTGTTTCAAAATATGTAATTCAGTTATGAATATTTGTAAAAGATTGTTTGGTTTGAAAAATCTAGATTTGTATTATTGGATTCTTTTGTTGTTTTAAGATTATAAACTTGGGTAAATCATTCCAAATTTTTATTTTATGATACTCAGGAACTTGTGTCATCCCATAGGGATCTAGAACTCCCTTCGTGCCATGTCACGAGCTGGGTTTGGTGCCAGTTTTGGTGGCGACTAGATCTGGTACGTGACAATTAATCTCATTATTTTAAATTTAAAAAATCCATTAAAATAACCAATTATAAAAAACAGTATAGTATATTACCTTAATAAATTAAATTTATCAGATAAAAAAGTTTATTATAATAGTTAATATTTATATTTTTAAAACTACATTTCAATATTAAATAATTTATGAATTTATATATGATGTATGATTTAATATATTTCTAGTTTACGAAGCAATTTTTTAATAAAAAAATATCTTTATTGTTTTTATTTTTATTTGAATAAATTAATTTTTAATTTTTAATTTATAAAATATAACATAATATCTATTTGAAAAATTTCTATATTATCTTAAAAATATTTTTTCATATATTTCTAAAAATATCATTTTTAGCAGAATAGTGAAAAATAAATTTATTTCAAAATGTTGGGGTTGAAGCCTCTTTTTATTATAAAATCAAATACCTCTTTTATTTTGGGTAGATGTGTACCCATTGCTTTTCATGTAGGCCCAAGTCCATGTAGCCAATGAACATTTCTTGAAGTCCTAGTGAAGAGTCATGACAACATCTTCTGACCTGCATCACCAGGTCTGTGTTATGCATGTGTCATCACCTACCCACATTGTGCCGACATCATCGCCTCCTTCATAAATCCCTAAAGGAATTTACAAGATTTGAACCCTATTCTTTTGGATGTTGTATTATGGGGCTTACCACTTAGGTTTCACCCTAACTGCTGCAAAATATTTTTTTTACAAATAACATGAATTTTATAAAAATATTAATATATAAGTATAGAATATAAATTAATTTAACCTTTTTATGATACCAAATATATATTTTAAATATGAATTTATACTTTTAAAAAAATTAATTAATTTACAAACCCATATTATACATTTTATAATAAAAATTATCTTTTTCAAAAAAAACTAATACATTATATATTTCATTTTACATGTTAATTTTTTTCAATTTTAGAAATTGAATCGAATAAAACTTATTTCAAATTTGGAATCAGTAGGTCCAAACTATTTAATAAGGCCCATTTTTTTGTACATAAATGATATGTTACCCTATGTAAAAACTAGTTACCATGGTAAACGCTAAAATGGAAAAGGTAAAAATCTAAGAGTAAAAGAGCCCAAACAAGTTTAAAACATGTATGTGAATGCGTGTTTGAGTAGTTTCTCAACCTTAACACTTATTAGATCCATTATTTTTAAATTTTTTAGTAAATTTCCTTGTGAGATACTTCCAATTGTTGAAAAAATTGGGGAATTTATAAAAATATCATCCCTTTTCACTTATAAGATGGGATCTCCTCTCCTCACTTCCCCTCGCACAAAATCCCCCGTTATGTTGGAATAAAAACTCTGATAAAACCTCTCCCCTAAACATCTATCTATATTAATTTGGTTATGGTATTATCAAATTACACCCCCGACAAGGTTTATTCACTTTCACAAATGTGATAATCCAATAAGTTAGGTATAAATTATGAACTTATCCTTTTTCTATTTATTTATGTGTTATTATTATTCCTAAAATTTGATTGCACCCTACTAAAATTTTATCATTAGTTTAATTATTATAAAGGTATTTTATTATAACTATGGTACAATAATTAACCACCATGCTCGTTTTCATTGAGAAAAATGATAACATGATTTGTGTGTTGTGCGGACTACCACCTCCACGAAACAACAAGTTTCATTTTCCTTGATTTCTATAAGAGGATTGTCCTAAAATGGAAGTTAATATATACTTATCATATTTATGACATATTTTATATTATTAAATGATAAAACACATTCCTCATTTATTTCAATCTATAAAAAATGAAATCATCAAACATGAGTACATGTGGACTGCCGCCTCCATTGAACGATTCATTTCCATGTTTCATTTCATCACCTCCCCACATGGATGGTCATTATGATTATTTTAAAGTAAAAATATGATTTTTATGATATAATTAAGGTTCTTATATGGATAATTATATAACTTATTAATCATATGTTCAATAAACAATTATCGTAAATTCAATATTTTAATAATTCTTACTAAGAAGAAAATCATTAAATAAAATCAATTAATATTTTAAAAAACATTAATTATTCATATAATTACTTTTTTATTATGATATATAACACTAATAAACACTAAATAATATCATTATTCAACTATTTATATGATATTAAAATTAAATCACATCATAATCATCCATCAATCATGTTATGTTCATGTTTGGGTTTATTTGACCACCAACTAGACCAACGCTGTGAAATTATATAATGGATGATTATAAAAACATAGTTACTTGTTTAATATGATATAAATATTTAAATAATTACTTTTTTTCTAGAAAAGATACATCAATATTTGACTCTTTAATAATGTAGAAAATAGCCTATAGGTTAAAAATCACTAAAAAATATTTGTTATTGATTTCATATTTTAGGATAAAGACTATGGTACTCATGAATGTGAAGTTAAAATTAGTGAATCATTAAAAATAATCCCTTATAGTAAAATTAATTTTTTGGGAAATATGATCTTTGTAAAAAGATAAAATATCCAATCTTATCCTATGGTAGTAGTATAAACTAATAAAATTTTATGTTAATGACCCTTCTAAGGTGGGTAGCACTGCATCTATTTTAGTTACTATGTGACCTTTTAAGTATAGGAAACACAAACAAAGAGCACCATTGGAAATGGTCAAGCTTTCTTCAATTCCCATGAGGCTTTCATGTTTCAAAAGATGTTGCTGCTTGATCGGAAAAACGACGCTGAAATGGTTGGATGTGATTGAAAACCTTAAGAAATAATGTTGATTTTGGATGGAATTCAGTGGGTAAGATTGAGAAATCAGGAAACTCCTTCAGTGGTAAAGTCTTGGTGAACAATTAGTGACAGTGACTCGGTTGGAAAAAATGAGTTTTACTCATGAAATTGACTAGTACGAGTATATCTCATCTCTTTCTGGTAGTGGGTATGCTTGGCTCAAAACCATACCAATCACTTTGTCTTAAAATGGCATGAGTGTCTTGAGTCTTCTTGGTATCCTCTTAGTGAACTCTTACTTAAAGATGAGCATGAACCTATATTAGCATCATCCTTGATGCACTAAGAGAGCATCCCTCTTATGAAACACTATGTTTTAAAGGCTGTTGGGATTGATGAGTGATATTTGTCAGAGTTTCACATTTGATGCATTGTTTCTATCGAGGCATGGTTATTCCTGATGGATACTGGGATTCCCATATAGGAATTCCATGGATGGAATCCTAGAAACTTTCCATTTTTCACTGAATTGACCACCAGTTGGATGTCGCTCTGGGATCAGTCAAATATATGATGTTGATGTTTTGTCCATGTACCAATGTATCTCTTGTAAACACCGAGTATGGACTACCTTGGGTTAGTACCTTGGACTCTGGTTAAATTAATCTAAGGTTATCCCAGACCTATTATCGGGCTAGGAGATGATGTTAAAGGGCGATGATTCCAGTGGACTAGAACTAGGTTACACCCATGCTTGTGATAAGGCATGACAGATTAAACGATCATGTGATGGATTGATTAGGAATCATCAACATAAGTCAGGTCTTCACTTTAGTGAATGTGCTCATGGAATACTCAAGTTTCCATGAACGAAGGAATTGTGGTTCATGTTGTAGTAATCCTCCTGTCTAAGACAGGCATTTGAGAATGGTTGGCTACAGTGTTTGTCAAGTTTTCTTATCTTAAAAAATTTATTCAGTGAGGAAACCATTTAAAATAAAATTGCTGGGTTAAGGAGGGTGGGGGTGTAAAGGTCATCTGTGTATTCTAAGGAAATATCAAACTATCAGTTTCTATTTGGTCGATCGGGTTTGACCATTTCTTTCTGATGAGGTCCATGACATGACCTTAGATGTAATCAGGTTCACCTAGTTATAGAAATCACAACCAGAGAATTTCTATAATTCTTAGAACATGGTTTTTTGGTAATTCTGGTTGTGGGGTGTACTGTGGTTTTGAATTCGTCGTTCAGTGTTTAGACCTATGGTGGGGAGAACCATTGATAAAAAGCATAAAGAGATGATGACATGAATGTGTATCTAGATAAACAGGATTGGGTAAGACCTGTTTTGATGTTTCTATTAGAAAAATATATTTAGATCAGGTTTTTAATGCTTTAGCATTGTATGTTTAAGTAATGCTTGGAGGTGTGTTGTGTTTTTAGAAATGTAACACGACTACTTGAATGAGGCTTCACAGCCATTGTAGTTTGGGTGATGTTTTCGTTGTTTCTAAAGGATTCTTAGGGATAAGAATTTCTATGTTGGGGAGGTTGTAATGACCTGTGTTTTTGAGCTAAGAAAAAAATTCAAGAGAATTTGAATTTTTGGTGTTTACTGGATGGGTTGTTCTTTATTCAATGCTTCATAATGAAATTATTTGAGTTAGATCAATTAAATGTTTTTTTAGACTTGTGTATAGGCCTGAGTGGTTCCTCAGGTGATCCATCGAGTTTCAAGAGAGTTTGGCTCTAAAAACACAAATTGCAAGAGGTTTGATTAGGGAACACAGTTTTTTTTAAAGCCATATGGCCCCAACAACATATTGTGTGACTGCAAAAAGGGAGAATAAGTGCCCCAAACAAGCTATACATGGTTATTTCCAGATAGGAAATACCTATGCACTATTAATCACATGGTAGGGGCATGGATAGGCTTATTATGTGGGAAAAAACATGTGAGGTGGGTTTCCTAAGTAGTGGGAGTTACACAGTTGGTGCATGATTTTTCCAAACTGTGCGGCCCAGTTTATAAGTGTGAAATAACCAAAATCCTCTTACTGAGAATAAATATTATTTTTCATATTATTATTCTCCCTCAAACCATGCATTCCCTTCTATCCTTAGTGTTTTTCTCCTCCTCAAACCTATTATATGCTTCAAGATATCACCTTTATCCAGACTCTGAATTGAGCATCATCAGCCTCTTTGGATCTGCATCAGTAATATCTCGAACCCTCTTACTTATTTTCTATGCTTCTATTTGAATCTATTATGATATTTTGATGCATCCTAATTCACCCTAATTTCAGGTTGTTTGTATGATTCCTTGATTTCTCTTGAATCAGACCAAATCAATGATTGATATAGGATGTGTGAGTCATCCTCAATATAAGGTAGGAGTTTTAGCTTCTTTTCTGGAGTTTCGTTGATTTTTATATTGTGATATTTTTTACCACATGATAGAGCCTTGTGGTGACATGTTTTTTACTAAAAACATTAAATTTAATATTTTAACATGTTTAGTATTCCCCTAGCAGGTGGAGAATCAACCCGCTGGTTGATCACCTTGTCTTTTTCCCCTTCAATGGGTGTGGTTCCTTCTTGGAAGCCTATTTCACTTAGGATAAAATCACTTTAACATCCTTAATAATGTGTTTCTCCCTTAATAAAATCCTTCCAATAAGTAATGGGATTAATATTTAATGTTTTCCATGACTTAGGCCTTTGTGCATTATTCTATATGCTCACATTAACCCTTATGATGAATTGAATCATTTAAATTGAATGTAATGAATTATTGAATAATAATTCCATCTTTTATAATAAAACCCCTTGATGAGGTGAGTTATCTACAAATATAAAAAGGCATACTTGGTCCCCTAAGTTAGATACTTGGTAAAGACAGAGTTTACCATACCATGAGTGATATGAGGGACACCAATAAAAATTACCTCAGACAGACTCAGTGGTATTGTTTATATCAAGAGAGTCTGTAGTGACCCAGGGGATCCCATTATAGTTCTCTTTGTATGGTATCATGTTTCCATTACTAGATTTGACAGATTCATTATATGGTTCAACTTTTGAAGTGTTATTTTTATCCTGGTTATTAAAATTTCAATGCGGTATCTAAATGATTAGATGATGTTATAGGTGTATGAACGCCAAGATAATGTACAAGCTTGGTGTTGACCACATTATTTGATTCATTTTTATGATTCCTAGATTATTATAATCTTCATTATATAGGTTCTCTAAGTTCATACATCTCTCTTAGGCCAAAGTAGGTAGAGTTGGGTGGGTGACCTTTTAGGTACCCAAACCTAGGTGTTAATTATTTATTTATTGATAACCTTATATTCACCTGAATTAGCATGCCTTTTACTTTATAGAGTATGATATAGTTTGATCTAGACACCATTGGTGGTGGAATATTGAGATTATTTCTCACATACTTCTCGGGATTCCATTACACTGGGGTACCCAAATAGTTTTACATGTTCACAGTTCTGCACATTTATTTGTTTGGTTGTGATGTGAACTTGGATGCTGTGGAGAACAAGAATGAGCCATTACTTGGGATTCACATTGAGTTAGCCTTTGGGCACTTTTATTTTTATTTTATTGTACTGCTTGTATCTTTTAGCACCACCTAGACATGCATGCATCATCAAAAGTATTGGTGTGGGCCATTTACTTCAATTCAGTTGTTATATTTATCTTCTATTGTTTTTTCTAATATATATATATTGTTTCTGTTTTCCTATTTTTACTTACACATAATACACTACCCTGTTACAATGATATTAAGGGTATAGTATGCCCACCATTCCATCTTTAGAACCTCGCTACTATTTGGAAGCCTCAAGCATATGGGGAGGCGTGTTTGAGGTCATGTCATGACCGGTGCGACTATCAGTTTAGCTGTCAGGCAGGTTGGACGTTACACTGATTTTAGGATTGGGGAGTCCACTAAAAATATCAGGGAACTAAGAGTTTATGTAGTTGGAAAGTTACACCTACCGAAAACCCTTCAAATCGATTTTTAGGCGTAGGTATAGGTTATAAAAAGGGATTATAGATCCTTTCCAGTAGAATATATAAGCAAAAAAGATATTCTAAATCTGAAAAATAGTGAGGATATTGATAAGAATGTAATTAATTTGATAGTGAGGGGTATTTGGTTTTGAAAAATAGTGGGATATTGATAAGAATGTAATTAATTTTAAATGTATTAATTTGTATTTGTATTAAAAAAATATTAATTATCTTCTCTTAAATTGTAGAAAAAATTGGAAAATAAAACATCATTGACAATATCAGTGAGATCCATACTAGAGAAGGATAAATTTCTCACCGAAGTGAATTTCCAGGAATGGTATAGGTGATTTCACATTATACTATGACACAAATATAAATTATACATGCTATAAGAACCACTTCCTTAGTTCATTTACAAAGAGTATAATGAGGAATTATTATATAATTGTTTAAAGTATGTGGATGATGTTATGGATGTCCAATGTTTCATTCTTTCTTCCATGTCCAATGAGATTCTAAATAAATATGAGGATATTGATGCATATAGCATCATTTCTCACCTTAAGGGTATCTATCAAGAGAATAAAACATCAGAGAGATATGGATCTCCAATGCACTATTCGTGTGCAATCTTGAAGAGTTGGTTCCAGCTAGGGAAATTTTATTCTAGATGATTAGATATATTGAGCACCTGGGCATCTTGTGTTTTATGATCCCTGATGAGAAACTCACACATCTCATTTTGTCCCCATTACACAAAAAATCTCTCTAGTTTTATTACGAATTATAATATGAGAAATAGTGAGAAGAAACTTCTAGAAATTATTATGTTTATTCTCTAAATTTATAAATTCATGGGGTGTGATAATCCCTATTTCCTTACGTTGAATAAGAAAGATAAGAACTATGAAAGGGGTATGAAGTCTCATTTCATGTCTAAGGCTCCAGATAACCATCCTTTTTGAACGAATAATTTCCATAAGTAAAGGATCAAGATTTAGTATATTCTACATGTGGAGAGAAGGTCCACTGAAAGAGGAATTTCACATAGATAAAGAAGAAATGGTAAGATTCAAGTATTTTTTATTGAGTGTTATCTTTATATTTATATAAAGTGGGTATTAGATATTCCATTTGGAGCACAAAATTTTATCCACATAAATTATCCATGTAAATTTCATAAGATTACCATATATGAGGTGGATATAAAGGTTGAAAATAGAGTGAGGGTGGTTGTTCTAGACATTGGAGACTACCATCTCATATTACTGACATGATTCATATTGGTTGTAATAAACTTTCATTATGTTCCTAGTGTTACCAATAACATTGTTTCTATTTATTTTTTGGATATGGATGGATTTATTTTCATATTTGGAAATAAAGGATGATACTTTTATAAAGATAGAAAATTGTATGGTATGTCATTGATGAATAATGCATTTATGTATTAAATCATGAAAACCAAATCTTATCAATTGATAAGGAAAATAATACACATGACTCATATAACAAATATTTGTGGCATCACCATCATGGTCACTTAAATGAAAATCATTTGACAAAGCTCTATAAAGATATCAATTTAGAATATTTTGATGTAAAGATACATTAAGGATTTCATGCTTGTTTAAAAGGTAAGAAAACTAAGCCATCTTTCAGTGGTCACGGTGAAAGGGCCACAGAGCTTCTAGATTTGGCACATAATGATGTGTGTGGATCTTTTCATGTAGAATATGGTGGTGGATACTCATACATTATTATTATTACTAAAAACATGAGTAAGTATAGTTATATATACTTAATGAGGTAAAAGTCTGAATCCTTTAACATGTTTAAATATTTCAAGAATGAGGTTGAGAAGAGACTTGATAAAAAGATAAATAATCTTTGATTTAATCAGGGTGGCGAATAACATAACCAATAATTTATCAATATTATAAAGGAGTATGTGATTTTATCTCAACTCACTCCACCTTATACACCATAGTGGAATGAAATTATTGAAAGGAGGAACTGTTCCTTTTTGGAAATGTTATGGTCGATGATGAGTCATGCATGTCATACATTATCTTTTTGGGGATATGAATTACAAATGATATTGTACTTACTAAACTATGTTTCATCTAAAGCAGAAAAATGGTATTATCTTTGAGTTATAGTGTGAAAAGAAAACCTTTTTTCATATGTCTATGCATGGGGTCGTGAGGTATTTTTTATGGCTAGATCATGGAAAAAAATAACACCTTGAGGTACAAAGTGTATATTTATAGTGTATCCTAAGGAAACATGGGGATACTTTCTATATAACCCTTCAGATAAGAAAGTATTTGTCACAAGATAGGCCATCTTTCTTAATTAGGAGCTCATACTCAATGAGTATAGCGGGAGAAAGATTGAAATTGATGAAATTTATGCTCAAGATACACAAGAGTTGTTACAGGAACCAATTCCACATGTCCCTGTGGAGGATGTTGTTCTTGAAACAAAAGTAATGCATGGGAGTGCTAGAGAGGTGAGGGAACTAGAGAGATATGGTTTTCTGGTCACCAATGAAGGTGAATCAATAATAGCTGATAGTGATGATACTATATCCTATATGGAGGAATTATAGAGATAATAAGTTTCAATATGTCAAGTAGGAATGAATGTTGAGATAGATTCCATGTATCAAAACCAATTTTGTGTTTTGATCGATCATCCAGTAGATGTAAAGCTTGTTGTGTGTAAATGCATATCCAAGAGAACACTAGACATGGAAAGTAAATTTAATGACTAAAAAAATTCATAGTGGTCAAAGGGTTTATAGAACATCAATTAATTGTGGTCTTACACAATTTTACCCAATTTCTTAGGGTTAAGTGTTCGCCTGTAGTGTATCTTGGATTGTCAAATCCTCTAAGACCTAAGAAGAAACCTATAAAAACACACATTCTATGGATTATTTTAACCATGAAGTGAAAGCATCAGGGTTCATTTTAGATGGGTTTAAGTGAGAACTAAGAGATATATTTGAATTCATATTGTGATAAAATGAGTTTATCCTAGGTTATCAGTTTGGGTAAATTGGATAAATTTCTTTTTAGACTCTTTCAATTTCTTAATATTGAGATGGGTTAATTAAAAAAAATATAACTGCCATCACCACTTACTGGTTTAATACCTACACACCCTTATAATAATCACATATACACTTGGAGGATCATATTTATGAGCACTCTAAGGTAAATTTTCATATTTGAACTTGAAGTGTGTGGCCTTAAAATTCAATAAGGATGAAGAATTTATGAGATCATAAAATGAAATTCTCCAATAAAAAAGTGATTAGACATTAATAAATGAGAAATAACATCCAATACATCCCCTTCATACTCACATGGATCATAAAATACGTGGGTTTTCTCTTCATTTATGCTATACTATCAATGGAAGGGGGAAGTAGACTCATGAGGGTGGAATTGAAGAAGTGAATAACAATGAATAACGAAAACTCCACCATTGTTTGAGGGATTTATCTCTTCGTTGTGTAAATAAATTCACACCTTAATGAAATGGTATAAAAATATTAACAAAAATAACAGAATATGAGAATAATAAGTATTTTAATTAAGAATATAAGGTGATTCCACAAACTTACAATTGAAGAAATGTGATTACAACATCAAATTGGCAGCATAACATTAAAATGAAAACATACACACAGCTTCCATAAATCCTCCAACACATCTACCTTAAATAGGAATTTTAAAATACTTGGATCAACACTCCAACAGTATAAGTCACCCTAATTAAGGGTGGTTGGCCTGGGTTTGTGGAATGTTAATAGATATAACACTTTTCCACCCTTAAAAAAAATCTGAGCCAATTTGAATCCACTAAACAAAGGCACCACAATGATTTTATAGATTGATGAATTGGGGTTGTCCATAGAAGAATAAAAGGAAGATAGAGATGTATCAGGACATCCTGTAAAATCTCGGCCAAAATGGGTTTTTGGTTTTCTAGATATGGTCGAAATAGTATGATGTTTTTTTAGGACACCAAATCAAGCCTCAAATTTCATCTTCATCTTGGGACTCCTAGAACGCCCTTCAAACATCAGAATTAGCCCTAGTCCAATTTAATTAAATTTTACCAATGATGTTATCTAACTGTAGTTCAAATTTAATAATCATTTGGCCTTTATCATGTTTGGTAAATTAATTTTATTGGGATATTTTCTATTTTACATCACCCAGAATGGTCATAGTTCAAGGCCCACTTTAGTGGTATTCCAATGGGAATCACAAAGTTATCCAAAAAAATGAATTGTTCCATTTAGAATTGGAGGCCCTAATATATAATATTAAAATTATATTAATAACAATTTTTATTTTGTGAGGTTTTAAAAGATGTACCAAGTAATAGTGCACTTTAAGAAAAATTACAATCATAATGTGAAATAATGTTCAATTTGTAAAATGAACATAAAATGGTGTATATGAAAAATGAAGCACATGAAAATTATATATATTAAAAATGAATATTTTTCTATTTCAGTATCTAATAACACCCCACACATGAATTTTTATTGTCCTGAGAAAAATGTATCTCAAAAATAAGAAATCCAAATTCCCTTTTCCAAAAACATTTTACTACACGATACTCACCAAAAGACCACATACAAACCAATTGTGATACCCATTAACATAATTTCACACAATATATGTTCACAATTATATCCCAATCCCAATATCATTCATTCATTCAAATTGATCACCGCATTTCATCCAATTTTAATTAAGCATGATATGTGTTGTGTGTCACAGTAGACATGGGGATTCATTTTTATTCAACAGAGAAAGATGAAAGTACATGGTGGAATCACATTTTAATATTAAGAAGTGTATTCATTTTTTGTGTTTTTTGTCTATTTTTATATGGTAATTTAAATTGAACATAATCGAGTCAACTCATGTAGCAATACTTTTCTGATTACTCCCAGGCTCAATGACCTTAGGGAACTAAGTGAAGCTCACATACTTGAGAATAATCTCATGTTAAATCAGTAAAAAAATTGAACTTACCAAAAATAGTGATAAAACCCCCAACTCTATGCCAAAAAAACTATGGATTCATGATCCCTAAGTGTCAAAACCCTCACATTAGGTCAGTCCATTTCACTAAGCACAATTGTAATTTATTTGATTTTTATTTTTTTGAATAATCATGTTAAAATTAAAACAATCACCAAACCTATGTCATTTATTATGGGACCTCGTGAACTCAAATTAATACCCCCAATATCTAAAGTATGCAGGTTGTGGGTTTTTTATTAATGAGTTGAAAAAGCAAATGGTGAAAGTTCACATTACACATAAACACTTTCCAAAATCTATGCTCATAAAAATAAATATATATTAAAATCAGAATACAGGCACAAAAAACATTTAATATTCAATTTCAATGTTTACAATGTGTATTATCATTTTTAAGTTTAAAGGAATTTTTTCTTCCACTAACACTCATTTTTTCCATTTCAACTATTTTTTTCATACACACAAAAATAATTTTTTTTATTTTATCCCCACAAACTTAGAATAAAATTGTAACCAGTATTTAATGAAAATAAAATTTATATGGGGGCTTGAGGCAGAGAATAGGATTTCAAAAATGAATTTGAAAATTAGAATCATGTAATGAAGTCACCTTGTGATTGAAGTTGATGTTTTTGATACTCCCATTTAATCTCATGATCACCATGTCACATAGATAAGCCTCATCAATGATGGTAGTTTGTGTTTGTACACCTGTGATTTTTCTAAAAAATTATTAATCTCAACAGCCCCTAAATCATACACACCACCACAATTAGAACACAATATAATCACTTTGAGGTTTTCCTAATTAAAAATGAACAATAACAAAAGGAAAGGAAAAAAACATACCTATTTATTTTGAAAATTAGATCCTTGTGAAAATATATAGGTAAAGGCCAGGTTTCTTCCTAGAAAGTGCTGCTTTTTAATGTCGTTAGCCCAACATGGACCCTAAATCTACCAACTTTTTTATGGTTCATAGGTTGGATTAGTTAGCTCATCCTTAGTTTATTGTTTATTGAATGATTCAATGAATGGTTTTAACATATGACCATTGACATTAAAGACATGGAAACTAGTGGGATCCTAAATATCTATTTCTTCATGATGGTACACATGACTCACTATGTAGAGACATAACCATCTAGATCATAAATTTCCCGGGTGTAAATGAAGATCAGAACTATACAAGAGTACACATTTTCCCTATTCAAAGTGTTTTACATTGAGATTCTATGATTTTTAAGCTTGGAATCTAGCTTTATTGATCCTTTAATTTTTATAAGCCTCTATCTTAAGTTCCTCACTTTCATTAAGATCTAATTAACACTTTTTTTGGCCCATGAAATGTGAATGTTTGGTTTTTTATAGCCCAAAAGTTCTTGTATCCAATTTCAACAGGTAAATGTAATGATTTTATGTAAACCAACGTATATGGTCACATTCTTAGGATGGTTTAGAATGTAGTATGATATTCCCAAAGGTAATCCAAGAGTTTCTCAGACCAAAGTTTCCTAGAGAGATTGACAATTCTTTCAATAATTTTCTGAATTTCCCAATTGTCAAACTTATCCTGACATTTGGTTTGAGGATGGTAAGTGGTGGAAATTTTGCGATTAATACCATACATAGACATGATTAATAATAAGGTATGGATGTAGAAAATGGTTCCACGATCACTGATGATAGCCCTATGAATTACAAATCTATAAATTTGTGCTTTTTCAGGAATCAAATTACTACATGATGGTCATTGGACTTTGTGGTAATGTCTTATACCCATTTTGATACATAATCATCCACAAAGAGGATGTATAGATATCCCCTAGATTTTAGTAGGGTTCCCCTAAAATTAATTCCCCAACAATCAAATATTTCAACGACCAAAAATGGAGTAATGGCATTTGATTCCTTTTGGTTATGGATCCTAATTTTTGACATTGAGGATAAATTTGATATTATTGATAGGAATCCTCAGGGATGGTAGGCCAGTAGAAACCACTTTGGATGAAATTTTCAGTTGTTTTCATTGTGGAAATTTTACCACCACATGCCTCTCCGTGATATAAATTTAGAATGGACTCTTACTCAGACTTGGGAACACACCTATTAATTATATGATCAAGAAATAAATTAAAGAGGTATGGGTCATCAAAAAAATATTGTTGGACATCAGAAAATAATTTCCTCTTAGCTTGGGTCTGAAAAAATTTAGGAATGTCACTCGTAACTAATTGGTTTTCTATCTCAGCATACCATGGGCAGTCACTCTCAAAATATAGGTGTTCATTGGGATATGAATCAAACGTAGATAGGTGATGTGAGTTGTCTTTGAATTCTATCCTAGAGAGGTGACCAACTAAAAAATTTTAAACACCCTTTTTATAATTAATGGTTAAATCAAACACTTCAAGAAGGACATGCCTAATAAATCCATCTATAGCATCTTGTTTTTAGAAATGGTATTTCAGAGTTGAATGATCGATGAAGATAATGATGGGGGATCCTAAGAGATAGGATATGTATTTCACCAAGTAAAATACAATATCAAGTAAAAATTTCTCAGTAGTGGTGTAGTTTATTTTTTCATCATTTAATGATTGTTGGCGCCAAAATATTGCACGAAAGAAAGGGGCGAAAAAGAAGCCCCGCACGCTGCCTCGCGAAGCACCGAGGCGAAGCACCCCCGAGCATCGCGAGCCAGCTGTGAAGCACCGGAAGCGGTACCTCTCCGTGAACGGCCTGACGTTCGCGAGCCCGTCGCGAAGCACCGGAGGCGGTACCTCTCCGCGAACGGCCTGACGTTCACGAGGTCTCTGCGAAGCACCGGAGGCGGTACCTCTCCGCGAACGGCCTGACGTTCGCGAGCCCGCCGCGAAGCAGCCGCCGCCTCTTCGCGTCGCGTGAGTTCTGCTTCGCAGCGCCCCTCGTCTACAAATACTGGGTTCCCCCTGAACCCAGGAGGACGGACAATCCGACCTTTCAGCTTCTCAACTCCCGAATCGCGAAGCACCCTTCGCCCCAGGAATCATGAGCTCCGCGAGGTACTTCTACTTCACGTGACGCCTTCGCTTAGTCTCGTTTTGATCCCCTCTTCCGAGAGGGATGCCCTTCGCGAACCTCAAGGGCATTCGCGAAGGAGGGGGATTCCCAAAGGAATCCGGGCAGCCGCGGAGCGTTTATGCTTCGCGAAACACCCATCTTGTACTAGTGATCCCCATGCTAAGGCAGGATCGCTACACATCGCGAAGCACACTGCTTCGCAATACCTTGCTTCGTGAGGCACCTCCTCTTCGCGAGGTAGTGCTCCGCGAACACTATTCCACTTCGCGAAGCACTCTCCACTCACACCTCTGCCCCACGCCAAGGCCAAGGCACCCCACTTCGCGAAGCACACTCCTCTACTTGGCAATTCCTCTCCCTATGCGACCCTCCAGGTTTGCACGATGTAATTTCAAAGTCCCACGGACAACACCACTCGTAGCGTTGCATCGCCTAATGTTTTTTCGCATAGGCACGCTAACGGCTATTGCTTCTTTGCATAGTCACACTAACGTGGACCCCTCGATGGTTCGCTCTACGACCCCCCTTCGCCACGGCCTTACTGGTACCTTCCCTCCCCCAAGGAGCAAAGGGTGTCGGTCATGTAAGTCCTAGGGGTACAGAGTGAACCCACTTCATCCGAGCCACAGGATGTTAAACTGCCAAGCACCTCATCCTCAACACATGACGTTAAACTGTGACCTGACCCCATGCTTCGCACGCAGGGTCCCCCCAACTCGGACATTTTTTACGCCACCCGTCTCCACAGAGACGGGGTCACCCCCTCCACAATGGATGATATCCTCATTCTCGGAGTAGCGTATGTCTATGGGAGAAGGGCAACCACCTTGGTGTAAGCCCCTAGCCCCTCTTGCAGAAGGTAGCACCCATGCACCTCCGTATTTCCCCACTGCCAAGGTTAGTGGAGGGCGCGATAGGGAACGAGGCACCTCCCATCATTGGTCCCAAATCCCTCTCTCACTGCGCTTTGCCGCACTTCGGGCCTCCATCTTGGAGTAAGTCCCAGCACCATGGGTCGCCTAACGCGTAAGCCCCTCTTCGCTTCTCACGGATGCACCCTTCGCGGCGTGATCGTCAGGTCCTTGCTGCCTCTTGTTTCTCACACCGAGCATGACTCATGTGGGCTTAGAGTTGGCATTGGCAATGACAATACTTCGTCCAGCATGACGTTAAACTGTATGCCCCGTCCAGCATGACGTTAAACTGTATGTCATCCAGCATGACTTTAAACTGTATGCCCTTGTCCCGCATGACATTAAACTGCACACCCATTTGAACTACGGGGTCTTTGATCCATGTCACAGCATGGTACGTAGGAAGCTTCCACGAGGTTCAAGCTCACTCATCATTTCTTCACGTCGAGTTCCACTCTCGTCCAGCATGACGTTAAACTGTATTCCAGTCCGACGGCAAGCCGTTGTGACTAACCCGAACTACGAGGACTTTGATCCATGTCAAGGCATGGTACGTAGGAGGCCTCCCCTGAGGTTCAAGCCCATCTCTCATCGGACCAAGGTCCTTTCCTTACGTCGGTTCGCCGACACCCACCTTCATCCCGAACTACGAGGACTTTGATCCATGTTAAGGCATGGTACGTAGGAAACCTCACGAGGTTCAAGCCCACTACCAGTGGACCCCCGGGTTCACCTTCACGTCGGTTCGCCGACGAAGCCCCCTTTGAACTACGAGGACTTTGATCCATGTCAAGGCATGGTACGTAGGAGGTCTCCCTGAGGTTCAAGCCCATATCTCATCGGACCAAGGTCCTCTCCTCACGTCGGTTCGCCGACACCCACACCATTTTGAACTACGAAGTCTTTGATCCATGTCAAGGCATGGTACGTAGGAAGCATCCATGAGGTTTAAGCCTACCGCCCGTCGTTTATTCACGTCAGGGTTCACTCTCGTCCAGCATGACGTTAAACTACATCCCAGTCCGACAGCAAGCTGTTGTGACCAATCTGAACTACGTGGACTTTGATCCATGTCAAGGCGTGGTACGTAGGAAGCCTCACGAGGTTCAAGCCCACCAATAGTGGACCCCCCGGGTCTACTTTCACGTCGGTTCACCGATGAAACCAATTTGAAATACGAGGCCTTTGATCCATGTCAAGGCATGGTACGTAGGAAGCCTCCCAGAGGTTCAAGCCCACCACCCGTTGATTATTCCGACCTTCTTCGCATCAGTTCATCAACACCCGAGCAGCCTAGTGTGTAAGCCCCACACCATCCGGACCAAGGTCCTTCCTCACGTCGGTTCGTCGACACATCCATTTGAACTACGAGGACTTTGATCCATGTCAAGGCATGGTACGTAGGAAGCCTTCACGAGGTTCAAGCCCACCAATAGTGGACCATCGGGTCTACTTTCAAGCCGGTTCACCGACAAACCCATTTGAACTACGAGGTCTTTGATCCATGTCAAGGCATGGTACGTAGGAATCATTCATGAGGATCAAGCCCAACATCCATCGGGCCAAGGTCCACATTCACGTCGGCTCGTCGGCACCATCCCGAACTACGCGGACTTTGATTCCCTACCACGGGGATACGTAGGAGGTCTCTGTGAGGCTCAAGCCCAACTTCACAATTGCCCTTGTGATGGTCCCATGTCATCCCCCCTCCCCTTCATTCATCCATCCATCATCCATCCTGATTCTCACCCGGACCGTCATATCCCGGCGAGATCACGTCTCCGCTGGACGTTAAACCTGCGGCATACCCTGTGTTAAACATAGGAAGCTGAGGAAAACCTCAGATATATGCCTATGGCGTATAATTCCTCGCGCTCGATGTGGGATGCCTCGGGCTTCCACGCCCTCGAGAAGCCCCATGACAAGGGACAAAAGACAGACATGCCAGTTCCCCAGCATACAGACATGCTACTGATGCCTCGACGTGACTACTCCCTCATCTGAAGGTTGCTGCCCTGACTGGACCCTTTGGAATGTCCTGACAGAAGCAGTGTAATTAACCGGCGTCCATGGAAACATGGCACTGGGAAGAGTTTCACGAACAACGTATTAAATCTATGAGGGAGACCCGGACTAGGTGACGAGTTCTGAGGAGGAATCCACAGAAGGAAGAGCTGACATCCCATCATCCCGTTTCGATCAAGGAGCAAACGTCCCTGAATAAGGAGCGAATGTCGCCCGCCTTTGGAAAGCAGGAATGCGGGGCTACAATTCAACGCGTCCTCCTCCGCAGACGGATGCGCGTGCGCCCCGGCGAAAGCGTCGGAAATGGAAATGGTGAACCCGACGTGAATATCTTCTCCTCAATGTGGAGATTGGTAGCGTTCAAGACACCAGTAGATTAACGTGTCACCGGATTCAGATATCCGGCACCGGGTCCCGCCAAGCAAATGGCGGGCCTGGCGTGAAACTCACCGGAAGTTGGGGCAGTAGAACGTGGGGCATTCCGTTCTGCAACGTGTTGGCGTGGATCCTTCTTACAAACGTGGAGAATGGAATGATGTTGGGGCACTGGTTTTCGATCCTCTTCCTCGAGGTACTGATGAGTTGATCTCTCAATTTCCCAGGAACCAGGTTGCTGCTATGGAGACACGATCACCGCCCGCTCGCCTACGCAGGGGCAGGGGCAATACCGGCACAGCCGCCCCGCGTGGCTTCATTGCCGCCACAGCGGCCTCTACATCCGCGAATACGGGGCGCCCACGTCCCCTTTCCCCGTCAGATATCATACAACGAAGGGTGATCAGCAGCCTTGTACGTAGGTATGAGGAGGAATGGGTTATCCCAACTCGGGATATGGTCCGCCTAGACCTGGAGGCATCCAGGCCCCGCCGTCAACTCCGCCCTCAAAGGCCGCGCAGGGAGCCCCTGCTCCCCACCCCAACGTTCAATCGTTTCGGGAGCCTGTCCCCGGAACGCCTCGACAACTCCTCGCCTTATGCTGATGAGACGGGTGATGCCCGGCTCGGCCCGCTCAGAGTCCTGATCCGAGGGCTCCAGGAAAGGGCTCCCATTCGGCCGTGTCAGCGCCGCCGTCCGGCTTCGCAGGAAAAGCAGGTAGGCTATGCCCCCGCACCTCCTGCGCCAGCTCGTCTGACCCGACGTCAGCGTCAGGCCCGGGCTGAGGACGCTCGCCAAGATACATCGACGTCAACAACTACTGTGGCCCAAGCCACCACCTACGTACATCATGGAGTTCCTGCATGCACTGAGCAGGGGCACTCCACCCGATCGGGATCGAGGCCTCAACCGCCCCACGGGCAAGCCGGGTTGACTCTCAGGGTCGCAGGCCCGAGCGATGATTGTCGCGAACTAATCCACGGTAACGTCACTCGATACGAAGGTCCTCTCCGTACCACCATTCCACAGAGCATGGGCTTTCCCCGCTCCGAAGTTCGTCACAGAGGTATGCCTCGTGTTACCCCCATCTCGAAGGAAGACCCGCCCCGCGGCAGTGACGCTCGGCGCGGAAACCTCTCCCACGCCCACTATACAGGGTATGGAGTCCCTCCTCCTGCCCCCGACCGCTGATATGAAGGCACTGTCCATCCGGTCCTTCTCCAACGTGGGGGTCCTCCCTACGTCCTCTCTGCAACTGGCGAAGGTCCTCCTCACCCCGGCAACTTGAGGAGCGAAGGTCAGCCTCGCTCCGCCCGCACCGTCCATGGAGGTCCTCCCCATGTACCCTTCGACATTTTCCCTGGTGCCCCTCGCACCCCGGCCACCTCGAGCGGGGGCCCTCTCCGCCACGGCGCTAGCGCCGCCCCAAAACTACATATTGAGAATCAACCTTGTCCCGAAGAGCCATCCCGGGGTAGAAGGACGGGTCGTCGCCGCCACAGGAAGAATCCTGGGGGGGAGCGGGTGGAGATCAAACCGGCTCGTTTCTCAGATTCTGAAGCGGAATGCGACTCAGCGATGGAACCTTCTCCCCGCTCCTCCGCATCAAGGACCGGGGCAGGAACCAGGCGCGTCAGCCTCATTCTCCCGGAATGTGAGGTCCACTGGATTCCCACCTCTCTCCGCAGGTACATCCAGGAGGAAGAAATCGTGGAAATTCCACAGGTCCCGACCGTGCAATCACCACCGTCGTCACCAGAAGCGCCTTCTACCTCTACCAGAGATCACGGAGAGCTATTTTGGGGACCAAAGGCGATAGAGCAACGACATGACCTATCACCGGCAACCGCAACTCCTGCGCCTGAAGCTGTGGCTATCAGCCCGTCGTATCGTGATATCGTGATCAGGTCACCTCACTCTTCAGAGGATGGCCCGGAATTCGGCGGTCAGTCAGCTCGTTCGCCATATTCTCCGCCGCCAAGTTTAATGTCCCAGCGGTCCGCCTCGGTACCGCTACCGGTCCCTCAGCCTCCCCCGGTTGACGAGTGGGGCAATACAAGGCCAGACCCCGAGTCCGAACCCAGGAGCTTCTGGAGCATTCTCGCAGCGGATCACTTCCCGGAGAAGTTCTGGCCGACGGCGGCGCCGAACTTTCGCACACCAGAGTCCCTTACCCCAGAGGAAGTGGGGGGATTTTGCCGAACCCTATGGGCGACACATTTTCGCATTCATTACGAGCGGATGATGTACCCCAGAAGTCGTGAGCACTTTGAAGAAATCAGCGAGCAATGTCGCCTGATCGATTTGGCCGCACTCCCTGTGGCCCAGCACCCTGAGTCACCAGGCCGTCAGAGCACCCTTCAACGGAAATGTGTTCAGAGTTTCAAAGTACTCCGCAGAGTCATTAGGGAAGTTACCCCCCATGTGCAAGTCTGTGGCTGGGGACGCTATGCCACTCTCCTCTTCAACCCTATCTGACGGCAGCCTGATTCGTTATGCGACATTGAGGACATGCCCTCGAGAGGGGTCGCGGTCCACATGGCTGACGCAGTGGACAAGGAAGGCGAGCTTGAATTTCTCGATGGAGACTTACCCCCCAAGGGCGTACCGCCACTGCTGGACCCATCAGGGAGGGTTACCCGTCAGCAGAGGAACCTTCTAGGCCTCCATGTACCCACCGAGTCGCTGGTACTCAGTCGAAATGTCGGTAAGGGTAAGGAGCACGCCGGAACTGTCAAGCACTCCGACCCGTCCGCCTCTGTACAGAAGACGGACGAAGATCCTGAGAAGGCCGCGTTACGCCAGCAGCTTGCTGAGCAGAAGAGGCTGGTTGACGAACTCTTGGCCGAGCACGCTGCAGAGCGGCGATCCGACTATGGTAATCCCAAGCCGGGGCAGCGGGGGCAGGAACAATTTCCCCCCGGTGAGACGCCTCCGGGCAACCCTGATCATGCTACTTCTGCAAACTGGGCAGAAGCCGGAACTTACGGCAAGAGGGCACGATACGTCTCGCCAAACCCTCCTGAACGACGGGGCAATCTAAAGAATCCAGCCCGGGTTCCCCCAGTCGCCTCACAGGCCGGTCCGCCAGTCGCTCCACGATCCGCCGAAGCCATCTACCGTGTCGAAGAACCTGGAAACGCACTTATGATTAGGGATCCCCGTCAAGATAGGGACCCCCACCCGGATGATCTTATAGTGGCACTCATAGCCCGCCTCGAAGCGTTGGAAACGCGGCAGGTGGCGGTCCCACCGGATGGCAAGCCGTATCCCGCGTGGGTAGATGATATGCCCGCACCCCCGGGTTTTGGGAACCCCACTTTCTCGCCCTTCAATGGGACAGGGGACCCGCCGCAGCACTTGGCCCATTTTTCTTCCAGGTGTGGCCCCATGCTGGGGACTCCGGCCCAGCAAGAAGCCGCCAAGCTTCGATGTTTCGTGCAGACATTGGAAGGTCCCGCATTAGTCTGGTACAGCCAGCTCCCTATCGGATCGGTGACCAGTTGGGAGGATCTCCGCCGGCAGTTCTTATACCAGTTCAGCTCCACCATGCGGAAGACCAGCATTGCGGACCTCTTCAAGTGCAAGCAAAGGCCTGATGAGCGAGTCGCAGATTTCATCGCCCGGTGGAAGGGACTTACATACTCCCTCTATATGCCACTGACTCAGGAGCAATTACTAACGATGTGTGTAGGGAACGTTAAAACAGAGCTGGTACCTTCCCTGATTACCCAGAACTACCCTGGAGGGTTCCGGGATTTCTCAGATAAGGCTCAGCGCCTTGAGGAGGCTCTGCAACAGGCTAGTCAAGCACGTTCACTGCCCCCTGTGATCCCGGCCAGGAGGGCTTCCAGAGCCGAACCCACCGCGGTGGCCCAAATAGAATCCCCAAGGCAGTTGGAATTACTGCCAGCGGCACCAGCCCTGCAACCCCGCAGAGGTCCTCCACCTCAAGCGCAGGCTCCGGCCCAGCAGCGACCGCCTCAGAATCGACAGGTTCCCCTGCGCAATGCGTCACCCCCACCTAGGCGAGACAATCAGGCGCCGCCTCCTCGGCAGGCCCCTCCGGCCCCTCGTCAGGGCCAGGCCCCCTATCCGGAAAGAAGGCACCAGAGTTATTCGTTCAATGAAAATCAGGTCCCTGGCTACTTCTGAAGTGCTCTAGAGCAAGGGATTGTGCGCCTACCCGAGTGCAGAAGGCCGGCAGAGGCGAATCTCACTGATCACCCCAACTACTATCCTTATCATCGGATTCTGGGGCACACCCTCAAGCAATGCTATGTGTTTAAAAACTGGCTTCAAGACCAGGTCAACAACAACATAGTCAGGTTGGGCCCGGCACCAACACAAGTAGCGGGTGTCTTTGCAGGGTCAGAGATTGGTAGCGACAGCGAAGGCGAGTGGCAGCAGGTTCCCAGTCGTGGGTCCCAGAAATACGATGACTGGACGGCTCGAAAAACCATCTCCTGCGCCCATGGTATCATCCGGGCACGCCTGAAGCAGCTGGAACCTTCGAAAGAAGTAGCCAGTACCTCTGCATCGCCTTCACAGTCGACCTCTTCCCAAAAGGGCAAGCAGCGACGACGCAAGAAGAAACAACGCGCTCCGCCAGTGCCATCGTCATCCCGCACTCTTGGAGACTTTATGCCCCCTGAAATGGGGATTCCTACCAGAATCCGCCCGGGGGTGGATGACTCGTCGAGCGACAGTCAGGGGTACGCTTCGGTTAACACCGTGGAACTAGTAAAGCCCTATATGACCCCCGACGAGGGGGAACGCCAGGCGAGCCCCCCTAACATTTACAGCTGACGTCAACGTCAACGGAACCGCAACCAAGCCGGTCTTCGAGGCACATCAGCGGGCACTTTCAGTCAGGCTGTGCATGCGACTAAAACCAGACAGCAGGCTCAGCACAGAGCTCAGCACGCGCAGACCCATCTGATGTCATCAGCTCCACCTCCACCGCTGTTTGTGCTACTAGATCAGGCAGGACTGCCTCGTTCGTACCACAGTCAGTCTTGCCCAGCTACGGGCCAGTCTCTGCTGTCCGATCCTGATCCGGCAACTACTCTCCAGGCTTCAACTAGTAGGCAACGGGATGTGCCCAGCACTAGCGAACCTCCGGTTCAACCGGCAGGACCCGCTATGCCTCCAACCGCCGAACGACCTCTTGTAAGCAAAGGTTCGCGCTTGGCACGAAAGTACGATGTCCTGAAGCACCTGGCCGGCATTCCAGCAAGGCTTTCTATCCTTGAGGCCCTTCGCCTATCGTCTGAAATGCGTGAAGCACTTGTCGAAGCCCTAAGGAGCCCCCTCCAGTTTGAGACGGAGGTGGCGGCCGCAGAAGCCTTCCATGCCGAGGCAATTGAGAACGCCGAATGTCAGGCGGTTATCTCGTTCTCCGGTGAAGATGAGGACCCTCCTATACAGGGGCATATTCGCCCGATGTACATTACTGGCCACTTCAATGGTGTGGAAGTCCGCCGCTGCCTCGTTGACACGGGTTCCGGAATCAACCTAATCCCGACTCGGACACTGCAAAAGCTGGGTCTGTCTGAAGATGATTTAACTCCTTCTGACCTCAGAATCCAGGGATACGACAGGACCGAGCAAACCCCAGTCGGCAAGATCCGCCTGAAGACTCAGTTCGGTGGCTTAATTTCCAGCACTGAGTTCATGGTCGTCTCTCAGGACACCGCCTACAACGCGTTGATGGGTAGACCATGGCTCCATCTGCACGCAGCAGTCCCTTCGTCGTATCATCAGTGCCTCAAATACTCCCTCAATGGTCGAGTAGGCGTGCTCCAAGGAGATGCGTCTCCTTTCGCCTCTTGTGAGGTCCACTATCTGGATGCTGATTATTACAAGAGTAAGGATAAGCAAATCCTAGTAAGTGAGGATGAACTCGCTCCGGTCGCAAGTGATCCCTGGGCAAGCATGGATGACGCCTACATCCTCCCGATCCACCGATTGGAGGCCACGACCCCCGACATGGGGTAATGTTTTGTTATTTCAAGTATGAAAGGAAGGCATGTTCCCATGTCCAAGCGACGGCGGAAAATCACTTTGTACTCCTACACCAACCAGGCTCAGGTGATCCCGGAGCCTCCTACCCCTGTGTGGTACTGGAATGTCAAGCTTATGACAACGGCGGCACGCCATACATGTCTCTTCCGCCGGGCTGGAATCAACCGACTCAGGCCGACACGTCACCACTGCTTTGATGTTATCAAACGTGGCCCCTTAGGCCGAAGGCCAGATGGGATAGGGTCGACTGCCTTCATTGCTATGGTCTCAATGGCGAGTGAGTCTCCTGATATGATGACCACTGCTGTCCAAGCCGGCAGCAGCTACCCCTCAGGTTTTGATAGCCCAGAAGTATCTCCCGTTGCGGGAAATCCTCCCACGGGTGGAGAGGAAGACCTGGAGGATGCTCCCCCCGCCTTTGAGGAAGGCGTCTCTACCACGGTTGATGAACTGGTACAGGTGAACCTTGGTAGCGAGGCAGATCCGAGACCCACATTGATCAGTGCAGCCATGTCCCCCGAGGAGCGACAGCGGTACATAGACTTTCTCAAACAACATCGTGACGTGTTTGCTTGGAGTTACGGTGAGATGTCAGGACTAGATCCTCAAGTAGTTGTTCACCGTCTGGGCCTCCCGGCAAACCATCGTGGGTTTAAGAAGCCTCCCAGGAATATGCACCCTTCTCATGGTGCTATGGTTGAGGCCGAAGTTGACAAGCTTATCAAAGCCAACTTCGTTAAGGAAGTCCAGTACCCCAAGTGGCTTGCCAACATTGTGTCAGTTAGGAAGAAGAATAGGCAGATCAGAGTCTGCATCGACTTTCGCGACCTTAATCGACACTGCCCAAAGGATGACTTCCCCCTCCCGGTGACTGAGTTATTGATTGATGTCACGGCCGGGTTCCAAGCTCTCTCTTTCATGGATGGGTATTCCGGGTACAACCAGATCCGGATGGCCCCCGAGGACGAGGAGTCCACTGCCTTTAGGGATCCCCAAGGTACCTTTTGCTACCAGGTTATGCCCTTCGGCTTGAAAAATGCAGGTGCCACTTATCAGAGGGTCATGCATCGCATATTCAAGCCGATTCTCGGGACGCTGGTGGAATGCTACGTAGATGACCTAGTGGTCAAATCATGCCAGCGTCGGGACCATCTCAAAGACCTTGAGAAAGTGTTCGGTTTCCTCTGTTCCTGTCACCTGAAGATGAACCCGTTGAAGTGTGCCTTAGGGGTCACCTCTGAGAAGTTTCTTGGCTTTGTTGTTAGATACCGAGGCATTGAAATCGGCCCAGAGAAGATCAAGGTCATCAGCCAAATGTCTCCCCCAAGCAATATTCGGGAACTTCGAGGTCTCCAAGGCCACTTAGCCTATATACGCCGATTCATCGCAAATCTGGCCGGCAAGTGTAAGCCCTTTTCTCGGCTCATGAAGAAAGGCGCCGCTTACGAATGGGATGAAGAGTGTCAGACCGCCTTCGAGGAAATCAAGTAGTATCTGCTACAACCTCCGGTTTTGATGTCACCTGTTTCTGGAAAGCCGCTGGTCCTTTACGTGACTGCCTTAGAACGGTCCCTCAGCGCACTTCTCGCCCAGAAGAATAACGAGGGTACTGAGAACAGTCTCTACTATCTCAGCCGCATGCTTCTCGATACGGAGGTCAGATACTCCCCTATCGAAAAGAGCTGTCTTACGCTCGTCTTTGCCGTACAGAAGTTGCGGCATTACCTGCAGCACCATGAGGTACAATTGGTCTCTTGGGTAGACCCACTGAAGTACATCCTGAACCGCCCCATGTTGACTGGCCGACTAGCGCGGTGGGCAGTGATCCTCCAGCAGTTTGACATCAGGTTCGTGCCGCAGAAGGCCATTAAGGGATAGGCGTTGGCAGACTTTTTAGCCGCCCACCCAACCTCCGCGAATCAGTCCTCGGACCTGGATTTTCCTGATGAGGCGATCCTCTCAGTCGATTGGGCCATCCCATGTTGGAAAATGCACTTCGACGGTGCCTCCTGGAGCCCCACCGGTAGGAGGCTCAACGATCCTAAGCTCAACAGAGTGGGTCTGGGTATCGTCTTCATTACCCCGGTGCAAGCCGTCCTACCATACTCGTTCCTGTTGTCAGAATCCTGTACCAACAACGAGGCAGAGTACCAGGCTCTCATCATCGGCCTCGAGTTGTCCCTTGAGATCAACGTTCCCCATCTACATGTGAAAGGAGATTTCGAGCTGTTAATCAAGCAGGTCAATGGCGATTATGTCGTTAGGAAGCCGGAGCTTGTGTCATTGCTGGAGTGCACCCTCCACCTAATGGCCCAGTTCCCCTCTCAGCCAGAGGTCACCCATGTCCCTCGGTCACAGAACGGTCGAGCTGACGCTTTGTCCGGCTTAGCTGCATCGCTCGCGGAACCCGAGCAAAATGATTTGATCATACATGGGCACACCGGAGAGTCATTTCCCTCGTCACCCAAGAAGACAATGATGGCCTGCGGGTAAGTCATCTCACCGTCGGGCCCTCTACGTCAGGGGTCCCGGGTTCGTCGGACACAGTGGTTGAAGTCACTCCTGACTGGAGGGCACCTTTTGTTGAGTATCTCCAAAATGGTTGCCTCCCAAACGACCGGGCCGAGCACGAGCGAATCCGACGCCGCGTGCTGCAATTTACCCTCCAGAGTGGTCCCAGTCTTGAGCAGATCCTCTATAAGCGGAGCTTCGATGGCGTTCTCCTCCGTTGCATTCAAGGAGTAGAGATTCCTCAAGTTATGCAAGAGGTCCACGCCGGTTCCTGTGGTGCCCATCAAGTCGGGCCGAAGCTGTCCCATCAAATCCGGAGGTTGGGGTACTTCTGGCCCTCTATGATCCACGATTGTATCGGGTATGCCAAGAGATGCCACGCGTGCCAAGTTCACGCCAACTTCCTGCATCGGCTGCCGGAGCCCCTCCACCCCACCAAGTACTCTTGGCCATTTGCAGTATGGGGACTTGATGTAGTGGGACCATATCCACCGGCAACAGCTCGCCAGTGTAGGTTCATCCTGACTGCTACATATTTCTTTTCCAAGTGGGCAGAGGCAGTCCCACTCAAAGAGGTCAAGGCCCGTTCCATCGTCGACTTTGTGAGCTCCAATATTATCCACTGGTTTAGGGTCCCTCGCGCCGTCCTCACCGATAACGGCACCAACTTCCGAGCGGCTGAGCTAAAGAAATTGTACGCAAAGTACGACATCCGTTCAAACCATACCTCCCACTATCACGCACAGGCAAACGGACAGATCAAGGTGTTCAACAAAACTCTCTCTAACATTCTGCAGAAGATGGTTGGTCAGAACAAGAAAAGTTGGCCGGACAAGCTCCCCAACGCCCTCTGGGCTTATCGGACGACGACTCGCAACTCTACCCAGGTGACCCCATATTCCCTGGTGTATGGGGCTGAGGCCGTCCTACCCATTGAGATCCAGCTGTCATCGTTACGCACTGCAGTCTATGACAAGCAGGCGCCAGATGAGGTGGCCGAAATACGTCTAGCTGAATTAGAAGCACTGGATGAGAATCGGCTTCGTGCTCCGCATGATCTGGAAAGGCATCAGAATAAGATAGTGAGGGCCTTCAACAAGAAGGTTCGCCTCCGTTCTTTTATACAGGGGGACCTAGTGCTGGCCCTTCGAGCGCCAATGATCCCCGGTAGGAAACCGCCCGAGCTAGAACCCAAATGGGAAGGGCATTATATCATCCATAAGGTTTACCCCAACGGGGCATACTCCTTGGTGACCACGGATGGTGAGCGCGTAACTCCTCCCACCAATGTCAAGTTCCTCAAGCAGTACTTCGCCTGATCCTGTATGGTCCAACACGACCTTAAACTGTATGGTCCAACACGACCTTAAACTGTATGGTCCTGCATGACCTTAAACTGTACTGTCGTCTTGCAGGACGATAAACTGCAAAATGGTCCGAGCTCTATGACCTTAAACTAAGATCTCCCCTCGTCCTTACTGCAAGACGTTAAACTGCAAGCCAGTCAGGCCTTCCTGACCGAGGCTCAGCCTCAGGCCCCTTGGCCTCCTCGGGCCCCCGTCCTTACTGCAAGACGTTAAACTGCAAGCCAGTCAGGCCTCCCTGACCAATGCGCAGCCTTGGGCCCCTTGGCCTTCGTCGACTCGAACTCTTTTATGGGATTGTACGGTGTGGTGTGGGATTACATCCTCATTCATGTCGGGTTACCCACCGTACCGTACATATACCCAGTTGAGACACATTTCTTATCCAGAACAACGTTAAACTACGCTCCAAGAACTACGTGTGGCTTGATTCCCATCTTAATGGGATACGTAGGAACACTTGGATGCCTCGTCTTGAGCCCAGCCCCAAGCTCTTCTCTCCCACTATCCCCCCTGGGAATAGTTTCCTTGGAGGATCCTTGCATAGTGAGGAGTAAGCTTTCTTAGCCCTGCTCATACAGCCCCGCTCGTACAAGGATTGTAAGGGTTGCACCATGTGCCCACTCCTATTCTTCTATCCTCCCACATCCTCACCGCATGACGTTAAACTGCATGGCCTTCAAGAACTACCTATGGCTTGATTCCCATCCTAATGGGATACGTAGGAATGCCCGGACATTTTGTCTGTTGGCCTAGCCCAAAAGCCAAAATCTTCCCCTCGGGTCAATACATATGGGAGGGTGCACACTTTTGCCCCAATTCACGTCAAGCAAGCCTCGACCCGGCTGCACGTCCCCCTGGAGATGTTCGCCTCTTTTGTGGATGGATACAGCTATGCTTCACCCACTCCTTGACTGGGATTCCATTACCTTTCACACCCAGAGGGACCCCCAAGAGCGGCCTGGATACTACGCCCAAGGGCTCTCCTACCGACACGGGTCAACGCCCCCGGGGGTTTCTGAGCAACAAGCCGATACAAGTCCCGCGTTGCGAATTTGGTCAACGGTAGACGCTCATTTGTTGCTCCCATATCAGGTCACCATAGGGACGCTGTGTTTCGAACATGGTCAATAGTGTCCTGGATCTTCGGGTCCCCCCAGAGATGTCCCAAACATCGAGTGCAGTGATTCGTTCTGCCCCATCCTGAAGTGACAAACTTCCCTCCGGGTGGTGTCGGCGGTCGGGGCCACAGCCCCGACTCTCATATAAAGGAATGTACGATGTGGTGCGGGACTGTGTCCTCATTCACGGCAGGATCATGTACCATGTCGTACACTTCCCCTCATGAGGCCCAGCCTCGGGCCTCTCGGCCTTTCCGGGCCCACGATCCTTGTGCTCACTGCAAGACATTAAACTGCAAACCAGTCAGGCCTTCCTGACTGAGGCTCAACCTCAGGCCCATCGGGCTTTTCAGGCCCCGTCGCCCAACTTCTTACCCGGAGTGTATGGTGTGGTGTGGGACTATGTCCTCATTCACGTCGGTTTATTCGTCGTACTATACACCTCCCTTGTTTGGGGGTATATAACTCCCCTCCTCCTCCCGCATGACGTTAAACTGCATCTAGAGAACTATGAATGGCTTGATTCTCATCCTTATGGGATACGTAGGATCACCTGAATGTCTAGGCTTCGGGTCCATCCCCATCTCTTGGGAATCTCCATCCCATCTTGGCTCCTTGGCCTACCCTTCCTCCACGAGGGGCGTATATGGCGTGGTATGGGATTATGTCCTCATTCACGTCGGTCCTGTAATGACCACGTCATGTACCTCTCCCTCCCAACCTATTTCACCGACTCTTTTCGACGTTTCACCAATGTGCCTAAGGGTACTCTGATTCATTACCTGGGATGACGGACTCTGTAGGACATGTTTCCATCTGCTTTTCAAGCTTTGTGTATCCCTTCATTCGGGCTTCCATTACCTTTCACACCCGGAGGGACCCCCAATAACGGCCTGGATACAATGCCCAAGGGCTCTCCTACCGTTACGGGCCAACACCCCCGAGGGTTTTGGACAACAAATCGATAAAATCCCGCGTTGCGAATACGGTCAGCGGTCGATGCTCGTTTGTTGTTCCCACTTCAGGCTAACGCGATATAGATACTGTTTTCCGCCATGGTCAAGAGTTATCCTCCGTTGCCACGCCAAACCCCCATTAAGCCCAAAGTTTCGGGTACACAATTCACATCCTTCCTCACTTCATCATGTCCAAGTAGAGTTTCGAAGCTCTTGGTACTACTCCTCAGTGCACATCTGCACGTCACGGGGACAAAGTCGCGTTAAAGGTGTCCTTCGGGGCTCTCTGTCGACACCCCTTTGATGGACGCTCCAAGTATTGCGATAAGGATATCCACCCATTGTTTCCCACACCGAGTTTAACTCACGTGGGCATAGGGATCAGGTTGACGTCTGCGCTTACTCGGGAAGTTGTCACCACCCACGGTCCGAGCTCTAAGACCATAAACTAAGATCTCCTCAGAACTACGTTCAGCTTGATTCTCATCCTAATGGGATACGTAGGAATGCCCAGACCCCCTGTCTTTGGGTCCATCTTGAGTTCAGCTAATTCACCTCTCTGGTCCTGCCCTCAGGACCCCGACTACGGGACTGTGTGGCGTCGTGCGGGATTATGTCCTCATTTACGTCGGGTTTGCAATAGTTGCACCACGCGCACCCCGTTCTAAGAGTTAGCCCTCCTATTCCTTGTCCCGCATGACATTAAAAGGCACCCTTCAGAACTACGTGTGGCTTGATTCTCATCCTCATGGGATACGTAGGACCACCTGAATGTACAGACTTCGGGTCCAGCCCCACCTCTTAGAGATCTCCCGATCTCTCGGTCACCTAGGCCCCTTGGCCTGTCCCTCTCTAGGAGGGGGATGTAAAGGTATGATACAGGGTTTTTGGCACTATGCCCCCTTTTCCCAGGAATCCGCCATCTCTTGGCCGCCCTCAAGATGAGTCCCTCGACCCCTTGTAGTGGTTCGCCTATGTGTTAAGAGTACTCTGGTCTAGGACCAAGAGTGTCAGATTCAACTTGGTCAAGTTCCTTCCCCTTGTCAAGCTTCGTGTTTCCCTTCATTCGGGCTTCCATCATCTTTCACACTCGGAGGGACCCCCGTTACGGGACAACACCCCCGAGGGTTTTGGACAACAAATTGATACAAATCCCGTGTTGCGAATATGGTCAGCGGTTGATGCTCATTTGTTTGTCCCCATTTCAGGCTAACGCGACAGGATGCTGTGTTGCGAACATAGTCATCAGTAATCCTCTGTCGTCACGCCAGCCCCTTCAGTCCTCGAGTGTTGGTTGCATGATTCACATCATTTTCCACCCCATCATGTCCAGGTGGAATCTCGACACTTTTGGTGTTATCCCTCAGTGCACCTTTGCATGTCAGGGGGACAAAGCTGTAATACGGCGCCCTTCGGGGCTCCCACGGTCCGAGCTCTAAGACCATAAATTAAGATCTCCTCAGAACTACGTTCAGCTTGATTCCCATCCTCATGGGATACGTAGGACCGCCCAAACGTCTCGTTTTCGGGTCCAACTCATTTGGGAGCTAATCTCTCCCCCTTCACCTCTCACCTTTATGTGGGCCCCTCGGCCTGAGGTTCCTCTCTAGGGACTGTGTATGGTGTGATGGGGGGTCATGTCCCCATCCACGTCGGTTATGTCGCACGACACCATACACATTCCCCACCTAGCATCGTCTCTGCTACGTCTGCGCTGCATAACGTTAAAATGCATGCTTGGTCCGGTCACACGACCCTAAACTGTGACATTATCGTCCTGGCCGCACGACAAAAAACGGCACTGCATTGTGATGACCTCGTTGTAGAGGACATCACATTGGGTATTTGCCACGTGCCATGCCATTTGTCAACGCCTATCACGGCTTGATTCTTGTGGTGACGCCAGGGCCTGCTACCCTAGGCCTGTCGCTTCACAAAAAAAAAAAAAAAAAACCACTCGCCTTAAAGGACAAACAAGATTTATCAAATTCCGCTTCTTTTAGTGCAAGGGCCACTCCCGCACTCCTCTTTTTCCCCAGCACCGGTACCCTACCGTGCCACCTTGCAGAACTACGTATAGCTTGATTCTCATCCTCATGAGATACGTAGGAGCGCCCGGGCACTTCCCCGCGGGCCCAGCCTAACCTTCATATTCGGTCCCTCGACTCGAGCATTTCCCTAGAGAACACATGGTAAGTATGGCTTAGGTCCTCATTCACGTCAGGTTTTGTAATCGCCTTGCCATGTGTCCCTTTCTCCCCTTACCCATTCATGGTCCAAGCTCTAAGACCTTAAACTAAGACGCTTTCAAGAACTACGTGAGGCTTGATTCTCATCCTTATGAGATACGTAGGAGCGCCCGAGCACTTCCCCGCGGGCCCAGCCTAACTTTCGCTTGCGATCCCTTGACCTAAAACCTCTCCCAAGGGGGTCATGGGTGTGATATAGGATTATGTCCTCATTCACGTCGGGTTGTTCACCGCACCGTACACACCCCCTATTCCCATTCACGCCAGGTGTTTGAGTTACTCCACCATGTGCCTCTTATGTTTCCTCTCGCCCTTTGGTCCGAATTCTATGACCCTAAACTAAGATTTCCCTATGGGAAAGGACTCTTCTCCCTCTATCTAATACGCCTCATTGTTGTATTCAGATGCGTTTTGACAAAGAGCCCGAAGTGTGGGATTTTCATGGGGACATTCCCCTCGTCTCATGACCAAGCTTCGTGAGCTCGCTATTTGGATCCTCATCCTTTTCCACATCCAAAAGGACCCTCGGACGATATGGATGCTAGGCTTAAGGGCTCGCCATGAATGCTGGACCTAAGGGCCCTCTAATCGTTTCGGGCCAACGTCCCTACGGATCTTTGACAACATTTGTGACATGGTCCCGTGTTTCGAACATGGTCAACAGTCGACCCTCATTTGTCTGTCCCCATTCTAGGCTAACGCGATATGGATGCTAGGTTTCCGCCACGGTCAACAGTTATCCTCCATCGTCACGCCGCCATCATCGTGATCTAAATCTCGAGCACCATGATTCACACATTTCAACATCCTCATGTTCAATTGGAATTCCATCATACTCGGCTCTTTCTCTTCGCGCATCTAGGTGCGCCACGTGATCGTGTTAGTGTCATTGGGCTGGTATTCACCGAGCGTCCCTTTACCCTAACCTGCCCTTTCTGTGTCGGGAAAGTCCCACCACTACTTCTTATTTCCCACACCGAGCATGACTCGTGTGGGCTTAGTAGTTTTGGCAGGATGTGTACCAACACGGTCAGGAATCCCTTCGTCCCGCATGATGTTAAACTGCGCTTTCAGAACTACGTATGGCTTGATTCTCATCCTCATGGGGTACGTAGGAACGCCCGACCACTCTGCTTCGGGCCCAACCTAATCCTCACTCTTGGTCCCTCGACCTGAAGAGTTTCCTCCGGGGGTACGTGGTGTGATTTGGGCTCCAAGTCCTTATTCACGTCGGTTTCATATCTATCGCGCCACACGCTCCCTGGGATATTCCCTTTTATTCCACGTCCTATCGTATGACGTTAAACTACAGGAGTCCATGTGTCCTCAACGCATGACACTAAACTTCGATTCTACCCTGAACAAGTTCAGGATGCCCCTTGTTAATCATGGGATGCACCAGAGCCTCTGCCAGAGAGGATTTCACCTGTCAGTGTTGGTCTATGACTACACTGTGCTTCTAGAACTATGTACGGCTTGATTCTCATCCTCATGGGATACGTAGCGACACCCAGGCATTTCACCTAGGGTCCAGCCCCAGGAATCGCAAAATCCTGTTCCTCCCCATTTCCGGCCCTCTGGACTGACCCCTTGGGGGGAACTATGTAGCTGCAATTTTGCCCCGAATAACTTCAGGATGCCCCAAGATCCCATTGGGAAGCGACAGCCCCCCTCGCCAGAGAGGCCCTGTCCCAAAGAAGGAATGATCCATGATCAAACCAATGCGCCCATCTGGCGTACTCCCACCATGGTGGTGTAATTACATGAGTGTTGGATTCTGTTCGGACAAACCATCGCTCCATATTCCACGCTTTGCGTACCCCGTTTTCGGACCCTCGTCCCCTTCCATGTCTGAAGGAACCCCCTAATGGCCTGGTCTCATGCCGCATCGGCTCACCTACCGTCCTGGGCCAATGTCCCGGAAGACTGGTCATGTTTGGAAGGACCCCCTAACAGTATGGATGCTTGACCTAGGGTCCACCTACTGTCCTGGGCCAACGCCCCGAAGGATTGACCGACAACATTTGTGATCTGGTCCCGTGTTTCGAACATGGTCAACGGTCAACCCTCATTTGTTGTCCCCATTTTAGGCTAACGCAGTAAGGATATCGTTTCTCCGTCGCGGTTAACGATTGCCCTTTATTGTCACGCCATCCCTGCAGTGTTCCGAATCTTGGGTATCGTGATCCACACTTCCCATTTCCAGCTGTTCGGACCAATTTCAGTGCCCCTGACATTGCACCATTCGTGCATAAGAGCATGCTAAAGAAATGGTAATTCGGCTGTTCTAAGGACCTCCTTCTCCGGCCAGGCCTCTCCCACCATCCGGAAATCCGGACTGGTTGTCCAAACCCCGGATGCCCGAGGCTTGTTTTCCACTCCCATGTTGGGAGGGACGATGAGGCAACTATCTCCTGTTTCTCACATTGGGCTTGACCCACGTGAGCTTGGGGAATTGTCGTCGGACATCCCGCCAATATTATAGGGATGTAATGAACCGATGCAAGCAGTGGAAATCGTGCATGCTACGGCATTCAAGGAAAAAAATTGAAGCGCGAAAGTACCATTGAAAGGTTTGTAATTTGTTACAATACCCGAGGGTCGACTCTCCCCATGGACGGGTTGACCCCGTCAAAAGAACGTTGCAGTTCTGCCACCCTTCGGCTTGTGGCGTCCAAGACTTGTTGTCGCCGACTCAACTCCCGCTCCTCCTCAGCAGTGGCGGGGCGCAGTCCGTCAGCCTTGGCTCTGGCCCTCTCTACGCCAGCTTGAATGGCAGCCATCTTTCCAGATGCCTGCCTCATATGCTCTTCTAACTCTGCCAGTTGGGCCTTCAACCGTGAGATCAGCTCAAATTGTGCATTAAGAGAGGCTGAGTGCTCATCTGCCCGGGTCTGCATCTGTTGGACCTCGCTTTCAGCCTCCTGGAGCTTCTTGATGTTGGTCGCCTTCCTCCGCTGCCAGCCCACGATGAGCCCATGATCATACTCCCGGATCTGCTCGGCCATGAGATCTCGGACGAGCGCATGAGGACGCTGGGCATCCACTCCCCCAGCGCACAGTTCGCGCAGCCGTGAGCGAAGTCTGTCCATTTCATTCACCCATAGCGTTTGGGGGGTGTCCTTGATAAAGCGTGTGATCAGCTTCCACGATCGGCGGCGGACTATGCTGTTGTCCTCCTCGTCGGAGGTCGTTTCGTCCCAGTCTGCGCGATTGGCAGGCTCGTACGCGGGATACGCCCGCAGGAAATCCTTGGCAGGATCTACATCTGGTGTTGAATCTGGCACGACATCTGGCGCCGAAGCAGGCGTGACAGGACTTGGGTCAGCCGATTGATCCTCGTCATCAGACTCCACTTCAATAACCTCAGGCATGACCATGCTGGTGGCCCCGCCAGTGATAGTGCGTGTAGCAGCTCGGGGAGATGGGGGGACTATCTCCACCATCACCGGCATGCCCCTGGGAGGGATGCCACCAGACATCCCGACTAGCCTTGCCGCAGCAGCCCACGCCAGTTAGAGAACTGTACGACGGAGAGGGACATAAGCGTTAGTTGCCATAGTCTACATATGACGACAAGGAAACCAGTAGAGGAAACTTACAGAGATCGACCTCCTGGTGCTGCTCTTGAGCCGATATTGGCGGGACCCTGAGGCGAGGCCCTCCGTATACCGTTGGAAGGTCTGGAGATTCCGGAGGGGCCACCTCGGGTGCTCTGGTCCCACCAGACACGGAACTGGACGCAGCCATAGGCGCGGGTTCTGAAGGTCCTGCATCATCACCCGCCGAGGGGCGAGAACGAGGCCTGCGAACAAGTTCCTCCTGCATGGCTCAAACATCGGTGAGAAGTCCATAATGGCCCAAGAACGGACCATAAGGAAAGAAGTTTGGAATGTTACATCGAGAGCCTCCGCGAAATCGCCGGAATCTGAGCCTTAATCTCTGACCTCACCCTCCTCCAACGGGCTCCCTCCTCCAGCCTCATCCTCCCGAGAGGAGTCCTCTAATTCTTCCGGCAGGGGGAAGCGCTCCCTCAGATCGGCAGCTGACAACTGTGGCGGGACCGTTCGATCCAGCATTACCCTCACCCAGTCTGTCATTGGGCGAGGGACACCACTGGAGTGAACGTAATCCTCCAGCTCGTCCAAGTATTGCTCTGCCTTCGCCGGAGACGCCATGAAACCAGCCCGGACTGGGCCTATGCCCGGTAACTCCATCCTGAGGCGATTCAAGTGCGCCCATATCTCGGGTGGACTGAGGAATTTCCGATTGACATCCCAAATGTCCCAGGCCTCCGGGAAGACGGCATCCTCTGCCATGTCGATATGACGCAGCTGCTTCCCCGGAGCCTGAGTGGATATCCTACGAAATCCCCTCGGTGGTCGCCCCTCCGGATGACCCTACTCTTCCAGAATCACCGGACCCTCCGCTGCTGCCACACCCTCGGCCGGTGCGGGTCTCGCCGCCACGACAGCCCCGCCACCGCGAGAGGCCTTAGCTGCCCTCCGACCACGACCTCGGGATAGAGGAGGCCCACTGTCGCCAACCCGAATAGTTGGCTGCTTTAGCATCTCCCCTGGGTAAGCAGCCTCCCAACTAATGGTATACTCCCTCACCAAGCCGAAAGCGGCGGTGGATGGAGGCAATGCAATTCGCATCTTCCCATCTTCCCGTGTGAACATGAGCCACAACTGCTTCATCACACACGGGTGCTCCTCGTGACGCACCTCCCAGTGGACCTGCGGGGTCAGCCGCTGGAGGCACCGGAACTGCCTCGCAAACCGATGCAGGGTGTACGGCTCATAGAGTGGCTCACGATCCATTCGTGCCACCAAAACTCCGCCTCGAAAGGCCAGGAGGTAAGCCCGGTGCTCTTCCATTCCCCGCCCGTCGTCAGTGAGTATCCCCGTCGGCAATGGGAAGGGGTGGAAATTAAACTCATCCACCCTCCACACTCGGTTCAGCACCATTGGCACGGTTAATTTGAACGGGAAGCTCCCGGCCGCATTCAGGATGGAGGGGCGGAAGTTTGATCCCGGTGGCGAAATAGGGTTTGGATACTCATAGATCCCCCTGATGTGTGCCGCAATCCACCCATACAGGAGGTGGAAGGGCCCGCATATCCTTGGCGGCTTCTTGCCCTCGCTAACGTGCCTCAGCATCCTGTACAGCTTGGCGAGCATTGGAATCCCCAGATTGACCCGCTGCCCCATGGCCAGCATAGACGCCATGATAAACGAGTTGGGCCGCACCCCCATGCTGGTATCCCTCACCGGTAGGATCCAACCGCAGATGAGAGTCGCAATGAACGTCGTCATCCTGACTATCGGCTGTTGTTCAGTGCTGATACTGAAACCCCAAGTCTTCCATTGGCTGTCCTCCAAGACCCGCCAATACAAGTGCTTCTTACCCCGTTGGGCCGCCCTCGGACAAGTTCGAGGCCTCGGAGGGAACTCTCGATTTTCTGGGAAATTCAAGAAGCGCTTGAACCACTTCTTAAAGTGGACATCCCTCACTGCCTCCTTGTCCTCTCCAGGGACGAGTGCCATCAGCGCCGACGCCAGTCGCGGCATTTGCTCTATATCCTCCCACGCGCTCATGACGGGGAGGAACTCATCATACATGGCCCCCAAAATCAGAACCCCCGAAATCTGGTGGACATCTCACAGGCTGATGCCCACCTCCCCGTGGTGAAGGTGAAAGGTATTGGTCCTAAACGACCATCTGCTCGGCAATTCCAGCATCAGTTGTTTCGGTTGCTAAATGTGGAATTGGGAGGCTCATGTCACCTCATATAAGCCCACTCTTCTCAGCTCGGCCCCAAACTCCTCGCATGAGGCGCCTACCCAGTAGGACCAGGCCCAGTCATCAGTAAAGTTGTTGCCCTAGCGCAGGTCCCACTCATCGGACCACCCCTTCTTCGGATCCTGCAACGCCGCCTTCAGCATGGTACGGTACAAAGGAGGAGATGTCTATGGTTGCAGTGGCTTCCCGTCAATATTGTTCACATGGTTGTAGAGACAGTCGGCGGTGAAGGGTGTGAAATCCTCCCGCGCATGACCATCGGCCGCCCTGAACCATTGGTGCTGACATGGCGTGCTCCTAAACCAGCAAGTTGGTTCGTCCCTACTCGCCTCAGGGATGAAGACGTCATCCCTCAAACCGAATCCGTACAATGGCAGCTTTTTGCACTGCGGATAATTCTTCTGACCCTCCGATAGCAGCTCTGTCAAAGAGGTATGGTCCGAGTGGCTTCGGACCATCTCCCCAAGGCCCAGACAGTTGGTCATCTCATCCCTCCGGGCGGCGTCTGCAAGCACCCCCAATACAGCTTCTCGATGGGCCATTTCGGTTCCAACACTCAGAAAAGAATTTTTCAGAAAGGATCGCGAAGCTGGATCGTGAAGCCGGCTCGTGAAGATCTTTCGCGAAGATTGGTTGCGAAACCAAGCCACGGAGTCCGACCTAGGTCGGCAAACAGGAGTTCGCTTTGCGCGGTCGCGGAGTCAGAGACCCGTGGTTCGCTGCGAAGCTCGATTCGCGGAGAGCCGGCGCGGAGTACGCGGAGCTTCGCGAAATCGAGAGCGCAAAAGGACAAGAAAGTCGCGTGAAGACAAAAGAGGTCGGCCCCCTATTTAAAGGCGGCGACCCCGGAGCTTCGCGGCGCGCCCCGCCCGCGCAGAGCATCGCGGCGCGTCTGGATCCCGTGGCCGCGGTCAGCACCACGGGCCCCCTTCGCGAAGTCGCATCGCGAACCGCCGAAAATTTTTGGTGATTTTCCCTCAGACTTTGACCCTTCATCCCTCCGCAGCTCCAAGTTTGAGGGGGGGCATTTGTTGGCGCCAAAATATTGCACGAAAGAAAGGGGAAAAAAAGAAGCCTCACACGCTGCCTCGCGAAGCACCGAGGCGAAGCACCCCCGAGCATCGCGAGCCCGCCGCGAAGCAGCCGCCGCCCCTTCGCACCGCGTGAGTTCTGCTTCGCAGCGCCCCTCGCCTATAAATACTGGGTTCCCCTTGAGCCCAGGAGGACGGACAATCCGACCTTTTGGCTTCTCAACTCCCGAATCGCGAAGCACCCTTCGCCCCGGGAATCATGAGCTCCGTGAGGTACTTCTACTTCGCGTGATGCCTTCGCTTTGTCTCGTTTTGAGCCCATCTTCTGAGAGTGATGCCCTTCGCGAAGCTCAAGGGCATTCGCGAAGGAAGGGGATTCCCAAAGGAATCTGGGCAGCCGCGGAGCGTTTATGCTTCGCGAAACACCCATCCTGTACTAGTGATCCCCATGCTAAGGCAGGATAGCTACACATCGCGAAGCACACTGCTTCGTAGTACCTTGCTTCGCGAGGCACCTCCTCTTCGCGAGGCAGTGCTCCGCGAACACTATTCCACTTCGCGAAGCACTCTCCACTCACACCTCTGCCCCATGCCAAGGCCAAGGCACCCCACTTCACGAAGCACACTCCTCTGCTTGGCAATTCCTCTCCCTATGCGACCCTCCAGGTTTGCACGATGTAATTTCAAAGTCTCACGGACAACACCACTCGTAGTGTTGCATCGCCTAATGCTTTTTCGCATAGGCACGCTAACGGCTATTGCTTCTTCGCATAGCCACGCTAACGTGGACCCCTCGATGGTTCGCTCTACGACCCCCCTTCGCCACGGCCTTACTGGTACCTTCCCTCCCCCAAGGAGCAAAGGGTGTCGGTCATGTAAGTCCTAGGGGTACAGAGTGAACCCACTTCGTACGAGTCGTAGGACGTTAAACTGTCAAGCACCTCGTCCTCGGCACATGACGTTAAACTGTGACCTGACCCCGTGCTTCGCACGCAGGGTCCCCCCAGCTCGGACATTTTTTACGTCACTCGTCTCCACAGAGACGGGGTCACCCCCTCCACAAGGGATGATATCCTCCTTCTCGGAGTAGCGTATGTCTATGGGAGAAGGGCAACCACCTTGGTGTAAGCCCCTAGCCCCTCTTGCGGAAGGTAGCACCCATGCACCTCTGTATTCCCCCACTGCCAAGGTTAGTGGAGGGCGCGATAGGAAACGAGACACCTCCCATCATTGGTCCCAAATCCCTCTCTCACTGCGCTTTGCCGCACTTCGGGCCTCCATCCTGGAGTAAGTCCCAGCACCATGGGCCGCCTAACGCGTAAGCCCCTCTTCGCTTCTCACGGACGCACCGTTCACGGCGTGATCGTCAGGTCCTTGCTGCCTCTTGTTTCTCACACCGAGCATGACTCACGTGGGCTTAGAGTTACATTGGCCATGACAATACTTTGTCCAGCATGACGTTAAACTGTATGTCCCGTCCAGCATGACGTTAAACTGTATGTTGTCCAGCATGACGTTAAACTGTATGCCCTTGTCCCGCATGACATTAAACTGCACACTCATTTGAACTACGAGGTCTTTGATCCATGTCACAGCATGGTAGGTAGGAAGCCTCCACGAGGTTCAAGCCCACTCGTCATTTCTTCACGTCGAGTTCCACTCTCGTCCAGCATGACGTTAAACTGTATTTCAGTCCGACGGCAAGCCGTTGTGACTAACCCGAACTACGAGGACTTTGATCCATGTCAAGGCATGGTACGTAGGAGGCCTCCCCTGAGGTTCAAGCCCATCTCCCATCGGACCAAGTTCATTTCCTTACGTCGGTTCGCCGACACCCACCTTCATCCCGAACTACGAGGACTTTGATCCATGTTAAGGCATGGTACGTAGGAAGCCTCACGAGATTCAAGCCCACTACCAGTGGACCCCCGGGTTCACTTTCACGTCGGTTCACCGACGAAGCCCCCTTTAAACTACGAGGTCTTTGATCCATGTCAAGGCATGGTACGTAGGAGGCCTCCCTGAGGTTCAAGCCCATCTCCCATCGGACCAAGGTCCTCTCCTCGCGTCGGTTCGCCGACACCCACACCATTTTGAACTACGAAGTCTTTGATCCATGTCAAGGCACGGTACGTAGGAAGCCCCCACGAGGTTCAAGCCTACCGCCCGTCGTTTATTCACGTTAGGGTTCACTCTCGTCCTGCATGACATTAAACTACATCTCAGTCTGACAGCAAGCCGTTGTGACCAATCTGAACTACGTGGACTTTGATCCATGTCAAGGCGTGGTACGTAGGAAGCCTGACGAGGTTCAAGCCCTCCAATAGTGGACCCCCGGGTCTACTTTCACGTCAGTTCACCGATGAAACCAATTTGAAATACGAGGCATTTGATCCATATCAAGGAATGGTACGTAGGAAGCCTCCCAGAGGTTCAAGCCCACCACCCGTTGGTCATTCCGACCTTCTTCGCATCAGTTCATCATCACCCGGGCAGCCTAGTGTGTAAGCCCCACACCATCCGGACCAAGGTCCTTCCTCACGTCTGTTCGCCGACACATCCATTTGAACTACGAGGACTTTGATCCATGTCAAGTCATGGTACGTAGGAAGCCTTCACGAGGTTCAAGCCCACCAATAGTGGACCCCCGGGTCTACTTTCACGTCGGTTCACCGACAAACCCATTTGAACTACGAGGTCTTTGATCCATGTCAAGGCATGGTACGTAAGAATCCTTCATGAGGATCAAGCCCAACATCCATCGGGCCAAGGTCCACATTCACCCCGGCTCGCCAGCACCATCCCGAACTACGCGGACTTTGATTCCCTGCCACGGGGATACGTAGGAGGTCTCTGTGAGGCTCAAGCCCAACTTCATCGTTGCCCTTGCGATGGTCCCATGTCATCCCCCCTCCCCTTCATTCATCCATCCATCATCCATCCTGATTCTCACCCGGACTGTCATATTCCGGCGAGATCACGTCTCCGCTGGACGTTAAACATGCGGCATACCCTATGTTAAACATAGGAAGCTGAGGAAAACCTCAGATATATGTCTATGGCGTATAATTCCCTGCGCTCGATGTGGGGTGTCTTGGGCTTCCACACCCTCGACAATCCCCATGACAAGGGACAAAAGACAGACATGCCAGTTCCCCAGCATACAGACACGCTAATGATGCCTCGACATGACTACTCCCCCGACTGAAGGTTGCTGCCCTGACTGGACCCTTTGGAATGTCCTGACAGAAGAAGTGTAATTAACCGGCGTCCATGGAAACATGGCATTGGGAAGAGTTTCACGAACAACGTATTAAATCTACGAGGGAGACCCGAACTAGGTGACGAGTTCTGAGGAGGAATCCACAGAAGGAAGAGCTGACATCGCATCATCCTGTTTCGATCAAGGAGCAAACGTCCCTGAATAAGGAGCGAATGCCACCCGCCTTTGGAAAGCGGGAATGCGGGGCTACAATGCAGCGCGTCCTCCTCCGCAGACGGATGCGCGCGCGCCCCGACGAAAGCGTCGGAAACAATGATTTACTTTCCTATGTATGGACACATGGAGTTTTCTCACAATGTTTTCTCAAGATAGCTCCTACAACGAAGTCACTCGCATCAAAAATTAGTTCGAATGGATGTCTCCAATTGAGATATTTCATTATATTTGGATAGATAATAGATGAATTAAGTGTTTAGAATGATTCCCCACATATTTCAATCCATATAAATGGATAATATTTCACCAAAAGAGTAAAAGTGGTTGGGAAATAGAGCTGAAATTACTAATGGACCTTCTATAGAAAGTATCATGTCCTAAAAAATACCTTAGTTCCTTGGTAGTTTTTTGGGAGGAAATATGGAGAATGATATAAAACTTAGACTTCTCAACTTCAATCCCTCTACCAAATACCAGATGGACCAAAACTAGTCCATCCTTCACCGTGAAATAGAATTTTTCCAATTTTAGGATGAGATTCTTATTCTCACATCTAGTCAAAATCCTTTGAAAATATTTTAAACATCCCAACAAATTATACCAAAATATGGAGAAGTCATCCATGTAGACTTATAAATATTCCCACACCATGTTAAAGAATATCCCCATCATTTATCTTTGGAATGTACCAAGGGAATTACATAACCCGAAGGTATTGAGTTTGAAGTAAAAGGTGTTGAATAGATAGGTGAAGTTTGTTTTTCCTTGATCCTTTAAAGAGAGCTCGATTTGATTATAACCTAATAATCCATCTATGAAGTAGTAGAACTCATAAACTTCCACTCACTTGAGGACATGATAAATGATGGTAAAGGGGAGGTGCTCATTCCTAGTTCAAGATTTTAGCTTCCTATAGTAAACACACACTCTCCATCCACTACTTACCCTTGTGGGGAGAAGATCACCATCCATATAAGTGATCACAGTGATTCCATATTTCATTGGAACAACTTGAATTGGGATTACCCACTCACTCTCAGTGATGGGGTAGTTGATACCCACTTTCAACAACTAAAGATGTTATTTTATTACCACATCTATAATATTGGTATTGATTCTTCTCTAATGTTGATGACACGGTTTGGGGTCAGAATCTAGAATAATCATATGAGTTCCAAATGAGTGGGATAATCCCCATAATATCATAAAAGGTACATCCAATTTATTTCTTATGCATTCCTAGGAAATCCAGAAACATTTTCTATTTATTGGCTTCAAGAGAGGATGAAATGACAACATGAATGGTTTGATTGTCCCCTAAGAATTCCTACTTGAGTGATGAAGGTAGGACCTTAAATTTGAGATCTGATTGGTTAAGAAATTCAAAATAAGGATGAGACTTCTTATTGAACTCAATTCCTTTTTCCAAATTTTTTGACAGATTGGGTTCCTTTTTAACATAAGTTTCAGCCTTAGGGAAAAACTTACTGCACTCACAGTACTAATACAAAAACAACGAACTATGATCAATCTCTTCGACTTTCTTAGTGAGTGCGAAAAGTTTTTACCTAAGGCTTTCCTATTCCATAAGGGTGTTAATTCCACTATATTTGAGAGGATTCTCAAAGTAAGGAAAATTTCCCCATGTTTTGTTATGTTCGGATGGACCTTCTAGTTACTTGTAAGCATCATTTGGGGATTTGTTTATGAAGGTTCCATTACACATCATGTCAATGAATTATTTTTTTCCTTGAAACAAAACTTCATATAAGATTGAAAGATGTTCTGGTATTGAAAATCCATGTTGACATGCCATATTGAGTGTGTGTTTGAACCTTTCCCTTGTTTCATAAAATTAATCCCCTTCTTTTTCCAAAAAGTTTCGGATTCTCCATTCTTGTGCAATTGTTTTGCGATAGAGGGGGTAATTTATTTGTATAATTCTCTTGGTAATTTGTCCCAAGAGTGGATTGATACAAACCTCAAATTTTTTAACCAATTCACTGCTTGATCCTTTAGTGAGAAAGGAATGATCCTCATCTTAGATGACTCAAGTTGATATGGTGGGATCATGGTTTCAACAATGTCATTGAACTCCTTGGCATGAAGGTATGGAATTTCTGATTCCATCCCATGGAAGGATAGAAGGTGGTTTAGGACATGAGGTTTGAATACATAATGGGATTATCCTAGGGAATCATTCTTAATGCAAGAGATTTCATTGGTCCAGAATGGTTTGAGGCAGTCATTCATTGTTTGATCAATGGCATTCCCCATGTTTGAGGTGGTCTCATTTGGATTTCCATTTTGGTTCCCTCTAGAGTTTATAAGTTGGCTTCATTGAAGACCCCCATTGAAATGGGCTCATTTTTTGAATCTAGAGTATTAGGAATATTATGATATAATGGGAATAGATCCCTAGGTGTTCTTAACTCCCCAACCCTGGGTCTATCCACCCTAACAAGTTGTTTTAATTGGTCGCGTGTATAGGTAGTTATGTGCCATAAAACATGAAAAAGGGTGAAAAGATAAGAGAAGTTGAGGTGATAAAAGTGAGATGGGGGAGAATAGAGTGAGTGTTAAGTTTACTTACATGGATCCTTGAAAACAACAACAAAATTTGTCTTCCCCAAATTTACCCATTTTTTTGGGTTAATTGTTTGCTTATAGTGTATCATGGGTTGTAGAATACTCAGAGACCTTAGACGAAACATAAATACAGTTCAATTCTATGGATTATTTTTGGATATGAAGTGGCCAACTTTTGGTTGAATTTATATGGGTTTAAATGAGCACTTAAAGATATATGTGAATTCATATTTCAAGAAAATGAATTGATCATAAATTATTGCTTAGGATGGATTAGATGAATTCCTTTTTAGACGATTTAAATTTCATAATTTTGAGATGGGATCATTCAAATAAATGAAAATATCATCATCAATTACTAGTTTAATACTTACACACACTAATACTAATCACCCATACACTTGAAGGATCATATTTATGATCACTCCAAGGTAATGGTTGGTATTATCACTTGAGGTGTTTTTCCTTAAAATTCAACAAGGACAAAGAAGTTTCAAGATCTTTAAATTAGATTCTCTATTAAAAGAGGTGATTAGACATTAATATGTGACAAATAACATCAAATTAATTCCCATGATACTCACATGAATCCAACCATAATAGGGTTATCCCTCCATTGATTTGATTGTCTTAATGGAAGAGGGAAGTATACTCATCCAGGCGGAATTGAAGAAGTGAAAAATAATGAAATAATAAACACTCCACCCCTGTTTGAAGGATTTAACTATTATTATGAGGAATAAATTCAGGAATTAATGAAATGGTATCAATGTGTTAACAAAAATAACATAAAATGAGAAGAATGATAAGTTTAATTAAAAATCTAAGGCGATTTTAGAAACTTATAATTGAAGAAATGTGATTATTACATAAAATTGAGAGTATAACAATAAAATAAAAACATACACAATTAATCCATAAATCCTCCAACACCACTACCTTAAATAGGAATTTTGGAAGGCTTGGGTCAAGAATCCAACTGTGTAAGTCACCCCAATTAATGGTGTTCGGTCTTGGTGGGTGTAATGTTAATAGAGATAATACTTTTCCACCCTTGACAAAAATCTGAGACAACAAGCTTCTAACAAATAGAGGCACTAAAATCAATATATAAATGGTTCAATTAGGTTGGTTCATAGCCTAAAAATGAATCTACATAGGTATCATGATATCCAGTAAAATTTCATCCCAAATGGATGTCTGGTTTTCGAGATATGCTCAAAATAGTGGATGGTTTTTCTAGGCCACCATATTTGGCCCATAATTTCATCCTCAATTTGGCAACCTGGAATACGGTTAAAGAATCAGAATTACCTCTATAAAATGTCTAATTAATTGTTCCCTATGATTTTATATAACTTTATTTAAAATTTTATCATCATTGGGCTTGGATCTTGTTTGTTACAATAATTTTATTGGGATGCTATCTAGTTCACTTCACCCAGAATGTTCTTGGTTCAAGGCCCAGTTTTGTAGACTTCCAATGGGAATCTCCAAGTGCTCAAAATGGATGAATTATTACTTATATCATGGTATAAATGATAATAAAATCAATTCCATTTTGTTTTTTATGAGTTTTTAAAAAATGAACCTAATAGTGAACTTTAAGAAGGAATTACAATCATAATGTAAAATAATGTTAAATGTTTAAACTGCACTAAAAATGGTGTTTATGAATAATGAAGCACTTGAAAATTATATATATTAACAATGAATATTAGCCTATTTTAGTGGATAATAATATTGACTACGAAGAAACATTTCATCTATTTTTTATGTTTAAATCCATTAGAAACCTTCTTTATATAGCAACTAACCATGAATATGATATTTTGAAAATGGATTTCAAAGACAACTTTTCTTTATTGAAACTTTAATAATGATGTGTATATGACCCAACTAGAAGTGTTTTTTTCTCTGAGAAAATCCAAAAATATTTGAAAGTTGTAGAGATCCACCTATGGATTTAATAATGCATCCAAGTCATATAACATTCAATTCGATGATTCTATAAAAGAATTTGGTTTCATTAAGAACAAATTTGAACCATGTGTGTATAAGAAGTTTAGTGGTGGTGAATTTTTCTCAAAGTAGTATATGTTGATGACATATTTCTAATTAGAAATGATATATCATACTTACAATAGGTTAAGTAATGGTTATGTACTTCTCTCTAAAGGACATAAGTAAAGAATCCTATATTTTAGGGATCATGATCATATGTGATAGATCCAAAAGGTTGTTCAAACTATGTCAAGGTACATATGTTGACTGAACACTGAAAAGTTTTAGTGTGGAACAATCCAAGAGAGAATTGGATCGAGTTTCACATGTTATACATCATTCCAATAAAATGTGTTCTCATACACAAAAGGAAATATATATAATGAATAAAATCCCATTCATTTATACCATAGAATCTATCATGTATTTGTGGTATGTGTGAGGCTTGATGTTGCCTATTATTTGAGTTTGGTTGGAATATATCAAGAAGATCCAGGTGAATAACATTAGGTTTTTGTAAAAACTATCTTTAATTATTTGAGGTGAACTCAGGATATGTTCCTATTGTAAATAGGATAAGAAATGATAGTCATTAGGGGTCACACAGATTCAAGATTTCAGATAGATCAAAATGATCGGATGTCATAGTATAGATATGTTTTTTTCTTAATAGAGGAGTTATTAGTTGAAATAGTTGAAAGTAGCTAGTTGTTTCTGATTCTATAGTAGATTCTAAGTATATTGAGATCTTCTGATGCTGCCAAGGATGCATTTAGGATTTGAAACATTTTCCATGATCTTGATGTGGTAACAAGTAGTAAAGATCATATCATAATTTACTATGATAACACTACTAAGGTGGATATCTCCAAATATTAAATTTCACACCAAGGTATAAAGCACATACTTTGAAAGTTTTATCTCTTGATGTATTTTCATCAATGAGGTAATGTTGTGTTGAGTAGGAGTATCCATGGAGGAAAATGTAGATGACCTATTAACAAATGCTTTATCTCAGCAGAATAATGCATATCATGTGAGAGCTAGTGGAGAAAAAGTTGCTATCAGTTAGATATATTGAAATTTAGAGTCTATTTCAGTTGGTTTCCTAAAACCAATTTCTTTAGTACTTTATTACATGTTTCTATTATTAAATAAGTTTTATTATCACATCATGATTGTTCCTATACATAATATTTGTCTGTGATAATGTTCTTACACTACAAAATATTTCACTTTTTCCAACAGGTACATATATGTTGGTAAAAGTGGATTTTCTGTTGGTAAAATGTTTTACCAACATATATATCCATGTCATTAAACTGTTGGTAAAAACTCTGTCGCTAAATGTGTTTGCGATAGATAAAATAGTTCTGTTGCAATTATAATAATACCAACAGATAATATATATGTCGGTTAAGGTATTTAGCAACAAGTTCTGGTGACAAATTTATCTGTTGGTAATAATATTACCAATATATAATATTTTTTTATAAATTACATTTAAATAAAAATTATAAATTTTTATTACCTGTAAAATTTCATATTACATTTATTAATTTATTATATATAATATATATGTTTTAATTATTAACCTAAAACGATTTTAACACATTCTCAAAATTAGAAAACAATTAATTATATTAATAATGAGCTTACACCATCAGGTAATTGAGGGATAAATAAGATGAGGTAACAAGAGAACTCAAACTAAAGCTCACAATGCATCATACCTGCCTGAAACATCCTGCCTTGTACCAATAAATCACCTCAACCAATAAATCCACCAAATCCAAGAGAGCACCAACACCTCATAAGCAATGATCTGCAGCCTCCAACAGACACATTAACCAGAGCACTGAAATGCATCGAACAACATGAGTGATAACATACCAGATGGAGAGCAATCATCATAAGCACTGCCCAGATAAAGAAACACATTCTAAAACACCACCAATGCAAACTCCCATCAAGTGAAGAACATCAGTGCAGATCTTCTCTATAGTTGCAATAATACAACACTCATTTAATACAAGGAACTCAAACATACCATAAAAAACAAGTGAATAAATTGAATATGGAACATGGTTTTCTTTGTATGTATATGCTTGGCTAGACATCCATGTGGGGGATTAGGGGGATGTGATTGACTTTTGGATTCTATGGAATTTAAACCCCAGATTTATTATTATCCATGCTTTGACAGATAATGATATTAACTTTTGATGAAAGGTTAATTGATTCAATGGTGAGGGTGAGAAAATAAGAGTTAAAAACTTAACCGCACACTAAAGCATCAACCAATGCATCATAAAGAATGAGAGATCAAGGGGTGTGTTGACAGAAAAATCACAAAAATTACACATAACCACTACTGCTTGAATACGAATGAAACCTCATGGGGACTCTTGATTATAATATTAAGTTCATTGATACCATCAGAGTTTATTTTAGTGACTGTGATGTTTCTAGTCAGCTTTTGTTGATAATTAACCTGGCATGCTTTACATGGTCAATTACTAACCCAACTTCCTCACATGTCACTCATTGCGTTTGGCATCCTTGTTTTAGCTTTTTTGTTTAATCTCACTTCCCTATACCATACACTCATATACACTCACATTAAATATAGAAACAATTAAAACATTTATATGTCTTAAGTATCACACACAAAACACAACCATTCAATATCGTTTCCTCGGCCGCACATAAGTTAATTAGTGAATTAGCTAAAACCTATCTTTGTATAGATGACCCAGTAATAACCAATATTTATGATCATGGTTTCTACAACCATGAATTGGTATCATTATCATGGATATGTGAAATTATTTAATTGATTTATATTCAGTTTTAGATTAAAAAATACAAAAATACAAAAATATACTCAAATTGGAATTCACAGCTTGTACACATTTTCAAACAGATTTGATTTTCTAGAATTCTAACTGCAGAAATCTTATTTTCAGGTGCATATTGAGGCATTAAGAAGCTCTATATCATCCCCTTTTATGCCCCTAAATGAAGGAATTAAATTTCACATACAAGGGAGCATGTCTTGTACACTATCAAGGCAAGTAAAGAGGAGGAACACAACATGCTATGTGGGCTAAAATTGATGGGCAACACCACTGTCATGTGCCCAAGCATACTGGAATCAAGCTCTACTAAGGTTGAGAGGCCTGGAAATTACCCATGTGAGGGGGTTTCTCAAACAATATGATATCACTGAGATAATGAGAGTATGTGCTAAAAAACATCAATTGGAAGCTCTACCAATTTTTCATGGTGATTAAGGAGATGATGCCTACACATTCATTAAGGATTTCATAATTCTCCTATTACACATGAGAGTCAAGTGGATGGAAACATAAATAATACACATTTGATGCAAGGGAGGCCATCTATAGTGAATTTTAAAGGAGGTATTACCCAATGGAGAAAACCAAGGGAATGATGAGGGGAAAAGCATAATTATTTTACGTGGTTTGCTCAAATGGTTACAAGAAACAAGATTAAAATTCAGTGAGTGAGAAAGATTTTGGAATCCTTGAAAAAAACAGTGGACTTTCCACATGTCTACAATAACCTGTCTATGTTGTTTTCTTCTTGAGCTGTGATACCCAGATAAACAACAAATGATGAAATCAGATCAGATGGATTTTATTAGTGGTCAAACCCCAAATCACTTTCAATAAAACAAGACTTGTAGAATTAAACTACCGAAAAGTACAAAACAGAACAATAATATAATACTAGAATTCCTAAAAATGTACAAATAAAAACCAATTGACTACATTTGCTTCAATATTTTGTAGATCCTTATGATCAAAAAAAGAACAGAAAACAAAATGAACTTAAAAAATAAGCATAAGTATTTTATGTGGTTTTTTCAAATGGTTTCAAGAAATAAGAATAAAAGTCAATATGTAAGAAATTTTTTGGAATCCTTGAAAAAACAGAAATTCCTATAGAGTAGAAATGAACGTAAGTATAAAACCTTACAGTTGAAGGTAAAAAATCTGGAAATTTGAAACACTTCAATCACCCAGATCGCCTTTGATTGCTCTACTCAAACCAGCCTATTCAATTCTTCAAAACCTGATTGATTTTAAACATCTATGAATTGACTATAAGCACCTCAATTAACATGAATCACAAAAAAAATTCGCACAGACTAATATACATATTCCATGGACCAACCTCTGGTGAAACTATGGAATATAAACATATTAATTGCACCCACAAGATCAAGAAGACACCTAAAAACTAAGGCCATTGAAATGAAATGAACATCACAATTAGGTTCCATTTGATAAAGCTCCATGAAAAAAATTATTAGACATAATAGGTACTTATGTACACTGTCACTTATTTAATGGAGGTAATTGGATATACCATGTTTATGAACGCACCAATGAAGAGTCTGACGTTTCTTCCAAATTCAATGCACAACATACAACATCTACTTTATGAGTATGCTGATGAAAAGTCTATAACATAACAATGCTCAAAAATGAATAAAAAGTCATGTGATAAATGTAATTAACATAGGAACTAAAATTAACGGTTAACAACTAAAAAAGAAAATATTAGCTGTGTATTATAAAGGAAACTAACCTACAAATTATGTATAAAATAATTAATTTTAAATACTAAAATAATCTATGATTTGTGAGCATGGAACAATACTGACTTAAAATAACAAAAAAATATGATCGTGATGCTCAATGAATTTTTCAGAGCTATCACCACTGTTGTCAATCCACGGATCCAGGGGCTTGCCAGGCAGGTTCCCATTACAGAGGTAAGTTTTATGACCAGAAATTAAATCTGATATCGTATCCTGAGTGATGTATTCGGGCCGCCTCTTGTGGTTCCTGCAAGTGTTGTATAGAGATGTTTCTCTGGCAAGATCTTCATTCCTATCAGTAGAATAGCTACGTCTAGTAGAAGGATTGCTATAGTTCAGCAATGTCGACTTCAGCTTTGATTGCTGGCTGGAATAGTCATCTTAGAGATCAAGTCCATCGAGAGAATCAATATCTCCTCCCATGTGATTGAAAGAAGAAGCCAATCTGGAATGTGGTATTTCATATCTCATATTAAAATTAGATTTCTTTTAGACTCCAAATACACCGGAAGAAGCATTTATTAATGAAGCATATATCGACAAACCTCAAATTCAAAAAGAGAGGGGGAAGATCAAATCTAGTCGAGGGTCGATCCAAAATGATGAGGAAGAATACCTAAATAGAAAACAACAAAAAAAAACTGGAAGAAATCGACATACCCCCGAACGTGAGTGAAGATATAACCGATGAGGCAGTGGGATGCAAGCCGAGATAGTGGCGATGATATGTGGGGTGGGACGATGCAAGGCGAGGCGGAGCAGCGAGGCGGAGTGGTGGGTGGCGAGGCGGAGTGGCGGGAGGCGAGGCGGAAACCAGGACCGCAGATTATGGTAGTATTATTTGTATACAAAGTATTTTCATGTTTATTAAAAAAATAATACTGAAAAATATAAAAACATTTAATATTTAGGGAATATTGGAAAATATAAAAAACATGTAATATTTCGAGAAAGTAAAAAATTAAAATCAATTATTATATGTTTTTAATAAAACCCTGAGAAATAAAAATTCAATTTGGTCATAAAAATAATATATATATACAAATTATATTTCTCTTAATTAGTTATTGATAAAATATTTTTTTATTTTATGGTTTCTTGTATCATTTTTTATTGACGGAAAATAATTTGTTGGTAATATTCATTATTAGTAACAGATTCATGTGTTAGTAAAAAAATGTCGGTAATAGTATGATAAAGCAATAGATCCAACTGTTGGTAAAAGATATGTTGGTATTAAACAATCAATACCAACAGGTATATCATTTGATAAAAATAAGTGTTTGTGTTAAAAATTAATTCTAATAAAACTTAATATCTGTTGGAAATGCTCATTTTTTCCAAAAGATATATTATCTGTCAATAAATATTGGTATTAGCCAATTGTTTTGTAGTGTTATAATATATTTTGCAATAAGATGTAAAAAAAATCGCCACTATAATGACAACCTAGTGGTTCCACAACATTATTCGGGAACCTTGTTCTATATCCAAATGATATTGTAATATGAGACATGTGAAATATATACTATCAAGGTTAGTTAGCTAATAATTCATTGAGACACCTTCTCATTGTGTTCAGCCATAGTAATCCCCATGAGATGAGGACATGAGAATAGACCCGTCAATAAGAAATCTACATTTCCATATGTCATTGGAAGTTCCTATCTATAGACATGTGTATTGATACTTAGACATTGATATTCTCATTAATGGATATCATGAATCATGTACTTCAATGTATTGGTGAAAAACGTGATGACATATGTTTTCGGTGAATTAGGATACGTTGGGGGCGTCACGAATGATATTGTATTAAGGGATAGCGTGGGAAAGAATTTATATCCTTTGTCTCTTGATAAAAGTTAATATATCAGGAACTATTATGATAATGGAACCACCTAAATAAATCCATGTCCATAGTGTTCAATGTATAAGTAAATTTCCAAAAATTCAAAGAAATATACATAGAGTGTAGAGGTTGATGACACTGACACACAACCATCTTGATTAGAGATAATGTGATAAAATGACAATATTACATGGTGAACATTCATAGGGGGTGGAAATTGTTTTGACATTAACTTATATTTATATGGATTCTTTGATGTGTTTCAAGATTTTAAACATGTATCTTAGGTGGTTATATATAATTCCACTGAGAAAGATGTAGCATCTTGACCCGGCCGTCCACAAACATGGTAGCCAGACTGATGGGTCACATGGCCTCAAATGCACCTCCCTATATGCCAGAGGTTTCCAACTAGTAGTGAGGGTCTTATAAAGTGAGATCGGAAGGAATATACCCTCATAATCAGAGTAACGCATTAGTATATCCGAAAATAAATAATATACAATAGTGGAAGTAGTAAATAATGAATAATAGAGGAGAGATTAATAATAAACTAAATTCTACAGATAGATGGACAATGCCAAAATACAAAAGATGTGGGCATGTTCTGATGATATTACATAACTAAATATAAATATATATAGTAGAAAAATTGATACAATACAATACATGACTAATGAAAAGAAAGAAAATCCTCAAGGGAGATTTCCATGTGCATCCTGAGCTCCAGCTCAGTCCAGTGTTCCTAACTCCAAGGTGCTAGTAAAACAACATAAGCAATCATCCATGGTCATGCGAACATGAGATCTACTCAGGTACCCTAGTGTAATGGAGTCCCAGGCAAGGTTGGGATATAAATCATAGTAGGTTACCACCCATGACGTCTATAGCTAATCCAGTACGTGCATATCAAATAATTTGTATGAAGTGTGATGACCCAGACCCCCCTTGGTCCCTTCCTTTGCCAAAATCCGGATCCTTAAGGGGTACGGATCGGTGTGACCGATCGGTGAGACCGATCGGTGCGACCGATCGGTGTGACTGATCGGCAGAACCGGCCGACGTCACCCAACCTTGCCAAGTTGTTCCAGTAACGCGCACAAAAGTTTAATTAAATACTGAATCGGCTCATGAGTCGGTTTAAACCACTCAGCACCTTTAATGATGAGTCAAGCCGCGTGGTCAACCCACAACTTCCACGTCTTACGCGGTTCGGCGTTTTTATCTCAACCGTTCTCGGCTCTTATAAATTAAGGGTTAGGCCGTGGTTTCCCCCCTTCTTCGATCGTGGCTCTTCTGGTGCATCGGGACCGCCGCGTCGTTATCCGTAAAGTTCCGCGCCCCCGGCCTAAACGTCGATCATCTATCAACAAGTAGGGAATTTTCTTTCGTCTCTCACTTTTGTGTATCATGCGGGGTGGGCGTTATTTTTGTTCTTATGGAACTGGTTGAACCGAACCCTAATGAAGATAATAAACGAAGTTCTAAAGAAAGAAGGGGAAGGGGTTGTGATCGTTGTTTATGCTTTATCTTGTGATCATCCCTTTTGTTGTACTGGTTTATGTTTTCTGAAAATTGAGGTCGTTGGTGGTCGTGTGTGTGCACTTGAATCCCCTCGTGATGTTTTAAATGGGTTGCTGAAATTGTGAACTCCTGCTGTGAAATTGGTTAATCACGTATATCCGGCTGAATAAGTTGAAAGTACCAGGATCAACCCTTCTGTGATAACTCCCGGTTAGAACACACAGAAATTTGAAATCATGGAGCGTGTTAAATCTTTTAAATCTGAAAATCCCTGACTTGTGTTGGTAGTGGTAGTTGGTTGTTTTCCCTTCGGGCCGTTTGCTGGAAATGTGGGAGGGGATGGGATCCCCTGTTCTTTTATACTCTCGGTGGCTGTGTGAATTTGGGGGATGGGATCTCCTGTTGGTATGGTTTCAGTGGTTGTGAGTTTCTATCACAAATTGGGGAGAGATCCTCTGTTGGCAGAACCGGGTGTGAGTGTTTTGGTTGATCTATGCTTTTGACGCTTTCCTTGGTTATGCTTATGGTAGTTGCCCAGTAGTGCTTAAAATTAATTGAACATTTTGACTGAACGTGAAACAAGAATGGGACAAATGGTTTTGCGGGCAAGGGTCGTGAATTGTGACTCAGACGCAGTGGTGTTGTGTTCTGTAGGTCGGCTAGAAAAACCTAAGTTTTGGGTGAGTGTTTGTTACCTATATCTATACTTGTAGCTTTGTGTTTCTTATTCGCGCCCCACCCAAGTTGAGCACTTAGTGCCGAACACCCCCATTTATGGGGGAAGGGTGTTTTTTTTCCCAACACTATACTTAGTGGCTGGTTATTAGCTCCTTTTATGCTCCCTTTCCCGGATAGCCCAAGTACCTTCGGGCAGGCTGTGATGGCCTGAAGTCCATTATTAGCCCAAGAACCATCGGGCAGGGTGTTGTGGTGGTTGGACAGGTGTGTGCGGTAGGTGGTTTCCCAAGTGTCTTCGGGATGAGGCCCAGGTGTCTTCGGGCGTGGCAGTGGATCCTTTAGCCCAGGTGTCTTCGGGCGTAGCGGTGGTTGTTCTGGCCTAGGTGTTTGCAGGCATGGTTACATGTGATAGTTGTGGCCCAGGTGTGTGCGGGCGGGATACGACAGTGGGACTGCGTGTGGTTGTGGCCCAGGTGTGTGCGGGCGGGATTCGACAGTGGGACTGCGAGTGGTTGTGGCCCAGGTGTGTGCGGGCGGGTGTGGCAGTGGGACTGCGGTGAGAATGGCGGGATTGGTCCGATGCGTAGGATGTCTCAATAACCAGTGGGAAAGTGGCGCGGGGTACCCAAACATCGATGTGCTCTTATATATATATTACTTGACTTGCGTTATTTGGGGAGCGAGCCTTGGTGAGGCCTGGGATGGATAGTTGCCTTGTTAGTTTCTGGTTCTTCTCTTTTCTCACGGGACTTTAGTACGTTCCCCCACTTGTGCACGAGAGTCTTGGTTTTCCCTACTGAGTGTACTTGTATGCTCACCCTACGTACATAAAACTGCTTTCAGGTTTCCAGGAGGACTTCGGGGATCACGCAGGACCTTACTAGCTCGGACTTTCGCAGCCGTTGCAGTTGTTCTCCTTTTCTTTTGGTACTTACCTTGTAGTCACCTTTTTGCACTTTGTGGCTTTCACTTTTGAACCATGCATGTGGGAATGGTTTACTTTTGGCTTTACTTTTATTTCTACCTTGGTGTTGTTGGGTTTTCTCCTCCTTATCTTTCAAACCTATAAAATAAAAAGGGTAATGCCTTCCATTTGCGAGAATTTCCTATACCCTTGGTGCTAGTCGCCACTCCGGGACCTATTGAAGGCGGGTTTCGGGGGTCATTATCTCTCCTTCAACTTAAAGAAGGAAGGGCCTGGCAACCTGCTGACCCTTCCCTCCTTTTGGTGAAGGCAGGTCGTGACAGAATGGTATCAAAGGGGGTTGAGAGATAGGACGGAGTCTGGAGTTAGGCATAGTGAGGATTGCATGGGATGGTAAGGCAATGGTGTTGGGTGACCTTGGAGCGTGAATTAGGCCAGGGAAGACCGGCTAGGGCACGGGATTTTAGGGCCCCCCGTGATCCGATGCAAGGACTCTGGGCCTACCGAACGACCAAGTGAGGCCACACTGATTGCGGGGTAGAGACCCTAGGAAAGGTACATTTATCATAATGACTTGTGTTCTTGTGTTTCTGGGATGTCTTGGGAAATTAAGAATAAATTAAATCTTAATAAGTTTTAAGAACGATTTTCTTTGCACTACTGGGCTTAGGCATTCCTTGTTTACCTTGCAGCTATGGCACCTGGAAGGCGACCACGTGTGGTACAGGCGATCGAGACTCCTGAGACTACTTTGGCCAATCGGCAGAGAGCTGATCGAGAGGAAGAGGACGACCAGTGGCAGAAGACTCTTCGAGCCTTCCAGCGACAGACCCTCGAGAAATATGAGGGCAACACCTCCGATATGAAGACGGAAGGCTGGCTAGAGGAGCTAGTCATAGCCTTCGGCCTGATTCGGGCCCCGACTGAGTACTGGGTTCCTCTGGCTGTTAGCCAGATGCGAGGAGCGGCACGTCAGTGGTGGATGCTTCACCTGGGGAGTAGGAAAGAGTCTGAGGTTGCCTGGGCGGATTTCGAGAAGGAGTTCCGGGCGGAGTTTCTCTCCTCGACAATGAAGGCGGAGAAGAGGCAGGAGCTACTCTCCCTCCAGCAGGGGAGCATGTTCGTGAGGGAACTTGGAATCAAGTTCAAGGACCTCCTGCGTTTTGCTCCGGACCTCTTTCCCGATGAGGAGTCTCGGGCAAGACGTTTGGAGGAGGCGCTCCGACCCTCCCTCCAGTATGCTGTTACCCCCTTTACCCTTCTGACATACTTAGAGGTTCAGAAGAAGGCCGAAGTGGTGGAAAGGATGCATGCTCTGGGCGGAGTGTCACGAGAAGGGATCCAGCTGGGACCATCGAAGGGGAAAGCCGTCAGTGCCAGGCCTCCAGCATCGGGACCCTCCAGGTTCCGACCCGCAGGGAGCAGGCCGCAGCAGTTTCAGTTTCGATCCCCTGGCCCACGTTCTTTTCCTTTAGGCTCGGGACCACGGTGCTTCATCTGCGGGAGCCCTGGACATCTCCGGAGTCAGTGCCCCGATCGGGTGCAGTACAGCAGTGGCAGTCATCCCCAGCATCCGCTGCAGCATCAGTTTCCAGCCAGACCCTTTCGGTAGCAGCAGCAGGTACAACAAGCTCCCGCTCCTCCGCAGGCAGACATAGGAGGGGGAGGCCGACCTCAGGGCGCTCCCCAGGGACCCCGACCAGGGCGTGGTCGGGGAGGTGGCCGAAAGCCGAGGGGCAGGGGAGCTGGGCGTGGACAGTTACACGCCGCAGAAGCAACAGTTCCAGCAGGGCCAGAGGTTGTTCGAGGTACAATCAGTGTGTTTAGCACTCTTGCTTATGCTTTGTTCGATACCGGAGCTTCGCACTCCTTTGTTGCACCCAGTCTAGCCCGAGCCTTGGGTCTAGATGCCGAGAGACTTCCAGTGCCCCTGGTGTTGAGCACACCAGTTGGAGGTCAGACCGACTTGCTGTTCGTTTGTCGGGGATGTAGACTGATGTTAGGACCACATCAGTCGGTTAGGGATCTCCTTCTGCTACAGATTCAGCCGTACGATGTCATCCTAGGCATCGACTGGCTATATTCTGTGTGCGCCGTCATCGACTGTTTCCAAAGAAGGGTGGTGTTCTCCGGTTTGGACGGCCAACATGTTACTTTCACCGGCGAGCGGAGCTGTCCGAAGGGAAACAGGAGGGAGGAACCTCTCCTCTCCTTGTTGACCGAACTGACGATAGAATCAGTAGATGCGGAAATGGTGGAAGTACCAGATATCATTCGTGAATTTATGGACGTCTTTCCTGAGGAGGTGACGACTCTACCTCCTCGACGTGATATCGAGTTCGGGATAGACCTGCAGCTCGGCTCTCGACCAATCTCGATGGCTCCTTACCGGATGGCACCTTCGGAGCTACGGGAGTTGCGGATACAGATTGACGATCTGACGAAGAGGGGTTATGTTCGTCCAAGTGCGTCACCGTGGGGTGCCCCAGTCTTGTTCGCAAAGAAGGCAGATGGTGGCCTCAGGTTGTGCATCGATTACAGGAGGCTGAATCAGGTAACAATCAAGAATCGCTACCCTCTTCCGAGGATAGATGATCTTTTTGACCAGCTGAAGGGGGCAGGATGGTTCTCGAAGATCGACCTGCGATCTGGATACCACCAGCTGAGGGTAAAGGATAGCGACGTCCCGAAGACGGCGTTCAGGTGCAGGTATGGGCACTTCGAGTTCGTGGTCATGCCCTTTGGTGTTACGAACGCCCCGGCCGTGTTCATGGGGCTTATGAACTCCATCTTTCGGGAGTATCTGGATCAATTTGTGGTGGTATTCATCGACGATATCCTGATCTATTCAAGGTCAGAAAAGGACCATGCAGAGCACCTGAGGACAGTTTTGGAAGTCCTCCGACAGCACCAGCTCTACGGGAAGTTGTCAAAGTGAAAGTTCTGGACACGAGAAGTGCACTTCCTCGGGCATGTAGTGTCTGAGCGGGGGGTAGCGGTCGACCCATCAAAGGTTGAGGCAGTTGTTTCTTGGGCAGCACCCAAGAATGTGGCGGAAGTCCGGAGCTTCCTCGGACTGGCAGGTTACTACCGGAGATTTGTACCCAACTTCTCCCGAGTAGCAGCCCCTTTAACGGCTTTGACCAAGAAGGACCAGGTTTTCGTGTGGAGCGAGCAATGCGAGTCGTCCTTCAGCTACCTAAAAGAAAAGCTGGTTAGTGCCCCAGTGTTGAGATTACCAGAAGAAGGGATGACCTATGAGGTATTTTGTGATGCTTCAGGACAGGGCCTGGGATGCGTGTTGATGCAGCAACAAGGGGTGATCTCTTACGGGTCCAGGCAGCTACTCCCCCATGAGCGTAACTACGCCACCCATGACCTGGAGCTTGCAGCGGTCGTTTTTGCGCTAAAGTTATGGCGGCACTACCTCATCGGGGAATGATTTGTGGTCTTCACAGATCACAAAAGCTTAAAGTACATCTTCTCCCAGCGGGACTTGAACTTGCGACAACGGAGATGGGTGGAGTTCCTCCAGGACTACGACTTTGAAATCTCTTATACTGAGGGCAAGGGGAATGTGGTGGCCGATGCCTTGAGCAGGAGGACGCAGAAGGATGCGGTCCGAGAGTCGGAAAATACCTGGAAGGCAATGGAGGAGTTGGCTTCCTTACACCTGGATGCAAAGATGGATAGTGGCAGAGGCTGCCTATATCATATGATAGTGCGATCGTCTCTGTTTCGACAAGTGGAGGAGTCTCAGTGGGGAGACCCCGAGTGCGAAGTGATGCGTGATCGGGTTGACCAGGGCGATGCTCCGAGAGAATGGACAGAGGATGGTCAGCACCAGATGCTTTTCCAGAGAAGGTTGTTTGTTACAATAGTGATGCGTGGAAATGTTCTCAGTGAGTTCCACAACTCACCCCTGGCAGTGCACCCAGGAGTTACCAAGATGTACCAGGGGCTGAAAAGGCAGTTCTGGTGGCCCGGAGTTAAGCGAGCGGTGGCAGATTTCGTGGCCAAATGCTTAGTATGTCAGCAAGTGAAGGCTGAACACCGGGTTCCAGGCGGCCTACTGCAGCCTTTAGCTGTTCCCGAGTGGAAGTGGGATGACATCTCAATGGATTTCGTCACGGGACTACCCAAGGTCCAAGGAGGGTGCGACGCCATTTGGGTGGTGGTGGACAGGTTGACGAAATCAGCTCACTTTCTGGCAATCAGGGAGTCAAGTACTGTGGATGCTTTGGCACGGAAGTACGTGAATGAGGTGGTGCAGTTGCATGGAGTTCCGAGGTCTATAGTCTCAGATAGGGATGCACGGTTTACCTCACGAATCTGGAGAGGATTGCAGCATGCGTTTGGCACCCAGTTACGCTTTAGCACTGCTTTCCATCCCCAGACAGATGGACAAACGGAGCGAACCATCCAGACCTTGGAGGATATGCTACGGGCATGTGTTCTGGACTCAGGAGAGTCGTGGGTGCGATACTTGCCTCTAGTAGAGTTTTCCTACAATAATAGCTACCACTCTACCATCGGTATGGCCCCGTTTGAGGCTCTGTACGGGAGGCCATGCCGTTCACCTGTGTGTTGGACCGAAGTAGGAGAGGCAGGCATCCTTGGCCCGGAGGTAGTTCAGAACACGACAGAGAAGATTCAGCTCATACGGGAAAAGATGAAGGCGGCCCAGGATCGACAAAAGTCGTATGCTGATACCAGGAGAAGGCCCTTGGAGTTTGAGGTTGGAGACCACGTGTTCTTGAAGGTCTCCCCGCGGCGTGGACAACGGAGGTTCGGCAAGGGGGGTAAGCTTTCCCCCAGATTCGTCGGACCCTTCGAAGTGTTACGGCGGGTCGGCGAAGTGGCTTATCAGCTAGCGTTACCTCCACCGCTGCTAAGGATACATGATGTCTTTCATGTATCCCAGCTCCGTCGTTATCTGCACGATGTTTCAAACGTCCTTGATTGGGGTGAACTGGACATCGAGGACGACGCAACCTTTGTGGAAAAACCAGTGATGATCGAGGATCACAAGGAGAAGGTGCTTCGTGGGCGAGCTATTCCCTTGGTTCGTGTGTTGTGGAGACATGGCGGGCTCGAGGAGAGTACGTGGGAAAGGGAAGCACAGATGCGTGCCCAATACCCCGAGTTGTTTTGAGCTTTGTTCCTTTTGTACCTGCTGTGGTAGAACGTTTGACCTTTTTGGCTATGAAATGTACTAGTTCCTTTCCTCTGTTGTGTGTGAAAAGCCCCGGCTAAAGGGAAGAGGGAACCCGACCCCTAATCAAGACGCATTAAGGTGGATGCGATTGAACTCGTGCGGGCGAGTCAGCGCCGCCCAAAGTGGATAATATCTTGACATGGGGGAGGGGAACTCCCCAAACCCGCATGACCGGGCTGTTTGGCATGGTATGTTGCTTAGTTCTTGTCAGGAGAGTGTTTTTAGTTAGCATAGGTTCACTCCTAAGAGGTATCTTTCGAAGATGGTTGTTCGGACCCTCTCCTTCCTTCTGGTTTGTTGTGATTCTCGAGGACGAGAATCGTTTAAGAGGTATCTGATGTGATGACCCAGACCCCCCTTGGTCCCTTCCTTTGCCAAAATCCGGATCCTTAAGGGGTACGGATCGGTGAGACCGATCGGTGCGACCGATCGGTGTGACTGATCGGCGGAACCGGCCGACGTCACCCGGCCTTGCCAAGTTGTTCCAGTAACGCGCACAAAAGTTTAATTAAATACTGAATCGGCTCATGAGTCGGTTTAAACCACTCAGCACCTTTAATGATGAGTCAAGCCGCGTGGTCAACCCACGACTTCCACGTCTTACGCGGTTCGGCGTTTTTATCTCAACCGTTCCCGGCTCTTATAAATTAAGGGTTAGGCCGTGGTTTCCCCCCTTCTTCAATCGTGGCTCTTCTGGTGCATCGGGACCGCCGCGTCGTTATCCGTAAAGTTCCACGCCCCCGGCCTAAACGTCGATCATCTATCAACAAGTAGGGAATTTTCTTTCGTCTCTCACTTTTGTGTATCATGCGGGGTGGGCGTTATTTTTGTTCTTATGGAACTGGTTGAACCGAACCCTAATGAAGATAATAAACGAAGTTCTAAAGAAAGAAGGGGAAGGGGTTGTGATCGTTGTTTATGCTTTATCTTGTGATCATCCCTTTTGTTGTACTGGTTTATGTTTTCTGAAAATTGAGGTCGTTGGTGGTCGTGTGTGTGCACTTGAATCCCCTCGTGATGTTTTAAATGGGTTGCTGAAATTGTGAACTCCTGCTGTGAAATTGGTTAATCACGTATATCCGGCTGAATAAGTTGAAAGTACCAGGATCAACCCTTCTGTGATAACTCCCGGTTAGAACACACGGAAATTTGAAATCATGGAGTGTGTTAAATCTTTTAAATCTGAAAATCCCTGACTTGTGTTGGTAGTGGTAGTTGGTTGTTTTCCCTTCGGGTTGTTTGCTGGAAATGTGGGAGGGGATGGGATCCCCTGTTCTTTTATACTCTCGGTGGCTGTGTGAATTTGGGGGATGGGATCTCCTGTTGGTATGGTTTCAGTGGTTGTGAGTTTCTATCACAAATTGGGGAGAGATCCTCTGTTGGCAGAACCGGGTGTGAGTGTTTTGGTTGATCTATGCTTTTGACACTTTCCTTGGTTATGCTTATGGTAGTTGCCCAGTAGTGCTTAAAATTAATTGAACATTTTGACTGAACGTGAAACAAGAATGGGACAAATGGTTTTGCGGGCAAGGGCCGTGAATTGTGACTCGGACGCAGTGGTGTTGTGTTCTGTAGGTCGGCTAGAAAAACATAAGTTTTGGGTGAGTGTTTGTTACCTATATCTATACTTGTAGCTTTGTGTTTCTTATTCGCGCCCCACCCAAGTTGAGCACTTAGTGCCGAACACCCCCATTTATGGGGGAAGGGTGTTTTTTTTCCAACACTATACTTAGTGGCTGGTTATTAGCTCCTTTTCTGCTCCCTTTCCCGGATAGCCCAAGTACCTTCGGGCAGGCTGTGATGGCCTGAAGTCCATTATTAGCCCAAGAACCATCGGGCAGGGTGTTGTGGTGGTTGGACAGGTGTGTGCGGCAGGTGGTTTTCCAAGTGTCTTCGGGATGAGGCCCAGGTGTCTTCGGGCGTGGCAGTGGATCCTTTAGCCCAGGTGTCTTCGGTCATAGCGGTGGTTGTTCTGGCCTAGGTGTTTGCAGGCATGGTTACATGTGATAGTTGTGGCCCAGGTGTGTGCGGGCGGGATACGGCAGTGGGACTGCGTGTGGTTGTGGCCCAGGTGTGTGCGGGCGGGATTCGACAGTGGGACTGCGAGTGGTTGTGGCCCAGGTGTGTGCGGGCGGGTGTGGCAGTGGGACTGCGGTGAGAATGGCGGGATTGGTCCGATGCGTAGGATGTCTCAATAACCAGTGGGAAAGTGGCGCGGGGTACCCAAACATCGATGTGCTCTTATATATATATTACTTGACTTACGTTATTTGGGGAGCGAGCCTTGGTGAGGCCTGGGATGGATAGTTGCCTTGTTAGTTTCTGGTTCTTCTCTTTTCTCACAGGACTTTAGTACGTTCCCCCACTTGTGCACGAGAGTCTTGGTTTTCCCTAATGAGTGTACTTGTATGCTCACCCTACGTACATAAAACTGCTTTCAGGTTTCCAGGAGGACTTCGGGGATCACGCAGGACCTTACTAGCTCGGACTTTCGCAGCCGTTGCAGTTGTTCTCCTTTTCTTTTGGTACTTACCTTGTAGTCACCTTTTTGCACTTTGTGGCTTTCACTTTTGAACCATGCATGTGGGAATGGTTTACTTTTGGCTTTACTTTTCTTTCTACCTTGGTGTTGTTGGGTTTTCTCCTCCTTATCTTTCGAACCTATAAAATAAAAAGGGTAATGCCTTCCATTTGCGAGAATTTCCTATACCCTTGGTGCTAGTCGCCACTCCGGGACCTATTGAAGGCGGGTTTCGGGGGTCATTATCTCTCCTTCAACTTAAAGAAGGAAGGGCCTGGAAACCTGCTGACCCTTCCCTCCTTTTGGTGAAGGCGGGTCGTGACATGAAGGTATATCAATAATAAAGCAGGAAAGTATGATAATAAATAACTAATTCAGATCAGCTTCCTCGAAGACACCCTTCCAGACCATACTTACTTCATGCTAATCTGAAAAAGTCTGAACCATAACCAACCTATATAGATGTGATAAGTGGGAAGGTGATAAAAAAACATCATGAATCAGGTGTCTCAAAATGGACTGACCCCAAGCATGTGATTCTTCTTGGCATACACATCCCTTAGATAACCATTATATATCATTATCCTTTTCTATTAAAGTTACTACCAAATTAAAATAGGAAGCTTCTTGGGACTGTCCTTGGAGAAACTCTAACAAGGATCCCATGTATTGCACCTAGAGCGTCATAATACTCACTACCATTGGAGTTCATCAAATACAACCCATGGAAGGCCTCACTAGTATCACTCCCATCCTAATGTGATATAGTAACTTATAATACCATGCTAGATATCTCAAATAGGGGACCAAGTCTCACTCATCTCCTCGTACAAACATATCACAATTGATCCCTTCCAAGGTGTCCCCTAGGGAACAGGTATCACTCATATTGAGGTAGAATAACTCCTGGTGAGCCCGTCCTGGCATACCAATGTGGCCCCCAGCATATACACTGTCAAAATTAAGGAACTAATCCCAATAACTATGAGTCTATCCTCGAAAATCTATGAAAGTAAAACTCAATTTCCACTCATGGAATTCTTAAATAATTTAATTAATTACATTTAACAATACAAAGGGGCCATGCTAGAAATAAATACATTACACATTATAGAAAATTAATAAAAAGGTCTATCACCATCATACATAAATAATAAGTCATTCTCAAAGATAAACTGTCAGGTCCAAAATGAAACACTCGTTCTATAGCCCATGCAAGGAAAACACACATATTTATCCTTTTTCAATTGAAGACAGTGCACCTAAACAAAGGGGTTCTATTATTAGAACACGAAATTACTTATCCAAACAATTCCTATTGTTCCAATTAAAAAATTCAAGATCATCAAAGAGGCCATGTACCAAACATTCCATGTATAAAATCCTTAATGAAACATAAAATAAAATTAATTCCATAAGTCCAAGAAATATTCAATTCAGTAATTACCACATTGAAATTTCAAAGACAGTGCACCTCATCTGCGGGGTTTTATTATAAAATATGACATTGTTTACCAAAATTCCATTTAATGAAAATTAATCATCAAATATAAGCATCGTAACTAAATTCACTTTAAATATAATTTTAAAAAATATCAGTCAAACCCAATCAATTACATAAAGTTTAACATGGTACTTGGATGGTACTAACATCACATAGAAAATCACCTACAAGTGGAAAATTTTCATTTTTCCTAATCTGAATGCTCAGAAGGAGTTTATGGATTTTAATAATTTAATTAATAAGGTTCATTTAAGCCGACACACCCTCGGGGTGTCTGTGATTGAGAATAACATCTCCAAACTACACAATAAGGGTCAATGAGCATGATACTAGGTGCATTAATTAGATTCATATAAAGGAACCAATTATAATGAAACATGCAACAATGGTTGTCTTGCGACACAATGAAAGTATTCATAAATTGATGGATGATTGAGGAAAAATCCATATACCACCTAGCTTAAGCAGATGAAATTTCATTCATCCAATATCAAGATCTGATTCAGTCTGGTTTGGATGTAAATCAAATAAATGTACATTTTCCCAAAAAATAGGGAAAATGAGATCACAAAAAAATAGTGAAACCGATGGAACTAAGAACTTGAATAAGATTATAGAGAACTTGATAGATTAACAATGTAGATTCATAGAGACCAATGGTGATCAATTCAGACAACCAACGAAGTTGATCTCTTAAAGCCTGACTTAGGCTTGAGGAGGAGAATACCCATGGGAGATGATAGCCACACAGGCAGGAGGAAGAGGAAGATAATGGGATTTTAGGTTTTAACCTCATTAAGGGTAAAAAAGGCATTCTACCACAAAAAAACAAGTCACATGATTTGGATTCACATCTTGGAAAATGAGTTTTTAACCTCATTAAGGGTAAAAAAGTCATTTTACCACAAAAAAACAAGCCACATGGTTTGGATGCACATCATGGCAAAACCATGCACCAACCGTGTGGCATCCTCTATCTAAGGAACCCATCTCGCACAGTTGTTCCACATGGTCTTTCTAACTGTGCACCAACCATGTGGTGAACAGTGTCCATGTGGGATAGGCACATGGATTGGAATAACCATGTGCATCCCATGTTATTTACATCTTCCCCTCTCCATAGGCCGCATGGTTTTCTATTCGGGGGCTCACAATTTCAAACAAATAGTGCACCCTCTACAGAACCTCCGGACATAGAATTTATAGCCCTAGTGATCCCAAAACATGATGATACCTCCAAGGGACCTCTCAGGCCTTCAACCAAGTCCAAAAACAACACATTGAAGTGTCCTAACTCTTGGAATTATGTTACAAATATCAGTTCAAAGAATGGTCCATCCGGTAAATGAAAAAGTTCAAATTCACATGGAATTTTTCTTTGGATTAATATGCCATTCATTACAATATTCCCACCTCAGAACTTCTCATCCATGAGAAGGCTTCAGGAACAACAAAAATAAAACCCAAGCAACATGGGTCACGGAGCCTCATTCAAATAGTCAGATTGTGTTTCCAAATTCCCAACGCACCTCCATGCATTCATTTAAGAACATGACACTTATGCCATCAAAACCCATGCCAACACTCATCATTCAACTAAAACACAAATAATATGCTTACTTGATAATTTTTAGCTAGACACTTGTTCACATTTTTTTCTCATTAAACATATGGCCAATGGAACTCCGCACCATATGCATTTCTCTATTTAATATCCCATTCTAAACCATGGAATGTTGTACGATCAGAATTTCCTTAAAAAAAATGCACTTATGCATCCTAGAGATGCATTAGGAATGATTTATTTAATATAGGTAAAATTATCACCTCTGAGGTCATATCATATACCTCACTAAACTGAAATGGTTGGATCATCTTCGACCAATCAGAAACTGGCCACACATTATTTCTGTAAAAGACACTACCAACCTTTAAACTACATCCTCCTCAACCCATAAAAGTGTTTAATATTTGTTCCCTTAACCAACCGTACACATTTAGTAAGAGGAAAAACAATTCAAGACACTTCCAGATGACTTTTCTCAAGAACTCCGAACTTAGATGGACAACATCATACAAATAAACACAGGGTTATCTGGTCGACCGTTCTCAAAAATCTCGGCTTATAAGACCAATGTAAATCAAATTGAACCGCAATTACATCGCCCAAGGAATTAAGTGTTTACAACAAGCACTCTCATCAAAGCATATATTTGGATTCCTGTAATGTTCTATGTTCAAACAATCACCTGTTCATTTAAACTTTTGTTCCTTAGCATGAACATGGGGGGTGACCTAGATCTAATCCACTAGAACTCATCACCATTTTTTAGTATTTCCTCCAAGACCTATTACCAGTCCAATGTAACCTCGGACTTGCTAAAAAGGTATTGAAGGAACAAACCCAAGGTAGTCTGTAATCCCTATTTACAAGTGATACATTGGTACAAATCCAAAACGACCACATCCGATCATTCACGGAGCCCATAATAGCATCTGCTTGGTAGTCAAGTCAATGGAAAAATGGTTGGTGACCAAGAGTCCACCCAAGGAATTCTTATACAGAAACCCATGTGTCACTGTAAAATAACCATGCCTCAAATAAAAACATGAATCGGTGTGCAATACTGAGAAAACCACCCAAACAAGCCCAACATCTTTTAAACTTTAGCGAGGAGTAAAACCAACACTCTCTTAGTGAATCAAGGACGACGTCATGATAGGGGACATGCTCTTATCTTTTGGAATAGTAATCTATGAGGATTTGAATGGTTTACAAAAAACCATGAAATCTAAAGAGGAATAGTCAAATCACTACCAGTTGAATTCCCTTAAAAGAAGCTTAGCTTCACCTTCCGAAACACCGTTAAAAACTAAACCATGATGCATTAACCATCTGAGGTATCCAAAGATCATTCAAACTAATCAACCAAATTCCATCCATGAACAACATCGTTTCTCAAGGGTCTCATACACATCCAACCAAATCAACGTCATGCTGCCGAGAAAGAACTGACATGTACACAAAAACTGACGCGACAGTCCCCACCTCAGAAGTATACCAGCCATCATAAAAAAAGATAAACTAGCCTCCCAAAATCATGATAGATCAAAAAAAACTTTAATGAACATGTGATGCACTTTCAAGACTTGATCACAACATAAAATCATAAAAATAAGGCCCAAACCAAAATAAAACCAAAATAACCAGCATGTCAAAGCACCTGAGTCTTTAGAAATTCCTCCCATGTATTAGGATTAACTAGATTCTTTCAAACTCTTAGGCCACTCTACTACAGAGATAACCCAATATCATACCGAATGACACTAGGCTAAAAAATTTCAACGAATTCAACTGGTTCATTACAACATTTAACAACTTGACGGGTACTGTGTATATCAATGTATACTACCCCATGTTTACAAGAGTAAATGGTATGTCTTGAATGTTATCAATTGACAGGAAGCCATATAAATTTAATTATATGATAGATCATACAAGAGATTTCATACAAAGTCATATTTCCCATACTACTATTAAACAACTGATGACCTCATGAGTCTCCTAGGGAATGAAATAGGGCCAGGAGACCTACAAATCGATTGATCATGCCCTAGGAATTTCTAACCAGTTGAAATAAATAATTACATGATGCCCATAATAAAGTTCAAGGCCACTACAACCACTCATTTGAACAAGGGTTTCATTTAAAAAGTAAAAGTCCTACAAGGGGCATCAGCACCTAAATGAAACCATCAGTCAGAAAACTCACAACACTAGTAATGAATTTATGCTCTAAGGGTAATACCTATAATAGCAGGCCCCTTACAAGATTAATATCATAGACCCAATCACTAGGTCATTCTAAATAAAAGTAACTAGGACATAATCCTATCATTAATTTTTTTTGCTAAAAAGGAAAAAGGCCTATGGAAAACACTCACATTTTCATCCCAAGGAAACTCAAGGATATAGTTTAAAGTACCCTTACATGAGTTTTAAACAAATTACACCACTCTAGGTTCCACTTTTTGTTCATATCATTAATTCACATACAATCTTTAAACATTTTAATATTTTAAACAAAACATCATGTACCCATTTTTAAAACAAAATCACAAGGCACTTGATTTAACTAATAGCTCATGGAAAATAGGCAATTTATGAAATAAATTACTTTTGATAGATCAGGTGACCTATGAGAGTCCCACTAATCCAACCTAGTTTCAACAGAATGCAACCAATAGATGTTGGTTAGTTGTTTATGTCTAAACACCCATACCGGGTTATCTCATAAGAAACATGCCCCAAATGACCTACTTGGGCCCAGTTGTGCATTTTCCTAATCAAACCATTCACTTTAGATCAAAATTAAACAACTTTTTCATTTAAAACCATCTAAAAACATATGATTATCAGATAAACAAAGGTTCGATTACATGGGTTTCCACCACCCCAATCTATAAGGCGCCTATACACTTAATATATTAAATTATAGATCCTATTTAATCAAAACCAATCCCATTTTAGAATATAAACTTCTCATATATATAATAGCCCAATTAGAGGGGTGGCCATCTACCAATCCATATAGCGCTCATACACTTTATAGTTTTGCATTTGGATACCATTAATCAAAACCAATTCACTCTAAAATTTTAACATTATAATATTTTACATTTTAAAAAAGGTTTCTAAACATTTTTAAATCATATAGATGGTTCAAGTATACATGTTAACATTACCCAATTATAAGGTTCCCATACACCTTACAACTGAAAACTAGTTCTCATTTAATCACAGCCACTATATTTATCCCATGAAACCATTTTTATTTATCAAACAAAACAAGAATTTCATTAAGATATAAACACAAATAAGCATGATAATAATCATAGAGAACAATACAAGGAAAAACATGCTAAATAATAATGTGGAATGACATATTATCATCTAAAAATGTTATGTAATCTAGGATGATGAGGAAAATAAAAAAAATGAATATCACTCAAGCCACGCAATAAAATTAGTAGGCAACCTACTAATGAAACTATATTTCATGGCATGCAAATTTTCGTTGTACCAATAATGATGCATGTAATACTACTTCCTTGACTTACTAGGATAAGGGTAAAATAATATAATCTCGTCAATAAATATGTAGTGTAAAGTACACCATTAACTCAAGGTTAAATCAAAATCAACTATAATATCAAACACACAAACATCAATCCTAGCCTTGGCCACTTGGTCATTTCCCTATGGTTTGGGTGATTAGACCCAAACATGGATATTTTCCAATCACCAAAACATTAGTAGTCTTTTATCCACCAACCAAAAATAGTAAGACAATGTAAAAGAAAGATCTAAAACCACTTTGAAATGTCCCGGTCTGGCTGGCCAATAACACGATAACTGGACTGGTGGGTCACAAGGCCTCAGACTAGCGCACCCCCATGTACAACAAAGAATTAAAACTACAAATGAGGGTCTAAGGAGGTGATAGTAGGGAGGTTATATCATCATAATCATAGTATCACAATGGAATATTAGAAACTAAATAACAGAAAACAGTGGAACCAGTAAATAAATAATGACATAGCAGTGGAAGAATAATAATAAACTGAATACAACAGATGATGGTCAATGCCAATATAAAAAAGATGTATGCATGTCCCGACGATGTTAGAGAAATAAAAATAGAGATTTATAGTAGGAAACATGATATAATACAATACATTACAAAAGAAAAGATAGAAAATCTCGAAGGTCAATTTCCATGAACATCCTGATCTCGAGCTCAGTCCTGTGCTTCTAACTCAAAGGTATTAGTAAAACAACACAAGCAATAATCTATGGTACTGTGAACATGAGATCTACTCAGTTTCCCTAGTTCAATGGTAGACCTAGTATGTTGTGAGATTTAAATCCAAGTAGGTCTCCACCCATGATGTCTACAACTAATCCAGTTCATACATATAAAATAAGCAGTGTGTAGGTATATCAAAAATAAATAAGGAATGCATATAAATAAATAAATAATATGGCTCATGTTACTTGAGAAAACCCAGCCCAACCATAATTTATTTGGCCTAAAATAGAAAATTTTGAACCATAAGAAAACTATATAGATGTGATAAGGGAATAAAGTGATAATAAAATAGTATGAATCAGGTGTTCTGAAATGGATCGACCCCAAGAATGTTATTCATCTTGGCGGACGTTCCCCTCTGATAACCATTATATATTATTATTCATTTCTATAAAAATAACTACCAAATTATAATAGTAATATTCCCAGGACTTTACTAGGATAACCTTCAATAAGGATCCCATGTATCACACTAGGAGCGCCATAATTCTCAATATCATCAGAGTCTGTCCAATGAGACCCATATAAGGCCTTGAATGTATCACTACCAGCCTAATGTGAGACAAAAACCTCTAATCCCATTCCAGGTATCTCACATAAGGGACCAAGTCTCACTCATGGTTTAGTACAACTATCTCTCCATCGAGTTCGTCCAAGGTGTCTCCCTTAGGGAACAAATATCGCTCATATTGAGGTCGATGAATGCACAGTGAGCTCAGCCTGACATACCAGTGTCGCCCCAAACATATAAAATATCCAAATAGAGAAACTGATCCCAAGAAAAATGAGTATGTCCTTGTCATTTCGTGAAAGGAAAGCTCAAGTATCACTCACGACATCCTTAATTAATTCAATTAATTATATTTAAAAAAATGGCAATGATATTAAGCATTCCATAACACATTTCCAATAATTAATTAAAAGGGCCATCACATTCAAACATATATAATAAGGAATTCTTAAAGATAAACATTGTGGGCCAAAATAAAACACTCATGCCATATTACATGCAAGGAATACACACACACACACACATATCCTTTTTCAATTGAAGATAATGCACCTCAATGGAGGGGTTTTATTATTAGAGCATGAAATTTTTTATCAATACAATTCACTTGATTCTAATTGAATAATTTAATTTTGTAATGGCCCGGACCTCTCCGACCCATTCTTTTGTCGAAAAGAAGGTCATGAAGTGTTCTGGAGGGTAAAATCAACTTTTCCCAAATTTTTCAGAATTTTGTAACTACACGCCGTGTAGTGTGAGTACACGCCGTCTAACACCTTGTCGGGTATACCCCGTGTTGAAGCCGTGTCCTTGCAGTGTGAAATAAATGAGTACACACCATGTATCCCATACTACACGCCGTGTAGTTCCTCCCCGCATACGCGTTACCCTCAAACCGTGTGTTGACCAGTCAATGGTAGTGTGCCGTGTTGATGCTGTGTCCTTGCCGCATGAAATAAATTAGTACACGCTGTGTAGCCCATACTACAAACTGTGTAGTACCTCCTCGCATACGCGTTACCCTCAAACCGTGTGTTGACCAGTCAACGGCCATGTTCTGCATTGAAGGCTGTGTTGGAAGCCACGTAGTGACCGTGTGAAATGGCCGAGTACATACCATGTACGAGGAAGTACACGCCGTGTACTTTTGTTTTTCTCACCTATAAAAGGAGGGGGTCTCTCCTCCTTTTCAAAGCACTCCTCAACTCCCCATTCCCTTGAGCAGAGCTCTCCTAAGAGACTCCAAGGCTCTTTTCTTCCATAACTTCCTCGTCCGAGCTCTGATTTACAATCCGTCAGTGGCCACGAGATCATAACAATGAGGCAGATCTTCTGAGTTTGGATCTGTTGTCTTCCCTTCAGCCTTTCCATCCCAGCTTCCACTTGAGTAGGTTTTGGCAGGATTTAATAGAAGCGATGAACACCGACGAACGTCTTCTAAAGTTGATCCGTGGGAGCATTGGGATCAGAACCTGTTGAGGTAGGGATCTTACCTTCGTATCTCTAGTTTGTGCATCATGCGGGGTGGGTATCCTCTTGTTTACGTGAAACACATTTGAACCAGTTTAATAAAGATAATAACTGGATTATATAATGGGGATGGGATGTTTGTGAACGCAGTTACATTATTTATATACTATGATATTATGTTGTGAATTAAATGAGCTTCTGCCTTCTGAAAATCATGGTTGTTGGGGACCTTTGCTTATGAAATTAAATGTTGCCCTCTCCTTCTGTATTTTCTTATAGATGAAAATTTTATTGAATGTGGAATTGGTTAATCCGATAAAGTTGGATGATTAAAAATCTGGAACCCTTGTGTGATCACCCCGGTTGAATAAAATGGAATAATGAACATGTGGGTGTTGGCTTAGTTACGTAGTGTGTGAAGGGGGGGGGGGGGTGAATCCTGGGTTTTTACGGATAGAATGGGCAGTGGGGCTACGGTAAATGATGGTATTAAAGGGGCGATGATGTGGCACGAGCCTTGTTCTTGTTAGAGTATAGAGATATGGTTATAATCGAAGCAGGTCTGCAGTAATAGGTTGTGTTGTTAAAAGAAAGTGGAAAGGTGATAAATAAACTGTCGGGGAACGATAACAAACTAAACATGGGAACAATCAATGGGGTTTGATTGATGATAAAAAGGTCAGTTTTATGTTTCTTGTGACTTATCTAACTTGATTTGTGGTTGGCAAGGATGTGATTTATGAACTTTTGATATGGTTGGTTGCAGTTAATTGCCCATTAGTTAAGGAACTAATAAACTAATTCTATTGGAACATGAAAACCTAAATGGGGTTGGGGTTGTTCGTTGTATGCATGCTTCGTGATAGCAGTGCTGAGGTACGTGCTCAGTTTCTCTGTTTATAAGCCATAGGTTGGGCTATGTGTTTGGTATATATATATATATGTATCTTTCTATTTTGTCTCACCTCACCCATGTTGAGCACTTAGTGTCGAACACTCCCATTTCATGGGTGAGGGTGTTTTCCCCTTAGTTACTAGCTCCATCCTACTCCTTCTTCCATAGGTTGTGATGGCTTGAGGCGACCTTACACCCAAGACTCTTCAGGTAGGTTTCTATTGGGGTGGTTTTAGCCCAAGACTCTTCAGGCAGGCTTACTGTTCCCAAGAATCTTCGGGATGAGGCCCAGGTGTGTTTGGGCAGGGATGTGATTGTGGTTTGTGAGGCCCAGGTGGGTGCGGGTGGGATACGTGGTTTTTGAGGCCTAGGTGTGTGCGGGAGGGATGTGTGGTTGTGAGGCCCAGGTGTGTGTGGGCGGGATGTGTGGTTGTGAGGCCCAGGTGTGTGCGGGCAAGATTTTTGGTTCTTAAGGGCCAGGTGTGTGCGGGTGGGAAGAGTGTGGTAGCGTCAGGACTTTCGCCGTTAGGAAGAGCAGATAACTAGTGGGAAATGGTGTGGGGTACCCAATACCCTTGTTCTTATATACTACTACCTGTTGTTATGTGTTTTTGGTGAGTGTGGCTGGTGGGGTTGGGTGGATAGATCTCCTTGTTAGGTTTGGCTTATTCTGTTGTTCTCACAGGACATTAGGATGTCTCCCCACCTGTGCATGAGAGCTTTAGGTTTACCTACTGAGTATACTTGTATTCTCACCCTACGTTTACTTTCAGGTTTCCAGGAGGACTACCAGGGCCGTGCAGGACCCCACTAGTCGGGACTGTTGGAGTTGTTGCAGTTGTTGTACTCTTGTTTCTTTTGGTATTGTACTTTTGAGCTTTCTTGTACATGTACTTTGTTTCAGAATTGTTTACAAATGCATGTGGGATTGATTTGGGTTTATTTATATACACTTGTTCTTTTCCTATTTGGTGGTTGACCTGTCCTATTTCTTGATCTTAAATAATAAAAAGGTTAATGCCTCCCATATTTGTGAAAACTCATACCCTTGGTGCTAGTCGCCACCCCAGGGCCTACTGGAGGCGGGAATCGAGGGTCATTATCTCCCTTTAACCATTGACAGCTAATGAGGGGCATCTTTGATGGAAGGTGGTGGTGACAGAATGGTAATAGAGAGAGGTTGAGAGATAGGATGGAGTCTGGAGTTAGGCACAGTGAGGATTGCATGGGATGGTAGGGCAACAGTGTTGGTTAAACTTGGTGTGTGACATAGGCCAGGGAAGACCAACTAGGACACGGGATTTTAGGTCCCCCCATGATCCGATGCAAGGACTCTGAGCCTACCAAACGACCAAGTGAGACTACATTGATTGAAGGGTAGAGACCCTAGGGAAGGTACATAGATCATCATGTTTGTGTTTTACTTGATTTTGGTGTTCTGGGAAGGAAATTGAATAAAATTATAAAATGAAACCTTGAGAAATTTCCTTACTACTTGGGATTAGGTGATCTTTGTTTACCGTACAACTATGGCACTAGGGCGTCATCCCCAGGTGGCTCAGACAGCTGAGGCCAAGCAGATTTAGGCAGTCGATCAGTTGAGGATTGACCGAGAGGAGGAATATAGCCAGTGGGGGAAGACTCTCTGTTCTTTCCAGCGATAAACCCTCAAGAAGTACGAGGGTAGTACTTCAGATATGGAGACAGAGGGGTGGATTGAGGAGCTTGGTATCAATTTTACTTTGATCTGTGCTCTGATGGAGTACTGGGTTCCCCTAGCAATCATTTAGCTGAGAGGTGCGACACGTCAGTGGTGGACGCTCTACCTCATAGAGAGGACAGAGGCAGAGGTTCCATGGGCTGACTTTGAGAAGGAGTTCCGAGAGGAATTCCTTTCTTCCATGATCAAGGCGGAGAAGCGGCATGAGTTACTCTCCCTCTAGTAGGGGATTATGTCAGTATGAGAGTTGGGGATCAATTTCAAGGATCTCCTATGCATTTCTCTGGACCTCTTTCCGGATGAGGAGTCTCGAGCGAGTTGTTTGGAGGAGGTGCTTCATCCTTCACTCTAGTATGCGGTCACCCCCTTCATCATTCCTTCGTACTTGGAAGTACAGAAGAAGGAAGAGGTTATAGAGAGGATTCACTTGCAGGGAGGTTCACCACGAGATGGGATCCAGTCGGGTTCATCAAAGGGGAAGGCAATCAGCAGCAGGTCTCCTACGACGGGACCTTCCAGATTCAGGCTAGTGGGGAGTAGGCCCCTGTAGTTCCAGTTCAGATCTTCGGGTCCTCGTCCCTTTTTCACGAGACCAGGACTGAAGTGTTTCTCTTGTGGAGGTTTCGGGCACATTCAGAGTAGGTGCCCGACCCGAGCTCAGTACGGTGGTGGTGGGTAGGTTTAGCACCTGCCTCAGTAGCACCAGTTGCTGGCAAGGCCCTTCCAGTAGCAGCAGGACCCTGCTCCTCCAAGGGAAGACTTTGCAGGAGGAGGCTGACCTTAGGGTGATCCTCAGGGACCTCGACCAGGGCATGTTCGGGGAGGTGGTCGACATCAGAGAGGCAGATGAGCTGAGCGTGGACAGTTGCATGCAGCAGAGTTGGAAGCTCCGACAGGACCAGAGGTGGTGCGAGGTACGATTTGTTTGTTCAACACTCTTGTTTCTGCTTTGTTCGATTTGGGAGCTTCGCACTCCTTTGTTGCACCTAGTCTAGCCCACGCTTTAGGTCTATATGTAGAGAGACTTTCTGTAACCCTGGTGCTGAGTACACCAGTTGGAGGTCAGACCAACATTTCTTGTGTTTTCTAGGGATGTGGGCTGACGTTGGGACCACATCGATCCAATGGGGATCTTCTTCTGCTACAAATGCAGCCATACGATGTCATCCTAGGCATCGACTGGCTATTTTCTGTTAGTTCCATTATCGACTATTTCCGAAGAAGTGTCATGTTCTCCGATATGGATGGGAAGTGTGTAGCTTTTGTTGGCGAGAGGAGATATCAGGTGGGAAGCCAGCATGCGAAGCCTCTCCTTTACTTGTTAGGCGGGTTATCAGTGGTTCCAGCTAATACAGAGATGATGGATATCCCAGAGGTTGTTGGGGAGTTCCTCGATGTCTTTCTTGAGGAGGTTGTGACTCTACCCCCCCCCCCCCCCCCGACATGACGTTGATTTTGGGATAGACTTACAGCCTGGTTCCCGTCCGATTTCGATGGCCCCTTATCGGATGGCACCTTCGGAGTTGCGGGAGTTGCGGATTCCGATTGACGATCTGATGGAGAAGGGTTTTGTTTGACCCAGCGTGTCACCGTGGGGTGCTCCAGTTTTGTTCATGAAGAAGGCAGATGGTGGTCACAGGCTATGCATAGACTACCGAAGGTTGAATCAGGTAACAGTCAAGAACCGTTACCCCCTTCCTAGGATAGATGATCTCTTCGACCAGTTGAGGGGAGCAGGTTGGTTTTCTAAGATTGATCTACGATCTGGATATCATCAGTTGTGGGTAAAGGAAATTGACATCTCAAAGACGGATTTCATGTGTAGATATGGGTACTTTGAGTTTGTAGTGATGCCATTTGGAGTTACGAATGCACCATCTGTGTTCATGGGGCTTATGAACTTTGTATTCTGAGAGTTTCTGGACTGGTTCGTCATTGTGTTTATCGATGACATTCTGATCTACTCAAGATCTGAGGAAAAGCACGTTGAGCATCTCATGGTAGTCTTGGAAGTCCTTCTACACCACCAGATTTATGGGAAATTGTCGAAGTGTAAGTTCTTGATGCAAGAAGTACACTTCCTTGGGCACATAGTGTCTCAGTGTGGAGTGTCAATGGACCCGTCGAAGGTGAGGGTAGTTTTTTCTTGGGCGTCACCCAAGAGCGTGGCAGAAGTTCGTAGTTTCCATGGGTTGGCAGGATATTATCGGAGATTCGTTTCAGACTTCTCTCAAGTTTCTGCTCCATTGACAGCTTTGAATAGGAAGAACCAGGTCTTCCTACGGAGTGAGCAGTGCCATAAATCTTTCGACTACCTGAAGGTGAATTTTTTCAGTGTTCCCGTACTCAGGTTTCTAGAGGAAGGGTTGTTGCATGAGGTTTTTTGTGATGCTTCTGGCCTTGGTTTGGGGTGTGTACTGATGCAGAAGAAGGGTTTGATTTGTTATGGGTCTAGGAAGTTGCACCCTCATGAGCATAAATATGACACCCATGACCTAGAGCTTGCAGCAGTAGTGTTTTCACTGAATTTGTGGCGATATTACCTCTTTGGGGAGCGCTTTGTGGTCTTCTTAGACCACAATAGATTACGCTATATCTTCTCCCAGCGTGACTTGAACTTACGACAGTAGAGATGGGTCGAGTTTCTCCAAGACTATGACTTCGAGATCTCTTACACTGAATGTAAGGGAAACATTGTGGTTGATGCCCTGAGCAGGAAGTTGCATCAGGAAGTGGTTAGAGAATCCACTGATGCTTGGAAAGCGATGGAAGAGTTGGCTGCCATGCACTTGGATGAAAGGGTAGAGGCTGTTAGAGGCTGTTTGTTTTATATGATGGTGCAATCCTCCTTGTTGCAGCAGGTGGAAGAGTCTCAGTGGGGAGACTCCGAGGCGGAAGTAATGCGGGATCGTATCGATCAGGGGAACGCTCCAGAAGGATGGTCAGAGGACAGCCAACATCGGATTCTCTTTCATGGAAGGTTGTTTGTTCCAGAGGCGATACGTGAGGGAGTTCTCCTTGAGTTCCATATCTCAGCCTTGGCGGCACATCCGGGGGTTTCAAAAATGTACTGAGGCCTAAGGGAATAGTTTTGGTGGCCCGGGGTGAAACGGGAAGTGTTGGAGTTTGTGGCTAAATGCCTAGTGTTTCAGCAAGTGAAGGCTGAACACCATGTTCCCAGTAGTTTGCTGCATCCTTTGGATGTCCCCGAGTCGAATTCAGATCACATCTCAATGGACTTCGTCACTGGACTACCCAGAGCTCAGGGTGGTTATGATGCTATCTGGGTAGTGGTGGATCGACTAACAAAATCAGCTCACTTCTTAGCAATTAAGGAGTCGGGCCCTGTGAGTACCTTAGCACAGAGGTACGTAGACGAGGTGGTGTGGTTGCATAGAGTTCCAAAGACTATCGTCTCACATAGGGATACTCGGTTCACCCCACGAGTCTGGAAGGGGTTACAACATGCTTTTGGCACCCAGCTACGCCTTAACACTGCTTTCCACCCCCAAACCGATGGGCAGACAGAGCGGACTATCCAGACGCTGGAGGACATGTTGCGAGCATGTGTTCTAGATTTCGTAGGATCATGAGTTTGACACTTGACTTTAGTAGATTTTTCCTACAACAACAGCTTCCACTCTACTATTGGCATGAAACCATTTGAGGATTTGTTTGGAAGACCATGTCATTCACCCATTTTCTAGGAAGAGGTTGGTGAGACAGGTGCTCTTGGGCCAAAGGTAGTACAGAGCACCACAGAGAAAGTCCAGCTTGTGCATGAGAGGATAAAAGTGGCTCAAGACTGACTGATAATCTTCGGAGGAGGAACTTGGAGTTCGAGGTGGGAGATCATGTGTTCTTGAAGGTTTCCCCTCACCGGGGGCAACAAATGTTTGGGAAAGGGAGTAATCTCTCCCCTAGGTTCATCAGACCTTTCGAGGTGCTGAGGCGAGTCGGCGAGGTGGCATATCAGCTAGCCCTGCAACTCAGTTGGAGAAGGTTCATGACGTCTTCCACGTCTCCCTTCTTCGTCAGTACTTACACAACGACTCTCATGTTATCGACTGAGGATAGTTAGATATGGGAGATGACGCGACCTTTGAGGAGCGACCAGTCAGAATCGAGGATCGTAAAGAGAAGGTGCTCTGTGGACGAACCATCGCCTTGGTTCGTGTGTTGTGGAGGTATGGAGGCCTCGAGGAGAGAACTTGGGAGTGGGAGGCCTAGATGCACGTTCAGTACCCAGAGTTGTTTTGACTTGTGTTTTTCTTTGTTCATCTGAGATTTTTTTGATGTTAAACTTTGTACCTTTCTTATATGGATTTCTTGGCTTGTCAGTTGTGAGAATTTTTGTTTCCTTGTTCTCTGGAAGTGTGTAACATGTCTGGATGTGTGGGAAAGTGAGAATCTTGATCCTTAATTGAGACGCATTATTGCTGATGAGATTGAACCTGTGCGGGCGATCCAGTGCCGCCTAAAGCAGATAATATCTCGACATAGGAGAAGGAATTTCCCCAAACCACGTGTTTGGTCAGTGTGTTGTTTGTACGGTGTTGGGGGCAGTGCAAGTTGAAGAATCCTAATATATGGAAGTGGGAATACCCAATTCTTGATTGAGACACATTAATGAGGATGTGATTAAACCCGTTCAGGCAAGTCGGTGCCGCCTAAAGCGGATAATATCTTGACATAGGAGAAGGAATTCCTAACACATATGATTAGGGTTGTTAGATGGGTTCCTGTTATAACAAGAGCCCTAAGAGGTATCTTTGTGGTTTTATCTGGGTTGGTTTTGAATTCTTGGGGAGGAGAATATTTTAAGAGGTATCTGATGAAATGGCCCGGACCTCTCTGGAAAATTCCTTTGTCGAAAAGAAGGTCATGAAGTGTTCTGGAGGGTAAAATGGACTTTTCCCACACTTTTCAGAATTTTGTAACTACACACCGTGTAGCGTGAGTACACGTCGTATACCACCTTTCCGGGTATACCCCATGTTGAAACCGTGTCCTTTCCGTGTTAAATAAATGATTACACGCCGTGTATCCTATACTACACGTCGTGTAGTTCTTCCCCGTGTACGCGTTACCCTCAAACCGTGTGTTGACTAGTCAACGACCATGTGCTGTGTTGATGTCGTGTCCTTTTAACGTGAAATAAATGAGTGCATGCCGTGTTGCCCATACTACACTCCGTGTAGTCCCTCCCCACGTACGCGTTATCCTCAAACCGTGTGTTGACCAGTCAACGGCTGCGTTCCGCATTGAAGGTCGTGTTGGAAGTTGCATTGTGACCGTTTGAAATGGCTGAGTACAGGCCATGTACGAGGAAGTACACGCCATGTAATTTTTTTCTCACCTATAAAAGGAGGGTGCCTCTACTTCTTTTCAAAGCACTCCTATCCTCTCCATTCCCTAGAGAAGAGCTCTCCCAAGAGACTCCAAGGCTCTTTTCTTCCATAACATCTTTGTTCGAGCTCTGATTTATGATCCGTCAGTGGCCATGGGATCGTAATGATGAGGCGGAACTTCTGAGCTTCGATATGTTGTCTTCCCTTCGGCCTTTCCTTTCCAGCTTCCACCCGAGGAGGTTTTTCTGGGATTTGATAGAAGCGACGGACGCTAATGAACGTCTTCTAGAGTTGATCCGGGGGATCGTTGTGATCAGAACCTGTTGAGGTAGGGATCTTACCTTCGTCTCTCTAGTTTGTGCATCATGCGGGGTGGGTGTTTTCTTGTTTACATGAAACACATTTGAACCAGTTTAATAAAGATAATAAATGACTTATATAATGGGGATGAGATGTTTGTGAATACAGGTACATTATTTATATCCTGTGATATTATGTTGTGAATTGAATGAGCTTCTACCTACTAAAAATCATGGTATTTGGGGGCCTTTGCTTACGCAATTAAATGTTTCCCTCTCCTGGATTTTTTTATGGATGAAAATTTTATTGAATGTAGAATTGGTTAATCACGTAAAGTTGGATGAATAAAAATATGGAACCCTTGTGTGATCACCCCGGTTGAACAAAATGGAATAATGAACATGTGGGTGTTGGATTAGTTAAACGGTGTGTGAAGGGGTGTGAATCCTGGGTTGTTACGAATTGAATGGGTAGCGGGGCTGCAATCAATGATGGTATTAAAGGGGAGATGATGTGGCATGAGCCTTGTTTGTATTACGGTATAAAGATATGGTTATAATGGCAGCAGGGCTGCAGTAATAGGTTGTGTTGTTAAAAGGAAGTGGGAAGTTGATAAATGAACTATGGGAGAATGATAACGAACTAAACACGGGAATAATCAATGGGGTTTGATTGATGATAAAAAGGTTTGTTTTGTGTTTCTTGTGACTTATCTAACTTGATTTGTGGTTGGAAGGGATGTGTTTTACGAACATTTGATATGGTTGGTTGTGGTTAGTTTTCCAGTAGTTAAGGAACTAATAAACTAATTCTGTTGGAACATGAAAACATAAATGGGGATGGGGTTGTTCGTTGTATGCATGCTTCATGATAGCAGTACTGAGGCACATGCTCTGTTTCTCTGTTTAGAAGCCATAGGTTGGGATGTGTGTTTACTATATATATATATATATATCTGTATCTTTGTGTTTTGTCGCACCTCACCCATGTTGAGAACTTTGTGCCGAACACTCCCATTTCTTGGGAGAGGGTGTTTTCCCCTTAGTTACTAGCTGCTTCCTACTCCTTCTTCCATAGGTTGTGATGTCTTGAGGCAAACTTACACCCAAGACTCTTTGGGTAGGTTTCTATTGGGGTGGTTTTAGCCCAAGAATCTTTGGGCAGGCTTACTGTTCCCAAGAATCTTCGAGATGAGGCCCAGGTGTGTTCGGGCGGGGATGTGATTGTGGTTTGTGAGGCCCAGGTGTGTGCGGGTGGGATGTGTGGTTTGTGAGGCCCAGGTGTGTGTGGTCAGGATGTGTGGTTGTGAGGACTAGGTGTGTGCAGGCGGGATATGTGGCTGTGAGGCCCAGGTGTGTGTGGGCGGGATATGTGGTTCCTGAGTCCCAGGTGTCTGTGGGCGGGAAGAGTGTGGAAGTGTCAGGACGTTTGCCGTTAGGAAGAGCAGCTAACCAGTGGGAAATGGTGCTGGGTACCCAATACTCTTGTTCTTATATACTACTACCTATTGTTATGTGTTTTTGGTGAGTGTGGATGGCGAGGTTGGGTGGATATATCTCCTTGTTAGGTTTGGATTCTTTTGTTGTTCTCACGGGACATTAGGATGTCTCCTCACTTGTGCACGAGACCTTTAGGTTTCCCTACTAAGTATACTTGTATTCTCACCCTATGTTTACTTTCAGGTTTCTAGGAGGACTACCAGGGACGTGCAGGACCCTATAAGTCGGGACAGTTGGAGTTGTTGCAGTTGTTGTACTCTTGTTTCTTTTGGTATTGTACTTTTGAGCTTTCATGTACTTGTACTTTGTTTCAGAATTGTTTAAACATACATGTGGGATTGGTTTGGGTTTATTTCTATACACTTGTTCTTTTCCTTTTTGGTGGTTGACTTGTCCTATTTCCCGATCTTAAATAATAAAAAGGGTAATTCATCCCATATTTGTGAAAACTCATACCCTTGGTGCTAGTCGCCACCCCGGGGCCTACTGGAGGCGGGACTCGGGGGTCATTATCTCCCTTTCACCATTACCAGCTCAGTAGGGGCATCTTTGATGGAAGGGGGTCGTGAAAAATTTCATCAAAGATTCCATGTACAAAACATGTCATGTATCTAATCCTTAATGAAATCATAAAATAACATTAATTCCATAAGGACCATAAAGATTAAATTCACTAATTACAACTTTTCAATTTCAAATATAGCCCACCTCATCTAAGGGGTTTTATTATAAAACATGACATTGTTTACTAAAATTACATTTATTCAAAATTAAACATCAAATACTATCATTAAAACTCAGATAACATTAAAGATCATTTAAGAAACTATCAATAAAAATAAATCAATGAAATAACATTCAACATGGAACTTAGAAGGTACTAAAATCACTTAGACAATCACCTACAAGGGGAAATTTTTCATTTAACCAAAGATGAACATTTAAAAGGTGTTTTTGACTTTTAATCATTTAATTAAAAAGGTTTAATTAATCTGACACACCCTTAGGGTGTCTGTGATCAAGATTAACATCTTCTAACTACACAACAAGGGTCAGCGATCATGATAATAGGTGTGTTGATCAGTTTAATATGAAGGATCCAATTGTAAATTAATGCCCGATAAAGGACGATATGTGGCGCAACAACACTATTCTTAAAATTATGGAAGAAAAATGAAAAAGTTGTTGACCACCTACCTTAAGCTTAGGATGTGTCAATCATCTAATATCAAGCTCTATTTCGGTCCGGTTTGGAATTAAATCAATATTACAAGTTTTTTCCCTAATAATAGTGAAAGTGAGATGTCACCAAAATAGCACAACCGATGGAACGAAGAACCTAAAAAATATAAGAGAGGACTCAATAGCTTACCGATGTGAATCTATAGAGACTGACGACGATCAATTCGAACAACTAAATAAGGATATCTCTTGAAGGCCAACATAGGCTTGAAGAAGAGAAAACCCACGAGAGAGGAAATCCGCACATGCTAGAGGGGGATGCATAAAAAATAATATGATGTTTTAACCTCATTAAGGGTAAATGATTCATTCTACCACCAAAAACTAGGTTGCACGGTTTGGCCGCACGACTTGGCCAAACCGTGCGACATCCTTTGCCTAAGGAACCAACATCGCATGGTTTTCCCACATGGTTTATCTAACCATGTGACAAATGTGTAGTGAAAAGTGTATAGGTATTTCTTATTTGTCACAAACCGTGTGGGTTATGCATATGGTTGGGAAAAATCATACAAAGCACATGTTTTACACATCTGCACCTCACCATAGGTTTGGCAGTTTTCTTCCAAGGGACAAACAGTTTCAGGAAAACCATGTGCCCTCTACAGACCTTCAAAACATGGAATTTATGTCCCCAACACTCTCGAAACTCAACAAGACATACATGGGGCCTCTCAGGACTTTACTGTTGTAAAACAACACATTGAAGTGTTCCAACTCTCATAATTATGTTTTGAATATCGATTCAAAGAATGAATCATCCAGTAAAAGAAAAAGATCAAATTTCCTTAGAATTTATCCTTAGATCAATATATGTATCGCTAAAAAAGATGTCTAGAGGGTCAAACACTAAGTGTATCCACAAACTCAGATAGATATTAGTATTGAATTTATAAATTTAGAATAAATAATATGTGTTTGAGTTTGGTTGATGACCATAATTTAATCCCAGAGTATTCAAAAGTATAATTTGGTTAAATAATAATAATAAATATTTGTTTTCAAGTTTTGTAAATATGATATTATATTTATTGATGAATAATGTAGTTATATTTATTTATTAAATAAGTAATCATTATTCAATGATCGGTAAATGTGGATGAGAGACAGTGGAAAAAATTTAATGGTATGATTGGAAATGGTATAAATGATATTTATTTATGTTATTTAGGCATTGAAAATTTCAATCATTTTATAATATTATTTATATTATTATTATAATAAGTAGGTCCAATTAAGAATTAAGGAATTGGGAAGGGCTTATATTTGATTTTTCAACCCTAAACTTGCAAAAACAGATTTTTAATTATATTTCTTTCCTAAAACGCAATTGGTGTGCACAACGGATAGAAAAAACTCGATGAATCCATAGAGTGGGATTAGTAAATCTAGAGTGTTTTCTCCCCTCCTCCTTGAAGACAATGATAAATCATCAAGTGTTCTTCATCTCCTGAGAATAATTTTGCTGTGTTTAACCAAAAACAAATTAAGCGATCAGGATCATTCATACTAGCACTGGTGATTCTATGACATCATTCAGAGATTGTGATGCACATGTGGATCACCTTTAGAGGAATTATGCACTTGGATCTTGCAACACAATGATGATGCAATGAGATTTATTCCACTGATAATCATCAGAGAGAGAATTATGAGTTAGGATAATTTTATAACTACTTATAAATTAATTATAAATTAAATGTAAAGATCATTCACTCAGGGTACCAGTGTTTTAATCTAGTGAAGTAATCTATTGTTTTTATTGGAGATAACCTTTTGAGAATGTAAAAAAACAATTACAAATGATCCATAACTAACAGTTTAGTGCTCTTACAAGAAAATGATAGTTCCACTATTCCCGAAACATATATGGGAGGGGTCTTCAATAGTAATAATCTACATTTCATGAAGTGCATGTCAAAATGACTTTGAAAATTATCAAATTAACTATGCTTGGTCCTTAGTTTCCAAACCCAGTTGTTGATTTTTTTCTAAAATTTGGATTTTGTTCGACCACCTTGAGGGGTTTCTCATTTCTATTTCTTTATATATTTAGTTGGGTATAATTTTTTCCCTCTCCTAAAACACCTGTTTTTAGTGAAATTTATAGAGTATGTTTTATAATGTTAATTAAACTTTAACTTGTTGATTGGAATTTAAAATGATTAACTTTTCAATCATATAGAATGAAGATAAACTCCTAATCATATTTTATTTTTTTATTTCTATGCTAAAAAAATAGTATGACATAATTATATTGTCTTTTCATTATTTAACTCACCCATCCATTAGTTTTTTTCATTATGCTATGTGTTAAATTCTTTGTGTTTTTTCATTGAGGATAAAAATGAAGTTCATAAAAACAATTGAATGCAAATTGATTTTGGAAAAATTACTTTCAAAATTTTCAATTTAAATATATATATTGAAACTAGAAACCATATTTTATCCAAAATAATTATTTTTTAGAGAGTAATCATATATTATTATTTGAGATATCTCCTATGGGAAAATGATTTTAAAAATAACAACATGGTTGGCATTTTAACTCCTTCATTTTAAGATGAATTTCCATTAAGTTAATATGATTAATGTGTGTTAAGTGAGGGGAATTTGAGATGAATTTAATTTAATACATGTTTTTCACATCTTTTCAATGAAATTTTATTGTTTTTTGGGAGAATATGTGATTTAATTGGCAATATTTTGAATCATGATCATTTTTTGTCAAAAATATAATTCTTTAAAAAATAGTCTCACAATGTGGATTTTTGTTGTTGAATATTCAAGGTATTGAATTTCTATATATTTTTATAATAGCCTCAGGGATTATCATAGTGACACAGGGCCTTGTGAGGTGTCAGGAAGGTCTCAAGTTTGAGTCTCCCTACTTTTAAGTATGTATTTGTTCGCATGTTTATTAGTAGTTTTTTAGTTTTCCTTCTCAACTGTTTGTAATATACATTTTTAGAACAATTATTTTATCGTTTTGATGAAATTCTTATTGGAATGATTTTTTGATGTTTTATTTTGTGTCTATAGTTTTTGGATTTTATTTTTCCAAAAATTCCATGGGTATTATTTGGAATATTATTTTTTTGGAACATTTTCTCATTTTAAATAATGAAATTTAGAAATGAACATTCAATTCAATTAAGTATTGATGAATTTTTTAAATCAAATTAATTATATTTTGGATTTATAATATTCAAAAATATTAAACCTTTCATTTTGGAGATGATAATTTCAAAGTCAATATAGTTCAAGACTTTCCAATCATCATTCCATAATACTTTCCTAACTGACTAGATGAAACCCATAATCCCCTCATCTAGTGCCCATCATCGTAAAACTTCTCCATACCTTTGTAAAACGTCAACTATGGCTGTATTTTGTTTTAAATTATTGGAAGTCAACCTAAGATAGGAAGAATCAACCAAGGATGGTCGAAGAGCATCTCGAGCTCAAATTGAAGACAAAGATTCAACTGAGTATTGGTGTCGATCTAAGTATGGGATTGGGTGTTCATGTTGAAAATATTCGACCATGGTGATTCATTTGAAGGAGAAGCTATAGAGGAACTTATGTTAAAGTGATATTGAAGACAAATAAAAAGTAATTAGGGCTAATGAATCATGTGAGCCTGTGACATCGTCCTGAGTTCGATGATGACAATCCAGATTGAAATCAAAGGAACTTTGAAAAACTGATTATTGATTATAGGCTTGAAGAATAAGACCAAGACGCACCCGCACAACCAGTTGAAGAGATCAGATTATAATTTAAGAATCTCCTCAATTTGAGATGAAGGGTTATAACTGATTGAAAATTGAAAACACACTGAATGAGAATCAAAACGGAGAAACACAAAATTTTAACGTGGTTGGGTGATTTTTCTATATCCACAGGAGAAAAGTGGCACCAATTTCTATTCAATTCTCTTAGGTTCTCACCAAAGTATTTACAACACAAGGATTAGACACTTCTTCTAAGGATATTCTTCCCATTTATATAGAGGAAGGAAAAAAAATTTTATTTAGTTGTTGGTGGGTAGCTCATCTACCCTTGAGAAGTCCTCCCGACTCCTACTGCAGTTTGAGAAAGCTGCTGCACGTCCATGGTTTGATGCACACGATTGAAGATTACTTCATGGTGTAGTTGCCGAAAAAACATTTATCAAGCACTCTATCTTCCAATAAATCCCTTTATTGGGATTTTTCCCTACAAATATCCTCCTCATGACCAATTTGGGGTCGAAACCAGACCTACAGTCTCCTTGAAGGTGTTGAAAACTTCATCAAAAAATTGTAAACATTTCTTCACACTAGATGACATGTCCCTTCCACTATATTCAATTGAGCTCGTGCTAACTGCAGTCCCCATAAAATGATACAACCCATGGGACTCCTTCCTAGTAAGCTTCATTGTAACCTCGCGTGAGACATCCAATACTCCACCAGCTATGGATATCTTGTACCCTTTCACATTGAGCCTACTTAATGATAACATGTTCCGTCTCATCCTCAGAACGAATTTCAAATTAGCCTGTTTACGAACTACTCCATCAAGAATCTTTAATTTCACTGTCCTGACTCTTCAAACCTCTCATGTTGACCCGTCACCATGTCTCACCAAATATCACACCTACTGAAAATTATCAAATGTACCTCTCATCATACATATGTGTGCCAAGATCCCCAAATATGAAACCCATCCTTCTTCCTCTGGATTATGAGATCACTTGTTTTTCCTTATTAGAATGTGACATTCCCGCTTCCTATTCCCGTATATTTTGTGTAAATGAAAATGCACTTCTCCCCGTTCAATTCTCCCATTTTAGTGCAAGGTTCCCGTTGTAACATAGACTTCATAATCTACCGATAATTCTGTGATTTTTGCATCCTTCTCTTCAACTTTCTCTTTCCTAGCAACGTACCATTTGTGCTCTCCATAGTGACTTTTATAGTGACCATTTTTCTCTCACCAGAAACACAGGATTTCCCTAAGATCACGTCCCCTCGATTTTGACCACCATTCTTTACCCACTGGCATCTGATGTCGGCTCCTCCCACGTTGATCATCCCACATCACCAGGATTTGCTCTCCTGAATGCATCACGAGTCTTCAGAATGCCTAAAAATGTTTAAGCGACACCATTACCTCATCCAACATCAATGTTTCCTTCCCCATGAGCAATGCAGTCACAAGTTCATCAAATGAACTTGGTAGTGATGACAAAAGAAAATGTGATGTGTCTTCCTCTCTAACTTTCACACTGATCCCCAATAAATGTTTCAGGATGTTGTTGAATTTGTTGGTGTGATAGAAAAAATTTGTTCCCTTGTCCATCCGTAACTAGTACAATTTCTTCTTTAGGAATAATTTTTTAGTGAGAAAATTTTCCATATACCACTGATCTAACTTCTTCCAAATCTCTTTCGATGTGGTCTTTTCCATCACTGATTATTTGATCTCATTATCCAGACACAGTTTAATTGTGCTAACAACCCACATCTCGATCTCTCCCTAATAATATTTACTAGTTTCCTCGAGATTTTCTCCGATCAACAGTTTGATCATGCCCTACTGCCCCAAAATATATTTCATCGTGCTTTTCCACAAACCGAAATTCTTTGGACCATCAAAATTGTCAATCTAAAATTTTGGTAGTGATCTGATACCGACCATCGTCTATGTCACAAAACGTGATCAAACCCATTGATGTCTCACCTCATTTTCACCACCTTATGAAGTGATAATTTTGTAAATCTAACAATAAAGATGTGTCCATAATGGTTGAAATAGTATAAATTGACTCATAGATTGTTAAATCGTACATCGATTGACCGAGATATAACTAAAAAACGTTCAATGGTATAGATTTCTTACTGACGTGGTGCTGATGGGGTACTAACGTGGCGATGATGTGGCATGCTAGAGCACCTGCTGGAAACTCGCCGAATTTTTCACCGGCTGCGGGAACAGTACCGTCTACTCCGGCACAAGGTTATTGTTCACCCGCTGGTTTGACCAACCATTGTGTGAGGCTATTTTTTTAATTTCATCTCAGTTTTCAATGCTGCTTATGCCGTTGGAATCGTCTTTTCATCCTCTTCATGGATGTGGCGTCGAAAAAATTTTCAAAACAAATTCAATTTTCCAGCCACTGGTAAAACTTGTCATTGTCACATCGTTTTGACTCAGATCGCTCCATCTCGCCTTTGATACCAATTATTGGGGCTCATCATAGATGCGTGGCAATGAAAACACATAGAGCGGGAATCATAACAGAGAAAGATAAAATTTTAACGTGGTTCAGTGATTTGCATACATCCATGGGAGAAACATGGGATATGTTTCTATTCACTTCTATCTGGTTCTCATCGGAGGATTTACAACACAAACATTACACACTTCTTATTGGGAATTTCATCCCATTTAAATATATTATGGAAAACCATCTTTCATCGGTTGTTGGAGGGTAGCTCATCTACACTTGAGAAGTCCTCCCCCCGCCCGCTGTAGTCCGTGAAAGCTACTGCGTGTCCATGGTCTTCTGCACACCACTGAAGTTTGCTTCATGGAGTAGTTTCCAACAAAACTATTTTCTTTCACTTCATCCGCCAATCACTCCCCAGATTGGAAGTGGTCCCTGAAGACGATTTCAGAGGAAGAAGACATGTCATCACTACTGTTAAATATTATATCAAGTTTGAATTTATATGGCTAATGGATCCGGAGATTGAATGGAGATTCGATGAAGCCATGTGAGATCAATCGAATGAGACACTGGAATACGCTTGAGTTCATGTTATCGACAGAATTAAGTTTGAAGAAGAAGCTGCCAAAGATAAAGATGATGTTGTTGAGTGTTCATCAAATTGTGGTTGCTAGTTATGATTCATTGTAGCTTTTAGTTATTGCAAAAGATTATTGGGCCTTGATCTCTATGAGTGCTAAGGTTTCAAGTTTTGTGATGTTAAAACACAAGATGTTTGAAAAAAATTCCATGATGGAATTCCAGCTAGCTGAAGTGCTAGGGAGTTTGGGGATTCATTAGTAGAAATTGCATTAGGTGTTTGCATAGCTGAGTATTCTAAGCTATTGAAATCTACCGAAAAATGAAAACCAACTACATTGAATTTCCAGAAGGATATTTTGGCTGATTCGGCTATGGGAATCAAATATCTTATTCGCTGCTTCATTTCTAGTGTAGATTGAGAGTTCATTTTTATTTCACTTATTTCAAGTTCATCCATGGGAGGTTTTCATTCCAGGGAGTCAGGTTGTCATCAGGGAGAAGTATTGGTTACTCTTCTAAGAAGTTAATTGAATGGTTCAAGGTGTCACTGCCCAAATTATTTATTACATGTTCAAGCCATTTCACCCTGATATTCACTACTTAGGAAAAACATCACTATTTTGGACCTAACAAGGTATCTAAGGCTGATTAAAATAAATCCAATGACTCAATGGAATTTGTATGAGCTGAAATTGCATAGAGATTGCTGCAGCTAATGAACTGACATCAATTTGTCCAAAAACATTGAATTAGTGGATGGGTATTAAGATAGTTGTCTAGACAAACTAGGTTCATCATTAAAAATTAGAGACACTGAACAACGATGGTTGTAGATCATTTTATTGAAAATTTAATTAAAAGAGAATCCACATTTAACGTGCATTAATTATGTTATTTGGACAACGTTTTTAAAATATGTTACCTATGTGCAGAAATAGCTAAAGGAATGAAAGTCATATAGGTAGGGTATTTTAGAATTTGTCATCACCCGAGGAGGTGATTGGAGGTGGTGGTAAAGTATTTAAATGGGGGTGAAACAACATGAAAATGGTTTTATTTTTCATTCATTCTTTAGTGGAAAAGAGAACATGAACAGAAACTAAACCAAAGGTAAGGGGACAACATTTTAGGGAAGAAATCTAGGGGAATCTCAAGCTAGAGGATTGATTGTGCTCGAAAGAGAATATCCATTTTCCCTTATCTTATTTCATGTGATTTTTCTATTCATGATTTAACATCACAACCCTCCACACTGACTTGGGAAGAGGCATATGATGTTACTAGCTTTAGGTGACCTCCCCAAAAGACTAAAACTAAAAATAAATATTAATAGGTTCATAAACAGTTGGGGAACGATTTTCCTTTTGAAAATAAAAGAACCAAACTAAGATAACCATAACCAAAAAAACTACTATATTATTCATGAGTACAATGCAATACAATTCAAATTAATACCAACCAACAACAATACGAGGGTGCAACCAACAAACATATCTGAGTACCAAACAAAAACAAAAAACGAACAAATTTCAAAGACAACCAAGACTTCCTGCAATAACTCTAAAAAAGCTTCAATCTCAAACTCAAGAATCCATGACCAAGGTATTGTAATTCATTACTATAGAACCGAGATAACCTTCCTTTACCTGTGTATCGATATATAATATTTGCAAAGGTACAAAAGTTCCCAAACAAGGGTGAGTATAAAACTCAGTAGGTTTTCCCCAAATGACATCTCTTCTCATGTGATTATGATTGAAAATGTTATCACATTTATATAAATCAATTTAAAGAGGTTTATATCAAAGAAAAAATAGTTGTTCAACAAAAAATTTTAAAACCAAATAATCAAACAATTTTTTCAAACCTTTTTTTAAATCCATTTTCAAAAACTCATTCCTTTCTACACATCCACACATCTACACATGCATGTTTAGGTGACATTTACATACTCATGAGCTGTATATCATCAATCTTCCAAGTCTTAATTAGGAAACCATATACCAAGTGTCCCCAATGACACATTCCCCTTCCATAGGGTTACATCAATGCAAATGAACACACAAAAAATTTATATACTAGATACCTTGTCAAACCAATTATGCCAAACTATTTCAATAAAACAACCATTTTCTTGAAATGATTTCTACAAACCTTTTCCATAGATAAAAACAAATCCATATTTTAAAATCATCATTTTAAAAATCCTAGAACAAACACTTTTCACAATTTTTTTTCCAAAATATCACAAACCATCACTAAAGAGAGTTACTATCATGTTTTTCACATCAATTTCACAATTAAATTCAAGAAATTCAATCAATTTGAAATGATGTCTTCATGTTCAAATCAGAGGAGTCATGAGTGAAGCCACCTACCATGAAAACATAGGTGAAAATGCAGGATGATACAAATTATTTAGAAAACATGGCTTAGATCATTCAAAACCAATCTTTGATCTTGTTCACAAATAATTTGACCTCCAACACACCAAGATAATACAATGGATCACTCCTGAATCGAAGGGATGAGCTACTCCACCCATGGGTAGGGGTGTAATTCAAGTTAGGGTCATATTAAAAAAAATGGGGTTAAAAAATGTAATATGAATTAGATATATGATTTTTGAATCTTGTTTTTAACGTCGCACAGTTAGGGTATAAAGTCAATAAAATAGTGTGCCAACTATTACTTCCAAACACACCTCATAAGTTTGGATCACATGATTAGAAAATTCATGTGCTGGAAATGCTCAACCCCTCTGTTTTACATTTCATGGTTTTAGCTATGTGATTGCATGGTTTCACCAAACCATGTGCCAACTGCGTACATGCCCAGTGACATATGTTTCCCTTTGTACGGTTTCCTGGAGGTGTTGCACTTTTCTTACTAACCACGCTCAAATCGTGCACCTCTAGAAACACCCCAGAACATTCTAAAACTCCTACAAAACATCCAAAATTTAACCCAATTACTTTATATACATAAAATACATAAAATAGAGATTAATTACCTAAAATCAGGGTGCTACATTCTCCCCACCATTGGTCTTTCCATCCCTGGAAATTTTAAAAGAACCATTTTCTTGAAAGAGTCTGGGCCATTGATGGACCATTTCCTTCTAACGTTCCTAAGTTTCTTCCTGAATTCGACCAAGTTTCCACAAATCCAGCACCAGACTAATGCTTTTCCCACTCAAGACTTTCTATTTACTATATACAATTCATATCAACACATGAACCAATGAAGCATATGTCTTTATGTCAAAGAGATCCCATCGAATCACATGGACATGATCAGGTTGACACTTCTTCAACTGATATACACGAAACACATTATGCACTAAAATGAACCTTGGTGGAAAATCTAACTAATATTCCACCTCACCCACTCATTAAAGTATCTCAAAAGGGAATATATTTCAAGGATATAGCTTGTCCTTCTTCCAAAAACGTTAATGTCCAATCCTTGAAGATATTTTCATCAACACATGATCACTCGCCTCGAACGACAATGACAATCGATGATGATTTGCATACGATTTCAGATGAATATGAGCCATCTCCTTTCTCTTCCTGATCAACTGAATCTTCTCTATTGTCCCTTGTACAAGGCTCAATCCAACCAATGAGGTCTCACCTTTTCCACCCAATAAAGTGGTGAATGAAAAGGACACCCATACAATGCTCTAAAAGGATCCATATTTATCGATGCCTTATAACTACTGTTATATGAGAACTCCACTAATAATATGCGGTCCTTCCATGAGCCACAAAAATCCATTACACAAGATCGAAGCATGTATTACAGTTTTTTGTATCATCATTTCAAATTTCTCTTCCATGCTCCTCCCATGGAACACCAAAATCCATTAAACAAGCTCAAAGAATGTCTTCCAACATTGGAATAATCCTTTCAGATTTCCCATATGTCTGAGGATGATGCACCATGATCATAGTCAACTGAGACTCTAGGGATTATTATAAGGATTTACAAAAATGAGACATAATACTCAAATCTTTTTTCTGATACTATTGAAATTGGTATACCTTTCCTCTTTACCATTTATTGGATATAGATTTTAGACAAGTCCTCTACCACTTGAGATTCACAAATAGGGATGAAATGGGATAACTTTTCGAGATGATCCACTATCATCCGTATGAAATCATGTTTCCAAACCATTCTTGGGAGACCGGTCACAAAATCCATGGCTATCTGCTCTCATTTCCAAACTGGAATAGGTAAAGAATACAACATACCTGCTAGCTATTGGTACTATACCTTATCCTTCTGAAAGGTGAGGCATTTTATCTCAAACTCTTTGACTTTTCTTTTCATTCCAACCCACCAAAATTGTGCTGTCAACACCGTATACATATTTTTTATTCTAGGATGAAATACGCATCTCAAATGGTGATAATCATGAAGAAGTTGTTCCTGGAAATCCATAGGTATGAACATCATATCTCAAAACCAAAAAATTGAACTCCCATACAACATCCATCCCTCAATGGTATCCCCATAATTGTGTTTTGACCTTATGAAAACACATTCAGAATCATCAATTTGTACCTCTTTAACCTTTTTAACCAAATCGAGAACAAAATAATCCGAGAATAAAACTGAAACAGTACCCCGATCATCATAATCCATGTGAATGTCGACTATCACTGACATCAGCTTCCATTGATTTGAAGCCTCTCTTTCCAGCTGACTATATGAATTTCTTCTTAATGCATATGCCGCCAAACTCCCTTTAACAGGTGTATACATCAAGTCAAAGTCAAAAATTTGGTGATACTTCATCTAACTTCTTTGTCTCAGATTCAAATCTCTTTATGAGAGAATGTGTTTCAAATTCCTATGATATGTATACATCATTAATTTCTTACAAAAGAGGTAATGCCACCATGTCTTCAAATCATGGAATATATAAGATAATTCCAAATCTCATGTTGGGTTTTTCTTCTCAGGAAACTGTAATTTTCATGATCCACAAGAAACAACCTGGCATCCCTACATGAGATCATAAACCAACCCAGAATCTAAATCATAACAACACACCACATTACTCTATCTTAATTATATAAAAATCAATATTCGTGCTAATGTAAGGAGATATTTAAGCTCTTGAAATGGATTATGAATTTCCTCATTCCATAAAAATTGAAAACCATTCCTCTGCGTAGATGTGATTGGTGAAGCTAATCATGAAAATTCACGAACCAAACATTGATAATAACCAGATTGAACAAGGAAACTACCAATCTCAAAGACATTATTTGGTGGTTTTCAAGAGATAAAAACCTCATCATTTCTGGATCCAAAGTGTAGAGTTTCGACTCATTTTACCACCCGAACAGTGCTCATGACCGGTTAACCACTGTTCCTTAAGAGCGCCGCCACGTACACCAAAGGATTCTGATTAGGAAAGAGGATATAAAGAGTTGATAATGGAGATAATATACTTTTTGGTGTTAATAATAATAATTGTCTATAGATAGCTATAACACAGAAGAATGAAAGACCATAAAAACTGGACTGGAAACACACCTTAGTAGAAGAAATCCCAGATAACAACAATAATAGTCAACAATCTCATAAATACCATTTTTATGATAAAAAACCATTTGTAGCTAATGAATACAAAACAATACATAAATAGAAATGGACACTTAGGGATGGCCACCAGAACATACATATATAAGAGTGATGATACAAAAGAGAAATACAAAAGGTAATTTTACTTGATTCATGAACCTAAAAGGTCCCTTTCCATCCATGCCATGTTAAACAACCCAACCAGATCACTATGGGACAACTCTTGATCTTGAACTTTTACCTGATCATAAAAGCATAAAATCAACACGTGTCCTAATGGGCCCATGTAGGGTGTGAGAATAATACTAGTAGGATACCACCTACATATTCCTAAATTACATATGTGGTAAATTAGGTGTATACTAAAATAATAAAACAACACATCACATCATTTATTATAACATACATTCCTTGTTCTAAATAGCCACAAGGAAGCAATAAACTTCTTAGAATATCACTTATATAACTATAATGGAGAGGATCCTTATCATAGATCCCAAGGATTCCTTTTTCAAAATCATCCAAGGTGACCCTTAGGTTCCACCTTCTAAAGTATGACCTAACACCTCTTACCAACCGACACCTCATGTCATAATAAATAATCGATGTCCCGAAGGCATGCCCAATAAAGTACAATGTCCCATGGAACTAAGCTCATAAAAATCCCCTTTGATTTTTATCTATACGTCCTGAGGCATATAGATGTTTTCCTCCAAATAGTAATCATCATCAGCTTAATACCCAACTTCCAGAGGAATGATAATATTTATCCTCTCCCAAAATACCAACCCAACAACCTTAATAAATAATGTGCCTCAACCCCTAACCGGCAGTCTCAACACCTTTAACCGATGGATCCTCACCATCCACGTGAATTTTTATAGCAAGAACATATGACCTTTCTGATGTTCCAAACCATCCTAATACTCATCTAATAGAGGCCTCTACCCACATGATTGGTCAAAACCACCTCATTGTTTTGAGTCCTACCCATGTTCACATGACTCCAACGATGCATCAACTAATCATAGTGAGCAGAAATCAAAAAACAAGTACATATTCCACATCATCCTGAAACCCAGTTCGCCTGTGACTGGGTCACTCCCCCCAATGGTCAACACCATCCAATATAACACAATCCATGCCCATAAAATGATGACATCATCACCTCAATCGGACGACCAATTCTCCCAACCTATGATCACCATCACTTATAGAATCCGAGTCTCACCCAACCTGACGACCAACATCACCTCATCCAAAGGTCAACACCATATCAATCCTCGAGCCAAGCCCATCAGGTTCCCATAGAACCATCACAAGATTTATAAAAATATTAATTTAATAAAATAAACCAGCAAACAAATCTTCCAAATGTATGAAGTCTCCCACCAGGCTTAAACCATTTTTAGTCTTGGTTGAGGGTTCAATTTAATAAATAAAAGACAAACATATAATTTATTGGGTCTCACTTTGTCTACCCAATGAAACGATCAAGAACGCACCCCCAAAACTTGATAGAAATTAAAGATAAATATATAAACCACCTACATCATGTTGGTAGACACTCACTTGTCTTATATAGACCTATAACTCAGACTGATTTGTATGAAATCAGTTTTTTATACAAACAAAATGAAAATAGGGTAAAATGGATTGTATGAATTTAGCACACCGTAAGGAGAGAGTAAGGAAAAAAAGAAGAAATAGGATTGAATTCCATACCAACATGGTTCCAACACACCCAATGGGGATTTATTTAGAGTTTGGATGGAGGGTGTGGCTCAAATACTTGAAGGAGGATGAGAGGAGCTCCTCAACTAATAGAGAAGAGGCCCACATGTGAAGGAATAAAATAAGGAAAAACTTCTTAATGAAAATAAGGGAAAATTTATAATTTTCCCTCTTTTTAAAAGTTTTCACAGTTACTACATGGTTTTGAAAACCATGCGCAAACTATGCGGTGCCCACTGTCTAGACACAACACATCATACGGTATTGGTGCACGACTTCCCAAACTGTGTGTATACCATGAAAATACTTTTTGTTAAAAGTTTCATATATTTTTCAAGGTTATGCTACCCTTACTATATTGTTTTCCAAACCATGTCTATTGCACCTGGAGGGCTAGGCATTTTTCCCTAATAGGCCACAAGGTTTCTCTAAACTGTACGCCTCAGTATGCAAACCATTAAAAGTTGTTAGTTTGTCCTCCAACTAACCCAAAGTCCACTCAAAACCTAGAGTCATGTGATGAGTATTAAAAACTATCTAAAAATAATTCTTTGGGTCAAAGGATCTTTTGGAATTAGATTCTGATAATCCAGAAAAAATTTCAACCACTCACCAAAGTCCAAAAAAAGCTCAAACAGGTTGAGGAATTTGACCCACTCAAAAAAACCAAGACATTTAAATCTCCCCACCCTAACATAGTTCATTCTGGAGATATAAAAAATTATTTAGAGTTGTTACCAAATATACCCATATCATTCAATTTAACCCAGTCTACCCTATTCATCAAGTCGCAAGTCAAATATCTCAAGGCACTCCCCACCATAGGAGTTACTTACCCCAATTACTTTCCAAACCAAAAAACAAAAAAACAATGGACCACCAAACATAATTGGACTCAAAAGTCCTCGTGTGATGAATCATCACTTCTGAACCTCATCAGGTAATCACATAAGACCGTGACACATATGACACCCATCATGTACCGCATCTCATCAGATGCCCACCTCATGAAAATGTCCCACATGAAATCTATAAGTTAATAAATCTTATAATATGATAAAAATAACTATTAGTACCTCAAAAATCATATAATAATCCAAATTGTATTGATGCCAAGATGCCAATGAAACTCAAGGAGAAATGCATCGAAACAATACCTAGATTTTAATGCACCTTAAGTAATCCTGCATCACATCGATGCCCATAGATAATCCTGGTTCCATGCACATCAAATATATATATATATATATATATATATATCACACATATGAACTGATGGATACCTATCAAACATAATTTTTTTAGTCCAAAATTACATTATGCGCTCCTCATGCATCCAAAATCTGGCATCCCATACAAAAAGTCCATGCCCTAGAAAAGTAAAACTTATTATGCCCATGGCGTACCACAAACCGTCGTTGGCTCCCCGACCTACTTTGACCCTAGAAACACAACAACATGCACCTCTACAGAATCTATACATCCAATGTTCTGGCCTCCCTATGGTTCTGAACAGGCCACCAATCACAAAACCCACTGTTAGGTTCCACTGTCTCTACTATGACCTCTGCATGCTGCTGAATCTCGACTACTAGATCCTAATACCACTCTTGGTCTAAGCTTAGATACTTGAGTCTACCTCATTCAATGCTTGCTGGATGAATGAGAAGGCTTACTACAGAACCTCTCGAGATTCCCAACCTGTCCATAAGATCAGTTGTCCTTCGGTTCCCGATCACACTACGTCTGCACATGTCCCGATTTTCCACACTTGAGGAACACCCTCAAAGTCCCAATCCTCTCTAGTATACTATAATATCTAGATTGAATGCTATTCTAAGAATCCTTTCGAACTCACATCCTACTATCTGAAGCATCACCACTAAAATCACCTAACATCATTACTCATCTCAAATAATACCAGCACGTCAAGTTTCCCATAGCTATTAGTGACTAATTCACAACCTCTGAGAATATAGATAACTTGATGATGATTACCTACACATATATGAAGTGCCATAAACCATACTCAAAATGCATCACTCTCAAGGTGTTATTTCCCACCATACTAGGTATTCTACGTGTCCAGCCTATGAAGGTATCTGCATAGTCCATGAAAGACATGTAACCCTACATATGGTGCAAGAACTCTAGAGCTCTCTCCACCCTCAATGTCTCTAGGAAAAAATTTATGAAGATCCTAGCCTCAAATTCATTCTAAACCAGTCCCTTGTGTCTACCAACCTAAACTTGTACGTCCCACCAAATTTTAGCCACTCCTCTGAGCATGTATGTATCCAGATTTACAATCTATCCTGGGGGTGTCTCATGTTACTCAATGATGGTTTTCAGCAAGCCTATTCAATTATTAACCTCATGTAGTCCGACCTCACCCTAAAATAGTGGTGAGTGATATGAATTGAAATATTGAGTCATGTAGTCCAGGGAAGGTTCTTCTCCCTAGGCTCCCCTGTCAATCCCATGGATTTCACAAACTAAGCTCTCCCTAAGCTTCTCGTCCAACCCAGAACCAAAATCTATCAAATATGGTGGTTGTCCCACCTTTACTAGAGCTTATTCCTATGCATGTACCTAATAAATATACCCAGCCCTCCCCCTTGGGGTATCATCCTAACCCTCTATGGCATCATCCTGTGAATGCTCTTGTCGCACCAAATCATCACCCACTTGACGCTCTATTAGAATCTACCCAGGTGGAAACCCATTAAATACCAATCATGATGGCTAGATAGCCATAATAACACACACACACACACACAGATATATATATATATGTATAATGAATATATGAAAAGATGTAACAAGAACCACAATTTTACGACCCTTACAATTTCCCATCGAAACCATGTCCCATGACTTTGACATCATGGCCCCTTACCTACCCATATTAGAGCTAGGTATCACATATAAATACAGCCTTATAAGCCCTCACCCACCCACAATGGAGTCATGGGTCACATATCAATCCATGGTCACTCAGTAAGATGCCCCCAAAGAGGATAATTGAGAAAATGATGTTTAACATATTTGTTGACATTTTAAATAGTTCACCCATATCAACATCCTTGTATTCCACTATAAGAGACATACCCCCACACACATATATATATATATATAACATATCAGATACAGATAACATTGGAACCTAATGACTGGGCTTTCTGGGTAGAATCCCACCAAAGAGAGGCTAGAAAAGAAAACATTTCTTAGCATCTTTTTTTGACACTTAAAATCACCCAACCCCTCTTAGCCCAATCCAATATCTCAATGAAAATCAAAATAAATTTATCATAGGCACACACATATATAAAAATCACTCTATGTGTCTATCAAGAAAGTGTAAATCATCACCCCTTTCCATATTGGGACACGGGTCCGTATATATAATACCTTAACATACAAGGCCAAGGTCAAATACTATTATAGATAAAAATCACATACAAGGGCACCACTTGAGGTGGAAATCCTTTCATGTGTAAAAGGAAAAAGTAGAAACACAATTTCCCACCTCAGAAAACGTGGTTCGTCCCCCATTATTGGGGATATAGGCACCCAAACACAACCTCCAAACTAAGTTCTAACTACATCCTATTCTCTATTATTCCATAAATCAAATAGTAAGACAAAAAAATTGGTAAAATAAACTCATTTGATAACATTTGTATTTCCCCAACCTATTTTTCTACCCGAACATTACTCAGGGCTAGTTTACCACTGGTACATAAGCACACCTCCCCATACGCCAATGGTTGAGGACTAGAAATGAGGGTTCAAGGAGGTGATAATTATGAGAATATAACCTATGGTGTTGATAATTATAATGGTATGTAGATAGGTTTAACATATAGGAAGGAAAGACCATAAAAATTATACCAGTAACCCACCTTAGCTTGAGAAATCATATAAAAAAGAAATAATAGTCAATATGTTAATAAATACCATTTGTAGAATAAAACAACATTTTTTGAAAATTTATAAATGTTAGGTAATACAATGCAATACAAAAACAAAAAGGGTCACCTCTGGCCAACCACCAGAGCATACATATATAAGTATGATGATATAAAATAAAGAAATAAAAGGTAACTCTAGTTGATGCTTGAACCTACTAAGTCCCTTTCCATCCATCCCATTCTAAACAACCCTACATGATCAATAAGGTCCATCTCATGAGCTATAACCTTTATCTTATTGTAGAAGTAGAAAATATACACATGTCTCAAAGGGCCTGTGTAGGGTGTGAGAATAATCCTAGTAGGCCACCACCAACATGTGCCTAACATACATCTCTAATAACAAAGGTGTGTACTAAAATAACAAAACATCACATCACATCATTTATTATAACTGGATTCCCTTATTGTCAACATCCATAATGAAGAAATCACCTGCTTTGACCATCATCGGTATAACTATAATGGGGAGGATCCTTAGAATATATTCCAAGGAATCCTCTGTCAAAATCATCCTAGGTGAACACTAAGGTTCCACCTCCAAAAGTATCAATCAACACCTCATTCTAACTAAAACCTTATGTCATAATAAATAACCAATGTCCCAAATGAACACCCAATCGAGTACTCATTACCGTGAACATAAACTCAGAAAAATCCCCATCAAGTCATTTCCTGACGTCCAAAGGCACAATGATGTCTATCCCTTAAATAATAATCACCATTGGATAAAAAACTGATGTCCCAAGGAATGATGATATCTTTCCTCCCACATAATCCTATCCCAACGACCTCAATATATAGTGAACCTATTCCCCCAATTGATGGTCTCAACACCATCAACCAATGGATCCTCACCATCCATGTGTCTTTCTACCAAAAGAACCTCCAACCTTTCTGATGGATAACACAATTCAATGATTCATATAACTGATGCCTCTACCCAAATGATTGGTCAACACCACCTCATCATTTGATTCTAATTTGTGTGAAAACTACTAAAATGATGCATCGACCAATCATGGTGAGCCAAAATCACCAAAAAGTTCTTAAGACACACCACCCCAAAACCTCGTTCCCTTGAGAACGTGTCTATACTCCTAATGGAAACATCATCCAATATCACATGAACCATGACCATGACATGAAGTCCCATTTTCCTCAATTCGATGATCAAGTCACTGAAACTTTAATAAAAAATACTCATAGTATCCTGGACTCAGGCAACCTAATGACAAAAATCACATTATCCAGAGGGTCAACACCATCTCAATCCTAGGTCTAATCCTTTCAAATTCCCATGGAACCATCACAAGCATTATAAAAAATTTAATTTAATAAAATAAACACCCCAAACTAATCTGCCTAAGGTCCAAAGCCTATCACCCATTGTATTCTTAGATGATCAGGCCCATAGGAATATAATGGGTTCAATTTAATAAATAGAAGACATGAATTTAATTTATAGGGTCTCTCTATAACTACCCAATTACAAACTCAATAATGAAGCCCAAAAACATGAGAAAAATAAAATAGAAAGCTATAAACCACCTACCTCATACTGGTAGAAGCTCGCTTGTCTGATATCGACCTCTAACTCGTACTAATTTGGAATAAATCAATATTTTAGATGAGCAAAAAAATAAGTTTAAATGTATCACATGCATTTATCATACCGTATAGTAGGATAAAGGAAGAAATGAAGCAAGAGGATGTAATATATTACCGATACGCTTCCAACACACTCGATGATGATCAATTTAGGAGTTCGGACAATGGGTGTGTCTCAAATCCAAGAAGTAAGAGGATAGGAGCTCTTAAACCACTAGAGAAGTATCCCACATGTGATGAATGAAAAGAGGGAAATACCTCTTAATTAAAATAAGGTCAAATTTCAATTTTGACTTTTTTTAAATGTATCATAGTTACCATACATTTTTGAAAATTGTGCCCTACTTACTGTATAGTAACCACACCTCGCACAGTCAAGATGATAAATTTCTCAAACTATGCACAGAATGTGTGAATCCTCTTTCTTAAAAGTTGAAAATATTTGACATTACTGTGTACCCCCTCTGACATGGTTTTCCAGACTATCTTCAGTTCACCTAGAGGGACACAATTTCTCTTCGGAGGCTGTATGGTTTATCCAAATCATTTTCCTCATTCTACACAACCTTAAAAGTTGTGATTTCATCCTCTAATGCACTTGAAACACACTAGGAACCTAGAGACACTTGACCGCTATGAAAACCCATCTATAAAAATACCTTGTCTCAATGGAACTCTTGGAATTAGGTTCTGATAATCCAGAAAGAAGTTTTCCCTCTCACCAAAATCCAAAAAAACTCAAATGGGTTGAGGAATTTGATCCTCTATAAAAACCTGATATGTTACACATAGAAATTCCCCATTCATTTATTTAATGGTCAATGAAACATACCCATAATATTATAAAAGAACAACTTAGAAGTTTGGAATGAAAAATATGACCCCAAAAGATTCCCAACAGTGTCGCTATGTTTTTCTAATGCTCAACCTTTGTCCTATAATAAACTAGTATGTCATCCAAAAACACCACTAAAAAATAATCCAGATACCATTCAAATATCGGATCCATAAATTACATAAATAATGTTTATAAATTCGTAACACTAAAAGGTATAACCACATACTCATAATGGCCATATCTACTCCTAAAAGCTATCTTTGGAATATCCTACTTCGAAGCCCACAATTGATGATATCCTGGATGTAAGTCAATTTTAGAGAACCACTATACTCCCCTTACTTGATAAAAGAGAACATCAATTCAGGGAAGTGGATACCAATTATTTATCGTAACATTGTAATGATTATGATAATATACACGAATCCATAGTGTTCCATCCTCTTTTTTTCACAAACAAGATTGATACTGCCCATAGAGATGTACCAGAACAAATGACCTATTTAATTTCTAAGTAATCTAATGGAACTTTTAATTCCCTTATTTATATTGGTTTCATCCGATAAGATGAAAGTGAGACATGACTAGTCCCTGTTTATAGATCAATCACAAACTCCAATTTTCTTATGGGTGGAAAATATGATAAATTATTAGGAAAAACATCAAGAAACTAATAAATGATTGTTTGAAAACCACTATTCTTGATCTCATCCACCAATTATAAATCCAAATTTCAAATTGGAATGATGTAGTTCCAATTTATATTGCCAAAAAGATTGATGTGTATGCCTTTACATTCCTGTCTCATTTAAAGAGATGCTCAATGCCATCATCAATTTTTAAACTAACCCATTAAGTATAACAGTCGATGTGATCTTTAAACATTTTCCAGCAATACGAACCTAGTATTATGTTATAGACATCCATCTATATCATAGAGAAATCCCAACTCACATCAGCCCCATTAATTGTTATAGAACACACTTTTCAAAGAAAAGGATCAACATTCCCTTTGACCAAGAGAAGTTTGATGTTTTAAAATAGAGGGCATCATCTCAACATGAAAACCCAGAACATTAAAAAAAACAAGAATTAATAAATGAATGGGATGAACCCATATCATACAAAGATTTCATATGGGTATTGTCCAAAAGAATCAATCCTCAGACCATCAAAGGTCCAAATTGATAATCCCCAATTACATTATTAGCTCCATACTATTGCATACTAATTTCAATTTGTTCTTTATTACCCAATTTAGATTGAAATACTTGAGGAGTCATCATATTCCAAAAATCACCATGGCTTCCGCAATTATACTAATGAGAATTATTATGCTGCACTCATCCCATCAAATCATACGACATATGAAAAACATGAGATGTGTCCCAAACACCCAACCCTATAACACTATGACGATATCATTGATGATTTATCATCTGGTTGGAATTGTAGAATGCTATCGGTGGTCCCATAAAATATTTCTTGATGTGATCAAAATAACCACATTGAAAACATCTTGGCATACTCTTTGGTTTAGGATAAATATTCCCTTATCTATCTATCTGATTCTAATTTATTCTACTTACATGGAAATAGGATTTCCTCATCCTCATATCCCAATCATTAGAGTTCCCACCATTTCCCATAGGTATGAACATGATTCCTCAAACCATAGTTCCTGATATGTCTCTTTTTTCCACTATTTCTCTATTAACCATCTCTATATAATCCATTATACAAAGTATTAAAATCATTCATCGAATCTCTGGCATCAACCCCAATTCAAGAATTTGTTCCTTTAAGGATGTAGTTGCAACAAATTCAGGTGTAAAAGTGGACTAAATTCATAAATTTATCCATATACTCTATCATTGAGAGATTTTACTTATTTAATATTAAAATTTTTATCACTCTACAAATCTTGAATGTGGGATGATAAAATTGTTTGTTGAAAAATTATTCAAAAATATCTCATGAAATGACTCAGTCTAATTTAGTATGAACTTTTAAATCACACAACATAACGTGAATGATCTTACAACATGTATTTTGATTACTTGAATTTTAGATTAGCTAGTGTGTTTAAGAAATCAATGATCTGATTCATCCTATTCAACAACTCCTATGATTTTTATGGTTTTGAATCACCCAAAAATTTGGATGGAATTTTCTTTTTGAATTGGAAAAATGTTCCACTTTCCTTGGTTCATCCCTTCGGTTTGGCTATCCTCATCTTGAAAAGCCCAAACAATACTCTGAATCAGCTATTGGTTTACCTGTGGCTTAAGAGAAACAACATTATCATCAACCTCTTCTAGTTGGATTCTTCTAATCCTAACATGTTCCATTATCTATATCAAAAATAAAACCCCATTTTGTTACACTCTCTATAAACTAAAGGCTTAACAAACTTAAATTTACCATATCTCACATACCAAAACAAGGCTTTCCAAAATTATGATTTTCTATTTCGAAACCATTTTTAAAAATTAAAACATATTTTTTAAAAAATAAAATATTTTCAAGATACCAATACATTGTATTTTCAAAATCTCACATTTGAAAAAATTTTAACCTATTTTAAAAAATAAACCATTTTCTTCATATCATAAATCATTACATAAAATGAAATATGTACTGTAACAACCCGAAATTTTGAATAAATCTTGTTTCCTAATTTTATGTGCTATTTTATTTTATTTTTATACTCAACAAAAATGTTTCATTTGATAACATGAGTATAATTAAAATGATACCATTGGTTTTTGACTGTTATATGACCATTGGTCAATATGACCGTTGGAAACTAAAAGTTTTGATTATTGTCTCTAAATACAAGTAATCTTGGTTAATTAATATAGAAAGAAGATTCTATGGCCTCACCTAGTAGTCTTGGACCGATCGAAGCCCATCTAACAGAACTTCGGAAGGAGGTAGCACCACTGGGATTTGCTCTGGACCAAACCCAAGCTGAACTTCATCGCGTGAAGCTAGAATGGGATCGCCTTCGCGAGAAGTTCAAACTGATAGAAATTACTACTCGTGCGATGTTGGCCGAGCCTCCCTCAGATTCTATAACCATAGCACACCTTACACTTAGGTCCTATGCTGGTGTGATAAGGGGCTATGTAAGGAGACCATAACTGCCTTGTGTAATCCTTTGTTTTAAATAAAAATTGGGATTTCTTCTTATGATGATGTTTATGAATTTTCAAATGACCGGATAAATATAGTATGCATATTTTTTATGAATTTTAGAAAAAGGATATTTTAAAAATGTTTATGTAAACCTTAAATAAATAAAAATGTGTAATTATTTTCAAAAAATGGTCTTCTACAAATATGTTCAGTACGGAATTTAGAGTCTAATAAGATCAACTTAATTTTTGATGAATAGTAAATTATGAATAGTGATTTTATGCTTAGGATTAGTAATGTGACCAAATGGATTAGTAATCTCACTTAAAGAAAGTATTAATATAATCTAGGCACCTTGATTAAGTAACGTGATTCAATAAAATGGTTAAAAAACGGTTTCATAAATTATTATTCAAGTATTAGTTTTTTTGGGTGAATAGTGTTTTTTAATTAAAAATATTTAGAAAATTATTTTTATAAAATGGATTTCATTTTTGAACTCAGAGAATTGATATTATGTTAAGGTAATTTTTGGGGATTTTTCTAAAAATAATGAATTTTCAGTGAATAGTAAAAATACAGTTTTAGGGTTTCAGTATGTTTAATGACATCATAACTGTGTCATAATGATGTCATGAGATATTTTAAAGGATGTTCGACTAAAGAGGATGAATTATTGTGTGGGGGTTCCCATGTGGTCTAAATTTATGGGAAGTACCATGGGAGGGCCCATGCTTTTGAGAAAACCACTTTTGAGGTGTCCCTTGACCATTAATGCCTTGTCCCCTCACTTTCCCTATAAATACCAAGCCCTCCTCTAATGTTTTCGACTCCAAAACCATACTCAACGAAGTTCTGGTCTCCTTAACTCCCAAGGAGTCCTCCCAAGGTGCCCCCAAGCCCTCAAGGTCCCAACCTTTCTGTTTTAAGAGTTACGTTTTAAGGTAAGGGATCCGTTCTCTCTCTTTCTTTTCAAGAATTCTCTTTTATGTCATTTATTTTATGATCCATGTTCTTATGTTAGAGGATGTTCTTTTATACTCCTCTTACTGCCCTTTTCATGTTCATATAATGAGAGATCCCCTCTTACTCTCATTATTTCGTTTTATGAAGTTTTAAGTGGCGCCGTTAGGCTGCCGAAAATTTTGTAACAGATTCTTTCTCCCTTCTCATTTTTCAAGATCTATTTTCATGTAAATTATTTCAAGTTCCTTTTTATTATGTTGGGGTATGATATCTAAATTTATCATACTGATCTTTTATGATCCTATGATGAGATACCCCATTTTATCTCTTCAATTCAGTATTTTGAAGTTTTAAGTGGCGCCGTTAGGCTGTCGAATTTTTAAGTGGTTCTTCACCCTTCTCGTTTTGAAGTTCTACTTTCATGTCAATTATTTCAAGTTCCTTTTTGTTATGTTGGGGTATGATATCTATATATATCATACTGGACTCTTATGTTCATATGATGAGAGACCCCATTTGATCTATTCAATTCAGTATTTTGAAGTTTTAAGTGGCGCCGTTAGGCTGCCGAATTTTTTAGGGGATTCATTCACCCTTCTCATTCTTTTCAAAGTTCTACTTTCATGTCAAGTCTTTCAAGTTACTTTTTAATTATGTTGGGGAATTATCTCTATATATATCATACTGAACTCTTATGTTCACATGATGAGAGACCCTATTTGTTCTTTTCAAATCATTTTGTTTGAAGTTTAAGTAACGCCGTTAGGCTGCCGAACTTTCATAAGAGAAATATAATTTTTGTCTTCCTTCCATGTTTTTCATTTCAAATGGTATGTCCTTGAAATTTCATTACCATGATCATGTATCCTTCTTATTCTTTCCATCTACTATTTTATGGGTCATTTATGAATGTTTGACCCATTTTCCCTCTCTTTTTAATGTCTTCTAAAACCTCGTAACATAGCCGTTATGCTGCAGAATTTCCGTCTCAAAATGTCTCTCTCTTTTTCTAAAGTTATTTTATATTATTAAGTGAATACTCAAAGATCTTTCTTCTAAAGGGGTATTAACATATATACCAAAATTTTCTATTTTAAATTATGGGATTTACATACATGAGACCCACCTTCCTTTTCTGTGGGTTTTAAAGTGACGTAAAGATCATGTCTTTAATGCAGTTTTTAAAACGTTATGATTATGAAATGAAACCAATTTATTTTATTCTATATGGGTTATTTATGAAATGTTTGATGATGATATATTTGGCTCACATGATAATAAAGGCAAATTTAAGGGTGTGCCATGATAGCGCTCCAATGCATTGGGTAATGATGTAACCACTAGAGATTACAATTTTCACGATACCTTGGTGAATAACCTTGGTAATTTTCCAATGACACCTTGGGGATGGACCTTGGTGATATGTTCATGATTGTCTATATTAAATGTTGCAGCCACATCTTCAAGTTATGAAAAATGTCATTTTTATTATGATATATCTCATGATTTCTTTCTCATGCCTTAAAGTTCTTTTCATGACCTTATTGAAGTATCTCAAGTTCACATGTAAAATGTTTCTCTTGTTTTCCTTACTGGGCCTTCTACTCACCCTTTCTTTTGATGTATATTCCCAGGTTATGAGATGCAGTAATGAACCTAGGATGAACATGAGGAGAAGCCTTTCAAGTGTTTAAGAAGAATTTTTTATGTTTTCATGTTTTAAGTTCCTGGTTTCCAAGAAACTAAACCTTAAAGATCCTCGGTTTTGTAAAATGTAATGAAAGTTTATGTGATAAAAAGGCGGGATGCTATAGTTGGTATCAAAGGATGGTTTAGTTATTTGTGGAAATTAGGATATGAAAACTCTAGGAAGAACCCTATAGAAATGTTTAAATATAGGAAATATTCCTGGTATTTTGGTGAGTATTGAGTAAGGGGTTTCCAAGAAAATACATCCCTCTCTGGATACGAGCAGGTAGAGGTGGCTCTGGCACAGATGTACATAGGGGTAAAACTTGAAAACACCACTTTGAGCTAGACTCGAACGGGAACTGGTACACGACAACGGGCCTTGCTGCACTCTTGGTTACGACACTCCCGGGGGATATGCTTTGGTAAATTCATAATCTTAGTATGAACCATTGTTAAAGGAACAAAGATAAAATAAAATAAAGGTTCATATAAGAATATATGATCATGGATAACCTAGATGGGAACCTAGGGGATCACAAGTTAGGGTATACTTTTCAACTACAAGTTATCCTTATAAGCTTTAAGTTTTTATTTTCATGATTATTGGCTAAGTATTTAAGCCCCTATTTATAGTTTCTTTTCTTAGTTAATGGCGGGAAATGGAAGAACATGTCCCAACAACCAATGTGATAGGAAATGCTACGATTTCCGTATTAATACGACAGAGATGATTATGGGATTAAAAGATTATTATTATTTTGGAGGACGTTCACTATTTTGAGGACCCTATACGATCGAGGTAAGTAGATTACTACGGTATTTTCATTGAGGAGTAAGGTTGACTTATATTTTGAAAAATCGATGAATTTAAGGTGGACTTATAGTAATTTAGGTTACTTATGGGAATGCTTAACCTATCTTGGGTTAAATATGTTTAGGTTAGATACTTTTGTTATAAGATGTTAGGAGTGGTTGATGTTGTTTAGAGATGAACAATGAAGTTTATTTTGGAAGACTATGTTATCAAATCCCTCTTGTATTTGGGTTTCAATCTTATTTTGGTTTATTTTGAGGAATTTTAAGGACCGTTATTTATGGGATGGTCTATGATGAACTTTGGTTAGTACCATGGAACTTTGAAGATTTAAAAATAGTTTACCTTCCTATGGGATTCTTTCTTTTTGAAGAGTTGTTTTACCTTACCCTTTCTGTTTTTGGGATAATGTTTAAAGATAGAAGAAATAGATAGTTAATCTTTTGTGGATTATGTGATTCTCTAGAAGATGATTCTTGTGTTTTTATGAGATCAAGTAGTTTTGAATGCTCATTATTTGGAGAAAAGAATAGTTTTGGTAGAAACTTATTAAAGGATGAAACTCTACATGAAGGTAGGTATATTTTCTTATGTTTTTGTTCTATGTAGTAAATGAATTCCTCAAAATTATGAAAAGGAACGTAAAACAAAAATGTTGTTGGTTTACGTTTCCTACTAGGTAATCAATGACCGTTTACACACATCATAAGTTTGGGATTTTATTATGGTTAACTTTCTCCTAATCATGTTCTCTATCACTCTCCCTCAGAACTTGACCCTTTGTTTTTCTTCCATGTCCATGTTTTCCTACATGGAATCCCAGTGTGGGCTAACTCGGGTGACCTTCGTACTTCACTTTCTTTCTTTTAAAGTAATAGTTTTACTGACTCCTTTTCCGATGTGGGAATTTCAATGAAATTTAAAAACCTAATTTTAAAAATTGCGAGGACGCAATTTCTTAAGGGGGGAAGATTGTAACGACCCGAAATTTTGAATAAATCTTGTTTCCTAATTTTATGTGCTATTTTATTTTATTTTTATACTCAACAAAAATGTTTCATTTGATAACATGAGTATAATTTAAATGATACCATTGGTTTTTGACTGTTATATGACCATTGGTCAATATGACCGTTGGAAACTAAAAGTTTTGATTATTGTCTCTAAATACAAGTAATCTTGGTTAATTAATATAGAAAGAAGATTCGATGGCCTCACCTAGTAGTCTTGGACCGATCGAAGCCCATTTAACAGAACTTAGGAAGGAGGTAGCACCACTGGGCTTTTCTCTGGACCAAACCCAAGCTGAACTTCATCGTGTGAAGCTAGAATGGGATCGCCTTCGCGAGAAGTTCAAACTGATAGAAATTACTACTCGTGCGATGTTGGCCGAGCCTCCCTCAGATTCTATAACCATAGCACACCTTACACTTAGGTCCTATGCTGGTGTGATAAGGGGCTATGTAAGGAGACCATAATTGCCTTGTGTAATCCTTTGTTTTAAATAAAAATTGGGATTTCTTCTTATGATGATGTTTATGAATTTTAAAATGACCGGATAAATATAGTATGCATATTTTTTATGAATTTTAGAAAAAGGATATTTTAAAAATGTTTATGTAAACCTTAAATAAATAAAAATGTGTAATGATTTTCAAAAAATGGTCTTCTAAAAATATGTTCAGTACAGAATTTAGAGTCTAATAATACCAACTTAATTTTTGATGAATAGTAAATTATGAATAGTGATTTTATGCTTAGGATTAGTAATGTGACCAAATGGATTAGTAATCTCACTTAAAAAAAGTATTAATATAATCTAGGCACCTTGATTAAGTAATGTGATTCAATAAAATGGTTAAAAAACGGTTTCATAAATTATTATTCAAGTATTAGTTTTTTTCAGGTGAATAGTGTTTTTTAATTAAAAATTAAATTAAAAATATTTAGAAAATTATTTTTATAAAATGGATTTCATTTTTGAACTCAGAGCATCGATATTATGTTAAGGTAATTTTTGGGGATTTTTCTAAAAATAGTGAATTTTCAGTGAATAGTAAAAATACAGTTTTAGGGTTTCAGTATGTTTAATGACATCATAACTGTGTCATGATGATGTCATGAGATATTTTAAAGGATGTTCGACTAAAGAGGATGTATTATTGTGTGGGGGTCCCCATGTGGCCTAACTTTATGGGAAGTACCATGGGAGGGCCCATGCTTTTGAGAAAACCACTTTTGAGGTGTCCCTTGGCCATTAATGCCTTGTCCCCTCACTTTCCCTATAAATACCAAGCCCTCCTCTCATCTTTTCGACTCCAAAAACATACTCAACGAAGTTCTGGTCTCCTTACCTCCCAAGGAGTCCTCCCAAGGTGCCCCCAAGCCCTCAAGGTCCCAACCTTTGTGTTTTAAGAGTTACGTTTTAAGGTAAGGGATCCGATCTCTCTCTTTCTTTTCAAGAATTCTCTTTTATGTCATTTCTTTTATGCTCCATGTTCTTATGTTAGAGGATGTTCTTTTATACTCCTCTTACTACCCTTTTCATGTTCATATAATGAGAGATCCCCTCTTACTCTCATTATTTCGTTTTATGAAGTTTTAAGTGGCGCCGTTAGGCTGCCGAAATTTTTGTAACAAATTCTTTCTCCCTTCTCATTTTTCAAGATCTATTTTCATGTAAAGTATTTCAAGTTACTTTTTATTATGTTGGGGTATGATCTCTAAATTTATCATACTGATCTTTTATGATAATATGATGAGATACCCCATTTGATCTCTTCAATTCAGTATTTTGAAGTTTTAAGTGGCGCCGTTAGGCTGCCGAATTTTTAAGTGGTTCTTCACCCTTCTCGTTTTGAAGTTCTACTTTCATGTCAATTATTTAAAGTTCCTTTTTGTTATGTTGGGGTATGATCTCTATATCTATAATACTAGACTCTTATGTTTATATGATGAGAGACCCCATTTGATCTCTTCAATTCAGTATTTTGAAGTTTTAAGTGGCGCCGTTAGGCTGCCGAATTTTTTAGGGGATTCATTCACCCTTCTCATTCTTTTCAAAGTTCTACTTTCATGTCAAGTCTTTCAAGTTACTTTTTAATTATGTTTGGGAATTATCTCTATATATATCATACTGAACTCTTATGTTCACATGATGAGAGACCCTATTTGTTCTTTTCAAATCATTTTGTTTGAAGTTTAAGTAACGCCGTTAGGCTGCCGAACTTTCATAAGAGAAATCTAATTTTTGTCTTCCTTCCATGTTTTTCATTTCAAATGGTATTTCCTTGAAATTTCATTACCATGATCATGTATCCTTATTATTCTATCCATCTACTGTTTTATGGGTCATTTATGAATTTTTGACCCATTTTCCCTCTCTTTTTAACATCTTCTAAAACCTCGTAACATAGCCGTTATGCTGCAGAATTTCCGTCTCAAAATGTCTCTCTCTTTTTCTAAAGTTATTTTATATTATTAAGTGAATACTCAAAGATCTTTCTTCTAAAGGGGTATTCACATATATACCAAAATGTTCTATTTTAAATTATGGGATTTACATACATGAGACCCACCTTCCTTTTCTGTGGGTTTTAAAGTGACGTAAAGATCATGTCTTTAAAGCAGTTTTTAAAACGTTGTGATTATGAAATGAAACCCATTTATTTTATGCTATATGGGTTATTTATGAAGTGTTTGATGATTATATATGTGTATCACATGATAATAAAGGAAAATTTAAGGGTGTGCCCTGATAGCGCTCCAATGCATTGGGTAATGATGTAACCACTAGAGATTACAATTTTCACGATACCTTGGTGAATAACCTTGGTAATTTTCAAATGACACCTTGGGGATGGACCTTGGTGATATGTTCATGATTGTCTATATTAAATGTTGCAGCCACATCTTCAAGTTATGAAAAATGTCATTTTTATTATGATATATCTCATGATTTCTTTCTCATGCCTTAAAGTTCTTTTCATGACCTTATTGAAGTATCTCAAGTTCACATGTAAAATATTTCTCTTGTTTTCCTTACTGGGCCTTATGCTCACCCTTTCTTTTGATGTATACTCCCAGGTTATGAGATGCAGTAATGAACCTAGGATTAACATTAGGAGAAGCCTTTCAAGTGTTTAAGAAGAATGTTTTATGTTTTCATGTTTTAAGTTCCTCATTTCCAAGACACTAAACCTTAAAGATCCTCGGTTTTGTAAAATGTAATGAAAGTTTATGTGATAAAAAGGCGGGATGCTATATGTACTCTTAGTGGAATGTAATTTCTATCAATTCATTTTATTATATTATCATTAGCTAAACCCATGACGATGAGGTGAAAACTCCTATAAGTTTCTAAAAACACTCGTGTACCCAACACCCCGGTAAATTTACGTTCAACATAAATAGGTTATCTATGCCTCTTTTTTCTATACATTTAATGTCCTTACAATCCTACCGAGGCGGCTAGGGTTTTTCCTCGTTCTTGCGTTCCTTCCCTCTCCGACCGCCTCCCGAGTCCTCTTTACTCGGGTCACCTCGACAGCTGGGCAAGCGTTGCACATCTCCTCAATGCGCTGGTGTTCCTTTGAAGACGGTCGACAGAGCTGTTATGGTCCAGGGAGGGGAGGGATTTTCCCATCTCCTCCCCTTTCTGGTGTTTGATTCTCTCAGATCCCTCAGTGCTCTCTGCGTTTGTTTTGGGGCTCTCGCGCTATGGGCTTACGTGGTTGCCAATCCATATTTGCGGGTGTATGACCGGTTCATTGGCATACTCTACGGAGCGCTCCAGGTTTGGTTCTCGGCAACTCGTTTTTCCTGCAGTATGTTCATTCTGGCCCGCGGTGATGTGCCTTTGAGGGTCTATTGAGTCTTCTCCATCAGTTGGGGTGGTGGATTTGGTTTTTGGCTTGGTTACGTTCATGGTTTTTTTCTGCGATGTTTGTGAATTGCTGTTATGTTCTTATTTTCTGGTTGATTTGGTTCGTGATGCGCACCAGTTGCGTTTGTATTTTTGGATTTGCGACTGTATGCCGAGTGGATGATGATGTTTTCGGTTCCTTGATGGCGATGACGGGTTCTCACCGGAGTTGTTTTTGTGGTTTGCGATGATGGTTTCTGAGGGGCTCCCACCGGCAGCGTTTCAGTGGCGATGCAGGTTGATGGATGGCCGGTGGTTCGACGGTCACCGGTGTTGCTCACCGGCGAGTTGGTTTGATGTTTATTGGTTAGTGTGATGGTGACTCGAGGCTCGAGGCGGCAGGGTCCGTTCTTTGATGATGATGGAAGGCTCATGGCTCGAGGAGTGAATTTAATTTTAAATTTTGCAATGTGAATTTGCACTGCATGTTGCGATGGAGTGAATTTGATGTGGGGAATCATGTATTGGGTACCGAAAACCCTTAAACCGGCTTTTAGAAAATGAAAAAAAATTATTTGCAGGCTACTCACTTTTAACAACACAACATGAGGGCTAATCAAGAATCATTTTTCAACTTCAAGACTGACAAAAAATACCATTTATCCCAAAATAATTGATGGACCAACCAATAATGATACTATTTTTCACATATATTTTTTTCTCATTGGCTTGGGAAGAGGCGGAGGGTGTTACTAGCCTTAGATGACATTATGATGACACCAAAGTCTAACAATAAATTTCATGGTCTTCATAAACTGTTGGGGGAATGTTTTCTATTTAAAAATAAAACAACCAAACCAAGATAACCATAACAAAAAAAAAACACTATATGATGCATGAGTACAATGTGATAAAAATCAATGTGATACCAACTAACAATAATACCAAGATACAACCAAGAACCATTTCAGAGAAAAAAGAAGAAATCGAAAACCAAAAAATTACAAAGTCAACCAAGACCTCCCCCAACAATTCCCAACAAGCTCCAAGATCCAGTTGAACAATCCTTGCCCACGGTTCCATAATGCATCACTAGGTTACCTTTTCTTTACCCATGTATCAATATAAAACATCTGAAAATGCACAAAATTTCCCAATCATGGGGTGAGTATAAAACTTAGTATTTTTTCACCAAATGACTTACCTACTCACACCACTAGTACAAAACATGTTATAAAGTATATATTAAAAAAATTATATAAAAAAAATTTAAAGTAGTTTATATCAAATGAAAAACTATTTTTCAAGAACAAATTTCCAAACCAAACAATTTATAAGGAAATAAACCAAAAAATCCATTCAAACCATTTCTTTAAATCCATTTGGCATTTCCCATTCAATTCCACACATCCACATGTACAAACATGCATGCCCAGAATACATTTCCATAATCATGAGGGGTTTCTATTCAATCTACCAAGTTATCACAAGGTTACTATATACCATGTTACCCAATGGCATATACCCATTCCACAGGGTCATGTCAATGGAAATGATCACACACCAACCATTTATATCAAATACCATGCCATACCAATTGTGCAAAACCATTTCAGTAAAATAGTAATTTTCATGAAATCATTTATACAAACCTTTTCCATAAATAAAAATAAATCTATATTTTAAAATAATCATTTTAAAATAATGAAACAAATACTTTTCACACTAATTAATTTCCAAAATTTTACAAACCATCACTAAAGATGGTTTCTATAAAGATTTTAAAATTAATTCCACAATTCAATTCAAGAAATTAAATCAATTTCAAATGAATAATTCATGTTATAATTTGATGAGTCAAGAGTGAAGCCAAATAAATCGAAAATTATGGAAAAAATGAATAATGACATAAATTATTCAACAGACATGGCTTAGATCTTCCAAAACCTAGCTTAGATTTTGTTCCTAAGAAATTCGGCCTCCAACGCACCATGATTCACAAGTGGATCACTCTCGAATTGATGTTAAGGCTCTATCCATCCTTCGGAGGGAGTGGAATTCAATTTAGGGTTGGATTAAGTAATAAACGAGGGTTTAAATGGGTAATCAAAATTATATAAAAAATATTTAGATCTTGTTTTTGATGCCACATTGTTGGGGCACATGGTTATAAAAATTATGTGATGGCCACTGCCTCAAGACACCACTCGCATGGTTGACTAACATAGTTTGACAAGCCATGTGCCAACCATGCTCTACCCCATTATTCCATATTGTACGATCTTAGCTTGGTTTCCACATAGTTTGTCCAAATTTTGCGCCAACCATACACCTACTGAGTGACCTAGGTTTCCCATTTTATGATTTTCTGGAGGCGTTTCATGGTTCCTACTAAATGCACTCAAAATGTGTACCTCATGAAAATCCCCAAAAAAATTCCAAAACTACTAAAAAACATCCCACCAATTTTATCCCAATTAATTTATACAATTAAAATACATAAATAAAGGGTTAAGTACCTAAAATCAAGGGTTCTACAGTGATAAGATTCTTTTATATTTTTTCTTCATTAAACATATGTAGATTGACATCATCTAGGGGGTCTAATTGAGATTAATTTAAATTATTTTCTATTCTTTATATTGTTCATCATTTTTATGTCATTTTCATTGGTTATCACTAATTTATATTTTTTCTCAATCTTTTTTAAGAAATCTACAGATGAAATTAAAGATTTAATTTTTTACCAATGAATTGTTCATAAATTGTTCACCAGTTAAATTTCAATTTGACATGGGGTTAATTTTAAAAATAATAGTATGACCATTTCGGTTTTGTTTCCCCATTTTCATTATTCTTCATATTTTTTGCTTCATTGTTTTAATTTCAAACATATGACAAATAATGGGCCCTTTACCCTTAAAGGAAAAACTATTATAGTTAATCTATAAAATATTATCACTTATTGTATATAATAAGAATAATACATTCATTGATATGTGGTTGACTGACCACTCTATCAAGTTAGTAGATAGAACTTTTTTGTTATCCAAGCCGGAAGGAGGTTTTTGAAAAACCTTTCTTCTCATATGTCTGTATAATTTCGATGAATCTAGATGTAAGAAAATAAACATTTTTATCAAAACTGATCAATATGGTTTCCTGAATCCATATCTTTTTCATCCCTTTATCACCTATTCTTTTTGACTTATTCAATAGACATATTGTTTTTTCCAATACTTTTAATTTATATTTTATAGCATTAACAATCACATTATTTTTTCCAATACATTTTTTTATTTATTTTTTCATTTTTTTCGTTAATTTTTTTATTTTTCTTGGATTATATAGTATTATTTCTCTAGGGTTCAACCCTACTTTCTAATATGCCAGTTTTATATAGGTTTTATAAATAAATTTATTTTATAGTAAAACGACCTTATCATATATTCTATATAAGCCAAATGTCAATTATTATTATTATTAATATATTCCATGACTTGCGCTAACCCATATATATTTAAATATCATTTGTTAAATAAATAAATCAATAATTATTTGAATGTTTTTAAATAAAATATATCATAACCATTGGGACTATATCCTGTCCTATCAATCCTCTGTGACTTTTATTGATCTATGAATAATAAATATTTATTAAATTAAATAAATATAAATATATTTTTCATTCGATAAATAAATAAATATTATATTCACTATCTGGAAAATAAATATTTATTTATTATTCTACTCACATTAATTTTAAACTTGAAGAACTAGTGATTAAATTCATATGATCAAAATAAACTCAATAATTATTCCTTAGAGTTGAGAATATTTTTTATTCTAAATGTTAAATTAAACTATAGTTTAATATGAAATTATAAATACAATTTTTGTGTCACAATCTAGGATAAATTCTTAATTACATTGGAAATTTTTTTCTAAAGTACAAGAGTGTCCTAAAAACACATTAAGGAACCCGTAGAGAGTCATTAATGTCACAATGAAAACAACCTCATTTAAATTCTTACTATATAATGTACTTTTAGAACCATAAGACACCCTGAGAGGGGGGGGGAATCAGGGTGTTAACTTCTTCTCTTTTTTACTAGATATTATTCCCACGTTGGTAGGAACTTGTTTAAACCTATATGATGTATATGTGTAGTAATTAAAACATTCACATACAGAAGGAAAACACATCATTTTTTACTTTGTTCACTAATAAGGCCTACATCCAAGGAGCATATGCTGATAGGTTTTCGGTCTTACCAAATTACACTAATCATTACTATCTATGGATTACAAAGGTTCAGACACAGTCACTCTGTCCCATGCACACTACCATTACAATGGTTCAGGGATAGCCCATTGCTTCCATCAGATCACTTCATTTGACTCACCCTGGCTCACTGCCTTGGGAATGGTCTCACTCAGTTTATCGACTTGAAGGTCGCTTCAACATTTTGGCATGAACGTCTTTATATCGGTTTACCATGAGACACTGCTTGCATCGAAGTACCCAATTGATTCTCTTTTATATTTAGTTATCTATTTTATGATGTTTTCAATTCCACAAACTATCCCTGATTCTATATCGACTATCTATGATCTGCATACTATGCATGTTCTATGTACCATGCCGGTTATTCTCACTGCCCCTGCTTCATGTACCATGCCTGTTTTGTGAACCGTGCCTGCTCCGTGCACCGCGCCTATTCTGCATACTCTACCTGCTTCACATACTGTCCATGCATACTGCACCTGTGTACCACCTCCGTGTACCGCCTTTGCGTATTGCCTTTGCGTACCACCTCTATGTACCGCCTGCACGTTGTGCCTTCATGTACCGCCTGCGCATACCTCCCACCCGTACCGCCTCATCCTAAAATAAATCACTCTTACGTACCACTTTCAAACTTACCTGAGTTCTTCCATAGTGAGGATATTTTTTTATCAAAATTTCTCACTCGTAATGATGGGATTGAAACTCCTTATATAAGAAAATAACTTTGCAAATTTCAATAATCTGGTTTAGCCAAATTTTCAATGTGGGACAAAATTCACGACATAATTAACTCCATCCACGTACTGTAGGGCTCCACCATTTACTGCGACCCTCTTGCGAACTGCGAACCTTCACTGCGTACCGTGTGTATGTCGGACTGCGTACTGTATCTTTTCTTCCAATGATGATCCATTCCATGTACCAGAACTCCTTCTGTGGCAAACCATCAGCATTCTGTGTACCACAAAACTTCACAACGTATCGTCCCTGCAAACTATTTTCGACAACATTCCATGCAACACATGCCTTAACCACATATTGTTCCTTATACCACATGCCTTCACCGTATACCATTCTATATATTCCATGGCTTCACTGCGTACCATCACTGCAAACCATTTCCAATTCTGTGCATCACTCCGCATACTGTTTCTACTTCCAGGCACAAGGTCATGAACCATTTCTGAGACATGGTATGCGGTCTATGCTCCAAGGTATGCAGTTTTCTTCCTTTACAGATTTCATTCAACGTTCCTCATATCGTTCACTCCTATACATAAATCCTTCCATTTCCAAAAATATCATGATTTTGAAGTCAAACTATTTGGAAAACACAATAAAACGATATTTGGAAAGAACACCCATGATAATTCACTACCATCTTTCTTCTTCAACAATCATCTTCTTTCTTAATGAACCTTATCTATTATGAATCCCTTCAACAATCATTTATCTTCCATCAACATCAGTCTTTCTAGTCAATATTGAATATGACTTGAATCATCTTCTCAAATTTGTATGATCATTATTAATTCTTAAAATTTCAACGTGTTCCCTCATGCAATAATGCATGCCTCATCATGTAGTCTCTTTCATGGTCTCTTTGAACATTGATATGTTTCATGATCACTTTATAAGTTTAATACCTACAACACTCTATGAGATGGTTTCATTTTTGTAGACAATGTATCACCGTTGAAAAAAATCATATGAATTACCACTCTTGACAACTTCAGAGTTCTTCTTCATCTCCTTCTTCATTTTTATCTTCATTGAAAACTATTGAGAACAAATCCAAACATATACACAAAGTGGTCCCTACAAAAATCTCATTGACTTAGAATATCGTCAAACATGTTTCCAACTTGTGTCATAAACTTATACGATTGATTATAATTTTCTATCTATTTTAAATAAACTCATAGATGAACTAACATGACCATATATTTAATCAAAAAATTCCATTTCAATCAAAGGGATATAGATATCATCTTTCCTAACATGGAAGGGACAAATCCTTTTCTGACTTATCTATTAATGTCATATCACTTATGACACACCCAATGTATCCAACCTCACCATGAGAATATATCTTCACCATTTTCATTAATACATAAATGTATTTGAATTATGATATACATTAATATTAATCTCAAGTATAAGAACCAATACACACATCCACTAATAGGAATATCCAATGATACCTAGAATATGGAATTCTTATTGGTGGGTTTGTCCTCATAACATATGTTGTTGTATATTACTAAGTGAGAACATAATAAAAATAAGTATCAATGTTTTATAATACCCTATCACCAAATAGAAAATCATGACTCAGGTCCTATCAGATAGAATTCATATAGAAAATATTACATATGTTTTATAAAATTTTCATAGAACTTCAAGGTTCTCATTACAATAGGGAAACTCCTAAATCCTTTAGATGTGACAAATAATGTAAATAAATCAGAAAATTAAAAATATATATAAGAACACTCATTATAAAATAATATATTTATTAATATTACCATCTTTGAATTTTTTGGTAATATATTGTACAATGTCAGTTGGTTTTTTGGGAACCAACTCCAATACTACCTCATCTGATGAAACACATACCATAAATCAATATTTCCAAACCATCTAGACCCTTTAAAATATATGAATAAATCCTAAATACTAATAATGGGATAAAATTTCTTTATTTTCACCATATTAAATCATCAGTATTCAATGAAAAACTGTGAAATACTATCCACCCTATTTTTTAATAGCACTAGAGAACCCATACACTGGGCTCAATGAAATCCTATTAGAAAAGACATTAATCTAAAGCATTGATTTCATAATTATATGGGAGTAATATTATGAGGATAAATAAAAATTATAGATATAGTGATTTTCAAATTTTTCCAATACTTGACATCACATTGAGGGGGTAGTGTCCTAACATTTTTAGGAAAAACATGTGAATGCTTCTCCATAGCTCTCAGAAACATCACTACCTAAGTTTTCACCAAATGCAACATCAACTCTAATAGTTATGTTCAAAGAGTCTATATACACTTGAAATCCATTTGATGTTTTTTATCTCCAATGAAGGCTACACACTCTAAATCAACATCAGAGAAATAAACACTTCTCTAATTACAATCAATAATAGCCTACACCAAGTACAACCAATCGATGTCAATAATGGAATCTTATGGTAATATAAAAAAACTCTCTAATTTACTAATTATTCCCCATAACCATATAAAATTCATGGGAATCCTAAAAATAATCTAAAATAGCCTCAAACAAGTGAATTCAAAACTAAGTACTCTATAATTGAATCCTCCTTATGTCCAAATACTCAGAATAATGTAGGTGTAATGATGGAGTGAAAAGATTCTGAATTATAAAAAAAATTATCTAGAATAGAAGATCAATATTTGGTACTGTGATAAATTTTTAGTATACCTAGAACCATAAACTATATTATATGGATCTAACAATGCTCACCTATTTTTACTTGTATCCCCTAACAACAACGAACAACTCACCAATAATAGGCCCCTGGTCCCTAAGTATAAGAAATATATATGTTTTTTACTCTATTAAATCCATATCCTCTCTATGGTAAAAACGTTTAGGACCCTTCTAATACTAATAATATATTTAAATAAGAAATTGTAATAAAGGATACACCTAAAATAGACTTTCAATTCAACAGTAACCTTTAAAAGAAGTTGGACACTAAAACCATTGATTCCAAAAACCACTTAAAAAGATAACATAGCACACTATAACTACCATTACCGGATCAAAAGAACTAGTACTGGAAAAATGGGAGAGGGGAGATTTATTTTTTCATCTTAGTTGAAAGAACATCATTTTCCCAGATGGCCAAGAATTTCGTTTATGAGATAAATTGGTCCACAATAACATATTCTCAATCATTATGGACTTCATCAACTCTTAAAGATATGTTACCATATTGAAATGAGTGAATAACCACTAGTTTTATGGATAATAATCCTTCTAAAAATGTCTCCCTATAGAATACTCATCTAAATGATGATCATGAGTGTAATAAATAATATTCTTGAACTATATTCTATGTTACTGCACACTCAATATCCCCTAGTAGAGAGTGAGAAAATACTATATTCGATACACCTTCAGTGTAAAAGAAATAAAATCAGATCAAAACTAACTAAAAATTATTTCCCCGGATATTTTTATATCCTCACGATCAACTATAAACAAAATCCACCACTATAGAGTAGCTCCCTTAAATAATATAATAGTCAATGAAATCCAATTCTACCTCATTGAATGTATAGAACAAAGATAAATCTTATAATTTTCTAGGTAACTCTCATTCTCTAGATTATATATCACCCCTCAAAATTTAGCAAACATTGATACTAAAATTTTCATAGTTCCTTCCTCTAAGAATCATCCTCTATGGGATGAATCCACTGAAATATCATGTTTTACCTCATCACCTTGATCCACATAAGGATTCCAAGAATTAAAAATCTTTATAAACACAATAAAACTTCTATTCATTTGATATGGAATTAATTTAAGAACTTTCAATTTGGTTTAATTTAATTCCTCAATATTTTTATAATTAAATCCCAAATTTAATCAACCATGATGCATTTGAATCACATAAGTCACTACCAAACAATGAGAATCATATCAATTTATTGTGATTAAAAAGATTAATATCCTAAAATGGAATATTAGGGACCCTAATTCCTATTTCATATGCATTATACCTCCCCTAAACCGCATTAAAATATTATTTGATACCATAACCATAATAACCTAATATAGTCCTCACTAATAAAAAGATATAATATCAATACTAAATCTAAAAAAAATCTTATACCAATTTATGATTACATATCCCAAATATATCACCTCCTAGGTTGGTTTATTAGTTTAGTGTAACTCCCAAAGATTATTTCCAATATTCCTTAGGTTAGTGACTAGCATTGGGCATATAAAACCAACATATAGGTGGAATTTCCCTAAAAATCCTATAAATGAGAAGATAAATCCACAGATCAACTCCAATGGAAAATATCTAATACAACTCATCATCATAATAGTACATGTAATGTATATAAAAAACATGGTCTCTAAACAAATACAATTCTAGGAACAATCTCCTAAAGTAGCGTCTCCAACTCTAGAAACTTCACAAAACAAGATAGTATTGTGGAGCATGACCACTGACTTCATATTATGGATATATATATATAACATATACAGTAGGGGTGATCTTAAAGGTATAATCAGTAGGATCCACACTATAATCACTCATGTAAAAATGGAAGAAGCATATTATATCCTCATACAACAAATAATAGAATAATTTTTTTACCCATACCCGATCGATTACCACCCATACTCACTATGGTTCACTCACTCAAATATGCATATAAATTTAGTAATATAATTATCCTAAAAATATATCAAGGGAAGGTACCATTCATCCAATACACCACAAAACTAGTTACCCTCACACCACAATAATATATGTCTCGATACTCCCATCCATGCCATATTTACATAACCACATGTTATAACCAAATATCATAACTAGAAAACATAGACACAAACCTCACATCACAACCATGTACCACATACTACAAACACATACCAAGTTGTGACCAAGGCTCATCTCTAAGGACATAAACCTCATTCCCTCCTTCCCTTGAATGACCCTAATGCATATCCATATAATAAAACACATCATCACAAACCAAAACATTAATCCCCCATAAACTATACTATGTATAGAATATCGAGTAGTTTTATATGTTTCAAAGGTATGTCTAAAATTTGAAATGCTATGAAATATTCCAAAATAGTATTAATTATAGAAAATATCAATGAATTTAGAATGAATTTTAGTGAAGAACAAGGATGTAATACCTAACACCTGTAAATATGGAATGTCAAATATTTTCACAATCATTTGATTGATAGAAATGATAAAGAGCTAACTGAATTCTTCTTCATAGGTATCCATGGATTGTAGGAATTCCCCAATTCTTTTGATGGTTCTATCTATTTTAAAAATCTACTAGATAATTATGTTTAAATAATAGGGATAAGTTATATCTTGATGTTTGTCTCTATTTTCTGATTTCTAAAATGAGTCTAATCTCTATGCAATCACCCCACTTCACATGAGGAATGGATATATTTATATAGCCTATACAGAACCACAAATAGTAAACATATATTGATTGATAATTTTATAAATTCTCCAAGTTATTCAATCCTTGAAATATTTTATTTAATCTCATTAATAATCATTTAAATTTTAAACGATCATATTCGATGTTTAAACTCAACAAAAATTTCATTATATGATGAATAATCAATCATGATAGGATTTGGAGTAAGAGAATGGGGAATCCATAATGATATCACATATCATGATAATACTATGTAGGTACACTATGGAGTGGTGACACTCACCATGTCATGGTGTAACCTATGGTATAACAAAATATGGTCTAAACCACCATTTTGTGGTGGTTCCCTTAGAAAAAAATTCCAACAATATCCGACATTGGATAAAGCCTCATAGACTTAGGTCTTATCCACCTTATGTCACATTATATGAAAAAACTAGTGAAACCATATTTAAAACTACATTTTGAAATCTCAAAAAAAAATTGTTTTTGGAAAATCTATCACTATTTAACCTTATATAATTACATATTTAATATCATTTGAAAATATATCCATAAAATTTTACAAAACTCTTAAAAAATACATTTGGGTAGCTCTTAATGTTTCATAAACTTGATCATAATTTTCACAACCACAAAGTGTAACCCCACAGGCCTTTGTAGAATCTATAAAAATATAAATTCCTAAATTCATATGTGAATGAAAAGAGAATACTCTAGAAAAGTGCCAATGCTACTCAAGCTATATAAAGGGATCTAGCATGATCTTCATCAAACACATGAATATCTATACCTATGTCCAACAATTTCATCATATGTATGTATGAGTTTTTATATGATCCAGTTGTCTAAGAAATTTAGTGACCATGGTACATGGAGTGTATCAATCCCATATAGCCTTCTCATATGTTATTAGTTCTCTAAGTAAATACTGACCTGGTTAATGAATACATCACATTTTATTCATCTTAGTATTTGAGAACATCACATCCCCTCACACAAATTAACAAGAACATCATATATACTATCTAGGCATGGTGGTACACTTCTCATTGTTTCTCAATCTACGGACCAAATGTCATTATCACTATATGAGGGGAAAAATATCATCTTGGTTATGTTCTATTTGATGAAAGGTTCAGTAACATACTCAACCAACCCCTAATTAGCTATGAATCATGGTTTACATATGAAAAGTATCAATGTATGAAACTTATCAACATAGGTATCTTTGTAACCTTAGGTATAGAAAATATAAATATGAAACATAAAATTCTAGTATACTAAATACATAGTTTGTAACACTCAATATGGTATACATGGTGGGTCATATAACACAAAAAACCTCTTTGGTCATCATGAGAACATGTTGTATCTCGATACATGAATCCTACTCATACTAACATTAAAAATTCACTAACACTCATAATAATTTATGATGACCATTGTTTAAGGATTACTCAATATTATAATTTGAGAGGTTAATTATCATTTCCCTTCATGAAATATAAGTGTTTTCTAAATAGAAATTAATGAAGGTAAACTCGTTTTTATGATTAAAAGTTAATTTTTCTAAAAATAGTTTCATTACATTTTCCACACTCATTTTAAAATTAATTTATTCCACTTATAGAAATTAAATATTATAAATTTTATTTTATTATTTTAATAATAGTAATTAATATTATTTAGTTATTTGAACTTAATTTTTAGTCATTTTGAATAGTAACCAAGGTAAAAATTCATTACTATGGTAAAAGATTAAAGTGGTTAAACTAAGGTGATAAAGGTTAAAATGAAAAAACGTATCTAAATCATATTTTATAAATATATTTCAATTATATATCATCCTATATTCTAAACTGATCCAATTTGGAGTGAAATTACCATGAGTGTGACTTTATTATATTATAATAATCTAAGTAATTAAAAGTGCCCCACTCCCCACACTTAAAAAAGGGTACATACTATCTTCTATTATCCACACCAATTTTTCAATATTTCTCAACAAATAACTACCCTAATCTATTATAAAATTATATATACATGTCATATAGATTATTATATTCTTAGAATAACAATCCCATGATCGATAAAAATATATTCAAAGGAGGTTTCTCAAAGAAGAGGTATATGTTCTTACCTATCTTTTTAAGTTTCATTCGTTTTCCACTTCCTCTAAATATATTTTATTCATTATAACATAACAAATATAGTATGAATAAAATAATTATATGTTATTATTATTACATCACAACTATTTACACATATTATTCATCAAATGGGAAATGGAATTATCACTCGTGTGTATGTGGGGAATACTGCCTCCATGTAGCGATATAATTCATTTTACACTAGAATCATTAACTTTTGGTTATTATGTTATTATGTTATATTTATATTTTATATTTACGAAAATATTAAACTTTTTTAATTATAAAATCTTTTCTAACTTCTTACCTTTTCTTCCTTTGGAAAATGATAATGTTGCTCGTATATATGCATGGACTTCCACCTCCAGGAAGAGATGTGACTAGTATTTAATTTTTGATATTCATGGATGGTAAATAGGATATATTTAAAGAATATATATTATATATATGATGTAAAAATTATTATATAATTATTAATTATAATTTACCATTCATTTACTCCATCCATTTAAAAGTGAAAACATCACATGTGCACACGTACAAACTACTATCTCGACGAAGTGATGTAATTTAATTTTCAACACTAATTTATATAAGTGGTTATAAAAGTGTATATAATGAATAAATAAGATAATTATTTCATGATTAAGATTCTAGATATAATTAAACCATGACTAATGTGCAAGTATATAAACCATTTAAATAAAACAAATATGGAAAATAGACTAATTTTTAGCTAGATATTCTTCTTAATAATGAAATTTTTAATAAAAGGATAATTAGAAATTTTTACAAGATGATAAATATTAATTAATGTATTAATATGGTTCTTAATTTTTTATAATAAATATATATCTATTTTATAATATTTTTTAAAAATACAATGCATGAAGAGACTCGAGAAAAGGATTTTTGTTATAATCTCATTCTTTTTTAGGATCGACTATGCTAAATTTCAATTGATTGAAAATATACAGTTATTATCTTTTGAACCCCATATATTTTCATATATAATGGCTATTAATGTAATTTTAAAGAAAATTTAAATTAATATTTCTATTTTCTATTATTTGGTACTTATAATGATTATAAAATTCCTTTTAATAAAAACTGACTTTATATCCTCTTTGGTTGATAATATTTTTCTTCCATGTCCATATTATCATTAAATTGTTTTTAAGAATGTTTTTTATATTATAAAATGATTTATTAAAGTAATTTTTATCCATATTTTAACTTCTATAAATGGTTGAAAAATAATCTTATTATTGTTTTATCAATATGTCACATTTTATCAAATGAGTGAATGAAATATTACTTTTATCATATACCACCTGAATAAATTTTAACACCGTCGTGAATAATTGTTTCTATGAATATTCCTTTTCATGTTCCCATGTTTCAATAAAAATAATATTTTCCATAATATTATAGAATTATTTGAAATGTAAAGATGTGATTTCAAAATGAAAAGGTATTTTCCTCAAGAAATGTTCGAGTGATATTTTAATGGTATTTTCATCTTTAAAAACATCCATATATTTAACTTATGATTCATTAGGGATATGATCCAAAAATACCATATTTATTTATTTTATGGATAGGTTATTATTATAATTATTATATATTGATGAAACCCATTTTTCCCCTTGTAAAGCTATGACAGAATGATTAATATTTGAATGATATTATGGAATACATATGAATAGAATATGTGAAATGTGGGTCTATTATATACCTCCAACGCATTTGTTAAATATGGATAACTCACAAGATATATATGTTATGTGTGAACCTGATTTAATGTTCAAAATATTATGAATGGGCACAGTTTTAGGTATATAACTTTATGTGTGGACTTGGTTTGATGTCCATAAGTTTATTCAAGGAATTAATTTCATGCCTTAAAATAATTAGTGAACCTGTAACTTTTTATACGTGTTCAAAATTTTATAACTTATTATAGTGCCAAATTAAAATTTTAATTGATACTCTCTTAGGTATCATAATTGATTATTTATGATTCCACTATTATACTTTTCCCTTTTGTTATGAAAAATCCACATACCATGAATTGTGATTAAATATATTTAATTAATTGGGTATTAATTTCTTATGTTATGATCATGTTCTCATACTTCTGTGTGATGATTTATTTATATATTACATGATTAACCTCACTGAGTATCTAATATCACACTTTCTTATGTTTTTCTTTCCCCAATATTTTATGAAAGGTTCAAAGTATGATAATTCTATAATGGTACTATTATAAATAACTTTATGGGATATGTTGAATATCTTTTTTAAAATAATATGTTAACATATCTAGTCTCTAAATAAACTAAACCTTTATATTTATAGGGTGTGTATAATTCTTATATGTATTTAATATTAATCTAATAAGATATAATATTTATGTATTTTATGCCTGGGCCACCCCATTTCGTATCAGATTAGTGTTTGGTTGTTTTTTGAGATATGGATTATAAAACTTTTGTAAAATCCCTTGGGATTCATATATGTATAAGATAACATCATAAAGTTATAGTAAAGTGGATATTGTGTGTTTTCTTAGGAAACTAATCCCTATATAGATAATGGTAAGTAGATGTGGTTATAAAATAGATCCACCTATAGGTAACAAATTTGGAAGGTGAAGATCTGATATTAACTCATTCTTAACTGGTTCAAGATTAGTGGACCTAAGATTACATACCTATCTAAACAATCCTTGGGGTTATGCTTCAATTAATTCACATTTTTTATTTATGAACTATTATTAAGTAATTAACAATATTATGGACATAGATGGTCTAGGTTAAACCTAAAGTGTTATAGGTGGATAAGAATGTGTCATAATTTAGGACGTCTTAGGAATTATTTTCATGAATAGATGATTTTTCATAATAATTATTATATCTTTAATCTAAAAATATGTTTCCCATTTTAGTCACTTGTTGGAAGTAGAAAGAATTATGTGAAAAATTAATGTGACAACTAATGTGACCAACATCCTCATGAGAAACCAATTGGTTTTGGAGATGTGAAGAATTATCTTGGGAATATTCTAACTCATCTCTTTCATGTTATGATTCGTAACCTAGAAAATGTTTATCTTCATAATTTACCTAGGAGGTAGAAACATCACATTGAGTATTTTGTGGGAAAACATACACCATACTTCTACGGGTATTATGATCCACTATTTTTCAATCAATGGATCAATATGATGGGAATGATATTTTCCATTATTTAGTTCTTAGAACATGAAATTTTTTTATTAACAGTCTATTAGTTGGAAGGTAATACTGATCAATGGTGGATTCATATCAATAATTTAGAAAAAGAAGATGAAATAAACTCCATGTAATGGGAGTATATTAATATGGTATTTCTTAATAAGTAAATTCCCTAATATCTTAATAATAAAATAGAGAGGTAATTTCAAGAGTTGAAGTAGAAGGATGAAGAATCCATTGAAACCTGCGAAGAAAACATCACAAGACATGTGGGGTATTCTTTTGGGTTTTTAATCAACCTAGAAAGAAATAATGATCAATTCATTAGTTGTATGAAACCATGTATTTGAAAGGAATTATCTTTAATCCAATTTGGAAGCTATGAAGATATCGTTTTATCTACACTCAAAGTATAAATAGAAGTTTGAAACCCTTATCTTAATGGTTTTGGTGATAATAAAAAGACTATTTAGTATCATGGAAGCTCTAGTGGTATGTAACATGGAGGGAAGAAGAAATTTAAACCTTATACATACCGAAAATGTGGGAAGGATCAATCAGGTAATTTATTGAAAGGAATAAGAAAAAATTTTATTTGTGGGGGGGATAGCCACTGGGATAAATAAAATCAAAGTGATGTGAAGAGGCTGATCAATGGAATGAATTGATACAAATATCAACCGAATATAATACCCACACTTTAATGAATTATATAAATCAATGAACTAATCCAATTAATGATAATAAGCCTCATATCCCCTTAATGTAAAAGGATAAAGGGAATGATTATGAAATCACAACTATTGAAGTGGGTCAGGAGGATAATGTGGTGTAAGGTACACTTATCATCCACTATATAATTGTAAATGTTTTATTTGATTCAAGTTCTATTGAAAATTTTATATTTGAAAAATGTTATATGGGTATCACATCACCACCTCAATGACTATATGTAGTTCTTGATGTAAAAAATCTCAAGGGAATGATGATCATATCTCAATTCTATTTCACATATCTGATAGAATCTTGTTGGAATGTGCTTCCTATAAATCTTATTATTCTTCCTCTAGTTGAATCTGATATTGTTTTGTTTATATATTGTCTCTCTTAGTATATATCCCATATCATTTTTCATGGAAGGGAAGTGACATTCGATATTATGAATCACCATGTGATCATATATTTGTGTGGATATAAACATAAACACCCAATGGAAATTAGTTCCGTCATAAGGGTTTTATTTCATACAAATTTGGGATATTTATCTCAAATGGTGTGGGACAAATTGATCATTAAATATATTCATATTTTTTGAGAATTTGATGATGTATTTATAGAATAATTTTCTAGTCTTCCCTTGAAATATGAAGTTGAGTTTCCAATAAACCCCATACCTAAAGCTACACCCATTTAAAATTATCCATATAGAATTACCCAGATTGATTTGTATGAATTGATAAATAATCTCAATGAAGATATTTATAAGGGATTCATTAAACCTAATGATTCAACCTGAGGTGGATGTATTCTATTTATTAATATTAATGATGGGTTAGTGCATATTTTTATTGATTATTGATAACTTAAATTAATCAATATTAAGAACAAGTATCCTCTACCCTATATCAATGATCTTTTTTGATCAATAATGAGAAGCTCAATATTTTCCCAAAATTTATCTTCATTTGGATATCATAAGATAATGGTTAAGATTGAGTAGATATCTATGAAAACCTTCCATATGAGACATGGTCATTATATATTTATAGTAATACCATTTGTAATTACCAATTCATAATATCTTTATTGATTTAATTATTAGAGTCTATATAGATTACCTTTAGCTATTTTTGGTAGACTTTATAGATTATGTTCTTATATATTATAAGATAATGTAAGTGAATGAAGGTCATTTGAATATTTTATAGAATAACATGATAAAATAGAATCTATATTCTAAATTTAATAATTATGAATTTTTAATTCTAACATTCTCATTCACGGTTCATATAATCTCAAGTGATGCTATATCAGTGGATACTTAAAAGGTAGAAGTTACTGAACAATGCACCATAATAACCATATACAATGAGATCAATATTTATCTTAGGATGGAAAGACACCACTGATGCTTTGTGATAAATTTATCATAGTTATCATATCCATTAACTATATAAATATGGAAGGGAGCTATGTTCCCATGTATATATGATTGTGAGGAGAATTTCAAGGAACTAAAGTGTAGTTTGGTTAGTTCACCTATACCCAAACAACCCTATAGTGGATAATTTTTTGATATCTATAGTGATGTGTCAAATAAGGCAATGATATGTGTTTTTATGCATAATGTTAGGGTGATTTCATTATCCCCTCACCAACTAAAACTTCATGAGAAAAATTACCTAAATAACGATTTGGAGTTAACACTAGTAATTTTTACATGTAAAACATAGGGGAATTATATTTATAGTGAATTATGTGTTATATATACAGATTATAAAATATTAAAGTATATAATTAAATATAAAGTGTTAAATATGTTCCAATGGAGATGGTTGAAGTTGAATAAAGATTATGACCGCTCAATAAATTATTAGCCTAGGAAGGAGAAAAAGGTGGATGATGCTCTGATTTTGAAAGACCATGCTAGTGTATCCATGATGAGGATTGAAATATATATAATACTTATGTATTTTTAAAATAATTATCATGAAATCATAAGTAAAGGGTCAGATCTTATCATTATTATATAAATGTTCAACCATCCATCAAGGACACGATTTTGAGGGTGAAAAATATTGATAGAGAACTATATAATATTTTGAGTAATGTTCTTAAGATAAACCTAGAATATGATAGAATGATAAGGTTCTTGAATTGGTAATGTGTCTCCTAAATACTATAATTGAAGAAGGATATATTGGATAAATCTCATAGTTCATCATTCTCTATTCATCAAGAAAGTATGAAGATGTTAAAAGATCTAAAAGTGTGTTTCTAGGGGGATAATATGAAAAGGGATAATGCAGAGTATGTATCTCTTTATTAAGAAGGTCATGAATTTATGTTTTAGATATATAATTTTAGGGGATTTTACAATAATTACCCATATCATAATATAAATGGGAAACATCACCGGAGATTTCATCATCAGAATCCCAAAAATATGCAAAGGAAAAATGTTATTTGGGATTTTGACAATCACCTAATAAAGCCTTCACATTTCATTTCAAAAAGATAAAATTTACTATTTATACAATTTCTAGTATACAAATTACTAATGTGGTAATGTTTTATGAAGTACCACATTATATTGTATCTGATTGGGATATAAGGATTAACTCGATGTTCGAGAGAAGTATTTATCAATATTTGAATATAAAGTTTAACATTAGAAATATATATCATCCTGATATAGATGGTCAGAGGACAGCCGACATAGGATTCTCTTTCATGAAAGGTTGTTTGTTCCAGAGGTGATGCGTGAGGGAGTTCTCCTTGAGTTCCATAGCTCAGCCTTGGCGGCACATCCGGGGGTTTCAAAAATGTACAGAGGCCTAAGGGAATAGTTTTGGTGGCCCGGGGTGAAACGGGCAGTGGTGGAGTTTGTGGCTAAATGCCTAGTATTTCAGCAAGTGAAGGCTGAACACAGTGTTCCCAGTAGTTTGCTGCATCATTTAGATGTCCTCGAGTGGAATTCGGATCACATCTCAATGGACTTCGTCACAGGATTACCCAGAGCTCAGGGTGGTTATGATGCTATCTGGGTAGTGGTGGATCGACTAATGAAATCAGCTCACTTATTAGCAATTAAGGAGTCGGGCCCGGTGAGTACCTTAACACAGAGGTATGTAGAAGAGGTGGTGTGGTTGCATATAGTTCCAAAGACTATCATCTCAGATTGGGATACTCGGTTTACCCCATGAGTCTGGAAGGGGTTACAACATGCTTTTGGCACCCATCTACGCCTTAGCACTGCTTTCCACCCCCAAACCGATGGGCAGATAGAGCGGACTATCCAGACGTTAGAGGACATACTGCAAGCATGTGTTCTTGATTTCAGAGGATCATGGGTGAGACACTTGACTTTAGTAGAGTTTACCTACAACAACAGCTTCCACTCTACTATTGGCATGGAACCATTTGGGGATTTGTTTGGAAGACCATGTCGTTCACCCATTTTCTAGGAAGAGGTTGGTGAGATAGTTGCTCTTGGGCCAGAGGTAGTACATAGCACCATAGAGAAAGTCCAGCTTGTGCATGAGAGGATAAAAGCGGCTCAGGACCGACAAAAGTCTTATGCTAATCTTTGGAGGAGGCCCTTGGAGTTTGAGGTGGGAGATCATGTGTTCTTGAAGGTTTCCCCTCACCGGGGGCAACGAAGGTTTGGAAAAGGGAGTAAGCTCTCCCCTAGGTTCATCAGACCTTTCGAGGTGCTGAGGTGAGTCGGTGAGGTGGCATATTAGATAGCCCTACCACTCAGTTGGAGAAGGTTCGTGACGTCTTCCAAGTCTCCCTTCTTCGTCAGTACTTACACAACAACTCTCACGTTATCTACTGGGAAGAGTTAGACATGGGAGATGATGCGACCTTCGAGGAGCGACCAGTCAAAATCGAGGATCGTAAAGAGAAGGTGCTCCGTGGATGAACCATCACCTTGGTTCGTGTGTTGTGGAGGTATGGAGGCCTCGAGGAGAGCACTTGGGAGCGGGAGGCTCAGATGCACGCTCAGTACCCAGAGTTGTTTTGACTTGTGTTTTTCTTTGTTCTTCTGAGCTTTGTTTGATGTTAAACTCTGTACCTTTATTATATGGATTTCTTGGCTTTTCAGTTGTGAGAATTTTTGTTTCCTTGTTCTCTGGAAGTGTGTAATATGTCTGGATGTGTGGGAAAGTGAGAATCCTGATCCTTAATTGAGACGCGTTATTGATGATGAGATTAAACCTGTACGAGCAAGCCAGTGCCGCCTAAAGCAGATAATATCTCGACATAGGATAAGGAATTTCCCCAAACCACGTGTTTGGGTAGTGTGTTGTTTGTACGGTGTTGGGGGCAGTGCAAGTTGAAGAATCCTAATATATGGAAGTGGGAATACCCAATTCTTGATCGAGACACATTAATGAGGATGCGATTAAACCCATGCAGGCGAGTCGGTGTCGCCAAAAGTGGATAATATCTTGACATAGGAGAAGGAATTCCTAACACATATGATTAGGGTTGTTAGATGGGTTCCTGTTATAACAAGATCCCTAAGAGGAATCTTTCTAGTTTTATCTAGGTTGGTTTTGAATTCTCGGGGAGGAGAATGTTTTAAGAGGTATCTGATAAAATGGCCCGGACCTCTCCGGCCCATTCCTTTGTCGAAAAGAAGGTCATGAAGTGTTTTGGAGGGTAAAATGGACTTTTCCCACACTTTTTAGAATTTTGTAACTACACGTCGTGTAGTGTGAGTACACGTCATATACCACCTTTCTGGGTATACCCCATGTTGAATCCGTGTCCTTTCCGTGTGAAATAAATGATTACACACCGTGTATCATATACTACACGTCGTGTAGTTCTTCCCTGTGTACGTGTTACCCTCAAACCGTGTGTTGACTAGTCAACGACCACGTGCTGTGTTGATGTCGTGTCCTTGCTGCATGAAATAAATGAGTGCATGCCATGTTTCCCATACTACACTCCGTCTAGTCCCTCCCCATGTACGCGTTACCCTCAAACCGCGTGTTGACCAGTCAACGGCCGCATTCCGCATTGAAGGCCATGTTGGAAGCTGCGTTGTGACCGTTTGAAATGGCTGAGTACACTCCATGTCCGAGGAAGTACACGCCATGTAATTTTGTTTTTCTCACCTATAAAAGGAGGGGGCCTCTCCTCCTTTTCAAAGCACTCCTCTCCTCTCCATTCCATAGAGAAGAGCTCTCCCAAGAGACTCCAAGGCTCTTTTCTTCCATAACATCTTCGTCCGAGCTCTGATTTACGATCCATCAGTGGCCACGGGATCCTAACGATGAGGAGGAACTTCTGAGCTTCAATATGTTGTCTTCCCTTCGGCCTTTCCTTCCCAGATTCCACCCGAAGAGGTTTTGCTGGGATTTGACAGAAGCGAAGGACGCCAACGAACGTCATCTAAAGTTGATCCGGGGGAGCGTTGTGATCAAAACCTGTTGAGGTAGGGATCCTACCTTCATCTCTCTAGTTTGCGCATCATGCGGGGTGGGTGTCCTCTTGTTTACATGAAACACATTTGAACTGGTTTAATAAAGATAATAACTGACTTATATAACGGGGATGGGATGTTTGTGAATATAGGTACATTATTTATATCCTGTGATATTATGTTTTGAATTGAATGAGATTCTGCCTACTAAAAATCATGGTATTTGGGGGTATTTTCTTAAGTAATTAAATGTTGCCCTCTCCTTATAGATTTTTTTATGGATGAAAATTTTATTGAATGTGGAATTGGTTAATCAGGTAAAGTTAGATGAATAAAAATCTGGAACCCTTGTGTGATCACCCCGGTTGAACAAAATGGAATAATGAACATGTGGGTGTTGGATTAGTTAAATGGTGTGTGAAGGAGGGTGAATCCTGGGTTGTTACGAATTGAATGGGTAGCGGGGATACAATAAATGATGGTATTAAAGGGGAGATGATGTGGCACAAGCCTTGTTTGTATTACGGTATAAAGATATGGATATAATGGTAGCAGGGCTGCAGTAATAGGTTGTGTTGTTAAAAGGAAGTGTAAAGTTGATAAATGAACTGCGGGGGAATGATAACGAACTAAACACAAGAACAATTAATGGGGTTTGATTAATGATAAAAAGGTTTGTTTTGTGTTGCTTGTGACTTATCTAACTTGATTTGTGGTTGGCAAGGATGTGTTTTACGAATGTTTGATATGGTTGGTTGTGGTTAATTTCCCAGTAGTTAAGGAACTAATAAACTAATTCTGTTGGAACATGAAAACCTAAATGGGGATGGGGTTGTTCGTTGTATGCATGCTTTGTGATAGCAGTGCTAAGGCACGTGCTCTATTTCTCTATTTAGAAGCCATAGGTTGGGATGTGTGTTTTCTATATATATATATATATATATATATATATATCTGTATCTTTGTGTTTTGTCACACCTCACCTATGTTGAGCACTTAGTGACGAACACTCCCATTTCTTGGGAGAGGGTGTTTTCCCCTTAGTTACTAGCTGCTTCCTACTCCTTCTTCCATAGGCTGTTATGGCTTGAGGCTAACTTACACCCAAGACTCTTCGGGTAGGTTTTTATTGGGGTGGTTTTAGCCCAAGACTCTTCGGGCAGGCTTACTGTTCCCAAGAATCTTCAGGCCAGGTGTGTTCGGGCGGGGATGTGATTGTGGTTTGTGAGGACCAGGTGTGTGCAGGTGGGATGTGTGGTTTGTGAGGCCCAGGTGTGTGCGGTTGGGATGTGTGGTTGTGAGGCCTAGGTGTGTGCAGGCGGGATACGTGGTTGTGAGGCCCAGGTGTGTGCGGGCGGGATATGTGGTTCCTGAGGCCCAGGTGTCTGTGGGTGGGAAGATTGTGGAAGTGTCAGGACATTCACCGTTAGGAAGAGCAGCTAAAAAGTGGGAAATGGTGTGGGGTACCCAATACTCTTGTTCTTATATACTACTACCTGTTGTTATGTGTTTTTGGTGAGCGTGGATGGTGAGGTTGGGTGGATAAATCTCCTTGTTAGGTTTGGATTCTTCTGTTGTTCTCACGGAACATTAGGATGTCTCCCCACTTGTGCACGAGATCTTTAGGTTTCCCTACTGAGTATACTTGTATGCTCACCCTATGTTTACTTTCAGGTTTCCAGGAGGACTACCAGGGCCGTGCAGGACCCTACAAGTCGGGACAGTTGGAGTTGTTGCAGTTGTTGTACTCTTGTTTCTTTTGGTATTGTACTTTTGAGCTTTCTTGTACTTGTACTTTGTTTCAGAATTGTTTAAACATGCATGTGGGATTGGTTTGGGTTTATTTATATACACTTGTTCTTTTCCTTTTTGGTGGTTTAATTGTCCCATTTCCCGATCTTAAATAATAAAAAGGGTAATACATCCCATATTTGTGAAAACTCATACCCTTGGTGCTAGTCGCCACCCCGGGGCCTACTGGAGGCGGGACTCGGGGGTCATTATCTCCCTTTCACCATTGCCAGCTCAGTAGGGCATCTTTGATTGAAGGGGGTCGTGACAAATTTCATCAAAGATTCCATGTACAAAACATGTCATGTATCTAATCCTTAATGAAATCATAAAATAACATTAATTCCATAAGTACCATAAAGATGAAATTCACTAATTACAACTTTTCAATTTCAAAGATATCCCACCTCATCCAAGGGGTTTTATTATAAAACATGAAATTGTTTACTAAAATTTCATTTATTCAAAATTAAACATCAAATACTATCATCAAAACTCAGATAACATTAAAGATCATTTAAGAAACTATCAATAAAAACTAATCAATGAAATAACATTCAACATGGAACTTAGAAGGTACTAAAATCACTTAGACAATCACCTACAAGGGGAAATTTTTCATTTAGCCAAAGATGAACATTTAAAAGGTGTTTCTGACTTTTAATAATTTAATTAAAAAGGGTTAATTAATTTGACATAACCTTAGGGTGTCTGTGATCAAGATTAACATCTCCTAACTACACAACAAGGGTCAACGATCATGATAATAGGTGTGTTGATCAGTTTAATATGAAGGAGCCAATTGTAAATTAATGCCTGATAAAGGACGGTATGTAGCGCAACAGTTCTATTCTTAAAATTATGGAAGAAAAATGAAAAAGTTGTAGACCACCTACCTTAAGCTTAGGATGTGTCAATCATCTAATATCAAGCTCTATTTCTGTCCGGTTTGGAATTAAATCAACATTACAAGTTTTTTCCCTAATAATAGTGAAAGTGAGATGTCACCAAAATAGCACAACTGATGGAACTAAGAACCTAAAAAATATCAGAGAGGACTCAATAGCTTACCGATGTGAATCTATAGAGACTGACAATGATCAATTCGAACAACTAAATAAGGAGATCTCTTGAAGGCCAACATAGGCTTGAAGAGGAGAAAACCCACGAGAGAGGAAATCCGAACATGATGGAGGGGGATGCATAAAAAAGAATATGATGTTTTAACCTCATTAAGGGTAAATGATTCATTCTACCACCAAAAACTAGGTTGCACGGTTTGGCTGCACGACTTGGCAAAACCGTGCGACATCCTTTGCCTAAGGAACCAACATCGAATGGTTTTCCCACATGGTTTATCCAACCATGTGCCAACTGTGCAGTGAAAAGTGTCTAGGTATTTCTTATTTGGCACAAACTGTATGGGTTATGCATATGTTTGGGAAAAATCATACAAAGCACATGTTCTACACATCTGCACCTCCCCATAGGTTTGACAGTTTTCTTCCAAGGGCCAAACAGTTTCAGACAAACCATGTGCCCTCTACAGACCTTCAAAACATGGAATTTATGTCCCCCACACTCTCGAAACTCAACAAGACATCCATGGGGCCTCTCAGGCCTTTACTGTTGTAAAAAAACACATTGAAGTGTTCCAACTCTCATAATTATGTTTTGAATATCGATTCAAAGAATGAATCATCCAGTAAACGCAAAAGATCAAATTTCCTTAGAATTTATCCTTAGCTCAATATATGTGTCGCTAAAAAAGATGTCTAGAGGGTCAAACACTAAGTGTATCCACAAACTCATATAGATATTAGTATTGAATTTATAAATTTAGAATAAATAATATGTGTTTGAGTTTGGTTGATGACCATAATTTAATCCCAGAGTATTCAAAAGTATAATTTGGTTAAATAATAATAATAAATATTTGTTTTCAAGTTTTGTAAATATGATATTATATTTATTGATGAATAATGTAGTCATATTTATTTATTAAATAAGTAATCATTATTCAATGATCGGTAAATGTGGATGAGAGACAGTGGACAAAATTTAATGGTCTGATTGGAAATGGTATAAATGATATTTATTTATGTTATTTATGCATTGTAAATTTCAATCATTTTATAATATTATTTATATTATTATTATAATAAGTAGGCCCAATTAATAATTAAGGAATTGGGAAGGGCTTATATTTTATTTTTCAACCCTAAACTTGCAAAAACATATTTTTAATTATATTTCTTTCCTAAAACACAATTGGTGTGCACAACGGATAGAAAAAAATCGATGAAGCCATAGAATGGGATTAATAAATCTAGAGTGTTTTCTACCATCCTCCTTGAAGACAATGATAAATCATCAAGTGTTCTTCATCTCCTAAGAATAATTTTGCTCTGTTTAACCAAAAACAATGTAAGCGATTAGGATCATTCATGCTAGCACTGGTGATTCTATGGCATCATTCAGAGATTGTGATGCACGTGTGGATCACCTCTAGAAGAATTATACACTTGGATCTTGCAACACAATGATGGTACAATGAGATTTATTCCACTGATAATCATCACAGAGAGAATTATGACTTATGATAATTTTATAACTACTTATAAATTAATTATAAATTAAATGTAAAGATCATTCACTCAGGGTTCTAGTGTTTTAATCAAGTGAAGTAATCTATTTTTTTGTTGGAGATGACCTTTTGAGCATGTAAAAAAACAATTACAAATGATCCATAACTAACGGTTTAGTGGTCATACAAGCAAATGATAGTTCCACTACGCTCTAAACCTATATGGGAGGGGTCTTCAATAGTACTAATCTACATTTCATGAAGCGCGTGTCAAAATGCCTTTGAAAATTATCAAATTAACTATGCTTGGGCCTTAGTTTCCAAACCCAGTTATTGATTTTTTTCTAAAATTTTGATTTTGTTCGGCCACCTTGAGGGGTTTCTCATTTCTATTTCTTTATATATTTAGTTGGGTATAATTTTTTCCCTCTTCTAAAACACTTGTTTTTAGTGAAATTTATAGAGTATGTTTTACAATGTTAATTAAACTTTAACTTGTTGATTGGAATTTAAAATGATTAACTTCTCAATCATATAGAATGAAAATAAACTCCTAATCATATTTTATTTTTTTATTTCTATGCTGAAACAATAGTATGACATAATTATATTGTCTTTTAATTATTTAACTCACCCATCCATTAGTTTTTGTCATTATGCTATGTGTTAAATTCTTTGTGTTTTTTCATTGAGGAGAAAAATGAAGTTCATAAAAACAATTGAATGCAAATTGATTTTGAAAAAATTACTTTCAAAATTTTCAATTTCAATATATATGTTGAAACTAGAAACGATATTTTATCCAAAATAATTATTTTTTTGGAGAGTAATCATATATTATTATTTGAGATATCTCTTGTGGGAAAATGATTTTAAAAATAACAACATGGTTGGCATTTGAACTCCTTCATTTTAAGATGAATTTCCATTAAGTTAATATGATTAATGTGTGTTAAGTGAGGGGAATTTGATATGACTTTAATTTAATACATGTTTTCACATCTTTTCAATGAAATTTTATTGTTTTTTGGGAGAATATGTGATTTAATTGGCAATATTTTGAATCTTGATCATTTTTTGTCAAAAATATAATTCTTTAAAAAATAGTCTCACAATGTGGATTTTTGTTGTTGAATATTCAAGGCATTGAATTTCTATATATTTTTATAATATCCTTAGGGATTATCATAGTGACACAGGGCCTTGTGAGGTGTCAGGAAGGTCTCATGTTTGAGTCTCCCTACTTTTATGTATGTATTTGTTTTCATGTTTATTTGTAGTTTTTTAGTTTTCCTTCTCAACTATTTGTAATATACATTTTTAGAACAATTATTTTATTGTTTTGATGAAATTATTATTGGAATGATTTTTTGATGTTTTATTTTGTGGCTATAGTTTTTGGATTTTATTTTTCCAAAAATTCCATGGGTATTATTTGGAATATTATTTTTTGGAACATTTTCTCATTTTAAATAATGAAATTTAGAAATGCACATTCAATTCAATTAAGTATTGATAAATTTTTTACATTGAATTAATTCTATTTTGGATTTATAATATTCAAAAATATTAAAACTTTCATTTTGGAGATGATAATTTCAAATTCAACATAGTTCAAGACTTTCCAATCATCATTCCATAATACTTTCCCAACTGACTAGATGACACTCATAATCCTCTCATCTAGTGCCCATCATCATAAAACTTCTCCATACCTTTGTAAAACGTCAACTATGGCTGTATTTTGTTTTAAATTATTGGAAATCAACCTAAGATAGGAAGAATCAACCAAGGATGGTCTAAGAGCATCTCGAGCTCAAATTGAAGACAAAGATTCAACTGAGTATTGGTGTTGATCTAAGGATGGGATTGGGTGTTCATGTTGAAAATATTCGACCATGGTGATTCATTTGAAGGAGAAGCTATAGATGAACTGACGTTAAAGTGATATTAAAGACAAATAAAAAGGAATTAGGGCCAATGAATCATGTGAGCCTGTGACATCATCCTGAGTTCGATAATGAAAATCCAGATTGAAATCAAAGGAACTTTGAGAAACTGATTATTGATTATAGGCTTGAAGAATAAGACCAAGACGCACCCGCACAACCAGTTGAAGAGATCAGATTATAATTTAAGAATATCCTCAATTTGAGATGAAGGGTTACAACTGATTGAAAATTAAAAACACACTGAATGAGAATCAAAATGGAGAAACACACAATTTTAACGTGGTTGGGTGATTTTCCTATATCCACAGGAGAAAAGTGGCACCAATTTCTATTCACTTCTCTCAGGTTCTCACCGAAGTATTTACAACACAATGATTATACACTTATTCTAAGGATATTCTTACCATTTATATATAGGAAGGAAAACCATTTTTATTTAGTTGTTGGTGGGTAGCTCATCTACCCTTAAGAAGTCCTCCCGACTCCTACTGCAGTCTGAGAAAGCTGCTGCACGTCTATGGTCTTTTGCACACGATTGAAGATTACTTCATGGAGTAGTTTCCGAAAAAACATCTATCAAGCACTCTATCTGCCAATTACTCCCTTGATTGGGAGTGTTCCCTACAAATATCCTACTCATGACCAATTTGGGGTCGAAACCAGACCTACAGTCTCCTTGAAGGTGTTGAAAACTTCATCAAAAAATCGTAAACATTTCTTCACACTAGATGACATGTCCCTTCCACTATCTTCAATTGAGCTCATGCTAACTGCAGTCCCCATAAAATGATACAACCCATGGGACTCCTTCCTAGTAATCTTCGTTGTAACCTTGCGTGAGACATCTAATACTCCACCAGCTATATAAATCTTGTACCCTTTCACATTGAGCCTACTTAATGATAACATGTTCCGTCTCATCCTCAGAACGAATTTCAAATTAGCCTGTTTACGAACTACTCCATCGAGAATCTTTAATTTCACTGTCCTGACTCTTCAAACCTCTCATGTTGACCCATCACCATGTCTCACCAAATATCACACCTACTGAAAATTATCAAATGTACCTCTCATCATACATATGTGTGCCAAGATCCCCAAATATGAAACCCATCCTTCTTCCTCTGGATTATGAGATCACTTGTTTTTTCCTTATTAGAATGTGACATTCCCACTTCCTGTTCCCGTATATTTTGTGTAAATGAAAATGCACTTCTCCCCGTTCAATTCTCCCATTTTAGTGCAAGGTTCTCGTTGTAACATAGACTTCATCATCTACCGATAATTCTGTGATTTTTGTATACTTCTCTTCAAATTTATCTTTCCCAGCAACATACCATTTGTGCTCTCCATAGTGACTTTTATAGTGACCCTTTTTCTCTCACCAGAAACACGGGATTTCCATAAGATCACATCCCCCCGATTTTGACCACCATTATTTACCCACTGACATCCGATGTCGGCTCCTCCCACGTTGATCATCCCGCATCACCAGGATTTGCTCTCCTGAATGCATCCCGGGTCTTTAGAATGCCTACAAATGTTTAAGCGACACCATTACCTCATCCAACATCAATGTTTCCTTCCCCATGAGCAATGCAGTCACAAGTTCATCAAATGAACTTGGTAGTGATGACAAAAGCAAATGTGATGTGTCTTCCTCTCTAAATTTCACACCGATCCCCAATAAATGTGTCAGGATGTTGTTGAATTTGTTGGTGTGATAGAAAAAATTTGTTCCCTTGTCTATCCGTAACTGGTACAATTTCTTCTTTAGGAATAATTTTTTAGTGAGCAACTTTTCCATATACCACTGATCTAACTTCTTCCAAATCTCTTTCGATGTGGTCTTGTCCCTCACCGATTATTTTATCTCATTGTCCAGACATAGTCGAATTGTGCTAACAACCCACATCTCGATCTATCCCAAATAATATTTACTAGTTTCCTTGAGATTTTTTCCAATCAACAGTTTGATCATGCCCTACTGCCCCAAAATATATTTCACCGTGCTTTTCCACAAACTAAAATTCTTTGGACCATCAAAATTGTCGATCTCAAATTTTGGTAGTGCTCTGCTACTTACCATCATCTATGTCACAAAACGTGATCAAACCCATTGATGTCTCACCTCATTTTCACCACCTTATGAAGTGATAATTTTGTAAATCTAACAATACAGATGTGTCCAGAATGGTTGAAATAGTATAAATTGACTCTTAGATTGTTAAATCGGACATCGATTGATCGAGATATCACTAAAAAACTTTCAATGGTATAGAATTATTACCGACTTGGTGATGATGGGGTACTAACGTGGTGATGATGTCGCATGCCAGAGCACCTGCTGGAAACTCACCGAATTTCTCACCAGCTGCGGGAACAGTACCTTCTACTCCGGCACAAGGTTATTGTTCACCCGCTGGTTTGACCAACCATTGTGTGAGGCTCTTTTTAATTTCATCTCAGTTTTCAATGCCGCTTATGCCGTTGGAATCGTCTTGTCATCCTCTTCATGGATGCGGCGTTGGAAAAATTTTCAAAACAAATTCAATTTTCCAGCCACCGAAAAAACTTGTCATTGTCACATCGTTTCGACTCAGGTCGCTCCATCTCACCTTTGATTCCAATTTTTGGGGCTCATCATAGATGTGTGGCAATGAAAACACATAGAGAGGGAATCATAACAGAGAAAGACATAATTTTAACGTGGTTAAGTGATTTGCATACATCCATGGGAGAAACATGGGATATGTTTCTATTCACTTCTATCTGGTTCTCATCGGAGGATTTACAACACAAACATTACACACTTCTTCTTGGGAATTTCATCCCATTTAAATAGATTATGGAAAACCATCTTTCATCGGTTGTTGGAGGGTAGCTCATCTACACTTGAGAAGTCCTCCCCCCGCCTACTGCAGTCCGTGAAAGCTACTGCGTGTCCATGGTTTACTATACACCACTGAAGTTTTCTTCATGGAGTAGTTGCCAAAAAAACTCTATTCATGCACTTCATCCGCAAATCACTCCCCAGATTGGAAGTGGTCCCTAAAGACGATTTCAGAGGAAGAAGACATGTCATCACTACTGTTAAATATTATATCAAGTTTGAATTTCTAAGGATAATGGATCTGGAGATTGAATGAAGATTCGATGAAGCCATGTGATATCTATCGAATGAGAGACTGGAATACGCTTGAGTTCATGTTGTCGACAGAATTACGTTTGAAGAAGAAGCTGCCAAAGATAAAGATGATGTTGTTGAGTGTTCATCAAATTGTGGTCACTGGTTATGATTCATTGTAGGTTTTAGTTATTGCGAAAGATGATTGGGCCTTGATCTCTATGAGTGCTAAGGTTTCAAGTTTCGTGATGTTAAAACACAAGATGTTTGAAAAAATTCCATGATGGAATTCCAGCTAGCTGAAGTGCTAGGGAGTTTGGGGATTTATTAGTAGAAATTGCATCAGGTGTTTGCATAGCTGAGTATTCTAAGCTATTGAATTCTACCGAAATATGAAAACCAACTGCATTGAATTTCCAGAAGGATATTTTGGCTTATTAGGCTACGGGAATCAAAGATCTTATTCACTGCTGCATTTCTAGTGTAGATTGAGATTTCATTTTTATTTCACTTATTTAAAGTTCATCCAAGGGAGGTTTTCATTCTAGGGAGTCGGGCTGTCATCAGGGAGAAGTATCGGTTACTCTTATAATAAGTTAATTGATTGGTTCAAGGTGTCACTGCCCAAATTCTTTATTACATGTTCAATCCATTTCACCCTGATATTCACTACTTAGAAAAAACATCACTATTTTGGACCTAACAAGGTATCTAAGGATGATTCAAATGAATCCAATGACTCAATAGAATTCGTATGAGTTGAAATTTCATAGAGATTGCTGCAACTAATGAACTGGTTTCAATTTGTCCAAAAATATTGAATTAGTGGATGGGTATTAAGATAGTTGTCTAGCCAAACTAGGTTCATCATTGAAAATTAGAGACACTAAACAAAGATGGTTGTAGAGCATTTTATTGAAAAGTTAATTAAAAGAGAATCCAAATTTAACGTACATTAATTATGTTATTTGGACAACGTTTTTAAAATATGTTTCCTATGTGTAGTAATAGCTAGAGGAATGAAAGTCATATAGGTAGGGTGTTTGGGAATTTTTCATCACCCGAGGAGGTGATTGGAGGTGGTGGTAAAGACTTTAAATGGGGGTGAAACAACATGAAAATGGGATTATTTTTCATTCATTCTTTAGTGGAAAAGAGCACATGAACAGAAACTAAACCAAAGGTAAGGGGACAACATTTTAGGGAAGAAATCTAGGGGAATCTCAAGCTAGAGGATTGATTGTGCTCGAAAGAGAATATCCATTTTCCCTTATCTTATTTCATGTGATTTTTCTATTCATGATTTAACATCACACCCCTACACACTGACTTGGGAAGAGGCATAGGATGTTACTAGCTTTAGGTGACCTCCCCAAAAGGCTAAAGACTGAAAATAAATATTAATAGGTTCATAAACAGTTGGGGAACAATTTTCCTTTTGAAAATAAAAGAACCAAACTAAGATAACCATAACCAAAAAAACTACTATATTATTCATGAGTACAATGTAATAAAATTCAAATTAATACCAACCAACAACAATACCAGGGTGAAACCAACAAACATATCTGAGTACCAAAGAAAAACAAAAAACGAACAAATTTCAAAGACAACCAAGACTTCCTTCAATAACTCTCAAAAAGCTTCAATCTCAAACTCAAGAATCCATGACCAAGGTATTGTAATTCATTACTATAGAACCGATATAACCTTCCTTTACCTGTGTATCGATATATAATATTTTCAAAGGTACAAAAGTTCCCAAACAGGGGTGAGTATAAAACTCAGTAGGTTTTCCTCAAATAAAATCTCTTCTCATGTCATTATGATTGAACATGTTATCACATTTATATAAATCAATTTAAAGAGGTTTATATCAAAGAAAAAAATAGTTTTTCAAAAAAAAATTTCAAAACCAAATAATCAAACAATTTTTTCAAACCTTTTTTTAAATCCATTTTCAAAAACTCATTCCTTTCTACACATCCACACATCTACACATGCATGTTCAGGTGACATTTCCATACTCATGAGCTGTCTATCATCAATCTTCCAAGTCTTCATTAGGAAACCATATACCAAGTGTCCCTAATGACACATTCCCCTTCCATAGGGTTACATCAATGAAAATGAACACACACAAAATTTATATACTAGATACCTTGTCAAACCAATTATGCCAAACTATTTCAATAAAACAATCATTTTCTTGAAATGATTTCTACAAACCTTTTCCATAGATAAAAATAAATCCATATTTTAAAATCATCATTTTAAAAATCCTAGAACAAACACTTTTCACAATTTTTTTTCCAAAATAACACAAACCATCACTAAAGAGAGTTACTATCATGTTTTTCACATCAATTTCACAATTAAATTCAAGAAATTCAATCAATTTGAAATTATGTCTTCATGTTCCAATCAGAGGAGTCATGAGTGAAACCACCTACCATGAAAACATAGGTGAAAATGCAGTATGATACAAATTATTTAGAAAACATGTCTTAGATCGTTCAAAACCAATCTTTGATCTTGTTCACAAATAATTTGACCTCCAACACACCAAGAAAATACAATGGATTGCTCCTGAATCGAAGGGATGATCTACTCCACCCTTGGGTAGGGGTGTAATTTGAGTTAGGGTTAGATTAACAAAAAGGGGGTTAAAACAGGTAATATGAATTAGATATATGATTTTGAATCTTGTTTTTAACGTCGCACAGTTAGGGTACAATGTTAATAAAATAGTGTGCCAACTATTACTTCCAAACACACCTCATAAGTTTGGATCACATGATTAGAAAATTCATGTTCTGGACATGCTCAACCCCTCTGTTTTACATTGCATGGTTTTAGCTATGTGACTGCATGGTTTCACCAAACCATGTGCCAACTGCACACATGCCCAGTGACATGTTTTCCTTTGTACAGTTTCCTGGAGGTGTTGCACGTTTCTTACTAACCATGCTCAAATCGAGCACCTCTAGAAACACCCCAGAACATTCTAAAACTCCTACAAAACATCCAAAATTTAACCCAATTACTTTATATACATAAAATACATAAAACAGAGATTAATTACATAAAATCAGGGTGCTAAATTCTCCCCACCATTGGTCTTTCCATCCCTGGAAATTTTAAAAGCACCATTGTATTGAAAGAGTCTGGGCCATTGACGGACCATTTCCTTCTAACGTTCCTAAGTTTCTTCCTAAATTAGACCATGTTTCCACAAATCTAGCACCAGACTAATGCTTTTCCCACTCAAGACTTTCTATTTACTATATACAATTTGTATCAACACATGAACCAATGAAGCATATTGATCTATGTCAAAGAGATCCCATCGAATCACATGGACATGATCATGTTGATACTTCTTCAACTGATATACACGAAACACATTATGCACTAAAATGAACCTTGGTGGAAAATCTAACTAATATGCCACCTCACCCACTCGTTAAAGTATCTCAAAAGGGAATATATTTCAAGGATATAGCTTTTCCTTCTTCCAAAAACGTTAATGTCCAATCCTTGAAGATATTTTCATCAACACACGATCACTCACCTCGAACAACAATGACCATCGATGATGATTTGCATACGATTTTAGATGAATATGAGCCATCTCCTTTCTCTTCCTGATCAACTGAATCTTCTCCATTGTCCCTTGCACAAGGCTCAGTCCAACCAATGAGGTCTCACCTTTTCCACCCAACAAAGTGGTGAATGACAAGGACACCCATAAAATTCTCTAAAAGGATCCATATTTATCGATGCCTTATAACTACTATTATATGAGAACTCCACTAACAATATGTGGTCCTTCCATGAGCCACCAAAATCCATTACACAAGATCGAAGCATGTATTACAATTTTTGTATCATCATTTCAAATTTCTCTTCCATTCTCCTCCCATGGAACACCAAAATCCATTAAACAAGCTCAAAGAATGTCTTCCAACATTGGAATAATCCTTTCAGATTTCCCATATGTCTGAGGATGACGCACCATGATCATAGTCAACTGAGACTCTAGGGATTATTATAAGGATTTCCAAAAACGAGACATAATCCTCAAATCCTTTTCTGATACTATTGAAATTGTTATACCTTTCCTCTTTACCATTTATTGGATATAGATTTTAGACAAGTCCTCTACCACTTGAGATTAACAAATAGGGATGAAATGGGATAACTTTTCGAGATGATCCACTATCATCCGTATGAAATAATGTTTCCAAACCATTATTGGGAGACCGGTCACAAAATCCATGGCTATCTGCTCTCATTTCCAAACTGGAATAGGTAAAGATTACAACATAACTGCTAGCTGTTGGTACTGTACCTTAACCTGCTGAAAGGTGAGGCATTTTATCTCAAACTCTTTGAATTTTCTTTTCATTCCAACCCACCAAAATTGTGCTGTCAACACCATATACATCTTTTTTATTATAGGATGAAATACACATCTCAAATGGTGATAAGCATGAAGAAGTTATTCCTGGAAATCCATAGGTATGAACATCATATCTCAAAACCACAAAATTGAACTCCCATACAACATCCATCCCTCAATGGTATCCCCATAATTGTGTTTTGACCTAATGAAAACACATTCAAAATCATCAGTTTGTACCTCTTTAACCTTTTCAAACAAATCAAGAATAAAATAAACCGGGAAGAAAACTGAAATAGTACCCCGATCATCACAATCCATGTGAATGTCGACTATCACTGACATCAGCTTCCATTGATTTGAAGCCTCTCTTTCTAGCTGACTATATGAATTTCTTCTTAATGAATCTGCCGTCAAACTCCCTTTAACATGTGTATACATCAAGTAAAAGTCAAACATTTAGTGATACTTCATCTACCTTCTTTGTCTCAGATTCAAATCTCTTTCTGAGAGATTGTGTTTCAAATTCCTATGATATGTATACATCATTAATTTCTTACAAAATAGGTAATTCCGCCATGTCTTCAAATCATGGACTATATAAGATAATTACAAATCTCATGTTGGATTTTTCTTCTCAGGAAACTGTAATTTTCATGATCCACAAGAAACAACATGGCATCCCTACATGAGATCATAAACCAACCTAGAATCTAAAGCATAACAACACACCACATTACTCTATCTTAATTATATAAAAATCAATATACATGCTAATGTAAGGAGATATTTAAGCTCTTGAAATGGATTATGAAATTACTCATTCCATAAAAATTGAAAACCATTCTTCTTCGTAGATGTGATTGGTGAAGCTAGTTGTGAAAATTCACGAACCAAACATTGATAACAACCAGATTGAACAAGGAAACTACCAATCTCAAAGAAATTATTTGGTGGTTTCTAAGAGATCAAAACCTCTATCATTTCTGGATCCAATGTGTAGAGTTTAGACTCATTTTACCACCCGAACAGTGCTCATGACCAGTTAACCACTATTCCTTAAGAGCGCCGCCACGTACACCAAAGGATTCTGATTAGGAAAGAGGATATAAAGAGGTGATAATGGAGATAATATACTTTTTGGTGTTAATAATAATAATTGTCTATAGATAGGTATAACACAGAAGAATGAAAGAAAATACAAACTGGACTAGAAACACACCTTAGTAGAAGAAATCACAGATAACAACAATAATAGTCAACAATCTCATAAATACCATTTTTATGATAAAAAAACCATTTTTAGCTAATGAATACAAAACAATACATAAATAGAAATGGACACTTAGGGATGGCCACCAGAACATATATATATAAGAGTGATGATACAAAAGAGAAATACAAAAGGTAATTCCACTTGATTCATGAACCTAAAAGGTCCCTTTCCATCCATGCCATGTTAAACAACCCAACCAGATCACTATGGGAAAACTCTTGATCTCGAACTTTTACCTGATCATAAAAGCATAAAATCAACATATATCCTGATGGGCCCATGTAGGGTGTGAGAATAATACTAGTAGGACACCAGCAACATATTTATAAATTACATATGTGGTAAATTAGGTGTATACTAAAATAATAAAACAACACATCACATCATTTATTATAACATACATTCCTTGTTCTAAATAGCCACAAGGAAGCAATAAACTGCTTAGACTATCACTTATATAACTTTAATGGGGAGGATCCTTATCATAGATCCCAAGGATTCCTTTGTCAAAATCATCCAAGGTGACCCTTAGGTTCCACCTTCTAAAGTATGACCTAGCTCCTCTTACCAACCGACACCTCATGTCATAATAAATAACCGATGTCCTATAGGCATGCCCAATAAAATACAATGTCCCATGGAACTAAGCTCATAAAAATCCCCTTTGATTTTTATCTATATGTCCTGAGGCATAAATATGTTTTCCTCCAAATAGTAATCATCATCAGCTTAATACCCAACTTCTAGAGTAATGATAATATTTATCCTCTCCCAAAATCCCAACCCAATAACCTTAATAAATAATGTACCTCAACCCCTAACCGGCAGTCTCAACACCTTTAACCGATGGATCCTCACCATCCATGTGAATTTTTATAGCAAGCACATCTGACCTTTCTGATGTTCCAAAACATCCTAATACTCATCTAATAGAGGCCTCTACCCACATGATTGGTCAAAACCACCTCATTGTTTTGAGTCCTACCCTTGTTCACATGACTCCAACGACACATCAACCAATCATAGTGAGAAAAAATCAAAAAACAAGTACATATTCCACATCATACCGAAACCCAGTTCGCCTGTGACTGGGTCACTCCTCCCAATGGTCAACACCATCCAATATAACACAATCCATGCCCATAACATGATGACATCATCACCTCAATCGGACGACCAAGTCTCCCAACCTATGATCACCATCACTTATAGTATCTGAGTCTCGCCCAACTTGACGACCAACATCACCTCATCCACATGGTCAACACCATATCAATCCTCAAGCCAAGCCCATCAGGTTCCCATAGAACCATCACAAGCTTTATAAAAATGTTAATTTAATAAAATAAACCAGCAAACAAATCTTCCAAATGTATGAAGTCTCCCACCAGGCTTAAACCATTTTTAGTCTTGGATGAGGGTTCAATTTAATAAATAAAAGACAAACATATAATTTATTGGGTCTCACTTTGACTACCCAATGAAACGATCAAGAACGCACCCCCAAAACTTGATAGAAATTAAAGATAAATATAGAAACCACCTACATCATGTTGGTAGACACTCACTTGTCCTATATAGACCTATAAATCAGACTGATTTGTATGAAATCAGTTTTTTAGACAAACAAAATGAAAATAGGGTAAAATGGATTGTATGAATTTGGAACACCGTAAGGAGAGAGTAAGGAACAAAAGAAGAAATAGGATTGAATTCCATACCAACATAGTTCCAACACACCCAATGGGGATTGATTTAGAGTTTGGATGGAGGGTGTGGCTCAAATACTTGAAGGAGGATGAGAGGAGCTCCTCGACTAATAGAGAAGAGGCCCACATGTGAAGGAATAAAATAAGGAAAAACTTCTTAATTAAAATAAGAGAAAATTTGTGATTTTCCCACTTTTTAAAATTTTTCACAGTTACTACATGGTTTTGAAAACCATGCACAAACTATGCGGTGCCCACTGTCTAGACACAACACATCATACGCTCTTGGTGCACGACTTCCCAAACTGTGTGTATACCATGAAAATACTTTTTGTTAAAAGTTTCATATATTTTTCAAGGTTATGCTACCCTTGCTATATTGTTTTCCAAACCAAGTCTATTGCACCTGGAGGGTAGGAATTTTTCCCTAATAGGCCACAAGGTTTCTCTAAACTGTACGCCTCAGTATGCAAACCATTAAAAGTTGTTAGTTTGTCCTCCAACTAACCCAAAGTCCACTCAAAACCTAGAGTCATGTGATGAGTATTAAAAACTGTCTAAAAATAATTCTTTGGGTCAAAGGATCTTTTGGAATTAGATTCTGATAATCCAGAAAAAATTTCAACCACTCACCAAAGTCCAAAAAAAGTTCAAACAAGTTGAGGAATTTGACCCACTCAAAAAAACCAAGAAATTTAAATCTACCCACCCTAACATAGTTCATTCTGGAGATATAAAAAATTATTTATAGATGTTATCAAATATACCCATATCATTCAATTTAACCCAGTCTACCCCGGTCATCAAGTCGCAAGTCAAATCTCTCAAGGTACTCCCCACCATAGGAGTTACTTACCCCAATTGTTTTTCAACCCAAAAAACAAAAAAACAATGGACCACCAAACATCCTTGGACCCAAAAGTCCTTGTGTGATGCATCATCACTCCTGAACCTCATTAGGTACTCACATAAGCCCGTGACACATATGACACCCATCATGTATCACATCTCATCAGATGCCCACCTCATGAAAATTTCCTACATAAAATCTATAAGTTAATCAATCTTATCATATGATAAAAATAACTATTAGTACCTAAAAAATCATATAATAATCCAAATTGTATTGATGCCAAGATGCCAATGCAACTCAAGGAGAACTGCATCGAAACAATACCTAGATTTCAATGCACCTTAAGTAATCCTGCATCACATCGATGCCCATAGATAATCTTGGTGCCATGCACATAATATATATATATATATATATCACACATATGAACTGATGGATACCTATCAAACATAATTTTTTTAGTCCAAAATTACATTATGCGCTCCTCATGCATCCAAAATCTGACATCCCATACAAAAAGTCCATGCCCTAGAAAAGTAAAACTTATTATGCCCATGGCGTACCACAAACCATCATTAGATACCCAACCTACTTTGACCCTAGAAACACAACAACATGCACCTCTCCAGAAGCTATAAATCCAATGTTCTGTCCTCCCTATGGTTCTGAACAAGCCACCAATCACAAAACCCACTGTTAGGTCCCACTGTCTCTACTATGACCTCTGCATGCTGCTGAATCTCGACTACTAGCTCCTAATACTGCTCTTGGTCTGAGCTTAGATACTTCAGTCTACCTCGTTCAATGCTTGCTGGCTGATTGAGAAGGCTTACTACAGAACCTCTCGAGATTCCCAACCTGTCCATAAGATTAGTTGTCCTTCGGTTCCCGATCACACTACGTCTGCACATGTCTCGATTTTCCACACTTGAGGAACACCCTCAAAGTCCCAATACTCTCTAGTCTACTAGAATATCTAGATTGAATGATATTCTAATAATCCTTTCGAACTCACATCCTACTATCTGATGCATCGCAACTAAAATCACCTAACATCATTACTCATCTCGAATAATACTAGCACATCAAGTTTCCCATAGCTATTAGTGACTAATTCACAACCTCTAAGAATATAGATAACTTGAAGATGATTACCTACACACATATGAAGTGCCGTAAAACATACTAAAAATGCATCACTCTCAAGGTGTTATTTCCCACCATACTAGGTATGCTACGTGTCAATCCTATGAAGGTATCTGCATAGTCCATGAAAGACATGTAACCCTACATATGGTGCAAGAACTCTAGAGCTCTCTCCACCCTAAATGTCTCTGGGAAAAAATTTATGAAGATCCTAGCCTCAAATTAATTCTAAACCAGTCCCTTGTGTCTACCCACCTAAACTTGTATGTCCCACCAGATTTTAGCCACTCCTCTGAGCATGTATGTATCCAGATTTACAATCTATCCTGGGGGTGTCTCATGTTACTCAATGATGGTTTGCATCGAGCCTATTCAATTCTTAACCTCATGTAGTCCGACCTCACCCTAAAATATTGGTGAGTGATATGAATTGAAATATTGAGTCATGTAGGCCAGTGAAGGTTTTTCTCCCTAGGACCCCCTTTCAATCCCATGGATTTCACAAACTAAGCTCTCCCTAAGCTTCCCGTCCATCCTAGAACCAAAATCTGTCAAATATAGTGGTTGTCCCACCTTTACTAGAGATTATTCCTATGCATGTACCTAATAAATATACCCAGCATGCCCCCTTGGGGTATCATCATAACCCTCTATGGAATCATCCTGTGAATGCTCTTGTCACACCAAATCATCACCCACTTGACGCTCTATTAGAATCTACCCAGGTGGAAACCCATTAAATACCAATCATGATGGCCAGATAGCCATAATAACACACAAACACACACACACAGATATATATATATATATATATATATATAATGAATATATGAAAATATGTAACAAGAACCACAATTTTACGACCCTTACAATTTCCCATTGCAACCATGTCCCATGACTTTGACGTCATGCCCCCCTACCTACCCATATTAGAGCCAGGTATCACATATAAATACAGCCTTATAAGACCTCACCCACCCACAATGGAGTCATGGGTCACATATCAATCCATGGTCACTCAGTAAGATGCCCCCAAAGAGGCTAATTGAGAAAATGATGTTTAACATATTTGTTGACATTTTAAACAGTTCACCCATATCATCATCCTTGTATTTCACTATAAGAGACATACCCCCCACATATATATATATATAACATATCATATACAGATAACATTGGAACCTAATGACTGGGATTTCTGGGTAGAATCCCACCAAAGAGAGGCTAGAAAGGAAAACATTTCTTAGCATCTTTTGTTGACACTTCAAATCACCCAACCCCTCTTAGCCCAATCCAATATCTCAATGAAAATCAAAATAAATTTATCATATCCACACACATATATAAAAATCACTCTATGTGTCTATCAAGAAAGTGTAAATAATCACCCCTTTCCATATTGGGACACGGGTCCGTATATATACTACCTTGACATACAAGGCCGAGGTCAAATACCATTATAGATAAAAATCACATCCAAGGGAACCAATCGAGGTGGAAATCCTTTCATGTGTAAAAGGGAAAAGTAGAAACACAATTTCCCACCTCGGAAAACGTGGTTTGTCCCCCATGCTTGGGGATATAGGCACCCAAACACAACCTCTAAACTAAGTTTTGACTACATCCTATTCTCTATTATTCCATAAATAAAATAGTAAGACAAAAAAATTGGTAAAATAAACTCCTTTGATAACATTTGTATTTCCCCAACCTATTTTTCTACCCGAACATTACTCATGGCTAGTTTACCACTAGTACATAAGCACGCCTCCCCATACACCAATGGTTGAGGACTAGAAATGAGGGTTCAAGGAGGTGATATTTATGAGAGTATAACCTATGGTGTTGATAATTATAATGGTATGTAGATAGGTTTAACATATAGAAAGGAATGACCATAAAAATTACACCAATAACCCACCTTAGCTTGAGAAATCATAGAAAAAAGAAATAATAGTCAATATGTTAATAAATACCATTTGTAGAATAAAACAACATTTTTAGCAAATTTATAAATGTTAGGTAATACAATGCAATACAAAAACAAAAAGGGTCACCTCTGGCCAACCACCATAGCATACATATATAAGTATGATGATATAAAATAAAAAAATAAAAGGTAACTCTAGTTGATGCTTGAACCTACTAGGTCCCTTTCCATCCATCCCATTCTAAACAACCCAACATGATCAATAAGGTCCATCTCCTGAGCTATAACATTTATCTGATTGTAGAAGTAGAAAATATACACATGTCTCAAAGGGCCTATGTAGGGTGTGAGAATGATCCTAGTAGGCTACCACCAACATGTGCCTAACATACCTCTATGATAATAAAGGTGTGTACTAAAAAAACAAAACATAACATCACATCATTTATTATAACTGGATTCCCTTATTGTCAACATCCATAATGAAGAAATCACCTGCTTTGACCATCATCGGTATAACTATAATGGGGAGGATCCTTAGCATATATTCCAAGGAATCCTCTGTCAAAATCATCCTAGGTGAACACTCAGGTTCCACCTCCAAAAGTATCAATCGACACCTCATTCTAACTAACGCCTTATGTCATAATAAATAACCAATGTCCCAAATGAACACCCAATCGAGTACTCACTACCGTGAACATAAACTCAGAAAAATCCCCATCAAGTCATTTCCTGACGTCCAAAGGCACAATGATGTCTGTACCTTAAATAATAATCACCATCGGATAAAAAACTGACGTCCCAAGGAATGATGATATCTTTCCTTCCACATAATCCTATCCCAACGACCTCAATATATGGTGAACCTATTCCCCCAATTGATGGTCTCAACACCATCAACCAATGGATCCTCACCATCCATGTGTCTTTCTACCAAAAGAACCTCCAACCTTTCTGATGGATAACACAATTCAATGATTCATATAACTGATGACTCTACCCAAATGATTGGTCAACACCACCTCATCATTTGATTCCAATTTGTGTGAAAACTACTAAAATGATGCATCGACCAATCATGGTGAGAAAAAATCACCAAAAAGTTCTTAAGCCACAACACCCAAAACCTCGTTCCCTTGAGAACGTGTCTATCCTCCTAATGGAAACATCATCCAATATCAAATGAACCATGCCCATGACTTGAAGTCCCGTTTTCCTCAATTCGACGATTAAGCCACTCAACCTTTAATCAAAAACACTCATAGTATTCTGGCCTCACGCAACCTAATGACAAAAATCACATTATCCAGATGGTCAACACCATCTCAATCCTTTTTCTAATCCTTTCAAATTCCCAGGGAACCATCACAAGCATTATAAAAAATTTAATTTAATAAAATAAACACCCCAAACTAATCTGCCTAAGGTCCAAAGCCTATCACCCATTGTATTCTTGGATGATCATACCCATAGGAATATAATGGGTTCAATTTAATAAATAAAAGACATGAATTTAATTTATAGGGTCTCTCTATAACTACCCAATTACAAACTCAATAATGAAGCCCAAAAACATGAGAAAAATCAAATAGAAAGATATAAACCACCTGCCTCATGCTGGTAGAAGCTCGCTTGTCTGATATCGACCTCTAACTCGTACTAATTTGGAATAAATCAACATTTTAGATGAGAAAAAAATAAGTTTAAATGTATCACATTAATTTATCATACTGTATAGTAGGATAAAGGAAGAAATGAAGCAAGAGGATGTAATATATTACCAATACGCTTCCAACGCACTCGATGATGATCAATTTAGGAGTTCAGACAATGGGTGTGTCTCAAATCCAAGAAGTAAGAGGATAGGAGATCTTAAACCACTAGAGAAGTAGCCCACATGTGATGAATGAAAAGAGGGAAATACCTCTTAATTAAAATAAGGTCAAATTTTAATTTTGACTCTTTTTAAATGTATCAAAGTTACCATACATTTTTGAAAATTGTGCCCTACTTACTGTATATTAAACACACCTCGCATAGTCAAGATAATAAATTTCTCAAACTATGCACCGAATGTGTGAATCCTCTTTCTTAAAAGTTGAAAATATTTGACATTACTGTGTACCCCCTCTGACATGGTTTTCCAAACTATCTTCAGTTCACCTGGAGGGACACACAATTTCTCTTCAGAGGCTGTATGGTTTATCCAAATCATTTTCCTCATTCTACACAACCTTAAAAGATGTGATTTCATCCTCTAATGCACTTGAAACAAACTAGGAACCTAGAGACACTTGACCATTATGAAAACCCATCTATAAAAATACCTTGTCTCAATGGAACTCTTGGAATTAGGTACTGATAATCTAGAAAGAAGTTTTCCCTCTCACCAAAATCCAAAAAAAACTCAAATGGGTTGAGGAATTTGACCCGCTATAAAAACCTGAGATGTTACACATAGAAATTCCTCATTCATTGATTTAATGGTCAATGAAACATACCCATAATATTATAAAATCACACCTTAGAAGTTAGGAATGAAAAATATGACCCCAAAATATTCCCAACAGTGTCGCTATGTTTTTCTAATGATCAACCTTTGTCCTATAATAAACTAGCATGTCATCCACAAACACCACCAAAAAAGAATCCAGATACCATTCAAATATACGATCCATAAATTACATAAATAATGTTTATAAATTCGTAACACTAAAAGGTATAACCACATACTCATAATGGCCATATCTACTCCTAAAAGCTATCTTTGGAATATCCTACTTTGAAACCCACAATTGATGATATCCTGAATGTAAGTCAATTTTAGAGAACCACTATACTCCCCTTAATTGATAAAATATAACATCAATTCAGGGAAGTGGATACCAATTATTTATTGTAACATTGTAATGATTATGATAATATACACGAATCCATAGTGTTTCATCCTCCTTTTTTCACAAACAAGATTGATGCTGCCCATAGAGATGTACCATAACAAATTACCTATTTAATTTCAAAGTCATCTAATGGAACTTTTAATTCCATTATTTATATTGGTTTCATCCGTTAAGACGAAAGTGAGACATGACTAGTCCCTGTTTATAGATCAATCACAAACTCCACTTTTATTATGGGTGGAAAACATGATAAATTATTAGGAAAAACATCAAGAAACTAATAAATGATTGTTTGGAAACCACTATTATAGATCTCATCCACCAATTATAAGTCCAAATTTTCAAATTGGAATGATAAAGTTCCAATTTATATTGCCAACAAGCTTGCTGTGTATGCCTTTACATTCCTCTCTCATTTAAAGAGATGCTCAATGCCATCATCAATTTTTAAACTAACCCATTGAGTATAACAGTGGATGTGATCTTTAAACATTTTCCAGCAATCTGAACCTAGGATTATGTTATAGACATCCATCTATAGCATAGAGAAATCCCAACTCACATCAGCCCCATTAATTGTTATAGAACACACTTTTCAAAGAAAAGGATCAACATTCCCTTTGACCAAGAGAAGTTTGATTTTTCAAAATAGAGGGCATCATCTCAACATGAAAACCCAGAACATTAAAAAAACAAGAAGTAATAAATGAATGGGATGAACCCATATCATACAAAGATTTCATATGAGTATTGTCCAAAATAATCAATCCTCACACCATCAAAGGTACAAATTGATAATCCCCAATTAAATTCTTAGCTCCATACTATTGCATACTAATTTCAATTTGTTCTTTATTACCCAATTGAGATTGAAATACTTGAGGAGTCATCATATTCCTAAAATCACCATGGATTCCACAATTATACTAATGAGAATTATTATACTCCACTCATCCCATCAAATCATACGACATATGAAAAACATGAGATGTGTCCCAAACACCCAACACTATAGCACTATGACAATATCATTGATGATTTATCATCTGGTTGGAATTGTAGAATGCTATCGGTGGTACCATAAAATCTTTCTTGATGTGATCAAAATAACCACATTGAAAACATCTTTGCATACTCTTTGGTTTAGGATAAATATTCACTTATCTATCTATCTGATTCTATTTTATTCTACTTACATGGAAATAGGATTTCCTCATCCTCCTATCCCAATCATTAGAGTTCCCACCATTTCCCATAGGTATGAACATGATTCCTCAAACCATAGTTCCTGATATGTCTCTTTCTTCCTCTATTTGTCTATTAACCATCTCTATATAATCCATTATACAAAGTATTAAAATCATTCATCGAATCTCTAGCATCAACCCCAATTCAATAATTTGTTCCTTTAAGGATGTAGTTGCAACAAATTCAGGTGTAAAAGTGGACTAAATTCATAAATTTATCCATATAATCTATCATTGAGAGATTTTCCTTATTTAATATTAAAATTTTTATCACTCTAGAAATCTTGAATGTGTGATGATAAAATTGTATGTTGAAAAATTATTCAAAAATATCTCATGAAATGACTCAGTCTAATTTAGTATGAACTTTTAAATCACACAACATAACGTGAATGATCTTACAACATGTATTTTGATTACTTGAATTTTAGATCATCTAGTGTGTTTAAGAAATCAATGATCTGATTCATCCTATTCAACAACTCCTATGATTTTTATGGTTTTGAATCACCCAAAAATTTGGATGGAACTTTCTTTTTGAATTGGAAAAATGTTCCACTTTCCTTGGTTCATCCCTTCGGTTTGCCTATCCTCATCTTGAAAAGCCCGAACAATACTCTGAATCAGCTATTGGTTTACCTGTGGCTTAAGAGAAACAACATTATCATCAACCTATTCTAGTTGGATTCTTCTAATCCTAACATGTTCCATTATCTATATCAAAAATAAAACCCCATTTTGTTTCAATCTCTATAAACTAAAGGCTTAACAAACTTAAATTTACCATATCTCACATACCACAACAAGGCTTTCCAAAATTATGAATTTCCATTTCGAAACCATTTTTAAAAATTACAACATATTTTTTAAAAAATAAACTATTTTCAAGATACCAATACATTGTATTTTCAAAATCCCACATTTGAAAAAAAAATAACCTATTTTAAAAAATAAACCATTTTCTTCATATCATAAATCATTACATAAAATGAAATATGTACTCTTAGTGAGATGTAATTTCTATCAATTCATTTCATTATATTATCATTAGCTAAACCCATGAAGATGAGGTGATAACTCCTATAAGTTTCTAAAAACACTTGTGTACCCAACACCCCGATAAATTTACGTTCAACATAAATAGGTTATCTATGCCTCTTTTTTTCTATACATTTAATGTCCTTACAATCCTACTCCCTTTTAACAACACAAAATGAGGGCTAATCAAGAATCATTTTTCAACTTCATGACTGACAAAAAATACCATTTATCCCAAAATAATTGATGGACCAACCAATAATGGTACTATTTGTCACATATATTCTTTTCTCACTGGCTTGGGAAGAGGCAGAGGGTGTTACTAGACTTATATGACATTATAATGACACCAAAGTCTAACAATAAATTTCATGGGCTTCATAAACTATTGGGGGAATGTTTTCTATTTAAAAATAAAACAACCAAACCAAGATAACCATAACAAAAAAAAAACACTATATGATGCATGAGTACAATGTGATAAAACTCAATGTGATACCAACTAACAATAATACCAAGATACAACCAAGAACCATTTTAGAGAAAAAAGAAGAAACCAAAAACCAAAAAATTACAAAGTCAACCAAGACCTCCCCCAGCAATTCCCAACAAGCTCCAAGATCCAGTTGAACAATCCTTGACCACGGTTCCATAATGCATCACTAGGTTACCTTTTCTTTACCCATGTATCAATATAAAACATCTGAAAATGCTCAAAATTTCCCAATCATGGGGTGAGTATAAAACTTAGTATTTTTTCACCAAATGACTTACCTAGTCACACCACTAGTACAAAACATGTTATAAAGTATATATTAAAAAAATTATATAAAAAAATTTATAGTAGTTTATATCAAATGAAAAACTATTTTTCAAGAACAAATTTACAAACCAAACAATTTCTAAGGAAATAAACCAAAAAATCCATTCAAACCATTTCTTTAAATCCATTTGGCATTTCCCATTCAATTCCACACATCCACATGTACAAACATGCATGCCCAGAATACATTTCCATAATCATGAGGGGTTTCTATTCAATCTACCAAGTTATCACAAGGTTACTATATACCAAGTTACCCAATGGAATATACCCATTCCACAGGGTCATGTCAATGTAAATGATCACACACCAACCATTTATATCAAATACCATGCCATAACAATTGTGCAAAACCATTTCAGTAAAAAAATAATTTTCATGAAATCATTTATACAAACATTTTGCATAAAGAAAAATAAATCTATATTTTAAAATAATGAAACAAATACTTTTAACACTAATTAATTTGTTCAATTTCACAAACCATCACTAAAGATGGTTTCTATAAATATTTTAAAATTAATTCCACAATTCAATTCAAGAAATTAAATAAATTTCAAATTAATACTTCATGTTATAATTTTATGAGTCAAGAGTGAAGCCAACTAAATCGAAAATTATGGAAAAAATGAATAATGACATAAATTATTCAACAGACATGGCTTAGATCTTCCAAAACCTAGCTTAGATTTTGTTCCTAAGAAATTCGGCCTCCAACGCACCATGATTCACAAGTGGATCACTCTCGAATTGATGTTAAGGCTCTATCCATCCTTCGGAGGGAGTGGAGTTCAATTTAGGGTTGGATTAAGTAATAAACGAGGGTTTAAATGGGTAATCAAAATTATATAAAAAATATTTAGATCTTGTTTTTAATGCCACATTGTTGGGGCACATGGTTATAAAAAATATGTGATGGCCACTGCCTCAAGACACCACTCGCATGGTTGAATAACATAGTTTGACAAGCCATGTGCCAACCATGCTCTTCCCCATTATTCCATATTGTACGATCTTATCTTGGTTGCCACATAGTTTGTCCAAATTTTGTGCCAACCATGCACCTACCGAGTGACCTAGGTTTCCCATTTTATGATTTTCTGGAGGCGTTTCATGGTTCCTACTAAATGCACTCAAAATGTGTACCTCATGAAAATCCCCAAAAAAATTCCAAAACTACTAAAAAACATCCCACCAATTTTATCCCAATTAATTTATACAATTAAAATACATAAATAAAGGGTTAAGTACCTAAAATCAAGGGTTCTACAGTGATAAGATTCTTTTATATTTTTTCTTCATTAAACATATGTAGATTGACATCATCTAGGGGGTCTAATTGAGATTAATTTTAATTATTTTCTATTCTTTATATTGTTCATCATTTTTATGTAATTTTCATAGTTTTTCACTAATTGATATTTTTTCTCAATCTCTTTTGAGAAATTTACAGATGAAATTAAAGATTTAATTTTTTACCAATGAATTGTTCATAAATTGTTCACTAGTTAAATTTCAATTTGACATGGGGTTAATTTTAAAAATAATAGTATGACCATTTTAGTTTTTTTCCATTTTCATTATTCTTCATGTTTGTTGCTTCATTGTTTTAATTTCCAACATATGACAAATAATGGACCCTTTACCCTTAAAAGAAAAACTATTATACTTAATCTATAAAATATTATCACTTATTATATATAATAATAATAATCCATTCATTGATATGTGGTTGACTGACCACTCTATCAAGTTAGTAGATAGAACTTTTTTGTTATCCAAGCCAGAAGGAGTTTTTTGAATAACCTTTCTTCTCATATGTCTGTATGATTTCGATGAATCTAGATGTAAGAAAATAAATATTTTTATCAAAACTGATCAATATGGTTTTCTGAATCCATATCTTTTTCATCCCTTTATCACCTATTCTTTTTGACTGCTTCAATAGACATCTTGTTTTTTCCAATACTTTTAATTTATATTTTATAGCATTAACAATCAAATTATTTTTTCCAATTCATTTTGTTATTTTTTTCATTTTTTTCATTAATTGTTTTTATTTTTCTTGGATTATATAGTATTATTTCTCTAGGGTTCAACCCTACTTTATAATATGCCAGTTTTATATAGGTTTTATAAATAAATTGATTTTATAGTCAAATGACCTTATCATATATTCTATATAAGCCAAAAGTCAATTATTATTATTATTAATATATTCCATGACTTGCGCTAACCCATATATATTTAAATATCATTTGTTAAATAAATAAATCAATAATTATTTGAATGTTTTTAAATAAAATATATCATAACCATTGAGACTATATCATGTCCTATAAATCCTTTGTGACTTTTATTGATCCATGAATAATAAATATTTACTAAATTAAATAAATATAAATACATTATTCATTCGATAAATAAATAAATATTATATTCACTAAATGGAAAATAAATATTTATTTATTATTATACTCACATTAATTTTAAACTTGAAGAACTAGTGATTGAATTCATATGATCAAAATAAACTCAATAATTATTCCTTAGAGTTGAGAATAATTTTTATTCTAAATGTTAAATTAAACTATAGTTTAATATGAAATTATAGATACAATTTTTGTGTCACAATCTAGGATACATTCTTAATTACATTGGAAAAAATTTCTAAAGTACAAGAGTGTCCTAAAAACACATTAAATAACCCGTAGAGAGACATTAATGTCACAATGAAAACAACCTCATTTAAATTCTTACTATATAATTTACTTTTAGAACCATAAGACCCTTGAGACGGGGGGGGGGGGGAATCAGGGTGTCAACTTCTTCTCTTTTTTACTAGATATTATTCCCACGTTGGTAGGAACTTGTTTAAACCTATATGATATATATGTGTAGTAATTAAAACATTCACATGCAGAAGGAAAACACATCAATTTTTACTTTGTTCACTAATAAGGCCTATATCCAAGGAGCATATGCCTATAGGTTTTCGATCTTACCAAATTACACTAATCATTACTATCTATGGATTACAAAGGTTCAGACATAGTCACTCTGTCCCATGCACACTACCATTACAATGGTTCAGGGATATCCCATTGCTTCCATTAGATCACTTCATTTGACTCACCCTGGCTCACTACCTTGGGAATGGTCTCACTCTTTTTATCGACTTGAAGGTTGCTTCAACATTTTGGCATGAAAGTATTTATATCGGTTTACAATGAGATACTGCTTTCATCGAAGTACCCAATTGATGCTCTTTTATATTTAGTTGTCTATTTTATGATGTTTTCAATTCCAGAAACTATCCCTGATTCTATCGACTATCTCTGATCTGCATATTGTGCATGTTCTATGTACCATGCCTGTTATTCTCACTGCCCCTGCTTCATGTACCATTCCTGTTTTGCGAACCGTTCCTGCTCCGTGCACCGCACCTATTATGCATACTCAACCTGCTTCACATACTGTCCATGCATACTGCACCTGTGTACCACCTCCGCGTACCGCCTTTGCGTATCACCTTTGCGTACCACCTCTACGTACCGCCTGCACGTTGCACCTTCATGTATCGCCTGCGCATACCTCCTACCCGTACCGCCTCATCCTAAAATAAATCTCTCTTACGTTCCACTTTTAAACTTACCTGAGTTCTTCCACAGTGAGGATATTTTTTTATCAAATTTTCTCACTGGTAATGATGGGATTGACACTCCTTATATAAGAAAATAACTTTGCAAATTTCGATAATCTGGTTTAGCCAAATTTTCAATGTGGGACAAAATTCACGACATAATGAACTCCATCCACGTACTGTAGGGCTCCACCATGTACTGCGACCCTCTTGCGAACTGCGAACCTTCACTGCATATTGTGTGTATGTCAGATCACGTACTGTATCTTTTCTGCCAATGATGATCCATTCCATGTACCACAACTCCTTCTGTGGCAAACCATCAGCATTCTGTGTACCACAAAACTTCACAACGTATCATCCCCACAAACTATTTTTGACAACATTCCACGCACCACATGCCTTAACCACATATTGTTCCTTATACCGCATGTCTTCACCGTATACCTTTCTGCATATTTCATGCCTTCACTGCGTACCATCACTGCAAACCATTTCCAATTATGTGCATCACTCCGCATACTGTTTCTACTTCCAGGCACAAGGTCATGAACCATTTCTGAGACATGGTATGTGGTCAATGCTCCAAGGTATGCAGTTTTCTTCCTTTACAGATTTCATTCAATATTCCTCATATCGTTCACTCCTATACAGAAATCCCTCCATTGCCAAAAATATCATGATTTTGAAATCAAACTATTTGGAAAACACCAGAAAATGATATTTGGAAAGAACACCCATGATAATTCACTACCATATTTCTTCTTCAACAATCATCTTCTTTCTTCATGAACCTTATCTGTCATGAATACCTTCAACAATCATTTTTCTTCCATCAACATCAGTCTTTCCAGTCAATATTGAATATGACTGGAATCATCTTCTCAAATTTGTATGATCATTATTAATTCTTAAAATTTCAACGTGTTCCCTCATGAAATAATGCATGCCTCATCATTTAGTCTCTTTAATGGTCTTTTTGAACATTGATATGTTTCATGATCACTTTATAACTTTAATACCTACAACACTCTATGAGATGATTTCATTGTTGTAGACAATGTATCACCATTGAAAAAACTCATATGAATTACCACTCTTGACAACTTCAGAGTTTTTCTTCATATCGTTCTTTATTTTTATCTTCATTGAAAACTATTGAGAACAAATCCAACCATATACACAAAGTGGTACCTACAAAAATCTCATTGACTTAGAATATCATCAAACATGTTTCCAACTTGTGTCATAAACTTATACGATTGATTATAATTTTCTATATATTTTAAATAAACTCATAGATGAACTAACATGACCATAGATTTAATCAAAAAATTCCATTTCAATCAAAGGGATATAGATATAATCTTTCCTAACATGGAAGGGACACATCCTTTTCTGACTTATCTATTAATGTAATATCACTTATGACACAACCAATGTATCCAACCTCACCATGAGAACATATCTTTACCATTTTCATTAATACATCAATGTATTTGAATTATGATATACATTAATATTAATCTCAAGTATAAGAACCAATACACACATCCACTAATAGGAATATCCAATGATACCTAGAATATGGAATTCTTATTGGTGGGTTTGTCCTCATAACATATGTTGTTGTATATTACTAAGTGAGAACATAATAAAAATAAGTATCAATGTTTTATAATCCCCTATCACCAAATAGAAAATCATGACTCAGGTCCTATCAGATAGAATTTATATAGACAATATTATATATGTTTTATAAAATTTTCATAGAACTTCAAGGTTCTCATTACAATAGGGAAACTTATAAATCCTTTCGATGTGACAAATAATGTAAATTAATCATAAAATTAAAAATATATATAAGAACACTCATTATAAAATAATATATTTATTAATATTACCATCTTTGAATTTTTTTGGTAATATATTGTACAATGTCAGTTGGTTTTTTGGGAACCAACTCCAATACTACCTTGTCTGATAAAACCCATACCATAAATCAATATTTCAAAACCATCTAGATCCTTTAAAATATATGAATAAATCCTAAATACTAATAATGGGATAAAATTTCTTTATTTTCACCATATTAAATCATCAGTATTCAATGAAAAACCGTGAAATACTATCCAACCTATTTTTTAATAGCACTAGAGAACCCATACACTGGGCTCAATGAAATCCTATTAGAAAAGACATTAATCTAAATGCATAAATTTCATAATTATAGGGGAGTAATATTATGAGGATAAATAAAAATTATAGATATAGTGATTTTCAAAATTTTCCAATACTTGACATCACATTGAGGGGGTAGTGTCCTAACATCTTTAGGAAAAACATGTGAATGATTCTCCATAGCTCTCAGAAACATCACTACCTAAGTTTTCACCAAACGCAACATCAACTCTAATAGTTGTGTTCAAAGAGTCTATATACACTTGAAATCCATTTGATGTTTTTTATCTCCAATGAAGGCTACACACTCTAAATCAACATCAGAGAAATAAACACTTCTCCAATTAAAATCAATAATAGCCTACACCAAGTACAACCAATCGATGTCAATAATGGAATCTTATGGTAATATAAAAAAACTCTCTAATTTACTAATTATTCCCCATAACCATATAAAATTCATGGGAATCCTAAAAATAATCTAAACTATCCTCAAACAAGTGAATTAAAAACTAAGTACTCTATAATTTAATCCTCCTTATGTCCAAATACTCAGAATAATGTAGGTGTAATGATGGAGTGAAAAGATTCTGAATTAGAAAAAAAATTGTCTAGAATGGAAGATCTATATATGGTATTATGATAAATTTTTAGTATACCTAGAACCAACAACTATATCATATGGATCTAACCATGCTCACCTATTTTTACTTGTATCCCTTAACAATAACGAACAACTCACCAATAATAGGCCCCTGGTCCCTAAGGATAAGAAATATATATGTTTTTTACTCTATTAAATCCATATCCTCTCTATGGTAAAAACGTTTAGGACCCTTCTAATACTAATAATATGTTTAAATAAGAAATTTTAATAAAGGATACACCTAAAATAGACTTTCAATTCAACAGTAACCTCTAAAAGAAGTTGGAAACTAAAACCATTGATTCCAAAAACCAAATAAAAAGATAACATAGCACACTATAACTACCATTATAGGATCAAAAGAACTAGTACAGGAAAAATGGGAGAGGGGAGATTTATTTTTTCATCTTAGTTGAAAGAACATAATTTTCCCAGATGGACAAGAATTCCGTTTATGAGATAAATTGGTCCACAATAACATATTCTAAATCATTATGGACTTCATCAACTCTTCAAGATATTTTACCATCTTTAAATGAGTGAATAACCACTAGATTTATGGATAATAATCCTTCTCAAAATGTCTCCCTATAGAATACTCATCTAAATGATGATCATGAGTGTAATAAATAATATTCTTGAACTATATTCTATGTTACTGCACACTCAATATCCCCTAGTAAAGAGTGAGAAAACACTATATTCGAGACACCTTCAGTGTAAAAGAAATAAAATCAGATCAAAACTAACTAAAAATTATTTCCTAGGATATTTTTATATCCTCACGATCAACTATAAACAAAATCCACCACTATAGAGTAGCTCCCTTAAATAATATAATAGTCAATGAAATTCAATTCTACCTCATTGAATGGATAGAACAAAAATAAATCTTAGACTTTTATAGGTAACTCTCATTCTCTAGATTATATATCACCCCTCAAAATTTAGCAAACATTGATACTAAAATTCTCATAGTTCCTTCCTCTAAGAATCATCCTCTATGGGATCAATCCACCGAAATATCATGTTGTACCTCATCACCTTGATCCACATAAGGATTCCAAGAATTAAAAATCTTTATAAACACAATTAAACTTCTATTCATTTGATATAGAATTAATTTAAGAACTTTTAATTTGGTTTAATTTAATTCCTCAATATTTTTCTAATTAAATCCCAAATTTAATCAACCATGATGCATTTGAATCACATAAGTCACTACCACACAATGAGAATCATATCAATTTATTGTGATTAAAAAGATTAATATCCTAAAATGGAATATTAGGGACCCTAATTTGTATTTTATATGCATTCTACCTCCCCTAAACCGCATTAAAATATTATTTGATACCATAACCATAATAACCTAATATAGTCCTCACTAATACAAAGATCTAATATCAATACTAAATCTCAAAAAAATCTTATACCAATTTCTGATTACATATCCCAAATATATCACCTCCTAGGTTGGTTTATTAGTTTAGTGTAACTCCCAAAGATTATTTCCAATATTCCTTAGGTTAGTGACTAGCATTGGGCATATAAAACCAACATATAGGTGGAATTTCCCTAAAAAATCCTATAAATGAGAAGATAAATCCACAAATCAACTCCAATGGAAAATATATAATACAACTCATCATCATAATAGTACATGTAATGTATATAAAAAACATGGTCTCTAAAAAAATACAATTCTAGGAACAATCTTCTAAAGTAGCGACTCCAACTATAGAAACTTCACAAGACAATCTAGTATTGTGGAGCATGACCACCAACTTCATCTTATGGATCTATAAATATAGAACATATACAGTAGGGGTGATATTAAAGGTATAATCAGTAGGATCCACACTATAATCACTCATGCAAATATAGAAGAAGCATATTATATCCTCATCCAACAAATAATAGAATAATTTTTTTACCCATACCCTATCTATTACCACCCATACTCACTACGGTTCACTCACTCAAATATGCATATAAATTGAGTAATATAATTATCCTAAAAATATATCAAGGGAAGGTACCATTCATCCAATACACCACAAAACTATTTACCCTCACACCCCAATAATATATGTCTCGATACTCCTATCCACGCCATATTTACATAACCACATGTTATAACCAAATATCATAACTAGAAAACATAGACACAAACCTCACATCACAACCATGTACCACATACTACAAAAACATACCAAGTTGTGACCAAGGCTCATCTCTAAGTACATAAACCTCATTCCCTCCTTCCCGTGAATGACCGTAATGCATATCCATATAACAAACACATCATCACAAACCAAAACATTAATCCCCCATAAACTATACTATGTATAGAATATCGATTAGTTGGATATGTTTCAAAGGTATGTCTAAAATTTGAAATGCTATGAAATATTCCAAAATAGTAATAATTATAGAATATATCAATGCATTTAGAATGAATTTTAGTGAAGAAAAAGGATGTAATACCTAACACCTATAAATATGGAATATTAAATATTTTCACAATCACTTTATTGATAGAAATGATAAAGAGATAACTGAATTCTTCCTTCAGAGGAATCCATGGATTGTAGGAATTCCCCAATTCTTTTGATGGTTCTATCTCTTTTAAAAATCTACTAGATAATTATGTTTAAATAATAGGGATAAGTTATATCTCGATGTTTGTCTCTATTTTCTGATTTCTAACAGGAGTATAATCTCTATGGAATCACCCCAATTCACATGAGGAATGGATATATTTATATAGTCTATACAGAACCACAAATAGTAAACATATATTTATTGATAATTTTATAAATTATACAAGTTATTCAATCCTTGAAATATTTTATTTAATCTCATTAATAATCATTTAAATTTTAAATTATCATATTCAATGTTTAAACTCAACAAAACTTTCATTATATGATGAATAATCAATCATGATAGGGTTTGGAGTAAGAGAATGGGGAATCCATAATGATATCACATATCATGATAAAACTATGTAGGTACACTATGGAGTGGTGACACTCACCATGTCATGGTGTAACCTATGGTATAACAAAATATGGTCTAAACCACCATTTTGTGGTGGTTCCCTTAGAAAAAAATTCCAACAATATCCCACATTGGATAAAGCCACATAGACTTAGGTATTATCCACCTTATGTCATATTATATGCAAAAACTAGTGAAACCATATTTAAAACTACATTTTGAAATCTCAATTTTTTTTTTGGAAAATCTATCACTATTTAAACTTATATCATTACATATTTAATATAATTTGAAAATATATCCATAAAATTTTACAAAACTCTTAAAAAATACATTTGAGTAGCTCTTAATGTTTCATAAACTTGATCATAATTTTCACAACCACAAAGTGTAACCCCACAGGCCTTTGTAGAATCTATAAAAATATAAATTTCTGAATTCATATGTGAATGAAAAGAGAATACTCTAGAAAAGTTCCAATGATACTCAAGCTATATAAAGGGATCTAGCATGATCTTCATCAAACACATGGATATCTGTACCTATGTCCAACAATTTCATCATATGTATGTATGAGTTTTTATATGATCCCATTGTCTAAGAAATTGAGTGACCATGGGACATGGAGTTTATCAATCCCATATAGCCTTCTCATATGTTATTATTTCTCTAAGTAAATTCTGACCAGGTTAATGAATACATCACATTTTATTCATCTTAGTAGTTGAGAACATCACATCCCCTCACACAAATAGACAAGAACATCATATATACTATCTAGGCATGGTGGTATACTTATAATTGTTTCTCAATCTAGGGCCCAAATGTCATTATCACCATATGAGGGGACAAATATCATCTTGGTTACATTCTATTTGATGAAAGGTTCAGTAACATACTCAACCAACCCCTAATTAGCTATGAATCATGGTTTACATATGAAAAGTATCAATGTATGAAACTTATCAACATAGGTATATTTGTAACCTTAGGTATAGGAAAATATAAATATGAAACATAAAATTCTAGTATACTAAATAAATAGTTTGTAACACTCAATATGGTATACATGGTGGGTCATATAACACAAAAAACCTCTTTGGTCATCATGAGAACATGTTGTATCTCGATACATGAATCCTACTCATACTAACATTAAAAATTCACTAACACTCATAATAATTTATGATGACCATTGTTTAAGGATTACTCAATGTTATAATTTGAGAGGTTAATTATCATTTCCCTTCATGAAATATAATTTTTTTCTAAATGGAAATGAATGAAGGTAAACTCGTTTTTATGATTAAAAGTTAATTTTTCTAAAAATAGTTTCATTACCTTTTCCACACTCATTTTAAAATTAATTTATTCCACTTATAGAAATTAAATATTATAAATTTTATTTTATTATTTTAATCATAGTAATTAATATTATTTAGTTATTTGAACTTAATTTTTAGTCATTTTGAATAGTAACCAAGGTAAAAATTCATTACTATGGTAAAATATTAAAGTGGTTAAACTAAGGAGATAAAGGTTAAAATGAAAAAACTTATCTAAATCATATTTGATAAATATATTTCAATTATATATCATCCTCTATTCTAACTTGATCCAATTTGGAGTGAAATTACCATGAGTGTGACTTTATTATATTATAATAATCTAAATAATTAAAAGTGCCCCACTTCCCACACTTAAAAAAGGGTACATACTATCCTCTATTATCCACACCAATTTTTCAATATTTATCAACAAATAACAACCCTAATATCTTATAAAATTATATATACATGTTATATAGATTATTATATTCTTAGAATAACAATCCAATGCTCGATAAAAATATATTTAAAGGAGGTTTCTCAAAGAAGAGTTATATGTTCTTACCTATCTTTTTAAGTTTCATTCATTTTCCACTTCCTCTAAATATATTTTATTCATTATAACATAACAAATATAGTATCAATAATATAATTATATGTTATTATTTTTACATCACAACTATTTACACCTATTATTCATCAAATGGGAAATGGAATTATCGCTCGTGTGTATGTGGGGAATACTGCCTCCATGTAGCGATATAATTCATTTTACACTAGAATCATTAACTTTTGGTTATTATGTTATATTTAATGTTTATATTTTTTATTTATGAAAATATTAAACTTGTTTAATTATAAAATCTTTTCTAACTTCTTATATTTTCTTCCTTTGGAAAATGATATTGTTGCTCGTATATATGCATGGACTTCCACCTCCAGGAAGAGATGTGACTAGTATTTAATTTTTGATATTCATGGATGGTAAATAGGATATATTTAAAGAATATATATTATATATATGATGTAAAAATTATTCTATAAAGATTAATTATAATTTACCATTCATTTACTCCATCCATTTAAAAGCGAAAACATCACACGTGCACACGTACAAACTACTGTCTCGACGAAGTGATGTAATTTAATTTTCAACACTAGTTTATATAAATGGTTATAAAAGTGTATATAATGAATAAATAAGATAATTATTTCATGATTAAGATTCTAGATATAATTAAACCATGACTAATGTGCAAGTATATAAACCATTTAACTAAAACAAATATAAAAAATAGACTAATTTTTAGCTAGATATTCTTCTTATTAATGAAATTTTTAATAAAAGGATAATTAGAAATTTTTACAAGATGATAAATATTAATTAATGTATTAATATGGTTCTAAATTTTTTATAATAAATATATATCTATTTTATAATTTTTTAAAAAATACAAAGCATGAAGAGACTCGAGAAAAGGATTTATGTTATAATCTCATTCTTTTTTAGGATTGACTATGCTAAATTTCAATTGATGGAAAATATACAGTTATTATCTTTTGAACCCCATATATTTTCATATATAATGGCTATTAATGTAATTTTAAAAAAAATTTAAATTAATATTTCTATTTTCTATTATTTGGTACTTATAATGTTTATAAAATTCCTTTTAAGAAAAACTAACTTTATATCCTCTTTGGTTGAGAATCTTTTTCTTCCATGTCCATATTATCATTAAATTGTTTTCAAGAATGTTTTTTATATTATAAAATGATTTATTAAAGTAATTTTTATCCATATTTTAACTTCTATAAATAGTTGAAAAATAATCTTATTATTGTTTTATCAATATGTCACATTTTATCAAATGAGTGAATGAAATATTAATTTTATCATATACCACCTGAATAAATTTTAACACCGTCGTGAATAATTTTTTCTATGAATATTCCTTTTAATGTTACCATGTTTCAATAAAAATAATATTTTCCATAATATTATATAATTATTTAAAATTTAAAGATGTGATTTCAAAAGGAAAAGGTATTTTTCTCAAGAAATGTTTGAGTGATATTTTAATGGTATTTTCATCTTTGAAAACATCCATATATTTAACTTATGATTCACTAGGGATATGATCCAAAAATACCATATTTATTTATTTTATGGATAGGTTATTATTATAATTATTATATATTGATGAAACCCATTTTTTACCTTGTAAAGATATGACAGAATGATTAATATTTGAACGATATTATGGAATACATATGAATAGACTATGTGAAATGTGGGTCTATTATATACCTCCAACGCATTTGTTAAATATGGATAACTCACACGATATATATGTTATGTGTGAACCTGATTTAATGTTCACAATATTATGAATGGACATGGTTTTAGGTATATAACTTTATGTGTGGACTTGGTTTGATGTCCGTAAGTTTATTCAAGGAATTAATTTCATGCCTTAAAATAATTAGTGAACCTGTAACTTTTTATACGTGTTCAAAATTTTATAACTTATTATAGTGCCAAATTAAATTTTTAATTGATACTCTCTTAGGTCTCATAATTGATTATTTATGAATACACTATTATACTTTTCGCTTTTGTTATAAAAAATCCACATACCATGAATTGTGATTAAATATATTTAATTAATTGGGTATTAATTTCTTATGTTATGATCATGTTCTGATACTCATGTGTGATGATTTATTTTTATATTACATGTTTAACCTCACTGAGTATCTAATATCACACTTTCTTATGTTTTTATTTCCCCAATATTTTATGAAAGGTTCAAAGTATGATATTTCTATAATGGTACTATTATAAATAACTTTATGGGATATGTTGAATATCCTTTTTAAAATAATATGTTAATATATCTAGTCTCTAAATAAACTAAACCTTTATATTTATAGGGTGTGTATAATTCTTATATGTATTTAATATTCATCTAATAAGATATAATATTTATGTATTTTATGCCTGGGCCGCCCCATTTTGTATTAGATTAGTGTTTGGTTGTTTTTTGATATATGGATTAGAAAACATTTGTAAAATCCCTTGGGATTCATATATGTATAAGATAACATCATAAAGTTATAGTAAAGTGGATATTGTGTGTTTTCTTAGGAAACTAATCCCTATATAGATAATGGTAAGTAGATGTGGATATAAAATAGATCCACCTAGAGGTAACAAATTTGGAAGGTGAAGATCTGATATTAACTCATTCTAAACTAGTGGACCTAAGATTACATACCTATCTAAACACTCCTTGGGGTTATGCTTCAATTAATTCACATTTCTATTTATGAGCCATTACTAAGTAATTAACAATATTATGGACATAGATGGTCTAGGTTAAACCTAAAGTGTTATAAGTGGATAAGAATGTGTCATAATTTAGGACGTCTTAGGAATGATTTTCATGAATAGATGATTTTTCATAATAATTATTATATCTTTAATCTAACAATATGTTTCTCATTTTAGTCAATTGTTGGAAGTAGAAAGAATTATGTGAACAATTAATGTGACAACTAATGTGACCAGCATCCTCATGAGAAACCAATTGGTTTTGGAGATGTGAAGAATAATCTTGGGAATATTCTAACTCATCTCTTTCATGTTATGATTCGTAACCTAGAAAATGTTGATCTTCATAATTTACCTAGGAGGTAGAAACATCACATTGAGTATTTTGTGGGAAAACATACATCATACTTCTATGGGTATTATTATTCACTATTTTTCAATCAATGGATCAATATGATGGGAATGATATTTTCCATTATTTAGTTCTCATAACATGAAAAATGTTTCTTAACAGTCTATTAGTTGGAAGGTAATACTGATCAATGGTGGATTCATATCAATAATTTGGAAAAGGAAGATGAAATAAACTCCATGTAATGGGAGTAGATTAATATGGTATTTCTTAATAAGTAAATTCCCTAATGTATTAATAATAAAATAGAGAGGTAATTTCAAGAGTTGAAGTAGAAGGATGAAGAATCCCTTGAAACCTGTGAAGAAAATATCACAAGACATGTGAGGTATGCTTTTGGTTTTTTAATCAACCTAGAAATAAATAATGATCAATTCATTAGTTGTATGAAACCATGTATTTGAAAGGAATTATCTGTAATCCAATTTGGAAGCTATGAAGATATCATTTTATCTACACTCAAACTATAAATAGAAGTTGGAAACCCCTATCTTAATGGTTTTGGTGATAATTAAAAGACTATTTAGTATCATGGAAAATCTAGTGGTATGTCACATGGAGGGAAGAATAAATTTAAACCTTATACATACCGAAAATGTGGGAAGGATAAATCAGGTAATTTATTGAAAGGAATAAGAAAAAATTTTATTTGTGGGGGGGATAGCCATTGGGATAAAGAAAATAAAAGTGATGTGAGGAGGCTGATCAATGTAATGAATTGATACAAATATCAACCGAATACAATACCCACACTTTAATGAATTATATAAATCAATGAACTAATCCAATTAAGGATAATAAGCCTCATATTCCCTTAATGTAAAAGGATAAAGGGAATGATTATGAAATCACAACTATTGAAGTGGGTTAGGAGGATAATGTGGTGTAAGGTACACTTATCATCCACTATATAATTGTAAATGTTTTATTTGATTCAAGTTCTATTGAAAATTTTATATTTGAAAAATGTTATATGGGTATCACATCACCACCTCAATGACTATATGTAGTTCTCGATGTAAAAAATCTCAAGGGAATGATGATCATATATCAATTATATTTCTCATATCTGATAGAAGCTTGTTGGAATGTGCTTCCTATAAATCTTATTATTCTTCCTCTAGTTGAATCTGATATTGTTTTGTTCATATATTTTCTCTCTTAGTATATATCCCATATCATTTTTCACGGAAGGGAAGTGACATTCGATATTATGAATCACGATGTGATCATATATTTGTGTGGATATAAACATAAACACCCAATGGAAATTAGTTCCATCATAAGGGTTTTATTTCATATAAATTTGGGATATTTATCTCAAATGGTGTGGGAGAAATTGATCATTAAATATATTCATATTTTTTTTGAGAATTTGATGATGTATTTATAGAATAATTTTCTAGTCTTCCCTTGAAATATGAAGTTGAGTTTCCAATAAACCCCATACCTAAAGCTACACCCATTTAAAAGTATCCATATAGATTTACCCATATTGATTTGTATGAATTGATAAATAATCTTAATGAAGATATTTATAAGGGATTCATTAAACCTAATGATTCAACCTGAGGTGGATGTATTCTTTTTATTAATATGAATGATGGGTTAATGCATCTTTTTATTGATTATTTATAACTTAAATTAATCAATATTAAGAACAAGTATCCTATACCCTATATCAATGATCTTTTTTGATCAATAATGAGAAGCTCAATATTTTCCCAAAATCTATCTTCATTTGGATAACATAAGATAATGGTTAAGATTTAGTATATATCCATGACAACCTTCCATATGAGGCATGGTCATTATATATTTATAGTAATACCATTTGTAATTACCAATTCTCATAATATCTTTATTGATTTAATTATTAGAGTCTATATAGATTACCTTTAGCTATTTTTGGTAGACTTTAAAGATTATGTTCTTATATATTATAAGATAATGTAAGTGAATGAAGGTCATTTGAAGATTTTATAGAAGAACATGATAAAATAGAATATATATTCTAAATTTAATAATTAGGAATTTTTAATTCTAACATTCTTATTCACGGGTCATATAATCTCAAGTGATGCTATATCAGTGGATACTTAAAAGGTAGAAGTTACTGAACAATTCACCATAATAACCATATACAATGAGATCAATATTTATCTTAGGATGTAAAGACACCACTGAAGCTTTGTGATAAATTTATCATATTTATCATATCCATTAACTATATAAAGATGGAAGGGAGCTATTTTCCCATATATATATGATTGTGAGGATAATTTCAAGGAACTAAAGTGTAGGTTGGTTAGTTCACCTATACCCAGACTACCCTATAGTGGATAATTTTTTGATATCTATAGTGATGTGTCAAATAAGGAAATGATATGTGTTTTTATGCATAATGTTAGGGTTATTTTATTATCCCCTCACCAACTAAAACTTCATGAAAAAAATTACCTAAATAAAGATTTGGAGTTAACACTAGTAATTTTTACATGTAAAACATAGTGGAATTATATTTACAGTGAATTATGTGTTATATATACAGATTATAAAATATTAAAGTATATAATTAAATATAAAGTATTAAATATGTTCCAATGGAGATGGTTGAAGTTGAATAAAGATTATGACCGCTCAATAAATTATTAGCCTAGGAAGGAGAAAAAGGTGGATGATGCTCTGATTTTGAAAGACCATGCTAGTGTATCCATGATGAGGATTGAAATATATATAATAATTATGTATTTTTAAAATACTTATCATGAAATCATATGTAAAGGGTAAGATCTTATCATTATTATATAAATGTTCAACCATCCATCAAGGACAAGATTTTGAGGGTGAAAAATATTGATAGAGAACTACATAAGATTTTGAGTAATGTTCATAAGATAAACCTATAACATGATAGAATGATAAGGTTCTTGAATTGGTAATGTGTCTCTTAAATACTATAATTGAAGAAGGATATATTAGATAAAGCTCATAGTTCATCATTCTCTATTCATCAAGAAAGTATGAAGATGTTAAAAGATCTAAAAGTGTGTTTCTAGGGGGATAATATGAAAAGGGATAATGCAGAGTATGTATCTCTTTGTTAAGAATGTCATAAATTTATGTTTGAGATATATAATTTTAGGGGATTTTACAATAATTACCCATATCATAATATAAATGGGAAACATTACCCGAGATTTCATCATCAGAATCCCAAAAATATGTAAAGGAAAAATGTTATTTTGGATTTTGACAATCACCTAATAAAGCTTTCACATTTCATTTCAAAAAGATAAAATTTACTATTTATACAATTTCTAGTATAAAAATTACTAATGTAGTAATGTTTTATGAAGTACCACATTATATTTTATCTGATTGGGATCTAAGGATTAAATCGATGTTCGAGAGAAGTCTTTATCAATATTTGAATATAAAGTTTAACATTATAAATATATATCATCCTGATATAGATGGTCAGTCTATAAGGACTATTCATACCCTATAATATATATTAAGATAATTTTGAAGGAATTCAATGGTGATTGGATCAAAAATGTTCTATGGATGAGTTTTATTACACAAATAACATTTAATCTAGTGTTCACATGGATTTTTATGATTCTATTTGATGAAAAAAGTGAAAAACCCAATGTATTGGAATAATGATGAAGAATTAATGATATTGGGACTTGATCTAGATGATTAAATGATAGAAAATTTAGATCTATTCAGTAGTATATTAGGGTATCTCAAATTCGTCGTGAAAGTTATGCTGACAATCATCAGTGAGATTTAGAGATCAATGTTGGCGATAAGGTATTTCTATGTATATATCCTTAAAATAAGGTTATGATAATTGGAAATAATGGAAATATGATCCCTAGATATATTAATTCACATGAAATTGTTGATATTATTAGTAAACATTCTTATCTCTTGATGTTTTTTCCAAATATCTCTTACGTTCATGATATGTTCAATATATCTCTCATGAGGAAGAACATAATTGATCCTTTACATGTAATGAAATCAAAGGTCATAATAATAGAAAATTATACAACTTATGAGTAAAAACTTGTGGATATTTTTTATTGAAAATATAGAGTGTTGAAGAAAAATACTATCACCTGGATAATGTTTTGTGGCGAAACTACAAATTTGAGGAAGCTACGTGGCATCATAAGGATGTGATGAGGAAGAAGTATCCTCTGTTGTTTATATCAGTGTATGGGTGGAACTATTATAAGGTGGTATAATGTAACACCCCAAGATTTCCCGATATATTTCTCTTTAAATAATCTAATTACACTAATAGCTTTCTTTACATGAAACACTCCGTTTTAAAATACCATAATATACTATGGAATTATTATTATTTAATGTTACAATTATTAACTAAAATTAGGATTTGTGGGTATGAATAGGATTAAATAAAATAGGAAAATTATTATTTTTACATATTTATAAAATGAATTCATTCATTTTCAATTGGTTAGAAATTAAAATAAAATCATTTGAAGGTAAAAAGATTTGTTTTTATAAAAAAAAATTATTAAACACACAATTTGTTTTTTATTAATGAATAAAAATATTATCTATTAATTAGTTACTTTATTTAAATGTGTAGATAATATACTCATTCAAATATTATAATATTCTCTTAATTGTTCTTATAGTTTAAGGAATGAAGGTAAATTTATTTTTATGCATAAAAATGTATATTTATAAAAACGGATCTGTTGTGTTTTTCACACTTATTTTAATATGAATTTTTACATATTATATAAATTGAATATTTTAAAATGAATTAAATTTTTTTAAACAAAATAATTAATATTATGTAATAATTTTAACTTAATTTTTTTATCATTATAAATATTAACCGAGGTAAAAATTCACTACTACAGTGAAGGTTAAAAGGGATTAAACTAATGAGATGAAGGATAAAATGAGCTAAATACTTATATAAATATTATTTAATGAAAATATTTAGATTTTATCACTTTATATATTCTAAATAAATACACTTTTTATCAACAATACCATGAAATTGACTTTGTTATGATTTACTATTAATAATAATTAGAGTCTGCCACTCACTTCACTTATAAAAGGGTACACCTATCCAATATTATCCACACAATTTGATCTATTTATCTTAAAAAAACATTAAAAAATATCTAATAAACTTCCCTATCCACTTCCTATAAGTTCTTATCTTATTAAAATCCAATCCAAGGGTCCATAAGAAAAGATTCAAAGGAGAATTCTCTAAGAAAGGGATAATAATATTACTCATCCTTTTCTTGTTTCGTTATTCATATAAATACTATAAATCTATTTTCTCAACAACAAAATAATTAATAAAATTTGATAAATATAGTAACCTGTAATTTTGATTATGGAATAACTATTTTTCATCTCCTTTCCATTAAATGGTAAATGAAAGTATCGTTTGTGTGTACGTGTCGACTACCACCTCCACATAGAGACAAGATTCATTTTACATAACCATATTTAATTATTTTTTATTATGATGGATTTATTTTTTATATATTATATTTATGAAAATATTATGATTCTATAATTATAATAACTCATCAAATTTCTTAACTTATCATTTTTGGAATGCAATAACGACACTCGTGTGTATGTGTGGACTACATCCTTTATGAAGTGATGTAATTTGATTTCAATTTTTTAAACTAAATGGATGGAATTAATTGTATATTTAATAAATATAAATGATATTTATGATGTATTAATTATTATATAAAAGTTAATTATAATTTAAATTATTTTCATCCCATCCATTTAGAAGAGAAAACATCACCTCTGCGTACGTGCAAATTACCATCCCCACAAAGTGATATAATTAATTTTCTATCACCACTTTATAAGAATGGATATAAAAGTGTTTATAATGAATAAATATGAAACTAATCTAATTATTAATATTATTTATATGATTAAACCATGAATAAGGTTCAATAACTAAAACCATCAACCCAAAACATACATGGAAAATAGTCAGGTTTTCACATGAATGTTCTTTTTAATGATGAAATTATTAACCAAAGGTTAATTGGAAATTATAATGGAATGATACATAATAATTTATGTATGATTATTTTTTTGAATATATTTATAATAAATATATATTTATTATAGAGGAGGTTTAAATGCATATGAATCAGGACTGAGATGAGGTAAGAGTTTATTTTATAATCTAATATCCTCTTAGGATTATATATACTAAATTTACATTGAGGGAAATTATTTTGATATTATATTTTTTAAAAAACTATATTTTATTCTCATATATTAATTCATGTAATTTTTAGTTAATCATTACATTTTCTTCTATATGGTACTTAAAATGAGCAAGATTATGATTGTCAAGAAAAAACTGACATTATTTCCTCTTTAGTAGGGAATATTTTTTTTCAATGTCCATATCTTTTTTAAAATGTCTTAATAATTTTTTTAATATTCTATAATTATTTAGTAAATTCAATTTATATAATTATATAATAGTTTTAAAAATATTATCCTTATCATTTTCCAAACAAGGCACATTTTACCAAAGGTGTGAACATAATCTTTGTTTTAACATATACCTCACAAAAATATTCTCCCATTATTATGACTAATATGTTATTTAAATATTTCAGTAAAAGTTTCCATGGTTATTTTAAAATAATTTTTTCCCTAATATTTTGTAAATTTTAATATTTTGAATTAGTTATTTCATAATAAAGAGGGTATTTTCCTCAATAAAATTTTCAGTTATCTTTTAAATTTATTTTTATTTATGACAGAATTCATTAATGTTAATTATGATGCACTAGGGATATGATCCAATGATAAAATATTTATTAATTATTTATATAGTTTATTATTATTATGATAAAATATTTATGAAACCTATTTTCTTTAACATGGATTATGCTATGATGAAGTGAAATTTTTTTTCATGATATTTTGGAATGTATATGAATAGATTTTTGTAATGTCAGTTTGTTATAGACCTACAATACATTGTATAAATATGTATAACTCATGAAATAACTATGTTATTTGTGAAACTAATTTATTCTTCATAATAATATGAGTTTACTTGGTTTCATGTCCATATATTTATATGTGGATCTAGTTTCTTATTTTTAGGTTTATGCAAGGACCCCATTTCAATTCTCTAACTTAATGAATGAACCAATTACTATTCATACATGTTAATATATTTATAAGATTATGCTAGTGATATATTCCAATATTTATGATATTCTGTCATATATCAATATTGATTATTGATGATTTCTCACTCTTAATAATTTTTTATTTTGTTATGAAAATGACTTATTCCATGACTAATGATTAATGATATTTAATTAAATAGGTATGAATTTCTTTATGTCATGATCATGATATTATTCCATTATGCTCCTTTATGATCATAGAATAATATGTAATATATTTACTCTTACTGAGTGTTTTATCTCACCCTTTATTATGTTTTCTTTCCCTAGGTTTTGATGGAAGGATCTATGTATGATTTTTCTAAAAGGGAAATAATACAAATTTTTTTCTGAGAGATATTAATTATCCTTTATGAAATAATATTTTTATGTATCTAGTGTCCCAAATAACTACACCTTTATGGTTTTTAGGCATGTATAATTTTTTTATGTATTGGATATTAATATAATAAGATGTAATATTTATATATGTTATACTTAGGTCACCTCATACATGCTGTACGATTCTTAGAAAATTATCTTAGTTCCTATACACACTTATTCTTATTGTATTTAATTTTATCATTGGGATTATTAGTTTCATCATTATGTCTCCTGAGATTATAAATTTCCTTATACACTAAAATAATGGTGGAATATATATACTTATTTATTTAGTCATTTTTTTCAAAATCAAGATTCAATATCTCAACCACATTAATAATAAATTATTTCTCATATTAAAGTTTACTTTTATTATCTTATACTCTTTTCAACCAAGTGTTGTCTTCTCTCAGCCTTCCATTTTTTTTTCAAAAACAATTTAATCTACAGTATCATGGTATAGTCTTTATTAGAATATAATTAATTTTGATTGTAGTGAAAATTCTATTGAGATTCATCTTTTTATGGTTTTACCTTTTCTTCCACTTGGAAAGTGAGAACGCTTTGATTAATATCTCTAGTTGCTTCCTTAGCTCCACATTATTCACTATCAAACACACATTATTTGAATGGTAAAATGTTACATTTTAATGAACTAGGGGAAAAATTATTCTTTCCCTTTGATTTAGAAATTGAGTGATCTTTAGTAGTGGTTTTCCTGGAGGCTTACTTATTATTATTTTCTCATTCAAATATAAAAATATATTTTTCAAAATAAATAACTAATGTATATACTGTTAAAAAATTTTAAAGTTATTTTACCTTTTTACATACCTCTTCCACCTCTTGTGAAAATTCAATGAATGGGAGAAAGAGTCTCTCCATAATCTCCCATTTCATATTATTCATTTGACTAGTCCTAGTTTTCTTCAATATTTCCACCCATGATATAAATAAAAAAAGTTTCTTTTCCTACTTTCATTTTCTCTTAAGAGTTGGTATAGTACTCATTTATTAATTAATACGTGTGATGTATTGTTGATAAATGGAAAATTAATCAAGATACATATCTTTTGGTGATTTTATATTGACATAAAATTTATTATGAAGGATTATCATAATCTTTTTTACAACTATATAGTCTTATAGAGTTTCACTAAATGCATTAATAGTACTCACAATAAAATTTTCCCTAGTAAAGAATTAATAAATTTTTTTATCCTCTAATGTTATGGACTCTTAAAATTATTATTGTCTAATATACAACTTTTCATCTATCACCTTTTTATTTCCTTCAAAAATTATATGAATAATCTTACAAATAGAATTAACAGTTATACATTCCATAACCACTGTTAGCTCAATTTATGATAAATAAGATAATAAAATGTTACAATAATTCCTAAAATTTTCAATATTTCTTATTTCAGTTATATATCATGTTGAGTTTATATCTATAAAATAGAATCCATATCAAACATAGTCATGAACATCAATCCTTAGATAAAGAATATATGGTGATATTCTATCATTACAATACTGAAATTCTTTTCCATAAAATTTGGGGATTACATTACTGTTAATGGAACTATGCTGATCCATATCATGAACTTGAGATAAAAAAGAGATTAGACCTACCATATAATACCAATTATGGAATCATAGGAAGGGTGATAAAAACTGAGGGAGGGGGGTTAATCAGTGTGTTTATAAATTTCAAATACGTTCCTCTCTCAATATTCTTTTCACCTCTCTCTCATGATACTCACTAATATTGAAATGAGAAAGTCATAATTTTTTTTTTCTGAGTTAGAACTCCTTATGGATGACCAAATCCATATTAACATATGGTTATTATCCCCTATGTATGGTTCCCTTATTATTATAAAAAATAACTAAAGAAAGGGTATGAACTTGAACACTTAAAACTACTGGAACTAACAAGTTACAATCTTCTATAAAAAGAAAAAAAAATAAATTCTTGAATAAATATCATAGATGAATGTATGATCCTAAATTTGAAACCTTATAAAGTAGATATTCGTTTTCTTTATTCTAAAAAAAATATCTTACGGCTACCCTCAGGTAATAATCTTCCATACAATATCATATCAGTTCACACAAATCAAAAAATTATAAACACCATCATTATATTTTTATTATCTATCTTATACTACTCTAAATACTATGATAAAATCATTCCCATGATTCAAAATATCATATATTAACTCATTAAAACTTATTCATCTTCAAGTAAATATTTTATTCAATACATCCTAGAAGTTCAACTAATGACTCAATACCTTCCTTTGAATTATATTTGAATTATGGGGTATTTATATTCATTTAAATCTCCCAAAATATTTAAAACATTTAAATCACTTGATATTTCTATGTAGTGATTCTTTCATATGATTTGTGACGTGTCACTTAATTATGTGGAGTGCAACTAATCCTTCAACTTGTTCAAAGGTGCTGTGACATGGTGTCATCTTATACATTGTTGAGATCTCATCTCAAAAATACCTATGACTCCATTGGTTGGAAATCATTTCATCATTATCATGGATAATGATCATCCATTCTGTCATGATGTTCGATCTATACAAAATATCTCACTTTCATTATATGATTAATTCCATTTTTTAGATTATATAATATTCTAGAAACATGTTTCTTCACTCAATAAGAAAATCAAAATTTCATAAAGTGTTGATGAATTAAAATCACCCTAAAAGCCTTAGGATGATGGTTTAAAATGGAAAAATAATTTTTAATCAAAACCATTTTTTATGATGATTCATTAGGATAAATATGCAATGGATTATGATCATTACTTTTTCTATTTATATAGTTAGTTCAAAGACATATGATCATCTAAAAGCTTTTTGATGAATCAAATATTTAAAATGTAGGTTTTAATTTTGTATAAAAGATTAATATTTTGGTGAAAATAATAATGATTCTTAAAAAATTATGATTAGTTCTAAAATATTGTGATCATGGACTTTTCAATTTTTAGCTTCAACTCCAAGTTGAAGACATTCTTAAAATGGGTTATGGTATCCTTCAAAGTATCGCAAGCCCTTCTATACTACATTAAAAGATCATCCATTGAATATTAAAATTTTCCTTCAAGATTTATACTACTTGTATACATTCTACACCATTACATCTCATCCTTTTTTCTATTCAGGATAACATTCAAAATTGTAGCCAATAAATCTTAAATATGTACATAGGAGTTGCACAACAACCTTTTTTATAATGTTATTATAACACCCCAGGGTTTAGAAAAAATAATTGAGATTTATTAATCATTGTTTTAAGAAGATATTGATAACTAGACTTTACATATAATTTTACTACTTATATGTTTTCAATTTCGAAAAATGGTCATCTAAATTTGTGATGAGTAAGTTATTTAGAGTCTTATGGGACCAACATAATTTTTTTGAATAGTAACTTACACTTATGAATAGTAAAATACCCTTATTAATAGTAACATACCCTTAAAAATAGTAATGTGCCCTTATAAATAGTAATGAACCCTTCTGAGTAGTAACTTGACCCTTAAGAATAGTAATTCACCATTATAAATAGTAATGTTACCCTTATGAATAGTAACATAACCTTATGAATAGTAACCTCACCTATGATACTGTACATATAAGATTTAATTGAAAGTATGGTAAACCCATATCATTGAGTAAGTAAATAAATGCTTTAAAATTTTTATTTTCCGAATAAAGTATTATTTTATTTAAAAATTAGTTTTGTCATATTTATAAAATTATTTTCATAAAATGGAGTTAATTTATGGATTCTATTCGTTGAAAAATGGTTGTGATGAATTTTTTGTAATTTTCCAAAATACTTGATTTCTCAGTGAATAGTAAATTTTTGTCATTTGAAAATAAATGAATTTCTACATCATGGATGTGTCATCAATGATGTGGTGCATATTTAATCCCATTATCTCGATCTCATATGCCATTATTATGGTTTTTAGTGATGTAAGACTCACTATTGTTTTTGTTGAGGTAAAATAATAAAATAATAATTAAAATAATGTGAAAACTCTCTCTTCCTCCACTATAAATACCACACATTTCCCTCTCTTCATCCCACAACTCTCAAGCCATTATAATTGACTAATTTGTACCAAAATCCCTCCCTAATTTTATTTTCCACGTCCAAGAATTTTTTGTCTCACCCAAAGGACAAAATCGAAGGCCTTAAAAAGGATCTCTAGGAGAATAGATCAGGAGGTAGAAATTCCCATTCCCTTTTCATTTGATTTCCATTCCATTCCTTTTCTTTTATTATAATATCTTCCCCTCTTCTTATCCACGATGAATGAAAGGTCAATAAATATTGCAAATTCTTTATTTTCTCATGTTCATGGAAAATTCATCATAATTCTTTTTCTCCTCTCCCACTTATTCAAGAAATTAAAAACATTGTCCATGATGTGTAGAATTACTGACATCATGGATGATGTGATTTCATTTTTCATTAAATCCTTCAAGTTTAGTCATGAAAAAATTTTTATGGTTGATCCAGGTTATAATATTTTTATTATGTATCATCTAATGTTCTAGAATTATTTTGTACACATGTGTTTAATTTATAAAACAATATGCGGTCAATATTATCAAAGAACATAAAAATGATCTAAACCAGCATCATTAATGTTTTAACTTATGAATCATCATTGTGTAAGAAATAAAATTGATAAATGGAATTATTTATAGTACTAATTTTTTTTGAATACTACTCCATTCAAATTATGGAGTTTCACTTCCAATCAACAAGAACATCCATCATGAACGAATCATGGAAATCACCTAAAGAACGATCCCTAAATAATGCAAGGTACATAATACTAACAATTAAAGGGTCAAATGGGGTTATTAAATGATCATATAAGATGGTATAAACGTGAAAATGTTTCTGTAAAATATTAATAACACTCACTTAACCATTATACAGGAGGTTTAAACAAGATTTTAGTAAGACAAACTCGAGGTAAATGATTTCTTAACCCGATTTCCATTCTTTGGGTTAACATTCTAATTTGTTATTTATGTTCTATTTAAATTGATTGCGTGATGGGTTTTGTTTATATTATGTTTAATTTTGTGTATTTATAGTTTGTATACATATCCTATACACTCTATAAAATCTCCTTTCAATTATATGATATTTATAAGGGAATTTTCATTTAAAATCCTCTTTTACAATTCGGTTTTACAAATTTCAAGGGAAATGTTTTTATGCAATTATTTGTGAGGTATGTGTGTGTTCTGGTTATTTGAAATTGTTGATGAGGATGGGTTGGAACTATATCTCCCTCCAATTCATTGGATATGAGTATGTTGTAGTTTGACTGTATCGTTTTTTCAAGTGTAACTGCGATGGTTATACAAATTGTAATGTAGCCATGAGGGTTAAAAATAATAATGTAGCCGAGAGAGTTACAAGATTATGTAATTAATGACCTAATATACCTTTATGGTTATAATTATGTTCTTATGTTTGGCATGAAACTTCTGAAAATATCATGTTTCACAAAGTAAGTATATATATGGCTGGAAAGTATGTCTCTTGAAAATGATTTCATACATTACAAGTGTTCATAGACTAATGTGTTATTTACGTATTTTTATATCCCTTACTGAGATTTTGTGCACATCCTAAGTTTTCAAATTATTTTCACAGGTTATAATGATGTGTAAGAAAAAGAAGGAATCCAAGTTAAATGTTTGAAGATTATTCAATGACATCATGATTTAGGCTTTAATGTTTTATATTTTGATAAAAATGGAAACTGTTTTATGGTATCCACTTTGTAACAATGTGTAATGTTATGAATTTACTATGTCCCAATTATCTAAAACTATAAACATGAATAGATACTCAATGTTAAAGGAAGTTGATTCTTGACTAAATTCAAGATTATGTAATGTAATAAGGTCAGGTCCATATAGTTGGTATCAAAGGCATGGTTTAGATAACATTAGGGGTTAAGATGATGTTAAAATAATACCATGAAATATTTTTACTCTATAATTAATTTCAAATGTTATTGAATTTAAATATTACCATGTTGCTTCATCTAAGGTATGTTTGTATAGAATGTTTGTTCGTAGATGAAATAGGAAAGCTGAAGAGGAGAGGCATCGACAGAATGAAATCCTTCCGAATCTACAGCTTAAAATGGTAAGGATTGGAATCGAGCAGTTTTTGACAGTAATGGATCAGCTGACAAAAGAAATAAATTGTGGCGGAATCCATTCAAGAGAACAACTTGAGCTTCAACAACAGAACATAACAATAGTGGAACATTTTATGAGACAACACCCTCCTGCTTTTAATGGATCTTCAGACCCAGTAGTGGCTGAAGGATGGATTAAAGGCCTTGAAAAGATATTCGATGTTATGGGTTGTTCAAGTGATCAAAATGTAGGTCTTTCCATTTATCGTTTTGAAGGTGAAGATGATCAGTGGTGGTCAATGGTAAATAATATCATGGGTAGAGTGGATATTGATGCCTTAGAGTGGGATGAACTTAAAAGTCTTTTCCTTGAAGAATTTTTTCCTAAGGTGGTCTGAAATAGGATGGAGAAGAAATTCCATGAATTAAAACCGATGGAGAAAGATTCTATGGTCGTGTATGAAGTGAACTTCACTTGACTAATGAGGTATGATCCAAATATTATTATGTATCATGATAGCAAAATCAACTACTTTTACTTGGAACTGAAGCCAAGGTATGGAAGGACGTTGGCCTCCTGTGAATTCAAAAGTTATAAGAAACTTTCCCGATGTGCTAAGAGGGTAGAGATGGAGTTTTCTGATGGTCACATGCATTTTGGAAACATGAAGAAGAAGAGTTCCAGATGGAAAGTGATGTGTAAGAATCAACAAAAGAAATATGATGATATGAAAATCCAGTTTCTAGTTTGTGAAAAGTGTGGCAAGAATCACCATGTGGAATGTACTATCAAAACTGGGAAGTGTTTTAAATGTGTTATGTTTGGACATATGTCCTGAGAATGTAATGAAAATTATCCTAAGACTAATTATAATAAGAAAACCATAAAGTGTTTTAAATGTGGTGAGATGGTTCATTATGTAAATGCCTTCCCAAATAAAGGCCCGAATGATGAAAAGAAGCCATACTGCAAGAAGAATGGTGTATTGAGATCCTTTTCGACCACGTCACCATAGGTCAGACCATCCAATGAGGTTGTATTAGGTACTTTGTGTGTTTACTCATATTTTTCTAATGTTTTTTTGATACAGGGTCTACACATTCCTTCATCTCTGTAAAAGTTTCAGGTAAATTGGAAATATCACTCAAAAAATGAAACCAGAACATGTTGTTAAAACACTAGAGGAAATATTATAGTAAATAGGAATTATAAGAATATTTCTATGGTGGTCTGTGGGAATAATTTACCTGAAAATCATGTTCTTCTACCCTTAGTCGAGTTTGATGCGATTCTGGGAATGGATTGTATTTTTGTTTATCATGCTAAGATTGACTGTAGAGCTAAAAAAATTGTTTTTCAAAAGTGTTTCAGTTTGTAAATAAGAACAAAACCATACAATTGATAACATATCAGGAAGATAAGAAACTATTGAAAAATGGAAATGAAGGTTATCTTACTCATATTGTTGAAAACAATGGAAATCTTCAGATTTATGATGTGCTGGTGGTAAATAAATACCTTGATGTTTTTTCTAATGAGTTACCTGGTTTCATACCTAATCCCGAATTCAAATTCACAATTTACGTAGTTCTAAATTCTAAGACAAATTCAAAACCCAATATTTTATGGATCAAATAGAACTTCTTGATTTGAAAAACCAGTTGAAGGATTTTATTGATAAAGGCATCATTTGTCCTAGCACTTCACCATTGGGTTCTCTAATTCTGTTTGTTAAAAAGTAAGATGGTTCCATGATACATTTCATTAATTACAGATCATTAAATAACATCACTGTTAAAAAAAATTATCCTTTGCCTCAAATCGATGACTTGTTTGATCAGATCTAGTGATCTTAATACTTATCCAAGATTGACTTGATATATGGATACGATCAGCTAAAGGTGAAGAAGGATAACATCCCAAAAACATCATTCCGTACTAGATATGGGCATTATGAATTTGTTGTTATGAAATTTGGATTAACTAATGCCCCTATTGTATTCATGAATCTTATGAATATAGTTTTTCATGAGTTCTTGGATATGTTTTTGGTTGTGGTTATTGATGACATTCTGATATTTTCTAAAAATAAAGAGGAGGATGAAAAACATCTAAGAGTTGTTTTACAAACCTTAAAAGAAAATAAACTTTATGGAAAATCTAAAAAGTGTGATTTTTTGTTGCAATAGATTTATTTTAATGGCCATATTGTAAATAAGTATGGAATAATAGGTGATCATACCAAAATAAAAGTGGTTGATGAATGGACAAGGCCCAAAAATGTTACAAATATTCATATTTTTCTTGGATTATCATGTTATTACTGATGTTTTATTATGAACTTTTCTCGGTAATGTGGCTAGATAACTATGTTAACATGGAAAGGGGTTAATATTTTAGGATTAAATAATGTGATGTTTGTTTTTAGGAACTAAATAAGAGACTGGTGAATGCTTTAGTTTTGGCCTTGCCATCCTATAATGGTGAGTTTGTATTCTACAATGATGACTATTTGGAGGGACTTGGTTGTGTACTGATGTGGAATGATCAGGTAATTTATTATGATTCAAGGAAAAAAAATCATGAGTTAAATTATCCCACACATGATTTGGAATTGGCAGCTATGGTTTTGGCTTTGAAAATTTGGAGGAATCATTTATAAGGGGCCAACTGTCAAAAATATACTGACAAAAAAAATCTAAAGTATATATTCACTCAGAAGGAATTAAACACGAGGCATAGAAGATGTCTTGAGATAATAAAGGATTATGATTGCACAATCAATTACCATCCTAGAAAAGAAAACAAAGCGATGAATGCCTTGAGTAGAAATAATCATGCATTATTAACCATGTTATATTTTGAAAATGATCCTTTGATTAATGATTTGATGAAATTTGGATTAGAATTTTTTGGTGTAGGAAATACCTCTGTTTTGTTTTAGGTTTTAGTGTAGTTGTTGTTATTAGATAGAATTAAGTAAGCACAGAAGGAAGACCATGATCTACATGAAAAGGTAGAATTGGTTAAAATGGATAAGTTTCAAGAATTTCACCTTGATAAATATTGTGTTTTAAGATTTTGAAAATGTATGTGTGTGCCTAGTGATTCTCAGTTGAAGAAAGATTTGTTATGTGAAGCTCATAGTTCCCCATTTTCAGTTTATCATGGAAGTAGTAATATGTACAGAGACCTTCTTGAGTATTATTGGTGGGATGGAATTAAAAGTGATATTGCTGATTTTACTAGGAAATGATGAACATGTCAAAATGTTAAAGTAGAGCGGTAGTTACCAAAGGGTATGCTTCACCCTTTTCTAGTGCCAGAGTTGATATGAGAGGATGTATCCATGGACTTTCTTGTGGGACTACAAAAGACTTCTCGAGGTAATAATGAAATTTGGGCTATTTTTTATCAGCTAACAAAATCTACACATTTTCTTTCTATTTGAGATAAAATGTCTTTGGATCAACTTTCTTGACTGTACCTCAAAGAGATTGTCAGGATACATAGAGTTCTTCTTTCCATTGTATCTGACTGAGATCTGATGTTCACTTCTTACTTTTGTAAGGGACTTTAGAAGTTGTTGGGCACAGAATTAAATTTTAGTAGAGCTTTTCGTCCTCCATCAGATGAGAAATCAAAATAAACAATTAATACATTTAAGGATATGCTTCGAGCTTGTTCAATGTACATTTAAGGAATTCGGGATCAACATATTCCTTTAGTTGAGTTTTCTTATAATAACAGTTTTTATTCAAGTATACAGATGGAAAATTTTAAGGTTTTATATGGGAAGCTGTGTCAGACTACAGGGTTTTGGGATGAAGTTAGTGAAAGAATGTTGATGGGGCCAGAATTAGTAGTGGAAGTGGCTGAGAAAGTGAAGATGATACAGCAACACATGAGGACAACCCAGAGCAGGCAAAAAAGTTATAAATATAACAGAATGAAAGACTTCTCTCTTGAGTTAGGTGACCATATTTTCCTTAAAATCTATACTTGGAAGAGTGTGATGTGTTTTGGTAAGAAAGGGATGCTAAGTCCACATTTCATCAGTCATTTTGAAATCATGGAAAATGTTGGACCAGTTGCATACCGAGTAGATTTTCCTTCGAGTTTATCTTAGGTACATAATGTTTTTCATGTTTTGATGTTGAGAATGTATGTGTCAGATTAATCACATGTCTTAAGCCCAGAATCAATTCAGTTAGAAGAGAACAATTCATATTAAGATAAACTATTTCAGATTCATTATTGAAGGGAACAAGTATTGCGGAATAGGGTAATCTACCAATTAAAGGTTTTGTGGTGAAACCACATAGTAGAAGAAGCAACATGGTAATCTGAAAATGATATGAGGGAAATGTACCCTCACTTTTTTAATGAGTAAATAAAATTTAGAGGATGCAATTTCAATAAGCTGGGGATAATTTACCACCCTAAGGTTTAAAAAAAATAAATTAAATGCATAAACCATTTTATAAGTATATATTTATAACTAGCCTTTAAACATAATTTTACTTCTCCTATGTTTTGAAATTTGAAAAATGGTCATCTAAAATTGTGATTAGTAAGTTATTTAGAGTCTTATAAGACCAATATAATTTTTTTAATAGTAATATACCTGTATAAATAGTAACATACACCTATGAATAGTAACATACCCTTAAGAATCACAATGTACCCTTATGAATAGTTATGTACCCTTCTGAGTAGTAACTTGACCCTTAAGAATAGTAATGTACCCTTATGAATATTAATGTTTCCATTATGAATAGTAATAGAACCTTATGAATAGTAACCTCACATATGATAGTGTATATATAATATTTAATTGAAAGTATGGTACACCCAAATCATTGAATAAGTAAATAAATGCTTTAAAATTGTTATTTTCTGAATAAAGTATTATTTTATTTAAAAATAATTTTTTTCATATTTATAAAATTATTTTGATAAAATGAAGTTCATTTTTGGATTCTATATGTTGAAAAATGGTTGGGGTGATTTTTTTGAAATTTTCTAAAATGCATGATTTTTTGGTGAATAGTGAAATTTTGGTATTTGACAAATAAATGAATTTATGCATCATGGAGGTGTCATAGATGATGTGGTGCTGATGTAATCCCATTATCCCAAACTCACATGAAAATATTAATATTTTTAGTCATGGAAGACTCACTATTTCTTACCTTGAAACAAAATAATGAAATAATAATTAAAATAATGTGAAAACTCTCCCCTCCTCCACTATAAATACCACCCATTTCCTCCTCTTCCTCTCACACCTCTCAAGCCTTGAGAATTGTCTAATTTGAGGCCAAATAATTTCCCAATATCCTTCCCCGCATTAAAGACTTTCTGGTATCACCCAAAGGCCAAAATCAACGGCCTTAAGGAGGATCTCAAGGAGAAGAGATCAAGAGGTCAGAATTTCTCTTCCTTTTCCATGTTATTTTATTTCCCTTCCTTTTCTTTTATTATAATCCCTTCACATCCTCTGATCCAAGAGGCACTAAAGCTCCATAAATATTTTATATTCTGAATGTTCTCATGTTCATGGAAAATTCATCATCATTCTTTCTCTCCTCCCCCACTTATTCAATGAATTAAAAACATTGTCCATGATGTGTCGAATAACCAACATCATGGAGGATGTGATTTCATTTTTCATTAAATCCTTAAATTAGGGTCATGAAACCATTTTTTTGGTTTATAAATGTTATAATATATGAATTATGTCTCATCCATGGTTCTGGAATTATTTTTTACACATGGGTTAAATTTATAAATGAAAATGAGGTCGTTATTATCGAAGAACCACTAAAATGATCTAAATGAACATCATTAATGATTTAAATTATGAATAATTCTCATGTAACAATTAAAAATAATAATTGTTATAATATATTGTACTGAAAACTTTTTAATACTAATCCATGAATATTATGGAGTTTCACTTCCAATCGACAAGAACATCCATCATGAACCAATCATGGAAATCATCCAAAGAATGATCCCTAAACAATGAAAGGAACAAAATACTAACAATTAATGGGTGAACTGAGGTTATAAAATGATTATATAAGATGTTATAAATGTGAATATGTTTCTATAATATAATAATAACACCATTTTAACCATTATACAGATGGTTTAAACATGTTTTAAGTATGAAAAACCCGAGGTAAGGGAATTCTTAACCCGATTTCCATTCTTTGGGTTAACCTTCTACTTTGTTATTTATGTGGTATATAAATTGATTTTGTGATGGGTTTTGTTTATATTATGTTTAATTATATGTATTTAATGTTTTTATATATATCCCATCCACTCTATAATGTCTCACTTTAGTTATATAATATTTATAAGGGACTTTTCTTTTAAAATCCTCTTTTAAAATTCTGTTTTACAAATTTCGATGGAAATATTTTTATGCAATTATTAATATTGTATGATTAGGTTATTTTTCTTGGGAATTGTTTTTGAGGAAGGGTGAGACCTATACCTCTCTCCAATTCATTGGGTATGTATATGTTTGAGGTTAGTCATATGGTTATAACAGTTGTAATTGCGATGGTTACACAAATTGTAAGGTAGTTGTGAGGGTTACAAATTATAAGGTAGCCGAGAGGTTACAAGATTATGTAATTAAATCCCCAAGATACATTTATGGTTATAATTTTGTTCTTATGTTTTCAATGTATCTTTTTTAGATCTCATGTTTCACAAAGTAAATATATATATATGGGTGGAAAGTATGTCTTTTGAAAATGATTTCATACGTTACAAGTGTTCATGTACTAATGTCTTCATTCATTCTTTTTATATCCCTTACTATGCTTTTCTGCTCATCCCATGTTTTTAAATGATTTTAACATGATATAAGGATGGGTAAGACAAATAAGGAATTCACGTTAAATGTATAAATATTACTCAAATAAATCATGTTTTACACTTTAATGTCTTATATTTTGAAAAAAATAGAAACTGTTTTACGATATCCAATTTGTAACAATGTGTAATGTTATGAATGTACTATGTTCCAATTATATAAAGCTCTAAACAATGAAATATTATCAATGTGAAAAGATGTTAATTATTGACTAAATTAATGATTATGTAATGTAATAAGTCCAGGTACTTATAGTTATAGACAATTATTTATCATCTCGAACAATTTTCATGTATAATGAATATTAGTAAATCAATCATTATATTACAATAGGTATTTCAAAAAATAAAAAAAAACAATATCAATGGTTCAATAATATCCAATCCAACCTTCTAAAAATTTCATATGGATTTAGGATAATGAGATGTTTGACACAAAGTCCCTCTAACGAGGAATACATAATAGAGAATTCTATTTCATTAAAATTATAACCACTAATATTTATAAAACATTATTCAACTTAATTATTTAGGTTTATAACCTTTTATAAGCTAATGTAAAGGTATACAAAAAATAAATCAATTATCATACTTTCCTTATAACTCCTTCTATTCCTCCGAACCATAGGCCTTAGATTTTAATTTATTTAGTTATAATCCACTCATTAAATAGGTTTATTGGGAACCCAAACATGGATTGAAATCCCAGATACAAAAGGTTAGTACTTACTCAAAGACCCAATCCCCCAGACACCACACTATCAAAACTCCTCCTATTATCTAGCATCATCCACTCAATTCTTTTGTCCTAACATGGAATATTTGGCCGGTCATCACTGCCTCCCTAATAAGGGTCTTGAAAATGTATCTCCTAGATATTCAATGAATGAGAACCCTCATCGAACTGATCACCCCATACCTATCTTGGCACCCTTGTGCTATCCATTGTCCATGATTTGCTCTAACACGAATCCCCAAAGATCTTATCTAATATCCATGAGTCCCTAGCTCATTGAAGGCACAATTTCATGACTGGAAGGACAAAGTGGGTGATTAATACCCAAAATTATTGTACCGCTATAGTATTGTTATAGTACCATAGGTTGAACTCAACATTAATACCTTTTGTGACTCCTTATATTCAAGTATGACAAATTTGAAGTATTTTTACATTTTAAACTAATAAATACATTATAATTCCAAATATAACAAATATATTCATGATTAAATAGGTAATAAAGTAAAAAATTGAATGATTCATATATTTAAACATGATATAAAAAATTTATGAACACTTCATAATTAAATTATAAACACATTATATATTAGGAACATATAAACTTAAAAAAACCAAAATTTATCCAATATAACCATTTAAAATTATCATTTACCTGATATTAATTTTATCTCATCAATATTTCACATTATGAGAAATTTTAATGCAATTTTTTTTATTATTGAATAATAAACATTTTATATTTAGATAAACAATTTATATAAATCAAATTTCACATACATGGTTATAATTAAACAATTGATTATATCTGTAACACCCTGAGATTTTATGAGATATAATCTCTTAATTTCTTAAATGTCTTGTGTTTTTTGTTACACCCAGATTAGCTTTCACTATACGCAATTCTGTATTAGCTTGCATTATATGCAACACTATTCTTGGCTTTTGTTACACATAATATCATGTTTTTTGTTAGAATTAATTTCACGAAACACTGAGTATAGATATTGTTCAATTGATAAATGAACATAATTTGGATTATGATATACAAAACACCAAAAGATGCTTGATTTACACACAACACTGACTTGTCTTGTGTTACACACAAGAGCGACCTTCCTCGATAGCATGCGTTGTACACAACACCGAGTTTTACTAAATAACAATATATTATTAAAATATTATTATTTAATGGGATATAAACTTACTGTTATGAATATTATTAACCACATATTGAATTTTATAAAACATTAAAATTCATCCTATGTATTTTTTATAACACGATATAAGAAAAATATTAATATTTAGGATAAAAGAAGTATTTTTAAAAAAATATTATTTTGCTACCTTTTGATGGCACACCAATTTTAAATCTATTTTTTAACACTTTAATATATTCTATTGGAAAAAATAAACATATTTTTTGGATGATGGAAATTAAAATTTACTTTATTTTAATTTTTTTTTATTTTTTTAATAAAATTCATATTTTAATGAATACTAAAAAATACTACTTTTTAATTCAAAACTACATTTTCATCTAATTTATTTATATAGTTAGGTTATATTTATAATTTTAATTAATATTTAATTAGACTATTTTTTATCATTTAATACATTTTTTTTTCATTTCAAGTAATTTAACTTTTAAATTGTACACAAACACATGTCAATCTTTTGATATGTTTTTTACTTCTCCAAAACCCGTTTTTGGTTTTTGATATTAGTAATTAATTTTTCCAATTCTATGTTTTAAATTATGAAAAAAGGATTCCATATTTTGAATTAGTGGGTCCAAATTTTCTTTATAGGTTAATTTTATTTTTTTCCTATTATGAATATTAATTACGATAATTTTTATTTACCACCGTTAAATGTAACTCGAGTAAATAAGGGTAACAAAAAATATGATAAAGATAATAATATTACCCTAAGAGTAGAAAAAATCCTATTGTAAAAATTAAATTTGACCAATATCACCAATGGGTAAAAATGGATTCATTTATCTGTATTTTTTCAATGAAAGTGATATAATTATATTTAAAACTAAAGAAGGTGAGAATATGTCACTCACATATATCTTATAAGTATAATAATTTTTATATAGTAATAAACATAATAAAACATTGCATGTAAATAGTCTCCATAAAGATAGGAAATTAAATTCTTTGTGTGAATTTATTTAGAATATTCTAATATTAAATAATTACATTAATGATGTCACAATAGTGATGTAGAATTTATTTTATTTATAAAAATATCAAATTTATTGTTTGAAAAATAATAAAATAAATATCATATGATCTAATTAATATTATCCACGAATTTTCCAGTTTCTTATAACATGTTAGGAGTGTATTAAATATTTTTTTTTGAATTTAACTTCTATTTTTATTTAATTTAATGTAAAATAAATGAATACTGTCAAAATTAACACTATTGATGTTTTATAAAAATAAAATATTATTAAATTATTTAAAAATCAAAAAAATATTTAAAAATTACAAAGTGAAAATTATATGGTGTAAAATATCATAAAGTATCCAATTATGTATAATTAACAATATATAAGTAAATATTTATAACCATTAAATATTTATAATATTATTCACACAAATATAATTAAATGGATTAAATACGGATAAATCAAATTGATAAGGTTTACAATAAAATCAAAACATGTATAAATTTTATTGGTTGAGAGAATTTTGACCCATATTAATCTTATATTATAAATAAATGATCTTGGGTTAATTATGAACCGAAAATAAATTTATAATCAATTAATATTTCAAGACATTCCAAGGGTGCCCCTCCCCTCTTTTATAAAAGGGATTCTTTAATTCTTTTTTAATCACACCTACACAGACCTTTGGATAATACAAACCCTGAACAAATATCCTTCCAACCTCCCTCACTTTATCCTATATGTCACACATTGGGAATAAATAAATCTTAAGGATTACTTTTGTGCCTACCAAAAAGAGATACTCGAAAAAGAGGTAGTTGTTTTATAACCTCTTTCAAAATTATTTTATTCTTCTACATCCTATTATTATGTTGTTTCCATAATAAATTAATAAATACACTATCTTATACATTCTGAGATGTTAATATAGTTATGTTACAACCTTTTACCTCCTTTTATCCATCCTATGAATAACAATAACACCATGCGTGTGTACATACGACTTACCATCTCCAAGCTATAGTGTAATATGTTATTCAACAATAATTTATTTGGATGGGTATGATGGTGGGTATAAGGTATTTAAATAATGAATATTACATGATTATTATTATGTATAAAGAATATATCCTCCAATTCCATACCATTTGACCATCAAATGGAATGATATCGTTGCTCATGTGTACATATGGCCTACCGTCTCTACAACACGGTGAGATTCATTCTCCACGTTAACAATTCAATAATTATTAAAAAAATTATATGATGTGTAAAACTAAAAATTATAAAATTAATTTTAATCTGGAAATTAAAAAAATACATCCTAAGAATAAAAAAATGACATATATGGAAAAATATTTCTCAGAAAATGATGTAGTTAACACCTGAAATAATAGAAATATTGCAACAGTATAAAAAAAATAATATAATTGGATCATATATGATATCATAAATATTAATATGGTTATATTATAATTAAATAAGATACTTTTAATATTATACAAGAGCTTCATATAAATTCAATTCATATCAAACCTATGGTAAGTGATAATTTTTCAATCTCATTTTATCTAAGATTGTTTATACGTAAGTATTTACTGGGGGTATATTTATCATCCATTTCCATGTTTCCTAAAAATGTATTCATAAAATAAGACTATTCTTTTATGTATACTTAAAGTAATTTTTACCCATTTTTTACTGTTACTACATGGTTTGGAAGGAATCTTCCTTTCTTTTACCATGAGAGTTACTTTTTGACATCTCCGACAAAAGAAAGAGGAGAATGTTTTTTTTAACTTATATGGCTGAACAAATTTTTATGCTTTAATAACACCTTATTTCATTGAATCATACTTTACAATATTTGATGTTTATTTTTAATTAAATTCATTTCTTTTACAATTACATGACATTTTGAGAAATGAAAACATTTTTGAAGAAGAAAGGATATTTTCCTTACGAATTCAGTTCAAGTGTTTTGTCAAAATTATTTTCCATCTAAGATGATTATAATTAAATAGGGTTATTATTATATCTATATTATTAATATTATTTGAGTGTGTTAATGATCAAATGATATTTTATATCGATTATATAATAATGGAATGATTTTTAAGAAACTCATTTTATTTCTTTGGTTATTCTATGATGAGGGTTTGATGTTTTTGTGGCACATGTAAGAATAATTTCATTATGAGATGGGTAAGACCTATATCTTCTTCTAATGCATTGGGTAAATATTAATATCTCATGACATAGACATGATTTTAATGGAATGAAAATCTAGTTTAGTAATACAGGGCTGTAACGACATGTAAATCTGCTTCAGTAATATATGGATGGAACGATAAGTATATCCAGTGCAGTAATACATGGCTGGAATGACATGTAAAACCGGTTCATTAATGGACTTTGTCCAATATTATGATCTTGGAAACAATTCCATGGACACTATTGAAATCATATTATGTGATGATTTGTTTTTGAAAATTCCTTGTTTAATTCCAATGATATTTTATCATGGTTAATGTTTCTTTATGATCTATGTCTTATGAACTGCAAAGATTTATTTCATGACTCATGATATTGATATTTATACATTATTTTATGGTTTTGTTTTATGTTCTAAATGATTACCCTTACTAAGCATTTGAGCTCACCCTTTTTATGTTTTACTTTACATAGGATATATTGAAGGGTTTTAGGTAGAAAATGAAAGGGGAAGATCATTATGGGAGATACTGAAGATCTTTCACCATGTTAGAAGATTATGTTCCAAGATTACTAAGACACTAAAATAATTTGTTCTTTGGGAATATATTTTTGTTAAGTATTAATTATTCTACAAAAATTAATGTAATGTCCATGTACATCAATCTTGGGTCTCTAGAGTTGGTATAAGAGAGAAGGTTTATCACCCTTTGGAAACTAGGATGCATAAAAATCAGTGAGATCCCTAGAGATATTTCTAAGGATATTTCTACGGATATACTATGGATTAGTAATGTATTGGTTAAAAACCTTAGTTTTTTAGTGATAATCATGACTAACATAGGATTAAATATTATATATAATATATTGAAATATTATTAGTAATTTACCTTACTTATGTGTTTTTAATTGTTGATACATATTTTTAACAGTTTTCTTTATAGTCTTAGTTAATAGCCAGAACTACATAAAACAAAGTTTCAGATGTGGATTTTATGGTAATAATCAAGATCGATTTCTTAAGTGGAAATATAAGGAATATACTCATGAAGATAGTATGATTATTGGTCTTAATATTAAATATAAAGAGATTATAAAATACATGTGAATGGCTTGTGATGTTCTTTATGTATTGTTTACATGAAACCTAAGAAGCTTGAGTCAGAGACACCTTAAGACCAGATTCATATTTCAAGAAATATGAAGATTATGGATCTTGATTAATGGTTTGATAATAATGTTGGGTGATTTTGGTGTATATGTTTCAGATTTCAATGATTCTGTTATATGAATCTTGAAATATATAACTATTTTCAGCATAAGTACTTAATTAAGGATCAGAAAGGATATAATGAATAGTTTTATGGAGAAAGAAAATTGATTTAAGGGTAAGGTGATATATTTTGAGAACACATGATTAAGAGGAATATAACCCTTAATATATACCTTATATTTAGATAATGATGTCTGGATAAAGAGATGTTGAATTTGAAAAAGTAAATTGGATGATGATAGTTTCTTGGGAAGTGAATATGGAGTTATTGACAAGAGGGTTATGCTATAATGGATAAGCTATAAAACTACTTGGGACATAAGGTATAAGGAACCTTCCTTAAACATTAATTAATCTTGAATTTAGTTAATAATTCATATTGAGGATATTTTCATGTTTGGAGCTTTAGAGTATTAGGTCATAACATATACATAATTATTTAAATATTACATGTAGTCACTTCTACTCAATATCCATTTTTTCAAAAAATAAAAACTCATGAAAAAAGAGTCATGCCTAGTTCCATATTTTAGCTGTCATCAATTTTCCTTGATCCCATCCTTGTCCCTATTCATCTTTAAGTTCTGTGAAAAAAAATTCAAAAAAACACAGTATGAGCATAAAAAGCTCAGTAAGGGATACACAAAGAAGTAAAACTTTTATTTTTTCAAAACAAAAAGTAAATCATGAATAATTCATCATAAGTAATAAATTTCAACTTTATGAAGTAGTAAATACTCTTCACTGAATAAAAGAACATTGCATACCCTTTGGTAATCTATAGATTTCCAAAAAACCCATAGAAAGAAAACATAACATATATAGGTATCATGAGACATTAACATACTTAAATGGAATAACCATACAGTTGACTTCCACACATATCACTAAATAGAATAGCTATATGGCTGACTTCCATACATAATGCATTGAAGGTTATAACATAACCAATCTTCTAAGTTTATCACGACACCAACTGTCATTTGGTTTATCGTTTAACCACCCTTCAAATGTACAGGTACCATCATAAAATCATAACACATTAAATATTTCAAATAGAAACATTTCACTAATAAAATTTCATTTAAATAAAAATATATCAAATCAAGATATTTAAATAATCAATTCAATTTAGAAAAATAATTTTCAATACCAAAACACCAAAAAACTTAAAAAGGGCTTTCCTTTCTCAGTTTTTTAAAACATTAAGGCTTATTGAAGAAGCCAAATAACGATTACAGCGGAAGAGATGTCATTACCGCGACAAACGTTATGAACATTCATTTTGTCTTTTAGAAAAAAACTTCATAGAAAAATGATTCCATTTTAATTAAATTAAAAGTCAAATGGGTTTGTTATATATCTTATAATATAAGGGGGTGTATATTATCAAAACTTGCCTCAATGAAAGGATATTCAGATGAAGTCCCTTCCCTCATGTCTGACTTGACCCTTGCATTCTTTAATTTCCTGAATAATAAACATAGGTTAATTTATACTTGATTACCAACAATTTTCAAGTTTATTATTCCTTTTTATCACTTATTACCTTTCTATAACAATTAGTTAATTATTTTAGTTCATATCGGACATTTTGTCAATGTTCAAAACTTGAGTGAAAAATGAACTTGTTATAATTATAAATTGTCCTTGTGGTCAAAATTACATTATCTCAAGAATGATATTCATAACATAGAAATCATATATATCAAGAATATTCAGTATATATATGCATTTATAATAGTATATAACATTTGAAGATATGAAATGAAATTCACATTTAATGGAGATGGTAAGCCGCACGTACACATAAATGCTACTTTCATTTATATTTTTTATTTTAATGGAATGAAAAAATAATTATTCATTGGTATATTATAATTATAGTATAATATCATATATAATTTCATTAATTACATCCTTTATATGTCCCACATATGGCATGAATGAGTAATATCACTTTGAGGGGGTGGTAGTCCTCACTTATTAAATGAAATTATCACTTTTACCCATTATGGAAACCATAAAGGTATGATATAAATGAGAATACATAAGTAAATAAACAATATAAATATAATATATATCACATATAAATATAGTTACATCATAATGTCCACCATGATAGGCGGTTGGAGATATTTGAACAATCATCGTTTCGTGAGGTAGTAGTTCCCAGTCCATAGAAACAGTATGTTCGTTTCCATTAGATGAAGGTGTGTGGAAGTGTAGTTTGAATAATTCACATAATAAAATCCTAGTATATTTAAGATACTGTTGTTGTTATAAAAGAAATAAATAAATAGAGTTTTTGGTGTTGGAGAAGTAAAATAAAAGAAAATAACTTAAGAGAATACATTACCATTAAATTGGGTATCTCCCTTTGGTTTGAACCAAAAGGTTTACTTAAAGTGCCTTCTGCCTAAGGTATGGCTTCTAAGAGGAATATAGTGATGTTGGGAGATAAATTTGGATGAGTTTTGATGATCCAAGGGGCTTGAAAGGTGTGAGTAATGGGATAGAGTTGAAATCTTTTTATAAGGGGAGGAGGGGCTCTTTATGAATGTTTGAAAATATTATTTTAGTATATAATGATTTTCAGTTTCTAACCATCCAAAACTCATTAAATTATGATATAATATGACACTTGTTTGAAATGAAATCATACAATAATAACTGGATTGGGTTTGGATATTTTTTTAATTTTTATAATCTTTTTTATTTAAATCATTCATTAATGAGGTAAACAATGCATCATTATTATGTCATAAATAATTTTATTTATTTGATGTCAAAAAAAATATAAAAAAAATTAAAATTATGTATGAAATATTTTTAGATTTAAAATAGATATTTATTATTTAATATATAACTTATATAACCTAATGTAAAAATTGATTAACTAAAAGATATATTTTTAAGTCATTTTTTTCTTTACATTAAATTAATTAGTATAATGTGTCATTATTACTCCCAAGTGGTTCCATGGGGTCCCAAAATTGACCCAAAGATTCACATAGTCGAACATGTATCAACCAATAGGATTAGAACACATGTTAGGATAATTTTATATTATAATAATAATATTTTTTTACCCTTATTTACCAGATTAATCCTTTTACCATGGTAAATAAAATTTTTACTGATGTAAATATTCAAAATGTCAAAAAATAAAATTTTCTTATTTTCAAAATTTAGACCTTTTGATTAAAAATATGGAATCAATTTTTCCAAATTCAAAACACATAAGTGGCCAAAATTAATTTAAAATTAATTCTCGTTGTCAAAACAAAAAGCGTGTTTTTAAGAAAAAGTCACAATCAAAAGATTGATACTTGTTTATTTCCAATTTCAAATTAAAATTACATCCAATGAACAAAATTCTATTAAATCATAAAAATATAATCTAATTAAACTTTAAAAAAAATTAAAAATATAATTTAACCATATAAATAATCAATATTAAAAGGCAGTTTTGAATTAAAATACAGTATATTTCATTATTCATTAAAAAATGAACATTATCAGAAAAATATCAAAAGTTCATCCAATGTAAAATTTGATATCCCGATTAAAAATAAGAATATTATTTTTTCAAACAGAACATATAAAAAATACAAAAACTAGATTTAAAAATGGATCTCAATCAAAACGTGGTAAATCGACCCTTTAAAGAATATTAGAGTATTTATGCTTAAAATTAGATTCTTTCTTATTTTAAGCCTCTAAAATATATTGGATAAATGTAAAAACATTTAACAAACATGAATAATCATATTGTAGTTTTTTATCTTCATCCCCGTCATTATAATGTCCAGGCATTAACTACCATTTAAAATAATATTATAGTATGATTTTATTTTTTGGTATAACTCCACATTGTGTGCAACGTAAGATTTCAAAGAATTTCGTTATTGCGTATCAGGTACTCCATTGAACATAGAATCCCCTCTAAAGAAAAATTAATATTTAATTAAAAATTATTAATAATTATGAAAATGTTGTATTCATTATTTACTTGTGATGTTACATCCTCCCCACCATTTGTGAATTGCGTCCCTGCAATTTTAATCACTTATCAAATAAATGAGGGTATTTATCCCTCATATAATTTTCAGATTCCCACATTTCCCCTTCAACCATATGGGTTTTCAAAAAACTTTTACCTGATTAATTACCTTATTCCACAACACTTGATCTCTTCGGTCAAAAATCTGGAATGGTTGTTACTCATAAGAGGGATTATCTTCAAACTGAACTACCTATGGGATAAAAACATGAGATTGATCGGACATATACATTCTCTAAATTGAAACACGAAAAACATTGTGTACATGGGAAAAATGTGGAGGTAAATACACTTTTTATGAAATTGATCCAACATTCTCCAGGATTTCATAGGGTCCAATGAATCTTGAACTCAACTTTCCCTTTTTTTCCAAAACACATCACACTTTTCCATAGAGAAACTTTGAGAAAGACATGGTCACCTACCTGGAAAGAAATATCCTTCCTCCGGTTATCTGCATAACATTCCTACCTGCTCTGAGCTCTTCTCATGCACTTCTGAATCAACTAAACTTTCTCTTCCATCCCTTCTACCAATTCTAGTACCATCAGCTTCCTTTCACCTAATTCATCCTAAAAAGATGGAGTATGACACCACTTCCCATATAATGACTAAAACGGATCCATCTGTATACTGGAATGAAAACTGTCATTATAAGAAAATTCAACTAATGAAATATGACGATCCAAACTTCCATGGTAATCCATTGAACAAGCATGTAACATATCTTCCAATGTCTAAATTTTTCTTTCTGGATGCCCATCTGATTGTGGATGAAAAGTTGTACTAAAATTTAATTCAGTAACCAATGACTTCTGAAGGTATTTCCAAAAGTTATTAGTAAACCTGTGATCACGATCAGATACAATGGAGAGGTAAACTCCCTAAAATCTAACTATCTCTTTAACATAAAATCGGGATAATTGATCTAATGACAAATTATCTCGAATAGGAAGGAAATGAGCATATTTAGTCAGTTGATCAACAATAACCCAGATTTCATTGTTACATCGAGATGTCTTTGGTAATCCCAAAACAAAGTCCATGGATATATTTTCCCATTTCTATTTTGGCACCGGTAATGTCTGAAGCATCCCTTTCGATAAATACTACTCTGCTTTAACCTGTTGACAAGCCATAAAAATTATAGTAAAATAAAAAATATCTCTTTTCATTATTCCCACCAGTAATACTCTATTAGATCTCCATACATCATAGAACTACTCGAATGAACTAAAAACATAGAACTATGAGCTTCACATAACAACACTTTCTTCAACTGTGAATCATAAGGCACACATAATCTCTTCCCAATCCTCAAAAAACATTCATTATCAATGTTAAAATCAGGAAACTTACCCTAATGAACCAACTCTACCTTTTTATGTAATTCAGTATCTTCCTTCTGTGCTTGCTTAATTCAATCTAATAGAGATGATTTCACTGACACCTAAAACAAAACAAAGGAATTTCCTACACCAATAACTTCTATGCCAAAGTTGATCAACTCATTAATCAAAGGATCTTGTTCCAAACGTAACATGGTTAATGTAGCATTACTTTTTTTGACTCAAAGCATGAGACATTTTATTTTTCATTCCTAGATGGTAATTAATTGTGCAATTATAATCCTTGATTAATTCTAGACATCTCCTCGGTCTATTGTTCAATTATTTTAGAGTGAATATATACTCCAAATTTTTTTGGTCAGTATATATTTCACATTTCACTCTACATAGATGATTCCTTAAAAATTTTAAAGAAAAAAATATCAGCTAATTCCAAATCATGTGTTGGGTAATTTATCTCTTTAGGTTTCAACTGACGTGAAGAATAATCAATTACCTAAAAAGTTTGTATAAGGACACAACCAAGTCCTTTTGACGAAGCATCATTGTAGATAATAAAATCACCATCGTTGGATGATAGTTCCAAAACTAGAGCATTCACCAATATTCTTTTCAATTGATAAAAACAATCATCAAATTATTTAGCCCTAATGAAATTAACACCTTTTAGAGTTAATATAATAATTGGGACAGATAACCGTGAAATTTTTTCAACAATCCTCCAGTAATAACATACCAAACCATGAAAACTACAGATCTCAGTTATATTTTTGGGTCTTGGCCATTCTTCAACAACTTTTGTTTAGCAGGATCAATAGTTATTCCATTTTTTGAAACAATGTGACCAAGGAATGAAATATTTTGTAACCAAAACTCACACTTTCTGAATTTACCATACATGTTATTCTTTTTTTAACTTTTCAAGATAACACTGAAATGATGTTAACGCTTGGAATAATCAAAAATATCATCAATGAACAGAACAAAAACTAATCCAATAACTCAAGGAAAATTCTATTCATAAGATCCATGAATACAACTGGTGCATTAGTTAAACCAAAAGGCATAACTAGAAATTCATAATGGCCATATCTAGTATGAATCACGATCATTAGATAGTCTGCTTCCTTTACATTCAACAGATGGTACCCCGACCTCAAATCAATCTTTGAAAAATAATGATCTCTCTGGAGCTGATCAAACAAATCATTGATATGAGGAAATGGATACTTGTTCTTAACAACAATGTTATTCAATTCTCTATAATCAATTCCAGGTCTCATTTAACCATATTTATTTTTAACAAACAAGATGAGATCATGCCATAGTGATGTGATTGGTAAAATGAAACCTTTATATAATAAATACCATAATTGATTATTTTACACTAAATGTTCAATTTGATCCATTTGATAGCATCAAGAACTAAGTCAACAGTAAATTAAACATCCCGATTAGGTATTATATTAGGAAACTCATTAAGAAAAACATCAAGACACTCATTTACCAATGGCACATTGTTAATCTGAATAGTTCTTTTTTTTCAACAATATGTGAAAGGTAACATTCATTTTCATATTTTACATGTTTCTCAGCTTCTTGATGTGTTATCAAAATTAAGGTTTCATTCTTGTACCCAAAATAAAATTAATTCTGAAAATAAACCACTTTATCTCTTCTGTCAATATTAGCATGATAAATGAATATCCAATCCATGCCAAAAATAACATCAAACTTTACTAGAGGAAATACAATAAGGTTAGCATGTAGATTATTTCTGCACACAAGGACAAGAAGGTTATTATAATTTCTTTTTGTCTCAAAATTTCCTCCTGATGTTTTTACCATAAGTTCAGGATTCATATCTTGAGATGGAATTCCCAATTTACTAAAAAACATCCTAGAAATGAAAGAATGTGTAGACCCTAAATCAAACAACACATTGGAATAATCTGAACAAACAAACAATGTACCTGATACTACATCACTTGATGGACCAACATATATTGAAGTAGTTGGAAAGTGTTTAACCACCCTTTTCTGCTTGTATTCTAGATGATTTCCCTTAGTTGAGTTCTTTGTTAGACACTCATTTTCATAATGAACCATTTCATTTCACTTAAAACATTTTACTAAATGTAAATCATATTTTGTCTTACAATTACCCTGGACATTTTCAGTGAAATTATGAGTCTTATGTCACATTTTACCACATATATAACACTAACCTGAATTCAAAAGTCATTCTCCAATATTATTTTTACCACAATGTTCACAAATTTTAAACATAAGTTTCTTACCATTAGAATTTTGTAAAGAGTTCTTCCCTTTTTTCAGCCACCAGACCTCTTATTTTGTTGTTTGTAAAACTACACCTGATCATTAAAGAACTCTATTTCCACCTTCTCTGCACACCGAACAAGTTTTTCATAACTTTTTAACTCACAAGAATCTAAATACATTCAATACATTAGAATTAATCATGAGTAAAAATGAATGATTTTAATATCATGATCCCATGTGAAATTTAGAGGATACCTTTCCAGTTGAGTGAATTTTTATTCATAAGCATCCACTGAATCATCCTATTAACTCAATTTCAAGAATTGTTTTTATATCCTAAGAAAAACCACCTTAGGAAAATATTTCTTAAGAGACATTCCTTTGAATTCATCCCAATAAAGAGCTTAAACTTATTCACTATCCCTAATAATTTTAACCATCAACAACCACTGATCAACTTCAACTTCAAAATAGTAAACAAAAAGACTAAACTTTCGATGTTCTGAACACCTCATGACTTCAAAAATATTTTCCAGTGCTTTAATCCAACCTTCATCAAGCATAGGGTCAGATGATCCTCTGAATTATGGGGAAAATTGGCACATGAAATGATCCATTAATGACATTTTCCTCTTTGGTTGATCTATCTAATCTCATGCATGAATACCACCACCATTTATAGCCTGAGTCAACTATTCCATCACTGCAACAAACTATTCAGTTCTGATTCTGACCATCTCAAGTTGCTGATTCCTAAGGTTATTCTCCTTTGTATGCATTCCCAACAAAGCTGCCCGGTTTCCTATGCAGAAAAATATTCTAAACACAAAATTATCATAGGCGAAGGAACAAGGTAATCCGTAAATTATATATCATTTCAATGTTTCAATAAACTAATTTATATATATTAATTTAAGAATGTCCTAACTACTAAAGTTGTCTAAAATGACCAATGATACCAACTATAAGGTCCCTACCCTAAACATTACTTAATCTTGAATTAAGTTAATAATTTACATTGAGGATCTTTTCAAGATTATATATTTATAGAATTAGGTCATAACATATACATAATAATTTTAATATTACATATAGGCACTTCTAATCAGTATCCATTTTTTTCATAAAATAAAAACTCTTGAAAAGAATAGTCATGTCTTGTTCCTTATTTTATACATCATGAATTTTCCTTGATCCCATCCTTGATCCTATTCATATTTACGTCCTAAGGAAAAAAATTCAAAAAAACTTTGGATGATCATAAAAATCTCAGTAAGGGATACACAAAAAAGGAAAACTGTTAGTTCTTCAAAACAACAAGTAAATCATGAATACTTTATCATAAGTAATACTTTTCAACATTATGAACTAATAAATACTATTTACTGAATAAATGATAATTTCTTAACTTTTTGTAAGAAAAATATTACCATAAAACCAATATAAAGAAAACATAACATATAAATGTAACTTGGGACAAAAACATACTTAAATGGAATAACCATACGGTCAACTTCCATGCATTTCACTAAATAGAATATCCATACAGTTGACTTCCATACCCAATGGATTGATGTTTATAACGTAACCACCCATCATAGTTTATCACGGATCCACCCCTCATTTGGTTTATCACGTAACCACCCGTCAAATGTCCAAATACCATCCTCAAATCATAACACATAAAATATTGCAAATATAAATTGTTCACTAATAACATTTCAATTTCAATCACAAGAAATCATTTCAAGATATTGAAATAATCAATCCATTTTAAAAAATAATTTTAAATACCAAAACACCCAAAAACAAAATAATGGGTTTCCTTTTTCATTTAAAAAAACATTAAGTCTTATTGAGGATGCCAAATAATGATTACTTCGGTGGAGCGGTCATTATCACCGGAAATGTTAATTTTTTTGTCATTTTGTAAAATGCTTCATAGATAAAAGATTCCCTTTGAATGAAATTAAAATTCAAAGGGTTTTATTATATAACTTAATAAATAAGGGGGTGTGTATTATCAAAACATGCCTCAATGAATGGAGATTGGGATGAAGTCCCTTACCTCGTGTCCGATAAGAACCGTTGGTTCTTTAAATTACTAAATAATAAAGATGAGTTAATTTATAGTTTATTAAGAAACTTTTTCATGTTGATTATTCCTTTAATATCACTTATATCCTTTCTAAAATAATTAGTTAATTATTTTTGTTCATATCAGACATTTTGTCGATGTTCAGAACCTGAGTTAAAAATGAAATTGTTATAATAATACATTGTCCATGTGGTAAAAATTCCATTATCTCTAGAAATATATTCATGATTTATATATCATATATATCAAATATATCTAGTATATATATGTATTTATAATAGTACATAACATTTAGAGATAACAAATGAAATACTCCATTCATGGAGAGGGTAATCCATACATATGAATGAACGATACTTTCATTTCCATTTCATATTTTAATGGAATGAAAAATAAATTATAAATAGGTATATTATTATTATAGTACAATACCGTATATTATTTCATTAACTCCATCCTTTATATGTCCCACGTATGGCATGAACAAGTCATATCACTTTGTGGGGGAGGTAGTCCGCACTTCCCCAAATGAAATTATGGTTTTTACCCATTATGAGAAGCATAAAGGTATTATGTAAATTAAAATACATAATTAAAGTGACAATATAAATATAATATATATCACATATAAATATAGTTCCATCATAATGGCCACCATGAGAGGCGGTTGGAGATATTTGAACAATCATCATTTTGGGAGGCAGTTGTTCACCGTCCACATAAACAGTATATTTGTATCCATTAGATAGAGGTGTGTGGAAGTGTAGTTCAAATTTTTCTCATAAAAACATCATAAATTATTGAAGATAATTTTATTTTTATAAATTAAATAAATTAATAGAGTTTATGGGGTTTGAGAAGTAAAATAAAATAAATGAACTTAAGGGAAGTCGTTATCTTTAAATCGGGTATCTCCCATTGGATTGAACCAAAAGGTTTACATGAAGTGCCTTATTCCAAAAGTAAGGTTTATATGAGGAATAAAGGGATGTAGTGAGCTTAATATGGTACATCTTGGATGATCCAAGGGTAATGAGTGGTGTGAGTAATGAGTGGTGTGAGTAATGAGTTATAGGTGAGATCTTTTTATAAGGGGGAGAAGAGGTTCTTTAGGAATGTTTAAATATATTATTTTATTATATAATTTCATTCCATTTCTAAAGGACAAAAATGAATTAAAGTCTAACATAAGATGACTCTTTTCCGAAATAAAATCATCCAATAAAAATTGGACAGGTTTTGGATATTTTTTTCATTTTTTTAACTTTTTTATTTAAATCATTAATTAATGAGGTAAACACTGCATCATTATTGTGTCATTAATAATTTTATTTATTTGATGTAAAAAAACAATAAAAAATAACATGATATAGGATATATTTTTAGGTTTCAAATTAATATTTTTAGTCTAAGATATATCTTATATAAACCCATGTAATAATTGATTTACTAAAAGATATATGTTTAAGTCATTTTTGAATTTTCGTTAAATTAATTAGTATAAAGTGTCATTATCACTCCCGTGTGGATCTATGGGTTCCCAAAATTAACCCAAAGATGCCCATAGTTAGAAATTTATCAACCAATAGGATTAAAAAACTTGTTAGTGTTATTTTATATTGTTGTAATAATATTTGTTTACCCTTATTTACCAGATTTACACTTAAACCATGGTAAATAAAATATTTACTGAAGTAAATATTCATAATGTCAAATTTCTTTTAACTATTTTCACAATTTAGACCTTCTGATTCCAAATATGGAATCCTTTTTTCCAAATTCAAAACAAAAATGTGGTAAAAATTAATTTAAAATTAATTTCGGTTGTCAAAACAAAAAAAAAGTGTTTTTAAGAAATAATAACTACCAAAATATTGATACTTGTTTATGTCTAATTTAAAAGTAAAATTACATCCAATAACTAAAATTTGATTAAATGTTAAAAATATAATCTATTTACACTTTAAAATAAATTAAAAATATAATCTAACCACATAAATAAATTAAATTAAAAGGAAGTTTGTAATTTAAATACAGTATTTTTTAGTATTCATTAAAAAATGAACATTATCAGAAAAATACCAAAATTTCATCAAAATTAAATTTTTATGTCTCAATTATAATTAAAAATATTATTTTTTCAAATAGAATATATAAAAGTGACAAAACCATATTTAAAAATAGTTCTCCATAAAAAGGCGGTAAATCGACCCTTTAAAGGATATTAGAGTATTTATGCTTAAAATTGGATTCTTTCTTATTTTAATCCTCTAAAATTTATTGGATAAATGTAAAAAATTTAACAAATATGTATAATCATATTGTAGTTAGTTCTATTAATCTCCACCATTATAATGACTAGGATTTAACTACCATTTAAAATAATATTATATTACTATTTTATTTTTTTGGTATAACTCCACGTTGTGTGAAATGTATGATTTCAATGAAACCCGTTGTTACGTATTGGGTATAACATCAAATGTTTCATCCCCTTTAATGTAATATTAATATTTAATTCATAGACAGTAATAAATATGAAAATATAATATTCTTTATTTACCTGGGATGTTACATAAGGAATATATCCAATAATTTTTGGAAAAAAACATGCATGTTTTCAATAAGGATATCTGATCATTCAGTTTGTTACCATGGCTCAAAAGAATACAAGATTAAGGTATTCACATGATTGGAATGTGAAAACCATGAAATTCCTTATTTTCAGTTATGGGATGGATTGTAATGTTATCCATTTATCGATATTATAAGTAATATTCCAGTTGAGGTTTGTTAGAATGATGTATTATCTCACTATATCCGGACTTATGCATATTTGATTTCATGTGTGAACCTTTTTTTGAAATAGATGGAATGAAATATCATTCTATGTCATGATCTTATAACACATCATGAATGAAAAATTCAACTTCAATTATTTAAATAAGAGATGAAGGGGAAATTGTTCAAGGCATTAACAACGGTGACATTGTACAAAAAATAAATAAAGAATTTATTTTCATGTAACATTTTCTAACTTTTGGGAATGTATCTTCAAAAAAAAAAATTATCCTACTATATTCTTATCGGATGAATCAGATTGACCATTAAATAATCACATATTTATGGATTTTTTGTAGTTATCTTTCATTGAACCTTATTCTCTATCACTATCCATCAGAACATGACAGTTAGATTTCTCTACCATATCCTCATTTTCACTTCCCTCCTATGTTCTCCTACATGTAAATAAAGTGATGAGATATTTAAGGGAACCATTTTGTTCCTAAATTTACTTTTTAAAAATTATGTTTTAGTATCCCTTTTTACATTGTGGGTTTCTATGAAAGAAACTGGCAAATAATAAACCATTTAAAATCTGGACGAATATTGAGAGAGAAAATATTTTTAAGGGGGGTAGAATGTAACACCACAATATTTTTTGAGATAGATTATTTTAATTTCATTAATTTATTGTGTTATAAACTAAACCAAGATTTTCTTTCACTATACACAACATTGTATTATCTTGTAGTATACACAACACTATTTTTTGATTTTGTTACACACAATTTCAAGTTCTTTTGATAGAATTCATTTCACACAACAATGAGTATAAATTTTGACCAATGTATAAATAAACTAAGTTCATATTATGTTATATTCAACACCAATGGTATCTTTCACTATACACAACAAATACTTGTCTTGCGTTACACGCAAGAGTGACCTTCCACGATAACTTGTGTTTTACAGAATATTGTGTTTTACTAAATAATGATGTATTATTAAAATATTATTATTTAATGGGATATAAACTAGAGATTATGAATAAAATTAACCATATTTCTAATTTTATATAAAATTATAATTCATATTATGTATCTTCTAGAACATGATATAAGAAAAAAAATTAGTTTTTCTGATAAAAGAAGTATTTTTAAAAAATTGCAGTTTAACGGCCTTTTGATGGAGCACCAATTTTAAATCTAGTTTTTAAAAATTTTATATATTATATTAGAAAAAATAAACATATTTTTTGGAATATGTAAATAAAAATTGTCTTTAGTTGAATTTTTGGTATTTTTTTGATAAAATTAATATTTTAATCAATAGTAAAAAATACCACATTTTAATTCAAAACTGCCTTTTCATCTAATTTATTTATATAGTTAGATTATCTTTTTAATTGTATTTAATGTTTAATTAGAATATATTTTTTATAATTTAATCCAATTTTTTTTCATTGGAAGTAATTTCACATTTAAATTGGACTTAAACATATGCCAATCTTTTGATAAGTTTTTACTTCATAAAAAATTGCTTTTTGGTTTTTGACAATGGGAATTAATATTAAATTAATTTCTTCCAATTATGTGTTTTGAATTATGAAAAATGGATTCCATATTTGTAATTATTGGTTCCCTAATAAGTTAATATGTTACTTTTTTGATATTATAAATATTAACTACAATAATTTTTATTTACCACAGAAAATGGTAAATCAAGTAAATTAGGGTAACTAAAAATATGATAGAGATAATAAAATTACCCTAACACTGGAGAAAATACTATATAATGAATTAAATATTACCAATATCACTATGGGTAAGAATTGTTTCATTTAATTTACTTTTTTTCCATGAATGTGATATAATTATAATTAAAACTAAAGAAGGTGACAACATGTCACCTTCATATATCTTATATGTATAATAATTTTTATATAGTGATAAACATAATAAAACACAACAAATAAATAGTCTCAAGAAATATAATAAAATTATATACATCATGTGAATTTATATCTAATTTTTACAGATTTAATATGTATCATTAATGATGACATAATAGTGGCCTGGAATTTATTTTATTGGTAGAAATATCAAATAAATGTTTTTAAAAATATTAAAATAAATATTATATGATATATTTAATGTTATATAATAATTTTATATGTTACTATGACATTTTAGGATTGTATTAAATATTTTATTCGAATTTATCTTATTTTAGGATTTTATTTAATGTCAAATAAATGAATAGTTTCATAATTGACAGTACTGATATATTATAAAAATAACATATTATTAAATTATTTAAAAAAAACATAAATATTTAAAAATTAAAAAGTGAAAATTATATGATCTAAAATTTCATAAATTATCATATTATGTACAACTTACAACTTATATGTATATATTTATAACCATTTTATATTTATAATATTATTACCACATATAAAATTAAATATATTAAATAAGCATAAATAAAAATTATAAGGATTAAAATAAAATCAAAACATGTCTAAATTTTATTTTTGAGTGAATTTTGACCCATAGTCATCATATTTTCTAAATAAAATAGTTTTGGATCATTATAAACCTAAAATAAATTTATAATAAATTAATATTTCAAGACTTTCCAAGGGTGACCCTCCCCTCTCTTATAAAAGGGCACCTCTCATTCTCTTTTAATCTAACATAAAAATCCATTTTTCTCTTCCAATACATGAAATAATATCCTCCCAAATTTCCTAAATTCATATTAAATGCCACCCATTGGGAATAATTCCATATTAAGGAGTCCTTTTTGCATACCAAAAAGAGATATGTGAAAAAGAGGTAATTGGTTTATCACCTCTTTCAAAATTATTTTCTTCTTCTACTTCCTCTTATTAATTTGTTTCCCTAGAAATGTAATAAATCCAGTATCTTATAAATTATTATATTTTACTATAGATATGGTACAACCTTATACATCCTTTTATCCATCCTACGAATAACAGTATCACCATGCGTGCATACATACGACTTGTCGTCTCTACATTGTGGTGTAATCTTTTAGTCAACAATAATTTATTTGGATTGGTATAATGGATTTAAATAATTAATATAATAGGATTATTATTATTTATAATTAATATACCATCCAATTCCATACCATTTAATCATCAAAAGGAATGATATCGTCGCTCATGCGTACGTACAACCTATCGTCTTGACGGCATAGTGAGATTCAATCTCCATGTTAACAATTATAGAGTGATTATAAAATTAATATTATGAGTAAAAATAATAATTATGAACTTAATTTAATTCTGGAAATTAATAAAGTACATCCTAATAATAAAAACCATGACTTACATGGATAAAAAGGAATGTGAAAACAACGCAGTTGACAACCAAAATAATGGAAATATTGTAATACTATTAACAAAATGATATAATAAGATCATATTTGATATCATAAATATGAATATGGTTATATTATAATTTAATACCATACATTAACTATTATACTGGAGGTTTGGATACATACGAAGTATATCAGACCTAAGGTAAGTGATAATTTTTCAATGTCATTTTATCTGAGATTGTTTATACATAAGTATTTATAAGGCGTATATTTATCATCCTTTTCCATGTTTTCTAAAAATTTATTCATAAAATGTTTACAATTGTTATATGTATATTTAATTTCATTTTTACCCATTTTTTACTTATACTACATGGTTTGGAAGAAATATTTATTTTGTTTACCATTCGAGTTACTTTTTGACTTCTCCAACAAAAGTACGAGGAGAATGTTTTTTTAACATATATGGGTGAATGTATTTTTATTCTTTCATAACACCTTTTTTAAACTAAAAATCCTTCTAATATTTCATTTATATTTTATATTAAATTATTTTCTTTTAAAATTTCAAGACATTTTGAGAAAAGAAAACATTTTTCAAGAAGAAAGGATTTTTTCCTCAAGAATTGAGTTCAAATGTTTTATTAAAATTATTTTGGACCAATGATAATGTACTTTTAACAGGGTTATTTTTCTATCCCTATTATTACAATTATTTTAGTGTGTTAATTATGTATTCTATTTTATATAGGTTATTTGATGATGTAATGATGTTTAAGAAACCCATTTTATTTATTGGGTTATTCTACGATTAGTTATTTATGTTTTTTAGACCATGTAAGAAAGATTTTATTATGAGATGGGTGGAACCTATATCTCCCTACAATTAATTGGGTTAAGATTTATATCTCATAAGATATACATGAATGGAATGGAAACTAAATCCTGTAATGTAATGTTGGGCTCGAGAAATAAGTAAATATGCTTGACTAATATAGGGTTGGAAGGAAAAGTAAGTCCAGTTCAGTAATACATGGCTGGAACGACACGTACAACCGGTTCAATAATAGACATTGTACACTATGATGGTCTTGTTAAAAATGAATTGGCTACCATGGAAGTCATATTATGTGCTTATTTGTTTTACATTATTCCATGTTTTATTCCATTTCTATTTTATGATGGTTAATATTCCATTACAATATATACCTGACGAGTTGCCAAGATTTACTTAATGAATCATGATATTTATATTTAATGTTTATGTTCATGGTTTTTTATATTCTCAATTATTACCCTTACTGAGAATTTGATCTCAATTTTTTTCTTTTCCCTATGGTATAAAGAAAGGTTTTATGATGGAAAATGAAAGCGGAAGATCTTTATGGGAGATATTGAAGATATTTCACCATGTTAGTAGATTATGTTCTAAGATTCCAAAGACACTAAACTAACACAGTCTTTGGGCGTCTGTTTTTGTCATGTATTAATAATTGGGAAAATTTAATTTAATGTCAATGTACATCAATATTTGGTCTTTATAATATTAATATCCAAAAATCAATTTGTAAGGAATTAAATAATATTCCAAATAATGTCTTACTTTAAATATTTTATATTTACATTTATTAACTATTAATAATTAAATATAAACACTTTTATGTATTAATTTTTAATTTGTATACACTTTATAAATCATATACCATGTAGGACCACTTTAAACATTAATAAAATCTATAATAATACTTTTATACAGTTTAAAGCCCCACTAGGATTAGTGTGGGCCTAGAGAATTGGTGTTAATGAAGGTTTTTGTGATTTTTTCCCAAAATATAATTTATTAAAAATTCTATCCAAAGCAGTTTCCAACACATTGTAATTCATTCTATATTACTTATATAGAAATTCCATGTGCCATGACCATTTTTGTGGCCATTTTATGTTATCTGTTTTATGTTTTGATTTCACACCATTTATACCTTCCCTATTTCAGCCATATATTATATGGAGGATGCCATTTTGGAAAGGCTTTATACGACTAAAATATACTTGAGTACACCATGTATAGTCCTTATTTTGATGTTCATAATGGAAGAGATATTGGTTTACCATATCATAGAGGATTGTATTAAGATTCTCTATTTTTAATGTTTTTTTTGAATATGAAAAATAATATTATTTTTTCTATGGAATGGTCTTAAAACATTTATAAGAACCATGCCCTTTTTTTAATGGACTGTTCTATTATTATAAAAATCTAAGAATCAAAATAACTGATTTAAAGGGGATATATCAAGGTACATGGGAAACCCATTTTCCATATTTCTTTGTTCATTCAATGATAAATCCAATAATTAATAAATCTACTCTGACACCAATATTAGGATTTGGAGGGCTATCTAACACCTTAAAAACAATGGAAGAACCATTTCAAAACACTATTTTACCCAAAATATATCTATACGATTGGAATGAATAATATTGAAAAAAAGAATTGTGTACTTTACAACAGTCAATCCGACCCATCAAAGCACTTCATAAGAATTTGTTCGAGATTACTATGAAGTTTCTATAATACTTTATCCTATATAGGTATCCATAAATCCTAAGAATCACCTAATTCTTGGGTATGATCTCTATCTATTTATGGTATAACAAAACCTTGTATTTAAGTAATATATATAATTGAGTTCTCAATGATTGTCTCAGTTTGTGATGTTTTAACTAGAGTTTAAACACCATGGAATCACTACACTTCACATGACTAATGAACTGATTTATAATAAATATATAACTTCAAATGTATTTCCAATATAGATTTAACATTTCATAAACGCTCAAAATATTTCAAATCCTAAAATATTCAATTTAATATCATTAATATTCATTTAATATAGAAATCATTATTTGAGATGTTCAAATTTAAAAAATATATCATTGTAGAGTGATTATCCAATCATGATAGAATTTAGAGTAAGATAATGAAGAATACATCACAATATTACATATCATTATAATCCTAAGTTGGTTTACTATGTCATATTGACAATCATCATGCCTTGGTGTAAATCTATGCAGACCATGACATGGACTAAACCCCTACAGCATGGATGTTCTTTCAGTGAAAAATTCCAACATAGTAAAAAAGGGTAGTAAACCGTATGTATTTCACATAGCCTAGATATTGGGGAAGTCACACAGAACCAAAACATTATAGGGTTATTGGTCAAGTGAACGAAATCAGTTGGTATTTCTTAATAAATAAAAATAGCTGCAATGAGTATAAAAGATTACACAGAATCTAATCATAAGGCTCTGTTACGTACTAAAACACCACTACAAAAATAGTCATCATCATAATCACTACCTCATACTAATAACTATCTAATACTAGTGATTAGATTTGTAGTATAATTTCATAATCAATATATTGGAAGAAACTCATAAATATTGATAATCTATCATCATTGAATCAACATGCAATATATAGAACATAAAAATATATCACACATATCTCGTATGTAGTGTTTTCTATCAATTCCATACCTGAATGGCCCAAAGGCCTTATATATTTTTTCATTTTTAATAATCCCCCTTTTAATGGTTGAAGGGTTACCATTACATGGCTGGTAGTATTCATGACACTACATGAGCCATAGGTCTTAGAGAAAATCAACCAGACTCTATCTACATGGAACTGCCCCACCCTAGAATCAACACTATGATGTTGGATCTCCACCATTGTATGGTTCTTCATCTACACTTCCCCTTCATGCATAGGCTAGTCCTGATGGAAATTTACACACCCTATCTTTCTTCAAAATCTGATTTCTCTTCTCCCGTTAATATACCAACTCTGAATTCTTATCTTGAACCTACTACTTGTAGAGTCTGAATGGTCCATTAAGAACAATTTCACGTGGTCTGAAGGCCGTGAGGTGGCCTAAAGACCTTATGGTGGCCCCAAATACATACTGAACTGAAGTCATAGAGTGGCCCGAAGGCCTTGATGGAATTGAAGAACATACCGGTGGCCAGAAATCCCAAATGGATGAGTAGTTCCGACTACCACAGTACAGAATATTACCTACTATAGTACCTTCTATAGTAACCTGGAATATGTCTCCACCCAGATTTGATCTGGGGTATCTTATATGCACTTGTCGATTCCACATGTAGTATTCCATCCACTAGGATCCTAATATTTTTTGAGAGTATCCCTAAACACCAAATTTATCATAGAACCATATCCACTAGGATGAATGGTGAGCAAGAAGGAAGATAGAGCTTTGACAATAGATTAGGTAGTATGGAACTATCACATAGTATTACACATACCCAACTAGAGGATCATATCCTTTATATAGCTCCCTTTATTTAATAAATCTACTTAATATTTTAATATCATTTCCTAAAATATGAAATACATTATGAAGACATATTCTAATTGGGGTTTAATACTGTTTCAACATTTTATTTATTATATCATGTTTTTATATCAATAAAAAATTACACCAATTGATTTATAACAAAAAAAATTCTACAGAAGATGTCATAAAAGCCCTTTAATTTATATTTTATATCATAATCCTATAAAAAATACTGATCAAATGATATTATAAATACATCAACATGCAATATAAAATTATAAAATTCAAGGGGTATCATATAATAAAATATCCATGTTTTAGTTAATATTATATAATGTCATACTTTCACTGAAATCCCATATGTACATTATGAAAAACATTACCTCTATTTTTTAATCCATCTAATCACTTTTGGTTATAGTTTTTCAAAATATCTTCATTTTTGAAGAAACTATTTTTTCCTAAATTTAATCCTTTCAAAGTAATAATGGTGTGACCCTATAGGACACTGTATCCTTGATAAAAAATATGAAATCCAAATTTAATAGATATAATAAATGGGAAACCTCTAGAAAAAAATGTAAGCTACTCATGATATAAAATGGACTCCTATAATCTTGATATAACATACTCATAACTCTATATAACAATTTCTACTACAAAATTTATCATATAAATTAAATATATAGCTACATATTCCATTTTTTCATGACATTGAGTGACCACTAGATGTTAAACATGTCAATATAGAATATTCCAACCCAAATATTCATAATTATCTGATATAGACTTTCTAATATGAATGAATACATCACACATAATTTATTCAATTAGTTGAGTACATCACATGTCACTAAACTAACAATGGAAAATAATTTCCTTGGTATAATTCAATCAACTATCCAAATGTATTTCCATATCATATGGGAGGAAAAATCACATATTGTATGATCTATAACTAACAACATGATCTAAAACATACTCAACCACACTTTATTATCTATGACTCAATGATTTCTTAAGAAAGGTATAAAAATATAAATATTATCATGTTAGGTATCTCTCCAACCTTAGGTAATGGGGATTTATAATATGTATTCACCCCTAAGTATATTTAAAACCATATCAAGTTCCATGTGATATAGTTTGTAAGGTTTGTATAGGTAATATTTCTGGACTTATTACCTCATGAGTCGATAATTTATATACCATATATAACAATTTTCTATCAATTATATGATTCTACTCATATTAATATTAACATATCATCAAAACCATAAATACTCAATGATTATACATAATTAGTGACAACTTAATGTCCTAATTTGATGGGATAATTATCATTTCACTTCATGATATATATGTCACCAATTTTATTAAATAATTAATTTAATAATGCTTTTTTATAACATGATAAATTTTATATTCATAATCATTTTTTAATAATTTTAATAAAAAAATGAAAAAACTATTTAACATATCATATATGATATACAACCAAATAATATTTATATTACATTCAATTTTAGCGGTTTTCTCAAACTCATTCCATATCTATGTAACACCTTATGCATTATAATGTGATCAATACATAAATTCATCCCACTAAACTCTTTAGTTAATATCATCTATTAAGTAATATAGTTTGAATAACTGTGAAATTTATCAATAATATTCTTAATGTATAGCTCCATGAATGTATTCATACCCTTTAACAGTACAAAATCCAATGTAATTATTGTAATGACCTGTGTTTTTCTAGAAAAGAATTTTAGCATAAATTTGAATTTTTTCCTTTGGATGCTTATAAGGGGGTTTAATGGCCCAGAACTCTGTGGTCTATTTCCTTGTCAAAATATTATGTTTGGGTTGTTTTGGGAGGCATCCACAAATCATTTTAAATGTTTTCCAAATTTCCAATTTTTCCATCGGTGAGTCAGGTGTCGATATCTCGCGTTGTTAGCTCATCAGCAGTATCTCAACACTAGTAGCTCGGTGTCAGTAGCTTAGCATTTATTGCTCAGCGTCGGTGACTCAGGGCGTCAGTAGGACAAGGCATCGGTAGGTCAAGGTGTCAAAAGGTAAAGGCATCGATAAGTTGAGGTGTTGGAAGTTTACTATTTCATTTGGTTGAGGGGTTGTTAGTTTGAGGAAACAGTAGGTGGAGGTGTCGGTAGGTCGAGACGTTAGTAGGCTAGGGTGTCAGTAGGTCCGGGCATTTGTAGGTCAGGGCGTCGATAGGTCATCACATCGGTGACTCAGGGCATCGATAGGTTATGGAATCAGTAGGTCATCACGTTAGTGACTCAGGTAAATGATAGTCGATGGAGTTTGTAGGTTGTCACATCGATGACATAGTCATCGGTGACTAGAATTAGTGACTCAACCATAAGTGAGTCATTTTCCAGCTTTTATGTGTTTTTCCAGTTCCACATCATTTGGATGATATGTGAGTTAAATTCCATATTTAATGTTTTTTTGTTTGGTTTCAAATGGTATTTATATTCTTAAACCCGAATAATCCATATAATCCTAAACCATATGGTCTTAACCACGATCCGAATTTAATGTCCTTTGAAACTACCTCCATTCCATTGATATAAGATCTCACCCTTCTAAATTGAGATCTTCTTTTCCCTTTATGTTTCTATTTTCTCTTAGCAAACCTAAATCAATTCCTCCCCATGGAATCGTGTGTTGTGTAATATCCATCTATCCAGTTTTCCTTGGAGTCTTTTATGTTACTCACGCGACCCCCTGTTTTTGACGCATGGAATAAATGTTGACTGTCTACTATTCTATGTGGATATTTTCCTTCATATATCATTTATATGTGTATCATGTTGGGTGGGCGTATTCATGTTCCCATATTAATATGGTTGAAACCAATTTAACAAAGATAATAAGAAGTAATAAATAAGGGGATGAGAGTATGGTGGTGATGATCACTTTGTTTTATACGATTATCCTCGACCCAGGTTGTGAATTGTATGGGTTGTATTCTTTTGAAAATCATTTTCGTTAGTGGTCTTTGTTTGCAAAACTGTATGATTTGTGAATCACTGATATAAGAATTTGAATATGGTTAATCAAATATATTCAGTTAATTATATGGATTCCCTAAGATAAAACTTATTCTATGATAAACCTAATTTTATCTAGTGGAATTAAAGTAAAAGTGTTTTATAAATTTGAATAAACCTTTCCTTGTTGGTGTGGATGTGTGTTGTGTATGGTTCTTTTCAGCCTTATGTCCGTGCTGTTGGTGTTTTGCTATGACTGGGAGCATTATTGTGAGTATGGGATAGTACAATTGGTGTAATGGTATCTCAGGCTGAGATATTGATTGATTTTGGGATGGATGAAATTGTTATGCATTGGAACTGCAATCTATTAATTCGTTGGGTATTAGGGCTATAAGATTGTATTGTGTCATGATTTCATGTTTATGGGTGTTCTGGGTGTGGTGTTCTTATGCAGCAGGGCTTCTGAGGTTGGTTGTATGAGGCGTATTGGGGTTTATTATTATTGAGAGGAAGGACAAGGGAACATTACATTGATTAATGGTACTAGAGGTGTCTACGAAAAGGGAGTGTGCAGTGGGACTACAAGCTAGTTGTTTTTGTTTTAATTAATGGGTGTTAAAATATATTCCTTTACTTTGGTCCCTCATTAATTTTTTGTCTTTGGAAATGGTTGTATGATTTCTATGCTTGATAATTTTGGTAGTGTTTTTTTGTTTCCTATGTAGGGATGGAATGAGAAAATAAATGAATGAATTAATAATGCAAAATGAAATCTAGTTGAATGAATTAGACGGGGGTATGTTTTGAGTGGTGGACTATAATGAAGAATCATTCAGTTATGTGATTAATAAAGTGACCATCGTTCGTGGTGGTATATGTGTATTTAAAGGTGGCAACAAGGGTAGATTGTGTGGATTGGAAGTTGTTTTGAAATCCCATAGGTTGGGATGAGTGATTGGTACCTATATATATACATATACTTGTAATTAATTATGATTTATATATTCACCCCACCCATGTTGACCACTATGTGCTGAACAACCCTATTGTTATGGGGGAGGGTGTCCTTTCCCAACATCCCAGCAGGAGGATAGATGGCTGGTTACTGACTTTTCCATCACCCCTCTTCTAGGAATTTATCACTAATGACATTTCAGGCAGGCTGTAATGGATTTTGGTTTATTACCAGATTTATGGTATTGGTTGTGTGAGAGGTGGTTTGTTTCTGAGGTGTCTTCGGGATGAGGCCCAGGTGTTTTTGGGTGAGACGTGTGGTGGTTGTCACCCAGGTGTCTATGAGAGGGATGTGATGTGGTTGTAGGTTACGTGTTTGTGGGCAGGATGTGGTGTGTGGATATGGTTTGTGTAGGTATATTGTGATAATGAGGCTTATAAGAGAATGGTAGCATCAGGACATTCACCATTAGGGATGAACAGTTAACTAGTGAGAAGTGGTGAGGGGTACCAAAATATTGATGACCTTAGTACATACTTGACTTGACTTGCATTATTCAGTGATCATTCCAGGGTGTGGTTGGGGTTTATAGTATACCTTAATAGGTGATTTTCAGCTCTACTATTTTCTCACACGGGCATTAGTATGCTTCTCCCACTTTTGCACAAGTGAAATTGGTTTTTCCCTACTGAGTATACTTTTACAGTCACACAAAATTTATAAAACTATTTTCAGGTTTCCATGGAGATTACACAGATCGTAATAGACTTTAATAGAACAGACATTGGGGATGGTTTCTATGTCACTTCTTAGTTTTATTTTCGTACAAACATTGAAGTTTTATTTTATTTACAACTATTTTACTTTCAAAATTCTTGGGGGATGGATTTTTGGTTTCCTTATATATAATGGTCTTTGATTTTTTTGATATATAGACATCTTATCTCTCGATCTTGTTTTCATTAAAAAGGGTAATGCTTCCCATACTATGTGAATGATTACCTACCTTGGTGCTAGTCGCCACCCTGGGACCTATTGGAGGCAGGTCTCAGGGGTCATTATCTCTCCTTCATATTGAGAAAGGACGATATTGAAATATTGCTACCCCTTCCCTCATCTTGAAGAATGTGGGCCATGGAAAAATTGTATCAGAGGTGATGGTTGAGAGATAGGATGGATTTTGGAGTTAGGAATAGTGAGGATTGCATGGGTTGGTAGGGAAATAGTGTCAGAAGATCTTCGTGCATGATGTAGAACAAGGAATACTATCTAGGACAAGAGATTCTAGGGCCCCCAAGATCTGATGCGACAAATCTCAGCTTGTCGAACAACCAAGTTAGGCTACACCTATTGCGCGGTAGAGACCCTAGGAGGGGTACATTCATCATGATGACTTGTGTTCATGTTTTTTTTTGGTATTTTTTGGGAAATTAAAATGAAAGATGAGTTGAAATGAATTCTAAATAAATTTCATACTGATTGGGCATAGTAATTCCTTGTTTACAGTTCATCTATGGCTCCCAGTCATCTTCCATGAGTGTCTTAGGTAGTGGAGGCTCAGTTGGATAATCTGGTTGATTAGAGAAGGGTTGAACTAGAGGAAGAGGAAGATTAGTGGTATAAGACACATTGTACTTTCCCACGATAGGAACTGGGAAAGTACGAGGGCTGCATCTTAGACACAGAGACAAAGAGTTTTCTTGAGGAGCTGGTGATCACATTCAACATGATTTGGGCTCTGACAGAGTACTGGGTTCCCTTAGTGGTGATCCATATGATCAGAGCAGTGCGTTAGTGGTGGAAACTTTATCTCTGGGAGAGGAAGGAGACCAATGTTCTGTGGATTGACTTTGAGATAGAGTTCTAGGAATAATTCCTTTCTTCGATGATGAGGGCCAAGAAGAGGCATGAGATACTCTCCCTCCAATAGGGGAGTATGTCATTATAGGAGTTGGGGGTCAGGTTCAAGGATCTGATCTATTTGTCTCTAAATCTCTTTCCATATGTGGAGTCTGAAGTTATAATATTTTAGAAGGCACTCTTTCCATCCCTCTAGTGTACAGTTACTGCCTTCAGCCTACCGACATACTTATAGGTTCAAAATAAGGCTCAGGTGGTGAAAATGATGAACTAGTGAGGGGGTTTACCATGAGAAGGGATCCAATAATGTTATTCAAATGGGAAGGCTATTTATAATAGCTCTAAGATGTCAGGACCTTCCAGGTTTCAGCCAGTGGGAATCCAACCCCAACCGTTTATGTTCTGACCTTCTGATCCTCTCACAATTCATTTGGTCTTGAGGCTAAGGTGTTTTTCTTGCGGTGTCCATGGGAACCTTCAGAGTTAGTGATTAGTTTTATCTCATTATGGTGTATGTGGATAGGTTTAGTTCCTGCATCAACAACAGTTTCTAGCCAGGCATTTCCAGCAACATGGATAGTAGGCTCCTGCTCCACTGAGGGGAGATAAAGCAGGAAAATGATGACCTTAGGGTGTTCCATATGGACCTCAACTAGGGTGTGGTGGGGGAGGTGACCAAAATCCACGGGGAAGAGGAGTTGGGTGTGGATAGTTTCACATTGTAGGGGCAACAATTTCAGTGGGGCCAGATATCTTTCGTGGTATGATCATTTTGTTTATCACTATTTCTTGTGCTTTATTTGATTTATGAACATTGAACTCCTTCGTTTCACCCGCTCTATCCCATGCCTGCAGACTAGACACATAAATACATTTTTCCCTTGTAGTTGAGGACACCAGTTGGAGGTCACAATAGCTTGTTTGATTTTTTTCAGGGATGTATACTGATGTTGGGGCCACATCTGTCTAGTGGGGAACTCTTTCCTCTACATATGAAACTATATTATTTTATACATGGAATAAAATTATTGTTTTCAGTGCATGATATTATCAACTAATTCTATATAAGATTCATTTTTTCATTTAATGGTGGCCAATGTGTAGATTTTTTTGGTTAGTAGATTTATCAAATGGGCAGTCAGCACATAGAGACATTCCATTCCTTATTAGTAGAGTTGTTAGTGAAATCAGTGGATGCTGGTATGGTGGAAGTTTCTAGAGTTGTCATGGAATTCTTGGATATATTCCCTAAGGATGTTGTGGCTATACCCCCTCAACATGACGTTGAGTTTGGGATAGACTTATAGCTCAGTGCTTCTCTGATTTCAATGGATCTTTATTGGTGACACCTTCTGATATGTCGGAGTTGTGAATCCAAATCAATGATCTGATGAAGAAGGGATTTATTTGGACCAATGTGTTGTCGTGGGGTGGTCTTTTCTTGTTTGTAAAGAAGAAAGAAAGTAATCCGAGGCTGTACATATACTACTAAAGGTTGAATTATCTAATGGTCACAAATCAGTACTCTTTCCTAAGGATAGATGATCTTTTCTACTAGACATGGGGAGAATTATGGTTTTCCAAGATTGTTCTATAGTATGGGTACCACCAGTGGAGGGTGAAGGAGGGTGAAATACCAAATACTACTTTTAGGTGCAAGTATGGGAACATTGAGTTTGGGGTTATACTATTTAGTGTTATGAATGCACCAGTCATGTTGATGGGATTATGAACTATATCTTTCGTGATTTCCTAGACCAGTTCCTCTTCGTATTCATCAGTGAAATCCTTATCTACTTGTTGTTGTATGAGAAGCATACCAAGTATCTCATAACTATCAAAGAGATCCTTTAACACCACCTACTCTAACGAAAGTTGTCCAAATGCAAGTTTTGAACTCAGGAGGTCTACTTCCTTGGACATGTGGTGTCTTATTATAGTGTATTAATAGAAACGTCATTAATTGAGGTAGTTTTTCTTGGGAATCACCCAGGAATGAAGTATAGATTCACAGTTTTCTTGGTCTCTCAAGATATTTCTGGATATTCGTACCTGATTTCTCTAGATTAATACTCCTATTGAAGGCTCTGACCAAAAAAGGCCAATATTTTGTGTAGAGTGAGAAATTCCAAGAAACATTCATCTATTTGATTGGGAAGTTGGTTAGTGCCCCTATGGCTGGGTTAGTAGATGAGGGGTTGATGTTCGAGGTGTTTTGTGATTCTTCCTGTTTGGGTTTGGGCTATGTGATGATGTAGTAGAAGGGTGTTATATATTATGGGTATAGTCAATTATGCCCCCATCAATGAAACTATTCCACCCATGATTTGGATCTTTGATCATTCAGGATTTCACTAAAGATGTGGAGACATTAAGTTATTGGGGAGCGCTTTATGGTCTTCATAGATCAGAAGAGCATGAGGTTCATTTATTCCAAATGAGATCTAAAATTGTGGTAGGGAATATGGATAAAATATCTCCAGGATTACAATTTTGAGATCTCTTACACCTCAGGAATGTTGAATATTGTGGCTAATTATTTGAGTAGGAAGTCATAGAAGAACGTGGTTCGACAATATATGGATTCTTGGAGTGAAATGGAATAGTTTGATGCCTTTAACTTAGATAAATAAATGGATAGCAGTAGAGGATGCCTGTTTTAGATGACAGTGCAATCATCTCTAAGGTAGTAGTTGGAGGAGTCTTAGTGGGGTGACTTGAAGAAAGACGTAATATGTGATCGTGTTGACCAAGGTGATGCTTTGGAGGGATGGTTAGAATCCGATGTTGTTTTATGGGAAGATGTTTGTTCTTGTAGAAATTTATGAGGGAGTTCTCCATGAGTTCCATAACATATCTCTATCGGTTCACCTGAGAATTTATGATATGTCTCATGGCTTGAGGGAATAGTTTTGGTGGCCATAGATGAAGTGGGTAGTGGGGGATTTTCTGACAATGTTCTTGGTGTACTAGCAAGTGAAGGATGAGCACCATGTTCCAATTTGGTTTTTAAGCCCTTACATGTTCTCGAGTGGATGTGGGATGAAATATCATAGGATTCCATCATAGGATTACCTAGTTCCAAGGGAGGATGTGATTTGATTTGGGTAGTATTAGATCACTTGAAGAAATCGGTTCACTTCTTAACGATCAAGGAGTTGAGAACAATGGATGCCTTAGAATAGAGTTTTGTGTCTGAGGTGATGAAGATAAATGGACTTCCATTATAATGACCCATACTTTACATACATTGTTAATACTTCAAAATTGAAGCACACTTATTACATCATATGACAAAACCCCAAAGGACCGTATAGGTATAGTGTCTTTAGAAACTGGGAAACATAAACAACTGGTTCATAAATCTTCTACAGCGTCTCCCATTTATTTCATCATATCTAGGGTCCCTTTTAGCATATTATACTTAATATCCATCTTCTTGACCTGGGGAAAAGAAAACATAAAAGGGTGAGCTCAAATGCTCAGCAAGGGCAAATAAAGGAAATAAAAATCATATCATATCTTTTTGAAAATCATAACCTGCAAAAGAGATCATAATATATTAACATGGAATAAATCATAGAAGTGGAAATGAGATTCCCATAATCATAACATGAAACTTGAAACTTTGTGGCATGCACACATAATCATGGAAAATCATTTCTTGTTAGTCATGACTCATTTCCAAGACTATCTTAGTGGACAAAGTCCCTTTCTGAACTGAGTTCACTCCTCGTTTCAGTCCTGTATCACTGAACCGAAATAACCTTCCGTTCCAGCCATGTCTATCTCATGAGATATAAATCTTTACCCAATGTATTGGAGGGAGATATAGGTCCCACCCATCTTATAATGAATCCTTTCTTATGTGTGCCACATATTCATAAATCATACATCATCGCATAACACATGTAACAAAAATGGGATTCTTGAAACATCATGACATCATAAAACAAATCATATAAGGTAAATGACTTCATAAAAATAATTCCCTCATAACATAATAAAATCAATGTAATAATAGGGATAAAAACAGAACCCTATATTATCTTAGATGGAAAATAATTTTGATAAAACATTTGAACTCCATTCTTGAGGAAAATATCCTTTCTACTTCAAAAACACTTTTCTTTTCTTGACATGTCATACAATTATAAACTAAACGAAGTTGATTAAAAATAAACTTGAGAACTTATAAAGTAATCTTCTTGGAAATAATGTTTTAAAAATCCATTCATGCCGTATAATTTAAAAAAAACATTCTTCGTACTTTTGTCGGAAAAGTCAAAAAGTACCTCGTACGAAAAAACAAACGACAAAAGATTCCTTTCATATTCTTTAATAAAAACTCACCGAAGGGTAAAATTGGATTTAAACTAGTGTAAGTGGATGGAAACAATATTACATATTGAGGGAACATGGATGTGGATGATAAAATACACCCCAATAAATACTTACGAATAAACAATCTCGGATAAAAAAATGAGATTGTGATATTTCCCTTACCTTAAGTCCGATTTGCTTTGTACGTGTCCGAAGCTCCTGTATAATGGTTTAAATAATGTTATTGACTTATTCCAGAATCATACATATTGATATGATATCATATATGGTCATATTCTTAGCTTCTTGTTATTAATATTTCATTGTTACTTGTTACTCGGGTCCTTATTGCCTTTTGTTCTTATGCGTGTTTTACCGAATAAATTATTATTCTTCTTTTAAGGTTATAGATACCTTATATCCAGAATGGTATTAGTGTAACATATATCATATTTATTTATTCAATTCATTTATATAATTACTATGTAATGATGATCATGTAGAACGAGTCGCATCACATCGTGGATACGGTATTCCGTACGTACGCACGAGTGATGATATCGTTCCTATGATCGTGGAACTGTATTAGAGTATATATATATAATTTCAGTATCAATATTACTTTATAATAATCATAAATAGTCACCATTATACCCATCCTTGTAAGGTGATGGTGGAAAATAGATTACACCACGGCGTGGAGACGGTATTCCGTACGTACGCACGCGCGGTGATTTCATTTTTCCGTAGGATGGATAGAATGTGAATTAGGGTTGTTTCATATTTATAATAACATATCAGTATGTAAGTAATACTGATGTTATTACTTTATCATGAAACAACTAAAGAAGAAGAAGTTGAAGAAGAAAGAAATTGAAAAGATCGGTAATGGATATTACCTCTTCTTTGGAACGCCTCTTTGAATCCTCCACTTAGGGAACTAAGATTGGTCTTTGAAGAAGACCAGGACCTATAGGATTATTCTAGGGAAGTGTAGAGGAGAAAATGGCAGGGGTTGGACGAGCTTGAGTGCTCAAATTGGTGTGAGGAGGAGGGGGAGGAGGTGCCCTTTTATAAGGGAGGAGAGGGGCACCTTAGGAATATCTCAAAATATTATTTTATATTAAAGTCAAAATCGGTTTATAATGGTTCCAAAGGGTCTTATTTCGAAGATAAAGTGGGTATGGGTCGAAATACTATCAACCAATAGGATTTAGACATGTTTAGGGTATTATTTTAACCTTATCAATTAGATTTAACTCTAAGTTAAATAATTTAACTTTTACCGTGTCTTTTTGTTTTCTTTCACTATATGGTTAATACACTTACTATAACATGCCAAACGAACCCCAAATTGTTTATTATTAATATATATATCCTTATCTAAGTCATTTGGCCGAACCTTAGATTTTTAGGAATAAAATAACAATTAATAATATAATATTTGATTTAAAAACTATTTTGTGTCAATTTTGACACTATTTGATATATGATTTTTGTGAAAGTCATAACAGAATTATATATTCGAACCAAGTTGATTAAATCAACACTAATATATCATAGTAACCTATAAAATTAGTGGAATTCATAAAAAGTCTCAAATTACACTTATTTGAGCATTTATAACATCAATTATGTTAACATTTCCTTAAAAGGGTAATTACTGAATCATCGTTGTGTCATAAATAAATTAATTTATTTAAAGTCTAAAAATTATAAATAAAATACCATCATGTAGGAAATATTTTTAGCTTTCTAATGAATATTTATAGTCGAATTTATCTTATGTATAACCCCATATTAAAAATTATTTACTTATTAAACTTTGATGTTAACTATTTTAACCCTTCTTTAAATAAATTAATAATAAATGTCCTAATCTAATCCAAGTGGACCTAAATGGTCATATTTTATTACTAAGTTTGTTTTTGGTCGAATTACACTTTTCCAATAGAATTAGGACATGTGTTAGGGTAATAATAATATCATTTTTACCCTTAATTATCCTATTTACTTTTAACCGTGGTAAAAAAAAGTAAAAAGTTACTATTCACCAAAAAAATTATTTTCATCTCATTGAACCACATTTTAGTCCTTGATATTAACCGTGTCTCTCGGATTTTCGAAATTCCATTCACAGAAGCGGTAAAATTAAGTTTTATGCAAAATTCAGTTTTTAACCTACCACTTAGTGGTTTCACTATTCATCAAAAATTGAAAGTTTTCAGAAAAATACCAAAATTTCACCCTAGGCTAATTTCGATATTCCGAATCCAAAAATGAAGTCCATTTTAAAAAATAAAATTTATAAAATTTCAAAAAGTGGTTATTACTATTCATAATGGCTAGTTTTAATAATATTTTAATACCATATCGTTGTTTTGTGAAACTTGGTATTGCGTACGACGCAAGCTATCGAGGAAGGTCGTGATTGCGTGTAAAGTAAGCCAAGCAAGTGTGTAGTGAAAGATTCCTTTGATGATATATAAAAAACAAAATATTACTCATAAAAATCTTGGGTGTTACATTCTACCCCCCTTAAAAAGAATTTCGCCCTCGAAATTCATCACTTTGTAACAAACAGATGAGGATACTTCTCCCTCATCATATCCTCAAGCTCCCATGTAGCTTCTTCAAGTTGGTGGTTCCTCCATAAAACTTTCACCAATCGAGTGGTCTTGTTTCGTAGGACTTTTTTGCTACGATCCAGAATCTCTATCGGTTGTTCTTCATAAGAAAGATCTTGCTCCAGCGGTACAACGTCTGAGCTGAGTACATGTGAAGGATCTGGTATGTACTTTCTCAGGAGAGATACATGGAACACATCATGAACTTGATAGAGATTCGGTGGAAGCGCCAATCGGTAAGCTACCTTCCCAACATGATCCAGTATTTCGAAAGGACCGATATATCTAGGGCTCAACTTCCCCTTCTTTCCAAATCTCATAACCCTCTTCCAGGGAGATATTCGTAAGAACACTTTATCACCCAGTTCAAACTCTAGGTCTTTTTTTCAGTTGTCGGCATAACATTTCTGTCGACTCTGAGCTGCTCTTATGTGTTGTTGAATAGATCTGACCTTTTCTGCCATTTCATCAACGAGATCAGGTCCTAATAGCTTTCTTTCCCCAACTTCATCCCAGCAAGTTGGAGTCCTGCATTTCTTTCCATAGAGAGCTTCATAAGGAGCCATCTGAATACTGGAGTGAAAGCTATTATTATAAGAAAATTCCACCAAAGGTAGGTGTTGATCCCAACCTCCTTTGAAATCCATAGAGCAAGCTCTCAACATATCTTCTAGGGTTTGAATTGTTCTCTCAGACTGACCGTCTGTCTGAGGATGATAAGCAGTGCTGAAACTCAACTCTGTATCCAGAGTATGCTGAAGACTTCGCCAGAACTTCGAGGTAAATCTCGGATCCCGATCAGATATAATAGAAAGTGGTACTCCATGCAATCTTACCACTTCCTTTACATATATCCTGGCAAGCTGATCTAGAGAGAAATCCTCTCTAATAGCAATGAAGTGTGCAGACTTTGTAAGACGATAAACTATGACCCAGATAGCATTATTTCCTTTGGATGTTTTAGGAAGTCCTGTGACAAAGTCCATAGTGATGTTTTCCCATTTCCATTCAGGTATGGGTAATGGTTGTAACATCCCCTTAGACTTCTGTCTCTCAGCTTTAACTTGTTGACAAACCAAGCATCGAGAGACATATTCGGAAACATCTCTTTTCATGCCATCCCACCAGAAGTACTCTTTCAGGTCCCTATACATCTTCGTGCTTCCAGGATGAATAGAAAAATGATGAACTGTGAGCCTCTTCCAGCAGCTCCTTCTTTAATTCGGGGATGGGAGGAACACAAACCCGATTCCTGAACTTTATTATCCCATCACAATCAAGGTTGAATTCAGGAACATTTCTCACCTTCTTTTGTAACTCGACATCTTCTTCCTGTGCCTCTTTAATCTTCACATGTATAGATGGTTGAACATTCATTTGAGAAAGATAAGATTTTTCCCCTTCCATTATAATTCCAAGATCCATCCTTTGTAAATCCATAAATATTGGATCTTTTGTGATCCTCATCATGGATAAACTAGCATGGTCTTGTCGACTTAATGCATCTGCCACCTTGTTTGCTTTCCCAGGGTGGTAATGGATTGAGCAGTCATAATCCTTAATCAGCTCCAACCATCTTATTTGACGCATATTCAACTCCTTTTGTGTAAAAATATACTTTAAAATTTTATGATCAGTATAAATATCACACCTTTCACCGTAAAGGTAATGCCTCCAAATCTTTAATGCAAAGATTACCGCAGCTAACTCCAAATCATGTGTTGGGTAATTTTGCTCATGGATTTTCAACTGTCGTGAGGCATAAGCTATCACCATATCATTTTGCATAAGAACACACCCCAATCCCTTCTTGGATGCATCACTATAGATCACAAACCTTTCTCCACTACAAGGCAGTGTGAGCATAGGTGCACTGGATAACCTTCTTTTCAACTCCTTGAAATTCTCTTCACATTCCTCTGTCCAAACAAACTTAACTCCTTTCCGAGTCAACTTGGTGAGTGGATTAGATAATCGTGAAAAATCCTTTACAAAACGTCGATAATATCCAGCCAAACCAAGAAAACTTCGGATCTCAGTTACTGTTGTTGGTCTTGACCATCTTTCGATAACCTCTGTTTTTGTTGGATCCACAGATATCCCCTCTTTTGAGATTATGTGACCCAAAAATGCAACTTTTTGAAGCCAAAATTCACACTTGGTAAATTTGGCATAAATATTCTCCTTTCTCAGGGTCTTCAATATAATTCTCAAGTGATCTTCATGCTCTTCCTTGCTCTTTGAATAGACAAGAATATCATCTATAAAGACTACCACAAATTGATCAAGATAGTCTCTAAAGACTCTATTCATTAGATCCATGAAGATAGCAGGGGCATTAGTAAGACCAAATAGCATCACTATAAATTCATAGTGTCCATACCTTGTACAGAAAGCCGTCTTTGATATATCCTCCCTTTTGACCCTTAATTGATGATACCCTGAACGAAGATCAATCTTGGAAAAGTATTGAGCTCCGCGTAGTTGGTCATATAATTCATCAATGCGTGGGAGAGGATATTTGTTCTTGATAGTGATCTTGTTAAGTTCTCGATAATCAATGCAGAGTCTCATTGATCCATCTTTCTTCTTAACAAATAGAACTGGTGCTCCCCAAGGTGACGCACTAGGGCGTATGAATCTCTTATCAAGATTCTCTTGGAGTTGCTTCTTCAATTCCTGCAACTCAATTGGGGCCATTCTATAAGGTTTCTTTGAAATTGGCAAAGCACCCGGTACGAGTTCTATTGAAAACTCAACTTCACGATTTGGTGGAAGACCCGGTAATTCCTCCAGAAAGACATCATCAAACTCCCGTACAATGGGCATATTCTTAATCATGAGTTTCTCACCAACCATTTGAGATAAATAACCTTCATTTAGTGGAATCAACACCCATAAGATGGAAGGAATTTCCACTGGAAGGTTATATTCATCCTTGCATCGATAGACGATCATAGATTGATCTGGAATATGAAATGTGACTTCCCTTCTTTGGCAATTGATATGAGCTCCATGTAGAGAAAGCCAATCCATGCCAAGAATCACATCAAATTCCACTAAAGGAAGGATCACAAGATTTGCAGGAAGCACTTTCCCACAAACTTCGATCGGAGAAGAATTATAAACTTTTGATGCGACTGTTGTGCCATTAGGTGTGGTCACAGCTAACTCAACATCTAATTGTTGAGGTAATACGGTGATACCCTTAGAAAATTTTTTAGAAATAAAAGAGTGGGTGGATCCAGAATCAAATAAAACATTTTCTACTTTAGAGTGGATGGTAAGTGTACCTTTCACCACTTCGTTATCGTACTCCACATCGCTGATAGAAATTACATGTGACTTTCCTTTGTCTTTAGCCTTAAGATTTTGTTGACGTCGACCATCATCATCAACCCTTGGATTTGGGCATTGATTGGCATAATGCCCCATCTCCTTGCACTTGAAACATTGAAGTGTAGTAGGTTCATTCTGTGTATCCCTTCCTTTGTTTGCATCATTAGACATCTTCTTCCCATTATCGCGGCATTCAAATGCCCGATGACCTTCCTTTCCACATTTAAAACATTTACTTGTACCTTTAAGACAACTCCCTCCATGTTTCTTTCCACACTTTGAGAATAAGGGAAAGTTCATCTTCTTTTCAGTGTGCTCTTTAGATTTTCCTTTGAATTCCATCTTCCTCTTCTTATCAAACCCATGTGACTAATGGGTTACTCCAATCTCTATCTCGACTTTGAGAGCACATAGAACGATTTCCTCGTAGCTATTGAAGTCCCTTATGGCTAACACCCTTCGAAGACTTGGTTTTAAGCCACTAAAGAATCGATCGATCTTACTCTCAGGTTGAATGATAATACCAGAAGCGTACCTTGCAAGTCTTGTAAAATTTGCTTCATAGGTACCAACAGATTCATCATCCCTTTGCTTCAGTTCAAGAAACTCTTTCTCCATCTTTGTTCGGAGAATACGAGGGAAGTACTTATTGAAAAATAAGTTCTTAAACTCGTCCCATTCCATAGACTCAATTTCATCCCTTTTCCTCGTATTCTTAATAATATTCCACCATTGATCAGCATCTCCTTCCAAACGATACACTGCTAGGATGACTTTATCATGTTCAGAACATTGAAGAACTGAAAATATCTTTTCAGTAGTACTAATCCATTGTTCAGCAACTAATGGATCAGTAGACCCGCTGAAAGAAGGTGGACACTGCCTCATGAAGGATTCAATAGAATGTTGCTCCTTCCTTTGCTCGTTTGGAATTCCTGCATGATTCATAGCTTGAGAAAGTTGTGTGAGCATGGCTACAAGATTTTTCATTCCAGCTCCCATATCGTTTGGTTGCTCAGGGGGACAATCATTGCATTTCCCATCGCATTCCGCATTAACACGGTTCCTTCGGGTTCCAGCCATTGACTAAAACCAAGAAGAATAGTGTGAGAAACACTAATTATAATAGGAAAACCACATAATCAAGGATAAAATTTCACACTTAAGGTCTTATCCTAGGGTATTCATGGCCATTTCTAAAACACTAAGATTGTGTTCTATGCTTAGACTTATCCTTATGGTTCTTACTAAGGCTTTCACATCCTAGTTTCCAAAGGTTGACTATACCTTTTCTCTGATACCAACTATAACGACCCATACTTTACATACATTGTTAATACTTCAAAATTGAAGCACACTTATTACAACATATGACAAAACCACAAAGGACCGTATAGGTATAGTGTCTTTAGAAACTGGGAAACATAAACAACTGGTTCATAAATCTTCTACAGTGTCTCCCATTTATTTCATCATATCTAGGGCCCCTTTTAGCATATTCTACTTAATATCCATCTTCTTGACCTGGGGAAAAGAAAACATAAAAGGGTGAGCTCAAATGCTCAGCAAGGGCAAATAAAGGAAATAAAAATCATATCATATCTTTTTGAAAATCATAACCTGCAAAAGAGATCATAATATCTTAACATGGAATAAATCATAGAAGTGGAAATGAGATTCCCATAATCATAACATGAAACTTGAAACTTTTTGGCATGCACACATAATCATGGAAAATCATTTCTTGTTAGTCATGACTCATTGCCAAGACTATCTTAGTGGACAAAGTCCCTTTCTGAACTGAGTTCACTCCTCGTTTCAGTCCTGTATCACTGAACCGAAATAACCTTCCGTTCCAGCCATGTCTATCTCATGAGATATAAATCTTTAACCAATGCATTGGAGGGAGATATAGGTCCCACCCATCTTATAATGAATCCTTTCTTATGTGTGCCACATATTCATAAATCATACATCATCGCATAACACATGTAACAAAAATGGGATTCTTGAAACATCATGACATCATAAAACAAATCATATAAGGTAAATGACTTCATAAAAATAATTCCCTCATAACATAATCAAATCAATGTAATAATAGGGATAAAAACAGAACCCTATATTATCTTAGATGGAAAATAATTTTGATAAAACATTTGAACTCCATTCTTGAGGAAAATATCCTTTCTACTTCAAAAACACTTTTCTTTTCTTGACATGTCATACAATTATAAACTAAACGAAGTTGATAAAAAATAAACTTGAGAACTTATAAAGGAAGCTTCTTGGAAATAATGTTTTAAAAATCCATTCATGCCGTATAAGTTAAAAAAAAACATTCTTCGTACTTTTGTCGGAAAAGTCAAAAAGTACCTCGTACGAAAAAACAAACGACAAAAGATTCCTTTCATATTCTTTACTAAAAACTCACCGAAGGGTAAAATTGGATTTAAACTAGTGTAAGTGGATGGAAACAATATTACATATTGAGGGAACATGGACGTGGATGATAAAATACACCCCAATAAATACTTACGAATAAACAATCTCGGATAAAAAAATGAGATTGTGATATTTCCCTTACCTTAAGTCCGATTTGCTTTGTACGTGTCCGAATCTCCTGTATAATGGTTTAAATAATGTTATTGACTTATTCCAGAATCATACATATTGATATTATATCATATATGGTCATATTCTTAGCTTCTTGTTATTAATATTTCATTGTTACTTGTTACTCGGGTCCTTATTGCCTTTTGTTCTTATGCGTGTTTTACCAAATAAATTATTATTCTTCTTTTAAGGTTATAGATACCTTATATCCAGAATGGTATTAGTGTAACATATATCATATTTATTTATTCAATTCATTTATATAATTACTATGTAATGATGATCATGTAGAACGAGTCGCATCACATCGTGGAGACGGTATTCCGTACGTACGCACGAGTGATGATATCGTTCCTATGATCGTGGAACTGTATTGGAGTATATATATATAATTTCAGTATCAATATTACTTTATAATAATTATAAATAGTCACCATTATACCCATCCTTGTAAGGTGATGGTGGAAAATATATTACACCACGGCGTGGAGACGGTATTCCGTACGTACGCACGCGCGGTGATTTCATTTTTCCGTAGGATGGATAGAAGGTGAATTAGGGTTGTTTCATATTTATAATAACATATCAGTATGTAAGTAATACTGATGTTATTACTTTATCATGAAACAACTAAAGAATAAGAAGTTGAAGAAGAAAGAAATTGAAAAGATCGGTAATGGATATTACCTCTTCTTTGGAACGCCTCTTTGAATCCTCCACTTAGGGAACTAAGATTGGTCTTTGAAGAAGACCAGTACCTCTATAATTATTCTAGGGAAGTTTAGAGGAGAAAATGGCAGGGGTTGGCCGAGCTTGAGTGCTCAAATTGGTGTGAGGAGGAGGGGGAGGAGGTTCCCTTTTATAAGGGAGGAGAGGGGCACCTTAGGAATATCTCAAAATATTATTTTATATTAAAGTCAAAATCGGTTTATAATGGTTCCAAAGGGTCTTATTTCGAAGCTAAAGTGGGGATGGGTCGAAATCATATCAACCAATAGGATTTAGACAAGTTTATGGTATTATTGTAACCTTATCAATTAGATTTAACTCTAAGTTAAATAATTTAACTTTTACCGTGTCTTTTTGTTTTCTTTCACTATATGGTTAATAAACTTACTATAACATGCCAAAAGAACCCCAAATTGTTTATTATTAATATATATATCCTTATCTAAGTCATTTGTCCGAACCTTAGATTTTTAGGAATAAAGTAACAATTAATAATATAATATTTGATTTAAAAACTATTTTGTGTCAATTTTGACACTATTTGATATATGATTTTTGTGAAAGTCATAACAGAATTATATGTTCGAACCAAGTTGATTAAATAAACAATAATATATCATAGTAACCTATAAAATTAGTGGAATTCATAAAAAGTCTCAAATTACACTTATTTGAGCATTTATAACATCAATTATGTTAACATTTCCTTAAAAGGGTAATTATTGCATCATCGTTGTGTCATAAATAAATTAATTTATTTAAAGTCTAAAAATTATAAATAAAATACCATCATGTAGGAAATCTTTTTATCTTTCTAATGAATATTTATAGTCGAATTTATCTTATGTATAACCCCATATTAAAAATGATTTACTTATTAAACTTTGATTTTAACTATTTTAACCCTTCTTTAAATAAATTAATAATAAATGTCCTAATCTAATTCAAGTGGACCTAAATGGTCATATTTTATTCCTAAGTTTGTTTTTGGTCGAATTACACTTGTCCAATAGAATTAGGACATGTGTTAGGGTAATAATAATATCATTTTTACCCTTAATTATCCTATTTACTTTTAACCGTGGTAAAAAAAAGTAAAAAGTTACTATTCACCAAAAAAATTATTTTCATCTCATTGAACCACATTTTAGTCCTTGATATTAACCGTTTCTCTCGTTTTTTCGAAATTCCATTCACAGAAGCGGTAAAATTAAATTTTATGCAAAATTCAGTTTTTAACCTACCACTTAGTGGTTTCACTATTCATCAAAAATTGAAAGTTTTCAGAAAAATACCAAAATTTCACCCTAGGCTAATTTCGGTATTCCAAATCCAAAAATGAAGCCCATTTTGAAAAATAAAATTTATAAAATTTCAAAAAGTGGTTATTACTATTCATAACGGCTAGTTTTAATAATATTTTAATACCATATTGTTGTTTAGTGAAACTCGGTATTGCGTACGACGCAAGCTATCGAGGAAGGTCGTGATTGCGTGTAAAGTAAGCCAAGCAAGTGTGTAGTGAAAGATTCCTTTGATGATATATAAAAAACAAAATATTACTCATAAAAATCTCGGGTGTTACATCCATGATCCATCATCTCATATTAGGATAAAATTTTTACATTGTAGGTATAAATGGAATTAAAGCATGCCTTTAGCACTCAATTATGCCTCATCACTACTTTACACTCTCAAAATGATAGAAAAAAAAGAGGACCATAGATATATTTGAGGACATGTTGAGGGCATGTATTTTATACATTGAAGAATTGTGATTATGACATGTTCCCTTGGTAGAGTTCACATAGAATAATAGTTATCACTCTTCCATTAGCATGGATCCATTCTAGGATTTATAGTGAATACTTTTTCAATCACCCTCGTGTTGGATAAAAGATGGGGTGTCAGATGTTCTTGGTCCAGATGTGGTTTAGATTATGACTTAGAAGGTTATACTCCTTCGTGAGAGGATGAAGGCATCACATTACCAATAGAATTCATATTTTGATCGTAGGAGAAGGCCCTTAGAGTTCTAGGTTGGGTACCACATGTTCTTTAAGGTTTCCCCTCGACGTGGGTAGGTTAGGTTCGATAATGAGAGTAAGATTTACCCTAGGTTCATCAGAAACCTCGAGGTTTTGGGATGAGTTGGCGAGGTGGAATACCATTCGGAATTTCCACCATAGTTAGAGACGATCCAAGATGTCTTTCATGACTCCCAACTTCATTGGTATCTCCATGATGACTCCCATGTCATTGATTGGAGAGATTGGGATATCTAGGATGACACAATGCTTTTGGAGCAGCCAGTGGAGATCCTGGATCACTGAGATAAGGTGTTTCATGGATAGACCATCCTTTGGTTCATGTGTTATGGAGGCATTTTTTCCTTGAGGAGAGTACATGGGAGTGAGAGGTGTAAATGAGTTCCCAGTACCCATAGTTTTTTTAGTTTCTCTTATGTGTTTCGATATGTGATGTAGTTCATGATCCTTGTTTTTTATGAAATGGGTTGTTTCCTTGTTCTATAATCTATGATAAAGTCCTAACATGTTGAAAGGGGATACTTGATTATTAATTGATATGCATTAATGTGGGTGCGGTTAAACCTGTGCAGGTGAGTATGTTCTACCTAAAGCACATAGTATCTTGACAAGGAGGTACTAATTCCCTAATTAATGTTTTCTAATAGTTGGTTCTTGTATAGGGTATCATGTGGATGTTTGGGTTAGAAATGTGTGAGGAGTTATTTTTGGATGTTGAGTTTTCACTCGAGATTTTGAATAGAACATGGTGGTTTATCCTTAAGAGGTATCTTACAATGTTGTTGTTTGAAACCCTCTTTCTTCTGGGATTAGTTTTTAATTCTCAAGGGAGAGAAAAGTTTGTGATGTATCTAATGTAATTTACTAGACCTCTAGGGTTCATTAATTTTTCAAAATCCAGTTATTGTTGTGTTTTTAGAGGCATCACCATCTCATTTTATGATTTTTCTAAATTTTTCATTTTTCGATCAATGACATAGGCATTGAAACCTCGATGTTGGTAGTTCGGCATAGGTATCTCAGCATTAGTGACTCATAGATTTAGTAGAACAAGGCATCGGTAGGTCAGAGCGATAGTAGGTCGAGGCATCGGTAGGCTAAGATGTCAGAAGGTCAGGGAATCAGCATGTCAAGGCATTGGTAGGTCATAAAGTTGGTGAATCAGGAAATTGGTAGGTCAAGGTGTCAGTAGGTCAGTGTATTAGTGACTCAAGGTGCTGGTAGGTCAGGGCATCAATAGTTCATCCCATCGGTTACATAGGAATTGGTGAATTAGGTGACGGTGACTCACGTTAGTGAATCACCCATTAGTGAGTCATTTTCTAGATTTTCTATGTTTTTCCCATTCCAAATCCTTTAGAATTTAAGTGAGTTAAATTCTATATTTAATATGTTTTTTTCTTTTTCAAATGGTATTTATCTTCTAAAAAACCAAATCTTCCTTTGAATCATAATCCGTGTGGTATTAACCACAATCCATCTTTATTGGCCTTTGAAACCGAATCCATTACGTTGATATAGGTTCTGATTCATCAAAATCAAGGACTTATTTTCCACAAGTGTTTATTTCTATCTTGGTGTGCCTAGATCAATTCCTCTTTGTGGAGTCACGTGTTGTTTCGTAGCCATCTTTCATGTTTCTCTTTCATTCCTTCGTGCTACTTTCATGACCCCTTGTTTTTGACACAAAGAAGAATTGTTGATCATCTACTATTCCATGTTGGGATTTTCCATCACGTATCTTTTATATGTGTATCATGCAGGGTGGTTGTATTCATATTCCCTTGTTAATATTGTAGAAACCAATTTAACAATAATAATAAGAAGTAATAAATAAGGTTCTTGAAGTATGATGGTGATGATCAATTTTTTTTATATGATTATACATGATCTATGTTGTGAATCATATGTGTTGTATTATTATGAAAATCATGGCCATTAGTGGTCTCTGTTTGCACAAAAATATGATTTGTGGATCACTACTATATGAATTGGAATCTGGTTAATCATTTATATTCTAATAATTACATAAATTCCCTAGGATAATACTTATTCTTTGATCACCACAGTTTTATCAATTGGAATCAAATCATGTGTGTTTTCTAAATATGAATAAATCTGGCCTTGTTGATGTGGGTGTTTGTTGATTATGGTTATGTTCCAAATTATGTATGTGATATTGCAGTGGTGTTGTGGGTGGGAACATGGCTGTGAGTATGGGGTGGTACTAGTGGTGCAATGGTATCTCAGGCTGAGAGATTGATTGATTGTGGAATGTATGAACTTGTTATGTAGTGGGACTACAATATGTGATGTGGTTGGGAAGTGGGCCTATAGGACTATGTTGTGTAACAATTTCATGTTTACAGGTGTGCCAGGTGTGATGTTATTATGCAGCGGGGCTACTGAGGATGGTTGTATGAGGTGTATTAGGTGTTTTTCTTATTAATAGGAAGGACATGGAGACAATACTTTGATGAATGATGGTAGAGGTGTCCTTGAAAGGGGAGTGTGTAGTGAGATGACAAGCTGGTTTCTTTCTGTTTGTTTTTATGAATGGGTTATAAAATGGATTCCTTTACCTTATTCCCTCTTACCTTTCTTGTATTGGGTAGTGTTTGGTATGGTTTTTTCATGTTATAACATATGCAGTGTATGTTGGTTTCATGGGTTGGGATAGAGTGAGAAAATAAATGAATGAATTGATAATGCAGAATGACAACTATTTAAATGCATTTGATGGGTGTATGTTACGATTTTTCAATTTTAGTGAAGCATCGTTCTTTTATCAGCATATGTGTGTGACCTTTGTTTGTGGTGGTATACATATATTTAGTGGTGGAAGCATGTGTAGTTTGTGTGCGATGGTAGGTTTTTTTGAAAACCATAGGTTGGGATGATTGTTTGGTACCTATATATATGTATATATTCTTGTAGTTCCTTATGATTTCTATATGCAACCCAACTATGTCAAGAAGTACATGTCGAACAACCACATTATTATGGGGGAGGGTGTCCTTTACCCTCATCCTGGTGGGAGGATGAATGGCTAGTTACTGACATTTCCCTACTCCCTCTTCTTGAAATTTATCACCCAAGACTCTTCAAGAAGGCTATAATGGCTTCAGTTTTATTACTAGATTTATGGAATTGGTTGTGTGAGAGGTGGTTAATTTCACATGTGTCTTAGGGATGAGTCCCCGGTGTTTTCAGGTGAGACGTGCAGTGGTTGTGGCCTAGGATTTTTTGGGTAGGATGTGATGTAGTTGTGGACTAGGAGTTTATAGGTGGGATGTGGTGTGTGTCTTAGTTGTGTGTGGGTAGGTTGTGATAGTGGGTCTTGTTGAATAATGTGGTAGTGTTAGGACTTTCTTCATTAGGGATGAGTAGTTAACCAGTGGAAAGTGGTGTGCGGTAACCAAATATTGATGTGCATACTACTTTACTTGACTTACGTTATTTGGTGAGTGTACCTTGGTGAGGTTGGGATGGATAGTATACCTTGTTAGGTTCTTTTGAGCTCCTTTGTTTTCTCATAGGGGAATTAGTATGTTTCTCCCACTTGTGAATGGGTGAATTTGGTTTATCCCTATTGAGTATACTTTTATTCTCACCATGCATTTATAAAATTGTTTTTTGGTTTCCAGGGAGATTACATGGACCATGTCAGTCATTACTATCTCATACATTGGGGATGGTGGTTGTGTCACTACTTAGTTTTATTTTGCTAAATACTTTGGATTTTTCCTATATTTCCAGTAGTTTTACTTTAAAGATGCTTCTGGTGTGGATTTTGGTTTCTTATATATATGTTTCTTGGAGTTGTTTCAGGTTGATAAATCTTATCTCTGAATTGGTTTTCATTAAAAATATTAATGCCTCTGATATTGTCTGAATTTTTACCTACCCTTGGTGATAGTCTCCACCCCATGGCCTATTAGAGGTGGGAATCAGGGGGTCATTATTATTCCTTCATTGTAAGGAAGGAAGGTATCGACATCTTTCTACCCCTTCCCCCATCTTGAAGAAGGGGGTTGTAATAGGGTTAAAATGGTAATTTTACCCCAGAAGATTATCTTGGATAATTTTTAGGATTATTCAGTTGGTGTAGGAATAGGGTTTTTACTCTATGAGAGTTGTTTTTGGAATTTTGAGATGTTTGAATTTTATCAAAATAACTAATAATTGATATTTAATTATCTAATTATCAATTTATTCATGAAGGTTCGTTCAGAAATATCTCTTGAATTGAGTGTTGGATTGAGATTTTATCTCAACTATTGAGTCTAGAATGATGATTTTTCCTTGGATGTGGCATAAACATAGTTTGGCCGCTAGGGCCAAGCTGAGCCCCCATTTCCATTTTCATTACTTTTTCTTCATTTATTTTCTTCTTTTCTTTTCATCCTCCCAAGATTCTGGAGAATGCTCCCAATTTGATATCCTTCACCATGACCTAATTAAAAAGGGATATGGATAGATAAAATGATAGGTAGAGGATGATTGGTACCACTACATATCTTGGGATGAGCTAGATCCTCGTATGTTGGCCGTGTAGTGTGGAACTGAGTGAAGCTTCAACAGATTCCACCCAAAGTTAGGATTTTTTTTATGTTTTTCCATAAATACCCACATATATACCAATTTCAAATTTTAATCCCCTTTTATTCTTTCTTAGGACTCCCTTGTGGGTTGATGTGTTGTTTTTTGGGTGAATTATGGGGGTTTCAGGCATTTTGAGGGTTTCCCCGTTCGGAAATCCCGATTACACGATGTGTAGTTTATGAAAACATGCCATGTGTTCCTACTATTTCTGGAAGATGATATTTTAGAGGTATATGATATGTATAGTAAATAGATGCTATGTACTAGGGATCAACTATATAGCTGAGTACCGAGACATACAACCCATGTGGGAGAACATGGCCGAGTATAGTACACGAGAAGACCATGTGTGGGTTGCATGCCATGTATAGGTACACGACCAATTGAAGTACATGGATAGGAAATGTGAGGAACACTGTAAGGTACCCCATGTAGTTTACACACCAGGATTATGATGAACATTCCATGTATAAGGGATTTGATACACCCTGTTTGGAAGAAGTACATGCCCAGGTGGGGCCATAACCGTACAAACCATTATTATGGATGACATGCTTTGTACTTCTTTTTTCTACCCTTTTTAGGGTTTTTTTGGTTTTTCATATATTTATGACAATGAGTTATAGTTAGACCCATGAGTAGTCCATTATGAGTATATTTTCTCATAGATCACAATGGTAAAACCTTATATGTATTTTAAGGATTCCTAGGTGACCTATCAAGTTTTCACTAAATAGATAGGTTCTTCCTCCTGAAATGAAATTCATTTCTATCATAAGGGTGAGAATTTGATCTAATATGATCCATGAGCCATCTCCCATGACCAATTTTTGTTGATTTCCCCTTGAGGGATTCTCCCTTGAGAAATGTTCTTTTTTGAACCAGGATACCATGTGGTTAGTCACTTTTGAGGATCCCTTATAGAATTATTCTATTTACATTTTGACCTAGTCGAACCTATGTAGGGTTCCTCTCTCTTCTTCCTATTACCAAGGGTCCCCTGAGGGATTACTTCTATTAATTTTTACTTAGGGAATCCCTTTACCTATATACTATTACAAGGATCCCATGTATGATGTGTCTACCCATATACTCTGTTGTGATATTCCTCTATAGGATTACCCTTTTTATGTATCATTTTGTGGATCCAGAGTAGGATGACTCTGTTAAATCACTATCAATGATCCAATTTAGGATTACTCATTTCATATTTTTCACTAAGTATCCGAAGTATGATTCCTTAGCTTATCCATAGAGCTCTAGGATTCCATGTATAATACCGCTCTTGTGTCTTGACATAAGGGACCCAGTGGGTATGCCAATTTTTGACTGAACCTAAGCTAGTACATAAAGTTTGGGTAGTCATGGTTACATGGGTCATCCTATAACCTGTTTTGAACTTTTAATCCCATGAGAGTGTGGAAGTAGTGGTGGTTTTAGGAATTTGACCAACCTCACTCATTAATTTATAAATTCAGTTGTTTATTTCTGATGTAGCAATGATTACCAAAGGTTATTCTTGGTTGGTAGTTTATGAGACTAACACAATGTTTTATTATTTTCATTTGGGATTCCTGGATGTTCTTCTTGGGATATTTATTATTTTTGAATGGATTTCCCATATGTATTTTTTAGGATCCAGCTTTTAAGACATGTTATTTCTTATATTTATTTTTCATACCCAGAGGTACTACTTAGGACTTAGTTGTTGAGCCTGTATATTTGAATATTATATTATTATTATTTCTAGAGGTGATTCTTAGGATTCATCTTTTGATCTTATGATCATTAAATATGGACATGGAGTCCCATGTAATGATACTAATTGAGGATTATTCTCTCTCGGGTGATGATGATAATTTTGATATCCTATGATGGAAATTTGATGTAGAATATTAGACTCTCCTCTATCTAATTATACTCATAGATTATTACACTCTCTTGAGAAATAAGAACGATTATTCTCTCCATGTTCAATTTCAGGACTACAGTGTTGGACATCGTGTTTCACATCATTGGATAATCATGAATTATTATGCTCTCCCAAGTGATAGGGACAATTTAGATCTCCCTTATAGATAACATGAGGTGTGGGAACCACATCTCACTAATGATACCTCCTTATAATTCACTTAAGGGTTAGACACTTAGGGTTCATCAGAGTCGTAATGTTCTTATCGCCTATAGATTGTGACCCAGGGCTCAAATATTGGACAATATTTACATAGTATGAGAGGCATGAAATCCATCTCTAGGCCATTTATAGGATTTATAGATTTATTTTACTAGAATCCCTTATTATTGTTAGTGGAGGTGAGTACTAGTGAACCCATGGTTAAGAAGAGTATCCCCATCAAGTGATGTAGCTTGCTCAGTGACATTTCCAGTGCTAGATGAAGATATTATTTTTCAATTGGAATTAAAAAACTAGAGAACAACTTAATGATATATGAATTGAGAGGTATTAAATCGAGCTTAATTCCCATATCGTAGGCTGTCCAGGTGACCGGGATTCAGTACCCAAGGATCGACTACTGTTGATTTATATTATTTTATTAACCTTACTCATGTATATTTATATTAATGTATATATGTATATGTATGGTATTATAAATATATACAAATAAAATATAAATATACAGGATGGAACGTCACCTAGTTAACTGGGCTTATGGACCCAAGGATCAACTGTGGTTTCACATTATCTGATTTGTTTATCTTTCATGTTGTCTTAGCTAGGATCAGCATATTACATAACCATGCAACATATGAAATCATATAACATGTTAAAAATTGTAGTGGACTGATGAGATTATTTATCACCCCCGTATATGCACTGTTATCCACATGAAGACCGTATGTCGTATTTTAAAGTTGAGAATATATACATGGTGGATAGATCTGAGGCCCAGAGTTGCATGTCCAAGTTGAGCCACTCATGTGGATCCCTATAAGTGGGATGATGCAGTTCAACAATTTCATGGAGACCAAGTATGTGGTATGGATTAGAGTTAGTAGTAAAGCCTAGTAATTTTTTTTTCATTTTCCATTATATAATCTTGTATGTATGAATAGTTGTCCCAATGAGTAACCAATATTGTATGTTTGACATGGATGTTCATGATATTATAACATTTCATTTTTTTATTACAAAAGTACTATTTCAGTTTACTTACATCATCCATAATCTATTAATTACTAATTGTATGAAATAATGTTTTAAACTATTTTTTTTACTGAAATAAGAGGTCATAGTCTCTCCATAGATAAATCTTAGGCCCTCACTATTAGTCGGTAGCCTTTGCCAAATGGAGAGGCATGCTTGAGGCTACATCATGAATTGGATCAGAGAACTAGATTGGTGAAATCCGGGTTGGGATGTTACAAATTGGTATAAAAAGATCATCTTTACCTATTGTATTACAATTTCAGATATGGTAGAAAGGAGTATTAGGAATGTTTTAAAACATGTGATGGATATCATACTGGTGTGTCGAGAACACTTATTCCAGTAAAAATTCATAGTTTCTAATGATATGGGATTATTGTTATGATCTATGATGTTATAGTTTTATATAATTTTTTTCATTGTGAGATTCACATGTTGAGTGTATGTGATGATTTATTATGGATTTCTTTCTCTTGGACCATTGGAATGAAGAGAGTGTTTAATTTTGAATCTTAGATGACAAAAGAATGTGGCATCTCATGCATCATATTTGTAATGGATCATTCACATGTTACATACTTTTTATTGAGTGATTTTATTGATGATAGAGGCCATTTTTTTATAGTTTCAACAAAAAACTAAATGGTATTTCCCTATATAGGTTTTTGGTGGTATTATACTCTAATGATCCTACTTTTATATATATTTTTCTTCTTATGGAAGTTAATATGGATCTACATTGAGGATTTTTGTTGTTAGGTTTATGACTTAGTCCTCATGGATGAGAGGTTCAAAAACCTTAATAGGTTGATAGGGAACTTGATTTCCAAATGTTGGCCCCCTTGTAGGTCATTTTTCGGAGGTTTAGTTATTTAAAGTGTCAGTGACAATCTATATAGTATTTTTCTGCATAGATTGTAATTAAATTATTCTTAACTGACATTATATTGTTTTTATATAGTAGGATCACTAAATCCAATGATGATAAGTACCAGGATATTTCGTGGGAACTAGACCTCAAGGGGGTATTATAGTATATAGAATCCTAGTGAGTGTCATGTAATTTTCATTTTTACATTGATATTGAGACTTACTGGCAGCAGTTACTTATAATTGTTCCTAGATAGGATTGGGACCTTGCAGGCAGTGTTGGAATTTTTTTATCATTGTAGGTCGTTTTGACAGTTTTAAACCTTTTAGGTAATTATTGTTCTTTACCATAATTTGTGTGGCTTCATATTTTGTTCTATGTTGTTAGACCTCATGACCCAAATATGATACTTGATCAGTAAGGATTGGTGGGAGACCTATTGAACCTTAATTTTTACATAGAACCTTAAAGGTTGAAATCCATTTTTAGGGAAAACTGTGTGAGAGGCTAGACTATGTTTACAGATGCCTTTTTCAGTATTAATCTTGGTTATATTATTATTTTGAGATTGAGGCATGGTAGGTACCTGATTTTCATGATATAGGAATGTTGATGCCTTAGGTTTTTTACAATCACCTATGGTGAATTTGTATTAAGACTTTCTTCGACAGGTTGGAATGTTCAGGTGTCTGTCTTAGTCGACCAGTGTTTCTAATATTATTAATTTAGTTAAAGAGTGGGTAGAAGATCATGACTAGAATGGTGTTTCAATACAAGTTGTCATGGAATGAATCATGGATTAGGCGAGGTGGCCAGTTTTGATAGGGATTTCCATGGGAGATTCTATATTAATGATACTAACATGACACGAAAAACGGTCAGATCATCCTTTTGATGGATGAATCATTAGAGAGTGAGTTGGGTGATAAGGTACATGATAGTTTCACATAGTGCTGTTTAAATTGTAAATCAATGAGTAGTCTGGTGTGATATGAGGAATGATGTTTTTAATGACTTTTCATGGGAATGGTTTTTAGGATTTCTGAATAAATGATGAATGTCCCTTCATGATAAATGGGACATCAAAAGTAAATCTAGTGCTATGAGGTGGTTGACCCATGTTTGGACTTGTTAATGCATTTTCAAGAGATGTAGTGTCAGGTGTTGTTTAAACGAAGGTGTAGCATATTTTGTGTGAGTGTGGCAAGGAGAGAGATATGTGCACATCATTTGATGGAATCATTGTTTACTCCTAACTAGAGACTATCATGATCTGTCTTGACATCATCTTGAGTACACTAAGAGAGTGTCACATATATGCTGTGATTCTTTTCTCTTAAATGTATTTCCTGGATTGATAAATGATATTATTGATAATGTAGTCAAGGATTTGAATAAGGTAAATAACATAATGGGGAGTGAACCATTGGATGTTGATGGTTTTAACACTTGTTTCAATTGAAATCAACCATTTTCCATGATCAATATTTACTAATGTTTCATTTTGAGATGATGATAAGGGAATTTATATCATGGGGAGTACTAGGTTGATCATAATTAATCATATATTGTCTAGGTTATAGTTATTGATACTATGAGATTGGTCGTTGGCTAGACAAGATGGAGCAACTGTACAAATTCTGCAGTTGAGAGAATGATGGCTAGTTTTTCCACCAAGGATTATTGGGGATGAGAAGGCTTATGGTGTGGAGATTGTAACAACCCATGTTTTCAAGACTTGAACATTCAGGATAAATTTGAATTTTTCCTATTAGATGCTTATAAGGGGTAAAATGGAAACATTAACCTTCAAAATGATCATGGATAATTTATTTAACCACTCAGTTTCTCCAAGAATTGGGTGTTTACCCTAGGATAAAAGTTTTTTGGAATAAAGTGCCATTTGAATTTTAGCTGAACAATTAATAATTAATCATAATTAATTAAATATTAATTTGTTCATGCATGTATGTTTGGAAATATCTTTTTAATGGAGCATCAAATTGAGATTCTATATCCTCTATTGATTTCAGAATAAATATTTTTGTATGGGTGGGTCATAAAATCAATTTTGGCATTGGGGCTGGGCTGGACCCCCTTTTCCTTTTCTTTTTATTTTTCTTCTATTATTTTCATCTTTTATTTTATTCCTCCCCATCTTCTCAAACATACCACCGGTAGGATATCCGTATACATGAACTAGAGAAAAATGGATTTGGAGAGAGAGACATAGAGGGAGTGGAGGAGCGGTATCACCGTAAAGCTTAGGACAAGCAGGATCATCATGCGGTGGTTGTGAAGTGTTGAAATGGGCAATGCTTTGGTGAATTCCACCCAAAGGTATGCTGTTTTTTATTATTTTTTAAATCAATATAGATATACCATTTTAATTTTTTAATCTATTTATATTATTGATTAGTACCCCTTTTGAGATGATGTGATATTTTTGGGAGTGAAACAGGGGTTTCAGATATTTTGAGGGGTTTCCCATTCGGGAATCCCAATTACATGAACTGAAGCTCAGGAACACAAGGCTTGTTTTCTTATTATTAGAAGAAAATGATATTTTAGAGGTAAATTCCACATATGGGGTATACACTCCATGTACTAGGACTCAGTTGTGTAGATATGTACCCTTCCAGATAGCCCATGTGGGAGAACATGGTCATCTAGAGTACACAAGCATACCCTATGTGGGTTACACACCATATAAAGGTACATGACTAGGTGAAGTACATGAAATTTCCATGTGAATTAGATCATCATGTACCCTATGTAGGGTATATATCATGAATAGGATGAACATGTCATGCACATGGGGTTTAACACACCATGTTTGGCTAAATTACATACCCTTGTGGGGTAGTGAGGGTGAACACAATGTTCTAGGGCTGACACATAGTGTACTTCTTCTTTTCTACCCTTTTAGGGGTTTTCATGTTATTTTTATCTTTAGTCCTATGAGTTATAATTAGACCCATGAGTAATCCCTTCTAGTTATCTATTCACATAGATCATGATGTTAGACCCCCTGGAATTTTTTTAGTTTTTATATGTTGTGTATTAGTATTATCCCTAAATGGAGAGGTTCTTCCCCTGGTAATTGAATTCAATTATATCCTGAGGGAGAGCCCTTGATTTGAGATGGGACATGAACCATATTTTGTAACTATTAATTGTGTATATTTCCCTTTGAGGATGTATACATTGCGATATGTTCCCTTTCGGGCTAGGAGTCTATGAGGTTAGTCGCTTTTGAGGACCCCCAATAGGATTCTTATACTTACATTTTGACCTAGTGGTTATCATTTTGGATGCCTCTATCTTCTTCCTTTTACCATGGGTAACTCGAGGGATTCCATCACTTAACACTAAATTATGGAATCCCTTTACCTATATACCATTATGAGGATCCTATATAGGATGTCTCTACCTACGCACTTTGTTGTGAGGGTCCCCTGTATGACTCACCTACTTATTTTCCACTCAAAGGATTCTATGTTGGATTCCAGTATTTACGTACCATCAAGGATCCAATATCAGATTCCCATTATCACTTTTTCAAATGAAGATCCTATGTAAGATTCCTTCAATTATTCATATACCTTTATGGTATCAAGTAGGATGCCTCTCTTGTGTCTTCAATTAAGTGACCAAGTGGGTACCCCAATGTTTGACCAACCCTAAGATAGTATAGCCTGTTTTTTGGTAGAGATGGTAGTAGGAGTCACCATAGAACCTATGATGAACTTGTAATAATATGATTCCTTGGGAGTATTTGTGGGTTTCAGAATTCTCCCACCATCAATATTTCATTTATAAATGTGCATTTTTATTTTTGATGCATAGATTATTACCAGATGTGATTCCTGGTTATTGCCTGATGTTCCTGGCATGATCTGTCTTTTTTTCATTTGGGATGCCCAAATGTTCTTCCTAGGATTCATCTTATTTGTTTTTGGAATGAAAATATGATTTTATTGGGATCTATATTTTGAGCCAGGTTATTTCTTATATTTATTTTCAAACCCATTGGTACTACCTGGGACCTGGTTGTTGATCTTTTGTATTTCACTATTATATTATTGGGATTTCTAGTGGTGTTTCTTAGGATCCATCTTTTGAGTCCATGATTATGATATATGGTCATGGAGTACCTAGTAATGGTTCTTATGGATGATTATGATCTCCTAAGTTATAATGATGATTCTTATATCCTTTTATTGACATGTGATGAGGATGATTACACACTGATTGATCAGATTATACTAACCGATGATTACACTCTCCCCAGTGAAAGTGATGATTAGGATGTCCTTGATCAATTTCTAGACCTTGGTATTGTACATGGTGTTTTAAATTTTAGGATACTTGTGGATGATTATTATCTCCCAAGTGATATGGATAATTATGATCTCCATGATTAGAGACTTCAAGGGGAGAGTCCGATATCTCATCGATGAGCCCTCCTTAAAGTTCCTCAAAGGGTCCAACTGTTAAGGTTTACCTGAGTCCCAATGTCATGACCTCCAATATACTTGGTCCTAGTTATGATACATTGAATTATATTTACATGGAATTAGTGGCATGGAATATTTCTCTAGTACATTTACAAGTTGTAAAAATTTACTTTTTTGGAATCCATTATTGTACCGATTGCAGTTGAGTATGATTGAAACTTGGGTTAGGATGAGTATCCCCCTATGGTGATGTAGCTTTCACAGGGAAATTTCTGTAATCTAATAAATAAGGTATTTGTCTATTATGATTAAGAACCCAGTGATTGACTTACTAGTACATGAATTACGTGGTATGACATCCAAAAAAATTCCCTTTGAATAGGGTGTTTAGGCGATTGGGATTATCGACCCAAGGATTCACTCTTATTGATTTATTATTTTTAATTTACCATACTCTTAGATATTCATATTCATATTTATATATGTATATATATGGGAATATAAATATATACACATATAAATATAAATATATATGATGATACATCGCCCACCTGACCATGAATATAGACCCATGGATCAACCGTTGTTTCACATAATCCAATTTTTTTATCTTTCCAATTTTATTTGATAGGCTGAGTATATTGAATGAGCATGAAATTATGCTAGAATATTATCGGTTCATCATTAGGGTGGCCTACTGAGATTACTTATATCCCCTATGTGTTCACATTGGTGTGTGTAATGATCTTATTTTTGATTTTCAAGTTGATCACATATACAAGGTGGACAGGGATGAGGCCTAGAGTTTTATGATCTAGTGGATCCTCTCGTGTGGATTCTTATGATTAGGATTATTTAGTTTCATTGTGTCATAGAGTCTGGGTATGAATAATTTCACATAGTTTGTAGTAGAGCCTTTTACTTTTAGTTTAGTTTTCTTTATGTACTTTTGTATGCATGTATGGTCGGCCAAATGGGTGAACAATGTTGTATGTATGGCATGGATATTCTGAATTTTATAAAATTTCATTTTTTATTAAAGAATGTTCCCTTTCAATTTATCTACTTTTTTATAACACTTTTTATTACTTCTTGGATGATATCTAGTTTTTTCCATTGTTTACTATGATATGATGGAATCATCTCTCAATGAACACACCCTAGGCCCTCACTGCTTGTCAGTAGCCTCAGACATATGGATAAGAGTGTTTGAAGCCTCACAATGAACCATCTTAGAGTACCAGATTATTGGAATCTTGTACTGGATAGTTTAACAATGTTAATGAATTCTATTTTCTACTTTGAAATATTTCTATGTATATCATTAATATCCTTGGAACCCTTTACATTAAAATTTCCCCTTAAAATATTTTTGTATCTAATGTAAATATTTTAATTATTAAATTACCAAAACATCCAAAACACCATTAGGATATAATGATTTTCACTAAATTATGGTATCAAAATGTAACTCATAATATTTATTTTTTCTAACATACCCTAAAATCTTTATGAAATTAAGTGAATTTCACTTTAATTTTTTTTCACTATCATAATATTTCATATCTTATCCTTAAAATTCCATAAGTTAAAACATACTCTCTATAACCTCGTATACATTATAATATCTTTAGAATACATTTCAACAGAACAATAAATACATTATGTCAAGAAACGAATCTTATTTAATTAAGTGGGAATATTTTACAAACAAATGATTATTTCCATATCATATATGGATGTTTATGTGTTTGGAGAATATTTTTGAAAATATGATTATTCTCTAAAATATTCCAAGGATGGTGGTGGAATTTCTATTCCTCATATTTTATCAAATATTTTGATTAAAATATTTTATCCTATATAATTTTTTAATACATTTCTACTTTTTGAAATAAGTTAGATAACTAGATAAATTATAAACCAATTATAACATCTTATATTGTTCATAATAATTGTTTGTTAAAAAAAATCCACTTATAATATAAGTGAAATGAGATAAATATAAAATAATTTAGGAATATCCATATGGGATTGATATATTCATTTACATTCAAATATTTTATGCAATAACTCTTTTATTTATCACTTGAATGAAAAATAAAACCTCAATCAATCATTACTATGATTTTGAAATGAAGTATATTAAAAATATTTTTAAAGTGTACATTTTTTATCATATACACTTTAAAACCAAATAATTAGTTTCTATTACATTGATACTAAACATAGAAATTATATGGAGTTTCTGAAAACCATCGAGGTATATTAGATAATTAAATATTATGGAATCATATCCCCCTTTACTATCTTCACCTTTAGGTTTCTATGATCTTTAATTTTTACTAAAAGATATATTATGGTACATTACAACCTGTTTTTTATGGTTTGACATTTTACACACATGTACTATCAAAACATCCCCAAAACCAGGACATCTTATGTACAAGTTCGTCTTTTCTCAAAAAATTAAGAAAATAGGGTAATGATTTTTTGAACTCATTGAAATTTTTAGAAATTTAAAATTTAAATAATTATATAATAAAAATAATACTCAAGGAATCCTATTGTATCATAATGTACTGAACATGAACAATTATATTAATTATATGATTGGATCCTAAAATTCCTTTATTTATCCTATATCCAATGCCATCCAAAACTTATGTAAATAATTTTATGCTTCTTAAAATAATATACAACAACTTTTTGAACAAGTTAAAGACATGGTTACTCATCATGGTTTGTTACAACACATATATTTTTTATTACATAATAAAATTTCTTAAGTTACCAGTCTATGTATTTTATTTCATTAATATTATCCTTTTCAAGGATTAATATCAAATTTTCATTTAAGGATGATCATGTAATTAATATAAAATAAAATATTATATTATATTTTTATCATATTTTATTAATATTTATTAAGTAATTTTATTAAATTCTATCCCATTAAAATGATGATAACATACATCAATACATTTAGTGGTCCACGATCCATATTTTACATTGTAATGGGTCTATTATGATGTTCCTATCACAACTTCGTTATTTAGGTCCGTAATAGTCCCAATCAAATTATATATTATTCTTGTATTTTTGAGTGGATTACACTTTATGAAATTCCATTATAAGGATATAAAATAAACACTATTCTTTTACAATCCTATCATTTAGGGATTTCTTGCTAAATATCACCCAAATATCATAAAGGGATTTGGTTACCAAACTCTTAGGGTTGGATATTTCCCATTTACTTCTACAATATAATCAAGGGGAACCTTACTATAAAAAAACTACCTCACTATATGATTATGGACATTATTTAACATCTCTTCCCCATTTCATTAATATTATTAACCAGACTGGTCCTCCACTAGAACTTAGGTGAGCCTCCGTATATGAAAGAGGCTACTGACTAGCATCAGGAGTATTGGGTAGTACATTGGGGAGACTCTACCCCATATCAGCATGCATAGTAGTAGTTAAAAATTAACTAAACATAATACATGGATATAAATAACCTTCAATGTATACATGGTAAATAAATAAGACAAGTCAATAATAAATGGACATGTAGAATCATAAGAGTCAATCAATACTGATCATTCACTAGGATGGTCGCTTATAAAAAATAGATGAAATGAATAAAAGAAAAGTAATAAAAGATATAATACATAACCAAGACTCACATCATACAAATATTTGATACCATATGAGCTATCCTACTCAATCGTGCTAATTTGGGCCTCTACCGAACTGGTACCTTCAATTAGTGAGGTTGGATTGGGTACCCATGTTCCTTGGCCTCTTAAGAAGGGTGTGGGTATAACTCAATAGGAAACCACTATGAGAGTTCCATACATAACAAAAAAATGTATTTTATTCATGTGATAACATCAAAATATAAATACAATAGTGAGAAAGAGTACATAAATTACCCGATTAAAAATTGGTTTCAACCGTAGAACTCTAATTGATGCTTCATCCAACACTGGGTTGTCACTTATATGCTCATACAACCATACCTACATATATTTTGAAAATCCCTAACCCTGGGATTTTATCCTAGGTATTCCAAAAAATAAGAACTACTAAAATATCCAAGGAGAATATCGAAGTCATCCCATAGTAGTATGAATCATCACCATATCCAAGGAGTGTGTCCAAGGCATCCACGAGTATCAGGAACAACTGCCAATTCCAATGGGAGACCCTAGGCAATCAATAATCCTCAAAGCTTATATCACATCATCCTATTCATATAATATGGTTGGGATTCATCACTGATTCCTATGATGATGATCGTAAATACTCCAAAAGTATCATTCATCATCATAAAACCACTAGAAGAAATACTTGATGCTCCATAGTCATTATTCATCATCCTAGAATCTGAAGAGTTAATACATATCATTCCACAAACATCAAACTCAAAATTTATCCCTAGGTTATAATACTAATAAATCCATAATATACGTCAAAGTCTAAATACTAGAATCCAAGGAATCTAATAGTATTAGGAATCATCACTGATTCTTAGGGGGATGAACCTAGGAAATTTAGTAACAATATACTTCAATCTAAAGCCCAGGTGATATCTTTGGAATGATATATTAAGAAAATAGAACCTCAAATTCCAAGGGTATAACCCTAGGAAATAATATATATTAGGATCATCATCAATTCGAATTCTAAAGTGATACCCATAATCATCACTACCATTTCCCATAAGAACACTATCAATAGGGTTTTCAAGCAACCAAGGAAGCTACATAGGTCATATCATAAACAAGATGACTCATGAGGATCCCTCAATCTCAATTTCAACACTCATATCAATACCCATCACTCAATGTTTATGGATACCCTCAGTATCATTAAGTCTCACATAGGATTCACATGCCTCATAGGAAAGTATCATAAGGAAGTTGGATTTAAACTCATTTACTATTCTAGTCACCCTAGGATGGTCCGAACACCCAACCTATACATCAGTCTCATCAGGGGTCTACCCAGCCAGGAAATCATATCTTTAAGGGGTATTAATACTCTCCCTATAATCTTATCACTATCTCAAAGGCTTTAAGAAATCATAAGTTTCTCACATGGACTACGCAGTTCAATAAATCAAAATTCATTACCCCTACCCAGAGGTCTCTCAAGGAATATAAAAATTGGGACACTGGATAACATAAACAAAATACAACCTTCAAGGTGTCCAAATATATCAATGAATATATTTAAAATAACCAAGGTCTCAACCATCAATGGATGACAAAAAATGATTAGTTTACAAGGGCCCCTTGTGACCCTTTTCACCTTGTTCAGTTCATTCAGGATAATTTAATGGAACTTGCATCTAGAAAAGAAATCATTAATAATCAATTTTCAAACCCAAACTCCTTAATAACATTACTACTTTTTGATTAACATCCTTTCAGAAATATAAAAAACATCCTGACGTGGGGAACCCATTAGTCTTCCATCCAATCTCAAATTCTGAGTCTTGGTAATTCAGTCAGCCAATAAACTATAACCAAGAATTGATAACACTTTTTAGGGAAAGGTAGAGAATATCAATTTATGGAAGTTATATATGAAAATTGATAAAAATACCATGATTCAACATTTGAGACTAGGTAGTCCAGGCACTACATCCATCACTCTAATCAAACCATGCTTCAAGATTGGTCACATCATTTTCTTCCAAAAGTGCTTCCATTTCATGAAAATAAAGATGAACGAAATAATGCATGATATAAAAGAAAAATTTAACAACATTGGGTAATATTGTGTTTAGATGATATTAATATTCCGTTTGAGAGTGGGGTGTGGGTTGTTGGGGGGTTCTCCTTTTGACATGTCTGGGGGGGTGTCCAGGGGGTAGGGGTGACGAGGGGGTGGGGTGGTGTCCAGGTGGTGGGGGCTGTCTTGGGGGTTGGGGAGCTGTCCAAGGTGGTCAGAGATGTCTAGGGGGTGGGGTGGGGGGTGTCCACCTAGGGGGGACTGTCCAACAGGTTTGGGGGCTGTTCATGGGGTTGGGGGCTATCCAAGGGGTAGGGGAGTATAGGGGGTGGGATGGTGTCTAGGGGGGTCGGGGGGATGTCCAAGGGGTTGGGGGGGGGGGATGTCCAAGGGGTAGGGGTGTCCTAGAGGTGGTTTGGTGTCTAGGATATGGGGGTGTCCAGGGGGATGAGGGGGGTGTCTAGGGGGTTGGGGGCAGTCCAAGGGGTAGGGGCGTCCATGGGTGATGGGGGGTGTCTAGGTGGTGGGGTGGTGTCCTGGGGGTGGGGGTGTCCAGGTGGATGGGTGTGTCTAGGGATGGGAGATTTCAAGGGTATTTGGGGGGTTTTCCAGGGGGTTAAGGGGTGTCCAGGGGGGTGGGGGTGTCGAGGGGGGGGGGGTGGGGTGCTCTAGGGGTTCGAGGGGTTGTTCAAGGGGTAGTGGGTGTCCAGGGGGTGGGGTGGTGTCTAGGGGGTGGGTGGTGTCCAGGTGGTGGGGGGGGGGGGGTGTACAGGGTGTTGGAGGCTATCCAAGGGGGTAGGGGGTGTCCAGGGGGTGGGGGGTGTCAAGGATGTCAGTGGTGTCTAGAGGGGGGGGGGTACTCTTGGGGGTTGGGGGGATGTCCAAGGGGTAGGGGTGTCTAGGGGGTGGGGTGGTGTCCATGGGGGTGGGGGGTAATGTCTATGGGGATGGAGGGATGTCCAAGGGGTAGGGGTGCTATCCAGGGGGTGGTCCAGGGGGTGCAGGTGTCCATAGGGGGTGGGGGGCTATTCAGGGGGGTTGGGGGGGGGGGGTTTCCAAGGGAGTAGGGGTGCCCAGGGGGTGGGGGAGGGTAATAATGAGATTTATCTTTTTTTATAAACCTATAACGTTCCATACACATGAAATGATAACATAATTTAGTAACTATATTTACACTCTAATGAAGATATTATTTAGGATCTTGACTACCATCATTCATATATAGACTATTCCATTGTTTCCATCTGTTATTTAATTATAAATTTAATCTTGGAAGTGATTATTGTGGTTATTCTAAAATATAATAACACATTTTTATATACCATTTATCAAAAAAAATCAAAAAACATATTTATAAATATAAACCACAGGCATAAAGACACTTTATAATGTTAAACATTAATATATAAATTCTTCTATCATTCAATATACATAAAAAACATCCATACACCTACCTTCTAAATATACAATTGATAAAATAATATCTAAATTTTCAGTAAAAATCAAAATATATAATTAAAATATGGATTCTAGTGGTGGTTTCTAGTTGGGGTGGTGATGTCCAGGGGGTGGTGTGGTTTCCAGGGGGTGGGGGCGGTCCAGGGGGTTGGGGTGCTGTCTAATGGGGTAGGGGGTGTCCGGGGGTGTCCAGCGGTTTGGTGGTGTCCAGGGGTTTGGTGGTGTCCAGGGGGTGAGGTGGTGTCCAGGGGGTGGGGGCTGTCCAAGTGGGGTGGGGGTGGTGTCCAAGGGGGGGGGGGCTGTCCAAGGGGTATGGGGCTATCCAACTGGGTAGGGGTGTCCAGGGGGTGGGGGTGTTCATGGGGGGGGGGGGGCAGGGGTTGGGGGATGTCCAAGGGGGTAGGGTGGTGTCCAGGGGGGTGGGGTTGTGTCCAGGGGTTTAAGGGATATCCAAGGGGGTGGGGTGCTGTCTAGGGGGTGCGGTGGTGTCCAGGGAGTGAGGATTCTATCTAGGGGGTGGGGGTATCCAGGGGTTGGGGGTGTCCAGGGGGTTTTGGAAGTGGGGGGGCTTTCCAGGGGTGGGGCCTATCCATGGAGGTAGGGTTGATGTCCTAGGGGGTAGGGTGTGTTGTCCAAGGGGGTAGGGGCTGTCTAGGGGGTGGGGGAGTCCAGGGGGGATGTCCAGGGGTGGGGGCTTCCCATGGGGATTGGGGGGCTGTACAAGGGTAGGGGTGTCCAGGGGGTGGCGGAGATGTACAGAGGTTTGGGGGCCATCCAAGGTGGTATGGGGTGTTGTCCAAGAGGGTTGGGGGTGTTCTGTGGGTTAGGGGGAATTCCATGGGGGTTAGGGGTTGTGCAAGGAGGTAGGGGGTGTCTAGGGGTGGCTGTCCAAGGGGGTAGGGGTGTCCAGGGGGTGGTGGCTATCCAGGGGGTTGGGGGATGTCCAAGGGGGGTGGGGGTGTTCAAGGGGTGTAGGGGGTGTCCCGAGGGTTGGGAGTGTCTAGGGGGTTGGGGTTTCTAGAGGAGTGGTGAATCAGTCACATAAAATCATTAAGTGAATTTTTATTATTTATAGAAATATAAATAAACATAATATAACCTACCTAATCACACATATATTCAAGCACAACAAATCATCAAACATAAAATGCCCTTAATATAATTCAAAAATGTTATAGATCAATCTGTCCCTCATCAACATCAATATCATCACCATCATCATCAGCTTCACCCACATCATTATCGTCATCCCCATAATCATTATCACCCTCCTCAATGCCCTCCTCCCCACCCTCGTACTCCTGCTTGTCCTCCACCCTACCCTTCTAATCATCCTCCTCACCCTTGTACTCCTCCATGGACTCCTACTCGTTCGCCTTGGCCTCCTCCTCGCCATCATCTCGACCAACACTAGAACTCCCACATGGTTCACCATATATATAACGAATCGAAGAAACATATTCATCACAAGCTATGCTGGCCTCTGGTGGAAGTGTTGGATGCAAAACATCCATCAGTTTTATAAATGTAGTTTTTTCCCTATAAGATTGTTCTTCCGTCTCTATGGCCCATTTTTTATCCTTTTCTACATGTGACTTAACCTGATGAAACTTGGTGTCACTACAACTTGTACCTAAGGAGGGACAATATCTCTTCTGGGCTATACTCATCCTAGTTCGATAGTGTACTCTTCTAGGGTGAGCATCTCCCAACACCTGATGCAAGTGATCACTTGGCCCAAAATTGTAAGGTTCCTAGGGATCAAGGGCCTCTAAAAAACCTGTTACAATTATAAATAAATTATTAAGTTAGAAAATAGATATTAAAAGTAGAAATCAACATAGAAAAACTTACAATCTGCTGGTGAGTCGGTTCTTTAACCGCACTTCCTTCTTTCTTCCTTCGCCTGGAGAAAAACACTTTTGATCGAGGCACCCGTCCTTAAATATTCAATTTTTATCACTAAAATGAAATTGAATGTAGGAAAAAATAATTAAGAATAGGTTAACATTATTTAATTTCATAGATAAAATTATATAACTTCTATAGCAATTAAATAATGTATGGATGAAATAATAGAAAGTGAAAGTCGTAAAGAAAAATTATAAAAAACTTTCATACCTTATTTGTCTCATGATATGGCATTGTAGTACATCCCAATGTGTGGATATATTTTTTAGCATCAATGATTTTTTTTATTTCTTACTGATAATTCCTTAATAAAATTCAATAATACAAATGATAGTATTAATGAAAAACATGAAATTTTTCATTTAAATACCTCAAATGTGATTAATACCATAAACTGGCACAAGAGCCTCAGCCCAGTTGGTGAGGACTTGCTAGGTGCATCCAAGAGACCTAGGATCAAATCCTAGTGGAAGCATATTTCTGGGTTACTATAGCAGTACTGTATCAGGCACTGTAGCAGGCACTGTTCGGTACTGTAGCATCCAGAACTATTCATCCATCTGGGCCTTCGGGCCACTGGTTTGGTTATCGGGTCCTGCAAGGCTTTCGGGCCACCCAAGGCCTTCGGGTCACATGAATGCAGGCCCAGACACACTACAAAAAAGGAGCAGCCCCAGAAGAGGATTCAGAGCAGGTGCACTCACCAGAGCAGAGCCAAATGGATTGTCAGAATGAGAGGGTATGTCTATGCCATCGGTACCAGCCTGTGCTTGCACGGGAAGCCTAGCCAGACGGTCATGCAAAGGTGGAGAGCTACTATCAAGATGCAGATGCTGGGGAGGGGCAGCTCCTTGTAGATAGTCTGGTTGAATTCCCTTAAGACCTTCGGGTCATGTAATCTCTTAAGCCTACAGGCCATGTAATCTCTGAGCCTACGAGCCTTGTAAGGGTTCCCTCTCATCCCTTGAAAGAGGGGTTATCAAAAATCAATAAAAAATGAAGGCCTTCGGGGCATTCAGGCAGTAGTCGTCCAAGAAGTAATCATCTGCCGATACTATTCTACTAGAAATTCATCAATGACAGGGACTGCCTACAAATTTATGCCAACTTTACCACACCAACCAATATACAACTCATGCTTATAGGCTCCCCAATGCTCGCATAAATCCTTTAGACATGCTGGCCGTGCACCCTCACCATCAGGGAAATTAAAGTGAAGATGAAATCCAAATATTTATTCATATAATTACAAAAAATAATATATTACATTAAATAAAACAAATTTTTTACCCATATCTTTTCCCAAGAATTATCCTTGACTTTATTTGGGAACTGCCCCTAGTTAAGTGGGATGAAAGGAATGATGTCAGAGTATTTTCCAAGCGTCGACAAAAAAATCCGACATTGTTGCACTATTTTTTCTATTATCTTACGATATTTATTGTAGTCCACCATCAACTGCATGCGGTGGTTCCACACCACACGCATGCGTATACGCCACCTCTACCAACTCTTATCATTAGATGTATTTGTTATGAAAAACAATATTTTATTAATACATGTTATAATGAAAATAAATAATGGTATAAAATTTGTTAGCGTTCTATAAATATACATGACGTAGTTTGATCAATGGGCACTGCTAGATCCGCAGAAACTAAAGGAACACCCTGTGTAGGTGGAGTGGGTCCCAATGTATTCTCCTCATGGAAAGACTCTGGTGGAGGAGGAGTCGAAGAAGATGGAATATAAAAGCTCAGAGAGAAGGAATTAAAATTAAAAGAAGATGGTATAGATGACTGGTCAAATGACAGAAGGGGAGTAGGAATCATCATCAGATATAGTATAGATGGGTGAGGAGACTCAGATGTAAAGGGTGGTGAAAACAAAGGAGGCCTAAATATCTTGTGTGTCCCTAATGACACACCAAGATCAGAATGTCAGATTGATGGTTTGTCAGTTAGAGGGGAAGGGTCTAATTGGGTATGCCGACCAGATCAGCTAGCTCTCGTACCACCCCCCTCATATGAACACCCTGAGTACTAGGACCACTACTAGGATTATCCTAAAATAATTGTCTCCTAATACGTGGATCCTGAAAAAATGTTTAAAAAAATTAATCACATGACATTATAAATTATTTAAATACATGTATTTGAAATAAAATACTTTCTACAATCATTAGTGGTGGAATGCCCATCTCAACCATGTGATGTTTGTTTTCCATCATCATTTTCCATCACCTATTTTCAATTGGTTTCCTTTCCATCATTTGAAAACAAATATGTAAGTAATTAGACAAAGATAACTAATTTGTTACCCAAAAAAATGAGAGGGAATAGGGGGATTGATGAATAATATAACTGTACATTTTTTTTGATGATTGTGAATTGTATATAATGAATTCAATAAATCATAAAAGTTGTAATAAAGAAATTTAATTTTTAGTAGGAAGTTTATTTACTAAAAAGACAAACCATCATGTTCATAAGGGGTAAAGTAATTGTCAAAATTATGGAAAAATTTAATTTCTTTAACTCAGGTAGATGATGCAGGTTTCTATACATGTTTTGAAAAAGAATTCAATCCATAATATTCATAAGGGGTAAACCAGTTGTCAAAATTAAAGAAATATTTAATTTCTTTAACCCAGGTAGATGGTGCAAGTTTCTATTCATGTTTTGCAGAGGAGGAAAAACCATCATGTTCATTAGGGGTAACACACATGTCAAAATTAAAGAAACATTTAATTTCTTTATCCCAGGTAGATGATGATGTCCACATATTTGTATTCAATATTATATAATTTTGAGTAGTACCAACCTTAACAACCCAATTTGAGCTAAAACAAAATAACCGAGGACATGTATGGATGCTTTTATATATTTTCCTCCACAACTTCATATTCACAGTCAACTTTGACAATTGAATATATGGATTCATCAAAAGTAATAAATGGATCATTTCCAGTGGCAGTAGGGATGGCGTAAATTTTATCATCACCATCATCGAAAATATGTCTTTGAATTACTTCAATAATGACACCAAATTCAGGTTGAAGATGATCATTGACATAAAAAACATGTTTTTTTCATTGATGCCAATATATATGGTTAATCAGAAGTAAGAGTGAGAGTCATATCAATTAATCAAAATACACAATCATCAATAAATATACCCGACCTCATCATTGAATCAAACCACTGAAATTTCATCATTGTGACTTTTCCATGAGAATAATAATCCAATATTATTATTTTTTCAATGACACCATAATAACCATCATTTTCAAATCGTTTTATACTATTTGATACACTGGAATAATAGTATATTGTTGCAGTAACCATAACACCATAATTTTGTGTTCTCATGTTCTTTTATCATTAAGTGATGATAAATTTGTACCCATTCATAAAAATTGGTTAAAAGTCATGAACCACGGTATTAGGACCAAAATCAAAAGCTCTTATTTCCTCAGAGAAAGCGTCAACCTGAAAACTCAATACCTGAAATATAAATTAATATTAAACTTAATTAAATTTTGATTTAATTTTTTTAAATAATAATATTTTTACCATCAATTTTTTCCAAGAAAACAACTATTTTCTATGAAATGTCTCCCTCATTCTCAAAGATAACGAACGTTGATTTTTATTTATCATTGCTTTATGTTCCCTATAGATAAAAATAGGAATAGTTTAACAGATATATATGTATGATAAATATATATTAACTTTATATCACTGATGTAGTCATCGAACAAATCACAGTTGAAAAGAAATGTGTGATGTTCCAACTCTCGCTCTTCTAGGCTTAATGCCATCAATATATACGATCAAGGAATTCCTCTTGTTTGAGGAAGTGATGGGAAATTGGGTTAAATTTAATCATACTTTTCTTCTTCGTTTCTCATTTGTTTATTAATTCTTGTAGTATGATCATGTAATTAAATAGAGCATAAATCCATACATATTTAATCCAATTAATTTTTCATGATAGAACCTTTGGGATGATTTTTTTTTTCACATAATACTTTAATGTGTACATATTTATTTCAGCTGGATACATCCAACGAAATAAAATAGGTCCTCCAAGGAGTAATTCATTTGGAATATGGACAGTCAGATGCATCATTAATGTAAAAAATGATGGAGGAAATATATTCTCTAACTCACACAAAATTAATGGGCCATATGACAACATTTTTTTCAACAATGACCTGGAAAATATCTTATCACAAAGATCTCTAAACAAATCACACCACCGAATAACAACCACTCTTACATTACTGAAAAAACGATGATGAATTTTTATTCGAATCAACTCATGTATAAGGATTTGATAATCATGAGTCTTAAATGATTTTATATTCAAATCTCTTCTGTTGGCCCATTTATATATGTTGATTAAATATCCATTAGGAACATTAATAGTTCTAGAACTTTCAGAAACGACTTTTTTCTATAGGTGTCATCACATAAGAAGCACATGTAACTTGCCATTTATTTTCACTGATAATCACAGAATGAAATTCTTGTCTGATGACCCAATCCCCCGCATCACCCCAAGATCGTAAATCATCTTTTTTATTTCTCTTAACATTTATTAGAATCTAAAGAAACATTTCAAAAATATTATTTTCAATGTACATTACGTCTAAGCAACAAGGTAAAAAATTGGATGACCAATAATGAAAATCAAAGAAGATACCTCTCTTCTTCACTAGCGATTATCTCTTAATATACTACTTAATTCATGTCCTAGTTAGGGATAATATTGTATAGGGAATTTTGAAACCAATTGTGATTGAGTATTTCTTTTATCTTTTATGAATATATTCAAATAAAGGGGGATATTTATGATCTTATGGATATGTTTCATGATTTATTTAATTATTTTTATATGTGTATGCATGATCAATTAGCCTTAGGATATTTTTCATACAATAATAGCTACCAATATATTATTTTTTGAACCATTTGAGTCCTTATATAGGATACCATATTCTAACACCTTTATAGGATAGATATTGGTGAGTCATTTTAATAAAACACATCCACTGATACCCCTCATGGGATGGTAGTGAATAGAAGGATGATAACCCCCAAATACCACCTCCGATAGACCATGAATTGGTTTCTAGAAATGAGTGTATGTAATCTATATAATGGGGTTCATTACACTTATGTTTACTTAGCAACCCACAACGTATTAGAGAAATCTTTTGAGGTTCATCATCCCTCTCTTCACTGCCAACCCAGGAGGGGTGTCATTGGAGGGGGTTATGAAATAGTGGTATTAGAGCTGATGGATACAATATAGGATGGAGTTTGGAGAAGACATCTATTGAGTATTACATGTGTTGGTAGGAAGAAATTATCAATTGGACTTAGCACATGATTTAAGAAAGTAATAAAATCTTGGACATGGGTATTCTAGGACCCCTATGATATAATCAAGTGAATTAAAGTTTAATAAACAAGAAAATTGATGTTATAATTCATTAAACATAGAGATGAAGGTCTAGATCCTGAATCATTATTGTTTTTTCATGAGGTTGAATATAATAAATAATGAAAATTATGATAATTTGGGTTATGTTATTAATAATAAGTATTCCATATTTAGGGCTTAGGAGTGATTAACATTTTTTCTTTTACCTGAATAGATATAGGTCAATATCCATATCTGGTTCATGAAAAAGACTTTCATAAGCATGCTCAAGTAGATCACCATAGAATGGAGGTCAATGATTATTACAATTTGAGAAGAAAACTATGAGAGTTTTAGAACATAGATCCCAATAATTATGGGGAACCATATCAAATCATGAATTAATTGATTTGTTAATGTATGTGGAGGTTTCCATTAGATTGATTTGTGTTAGGAAAGATAACTATGTTTTTTTGGTTGTGACAATGTCTTATAGGGAATATTAGAAGTGGTGGTTCATATTCCTTGAGGATTTTGAGGTGTCTTATATTTCAATGGAAACATGCTGAGAATCATTATTTAACTTTTAAGGTGTCCTCTTAGTAGGATTTATTTATCCCTCAACTGGGTATTTCTAGTGAGTTGGAGTTCAGTATTCAATATAAAGAACTATTATAATACAATTTAGACCTTTTCTAGGCAATGAGGTTATGGAGATGTATTTTAAGGTGTATTTGCATATAGAGTTCCTATACCAGGTTACTCCATTGATGTTGAAGAAATATATTGAGGTGTTGGTGTGAAATGACCCAAACATTACCTATTTAAATATTACATATTATTAGATAAATATTAAAAACATATCATTTCGATCCATTTTAGATCCATAAAGGTTTAGTGTCATTGGAAACATGGACACATAAATAACTAATACAAAAAAATCACCTCCCACTGAATTATTCATATCTAGAACCCTTATTAAACATATCATACATATAAAATATCTTCATTTACTAGGGAAAATGAAACATAATAAAGGGTGACAATATGTTCTCAATAAATTTAAACTAGTGATATTTCAATCAATGATCATTTTTATACATAACCGTAGCAAAAGGTTATGAGAATATGAGCTTAATAATTGAAAACAATACCCAACAATTATTATATCATAATAATGGGACATAAAATTAATCTTAATAGATCATAAGACCAGAATCATAATGAAATCAAAGAACATGATCCATGAGATCATAACATTAGCATTAGATTATGTCAGAAAAGGGTGGCATAAAGTGCGATGTAATCATAATAATAGAATATCACATGTAAAATCTCACTAAAAATACTATAATTTCTTAGTGTACATAAAATAATAATTTAAAAACCTACCAATAATGACCCATCATTTTATCAATGGAATTTCTCCTCTGATTATACAATTTTCCCATACATAATAATTTAATACCATATTAATCACATGTACCATATGATAAAACCAAAAATATTTTATTATAATAAATTTAACATTACATATATAGAATGAACATGTATGTAAGAATTGAAAATGTGTCAATGGGATAAAAAATATAAAATAAGATAAATAAAATATTTTTTTTTGGATATTCTCTATAAAATTGAATAACTGCACTCTTGAATAACACTGTAGAAATAAAAATTTATTAAAAATTAATTATTAATATTGGTTTATAAATATATATAAACTTGAAAGTAAATATATGTTTATAAATAATTATATAAATATTATGTATTTATAGGAATTTAGGAACCCATAAGACCGTTACAAATGAGACCTTTTTAATAGTAATATGACTATTGGAATCTGACTATTGGAATATAAATACGACCATTAGGAATAGTAACCTTAGAATTAGAATATTTTTATCACTTATGGTGGTGTAAAATTATATTTAGGTACCCTATAAATTAAAATATTACATATCTATATTATGATACTAGTAAATAAATGTTTTAACATTAATAAAATAAGTGTGTGTGTTTTTGAAAACCATATATGTTTTATATTCATTTTTATAAAAAATATAATAATTTAAAAGAAAGATTAGTTTTATAAGAAGGATTCATAAATTGATATTATAATATATTATTATGATAATTTAATTTTTTGAGAATATATGTAAATTCTCAGAGGATCTTAAAATTGATCATAATACTAAAATTGTTAGTTTTTCAAGTAAATAATGAATAAATTTAAAAATTAAATACCATGTTTTATGAAAATTATTTAAAAAAATTGTTTTAATTTTTGGAATATAAATATCAACAAATGGTTAGGGTAATTTTTTAGTATATTTCTAAAATAGTTTTTTAGTGAATAGTAAAAATTGTGAAATATGTTATTTAACATTATAAGTTAGAAAAGTGAAAAATATAATAAAGATTTATGTAATAACACACTATCTTGAACTCATATTCATCATTTATTTTATATATTTTCATCAATCAACACTATTTGTAGTCTTGAGCCAAAATAATAAAATATTGAATATAATATAAAAAAAACACTCTCCCGCACATAAATACCAACCTTCACCTCCACATATCCTCACATTTTAAAATCCTGGTATATTGAAAAAATTCTTACTAATTTTCTTCCCAATCCTCTCCCCCACGTTTTACTATTTCTAGTCTCACCAAATGACCAATTCCATGTCCCATTAGGCGTTTTTCATGGAGATGGAATTGAAGAGGTAATATAATAAAACTACCTCTTTTAAATTGAATTCCTCTTATACGTTCGCATAAAATCCCTCAATAAACAAGGAATAATAAATCAAATACCATATATATAAACTTTAATATAATAGTTCTAATGGATTATATACCATTTATTTTATTCTCTTTTAATTATATTCTAAAAATGAATATACTGTCCAATTTACATCGGTGAACCACCTTAGTGGATGATGAGTTTTAATTTTCCATTTATACATTGATTGAATCTAAAATGAACTTATAATGGTTTATAATAACATAAATATTCTTATTATATTTTTTAACATTCTAGAATGAATATTTGGCCATAATATTAACAAAAATGAAACTAGTTCATGATGGTTAGGAAAACATCCAAGATAAACTAACCATATAAAATAAACATTTATACTAAATTAATATTATATATGTCATAAAAGATATGGATATTTTAAAAAAAATTAAATTTTAAGCATATTAATATAATTTCATTCTACTTCTATGGTTTTAGTTTCATTTTACTAGAATCTTCTTAATTATCCACATGTGATACGACCCTAGAACCTTGAAATGAATGCCCAATGAATAGTGAAATTAAAACTTATATTTCATTGAAATATCTATATATTGAAAAATAATTATAGCATATCAAATTTAGAAGTAACTGGTCCTAAATAATATAATTAACTAAGTTAATACAATTTTTCATGATGCTAATTTCATGTGAGGAATTATTATAAAACAAATGAGAAATGATCCCTCAAAACAAACCAAAATTTTTAGGTCATGATTTATTTATATTCACCTCAATTTATCTCTCAATTTTTTATTATTTAATTATTTTATATTTTTTATAAATTTACCCCACATATATAACCAGTTTAATTCATTATTATTTGATGGGAATATGCATGTTCAAAGGGTAACTTTTCAAGTTCATTAATTAAGAAGACTATATTAATGAGAAATTCATTACATTTTACCCCATTTCGGGTACCACTCTATAAAAAGTGTTAAACATTCTTGGTTTCTAAAATTTGACATTTGATTAAGTAAGTCCATTTTTATTCATTTATTGTTTTAAAAAAATAAATATGCTCTCTCCCTTTTTAAATACACTTCACCCTTTACCTCAAACCCAACTTAAGTGGTACAATTCCAAAGATAATTATCCACTCATTTTCACTTATCCCCTTCACATGGAAATATTATTTGATAAACCCTGATAATTTTCTCATCTATTATATTAAAATATTATTTTAATCACTGAATTGATAATAACCATTATGATATTCCAACTCGTTATGCTATAAGATATAATTATGCAACCCATTTCCTTTCATGGGTAATCCTTATATGTATCCATTATGTTTGCTTCATTATGTGGAACACATAAAAATTTAAAATATATGATGGGTGGAAGTATACAATTCTCCAATGAATTTGGTAATTTTTATGTTTCATGAGATTATATGTTTGGGGTTAGAGAGTAAGGTTAATCCACAATGGGACTTTGTCCACAATGTGAAGTTGTCTTGGAAGTTATAATTAATTTAAGAATAAGTCATTTTTTATATTTTTTATAATTCATATGTTTAATTGATCATATAATTCATTTATATTTGTGTTATTCTCACATATTATTATTTATGATCCGGGTATTTCATGATATCATGATATGGCTTTTAAAATATTCGATATGCTTCAATATCATGTTTATTCATATATTGGGAGTTACAGACCACCGATTTTGTTAATGTATTCCCCATGTTATCCTATTTAGTTTTAGGAGATCAAGGGTATTTATTAATATAAAATAAAGAATATTTATTTTTGTTTTATATTTTTATTTTACATAACTAGTATCCCAAAGATGCTAGGAATCTCGATTGTTGTTTTTTATTGGATATTTATGTTAATGATTATTTAATAATATTTGTAAAAGGTTTGGGTTTCTATAGTTTGTATTAGTGGACTGTCTAGTATATTTTTGGTATTAGGAATAGAATAATTTAGTGATAACCATTGAGAAAATTCTAGGTATAGGACAATTTCCTGAAATGTTGGTTATGTATGGAGCCAATAGTTTCCATGAAATTATATCCCCATATATATAATAAAAATGGACAAGGAAAAACATTTTTAACCTAGGGTTAATATCCTTGAAAATGGAGTATTGGGTATTATCTCTTCCATCACCTAGTGATTGAAAATGTGGCCCTACTACAAACCTGGTTCAACACTCATGAAGGATATTCTTTGGAAAATTCAAAAACTCTTTTCAAACTGTTATGAAGGACTGAAATAAATTTTTATGTTATTAAAATTAATAGGGATGTTACAATGGGCAACCATGATTGAAACTTATAGACTCATAATTCAGTATTTAGATTTCATTTATATGTTATTCCACTTATATTCATATATCCCCTTTTTATATGAATTTTATTTTATGTCTTATCATCCCTAATTTTTGTTTCCGTTAATTTTTTAATTGAATAAAATAAGAGAAACTAGTACAACAACCAATTTGATATGAAATGTGGTGATTTACTTGTGATATTATTGACTTTATAATCAGGGGAGAAGAGAACGTCTTGGTATTACTGGTTCAAAAGAACCAATTCATGAATAAAAACTTGAATCGAGTGGGAAAACATCTTTATCATAAGAAATTGAATGTTGTGGTCACTCTGTTTATAATAAAATGTATCATATATTTAGTGTATCTTATGATCCCCTCACCATGGAATAAAGGATAAAATCTATTGAGATGATATTCCTTGTATTTAAATTCTTATAATAAGAGAGAGTATCTATGGCCATTTATCACATGGAGGGGGGGAGTTGATCAGTGTTGGACACTGATCATGAACACAATGTCCAAAGATGATATTGATTCCAGGGAAATAATATGATTCAAGAAAATATTACTCTTTAAATATTTTTCTTTAACTATCCATTATAAAATGGAAAGATAGTTCATCAGATTGAGTTACAAGGAATATGATTTTATCATGGCTAGTGTGAAAAAATTTACAATTCTTGCGCAATATTCTATTGAATTTTTCATAAATATAAAAAACAAGGTGGATATATTCTTTATTACATTAAATTCATGTTCAACAAATGCTTTGGATATTCAATATGTTTAAATCTATAAAGATATTTTCTAATGTTCCCTTAAGGATGATATAATTAGTAGTGACTCTTAGGGTTCTAATGGGGATTATGATAAAAATCATACAATGATGTTTAATTTGGGAGGATCAATAGATAAATCCGGCTGGGTAAAGAAAAAAAAACTACTCACATGCCAAAATATTTGTAACAATATTCCCAAAAATAATATTTAGTGAATTTGGGGATGTTCTAAATGTGGAAAATATGGGAACTAGAAAATTCAATGATAGATAGAGATACATAAACCCACTAATGAGAGATAATTAAAAATAGTTGAGATCAAAACTCAACCCATGGTACAATGTTTCAATTTAAATAAATATAAGAATTATGAAAGTCAGCACCCTTAGTAAAGGGATGTCAAAGATAATCAATGATAAAAGCCTCCAAGTCCTAGAGAGAAAGAAGGGTAATATGTTATCACCACTACTAAGGTGGATCTTAAAAACAATGTGATGATAGGTATTCTAGTTATTCATTCAAGAATAGTGAACAAAGTTTTTTTTTTTCAGTTTTTAAACATTCTTCTGTATTTTTAAATTTTAGTATAAATATTTAAACATCACATCAAAACATTGGGTTTGTGATATTTACAAGAACAAAAAATTGGGAAATTGTTGCATCCCAAGTATGTAACTCCTCATTTGTCAATGTTTGTGGACTGAACCTCGTAGAAAATCATTACAAACTTTCTTTAGTAGAATTTGATGCTTTAGTGGGCATAGACCAGATCTTCTTATATAAATCCAAAATCAACTATCTATAGAGGGAGACCACTCTTCATATCTTAGTTCATCTCCAATTATGTACAAGTGTAAAGAGGAGGATGAATCTCCTTTATAGTAATCATATCATGTTTGGATATTATTACCTTATGATCAATAATATATATGACAAGTTATTATGATAAAGGAGATAATCATTCTTGAATATATGACCATTGTGTGGTATTACACTGATTTATTCTATGTAGAGTTTTATATTCTTCTTTATGCTTGAGTAGTTGAGTTATTAATTTAAATTATACACGGATCTATATCTATTTCCAAGACTATTTATATAATGTCCACTATAGTGTTTTAATAACCAAAGAACCACTTATAAGAGAATCTTTAAAATGGTTTTATGCACCTGAATACTTTACCGTGGGGTGAATTTGTCTTCATAATCAATAAGGAGTATGAGTCAATGTGACTCTACATTTATTATTTTTAAATCAAAAAAAAATTATGATAATGAACAAGTATCTACTACCATAGATTTATGAATTGTTTAATAAAATACATGGGGCCTATTACTTATATATGTTGGACCTCTAGCATAGATATCACCAATTAATGGTGATGAAGGAAGATATTCTCAAGACTACCATTTAAATGAAGTATGGAAAACATGAGTTCAAAGTGAGTCCCATCAGACTCACAAATGATACAACAATATTTAATGAATTAATTAAAATATAATTTATATATTACCTTAAAAAATTCTTGTTAGTATTTATAGATTATATTTTTATATAAATTAAATGTGAAGTGAAGTAATATGATAATTTTAATACAATTATAAATACTTTAAGAAATAAGAAGCTATATGAAAAATATAGAAAATGTTAATTCTTAATGGAAAATTATCATTCTTTTGGAATGTCATCACATGTAAAGGGATAATTTTAGACACTTATTTTTCCAAGAAAATTGAGAAGTGACCCATACAAATATATATAATGGAGATCCATAGTTTTCATAGAATAGATGGTTGTGAGTAAAATATCACAATTGTCAAACCTGATAACCTAGCGGACTTAGAATCGATTAATGTTTTTTGAGACCATTGAATGTTAATAGAGATTAAAGAAGTTTAAAAAGCATCTCAATAGAAAACCAGTACTTACAATACCCACAACTGGGGAACTCTTTATGGTATAAAATGATGATTTAAATAGTATTTTTGGATATGTACTAATACCAAATGATTATGTAATGACCTATAAATTAAGTTAGTTGAAAATTAGTGAGTATAAATATACAATTCATTATATGGAGTTTTCTATAGTTATATTTTTATTGAATATTTGGTAGCATTATTTGTATGGGGAGAAGTGTAAAATCTATAAAGATCAGAAGATACTCCAATATCTATTCACATAGATGGACATTTATATGTATCAATGGAGATATATAAATATGATCAATTAATATGAATTCTCAACCCACTACCATCCTGAGAAAAAATAAATAAAGTTGAATATGTTCTAAGAATAATGGATCTTTTGACTATATCAATGATGATAATTGGGATGGATCCGATCATCTTAGATATGCAAATTATGAACATGTGAATCATAAAGGAATATCATAATTAATTTCTTAAATAATTTCTCAACCATATCTTTGAGATAAGATAAATGATACTCAAAGAGATGATGTGAAAATTCAGAAGAAGGTGGAAGTAATAATATAAGGTAAATACTTCAAGATAAATGTTTTTGAAGAATAAGTTATAATATTTTGGTAATAAATATATGTATTATAAAATTATGGAAATGGGATAACGTTACTATGGATTTTTTTTCCAAAACTCCTAAAAAGAAATCCAAAAGAAAATAATGCTATATGGGTTTTGCTGGATCATCTAGTAAATATTTTTCACTTTTTTGAAATCTAGGGGGACTTATTACTTGATAAAATTATAATTATAGACATTAGATAAGTGATATGTATAAATATAACACCACTATTGATCATATATGATTGAGATATTATATTAAACTCAATGTTCTGGAAGAATATACAACATTCTATAAACACTAAGTTGAACCTCAATATGACTTATCACTCCCAAATCAATGGAAAATATGAGTGGAATATCCAAACATTGGAATAAATATTGATAGATTTCTAGATTTACTTCAAAGGCGGATGAGATTAGCATCATCTCCTGGTTGATTTCTCATATAATAATATATTTCTCTAAAGAATATAAATAGATCCATATAAATCACTTTATGGGAAGAGATGTATAACACCTACAAATTGGAATGAAGTTGGGTAATATATTATTTTAGGACCTGAAATGGATGATAAAATGGTAAAAAAGTTAAAGACCATCAATCGGAACATCATAGATACTCAATGTTTATAGAATAACTATGATAATAATCATCAATGAGAAAAAGAGTTTTAGGTTGGGGAGAAAGTGTTCCCCTATATATATTTTCAGAATATGTTCATGAGTCCTAAGAAGAAGGGACATTTGAGTCATATGAAAATTATTCATTTTGAAAATCTTGATCAAGTCAATGTGATGGAATTTCAACTAGCACTCCCATCAATCGTATCTCAATTAAATAACATGTTCCACATATCCATCTTGAGGAAGTGAATAAAAAATTACTTACATGTACTAAATTTATATGTAGAACAACTGAGAAATTATATTTCTTGTGATGAGAGGCTGAAAAATATCTTGGACCACAAATATGAAGTTTTTTTTAATAAGAAAACTCACCTTTTCAAAGTACTATGGTGAAACAATAAGTATGAGGAGGATACCTAGGACCTGGAGGAATGCATGAAGCAGAAATTCCCTCACCTATTAGAACCATAATATGTAAAATGAATTTTTTGGGGATAAATTTGTTAATGGAGGAAAAATGTAATGAATCCCAATTTTACCAATGTAATTCCCCATCTTATTATATATTTTTTCCTTACATAGTAATATAGTATTATATAATGCACATGTAACACATTATTGAAAAAAAATTAATTATAATAATTTGAGCTTACATTAAAAGAATAAAAATGTCCATAAAAATTGAAAAAATAAAAAATAGATCAAATAATAAAATATGATAAACATAATATAAGAATTTTTATTTTCTCGTTCCACTAGATTAATCACACTCACAAACGACAATTTCAAAATGAAAAAAATATTAATAATACAATATTCACCATGGAAATGAAAATATATAAAAATGTTATTTAAAATTAAAGTTAATGAATAATGAATAAAATATGAGGTATTTATATGAAGTATGAAACCCATATGACTATTACAAATAAGATTGTTGTAGTAGTAATCTGCTCAATGGAATCTGACCATTGGAATAGTATTCTGACAATTAAAAAAATAATTATCTAACCATTAGATTATTATTATCAATTATAAAAGTGTAGAATAATATTTAATAATCATATAATATGTAAAAATAACATATTTATATAAAAATAATAGTAAATAAATGTTTTAAAATTGGTAAAATATCTGTTTATGTTTTTGAAAACCATATTCATTTTAGTTTAATTTTTGTAAAGAAAATAATATTTTCAATTAAAGTTTATTTTCATAAAATTGGTTCATAAATTAATATATATATTTTTTATAATGATAATATATATTTATTAGACTATATTTAACATTTCAAAGAATCTTAAAATTGATCATAATATTTAAATTCATATATTTTTTCAAATAAGTAAGTATTTAATTTATAAATAAAATTCCTTATATTTGAAAAATAATTTTCATAAACAGAGTTTTATTTTCTTGGAATCTACATGTTAAAAAATATTCCATGGTGATTTTTTTTAAAATAATATAATTTTTATGTGAATAGAGAAATACATTAGAATATGCTATTTATGATTATAAGCTAAATACATGATTCATTTCATAATAGATGACGTAATTACCAATTAATTTGAACTCACATGAACAACATACTTTACATAGTCATAGGAATCAATTATATTGGTAGTATTGAGCCAAAAATAATAATAAAATTAATATAATATTAAAAAACACTACTCTCCTACCCTTATAAATACCCCCATAACTTCCCTTTCTACTCACATCTTATAAGCCTTTTAGATTTCCAAATTTATTCCCAATTATCTTTTCAATACTATACCACATGTTACAGTGCTTCTTGTCAAACCAAAAGACCAATTTCTATTTCCTAAAATATTTTTTCAAGGTGACAACATTCAAGAGGTAATACTCTCAAACTACCTCCTTTAAATTCTTTTTTTATTCCACCTTATTGTCACCTCCACTGTAAAACATGGCATAAATACTGCTGTATTATTTATATACTAGAATATTATTGTGATAATGGAATATATACTATGAATCATATTATAACTTCCTCTTATTATAAAAATGAATCCATTACCCATATTATATCAGTTCACCACCTCCGTGGATGACATGTTTTTATTTTTCATTACCACAATCTTGAAATGTTTAAATTCAATTTTAATAATTTAAAATGACCTAAATATTTATATTATATTTTTTATCATTTTATAATGAATATATGGCTACAATTATAAATAAAATGAAACTAGTTTACGATGGTTGGTAAAACTGGGAAGATAAAAACCATATAAAATTACCCTTTTCACTAAATAAATCATCCATAAGTCAAAAAAATATTTCTATGTTAGAGATTTTAAATTTATATAAGGACAAAAATATAATTTCATTTCACTTATATAGTTGTAATAAAATTTGATAATAATTTTAGTAATTATTATCAAGTGATCCAACCCTAGAACCATGAAACACATGCCCTTGGGGTAGTGAAATTAAACATTATATTTAACTTAAATGGTTGTGAATGAAAAAATATAATAATAGTAAATAATATATAGATGTAAATTGTATTGAATGAAGTAATTAATGAATTTAATTTTATTTTTCAGGATGTTAAGTGAACGTGAAATACAATTACGCAACATAAAGAAATATATCTCTCTTAACCACAATATATTATTTGGGTTAGTATTTTGGTCCCTTTTCTTAACATTATAACTATATTTTTTCATATTAAAATATTATATATATTATATATATATATATATATTTGTCCTATACATATATAATTAGTTTATTTTAACTTTCTATGATGGTGGACACACATGTTTTAATGGCTCTGTTCTAAATTTCGTTCATTAAGAAATCCCAATTAAAAGGAACATATCTCTCTTACCCCATTTCAAGTACCAATCCATAAAATGTTTCAAAGCATCATTGGTTTATAAAATATCACCTTAGATAATGGAAACAACTTTTTTTTTTCATTTATGTTTTTATGGAAATTAATATTCTTTGTATCTTTTTAAAGTCCCTTTATCTTTTTACATAATACCTCTTCTAGGTGAAAAATTTCCAATTTACCCCACATGGAAATAATGTTTCATGAAACATGATTATTTTTTTATATATAAACGTACAAGAATTTTCAAATCATATATTTCATGGAAACCATTATGATATTCCATATTTTTATGCTATATGATATGATTACGTAACACATTTATTTCCATGGGTAATACTTGTGTTTAAGACTTATAATTGATTCCTTATGTAGAAAACATTTTCATTTACATGTTGAAAGGACCAATTTGGAATATTCCTAAAACTGAAAGGTGGGGGTGAATAAATTCTGGGTAATGTTTAATGAAATTTCATATTTTTCCCCTTAACCTAATAGGCCAGTTAAGATCTGGATTCTTTTCCTCTTTTCCCTAGCACATGAATGTATATGAAAGAAACAAAATATAACACATTATATTTTTATAAGGTTCACTACTCAATGAGAGTATATTATACTTAATATTTTATTGAAATGATCAGACCACACAACCACTATAAATTAATCATTTTATTGTTGTTACAAAATTTAGGAAATACTATTTCATTTGAATTGCACTATAGTTAATCAGTTTTTCATGTTTTACAACTCTTGCAAGTAACATTATACTACATATGAATAAATTCTCCACATTGTTGAAAAGGTTTTTTAGAACACCAAGAATGTATTCCCACTTTTGTGACTACTTTTATATTTCACAGTGCTAGTTTGATCTTCCACAAAATTATTCTTGTTCAAGAAGTTAATTTCACATTAGGAGGCAAGCAACCTTATCACTTCTTCCCAAAAGAACACTAAAAGCTTCACATCTTCTTCTAATAACTTCAGTTACAATTTAATGAATATGGTGTGGACTGATAATCATAAAATTATTCTTTACATAAATGAAAATAAACTAAATATTAATTTGGACGCCAAATCTTCTTCACTTGTTCTATCTTTCTTATTCAATGAAAAATAAACTACACTAAATCACTTACTTATAATCTAGACAGAATCACAAAACTCCATTGTGATTATTAGAACCAAAAAGATCAAATCAATAAGATCATCACAATTATTTCTTCTTCCTTGATACATAATGTCAATAGTGGTTATTGTATCAGTTCTATTATATTCATCCTTAGAGTAGTCAATATTTAATGAAACATAATTGAACCACACATTTGGTGTTATTCCATGAAAGAATCATCTTTCACAAATGAATTTTTTTCATTATTTGAATTATTACCCTAACTAGATCATGTGCACATAATTCATATAATTTATGGTGGATTTCATTTTAAACCCAATAACATTCATCAATTTGGATTATTTTTTTATGCACTATATTTTAATTGGTTTCAAGTATCTCAAATTTATATCCATTTGTTGTGTATAAAAATTCAAACATGATTGAAATCATGAATTTTTTAATTATTATCCCCTCTGTCTATTCATTCACACATTAATGTGCACACATTATTCACTATCTTCTTCTTTCTCCACACATGAATATTATATCTACACTATTTAGGTAAAAAAGGAATTAAATATAAATTTTTTTCATATATATTACTACAAAAATGTTTTATTAAACCCACTTTCTAGAGTAATATCACATAATATCAAGATCATAAGTCACATAAGTTTTAATTATAATTCACTATACCTTCTTATTGGTATGTAAGATGACTGCCTCCTCCAGTTATTTTCACACATGGGAAACTATGAAAAAAATATTATTACTCATGTAGACCACAATAGGTGTGAGATATTTGTCATGATGATATTTCTTTGCTCAAACCAACTCCAAAAAATTTATAATAATTGATTCATGTGAATAAATACGATGAGATTTTTTTTCTAATTCAGATAAATTATTTGGAGTACAATACAAAAAAACTAGTTTTTTTGGAACTTATCCCATTCTCAAATCATGATAAACATGCGTTTACACCCACCACACATTCACATGATCTTCTTCAAACATGATGGTGCGACACTTCTTTATTCACATAATAGATGCAAAAAACTACCCACTTTGTGATTCCAAGAATGATCATGGTTCTATGATTTCTCGTTGCATAAGTATAAACTAGAGAATATCTTTTTTTCTAAATACAGGAGATCTCAAATTAGAATGTGGGTAGAAGCAAAATAATCCATTGTGGGTACTTCAAAATTTATAGGTAGTACCACTGGATTACACTATTGAGACTTACTTACTTAAATTGTGAAATTTATTCAATGAAAATATAGGCATTGAATTCACAAAAACCTTGGATGTTAATTCTTAAAACACAATTTTAATGATGTAAAGAATGATGGAATCCTTAATTCATGATATAAAATTCTCCATTGTGGTGATATCCTTATATTCATGAGATGAGGATCACATGCTGTATTATGGACACATCCATGAAGGTCAAATAACTGAATGAACTCCATCAATTAAATTTTATTCCAGCTAAAGCTTCATAATTTAATTTATTTCGTACATACAATATGTAGTATCATTAATTGATTACCTTCATCCCATAATCTCTAAGTAACAAGATCAAAATATTTGTGGAAGCCTTAGATTTAACTGATAGTGGATCAAACATCTTCTACAGTGAGTAGAATATTATCTATAATGATAGAGGTAGGAGATAATATTTCATGATTATCTAAAGGATATTATGCCTCAAATCAGATGACTGTATTATGTCTGATATTTTTTAATGTGGAGGAATAGTAAATCACACATCCTACCATCCCACATTAATCAGTTCTTTAGTAGGAAAAATTCTTTAAGGCTTTTCAATAGCACTTCAATCCATCAATGGGAAAAGTATCCCGTTACACTGCACCTCACTCCTACAAGGGCCTCATAACACATGGACCATGGGCTTCCTTATAGGATTTTGAGCTAACCTATGTGTGCCCTTGGGTGATCTATATGGGACAATACACGATCTCACCCACATCCATTGACCACCATGCATATCCCTTCTCTACCTTCCTAGATATATGGACATGTTGAGGACTTCCTATGTGGTTGACACCTCAATCCCCATAAAAATGGATGAGGATCTCCTTGATTAGATACCTAATGGTTGGATTAATTTTTCTTCTAAAATTTAGAGAAATCTAAGGGAAAATATTTATCATATAAAAACATTTACCAACTTTAAATGAGGGCCACCACTTCTTTAAAGTTTCTTCAATTATATTTTTCTTTTATTTTTGGAATACACATCTAAATAACACTTCATCATATAAATCATGAAACAATTGGACATATCAACTTCAATCTTCTTTTTAGTAAAAAATGTGTCACTGTTGACAAAAATTATTTAATCTTAGAACCAATTCACCAATTTTTAAATTTACATGGAGAATTTTTCAAGCATGAAATAAAATATCATTTATTTAACCCATTACAATTATCTAGGCATAACATTTGAAACTAAAGTACTTCATCATATGTTTCTTGAAATATCAGGGCTTGAGGATCCAAGATCCCTTACGTTTGGAACTTCTTTATCATATCTAAATTAATGAAATATTATCATATCTAAATTAATGAAATATTAATATTTCATAGTTTACCACTGTTAACTTATAAATATCATCGAAAATAATAAAACTCATATATAATGTGTGATATTTAATCTCCCACTTGTTATTTCCTATAACTACCTTCAAAGTTATTTCCAAATAAATGTTTTAATATGTGGAATAATTTTATTTTCTCTCCCATTTAATTTTATAAATTTAATTTCTCTTGCTACCACCCTTAATGACAATAAATAAAAATTTCATGGGAAAAAGGTATTAATACAAACATAAGAAATGTTCCATCCATCCATTTCAATCTTAGTATACATGATCTATACATGGTGTAAAAAAAGAAGATTTGATTTTTTTAAAAAAAGTTATCCCTTGACAGCTGATCATGATAACACATGAAATGGAAACTCAGATTTATATGTGTTCAAGGGTTATTTACATTCATTCTAGGATAAAGATACTAAATATGATATGAAAAATTTATGAACAACCAACCAGAACCTTCAGACCTCACTTAAAAAAGTAGATCAAAACCATTCAAGTGAAACAAGTAGGATAAGTGACCATGGACCAATTCTATATTTTTCTTATTTCATTTAACATGGAAATTAATCCCCCATTATTTTATTTTTTCATTTTATATATCCAAGTATGAGGGGTTAATAATGAAATACATTTTCCAATGTCACGGTCTTCTAGAAATTTCTTTCATATGTAGATTTGGAGCCAATTGGAATAATGATCCTAGTAGATCATTAATCATTCTTCCTTTTAATCCCCTAAAGGTAAAGAGTTATCATCATCTTAATAATGGTGAATCTATTTGAGAATGAATTTTTAGTATATTTTATAATGGAGAATACATCAAAAAGGTTCTTCTATTTGTGACTTTTATATTGGATAACATTCAAAATTTTACCAAGGATGATCTTCTTGAACACTTGTACTTCAGGATACCAAAAATAATATAAATCCAAGATGGTATCAATTTTATTCTAGCTATCTAGAATAATACGTCACATTCTTCAACTTTATCAATGTTTATCCACTATCATATTTATTTTGGAATATCAATTTAGGAATCATTCAAGAATAGTGACATAGTTATCTTTTTTATTAATAATTAACAAAACTCACCCATTATTAGGTCATCACCCTGAGAAATTACTTCAACTTTAATTCCTATAATTATAAGAATACCTGGAATACATAATGATTAAGGGAATAAATTGACTCTTACTTGATTAAAAAATGTGTAGATAATTATTGATATAGTTTTTTCAACCATGTTAATCTATTTCATTTGGTCTTCACACCAGCCCATATGATCATCTATTTTGATTGAAGTTGTGTGCATCTCATCTGAGCTTCAATTTATTTGTGTGTGAGCATTATTTATTCATGGTATTTTAAATAAATTTTATCTCTTATTTCAACATTCATCTTCTTAAATATTTTTTCTTATAATGGAATAATTTCAATGAAATTTCTAATAGAATGACCAACCATGTTTCAACTCACATATAGAGTTTATCTATAATATTCTAGAATCTTTGATTTTCCCTTTTAATTAACCTTGGTTTATAAATATTATATTTTTATCATTACTTCCAAATATTATTTACATATAAATAACACATCATTAAGAACCATGGAAGAATGTTTGGATGTTCCACATGGCATATTTTATATGTCATTTATCTTAGTAGTTATTTTTCATGCACTTCTCTTAAACTTATTCTATTTGAAAAAAATGGACTACTAATAATCCATACTTGAAATATTCATGGGAGAATTTTTGTTGAAAACATATCTTTAATTTCATCAAAAGGTAGTTTTTTCTGAGTTAGTTTATATGGAATAATTTTCTCATCATCATTGGATACATGTTGAGATGAGAATGTACAAACCTATGAATCCCACCCTTTCATACATCATATATTTTGATAAGATTTCAAAATATTTTTTTCAGTATACATATTCTTTTGGGCCTTTGGAGTTTTCTTATTCTCTAGAGTGCTCCCCCATTGAAATTTTATTCCTTCTTGATTTATAATTTTGATGATTATACAAAAAATTTGATTCATGATGCCCACATTTTTTTCCGGATCAATACTTACCAACATTTCTTTATTTACATATTTCTTATGTATAAGGTTGTTTGATATTATTTGATAATTTTTGTTATCTTTTTATGGAACTGAATTCCATACTTTCTTTCCTATCCACCCTATTCATGGTGGATGTTTCTTATCACCATTTTTCATCTATTCATGTTCAAAATTGGTTTTACAACCTATAATAATCTTGGTAATATGATAAGCAGAAATAATAAAAGCTTGTATCTATGGTACATGTTTCTTCAAATAATCTTGAGATTGATCATCAAAATATGGCATGATCTTCATGTTACATGTTATAGGTATTTTAATATTAGAATACAGTGATGGGAATTGTGTACTAGTAGCAACTATATCCTACTTTTTTTAATGTCTCAATATGTTTCTTCTTAATATTGTCATACTGAACTTCCAATTCAACACATTTCATACTAAGAATTATTATACAATTTCTAATAATAATAATCTTTTGTTCAAAATATTTATTTATTTTTTCAACCTCATCTTCATTCATCTTAACCTCATTTTGAATCATAGATTCAAGTTACATCATCTTCCGAGATGTTACATCAAATTGTGATCCTTGTTGTCAACACTATTTTTCAATTTTTCTACAAGTGTATAGACCTATTATTTTATAGAGTTGTTGAATCTATTTTTATATTCAACTTATTTGAACTATATTGATGTATATATTCCATGTTCTCTATTTGTTTTTGAAATGATTTAACCTACTTGGAGAGATTAAAAAATTACATAAATTTTCCTTGCAATCCCTTCTCAAAAACATTACATTCTCTTTATATCTAGGTGATATCTTATTGAAAATATTGAAAGACTCCACAAACAAGGGTGATATCATATTCAAGATTAAAATGATGAATATATTTTATTATATCAACTGAGATTTCATGATACTTTTTAGATTGATTATTATCACAACTTGTTTTAGGATCTTCATTTTGAAGATAATTAATAAAAGTGATAACGCATACCTCTAGGTCACTTTATTATCTAGATTTAATTTAGGTGGGAAGGTTTTACTTATCCTTAGAAGAAAACTAAGCCACATACTCTTTAATTTCTAATCCTGATTTGTTCTCATTGTTTTCAAGGCATAGAGATACTGATTCATGCTCTTTTTAGATAATATGGACATCTTTATCATTTTTTGTTTATCTTTCTTTCTATAGTTCATCATAGTCTGGGTTGAAATATAATTTTTCTTATATATAATTGAATCTTCACTAAAACTAAACATTATTATTAATTAAATAATGAATCTAATATCTTCAAAATAGAATAGATTCAACCTGGAGAATTCAACATAGGTGAACCTCTCTCTAATACCACTTGAAAGGAATAGTTTAGGATAGAGGTAACACTGAGGGGGGGGGGGATATTTGTTGGGGAATATTATTCCAATTAATTTTTTTAATTCCATAACCTCTTAGACTTGTTAAGACCTCAATTATATTTTTCATTTCAATGTTTCATTCAAGTATATGAAAGTAGTAAAAGATAACTGATGATATTTTTACAAGGGTCACTATATAATGAGAGTATCTAGTCATTGTCATGGTATAGAAATGATGCAACAATAAAAAAATAGAATTTAATCCTTTTAATGTGGTCATAAAAAGTATTAAATACCCTTTCACTTTAAATTCATTATATATAATTGACAATGAATGATTTAAAACTCTTGAATGGATCGTTATACTACGTATGAATATAGTATCCACTATATTGATTGAATTATTTAAAACACCATGAAAGTATTCCACCCGTTTAGACTACTATTGGATGTAACAATATTACTTTGTTCTTCCCCAAAATTCAACTTCTTCATTTAGTTAATTTATAAAAAATTGTCAGAAAACCTACTTACATCTTCCTAGTAGCATACTGAAAGCTTCACCTATTATTCTACTCACTTTAGTCACAATAATATGAATATGGTGTGGAATGAGAATAATATAATTCTTCACAAACCAAATGATAATAAACTCAAAATTAATTTTTCCTAAAATCCTCTTCTCTTATTCACTCTTTCTTATTAAGTATAAAATTGACTTCACTAAATCTCCTTTTTCAATTTGGATAGAATCACAAAACTCTTTTGTGATTATTAAAACCTTAAAGATTCGATCAACATAGAATCATCAAAAAAATTTATTTTTTTTTGATACAAAATATGAAAAATTCTTATTGTATCATTCTTATTCTATTATTTTTTATGATTTAAATATTAAATAAAACATAATTTAACCACACATTGAGTATTACTTCATTAATGAATGGTCTTGAAAAAATGCATAGTTCTTTATTCTTGAATTATGAACCTAAATAGAACATTTGATCTTATTTCAAACAATTCATAGTTAATTTCATATAAAACCAGAACATATTCTTCAATTTGTATTTTTTTATAGTCTATCTTTGAAACTATTTTAGGTACATCTAATTAATATTTATTTATCTATGCATAAACATTCACATATGCATAAAATAATGAATGACGTATTTACTACCACCTTTGTTTAATATTTAGACTCATATATTCACACATTGTTCACTATATTTTTTTTCACACATTCCTTTTACATGCAAACTATATAGGTAAATGATGTTTTTATGGTTTCCTTCTCCTCATGCATCTTTATGAGAATTAGGAATATTACACTCAATGTATAGAGTAATATCCCACCTTCTCAAGATCCCATGTCATGTAATGTTCAGTTCTCATTCACTTGACCTTTATGGTGGTATGTAATTCAACTACCTCCTCTTGTTATTTTTCATGCTACTACAACTACTCAAAACAATATTAGTCTTTGTATAAACCAGAACAGGTGTGAGATATATATCACACCAATATTTATTTGAACAAACTAGGAATAAAACACATATAATTATATCTTCATATAAATAAAATGAAGAATTATGTGTTTCTTTTAACATAACATTGTGGGATTACAATACTCATCCACTAGTTCATAGAACCTATCCCATTCTCAAAGCATGTTGACTATGTGTTTATAGCATTGGTGTGTCCATGTGATATTCTTCACATAGGATGGCATAAAAATTATTTATTTTCAAAATTTATGTGTAGAACTCCATACATTCATGATTCAAAGAAGGATCATAGTTATGAGCTTTATCATCATGTAATTTTAAATTTTAGAAGCTCTATTTTTCTAAAAACAAGTTCTCTCAAATTTGAACATGAGAGAAAAACACATCTTCGATTGTGGGTGATTTATAATATATATGAAGTTCCAATTCCTTTATCCATTGATATTAATCAAATCAAATATTGGAATTTACACTGTGAAAATCTCTTCTTTGATGATTGAGACCCTTGGTTTTTAATTACTCAGATACGAGTTAAATGATGATGAGAATGGTGGAATAGTATCTTCTTGATCTTGGATTCTATTTTTTGGTGATATATTCATGTTCATGCAATGAGGATCACATGATACAATACAAACACATCAATATATATTTAATAATTGTGTAGACTCCTACAATTTCATTTGAATTTGGATAAAGCTTCATCCTTTTATTTATTACATGAATGAAATATGTAGTTTCATTCATGGGTTTACATCATCCCATTATCTTGAAATAATGACCTCAAAAAAATCATGATAGTCTTAGATATAACTAATGGTTGTTTGACTATCATATTTGGAGAGTAGAAGAATATCGATGTGGTGGAGGTAAGAGATGATCAACTATGGGAATAATATGAATCTCATGCGTCAAATCAGATAGATGTGCTATGTTTGAGAGTTTTTATAGAATATGAATAATAACCTCCATATCCTATAATCCCCCATCGACCAACACTTTCATTGGGTGATTCCTTTTATATCGGATAGTGCTAAAAGAACTTCAATCTAGCACAATGGTCCTCACCTGGATACACTACAAATCACTACCACATGGGCCACACCACACGCAGTCTACAATCATACCTTTTGGATTATGAACCAAAATATGAATTACATACAATGATCATTTCAGGCCTTATACACTTTCCCATCCATGTGGTTGATCCCCTTACACCCCATAAAAATGTATTCTTGTGGACCGCATGGTGAGGTCTTCCCATGTGGTTGACCCCTTGCACCCCATAAAAATGTTTCTAGATCACATAGGTTGGATAACTAATGGTTGACTTAATTTTTTATAACACATATAGTAATCATGGTGAAAATTTACATCATATAAAAATAAAGGAAAATGTAAAATTCTATCCACCTCTTCTTCAAAGTATCTTCAATTAATTTCCTTCTTCTCTTTTTGGAATAAAACTCTAATGAACTCTTCATCAACCAAATAAAGAAACCATTGGATGGATCAACTTCCTGCTTCATTGTAGTAAACAATGTTTCACCATTGAAATAAGTTCTTGAAAATTATAACTAGTTAAACAATTTTCATATTTACTAGTATAATTCTTTAAGCATGACATAAAATGTAATTTATTGAATCCATAATAATTCTCTATGAATTATCTTTGAAACTGAAAGTCTTCAAAAGATGTTTCTTTAAATAGTAATACTTTAAGAATTCATCTAAGATCTATTTACTTTGGAAATTATTCATCTTATTGAAATCAATGAAATATTTATATTCCATTAATAACCATTATAAACCAATGACAATCATTGAGTACAAATACAACTCATATAAGTGGTATCTTTACATGTTATGATGTGTGTTCACAGATATAACTCCAATGAATTGGGTAAATTTTATGTCTCATAAGATTATATATATGGGATTATGGAGTAAAAATAATCTATGATGGGAATCTATCCACCATGTAATGTTGTATTAAAAGTTATCCATAACTTATGATCATGTCTTGTTTTTTCCTATTACCAAATTCTTATTTTTATTTGATGCTATCATTTCATATCATTTATATTTTTCTCCCAAATTATTATTTATGGGAATTGGATTTCATGATATCATGTTATGTCTTTAGACTCATATTCTATGTTTTATTATCATGTTAATTCCCTTATTGGTATTTATAAATCATCAATTTTGTTTATGTATTCTCGATGCTATCTTATAGAGTTTTACGGGATCAAAGGGATTTAATAGATCTTTATAGAGATTAAAATAACGAAGTTATATTTTATTTTCATGTTGTTTTGTTACATACCAAATTACCTAAATATTATAGGAATCTCGATTCATGGTTTGTATTTGTTGGATATTTATGTTAAAACTCATGTAATAATATGTGTAAAAGTATTGGTTAACTATACTAAGTGATCAATTACAACATTCTATTATGAGTAACTTATATCCAGTAGAATCTATCATAGCTTAAGAGTTGATTATATTCTGTAAACATCAATTTCTCATAGTATTAACTTCAATTCGGCTAACTCAATAATATATTGATAGTTACTTGTATTTAGTATACTCCATCACATATATCGTAAATCCAGTCAAATTCACCAGCACTTAAGAGTTAGTTAAATTATGTAAACTCTATCATATAATTGGAGTAACTTCCATCATGTTAACTGTACCATATCTTCAAAGTTACATATATCACTAAAGTCCATTATCTATTAGTAGAAATTTACATCTAGTTAAATTCTTTAACTTTTAGGTGTTATTTATATTCAGAAAAATCTATCAACTATTAGGAGTAACATCCATCCAGTGAACTCCATCATTAATACCAAATTCATTGGTGAAATATAATGGAAAATCCCATATTTGGTTTATAACCTAAACACCCACCCTTGATTTATAAAGTATCCAATCATCACATAATGAAAATAATACATATGTGTTCCACATGATTGGAAAAATCATCATATAATCAGATCATAATCTCTAGAAAAACATGTTTTAATAAACATATCAACATTATATAATTATATTCCATCTAAATAAAGGAATTGGATGGTAACATAAGATAACTCATTATCTCATCATAGAATAATAAAAACAGGAAATAGAAATAGGTTTCCTATAGTCATACTAATATAATAATCATAAGTATTATATATATGTGTATTGTTTCATAATAGCATATCCCTAGGGAAATATAAAAATCTTTAAAGGTTGTATACATAGATGGAAAATATCTTTTATAAAATTATTTTAAATAAAATTTCAAAATCACGAAAAATCATCTCTTTCCTTTTATAAAAAATAAAAAATAAATTTATTAAAATAATAGGAAAAATTAATTCTTTGAAAGAAACTGTGGAATATTATAATGGAATATTCAAATCAAAGAGTGGTAATGATGGAAGAAAAATATATTCATGTAGAAAATGTTAACAAAATATTTTTTTTCACACATTCCATAAAAAGTACCTCATTCGGATGATGAAGGAATATTACTTTTATAACATTATATAGAAATAAAAAAATGGGTAAATATGAATTTAAATAATCATTGTGTAATATAAGAAACATTTTTTGATTTTTTTTATAAAAAATGGATTTGGAAGAGAATAGATTCCTGATCAAAGGGATAAATAAATTAAATCATAAGATCCTGAAATTTCATAGAGGCATCTTGAGCATGTTTAGTGGTATACATTTTCCTTTTTTGAGTACTTCTTATTTGAATTTTCCCTAGTTTAATTTTTGGGTGAAATTAGAGAAAATTGGATGGAGGAAGGGTGATGCACGGTTGGCTCACATTTTTCCCAAACCGTGTGACCAACGCAAAAAACCCTACAAAGAAGAACAAAGGGGATTAAAATGTTTGTAACAATGTTTTTATAACTATAGACCCTCATTGGAGTAACTATGCACCCCCAATAGAATAGGTACATGATTTAGAAACCTTTGTGACCCTTCAGAAGAAAATGTGCAAAAACGTTTTATTATTTGTAAAATTGATTTTAAAAATATCAAACCCTCAGACTTCACCCCAATTCAATACAACTCATCCCTAACTAATTACAGTAGTTTTTTATGTTTCTAAATGAATTAATAGGGATCAAAACCTTTTTTACGATTAAAATTCTATATTGATGATCTAAACCTCTTTGAGTAAGAGAATATCAACCCATTTGGATTTCCATATTTCTCCCATTTTTTATCATCCTTTGAATGAATATTTTCAGCTGTTATTTTGGATCAATATGAAGATTTTATGGATATTTATTCATCTAATTTTGGATCTAGGATTCAAATCTATATCTCATTATTTATCGTATGCTTGATTGTTCTGCTTCAATTGAGGATTTCCATTGGAAATCATTCATCATTAATTTTGAGGTAAGGTGTCTATATTCAATTGTATTATGTTCAATTCCAATTTCATATATGTGTTGTGTAATTTTTATTGGATGTATTGATATATTAATCTTAATTGAGTAAATTAATTGGATAATTAATTTATGGAAACATGGAATTGATTTAATGTAATTGACATGTGATAATGAATTGGGATAAATTAAGGATAATTGATTTGGTTGAGTTGGATGGAATTGGTTTAATTAATTTCTAGATTAATTAATATTTTTTGATTTTTTGAAATTTTAATTGGATTAATTTATTGTTGAATTAATTACTGGTATATCGGGGTTGTGGAATTGGATAAATTAATTGTTTAATTATATAATATATTGATGTGATGGTGGAATTGATTGATTAATTGAATATTGATTTTATTAAATGAATATGGATTGTGTAATTTCTCAATTAATTTGATATGAATTAATTTGATATGAATTAATTTGAAATTTGAGGTTATGTAATGATTTTATTAACCTTAACGGGTTAAAGCTATATGTGAATAAATGTTATTAAATTAAATAATAGTTATTTTCCATATTATTTTTATATGATTAAATTATTGACAAAGATTTTTTTGATAATTGAAATGAAATATATTGATGTGAAATGTGATGATATGGTTAATTATTATTAAACATGATTAATGTTACATATGTGATATTCTAATATATTTGATAAATACGTGAGGGACATGGTTCGTTGCATCAAAATCCCATAGTGATACATGAGTGTGGGGTATGGTCTACTAAATAAAAATACCATATTTATTAATGAGTGTGGAACATGGAATGTTTTTCGAAAGTACCACTTTTTTGATTGATAAATAACAAGTTGTGGGTCACAGACAACTGCTTCCAACACCCACGACCCCCTAGTCAATGTGATCTAGGCCCAAAATGATGGAATTTGACTATGGTTCCAAATGGAATGAATGTGAAATTGAAATAAAGTGGATAACGAAATCCCATGTGTTATACTAAATTGTGAATTGAATATGTGATATGGTTTATACATTGGAATGTGCCGAAGTAGGTATTGTGGTTCGGGTGTCTTAAGGAACTGTGGGATTTATTTGGATAACAATGGAATAATTAGAATGTGATAATTATTTAATTGTGCATTTTAAATTATTATTTATATAGATGAATACAATGTTATGAAATGGATATTATTTTAGACACTGTTGGTGTTGGCATGTTGAGTTATACTCACACCCTATATGGGCTTCCTGATCGACACACGAATATACTTCATGTTTTCAGAATGGGATTAGGGAAAAGGCCCAGTAATAGATGGTTGAGTTTGGATAAATCATGGATGAGGGAATTAAGTGATATTCATGACCTTATTGGGAGTATTCAGTGTCTTCATTATTTTCTAATTTTCATATTGATACATGAAACATATTTATAATGACATATATACTATTTAGTATAGATATTGTATTTTTTATTTTGGTTGTCATGTAATACTACATTGGTTTGGTTATGTGTTATACTATTTTTCTATTGTTTGTTTATTTTTTATATAGTGATAATTTTAAAAAAGTGAATATAGTATCCCCATGAATGATATTAGACCCTCTATGTTAGTTAGTATCCTCCAGAATATAAAGAGGCATGCCTAAGGTCACGTAGTGAACTGGCTCAGGGCACCAGTGTGTGGAACCCTGGTAGAGATATTAAAAGGTTTTATCAAAGGTTTATTTATTTTACTTTATCATTTTCATAACTATTTTGGAAAGGTAGATAGGATTATTAGATGAGTTGGACCTTGGTTATGAACTCGTTCATGGGAGTAGGAAATCGATGTAAGGGGGTAAAATCTTAGTACATAGGATATGATTATTTTTATTGATGTGTGTTACTATAGATGATGATATTTCACTTCGAGTGGTGCACATATTTTGTTATGTGACTATTGTTTCTGCGTTTTTATGATGTTTGACTCATGGAACAATAAGGCATAATAACTTAGTATGCATGTATCAGTATTGGCACTCAGGATTATTTGTGACATGCACTACACATGAGAAAATAGGTTTTTGGGTAAGTTGATAAAATTGAATTGTTATTTGTTTCTTGTATAATATAACTAAAAATGGTGCCTAATATTAAATTGAAAAATGATTCAAAGTATTAATAAATGGGATTCCAATTATACTTGAAAAATGAGAATGAGTTTACCCTTATTATCCAAGACTTATATATAGGATGGTTAAGGGTAGTGATTGTGCCTCAATTTTGATAGTGTTGAAGGGAAAAGGGGGGAATGAATTATTATGGAGTACTATGAATCCCTATTGTGTAAAATATGTTAATGATTTGTTAAGTGTCCTAAAATATGTATTGGTAATTATAGACACATTCCTCCATGATTACATTTGTTGAGAGGATTACATGACGTTATGGCTAGAAATGATCTACCAACAGTGGAACTTGAGGAATATATATTTCCAGGTGAGGAAGTCAAAGAGACTTTCTGGGAGAATATTGCATGCTTCATGTAGTTAATCATAATAGACTAAGGGATTATTGTGAAAATATTATCTTATCGGATATGGGAGTTCTAGTTGCATCACCCTATGATTTTCATCAGAGCAGGTGGACCTGAAGTAACTGAGTCCTAAATAGAGTCCACCCAGACTATACTGGACTACTTGGAGACTCTTGATGAGAAGAGAGTCAAGATGGAAAATTATATAGAACATGGTTAGGTTTAGTGTTGGTGGGGTATTTAGACTCAAGAAGTAAATCTATATAATATGGAGTTGAATTATTTTTAGGATATGTTCCTTATGCACTTTTACCCTGAAACGCTAAGGCATGAGAGAGTAGTCGAGCTGTTGAGGTTGACTTGGGGGAGGATTTCAATGAAAAACAAGGTTGGGTGCTTTACTGATTTTTATAATTTTTTTCCAGCATAGGTAGGATATGAGTCTACTACAACAAAACAGTTTCAGTATGGGATTAAGTGTGAGATTAAGTCCCAAATGAATATCTTTTAGAAGAAAAGTTTTCTAAAGTGGTGAGTTATGCTCTAATTTATGAGGGGAACTTGAAAGAGGATTATAGTGGGGGATAAGATGTTAATACTAGATGGTGAGGAGGAATGGCTTCTAAGAGAAGGAATTTTTATTATAAGAATATTTACTAGAGATTTGGAAGGAAGAGTAGCTTTGGTTATGGATAAATTCTTCAGGATATTTCTCGAGTGCTTTTTCGCCAATGAGTTAGGATGGGTCACCTTCTTAGGTATTTCCCCTAACCACCAGTATAGTGATGATCTTGCAGTAGGATAGGTCATCTACACAGGTTCTTCAAGAACCTGTAACATATTGGTAATGATAGAGGATATTTGAAGAATCAAAGTGTGGGAATGGGAATTTCTACACCAAATCATTTTGGCAGCTAGAGTTCTACTACCCATGGAGGTAGGGGCAATAGATGTGAATCTTTTCCGAAATAGCAACATATCAGTAGAGTGGTGAAACTCAGGGGACTCAAAATGAATCATAGAGAATAGGAGAAGAAATTTTCACATGGTTTATCATACACTTTTGGATAGAAAGGCCAGACTATATACAGTTAGATATACTATTATTGTAGATTCTATGATCACTAGTTCCTTATTTGATACAAGTTCCTCTCATTATTTTATATATGAACTAATTTTCAATGTTTTTAGCCTTGTGGTGGAGTTCATGAGTGGGATTATGTTGATAGATACAATGTTGGGATTACGGTCTATAGACATATATTTTTTACAAGGGATGGTCTCTCGATGATGGGGAGTATGATTTCAGTTGTGATATTTACATCCTTTATATGTCTTGAATTGACCTCAATTTGGGTATGGATATGTTATTATTATACTGAGACCACATAGATTATGATAGTAGGAGAGTGACTTTTACATCTAATGAGGGTGACAATTACATTCCCCATGGAGAATGGGATACCCAGGTGGGCCTCCCAGGGCTAGTTCACCAGCAACTAGGGGATCATACTGGCCAAGTTGAAAGACTTGTGCTAGATAATGGGGGTGTGAAGCATGGTGTATTTCCACCCATATTAGAATAGTTTCAAGTTGTATTTCTTCAATAATTCTAAATTTTTTCACTTTATAGATATTTTTAATTTACTATTTATCTCATGATGAGGGCTAAACAATTTTATATTCACTATATAGAATGGATCTAACATAGATTTAAGAGTTCAAGAATAAGATTAATGAGTTGATGGATAAGGGTTTTATATGTCTAAATATGTTTCATTGGTGTTCTACCCATTTTTTTCAAAGAGGTATGATGAGACTCTACATTTTTGTGTTTAATACAAGATTTATTTCCAAATGAAAGTGAGTATCAATTGCCTAATTCCTTGTATTGATGATTTTTTTACTAGTTGAATGGATCATGTGTTTTCTTCGAGACCCACTTGATATCTTGGGATAATCATTTGAAATTTCCACTTTCTAATATATCAAGTACTGCTTTTAGAAGAATTTATAACATTTATGAATTCATTTTGATTATATTTGGGTTAAAAAATGTACCTGGAGTGTTTATGGACATGATGAATAGATATTTACATCCATACTAAGATCTGTTTGTGGTTGTGTTTGTAGATGACATCTTGGTGTACATAAAGACTCATGATAATCATTCCCAACATCTTAACATCATCCTAATTACATTAATAGAGTTTTGTTTATACAAAAATCTATCTATGTTCAAATTATGGTTTGATCATGTACATTTATTAGGTCACATAATCTTGGATACAAGCATGTTTGTATACCTAGAGAACATTCATGTTACTTTTTCTTGGGGAAAACACAAGAATTATTTCAATATCCATAGTTTTCTAGGGAAAGAAGGATATTATTGGAGGTTCATTCACAACTTTTTTTATTTGTACAAACCTTCTTCAGACATTAGAAAGTAGTGGATAACATTTAAATGGACAGAAGCATGTGTGAATGCTTTTTAAGATATGAAGAAGTGTTTGACATCAACACCAATATTGATCCTTCCAAATCTAAGTGAGGAGTATTCGATGTTTTGTGCCACCTAAAGATAGGGTTTGGGTTTTTTTTGATATATACAGATAAAGTTTTTCTAATATGGGTATAGAAAGATGATGCCACATGAATGGAACTACCTTATGCACGAACTAGAGTTAGCTACAATGGTATATGCTTTGAAGTATTAGAATCATTATATTTTGGGATAAAATATTACTGTGTATATTGAATAGAGGATCTTAAATTATACCATTTCACAATGAGATTTAAATATCTAATAGCGGAGGTGGGTTGAAAATATGATGTCATTCGACATTGACATATCATATACTCCCAATAAAGGAAATAGTGATTCTAAAGTATTAAGTAGGAAAAATCAGACTCATGTAGTTTAAAGTATAGTGCATAGAGGAAGATGATGATATTACTAGATGAGATGCATGTTTCAATTTAGGATTTCTATGGGAAAATGACTCTCATATTAGTTTTAGTAGATTCTTCACTTTTGATTCAGATTAAATATAGATAGTATGATGATCCAATATGTTTCACCTTGAGAGAAAGCTTTGAAGGTGTGGAGTCAACATCATATTGGACCATATATGAGGATGAGATAATCTATGCTAGGAATTGGGTTATTATTCCTACAATCATGTGGGAGAATTTGATGCCATAATTTCATGCCTCAATGATAGTGGTAAATCCAGGTGTGACCAAAATGTACCTTGGCCTAAAATGAAAATTTTGGTGGCTAGGCATGAAATGTCAGATTGTAGGGTTCATGACACTATTTTACACTTATCAAAAGGTGAAGGATAAGCTTCAATGGCCTGATGTTTTACTACAACCATTTCTAATTCTCTAATGGAAGTGGGATGGAATTACTATGTAATTTGTGGTGGGTCTCCAATGTACACCTCATAAGAATGAAACTATATGGATGGTTTTAGAGAGGTTGACCAAGGTGGAACATTTCTTACCTATATGGGATACCTTCTCAGTGGATCAGTTGGGAGATTTGTACATTTGGTAGATATTCAACCTATATGGGGTGCCATGGAGCATTTTTTTTGTCCGTGACTCACATTTTAGTTCATGCATCAGGAAGGGATTACAGATGGTTCTTGGTACATAGGTATTACTGAGTTTGTATTTCCACTGATAGACATATGGTAATTTAGAGAGTACTATATAGGTTTTTAAAGATATTCTATGAGCACATGTTCTTGACTTCGTTGGGTATTGGGAGAATAATCTATCACTTGTGATGATTTACTATAACTATTTTTTTTGGAAAATATTCATATATCAATATATGAGGCTCTTTATGGTTGGACATGTAGATCACATCTACGTTGGATGGAGGAAGATGAGTTAGAGTTATTAGTATCATGTCTCATGCAAGAAATATTGGAGTAGGTATATCTAATTCAAAATCATATAGATATATATCAGGGTAGACATAAGTTGTATGAAGATAGACTTCAATGAACAATGGATTTTACAAATGGTGATTGTGTGTTCTTTTAGGTTTCTCTCAGATTCGGTCACCATAGGATTTAGAGATAGGGTAGGCTAGTGCCCGATTTTGTTGGACTGTTTGAGGTTGTGGGGTGAATCAGGTTAGTGGAGTAGTGATTGGATATTCCATAAAAGTACATTGCTATGACTGAAATTTTTTATTTTTCACTACTATAGAATTATCATCCAAACCCTTCTCATGTGATTTATATGGATGATGCTGAGCTTGATATAAATGCATCATTTGAGGAGCATTTGATACATGTGTTGGATCATTGTGAGAAAGTGTTATATGGAAATACCATACTGATAGTTCATGTATTATAGAAATATGTCTATATTCAATAGAAAACATGGGAAATGAGAAGAAGATATGTAGTATTAATGGCACGATATTTTCGACTAAAAATCGTATAGATGATTTAGAGTACATCTTGAGTACAAACAATTATAAGGTGGGGTGATTGTATGATACCAAACTTTTTTTGAGGTGTATTGATCATGTTTACATGTGATCCTTTTCATTTTTTGATTAATCATTGTTTGAGTTTATCCTTGTAGAGTGTTTAGGTTAAAATGGAGAAAATTAAAATGAGGAGGGGTAGTTCATGGTTGGAACACAATTTTCCCAAACCTTGCACCCATCCCATCAAACCATGAGAACAAAAACAGAGGGAAATCACATGCCTGGAACATGGTTTGTCATAATGTGCACCCTCTAGGGAGAAAACATTAACCCCCCAATAATCATTTCGTGTTTAAGGTTCATGGTGTGGAAAACCATGCACCCTTACCAAGAAACCATGCACACAATTTTTATAATTCCAAAAATTGGGTTTTTAAAGTCTAAACCCTTAGGAATTCACCCCAATTCGACCCAACATGGTCCTAAACTATTCCTATAATTTTTTGAGGTACCTATAAGAATTTCTAGTCCTCTCAACCTCCATTACTGATAATTTAAAATCCAGATTGAAGAACTATACCTCACCCTATAAGAGAATATCACCCCGTTTGGATTCTTATCTTTCTCCCATATTTCTCTCATCTGTTGAAGTTATGTTTTCCTCTAATATTGTAAATCTATATAAATATTTTATGGATATTTATTCATTTTATCTGAGATATAGGTTTAGTATCTATATCTCATTCTTTATCACATCCTTAATATTTCCACATCAATTGGGGTATTTTGTTGGTGAGCATTCATCATTAATATTGAGTTTGGTGTTCTAAATTCAATTACCATAGTCCTAAATTCCAATATCATGTATGTGTTGTGAAATTTAAATTGTTATTATTTAAAATTTAATAATGAATTGTGTAGTTTAATTGGATAATTAATTTATGTAAATATGGAATTGATTAAATTTAATATCTATGTGATGATGAATTGTATTAGATTCATGATAGTAGAATTAGTTGAATTGGATGAAATTGGATTAATTAAATTTTAAATTAATTAATTAATTTTTTTGATTATGAATTTTGATTTGTATTAATTGATTGGTGAATTAATTAATTAGATATTGGAGTTGGGTAATTGGATTAATTAATTGTTGAATTAATTAATATATTGTTGTGATTGTGGAATTTATTGATAAGTTTAATTTTAATTTGATTAAATTAATTGAAATGGGTTAATTGGTCAATTAATGTGATATAAATTAATTTATGATTGGGGATAATGTGATGAATTGATTAACCTTAATGGGTTAAATGGATATACAATTAAATGTTGTTAAATGAAATTATGGTTATTTTTTATATTATTTATATGTGATTAAGTATTGATCATGATTTGTTTTGATAATTTAAATAGAATATAATGATGTGATATTTTATGAGAGGTTTATTGTTTATTATCTTTTATTTATGTGATATATGTGATATTGTGATATATGTGTGTGGGACATGGTCATCTCCATTAAAATACCATGTGATAAAAGAGTGTGGGAGATGGTCTGCCACATCAAAAGCCTATAGTTACAAATAAATGTTTTACATGGATTGATTCATCAAAATTTAACTTTTGTGATTGATTGATAATGAGTTATGGGTCACAGAATTATACATCAAATACCCGAGGGGTCCTAATAATGGAGATCTAGTCACAAAATCTCGTCATTGAACTATGGTTCCAAATGACCGTAATGTGAAATTGAAATGAAGTGGATAATGAAAGACCATGTGTTATAATGAATTTTAAATTAAATATGTGATATGGTTCAGACTATGTCATGAGTCTATGTAGTTATTTTGGTTCAGGTGTCCTTGGGAACCTGGCGATTTATGTGGTTAATTAATGAATTTTTGGCATGTGATAACTATTTATTTATTTATTTTAATTTATTCTTTATACCACTTCATACACTTTTATTGACAATATATTATTTTAAAATCTTTTTGTGGTGGCCTTTGAAGTTCTACTCACACCCTACTCAGGCAACCAGATTGGTACATGAATAGACTTCATTATTGGAGGAAAGGATATGAGAAATGGACAAGTGTTAGATGGATTACTGGGATGGAACATGGATGAGGGAACATAAATAGATTTTGGACCATCTTGGGAGTCATCAGTGTATTTATTTATTTTGGGTTTTTCATTTTGATAATTGAATCATTTTCCATGAAATATCTACTATTTATATTGGATATTTTATTTTCTATTTTGGTCATCATGTTATACTAGTTTTATTTTGATAATTGTTATATCATTTGGATGTTGATTATTTATTTACATTATAGTGATAATTTGATAAAGATGGTATATTCTCCCCATGATATATATAATTTCCAAGATGCTAGTTGGTAGATTCAAGAACATGGGGAGAAACACATGAGGTAATGTAATTGACCGATGTGGGGTAACAGCACGGGGCACCTGGTTCGATATGTTACTTAGATTTTCATTAAAAAGATTTATTTTCTATACTGAGTACTTAAAGCGAAGAAAATAAAATGAATACATGTAATCTATAGAAATCACCAAATTAGAATAAAAGTTATGAGATCTATGAAGGATAGATCATGTAATTTTATTAGTTGATAATCAATAATAAAAAATCCTAATAATAATGAGACTGTAACATAAAACACTTTCCACTTTGGTATCTTTTGAATCATAACCCCCATGGAAAACATAAATTCAAATGAAAAATTAAATTAAATTAATATAAATAAGTTCATTATATAAAAAATTTATGGGTTATTATATACACTACATGAAATAATCAAGTGGTAAATATGGAACATTTCTCACAAAAACAAAACTGAGTTGAGAACCCCTTATCTTAAGTCCAACTTGATTCGTATGTACTCTAACCTCAACTATAATGAATTAATATTTATTATAATTATATAAAACAACCACATAAAAATTTATAATTTCATATATCATCCACTAATATCATTTCCACACAATTTTATTATACATTATTATTAAAATATTTATTCACGAGTATAAACTGTTTTGTATTTCACGACTGTTTTGGTTCAGCAGTTGGGGTCCTTGCTCTATGGTCATGGTTTCATCATATCTATAATAATATTCATGATATTAATATTATATATATATATATATAAGTATCCATGAAATATAGAGATATAAAAATGAAAAACACTATTGGAGACGGTAGTACGTATGTACAAAAGGACTATTTTTCATTTTTCTAATGAGAAAAAGGGAAAGAAAGTAAAAATTATTTTCTAATTAAAAAATATTTATAAATAATAAACATAATATTTATTTAGTAATTCTAAAATTTTAATCATCCATTTGATGAAGGTATCGAAAATGAATCAGTTATCTACATTAAGGTGGTAGTCCACACCCATGCACGAGCGATACATTCATTTCCAATTTGATGGATAGGGGGTGGAAAATGGTTATCCCATGATAATAATAGCATAAAAATATATTTTTGATAAATTATAAATTATTTTAATATGGATAAAATATATTTATAGGATGTATAAAATAAATAAACTTTGAAAGAGTTAGGTAATATGATTACCACTTATTTGAGAGATATCCCCAGGATTACACCTTAACCCTTTATAGGATGGTCTTAAGAGAATAAATGAAGATATATGATGTGGGGAAATATTATATTAAGATATTAATATAGGTGTTTTATGAAATATATTTCTCAAACATTGTGAATTTAAAGATTACACGAGGTTCCCTTTTATAAGTGAGTGAAAGAAAACACTTGGAAATGCATAAATAATTTAAATGTAATATATATCATAATCATTAAAAGTGTAACAAAATAAAAAAAAATTAATTTATAAGATATTATAGGTTTAGAAAACACTCAACCAATAAAATTTAGATTTCTTTTGGATACTTTTCAAGCCTTATAGTTTAGTTAAGCACACTTTAAACCCAATTTTTCCATAACCATGATAACATAAATTTTACCATGATTACATAATTATATTCTAAAGAATAAAAGGATCCATATATAAAATTTTTACATTAAAATTTTAAATTTTGAAAATATTTTAATAGATTGAAAATCTATCAGTGGATGAAATTACATTTAATATAAGTACACAAAACACTTGAAAAATAATTTTTTGGAATGTAGTCGATTTATGTTTTAAAATAATTTACCCATGAAATAAAGTAATTAGTTGACTTCTATTAATGTTTTTAGTTAAATAATAAAAAATGATATTTTATATTTTTTTATGAATGCAAAACTGAATGGAAGCTTCCATTTTAACTTAGAAGACCAAAAATAGTTTTTAATTTGAATAAAATATAATTTATGTTCATCAATGTCTAGCATGGGTTCCCAAAATTAAAATAATGTTTAAAAAAAAAAATTTATAACTCATTAATAATATATTTTGTTGTATAAAACACATAAAATACGATTCATGAAAAATTTCGAGAGATTTTAAAGCTTTACCCAATAGTGTTAACTCAGCCTTACCAGTTTTACCCAAACCAAGGTAAAAAATATTTTCCATGGTTACTATTCATAATAAAAAAAATAAATGGGAAATATTTATAACATTTTAACCTATTTATTACAAATATGGAATCTATTTTTTCAATATTCATTTTATATAAGTGGCATAAATCTATTTAATCTAAATGTATAAAATGGAATGAAAAACAATTTTTAAAAAAAATGAATTTTTAAACACAAAAATGAACTTCTACCAAAATCAGTTAAAATATTGATTACTAAGAAATTAATTATATTATTTATAATTAAAAGACTCATATGTTACTTTATTATCAAATTAAAAAAATAATAGGGCTTTTAGGTTACTTAATTCAATGAAAAATGAAAGTTGTATAAAAATTCAAAATTTTCACCATACAATTAAATTTAAATCATTTAAAAAAAATACAAAAAAATCTTCCAAATATGATATTGAAATGATGATTTCAATAATAATATTCATCCACTGAAATAAAATTTATAGTAATTTAATGAATTGATTATGATGTCTATATATTAAATTCAATAAAAACTATTTTTGATGAAAACTTATTTTTGAAGCATAAAATAATTTTACTGAAGATTGAGTATATATTTATTATGAATTAAAATTTATATAAATTTTTAATAATATTTTTATTACTATTTATACTCTCTAATACAATTACTAGGATATAATGGTATACTGTACCGCACATTATTTAGACTCAGTGTTGAAAGCAAAGAAATCTATCAAATACTTAAACTTTATTTCAATGGAAATAAATAAAAAACCATGGGATGTTAAATTATACCCAAATTATATTTAATTTCTCCCTTAAAAGAATGTCAAATTGAAAAAATTAGGGTATTTCTACTTTATCACATGCTATGGTTTCGATATAGCTTTATCGATTTTCTAATTGCTCTAAATAACTTTTACTAGGAAAGTTGTCTTGTTCCATAGAACATTATCTCAAAAATATAATATTTATACTAGTTGTTCTACATAGGAAATACCATTCTATAGTGGTATAACCATTGAGTTTAGTACATGTAAAGGAACATGTTCCTACTTCATTAAAATATATACATGAAACATATATTGAATTTGAGAGAAGTATGGTGAAAGAACTACGAGACTATCCCTACTCGATCAAGAAGCCAAAAATGATTGATATATCTAGGACTTAGATATCACTTCTTTCCAAATCTCATAACCATTTTCCAAATAGATATCTATATTAATTCATTCTAAAAAACATTAAATTTTATATATCTCTGATTTTTATTCATTTAAATCTTTTATTAACTCTGAGGTTTCTTGATGCGCTATAGAATGAATTTAACCTTCTATACGATTTTTACTACAAGCTCAGGTCCAAATAGATTTCATTACCAAACATTATCCCAACTATTAGAGTTATGAACTAATTTCTATAGAGGGATTCATAATGATGCTATTAAATTCTCAATTAAAATATATTGTTATTAGATAATTAAATGATCATAATTTATTTATCCAGAAAACCATTGAAATATAGAGAAAAAGATCTCAATATTTCCTATATAGTTTAAATGATAATATCATACTAAAAATATTTTTGGGGATGATAAGAAGTATTTAAATACAACTTATTATCCATATCATTTGGAATACTTCTCCATAAATTCAAGGTAAACATTAGATATTGATCAGATATAATAAAATGTGGTAATTCATTCAGCCTTACTAATTACTTACTAAGTATATAGGAAAGTTTATCAAGAGGGAAATATTCTGTAAGATAAATAAAATGTGCTGATTTTTATGGATATAAAATATAAACCAAATAGAATTATGCCCTTTAGATTTCAGTGGGAGTCCATTGGTAAAATACATAGTGAAGTTTACCATTTCCAAATAGGCATGGGTAATGTTTGTAACATCCTCTTAGAATTATACCACCCATCCTTAACAAGTTGGCATAATAAGAATTGAGATACATACACTAAAATATAAATCCTTATGTTGACCATTATAGATAATATTTTAGATATCTTTACATCTTCATAATTCGATGATGAATAGAGAAATATGTGCAATGAGATTCTTCAAACAGATACTTCTTCATGACTAGTATAGATATGAAATATACTTATTTCCCAAAACTTATAACTACAGACACAATTAAAGTTTAACTCAGGAACATATCTCACCTTATTTTGCAACTATACATCATACTTCATGACCCTTATCCGATGATATCCACATGAAATATCAATCATGGGAAAATATGGATGTTCTCATAACTGATCAAATAGACCGTTGATACAAGGTAGATGATTATTATTCTCTATTGTGATATTCTTGATAATTAATGAAAGGTCACATTGATTAATCATTATTTTTAATAAAAAGAACATGAGCACCCCATAGTGTAACACATGGATGAATGAATCCTTTAAAAATATTATTATTAAGTTTATTATTAAATTATTATAACTCAATAAGACCCATTTTATATGGATTCATTTAATAGTTGTATCACTAGGTCTGATTTCAATTGAAAACCCAACACCATGATTTAGAGGAAGCGAAACAAAATCATTAATATAGACATTAAAAACTAGTACAATAGGTATATATTTTTTGTTGATTTTATACCCAATCATTAGAGAAGATTTCAAATTATTAGTATGAATCAAGACCCATAAAATTTAAGTAATTTTCATTAGAAGCTTATGTCCATTATCACAATGATAAATGATCATTGTTTCAATCCAAATATGTAGTTTTACTATCCTATGTTAGAAAATTGTATAGTATATATATACAGGAATATAATCAATGCTCAAAAATCATATCAAATTATTGTAATGGAATATCAATAATATTTTCAAATGCCACATTCTGAAAAACATTAACATGACATCCTGAACTCTAGAGTAGAAGATAAGTGTACCATAACCATCATGATTCACTCTAATGGTTGAAATAACATTGGATATTACTTACTATATGAGTTATTAAAAAGATTAGGTAATTGAATTAGATAATGAACAAGATGCCCTCCAAAAGAAATTAAACTATTAGTGTTACATTAGGATGAGATTAATTAATCTCCATTTAAGTTCTCCTATTTTTTCTATAGGGAATTTCATTTAAAACCTTATTTTCCACACATACAACATATTATCATCCTTTGAAAAATTTCCTTGGATATTTCTTCCCAAATTATTAACATGTATAAAATTTAATATTCTTTACTCTATGGTCTTCATCAATAAAACTCCCATGTATCTCTATTTTTATCTTTTTATGGGTTTTAGAAAACTCATCCAAGTTGAGTTTGTTAATAACATATTGAGGTAGAATGTTATGAATAATCATGATATTTAATATTCCATATCTAATTTCATTTGGATGATCATGATGACAATCAGTTCTTTTTATTTCAAATTCATCACTAATATGATTCCTTCTAGTTTTATCTATAAACTACAACTAAATCACAGTGCAATAAACAATAATCATAGTGAGATATTGTGTAGTCATGAAAAATAAATCATATGAAGTCTAAATCATGACACCTTCTTTCAATATATGAAAATTAAAGTTCATATTGTAAGACTATGATTCATCATTGGGTTTCATAGATTTTATCCCCTCATTCATCATATTAGTTCATAAAGAACATGTGAATTAACCTAACCATATCCCTCGAGAGTTTCTAACTAGGTGGGAATTTATAGGCCCACACATCATGCACTGGTGATAATAATGTTGATACCCAATCATCCCCTATTAGAGCTATTCCGCATAGGTGAATCTATGCCACAATGGAATCCACTTTCAAGTATCCAGTCAGGGATTTATTTTCTTGGAAAATAACACTACTTTTTTAACATAAAATAGAATTTTATCTTATAATTTTTCTAATATAAATTGTTATCGCTAAGGTTTTCTCATCCTTGTGTAAAAAAATAACTAAATCCTATTTGGATAAAAACTATGTAAAAATAAACATTATATACATAAATATTAATTTTTTTTGAGAAGGAAGGATAATATTAATGACGAAGATCTACAACCGTACATATGTAGAGCCATGAAAGGAAATATTCCAGCCATAGCTGGTTGACATCGAAGGGACCTGAGGCTGCCAGCTGATGGGCCGCATTGTTTCCTTCCCTTTTGTTAAATGAGTAGGTGCAACAAGAGAAGCCTTGGCGCAGCGAGAAGATTCTCCTGATGATGAAGCCAAAGGGCTAGAGTCCAGCGTCATTGTGGTTAATGGAATTGATAACAGAGAGGCAGTCAAACTCAATGATGATATAATCCCATCCACGTTCCGTAGCGAGCATCATGTCTACAAGGATGATAGAGGCCTCAGAAACTACAGGTTCCCAGAAGGCATGGTGGGATTCATATTTTTTGGCAATAATCTTCCCCAGATGATTTTGCGCCAGGAGGCCGAGAGCAACAAGCCCATCCTCGGGGAGAGAAGCATCCAAGTTAAGCTTATGACTCCCTTCTGATGGGGGGGGGGGGTCCAATGAGGGGGGACATGAGGGGGTAACACCTGGCATAACGTGTCCTTTGCGGTCTTTCCAGCCCTCAATCCATGAAGTGGCTTGTTCAGTCCAGAACTCGGGAGGATGATGAACGTGGTGGAAAACCGAATCATTTCGCCTAACCCAAATGATCCAGTCCAGGGAACAAAAAGAGATTGAATCAGCTGATGAAAGAGAGGAACACCAGTGCATCATAAGATTATGGAGGTCAGAGACAATGTCCAGTGAAGAATATGAAGCCGGGTCCCATTTATTCAAAATTTCCTTGTCTCCCGAGCAGTGAATGATGGTGTGCCAATGAGTTTCAGGAATATTCGGGCAGAAAGGGCAGGACTCAGCACTGGCCATATGTCGGTAAACAATGAGGATCATGGTCGGGAGGGTGCCCGTGCACACCTGTCACCAAAATTGGCATATTTTTTGGGGGACATTGAGCTTCCAAAGCGCTTTCCATGGTCCCTCATCACGGTCGAGAGAGTGAATGCCAAGAGCCAGTCTGTAGCTGGATCTCACTGTGTAGTCACCTGAAACATCATTGGTCCAAAAAAGATAGTCGGGGCCCGCATCAGGGACACATGGGATGCTCATAATAATTCATTGGTCACTTTCATTAAACAAATCCTGGATCTTTTCCACACAGCACCCCGGGCCCTGGTCTAAAATGAGGTAGTTGAAAGTGGCATCTTCAAGACCTGGTTGGGCGGGGGATGTGGCACGCATTCCATCCTTATCAATAAGCCAGGTATCGGTCCAAATGTTGACAGATGATCCTTTTCCAATCCTCCACCCCACCCCTTTATCTAGAAGATTTCAGGCCCCCAAATACTTCCCTAGAGGAAGCTAAGATGGGGTCCAAGATAGGAACCAAGGAAGTCTATGTGGGGAATGTACTTGGCACGGAGTACCCACACACACAAAGATGATGGACGGTTCAAAGTACATCATAACTAATACCATTACTATATATAGCATACTTAAAATCTTTCATTATATCTCAGGGAAAATGAATCATAATAAAGGGTGAACTTAGGTGATTAATAAGCGTAAATAAGGGATATATTATTTAATTATCATTTTTAATAATAACATGAGCATAAGGGCATGATAAATAATAATTATATTTAAAAATATTACCCAAAAATGAAACATAATAAAGGGTGAACTTAGGTGATTAATAATTGTAAATAAGGGATATATTATTTAATTATCATTTTTAATAATAACATGAGCATAAGGGGATGATAAATAATAATTATATTTGAAAATAATACCCAAATTTTTTTAGATAATAATCATGAGTTATTGCATAAATATTGGAAGCTCATAAGACATGAATCATAAATAAATCAATGAAATGAGCCACGAGATCCACACATTGTGATAATATCATTTCATAATAGAGTTTTACAATGTTTGGTTTAATAATTATAGAAAAATATCACATGTCAAGGATCAAATCAAAGACTGTCATTAGTTAGTGTGAAAATACTAATAATGGGAAATCCAACCCAAACAATTCCAACATTCTATTAGAAGTATCTTCCATCTATTTATTTTTTCCAACTATTATGAGTTACTTATAGTCAGTTAAATCCCCCATATATTGGGTGTAACTTTCATTCAGTAAACTCAGTAATCTCTTAGGAGTTTCATATATTCTTTAAAATATAATTTTTAGGAGTAAATTTTATTCATTTAACTCTGCCATCTCTCATGAATTACTTATATTTAGTAAAATATCTCATTGTAACTTCCCTATTCCAGAAGCCACCTAGAGTCACCCCATACCCGGTTGGTCACATGGCCTCAAGAGTATAACCCCGCACGCCAGAGGCTACCGACTAGAAGCGATGGATTGGGTGTAATAGTGGGGAAACTATGCCCTCATTGGTAGAGTACACAATGGAAGTAAGAACACACAATAGAGGATGCAATAAATATCCAACAATATTAAATAGAAGAAGACTTATATAATATACCACTAGAGAACACATATATATAAAATTATTCATGATACAAATTTCTACGAAAGCAGCCAAACAATTCACAATGCTGAATTGTAAAAATCGTTAAACCAAGTACAAAAAAAATAAGACAAAAAACTCATCAGTATCGGAAGCCTAAGCTTGGTCCCATGCTATCCAACTCTGTAGCAAGTCAAGTACCTGAAGTAGATGGGAGATTTCCCTTATCTATACCAGCAGTAATATAATTAGTTTGGGCCGAAAATAATTTCCCAAATAGGGTGTGAGACTAAATCTAAGTAGGTAACCACCCGAAGATCTGTGCCAAACAGTCAGTTAATATATGGCAGGTAAAGTACAGAAAACAGTAAACAGGAAAGTACTCATTAGTACACAATCCACAATTTTAATATCATGCAACAACAAATAAACAGCTAAACAAACAGGAAACCCTCAGGGAAGTACTCATAACCATCCCCTCTAGTTCTACCTAGAATGTACAAGCTTCCCTCTAGGTAGTGCACACATCCCAACCCCCCTGTTTCATTCATATGAATTCATAAAGTGTCTCTAAGGAAGCACTCATAGTCAATTCCCCTTATAGTCTAAGGTAGTTAGGAACACTCTTAAGAAGTTCACACGGTCAATTCCTCTAATATCCCTAAGGTCAATAACTCTTTGAAAAAGCTCACTCATTCAATTATCCATATAGACTAGGTCATTCAAATACTCTCTGAGGAAGCTGACTCAGTCAATTTCCCTTATTGTCTAGAGTAATCAAGGAAATTCAATATAAAACAATGACTCTATGAGGAATCTCACATGGTCAATTCCCCCTTATAGTATAAAGTGCTAAAAGACTCTGTGAGGAAGCTCACTCGGTCAATTCCACTTATAGCCTACTACACCAGGTTCTCACGGCCCTGTGTAGATCAATGAGAATAGAAATTCAATATGGCCGATGTAAACCAATAGAAAAAATTGGCTAATTAGTCTTCAATAGTTTGCGTATATTAGAGTAAAAATAATCCACCATACAACTCTCGGCATGGAAAACAGGCAAGGTGGACAAACATGAAAAACATGAACAAACAGTCATAAACAGAGCATGCATGAGAAAAACATCCCAATCATAGAAAATCAACCATATTCACATCCATTTAACTTCTACACAAACATACATGCATGGTAGGAAATCAACAGGGGTAAAACGGTAAACACGCAATACCCCGTTAAAGTTTATTGGTGGAATTTGCACATAATACCAAAAGACATTGAAAGGAATTTCACAAACCACCAACTGTGGTGTTAAGAGATCTCTATATGTGAAACATGAGGCTTGAATCACCATAGAACGTCAAAGATCTACAAAAATGTCTAAAAAGTTCAACCCACGATATCTCACAAGAGAAGAGAAATTTGATGATGGTGCTCTAGGAGAAGAGAGAACTCACGGATATGATTCCAATGCAACTGACGGTGTTCGATTCGGAGGACGGATGCACACTCGGGGGTTCGTCTAAGATTCGTGGCCGTACGGAGCTCTCGGTCGAACGAGACCTAAAAGAAGAGCGTCATGGTAATTAGGCGTGACCTCAGTGCATTTAATAAAAAAAGAAAGTACACGACATGTACTTATGAAGTAAATGGTGTGTACTCACCGTTTTCTTACTCCACTTTATGCAGCCTCCAAACCACCCCCACATGGCCGTGTGTAAGGCCACTACATGGCTAGTACATGACATCCTATGGAAAAGCTGTACACAACGTGTACTCATAAACTACATGGAGTGTACTTTGAAAATTTCTAGAATTTATTCTTTTTCTCAAAAATTACCATAAAAGGAAAAATGTACCTGAATAGAAGATCTAGGTTCTTAAAAACTTCCTCCTGTAATGAAATTCATCCCTGAATTTCCCTAATGAGGCATGAAAGATGAATCCCCAAACAGCTCGGGCCATTGGGCTCGTACATCAGCCTCCCTCTCCCAGGTCTCGTCCTGTACCCGCTCGTGCTTCCATAACACTCATACCAGAGGAACAAACTGGCCACAAAGAACCTTTGTAATGTGATCTATAATCCAGATAAGATTATCCTTGAAGGATACATCCACATTCAACTCAACCTCCTTGGGTTGGAAAACATGAGACCGTTCTGAAAAGTAAAGTCGAAACTGAGAAACGTGGAAGATTCCGTGCATATCTCTGTACCTCTAAGGTAACTGCAACTAATAAGACACCGTCCCAACTCTCTATAACACCTCAAAAAGCTTGAAATCCCTTGGAGAAAGATTACCCTATCTCCAAATCCTATTGTGTCCCAACCTTGGCGTGATAGACAAGAAAACCTGATCCCCGACCTCGATCATCAGAGGTCATCTACACTAATCACCAGAAGACTTTGATTGAGACTGCACAGTAGCCATCCTCTTCTGAATCAACTCTATCTGCTCTGTGGTATTCTGAACAAAACGAGGTCCCAAGAAAGCTGCCCCTCCTGCCTCCAGCCAATATAAGGGTGATCGGCTTGGTCTACCATACAAATCCTCATAAGGTTTCATATGAATAGTTTCTTGAAAACTATTATTGTATGCAAATTCTACAAGAGGTATATGCTTCTCCAAAGAAACTCCAAAATATTGAATGCATGCTCAAAGATTATCCTCGTGCACCAGATTCATATCCTCGGACTGACCATCTGTCTGGGGGTGGTATGGTGTACTCAATAGTACATGTATACCCAACGCCTTCTAAAACCCTTGTCATAACTGATAAGTAAAACGTACATCCCTGTATGAAACGATGGAGTGTTTAACTCCATGAAGATGTACAATCTATTGTATGTTCAACCATCCCATATCATCAACACTGAAGGTCTCCTTAATCGGAAGGAAGTGAGAAATATTTGTAATCCTGTCAATGACAACCCATACTGCATCATTCCCTCATAGCGACCTTGGAAAACCAGTCATGAAATACATCACAACATCATTACACTTCCACTTGGAAATGGGTAACTGATGTAGAATCCCTGCTTATTGTTGATGATACACCTTTAGCTACTGACAAGTGGAACACCTAATGAGGAAACCATCAACATCTCTCTTCATACCGTGCCACCAATACTAACGGTGTAGATTATGATACATCTTGGTGACGCCAGGAAGAACTTACCAAACTGAGGAATGAATGTCCCGCATCATAACCTCGTGTATATCAGCTGGCACCCATACCGGCCCCTGGACACACAAGATCTCATCCTTGCCTATGGTCCATCCAGGAATAGGGTCCACTCCTGAAACACTCTCCCTTAGGACTAGGCCTTCAGAATCTGATTGCAGCCTCAATCGAACTCGATCAAGAAGAGTAGAGGTAACATCTATAGAATATAGAAAAGTCAACCCATATCTATCATGAATCTCCAAATGCATCTCAGAGAACAAATCCATAAGCTGCCACTCACTGTTGGCCTCCTAAACTACCTGTATTTGTTTCCTCTTGCTCAACGCATCAGCCACAATGTTGTCTTTCCCAGGAGTATAAGAAAGATCAATGTCAAAGGACAGAAGGTACTCAACCAACCACCGATGTCTTATATTCAGATCACGTAGAGTGAATATATACTTGAGACTTTTGTGGCCAGTGAAACCCACAAAATGATCTCCCAGAAGATAACACCTCCAATAGCGTAGTGAATGAACAACAACTACCAACTCCAAATCATGTGTCAGTTAATTCCTCTTATGTGGCCTCAAATGCTAAGACTTGTATGCAATGATGCCATCTCCCTGCATAATCCCACCTACCAGCTCGATACCTGACGCATCACAGAAAAAAATATATCTCTTTCACAGCTCTAGAAAGACTAGTAACAGTGCTGAAGTCAACATCCCTTTCATCTCATGATCAGCTTACTCACAAGAATCTCACCATAAGAACTTCACACCCTTCTTAGTCAGACCTGTCAATGATGCTGCTAAGCGTGAAAAGTACTGTATGAAATGTATGTAGTATATAGCTAGCCCTAGAAATATCTGCACCTCAAAGAAGTTCTTCGGCTGATCCCAGGAAACTACAACTATCACATTCTCTTTGTCTACTGATACTCCTACCTCTAAGATAATATGACCCAGGAAGTGAATCTGATCCATCCAAAAGTGACACTATGAGAGCTTAAAATATATCTGATGCTCCCTTAGTGTACCCAAAATGACATCAAGATGGGTAGAATGGTCATGTCGAGTGTGAGAGTACACCAAGATATCATCCATGAAAACAACCACAAAGGAATCCAGGTATGGATGGAACACTCTGTTCATCAGTGCCATGAAAACTGCAGGTGAATTTGTGAGACCGAACGACATAACCATACACTCGTATAGACCATACCTTCTCTAGAAGACTGTAAGAGGTATATTTGATGGTCTAACGCACAACTGATGATAACCGGACCTGAATTAAATCTTCGAGAACACCCAGGCTCCTCGAAACTGATCAAAGAGATCATCAGTCCATGAAAAGGGATACCGGTTGTAGACCGTCAACTGGTTCAACATATGATAGTCCACACAAAGCCTGGGGGTGGCTTCTACCTTCATCAAAAATAGGATAGTAGATCCCCAAGGAGAAGTACTGGTTCGGATGAAACCCTTTGCCTGTAAATCCTCCAACTATTTCATGAGATCCTGTAACTCTGGTGTAGCCATCCTCTAAGGAGGAATGGACACCGGTGCCGCTCCTAGCACAATATCAATTGAGAAGTCTACCTCGCGCTCCAGAGGAAAACCTGAAAAGTACTTTGGAAAGACATATCTGAAACGATACACCACTAGAGGAAATTCCATCTTCAAAGTCCCCTGGTCATCCTGATATAGAAATGCAATATGGGCTGTAACTCCTCCCAAACCATGATGCTCTGGACTAGCTCTTCTCACCTGGACACCCTACTCACCCCTATGAAGAAAAGTTCCACCCTCGGGTGATACAAATCTCACCCTACGATGATAACAATCAATGAATTCCTACAAAGGGAACTAGCCTTTCCATTCTGAGAATGAAATCATAACCTGTCATCTCAAGGACATAGAGGTCCCATAGAAAGAGACATCCACCATCCTCTAGTGGACACTCCGTGAACTGACATACACTAGCCCTTATAGTCCTGATGGTGTGCCTATCATCAAAATATCAGTAAAGGAAATGATACAGAGGCCAAGTCTCTCCACAGCAGAAAAAAAATATAAAGATATGGGAAGACCCTATATCAAAAAGAGAAGAAGATAAAACTGAGTATACTAAGATCGTACGTCGAACTATAGTGGGTCCAGGATCCGGCTCATGTTGGGTCTGTTCCACTACAAAAGTCTGGCCTGAGCCACAACCTTGTGTCCCTGCCTACTTTCTTTGAGCCAATCCACCCTTCTATCGCTGAAGAACCGGTGACCGACTACCATGGCCAAGACCTCCACCTTGGCCTGAACGGACATAATAACTCCAGTTCCCAGACTGGTGAGAAAATAGTGGCACTGCACTTGAATGAGGAGTAATAGAAGAACCCCAACCACCAGAAGCTGAGAGAAGAACTAACAAAATTGTTGAAGGTGACCCATATTGCCTCTAGATCGGTACTACAATAAGTCCCTTGGGAAACGTTGCCTCGTATGCCCACTCTTCCCACATAGGTAGCACACCACCTGGCTACCTGAAGATGCATCCCGCCTACTTTGATCTCCTTGGAAAAACTCTCTACGGTGCTTTCTGCTGTTAGGAGGAGGAGTACTAACTCCATATGCCGAACCGCCCTGGCTTATTGCGCTCAGTGATTAGTGCCTGGTTGACAATAGAATATATCGAAGTCAACTTGAATGTGTTCACCTGTAATTAGATGTTGTGCCTCAGAACATCCATAATATTTCATGCAAGGAACAAATAATCTCCTCCTAGAATAGGAATGAAATGTTGCAGCTCTGTGAAACGTGAGGAATAATACATAATAGAAAGATTACCCTACTCCCGAATCATGAACTCCCAAGCTCGATCATCCCTCAAGGTCTTCGAATAGAAGTAATCATAGAAGATGCACTAAAACTCATCCCAGTCCATATTTTGATGGTGTTCCTCCTGTGAGATCACGTCCCACCACCTCTTGTGGAGTCTCAAAGCATAAAGGTAGCGAGCTTCACCCTCTTATCTAGAGGTTTCTCCAGATGCTTGAAAATCGTCAGGGTGCCTTCTATCCATGAATCTGTAGACTGGGGTCCTCCAACTTCTAAGAAAGTGTGAGGATGATACTGTTAAAAGACCCACACCAATTCTACCATTGATGGGGTAGGAGGCGGCGCTCCCTGAAAGGTCTACATCATCCTCAAAAATCCCACTATGAACTATGCATAAGCACCTCTGTCAGGTATAACAACTGGTGCCAAGACTGGCATGATAGGAGGATCTGCTGGATGTCCCTGATCATCCATGTATGATATCTGATCACCGTCTAGCAACCGACACATAACTAGAGGGAGACTTGGTGGAATGACTATGCAAGTTAAAGAGCACATCTTCGATCAAGACTATCAAGTACTAAAAACTAGAATCATATGAAAGGAACATGAGAAAGAAATAATTCATGTTTTACAAAACATGACTACACGTCGTGTACAATTCCTACATGACCTGTTACCTTATGTCATTTACATGGGTGTGTAATCCTACCTAAACTGGTCATGTAACACCCAAAACACACGATGTGTTCTCCTAACACATGGAGTGTACTTGAATCCCCTTTCCCTGCCCGAGTCATTCTAAATGTTTAATCCACATGTCTCCCCTAATACAAGACTACATGGAGTGTTCATTGTAGACATCGATTTTACTAGACAAACTTCACCTATCTTGTGTTGTTAGTGACACGACCTGACACACGGCTCACACTACACAATGTGTTCCAGATGGACATGGCGTGTTCATGAGAGGATAACACTGACCCGTGCTGTTAGTGACACGAATGGGTACCTGGGTCAGACTACACATCATGTTCCATACTGACACGGTGTGTATATCTTAAGTTTTATCCATCAGTGTTGTTAGTGACACAGGCGGACACTGGATCAACGCTACACGACATGATCAACTGGTACACAACGTGTTCCCACAAGAAATTCCATATCCTATGTCTATGCCCACATGTCTTATGAAAGGGTTATAGACTACACGGAGTGTATATAAAGTACACAATTTATACCTTAGAAAAATAGTTTCTTCCCAAACAGAAGAACACAGGGTGTGTAGTTAAAACTACACGGCATGTATTCTGGGTTTTTCCAGATAGTAAGCCTCAAAAACTACTTCAGGACCCAGAAAAACACTAAAACGAACATTGTAAGTGCCAATTTTGATATGTGGGGGCCCATACTCACCGTGAATCAATACTTGGAATCTTATACATGTTATAGAAAAGAAAAAAAGGAAATGATCCACAAAATTTTGGTCCATGAGGGCCCATTATAAGGCCCCAGCCTTAAACCTTACTTAATCTTGAGTTGTTACAAGATTACACATTGAGGATCTTTTCAGGTTTAGGGTTTTAGAGACTTAGATCATGAAACTTGCATTACATTCCACATTTAAACAAAGTGGTTACATAAACGACAGTATTCATTCTTCCCATCAATGGAAACATATTTAAAATAAAACATGGATTCTTTCTTGACACATCCTTGACACTATCATCACATCATGTACCTTTCCCTTGAACTGTGAAAAACATTTCAAAAACTTGGGATGAGCATAAAAAGCTCAGTAAGGGTTATAAAAATATTTAAAGGAAACATGAGTTCATATATACATAAGAATGAAATCATACTTTACCCATAAAACATAGGAACTTTAGAATACCTCATCAAATCATGAATAAATCATAGAAATAATAAGACATAAAAGGTAACTTAAGGCATTCATAACATTCTTACAAAGGGAGTAACCCTCTTGGTTATGTTTGGAATACCCATCACAGTATATTCCCTAAATCTCTTCGGAGAAACCTTAATGTTTCACTCCTTCGCATTACCCAATGCATTGGAGAGCTATATCGGGCTCACCCACCCTTAGTTTATCACGGAACCACCCATCTTCATAACAATGCCCAAGAACCATAACATAATCTTATCACATAAAACATGCATAAAGGAAACCTAACATTTCCACCTTTCAATAACAAGATATCAATACAACACATTGATATAAAAACATTATGAAAACCATTTTCAATACCAAAATGAAATAAATGTACAACATGGTATTTATTTTTCTTTTAAAAAGAAGGTATGGCTTGTAAAGGAAGCCGAAACTCAAATAATGGTCATAGCGGCAGAGAAGTCATTGTCGCCGCATACGTATGACAAAAACATTCCATTTTGTCGTTTAGTAAACGCTTCGTATAAAAAAGATTCCTTTTTGGATAAATGAAAAAGTCAAAGGGGTTTATACACCGTATAAAAGATGGTTGTGTATAAAACAAAATATTCCTCAATGAATGGAGATTGAGACGAAGTCCCATTCAAAGACGGTATCCTTGGATTAAGGATAAATCAATTACATAATTATGTGTGACAAACGAATACACGAAATATAAGTGGGTATTAAGTGTAATACAATCAAAGGACATTCACACATAATCATAGAATGACATATTCAAGGAGTACAAGTTTATCCCAAAGAATCAAAATTGGGTTAAGAAGTTCCCTTGCAAAAATTCGACAGCCTAACGGCGTCACTTCAAAATTCAGAAAAATAGTTGATGAGAGATAAAAAGGGTATCTAATCACTTGGTCATAAAATTTACATCAATAAGGATATATAATAACATATACCAACATAATAGTATGTGAATTAAAAGACATAACAAAATAAGTCTTTAAAAAAGAGGAGGGTGAAAGGTTCCCTTACCGACATGGGTATCTTTCGAAACATACGCCCCATGAAAGAAGGACAATACAACATTGATGTAAATACTAATAAATTAAAGAATATTACACAATGAGTAAAATAATGGTCAGTTCATACACCACTAAAAGGAAATTGTAGCAAATGTAGCATAAATCTCACGGGAATAAAAGTGAGATGAAGAATCCCTTACGAAAACTCGGCAGCCTAACTGCGCCACTTAAAACTTACAAAAATGGATTGATAAGATCAAATAGGGTATATAATCACATTATAACAAAATTTATAGAAAGAGAAATATAAAAGAACATTCCCCATCATAACAAATATGATCTTAAAAGAAGTGACATAAAGGAGAGTACTTAAAGAGAAAGAGAGAGGTTAGATCTCTTACGAAAATTCGGCAGCCTAACGGCGCCACTCAAAACTTCCAAAATGGATTGATGAGAGAGAATAGGGTCTCTCATCATATGAACATAAAAATTACGGTAAGAGTAATATAAAATAACATCCCAATAACAAGAAATATGAGCTTAGAAGGAATGACATAAAAGAGTGTACTTAAAAAGAAAGAGAGGAGTATGATCCCTTACCTGAAGTCCAACTTGTCTTGTTCGTTTCTTTATATTACTGAATAATAAACTTTGTTCAATTAATAATTTCCTAAGTACCTCCTTTAGAGATTATTATTCAGTTCATATCACATATTATAATGTTATAATAATTGTTTAATAATGTTAGTTCATATCAGACGTTTTTGCCGATGTTTGGTACATGAGTCAAAAATGAACTTGTTTGAAAAAAGATTGCCCATGTAGTTATAAGTAAATAATTTCCAGAATAGTATTAATGATTAAAATATAATATATATCCAGTAAATATTCACTTTATACTATTCCATATCATTTGGAGATAAAAAGAGAAAAGCACCGTTCATGGAGACGGTAGGCCGTACGTACGCATGAACGCTACTTTCATTTTTTTGTCATATTAATGGAATTAAAACAAAATGAGAGAGATATATATATGTTATAATTACCGAATGATATCCATAATTTAGATGTAATATATTACATATATATCCATTATATATATGTACTTATAATATTACATAATATTTTGAGATAAGAAATGAAATGTACCGTTCATGGAGACGGTAAGCCGTACGTACGCATGAACGCTACTTCCATTTCTATTTCATATTTAATGTAATTAGAACATAATGATACATAATAGTATTTTAATTCCAGTATTGTATCATATATAATACCATTAAATATATCCTTTATACGTACCACATATGGTATTAACGAATCAAATCACTTTGAGGGGGCGGTAGTCCGCACTTCCTTAAATGAAGATATCGCGTTTACCCATAATGGAAACCATAAAGGTACGAAATAAATGAAAAATACAGAACCTTAAGTAAAACATAAACATATTAGATATCATATATAAATATAGTGTCATCTTAATGGCCACCTTTGAAGGTGTTAGAAGAATGTTGACCAATCATCATTTCGGGAGGTAGAAATTCGCCATCCACGGAAACAGTATGTTCTTTAACCATTAGATGTAGGTGTGTGTAAGTGTAGCTCGAATCCTTCTTATAAAAAAATCCTAGTATATTTATGATACTGGATTTGTTACAAAATAAATTACTAAAAAGAGTTTAGGGGGTTGGATAAGCAAAATAAAACAAAAGGACATAAGTGAAGATATTACCTTAAAATTGGGTAACTCCCTTTGGTTTGAGATCAAAGGCTTCCTTGGAAAGACTTCTGCCAAAAGTGAGGCTTCAAGGAGTAAGATAGGGAAGTGGAGAGACAAAATGGGCAGAGGTTGGACGAGACAAAGGCTTTTGGAGTGTGGGTAAGGAGGTAGAGGTGGGGGCCTTTTATAAGAGGAGAGGAGGGGCACTCTTGTAAAGTTACAAAATGTTACTTTATTTTCAAAAGAGTTTCAGATTTTAAAGGTCCCACATTGATTTATTTCAAGGATAAGGTGATAAGGGTTCGAAATCCACTCATCCAATAGGTTTTGGACATGTGTAGGTATTAGATATTATATTATCTTTCCATTTTATTTAAATCGTTAAATAATGAGGTCATTGCTGCATCATCATGATGTCATAAATAATTTAATTTATTTAATGTCCAAAAATTATAAAAAAATAATATGATGTAGGAAATTTTTTTATATTTCCAATGACTATTTATAGTAAAAAATATGACTTGTATAACCCCATGTAAAAATTGTTTTAGTAAAACATCTCATGTTTGTGTCATTTTTACTTTAACATTAAATAAAAAGATATTTATGTCATTTTCCAACCAAAGTGGCTCCATGGGGTCCCCAAGTTGACCCATGGATTATATTGGTCGTCCATGACACATAAAATGAGGGTATGACATGTTTCTAGGTCATTTCATTTTATTAAAACATTATTCTTACCATAAACTACACTAATTACCTCTAATCACGATTAAAAACTTAATAAGTTACTATTCACCAAAAAATTAGTTTTATCCCATTGAACCACATTTTACTTCTTAATGACAAACATGTATGTCAGATTTTTGAAATTCAAAACACAAAGATGGCAAAATTTCATTTAAACGAAAAAATCAGTTTTTATAAGTACCACTTAGTGGTTTCACTATTCATAAAAAATTGAAGTTTTTCAGAAAAATCCCAAAAATTCACCCTAAGCTATATTTTATATTACGAATTCAAAAATGAAGTCTATTTTACAAAATTCAAAACATATAAGTCACATTAATTAATTTAATAATTAATTTCCACTGTCAGAGCAAATAGCGTGTTTTTATGAAACAATAAGTATCAAAAGATTGACATTAGTTTAAGTCTGATTTCAAAGTGAAATTAATTCCAATGACCACTATTGGATTTAATGGTAAAAATATATCCTAATTTCACTTTAAAACCAATTCAAAAGATAATATAATCATATAAATAAATTATATTAAAAAGAGGTTTTGAATTAAAATACAATATTTTACACTATTCATTAAAAAAATGAACTTTATCGGAAAGATACCAAAAATTTACACAAAGTAAATTTTGATGTCCCGATTCTTAAGAAGAGTTTTATTTGGTCGAATAGAATTTATAAGAGTGAAAAAAACTATATTTAATGATGGTTCACCATCAAAAGGCGATAAGTGAACCTTTAGTGAAAACTAGGGCATATACGCCTAAAATTGAATTCTTTCCGTATTTTAAGCCTTTATCTTTTATTGGATAAATGTAAAAACATTTAAAAACATATATAATCATATTTTAGTTATTTCTATACATTCCCGTCAATACAATGACTACATGTTAACTACCATTTAAAATAATAATATTTTATTATTAGAGTGCAACGTAAGATTCCCAAGAAACTCGTTGTTGCGTGTTGGGTATGCCATCGAGCATAGCATCCCCTTTAAAGTAATATTAATATTTTATTCAAAAATATGGATAAATATGAAAATGTCATATTCTTTATTTACCTGGGGTGTTACATCCTTCCCCCCTTTTGGGAATTGCGTCCTCGCAATTTTTAAAATTGAGATTGGAAACATCCTTGAAAGTCCCACATCGGAACAAGAGTCGGTAAAACAATCACTTTAAAATAAAGGAATATAAGTACATAGGTCACCCGAGTTAACCCATACTAGGATTACATGTAGAAAAACATGGACATGGAAGAAAAATCAAAGGGTCATGTTCTTGAGGGAGAGTGATAGTAAACATGTCTAGGAGAAAGTTAACCATAGGAAAATCACAAACTTGTGATGGGTTAAATGGTATTCGATTCCCAAGTAGGAAAAGTTAATAGAAAACATTTTTGTTTTAAGTTACTTTTTATTGAGGAATTTATTCATAAGGAAACATAATCCCTTATCATGTTGACTTTCAACTTTTACTAGATTCCTTAATCAAACTCATATTTTTTTCCAAAAGACGAGTATTTAGGGAGACTTGTTCGCATTAAGAGTACTATAATCAACCTCTAGAGAATCACCTAATCCACCAAAGAGAACTATATACATCCCATGTATTTAGGCTTTAACCAATACCAAAACCAAAAAGGTTAGTATAAGGTCAGATAATCCAAAAAAGGATAACACTTTAAAAAGAAAATCTATGCTTAATCTCCAAAATTTGTCCAACAAAACCCAAAGTTCAACGAGGACCATCCGATAAACAATTTGTCCATAAAATTCTTCAAAGTAAACCAATCTAAGATTGAAACCCAAATATTTGAAGGATTTAGTCACATAGTCTTCCAAGTTAAATCGTAACATTTATCTCCAAACAACATCAGTTGCTCTAAAAGTCTCGTATTGAAAAGTAATTAACTTAATCACATATCCTCCATGATAGGTTAATAATTTTCATAAATAACCCAAAATAAACTTACACTTAATTCATAAAATCATATAACTAAAAAGGATCAGTCAAACTAACTAGGGACTTCACGTAGTCTAGTGGTAGGCGATAAATACTAGTCGCACTTTGGTTGTGGGTTCGATTCCCGCAGCTTTGTCTGACGCGACGGGTAGTCACACGGTCTGCGTGTTGTCCTTTTTCCAAAACTATATAATTCTCAAATAATTCCCCAAAAAGGGATAAAATCATCAAAAATAACCATAACATAATTTAACCTCAATTTTATCTCATGCCTTTCACTTCAATCATAACATATAGTAACCCATAATTAACTCAAAATTAAGGATCATATAAACCCAAATGGTTCTTTATAACTATGTCCACAAAAGAGAAGATAACTATTCCTTGAAAAAAATTTGCATATATTAAACATCAGGGTTACACATAATATAAAAAATCTTCTAATGTAACCCCATTATCAAAAGAGACTTAATACTCAAAATAATTTCACCATAACTCTTGAATCCCTTATATGTTGACATCTTACTCATTCAACATTCTTCATGATCCATTAACCATTCCTTTCCAACTTATTCCAAAATACCTCTTTCCTACAAACAAAATCATGAATCATATCCTATGATTCCAAAATAGGAAAACGATAGTCATGAAATAATACATACCTTTGATTGGTCATTGTCAGTTTCTTCAACCTCAATCGGAATGGAATTAGGTATTGGTAAATGAACATTTGTATGCTCTTGGTGATCCCATTCACGACACTTCTTCATAGGAAATGTATTTTCATAATGACCATGCACACCACATTTAAAACATTCAATTGATCCCTCAGAAATAACTTCTTTCCCTTTCCTCGAGTCAGCTGGATGCTTCCTTTTTCCATGGTATGTTCTTGCTTTATGACCTTCATTTCCATATCTATAGCATATTTCTGTCCCTTTGAAACATTTTCCTAGGTGTTTCTTTCCACATCTTTGACACATAGGTTTTTGAACACACTTACCTTTATGATTATTACCTGTACTTCCGTAGGGATTTGTTTCTCGCATATATGATGCCTTAGATAAATCACCAAGGTTTAGGTGGTCAATCATGACTCCAGATAGTTGGTTTAGGATAATCACAAGAGTTCTCATTGCAGCTCCCATATCATTCAGTTTCTTGCTCAAAAAACTGTCACAGTTTCCTTCACATCCACTGTTACTTTGGTGCCTGCTAGATCCAGCCATTTACTAAAACCAAAAAGGTCAGTGTGAGTATATCAAAAAAAACCATCATGTACTAATGAGGAAGATAAACACTAAGATATACTTACTCATTCAGTTTATCTAAAACTAGGACTCTTTCTGAAATCCTAACCATTATGGTAATGCCACTTATGCTTAAAGAATACCCTAACCTATAAAGTTATCTAAAACGACCTTTGATACCAACTATAAGGCCCCAGCCTTAAACCTTACTTAATCTTGAGTTATTACAAGATTACACATTGAGGATCTTTTGAGGTTTAGAGTTTTAGAGAATTATATCATGAAACTTGCATTACATTCCACATTTAAACAAACCGGTTACATAAAAGACAGTATTCATTCTTCCCATCAACGGAAACATATTTAAAATAAAACATGGATTCTTTCTTGACACATCCTTGACACTATCATCACATCATGTACCTTTCCCTTGACCTGTGAAAAACATTTCAAAAACTTGGGATGAGCATAAAAATCTCAGTAAGGGTTATAAAAATATTTAAAGGAAACATGAGTTCATATATACATAAGAATGAAATAATACTTTACCCATAAAACATAGGCACTTTAACATAACTCATCAAATCATGAATAAATCATAGAAATCATAAGACATAAAAGGTAACTTGAGGCATTCATAACATTCTTACATAGGGAGTAACCCTCTTGGTTACGTTTGGAATAACCATCACAGTATATTCCCTAAATCTCTTCAGAGAAAACTTAACGTTTCACTCCTTCGCATTACCCAATTCATTGGAGAGGTATATCGGGCTCACCCGCCCTTAGTTTATCACAGAACCACCTGTCTTCATAACAATGCCCAAGAACCATAACATAATCTTATCACATAAAACATGCATAAAGGAAACCTAACATTTTCACCTTTCAATAACAAGATATCAATACAAAACATTGATATAAAAACATTATGAAAACCATTTTCAATACCAAAATAAAATAAATGTACAACATGCTATTTATTTTTCTTTTAAAAAGAAGGCATGGCTTGTAGAGGAAGCTGAAACTCAAATAATGGTCACGGCGGCAGAGAAGTCATTGTCGCCACATACGTATGACAAAAACATTCCATTTTGTCATTTAGTAAACGCTTCGTATAAAAAATATTCCTTTTTGGATAAATGTTAAAGTCAAAGGGGTTTATACACCATATAAAAGATGGTTGTGTATAAAACAAAATATGCCTCAATGAATAGAGATTGAGACGAAGTCCCATTCAAAGACGGTATCCTTGGATTAAGGATAAATCAATTACATAATTATGTGTGACAAATGAATACACGAAATATAAGTGGGTATAAAGTGTAATAAAATCAGAGGAAATTCACACATAATCATAGAACGACATATTCAAGGAGTACAAGTTTATCCCAAAGAATCAAAATTGGGTTAAGAAGTTCCCTTTCAAAAATTCGACAGCCTAACGACGTCACTTCAAAATTCAGAAAAATAGTTGATGAGAGATAAAAAGGGTATCTAATCACTTGGTCATAAAATTTAAATAAATAAGGATATATAAGAACATATCCCAACATAATAGTATGTGAATTAAAAGACATAACAAAAGAAGACTTTTAAAAAGTGAAGGGTGAAAGGTTCCCTTACCGACATGGGTATCTTTCGAAACATACGCCCCGTGAAAGAAGGACAATACAACATTGATGTAAATACTCATAAATTAAAGAATATTACACAATGAGTAAAAGAATGGTCAGTACATACACCACTCAAAGGAAATTGTGGCAAATGTATCATAAATGTCACGGGAATAAAAGTGAGATGAAGAATCCCTTACGAAAACTCGGCAGCCTAACGGTGCCATTGAAAACTTCCAAAAATGGATTGATGAGATCAAATAGGGTATCTCATAACATTATAATAAAATTTAAAGCAAGAGGAATATAAAAGAACATTCCCCATAATAACAAAGAGGAGCTTAAAAGAAGTGACATAAAGGAGAGTACTGAAAGAGAAAGAGAGAGGTTAGAGCTCTTACGAAATTTCGGCAGCCTAACAGCGCCACTCAAAACTTCCAAAATGGATTGATGAGAGAGAATAGGGTCTCTCATCATATGAACATAAAAATTAAAGTAAGTTTAATATAAAAGAACATACCAATAACAAGAAATATTATCTTAGAAGGAATGACATAAAAGAGTGTACTTAAAAAGATAGAGAGGAGTAGGATCCCTTACCTCAAGTCCAACTTGTCTTGTTCGTTTCTTTATATTCCTGAATAATAAACTTTGGTCAATTAATAATTACCTAATTACCTACTTTAGAGATTATTATTCAGTTCATATCACATATTATAATGTTATAATAATTGTTTAATAATGTTAGTTCATATCATACGTTTTTGCCGATGTTTGGTACATGAGTCAAAAATGAACTTGTTTGAAAAAATATTGCCCATGTAGTTATAAGTAAATAATTTCCAGAATAGTATAAATGATTAAAATATCATATATATCCAGTAAATATTCATTTTATACTATTCCATATCATTTGGAGATAAAAAACAAAAAGAACCGTTCATGGAGACGGTAGGCCGTACGTACGCATGAACGCTACTTTCATTTTTTGTCATATTAATGGAATTAAAACAAAATGAGATATATATATATATATATGTTATAATTCCAGAATGATATCCATAATTTAGATGTAATATATTACATATATATCCATTATATATATGTACTTATAATATTACAAAACATTTTGAGATAAGAAATGAAACGTACCGTTCAAGGAGACGGTAAGCCGTACGTACGCATGAACACTACTTCCATTTCTATTTCATATTTAATGTAATTTAAACATAATGATACATAATATTATTTTAATTCTAGTATGTTATCATATATAATACCATTAAATATATCCTTTATACGCACCACATATGGTATTAACGAATCAAATCACTTTGAGAGGGCGGTAGTCCGCACTTCCTTAAATGAAGATATCGCGTTTACCCATAATGGAAACCATAAAGGTATGCCATAAATGAAAAATACAGAAGCTTAATTAAAACATAAACATATTAGATATCATATATAAATATAGTGTCATCTTAATGGCCACCTTTGATGGTGTTAGAATAATGTTGAACAATCATCGTTTCGGGAGGCAGAAATTCGCCATCCACGGAAACAATATGTTCTTTAACCATTAGATGTAGGTGTGTGTAAGTGTAGCTAGAATATTTCTTATAAAAACATCCTAGTATATTTAATATACTGTATTCTTTACAAAATAAATGAATAAAAAGATTTTAGGGGGTTTGAGAAGAAAAATAAAACAAAAGGACACAAGTGATAACATTACCTTAAAATCGAGTAACTCCCTTTGGTTTGAGCTCAAAGGATTCCTTGGGAAGACTTCTTCCCAAAGTGAGGCTTCAAGAAGTAATATAGGGAAATGGAGAGAAAAAATGGGCAGGGGTTGGCCGAGACAAAGGCTTTTGGAGTGTGGGTAAGGAGGTAGAGGTGGGGGCCTTTTATAAGAGGAGAGGAGGGGCACTCTTGTAAAGTTACAAAATGTTACTTTATTTTCAAAAGAGTTTCGGATTTTAAAAGTCCCAAATTGATGTATTTAGAGGATAAGGTGATAAGGGTTCTACATCCACTCATCAAATAGGTTTTGGAAATGTGTAGGTCTTAGATATTACATTATCTTTCCATTTTATTTAAATCGTTAAATAATGAGGTCATCGCTGCATCATCATGATGTCATAAATAATTTAATTTATTTAATGTCTAAAAATTATAAAAAAACTACTATGATGTAGGAAATCTTTTTATATTTCCAATGACTATTTATAGTAAAAAATATGACTTGTATAACTTCATGTAAATTTTTTTAGTAAAACATCTAATGTTTGTGTCATTTTTACTTTAACATTAAATAAAAATATATTTATGTCGTTGTCCAACCAAAGTGGCTCCATGGGGTCCCCAAGTTGACCCATGTATTTTCTTGGTCGTACATGACACATCCAATGAGGGTAGGACATGTGTCTAGGTCATTTCATTTTATTAAAACATTATTCTTACCATAAACTACACTAATTACCTCTAATCGCGATTAAAAACTTAATAAGTTACTATTCACCAAAAAATTATTTTTATCCCATTGAACCACATTTTACTTCTTAATGAAAACCATGTATGTCGGATTTTTGAAATTCAAAACACAAAGATGGAAAAATTTTATTTGAACGGAAAAATCTGTTTTTATAAGTACCACTTAGTGGTTTCACTATTCATCAAAAATTGAAGTTTTTCAGAAAAATCCCAAAAATTCACCCTAAGCTATATTTGATATTATGAATTCAAAAATTAAGTCTATTTTAAAAAATTAAAAACATATAAGTCACATTAATTAATTTAATAATTAATTCCCGCTGTCAGAGCAAATAGCGTGTTTTTATGAAACAATAAGTATCAAAAGATTGACACTAGTTTAAGTCTGATTTCAAAGTGAAATTAATTCCAACGACCACTATTGGATTTAATGGTAAAAATATATTCTAATTTAACTTTAAAACCAATTCAAAATATAATCTAATCATATAAATAAATTATATTAAAAATAGGTTTTGAATTAAAATACAACATTTTACACTATTCATTATGAAAATTAACTTTATCGGAAAGATACCAAAAATTTACACAAAGTAAATGTTGATGTCTCAATTCTTAAGAAGAGTTTTATTTGTTCCAATAGAATTTATAAGAGTGAAAAAAACTATATTTAATGACGGTTCTCCATCAAAAGGCGATAAGTGAACCTTTAGTGAAAACTAGGGCATATACGCTTAAAATTGAATTCTTTTTGTATTTTAAGCCTTTATCTTTTATTGGATAAATGTAAAAACATTTAAAAACATATATAATCATATTTTAGTTATTTCTATCCATTCCTTCCAATAAAATGGCTACATGTTAACTACCATTTAAAATAATATTATTTTATTATTAGAGTGCAACGTAAGATTCCCAAGAAACTCGTTGTTGTGTGTTGGGTATGCCATCGAGCATAGCTTCATCTTTAAAGTCATATTAATATTTTATTCAAAAATATGGATAAATATGAAAATGTCATATTCTTTATTTACCTGGGTTGTTACATCCATAACAACTCATGAACCAATGTTTGGAATTCATTCAAGAAAAACCTTACCCAAAAAATACCCTATTGATCTTCAGGTATTTTTATCGAGGTATCTATCACAACAACATGAATATTATAAAAAATATTTATCACAACAACATGAAATCGCTAATTTATCTTAGATGGTGTGGAAAGAATGCATGACATGTGATTTCTAGAAAGTTATTATATGATTCATGAGATGGAATACCCTCATCTCATCGGGTTGCGACAGAAATAGAACCTCAATAACATTAAAGATAACAACACAAAACATGTGAATCACCCAAAGGTGAAAATTAAATCAATCGTAAAGTTGAAAAACTAAAAAAATGGAATTAAGAAAGGTAGATTGGCTTTTCCCTATACACGGGTTAGCTACTCCCAAAAAAATCTTATTGCCAAGTACCTATTCTATCCTATCCCTGACTAAAGGCTCCACAGTGTAAGTCAAGAGAAAAGAATTTCATTAATACCACTTTCTAATGCCCCAGTTCCGGAAGCCACCCAGAGGTGCTCCGTACCCGGATGGTCACATGGCCTCAATCAAATTTTCCCACATGTTAGAGGCTCCTGACTAGTAGCGAGGGATTGGGTGAAATTGTGGGGAAACTATGCCCTCCTTGGAAGAGTTCATAGTGGAATTAACAACACACAACAACGGAAGCAGTAAATATCCAACAAAAGTAAACACCGTAAGACTGGTATAATAGTAAACCAGAGCCCATATATATATAATGATGCCAGATACCTATGTCTAGGAAAGTAGCCAAACAAGTCACAATGCTAGAATTGAAAAAAGTGCTAAACCAAGTAAAAAAAAACAAAGATAAACAGCTATTGAGCATCGCAAACCTAAGCATGGTCCCATGCTCTCCAGCTCCATAGAATGTCAAGTACCTGAAGTAGATGGGAACTTTCCCTTATCTATACTTACTGCAATATAATCTGTTTGTTCCCAAAAGCATGACCCAAACAGGGTGTGATACTAAATCCTAGTAGGTAACCACCTGAAGATCTGTGCCTAACAGTTAGTGAATATATGGAAGGTAAAGTACAGAAAACAGTAAAAAGGAATGTACTCAGCAGTAAACAATCCACAGATTCAATATCAAGAAACAACAAACAAATAGCTAAACACAAATAGGTAACCCTCTGGGATGTACCCACATCCATCCCCTCTAGTCCAACCTAAGAAGTACAAGCATCCCCCTGGGCAGTGCTCTTGGCCAACCCCCTCTGATTCAGTCATAAAAATTCATAAAGACTCTCTGAGGAAGTACTCACAATCAATTCTCCTTATAGTCTAAGGTAGTCAGGAACTCTCTGAGGAAGCCCACACGTTCAATTCCCCTTATAGCCCCAAGGTAATGGACTCTCTGAGGAAGATCACTCGATCAATTCCCCTTATAGTCTAGAGTAATAAAGGTAATTAAAATTAAAAAAATACTCTCAAAGGAAGCTTGCACGGTCATTTCACCCTTATATTCTAAAGTGCTAAAAGACTCTCTGAGGAAGCTCACTCGGTCAATTCCCCATATAGCCTACTACACCAGGTTCTCACTACCCTGTGTAGGTCAACGAGCATTGAAATTCAGTATGGCCAAAGTAAACCTACAAAACTACTTGTCTAATCATTGTAAAACATTTTCTGCATGTTATAGTAAAAATATTCCCCCTAGAACTCTAGGCATAGAAAACAGGCAAGGCGGCCAAATAGGCTAAACAGGACGAAACATTCGTAAACAAAGAATGAATTGGAAAAACATCCAAAGCATAGAAAATAAACCCTAGTCACATCCATTTAACTACTACATAGGCATACAAGTATGGCATGAAATCAACATGGGGTAAAACGGTAAACCCTCAATGCCCCATTCAACGGTATTGGTGGAATTTGTACATAATACTCAAATAAATTGAACAGAAAGGCACAAACCACCTACCTTGGTATTAGGAGATCACTATATGTGAACCTTGAGATTTGAATCACCCTAGAAGTTAAAATATATAAAAAAATTACTAAAATATTCAACGCATGATATCTCACAAGTTAAGAGAAATCACATAATGGTTCTCTAAGAGAAGAGAGTACTCACCGATGCGATTCCAACTTGACCGATAGTGTTCGATTTGGAGGACAGACGCACGCTTGGGGGTTTGTCAAAGATCTATGACCGTAAGGAGCTCTCGATCGAAGAAGGCCTAAAAGATGAGCGTTCTGGAGATTATACACGACCCCAATGTGTTTAACGAAACAAAAGAATCTACACAGCTTGTACTTTTTATATACACGGAGTGTACTCATCATTTTTGTACACCGTATTATGTATCCTACAAACCACACCCACACAGCCATGTGTGTGGCAACTACACGGCTAGCACACGACCTCCTGCGGAAAATCAGTACACGGAGTGTACTCATAAAGTACACGGCGTGTACTTTTAAAATTTCCATTTTTTTTTCTTTTTCTAAAAAATGACTAGAAAAGGAAAAACGTACCTAAAAAGAAGATATGGGTTTGTACATTCTTCTCATAATATTAACTTTTATACAGTTAGATCCATTATCTCTTTGGAGTTAATTTTATTAATTAAACACTATAATTTATTAGGAATAACTTTTATCCAGTTAACTTTATCAGTATTTGCCAATATATTTGAGGGCTATAACATACCAAACCATATTTTATTTATAACAAAACCACTTATCTGTGGTTTATAATGTAATCAATCATCAAATAATGTAAACAAAACATATGTGTTCCACTAAAAATAAACATTAATTATGTACTAATATCATAAAAAATTAAAAATTAATGGGTTTAATAATCATCTCATCATCATATAATCATAATTAACCTAGATAATTAATGTTGATGGTGACATTAGAGAATTATTTATCTCAAATAGCTTAATTAAACAATGAGAAAAAATTGATTTCATATACTAATTATAAGATAATCATAATAAAAAGTAATCCAAAAAAGTTTATCAAATAATAATATTTTAACCCCAGTTAAATATAAAAATCCTAAAGTATTTTTACATTGATAAAAAATCAATTTAATAAATGTATTTAGAAAATTCTTTGAAAATCAAGAGAAAATCCCTTTTTCTTTCTGTTTGGACATTATGGTCCCTAAACCATGAATATGATTTAACAATATAAATTATATTATTCAAGATATAAATATTATAATTATTCATCATATACATACTATAACCTTCATAAAAGTAGCAGATAGAAAAATTAATTGTACCATTATTGGAGACAGTTGTCTGTAAATACACATGAACGATACTTCCATTTTCAAATTAGAAATAAGAAGTGAAATTAAAAAATATTTATCATTAAATAGTTATTAATACATCAAAAATATCTCATCTATATTTTATAAATCCACCTATATTACCATACATGTGAATGCGACGATGTAAAATGAATCCCATCGATATGGGGAGGTGGTAGTCCAAACATATGCACGAGTGATACTTTCAATTCCCATTTGTTATAAATGAGGGGAAAAATGTTTCCCCGTATTCATAATAAAATATAATCATATTTATAATATTTTATTCATTATTTTTGGATTGAAATAATCTATTTATAGAATGCTAATTAAGAAATAAACTTTGAAGGTGTTGGGTATGAGGATTTCTTCTTATTTGGCATACCATCATTGGCATATACCATAAGCTTTTATAGGATGGTATTATAAGAATAAATGAATCAATAGGATATGGGGAAGGATTCTTGGAGGTTATTAGGATAGGTATTGTCTTATCTATATTGACAAAAATATTTGAATAAATGATAATAGGTGGAACCCTTTTATATGTGAGGTAAAGAGAACACTTGAAATTAAAAAAAATAATTAAATATAATATATAGAAGAATAATGTAAAGTGAAAATAAAGAATACAGAATTAATGAGGAATATTTTATATATTCAAAAAACACTCAACGAATCATATATAATTTGGTTTCGAAGAAATTTTAAACCTGTTCTTCTTGTTAAACCCCCCTTTAAATCCAATTAACCTTAATAGTGAAACCTTATGTTTTACCATGATAACATAATTACATGATTAAAAAATAATTGTTGACTTAAATAATTTGGAAATGATAATTATAAATTCATAATTTATTTTATCATATTGAAATTATATCAGTGGAAAAAAATAAATTTAATATAAGCATGAAAAATGCATGAAAAACAGTTTTAGGAAATAACTGGATTTAAGAATAAAAATAGTTTCACCTTGAAATCAAGTAACAACTTTAATTAAAATTTTTTTTAGGTAACATAATAAAAAAATTATTTTTTATACTTATGAATCAAGTAAAAATCTAATTTCACCTTGCAAACATACCATTAAATGAACATACCTAAAAATAGTTTTTAAATTGGATAAAATATAATTTATATTCATACAAGTCAAGCATGGGTTCCAAAAAATAAAAATAATTTTTTTAAAATAAATTATTTAACTCCTTAAAATATATTTTCTGTAAAAATACTCATAAAATACTATAAATTAAATTTTAATAGAGATTTTAAATCTTTGAATCATAATTTTAAGCATGTTTTAGCTTTTTTAACCTTTCTAATGTGGAAAATATTTACAAGAGTTACTATTGAAAATGACTGAAAATAAAAGGACACTATTGAAAAACATTTAACATAATTATTTACAATATTTAAAACATTTTCAATATTATATTTATATAATTGGTATAATTTAATTTTAAAATAAATATCTAAAATGCTATGATTTTTTTTATAAAAATGTGTTTTAAAAAAAAATGAACTTAAACAAAAAAAAAGTAGAATACTTATTAAAATATTGTTAGTTTGATTATTTATATTTTAATTGAACTTATGTTAATTTAGTATCAAATTCATAATATAATGGTATTTTTATATTACACGATTTAATGAAAAACTGATAGTTATATAAAAATCGGCATTTTAACTATTCACTAAGAAACAATTTTTTTGAGAAAAATACCTAAAATTAATTGTAAGATAATATTGACATGATAATTTAAAAAATTATATTAATTTATAAAAAATAAAATTTCAAAATTTTTTATTAATTATTTATAATTTTCATTAATAGAATGAAATAAAAACAATTTTTGAAGAAAACATATTTTTGAAGCATAAAATGACATTAATAAGGATTGAGAAATTATTTATTATAAACTAAAAATTCTACATATTATTCATATTGTGGATAATTATATTACTACCAATATAATGGATCTTTTATAATGGAATACTATATTACTATTCTTTTAGATCTGAGGTTTCATGTAAATAAATCTATAAATTAATTAAGATATATTTTTAAGGAAATAATTATAAATAATTATAGTATTACATGGTGATGGAAGGGTTAATTGATAGGATGTAAGATTATATTATATAATTGCGGTAGAGAAGTCACCAAGACTCTTCACAGAGGAGAGATATGGATAGAAGTTCTCGAATTCCTAGATAAATAAAGAATTTTAACATAGTATATAGTTAGTTCAAATATTCTTCATCTAGTTTCACTAGTGTCGGTAGATATCATATAAATTTTAGTTGAAAAGATGTGGTTTTTTATTGTAGAGGTCATGGTCTTCAATATAGAGATTCTATAGACTTACTAGGGTTTTATCAAGGAGAAGGATACCCCATTTATGATTATTCATTATAGTAGTATCCTTTATGGCAGTAGTAGTAATAAGAATCCATAGATTTTTATCAGTGGATAGGGGATAGGGTGGGAAGAGGATATACTTGTGATATCCCTTATACTTAGGGACAATAGGTATAGTTAAAACATGAAGTTGGTTTCAGTGATGTCTGGATAGATTACACAACAATTCATGGTCTGATTTATGCCTTTGAGTTTACTACTCTAAATAATCTAGATATCATTCTAGGTATTATCTATTTATATTATACTTGCATATATGACTTATTTTATTCATGATCTACACACTCTTTCATTAAACCCACCTAATTTAATGATTTGATACATGAGGTGGAGGGGCTTCCAGTTCCCTTTTCATTGAATACACTAGTTAGATGTCATGTTATCTTGTATAATATGAGTATAGATTATAAATTGATGTTGGTTGTAACAACTGAATGATTTTATGAAATATTTTCTTTGAATTATTTTTATTCTTTAGTAGCTATCGTTGACAATAATCATGAGTTTAAGAAAGAGATGAAATTCCCTTATTATAAAATTACAGTTATATCATAATATTTAGGTTATTGGGAATAATTATAATAGACTTATGAAAATGTATTGTAAATTAATTATCATTAAATTATTTATGAAAAATATAAATCAATCAGATATTTCTATTTTTGAGATATTTAATTTTTTTAATGAAATTGATGTGATATATACATGTTACATAATTAATTAAAGTATTTTTTATAATCATCCAAAAGAAATTTTAGTCATAGGGTATGAATAAAACCCTATTTGATGTATAAAAAATATTTTTTAGAAAAGATTAATTTCACACCTTTGAATGGAAAACCTCATTTAAATTTTGATATTTACACATTAATAATTTTTTTTTTCTGGAAACATAAATTTCTTATTTTTATGTGGGATATAAAAATTTACATTGGATAAATTTATGTTATTTTCTTGATAATTTTCATGTTTTATTGAATATTAAAAATACGCTAAATTGAAATTGAAAATAAAATTTTCATTAAAATAAATTATATTGTTAAATTATTTTATTTAATGGTTTAAAATTATAAATATATTATATTTTTATCATTTAATATAATTTAGGACATTTTAATTAATATTGAATTAAATTTTGATGCCAAAACATTTCAATCATTTTCAATAATATAACTTTTAGAAACTGTTTTCTCATTTCAAAAAACTAAATTAATTTTAAATTAATTACTGCAACTTATTTATTTTTGTATATTAAAAATGGATTCCATATTAATAATTAGTAGGTTGAAATTATTTTAATAAGATACTTTTATTTTTGGACATTATGAATAGTAACTTTGATAATTATTATTTTTACCACTGTTAAAGGTAAATCGGTAATTAGAGGTGAAAATAATATTATAAAACTACCTTAACACCAGTAAAATTTATATTGGAGGACTAAATTTGAACCTTATAATTTTTTTTGAAATGGACTAAATTAATGGCCACTTACTTATGAATATGACATGAATATAATAAGAACTAACGAATGTGAAAAAATGTCACAACCTCATTTTATTTATGTATATTAATTTTAATATGTGAATAACTAAGAGATAATATCGACTGTAGATTGTTTATGGAAATATAAAAGAATTAAATACATTATATAAATTTATTTATAATTATTAGATATTAAATAATTATCATTAATTATGGCACAATAATGATGTAGAAATTACTTTATAAATAAAAATATCAAAAAAATGTTTTTAAAAATATTAAAAGAAAATTCATATGAACTAATTAATGTGATCGACGAATTTTCTAGGTGACTATGACATGTTAGGAGTGTATTGAATATTTTGGTTCAAATTTATCTTCTGTTTGGTTATTATTTAAAGTAAAATAAATGAATAGTTTCGAAATTGACACTATTGATATTTTATATAAATAAAATTTTATTAAATTATTTTAAAAATCATAAATATATTTAAAAAATAAAAATTTATAATTCTAAGGTCAAAAATTCCATAAAATATACATTTATTTCCAATTAACACCATATATGTAAATAGTTATAACCATTAAATATTTAGAATTTTATTAACACAATAAAAATTTAATAGAAAAACTAAGTGTCAAATACAAAGATATGGTCTAAATTGACAAAACATATGTCCAAAATTTGCTGGTTATTAATATTAAAACCCTATATAATATCATATTCTAATTTTTGTCATTTTTAGGTTTCTTTGGTAGGGTTTTATTTTATTAGAAATTATTATTTATGGATTTTCCAATAGTACCCCTAACCTAAATTATATAAGGGAACCTCCTCTCTCACCTCTTCACTTAATTTTGATGTGTCAAGCTCATCGATACCATATCAGGTTTCCTCTTAAACTATCCTATTTTCATTCTATAGGTTCTAGTCATCTTAAAAGACCAACTCTAGTGATCTAATATGATATTTAGAGGAAGCACGTTGAGGAAGAGGTAATCTCTTTTACCGATTCATTCAATCTTTTTTCTTCTTCTAATTCCTCTTCAATAGTTGTTTCATTGTAAAGTAATAACATTTTTATCACTCATATACTAATATTTTATTATAAATTTGAATCAACCATATTCCACCATCCACCTATCCTATGAAAAATGAAATCACCATGCTTGTGTAAGTATGGTTTACCGTCTCCACGTCGTGGTGTAATATGTTTTACACCACCATCTAACTTGGATGGGTATAATGATAAAAACAATAAATACATATAATTATTATAACATGATATGGATTCTAAAATATTATACACCATCCACTTCAATACAATTCAAATTTTTTTTGAATGATATAATCGCTCGTGCGTACGTACAACCTACCGTCTCCATGATGCGATATGATTAATTCTACTTGAGCTCCATTAAAAAAGATTATATACATTAATTTAGAGAAAAAATATGATATATACTATAATAATATCAATACATAAATGATATAACTATAACATAAAAATTGTAATAAGAACTTATCTGAAAAACATGCATAAAATATATAGAAGTTAATACCCAATTAACAAGATACAAGGCAATGTTACTAACAAACAGTTGAAACTATGTTCATAAATGTTATCATAAAAATGATTATGATTTTGGAACAAATCCATAACATTATTTAAATAATTATATATGAGTTTTATATACATACGAATCATATGGATCCTAAGGTAAGTGATAACTTTTCAAAATCAATTTTATATGAATTTATTTATTCGAAATTATTTACTAGGGTATTTTCATCATCCATGTCCATGTTTTCTAAATATGAATTTAAAAATATTCTTAATATCTTTCTATAATTGTTAAAATTAAATTTTACCAATTTGTAAGTTTTTACTAAAGGGTATGAATAAAATATTTTTTTTGTTTTCGGTATGAGGTACTTTTTGACTTGTATGTCAAGAGTACGAGAAGAATGTTTTTTTACTTTTATGGCATGAACATATTTTTACGCTTTCATCCTGAATTATTTTCGTGAAGATTCCTCAACACAATTAAAATTTTATTTTCACACAAAATTACTTCTTTTAGAATTATGTTACATTTTGAGGAGGGAATTTTTTTTGAAGAAGAAATGATATTTTCCTCCCGAATTAATTTCAAGTGTTTTCTCAAAATTATTTTCAATCTGAGATGGAACTATTTTAAATAAGGTTATATTTATATCCCATTTATTAATATGATTTTATTTTGTTTATGATGGAATGTTATTTTGGATATCATTTTTTATATCAATTATGATGGAATGATTTTTCAGAAGCACATTTTATTTCATCAGTTATGCTATGGTAAATGTTTTTATGTTTTTGTGGCACATGTAAGAATGGGTTCATTATGAGATGGGTGGTACCTATATCTCCCTCTAATGAATTGGGTAAATATTTATATTTTATGAGATAGACATGAATTTAATTGAAAGTAAATCTAGTTTAGTAATACTGGGATGGAATGAGGAGTGAACACGTTTCGGTAATGGACTTAGTTCGCTATGATGGTCTCTGTAATGAGCCTTGACTAAAATAATTTTCTATGATTATGTGCGTATTCCATGAAAGGTCATGTATTATGTTATTACTATTGGTATTATGTTTCTCAATTATGATTTATCCAACTACATGATATTGTGATCTTTTATATGCAGGATAAGATTTTAAAATGTTATGTTTTTATGATTATTATATGAATTATATTTCCCTTGTTTACCCTTACTGAGAATTAGAGTTTTCCCTTTTATATGTTTCTTTTCCCTAGGTCATGATGAAGGGTATTAAGTAAGATACTGCAAAAATTACTCTAGTTTTTAAGAAATAAGCAGGAGACAATGTATTTGTTTTATGAACCCATTTTTTATGTTTCCCAATTTTTAAAGACTCTGAACCTATATAGACCAGGCATGATACTTTTATGCTTTGTAACGAATATTATTTAATGTTGAAGTAATATCTACATGTAATTTATGGACCGTTATAGTTTTTATTCATGAAAATATATAGTTAACCATTGGAAACTAAGATGGGATAACCTTAGTAAGAACCCTTAGGACAAGTCTAAGTGTAGGTTACAATCATATCCTAGTGTTTTAGAGAAGTTCATGAATTACCTAGAATAAAACATAAAGTGTCATAAATTAAAATTTTATTCTTGATTATGTGGTTTTCTGTTATGATTAGTGTTTTTCACACTATTATTCTTGGTCATAGTCAATGGATGGATCCCAAAGGAACCACGTTAATACTTAATTGAATGAGAAATGCAATGATTTCCCCCTATGAAACCCAATGTTATTGGAGATGAAATTAAAAATATTTTAGCCATGCTCACAAAACATTCTCAAGATATGAATCATTCCAGTCTTCCAAATGAGAAAAGTAAGGAGCAAGATCCTATTGATTCCTTCATGATATTGAGTCCACCTTCATTTACCAGGTCTTCTGATCCATTAGTGGATGAACTATGGATGAGTACAACGAAAAATATATTTCAGTTACACATTTTTCTGAACATGATAAAGTCATCTAGGTATTCTATCATTTGGAAGGAAAAGATGATAAATGGTAGAATCTTATCAAGAATACAAGGAAAAGAGATGAAATTGAGTCCATGGAATGCTATGAGTTAATGAAATTATTTTTCAATAAGTAATTTCCTTGATTTATTCAAAGAAAGTTGGATAAGGAGTTCCTTTAACTTAATCAAAAGGATTATAAATCCATTGGTACCTACAAATGAAATTTTACAAGACATGAAATCTACAAATATGGAATTATTATCTTTCCTTAGAGTAAAATTTATCGATTATTTAGTGGCTTAAAACCAAGCCTCCAAAGGGTATTAGCCATAATGGACTTCAATCACTAGGAGGAAATTGTTCAATGTGCTCTCAATGTTTAAATAGAGATTAGATTAACCCATCAGTCATATGGGTTTGATAAGATGAGAAAAATGGATTTCAAAGTAAAATACAAAGATTACATTGAAAATATGATGAATTTTCCCTTATTTTCATGGTATAGAAGGAAAAATGAAGGCAACTGTCTTAAAGCAACTAGTAAATATTTTAAGTGTAGAAAAGAAGGCCATTGGGCTATTGAATGATGAAGTGATTTTAAAAATATTTATAATGATTTAAAAAAAGAAAATGCTATACAGAATTCACCACACACACATTAATTTTATAAGTACAGGGAAATGGTGCATTATTCCAATCAATTCCCTAATCCAAGGGTTATTGATGATGATCAACATAATCATACTCTTAAGGGAAAAGAAAAAGGAATTTCACATTAAATCACTATCAGTGATGGGGAGGATGATAATGAAATGGTGAAAGGTACACTAACAACCACTCTAAAGTAGAAAATGTTTTATTTTATTCTAAATCCACCCAATCATTTATTTCTGAATAATTTTAAAAGGGTATCACTGTATTACATCAACAATTAGATGTTTAGTTAACTATGACAACACTTAAGGGCACGCCCGTTACATCAAAAGTTTATAATTCTTCTATGGTTTAAGATTGAGGTAATGCGCTTCCTATAAATCTTTTGATGCTTCATATAGTGGAATTTGATATGATTCTAAGCATGGATTTTCTTTCTCTATATGGACATAATATAAATATTCAAGGAATAGAAGTCACATTTCATATTACAGATCAATCTATGATCGTATATCAATGCAAGGATGAATATAACCTTCCAATATAAATTTCATTCATATTATGGTTCTTGATTCCAATAAATGAAGTTTATTTATCTCAATTAGTTGTGAAGAAACACTTGATTAAGAATATGCACATTTTATAGGAGTTTGATGTTTTCTATTTGGAGGAATTACTAGGTCTTCCACCAAATCCTGAAGTTGATTTTTCTATAGAAGTCATACCTAGTGTGATGGCATCTTCATATAAACATTATAGAATGACACCATTTGAGTTTTAGGAATTTAAGAAGCAACCCCAAGAGAATCTTGATAAAGGATTCATATTCCCTAGTGCATCACCTTTGGGAGATACTGTTTTTTTGTCAAGAAGAATGATGGATCAAGGTGACTCTACATTGATTATTGATATCTTAACAAGATCACAATCAAGAAAAAATATCCTCTTCACTTCATTGATTAATTATTTGACCAACTGTGTGGAGTTCAATAATTTTTGATGATTGATATTTGTTTAATATATCATCAATTAATGGTCAAAAATAAGGATACACCAAAGATAGAATTCCATACAAGGTATAGACACTATGAATTTATAGTGATGTCTTTTGATCTTACTGATTGCCCCACTATCTTCATGGATATAATGAATAGAGTCTTTAGAAACTATCTTGGCCAGTTTGTAGTAGTATTTATAGATAATATTCTTGTATATTTAATGAGAATGTATGAACATGGAGATCACTTGAGAATTTGACTAAAGATCCTGAGAAAAGAGAAGAATTATTCCAAATTTTCCAATTCTGAGTTTTTTATTTATAAAGATACATTTTTGGGTCACATAATCTCTACATATTGGATATCTGGGGATCCATCAAAAAATAGAGGTTATTTAAAGTTGGTCGAGACCAACAATGGTAAATGAGATACAATGTTTTCATGATTTGGATGGATATTGTCAACATTTTTTGAAATACTTTTTATGATTATCTAATACACTCACCACGTTTACTTGGAAAAGAGTTATGTTTGTTTGGATTAAGGAATGTGAAGAGAATTTCCGAGTGCTAAAATTAAGGTTATACAGTGCCACTATTCTCACACTACCTTGTAGTGGAGAATGGTTTGTGATATACAGTGATACATTCAAGAAGTGGTTGGGTTATTTTCTCATGAAAAATGATATGGTAATAGATTATGCATCACGACAGTTGAGAATTCATGACAAAATTACCCAACTCATGATTTGGAGTGAGCTGTGGTAATATTTTCATTAAAGATATGGAAGAATTATCTTTATGGTGAAAGGTGTATTATTTATACTAATCAAAAAAATTTAATGTCCATTTTCACACAAAAGGTGCTGAATATGCGCCGATGAAGATGGTTGGAGTTGATTAAATATTACGAATAATAAATACTTTATCACACTGGGAAAGCGAACAAGGTGGATGATAATTTGAGTCGAAAAGACCATGATTTATTATCCATGATGAGGATCATGAAAGATCCAATATTTATGGATTTGAAAAGGATGGATATTGAAATTTTAATTTAAGGGGAGAAATATTATATTTCTAAAATGAATGTTCATCCATCTATCCAAGTGAATATTAATGAGGTGAATAAGGAATATGTAGAGATAAAAAAGAAGGTGAGAAATTTTCATGAATTCCTCCTCGATTGTGATGAAATAATAAGGTTCAAGAACCGGGTTTGTATTCATCCCATACTAGAATTGAATAAGGAGCTATTGGATGAGGCCCGTAGTTCTTCATTCACTATTCAACCTAGATGCACAATGATGTATAGGGACCTAAATGAGTACTTGTAGTGGGATTACACAAAAAGATATGTCACTGAATATGTCGGTCGATGCTTGGTTTGTTAGCATGTTATGGCCCAGAGACAGAAGTCAAAGGGGTTGTTACAACCATTACCCATACCAAAATGGAAATGTGAAAATATCACTATGGACATTGTGATCAAACTTACGAAAACATTTATTAGAAATAATGTTATCTGGGTTATAGTTGATCACCATACATAGTTGTAACACATCATTGCTATTATAGAGGATTTATCTCTTGATAATATTTCCAGGAAATTTGTAAAGAAAGCTATAAGATTTCATGGTGTACCACTTTCAATTATATTTGATTAGGATCTGAGGATTACCTTGAATTTCTAGAATTTTTTTTCATGGTATAAATACAGAGTTATGTTTCAACACTAGTTATCATCCTCAGATAGATGGTCAATATGAGAGGACAATTCAAACTCTAGAAGGCATGTTGAGATATTTCTCTACGGATTTAAAATGTGTTTGGGATCAACACCTACAACTGGTGGAATTTTCTTACAATAATATCTTTCACTCCAGTATTCAGATGGATCTGTATGATTCCCTCTATGGAAAAAACTATATAACTCTATATTTCTGGGATGATGTAGGGGAAATAAAGCTTGTTGGACCTGTTCTTGTTGATGTAATGTCAGAAAAGGTCAAATATATACAAAAACACATAAGAGAATCTCAGAGTAGACAAAAATGTTATGATGGAAACTAAAGAAAATACCTAGATTTTGAAGTGGGTGATAAGTTGTTCTTACGAATATCTCCCTGGAAGGGAGTAATGAGATTTAAAATGAAGGGCATGCTAAGCCCTAGGTACAACCGTACTTTCAAAATTATGGATCATGTTGAGAAGGTAGCTTATAGATTGGAACTTCCACCGAATCTCACTCAAGTTCATGATGAGTTCCGTGTATCTCTCATGAGAAAGTAAATACCTGATCTATCAGATGTAATAATCTCATAAGTCATACCGCTGGAGTAAGATCTTTCTTATGTAGAATAACCGAAAGAGATTCTAGATCATAGAAAAAAATTTCTACGAAACAAGAACTCTATCATGGTTAAAGTTTTATAGAGGAACAAAAAATATGAACAATCTACATGGAAACATGAGGATATAATGAGGGAGAGGTATCCTACTCTGTTTTTTTCCAGGTGACAAATTTTGAGGGTGAAATTTTGTTTAAGGGGGTAGGATGTAACACCCGAATGTTTTTATGAAAAGTTTTGTTTCAATATTTTTTATTCTTCCATAGAATAATTTGCATGAAATCAGGAGTTTAAAAAAACCATAAGATTCCCTTATTATTAAACTAATGTTATATCCTAGCTATTATGTTAGCAATAATAATTATAACTGACTTATGAAAATGCATTGTGAATTCATTAGTTATCAATTATTTTTAGAAAATATAAATCAATTAGATATTTTTATTTATGGGTGAATTACTTTTGGTAATGAAATTAATTTGATATATATATGTGTTATATAATTTACAAAATAGTTTTTATATTCATCCAAATTATATTTTAGTCAAATTATATGAATAAAACACTATTTTATGTATAAAAACATATTTTTTTAAAAAAGTTTAATTTTACACATTTGAATAGAAAACCCATTTAAAGATAATATCTTTACACATTAATAAAATTTTTATATTGAATCATAAATGTTTTATTATGAATTTGGATATAAAAATTTACTTTGGATAAATTTTTGATATTTTTCTGATAACTTTCATGTTTTGATGAATAGTAAAAATATAATAAATTTTAATTGAAAAGAACTTTTTTCACTGAAATAATATATATTTTAAAATATAATTATTTAATGTTTTCAAAGTATAAATATAATATATTTTTACCATTTAATATAATGTAGGTCATTGGAATTAATTTTACATTTAATTCAGATGCAAAAAACATTTCAATTTTTAGCAATATTTTATCTTTTTGAACCTGTTTTCTTATTTCAACTAAGTGATTACATTTAAATTAATTATATAAACATCGATATTTTTAATATTGAAAAATAGATTCATTATATGGAATAAATGTGTCCAAATTATATTAACAGGGTACTTTTATTTTTGGGCATTATAAATAAAAACTTTGGTAATTATTTTTATTACAATGGTTAAAGGTAAATTGAGTAATTAATGGTAAATATAATATTATAAAATTAACTTAACACATATAAAAATAGTTTTGGATGACTAAATTATACCCTTATCTCTTAGTTTTCTAAATGGAATAAATTAATTATCACTATCTTATGAATATGACATGAATATAATAAGAACTAATGACTTGACAAAATGATAAAATCTCATTTTATATAAGTATATTAATTTTAATATGTGGATGACTAGGAGATAAAATAGAATATAGAGAGTTTTTAGAAATAAATAAGTATTAAATACATCATATAAATTTATTTATAATTTTTATAGATTAAATAATTACCATTATTGATGATACAATAGTGATATAGAAATTATTTTATTAATTGAATTGTCAGAAGTAATGTTTTAAAAATATTAAAATAAATAAAATTTAAACTAAATAATGTGATCCACGAATATTATATGTTCTTATGACATGTTAGGAGTGTAGTAAATATTTATGGTTCGAATTTTCCTTATGTTTTTATTTTATTTAAAGTTAAATAAATGAATATTGACAAAATTGACAAAATTGATATTTTATAAAAATAACATATTAATAAATTATTTAAAAATCATAAAAAAATATAAAAATTAAAAAGTGATAATTAAAAGGTCTAAAATTTCATAAAATATCTATTTATATTCAATTAACACCATATATGTAAATATTTATAACACTTAAATATTTAGAATGTTATTATCGCAATTAAAATAAAATTGAATAACTACGTGTCAATTACAAAGATACGATTTAAATTAACAAAATAATTATAAAAAATTTAATGGTTGTTAATATTAAAAACCTATATCATCTAATATTATAAATTGGGATATTTTGGTGGTTTTTGGGTAGGGTTTGATTTTATTATAATTAATTATTTATTTAGTTTCTGAAAGTGCCCCTCTCCTCAATTACAAAAGGGATCCCCCTCCCTCACCTCATCACATCATATTGAGCCATAAATATCGTCCCTCCCCTATAGTTTTTCCATATAAACTTTTTATTTTCATTCTAGAGGTTTGGGTCTTCTTCAATGACCAACTCCGTTGCTCTACGAAGATATTTAGAGGAAGCATGTTGAGGAAGAGGTAATCTCTTCTACTGATTCAATCAAACTTATTTCTTCTTCGACTTCATCTTCATTAGTTGTTTCATTATAATGTAATAACATAATTACCACTAATATACTGATATGTTATTATAAATATGAAACTAACATAGTCCACCTTTTACCCATCCTATGAAAAATGAAATCACCACCTGTGCGTACGTAAGACTTATCATTTCCACATTGTGGTGTAATCTGTTTTCACCACCACCTTACTTAGATGGGTATAATGATAAACATAATGACTATATATTATTATTATAACTTTATACTGATTTTAAAATATTATAAACCGTCCAATTCAATACCGTTAATTTTTTTTGGAATGATGTCATTGCTCCTACGTACGTACGACCAACCGTCTCCATGATGTAATGTGATTTATTCTATATGATTTTCTTTAAAACTGGATTATATACATGAATTGAATGAAAAAAATATGATATATATTGTACTAATATCATTCTGTAAATGATATAAATATGAACATAAAAAGATTAATACAAACATATCCGACAAAACATGCATAATAACATCAAGTAGTTAATACCCGAATAACAACTAACAACGAAATGTTACTAAAAATTGAAAATATGATCATAAATTTTATCATAAAAATTATTAAGATTATTTAATAAATATGTAACAATATTTAAATCATTATAAAGTATATTAGGATACAAAAAATGAATATTGGGCATAAGGTAAGGTTTAACTTTGAAAATCTAATTTTTATCCAAGAATTTTTAATCACATGTATTTACTTGGTTATATTTCTCATTGACATCCATGATTCCAAAATATGTTTTTAAAAATATTATTTATATACTTATATAATTTTTGAAATTAAATTTTACCCTTTGGTTAATTTTAACTAAATGGTATGAATGGAATCATTTGTCGTTTTCGGTAAGAGGTACTTTTTGAATTTTCCAACAAAAGTATGGGAATAATATTTTTATATATCTATGGAATGAATAGATCTTTAAAATTTAATAATGCCTAATTTTCTTATATCATACCCTATAATCTTACAAGTTTATTTTCACAAAAAATTATTTCCTCTAAAATTATGTGGAATTTTGAGGAAGTAAAATGTTTTTGAAGAAGAAAGGATATTTTCATTAGGAATTAATTTCAAGTGTTTTCTCAAAATTATTTTCCATATAAGATAATGATCTTTAAATAGGGTTATATTTCAATACCAATTATTAATATGATTTTATTGTTTTATGATGTAATTTAATTTAGGAAATAAATTTATTTTATATCAATTATGATGGAAAGATGTTTATGAAACCCATTTTATTTTATGGGTTATGCTATGGAAAATGTGTTTATGTTTTGTGGAACACATAAGAATGGTTTCATTATGAGATGGGTGGGACCTATATCTCCCTTAAATGTATTGGGTAAATATTTATATCCCATTAGATTGACATTACTGGAACGTAATGTAAGTATGGTTCAGTAAAATTTGGTTTGAAGGAGGAGTAAACTCTATTCAGATATGGAATTTGTCTGCTATGATGGTCTTATAAATAAGTCTTGACTAATAATTTTCTATACATATGTGTGTATGCTACAAAATTTCATGTCTTATGTTATAACTATTGGGATTTCATTTATATTGTAGGATTTATCCCATGATATGATATTATGATCTTTTATATGCATCATAATATTTTCAAATGTTCTATTCTTATGATTATTATATGAATGATATTTCCCTTTTTTACACTTAATGAGAATTTGAGATCACTCTTTACTATGTTTCTTTTCCCAAGGTCATGGTGAAGGGTATTAAGTAAGATATTTCCAAAAGAATTCTAGTTTTGAAGAAATATGTGGGATACAATGTAGATGTTTTATGAATCAATTGTTTATGTTTACCAGTTTCTAAAGAAACTAAACCTATATGGTCGAGTTGTGGTCCTTGTTATGTTATGTAATAAATATTCTTAAATATTGAAATAATATCTATATGTAAAGTATGGTCCGTTATACTGGGGTAGTATTTGACTTTAGGATATTTCCTATGTTTATAGATACAACTATAAAAAACCATCCTTTTCATGGAGTGTTTATATTCTGTACATGATATTATCAATTTCTTTCAGACATGAATTATATTCTACAATGTTGGTGAAGTGTATGATCCATTTTTTCATGAGAGATACCATTATATGTGTTAGAGTAATATTGGATCCTTGTATTCTTTTATAGATGGGATAATTTTGATTTTAGTAGAGGATTATCTAATGATGTTTTATAGGATCATAGAAGAGTACCCTAATTTATTTCCAAAAGTTGTCCTACCACTAACCCATTAATGAGAGATTGATTTTGAAATAGAACTTTAATATAGTGTTTCCCCTATATATATATAACTATATAGGATGAAACATTATGATTTTTCGGAGATGAAAATTTATAATAATGATTTTCTCTAATGAGGTTTTATTCATCCTAGTGTTTCACCTTAGGTTTCTCTAGTTTAATTTGTGGAGTAGGATATGATAGTCTCTCTCTATATATCAACTATTATTCCTTGAATGAGGAAAACATAATAAACACTAACCTATTTTATACTATGATGATTTATTCAATCATCCGAAGAGATCTACCTATTTCATAAAGATCGATTTATAGTTGGGATATCAACAGATGCAAGTGAAGGATGAAGATATTATAAAGACAAATTTTAGATATTGTTATAGGAATCATGATTTCTTCATGATTTCATTTGGTGTGACATACTCTCTATCCATGTCCATGGGACTGATAAATATTGTGTTCCATGAGTTTCTAAACCATCTTATTTTGGTATTAATTTATTACATACTTGTGTATTTGGTGTTCAAGGTGGAGTACAAAGATAATTTGTGAGATGTTTTTGGAGTTCATTGGTTTCATCAGAAATTTTAGAAGATATTTCAGAATTCTTTAGGCGTATGAGGGATATTTCTTAGGACATGTTGTGTCTCAGTGGGGAATATTTTTGGATCCTTTGATGATTAAGGATGTGATTTCATGAGAATAAAACAATAATATTTTAGAGTTACAGAGTGTTTTGGATCTTATTTTCCATTAACGGAGGTCCATGCCTGACTTATCCCAAACCATGAATCCTTTGAAATCCTTGAATAAAAAGGAATAATATTTTTTATTGGCTGACTATTGCTGGTGTATGATCATGACTATTCGAGGAGATGAAATCCTGTTTAAGTTTTGTTATGAATCCATTTAGAATGGTAAAAAAAGGCTTACCAAGTGTGTAAAGGGGCTTCAGTCTGTTTCTGGATTTTGGGATATGAAAATGGGGGGGAATTTTCCCTACTGCTTAGACTTTATGGTTAGAACTAACCATGCACCTTAACCATGCATCCTATATGGGGATGGTGCGCAGTTGAATAACTATGCAAATAGGAGCCTGGAAATCACGAAGCCTTGGAAAAAAACCAAACACATAGCCTCCACCCGTCTTTGAAAACCATTCATGATCGATAAAAAAACATGTGACCATACCTCTCTTATTACATTAGAGAATTCATGGTTAGCACACGGTTTATCCAACTATAATGCCGAATAATTTTACACATTAAATGTGGGGTATTTTAACATTTTCCCACTCAGGGTATGTGAATTATTATCCTATTTCCACTTGTTTCCTCCTCAAACATCAAATTTTATAATCCATAAGTTCTATCCTCTTCAATGAATCATTTTCCTTATATTCTTGGTCATTTAAAGCATCATTTGTTGCAAATTGAATCTCTAGGTGAGTCTATCACTCTTCCTTTTATTTATTGGGGGAATAATTGTAGAATTTTCTACCTCCTTCATATCAAAAAAACATTATTTTTAATGTATATTTGTAATTGTGAATTAAGGTCTGTTTGGGATAGAATCATGAGATATATTTATGTGAGCGACTGTCAATGAAATTAAGTAGATGGTCTACATGATATATGTAATGACCAATGTATTTATAGAATAATACTTTTGATTTATTTTAATACTTGTGAAAAAGATATTAATTTTACTTTTAATGTAATTTTATGTTCAATGGAATACCCGACACAAAACAATGGGTTTCTCTAAAATCTCATGTTGTAGACAAGGCTGAGTCATATCAAAAAATAATAACATAATATTATTATTTTTAATGGTTCTTAATTCCTAGAAGTTGTGTTGGAGAGATTGATCAAAACTAACCATATTAATATTAAACATGTTTGTTAAATGTTTTTATGTTAATCTAACAAATTTTAGAGGGTAAAAATAATAATTAATATGATTTTAAACATGAAATACTGTAATATTCTTTAAAGGTCGTTTTACCACCTTTTGATGGCGATCCGTTTTTAAATATAGTTTTTTGACTTTTATAGGATTCATTTGAAAAAATAAACTTATTCTTTAGATTTATGACATCAATATTTAATTTGGGTATTTTTTTTGTATTTTTCTCATAAAATTCATTTTTTAATGAATAGTAAAAATACAACATTTTAATTCAAAACTGCCTTTTCATCTCATTTATTTATATAGTTAGATTGATCTTTTAATTAGTTCTAAAGTGTAATTGTATTATATTTTTACCATTTAATATAATGTTTATCATTGTATGTAATTTTATATTTATATTGGACTTAAACAATGGTCAATTACTTGATAGTTTGTACTTATTAAAAACATGCTTTCTGGTTTTGAAAATGAGAATTTATTTTAAATTAATTAATGCAACATATATGATTTGAATTTGTAGAAATAGAAATAATTTATGAAGTTGGAATATAAAATTTATCTTAGGGTAAATTTTAGGTATTTTTTCTGAAAACCATCAATTTTTGATGAATTGGGAAAAATACTGCATAGTAGTTAAAAACTGACTTTTTTCATATAAATGAAATTTTATTGCTTATAAGAATTGAATTTAAAAAATCTGACATACATGGTTGTCATCAGTAAGTAAAATGTTCTTCAATAGGATAAAAATAATTTTTGATGAATAGTAAATGTTGATTTTTATTTACAACGGTTAAAGTTAAATAGCGTAATTTAGGATAAAATATTATAATAATAATATAAATTTACCTTAACAGGTGTCCTAACCTTATTTAATGAGTCCTGGAAGACCAATATAATCATTGGGTGTAGCCTTTTTCCTTTGAAATCCACTTGTGTAAGATAATTACAATAACAAATTTTTATTTAATGTAAAAATAATAATATCATAAACATGTATTGTTTTGCTAAAAAAAATTAATGTGGGGTTATATAATTGATATCTTTTACTATAAAAAGTCATTATATATCTAAAAGGATTTCCTACATCATGGTATTTTACTTATAATTTTTAGACATCAAATAAATAAATTTATTTTCAACACAATGATAATGTAATGATTACCTCATTAATGAATACTTTAAATAAATTAAATTATAAATATTAAAATAAATTTATTTTGAAAGTTTAAATGCCATCCACTAATTTTACTAATGATAATGACTTGTTATATTTATATTATTTATGTTTTTAGGAAAAAATCATGTTTTTTGGGATTTAAAAAAAAATCATGATATGAATAGTATTTAAATTGACATAAATGAGTTTTTAAAACAAATATTAATTCATTAAATGATAAAATAGTCCTAAAAATATATTATTTGACCAAATGACATATAGAATTTTAAAAATTTCATTAATTATTCATTTTGTGTCTCTTTGAATTTTATGCTAACTATATTAACCATATAGTATGAATATACAAGAATACACGATAAGAGTTAAATTAGTAATCTAAGGGTTAAAAGTAAATGATACGGTTAAAAATGAAACCAAAACTTGTCTAAAAACTATTGGCCGAGAGGATTTTGAATTATAATCATATTATATACTAATTTAATGAGTTATGGACCTTCTGAAACTTAAAATCCTTTTATAATAAAATAATACTTTTAAACATTCCTAAACTTCTCCTCCTCCCCCTCAAAAAAGGCCATCACCTATAACCCTTACTTACACCACTCAAGACCCTTGGATCATCCCAAATCTTACCAAATAAGCCCCTAAAATCCTTATCTTTCTCCTAGAATTCTCCCTCTAGATATAAGGCAATTCAAGAAAACATTTTGGGTCAAACCAAAGGGAGTTACCCGATTTAAAGGTAACACATCCCCTCAAGTTCTTTTATTATTTTCCTTCTCCACTACCTATTATATTTTTATTATTTTATTACAAAACAAAAATAGTATCCTCAATATACTAGGTTGTTTTTATGATAAGGAATTGAACTACAATAACACATACCTCCATCTAATGGGTATAGAACATACTATTTTTGTGGACACCGAACTACTGTCTCACAAAACGATGATTGTTCAATATTCTCCTTCAACCTCTTATGGTGGAAATTATAATGGAAATTTAATTATATATGATATTTATGATACTTATTTTATCTCTTTTCTTATGTAATTCTCTTTTAGAACATAACTTTTCTGATTTTCATATTGTATAAATATGATAAATTCATTTGAGGATGTGCGCACTACTACCCCTCAAAGTTACATGACTCGTTCATGATATTCGTGGAAGGTATAAGGGATATAATTAATTAACATATCGATATTATAATATAATTATAATATACCAATGTATCATTTATTTTTCATTTTATTAAATATGAAAAGCAAATGAAAGCAATGTTCATGCGTATGTACGACTTTCCATCTCCTTGAATAGTGAATTTCATTTTCTTATATACAAATGATGTAAGTTATTATAAATACTTATATGCTAGATATAAATATATATTTAATTTATATATATGATATCCAAATCAGGATTATTATTCTGGGGAAAATGGAATTTTGACCACATGGACAATTTGTAATTAAAAAAAGTTCATTTTTGACCCAAGTCCTAAAAATCGACAAAATGTACAATATGATCACAAATAATTTACTAATTTTTATAGCATGGTAATAATAAATATAAAAGGAATAATAAAATTGAAAAAGTTTACGAAAAAAGTATAAAATAAATTGTGTTTTTTATTTAAGAAATTAAAGTACGGACGAGTCAAGTCGGACACGAGGTAAGAAACATGGTCTCAATCTCCTTTCATTGAGGAATGTTTTGATAATAAAAAAATAATTCATTTATATGGTTTATAATAAAAACCTTTTACTTTTATTTTCATTCAAATGGAATCTTTTTCTATGAAAATTTTTACTAAATGACAAAATGAATGTTTTTTATTGAATGTGGCGACAATGACCTCTCTGTCATCGTAATCATTATTTGGATTCCTATATAATCCTTAATGTTTTTAAAATAAAAAAGAAACCCCATATCCCATTTTTGGGTGTTTTGGTAATTAAAATGGTGTTTTAAATGGATTGATGGTTTCAATATCTTGAAATGGTATCTTGTTATTACAAATTATATGTCATTACTAAAATGCAGATATTTTCAATATTTAATTTGTTATGATTATGTAATGGTACTTGGACATGTGATAGTTGGTTACGTGATAAACCAAATGAAGAGTGGTTCTGTGATAAACCAAGGACAGTTGGTTATGTTATATCCTCCAATGTATTGGATATGTAAGTCGGACGTATGACTATTCCATTTAGTGATATGTGTGGAAGTCAACCGTATGGTTATTCCAATTATGTATGTTTATGTATCAAGATTCCTTTATATGTTATGTGTTCTTTATATGGATTTTATGGTAATATTTTTGTTATAAAATGTTAATAAATTATATTTTATTCAATGAATAGTATTTGAAACTTCATAAAGGGGAAAAGAGTTACTTATGATATTGTAATCATGGTTTACTTTTTGTTTTGAAAAACTACCAGTTTTCCTTCTTTGTGTATCCATTAATGATCGTTTAATGCTCTTACAATGTTCTTTATATGTTATTAATAGGGTATAAAGAAGGGTAAAATAAAAAAGGTATTCATGAATATTTAAATGAATAAAAGAGTTCTTGTTTTCTTTTAAGAGTTTTTTATGAAAAAATGGATACAGAATATAAGTGTCTACATGTAATATTCAAATTGGTATATATATGTTATGACCTAATTATCTCAAGATCTAAACCTAAAAATATCATCAAATTGAATTATTAACTTAATTCAAGATTATGTAATGTTGATTTTCGGGTCCTTATTGTTGGTATTAGAGTTCGGTTTAGGTAACTTTAGAGGTTAGGGTGTTATTTAAGCATAATTAACATAACAATAATGGTGAGCATATTAAAAAGAGTCATATTTATTTTATATATAGTTAAGGAGTTTAAAATTACATTAATAAGTGTATTGTAGTGTTTAACCTCCACATAAGAAATTATATGATGATTTAACTGATATACTCACACTGACCTATTTGGTTTTAGTGAATGGCTGGATCTAGCAGGCCCCAAATTAACAATGGATGTGAAGGAAACTATGCTGGTTTTCTGAATGTGAAACTGAATGAAATGGGAGATACAATGAGAATCCTTGTGGATATTCTTATCCAACTATCTAGAGTCATAATTGACCACTTGAACCTTGGGTATTTTTCTAAGACATAATTTATGCAAAAAAAAATCGCTATGGATGTTCAGGCAATAGTCATAAAGGTTAGAACATTCAAAATCCTATGTGTCAATGATGTAGAAGGAAACACTTAAGAAAATGATTCAAATAGACGAGAATTTGTTTTAGATGTGGTAATTAAGGTCATAATGTAATAACCTACCATAGAAAAAGGAAGCGTCCGGTTGACTCCATTAAATGGAAAAAAGATCATTCCGAAGGATCAATTTAATGTTTTAAATGTGGTGTCGATGGACATTATTCAAATAGACGTTCTATGAATAATCTTATGGAATGGGATCAGCAGGACCGTACAAATATATTTTTACTAATACCTAATGCCATTACAATTGAGGATGAGTATACTAACAATGACTAATGAAAGGTATAGATTATTTCTTAGTTGATATTTTGACATTATTAAATGATAGGATATGATTCATGATTTTGTTTATAGGAAATAAGTACTATGGAATATGTTGGGAAATAATGTTTAATGGATCATGAAGAATACTAAATGATTAAGTAGTCTATATATAAGGGATTCAATAGTTATGGTATATTTTAGGATGATGAAATTCTTTAAAGTATTAATGCTCTTTCGATGATGGGATTAATTTAGAAGAATTTTTCTATTATGTGTAAACCTGAATTTTTATATGTGAAAATATTATTCAAGGAATAATTATCTTTTCTTTTGTAGATATGGTTATAAAAGACCATTTGGGTTTATATGATCCTTGAATTTTAGGTAATTATTGGTTATTAATTTTTGGGATGAAAATGTGAGGTATGAGATAACATTGGTGGTTAAAATATGTAATTGTTATTTTTGATAAATTTATGTCATTTGTTGGATTTTTGTATAATTATATAGTTTTTGAAAATGGAAAACATGTAGACTGTGTTACAACCCATCACGTCAGACAATGATGCGGGAACTGAACCCACCACCAAATCGCTAATGGGATTTATCTCCTACCACTAGACTGTATGATGTCCTTGGTTACTATTACTTATTCTTTTTAGTTAAGTAAATATATTGATCATGAATAATTTGATTTGGTATATTATTTTTTTATCAAATAAATAACTTTATTATAGGAAAATTATTTGGTGATTAAGTGATAATGGTTATTTTGGATGAAATTTTCTCTTTTGGGAACACTATTATGATGAAGAAAAATATAATACTTTGGGATCTCATTTATAGAGTAATGGTTGAAATTTAATTTTGGGAGAATCTATGTTTTTATTGTGGATATATGGTGAATTGGGTTACATATAGAATTGATTATCCTATCTAAGAGAATATGTGATTTAGTCAATTACACTTCAGTATGAGAGTTTAAGAGTAGATGTTGTTATTTAGAGATAACTGTTACAATTTTTGTGGAAGACTATGCAACAAAATCCTTTTAAATTCTGTGTTTCAAACTTAGTTCGGATTATTTTGAATAATTTTAAGAACAATTATGTATTGAATGTCCTTTGTTGAACTTCAAGTTTTGTTTATTGAATTTTGGAGATTAAGAGAAGTATTTCTTTTTTTTAAAGGATTATCCTTTTGGGGATTATATGATCATGTACTAACCATTTGGGTTTTTGTTAATATATAATGACAAGGGAAATATATAGTTCATATTTTTTATTGATTATTTTATTCTCTAGAATTCGATTCTAATGCTTCTGGTGTGACAAATTCATCTTGAATAAACATCTTTTGCAGAAAAGATGTGTTTTTTGTAGAAACGTTTTAAAGGATGAAACTCTACATGAAAAGTAAGTATATATCCTAATATAATTAGTCAATATCATAAATAAATTCTCCAAATTACGAAATGGATGTTAAAACACAAAATTTTCCCGTTTTCTTTTCCTACTGGGAAACCAAAGACCGTTTAACCCATCACTAGTTTGTGATCTTCTGGTTGTTAACAGTCTCCTAATAATGTTTTCTATAACTCTTCATTTGAATATGACACTTAGTTTTTCCACAATATCCATGTTTTCATGGAATCCTACTATGTTTTATCTCAGCTGACCTTTTTTACTTATCCTTTTTTATTTTAAAGAGATAGTTTTATTGACTTTTTTTTGATGTGGGGCTTTCAATGAAGTTTCCATGCATAATTTTAAAATTTTGAGAGTGAAATTTCCAAAAGGGGAAGGATGTAACGACCATAGTATTTATAGAATAATAATTTTTCTTTCTATTAATATTTATTTATACAATATTAATTTTAATTTAAAGGGAATTATATGTTCTATGGTGTACCCGGCATGAAACAATGAGATGCTCTGAAATCTCATGTTGCACAAAGGCTGAGTCATACAAAAAAATAATAACATAATATTGTTATTTTAAATGGAATTTAATGCCTAGAATTTTTATTGGCAGGAATGAACATAACTAACCATATAATTATTAAACATGTTTGTTAAATGTTTATACATTTATCCAATAAATTTTAGAGGCTTAAAATAAGAATGAATCTGATTTTAATCATGAAATACTCTAATATTCTTTAAATGTTGTTTTACCACCTTTTAATGGAGAACCCTTTTTAAATCTAGTTTTCTCACTTTTATATGTTCCATTTGAAAAAATAAAATTATTCTTTAGAATTGGGGCATAAAAATTTACTTTGGGTAAATTTATGAAATTTTTCTGATAAAAAACATTTTTAATGAATAGTGAACAATACTTAATATAATTTATTTATATAGATATATTGTCATATTAATTGGTTTTAAAGTGTACATGGATTATATTTTTACCATTTAATCCAATTCTGGTCATTAGCTGTAATTTCGAATTTAAATTGGTCTTAAGAAACCGTTAATCTTTCGATAGTTTTTACTTCTTAAAAACATGCATTCTAGTTTTAACAATGAGAATTAATTTTATATTAATTAATGAAACTTCTATGTATTTTTTATTTTAAAATTGAAATAATTATTGAATTTTTAATATCAAATTTATCATAGGGTTTATTTTTGGTATTTTTATGAAAAACTTCAATTTTTGATGAATGGTGAAAAATACTTCATAATAGTTAAAAATGACATTTTAATTTAAAATTTATTACCCCTTTTGTAAATTGAATTTAGAAAATCCTACATACATGGTTTTCATAATTAAGTAAATTGTGATTCAATATAATGAATATAATTTTTGGTGAATAGCATCTTTTGATTTTTATTTACCATGGTTAAAGACAAACATGGTAATTCAAGGAAAAATTTATATTATAATAATATAAAATTACCTTAAAATAGGTCCTAAAATTATGGTATGAGTCATGGAAGACCAATAAAAATTATTGGGTGGAATTGTTGGTCTTTTAAAGCCACATGGGTATGATAATTACATTAATAACTTCTTATTTAAAGTAAAAAATAAAAATATTAAAAACATGTATTATTTTGCTAAAAAAATTTAATGTGGGATTTTTAATTGATATATTTGACTATAAATAGTCATTATAAATCCAAAAATATTTACTAAATCATGGTATTTTATTTATAAATTTTAGACATCCAATAAATAAATTTATTTATGATAGAGTGCTGATGTAATGATTACCTCATTAATAAATGTTTTAAATAAATAAGATTATAAATATTTAAATATTTTTTATTCTAAAATTTATATGACATCCACAAATTTTAAGGACTTTAATGACTTTTTATCTTTATATTATTTATGTTTTTCTAAATAATCATGTTTTTTTTATTTTTTAAAAAGTCATGATATGAATAGTATTTAAATTGACATAAATGTGTTTTTAAAACAAATATTATTTAATTAAATGATAAAATTTCCCTAAATATATATGATTCCACAAAATGACATATTTAATGTAAAAAATTTCATTACTAATCCATTTTGTGTCTCTGGGAATTTTATATAAACTATATTAAACATATTATACGAATTTAGAAAGAAGACATGGTAAGAGTTAAATTAGTTAACTAAGGGTCAATGCTAAATAATATGGTTAAAAATGAAACCCAATATTACCGAAAACCTATTGGTTGAGAGGATTTAGAATAATAGTCATCTTATCTTGTAATTTAATGAGTTATGGACCTTTTGAATCTGAAAATCCTATTATAATAAAATAATACTTTCAAACAATCTAAATGATCCCCTCCGCTCCCTTATAAAGAGCCACCACCTCAAACCCTTAATCACACCTCTAAAGCCCCTTCTCACATAACAAATATTCAAAAATAAGCTCCAAAAATCCCTCTCTTCCTCATACAATCATTTCTCTAGGTAGAAGGAATTTGAAGAAACAATTTTGGTTCAGACCAAAGGGAGTTACCCGATTTAAAGGTAATGTCAGTTTCAAGTTATTTTCATTTGTTTTCCTTCTCCACTACCTATTATTTTCTTATTTTTTGATTACATAACAAAAAAATTATAATAAATATTCTATTATGTTTTTATTATTAGGATTCTAACTGCACTTACAGACACCTCCATCGAATGGGTATAGAAAATATTGTTTCTATGGACAACGAACTACTGCCTCATGAAATGATTATTGTTCAATATTACCCTACCACTTCTTATGGTGGAAATTATGATAGAACTCTAATTATATATGATATTTATTTTATCTCTTTTCTTCTATAATTATCTTTTAAAACATATCATTTTTCTTTTCATGTTTTATAAGTACAATAATTTAATTTGAGGAAGTGCAGACTACTGCCCCTCAAAGGCATATAACTCATTCATATATTACATGGAATGTATAGAGGATGAAATTAATGATGTTATGGAAAATATAATTTTATTATATTATACCTATTTATCATTTAGTTTTAATTGCATAAAGTATGAAAAATAAATGAATGTAGCATTCATGTGTACGTACGGCTTACCGTCTCAATGAACGGTGCATTTCATTTTATTATTTCCAAATGTTATAGTACTATTAAAAATAAATATATAATGGATATAGATAAATATATACTAGATATATATGATATATATGATATCTAAATCATGAATATAATTTTTTATATAATTTAATTTTTACCACAAGGACAATTTGTAATTATAAAAAATTGTTTTTTGACTCAAGTTCTGAACATCGACCAAATTTATGATATGAACTAGAATAATTTACTAATTGTTATAGCATGGTAATAAGTGATATAAAGGAATAATAAACATGAAAAATGTTATGAATCATGTAAAAGTACCTTTAGTTTATTATTTAAGAAATTAATGAACGAACGAGTCATGTCAGACATGAGGTAAGAGTCTTTGTCTAAATCTTCTTTCATTGAGGTATGTATTGAAAATATAAAAATCCATATTTAATATGATGTATAATATAACCCATTAATTTAAAGATAATTTTTTTATAAGAAGCATTTTACAAAATTTTAAAAGGAGTGTTTTTTAAAGTACGCAGCGACAAGGACCTCTCTACTGCCGTAATCGTTATTTGGCCTCCTCTATAGACAAAATGTTTTTAAAATGATAAAGAAACCCATTATTCTATTTTTTGGTGTTTTGGTATTGAAAATGGTTTTTGAAATGGATTTATTATTTCAATATCTTGAAATGATAACTTGTGATTTCAAATTAAATATTATTACTGAAATGTTGATATTTTCAATATTTTATGTGTTATGATTTTGTAATGGTACTTAGACATTTAACTGGTGGTTAAATGATAAACAAAATGATAGGGATTCTATAATAAACCAAGTAATGGTGGTTATGTTATAACCTCTAATTCATTGGGTATAAAAGTCAACCATACAACTATTCCATTTACTGATATATGTGGATGTCAATAGTATGGTAATTCTGTTTATGTATGTTTATGTCACAAGATACCTTTATATGTTATGTGTTATTTATATTGGTTTTATGGTAATATTTTGGTTAAAAAATTGTAATCAATATGATTTTATTTAGTGAAGAGTACTTACTTCATCATAAAGGTGAAAATTATTACTTATGATAAAGTAATCTTAGTTTACTTATTATTTTAAAAAACTTTCAGTTTTCTTTCTTTATGTATCCTTTACTGAGATTTTTATTCTCATCCCAATCTTTTGAAATGTTTTTCACAGTTTATAAGTATGGTTAAGATAAATTAAGTAATCGATATGATTTATATCATGAAAAGAAATATTTTTTTTCTTTTAAGTGTTTTTATTTTTATGAAAAAAATTATACAGAGTCGAAGTGTCTACATGTAAAATTAAAATTTTTATGTATGTATTATGACCTAATTACCTAAAGATATAAACATAAAAATATCCTCAATGTGAATTATTATATTAATTCAATATTATATAATGTTTAAGGTGGGTTCCTTACATTACACCCCATATTTTTATGATTATTCATGTGTATGTGGTTTTGTTTATTTGGAATTGTGTTAAACATTTATTTCCATAGTAGGAAATAAAAAATTTCATTTATAAATGTTGTGTTATCCCCTTCACCTACCTCATTGGATCAATTTAAGAATAGTAGACCATGCCTGAGGCCATCCATGTGTTGTTCCATTTCCATGAACATGTGAATTGAGTTTTTAAATGATGAATTGAAGTGTATAAGAGATTAAAACATTAGGAAATGTAATTAGAATGATTCCATATAATTAGAGGATTTATGGGATTAAAATAATTATGTGTATGTCTTATTTATTATCATGGTGTAAGGGGTTTTTGGGTTAAGATGGAAATGATAAATGGGTTTTTTGATGGTTATGGGTAATCATTGTTAAATGGTCAAATGGGAATGTTCATGTTGTTAATGGATGAAATAATATGTAATTAATGTAGTTTTGAAAAAAATTATTAAAATGGCGTAATTATATAATTTGAGTTAAATTTGTTAAGTGTAATGAACCATGAAAATGATTATGATAGAAAAAGGGTCACCCTTTTTCTTTATTATGTTAAAGGGGAAATGAATATTAAATATTTAAATGTAAATGATGATGAAATGGTAATGGGTGTTTGTCATGTAATTCCACCCTGTAGTAATGATGTTGGCCATGACATCCCAAACCATTGTGAACATGATGGTCATGACATTCCCCATTATAGAATGGGTTTTTTTCTTAGCATTCCACACCATATTAAGGATGAAGGTCTTGGAGATTACATCAGGAATGGGTGTTGGTCTGGGATGTCCACACCGTGGGTTGGGTACCTTGACTAATTCTCCAAGGTACAATGAATTTTATGAGAATGATTACTGAAGGACCTTTTGAATCAAATTAGTTAATCCATCATGACATGGTTTAGACTTATGGCATGGGATAATGCAGGTTTAGTGTGCTGGTATTATTTTGGAGCTGGAGAGACCTTGAGACATAATGAAACCTATTTTTTTAAACCTTTTTCCTACTATATATTCATAATTATTTGTAAACTATTATCATACATGATATTTTTTTAGACACCATTAGTTGTGGTCTACTATTTTTTACTCACACCCAACTCAGGCCGCCATTGGGTACCCATGAATTCATCATGGTTCAAGTTAGGATAAGGGAAAAGGGCCTATATAAGATGTATGGAATGGGTTATGAAATGGATCCTAGATGAGAGAACTATAAATGACATTGGGACACATTTTTACTATTTTTAGTTTCTTTTTTGTTTTCCATTGGAACTTTAGACTACCATGACATGATATATATCACTTTATTGGATTTTCGGTATTTCCCTAGTTTAGGAATGTGTCATGTGATGTTTGACTATTCATTATTATTTCATGTCAACGTTTATCCTGATTCTCACTATTGGTTTACTCTAATAAACAAGGAACAGTATCCCCACATGTTCTATTAGACCCTATATACTAGACAATATCCTCTAACGTATGGGTGGAATGCTTTAGGTCATGCACCACTCCAGATAGAAGCACTAATTAAGTGGAACCCAACTTAGGATGTTATAAATTGGTATCAAACCATTTTATTTAAAATTGTTTTACTATTTTGGAATGGTATACCAGAGTCTGTAATGTATCGGTCCTTGTTAGTGATCTATTTCATGGGATAAGATAATCCATGGGTGAGGGAAAACCCAAATCACTAGGGTGGGATTATTGTTCTTTAAGTTTGATGTTATAGTTGGATATTATTACCCCTTGTGTGATACACATGAAGTATGATGTCATCCTCTTATGTGATTTTATTTGTAGCCAAACATGGAATGAGATTCATATATTTCTGAATTATTTTAGGCACTCATGATATATATTACATGAATCATTTATAAGAAAAGGGTTAGGGAGTGTTGTTGGAAATAAAAAAAAACATATCTTGTTTTATTTCATTTAAAAAAAAGAATTTAGTAAGAAAGTTGAATACTGTTTATGTTGATAAGTTGTAAATTTAAATGGTCAAAATTGTGCCTAAATTAGAATGATTTATTTTATTTGAATGTGAAATGGATAAAAATTCCATCTAATTAATGGTTTTTGATTATGTAAGTTTGTTCTACCCCATGTTAATAATGGCCCCTGATAGAGATGGTTGAGGGTTGTAAAAGAGATGTGATTATATATATTGGGACAATATACATAGATTTGGTTGATTATGTCTAGTTGTGATCTAATTTTTTTTTAAAATATGGGAATTATATCTTATGTATATTGAGATTTTTTTTGGAATTGTAGAGAGATTCGACTATGATTATAGACACAGATTGGGTGATTGGAGGGCATCGATGATAATGCTTCATTAGTAGTGGAAAAAGAACCCATGTTGGTTCAGGGAAATAGCGGGGAAGAGTAGTTCTGTGATAACTCCTCTCATTTTATATAGTTTATGGATAGAGATATATGGTGGGATAGGCCTTGTATGTTTGATATGATGAAATATTTTCAACTACAACACCATCCAGCCATTACCAGAGATTTTAGATATGAGGAAGCTAAGTTATGGATTTAGTCTATCTGGATAATGCTTGATCATTTAAGTACTCATCTAGATAAGAGATTAAAGATTAGAGATTACATGTTATGAGGAATAGTGAAGCACTGGTTGGATATTCAGGCTCGATATGAGTAGATGATGGTATGACTTTAAGAAACTTCCAAGAGATGTTCTGGAGCACTTTTACATCAAGAATTCGAGGAAAAGTAATGATTAAAAGTTTATGCATTTAACATAGTGATGTTGGTAGTGATGGATTATAATTTCTTCTTTGTTTACATGAAATGTTATCCCCTAAATTAATAGAATTTGATAAAGATACGAATATATTATGATGTAATTAGATGTGAGATCAACTCCTAGGTAAAATTTTTTCAATTGAAGATGTTTGTTGAGGTAGTTGATCAGGCTCTCATTTCTGAGGGGAACTTGAAGAAGAATTAGTGTGGTATAAAAATAGATTTAGTTAGGAAATATAGTTTTACATATTTTAATATAAGGAAGTATCATTATGAGAACATCCACCAGGGTGGTGGTGGATTGAGTGGACAGGGGATATGATATGTATTTAGGGAGGTAGTTCAGTCATCTTCTATCAGTGTGGTAGGCTATAACACATTCATTGTCAGTACCATAGACACCCTAGTGGAGTTTCAAGAATGTGGAAGGATAGGTCACATAAAATGGTTCTATAGGAACACTTAGTAGATGGGATGTGGTGGGGGATCTAGAATGATGTAGAGTACTCAAAGGGGTTATGCTATCCCATATCAGTTCGGTCGTTGGAGTTCCATTATCTGTACTAATTGGGGTGGGGATGCGATAATTTACAGAAAGCGTGTCCATATTATATGGAAATTAAATCACTAGGGACTCATATTGGAGTTTAGGGAAGTGGGATTGACCAGTTGTATGTAGTTCAGAAGAGGATACACAGTTTGTCCAATCCTACCCCCAAAACTATGCTCCAAATTATAAAAAGGGGATTTTAAAATTTTTACTTGTATATTTAAGTATTACTAACTAATTTTACTCCCATTTCCTCCTATAGAATAAATTTTTATAAACCAAATGTTTTCCCCTATTCTAGGATCATTGTCCTTCCATTATTGGTTATTTTATTTGTTGTTGGCTGATAATAAATGATTCAGGTGATTATATACCTCATATTTATTCTATTTTTAGTGATAATCATGGTGAAATGTTTTTCCATATATAAAATACCTAAAACATTGTTTTTAATGAATAATATTAGATTTGGAATTGAGGGCTATTTGTTCTTGAATCAAGGTTTATTTTTAAGAAATCAGATATCTATAATCTTAGGGTTGGTGGTATACAAGTTATACCCCATGGTTGTTATGTTTATTCATGTGTATGTGGTTGTGTTTTTTTGACGTTGTGATGTTTATTAAATTCCATAATATTAAATGATAAATTATACATCTAAATTATGTGTTAGTCCCTTCATAGACCTCTATAGATCCATTGATAAATATTAGATCGAACTTAAGTCCACCAAGGGGGTGTGTCGCTCCCTTTAAAATAATTATTATGTTTTTAAATAATGAGGTGAAGGGTTTAATTGATTTAACTATTTGGAACTATGTTTATCATGTTATCAAGGAATTAACGAGTTAATGGGATTACACTAATTATGTGTGTGTATAATATGTTAACATGGTATAAGGGGTTTTTGTATTAACATAGAAGGGGTAAGTGGGATTTGGGAGGATTAAGGGTAAATGATTTTAAATAGTTTAATGGGTATTTTCATGTTGTAAAATGATTGATTGAACTTGTAATGGATTTGGTTATGAATAAATGGTGAAATTTCCTTGTTATAGAATTTTAATTAAAAATGTTAATTAGAAGATCCATGGAAATGATGATGATTGATAAAGGATCACACTTATTGATGATTTTGTTAAAGAGTCTAAGAAATCTAAATATCGAAATGTAAATGTTGTTAAAATGGTAATGGGTTTTGGTTATGTAATTTCACCTCACACTAATGATGTTGGTCATGGAATTATAGATCATAGTAATGATGCTAAACATAGTGGTCCATATTAGGGAATGGGTGTTGGTATGGTGGTCTACATTATATTAGGGATGATAGCCAGGGAGGTCTAAATCAAGAATAAGTGTTTTTCATGTTAGTCCACACCATGGTACAGGTACCCACACTAATTACTTAAGGTACAATAAATTATATGGAAATTATTAATGAACACCGTTATGTTTCAATGTGGTTATTATCTCTTGGTATGGTTACAAAATCTAGTGTGGGATGAAGAATGTTTAGAGTTTGGAAATTTTTATAGAACATAAAAGGCCATGAGGATTAATGAATAATTTTTTATTCACCATTTCATATACTATTTATTCACGATAAGATATCACTTCACACACTATTGGTGGTGGCCTACTGAGAAATACTCACACCCTACTCAGGCCTCCATTGGGTACTCGAGAATAATTCTGGGTTATAGGAATGGATAATGGAAAATGAATTATGTTAGTTAAATGATATATGATTTGATATATATCATGGATTAGGGAAGTATAATTAACATAGAGACCCATTTTGGGGCCTATCTTTAGATACTTATTTGATTTTCCTTTGACACATTAGATAACCATGACATGTTATATTTTACTATATTATTTTTTTTGGTATTTCTCTAGTTTGGGAATGTGCTATTTGATGTTTGTTAATGTATTATTATTTTATGTAGATGTTCATCTTGATTAATTCAATATTTTTTACTTTAGTAAAGATGGAATATTCACCCCACATGTTCCATTAGACCCTCACTGTTATTTAGAAGATTATATAATATGGTGAGGATTATTATGGTAACATACCACACTGAATTAGCAAACCAATTTCATGGAATCTTGGTCGGGATGTTACAACAATGTTGGATATGTGTTTTTAAAGGATAAGGTGGTCAACAATCAATTCTTTTTACAGGAGGAGGGTGTTTCATTTTACGTTTATTATGATGATATGAATCTTGTATTAGGTTTAATGTAAATATAATATAGATTTGTTATCTAAAATGGGTCTCAATATTTACAAAATAATGAAATTATTTAAGCAATCCCAGATCTTGAGATTATTATGTTATTGTGTTATATCATGTTGTAGTGAATTTTCCTAATTAGTGAATGTGTATCTGTCTTTAGAAATCACAAGATTTTGTGGAATGTCTTCTTCTAGTGAAATTTTTAATATTTGGTGGTGAGAGTGGATGGAATTATTACAAAATTATGACATTGATATTTCATATAAAAATAGTAATGGGAATACTACTAAAAATTCATTGATTGGAATTTTTTTGGTCTTATTTTGCATGATTCTACATACTCTCAGAGAGTGACAAAGGTATTGTCTATGATAAACATTTATATGGGAGCATTTAAGGGTTAAATGATGTTTTCATTTGATGTTTTTTTTTCATTTTTGTAATAGTAAGTGTAGGAGTCCCAAATTGGGGATAATTGGGTAGAGGTTTTCCATGATCATTTTATTTGTGGTGATTACCAAATATAATTTTATAAGGATTATATAAATTGGATGTTTCTACAAGGGATGATATACATGGCTTTTTGGATTAATGATTTGGTTCTTTGTGAGTTCCACAGTTCACCCTTGGTGGTATATATTAGTGTAGTGAAGATGTATCATGTTCTTATACTCCATTATTTGTTTTCGAGTGTACATATGCACATTTTATAGTTTTAATCTAAATTTATAGTCTTATTGATTTTAAAGTGTGAGAACTATGTTCCAAGAGGGACAATTTAACTACATGATGTTCCCTAGATGAAGTGGGAGGATATCTTGATAGAAATCATCACTATTTTTTCATATAGATAATTATAGTTATTATTCTATATGTATGGTTTTGGGATTCTTGATGAAGTCAACTCACTTCTCAAGGATTATGTACTTAAGCTCAATAAATGTTTTGGCAAGGAAGTTACCATAGTTGGTGGTGAGTTTTATTGGGGTTCTGAAGATAGTCAACTCTGATCATGATCCCCATTTTACCTATAGGATGTAGACAGTATCCAACAAGACTTTGGATATTAGTTATACCTTAAAACAACTTTCCATCCATAGAAGAAATATATACTAGAGTATACTGTTTATAAAAAAAAGGACCTATAACTTTCATGTTTTCTAGAATTTAGAGGTTCATATGGGCGACACACACCCTGATTAAAGTTTTAATATAATAACTGATATTATTTAACCATCAACACAGATCTATTAAAATCATTGTATGGATGACATTTACGATATCCACTATGATGGACTAAGGTGGGGAAATCAGCTATTCTTGGAAAAAAATTAGTGTAGAGAAAAACAGAGAAAGTGTATGTCATCCAAAAGTGAATAAAGGTAGCATAATATCATCAGATGTCTTATGTTAATCATAATAGGATACTTATGGAGTTATATATTTGAGATCATTTTTTTGAAGGTATATCCTCCATTTTTCCATGGTGGAGGCCTTATGAGATTCAAATATAAATAGAGGGATTTATTCTCCTTGGTTTGAATTTTTATATTTTCTCTCAAACCCTAGTCCACCCCAATCCCTCTCACCACTATCAAGGAACATTCATTCAGATTATAAACATCATGTATCATCTGATCGAATTCCTTCGGATTAAGGTAATATAATTTACTGTTTTTTTACATTCCCCTTGTTTTTTTTCTTATAAATGATCACTACATTAAATGTTTTCTCTTATTCTGGTTGAGTTACAGTGAGTCTCCATGGAGGCTTATTCTTATTAGGTTCCACTATGGTTCCATTTAGTTTCATAGTGATTCATATACAATTATTTCATAAATGAGTAGTTATTTCCTTGAATATTGAATTTAAGTAAGGGATTCATTACATCAAACTTTGTGTGAAACTTTGGAATAACCATGCTTTGGTTACTTTGGTTAATTATGAAATCACCCTAATGTAGTTAATAATATAATAATTTATAGAAGATTGATATATATAATCAAACAAATATGATAACATGTGAATTATGATACATTTATGTTAGCTTATGAAAAATAAGATAATTTCCTATTTATTGGATGTGATTTTTGTTGTTTTTTAGAATTGCTTTTATGATAGAAATTGGATTAACAACATAAATATAGAATAAAATAATTATTAATAAAATAAATAAGTAAATTATTTACCATCCATCTATCAAATTATTAAAATATTGAAGTATGGATTTATGAATGTTAATTGTTTATTATAGTTAATGAAAATTGTTGATTAGAGTTTAACCATTTATGGAAACAATGAATAATTTATTTTTTAATATATTATGGTACTGAAATGTTTGTTTGTTGAGATAATTACTTAGGGATGTGTGATCCCATGCTTGCTTGATAAATTCTTATATGATCTGGTGTTAGAGACTTAGTTTCCCCTTGAATATGTATATTTAAAATACATTTTATGCTATATATGAATTTATATGGGTTATAGCCTTGATGTGATTAGTTTTTAACCTAGAATGTCTGGTGAATTAAGTGAGCAATGTACCCATTTTCTAGGTCTATAGTGGTTGTTGATGTTGGTGATGGATATATGGAATGTGATGTGTCTAATAGTGTTAAGATTGAATCTATAGTGGATGAAACATGTTGAGATATAAAATTTATGATTGGTTTATTCGTACTGATTTCTTTTAAATGACTAATTTTTAAATTTTTTTTATAGTTCCACAATCATTAACATCATTTGGCTTTTTGGGTGCCAAGTGAATCATTTATTGTTGTAGTTTAGGATGAGTCATATAGTACTCAAAATTATAGAACGATAAATGGATTAATAATAATTTTAAAGGATTTAGTGTTACCAATAGTTGAAATAGTTAATAGAATATATATTAAAGAGAACTTTAGAATGGTTGGATTAAATTATTAAAGGACATCAGTATTGAATCTAAAAATTCAAATGAGTAAATAATCCTGATAGATGTAGCATGAATGAAATTGTTAAACTAGAAACTATAATGAGTTTAATAAAAACATTATGGTGGAATTGAAAAATTCCTAAATTTATTGGTTATTGATGAAACTTGATTCTTGTGTGTATGTTTAAAATATCTACCTTAGTAGTGATAGTTAGGTTTCTTAAGGAATAATAGCTACAAATGGTTCTAAGGTTAGTTAGTTTCCCATAGTGTTATTTTGTGTAATATATCTGATATTTTTCTTATTTCGTATGCTTCAACACCAAATTTGATTGGGATACTAAAACCCAAATGTTTATGTGGTATTTTGTATGACACCTAGGTTGGTGATGGAATGGATGGATAAATTATACCTCTCACGCCCTCTCCCTTAATCTATAATATCATGCATGGGTATATCATATTTTTGATGTATTAATGTATTGAGTACGATTTCTTGAAGGTTGTCATGGATCTCATTTTAATAATAAATTTATGTGCATGTTGTAATAGATTAAATTTATAGAACATAATTGTATCTAATCAAGGTTATTATTATAAACTAATGAGTAATTGAGAATTTTTCTTTAAATCCTGGAGTGTTATATATGATTACATTATAATAAAATAAGGATTGAAGCCCAATTATAAAATTGATAGTGAATCACCATCTAGGAAATTCAATTTAATGTATTAATATAAATATTTTTTTGAATATTTCACCTAATATTGAATTACTAAATGATTTATTTTGGCAATAACATTATCTAAATACCATGGTGAATAATTTTTTATTATTAGAATGACAAATTAATATCTTGATGACTCTATAAAAAAATTCAAACAATCGTAATCAAATAAAACATTTGATTATATTTTATCATAGATAATTAATATTTTCCTCAGAAAAAAATAAATTACATAATATATTCATTCTTGACTTTACATTATTTAATTTTTTATTCCTTGAACATGAACATTCTTGATCCCACATTTCTCATAATTCAAAATGAAAAGTATTTCCCATAAATTATATATATTAAAATATGATTTATCTTTTTTAATAAATAAAAAATGATTCTTTGAATATATAATCACATTACTCTCTGTTAAAATCCGCTTAATGGAAATGTATTTTATTTTCTTCTATATCATTACTTTTTTATCTAGAATTCAAGAACAAAAACCCATATTTTAGAGGTTGGGTTTTACACCAACCATCAATCATAAAATTTTACCTTTCAAATCCTACTTTCTTGGGAGTCAGTGTGGTACAATTTTTTTTTGATTAAGGAGGTGATATAATGGTTGTTTATACACTAAAAATTAATTATACATAATATATAATTATCACTAGAACTCTGGTATATTGGGTTGAACCACATAAATGTATAAATTATGGGATATTAAATGAAAAAATAGAAAATATAAATTTAAATAAGGATGGAAGTGAATGGAAAAAATGGTGATTCAAATCGGTAGAATGTCTTATTTCTATATTAGTGAACCCCTATCACTCTTAGTTCTAATTAGGGTTTCCCCTCAATTTTTATTCATAGAATCGAAGACACCTCTAATCACTGGTATTTTTACACCATGTCTCCTCCTCATTCCTTCTATCATCTCTGAATGAGATTCTATTGTAATCTCCTCTCATTCCACATTATCCTCCCTTGATTTTGTAGTGATGTTTGCTGGTGGAATACCATTTTATTTTATGATCCCCACTTTCTACCTTACCCGGTGTATCAGACATCTAATTTGGTTCTATATGGGGGAGATTTGTGTATTTTGGGCCAGTGAAGGAGGTGCAGTTCAGTGTTCATCCTCTTCAATTCCCTAGTTGTTCAACCCATCGAGCTCTAACCCATCATGGTTGGGATCGATGAGGGTTATTGGATAGATTGGGATGGTTTTAATATGGGGTTTGTATATATCACTGTTCTTTTCTTTTTGGAATTATATTTTTAGTTCTGTTGGGTTTCTGTTCCTAAATTGGCTTCTTTGGTGTTTTTTTGGGAAATTATGGTAGTTTATATCTTGTTTCCTTGTTTTTTTCTAGTATCTTTGGATTTATTTCAGTGAATTTTATTATGTATTATTATTGTGGCATGTTTTTCATGATGGAAATATTAAGATGATATGTGTCTTTTATTGATGCAAATCTCGTCAACAGATCAGATTTGTTTTAGTTTTACCTAGGGCAATTGTCTAGAATGGTGTTTACTCTGAAGATCAGATCTATTTAGTGATTTTTGGTTTTATATGATTGTTACATAATGATGGAATGGTTTATGGTGTCTATAGTGATCATGGTATGAAGCTTTGGGAGGATGATGGAATGTGGGTATTACAAGAAACTCAGAAATCTTTCCCTTGTTATTGGGTCTAACAATTTTTGGGTGACCATGGACACTGATGGTAATCAATTGTTGTTGATGTTTTTTTCTTGAGGATTTTGATTCGTATTAGGGACCATTGATCAAGGATCTCGCTTCCCAAGGCATTTAGTTTGTATAGTGATTGAGGCAGCATTTTCACATTTTGGATTTAGAACATTGAGATTTGTTTTCTCTGGTTGTAAATCCTGAATTTGGTTCAATGTCATGATTATTTATGTTTTCGTATTTTAAAATGTACTGTTACCATTTAACATTAATGTATCCTTTTGAAAATAAAAAAATATGGATTTAGAGGTAGATAATGGAACATGAGGGAAGTAAAAGGTTAATGTCAATGAATGATTATGATTAAGATGATGGAATGAAGTGGAAATGGAGTAAAAATACAATTAGGTGTTGAATGTGGTGAAAATAAGGGATAATATAGAGAAATTATTAATAAGTTATTGATTTGGGGAAAACTAAACAATCTAAAGAGATAAAATTATCCCAAATCATGAAAAATAATTTAAAATAGATGTGATTAATATATCTAAAAATATAATGGAATTCTTAATTTACATTACCTGAACAACCTCACTTGATAACTATCATAATAATTTTCATTCCTAAATGAAATCAATATGAAGAAGCTTCTTAATTGGGTAAATCCAAACTATAACCTATTCTATTTGAGTACATTAAGTATAGTTGAAATAGAAAAAGAAATCTCTATAATTCACCAATCAGTTTAGGGATTAATGTGAAATTAATTCCCACGAAGAGAAGAAAAATATAACTCTAGATGAAATTTAAAATAGACTACAATAAATTAAACATAATAATGAATAGGTAAAATATATTTCAACTCATCCAATCCACACCCTTAAAAAAATTATGTAAAATTCACTATAAAAAAAATTAATCCAAGAATATCAATCTATAAAATCAGAAATGAAGGGATATATAATAAGAATATACTCTTTTGAGATCAACTATTTCCTGCAAATACACACTCATGAGCTATTGAATTGACTATTTTTTTCTACCAGACTAGATCCTATCTATTTACTCCTTCATCCTATCTTAACCAAATGAATTATTCTCCCTTTTCATTCTATCCTTGTCATGAAATTAATTTTATAAATTTACTTCTAAGACATCATTTCATCCAAATCTATTTACACACATCTTAGAGAGTTTTATTTTACATAATATCACCATTGTGGTGTTTTTTGAAATTCTATTTTAACTACTATTTCTAGTTTCATGAGCTCAATAAATTACTCTAAGTGGAACAATGTTTAATAATAAGACAATATAACCACATTTCAGCCATTCAAAACCTTTAACTAATAACTCATCATTGATGTGTTATTGTTATTTAATTCAGCTAGTCCCAGTATTTTCTCCCCATATTTACATAAAAGAAATTGAACCCTGACCTCCAATAAATTTTTCAATTTCATGAATCAATTGTGATTTTTAAGTTATGTCTGACCTACATGGTATACAATTGTTCTACTAAAAAATATAAAATTAATGATATTTTCATCATTGAACATGACACAACTGGATTCCACCACTTTATCATTTTTTTGAAGGAGAGTGAAATTATTCCTCATTTTATCCTTCATAGCTTCTGTATCATCTTATTAAAATACAATTATTATCAACAATAATAATTTATATATCACACCAGTATTACACCGAGTTTTGTTAAATCACATGCATTAAAACTTCTATTCATGATTATAATTACCATTCTTTTGGATTTAGAATGGTTAAAATCATCTTGGATTGCCAATCTCATCATAAACTCTACAAACAGTTTTATCAACCAATTCAGATCGATGATGCAATACACGGTGGAACTGGTGTGCATTAGTTATAAATCACAGAACCATATAATTTGGGATCATAGAGCCCCTCAATTTTTCATCCGTTTCACCTGCATAAAAAAAACTAATGTTCCAAATGTATTAATATTTAACCAAATCATTACAATCAGGAATCCCTTTTGATATTAATTATTTTTCCTATATAACATCATGAGAATGAAATTATTCATCGAGATGTTTTCTTCTTTGGTAACATTTTTTAAAAATCATACTAATATATGATCCTTTAGTTGATCACACATGTAATTTTGACAAGGTAAGTAATTAAATAGAATCATATGGAACCTTTGACTCCATCCACCACTGTGTTCAAGCTCATGAACTTTGACTCATCTGCAAATATCTGGGTGTTAATTTTTGTTTACTATGATGTTCTTTAGTAGACTCTCTTAGTGGTGGATTACGAAAATAGATTTTTTTAATTGAATTTTTGATAATTTTTTTTTTCTAGTTTCACTTTTATGGAGTATTCTCTAGAACCCCTTTCATCCTCGGTCTTTATTCATGATGATACATAAATCTCAGATCATTTTAAAATTGGTGAGATAAATTCATCTTGTCTTCACTCATCTCATTCTATAATCCATCCTGGATTTCAATCGACCAAAATATAAATATTAACTAATTTTATTTTCATTAACCTTCATAGATCCCCATGTTTGGTTTTATCCTTTAATGAATCTTAGTTAGTTTCATGTCATCACATCCCTATAATGAAATCTGGAGTCCTTGTTTTTTGGAGATTCATTTTCATAGTTTCAAAAGAGATCTAGTGTCTTCTTTAACAAGATCCAAAATTAATATAGAAAATTATATTATAAACTTAGTGAAATTATCTTATAGGGGATTCACATATGACATATTTTTTGAAGATGCATAAATTATTTTACACAATTTTATTTATGGATTCCCTATTAAAAATTATCTTATAGGGAGTAGTCAACAATTATATTACAAGATAATTAAATTTCTTACACGATAATTTCTAGAAAAACTAGATATACATTACAAGAATTAAAAATCTCATATTCTTAAAAATAAAACAATAATGTAAAATAATTGTAATAAAATAAATTCAAAAATTATCATGAAACCCAGTATTAGAAAATACGTGATTATAAACACATCCAAAAAAATTATAATTGTTTGATAATATAATATTTAAAATAAAAACATGTAAATTGGAAAATAAAACTTCTAAACATGGTATTCACAAACCATACTCTTATATGATTTTCAACCATTACTAAGTAAAACTAAAATTTTTTCCTAAAAATTTATTCATTATAAAAAATGGAAATTTATAAATATTAATTCCATAAATATATCAACATAAAACATTTTTAAAAATTATTTAAATTAAAATATCAAAAAATAAATTAAAAATTCTTTTTCTTACAACTAAATTAAATATAATAAAATAAAAATTAGTGATTAAGAACCCAAAAATTCAAAAATTGAAAAATATGTATAATGTATATAATTTACCAATGAAAATAATTGTAAAAAACATTCACCATAAAAATAATATTTTATTATAAAAATTATCAAAATGACATAAATATGATTTTTCAAAAATGTATAAAAATTAGGCTACATTAGATTCCCCGACATTAATCTCATTGTTTGTCCCCAAGAAATCATTTATAAAAATTCACGTGGAATAAAATTAAACTCAATAATGAAAATTTATAGTACTAAATAAGAAATGATGTTCATCGGTATTTATCCCATGAACTCTAACAAGTAGAAAATGTAGATTATTTTCTAAAAAAATTATCTAGTGATAAGATAGTTTATGCCTTACAGAGATGATTGTATTCGATTATTCTGAAAATAATTATACAAAATTCGCATTGAGTTTATCTTTGAAAATTTTCCTTCTCTCCAAGTAGACAAACTCGTGTAATTAACATAGAGTAAATAGAAGCAACTAATATAAGAGTGATATTTAATAATTAACCACTAGTTTTAAAATAAAATAATAAATAGTTTTTAAGGATTGGGAGTTTATTTCATTTCCCATTTAAACTCAATGTTTATGAGTTTAAAATACAACCAAATAGTTCAAAGTCAATGAAGTTTTCGATCCAACGTAAAATTGTTTCAAAAATACAAATGCCTATACATAGAAATGAAAAATATATAACCAATCACATACATGGTGAAATTAAATAAATTAACTTTTTCATTGTGAAAAATTTCAACATTTAGAGAAAATTCGACCCTCTAAGTAAAAAAATTGAATATTGATCATAATTGAATTTAAAAAATTTATGGCGTATCAAAATTGTATAACATTGAAGTACAATTTTACATAATTAAGACCACCCAAACACTTTAAACCCAACATTTCCCCCAATGATGATTCAAAAGGTATAAGATAAATTATAATAGTTTTTGTTTATGAATTATTTTAAATTTTTTATTGTAAAATAATGCATAATTTCATAAGTAAGTTCAAAATTTTAAATTATCCCCAAAACAAAAATAACCAAATAATATATATAATGTAGAATAATTTTCATCCAATTACGACCTTATTAATTTTATTAATGAAAAAATGGTATAAAATATACATCCCTTATAATTTCATAGTGAAAACATTATTTTCAATAAACAAAAAGATTATAATTCAACTGGATAATCTAGTAAAAAAATATAGACAAAATATTAGAAAAAAAATATGAGACTTTAAAAAAGTATTTCATCATGGAAGAAGAATGTTTCTAAACAATTTTATGATAATTAAATTTCTAAATAGTACTAGAATATTTGTGAATTATTTTTAAGAGTAGACTAAAAGCACATAATTTAAAAACAATAACTCCCCTCAATGATAAATTTTATCATTCAAGATCATTTAATTTTCCTCTCATTCTTTTCCATGAGTGAATTCTTCTGATTGGTTACTTCCAAAAAAAATTAAAATAAAATAAATTTATAATTTAGATATTAATTTTTAGGAATGCCTATATTCAATGATTTATTAAGGGAGTTTGATTCAGGTTAGATAAAATTGTATCTCTTCTAGGTTTTAGGAATCAATATCATTCTTACATGATATACTAAATTTATTCATTATAATTTTAACACATAATTCTTGGATGATATGTCACTTAATAAAGGATCTATATAAGATAATATAAAGAGGTTTTATGGAATCAAGTGTAAGAAAAAATAATTTAGAATAAAAAAAGATAAAAATTAAAAATCATGGTTTGACTCCCATTAAGTGCTAATTTTAAAGTATTTAGTCATAATTTTCCCCTAATATTTTACCATGGTCCAATGGTGTAAATATTGTATTGATAATTATATCTTTATTATTTTGAGTGAAAAATTAAACATTTTCTTATGAATCCCTTAAAGAAAAAAGAACATCCAAAGACATAGTGAGGTCCTTTAAATACACATAACAAGGGTTAATTTCCAATTATAAACCTATGACTATATTCTAATAAAAAATATAAAACATTAAATACATAAACATTGAAAATTCATTGAAAACTCCAAAAACATTCTTTTTATGCCCTATCCCATACTTCAGGTAAAAAAGGACTAAGAAATAGGTTCATAAACTAAAAAACATGCACACAATTTTAAAAGACAACATCATGGTTATGTAGATAAATATAATCCCACCTGAATAAATAGAACACTTATCTCATAATAAAAATTTTAAAATCATCACATGACTCAAAATTAGTGATTACAAAAAACAAATAAAAGTTTATAAACCCTAATTTGTAAAATCCCTTTATGATAATTGATATAATGATATTGACAATTACCATGTATTTCAATAATTTTAAACCCAAAACATTTCCCAACTTTAGAGAATTAAAGACTCATAATGTCTTATGTAAAAATATCCAAAATAAGCTCAAAAAAATTAGAAAGTGGAATTTGTCACTTTGATTCTATGATGGTATACAAGGAATGAATTTCCCCACAAAATGATAGTTTTGAGAGTGAATCAAAAACCATAGTGATACACATTAAGAATAATCCTTATTTATGTTTTATCAGTTCATGATTCTCATTAATGGTCCACCTAAACCTACTATCATTCCTCCTTAATCTTTCCAAACACTCTGTTGATTTATATCCAACAAAATAATCTCTAAAGTGTTCAATAACTGATTATTAAATATATTTCATCATAAGGGGCACAATAGTATTTATCTAATGAAGATCTAATTAATTCCTAATTAGAAATTATTAGTTTTTAGATAACCAAATGTTTAGATTCACAAAATCCTAAAATTATTCTTACTAATCAATAGCTTGTAGGTTAAATTTATCCCCTTAAAAATATCTAACATCCCAACATGAAGGAAAGATATTCCTTCCTATAATGATAAGATATTTTCATCACACTCCATTTTAAGATGAACGAAATTAGTGTGAAATGTAAGAGTCCATACCGTAACTAATAGGTTATCCACCCATCCATATAGATGAGTGATTGACCCACCAATAAATTTAAGATAAAAAAATGATGGGTTCATCTCCCTAATACCCATTTTTAAAATAAGGATAAACATATAAAATTTATACTAGATCCCAAAACACACAATAAGTTTAGTTGCTAACTTTTTCCTATTCAATAATTCATAAAAAACAACCAGTCTCATTCAATTTTACAGGTAAATTCTCTAATAGGAGAACCGTACAATCTGTAGTTAGATTTATGGAGGCTTATTCTATCCATTTCATATCATAGGATAAAAAAATATTAAGAAATTTATAATATGAAATGATTTTATAAAATATTTCATCTTATGACATGCTGAATCTTAAGGTTTTAAATATTTAAATAAACATCAAGTATTTAGTTTATCATTTTATTATGTGAATCTATGGTAAAAGGAATTAGAGGTGTAAAACTCTTCAAATCCTATTTTTTCTCCTCCTCAAACCCAAAATTTTTCTTTACCTTCATTTATTATTTCTCATTTCATTTTACTTTTGCATGATGTTTTTAATTATATATTAATTAATTATCTTAGTTTGGATGTTTATTTGTGTTTTTCTTGATTTTTTGTTTTCTATTCTTTGGGTTCCAAAATCAGTAATATCTTCTATTCCATCTTATATAATCTAAACCCTAATATTTTCTTATGTTTTTAGGATTCATTTATTAGTAACAACAACTGTATTCTCTTTAGGATTCATTTCTGTATTACTGGGATGTTTTCTATTATCTCTAAAACTGTGATCCCTATCCTTTTCTCCCTTTAGTGTTTTTATATTATCAATGCAATATTATTGAGTTTCTAACTTTATAATCATCTTTGAAAAAAAAATTAAAAAAATTTATTAGAATTATAAGCTCCAACCATATGTTGAAAATTATTTATTGTCTAATTTAAGAATCTAGTGATAGTAGAGGGTTTTTTCACCACACACTAGTATATACAAGATAGGTTTGGGTGATTTCAGTATCCAAAATTATAGTTACATGAAAATGGATCATTCTTCATCAGTTTTCTAGCCCTAATATCAATGAATTTGGAACTATCATCATGCTAAATAGGTAGATCAAAATTGGGATTGTGGTTCTTAACCTAAAGATATATCCCAAAATTATTAGATTTATCCCTATGTGAATGATAAATGAATATACTATATGTATATGAAATTTGATCAACCCTATTGATAGTTATGTTATTAAAGAAGTTTATTTGAAACTTTTTAATAATTTAATCCATTATTTGTTTGATCTGTTCAACTAACTTGATCAGGAAATCAGTATAATTGTGCTTATCCAAAATATTTTGAAAGTAAGGAGTGAGACTATTATGGAATATTTTTGTTGAATGATGTGAAGTTAGTTCATAGTTATCGATTTTACTAATTAGAGATCTAAATATAACCCATGTTTCAGGAATGTTTTCTCCCTCCACTTGTAAAAACCTCAAGATATTATGTCTAAGTTCTATAGTTGTGTCCCTAGAATAAATGTTCAGAAACAATGAGGTGAAATCCTGGCATCAGGGTTGAATAATTTCCTCATATAAAATCTTAAATAATCTTCTATCTTTATTATTTAAGAACAAATAAAATAACCTCAACCTAATATATTTCTCTATATGACTATAAAAAGAAAAATATTTAATATAAAAATAAAAATATCTAATGGAATCATGTTAAAACACAATTGGCTAACCGTTATAGAAGTTCCACATAATGGTCTGGGAATATTTCTATTAATTATTACTAGACCTAGGGAAAATCTTCATTCATCAAGGATTAGTTGAAATAATAATAAACTAAAAATCTTGAAGTCTAAGCCTCTAATCATCTTGATTAATAGACTATTGTGAGTTCATATTTTTATTTAAGTTTTCATAACTTCCAATTTATAAATTTTCCATTTCTGTTTTGTTTTTTGTATGATAGAAAAGTGTTGATCAATTTTTGGAATGATAGAATTCAGTTTCATTTTCAAATCACTAGTATTCATACAATTTCTATAGCATCCCGCCTTTTTATAACATAACTTTTCATTCCATTACACGGAACTGAGGATCTTTAAGGTTTAGTGTCTTGGAAACAAGGAACATAAAACATGAAACAAAAAAAAACATTCTTCTTAAACACTTGAATGGATTCTCCTCATGTTCACCCTAGGCTCATTACTGCATCTCATAACCTGGGGACATACATCAAAAGGAAGGGTGAGCAGAAGGCCCAGCAAGGGAAACAAGTGAAACATTTTACATATGAACTTGAGATACATCAATAAGGACATGAAAAGAACTTTAAGGCATGAGAAAGAAATCATGAGGCATTTCATAATAAAAATAACATTTTCCATAACTTGAAGATGTGGCTACATCATATAACATAGACAATCATGAACATATCACCAAGGTCCATCCCCAAGGTGTCATTTGAAAATTACCAAGGTTATTCACCAAGGTATCGTGAAAATTGTAATCTCTAGTGGTTACATCATTACCCAATGCCTTGGAGCGCTATCAGGGCGCACCCTTAAATTTGCCTTTATTATCATGTGAGCCACATATATAATCATCAAACATTTCATAAATAACCCACATAGCATAAAATAAATGGGTTTCATTTCATAATCATAACGTTTTAAAAACTGCTTTAAAGACATGATCTTTACGTCACTTTAAAACCACGGAAAGGGAAAGCGGGTCTCATGTATGTAAATCCCAGAATTTAAAATGGAACATTTTGATATATATGTGAATACCCTTGTAGAAATAAGAGCTTTGAGTATTCACTTTATAACATAAAATAATTTTTGAGAAAAGAGAGAGGCATTTTGAGGGGAAAATTCTGCAGCATAACGGCTATGTTTCGGGGTTTTAGAAAACATTGAAATGAGAGAGGACATGGGTCACCCTCTCATAAATGATCCAAAAAACAGTATGGTGAAAGAATAAGAAGGACATATGGACATGGTAATGAAATTTTAGGGACATACCATTTGAAATGAAAAACATGGAAGAAAAAAAAAACAATTAGATTTCTCTTATGAAAATTCGGCAGCTTTACGGCGTCACTTAACTTCAAAAGAAAATGATTTGACAAGATCAAATAGGGTCCCTCATCATATGATCATAATATATCAGTATGATAGATATAGAGATAATTCCCCAACATAACAAAAAAGGAACTTGAAAGAATTGACATGAAAGTAGAACTTCAAAATTAGAAGGGTGAAGAACCACTTAAAAATTCGGCAGCCTAACGACGCCACTTAAAACATCAAAATACTGAATTGAAGAGATCAAATGGGGTCTCTCATCATATGAACATAAGAGTCCAGTATGATATATATAGAGATCATACCCCAATATAACAAAAAGGAACTTGAAATATTTGACATGAAAGTAGAACTTCAAAACGAGAGGGGTGAAGAACCACTTAAAAATTCGGCAGCCTAACGGCGCCACTTAAAACATCAAAATACTGAATTGAAGAGATCAAATGGGGTCTCTCATCATATGAAAATAAGAGTCCAGTATGATATATATAGAGATCATACCCCAATATAACAAAAAGGAACTTGAAATAATTGACATGAAAGTAGAACTTCAAAACGAGAAGGGTGAAGAACCACTTAAAAATTTGGCAGCCTAACGACGCCACTTAAAACTTCAAAATACTGAATTGAAGCGATCAAATGGGGTCTCTCATCATATGATCATAAAATATCAGTATGATAATTTAGAGATCATAACCCAACATAATAAAAAGGAACATGAAAGACTTGAATGAAAATAGAACTTGAAAACGAGGAAGGTGAAAGAATCCCTTAAAAATTCGGCAGCCTAACGGCGCCACTTAAACATTCTTAAAACGAATTGATGAGAGCAAGGGGGGTCTCTCATCATATGAAAATGAAATAGGCAGTAGGATGAATATAAAATAACATCCTCCAACATAAGAACATGGAGTATAAAAGAAATGACATAAAAGAGATTACTTGAAAAGAAAGAGAGGGGTCGGATCCCTTACCTTAAAATGTAACTCTTAAACCTCAAAGGTTGGGACCTTGAGGGCTTGGGGGCACCTTGGGAGAACTCCTTGGGAGGTAATGAGACCAGAAATTTGTTGGGAATGAGTGGGGAGTCGAATGGATGAGAGGAGGGCTTGGTATTTATAGGGAAAGTGAGGGGACAAGGCATTAATGACCAAGGGACACCTCACATGTGCTTTTCTCAAACCCATGTGCTCTCCCTTGGCATTTATCATGGAGTTAGGCCACATGGGGCCCCCATAACAATAATGCATCACCCTTGGCCGGCCAACCCTTTAAAAAAACTCATGACATCATCATGACACAGTTATGATGTCATTAAACATACCGAAACCCTAAAACTGTATTTTTACTATTCACTGAAAATTCAACTTTCTCAGAAAAATCCCAAAATTTCACATTAACCAAATATCAATGCTCTGATTTCAAAAATGAAATCCATTTTATAAAAATAATTTTCTAAATATTTTTAATTTAATTTTTAAATAAAAAACACTATTCATCGAAAATTTATTTTTTTCAGAAAAAACCCCAAAAATTACCATAACATAATATCGATGCTCTGAGTTCAAAAATAAAGTCATTTTTATAAAAATAATTTTCTAATTATTTTTAATTAAATTTTTAATTAAAAAACACTATTCACCCGAAAAAAACTAATACTTGAATAATAATTAATGAAACCGTTATTTAACTATTTTATTGAATCACATTACTTAATCAAGGTTCCTAGATTATTTTAAAACTTTCTTTAAGTGAGATTACTAATCCATTTGGTCATATTACTAATCCTAATCATAAAATCACTATTCATAATTTACTATTCATCAAAAATTAAGTTGATCTTATTAGACTCTAAATTTAGTACTGAACATAATTGTAGAAGACCATTTTTTGAAAATCATTACACATTTTTAATTATTTAGGGTTTACATAAACATATTTAAAATATCCTTTTTCTAAAATTCATCAAAAATATGCATACTATATTTATCCGGTCATTTCAAAATTCATAAACTTCATCATAAGAAGAAATCCCAATTTTTATTTAAAACAAGGATTTCACAAGGTAGTTACGATCTCGTTACATAACCCCTTATAATACCAGCATAAGACCTAAGAGTAAGGTGTGCTAGGGTGATAGAAGCTTGGGGCGGCTCAGTCAACATTGCCCGAGTAGTAATTTCTATCAGTTTGAACTTCTCACGAAGGCGATTTCGTTCCAGCTTCACATGATGAAGTTCGGCTTGGATTTGATCCAGAGCAAAGCCCAGTGGTGCTACCTCCTTCCCAAGCTCTGTTAAATGGGCTTCGATTGGTCCAAGACTACTAGGTGAGGCCATCGAATCTTCTTTCTATAATAATTAACCAAGATTACTTATATTTGGAGACAATAACCAAAACATTTTGTTCACAGCGGTCATGTTGACCGATGGTTATATAATAGTCAAAACCCACTGATCTCATTTTAATTATAATCATGTTTATCAAATAAAACATTTTTGTTGAGTATAACAATAACACATAAAATTAGGAGACAAAATTTATTTAAAAAATTTCGGGTCGTTACAATTTCAACATCATGAAAATTAAAATTAAGCCCAAAAAATGGTGTGCAAAATGATTTTTTGTTTTTATATTTTGAAAAGATTTTATGGTTTTTTATTTTTATGATTTTCAACTAATTGTTTTCTCTATATTTGTACTATTTTTAAGCATCCACATATTCCTTCTATGAAAACAACCCAATTTTTTTATCATAGTAAATGATGTGAAAAAATTTAATTAATAGTAATAATTAATTGGAACTATATTTTTTATGTAGGGTAAAATCATAGAGATGGATAATTAAGTGTAGACTAAATAAAAAAATAGAAAATAAAAAATAATTAATAATGGTAGTTAATGGAATGTGTGTGATCCGAAAAGTGAATGTTTATGAAATATGGTGATGATGATGATGTAATTTAGTGGGATTGGAGTAAAACTACATTGTGGAGTAAAAGGTGATTAAAAAGTGAGAATTAGAAAAAAGTCTAAATATGGGATTGATTTAGAGAAAAATACCAAAAATGAATTGATAAAATGATCAATGAACTTGAGATATAATTAACTATGGATGTAATAAATCTATATGAAAAGAAAATTAAACACCCAAATATCATTAGATGGAAAACCTATCTAGATAATTTCTAGTGAACTACCAGGAAAAACATAATTGAAGGTGATGAATAATATTCCTAGAGAAAAATATATCTACAAGATTTTTCATTTATGTACTTCGGTTGTAATTTTAATGGAAAAATAGACCACTAATATTTATCTATCATTTCGTGGAGTAAACTGATATTTATAGTCAAAAAGGGGGGAAATATAAATCTATATAAAATGAACAATAAAATTCTATAAATGAAATTAAATCAAGAATAGGTAAAATGTATTTCAATTCATCCAATACAATTCTCCTAAACATTTTAAGAACACATCTTTATACCAAAAATAAATTTATTATATGAATCTCAATAAAAAAACATGAAATTTTGATATATAGAACTATATATTCTGTATTGATATCAACATCATACTCTATCTCTACAATCTTAACAAACTATATCAAGTGTTCCCTAAAATGGGATAAAAAGTTTTCTATATGCTATTTTTTCCTATTTTACCTTAATGAAAGCCTCACCCAATTTATTTACCTTCTCATTAACTTATTAATTTACTAAATTGAAAATCCATTCATCCCTACAACTAGTTATATTTTCCTATAATTGAGAGTTTTAGTTTACTTTCATTCATTGTTTATGTGTTTTTTGAAAAACTCATTTAAACACCTCCACCAATTTCTAATTATCATTAAACTACTCAAACTAGAACCAAATTTAATAACTCTAAAATTTATCCATGTGTTAAACTATTAATGAATATAATTAATAAATCCAAATCATATGATTATTCTTATTTAATTTAATGGTTACCAATATATTGTCTCTAACTCAAATTAATTTCAATTGAATCCTTACAGTCATTTAATATAATAAATCTTTTAATAAATTATTATTTAGAAAATATGTTCAACCATTATGGTATTCCCTCCATTGACTCAACAACAATCCTAAAATTATATTTTCATCTTCAAACCAAACTTAATTGGATTATATCATCTTAATGTGTTTTGAAAGATGAGGGGAGTTCTTTTTTATTTCATCCTTCACCACTTCCATATCCTCTACCATAAAACAATTATCAACATAAGGTTTTGATGCAACAAAAAAATGTCACACTAGTATTTTCCATTAAAATGGATCAAAACATATATTCTTGGAAAATTCAACATTTCTTTAGAAATTAGAAATTTCAATATAATATAGTATTGTTAAACAAATCAATCACTCTACACTTGGTTCTCTCAACCAACTAAGCTGGATGAGGTAATATGTCAAAAACCTACTATAAAATGATCATCAAATATATAATAAGATAAGTGGGGATTATAGAGTCCCCCATATATCATTCATCATATTAAACAATACCAAAAAATGGGGATCCAAATGTATTTAACTACATCCAAATAATTTGGCTCGAGCATCCCCATTCTTGACCATTTTCATTTATCCGAAAAGATTCCATGATCCAAATTCTTCAGTATGGTGTCTACTTACTTAGTAATACTGATTCACACATGTACTGAAATGATATCATTTATGGGATCACTAATATTATTTAAATGATTTACTTGAACATTTACATGGTATTCCTTGTTATTCATGCTTGATTTCGGTGACTTATCAACATGAAGATTGGTTTGAGTGTTTCTTTTTGTGGCCAAGCTTTAATTGCCCTTTTTAGAGAACAATTCAATAAATAACTTCAGTTGATTGAAGTGGTGTGGATCTAGTTTGATTTTATCTTTAATGGAGTATTCTCAAAAATCATACTTAGATTTTACCATCCTTCATATCGATATGTCAAACTCTTATGATTTCATAGTTAGATATGGAACTCTAGTGTGTCTATGATCGAAATTTGATAAAATCTATCCCCTGATTTCAGTTAGAAAAAATAAATATCCAAAATCCTATACATATATTTCCCCTTTGGAGTTACCCAATAATAAATTTATTTTTCAATGAGTCTATCAGTTTCGTGGCATTACAACCCATTCACATGATTTGGTTATTTGTCTGGTTTGAGATTTGGTTGGCTATGTATCGAAGGATATTGAGTGTCATCCTAAATAAAAACCAGAATAAGTGTCTAAATTCTCTTACGAGTTAAGTCAAATTATCATATGTGAAATTATATTATAGCGTCTTTACTTATGAAACATTATATAATGAGTCCTAAATTATATTATAATAATTTCTCATCTATAAATCCCACTACAAATTCTATTACAAAAAAACATGTAATTATCACACAATAAAATTAAATATATTACATGGTTATTTATTTCAAATAGATTATATGACCAATATAAAGGTCACACAAAAATTCTTGAAATTCCAATATTCCTAGAAATATAATAATAATATAAATTCATTATAGTAAAATAAATTAACTAATCATAATGAAACATGAAATCAAAAAATATATCAGAATAAACACATTAATAAACATGATAAAAATAGTTCTGATAAAAACAGATTAAAATAAAAATATTTTAATTGGAAATAAATACTTTCAAAATAAGATATATACAAAACACACTCTTAATTTATTTTCAAACTTCACTGAATAAAACAATGATTTCTGAAAGAGATTCTATAGTAATCTCCTCTCATTCCACATTATCATATATTGATTTCATAGTGAGGTTTGTTGGTGGAATACCATTTTATTTTATTCTCACCACTTTCTACCTTACCCTATGTATCCGACATCTATTTTGGGTCCATATGGGGGAGATTCGTGAATTTTGGGCCAGTGAAGGAGGTACAGTTTAGTGTTCATCCTCTTCACTACCCTAGTTGTTCAACCCATTGATCTCTAACACATCGTGGTTGGGATTGATGAGGGTTATTGGATAGATTTGGATGGTTTTAATTGAGGGTTTGTAGATATAATTATGCTTTTCTTTTTGGAGTCATTTTTTCATTTCTATTGGGTTTCTGTTCCTACTTTGGCATCTTTGGTGTTTTTCGGGAATTATTGTAGTCTATATCTTGTTTCCTTCCTTTTTTCTAGCATTTTTTGATTTATTTCAGTGCATTTTATTATGTATTTTTATCGTGTAATGTTGTTCGTGATGGAAGTATTAAGATGATATGTGTCTTTTATTGATGCAAATCTCATCAATAGATCTGATTTGTTTTAGTTTTACCTAAGGCAATTGACTAGAATGGTGTTTATTCTGAATCTCAACTCTATTTATTAATTTTTTGTTTGATAAAATGGTTACATAATGATGGAAATGTTTATGGTGTCTCTAGTGATCAGGGTATAATGCTTTGGGAGGATGATGGAATGTGGGTTTTACAGGAATCTCAGAAATCTTTCCTTGTTATTGGGTCTAACAGTTTTAGAGGTGACTATGGATACTGATGGTAATCAATTGTTGTTGATGTTTTTTTCTTGATGATTTTGATTCGTATTAGAGACCATTGATCAAGGATCTCTCTTCCCAAGGAATTTATTTGGTGTAGTGATTGAGGCATCATTTTAACATTTTGGATTTAGAAATTTGAGATTTGTTTTCTCCGGTTGTAAATCCTGAATTTGGTTCAATGTCCTGATTATTTATGTTTTTGAATTTTAAAATGTACTACTACCATTTAACATTAATGTATCCTCTTGAAAATACAAAATTATGTATTTAGAGGTAGATAATGGAACATGAGTGAAGTGAAAGGTTAATGTCAATGAATGATGATGATGAAGATGATGGAATGAAGTGGAAGTGGAGTAAATATATAATGAGGTGTTGAATGTGGTGAAAATAGGGGATAATATAGAGAAAGGATTAATAAGGGATTGATTTAGGGAAAACTAAACAATCTAAAGAGATAAAATTATACCAAATCATGAAAAATAATTTAAAATAAACGTGCTCAATATATCTAAAAATATAATGGAATTATTAATTTACATTACCTGAACAACCTCACTTGATAACTATCATAATAATTTTCATTCCTAAATGAAATCAACATGAAGAAGCTTCTTAATAGGTTAAATCCAAACTATAACCTATTATATTTGAGTACATTAAGTATAGTTGCTATAGAAAAAGAAATCTCTATCATTCACCAATCAGTTTAGAGAGTAAAGTGAAATTGATTCCCATGAAGAGAAGAAAAATACAACTCTAGATGAAATTTACAATAGACTACTATAAATTAAACCTAAGAACGAATAGGTAAAATATATTTCAATTCATCCAATCAACACCCTTAAAAAAATTATGTAAAATTCACTATAGAAAAAAAATTAAATCCAAGAATATCAATCTATAAAATCTGAAATAAAGGGCTATATAATAAGAATATTCTCTTTTGAGATCAACCATTTCCTTCAGATCCACACTCATGAGACATAGATTTGATTATTTTTTCTACCAGACTAGATCCTCTCTATTTACTCCTTCATCCTATCTTAACAAAATTAATTCTTCTCCCTTTTACATCCCTCCTTTTCAGTAAATTAATTTTATAAATTTACTTCTAAGACATCAATTCATCCAAATATATTTACACATAGCTTAGAGAGTTTTATTTTACATTATATCACCATTGTGGTGTTTTTTTAAATTCTATTCCAACTACTATTTCCAGTTTCATAAGATCAATAAATTACTCTAGGTGGAACAATGTTTAATAACTAATCAATATAGCCACATTTCAGCCATTCAAAACCATGAACTAGTAACTCATCATTGACATATTATTCCTATTTAATTTAGTTGGTACCATTATTTTCTCTCCATATTTACATAAATGAAATTGAACCCTTTCCTCCAATGAATTTTTCAATTTCTTGAATCAATTGTGATTTTTAAATTATGTCTGACCTACATGGTATAAGATTTTTTGACTCAAAAACATGAATTTAATGATATTTTCATCATTGAACATGACACAACTAGCTTCCACCACCTTAACATTTTTTAAGGAGAGTGAAATTATTCCTCGTTTTTTCTTTCACAGCTTCTGTATCATCTTATTAAAATACAATTATTATCAATAATAAGAATTTATTTATCACAACAGTATTACACCGAGTTTTGTTAAGTCACATGAATTAAAACTTATATTCATGACTATAATTCCCATTCTTTTGGATTTGGAATGGTTAAAATCATCTTGGATTGCTAATCTCATCATAAACTCTACAATTAGTTCTGTCAACCAATTCAGATCGATGATGCAATACGTGGTGGAACTGGTGTGCATCAATTATAAGTCACACAACCATATATTTTGGGATTGTAGAACCCCTCAATTTTTCATCAGTTTCACTTGCATCAAACAAAAAAACTTGTGATCCAAATGTATTCATTTTTTACCAAAGCATTAAAATCAGGAATCCCTTTTGATATTAATAATTTTTTCCCATATAACATCATGAGCATGAAATTATTCATCGGGATATTTTCTTATTTGGTCACATTTCTTAAAAATATAATACTAATATATGATCCTTTAGTGGATCACACATGTAATTTTTACAAGGTACCTAATTAAATAGAATGATATGGAACCTTTGACTCCATCCACCATTGTGTTCGAGATTAGAAACTTTGACTCATCTTGAAATATCTTGGGGTTAATTTTTGTTTTCTATGATGTCCTTTAGTAGACTCTCTCAGTGGTGGATTATGAAAATAGATTTTTTCAATAGATTTGTTGAGGATTTTATTTTTCTAGTTTCACTTTGATGGAGTATTCTATGGAACCCCTTTCATCCTTGGTCTTTATTCATGCTGATACATCAATCTCGGATCATTTTAAAATTGGTGAGAGAAATTCACCTTATCTTCACTCATCTCAAGCTATAATCCATCCTATATTTCAATCGACCAAAATATAAATATTAACTAATTTTATTTTCTTTAACATTCATAGATCACCATGTTTGGTTTTCTCCTTCAATGAATCTCAGTTAGTTTCAAGTCATCACATCCCTATAATGCATTCTGGAGTCCTTGTTTTTTGGAGATTCGTTTTCATAGTTTCAAAAGAGATATAGTGTCTTCTCTAATAAGGTCCAAAATTAATATAGAAAATTATATTATAAATATAGTGAAATTATCTTATAGGGGATTCACATATGACATATTTTATGAAGATGCATAAATTATTTTACACAATTTAATTTATGGATTCCTTATTCAAAATTATCTTATAGGGAGCAGCCAAAAATTATATAACCAGATAATTTAATTTATTACATGATACTTTCTAGCCAAACTAGATGTACATTACAAGAATTGAAAATATCATATTCTTAAAAATAAAATAATAATGTAAAATAATTTTAATCAAATAAAATAAAAAATTATAATGAAACATAGTATTAGAAAATACGTGAGAATAAACACTTCAAAAAAATTAAAATTGTTTGATAATATAATCTTTAAAATAAAAACATGGAAATTGGAAAATAATACTTCTAAACATAGTATTCACAAACCGTACTCTAATATGATTTTCAACCATTACTAAATAAAACTAAAATTTGTTCCAAAAAATTTATTCATTATAAAAAATGGAAATTTATAAATATTAATTCCATATTTATATCAACATAAAACATTTTTAAAAATTATTTAAATTAAAATATCATAAAACAAATTAAAAATTCTTTTTCTTAAAACTAAATTAAATATAATTAAATAACAATTTGTGATTAAGAACCCACAAATTAAAATATTCAAATAAATGTATAATGTATAGAATTTACCAATAAAAATAATTGTAAGAAAACATTCACCGTAAAAAGAATATTTTATTATAAAAATTAACAAATACCATAAATAGGATTTTTAAAAAATTTATAAAAATTAGGCTACATTAGATTCCCCAATATTAATCTCATTGTTTGTCCTCAATAAATAATTTATAAAAATTCATGTGTAATAAAATTAAACTCAATAATTAAAATCTATAATACCAAAGAAGAAATAAGGTTCATCGGTATTTACCCCATGAACTCTAACCAGTAGAAAATGTAGATTATTTTCTAAAAAAATTATCTAGTTAGAGGATAGTTTATGCCTTACAGAGATGATTGTATTCAATTGTTTTGAAAATAATTAAACAAAATTCTTATTAAGTTAATCTTTGAAACTATTATTTTTCTCCAAGTGAAGAAACTCATATAATTAACATAGAATAAATAGACTCATTTAATATAAGAGTGAGATTTATTAATTAATTTTTTTTAATAATTAACTCAACCACTTGTTTTAGAATAAAATAATAAAACTTTCTTAAGGATTGGGAGTTTATTTCATATCCTATTTAAATTAAAGGTTTATATGTTTAAAATCCAACTAAAAAGTTCAATGTCAATGATGTTTTCGATCTTACTTGAATTTTTTTCCAAAATACAAAAGCATATACATATAAATGAAAAAGATATACCAAATTGCATCCAAGGTGAAATAAAATAAATTAAACTTTTAAATGTGAAAAATGTCAACATTTAGAGAAGATTTGATCCTCCAAGTAATAAAATTTAATCTTGAGCATAACAAAATTTTAAAAATTTAAGGCGTATCAAAATTGTATAACATTGAAGTACAATTTAGCATAATTAAGACTACCCAAGCACTTTATACCCAACATTTCTCCCAATGGTTATTCATAAGGTATAAGATAAAATTATTATAGTTTTACTTTATAATGTATTTTAAATTTAGTATTGAAAAATGATGTATAATTTACAAGTAAGTTCAATATTTTAAATAATCCCCAAAACAAAATTAATAAAATAATATTTATATGCAGAATAATTTTCATCCAATTACTACCTTATTAATTTTATTAATGAAAAAATGGTATAAAATATACATCCTTTATAATTTCATTGTAAAAAAATTATTTTCAAGGAACAAAATAATTATAATTCAATTGAATAATCTAGTTAAAAAATATAGACATAATAGTAGAAAAAAATATGAGACTTTAAAAAAGTATTTCATCATGGAAGAAGAATGTTTCCAAAAAATTTTATGATAATTAAATTTCTAAATAGTATTATAATATTTTTAAATTATTTTTAAGAGTAGAGTAAAAGAACATAATTTAAAAATAATAACTCCCCTCAATGGGAAATTTTATCTTTCAAGATCATTTAATTTTTCTCTCATTCTTTTGCATGAGTGAATTCTTCTTGTTGGTTACTTCGAAAAAAAATTAAAACAAAATAAATTTATAATTTATATATTAATGTTTAGGAATGCCTATATCCAATGATTTATTAAGGGACTATGATTCAGGTTATAGAAAATTGTATCTCTTATATGTTTTAGGAATCAATACCATTCTTCCACGATATACTAAATTTATTCATTATAATTATCACACATCATTCTTGGATGATATATCAATTAGGAAAATATCTATTTAAGATAATATAAATAGGTTTTATGGAATAAAGTGTCAGAAAAATTAAATTAAAAGAAAAAAATATAAAAATTATAAATCATGGTTTGGCTCCCATTAAGTGCTAATTTTAAAGTATTTATTCATAATTTTCCTCTAAAATTTTACCATGATCAAATGGTGAAAATATTGTATTGATAATTACATCATTATTATTTTGAGTGTAAAATTTAACATTGTCTTGTGAATCCCCTAAAGAAAAAAACATCCAAATACTTAGTGAAGTCCTTTAAAAACACATAACTAAGGTTAATTTCCAATTCTAAACCAATGACTATATTCTCATAATAAAGATAAAACATTAAATACATAAACATTGAAAATTCATTGAAAAGTCCAAAAACATTATCTTGATTCCCTATCCCACACTTCAGGTACAAATAGACTTAGAAATAGGTTCATGAACTGAAAAACATTATCACTATTTTCAAAAACAACATCATGGTTAAGTAGCTAAATATACTCCCTCCTGAAGAAACTGCACTCTTGTCTCATAAGAAAAATTTAAAAATCATCACATGACTCAAAATTAGTGATTAGAAAATAATAAAAGGTTATGAACCCTAATTAGTAAAAACAATTTATTATAATTGAGATATTGAAACTGAAAATTATCATGTATTTCAATAATTTTAATTCCAGAACATTTAACAACATTAGAGAATTAAAGACTCAAAATGTATTATGTAAAAATATCCAATATAGGCTCAAAAAAATTAGGAAGAGGAATTTGTCACATTGATTCTATGATGGTATCAAAGGAACTAATTTTCCCACAAAATGATAGTTTTGGGAGTGAATCAAAAAATATTGTGATACACTTTAAGAAGAATCCTTATTCATGTTTTATCTATTCATGTTTCTCATTAATGGTCCACCTAAACCTACTTTCATTCCTCTTTAATCATTCTAAACAATTTTTTGATTTAAATCCAACAAAATAATCTCTAAAGTGTTCAATTACTGATTATTTAATATTTTTCATAATAAGGGGAATGATACTACTTACCTAACTAAGCTCTAATTAATTCCTTAGTTTCAATTATTAAATTTTAAGTAACCTTATCTTTAGATTTCACAAATGCCTGAAATTATTCTTACTAATGAATAGCTTGGAAGTTCAGTTTATCCATTTAAAAACATCTAACATCCCAACATGAAGGTGGGAAATTCTTTCCTATAATGATAAGATATTTTCATCACCCTCCATTTTATGAAGAATGAAATTAGTGTGAAATGTAAGAGTCCCTACCGTAATTAATAGGTTATCCATCAATTCATATAGATGAGTGATTGACCCACCAATAAATTTAAGATAAACAAAGGATGGGTTCATCTCCCTAAGACCCATTTTTAAAATAAGGAGAAACATATCAAATTTATACTAGATCTTAAAACACACAATAATATTAGTTTCTTACTTTTTCATATTCAACATTTCATAAAAAACAACTAGGCTCATCCAATTTTATAAGTAAATTCTTTACTAAGAGAACAATAAAATCTGTAGTTAGATTTATAGAGGCTTATTCTATCCATTTCATATCATTGTATAAAAAATATTAAGATATTTATAATATGAAATGATTTTATAAAATATTTCATCTTATGACATGTTGAATCTTAAGGTTTTAAATATTTAAATAAACATCAATTATTTAGTTCATCATTCTTAATGTGAAACTATGTGAAAAGGGAATGAGAGGTGTAAAACTCTTTAATTAGTGTTTTTTATCCTCCTCAAACCCTAAATTTTTCCTTAAATTTATTATTTCTCATTTCATTTTACTTTTTTCATAATGTTTTTAATTATATATTCATTAATTATCTTAGTTTGGATGTTTATTTGTATTTTTCTTGATTTTTTGTTTTCTATACTTTGGGTTGCAAAATCAGTAATATCTTCTATACCATCACATATGATCAAAGCCCTAATATTTTCTTATGCTTTTAGGTTTCATTAATTAGTAAAAATAATTGTATTCTCTTTAGGATTCATTTCTGTACTGCTAGGATGTTTTTTATTATCTCTAAAACTATGACACCTATCCTTTTGTCCCATTAGATTTTGTATATTATCAATGAAATATTATTGAGTTTATACCTTTCTAATCATCTTTGTAACAAAAAACTATAAGTATTTATTGGAATTATAAGGTCCAACCATAAGTTGAAATTTATTTCTAGTCTAATTTAAGAATCTTGTGATAGTAGAGGGTTTTGTCATCACACACTAGTATATCTAAGATAGGTTTGGGTGATTTAAGTAGCCAAAATTATAGTTACATGAAAATGTATCATTCTTCATCAGTTTTCTAGACCTAATGTCAATGAATTTTGAACTATCATCATGCTGAATAGGTAGATCAAAATTGGGATTGTGGTTCTTAACCCAACCATACATCCCAAAATGATTAGATTTATTCCTAAGTCAATGATCAATTAACATACAATATGTATATGAAAATTAATCAAAAATATGGATAGTTATGTTATTAAAGAAATTTATTTGAAACATTTTAGTAATTTAATCAAATATTTATTTCACCTGTTCAACTAACTTGATCGGGAAATCAGTATAATATTACTTATCAAAAATATTTTGATAGTAAGGAGTGAGACTATTACTGAATATTTTCATTGAATTATGTGGAGTTAGTTGGTAGTTATCGAATTTACTAATTAGAGATCTAAATATATCCCATGTTTCAAGAATGTTTTTCCCTCAACTTGTAAAAAATTTGAGATATTGTTTCTATGTTCTATAGTTGTGTCCCTAGCATAAAAGTTCAAAATCAATGAGTTGAAATCACGGCATCGGGTGTGAATAATGTCCTCGTCTAAATTCATAAATAATCAACTATCATTACTATTTAAGAAAAAATTAAATAACCTCCACCTAATATCCTCCTACATATGACCATATAATGAAAAATATATAATTTAAAAATAAAAATATCTAATGGAATAATGTTAATACACAATTGGATAACCATTATAGGAGGTCCACATAATGGGATGGGAATATTTCCATTCATTGTTCCTAGACCTAGAGAAAATATTCATACATCATGGATTAGTTGAAATAATAGGAAACTAAAAATCTTGAGTTCTAGGCCTCTAATAATCTTGATTAATAGACTATTGTGAGTTCATATTTTGATTTATGTTTTCATATATTCTTATTTATAAATTTTCTATTTCAGTTTTCTTTTTTGTATGATAGAAAAGTGTTGATCAATTTTTGGAATGATAGAATTCAGTTTAATTTTTAAATCACTAGTATTTATACAATTTCAACATCTATAAAATTAATATTAAGCACACAAAGTGAAGTACATAATTTTTTTTATATTGAATAGATTTTATGGTTTTTTTTATTTTTATGCTTTTTATCTAATTTTTTTCTATATCTTTGTACTGTTTTTAAGCATCCACACATTTCTTCTATGAAAACAACCCAATTTTTTTTTATCATAGTCATTGATGTGAAAAAAATTTAATTAATGGTAATAATTAATTGGAATTATATTTTTTATGTAGGGTAAAATCATAGAGATGGCTAATTAAGTGTAGACTAAATAAAAAAACAATAGAAAACAAAAAATGAATTAAGGATGGTGGTTAATGGAATGTTTGTGATGTGAAATGCGAATGTTCATGAAATATGATGATGAATATGATTTAATTTAGTGGGATTAGAGTAAAACTAAATTGAGGAGTAAAAAGAGATTAAAAAGTGAGAAAGAGAAAAAAGTCTAAATATTAGATTGATTTAGAGAAAAATACCCTAAATGAATTGATTAATGGATCAATGCGCTTGAGATATAATTAACTATTGATGTAATAAAGCTACATGAAAATAAAATTAAACACCCAAATATCATTATATGGAAAACCTATCTAGAGAATTTCCAATGAACTACTAGGAAAAAAATAACTGAAGGTGAGGAATAATATTCCTAAGGAAAAATATAACTATAAGACTTTTCATTTAAGTACTTTGGTTTTAATTTTAAAGGAAAAACAAACCACTACTATTTACCTATCATTTAGTGGAGTAAAATGAAATTTATGGTCAAAAAGTGGGAAAATATAAATCTATATAAAATGAACAATAGAACTCTATAAATAAAATTAAATCAAGAATAGGTAAAATGTATTTCAATACATCCAATACAATTCACTTAAACATTTTATGAACACATATTTATACCAAAAATAAAAATATTTATTATATGAATATAAATACAAAAAAACATGAAATTTTGATAAAGAGATGAATATATTCTGTGTTGAGATCAACATCATCCTCTATCACCACACTCTTAAGAAACTTTATCATGTGTTCCCTAATATGGGATAAAATATTTTCTATATGATCTTTTTTCCTATTTTACTTGAGTGAAAGCCTCAACCAATTTATTTCCCTTTTCATTAAAATATTAATTTACTAAATTGAATATCCATTCAGCACTACAACTAGTTAAATTTTCCTTTAATTCAGTTTTCTATTTTACTTTCATTCACTGTTTATGTGTTTTTTGAAAAACTAGGTTAAACACTTCCACCAATTTCTTATTTCTTTAAATTACTCAAACTAGAACCAATTTTTCTCACTCTAAAATTTCTCTATGTGATAAACTATTAATGAATTTAACTAATAAATCGACATCATGGGATTATTGTTTTTTAATTTAGTGGGTACCAATATATTATCTCTAACTCAAATTAATTTCAAGTGAATCCTTACATTAATTTAATGTAATAAATGTTTTATTAAATTATTATTTAGAAAATATGTTCAACCATTATGTTATTCCCTCCATTGACTCTACAACAAGCCTAAAATTATATTTTCATCTTCAAACCTAGAATAATTGGCTTATATCATCATAATGTGTTTTGAATGATAAGGGGAGTTATTTTTTATTTCATCCTTCACCAATTCCATACCCTCTACCATAAAAAAATTATCTACAAAAGGTATTGATGCAACAAAAAAATTTCAAACGTGTATTTTCCATTAAAATGGATCAAAACATACATTCTTGAAATATTTGACATTTCTTTAGACATTAGAAATGTCAATCTTATCTATTATTGTTAAAAAAACCAATATCTCTACACTTAGTTCCCTAAAAAAACTAAGATGGATGAGGTAATATATCAAAAAACTACTGTGAAATGATCATCAATTATATAATAAGATAAGTGGGGGTCATAGAGTCCCTAATATATCTTTCATCATATTAAAAAATACCAAAAAATGGGGATCCAAATTTATTTATCTACTTCCATAAATTTGGCTAGAGCATCCCCATTTTTGACCACTTTCATTTATCCTAAAAAATTCCATGATCCAAATTCATTAGTATGGTGTCTACTTTTTTAGTAGTACTGATTCACACATGTACTCAAATGAAATAATTTATGGGCTAACTAATACTATTTAAATGATTTACATGATCTTTTACTTGGTATTCCATGTTATTCATGATTGATTTCTTTGACTTATCAACATGAAGATTAGTTTGACTGTTCGTTTTTGTGGCCAACCTTCAGTTGCATTTTTTAGAGAATAATTCAATAAATAACTTCAGTTGATTGACATGGTGTGGATATAGATTGATTTTTCCTTTAATGGATTATTCTCAAGAATCCTTCTTATATTTTACCATCCTTCACGTTGATATGTCGAACTCTGATGATTTCACTGTTAGAGATGGAACTATAGCTTTCCCATGATCGACATGAGATAAAATCTATCCCCTAATTCTAGTTACACAAAATAAATATCCAAAATCATATACATATATTTCCCCTTTGCATTTCCCCAATAATAAATTTATTTTTCAATGAGTCTATCAGTTTCGTGTCATCACAATCAATTCACATGATTTGGTTCTTGGTCTGGTTTTAGATTTGGTTGGTTATGTATCGAAGGATATTGAGTGTCATCCTGAACAAGAACAAGAATAAGTGTATAAATTCTCTTACGAGTTAATTCAAATTTTCCTTGGTGAAATTATATTATAGTGTCTTCACTTATGAAAAATTATATAATGAGTCATAAATTATCTTATAATAATTTCTCTTCAGGACATCCTACTACAAATTCTATTATGAAAAAAACATGTAATTATCTAAAAATTTAATTAAATTTATTGCGTGGTTATTTTATTCAAATATATTATATGACCAATATAAAGGTGACTTAAAATTCTTGAAATTTCAAAATTCCTAGAAATATAATAATAATATAAATTATTTATAGTAAAATAAATTAATAAATCATAATGAAACATGAACTAAAAAAATACATCATAATAAACACATCAATAAACATGATAAAAATAGTTTCAAAAAAAAATGGTAAAAATCAAAATATTTAAATTTTAAATGAATACTTCCAAAATAAGATATATATAAAACATAATCTTAATTTATTTTCAATCTTCATTGAATAAAACAAATATTTCTACCTAAAAATGATTTTTCATAAAATCATTAATATTTTAAAATATTTATTCCACAACTTAAAACAATACAAACTATTATAAAAATTATTTCAATTAAAATATCTTCAAAAAAACTAGAATATTTTTTCCTAAAACTAATGTAAATAAAATCGTAGTAAAATTAACGATTAATTACCAATTTTTTTTTTCAAAAAAGTACACAACGAACTAAATTTCTTATTGAAAAAAATCACAAAAAAAAACTCACCATTATAAGAACACTTTATTATTAAATTCACTATAATTTCAAACAAGGGATGTGAAATTGTTTTTTTTATTAAAATTAGCACAAATAAAATTCCACCACATGATTGAATTGCTTATTCGGAGTGTAGTCAAAGATGTCGAGTGCGAGAGCCTTCCTATTTGTACTTGATGGTGGCGATTCTGCTAGATCTTCTCTTAACATTTTATTGCTTTAATGGATTTGTTTAATATATATTGAGAATTTTCTTTTATGGATGATCATCCCTTACATGCTCAAGGATAGATCTCGGCTGATTGGGATCCAGTTACTTTGAGGAAGAAGGGGGTCTCCTTTGCGGAGGCTTTATCTGATTCCTCTGATCCAATCAAGGACTGTTATTATAGACCGTCTTACATCTGCATATTAGAAAATGGTGGATTTTCAGTGGTGGCTGATCCAGAAGCATTGCAGCAGTGTGCTAATTTATGAAAGTATTCCATATTGGGTCACGCTATTTACTTAAAGGGGATAGGCCCTGGTCCTATTCCAACCTTAAGAGTAGGGTCTCTCATTACTGGGGATTTAGAAATTGGAGGATGATTATTATTGGGAGAGGGTACTTCCATATCATTCTGTAATCCAGGGAGGATTTCAATAAGGCTTGGGGTACTGGCATTCTTCAACTCAAGCTTGTAATTCTAAGGCTCTCGAAATGGGATGTTTGTCTCAATCTCTTTAATTTGAAGCAAACCAATGCTCAGATATGGTTCAGGCTTTATGGTTTTAATTGGATGTACTGGCATCCCACGATCCTTAATGACCTTGCCTCTTGCAATGGTATCACTATCAGATTGGATCATAGGAATCTTGATGGGGATCTTGGTTTTTTTACTAGAATGTTGATTGATGTCAATATTGAATCCAAGTGTCCTGATAGCATTATGTTTATTTCTAATGGAAACAAAACTGATGTCAATGTTGAATATGAACGAGTCCCCCCTTTTTGTGATGTTTGTAAGATTATTGGTCACTCGGTTATCAATTGTAGAATGATTCAAAAAAAGGTGAATGAAGCACCCAAGACTTCAGAGTGGAAGGAAGTCAATCAGAATAGAATGAATAAATGTGTTTATGTTGGAAAGGGGGAATTGACTCGTACTGGTCCTTCTAGTTCTATCCCCCCAATAAATCTTGGGCTGATATTGCTGAGGAGGAAGATCATGGAAATCAGGTCTTATCCTATCTACCTAACAAAGATGAAGATAGGGATATCAACTCCATTGGTGATGACTCTGGCTCTCCCACTCCAATAGTCTCTCGGAACAATGATGTTCTGGCTTCCTCCCCCCTTCAGGATCCTGGCTTCATGGCTCCCACAGGGGTCAACATTGAATGCACTATCGCTGGTCCCCTTGAATTGGTGAATCTGAATGTTGTTGTACCCCCATCTAACATTTCAGATGGTGGCACCTCTGGTGAAGGCATGTCTCACAGTCTTGAATATTCAAAGGATTCATGTGTCCTCCCATCAGATACGGTGAATTCTAACCCTGTCATGGAAGTTACTATCTTACCTGATCCAACCGAAGTAGTGCCTTCTAGTAATCCAGATGACATTTCTGGTCCAGAGGTTAAATCATGCACCCCCAGTAGAGAGAATGCAGCACATTTTGAACCTAATTCTGGTTTCAAGAACATAGAAGCCAACCAGGATAGTACAATGACATATCTCAATAATATGGACAACACTGCTTGTCCAGAAAGGAGGAATCCAGACATTAAAGATCTTATCCAAGGTATCCCCATTCCTAAACGAAGAGTAGGGAGACCTCCAAAATAAGGCAACAAGAAGGTTTTGGAAGTTAAGAAAGGGGCTTCCAGCCCTGGTTTCAAGTTCAAATGAAGATTTTATTTTGGAATTGCCAAGTTTTGGCCAACTGTGACACCACTAAGTCCTTAATGCACTTTATTTAGACACATAGACCTATCCTCATAGGACTATCTAAACCTAAAATAATTTTCTCCTCCAGCATTTCCAACCTGGAATCCTTGGCTTCCATCTTATTGACACCAACAGATGCTCTTATGAAATTAAGAGTCTTTGGGTCTTGGCGCACTCCTCCTTGACCAGTATTTCCTTTGTTGCCTCCACTGAGCAGTATGTCACTTGTGATTTTTATTTTCTTGGTATTCATCAGTCCTGATCTTTCATTCATGCATTTAACAGGTACCAGGACCATAGAAGCTTATGGATGGATATAACCTCTCTTAATTCTGCTATCCTTGGGACATGGATTATTATGGGAGTTTTCAATTCTATTTTGCATCCAGATGAGAAGATAGGAGCTATGACTAACTCTATCTCCTCTAGGGAATTTAAAAATGATGTTGAAAGCAATGAGATGATTGAGGTTAACCAAGTTGGAGAAAAGTATACTTGGTACAGGAAATTTCTAAATAGGTTTGTTGCTAGAAGAATCGACAGAACCTTTGTAAATGAAGCCTCTTTGGACTTTTAGGATTCTATTTCCTATTCGACTCTTCCAAGACAAAATTCGGACCACCATCCTATCTTGGTTAATCTTGTTGGTAGAGACTCTAGGCCCCCTCTTCCCTTCAGATTCAATAAAGCATGGGTGACTCAAAATGGCTGTAAGGATTTGGTTCAAAGAGTCTTGAATTCTGTACAGTGCAAAGATAATGCCTATGCTTGTGTCCTCAAACTCAAAACTCTCAAGAAGCATGTAAAAACATGGAGTAAAAACTTTTTCAGCTGTATTGACTCTGATATTTCCTCCCTTTAGAGCTTGCTTCATCAAGATCAAGAGGTCAAAACTCACAACAATTTCTCTAATAATCTCATGGATGAAGTTGAGATGACATCCAAGCTTAATAATCTTCTCAGCCTCAAATATGCCTTGAAAAGGGATGAATTTAGGGTTAAGTGGTTGAAGGACGGTGATAGAAATTCAAAATTATTTAATTCCCTCTTGAAAATAAGAAAGGTCTCTAGGCCTCTCTCCTCGATCAAGGATGGTGATCATTTCATTGATAACAGGAGGGACCTCTCGGAACACGTTGTCTCCTATTTTAAGAAAATTTTTAATGGCGCATCCCTATATTTTGCTCATGAGGAGAGTATTATTCCCAGGCTTGTTCTTCAAGATGAAAACTCCACTCTCACCTCAATACCTTTGGATTTTGAAACCAGGGAGGCTATTTTTAGCCTCAAAATTGAATGCTCTCCTAGTCTAGATGGCTTTGGAAATTGCTTCTTCTAGACTTATTGGGATATCATCCAAGATGATGTTTGTAGACTAATAAATCATTTCTTTAAAGGGTGATCTCTTCCTCAAGGGTTAAATGATCAGTTTCTTTCCCTTATTCCCAATGTTGAGAATGATAATGAGATTCATATTTTTAGACTGGTTATCCTGGGTAACACCATCTTCAAGATCATTAGAAAAATTCTTGCTAACAGAAATTCTCCTATTGCTTGAAAAATTGTGTCTCCTAATCAGTTTGGTTTCATTAAAGGAAGATCAATCCAGGACTACCTTATCACTACATCTGAATGTGTCAACCTTCTTAAGAAAACTTCAAGGGGTGGAAATATTGTTCTCAAACTTGATGTCAGGAAGGCTTTTGATATGATGAGTTGGTATTTTATTTTCAGTGTTCTCTCCTTATTTGGATTTAATAGTGTTTTTATTACCCGGGTCAAAGCCATTCTAATATCTTATCACATTTCCATTCTTCTTAATGGTTCGCCTGAAGGGTACTTTGACTATTCTTGAGGGGGTAGGCAAGTTTATCCTCTATCTGCAATTATTTTTGCCATCACTGAGGATTATCTCAGTAGGATTTTTTGCATCATGGCTGGTAATGGGAAAATGAGATCAATTTTTGCTGTTAGGGATCTTCTGGATCCCACACATTTGATGTATGCTGATGAAATTATTCATTTCACTAAATGGGACAAATGAAACATTAGTAACATCAAGAGATCACTACTGCATTATGAAAATATCTCTGGTCAAGAGATCAGTTGGGGGAAATATTTTTTCTACTTTGGAAGAAATATCATAAGCAACAGGAAACTGGACATTATCAAGTGTTTGGGAATTTTTGAGAGATATCTTCCCTTTATCTATCTTGGGGTTCCTTTGTTTTAGGGAAGACAAAAGGCCTGCTACTTTTCTACCATAATTAGCAATATCTGAAGGCAACTCTCTTCCTTGAAGAGAAAGTCCCTATTCATGGATGGCCATGTTTGTTTGGTGAAATCAGTTATTAATTCCAAGTTGGTTTACTCCTTTATGGTTTATGAATGGCCTAGTTCTATTATCAAAAGCATCAACATCTCAATTAGGTACATTTTCTGGAGAAGTAGAACTATGGAAAGAAATATTTATACCGTTTCTTGGAACTCTTGCTGTAATTCTTATGACTTGGGGGATTAGGCATTAAGAATCTTGGACACATTAATGAGTCTTTGTAGTCCACTTTTGTGTGGAAGCTCATGAATAGTAATTCTGAATCTCATGGGTTTCTCCGGGATAGATTTCTACATAAAATCAAGATAGGAAACTGCAACAACTTCTACTCCTCGGTGTGGCCTGCTTTTAAGTTTGTCTTTTCATCTATTGATTCTCACTCTAGATGGATTTTTTCTAAGGAATCTTCTCTCCCATTTTGGAAAAGGAATTGGACTGGCACCCCCCTAATTAACTCTCTTGTGGGAGAGGAAAATAATACGAATCTGGACACTTCTATAAAGGACCAGATATGCAGTATAGAGAACCTACCAAATTACATTGTTTGCATTGTGAAGAAATATGTTTTCTCATCCAAAGATGATTTTTGGGCTTGGGAACCTTCTGTCAACGGGGTCCTCACATCCAAACTGTTTTATAGGGACTCTAATTGAAACACTCTTGACTTGAAGTGGCTTGGAAACCTGAATAAAAATTTTATCAGGGCAGCACACTCCATTCTTTTATGGAGACTGGCTCATGAGAAGTTTCCGATGGATTGTTTTCTTCAAGAATGTGGAATCTCGTTGGGTTCCCGATGTTCTCTTTTTCATCAACATAGAGATGAAATCAATCATCTCTTCCTAAGATGCGCTACTGCTTCTTCAATGTGGAAAGCCATTGCTAATATTTTTGAAGTGAGCCTCCCACGGGTTTCCTCAATTCATGAATTTATAATGATTTGGCAGGGGCTTTCACTCTCACCCCTTCTCAAGAGTCTATTTTAGGTTACTGCAGAGGAACTTATTCACTTATTATAGTCCGCAAGAAATAAAGTGCTCCATGACAGTTTTCAATTAACTACTATAGCTGCTATTTCCACTATCCTTAATGATGTTCGGGACTCCAGGCTGCCTTTGAAGCACTACTCCTCAAACTCAATTCATGATTTCACTGTCCTCAATAGTATTGGGGTTAGGGGTAGACCTCCCCCCCTCGGTATGTTTGAGGTTTTTTGGCATCCCCCCTTTGTGGGATGGATTAAAGTCAATTCTGATGGCACCTCGAGAGGTAATCCTGGTCCCTCGGGCTATGGTGCCATTTTTAGAGATCACAAGGGGGCTGTCCTTGGCAGTTTATATGGTTCTTGTGGACTTGTTTCATCTCTTGAATCTGAAATGATCGGTATTATGTCAATAGTGGAGCAATCTTATAATCGTGTTTGGAATAATATCTGGCTTGAATGCGACTCCACCACTATTGTTCTCGCCATTAGGAATGGTTCCTCTCATCTATCTTGGAATCTTACTAATTGGTGGGCCAAATTCTTGGATCATCTTTTGTCCATGAACTATTTCATCACCCATGTCTACTGGGTGGTGAATTATGTGGCAGATGGTCTTGCAAATAAGGGCATCAATGGAATTGACTTCTTATGGTGTGATGTGATCCCTAATGACCTTCTCCATTTTATTCAGAGGGACCAATGTAAACATCCTTTCTTTAGACTTCTGTAGGTTTGACATTATTTTTTTACTAATAAAAGAGACATGACCTCTTGGGAAAGTGATCATCTTAAATTAAAAAAAAATTCCCCCATAATTAACTCATTAATTTCTCTTAATAAATCAGTTATACAAATTTGGTGAATGAAAATAAAAAACAATAATGAAAAATCATAGCAGCAAAAAAGAATTTATTTTCAAATGTATTCCCCCCATACACTCACTAATGTTTTAAATATGGATTATCTTCTAAAAAAAGTTATATATAAGAAAGTAAGTTTCTGTTTTATAAGGTTTATTGAATTTTAATATTTATATATTATTCAAGAAAACATCAATTTTTATTTAACTAACACTTCCAAACATCTCATTTTATCAATGTGAACAGATTCAGATAATAGTCACATAATAAATAGAAAACCAAGTGGAAAAGTGAGGTTAAAAATTATAACTAAAGGATAATTAACTAAACCAACAATTTTACCTTAAATGAATAAAAAAATTATGATTATTGGGATTTAATTTCAAAGAATATTTAAATTCAAGTATTATGATTTTAGATTCAAATAAAAATTATTAAAATTAATGATGATTTTAAATCACACTCCCAAGATTTTACCAAAAGAAGGAATTTCTATTGATAAGAATAACTGATGTACCCAATTATATATATGGAAAATTAAAATAAATTGAGTTCCTTAAAAATAATATTTCAAAACATTATATATTTTTTGAACATTTGATTTAAAAAATAGAAGATTATGAATAGAGGAATTTGAAATATTTTAGGGCCTATCTAATGTGTAAAAAATTGAAGTATTGTTCAACACATTTAATACCCCTCACAAATAATTAAAACCTAATAATATTACTATTGTTGAATAATAATGTTTATGAAGTAGTAAAAATATTTTTACATCATCCTAGATTTTCAGTTCAATAGTGTAAAATATTACATTGGTTTACAAGAAGGTAAAAAAAATAATTTCTACAATAAAAAAACAATCACAGATTTTAATGAATAGAAAATAATTTCTATATTATTATTATCTTAATATTTTTTTGTGATTAAATAATATTATAAAAATGATTCATGGTAAACACCAAGAGATCAAAGATAATGTTAAAAAATATATAAAGATTAGCATGTAATTAAATAATTCATTAAAAAACATATTAAAGACAATAATAGAAACCATCAAGCTGTAACAAAGGATTTTACATGAAAAAACAACTTATCAAAAAATATTTCATAACCAATAAATTTACCATAAAATTTTATAAATAATTTCAAATAGCGGTGTAAAAGTGTAAAATTTATAATAGTATCTCTTTCTAAGAATAAAATTTATCATCCAAGTACATTCAATTGCGCTTAAATTATTTTCCTTAAGAAATGTCCCATGGTTGGATAGTTCCAGTCTAAAAAATTTAAAAAATATTAATATCATAATTCAATACTTTTTTTTTATTAAAACATATAACCATATTTTGAGTAAAGGAGTTCGATTTTAGTTACTGATGATTATAGATTCACTAATCCTTTAGAAATTTGTATTATTCTACAATTTTATGTTCATTTTAATCTTTTTTAATTTCATCTAAACATAATTTTATAACAATGATGTAAATAATATAATAATTTAATATAGTTTTGGGAGGATTTACACACATATGAGTGAGGAAGATTTATTAGAAAGAAAAATAACAATAAAAAATTTAAAAATCATGGGTTTCCTCCTATGAATCTCTATGTTTAGAGTATTCACCCTCAATTTGATCTAAAATTATACTATGATTATTTGGAGGAAATATTTTAATAATGTCTAAAAAATCATTATTTATAGTGAAGGAAAAAATTGTTCTTGAAACTCATCTAAATAAAAAAAACTAGTAATGTCTTAGTGACCACTATTAAAGACACAAAACTGAGGTTTTTATCCATTGCTAAATCAGTGAACAAATTCTCTCAAATTTGAAAAAATATTAAAGACAACAACCTTGAAAAATCATTACAAAGGATAGAAAAAAAACACTTTTTTCCACCACACATAAGGTACTCAAAGACATATAAAAATGTGCCTAAACTATTATAAACTACTCACCATTTTCAAAGGTAGATCTAAATTTAATCATCTCATAAGACTCTAACCTAAATAAATAAAATATATATTTCATGAGAAACATCTAAACTCCTAACATTACTCAAAATAATTGAATATTGAAATTTCTATATGAAGATTTGAAGACATTGTGGGTAAGATTTTTTTTGGAAAATAAACATGTTCAAAATGAACAATATCCTATTTTTTAAAAGGATTAAACCCATTACTTTCATAGATTTGGATATATCTTAACTCTTTAATAAGACTTTAAATACTCAGAAGTAGGGTCACACATCTTATAAAGAATAATTTGTGTCACTGATTCCATGATGGTCTCTATAAAATTAATTTCCTTATAAATAAATGGTTGTGAGGGTCTATGATTAGCTTGAGTTATACCCTCTGAGGAAAAATGGTCTAACAAATCCCTCTCTTAGTCCTTCATAATTATTCCAATTATTATGTAGATTAGTATTCAAAAAATAGGCTCAAAAGTGTTCATTATCTATATCAAGAATTATTTCATCATAATGAACATGAAAATACCTATTTAACCCTATAATAAAGACTTCTATAGTGACATATATTTATTTGTAGTTAACCTAAAGTTTATATATCTCAAAATCCTAAAAATCATCTTTATCATCAAAAGAATAAAGGGTCAGTTTACCATTTTAAAAATTTCTAAAAATCTCCCTAGTAGCTGTGAATTGAATTCCTAGAATGATTGGATCTCTTTTATCACAACATATATAAAGAATCAGGAAATACACATGAATTTAAATCTTTCCCACATTTACTAATTAGTCAAACACCCTAATATATGAATGAGTGACATACTTGTTAACTAATTGTTGAAAAAAAGGTTTGTTTCATCTCCCAAAGACCTATATTTTGAAATAATAAGAAATGAATTAGATTCATACCAAAAACCATGTAACATTAGATGTTTAGTTATTAAATTTCTCATATTAAACATTGATTAAGAAAACATCCATCATCTATCTATTTTGGAAATGAATTCTTAAATAGGACAATGATATAGTATTCCATTTGATAAATTTTGGAATACTCCACCTATTCTATTTTATTACCTAAAGACATATTAGGAAATTTAAAATAATAAATGATTTTGTATAAGTATTTGAAAAAAATAAAAGTTAATTGTTAATTTTTTAAACATTTAATTTAACTGAAATCAGATAGGTCCATAATCCTTGTATTTGAATCATCAGGGAAAGGAAATGTGAGGATTATAATTCCCGAAAACATGATAACTTTTTCCTTCTCCTCAAATCCCACATTCGTCTAACCTTCCTTTATTATTTTCTATTTTATTTCATGTTTCTTATATTTTTATAGTATATAATAGTAAATTAGTTTATTTTGGACCTTTATATCCATTTTTATATATTTTAAATTTTCTAGATTTTTATTTCAATATATTGTTAAATATTCTATCTCATACTATCTAGATAAAACCCAAATATTTTCTAGTGTTTTGAGGTATGATCTATTTATAAAAATAATTACATTCTCTTTGGGATTCATTATTATTATGATTGGTTATTACCACTTACTTAAAAAAATCAATATCCATTTAGACCATTTTGGATTTTAGATTTTCAATGCTTGTTTTTTTGGAGTATACCTTTAGGATCACCTGGCTAACTAAACCATCTATGATAGTGTTATAATTGTAATATAAAAACATATTTCAATATTTATCTCTAGGTATTTTATATTATGAGGGTAGAAATTGGCTTTTTTAGCCTTAGATCTATCCAAGATAGGCTTGGTTGATTTTATTAGCCATCATTATAGTTATTAAAAAATAGATCATTATAACCCTATTATATAGAACCACTATCAATGAATTGGGCACTATAATCACATTGAATAAGTAGAAAAAAATTTGGATATAATTTCTTAATATGTCAGTACATCCCACATGGATTATGTTTATACCTAGTTGAATGATCATTGAAAATATAATATTCTTAAGAAGTTGGTTCACCCATATGAATATTTATATTCTTAGAGAACTTGCGTTGAAACTTTTGTGCAATTTTATCAAAGATTTGTTTGATCACATTTTCTATAAATTCATAAAAATCAACAATACTGTATTGGTCCATAATATTCTAATGGTAAGAAGTGAGAATATTATATAATGTTTCCATAAAAAGAAGGGGGATACAATTGGTTTTTAGTTCATTGACTAAGTATATCTCTAAATCTATCCCACATTTAATGAAATTGTTATCCCTAATCTGAATAGATCACAAGGATTTTGTACCTAACTTATTTTATGGTGATCCTAAGATATAAATTCACAATAAATTAACTTAAAACATATTCCCATGTGTCAAAATTTCCACTTTAATCTTTTAAAACCATTTTATAGACTTACGCTTCAAGTAAAAGAGGAATGACCATTAACCTAAGCTCCCCCAAAGTAAGACATTGTAGAGGAAACTATTGAAATAATACATCAAAATATATATTGAACTCCACTGAATCCTAATTATAATAACCATTAGAATAGGCTCACATAAAGATATGAGTGTTTTTAAATTCATAGTTCGTAAACCTAGGGGAAAATGTTATATAATAAGGATTAATAGAAATAGATAGAAACTGATTCTACATAAGTCTAGGTATAAATTAAAAATTATTATTATACTCAGTTAGGATTATATTTTTATTTATGTTTTAAAATATTTTAATTTATAGATATTCCATTTTTGTTCCCCATTTATTCATAGGTTAGAATAATGTTGTTTTAATTCAAGAATTAAAAAATTCTATTCGATTTTAGAATACATTGTTTTATTGAATTTTAATCATTAAAAATATTAAAAATAATTATAAAATAGTAAAATACATAGGATATTTCTAAAATTTAAATTCTAATTTATTCTTAGGTTTTCTAATTTTTCTAATTATTTTTATAAATTTTTGAATTTTCTTTTCTTTTATTGAAGTGGTTTTAAGGTCCATCCCCAATAATGATACTTAAAATTTATTTCATTGTCATATATGTCATCAAATATAATTATTTATAATAATTAATTATAACTAAAACTATGGTAAATAGATTATAATAACAACTAAGAATAAGTGATAGAAGAAAAAACAATAAATCAAAAAAACCAAAATAAATAAATGAAGAATGGTAATGATTAAAATGTAAGTCAAGTTCAAGGTTAAAGAATAAGAAATATGATGATAATGATGAAATATAGTGAAGGTGGAGGAAAACTATGGTTACTTCGTCATAGTGATGAAGATAATGGAAAATATTATGGAAGGTAAAATAAGGGATTGTATTAATAAAAATATACTATATGAATTTATATAAATATCACTCATGTTGTGATAGAGTTTTCCATTAAAGTGATCAAGTTGAGTGAAAATAGAATTTAAAACATAAAAATCATTATATAATTATATTTAATATATATATCTCCTAATGATAGGCATGAATATAGTAACTCAAGATTAGGATGCATATTTACAGTGAAAAATATAACTACAAACATTTCCATTTATGTACTTCAATAGAAGTTGAAATGTCAATAAAATATTCTACTCTACACTTGTCAGTTGATTAAATTAATTGAGAGAAGAGAAATATAAATCTAATTGAAATAAAAAATAGACCACTAGAAATTTTACCAAACTAATAATAGGTAATTTCTTTTACAATTCTTGTAATCCAACTCATGAAAATAAACTAAGTAGATATATAAAAAATAAAAAAATACTATTTAATATAAGAATCTAGATATAATAATATAGTAAATATTGAGAAATAGATGAAGTAGATTATAGATTGAGATTAGCCTCCTCCAATATCTCGACACATTTTATGAAATTTCTTCAAGTGATAATTTCTATGTGGCCAGCTCATCTCTCTGTGTTTCTTCATCCTCTCTTAATGGAATAAATATTTCTCCCCTTTTATTTCACTCATCATCGCAATTTTTTTTATAAATTTACTTTCTTTTCATTACATCATCTAGATATCATTTCACATAGTTTGGAGAGTTTCATTCTACATTATATCTTTATTATATTATTATTTATAAAAGATCCTTTAAAAATTTATCATACATGAACATGATCATTAAATAATTCTAGTTGGAACCAAATTAAATTTCATAGAAATTTATGCATGTGTTAAATTGGGAAAATTTTAATAAATAACTCAACATTGTGGGTTTTTATTTTTTATTTTAGTCTTTAATAGTATCTTCTACTGAGATCCATTTAATTTTAAGATATCCATCTCATTTATTAAATGAATCAATTATTACATCAATGTTTATTTAATAGAAAAGTACGAGTTAAATTATATTCCTTTATTTGACTTGAAAACTGACCAAAAATAATATTTTCATCTGCATACATGACTCAACTAGAATCAATCTCATAAACTTGTTTTAAAAGGAGAGTTTAATTCTTCCTCATTTTATCCATCACCACTTATTTTTCCTCTTCCAATGGTGCACCAATTATTAATAGGTGGAATCAATACAAAACACTTGTGTTACACTAGATTTTATGATCTCACATGGATCAGAACATTTATTCATCTTTGTACACCCCATTCTTTAGACTTCATAAAGGTATAAATCATTAATGAATGATAAGATCATAAAAAACTCTACACTAACTTCTCTCAAACAACCAATCATGATGAGAAAAAACATTGATCACCTGGTGTGTATTAATAATAAATCATGCAATCAGAGAAATTGGGACCATATAAACCCCCACTATTGTTTAACAGATTGAACTATATTTTAAAAACTAATCATTTATTCCAAATTTCTTCAAATTTAACCAAAGATATAGGAACTAAAATCTAGATCCTGGAATATCACTTTTTCTCAAACCATAATTATCTCAAAATTATTTTTATCATGTATTAACTTATGACATATTTTATCACAAGTAATAAATTTCATTTTGATAAATTATCTTATGAATTACCTACCGTAAATTATCTTATTTGAGAAACTCGTAAATATCTTACAGGATAGATATATTTATTACATGGTGGTTTCTACCAATTATATTAGGTATCTAAACTATAACCAGATTAAAATACATGAATATATCTTATCCCCATAATAAAAAACAATGTAAAATCATTATGATAAAATAAATTTTAAAATTTGAATGAAACTATAAAACAGAACATCTTTAAGAATTAACACATAAACAACCATAATTAAAATAGCCCCATTAAATAATATTTAATCTCAAAATATCAATTTATGGAAATAATAAATTCAAAATATGATATCCACAAACCTCACTATAATTTTTTTTTTCAGATACCGCTGAATAAAAAGAATATCCATTCCAAAAATTTATTTCATTATAAAATGATGTAACTTTAAAAATATTAATTTGATAAACACATCCCATGAAAAATTTTATGAAAAATATTTCAATTAGAATACCATAAAAAAATTTATAATATTATTTAAACTAATGTAAATCAAATCAAATAATAATAGATGTTTAATCACCCTGAAATTCAAATTTGAAAACAAAAATAGAAAGAATTAAATTTACGACTTAAAATAATCATAAAAAAATATTCACCATCATAATCAAATTTAATTTTTTAAATTACCATAATCTTATAAAATTCATTTAAAAAACAAGTATAAAAATGAGCCCACATTAGGGGGTTGCAGAATCCAAATTTTAACAAGTTGGTTGTGAAAACATGATAAGGTTTACGAAAAATTAGGTATGGTTAGATTGTGATAAAGGTAATAATGATCAATATTATTGTAGCCGATGAGGCTCCATTATGGAGAAATGGACTCCTAAGAGAATTGGGGTCGAGCAGCACTAGGGTTGAGGTTAGAGGTTATTGAGATTATGGGGGAGGTGGTATGAAACATCAAGGTCCACATAGTATCAATATAGATATTCCATCTATATTTCGTAATGTGGAGTGGGTCACACACCATTTTTGTTAGACTATTTGATTATAGGATTTTGATATTTTATAAATATCATATATTTGTTGATTTTGTTCCACACTTCACGTGTTCCAGCACTACACACCTCAAAATATACTGTGTACAAGCCACGTCAACATAATTGATCAACATGTCATGTTGTAAAACTAATATTACATGTTTGATGGTGATATGGCTTGTGAAGGCATTATGTATATGTCGATTCATTCAGAGGGTCTACAAACCATATGAACTAAGTACATGTCATGTTCTAGGGGAAACCTTAAAGAAAATTTCCTCAAAATACACACTGAGTGGCCAAATTCACCAACACACCATATACCCATTTGGAAATTTCATTCAATTAGGAATGAGAGGGAATGAGATATAAAAGGACACTCACACACCATGTAACCAATACAACAAGATTTTTACCAGATAGTTTAGGTTATTATTCATATTATCTCACCCAGATGGTATTTTTATACACATGATTAATTCATTATGAGTATTTTAAACATATTACATGATGATGTGTATCTAATCATCATACAAATCATTGTAATGTGATTATTGGGTGGTTATAGTTCTATAGATTTTTAGATATGAAAATTGTGAGGGGAAGTGATTTCTAAAGAAGCCATGTGGTTGGTAACCCTGGGAGACACACTAATTCTTTGTTTAATATCCTACAAAATAATTATAGAGTTAGATGACCAATTTAATAATAGGGTGTGTGTCCAACACATGTGGAATAAGTAATCACTTAAGCCAATACACACTACACATGAGGAGAATCAAGTCCTCTATATAACTTAGTATACTCTCATGGGACATACACACCAAAATTTTTTGTAGGTCCTCCACCATGGTTATAGATGGATAATGTGGAAGTAAAAGTATTTGGACTATTTGGGAGGATTTGGACTGATGAAAATTGTCCATGTTTTCTCTTTCTAGTCTCTACTTCATTGGCAATAATTTGTGGTTGAGAATATTCTATTATTCAGTTTTCCTGGAATTATAAAAATATATTTGATAACAAAATTTTGACTTGAATTATTGTTTCTTTATGCATTAATATTTTTGGGTTGATCTTTTTGGTACAATTATACAAACCCTTTTATGGGCGTCAAGCCCACACATGTTTTGTATTTTACTATAATACACAATTAGGCACCTATTATGGTGATCATGGTGCTAGAGGTACCAAATCACAGGGTTTATCTATGGTTAAAATTTGTAGTGATCTTGTTGGTCAGCATGGAATGTGTTATTTTCTAATTTTTCAAGTTTGGAGTTCTTAATGGTTAGGAGGTATTATAATTTTTCTATTTATTTTAAATGATTCATTGTTATATTTTTTTTAATTTTTAGAATATGTTACATGAATATAAATTATTATTAGTATGCTACATTGATGTTTGTTATATATATTTATTACTAGGAGACAAGTTTTATTGTAGGTTTGACAGGCGAAGGCCTCCTATTTGAGAGTAATACTTTATTGGTGCTAGTCACCATCCCTTGGATAATAAGATATGATATTGGGGTCGAAAACTCATACTACTTATAACCTATGTAGAGTTATAATAGTTCATGTCGTGTTCCTAGTCATTTTACAATTCCTACGGCCATGTTACTAATATAATTGTTAGAAACTATTCTAATAGGAATTTTACTATTAAAATGATTATATTTCATTTATCACTCTTATAAATACCTCTTCATTCAATCATTCATCATTTAATTTTATTTCTTCTTTGTTCTTTATAAATATTTCAGAAAATTTTAATTTAATTTCTATTTTTTATTTCCAAATTACAATATTGTTAATGGTTTTGATACTTTTAGGAGACCATATCCTAATAACTATTCAACTTCCAATCGTGATTTTTATTCTTTTTTATTTTACCATTATGATATTTTAAATTTTATTCAATGTATTTATCATTATTATGTAATTTTCATATAGAATAAATTAAATAGTGATCATTTTTTATGTAGCACATGTGATTTATTTATATTATATGAAAAATATATATTAAGAAGGAAAATTTCACCTTGAAAATTATGAGTTGTTAAATTATTCGCCCTTTATAATTTTCATCCTAAAAATTCTAACTCATATCCTTGGTCAAGAATAGAGGGGGTGTTTTTGTTTCATTTTATCTATAGGTTCCCATGTTTCTTATTTTTTACATATGGTTTTACTACATTACATTGACTGTGAGTTTTCTTATTGCATATAAATATGTATCAATAATCCTTTATCTCCCCTATATTCCTGATTTAATTGAATTCATGTTGTAATTATACCACCTTCATATTAAATACATGTGATGGATCAAGTATATCCTTCTTCAAGAGAGATAGAAGGAACTCATTATGATCTTGAGCCATGTTTGGTGGAATTTCCTATTGATAGGTCAAAAATGTAATATAATAAAAAATCTAAAGGGGTCTAATATTAATAGGGTTAAACTTTTTCTTCTTAAAAAAAACTCACAATGATATTTGAGGGAGATATTGGAAGAAATATATTATCTCCAACATTGAACTTCATGTCTATTAAATGATTGTAATTATATCATCTTGAATGACTCTATGACAATTTAATGTTTTATTTAATGGGTTGAACCTTATCTATAATTAACTACACATGATTAAGCCCCAAAATCTTCCATTCTCTAACTTCATCATAATATTTTTTATTTATGAATCTCTTCCTATATAGTGCTTCATAAAAATACATTTGTATACTTAGATGTAAATTGTTTTTTTAAGAACATGAACAGTAGATGATTATAATCCCATCCTCTTTTTAAATTCAATGATAATTCTCTCAACATTTATTCAAGGTTGATATTTTCCTTTGTCTAAACCATAATAGTAATATATTATTATTCATTAGGTATCAATACCCAAATCATTGATGGAATTTCTAAATGATATTTATAATCATCCTTGTACTCATATAAGAGCATGGTCTAGTTTGGGATATAAAAAGTGGTTTCTGTTTCCTAGAAGTTGATATCCACTCTATATAAATATTGGAAATCCATTTCTAATATAAGATCACATTTCAATAAATGATGTATTATGATATTTGTTATAAGAATCTACCCAGAAATACTAACTTGGTAAGAGTCAAAACCAAGGATTAAATGATTTCACTAATAAGTGTTTATATCGATATATGTACTTTTAGGTATTGTATATTTGATTATATATTTATAGAAAAATTTCCATATATTATGGAATCTATTGATCCAAAATAAAAAAAAACACTTTCATTAATCTTTATTGAATTGCGATTATACCTTTCTCTAATCCAATTTATTCAAAACCTCAACATTGGTGATGGAAAAATACTTTTCTCACACCCTTGTATTTTGTGGTTATTGGTGTCAAATATCCTAGAAGACACATGGTTTGGTGAAATGACCTTTATAGCGAATAAAAAGACATAGGATATCATTCCCTAAAAAACTATCTAACCAACCACAAGGCCCAAAAAGCATTCCAAGTCACCATGCGCTAACAAAACATTCTTCATAATCAAAATTTAACATTGGTAATGGTTTTCCCTAATGATATATAAAACTAAATAGTACATTCTAACCAAGAATCAAGGATTTACACTCTATATAGTTTAGTAATTTACTATATGAAATATTCACATTTTAATTTAAACACATCCAAACAGAACATAATAAAATAATAACAAACTCACAAAACCTATAACATATATATAAATCGAATATAAATTTAAAAAATAATTATTTATATGCATTACACCAACAGATAAATTAAAATTAAATAAAAGGAGAATAAAAATGAGTGATTGGAATATAAATATTAATAATATAGGGTTGAAGAATACATAACCCAATTGAAAAAAACCAAACAACAGAATAAACAACCCATTTCTATATGAAAAGTGAGTTCCCACTACTTTTCACCTTATCCAAAACCCAGTATAAATAAATGAACATCTAATATATAAAATTAGGGATTTTAATTTACATGTATCAAAGTAAACCAAGTCTACATTCATATTTAGGGTGTCTGTAAGGCCTGTGAGATAATGAATTTCAAGATTTCACTATATTCTATATAGACAACCTTTAAAAAAAACCATTCTATGATAGTTTGAAATTAAATTAAGCAATATAATCATTATTTTCTTTGAAAACAAACCATAATAAGTTATTTCATGTAACAAATATTGATAAAGGTTTTATATTTTAATTTTCATTTAAAATTTTATAGCTTACTAGTTTTGGAAAAAGAAATTTATTTCATAAATTAAATCATAGATAAAATAAATAAGATTTTTTGAAGGGAAATTCCTTAAAATTAATTGAAAAAAATGAGATAAGAAAAAAACTTCATTTTTATTACAAATATTATAACATTATATTAAATAACATCTATTTTCAAATAAAATCAATTTTTTCAAATTGTGACATAAATCTTGATCTAAATTTATATAAACTAGAGGAAACAATAAAAAAGTTTATTAATAAGAAGAACATAATTGATAATTATTTCTGAAGAATCATGGGAGGAATGCCAAATATATAATGAGACAATATTGAAAAAAATTAAGGAAGAATAAATTTATTGTCTAAGTGGACTGATCATAACTAAAATTACACACTGGTTAGATCTTATCCAAACTCTTTAGGTGAAGAAATCAGTTATCCACAGTGTAATAATCCACTATTGGTACACTATATAGTGTATAATCTTCAATATTGTTATATTCATCCCAAAATTTTTCATATAGAAACCCATGTATTCCCTTGATGTTATAAATTTAGTTGAAAAAAAATTAAAAAAAAACATTATTATATTACATCCCACAACATTATCACACACCATACCTTTGAACTCCATTCAGTGAAATACACCCTACCAAAATAATATCAATCCAATATTCATCAATATCATATTTTTCATGAAAATCCCACGTTTACATAAACAACCACAAGGTGATTATATTTAGGGTGTCAAGAAGTTATCGATATCTTTAGAATCATTAAAAATTTCCTAAAAAGGAATACACTTTGGAAGAAAGTTAAATAAATCAAATTTAAGTTTTTATATCATATCAAATTGATTTGATAATAGTGAAAATGAGTAATAGCACCATAAACATAATATGCATGGTAAATCAACATTAAGAAATTCAAACACCACATTACAAATTAAAAAATCAATAAAAATTTATTATCTAATATTTTAAAATATTGATAAATAATTCTAATAAAACACATTCAATTGTTTGATTATAACACCATACTTAGTGTTTTCATAAATACTTGGTGTGAAACATTATTTTGTAAAAAATTGATAATTTATTGATATATTTTAAGACATATCTATATAAAATACTAATAAATGATCCATAAAACATCAAAATGTTATAATATATATTAAATAAAAACATTATTCAACTGAAAATATTATTTAAATTATTCACGAACTCATGGTTCCATCAAATTTACATAGATGTATCTTTTATCAACGTGTGAAATAAATGTTAAAAAGTGTTTCCCAGCACAATAAATTAGTATGGATCATTATAAGATCATTATTACCCCTAAATCATAGAAAATGAAAAATTAGTTTCCTTAAAAAGGGAAACCTTAGGATAATATGGTTATGGGAGAGAATGAAAATTGATGAAAGATAAAACAAAAGCGATATAAATAGAGTCAAGAAACATTTAAATAATATTATATTATAATAATTTTTTTATTTTTTTATGGGGTTCACAGTTTGTGTGTTGGGTTGAAAAAACAATGCACAAACCATGTAGGGGATATTGAAAATTAATTTTTAACATATTTAATTTTGATACTTGGTTTGAAAAAAACTAGTTACAAACCATGTAGTTTATAATTTTTCTTAAAATCCTAAAAATTTCAATCTTAATAATAATAAAATATATCAAATAATAAATTTATGGAAAACATATCAAATATTAACATCATGGGTTTCAATATTCTCCCCACCATAAAAAAATTTCCACTCCTGGTAAGAATAAAAAACACGTTGTAAATAAATTTCAAGTAATCGAAAAATAAATGAGTCAATCATTAAAATAAAATAATCAACTTTTAGATCTATATTTAATAGTCAACTTCAAATTTTAAACTATTTTATATGGAATGTACATAAATACTAATGGTTTTACTAGGGTATCCATCTAAATCAGAATCACAAAAATGATATGAATAATGTTCCAAATAATAATTAAGTAAAGAAAAAGTTTAGTAAAAAATTATAAAAACTATACAAGTATTAGTTTTAAAAAATTACTCTCAAGAAAAAATATATTGTAAACACATCATTAAAACAAATACAAAGATAATGATATTTCCCAGTCCACCTTACTAAAAAAAAGGTGGAAAATAATTCCGTAATAATTTATATTTAAAATTATCATATAAATTACCCATAAGACATTTTCCCAAAATATCTTAAAATTCATCCAAAATAATCATCATCAAACGAAATATCCAAAAAAATAACTAATCCTTATAGAACTAGTAAATTACCAAATTCCTTCCTTGGGTAATACATATAAAATACTCTATTCCAAAAAATAATATATAAATTTATCCCAAAATAATGATTTCAAATTTCCTAATTTGAAAATGAATATTTATATATATAAACTTTTATACATCCCACCTCACTTCATCTATATCTTAATGAAAACCAGAAATCTAAATCCCATATTAATAACCATCATTTCAATTCCACCAAATTATATTTCACCTCATTCCTCTAGTCTCATCCAATATGATCCTATATCCATTTCATAAAATTCCATTCAATGTGTCGTAATATAAATAATTGATAAAATTAATCATTTTATCTTTCTAAATACACTTGTACATCACCTAAATGACCAAGATCTAAAATTTCTATTTCCACTAACATTACATAAACTATTTTCAATACAACTCATTTATATATTCAAATTTCAATTGAATATTTCCCACACATACATTTAATTCTATGGGATACACTTAAAAGATTAAATTTATCTTTCAAATCTCAAACCATTAACAAAGATTATAGAATATCAAAATAATAATATTAAAACCAATAAAATAAATTCATCACATTGAACTAAATCTAAAGGAAGAATCAATTTAATCTTATTTTCTAAAAAAAATAATTATTTTGTAATCAATTTGTTTTTTCAAATTTAACTATCAAAATTTAATTCCAACCAAAATATTATATATAAAACAAATTAAATTATAAATAAATGTTCAATTTATTATAATAAAACCCCAATTATCATTTATACCTTAATGTTAATTAATTTTAATTTGAAAAAAAATATTTTTTTTGAATAATTCCATTTGTTAAATAAAATGATGGAAATAATGAACAAAATGAAAATACTATAATTAAAAAAATACTATATTCCATTATAAAAAAGATTTATCAAAATTTGGTAAAAATATAAATCCAAAATATCTTCATCAAAATCATAAAATAAAAGCATGCTAAAAAAATAAATTATACTCGAATCAAATATAACCACTATAAAGCATAATAAGATATACAATTATTACACTTAAAAAACTAAAAAACAACATTAACTAAAAAAATCAATGTAATGTAAATAAATAAATTTATGTCAATAAAAAAATAATGTAATACATTACCACAATATTTATAATTTATTTAACTTCATTAGTTAAAATAATTTCCAAAACCTAATTAAATTTTTTAAAACTAAAAAAAATTATTTCAAAATAATTATCATCGGTAAATAAATAAAAAATTATCATACACCTATATCAATTAAAAACTATGCCACAAAATACCTTTTAAAACAGATTAACAAAAAATGATTTTCTGATTTTTATTTAACAACCCAAAATTTGTATAAATGAATTCTCAAAGAAATACATTTTAGAAATCCCATGTATACACCGTTATGAAAAATCTGCAATCCATTATGTTCATCTATTAAGAATCATTGTATTGTTTTAGAGGACCAACCTCAAATAACATCAAAGACATCTAAATAAGAAAAAATAAATTTTAAATAATTTCATCAATAAGAAATATTTTTTTGTATTAATAATATCTTAGATAAATTTAAAATAGATGGGAAACTCCACCTACTTTCCTATATACATTTTTAATTTACAAAAAATATAATTTATTAAAATACAATACACTAGAAATTATAATTTTTGTGAATAAAACTAATATAATCCTGAGTAAATCATTTAAATGTAATTCAAAAAATTTTATACCACATATTTTATTAAAATATATGATCGATCTATTAGTACATTAATGTTTTAAAGGAATCACATGAGTTATAGGATATTAAAAAAATTATTTTAACCCTTTCAAGAGTAAATAACCTTTATAAAAAATTTCTTGAGCCCACCCAAAAGAATATAGCCCATAAACATAACTTATTTTATTTAAAATTCAATTTCATAATATGTACTGATTCCTTATTTAAAATTATAAAACACCCATCTCATACATTTATATTGTAAAATGTGTTATGTCAATTATAATAAAATAAAACCAATAATTTTTTTTAAATTCGCAAACAAAAAATCCATTTAATGAGAAAAAATGTAATTTATTTAAATAATTATTACTTATATTTGAAAATAATAATAATTATTTATTTAAAAACAAAGACTATATTTTATTACTATAAAAATAATAAATCAAATTGACATATTCTTTTAAAATATAGCATATTATACAACTTAATTATCCATATATGGATTCATAATTTATTAATGACACATAATTTCCATGAAAATTCACCCAATGAAATTATAAATACTACTTTGTCACCTATAAAGATCATATAAATCAGTTACAGATAAAATTCAAACATTAAAAAAAAAATACTTTTTCATGAAGCATGTTTTGAACACATGGTTAGAAAAACCATGAATCAATTGTGCATGAGAAACAATAATTATTCAAAATAAGTTACACTATTTGATCACATTGTTTATCGAGAAACATCTCAACATTTTTATTCACATTGGATTTTCTTTAATGGGTTTCATATACAGGTGGGTAAAAAAATACTTGAACTAAACCAAACCACAAATCGAACAAACCCAAGGAAAAAAAGCAGTTTTCTACAGGGATTTTATTTTTTTGGTAAAAATTGAATAGAACATTAATGTTTTTGGGTTTTTACAAGTTCTAAACTAAATAAAATCAGTTAAACCAGTCTGACCATTTTAGAAAAACATTATTTTTACATTCTTTATTGACCCATACTATATTTAAATTCCATAATCCTTATCCTCATTCAAATTTTTATAATCAATCTCTATTAATAGACTAATGTTTTATTTTTATGGAATGTGAAGGTCGATATCATGTTACTGTGTTGATGATTATTTATCCATTAAACTATCATATAATTATCATAAAATATCATGGATCAATATATAAAATTTTATTATAAAAAATATGTTAATCAATAATCTGAAACAAACCAAATATCAAAATAATGATTTAGTAATTTTCTATTATAAAAAAATACTCTATTATATTTTATGATTTATATGTATGAAATCTAAACTATAAATGGTGATTTTTTGGTTTTTAGTCAAAAGTGAACAAAACCAATCTATTACAACACCTAGTTTCATGGTTTTTCCTTGATCTATACCCATGCTCACAAAAAAACTAATCCCTATAATTTCCTTAAATTACCTATTGTTGAGATGAAATAATAGGCAAATAAATGAAAATCAAAACTAAAAAAAGGAAACAAATATTCATAACATCCAATGGAAACATGAGGCTCATCATGAAAATTATTGCCTAAAAACATACTCTTAATAAACCTCTTGACTCTCAATGGTATTATCTTCTATACCAAAACTCACAAATTACATAAAAAACATGGGTTATGATTCCATTTTGGAATGATTGATCATAGAATATCCTCTACTGATACATGAACTAGACATCAATAAGATCAAAGAGTCTTATTAGTAATCATTGGAAAGAAACAAGTTTGTCATAATCAAACTTTAACATTAATACTGATTTATCCTAATAAAATATAAATCCATAGAGTTGATTCCAAAAAAGAATCCAACATCGAAACTCCATATGTCAGAGGAATAACTCACATGAAATAATAAATTTTGAATTTAACGACACCCAAAGAAGAGATAACCATATAATAACCTAATAAAATAAACCATAAAATATAATTATTTAAAATAAAAACTGAAAATATCATCTTTTATATAAATTCCATAATCCTACAAACTAATATTAGATTATAATATAATAAAAATCAATGATTGGAATCCCAATAAGATAAATACATCAATGTTAAAAAAATTAAAAAAACTGAAATATAAAAACTACTACTACAACCTATCTATTTGTGATTACCAATCTCTCTCCACATTCTACCTCCTTTATAACCCAAAATAAGAAAATAATCATCCATTATATCAAATAATTGATTTTCTATTATCTATATCAAATGAAATTATGTCCAAAAACACCTACACTGTGTATGTAGTGTCATTCTATATCATAATTACTATTTATATTTTGTGTTATATTAATTATTTTTTATGTAATTTTAATTTTGGGATGGATCATTATTGAAATTTTTGATTTTTAGTTTCTATGAGTGACATGGTTTTCACATGGTTAGGAGAAACCTTGTGCTAACCATTTCATAAGATCTGAGCAAAGAAAATGTTGTTTTTTAATGTTATCACATGATTTGGAATATGTGTGAGCCATATATAAAACCATGAAACTCAATTTTTTTAGGAGAAACCTTCATTTTTGGGGAATTTTAAGAGTAACTGTGTATAAATACATTGAAATAGTGAAATGAGTCTCCATTAGAGCCTTCATGTCTACTAAAAATTTGACCATATCGTGTGTCCTTACCATGCAGACTTCCGAGGTGTTTAAAATTTTATTTTCCTATTCTACCACATAAAAGTTTTTCTTTTTTGGGCCTCCCACTTCTGTCATTTAATTTGGTTTAGTATCCCACATATAAATGGAAGCACTCCCTTACAACCTTCTATTATCCAAAAATTTGATAGGATAATAAGAAATTCCTTATTGGTGTGACCCTCATATACTATTATTTATTCACCTCCATACCCCTCCTTATTTATTATTCAGTTTCTTCCTTCCCTATGAGTAATGATTTATATTAGATATGATATTAATTATTTGATATGGTTTGTTTCTTATGAGGTTATTATAGTTGAAGATGTTTTATTATTCATGATTTTATTTGGTCACAATTAGTTGTTTTAAAAAAAATTGTTTTATTGGTTATGGGATCCCTGGGTACTTTGATAGGTTATCCGATATGGGATGAGTTATCGCACCCCAATATATTCTAGTGAAGTAATTTACGTGGTTCCCCCACAATCCAACGATGTTATTACTCATGTTATTGGATAGTTTCGAAGATAAATAATTTTATTATTCATCATATATCTTTTAGTATACATAGTGTGTTTTCTATGAAACTAGGTGATAGTCATTAATGGAATTTATTTTTTTGTTTTCCCTAGTCAGATTTAGATGAACGAAACAAAATATTATTGATCATTTACTTATTTTATTTATGATGTGGTTCCTTGGTTTTTTATTTCATTATAATTTTGACTTGGATTATTTTATTAGTGGTTTTAAAATGTATTTTTGAAATGTGTATTTTTGAATGTACATTTTAAAATATAATATTTAATTGGATGTTTCAAAAAAAGAGGCTTATACTAAGGAATGGTTTTCAAGTGATTTATTTATTTAAGTAGAACTAATATATGTTTTGTAAAATGTTTGGTTATGATATTTGGTTTTTATGTTTACAATCATAAAACTAATTTTATAAATGTATTTCAGAATATCATGAATATAATTCAAAAAACTACTTAGGGGGATCTTGGGTTTGATTTTTCTCACACCATGGATACACCATTTGGTGTATTAAACTCTTATAGTTTAATTTTAGGTGATTTGGATATGGACTTGTTTCTGTAAATCTAGGGTATTCCGAGATGCTTAATTTAATGATTACAGTGTGTGACCCTGGGTGACATGGATAATGATTAGGTTTGGTCAGGTTTGTTTTTATTTTTGGCTTTATATTGGGAAAACCATGTATTGGTATTGACTACCCATATTTCTTTTAGATTATTTATTCAGGCTGTGACACTTATTATGTATTTTTGAGCTTATGAGATGTTTTATTTATTCATGATTCATACTCTACTGGTTTCATTAATATTATTTTTCTATTTATTGATGGAATTGATGTTCGATTGATGAATTATCCATTCTATATTACTAGTTTAATCCAAGTGTATTTTGGTTACTGATGGAGAAATTAATTCCTAATTTTTCACTATTGATACCTTAGAACTAGTTATTTGCACTAGGTGACCAGAAACATACCTTGAGACTTATTTTGAAATAGTTTAGGAAATTGGTTCCGGGGAATTCCATGATGGATTGAGAAAAAATGTTATCCAAGTACTCCTCTTTATATTTGGTGTGTATCTAGATAGATCGGTGATTAAGAATGTCAATAAATCTCAATAGGTAGATCATGAGTAGGTGAGCGATAACCACTAATTGTATTGAAAATTGGGACACTATGGGTAATTGCTATTTTTTCATGATTTTATATTCACACATAAAAATCTTTAGTGGATTCAGATATATGATTATGATAATTTTAACCCTAATGAGTATGTCAGTGATTTTGGTGGTCATTATGAATTTATGTGGTAGAAGTGGTGGAAGAACTATAGAATCATGTTTAGACATTATGGTTTGGAAAATAGTGTGGATTATGTGAAGATGGTACTACAACCATGATAAATCTTATTTTATAGTTTTAATATGGTTTACCATACTTTGGGGACAAACCATGCATGATTCTTTTTCTTCACCAGGTTTTTTGTTTTTCCTCCCTTTATTTTTAAAATAATACCAATAGTGTTTATCATCATTGTGGATATAATTAAGGGAGTGTTTGTTATATTGATTTTATTATGTTTGGTTATAGTTATGATTTATATTAATACGACTGGTATTTTTTCAATAATGTTTGGTTTTATATTTTGGAAATCGTGTTTTAAATTCATTTTTATTAGATTATTTGATCTTTGTTTACTTAAAATGGATAACATTAATTTTTCTTGATTTAAAAATGGAAATTTTAAAAAATTGTGGTTTAAGATGGGATATTTTAAATATTTTCCTTTAGAATTCTTAAAAAGTTAATATATTTCAAAATGAAATCTTGAAAGTATATTAGGGTGATATTTAGTGTTTTTTAATTATTCTATCCTTTGGGAAATTAATTTTGAGATAAAAAAGGAAATTTCATGGGGTTGTACATTATGAAGATAGTTCATAATGATTATAAAAGGATTTTTATTCCCATGGAATTATTTTAAAGGTAATTTCTATTCAAATATAATTTAAAACTAATTTGGAAAGTATGTTAATTATAATAAAAACATGGTCTATAATAAATATTATACAGTATTTTTATTTTAAATATTTTTTTAGAGAATATTATTGTACAAATAACTTTATATAGATTTAATTGTGAGGGTAAGTAGTTTTGAAATATACTTGGGATGGTTTTTTTGAAAATAATTTATTTTAAATGATTTAACTCAAATGATTTACGTTAATTATTTTGTAATAAAATATTTTAAAATGTTTTTAAAGTATTTCATAATTGGATGTTTTAAATCTGATGAGGTTTCTAATGGGTGAATAAATTACATATAATTATTTTATAGGGTGTTTTTAGAATTTATATTTGTTGGGAAAATTTTTGGGTAAAATTATTATCTGTGATTTGGTTAGGTGAATTATGATTTCATATTTTTTTGGGTTTATGTGGGATTGTATTGTTTTTTAGTGAAACATGATCTATTAAAATTAATTTTTTTGTATTAGTTATTTTCTTTCTCCCATTAATTTCTTGTGTGGTGTCCTATATTCCATGCAATTATTAGAGTATTATATTTCCCCATGTTCATAATTACTCTCATACTTCATATGGATTGGTAGAAATGTGACTCTTTTTATTCTATATAAATTCATAGGTTTGTGTCCTTATTTTATTTAGTTATGAATATGTGATTGAATTTTTTGATAATTAAAGCATTTTCCTCATCATAAATTTGGATTATATGGGATTAGGATGGAGCCTTGGTAGTGATTTATTGTGGGGTTTTCTTGGATTGTTATCCAATTTCCTTGAATGGTTATCTGTTTTGGGATTCCCATCTGGTGTGTATCAAATATTTTGGGTTTTTTTATTGTTGATAATAGTTATGAATTATGTATTTTTTGTATTTTTTATTTATTAGGATGTGTCTTGTGATGTGGATGATATTATTAATTTGGATTTACATGTGCCTCGTTGGTTTGGTTGTAATGATTTTGAGGTTTTAAATTTTTTCTTTTGATTCTGGGTTAGTTCTGGATTCCTTGATTTTGGATATTTTAATAGGTTATGAATGAGTGAATCTAGATCTGTGGTCGGGTAACTAAAATGGATGGCCTTTAGGTTATTGATCACTTGAAGGTGCTGGTTTCTTTTGGGTTCATCATGGGGAATTATTTTGAGTTGAGGATTTAGTTTTCCCACAGTGTACTATGACCTGGAGTTTATTTCCAATTTTTATTCATGTTGAGGTGTGGTTATAAACTTTTCTTTTTTGATGTAATGGTTTAGATTAACTGTTGATTTGGGGAATCATTTTTTTCCTTTTAGATGTTGAATTTTTTTATGGTAGTAGGAACATGATATGGTTCTTTATTAACTAATTTTGATTGATGGAATTTCATGATTCCCTAATAATTATTATATATGAGTTACATTGGTTAATGTTTATGTTTTGTTGTAACATCCTGATATATTTTTAATTATTTTTTTTCGAATTAATTTAATATTTACAATATTTCTCATTTCATGTAACATTGAAAATATTTTATTTTATATTAATGCAGTATTTTTGGATTAGATTCACTATGAAAAAGATAAATTTTAGCTTTCTCTACATGGAACAATGAGGATATCTTGTGTTACACACAACAAAGACTTTTCTTGATGGCTTCTGTAACACGCATAACTGAGGTTTAGCAAACAATAATATATTATTAAAATATAATGTATCTTAGCCATTAAATAATATTTTATTTATATTATTAACTAAAACATTTAAATATATGGTTTTCAAAAAATATGAAATCAATTAATTTGTTACAGATTATTTATAAATGAATATAATAACAAATTGAATATAAATGAGGTATTTTTATAGAAGACTATTATTATTATCATAAGTTGTTTTAATCCTAATAAATTAAACTAATTACAATTAGTAAGTAATTTTAATGTAATATATATGTTATATATTGAGGTAAATATTTTTTATATTCATCTAATATATTTTATAAGAATAATATAATAATAAAACAAATTTAACAAATAAAACCAAATATTTTTATTAAGGTAGTATAACTGCCTTTTAATGGAGAAAACTTTTTAAATACAACATTTGAAAAAATTATAGATTTAATATGTTATAAAACATCATATTTGAAAGAAAAACATAAAAATAATTTTAGGATAATTCATTGGTATTTTTTCATAAGGTATATTTTTTCATAATCAGTTAAAAATAATAGATTCTAATTAAAAAGACGTTTAAATATAATTTATTTATAGGGTTAAATTATATTTTGAATAATTTTCAACGATAAATTAGATAGTATTTTTTGGAATAAATACAATTTAGCTCATTTTAATCAATTTTAAATTGAAATTAAATATAAAAACATTACAATCTTTTGAATGTTTTACTTTAGAAACCCACTTTTTTGTTTTGTAAATGGAGTTAAATTTAAATTTAATTCCTTAAATTATGTGAATTGAATTAGGTAAAATATATTCAATATTTGGAACCAGAGAGTCTAAATTAGGTTTTATGGTCAATTTAATTTTTAGGTATAAAAAATTTTCCATCATAAAATAATTATTTACCATAGTGTAGGTAAAGAAATAAAACATGTTAAAGTTGAAGGGGTTAAGGCTTAAAATAACAAAAAATACAAAATTAAAAGGTTTTTCTAGGTGTGGACTGACCCTAACCATCATATAAAACACTAATTAAAATTGTAATTTATTGAAATTTTAATTCATTGAAATTAATACCAGCTAAATGTGGTTAGATTTAAATATAAAATAATCAATAGTTTAATAACATGATCCCACCTATCCTCAATTATAAATATCACCAATACCCTACCCATTACATACCAAAATGAATTTTATATCCTCAAATATCATATCAAACATATCTTCCCCACTCTCCCCATGGCCAAGTGCTTCTGCTCTCACAAAACAAAATCCATGTTCTTCAAGGGTCTTTCAAGGAGGGGATATTTAAGAGGTGGTTTGTACGAGTATGAAGTGAGTCAATAATTAAGGTTATGAAGATATTTATTATGATTGATATGTCTAAGAAGGGTTATATTCATGAATAACATATTGGGAGATAATGTATCTCACTTATTTTCTAGTGTTTATGCTTCCATATTCCCAAAGGAACTAGACTAATACGGTCTATGGATTTTTGTTTCTATAATGTTTTATGTATTCTTTAAGAGTGATATACTATTAATTTATGTCAATATACGGTAATTATAGATGCCATAATAGTCAATGTTTAGTTAACCATTGGAATTTTGGTTAATAAGACCCTATTGTGAACTCTACAGGCATGTCTAAGGATAAGACTAATGAGAAGGAAAGTATTAGGGGAAAATATTGGAATTTAGGTAAAGGATAGGTGAGTAGTTTAATAGAATAAATAAATTTATAAATAATAAAAGTGGAATAGGATCTTGAAAATATGTACCGAGGAGTAACAACTATGAAAAAAGAGCCTTTATGCAGACCAAGTTTTACACTCCTGGGGGATATGATTTAGAAATTCACAAAACTCATCATGAACCATTATGAAGTATTTGAACAGAATGTGACTATGAATAACCTAGGATGAACCTAAAGTTACATAGATTAAATAAGATGGTGTGAGTTAGTCACCCTAAATAACTATTCATTATTAAGTGATTCATCATGGAGATAATTGTTTCTTACTCAATTCCTCTAGGTTTTAGTCAACGAAGGAAACTAGAAGAAACTGAATTAATGTTGGGCGTGATGGAAAATATATTGATGGTTAGAAAAATGGGATGATCACTAGATTTAAGGATGTTTTGATCATACCAAATAATTTTTCAAGAAACAAGATCAACAACTTGTACCTTAACAATCTCTCAGACTCACCAAGGAAGAGAAAGAAGAATTTTGTTGTGAGTTTGGGTAATGAAGACCTTGAAAGAAAGAAGATTCAATTTCCTTTGTTTTAATAATGTGGAAAGAATAACCTATGTGAATGTATTAAATAAACAATAAGTTTTTTTGACTGTTTAAAATAAGGATAGAAAGAAAGTGTTGTAATGGGAAAATAAAGAGTTTGGTTAACAAAATGGATGATAATACTACCTCCCTAAGAAATCATCGAAGGTTAAGTGTTTTAAGTGTGGAGTAAATGGTCATTATGCAACTCAATGTTCCAAGATAAAAACTACTCAAGGAAAACATCAAGGTTGTCTTAGTAATGATTATATTTCTGATGATGAAGAGACTACATATCAAATGTAAAAGGAAATAGGTATTTTGTAGATTTGTTAATGGAATAAGGATAAATTAGAATAATCAAAAATTTTATGCGTTAGAATAAAAAAAACTATGTTATATGAATTATTAAATATAAAATAATTGTTCTAATTATGTATTCTATATATAATTTAAATTTATATGTTGAATTTTCTCAATGTACTGGTGAAGTGATTTAATGACAAGGTGAAAGTTTGACTAAGTGTAAATAACCCTTAATATGATCCTTATGTTAAGGTAATTTTTTTTATAAAGATAAGTTGGATATGAACAATTGAGTTAGATGGTATTGATTGCATCACATGATCTATTGAAAATTAGTCTAAGGATGAAATTCTCAAATGCTAGTATTTAAGGAATATATCTAGTAACATTTGGAATAAGGAAGCATGAATATTTTTCATAAGTATTTATTATAATTTAGGATTCATGAAAATATATGATAAGGGTATTTACATGTTTGGAATGTGGAAACAAATATATATTTTGTGATATACGGGGTATCAATTCTAATCTAATTTCAGGACCTTCTTTACACTTTTTTGGATTTTAATCTTTTAGAATTTTTATAAGGTTAACCCTTCATGAAAAGTTTAAGTTAAACTTTAGGTGAACTATTTATGTGTTAAGGTTTAATGATAAACCAAGTTAAAAAGATATTTTTAGATTAAAAATATTTCATTTATTTCCATATTATTTAGTTTTGGAATTATATTATTGTGGTTTTAGAAAATAAAATCATGTATATCAGGTGACAACCAATCATGTCCAACATGGTTTTGGGTCTTAAACCCATGGCCAAAAGACGATAATATTTTCATAACTTCCACTAGCTAATGCGATGTATTGGTTAATGTAAAATTATTATTGATGAATAAATATTAATTATGAGTTGGTATTGTTACTTTTTACTTTTTAGTATTATTTAGTATTTATTTATAATAGTAAAATAGTGAGAGTGTTTATTTTTTATTTGACTTAAGATCCATTAAAAGTGTATCTTAGTGCTCTTTGCATCAATGTTAATTTATGTACATTCAATCATAGAGGTAATGGATGTATTAAAAATTGATAAAATAAAAACCAAAGTATGAAATATAGTGTATATAAATTTATCATGAATTAATCGACATTATGAATGTTATCAAAAAAATATTGTCTTAATACATTAAATTCTGTTGAACTGATGGCCTTTGAAATAATTACTAATTTATAACTTTGAGGCCCTAAAATTGTATTTTATCATTCAATTGTTTTTTATTGATGACCAAAATCATACCCTATAATTATTTACTCATTTCCTCGATGTCTAATCTTTACTCTCAAACTTTTTCCCCCAATGTGGAAACCTAGTTACATGTTACATTGGGTAACCATTATGATTCTAACATTCCCTTTTAAAGGTAAGTTTTACTGTTTATTTGGTTGATGTGTGTTTTTATAAATGAATATTTCAAGTAAAAATTATTTTAAAAACTAGAATAATTTTGAGGGTGAAATTAGTTTTATGGTGGGTATATTGTAACACCATAATATTTTTGGAATTAGTTTTAATCAAATTAATTTAATTTTTCCATATTTCTCATTTCATGTAAAATTGAAAATAGTTTATTTTGTATTAAATAACTATGTTTGGAATAAATTAATGAAAACAAAAAATAATTATCTTTCTCTACATGGAAAACTGAGGTTATCTCACATTACGCGCAACAAATACTTTCATAGGTGGATTGTATAACGCACATGACTGAGGTTTTGTGAATAATAATTTTTAATTAAAATATGAAGTAACTGAGATATTAAATAATATTTTATGAATATTACTAAATAAAATATATAAATATAGGGGTTTCAAAAAGTATGAAATTAATTAATTAGTTAAAAATTATGTAGAAATGGATATAAGAACCAAATGGATTTAGATGTAGTTTTTTTATAGAATTTTTTTATGCTCATAAGTTATTGTAATAATAATAAATTAAATTAATTACAATTAATAATTAATTTAATATTTAATATTTATGTCATAAATCCATGTAAATATTTTTATATTCATCCAATAGATTTTAAAGGAATAAGATAAGAATAAAAAAATTAACACAAAAAACCAAATATTTTAATTAAGGTAATTTTACATCCTTTAAATGGCAGAACCCTTTTAATTAATTTTTTTCACCTTTATAGATTTAATATTTCAAAATAAACTTAACATTTTAACTAGAAAAAAAAATTATCTTGGGATAAATTTTTTGTATTTTTCTGTAATGTTTCGTTCTTTAATAAATAGTTTAAAATACAAGATTTTAATTCAAAACTAGTTTTATTATAATTTAATTTCAAGGTTAAATTATATTATTAAATGGTTTAAATTTTTAATTAGATATTTTGTTTCAATAAATCTAATTTAGATCATTGGAATCAATTTCACGTTGAAAATAGATATAAAAACATTCCAAACTTTTGAACATTTCACTATAAAAATAATTTTTTTTGTTTTGTCTACACAATTAATTTTAAATCTAATTCATAGATTTTTTTATATAATTACCTAAAATATATTAACAATTTTAAATCATAGTGTACAAATTATTTTTTTTGTTCAATTTCATTTTCAGTTATAAAGAATTTACCATGGTAAAAATTTATTTACGTGGTATATGTAAAAAATGAAACATGTTAATGTTAAAAGGGTAAAGTGTTAAAATACATAAAAACTACAATATTTAATGGCGGGTGGAGTTTTGGATCTACTGTAACCAGCCTACACAACATTAATTGAATATGTAATTTTTTGAAATTAATTCCACCTTAATGTGGTTATCTTTAAATAAAAAATAATCAATAATTTAATCACCTAAATCCACATATCCTCAAGTAGAAATATCAACCCTCACCTCCCCATTTCATCCCAAAAAGACTTGTAGCACCTAAAATCTCATCCCAAACCTCTACTCCTCACTATCCCCACGTCCAACAGCTTCCGGACCCACAAAATGACCAGATCGACAGTTCATAAGGGTATTTCAAGAAGAGGATATTCCATAAGAGGTTTGTATGAGTATGAAGAAAGTCAAGACATAAGATTATGAAGATATATATTATTTTTGATTTGTCGAAGAAGGATTATAGTCATGAAGAACATAGTGGGATATAATTTACCTCGCTTATGTACTAGTGTTTATGTTTCTATGTTTCCAAAGGCAGTAGACTAGTACGGTCTATGGGTGTCTGTTTGTATAATTTTTTTTGTATTTATCAAGGGTGATATAATGTAAATGTATGTAAATACAGGTTTGTTATATTGGGGGTGTGTTATACTTTCTATTTCAACATTTTTGTTAAATTCTAAATGCTGGAGAGACATGATCTTATTCTCTATCTATTTTTGGTATCATATTAAGTGAATGTGACTGCGTTGTGATTAGAGATGATCCTAATCCTTGTGTATTTTATCTATTTGTTTAGATACTTTTTTTGGGGGGGATAGTTTTCTTCTCCAGGGTCCTCTTTTTTTGTTTCATTGGTTACCTACCTTAGGGTGTGAGGTTTTTGGGTAGTCCCTTTCAATCACATTTATTTTTATCAAGACTTCATAGGGGATAAAAGTGTAATTATAGAGAAAATTAAAAATCCCACATGTTACTACTGAGGAAATGTATTTTTTTGAGTTATATTAGAGTTTCTTAGGATTTATTTATGTTTTAGGTTGGGTTGTGAGGGCCAAAGAAGCTACATGTTTGAATTTTTTGTAGTTCACACCCTGAATCAGAGTTTTGCACCATGAACAAGGCCTTCTAGGTGAACGAACAAGTCACAAATTAGAATCCTCAAAAAATGGGATTATTAAAATTTTTCCACCGATGATTGATATGAACTCATCATCATCATTTAAGATTTTCCCAATTAACAATTGGGGATCATTCCTGAGAAAAATTAAGAAAAAAATGAAACCATAAGTTCCTAGTTAGATCCAAATCCATGTTCAACATTTTCTTTTATTTTGTTATCGCTGCTTAAAGAATCTAAAACTAAATTCAACTAGATCATGCAAACGTGTTAAGGAAACTACAAGAATGCCGATAATCAAACTCTAGGTGATATCATGAATTTATGATGATGAATTCTATGCCCTAATGATCACCGTATCTCCAATCATGAGATGTTAAAGAGAGAGTTAAATCCAAACTCCCGGATCTAGAGCCTCACTCTATAGAAAGATGGAGAGAGAAGAAGATATAGAGATGTATTGAATAGTAATTGGTGTGATAATATCTTATTCTATATATAGTGGGTTTATAAATTACCCAGATATGGAACCCTAACCCCTGAATAATTTTACCCATCATTAATGATATTATGACTACTATATTGACCCATAAATACTATTTATATTATTATCACATTCTTGTAATATAATAAAATATATTACATGATAATAACTGATTAATTAACACGACATGTAGTTACCTAAAATATTATGTGAAACCTGAATATTTTAAACTAATATTTATTCAAATAATATGTCAATGGATTTAATTTTCAACTTATAAGTACATTTAATAAATAAATTCAATTAGAATAATTCACCACTTTAATAATGTGAATTTAATGATTACTCTGGTGATCATATATCCATGGAAAAATTCAGGACCCTTTGGGTTGGGCCTCCATGTCCAAAATGCCAATTCAACTGAATACGATAGATTCATTAATATACTCTTATGTGTGATCCTTAAGGACCATATCTCAAAATATATAAATAATATTCACATACCAAGAGAGCAAACTATAAACCCATCATAGAACCTAATGAGAAAAGGATAGTCATATAAATGACAAACAACCTATGAACATGCACTGTGTTATATAATAACTTTTTATTTGATTATAGCATAAGGCAGGACGCAAAACCATGTCATATCCCCTTATTGATTTATTATTTTTTGATCTAAAATGATGGATTTACCATTAAATATCATGGTTATGGTCTTATAAAGGTACTACCATTTAGATCAATATGGATTAAGATATATTAATTCCTTAAAATAGAAGAGACAAATCCTTTCTTGACCATTCAACCAACGTTATACCACCAATAACGCGCCCAACATAATCTACCATGACACAATTTAATTATCCTGGTTTTTTCATTGCATCAATATACATGATCAAATAGAACCCATTGAAAATGATCTCATCTCTTTAGAACCTTACATGCATTGGTAGATAAAAATAACTAATGATTCCCAAAGCATGTGGCGTTACTATTGGTGAGTCTTTCTTCATGATCTCACTAGTGGAGATCATCAAGTTCAAACATAATGATAAGAAGCCTCAATTATTATGAGTCCCCAAAATCAGATAGTAATATATCTACTATGTCTAGTCAATAAGATGTATATAGACCATAAGAAATATTTAATATTAACATCCTGATATCTCATGTTTCTCATTATAGCCTGTGATCTTCTATAATATTTTTTAGAAAAAAATTAATCGATGAGCATTACTATTAAATAATGGCCATAGAAATATCTACACTATAATGGTAAGTATAAATCATGTATATCTATCTATACAGATGATATGGTAATCAAAATTATTATTCAAGTTGGTTCTAGGGTATCTAGTATTACAACACTCCCACTTTCACTAGAGCCAGCTTGCTAACCATAATTTCTAGATCTCACATGATCAAAATCATGTCTCTACTAAGTCACGCCATTTTTTCGGGTGATAAGATGAAATCTTTTATACATTCTCCTATCATTTGAATAATTATTATCAACGTTTCACTTGAAAATGCACTAGGTATGTGATGATTATTTCTTGAAATAGGTTTCCATATTTTCAATGATATGTCTGAAGAATATGACCACAAATTTTTATTACATGTCATGAAACCCACTTACAGAATGTGTATCCATATCTCACACCATATGAAAAACCATGTAGAAAGTCATGATCCATTATGTGATTACAAAATGTTATTCACCAACACATGCTGCATAAACATACAAATTAGATTCCCTCTTTGATGATCCAAACTATATTAAGATACACATCATGAAGACTATTTATACATCATTAAAGGAGCCAATTTCCAATCCCAAAGATCTAAAATGAGATTCTAAAGGGATCCATGATGAAATAAAAATACACAATTAAATTATTTGATCAGAATCACATGACATGATGAAACATTAATGATACAGTAATACACCAATTATTTACTCTTGTAGGCATGGAACAGACTAAATGTTCTGTGCTTCTTTATTTTATCTAATTTTTCTATTATTCTCCAATCATTATTATTCATTCTCCTTCTCCATAAACTACATTTTTATCAATTTAATTCATTAATTTATGTCTATTCTGGAACTTTGGATTTAAAATAAAAGGTGTTTATCATTCTATTACATCTCCAAGTCACTCTATGTGCATTAACCATTTCCGTCACCAAATTAAATTTAATTATTTGCTTAATTATTCCTTGTTCTTGATTCAAGTAAGTTTTTGGTTAATGTTTTGATTGACTCATGTTTAAATTTTTTTAGTCATTAATTCATGTTCTTTAATCACTTTACCTCATACATTATAGGTATGTTGATTCTATATCAAATTTGTTTCAAATTTTTGATCAATTATTCTATCAGTGGACATACCACCTAAGGTATTGGTTGAGAGTTGGGGTTTTAGAATTTAATGAATCTTTGATTATGAACATGGTAACCCTAAGGAGAATAATCAGGTTAAATAATTTTTTTGTATAATTCATTTAAGAAACAGTAGCTCATGGAATTTTCACTGAATGATCATTTCATGATTGGAGTAGAATATATTATTATCAATAGTCTATAATAATTTCTACATAAGAATCTAGGATTAATGAATTTTTGTTGCAGTTTTTTCTATATCAAGGAATGGTTTCCTCTTAGATAGATCTAGTAGGTTTGACCCTAGTCAACTAGTGTCCGTTTCTGTTCTCACAGCATAAAACTCAACACCATACCAAGTTAGGATTAAGATATTACATTTACCTGAACCAAGAAATTAAACCTGATCCATTTTGCCTCAATGATATCATATCCCAATTACCTTAGAATTTATTTTCCCAAACTAAATTAAACTATGAGGACTCCTACACATAGGGTTAGAATCCTTATTTCCAATCTCCTAGATCTTTTCCTTAAGATGTTTGACAACATACGGTCACTATACTATACCTTAGTAGCATTTGTAGTTTGAGAAACAAAAAATATAATCTGACCACATCCTAAACGAATTAAAAAAACATGTATGGATGTGTCAAATTTTGGTGGTGTTTTCAGAGAATCAAAGGTTGATCTTCACATAGAAATATTCAGAATGAACCAAATATTATCTCACATTTTCCCCTTCTCTAGTTTCTTCTATTATTTTTTTACATTTATTCTGGTAACCCATGAATCCTTTTACTTGTATCCTATTGCATGAATCATGGACATTTGACTCATTGAAATATCCATAACACACAAGTACAACATACCTTCAAACTAGAAATCGAAAGGTACTTTTCTTCAAAATAGTGTTCAAAAATGGTTGACCGTAATAATCATGAACGTCAAAACCAGCCAAATATGAAAATCATGAATCCTGCAGTATAGGGAGTGGAGGTCGTGCATCAAGAACACACCATCATGGATTATGGATTTCTATAAGTCAATGATGCTATATCCATCATTGTACTCCCTTCTGTTCAGGAAGACACATTCAAGATCAAGCAAGGAATCATTCATTTGATCTAGAATATTTTCCAATTTAGTTTCATTCAAAGTCAGTATCCCAATTAACATATCTCAAAACTTTATAGAATTTTGAGATACCTTTATAAATTAAGGAGTTTTTTCAGATTCTATTAGACTATTTGTCATTAACATTTCCCTAAAATATCAAGCCATGTATTGGCTCAAATGTCAAGCTTCTGAGTCTATCATGACTTGTTATGATTTAGATAGAAATTTGTGGATAAGTGATTCCCGCTAATCCAAACATGGAAACTCTAGAATGAAATAAATTATTTCAATTAAACTAATGGGGTGTCTACATGGGAAGCATGAGATCATGTCAATAAACTAACATGTAAAATCCTATATCATGGAATTTATTTTTGGATACAACTCCAAAATTTTTATCAAGTTATCCAACTATAATATCACATTGTCATTGAGTCTACTGTGGATGAAGGGCTATTGTTTAAAACACTAGATGTGGGCCAAGAAATTTTAGATGAATTGTCTCATAATTACATTCTATGGAAGAGAGGTCATGGACCACCCCGGTGTGACATTCACCATGCTGAGGAACAAACTCAAATATCTTCACATGTTGAGGCCTTAACCTAGAAGCTTGAATCATTTCAACTACCCACTAAACCACATCCCTCTCCTACTCCATTCACAACAATTAAATCTTGTGAAATGCAGGGTGGAAAAAATTTATATCAGGACTTCAAAATTGGTGTTGAGGCTCAAAAAATCCATTATTTTGAATATATTATTTAAAATTAGAAAATAAAAAATTCCAAAAACCATATAAGTATTATTACCAGAGCCCTATGCAACTACATAAACAAGGTAATATGGGCTATTATTAATAAAGATGTTGTCAGGCACTACTCAGGAGCCAAGGAACACTATGATATCTGCCAATGAATCATGTTCCTAGACTAAAACTACACGTAAGCCCACAACTCTTACCTATTAGAGATTAACAACAATTCAAACTATATCTACAAAGACCACCACAACTAGCCATCCCTCTAAAAATAATTTTGTAAAATCTACTTTCAGCCTTTGTTCAAAATGAATATTGTAGTATGACCACCCAAGAGATTAAAATTAAAATTAAAAGAGTGGATATTCATAACATTGAGCATAAAATAGGTCAAATATAAAAGGCTTGTTAAATAGATAACCAGGGGATCTACCTAGTAATATAGATAGATACATAAGGGGAGAGTTAAGGGTAGTAGTTCTGAGGAGTGTAAAAGTGCTAGAATTTGAGAAACCATGTGGAGAATAATGAAAAAGTTTTGAAGAAACAAAAAAAATACCACAATCATAGAAGAATAAAATGATGAAAATTTAACTAAAGCTAATCAATAGAAACCACAAGAATCACGATAATCTAAAATAGTTATAATTCAAAAAAACCAAAAGTAGATGTTTATATTGCACTATCACATTATAAACCACCTATAAATTTTCTAAAAAGAGTAAGGAATGCATTGATTGAAGGGAAATACAAGAAATATTTAGAGGTGTTGATGAAATTATACATCAACATTCCATTTTATTGTGCCATCACTAAAATTTTTATATATGTGAAATTCATTAAGGTGCATATTTCTAGAAAAAAATGGAAGTCCTAGGAGTCATCTATCTAAATGAATTGTGATCTTTTTTTGTTTAGTAGAATATTCCTCAAAAAATTAAAGATCCTGGAAATTTCTCAATCACATGAACCACAAGAAAAAGTAATTTCGGAAGAGACTTGTATGATTTAGGTGATGGTATCAACATCATTCCTATGTGTGTATTCTAAGAAATGGAACATGGGGAACTTAAAATTACTTGAGTGACACTTCAATTGGAAAAATTATCAGTGAATTATCCCTATGGACATATCGAGGATGTATTATTTAACGTATGAATATTAATTTTTCCAATGTACATCAATTTTTTGGACATGGTAGAGGAAGGATACATTTAAATCATCATAGGACAACCATTCTTATCCAATGAAAAAGAAATATATTGATGTAAATCAAGGGAGAATAATATTTTAAGTAGGTGATGGACATGTTGTGTTTGACCTAGAAAAAGAATCAAAACAAATAGATGATTATTTTAAATTCTGGGATATATTTATCAACGATGATATAGATGATTATTTATACATTGAAGAAGAGTGTGATCAAATTCCCCCTGTAGAGGATGAAGAACATTATTTTCAACAAGTGTACAACATAGAACCTCTTACAAGGGACATCATACCACCTATCATACCCTCTATCATTTAGCTACCGGAACATGATCTAAATCCCCTCCCAAGTATACATATTTATTCCTTTTGGGATATTGCTTCTACACTCCCAGTTATCATTAACATAGATTTTACATATTCATAGGAGGAAAATTGATTGATGTCTTGAAAAGACATAAGAACTGAATTTTCTAGGGAGTGGCTGATATCAAAGGGATCAATCATTCATTATGAACTCATATAATTTTATTTGAAGATTGTTAAAAACACATAAACCAACTAATAGGTGACTCACCCCACCAATTAATGAATTAGTTAATAAATAGGTATTGAATGTTTTAGATGTCAACAAAATTTTATCTATCTTTGATAGTGAGTGGGTGTTCCCATTTCATGTCATACCAATGAAATATGGTCTCATAGTCCAAAAAAATGATGAAGATCAATTGATTTCATCTCACACCATCACTAGATTGTGATTATGCATAGAATCTAGACAATTAAATGTGGGAACCTAGAAAGATCTGTTACCCTTTCCCTTCATGGATCATGTTATAGAGAGAATAATAGGACACAAATTACACTATTTCTAAGATGGTTATTCATGATACAATCATATTGAAATCAACCAAGATGATTACTCTAAAACAACATTCACATGTAAATTTTATACCTTTTCATATAGGCTAATGTCGTTTGGTATGTGTAATGCACCAAAAACCTATCAACGGTGCATAGAACATATACTACATGATATAGAAGAGAAATTATTAGAAATTATCATGGCTTACCTTTCAATTTAGGGAAGATATTTGAGTTCTATATAATAAATATTGAGTTAGTCTTAATATGTTGTGATGATAAGTTCCTTGTAACGCCCCGACCCCATCTACCCAGAGCCGGTGCGTTACTTCGTAACATTGGCATGATCACAAAAGATCAAGTCTCGAAAGACCGATTAGTTTAGTAGCCTTGGAAACACTAGATACATTAATAAGTCTTTCATTACATCAAAAAGTAAACAAACTACAATAACATGGTCTTCATAGTCCACAATCATATCCCTTTCTGACTACCCCTGTAGGTCATTCATAAAATACTTCTTCACATCCTGGAAAAATATTAAAACATTGAAAGGGGTGAGCTCAGATGCTCAGTAAGGTTAACAATATAGCGGAAGCTTTCATAAATAAACATTAACATTTAAGGCAATGTATAACTAAAACAAAATCCTTTTAAACTTGAACTTCAACATAATATGGAAAAAGTAAAATGAGATAATTCCATTTACTTCTTCACATGGATATTCTACTAGACGAATAATCACATGAAATATCAATAACCACTTTCATAATGAGGGAATGTATAATGCCAGACATTCTGAAACATTTTGTCAAGGCCTCAGCCAAGACGTCTAAAATGATTAAGGCCTCGGCCAAAACCATAAATCAAATTGGGAAAGGGACTCAGCCAATTCCACGTCTAGTTGTCTCATGAGACCTACCGATGCATTGAGGATCTATAGCGGGCTCCACCCGTCACATATTAAGTCCAATACATTCCTCATATGAATAGGTTTAAACATAACATAAATATTTGTATTAAAACTAGCATACGAAATGTCAACAATTTCTCCATAAACTATGGATGGTATAAAAATAACACATCCACAATCAAATATTTCACAAAATGTTCAATGGAAGTTTTGTATCACAAATCAATTTCAATTAAACTTAAAACCCATCAAAGGATGTTGACATAGATGAAACCAAATCTATTTGAGAGAAATATCTCTCCTTTTTGAAATCATTTAAAAGCCCCATAATTATAAAATAATACATTTACTTTGAAGATATTCTTATAAGCTTGTTAGGGAAGCTTCGACGAAGTTATAATGGCGGAAAATAGTCACACCCGTCGTATAAGTAAAAAAACATTCTTACCTTATATTTGTCAAAAAGGTCAAAAAGTAAATTGTTTGGAAAACGACGGTAAGATTCCTTTAAAAAACTTATAAGGGTATAAATGACTTTAACCCTTTTTCCATTTAATAGTAAAAATGTTTTGAAATACATTTTTAAGAAACATGGATTTGGATGATAACGAGGTCCCAGTAGATAATTATGTATAAACAACCTTGGATAATGAAGAGGTTGTGAAGTAAACACTTACCTTGTAATTTTCCTTGGTTGGGGTAGGTTAAACTCCTGTATAATGGTGAAATAATTGTTATTAAATTATACAAGAATCATATACATTCATATGATATCATAAATGATCTTTTAACACTGCTTTGTTAACAATATCTTAGATTTATCGTTGTTTTGGGTGTTAACTTACTCGTTTTCTTTTATATGTTTTGTTACGTAAGTCGTGTTTTTCATGGATAGGTTTTATCTTATTCATATCCAGAATGATATCATGTCCTTAAACATTATTTTTAAATCATCAAATGATAATTATACTTGAATGGATACGACGGAGAATGAATCTCATCGCGTTCGTGGAGACGGTAGTCCGTACGTACGCACGAGCGACAATATCATTATTTTGATATTAAAATAATATATAATTGGATAGTATATCATATATACAGAATAATTATCATGTTATATTTATTATTTACATGAATTACATATCATTATTATACCCATCTAAATAATAATATATTGAATAACAATTACACCACGATGTGGAGACGGTAAGCCGTACGTACGCACGTATGGTGACATGTCATTCAAATGATGGGTAGAATACTGAATATGGTTGTTCCATATTTATAATAACATCACAGTATATAGAAGATACTGGAGTTATAATTTTAGAATTGAAATAATAAACAAAGAGGGAGTGGAAGAAGAAAGAAACTTGAAAGAGGGTGATGAAAATGTTACCTCTTCTTCGGGTTCTTCCTTTTGATTTGATCAAAAGGACTCCTTAGGATGTCTTTCTGACTAAATTAAAGCTTCTAGGATGAAGGGAGAGAAGTTGGGAGAGTATTTGGGCAGGGGTTGGCCGAACCAAAAGGCTTGGAAGTGTGAATAAGGTGGTAGAGGTGGGGGCCTTTTATAAGAGGAGAGGAGGGGCACTTTTGGAAAGATTGAAATGTTACATTATTTCACAATGCTTTTCGGATTCTAAAGGTCCCACACTTATATAATTCGAGGCTAAGGTGATAAGGTTTCGAAATATCCTCATACAATAGGCTTTGGACAAGTGTAAGCCTTAGATTTTGCATTATCTTCTCATTTTATTTAAATCGTTAAATAATGAGGTCATCGCTGTATCATAATGATGTCATAAATAATTTAATTTATTTAATGTCTAAAAATTATAAAAAAATACTATGATGTAGGAAATATTTTTATATTTCTAATGAATATTTATAGTCAAAATTTGGACTTGTGTAACCCAACTTAAAAACTGTTTTAGTAAAATAACTCATGTTTGTGTCAATTTAATTTTAACATTAAATAAATATATATTAATGTCATTTTCCAACTAAAGTGGCTCCATGGGGTCCCCAAGTTGACCCATGGGTTGTCTTGGTCGGCCATGACTCATCCAATAGGAGTAGGACAAGTGTCATTCTCATCTCATATTATTATAACATTATTTGTACCTTAAACTACACTAATTACCTCTAATCGCGATTAAGAACTTAAAAGTTACTATTCACCAAAAAAATTATTTTAATCTCATTGAACCACATTTTACTTCTTAATGACAAACATGTATGTCGGATTTTTGAAAATCAAATCACAGAAGTGGTAATATTTCATTTGAACGAAAAATCAGTTATTTAACTACCACTTAGTGGTTTCACTATTCATCAAAAATTGAAGTTTTTCAGAACAATGCCAAAATTTCACCCTAAGCTATAATTGATATTCCGAATTCAAAAATGATGTCTATTTTACAAAATTCCAAACATATAAGTTGCATTAATTAATTTTATAATTAATTCCCACTGTTACAACAAATAGGGTGTTTTTAAGAAACAATTTATATCAAAAGATTGACAATTGTTTATGTCCAATTTCAATGCTAAATTAATTCTAATGAACACCATTGGATAAAATGGTAAAAATATATTCTAATTATACTTTAAAACCACAAAATAGTATAATTTATCACTATAAATTATTTTGATTAAAAAAGTTGTTTTTAAGTAATTTTCACTATTCATAAAAAATTTGAAGTTCTCAGAAAAATACCAAAAATTCAACATAGGCTAATTTCGATATTACGAATACAAAAATGAAGTCCATTTTGAAATATAAAATTTCTATAATTTTAAAAATTGGTTATTACTATTCATAACGGCTACTTTGATTAGTCGCGGTGTTTTAGAACTCGAAGTTGCATACAATGCAAGCTATTGCATTATTGAATGAGAAGCGTATCGTGGAAGCTCGGGGTGTTACATTCTCCCCTACTTCAATAAATTGCGTCCTCGCAATTTGAAATTTTTCTTTGAAAATAAAAGGTTGAAAAGAGAAAATACCTTTGAGGAAAACCCAGATCGGAAATATGATTAATAAAATTTAGCCTTAATAAGAGGGAAGGGCAAATGAAAAAGTCACCACCCAATTATGATCTCGATTAGGAGAACATTGGTGGCAATTAACGACATATAATTGGAGGAAAAACGTAAATATTTGTTGGGAGCGATTGGGGTCATCAATCACAATCAACTGTCAAATTGAGGGCCTCAAAGCCTTCAATCTATGTTGATTTAAAATATCATCAGTTCAACAAGACATAAGGTATTAGGATAACACATTTTTTTGTTTTAATATCCCTTTACTAAAGTTTAAGAATTAATTTATTCATTGAATAAGAGATAGGTATATATATATTCATGCTTGACAATTAGAGTTTCAACCTTCAACTCATCTTTCACTCAAAAATATAATAGAACTCAAAAATATTATACTTATCCTAATTGTATAAGGTTCCAAATGTTAACACATACCATTTAGATTAGTAAAATTATTTTGTAATAACTAGGGACTTCCTGTAGGCTAGTGGTAGGAAATAAAGGTCTGTCGCACTATGATTGTGGGTTCGATTCCTGCAGCTTTGCCCGACGCGACGGGTTATGCCCCACCCTGCAGGTTGTCCTTTTTCTTAAAACTATAGTATTATAATATTCCAAAAATAATCTTCAGAAATGCTTTAACCTTAAACAATACTATCCATGGTTCAACTTAATCCATTCCAACCTTAATAGTTATCCAAAATACCTCCGTCCAGACTTTCTCTAAAGGGTCGTTAAATTCCAAAATCAATTGTAACCTCAGATTCCCCAAACAAAGTAAAGTTTCTCTTATTGTCACATACTAAAAATATGATTACCTTCATCATATTAAATCCTTAATGAAAACAACATATACTGCAGTACAATCCTTATATATATCACATTATTCTTATAACCATAATCTAGTTCTTGAGTCCAAAAACACAAATACAATAATTATTCCGCTTCAACTGTAGTCACAGCATAAGATTGGCCTTGATCCCTTGGCCTTTTCTGAGGTAAGTTTTCTTGACGCTTAGGACATTCATTTGCATAATGCCCCATTTCCCTACAATTGTAGCATTCAACTTTGACAGCCTCATTCTTTCCCTTGCAATCACGAGCCTGGTGACCCTTTTCTCCTCATTTATAAAAAACTCCCATTCCTTTTAGGCAAGTACCAGGTTGATTCTTCCCACAATTATCACATAATGGAAAATACTTCTTTCCCTTTTTCCCTTTATCTGTCTCTTGTTCCACCGTTCTCTTCTTCTCTTGCTTTACTTTGTTGTCATAAGACTTAGAGAATTCCTTTTCTGTCTTGATAACACACGAGACAATATCTTCGTATGATGAGAAGGATTGTGATACTAAAGCTCGACGAAGAAATGGTTTTAACCCATCAAAGAAATGATCAATCTTACTTCTTGGGTTACGTATATAATCGGAAGCATGCCTCGCTAACCTTGTAAAGTTAGCCTCATACTTTGCGACATTCTCATCCTCCTTCTGCCTCATACTCAGAAATTGCCTTTCCATATCTGCTCGATGGTCACGAGGAAAGTATTTTTCTAAGAAAATATCTTTAAACTCCCTCCATTCCATATTCGATACGTCATCATCTTCCTTTGTGTTTTGAATCAGCGACCACCACTGATCGGCATCTCCAGTGAGGCGGTAAACTGCCATGACAACCTTCTCCCTTTCACTACTCCCCAAGGCATGGAATATTTTCTCTAAGGAATTTATCCATTGCTCAGCTACTAAGGGATTTGAACTCCCATTGAACGTTGGTGGTTGTTGCCTCATGAATCGATCTAACATTGATCCTCCACGTTGCGGATCAGGGTGCTCCATACGAGTAAGGTTATTATTCATAACCTGAGTAAGTTGTCCCAGTATGGTGATTAGCTGATCGGCACCAGTTGCATCACCAGCCCCACTATAATTATCTTGAGCTGGAGGGAAATCCCTACATGGAGTGCGTGCATTGATACGGTTTCCATTTCTTCCACTAGGTGCCATTTCTAAACAATTACGTAAACTAGATCAGTTTATGAATCAAAATACATAATCCCATACTTATAAAACACTTAACATAAATTGAACTATTTATGGATATAATCCATAATCATAAAAATGTTTTCTTTGAGGAAGTATATACTCATAAACCCTTCATAATGATTTGTAAAGAAAATGAGAGTTATCCTAAGCATATCCCCCGGGAGTGTCGTAACCAAGAGTGCAGCAAGGCCTGTTGTCGTGCACCAGTTCCCGTTCGAGTCTAGCTCAAAGCGGTGTTTTCGGGTTTTACCCCTAGGTACATCTGTGCCAGAGCCGCCTCTACCTGCTCGTATCCAGACAGGGATGTATTGCTCGGAAAACTCACAAAATCTCTACAATAACAAAATTCTAGGAAGTTCTTCTATACTAATCCTCAAAGTCTATCTTCAGGATATGTGCTCTAATCAGAGTTTATCTAAATCTAGCTTCCAAGGTTAGTACTAAACTGCCTCTGATACCAACTGTAACGCCCCGACCCCAGCTACCCAGAGCCGGTGCGTTACTTCGTAACATTGGCATGATCACAAAAGATCAAGTCTCGAAAGACCGATTAGTTTAGTAGCCTTGGAAACACTAGATACATTAATAAGTCTTTCATTACATCAAAAAGTAAACAAACTACAATAACATGGTCATCATAGTCCACAATCATATCCCTTTCTGACTACCCCTGTAGGTCATTCATAAAATACTTCTTCACATCCTTGAAAAATATTAAAACATTGAAAGGGGTGAGCTCAGATGCTCAGTAAGGTTAACAATATAGCGGAAGCTTTCATAAATAAACATTAACATTTAAGGCAATGTATAACTAAAACAAAAGCCTTTTAAACTTGAACTTCAACATAATATGGCAAAAGTAAAATGAGATAATTCCATTTACTTCTTCACATGGATATTCTACTGGACGAATAATCACATGAAATATCAATAACCACTTTCATAATGAGGGAATGTATAATTCCAGACATTCTGAAACATTTTGTCAAGGCCTCGGCCAAGACGTCTAAAATGATTAAGGCCTCGGCCAAAACCATAAATCAAATTGGGAAAGGGACTCGGCCAATTCCACGTCTATTTGTCTCATGAGACCTACCGATGCATCGAGGAGCTATAGCGGACTCCACCTGTCACATATTAAGTCCAATACATTCCTCATATGAATAGGTTTAAACATAACATAAATATTCGTATTAAAACTAGCATACGAAATGTCAACAATTTCTCCATAAACTATGGATGGTATAAAAATAACACATCCACAATCAAATATTTCACAAAATGTTCAATGGAAGTTTTGTATCACAAATCAATTTCAATTTAACTTAAAACCCATCAAAGGATGTTGACATAGATGAAACCAAAGCTATTTGAGAGAAATGTCTCTCCTTTTTGAAATCATTTAAAAGCCCCATAATTATAAAATAATACATTTACTTTGAAGATATTCTTATAAGCTTGTTAGGGAAGCTTCGACGAAGTTATAATGGCGAAAAATAGTCACACCCGTCGTATAAGTAAAAAAACATTCTTACCTTATATTTGTCAAAAAGGTCAAAAAGTACATTGTTTGGAAAACGACGGTAAGATTACTTTCAAAAATGTATAAGGGTATAAATGACTTTAACCCATTTTCTATTTAATAGTAAAAATGTTTTGAAAGACATTTTTAAGAAACATGGATTTGGATGATAACGAGGTCCCAGTAGATAATTATGTATAAACAACCTTGGATAATGAAGAGGTTGTGAAGTAAACCCTTACCTTGTAATTTTCCTTGGTTGGGGTAGGTTAACCTCCTGTATAATGGTGAAATAATTGTTATTAAATTATACAAGAATCATATACATTCATATGATATCATAAATGATCTTTTAACACTGCTTTGTTAACAATATCTTAGATTTATCGTTGTTTCGGGTGTTAACTTACTCGTTTTCTTTTATATGTTTTGTTATGTAAGTCGTGTTTTTCATGGATAGGTTGTATCTTATTCATATCCAGAATGATATCATGTCCTTAAACATTATTTTTAAATCATCAAATGATAATTATACTTGAATGGATACGACGGAGAATGAATCTCATCGCGTTCGTGGAGACGGTAGTCCGTACGTACGCACGAGCGACAATATCATTATTTTGATATTAAAATAATATATAATTGGATAGTATATCATATATACAGAATAATTATCATGTTATATTTATTATTTACATGAATTACATATCATTATTATACCCATCTAAATAATAATATATTGAATAACAATTACACCACGACGTGGAGACGGTAAGCCGTACGTACGCACGTATGGTGACATGTCATTCAAATGATGGGTAGAATACTGAATATGGTTGTTACATATTTATAATAACATCACAGTATATAGAAGATACTGGATTTATAATTTTATAATTGAAATAATAAACAAAGAGGGAGTGGAAGAAGAAAGAAACATGAAAGAGGGTGATGAAAATGTTACCTCTTCTTCGGGTTCTTCCTTTTGATTTGATCAAAAGGACTCCTTAGGATGTCTTTCTGACTAAAGTAAAGCTTCTAGGATTAAGGGAGAGAAGTTGGGAGAGTATTTGGGCAGGGGTTGGCCGAACCAAAAGGCTTGGAAGTGTGAATAAGGTGGTAGAGGTGGGGGCCTTTTATAAGAGGAGAGGAGGGGCACTTTTGGAAAGATTGAAATGTTACATTATTTCACAATGCTTTTCGGATTCTAAAGGTCCCACACTTATATAATTCGAGGCTAAGGTGATAAGGTTTCGAAATCTCCTCATCCAATAGGCTTTGGACAAGTGTAAGCCTTATATTTTTCATTATCTTCTCATTTTATTTAAATCGTTAAATAATGAGGTCATCGCTGCATCATAATGATGTCATAAATAATTTAATTTATTTAATGTCTAAAAATTATAAAAAAAATACTATGATGTAGGAAATCTTTTTATCTTTCTAATGAATATTTATAGTCAAAATTCGGACTTGTGTAACCCCACTTAAAAACTGTTTTAGTAAAATAACTCATGTTTGTGTCAATTTAATTTTAACATTAAATAAATATATATTAATGTCATTTTCCAACTAAAGTGGCTCCATGGGGTCCCCAAGTTGACCCATGGGTTGTCTTGGTCGGACATGACTCATCCAATAGGAGTAGGACAAGTGTCATTCTCATCTCATATTATTATAACATTATTTGTACCTTAAACTACACTAATTATCTCTAATCGCGATTAAGAACTTAAAAGTTACTATTCACCAAAAAAATTATTTTAATCTCATTGAACCACATTTTACTTCTTAATGAAAACCATGTATGTCGGATTTTTGAAAATCAAATCACAGAAGTGGTAATATTTCATTTAAACGAAAAATCAGTTATTTAACTACCACTTAGTGGTTTCACTATTCATCAAAAATTGAAGTTTTTCAGAACAATGCCAAAATTTCACCCTAAGCTATAATTGATATTCCGAATTCAAAAATGATGTCTATTTTACAAAATTCCAAACATATAATTTGCATTAATTAATTTTATAATTAATTCCCACTGTTACAACAAATAGCGTGTTTTTAAGAAACAATTTATATCAAAAGATTGGCAATTGTTTATGTCCAATTTCAATGCTAAATTAATTCTAATGACCACCATTGGATAAAATGGTAAAAATATATTCTAATTATACTTTAAAACCACAAAATAGTATAATTTATCACTATAAATTATTTTGATTAAAAAAGTTGTTTTTAAGTAATTTTCACTATTCATAAAAAATTTGAAGTTCTTAGAAAAATACCAAAAATTCAACATAGGCTAATTTCAATATTACGAATACAAAAATGAAGTCCATTTTGAAATATGAAATTTCTATAATTTTAAAAAGTGGTTATTACTATTCATAACGGCTACTTTGATTAGTCGCGGTGTTTTAGAACTCGAAGTTGTGTACAATGCAAGCTATTGCATTATTGAATGAGAAGCGTATCGTGGAAGCTCGGGGTGTTACATTCCTAGTTTTAAATGGTAAAAAATTTCACTACATGGTTTGAGGGGGAATAGTACATCGACACAAAATTTACAAGGATGGAATTGAAGTGGATCACACTATAATAATTGTGATCAAATACTTACCTAATACAACAAAAACTGAAGGTATAAGGAGCTTTCTAGCCAATGAAAGATTCTATCAGCGACTCATGTAAGATTTTGTTAAATATTCCCAACCTCTAACAAACCTTTTATCAATGGAAAATTTATTTGAATTAAATGATAAATGTTAGTGAGAATTAAATACATTTATGAAAATCATGGTTTCTTCCCATTTATTCATTTCACGAGTATGGGAAAATAATTTGAAAAGATGTGTGGCACTAGAAAGTTCACTATTAGAGTTATTTTAAAGAAATTTTTTTATCACATATATTTCCACATCTACAATTCCAGTTACTCACTGAATAAAGAAAAAGTTAACTATAAAACTTTTAATAACTATATCTTATAATTTTTATTATTTTTTATAAATTTTGTTCATATTTGGTTTTTTAAAAAGTCTTTATGAACACTAACCATAATACTGTATGATATTTGAAAAATAAAAAGGATTACAAGACAAAAATGATAAGTTGGATCCTATTTATCAATGATTTTTACATCATCATCAAGGATACAAAAAAAAATATAAATTGTGGTCACTGATCATCTATCCCAACTTCCACCACCACTTATAATGGATAATGATGATCTAGACATCGAAGTAATCTTTTATAATGAAAATAAATTTATCATAAAAGAAAAATTGTGCTTTTAAAATAATTAGAACTACCTACCCATGTGACTTTTATAGAAAGACATTTCCTGCCCTCATAGATTAATTTTTTTATTTGAAGCATCACACTACTACTAGGATGAAACACTTCTTTTTAAGTGCATTATTGATGTATTATTGTGACATTTCATCCTAGAGGAAACATTTACATATGTTTTAGACACATTTCATATATCACCAACTATATTAAATCATGGACTAGGAATATCAATTGAAAATTTCTAAAAAGAATATATTTTTGGCCAAAAATCCACCAAGATGTTAGAGATTATTGTGAAATCTATGATCAGTGCCAATGATCTGGTACCATTGAAAAAAGTAATGAAATTCCACAAACCCCAATCAGGGAAGTCGAAATATTAGATGTGTGGGGAATAGATTTTATAAGTATGTTTCCAATGTTGACTACATTTCCAAATGGGTAGAAGCTGAAACAATAGATACTAACACAAAAAAAGTAGTCTTGAATTTCTTAAAGAAGAATGTGATTTCAAGAATTTTATTTCCTAGATTACTCATTTTTGATCAGGGAACAAATTTTAGACACCATGTTGTTAATGTACTTTTGGAGAAATATAGAATCAAATATAACACAAGAACTCCCTTACACCTTCAAAAAGTGGGAAAGTTGAATTGTCAACTAGGGAAATTAAAAAATTATTGGAAAAGATTGTGAACAAAAGTAGAAGTGATTTGAGTCTGATTTTAGGTGATGCATTATGGAGATACCTCATTGTGTACAAAACACCCATTAGGACCACACCATTCCTATTTATTTATGGAATACCATGTCATTTACAAGATGTACTTGATCATCACTCATATTGGGAAAATAAAAATCTCAATTTGGATTTTCAGAAATCTGGGGAAGCTAGGATATTGCAATTGAATGAGTTAGAATAATTAATAAATGTTTCTTATGAAAATTACGATATCTATAAATAATAAAAATGGCATTATCAACACATTTCAAGACACATCTTGTCCCAGTAAATAATGTCTTATTATTTATCTCAAGAAAAAAAATGTTCCCTAAGAAGCTAAAATATAGATGGTCAAGAACCTTTGTGGTCATACAAGAATTTATTTGTGGGACCACTGAAATTAAAAATAAGGTGTACCACCATTCAGTTTCAATAGTAAATTATTAGAAATTTATCAAGAAATCTTTCGCGAGGGGTGTGTCATCAGTATCAAATTCATCTAAGCACTAATGATTCAGTCTCTCAACATTAAATGAAGTGCTAACTAGGAGGTAACCCAGGAAAGATCACTATAGGATATATTATTTATAATATGATTTAGGATATCTTAGGTAATTCTAGGTGCAAAGAAACATGGTTTAATCTAAATTTATGAAAAAATAAAAACATTACCTGTCATGTAATAAGAATTCATATTGTGTATATTCCTTCCTAAATTTTAATAAATAAGTCAATTACAAATCATGAAACCTTATTACATTTTAGTTAATTCCATGTTATATTTTGGTTGTCAACTATAGGTCACGAAGAGTTCCCCCATACCCCATCAATAACCCTTCAATCCACAGCCCTACCACACCTCCATCTAGCTAACCCTCACTTGATCCTCCCCTTCCTATCCCTTCTATCATTATCAACACCTCCTAGTAGTCAAATACACCTATAAAATTGAATTCTCAATGAATGTGCATAATCATCCTGCCGATACTATTCTTGAGAAAGATGATCATCCACCGGTGAAGTGACGCTAAGTTGTTTCCCCTGCATCACCCCAATATCTTCTTCCTCCACTTTTTCAGCAACCCCTAAGGAGCCCGCTGTTGCGAAAAACACACAATCCTTATTTAGTGGGTTGTATGATGATAAACAACCCCATCTGCACCTCATCCAACAAATCACAGACCCTATGTACATTTTTTCACTCTACCAACCATAATGAAAACCAATTATGAAAAAAACACATTATATGGTCATCCTTGATCGCCTTCATATCATCCTGGAGGTGCTCCAACTCCTCGACTTCCTTCATATATATTCCATCATCGATGTGCATAAAGAGACATGTCATGAGATGTTTCTTGAGATTCTATCATTCTTTGAGATCGTAGTTGAAAACATCCACATTTGATTAGGTAGACAGCCTAACGAGATATCTTTTGCAAAATTAGGCATATTCATCAGGATTTACACTGTATAGTTTCACACATCCGAGGTGTTCCCCATCGTACAACTTGAGTCATCAACATTCTATTCCAAGAGGCTCTAGAAAATGATTTCATTGGATGATCACAATGCGAAAAATCATAAGATTATAAAAACCACCAATAATGGAGGTCCAAAACTCCACATCCATCATAGGGAATTGATGTATACCTAGTACACTCATGTCGAGTCTCGTGGTAGCGTTATCCTTGCAGATGACATCATCCTTACTGTAGCCATGGGAAGCCTTTCCATAAACATGGCCACTAATTTTTCATTTTACTATAGTGATCATACACATCAAACGTGAGTAATGTTGGTCGGCGGATCATTCATCACCCATTAATCTCGAAATATCATCATTTTTGATGATTCCCTCCAACTCACCTTCATTGTTCCTATGGAGTCCATTGGTTTCATATTTATGCACAAGATGTAGCTGCAGATTAAGGAATATGACACTACTAGTAAGATCTAGGATTCCTTGTGGTTGTTGGTAAGGTGCCATTAGATCATGAAACAACACCCAAGGAACCTAAAAAGCCCACCTATTACTAGGAAATACATATTCCATTCCCACCCTTTTCCCCATCCATTTTCCAACATCCTACACCACCCAACCTACTGCTCCCCCCCGATCATATCCATTTGATCTATGGGATATTCAATTGTGAATCCTAGAGAATTTGTGATGGATTTACCCTCACAAACATATCCCCTTCGTCATGTTATCTCATTTCATTAAACCTACTCCACCATCATCCCAGCCAACTTCTCAACCTCCAACAACCCCTACTATCCCTTCATCATCTACCATCCCAGCCTTAGTCCCGTTCGAGATACTATCATAGATGACAAACCCTGCATCCAAGTATATGTATTTGGAAGAGATGGCCACGAGGGGAATGTGACTAGTACCCACAAAATTCATTGAGGTTCCTTTTGTTGATCCCGATTCCAGACCCAAATCCACCTTATGAATATGAAACTCCCAATTCCTACTACATTGATAACTACAAGCATTGAGTAATTAAATTTCACAGCTACTCATCCATCCCCTTCTACCATGGTAGCCATTGACAAGGCATTGAAGCTTCACCCATACTTTTTTGGGTGGGTACTATAAAGGACCTTCTTAATATAGTTTATTTCTCTTAGTTTACCCTTGTCCTAACCCCCATTTTGCATACTTCCAAGATTCACATTTTTTATACTATCTATATTCCATTTCATTTTTTTACCATATCACTTTATATATATGGGATAATATATTTTATCTATTTAAATGGTTACTTTTTCAGGTCATTACACTATTATAGTATCCATACCTAGATCCTCTATTTCTTTTATGGTGTTCGATTTACCTATACCACCACTTTCTTTAATTATTCAATGGATGAATCAACATCTAGGTGATGTCGTGATACAAATTCATGATCAATCACAGTACATTCATGCTCAACATCCATCACCACCATGATCATAGATACCTTTCCTACTACATTAGCGCCATTCCTGGTGTGCTCATTTAGTGATTAATCCTACCAAACGACCATGATATCTATAGAAAACTTCCACCAATATCTGCACGTGACATAAGAGAACTGAGCTGATGGATGATACTGATGGATACATTGGTCCAACAATGTAGGTGAATACATCATTTTTAGTTATTTATAATAGGAATCCCATATTTAATATTTTTTATCTCATATTTTTACTTATGATTTTCTATTAGTCATAATTTTATAGTCACTTTTATCTTTATTGTATATACACACATATATTTATATAAAATGTCTTTCATTTCTATTCACAATGTGAACCTTCCTGTTACACTACATATAAATTTGTTAATTTCTATGGAATAATTTTTTATCCAATCCAAGATATGTATACCTAATAAATTCTAGAGGTATCCTAATTCAAAATTCAAGACTTCTCAAATTTCCCCATGACATGCAAATCATTACAGGGATCCATTGTTTCCATATTATTTCATTTTCAAAATTTCCATTTCTATTTCTGTACATTGTTTTTCATAAACCTCCCATAGTAATTTCATGAAACATTTAGACACTATATCATTAGAATTATGGGGGATTTTTTCTAGAGGATTAATTTTGAAACACTTGAATTATTTCTTATTTTCATTTATCTAGGAACCAGTTTTCATTCAAAGGAATTTTTTAAAACTAAATCTCATTATAATAATTAAAATAAGAGGAAAAGTTAATTTAGAAATTGATGGAAATCCGTGTTTGCCTCCTATTTAGATTTTTAGAATGATTTATGAGTGTATTAATTTAATTCAAAACTATACTTTTAATGTTTCTTTTAATTGACTTATTACTTGATTTTATTCCCTTACTGATTGCATGTTTTCTTTATTTAATCCCATTCTTGAGAGGATTATGATCCTATAATTGTATATTACATTATAAGTGTATTTATTGAGTGACACATGGTACATGTAGAACTAAGATAAGATTCCATGAGATCTTATTGAGGCTATTACTGAAAAAATAAAATTTTCATATGACTCAGACAATCATTGTGAGACACTTTTTCCTGAGAACCACCTTAAATATTTTCATCATTATGCTTATAGATTCCATGAAGATAACTTAATAGGATGCATCTATCCCATTAAAATTATCCCTTCCAACCATTCACTTTGTATTATACATGAATTTACATTGAACAAGTGCATGAGATGTTTTTCAGCTAGTGGACATGGGATGATTTGACTAAGGAGATGTATTTTGGTTCTCAACAGACTATTTTATTATGACCCATGTGTAATTCTTCATATTTTATATCATTCATATTCCATTTGGTTTATGTATTAGGATGTTCAAAAAATTCCATTTCCTAAATGATAAATCCCCAGAATGATCATATGTTGTAATGGGATTGATGTGAGATATAGACTAGGAATAAGTTTTTGAAAATAAAATAAATGAAATATAAATCAACATGATACCTTCTACACACACTTGATATATTCATGGATTGACTATGAGTTTATGGGAGTATGGATTTTATTTTCTATAGAGGATTTATTTGGTAACACTAATCATGAAATTCATGCATTATTATTCAGATATTTCACTCATTATTGAGATTATTATTTTTAATATCTACCCACATTCCATTAGCCTCAAAGTCATCTGAACCTATTTTCTTAATACCTCATGATTGATTTTTTATTTTACTTTACAATGTTGAGATGATAGAATCAATAGAATCCTACGGGATGGAACCTTAAATCAAGGAATGAGCATATTTTTTATTTTCTTTTCACCCTATGTTATGAGATAAAATTAATATTGACTTATATTTAAAATGGTTAGCGAATTTAATCAACTGTTAAGAAATTGAAACTAAAAGATTACGAATTTTTTTAAATAACTGTCCAATGTGGAATGACAAATTTTCTATGCAGGGATGATTCTAGAGACATACATTTTCTAAAAACACTTAGTTTTATTTTCCACATTATAATGAATTTTTCCTATTTCAAAAATATCATACCTTTTGAAATACCTATTGATATATTTTTTCTTGAGGACCAGAAATTAATCAAGTGCAGTCGAATCGATTGGAAAAAAATCATATATTAATTCATCTTTATTTAAATAATAAATATCCATGTTTTACTCTATAATTAACGAGTTATTTGATGATTATTTCAAGAAATAGGTTTCCAAGGTTTCCAAGGAAAAACTAGTGAAAAAGACCAAATATTTTCATTTCACATTGTAAAACCCACTTACACCATGTGTAGTCATGTTTCCAAACATATGAAAAACCATGAATCAAGTCATGGATTAATTTTAATCCATGAATTTACTAGATGATTGGATTTACCAGTACAATTCATATAAACATTGAATTTCAACTCCTGATTTGATGATCAAAACCAAAGGAAGAGACACATATTGATGACCAGTTACATGTCGTGAAAGGAGTCAATTTTCTAATCTCAAAATCCAAAATGATATTCTACTGAGATTCTTTATAAAATAATAATTCTCAAAAAAATAATTGGATCTAAATTAGATGATATGATTCCAAATTAAACATCATGATGTATCATAATTATGTACTACTACAAGCGCGCAATAGAAAGAATGTTCGACATATTTGTTCTCTCATTCATTTATCATTGATTATTATCTTCTTCATATTATACCTCCTACTCCCTAGAATCAATTTTTATCAATATATTTAATTTTTTTTATTTCAATTCAGGAACCATGGATTTGAAATTCAATGTATTCCTCATTCTTTTACATCACCAAGCCGTTCGATTTGCGTTCTCTATTTCAATAAAAATTAATAATGAAACCCTAAAAATGTTCTTCGTTGTTCTTGTTTGATATTATTGTTTTGTTTAACTTGTGATTTATTTATGTATTAAACTATTTAATCTTGAATTTATTATCATTAATAAATTGACCTCAATTATTATCGGTATTTTGACTTTATTTCCAATTTTATTCCTATTTTTGATCAATTCTACCATGAGTTGGTAATCCACTTAGGGTAGAGGTTGAGAGTAGGGGATTTTGAATTTAAAAAATCATTGATTATAAACATGTAAACCCTAAAGATAGTAATAATACTAAAAAAATGTTATTTATGTAATTTTTTACGAAACCCTGACCCTAGGATGTTTAATTGAATGGTCTTGGTGAGATTGTAGTATAATAGGTTATAATAAACAGCATATGATACATTATTCAATAAAACCTAGTCTTAATGCATCTATGTTGTAGGAATATATGTATAAAGTAATAGTTTACTCATAGATAGATCTATTTGGTTTGACCATATTCAAATAGTGTCCCCTACTTATTTCGCAGACTAAACCATAGGACTATATCATGTTAGGATTGAAATTATCCTTTTACCTCAACCCTAAAATTGATCAATATACATTTTATCTCACTAATATAAATCCCCAATTACCTTATAATTCTTTTTACAAAACTCAATCAACCTGTGAGGACACATACATATAGGGTATGAAGCCTCAGTTCGAGTCTGCCAGCTCATTTCCACATGGTATTGACCCCAAAATTCACTATACTATGACTTAGTAGAATGTTTAGTTTGGGAAACAACAAAACTAATCCTAACACATCCCATGAAAGTTAAATGATGTGTATGAGTGTGTCATTGGGCCTTCCATGTTTTTTTCATGATATTTCATCAATATGTGACCTCATCTCCTTGAGTAACAATTTCCAAGAGTTGTTATCCTTGGGTACATCTATTTTTTAAACTATCATACCTTAATATCAAGGCTTGAAAGAATATCATAATGTACATTCTCATAATACTTCACATACTAGGTTTTATTCTAACAATTGGAACAAATTGTTGCATTTAACTATTTCATAGATGCATCATAAGTTGTAACGTACTAGGTATTTGTAGGTATAGCTACTAATGGATTATATGGGCTTGTCTCACTGAAATTATTCACTTTACTCAGATATTAGATCACATGGATCTAATGAATAATATTCTTTTTCCCCTAAAAACTAGCATCCTTTATTCTACTCTAACTAGGAATATATCTTTTGTTATTTATGAAGTACAATTACTTAGTTATCATTTCTTTCATTATAGTGCTCCTAGATATAACTGATATTTTCTTACTTTAATGTATATATTAGATGTATCAGTTTTTGTGAATATCATTACATATATTATTAATCCATCTTTAAATCATATGGATTTAAACTCCCTACATTAATATCCCCCTTTTCCTGGACATGTTATCCGGGAGAGATATATGCAATATGACCCCAAAAAAAATTATAACGCAAATTCTTCCAACTTTTATTTTTCAATACCATATAACTATATATTCAATTGACTAGGACCATGTAACTATTATATCATCCTCAGTAGATCATGTTCTATAGAACTTTGGTTTTTACTTTAATTAAGTCACTGGAGAAATTATTTGATCCCGGTCGTAACTACCTTAAGGACCAATATATTTTCTCCATATACTTGCCAAAAAATGTACATGAAATAAATAGCTTTTCCAGTAACCTCTAGTAGAAACATGGATAAGTTTAATTTAAAATTAATAATCTTTTATCTTGTTGCTTTCTTCCATCATAAACTATATATTAGTAAACTATAATTTTTATTAGCATTTGTGGATGTGGCCATCCCTTTCTAGTTGTGTTATATAGAAACCTTCCATAAAGTCTAGTCATGATTCCAATTCTTAGTGAAATGATCATAGAAATTACCTATGAAAAGTAAAATTCTAATGTATTTAGTCATAATGACTTGATATAACCAATAGATCCTTATTGGTAATACCATTGTACCATCCTTGTGTAATCTAATTTAAAAACCACAATAGTATTCAAAATTATAACCCCCTCTAAATTTAGATACAGGGAATCCATTTTTGAATTTTAATTGGTCTTGAAATTCATAGATAATTAATATATAATACTTACTTGTAGGAAATATCATTCACAATGAATATGGTATCACCGACCAATGTGAATTCAAAAACCACCCCCATGGTTTTATCCTTCCTATGCACTATGTTTTTTTGGAACATTCATATTTCACATGAACTTGTTGAACTAGTTCATATGCCAGCTATTTGGGAATCTTTAGCATTGACTAAAACCAAGTCAATATGGATCCCACTATCTATAATAAATATGTGAATCCTTATTAAGAAATGAATTCTATCACTTGATTTCCAAATTTCTATCTAATGGATTTATGTCATATCCTAATAAACAGTTAGTATAATAACTAAATTTCATAATGTGTTTAGCTTGATGCATGTTTTTTATATCCTAACAAAAGTTTCTACATTCAAACACATATTTACAATGAAATAAGGGATTTCCATAATATTGTAACTTATACGATATTCTTTTTTCATTATGTTTAGCAAATGGATATGGGATATCACCATTATTTTAAAAAACACATCATAATATATAATATAAATTTCAGCATGTTACAACATTTATACTCCTTATATCTTAAATTCAATGTATAAAATGTGCATTTATGAATTGATCCATGATAATATTTATTGATCAATTTTAGCAGGTAAGACGTAATCATCAATCATCCCCATTAACATCAATGTCATGATGTAGATAAGGTAACGCGCATTTATGAATTATTCCATGATACATTATTTTGATCATTGATTGTTTGATCAATATATTTTTTGGAATTTTGGCCCGAAACAACCAATATATTCTTACCACGAAAATTTTATACTTCATTTTTTCATTTCATAATGACATAAAAGAATATAATGATGTTTATTTACTACTATATTACTCTTGAAATATTTCAAGATCACTTTTTGAACTAATTCAAAAATCATTATGGATTACATTTATTTCTAAAGGATCATATTCCCAAGACAATCTATACATTACAAGGATACCTATGGTGTTTATCTCAAATGAGTATAAATACCATAATTAGTATATCATTTAGGTCCACATTATTTTTTCATCAAAAAAATTTCTTTCCACAGCCTGGTAAATAAGTATTTCATTTTATATTCTTGAGGCATTTCTTATGATTCATGTATCACTAAACTATTTTTTGATTATTCAATACAGAAAAATCATTCTAGAACTTGGAATAATGTCTCATTGTGTCCACAAAAGGACATGTGAGACACATTTTTTTGTTATACTCAATAATATTTATAAAATAACTATACAATTGGAATTATAGAAGTCATTTTCATCTCCCCATTGAATTAGGAATCACCATTTCTTATCTTCATTGAGAATAAAAATTACTTCTAGTAACATTTCTATTCATGGTTATTGTATTTAAAAATACACTTGTGATTGTAATATATTACTTAAAATAAAAGTATTAGGGTTGAGAAATTACTTTTATATTGATGAATACATCAGAAGAGGAAGCATGAAAATTCCTTATTTAATTCATCTTATTTCCTTTAAATTTCCATTTTAATATTTCATGATATGAAAAGGGAATAACATCATATTGATTAAAAATTTCATTGATGAAAATTTTGAAGGTTCCTTTTTTTAAAATTTTCATTAGCCTTTCCACCTTGTATTTCAATTTATTCTCCATAATAATTAGCGATTAATCAGTCTTTTATATTATTATATACTTAGAGAATATTATATAAATAAGTACTGTAGAATTTAATAAAAAATGGCCATTTTGTATCCTAAATCATGACTTGAGTAAATGGGTGAAAATTATTTGAGAGAGGGATCCATTGAAGGATCATGATCCATCTTTCAATTTACACATGGCCCAGTGTAATAATCACCTTTTCATATCTTGGTTCACTTTCTTCTCTCAATCATATTAGACATGAGACTATATGTTATATCATCCAGGTATTGATGTAGTTACCACAACTAACATTAGATATTGATGATATCATAATGAAATAACCATTATAAGCTTTATACATGAGTCATATGTAATCAATTTTACACCCTCAATTCCTGAGGTGACTTAACAAGTAATGGGAAACACTAGCACCTTGAATTTCCAAAATAGCAGTATTATGTGAAAACACCTATACTACAATGGGAAACATATTCTAATGACGACATTTAATTTTCCCAATATTTATCTCAATAATTATTGTGGTATAAAAATATGGGTTTTCAACCAAAAGAAAATTTATCATATTATTACAAAAAATATTGATTACTGATTTAAACATTTCGATTAATTAACTAAATTATTAAATGTCTCCAAAAAATTTATCAAATTCTTGTAACCCTCCATGCTAGAACCAGAATACACTACCGCATGAGTATTCTAGTAGAAAGGATTTAAAAACCTCCCCTCATAGTCTACTAAATTTGGTAATCCCACTACATGGAGGGTTCAAGGTAGTATTTAGGTTTTCCAACCACATTAACTCGCGGTTCCTTGATCTATTGAGTGAAGTCACTACTTCAAAAATCATAAAATTATTTACTCAACTCATGAATATAAAGTAATATCAACAAATATTTGGCAAATTATTTATGTCACTTTATTTAAGTAAACCCACCACTCTCATAAGAAATCCCCGGTAGTAAGAGGTACCCTCAACTTTGGCTGAAGAGCACCCCAAACACCCAGTTTTGTCCAAATATTAATGAAATAATGTGGTTATGACTTAATATTTCTATGATTGTTTTATTATTTTTATCTAAATGAGAAATAAATGTCATTTTAATAAGAATTTAATATGTGATCACACTTACAACTGACCATAGAATATTAAATATTTATCATATCACTTTCTCAATTTTTGTATGATTTTTTGTATATTATTCTATATGGTCACACATAATGTACACATTATCAAAATAATAAAACATGAAAAAATTATATGATGATGTGATCTTGAGTCGACACCAATGGTTGATTCATTGAGTGAATAACGGATCAACTTAAACACTTAGTGTAATTCCTTGAACTACATCAATTATTACTAAAATTATAGTTTCTTCCCATCCAATGCCTCAAACTAATTTTTGTTGTGTCCCCATAACATGGCATGAAGTGCATCACTAGTCATCTTGTCATTATACAAAAATAATCACACAAAAGTGTGGGAGTATCAAGAGTGAAAAATAAATATCATATAATTGTACATTCATTCCCTTATACATATAATGACATTGAGATATCAAGAATAACAGAATTTATTAAAATAATTATTACAACTAAACATTTCAAGAAATAAATTAAATAAATAAATAAACATCCACCAAAAAAACATTGGTCAGTCAATGACTCGTGATTATTTTAATATACTTTAAACATGCCTATTAATATTAAATATAGAAATTAAAATTAAACAGGAATTAAAATATACTCTAGGGAGTTAATATTGAAATAAAATTCACTCATATTTTAATTCAACAATTTACATCATTCGGTCCCATAAATTTATTTTGTTTTGAAACCAAAAATTAAATCAACTAATTAAATTAATTTAACACCAAAATTAATAATTTTGAACAATGAATTAATATTTAACTATTTTAATTTAAATCCAATATTATATTAATTAATTAAATTATATTTTGGTTATAAAAATTAACAGTACTCTGGAAATCCCAAGAAAGGATTGTGTGGGTCGGGCTAAACCCACGAAGACCCATTTTGGGTTTTCCAAACCTTTTAATGGGATTTTCTGGGCCAGGAATGCCCACCCACACCCATTTCTATCTAGGATAACCCAATCATCCCTATTTTGAGACAAATTTGACCATGGAAGGGGTTACCTTGAAAACACAGTGAACATGAGGACAATATGAAGTTATCCTTGGGGAAACAAAAAATGGATGGTGGTTGTAGGAGGGAGGCTTTGAATGGTGGTGAAGAGGTCATCTATGGAGGCCACATTAAAAATTTGGATCATCAAATGAGAGATAAATGAAGCGGTTCCTCATGAGGTGGTTCCTAACTATGGTAACACGACAATGAATGGATGTTAGATTCACATAGGCTATGGATTTAGGATATAGTGGTTGTGGTATTATATGACTAGAAATGACAGATTCAATCCAAGGCTACTTTAGAGGAGACACTGGTGAGGGGAAGCATATCTAGGAAGAGCCCAGACTTTCTTGGGGGTCAACAGTGGTGATGGTGTCTGCATCATCTCAACAGGGGAGAACTAGATTGAAGATGGAAGAGAGATATACGTGGATGGTACGAGACCAAAGAGTTACATTAATGGGGTGAGATATTAATGAGAAGAATAGGCTTTGGTTAATGGGAACTATAGGAGAGTGTTCATTGGAGGGGACATCACTAAGGTGAGGGTTCAGAGGAGGGATCCAATCTGACAGCTCCAACCAGGCAGGGTGATGAGCCATACTTCCATGGATCAAGTTGACATGGGATGAGAGCATAGTAGTGTGATGGATATGAAGACTCCTGTGATGGTGAAGTAGTGTGGCAAAGGTCCACATCACTGATGGGGGCCCACCAAGTTGGAATTAGAAGAAGACCCACTTTTTGGTCTTCTATAATATTTAATTTAGATCCAGAGACTCCACTGTTATTTTTTATAAAGAATACAACATTGTTTTAAAAAAAAGTCTCCATTTTCTTATTATTATTCTTCATAATCTTATCAATTTGGCACATTATTAAAAAATTAATAAAAAAATTAATTAATAGATACAAGTAGAAATAATTATCTACTGAAAATTCACTATTCTATCCACTTAATACCTACAGGATCTAGAAAAAATCATAATTCATTTGGATATTTCATATATATGTTCATCTATTAAATAACCACAACAATAATTTTGATCCATATTTAAATCATCAAATGGATGAAACTTGTCCATCCGATCTCAGATTGAACCACCATAAGCGACATTGGGAACCAACACAATTCCATTTATGAAATTTAAAGAAAATTTAATTTTTATTTGGTTTAAAAATTTCACACATATCTCTGATTGCAATTTAAAGTATTGGTCACATAAGAAAATCCCCAAGAGATGGGTCTTTCAAAAAAAATCCACTGATGATCGACATAAGCTCACTATCATCAGAGAACAATTACATGATTACCATTCAAGGATCACACATGAGGAATTTTAAGCACAAAAATAAAACCATAAATACCTAGTTAGATCAAAATCCACACTCTACAATTGATCATCATTGGTAATTTCTTCTCAAAGAATCTAAAACTGAATTCCTCTAAATAATCCATACAAATTTAAAGAATCTACATGAATACTGACCATAAAATAATAGGTTCTAGTTCAAAAATCCGACAACACATTCAACACCCTGAAAATCACCGCATTTCCTTGATTGCGAGGCGCAAGAGAGAGCTCAATCTAAAATCCTAGATCTAAATCCTCTCTATATAGAATGCTTGAGATAGATGAATAGAGATAGAGATATATAGTTAATAGTTATTGGTGTAATGTTCTCTTCTACTATATATAGTTTTTATAAATTACTAGGAAATGTAACCCCAACCCCCGAATAATTTTACACATTATAAATGATATTATGACTATTATAATGAGCCATAAATACCATTTATATTATTACAACATTATGGTAATATATATAAATATATTATTTGATAATAACTAATCCACTAACTTGATTCGTAGTAACCACAAAATTTAAATGAACCATTAATATTTTAGAATAATATTCATTCAAATAATATTTCGATATATTTACATTAATACATGTAAATATGTTTTAATAAATAAATTTAATGCCAATTATTCTTAATTTTAATTATACAAATTTAATTAGAACATTTGTGGTCATGTATCCTTGGAAAAACCCCAGACCCTAGTGCTGGGGAAACCTTTCCCAAAAAACCTATTCAACATAATAGGAATGATTCTTGAACATGTTATTATGTGTGACCCTCTATAAATTTCTCTCAATAGAAGTGAATACAGTTCACAAACCAAGAGTGGGATCTAGAAACACATCATGGCCCCTAAAGAAATAAGGACATTCATATCAACAACAACCAACCTATGAACAAACTTTGTGTTATATAATCCCTTTGAGTCCAATTTATATAAAAAATTAGGATGCACACCTGTATCATTTCACTTTTTTATTTATTATTTTTTAATCTTACTGTATTGATTTACCCATGAATACCATGGACATGGCTTTATAATGTTTATACCATCCTTATCAACATGGAATGAGATGTATTACTTCTTTAATCTGTAAGTGACAAATACTTTCTTGAACATTCAATAATTTTGATACCACTAATGACACACCCAACACAAGATACCTCACTTGGATTTCATTATCATGGATTTTTATTGCATCAAAATACATGATCAAATGGAACACATTGGTAATTATCTCAAGATAAGAGACCATTACAAATGTACATAGACAGGAAATACCAATGACACCCAAAATGTATGATGTTTTTATTGGTGGGGATGTCCTAATGATCACAGTATTAGAGATCAAAAAGTGAAATCTTCATGAGAAGAAGTATCAATTCTTTTGATCCCCCATCACCTAATAGTCTAACACCTATTTTATGTCTAGTTAGTATGATGTATCTAGATCATATTACATGTTTAAGATTAATACCACTATATCTTGAGGTTGTCATTATTTCCTAGAATCTGCTATAACCATTTTGATATGACTATTAATCAATTTAAATTAACATTAAATAATATATTCAAAAATTTATACACATTAATGGTATGTATAAATCATGTATATATAATTGTACACATGATATGGAATTCAAAATTACTATCCACGTTGGCTTTAAGGAACCCAATATTAAAACACTAGGGACATAGCTATTCTACAAAGTGAAGATCACCCCATGAACTGGGAGATCACCCCCATGAAATTATCAGGAGATACCATTCATTAAATGATGTAATCATTAACACCCTAAATGGTGATGATCTAACTTTGCATGCGAGTTGTATTTAATTTAAAAGTGTGTGAATGAAATATAAATAGTTTATTGATGTCAATATGTTGAAGATGTTATAAATAAATATCAAATTGAATGTTTATATGATGTGTACAATCTAGGTAATAAAGTTGATATAGCTTGGTTGAATGGACAAATAAGAAAGGAATTGATCAATTCATATTATCTTAAGAAGAATATAAAATGAAATGTTCCTTGAGGACATTGATTAAATATATGATTGTTGGCAAAGAGATCTTAATGTATCAAATATATGATTTATGTTTAGAGAAGAATTATTTTTATCGACATTATAATGTTTACCTAAGGAGTTTCCTTAACGAATTTATATATAGAATTTTACTAGATTGATATGATAGAGTTGACTGGATGAGGAAGCATGTAATGAATTAAAGTAGAAATATGGGACCATAGGATATAATGGTAGATCTCAATGTAATGAGGTTATCTGATGGATTCAATTAGACCATGGTATTCAGATAAACTTTTTTGAGTAGGACCATTGGATGGAGAATCTAATGGATTTTTTTATAAATGTAATCATAGAGTCCATCAGTTGAATCTTTCAAAATTCATCTAATATCATGCATCAGATGACCCAATTAGGGAAGTCCATCACATAGAGTAATGATTAGGGGATCCCCAAAATGACATTCAATGTGACATTAGACATATGTGAATGGATGTATTTGATCAATTAATAAGTCTAAATAAATTGTTGGATGATTAAATTTAAGGTTAAAATTATATATAATGATAAAATAAATAAATTTTTTGAAACTTATTTATGTGTTTTTATAGTATAAAAATCATAATGGATTATTTTTATGATTCAAAGATGAAATTTAGAAAAATAGAAAATCATCTCTAAAAGAGATATAAATCCGTTGATTTGTTTTTGATCCTTAATTGTGTTAAAAATCATGACGTGTTTCATGATTCTAGATAAATTTGAATGAGGAAAGTAGTTATAGGAACATGATGGTTCCCTAATAATGTAAATTGATGATTGAAGTCACATCCAATGTATAGTTGTAAAAATCCCATTTGAATTACCTGTACAAAAATCAGTATTTGATGTAAAGAAGTTGATATGAATATATGAAGTAATTAAAGTAATAGTTTTTGAGTGGCCCGAAATAACCTTTTAAGTAAATTCATATGGTAGATGTTCCCAGGAACAACCATCAAATAGAAATCTCCATATGACTGATCAGAGGAAAATTTTCAATATCATAAAATGAAGAATTCTTTATATAATGTCACTAGAAAAATGTTTTCAAATGATTCCCATGAAATTAATGTTCCCCTGAAAGATAATCAGGGAGTGGTTGATGAGGTTTATGAATAGTTTATTTAGAAATAAGTCTCTTATAGGTGTTATAAGAAAATTTTTTGGAAAAAAATTTGGACGATTATTACAAATTCTTTTGATGGAGTTATAAAAATTCCTTAAATAAATGGATAATAATATATCTATAAGTGTTCATTATATTTATGAAAATTAAAAATCATCATAAAACTCATTAGAAAAATGAAGATAGTTGTGAAGGTATTATGAATAGAATTTGATGTGAAGATAAAATACGTTCATCAGGAAATGAAGTTATGAAATAAAATAAAATTACAATGAAAGACTTTTGAGATGTTCCTATGAAGTTTTGAAGGGACACCATGAAATAATTACAAAAATATGGAGATGTTATGAAGCCTACCTGATGAATGGTTCAATGGACTTTATGAAGTTTTCATAAATTCATAAATTTTTGAGATATTAAGATAAAATTTTAATGTTTACATAATAAGGAGGGGGAGATCTTGATTTTGGGTTAGATTTTAGGAAGGTTGAAGAAGAAAGATGACACTAAGATCTAGGGAATATCTAGATGAAGATTGATTGAATAATTTTTTTAAAAAATCCATTAGTTTTTCAAATTAAGAATGAATTTAGTTGTAATTTATAATTTGATTTGGCACTTCTCCCAATGATTTTAGAGAAACCTTCTATATATAAATGGTATTATATGCATTAAGAGTTTTTTTCTTGATTTATGTAAAATAGATGTTTCAAATATGGATTTTATTTATTAATTGAAGTTTTTGAAGGAGTGATGACTATGTAGCTTTGGATAAATTATCATTTAGGTTGAATTTTCATATTATGAAGCAGTGAAAAGAACATGGGGTTCCAGATCATATGAAAGAATTAGACAAAGAAATCAATCACCCCATGAAGAAGGGAACAAGTGATCTATCATGGAGTTACCAGATACGGAAGTAGTGAAAGAATTAGATGGTGTATAAGCACCAGAAGAATATTTACTTGAAGATCAGGAAGAAGAAGTGATGGGATAAACAATGTAAAGAAGCTACCAGAAAAAGCAATGATGTATTGAATGATATGATTCTATAAAAAACATTCCTATTATTTTGTTTCAAATGGATAAGATGTATAAGAAGAGATTACATAAACTTTAACTAGATAGAATTTCATTATATGGGAAATATTATATGCAAGGATTGTACAAGAATATTGGATGGAAATGTTCTGAATAAAGATAAATAAATTTAATCTTTCAATTTTATATTTTAAATAAAAAGAGAGTTTCTTACTCTTTGTTTTGTAGGTAACATTTGTTGAGGGTGGAGAAAAACGAGGCACTATAACTTGAAAAACAAATTTCAATAGGTGGAATAATTTCTCAGTGATACAAAGTTATCATTGAAATTAAATACTATTTACATAGGTTGTCTAATGAACCAGTATGTATCTGAAAGTTGGAAAAGGTTATTCCCAATCTAGGTTTTCAAAAAAAATTCCACCCTGTCATAAATTCAAGAGAACAAAACTTGGTGTCAGGATTGTTTTAAATACAAATTAGTGTAAAAACATGTCACATTATCATTGAGAATCTATGTATTGGTTATTAATATTCATGAAAATGACTAGATACTCTTACTAAGAAGTCAAAATTATAAAAATATCATGCTCCATATTTTACATTATTATATATACATTTATACAATAAGGTAAAAGGAATATAAGAATTGATATCCTAATATTTCTAATAGGTAAAGGGATATAAATTTATTATTGGTTAAAATTTTTTCACCACTGATTCCCCCTTTCATTTTTTGTATATCCTAATGGGTTTTTCCAAAGTGGTATCAAATCCAAATTTACACTTGTTGTATTCTTTACATAGAAGTTATTATCTTTTGATGATTTGTGTTTCTTTCCTTAATTAATAATTAAGTAATGTTTTGGTGAATATTCAGTTATCTCTAAGAAGAATCCTATTTATACTAAAACCATAATTAATGGAAAAAATATATAAATTAAATATAAAGAATATATCACTCTTCCCTATAGAATAAGAAGTTTCAGTTTCACTAGGCCATGATATAAAATATGATAAATATGTATTTTACAGTAAAGAGAAGGTGGATCATGTTTCTACAATGGACAAGGAAATAATCCCTACCTGTAGTGGATCATGATCAATATACCATGAGGAATGTGAAAATTCATATATTAATTATCCTCCATAAGAATAAAGTATTTTATGTGATGAGGCTGAATGATCTATAACTTCCCAAGATATATGAGTTTATAGATTTTAATATATTTTGTATTATATTCCCATGGAATTTTTTTCATTTTTATAGGCTTTTAATGAATGAAATAAGATATCACCCATATTGTAGAGGAAGAGGATAACATGGATTAGTATTTAAAAGAAAATTTTATAGATGTTATAAAGATATCCAAGATGTTTGGAACACTTGAGACATGAAAAGTGCAGCTTGAAATAACTTCCTCATAATTAGAAATAAAATGTATTAATGATAGTGAAGAGAAATATGGATCCAAGAAGATTATAAAATAAATATATATTCTCAAAAATAAATGTACACAATTATAACTGATGTCATGAATTTATAATTAGAAGAAAAAACCATGAAGACCAATGAACTTGAATCTTCATTACAAAACAGTGTTAAGCAAGAAGGATATAACTTATTACATTAATATATTTTTTGTGATTATAAAAAGGTTTTGAATTTGATGCAAAATATCTGGGGAAACATTTGTTATTATATGGGATGTTAAGGTAGGATAATAATTGTTAAGTATAATTTAATCCTTGATTGATTCCTATGTTGTTTTATTTGAAAACATATAAGAGTCCCATCCATGATAAAGAAAATGAGTTTTCTAGTAACAAATTTTATCAATGTGAGAGAATATACATTAAATATTTGATCTTAAAATTCGAATTCAAAAGTAATATCTTAAAATAATTATCCCTGCAATAGTTGTGGAAATTTTCAATAGTATGGAAAACCACTTAAAAAATAATAATTTTGATGTATTACTAACACTAATACTGTAAAAAATATATATTAATAAGATTAATAATTATGAATATCATAATGATGTTCTCTTTGAGGGGTAGAAAATTGATGTATGATAATGTTATTTCAAGAATAACTACATCAAAAATGTAATTTTTATAGTGTGTGAATGAAATAATGTTATTGGAAATGTCCAAAATAAAAGTGGAAAACACCAGAAGAATATTTTTTGAGGAAAAATTCTATGATTTATCATGATAAATTGTTAAAAAAAAATTACTATCTCAAATAATTATATTTCTTACAATGAATATGGCTCACACATGCTTTGAATGAAATGATTGATGTCACATTGATTATGAATTAAATGATGTCATTTTCCCTTGTATTTTTAATTTAAAGTCGACAAGGGAGACAAAAAGGTACATGATGGTTTGGAATCATTGAAAAGTAAATTATAGATAAATATGATAGATATTCATATATTGACATATTCAATTAGATGTCACTTTGATGTTATTTCCATCAAAAAATGGGGAAATTGAATATCCCATTTTTTTTGTGAATTTTACTTATTGCCATTTGTTGTAATTTATATTTAATGGTTGTAAATAAAATAGAATTATTTTGTTTATTTATATATGTTGATGAAGTTATAAATAATAATCTTCTAGAATGTTTGGATGAAGAATCCAATCCAGGTAAAAAAGTTGATATAGCTTGAATTAATTGATGAAGAAGAAAGACAATGAAAATGTTTAAAATATGAAGAAAAATATAAAAAAGAATGTTCTTTGAAGAATTTGATTTTAATACTTATGATTTTTGATCTTATATTAATGATGAAAAAAGGATCTTGATGTATGGAGAAACATGTTTGTTTTTCAAATTATGAAGTTTCCCTGAGGAGTTTCGTTAAGATGTTTCTAAACAGATTTACCTACAAGAGAATGTATATCCTAATAGATGATGAATATTGTGATGAAAGAGAGGATAAATCTAATACTATAGGCATTAATAATAGATGACATCATACCATGGTGATTTGATGAAGTTGTTTAAATAGAGGTTATCAGAAGATCATTTTGAGGTAGCACTATTGGATGAAGTATCCGTTGGATTGATGTTTATAAAATTTATCATAGAATACATTATATTAATCTTTTTTAGGTTATATAATATATTCCATTAGATAATACAAGTTGGTAAGTTTATAAGTTAGAGGAAATATTGGGGGATCACTGAATGAACATTCATAGTGACATCAGGCTGATATAAGTAGACTAATTTGTTCAGATAATAAGTGAAAATAATTTTTTGACTAATTAAATTAATAGTTAAATCATAAATACAATTACTATAAAATATAAATTAATTGATTCTAAGGGAATGGTTTGATTATTTTTAAAAATTTCAATATATATTAGATATTATATAGAGATGACATTTGGAAGAATAGAACAACCTCTATGAAAATGTGATAAATTTGGTGAAGCATTACTAATCATTAAATGTGTCAAACATATTGAAGTATTTTCTTATTATAGATAATGTTGGCTGATAAAATAAGATGATGAAATTTCATGGCTATTGAACAAAGTAATGTATTGATTAATTTTTCATTAGATGAGGAGCTTTAAAATGTATATCAGACAGTCATATACAAGGATCATGATATGAAGTGAAGCCCCTAAGATGAATAAATGAAGCAAGTGAAGAAAGGGTTTTCAAGTTATTAGACATAAGTTTTCATGTAAATCCTTCTAACAGATATTCCCAAGAATAATCTTTGAATGAAATTACCTATAATATTGATTAGAATAAACATGTTTAGATCATAAAATAAATAATCCTTCATATAATGAAATTGGAAAAATGATTCAGAGTGGCACTCATTAGTCTAAAATATCTATACAATATAATCTAATGGAGGATTCTAATTTTCCAAATTTCTTCCTAAGAAAAAAATCTCTATGTTATTTCCTTAGGAAATGTGTTACAAAGACCTCAGGATGAGCATTAAAAATTCATCTTATGTAGTTATAAAAATTAATTAGATAAAATTTGGAGAACCTATCTCTGAGGGTTCATTGAATGGAATAAAAATAAAAAATAATTGAGAATTCATTAGAAAAAGAAAGATCCTTAAGAAAGCATGATTGAAACAATTTAAAGGGATTATGAAAGTGAGTTTTTAGATAAATATGTTATCAATAAAATGAAAATTCTTGAGAAATACTTCTGAGATATTATTTTGAAGTTATTAAGGAATATCAGATTACATTTTAAATATATAATAAATGTTACAAAATATTACTAGATCAAAGTTTTGAAGGCCGTCATGAATTTTTAATAAACTCATTAATTTTGGAGATGCTGAAGTAGATGTTCAATGTTTCAATACTCTTAAATAGAGTATCATGAACATAGTTGAGATCTTATGATGGTTGAAGAATAACATTTACACGGAGATCTAAGGATATTTATAACAAATATTGGTTGAATCCTATCTTTTATGAAGTTTGAAGGTGGTAAAATGAAGATATAACCAACCAATAATTTCATATTTTAGTTTTCACTTATCATTTACATTTCAAAGAAACCATATATATATATATATATAAGGTATCATATGTGTGTAGGATTTTTTTATCAAGTTATGTACATTGGATTTTTCATTTTTGGTTATTTTTTAATAATTGAAGATCCATATGAAATGTTCCAATTGAGAATCTTGATAGAAATTTTCATTTCGGTGGATGTTTCTTACGAAGAGGCATCAAATAGAGTAGGGGGTACCAGACTGAGTGAAACCACCAGCTGGAGTGATCATGTACTAGATAAAGAAGGGAAGAATTTATTAGTAGAATATGTACCATATGAAAAATTAGTAAAATAATCATAAAGAGTTGAATACAACCAAGATGAAGAATAATGGATTGGCCAAACCATATAAAGTGGCCACCATATAGAGAAAAAATGTATGAAATAATGTGATACTAGATAATAATTTTCTATTATTTGGTATCTGATGAACAATATGTCACAACCCATCCTAGAGGGTCTAGTTCCATGACATCAGAAGCCCCAATCCAACAACAATGGGTTGAATACTAGCGATGAGTAGGAATATCACTAACATGGGAGGACATAGCCTAAGTACCCACACAAATGCACATCTCCAGGATTATACAATTCTAAAATGTAAAAAACCAAACAACCATTGTTGAATATGTCTAAATCCAAGAATTAGAGTATAGAATGATGTAATGTAAATAGGTCAAAATACAAGCCCAACACAAAGATTATGAAACACAAGTGCTACATGAATTTTTGTACTGGGTACTTCTATAAAAAAGATATATGAACACAACTCGGTTTTTCTGGTCTCACTATACACTATATGGCCACAATCCATTTGGGACTCTGTCAAAAGATCAATCAACTTCACAAGACATGACATGTGTTGGAAAATCCCATGTATGGGAGAGTATAACAATATTTAGTAGGACACCCCAAAACCACAAAGGATACAATAAATGAAATAAATTCATATATTCAAAAGTATATGTCTATATAAGATACAATAATAATATTTTGATATAATATACAAAGATACATAGTATAATGGTAAGTCATAACCATAGTACACTGGCCTAGGATTATAGCTCAAAGATTCTACAAAGCAGTCATCTGGGAGAACACACTCCTCAGTATGATATCACTGATTAATTCTGTCAGAGAGGTAGTGCTCATCAGGTCTCCCCATTTAGATGTACATTATAATGGTATAAATAGATACGATACACATATAAGGATCACACCTATGTCCATGGGGTGATACCAATAACAAAATCATGATTAACCTTCTAAGTATAGTATTAGTTACTACATAGTGTTGGTCGTAATGATACTTAGAACTCCACCTAGGGAACAAAGAGGAATATAGTATCTTACTTCAGGCCTCACTAAGGTATTCTACTGAATCTATCTATAAAGCCCTACAGAATGGATCATTTTCCTAGTACTATGAGATGATTCCATACTAACCCTTAGTGAATGGATAAGGGGACCACAACCTAATGAAACTTGTCCGTGTTACATTTTTCAATGTCTCTAATCCAGGTATAATAAACAAAACAACATATAATAGGGTTACATGTCTTGTTCTTTGACCATAGTCCCTTCTCATGTAAATGGGTTGTGTATCTTACCTATATTTGTGTAGAAGTACATAGAGTGTAGGCTTCCCATGTAGTCTATATGTATATCAGTACCAACATTTATCCAGTTAACTTGTTCCCACAAACCAATGCTTGAAATATACCGTGTACTCATGTTTATGCCACGTCCATATAGGTAAGCACATGCAGTGATCCAACCATGTTACATAAACCCATTTCCTTTTGACATTAGATGTACACGCTGAGTCTCCAGGGAGAGACCAAATGTCATGGGACAAGGTGATACAACATGTGATACTTTAGAAACTTCTAAAATCATAGCTGCCACATAGGAGGGGTTACCTGATGTGTAGGTCTGGTTTACATGCAGTGTAACATGGAATTTCCTAGAATTGTATATCTAGTTCTACATGTTAGTTACTTCATCTAATGTTATATCCAGATATCTATTAATAGGAAAATAATATAACAAGCCTCATCGAGTCATTCCATCACAAATTCTCATTTTTTGGGCATTCGATCCACTCAGAAATGGAATTGTTGTACATTTTTAATTTTACACCTTAGAACATGAAAATTAGTTATCTACATTGTCCGATATGTAGTTATATCCATCGTCAAACCAACTTTGGGTCATGTCATTCCTATATATATGATATCATATCATTGCACCAAGAAACGACTGGGAAAAAATAGATTTCATTGGAAAATGTTGAACCATAGTCCAAATGAAGATCACTAGTGATGAATGGATAATTGGGGGAGAAAATAACGAGAAAAATCATGGTGATCATACCTTAATAAATGTTCATTTCAAAATCTATTTATATCAGTTAAAAATAAAATCGATGAATCAATAATCATAGTGAATTATCCTGATAAGATCCTCATAATAAAACCCATCCCACAATATGTATGATCTATGATAAAATATTTTACTTGATTGTTTCGTGTTCATTAAAGAAATCCAAAACAAGAAAAAAAAATAAAAAATGAACTTTATCAATCTGGATCGATTTCTCATGAATAGTGGGGATTCACCAAGATAATTTATTTAATTATTTTATTTATTTATACTCTTGTAATGACTTTTACTAAAATGACAATCACCAACAAAGTTTAATTCAATACCAAAGTAAAACTCACATTATAAAATCCATAGTGGCCTCATGTTTCTGATCCAAACATTAATTTATAAGTTATTCTACTTTTGTAAGAAAACCATGTCTCTGTGCTATTTAATATGTCTAAAATATTTCAAAACATTATTATGGACACACCAATCCTCAAAATTGAATGCCATCATGGCACCTAGTCTCAAAAATAATACATAAAATATACAAAAATAATGAAGGTAAAATTTGAGTCATGAAAGAATATATAGATTAAGGGATCGAATGAACAATCATCAAATGAAATTTTATATATCAAGAGGGATCGTTGGAAGGATCATATGGAACAATCAAGTGGAAAAGTTCCCAAGAAAGAGAATGATAGGAAAAAATTTAATTTACTGTTGTAAATAATAAGAGATACTTACAAATTACTCTTCCTACAATAATGATAGAGGAAGAAGAACCCAATGTTAGAAATTTTTTTTCCTATATTAAATCATCAGTTTTTGTAAAATGATGTTGAAAGCAATGTATGAATCTTTTAACATTGGTTTTCTATAAAATCAATGTTAAAAGGAGTTATAAATTACTATTAATATTTTTTTTACAAAAATAACATTATAATTAATAACAATGTCCTTTTAAACTCGGTTTTATGTAAAACTGATGTTAAATGTTTAAAAATAATCAGTTTCCATGAACATCCCCTGATTTTTTCTACATGTTATTTTGGAAACCCTCTTCCTGTTGAATCTTTAAGGCACGCAACCATGATTGATATTCACTTTCATCCAATTTTAATATTCTTTTGAAATTGTTTATCCTCAATATTCTTTCCTTTTTCCTTCTTCCACAAATCTCGACATTAATCATTCCTAGGAAACCAAACTCTTAACGTCCCACAACCACACTAAAAGGTTACTGTTTTTTCTTCTTATAGTTAAAACTTTTAATCCTTTATCTTCAATCATGTAGTGTTTTCCCTATTACGAACACCTTAACGTTAGTTTATCAGAATTAATGAACTATTTTCCTTTTTCACACGCTAAATTTAGTAAGATATTTTTTTATATATAAGATAAATTAATTTTCTATTTTTAAAAATTTACATTCATCCATTCATTTCTTTGTACTAATTTTATTATCAATTATAAGTTTTTCATAATTTTTTTAATGTTATTAATTTTTTGTGAATATAATTTATCCACACATTAATATTTTTTGTTTGTAAATATTTCTATTTATATTTTATTTAATTTATAATTTTTTTATTATTATAATTTTTGTGGTTGAATATATTTTTTCCTTCAATTTATTTCTATTTTGAAATGTTTTTATCATTATAATTATGTTTGATTAATTTTTTTTCTGTAAATTATTTTTCATTTCTAAATTTATATGATATTAATTATTTTTTATATACTTATGCATATTTAAATATTTATTTGATGATATGATTTAATTTTTTTAAATATATATTATTGAATTTATATATGTATTAATAAATTCAACTATTATTTTGTGAATTTTTTTTTTCTAATTAAGGATCATAATCAGATAAATATATGATGAACTTTTGATGATTATTTGAAATTGGTAGATAGTTTCCTAAAACATTAAAAATTAAATATTTAAAATAACAATGTTATTTTTTATCCATGCTTGAAATTTTTGAATATGAGTAAATTTTATTATAGAGAAATCGAAGAATATCTTATTTTCTATGGTTTTATACATAATTATACACACTAGAACTGAAATAATGAAATTTAAAAAAGTCATGATCTAATGATTTTGAATATGTTTCAAATGAGATAAGATAGTCTTGAAGAATTAATTCATGATATATGTGTTAAAACCATTGAAAAAAGTGGTGAAAAATTGTACATAGATGATGAGAAACCACTATTCTTAGGTTGCATTTAATTTATAACGTTGGCAGTTGTACATTATTTAGTTAACTTGAAACCATGACATGGTTAGATTGATAAAAGATTTACAAAATTACATGATTATTTTTAAGAGAAACTTCTATAAGGATGTGGGCTTGAAACATCCAATTTCGGGGAATTTTTTTTATCCAAATGGATTAAGGTATAAAAAGTTACACAATTTCCCTATTAGTTGTGTTTTATATAAGAAAGAATATATAAATCTATTATAATGTCTTAAATGTGCGACATCATGATATAAAATGAATGGAAAATTGAACCTTGATTAATTCTAATTAATTGACACCAAACCTCATGATATATCAATCTTGTTTATTATATGTATTTATTATTTGATGCATCTCTTTGAAAATGTATATGATGCAATGAGGCTGTGATAGCATATAGAAGATGACATCTCTGATGGAAACCTATTTCATCCTATTGAATTATTGAAATGGAAAATATTTGATCAAAATTATATGAATTTTATAAATGATGTTAAATATACTATATTGGGTCTATGTAAAGTTGGAATGAATCTATATTGAAGTCTCAAAACAAACCATAGTTCATGGCCTATTTTGTTAGTTATCTATAAATTTTCCCATTTACATGTTTGAATAGAAAATATGTAATGATGTAATTAATGAATTTTGTATTTAAACAATATATAAATGATATTTATGTTCATATATCACCATTTATTGATGATTTGAAATATCTATTGGTGATAGGTGGTAATGTATTAGATATATACAACAACAAGTTTTTTTCATTCTATGATAATATTCATTGTAAATAAATTTCATGTATATAAAAAAACTATTTAGATAAAGTTTTAAAGAATATAATGATTATCCAATTTTAAAAAATATGACTTTATATTATCAATTTATGAATGGAAGAATTTTTTAGGGACATCAATTTTTCTAAATCGACCATCCTTATTAACGATTAAAAATGGATTTTAATGGATTATAATATTATGATTCTTTCTCAAAAATTATTTAAATATGCAGAATACTACACCAAGGTGAAAACCATCAATTTCTAATTTGGAATTGAAGGACATTTTGTCATCCAAAAAATAAAAAAAAGTATTGATCCATTTTATTTGTGTGACATTTCCTGAAATTTTAAGACATAAAACTTAACTTTAACATTATAAATTTAGAGAAAACATTTTTGACAGTCAATTAGATCATTTTGGACATAAAAGAAAATAAAAAATATATATTTCATGTATGGATAGACTTAATAAAAATGGGAATATGCTTGGAGTTAACTCCTACAATAAAAGGAAGCATAACTTATTTCCCCCAGCTTTTCACACATTAATTAAGAGTAACAAGATTATTTTTTGTTAATTCTTACATGGTATTAATATACCTAGTGTGTTTTCTTCAAATGATATAAATTTTGGGTCATTAAAGGATTTAATGTTAATATGTATGAAATATCATGAACTTCATGTACTAATGAAATTGTTACTATCAGTTTCATTATGTAATATATTTTTGATACTTGTTAGAATGTTTAAAATCATGTTGTGTTACATTTTCAAATCCATTATCAGAACATTAATAGATCTAGATTTGTTTTATGTGTTGGATAATTGAGTCATTGTCATAATTATTCAACTATAAATGTATTTTATAGCATAGTTATTAATATAATGTTACATGTATTGAATTATTTTTCATGAGAGATAAAAATATGAAAGCCTATTTATTTACATTGGATTTTTCCTTTCGAAAGATTTATCAAATTTTTAAGGGGTATATTAAGAATATGTATCTGCCAAAGGGTTCTATTGTTCAAAAATATATATATGAAGGAATAATTTAGTTTTTTAGTGATTAATTTTCTTAAAATGTATCACGTTTTCCCCCATATATCTAGAAATTCGATAGTTGATAGAGGAGGTAAAGGAATTCATGGTATACAGGTGAAGACAACTCCACGTGATGAAGTGATGCATTCATATTTATATATTTTGAACTACATAAGTGATGTTAATACATATATATAATCTCATATTGTTTGATTGAATGTATGATACACTAAAATGATTGAAATTTGGTTAATGAATGAATATAAAAATATTTTTTTTTCATCGTTTAAAGAGAAAATGAACACTTATTTATCATCACCAAAAACCATGAAATGGGTTATTGGGGGACCGAATGATAATTCGATCATATGGTCTAGTTTTCTATTAATAGTTTCACATTTACATAAAAACTAAACTTATGAAAGGGTAAACAGAAACCTATATAGGTTAAATAAGGTTAAAGTAATGTTATTTAAGGGTAAAAAATATAATTACGGGTAAACTAAAGTAATACACAGGTTAGATAATGTTATGTATGTGTAAAATATATTTATTTAATTGTAAACTGTAAACTAATTTTTTTAATTAATATTAATTAATATATAATTTATTTATTTTTTATTATGTAAAAATTCACTTCCAAAATTAACCGAGTGATACAGTCTCAAAATTTATACCATAATATAATTTCATGTATAGGGTATCTGTTATTAGAGCATCAAATCACTGATAAACAATTTAGAGAATGAATAGCCATATCAAGTAGTGGATCAAAATATCTTCTACTTGATAGTCCATCTCCTCCCCCCTCATCATGAAAAATGGAAAAGGATGACAATGAAAAATATTGGGAAGTATATTACTAATTCAATAAAGGCAGTTGTTGATAATTTTGTAAGTAATTACTTATTAATTTTCATCAATATTAATATTTAGTAAATTTATGTAACTAATATTACATTTTAAAAATACTAATTTATGATTCCATTTAGATGAAAATGACACAAGTGGAATTTATCCAATGGGTAGGTTGGATATTATTTATATAACTTTAGGAAATAATGAAAGTTCTGGTCGCACTAGATCGTACAAGGAGGGTGTCAATTTTTGAATTTTTTTTATTTGGGCCCCTAGAGAAACATTGATGGGTGAGGAATATAACAGAGAAGATAAAGGTTAAATTTAAATAATCTGTATCAGATATGAATTTAGAAGTGATGAGACAAATGTAGCATGTGTAACCTACCTCAAAAATATCAAAAACCTCCTCATTAATACCTAACAATATACTATGAGTTTCATGATGGGTAAAATGTTATACATATTTTAGAATATTGTATTTTAAATCATATAACTGATTATGTACAAAACCAAATTATGACATTGGGTATGGTAAGAGTAGTGATTCATGATATTATTGATCCAACTGCTCTAGTTCCACATCCTATGGAGGATGTTTCTATAGTTGGATGAAGTACGGTTTATTTTTTTCCAACTAATTATTTCCATCAGCTGACATACGAGGTATGCATTGTTTTTCAAATTTTTATCAATAAATTACATATTACATATCATATTTTCATATATTTAACTTATATAGGAGTTCCTAAAATCAAATAAATCATTTAAATTTAATAGAAATTTTGATTTTCTATCACCTTTAGATACTCCTCATGAAGATGAATAGGTAACAATGTTATCAGGTGGTTTTTCTGTATTAAATAATTTTTTCAATTTTATAATGAGTTTTTATATATGTGTAAGAGATATAAATTAAATATTTTGAAAACAACATAATGAATGTTTTGAATGGTGATCAAATCATTTTATAAATGTTACTGTTGTTTTATATGTAAGTAAATTTCTCTTATTTATTTATTTTGATTAAGTAAACATATGGTATATTGACATAATTAATAAAATTTCAAATTAGGAATTTCAAAATTCTAAGAATACAATATGAATATATTTCTGTTTATGTATTTATGGAACTATAATACATTTTTACTGTAGTCAAGTTCTTCAACCAAAAACCTATAATTGAATATTGTTCTAAAAGATTAAAAAGAACACATGTTGCATGGTGGTTTTTTTATTCCATGACATGTAAGAATAGATATGAAATTTTGAACTAATATTCAATTTATTGTTTTTATTTCTAAAATTTTCATATTTTTTTGGACATTTGTTGTTATACACATTCAATCAAAAAGAACGTATGCATATTTATTATGCTCTTTATTGGGTGGTGTTCGAAAAAGATTTAGCAAGTTGTTAAAGAAGTAAGTTTTATTATATTATTTTAGTTATTTATCATTAAATTTTTTAGTAAACCATTTTTATTATTAATATTTTAAATTACAATAGATAGTATATTTAGTTCAATAGGGATCTTTATTCAATAGTGGAACAAAAAAAGAATATGTTAATGTTCAAGTAGATAACATTTATATCACCAAATACATATATTTTTCTTCATATCTACTATTTTTTTTAAAATTAATTTTTCCTAAATTCTCATTCATCATTAACAAGTGAATAATGAATGTTTAAATGATATTTTATGATTAATTTACAAGATAATCATAACCATAATGACAATATATTTTTAAAAGACTAATATCAATTACACACTTATAATTTAAAAAAATATGTCATTTTTTAATTCAAAAACATTATTTTATTAGTTTTTGATGAAAATTCATTATAAAAATTAAAATACATTAAAAAAATTACAAATTTACTTGTAGAATATTTTCTAAGTTTGATTAAAATGTATTATTAGTTTTATTTAGATATATATTGTAAAAAAATGGTGTAAAAGTTATCAAGGAATTTTACTGCTCTTTTAATATTTCTTCTATTTTTATTATTTTTTTTTCTCATTTTGGGACTACAAGTGTAGGATTATGTATTTTTATAATATTTTATTTAAAATTAATCTTTCAATGTCAGTTTTATATAAAAATGATGTGGAAATCCCTCATTGTTGGATTTTAAAATTTTTATCGATAACTGACACTGAAATCCTTTTTTATTTTACCTTCTATACCTATTTTCAAAATTTATTTATAAAAATTGATATGTAAAGTGACACTTTAAACATTGGTTGTATTAATGTTTCTTTATAACCAATGTTGTAAGATAAATAAAAACATTAAAGGTAAATTTTCTTCTACTTAAATAGAAAACAATGTGACATATTATAAAAGTGTCATTAGGTGGAATACATTCTTCTTTTAAAAATTAATAGATAAAGGTGAGTAATATTTAAAGAGGCAGTATGAAGACCTATCATGGAGATGAAAGTTAGAAAATGTTACTCCTATTCCAGAGATTTGGTAGTATTTTCTTAACCCCTATTTATGTGTAGGGATTCACACTTGGTCTTAGTATTTTTTTTATTACAAACCATAGTAAATATGTATCTCATTATACTAAATAATCTGTGTACTAGTCTTCAATATACAGATAATGGACTAGATAGTCTTATTGAGTTATCCTTATTGTAAAAATAATGATTCATAATTTACTTACATTCATATAATTACATATGACATGGAAAAGAGAATAGGAGTATCATGAAACAAATTGGTATAAGAGGTAAAGTGGAAAAATATAACTAGTTAAAAAGTCCCAACATTGATTCTCTCCCCCCAACTCTTAGTGTTGAGTTTATCTTGAATTGGTACCCTATAATGGGTCTTCTTAGAGACTATTCATGGCCTAAATCATTGATTCTTGCCATATAAGGGTATTCCTAAAGACCATTAAGAGCCCAAATCATTTACTCATACCCTTTTTTCGGGATTTCCAATTTTACCCTCACAAAACCTGAAGTAATTGTACCCCTTTTATTCCTATATTATTTAACTATACTAAGGATAATGTGGGTAGATCCTTTAATTCACTTTCTCATTGATTTGCAATACCTTTTCATTCATTTTTCAAGAGGAAACTCGAAGTGTATCCCCTATACTATTATTATTCATATCTTCTTCCCTCTACCCCATATTATACTTTGGACATATTCCTCACATATATACTAATGGTGTCCTAAGTCAAAATATGGTTTTTGTGTGGTTATAATTGTTTTATTTGTGTTTCTAAATTCTAGAGGTCATCCTCATTCTTTTCTAAGCATTCACCATAGGAGGTGATGCGCTGAATTTTTTTTTGGAATTAATTTTGTTGATTTAGTGTAGGGGTTTCAATGAAATTATTTAATTTGTAATGACTTTTTTTAATCATGATAACTATAACTAATTTAATCATTACCATATAAGTATATGTAGAAATAAATTGAATTTTTTGATAGTTTAAAATTAATTATGACATGTTTAAAAAAGTTTCATATGGTTTAATAGTTTTTGAAGGGAAATTATAGTTTCATTTGTTTTTTAAATTAATTAAATGTTTTATTTGAATTGGAATTGTTATTTTGGGAATGAATTTGAACCTGTTTGGTCATGCCAATGGAAAAGAGTTTTTTCCCAGAAATTTAATTAAATAATGAAATGTGTTTTGGATATCTCAATTCGTTTCAATGGACGGATTATTTATTTAAAAATAGTGTTTTGGAATGGGTTCTATATTTTTTAGGTAGTGACTTAGAAATAAATTTAAATTAGATGGTATTAAAGATCCATGTGAAATGAAATTTTATATGACAAGAGTTGGCTGGGCCTCCCATGATGTTTTAATGAAGTCATATTTAAAACATTTAAAGGATTTCCAAATGGTATAGTTTTTTGAGAGCCTCTTAAGTCCTCAATTGATTATAAATGGTTTACATTATTTCCCAAGGGGTAATGCTTTATATTATATATGAAATGAATGATTTTATAGGGTTGTTTCTTATAAGGGTGTTAGAGGTGAGGGTGAGTTATTATTCATGCATATATTTTAATGTTATTAGTTGTTTTAACAACTCTATGTTTTATTGGTCATGGGATCCTTGGGTACTTTGTTTGGTTATCCTAGATGGTAAGAGGTCCTCCACCACTAGCTAGGATAGTGTAGTAATGTTTATGTCATCCTGAATTTTTAGTGGAGTTATTACTCAGCCACTATGCAGTTTTCCTAGAGAAATAATTTACTAGTTAAACATGTACCATTTAACAACCTTAGTGTGCCTCCCCTAAATCTTGGTTATAATCTTTAATGGAATTTATTTTCTTATGTTCCCTAGTTAAACTAAAATTCATGGAACCGTGTATTTTTTTTTATTTACTTGGTTTTATTGTGTTGTGTTTCCTTGGTGGCAGATTTTTTTTTATTTCTAACAATATTTTTTTAATGTTTTTAAAATGAAATTTTTAATGGGATATTTCTAAAAGGCTTCTAAAATAGGAATTATAGATTATTGTTTTAATAAATGAGTATTAAGCCAAGGTATTGGTTTTAAAGTGATTTTTTCATTTGAAGTGAAATAAATGAAAGAATTTTAAAATGGTTTTTTGTCTCGTGATCACTCATAAAATCAATTTTATAAATTTATTTCATACTATTTTTAATGTACTATGTTTTTAATGTTATTTCATAAACTCTTTTCTGGGATCTTACTGGGCTTGGATTTTCCAACTCCCTACATACATTGTTTGGTGTATGAAACTCTTATTATTTCTTTTATGGTGATTTGTGTCTAGATATGGGTTAATATATTCAATATATTCATGAATTTTTAGTTATAACACAATGGGGAGTGAAAAATCTTCAAAAAGAATATGATTTTATTGGTTTAGTTTGTTATTTAATTTTTGTTTTGTTTTAGGATACTTATGTATCATTTTTAATTGACTTTATCACTTTTTAAAAATTTATTTATGTGGTGAAATTAAATTTGTAATTTTTAGATTATGAAATGTTTTATTTATTCATGTTGTGTAATATCTAGGTTGATTTATTATTATTGTTCTATTTTTTTAATGGTGTGCTTGTATGACACAAAAAACTGGTCATGTCAGATTATTGATGGAATCCATTTGTTTATTTTGGTTTCTAAGGGTGAAATCATTACCAATGACTAACCATTGAGACCATGGAACTAGTTTCGAACCTGAAGGGATCAAGTATATGTGTCAGTCCCAGTCAAATACTAGTTGAGGGTCCTCGTTCAAGGGTTTCCCATATAATTTTGTGATAGATTTATTGTTTTTGTTTGATGTATTATTTGATTCCTACATGATTGATCACTTATTATTGTTTATATCATTGGATTAATAAGAAATATGTGAGAGATATAGTTTTATAAATTATTAGATATTTTTGCACTACTATTTCCCCCCTAAATTGTATAAGATCCAAGGCTAGTGGAGACTGCCCCCAATTTATGATATGTGCTAGTGGATTAGGCTGCATGGGTTAGCATGCAATGTACACTGGTAGGTTGGATTGTGTTTGGTAATGTACATGACTATATACACTTATAACCTAGTGTGTTTCCTATGATACAAGATGATACTATATATGGTAAATTATTTTTTATTCGCTAGATAAATTTTCATCTATGACACCATACCTTGTTTTTACACTTGAGATTCAGTGCCCCAATTTTTTTTGTTATTATTATACTTAGTTTATTTTATTTAATATATTTATAGTGTTTTGAAATGTTAATTATAATGGTTTAATTTAAACAATCTTTTACTAAAGTGGGAATATATCAAATAAACACATTGTCATTGATTATTTTCATTTAATGAAAACTATATGCATGTTTTTATAAAAAATGTCAATGGGTGTGATGTTTGATTGTATGTACATACTTATAAATATAAAAAAAAGTTTATTTTATTTATATATTTTCAAACGATCTTAAAATAAATTTCATTTAAAATTAAATTACATGAAATATTATATTCTTAACTATTGGGCTTGTTTTTCCCACACCCTTTATATACCATCTCATGCATACCATTCTCATCGTTTGATTTAAACTTAATTAGATTTATCCACCTTCAAGGTAGATGTGTGGGTTTCTCAATGGTAGTTGTATTAGGTCATATAGAGTGTCCATATAGTTACAAGAGGATGGTTGAACGGGTTTGGTCACGTTTTGGGTTCTTCTTTTATCTTTAAGTATTGATGAATTATCTTTTAAACCTAGAACTCATCTGGTTTAATTATTGTATTTATATGCTTATTGTTTTATTTATTAGTCAATTTACGTATTTATTAATAATGTGTTTTATTTTTGGTTTTTTATTTATTCTACATTCCACTCTGATGGGTTGGTATAATTTAAATAGATGGTGAAATAAATCCCAATTTATGCTCTATTGATACCACGACACTAGTTCCTTTCCTGCAGGGATTAGAAAATTGTCTTGGGCCTTACCATGAGATAACTAATGTGTCTGGTGGATGGATGACCTTGGTTGGTTCTTGACATATAGAGTGTGATTAATAATTTTTGGTAAGATTCTATCATATTTTACTCTAAAAACCATTAGAAAATAAACCATGTTATACCAGTTTCAAACATAAATAATAAAATCAATCTTTTGGTGTTATAAAAATCAATCATAAGCAGCAATTACTTACAAAAAAGAATTTAAAAGGATTTCTTCCCACTATTATTTTAAAAAATTTATAGGTGTGAAATTTAAAACTAAGAATTTTAATTTTATCAATAAAATCAAAGATGAAAACAATATGATTTTTTAAATAGAAATATATATGGATTGTATAGGAATAATCAATAAAAATGACAATTTATTTTTGTTGTAAACATCACCACTTAATAGTAAACCACATATCCATTAGAAAAAAATTACCCCTTATCAATCTAACAAAATCAGGATTTATGATAATATAAATTATAGGTGACAATAATAATCTGTTTCAATAAAAAGAACATAAGTTATATTAATATATAAATAATAATGGGAGGAATTTCAGGGAACTGATGAGACAATCATAGATGCAACTAAGGTGGAATCCATATAGTGCGTATCTGATGTGATCATAATAGAACATACACCCTGATTCACTATTTCATATCCTATATGGGTGGAAAACCCTACATCTAAAGCATACTCATCCACCAAGGGTACACTAGCTAGTGTGAAATCTTAACTAGTGTATTAATCACCAAACAATTTCCCACAAAGCTACACAATGATTCATATAAAGTCAAATAGAAAGTTGGGAAATAATTAATTATAAAATTATAATAATATAAAATAACTTTAAAAAAAAATTAACACCTCAAATCAAAACTCTTAAAATAAATATTCTTTTTAATAGAAATATTAATTCCACCTCAATTAATATCACATATCATAAAAGAATATTAGGTTTTAATAAAAAATAAGGGATTATATATAAGTCGTTAAAAGTAATAAATATCAATAAAATATTTAAAACATGACTAAAATGTAATAATTTTTTTAATAAAGATAAATAACACAAATACTTTGTTTTATATCATTACATCAAAATTTCATAATAGTGAAAAGAAGTAACAATATAATAATCATTTCAGACATGATAAATAAACTTTAAGGATTCTAAATAAATATTTGTTTTATATAATAATTAATAAAACATGATATATATTCCTTTATAAATCATGATAAATCATTCAAAGAAATCACTTTTAATAGTTTCATTATAAATCCATACTTAGTACATTCATAAACACTCAGTGTGTAACATTCTTATAAAAATAATAATTAATATTTTTAGATGAATTCCAAAAAATGTAATAATAAAAGGTAAATAAGAGAAAAATAAACCACCAATATATTATCATATTAATCAAATATAAACATTTTTTAATAGAAAATATGATATAAAACATAAAATAACTCATGGGTCCATCATAAAATGATTGTACATAGATACACCGTCTATTTCCATATAAAAACATTGTTAATAAGTATATTACCATCAATTTTAATGTAGATTCATCCTTATAATAACATTAAATACTTATAAATAATTAAAATTCAAATAAATTTCATCAAAAATTAAATCTCTATGCTCTTATGGCTGTGGGAGACAATGAACATGGAAGAAAGTAAAGGTAAACGATCGGGGGATATGATTTAAAGAAATTAACAATGAAGAATCAATCCTATTTGATGGAAAATTGATAAGGATAATATAGGAAATAGAGTGGAAAAGGGAGGTAAACACCTAGTGTGGATTTAATAAAAGGAGGAATAAATGAGTCCAAGCATTATCTAAATCATATTTTCAAAGAATAAATTATTTTTTAAAGGGTTGTGTGGTTTTGGTCTTGTGGTTGAAAAACCACACATAAATCATGATATAGATAATGTAAACATATTTCTATCATGAATAGTTTCAATTAATGGTTTTATAAAAACCAATGATAGTCTCATGGAATATAAATTTCAACCAAAAACCAAAAGTACAGTCAAAATATTATTGAAAATTGTCAAATAGTACATATATGAAATAAATATCCAAATATGATTTTTCCGGTGCATCATCTATGTTATTTTTAGTTAAATAATTAAAAAATGTTCATTTCAGTGATTATATAATTATATTACTCTATTATATGTATTTTACATGTAATGTATATTTTATAATCATGCAATATATTCCCTTCTTTTCCACATGAATAGAACATCCAAAATCCCTTAAGGTGGTCACCATGGTGTTTATGTCCTCATTTTTTAGGTATTAGTAGTATTATTTTTTACCATCATGTACATTTTAATTTTACCCTCTATTGTGAAACTAAATCATCTATTTCTTATATATATGTCAATGAAATCTTTCTATAAACTCCATCAGTACTTTAAGGACACATTGAACTAAATTTTCATAGCACCCAATGTGTTGAATTGTTAGATCACTTCGATGATATGGTTTTGAGCCACTAAATAATATATCAATTTTTAATTTATCGTTGATAAATAATATGGTGTGATATATTTTAAGAATTCAAAAACATTCCTATTTTATTACATTAAATTCATTAATTATTTTGTTGAGATCTATAAATTCTCTATCCATTTTGGGGTAAAGTGTATGTAGAAAATATTTATTAGGAAATTTTTTTATGTAATTATATTAAATTTATTCAATTTCATTGTTTTTGTTTGTATTCATGATTAATTTCCTCAATTAATCATCTTCTCCTTCTAAATAGTAGATATTCAAATCAACCTTCTCCTTCTTAGAAAAATAAAGAATGAAAAATTTATTTTCCATGGTGTTATCCCATTATTATAATATAAGTTAGTTAGAATATCCAGTAAAAAAAGTGATTATTATCACATGGAGTAATTTATGGAGATTTTTTATTTCTTGGGAGAATATAGACATTTCACATGATATAGGTCATTGTTTATATCCAAGGATATATGGATAAGTACCACCACGAAGTTTTGAATAATAATTGCATTATCCTTCATAAGTGTTATTAAATTTATTGATTTGAGTTCCCATTATTTTTTAAAATAAGAAATGTTATAAAATTTTATATGTCAATAAATAAAGGGAAAAAACTTATTCATATGATTAAATCATTGTTGAGGCTTAATATATGAAATCTAAATGTCCAACCTAGTTTTTATTTTTCTATCAACCCTAATTAAATAAATAACTATAAATTTATTTATTTCAAAATATAGATTAAGTACATTACATATAAAATTATTAAATCATTTTTAAGATACCCATACGTAATACACAACCCAAAATAAATGGGTTTCATTTCATGAAAAAATAGGTTCATTAAGCATTAATATACAACAAAATTTAAATATTATTAAAATAAATTATCATATTACTCCTATAGAACTTCATATTATTTCTAATACATGTAATCACCATAGGATACATAAAAAAATAAGAGTGAGTTAAAATCCCAATATGTGGGGGAGTAATGGGAATGAAACTGAGACATAAATAAATTTGGATATATGAGTGATCATAATAGTCATTATCATATCATTAGTATACGATCATAATCATAGGAATTATATGAGGATGATATGGAATATGGAATATTAATAATAATGAAACATAATAAGTCATTTTTTGTTTCCATGACATCGTATAATAATAGAGAAAACTAATTGCATCATATCCATATATAACATAATAAACAATGTTAGTTTCATCATATCCATAAATAATGATCTCAATAGATTTAATTCATTAAAAAATTAATTGGTGGTATATAAAATTCCAATCCCACCTATCACATAAAAATATGTTATAAAATAATGCATTAAATATTGAAAATAAAGTGAAAAATCATATATAAATTTATTTGCAAAACAAGGGTAACCCCTAATGAAATATTAATGGTATTCATAAAAAAATATATCATGGAATATAATCATTATTTAAATAATCATTGTAAAGTGAGGTATGTAATCATGAGAATTAAAATAAAGGTATTTTGAAGCATTTAATATAGATACATGTTCATTTAGCATCATATATAGGAAAAAAATTAATTAATAAGGTAAATAATCTCAAATGAAGAAATAAGAGAAGTCGAGTATAGAATTAAAAAGCGTCTCTCCCAAAAATTTCATCACATGAGAAATATGAACAATAAAATAGAGTAAACAAGATAATAACATATAAACTCCCATTAAATTACAATTATAAAGTAAAATTATAAGTGGAATAAAAATTATAAAAAACCTTAAAAAGTAAATAGATAAAAAGAGTTTTTTCCAAAGATATTAAATACATGTTTTGAGTAATTTCAAAATCAATGTAAATTCTATATTTAGAAGAAATAAATTCTAATATATAGGTTAAATTTATTGGTAGAGATAAATTAGGTAAATTACAAATAATTATTAAATAATGTTTATGAATTAAAAATTCAAACCTAAACAATAGAAAACCGATGAGGAATCTCTTTACCATAGGTCTTGTATTTCTTCATAATTATTATACCTCATATGTAACCAAATTATTCATGTTTATAAAATGTTCCATAAGTTTTTTAAATTAATTTTAATTTATTATTGATCACATATTACAATTTGTAAGATCTTATCTTTTCTTGGTACATCTATCTTTTGGTTTTTAGATAAAACAATTCCATTATTGTATTATTTAGTATAAAAATTGTTATTCATGCTTAGTTCTAGGTTTGGATAATTTTTATAGGGTTACATAAGGAAGAGGATCTTATTTTTAGAAAAAATGGTTTTAGGTATGTTACCATACATTTATCTATTTTATTTATATAGTGTTCCTGGGTGAAGTTTGAGAGGGTTTGGAAAAATTTCGAAACGTTTCGGGTAATTTTCTGTAGATGCATTGTTTGAGTATATTGTGTGTAACCCATGGAACTCCTTCAGAAAACTATGCGCTATAAGAAAAGGGCTATGGTGAAGGAACTCGGTTAGGCACATAAGTTTTTAGAACGATGAGGCCACTTAAGAGAAACTATGGAAAGTGGGATAGTGGGATTTTGTATGGTCGTGACATAGATTTTTTAACTGTGTGGAACAACCATGAGGGTTCCTCCATGTAATAGAGGCTGGGAAATGGTCAGGGCATGGTTTTTCATAACCGTGTAACTAACTATGCATGATTTAAAAACAAGAAAATAAAAATTGGAACTATGCCAAGATTGACTTTATTCCTATCATATCCATCCAAATTGACCCTAACACATTATTTAATCCTACCAAAGGTTTTATATGCTTTCCCCATTTAATTTGAAGTGATCGAGATGTGTTTTTTGGTGTATTGAAGCCTAATTCTTATAGAAAGTCTTTATTTATAGTGGTTTTGATGGGTTTTCTTAGATATACTTTCTTCCCTCCCTCAATTTCATAGATATAGTCCACTACAGATAGATATAAGGTTTTTAATTCCAATCATGATTATATTTGGACATATTTTATTATAGGAGAAGAGATCTATGGTGGATTTTTAGACGGTAAACCTGGTTTTATTGGTGTTTTAGTTACATTTTTTTATCACTAAAATTCATGATGTAGGGGGATTAACCCTCGAATCATCTTCTTAGATCATAATGTATTAGTTTCAAATATTTTAAATGTAATGAATTTTATTATGAAATTAGTGTGAAAATCATGGTAGAAACCCTCTTTTGTTATGGTTTGTGGATTTTTTATAAATTGTTTGTGTAGTTGAATTTTTTCCTTGATTTAAAAATATTGAGTTTAAAATATGGATTTATTGAATTTATTGAATTTTTTTATTAAAAACGTTTTAAATAAAAGAATATTTTTATTTAAATGGTTTTAATTATTGCTTTGGCATTGGTTTTTATCATAAAGGGTTGGTGTGTGTTCATTTGTATTTAGAGCGGATAAGGGTATAAAGTTTCCCCCATAATTTTTGTGAACAATACATGTATGAAGTTTCCCCAATAAAAGTGGTTCATCAAGTGATGGCTTATTGAAAGGTTGAATCACCACTCATGAGTATAGGGAGGTCAATTGTTTCCTTCCAGTTTTGAATTGTTGATGTGAGGAATGAAATGGATTATTCAAAAACAAAATTATTGAATTCGTTTTAAGGTATTTTTTGTTGCTTTTTAGTGGAAGATATTTGAGTATAAAAAACTATTTAGTGTTGCACTACTAGGATTTGATACTAACTAATTTTAATTGTTTTATATATATTCCTTTACAAAAATGTGAAATCTTGTTCTATCCAAGTTACATGAGTAGAGAAGTCATTCGGGTAAAACCTACTATGTTTCATTAATCACCTCTTATTTTGAACTTTGGTTATTTTATTGATTTTCTTAATCACGAAATATGAATATTTAAATTATCGCACTTCGTTAGTGGTTCATCATGATTCATGGGCTATATTGTGGAGTTGGATCATGTATCCTATTGGAATCTTTGGATTTTTGTCGTTGGAGTCTTTGGGTTGTGTTGGTTTTGAATTTTTCTATGTACTTTGATATTAGAAGCCTTCCACTATCATACACTTTCGTAGTTAGTTTTGATATAAATACTATAAATTTGAGTTATTTTACATTTTTATAATGCACCATGTATTATTCTAACTTCGTTTCATGTTTGGTTTGGTTTTTGTATTTGTCAAATTGAAAATAATCCTCCACTTGTGTTGAATCCCTCAATATTTATTACCAAAAATTAGAACTATGGGTATGTACCTTTAATACAAGTAACATTCCAACACCTTTTAAAGCCAATGATGAGTTGTGGGATGTTAAATATGGTATCCTCTTTTTTGGTCCTTGACTAGTAAGTGGTCACTAGTTCTTTCTGTCTTGGATTTGAAATTCATTATGGTATATTCCTTTTTTGGGCTGGTAGATAGGAGTAAGATTGTTGGGAAATTAAATTTACAGCATAAAAAGGAATAAATTTTTATGTTGAACATAAAATTACCAGGATGTTGGGTAGATAAGTTTTTTAGAGACACTTATAAGAATTAGAATCACATTTTCATGGGTTTATCAAATCAGATGATCACATCATGTATTTTATAAATGGCTTCCCATTAGGTGATCATAACTAATTCTGTGTAACAATTAGGTGAAATTTGTAGATTTTTTAAAAAATTTGAAATGTCAATGATATGTAGGATTTGGAAAAGGGTATGGTTGTGGTATGTTGAAAATAGTTCCATTTTCAAACGAAAGTTTAATATTTTCAAAAATTTTTGAATATGGAAAAGGATTATTCTGGAAATAAATTTTTTGATATATGATGTGGTAGAAATTAAATTTATCGAGACATAAATTTCTAGAGTGGATGAGTTATGGAATTTGTTGTTTTTAAAGAAAATAGAACCCAGTAGAAATTATAGAAACTAACTAGAGGAATCTATTGAGAATGTGGATACACCTGATCTACAAATGAACAAACAAATGCTTTAGAGTATAGTACAATACTTTTAAGAAATGGAAAAAGGGAACAAGAGGGATAAACCATGTCATGTGGATCATTTCATCCATTTCTAGAAGCATAATCCACCCATTTTTTGAGTTTATTCGATGTCATAGAAGTTAGAGGGGTAGTTTAATATTATTAATTGCACATTAAATTTCTTTAGCACACCATCAATGTTGAAAGTCAAGATAGAAATGTATATGCTAAAGGATCTTAAACACCAGTGTTGAAATTTAGCTATTTAGGATAAATTAGACCGACACATTAGTGGGGTTTATTTTAAATATTTTTTTAAAAAACATTATATCCTTATATATCCGTAACTAAAAGAATGACTAACATCATCTTCTACAAGAAGGATGGCCTCACAGTGATAGATTATGTGGCTAAATTTATGAATTTAGTCACCTTTTCACCCAAAGTATCTACAAGTGCATCCTTGGAATAATTAATCATTGAATCAAGGACGAGGAAATAGATTCATTCAATGATTTCCATGCTCTATATAATGGATTATACGAAGATGGTTAATAGAGTAATAGTACATGAAAGGTACATCTTTGAAGCTATGTATGGTGGAAGCATATTGATACCTATGAGAAATTGTGGAAACTATAATGTTGAGAGAAAGTATAAGTTGGAAACTTATTTCCAAGGTAGTGTAATGAATCATATTCAAATATATAGATTAGTGATTATTTCATTAATCGCAAATCGATAGCCTTGATGTTTTCAATGTGGTTCGTCTGACCACATGAAGATAAATGGTATGATACCACCAAGATCATACACCAATTAAAATTAGATGGTTAATCTTCAGAAATATTTTTATAGTGCTCTTAGGATGGGTGTTCAAGACACTTTTCATGTTTCATAGATGTCATATGATTTTATCGGATGAGGGTTGATGGATACCTCATTTCAGAAAACCATTAGCTATCCATGGAGATTCCTAAAATATGATTACTCCTAAGAAAGGGTAATACCAACAGGGAAATAAGGAAAAAATGAAATGAGAGTGAAATTATATAGATTTGGGAATGACTTATTTGATCGTTAGTATGGATCATCGATAGTGTGAGATATAATTTTCTTTGAATTCTACCCTTATCCAAACTTTTTTTGATACAGGTGAATCACATTCCTTTTTTTCTTCTTGTGTTGTTGATTAGATGGGTATAAATTTTTAGATGATTAATTCTATGTTGAAACTACAAACCCCTCTTTTCCAAAGATAATGTTAATAGTTTATGTGTATAGCATGTTCTATATATATTTGTAGAGCTGTGCTAATATAAAATATCTCCATGCTCCATATATATGTCTACAACATAATCATTGGTATGGATTGGTTAACAAAGCTCAGAGCACACATCAAGTGTTATACCTGAATTTTTAGTTTTACGACTAAATATAACATAGAGATTATCATTAGAGGAAACTGCAATTTAAAGATAGGTGCAACGATCTAGTTGGTACCAGATGTTTGTACAATATCATTCCAGTTGGTACCATTGACTTTGGTAGTGATGAATGTGATAGGGAATTACATTTTTCTAGTAGTTGTTTGTCAAGTTCCATATTATTACCTAGAAATTTATTTGGGATTCCACCCACAAGGTTTGTGGATTTTCCAATTGATATCCTTCTAGGTACTAGTCTTTTTTACATTTCATAATATTGGATGTCACAAAAAAATATAATGGAACTGAAAGTGCAGTTGGAAGAGCTAGATAACAAAGGGTTCATTTGGCCTAACACATCTTTTTGCGATTCACTGGTATTATCTATCCATAATTAATATGGAACACTTATTCTAATTATGGGTTATCATAATCATAAAAATATTATGGTAAATAACTTTTATCCACTTACATTCATTAATGACCTGTTTGATCATTTGAGCAAGGATCAGTGGTTTTCAAAAATTGAATTATGACCAGGATATCACTAATTACAGGTACAAAAGGAGGATATTCCAAAAACACCTTATATATATATATGGACATTACGAGTATTTGGTAATACCATTCAGTCATTTTTATGCACTAGAAGACATTATGTAATTAATGAATAAAATATTTCAAGGGTATCTGGATTCTTTTGTGGTGGAATTTGTGGATGACATATTGGTGTATTTGAGGACAAGGGATGATCATGGGAAACAATTGTAAACAATGTTGGGAATATTTTTGGATCATCATCTTAATTTTAAAGTTTAAAAGTGTGTTTTTGGATAAAATTAGTACATTTACCTCTCCTTGTAATATCTGAAATAGGGGGTTCTATGGATTTAGAAAATATAAAAGTTATTATATCATTGAAATTACTAAATAATTTATTAGATAAACATATTTTCCTTGGTTTTGATGGTTATTAATGATGTTTGGTTCAATATTTCTCAGGACTATCTTCTCCTATGATAGTTTTGAAAAAGAATAATGTTCCATTACAGTTGAATGACTTGTGTCAGATTCTTTTCAGGATCTTAAAGTTCACATTACATCCACACCAATCATGATTTTTCTAGAATCTGTTAAATGGTACATGGTGTAATGTGATGCTTTGGGATTAGGGTTGGGATGTGTTCTAATGTATGGAGTTCATTATATTTCTTATATATCATGGTAGTTAAGGATTCATGGGATGAACATCCAAATAATTAATTTAGAGTTAGATTACATAGCCCATGATTTGAAGACTTGGTATCATTACCTCTCTGGTGATAAAGTCAAATTGATTATGGATCATAAGACCTTGAAACATATTTCCACACAAAGGGATTTGAACCTAAGACAAATAATATGGATCAAGCATCTTTATATTTTTTTAATTTGACCCAATTTATACACTCAGTAATGGAAATATTATGGAAGACGCATTAAGAATAAAGTCTTATGTGTAATTGGAAAATGAGGTGTCAGATCAGTGGTAGTTGATATCGGTGATTGAATACATGCACATGGAATGTGAAGACTAAGGTGAAGTTTTTTATTTCTTTCTTTTTTTATTCATTATTTAATTGGTTGATACTATTAAAGAGGTATATACATTTGATTTATAATGAATTTATATGAGGTCAAAACTCAATGGTAGAGGGACCATTGGGGGATAGAGGCTAGATGGGAGTTCAATGTTGTGGTTCTGAAGTCAAATTTTTGTTCTTATGACTTATCAGGAACAATTCATTCATACATACCATAATTCAATATTGGATTATCTTCCTTTAATAAATATGATGTATTAGGCATTTAAATAAAAAAATTGGTTTCATCTGAAAATGAATTTGGATGATTGGGTTTCAAGATGTTTAATTTTTCTATAGGTTTTGGTAGATCACAAATAATCGGCAGGTATTTTTTGACTTTATCAATTCTTATTTGGAAATAGGGGCATATATCCTTGTATTTTTTGAATGGTCTCCAAATATTTGTTTGAAAACACAATTCCATAGGTAAAATAGTGTACCATCACACAAAGTATCCTCATTTCATCACTATTCATGAATCTCATGTGGTGGAATATTTGTCAAATATATATATATATATATGAGAAGTGGTAAAGAAGCATGAAAAAAAAGTTTTGATAGTACGATAAGAGAGATATATGGTTTACACCACATTTCTTAAAATCCATATATTATTCCTTTAGGACATAGTTGACTTCGAGTATGGCATATCATCCTCAGATGGATGGGAAATCTAAATGGACAACAAAAACTTTAGAAGAAAATTTTCAATCTTGTGTAATAGATTGTGGTGTATCATGTTAGGAGAACATTCCATTAGTGGAGTTCTCATATAATTATAGTTATCAATCCTCTTTAACAATGGATGCTTTTAAATCAATTTATGTGCTTCCAATTCATTATCCACATTGTTGGATTGAAATAGGTGAGACTAAACTAGTATGGATGAGCCCTGTCTAAGAGACAATGGAGAATATATAGTTGATCAAGAAATATATGGAGATGGATTAGAGTCACCACAAATCATATGAATATCATCATCGATGTCTGTTTTCTTTCTAGGTTATTGATCATGTATTTTTAAGACCTCTCTAAGTCCTGGACATCATCATTTTAGGAGGAAAGGAATGTTATCCCCTTGATATATAGACCCTTCTAAAATACTTGAATGAGTTGGAGAGGGGGAATAAGAATTGGCTTTTCCCCTACAGGTCAATGCGGTGAATAATGTTTTTCATTTATCTATTTTGAAAAAAATCAGAGCATGATCCTGACCGTGTTATTCGATGGGATCACATTGACCTAAATATAGATGATTTGTTACTGTATATTTTAATGTAGATTGTGGATAGACAATAAAAAGTCATTTATGGGAATAAAATTGGTTTATTTCAGGTTTTGTAGCAACATAATAATATTTCGGATGAGACTTGGGAACATGAGAAAGAAAATGGCCTAAACACTTTCAAAGAATTTTTTTTATAATTTATAGGCTTGTAAATGACAATGGTGGAGATAATTTATAACCAAAAATTTCAATTAAATAACCTTTAATATATTTATTTTCTCTATATAATGTCGTTGGATGATGTATGGGATGGTTTTGAAACCTTTAATAATGTTTTTGAGGATTTTATACAGGTGCATTGTCTGAGTCTAGTGTGTGAAAACCATGAAACTCCTATAGGAAACAATGTATCATGATGCAAGGGATAAGGGGAAGGCACTTGGGTAGGTGCAAAAAATTTCCAAACCATGAAGAAACCAAAGAGAGACCATGCAATGATGGACAATGGGATTTTTAATTATTGTTACATAGTTTTTTTAATCATTTGGGAAATCATGCATGTTCTTCCTTGAGGTAAAGGCTGGTGCATGGTTAGGTAATGGATTTTCTAAACCATGTGACTGACTGTTCACGGTTTAAAAAAAATATCTTAAAAAATAGAAGTAGGTCGGGATAAACATGTAACCTCTCAATTTTGTTCCAAATTGACCCTAACTAAATATTTCTACCCCCTAATGATTTGTAACATTTACCAATCAGGTTTGATCTGATCTACAGGAATTTCATTGTGCGTTGAAGCTCGATTCCCTTGGTAATTCCTTATTTAAGATGGCTTTGACTTGTTTTTCTGACATATACTTTCTTGTTTATATAGGATTCTTAGAACTAGTCTAGTGAAGATAATTATTATATTATTTATATTAATCATGGTTAGATTTATCCTTTTTGATGTTAGGGAAATATATCTAAGGTGCTTATTTAGAGATTCAAACTAATTTTTAGTGTATTAGTACCTTTATTTTTCCCCAAAATAATGAGGTAGGCAGATTCAATCTCATCTCATCTTATTAAAATATGAAGGATTATTTTCAAATGATCTGAATTGATTAAAATTTATTTTTAAATTGATATTCAAATCATGGTTGAACCCTCATTTTTGATGTTTTTTAGATTTTTTGAAAATTGGTTGTGTAAGTTATTTGTGTTCATTATTATAAAATGATATTTTTAAGATATTATTTTGTTGTATTTATGGAAAATAGTGTGGTAAAATGGTTTTCAATAAAAGAAAAATTTTATTGAAATGGTTGAAATGGTCATTTTGGAATCAGTTTTTTGAATAAGGGGTTTGTGTGTGTTAATGTCATTTGGGATAGACATGGTTATGAAGTTTACCCCATCATTTGTGGTATGTGTAAGGGTATGAACATTCCCTTATAAAAATGGTTCATTAATAGACATCATAGTGAATGGATGACTTACCAATCATGAGTATAGGGAGGACTATGGTTGAAAAAAAGGATGAAATTGATGAAATATAAAATGAAATGGATTATTCCGAATTGAAAATTTTTAATCGATGTTATGGTATTATTTGTTTTACTTCCATGTAATTTTTTTATGGAAGCCTATTTAGTATCACACACCATAGATTTTATATAATGTGTTTTTAATTTTATTTATAATTTTTGATATAAAATTGATATCATGTTTTATCCTAATGTCATGTATAAGGATTCCCTTTAGGGAAGACCTGTTGAGTTGAATTACTCATCCTTGCTTTGAAACTTTGCTGCTTGTATAGATTTTGTTCATAAATACACATGAAAAGGTAAATTATCACACTTATTTAGTGGTGTATCTTGATATGGGGGCTGTATTGTGGAGTTATATAATAGATAATGTAGTGGTATTTGGAGTTTTTTCATTGTAGTCTTTGGGTTTTGTTGGTTTTTTCTTCCTTTGTGTACTTTGATATTAGTTTTCTTCCAATGTGGTAGTCTTTTGTAGTTTTCTTTGTTATAAATGGTGCTAAAAGGTGTTATTTCACATTGTTATCATAAATCTTGTAGTATTATTCTTTTATGGAATTATTGGTGGGTTTTTTTATTTCACAAAGGGAAATTAATTTCCCATTTCTATTGAAGACCTTAACATTTATTTCCCACCTTTAGAACCTAGTGGGTTTTACCTAAGGACACATATTGTTCCACCACATTCTCAGACACAAGAATAAATTTACCCCCTAAATCTAATTCACCCCATGACTTTGTTTCAACTCTTAAATTTAATTCAACCCATGAATTTCTTTCATCCATTGAATTTAAATAACCTTAATAATTTTCTCACCCCTGAATGGACCCCATGAATATAACTAACCCTATTAGTTACTTTAAATCACTAAAAAAATCTCATAAAATTAAAAGTCATGTCTTGAATACATTTTATAACATTGAATGGATTTTTATATATTTTAAATCCTGGATGATATATTTTGGAAAAAATAAGTGAATCGAGGCTATCACAACATTAATCCAATTCATATCTAAAATTATCCATTCCCAGACCTATTCTAAACCCTCCAGCACCTTGAAGTCAAAAAAATCATGTACCTATTCCCCTACATCCCATCTAGATGTAATTTTTGAGAATACCCTTTGAACCAAAAGTGGGACCTCATTAGGTTTTGGCACTCCATAGTTAGAGATCGAAGGAAATCCCTACGATTTTTCTTCCACTTTTTTATCCATTTTTGATAAAATTTTTGGTTCTCAATGTAGGGATGAGAAAAGAAAATCTCTAATGCGAATGTGATATTTTTTCAACACCATAATTTATTTTGTGGAAGGTGGTCTAGAATCAATTCTTATGGTCTATTTAAATTATCTAATTGTGTGAAATGACTATGATTCACACCTATATGCCATGTGTGAAAACTGAATAATTGGAAAATTCATTAGTATATGATAATATTGGGTTTATAATTCTCAATGAATCCTATTTGTCTCATTTGCATTTATATTGGGTTTGAGACCACCCATAGGGTGAACCTACCCTTATAAATATGAATTGTTGGAATTGATTGATATTATGAATTTCTATAGTATATAATATTTGTGTTTTATTGAGATTGACTCACTTAAAATAAAATCAATTTATTAGAAAGTTAATTTTTTTAAATTGATAAGTGAAATTTAATTGGATAACATTAATGGTAATTGGATGAATTAATAATTATGGTTTATAATGATATACTTGATGCAAGTGTATTTATCCTTGGATTACAATTTAGAGATCAAATGTTAGTAGGAAATTTTATGTTTTTTATTAATTGATTAATTAATATTCTTGTTTTTTCTGTTTATTACAAGTAATTATTTATAAAACTATATTTATATCGATATTTTGGTGTCAATATAATGAGTTTTAATCACACCCTATTCAGTCATTATTTTTTACCTAGGTTGATTTCATGGATACTGGTTTTGAAAATAGAAAATGATTTTCTTCATGATTCATTTCTAAATGGGTTGGCGAATGGTTACATGACCAACATGGGGTTTGAAATCAATGTATTTTGGATCCTTTATTTTTTCGTGTCTAGTTTTAAATTTTAATTCCTTTATTCATGAAATATAGTTACATTTCATGCCAATGTTAAATAGTATATTATTATTTTGGTTTGATTGAATCATCATTCATTCTGTTTTTGTTTGTTGTCAGATTATTTATATTTATTTTATATTTCAACTAATATGTTATTTATTGCCACTGTTACAAAAACTTTGTACCTAGTGGTATATTTTCCCCACAATTATCCACACACCACCATTGGTATTTGTAAGACTCTGGAATTTGGGGAGGTGTGGATGAGGTCACATAACAGACCCGACTTTTTCATGTGAGGGAGTGATGGGCCTGAGATGTTACAAAGTAGTATTAGAGAATAGGTTTATTTTCTATTTATATTTTTTTGTGAAAGATAGAATGTATACTAGGATGTGAATGGGAATGTTAATTAGATAATATATGAAAGTAGTTGACCCATGGGTTGGAAAAAATGGAGTTCTTAGGGATGGGTTTGCTGTTCAGTTGTTATAACTTTAATGCTACATCATCAACTGTAATTCACTTATTATGGGATGTTACCATTTAATGGGATTTGAATAACAGTAATGTATGCCAAGAGATGAGTATGCTTGCATAAAGATAAGAGCATAAAGATATATTTTTACATGCATTGTTCATGATATGCACATTTAGATTTCATGTGATATATTTTAACATATGAACATTGAAATGAAATTCATGTTATACAAGATAAAAAGAAATAAAAAAACTATTATTTTTTTATAAATCAATCATCAATAAATATTTAGTGGGAACTTGAATCAGTGGTTTTATTTTTATCACCAATTTAGGTGGTCCTTATTTTCAATCGTATATTTTAAAGAGTTTGTTTATAATTGTAGAAAAAAAATTTCATCGTTGTTTTTGAATCGAGCATCATTGGAGTAGTAATCATCACACTTATAAAACAACTATTCTAGAATATCATTCATCTATATAGAATCCAACAGATGATTAGATCCATGAAATATTCCTGAGGTTCATGTGATCTATTGTGATGGATACTTTTTATATTATACAATTGTTGTTTGATTAGAATATAGTGTTTTAGTTATAGTATCCACCAATGTTCAATGAGGAGGGTGGCCGCTAGATAGTTGAGTTCTGGATAGAGTCAATCATGAGGCTCTTAAGGAATTTTGAGACACCTACAGATAAGAGGGTGGTGTTTTCTACTTACACTATTCATATACCATCCATGTATTGGAGGGAAATTATGAAGCAAATTATATAGAAGGAGGAGTTATCATTGAAGGTATTTGAGGAGAAATTACTAAGACACATCTATAAAAATATGTTTATGGATGAGAAGGATCATAAGTTAGTTTACTTTCCACACTAATAAAAGTAAATGATACATTAATCTATATGATTGACTAGCTTGAATTATTTTTCTTGGTCCTTGAAAATTGATGAGGCCTCTAGGACACAATGTTTCTAGGATGGGATTCACTATTAAATAAGTTTTTAGGTGAACATATTTATCTGGAGTATCCTTATGTATGTGATAAATGAAGTTATTATCAGAAATATAAATTCAAGAGATACCATGAGTATCATGCATGATATTTCAGTAGGGTGAACTAGGATTTCTTATTCACATAGTAAGAAGTGCCAATATGATAGTTATTGCTAGGGTATTAAAAGGAAAAGAAGCCAAGTTAAGGGAATATATCTGAGAATCATGTTCTGTTATAGTGATTTCAGGGTAGAAATTTGGGCCATATGTAGAAACTATGTCCTCACCCTATTGTGGAGTGTCATTCATGTGGTTGTTTGTGTAATCTACAAAGGTTCTGTTGGATATTTTAAAAGTAGAGTATTGTAAGGAAGTCTGGATAGACACATGTGTCATGAAGGGACTCATTTAACCCTCATGTGACTGGTATCTAGAGTTCACAAGGAATTCATAATAAGGTAGGGGACATGATAACCCAATGCAGGATCCATAGTACCACTCAAAAGAAAACAACAAAGAAGAGTAAGACTAGATTACAAGGAATGTGTGAAATACTGGTACATGTGATATAATATTCTCTAACTAGTTTTGATATAGATCCTTATTCCATAATTCGTATGATTCTTTTCACCCCATCCTTATCATGAATTTTTAATGATAAATTAGGATTTAATTCCTTTATATATTCTTTTTATTGAAAATAATTTGGTTTTAACTATGGAGAGAATGAATTGGGTCATGACCATTGACATTCTGTTGGGTGTGATATCATAAGATATCAAACATCAAGAGGAAAGTTCTCTAGAATTATCTGGTAACCATTTCCTTTTGGAGATATTTGTATTTTAAATGATAGTTTTCAATCTAATTCATAGTATTGTATTGTATTGTTATGTACCAGTATCATATCAACTATTACCAAATTAGATTTACCTCTCTATCACTTTATGGAGGTTGATATTTTTACCAGTGTTAGTGGGATCCTGAAGAAGTTCATGCAGAAAAAATTTAATTTAGATTGGATTTCCTCATGGACCATATAATAATCCTTGTTTTGGAGTATAGTGGAATACACCAGGATACTTTTACATCAGTAGTAAACTATTTTATGTAAGTCCTTACTCAAGAGTTCTCCAACGTTTCAAAAAAGTGGGAAATTGATTTCAGGATTATGTTAGTGATGTGAGTAGATAATGTTTCTATTCTTACATATATAAATGAAATAGTAGAAATTAATGACTTAAAATTAAATTGGGAAGATTTATAAGTAAATGTATTTCTATAGACTAGTTCATATCAGCGAGACTCTAACAAACATTTATTCAAAACATACAATTCTATCTTGAATTTCGGTGTGGATTATTGAATATTGAACCAGATGAATGTCATGAACTAGTATACCATTCTGTATATCGATGAATGTTTCAATTAGTTGAGAGTTACAATGACCTTTTATGTGATTTACTTGAGGTTAGGGAACCATCTATTGAGATTGGGACTGTTGGACATAAACAGAACTGATTTTAGGAAAAGTTATGGAATGTATGTGTCCACAATGATTTAATTTGGTTTAATGAACACTCCAATGATATTAATTGATTTTATGAATTAAATATTTCAATATTTTTAGGATTGTTTTTGTGATTTTTTTTATTAAATCTTGGTGTACTCCTAGCGAGCAAATGATAATTCCCAAAATCTTGTCATCATGACAACAATGTGAGAGATTTAGATTTATTCCAAGATTCTTAAATACAGTTTATGGATTGATAGAGTGAACTTATTGGTCCATGTTATCTTAGATGATGGAGTGATGGTAGAATTAAATATAGTTTTAACCATCATATCCTTCGATCATCCAGAGAATGTCTTTGAGATTCAATGATTTCTGGGTTTAGTAGTATTTTATTGGCATTTCATCCTAGAATTATCATGTTTGGAAGCACCGATGACTGGGGATGACCATGACATATGTGATGTTTTTGGTTATATTCATACATGATATAATTTTACATGATAAAGGGAAGGCTGAAATCATCACTGATTTTAACCTTACCTATGTTGATTAAGATATATACTATGTATTGTGATGTATCCAGAGTTATATGTGGAGTTGTTATGATGTATAAAGATCATATGGCTGCTTATAGATTCCAATACATGATACCTTGTGATAGGAATTATATAGATTAAATTCTAGAGTTGGAAAAATAGGTTTACACACTATGCTGATGAAGATACTATCCATTGGGTGAGATGTTATTAGTGTACACCAACCATAAGATCCTCAAATATATCTTTTATCAATAGGACATGAATCATTGGTAGAGGTGATAGTATGAGTATCTTAAGTAAATTGACATAGAGATAGAATACACACTAGTATAGTGAAACAAAATTGTAGATTCTTGGAGTAGGAAGACATAAATAGAGGTATTGCATGAGTCTTGTGATCAGTAGTGTCTGATGGAACTCTTTGAAGACATGAATATGGATGTTTAGAAGTTACGAGGATGAGTATTTCAATATTCTAATTAATTTATATCCATTGTCTCTGAGTTGATCAATATATAGTAGTTATATGATCTTGATGGATTAGATTTAATGGAATGATTAAATGTTGGGAAGACACCAACATGATGGTATCTCGGTTGTAGAGATGTTCATATTTTCCATTATTGTGTATGGGTTCCTGCGGGTTTTCCTAATGAGATAATGAGGTAGTTTTATTTATATATATGGGAGGTGCATCCTGGTATAAAAAATATTTATTATGATATCTATATAAAGTAATTGTGATCAGGAATGAATAATGAAATATGAGGTATTATGGAAACATGTTTCACCTGTCAGCAGGTGAAGTCCCAAACTGAGAGGCTTGATTGGTTGTTGCAGCCTCTTATCATTTTAGATAGGAAGTGGGATGAGTTCACTATGGATTTCATAACACAATTACCCATGATGACTCACAATAATGACGCAATATGGGTGATTTTGGATCCACCGATGAAGGTATACCAATTATTTACTATTAAGAAGACTTTACTCATCGATGATATGTGTTGCAATTTTGTGCATGAGATAGTTTGTATGTTCGGTGTTATGGGGAGTATCATTTCAGATTAAGATCTCAAATTCACATTATTATTTTAGAAATCCCTTGAGAATGTTCTAGTATTTTAGGTTTTTCTATCAAAAACATATCTTCATCAGATCAACATTATTTCTGAAAAAATGATTTGGACCCTGGAGGATATGTCAGGAGCCTATGTTTTTTATTTCATTTGTTCGTCGGAGCATCATATATCACTCATGAAGTTTACATTTGAAAACTTCTATGAATCAATCTAAATGATAAATTTTCTATTTTTTATGGTAGGGAATTCCATCCACCTATTTTCTATTTAGAGGTAGGTGAGTCTGGACTCATTGGACAAAGTCTTATATAAGAGTCAAATAAGAAGGTTTAGTTATTACAAAGACTTTAGTGAGTCAAAAAGTAGATAGAAATCATATTCTATAAATCAGATATGACCTCTACAGATTGAGGCGAATCATTGATTTTTCATTTGTGTGTCACCTATATTGGGGAAACATTGTATCTGAAAGAAATAGAAGATAAAAACTTTGGTTTTTAGGACATTGAAGAGAGTAGAGAGGGTTAGTCAAGTGATATAATATTTGACCTTCTAAAGTGATACAAAACCATGCATGATGTGTTTCACATGCCAGATATATAGAGATATCATCATGACCCTTCTCATGTGATATATATTGATGTAGTTATGTTTAATTTTGACGTGTCCTTTGAGAATCATATGTTCTACATAATGGGAATTAGTGAGAAAAATATTTGGGGAAAGACCGTGCCTATAGTATGAGTGACATGGTAATATGGGAATGTTCATGAGGATAAATGGAAGAGGAATTTTAATATCTAGACACAGTGGACCAATTAATTTGATAATACCACACATTGACAGTTAGAGAATCTCAGGGAAGAGATGTTATGTAGTTGGAATGATATAAGTTCATTTCTTTTATAGTTATATGTATCTTTATGTTTGTATTTAAAACACTATGATTTGTTTTTTACATCATTTAAACCTTATTTTTTAGCTTCTTTATTTGATTTGAAGTGTTCATAGATTCAGTAGGAAGGGGGTGCGAGTTCATTCTGTAGAAAAAATAAAAAATGGGAGTTCCCAACCCACGTCGTGAATTTCATAGAGAAGAATCCATGAATTTAATTCACCCAATGAATTTTTTTCACCACCAAACATTACATCACCCCACTAATTTCTATCACCCCATGAATTGACCCATTGAATTTAATTCACCCCATGAATTTCTTCATCCCCCCTGAATGGACCCCATGAAAGCGAAATTTGTGTCTTGAATCCATTTTACAATGTTAAATGTATTTTTTTGTTTCATTTTCATGGATGAAGAATTTTGAAAATATATGGTAATTAATAATATATTTACATGATCCCAACTCACATAATTATTTAGCCATTAGCTTCACTATTTTAAACTCTCAAACACTTTTTTATCTAAAAATTGTATACAAGTTACCCTAAATCCCTTCTAGAGATTTTTTTTGGGAATTTCATTCAAATATGAATCAAGGCTTTATTGGGCCTTAGTGTTCCGAAACAGGAGATTGAAGGTAAGCCTTTTGTTTCTCTTCGAATTCTTGATCCATTATTTATGGAATATCAAGTTCAAATTGATGGTAAGGGGTATAAAATCACTACTTTGGATGTGATATTCATCCAAAACCATTAATATTTTTAGGGTAGGTAGCCTAGAATAAATCCACATGGTTTGTTTCAATTATCAATGCATCTTAGATTCTGGTGATTTTTTCCAAAACACCAAGTGCGTGACCTGACTAACTGGAAAATTCGTTACTGGACAATAATGTTGTGTTTAGACCTCCCATGGTTCCAATTTTCACCATTAGAATTTAAACTAGGATTGTATCCACTCGTTGGGTGATCCCACATTTGAAATTCTTAATGAACACAGATTTATGATTTTTAGAGTGGAATTTTGGTATTTTATTGATCTGGAATCATGTGGAATAAAACTATTTAATTGAAAGTTAATTTATTTTTTATAAATTAATAAATGAAATACATTATCATAATATTATTTGTAATTGGAATAATTAATGATTATATAATATGATTATATGATTAACATGAATATTAGTTATCCTTGCATTTTTTCTAGTGTTATCATGGATTGAATCTACCATAATTGATGCCTAGGATGAATGAATGTTATACGATTGTTTTATATTAATTTATATAATGGAATTTACTTATGATGTGTTCTTGAGAGAACTATATGTGATTCCAGATGGAAAGGCGAATAGTTATGCTCCATCATAAGGGAAATATGCATGTGTTTCAAACCACATGAGTGTAAGATTCATGGGATGCGAACCACCTGATGGTAAATTACATAGTTACTAAATAGTTGAGGGTAAGGATTATGATTGTAATGGATGAATTTGGTATAGATTTATTGATATCCTGAGGAAAGGGTCTACTTTTCAAGGATATGCGACATGTGATTCATCCTTGACAGAATAATTTTCCCCCAACATGGATGATTTGTCCTAATGCAGGAGGATCCAACCTAAAATAGTGATATTAGGCATAAAACCAAATTATCTTGGATGTCCCTATAATTAATTAAATAGATTTAGTATTAGTGTGTCATTTTATGTGTCATATTAATTAATTAATTAATTAATTAATATTCCCATTTTATTATTATGTTGAACACAATTATTTTTAATGGATTTTTCTAGATATGGCGGTGTCAACCTTCTGAGTTTTACTCACACCATATTTGGGCCACAATTTGGTACCCATGAATATTTCAGGGATGCAGGATTGAATATGGGTAATGGAACTTATTTTTTATTTCATACTATATTGGTTGGAGCATGGATATGAGACTTGAATGTGGTACAAGACCCTGGACATCTGAATAATTTATTTTTTTTCTTATTTGTAATTTAACTTTATGACTTTTATAATATAATTTAGTTAACTTTGAACTTGACATTACATATATTATTATTATTATTTAGTTTTATTCATACTTATTCAGTTATGGTTTTTTTATTATTTATATTTTTTCTACTATTTCTACATCTCTGTTATTTATTACAGTATTTGGGAAAACATTGTACCTGAGGGTGGTGTTTCTGTACTATATTCCTCACACCCAAACTATGAGTTGGATTCCTTTTAGATATGGGTACGTGAACCTGAGGTCACATAACCCAACTGAATCAATCATGTGATGTTTTTAAGGGTAATTGATGTTTCACTATTGAACTCATTTTTAATGATAGGAAGGTTTGACCCCAATTTGTTTGGATAATTCTATTTTAGTTTATATATTTATGGGTTTAATCATTTTTATATATCTATTAGTGGAAATAAATCAATAGTATTAAAATAAAAATATGCCCCACACACATTATAAGATGGACTAATGATAGCCACATTCGGTGATAAATTACAAATTTACAATATCCTTATTGGGGGTAAATCTGACCATTAACGGGGAATTCCAAAAGAGGGAGGGAGATAAAATATATATGTAGGTATTATAAATAATTTAGAATAATTATAATGTATTATTATATATATAATCTACACTAACATCCATGAAGGTAATAAAAATTAAATAACAGACAATGATCTCAAATGATATAAAATCGACCATTAATTAGAAGCATCAAAATAGATAGAAATATAACTAATTTATAATATAAAATTTATAAAAAATATATGGTAAAATAATAACTTATATTTCAGGTATAATTATAAATTAAAAAGTTCTACGTGGTTTAAAATGAAAAAGTAAAAGGAGAGTGATAAAAATAAAATGAAATGAATAATGGTAGAATTACCTATTTTTTATGATAATAATTTTTCTATGTAACAAATTCCTTAGAAAAATAGATTGGTGTGAGGTAGGAACATCTCCAAGAAAATTGGGATTCTTAGTAAGAGAGATTCTATAATATTAGGCAATGGAATTTGTTGGTCAATAAGAGATAGTTGGCCACTCTCAAGTTATAATGGTTTTAATAATCAAAAATCATGTCAAATCATCTCAAATCATTAAAATCATGTTTTTCTATGATAAATCATGTTTATTTATGTTAATTATGATTATTTATGTGTCATTATATGTTTATCACATTCTGTTGACATTCATGTTATAAGACAATTAAAACAGAAAATGGGAAATGTATGAGTCACTCACACCGACACAACAAGTGAGACATCAACAACATAAATGTCTCACCAATAGAACACATGTCTCAAAAAAACCAAAATACATCAATGATAGATGGAATGTATCACCGATAGATGACTCAAAAAAAGTGTAAATGACTCACTGACATTAAAACTGACTCACTGACAGATGACTCACTAATAGTGAAAATGATTCACCAACAATACAAACTGAATTACAAATAGATGACTCACCAACATAACAAAATGAGTCACTAATGAATTGATTCCCAGACACATAATGAGACCAAAAGAAGGAATCACCAATAGAAGGGGTCACTAATAGAATTACTCTCCGATAGAAGAGTTATCAACAGATTGTTTAATTTTTTGTTATTAAAAATTATTTAAAACTATCATATTCAAGTGATTTAATGCTACTAAATTAATTATTGTTTTTTGTAGAAAATATTAATGACTTTGTTAGTGGAATGAATAAGGTACAACGTACCTCCACATTCTTCTTGTCAGCCAACTGAAGACACCCAAAATAAAATGAAATATTGGGGCATGTGTTGCATTGAAGAAGAAGAGAATAACAAAAATGAATATATGAGTAGAGATACTAGACCATGTTGAAGAACGCATGAAGAAGTCTCATTAATTATATCTATGAACTAAAGGATGATTATTGGTCACAATAGCTTTAATCATCCTTGCATCAAACAAACACTAAGGAAGATAATCCCATCTTTCTAGAAACTAGAACACAAATCTCCAGCAACACTCCATTTCAGTATTTATTTCCAAAAGAGGAATCAAACATCACATATGATACATCCAATGATTCAAAATCTACTTTTTACAACACACATAGCATTCTTAATAGTATCTCTTTAGGAACTTCTCTATTGTGTGAATTTTTATTTCATTTTGAGTAGTGTGTGTCCCTCAATTAAGAACATACTATCTCATATACTATACTGGAGGATACAAGATATCATCAAACAAACATATTTTTAAACCTCTAATATCTCACATAGAACTATGGTAGAGGTCATGTTTCACCTGTCTATATTATATCCCATGTAGAATAGTGATAGAGGTATTGTGACTTAGACAGTTGTATACTATTGAGTAAACCCTGATCCAATGTGTGGATCAATGTTTTATTTATATTTACAAGTGGTAGGTGATCACTATTGGAAGTGGATTAAATTTTTTCTTCAGATTAAATAACTAATTTTAATACGTGGTGTTTTTAAAATTAGTTTACTCTTTTGTAACTCATAATTTAGAAAACTATTTTTTAATTTGATAGTTTTTCTTGGATAGTGTTTATAACTGTATTGGTTTAGTAAATTGATTTCAAATGTTATTTCAATATTTGAGGCTGAAATAACTAAAACTTAATCAATCTCCATAGAAATTAATTGAATAGTGAAACTATTAAAAATTTACTACGTTGATTAACTGGAATGTTTTGTTTTAAATTGGGTGATTTTCAACTATTTTTTTGATAGAAATTTTCATAGGAACTAAACTCACCCATGATCATTAGTGTCCCATATAGACCAACATATAGTATCAAAGGATATTTTTAAACATCTATTTTCAAATCATTCAACTGTGATTTTAGTTTTTTCTTATTGATCTATAAATTTCTGTAAGTTCTAATTTTTTATCACATTGAATTATAGTCATTATATTTTATTATGGATCATATATTGGAAGCTTATTATACTAATAGAAGTACATTTTTTATGGAACTAATTATTCCAAGTGGAAAATAAATATAAAAATACATTTAGAAAGTACATGATTTTGAATTTGGTCTTCTATTGTAGATGATTATATGATTCCCCATACATCTAGAAATACATGTGATGACCCAACCAAGAATGCATATAATAATGATATAAAATCTATGAATGCCTTATGTTGTTCTTTAGGATATAATGAATTCAAATTATTTTTTTCATGTAAAACATCGCATGAAATTTGGGATACTCTAGCGGTTTCACATGAAGGAACCACTAATTTCAAAAAAAATGAGACTTAACACATATAATATTAAATATGATAACTATAATATGAAGCCTGATGAAACTATTTTTGATATGCATGTCATGTTTAATGAAATTATAAATACTATGATTTCTCTAGTAAAGGAAGTTAATTCTATTGAGAAAATCATGAAAATTATCAAACGTCTACCAAACAGATGTAGAAGAACCTCAGTATCAATTAGAGAATCCTAGTATATTAATATGTTTCTAGTTATGGATATGATATATATGTTGATGATATTTGAGGAATAATTAATGGTTAAGAAAAAATGTGTGGATGAACCAAATAGAAGGATAGTGTCTTTGAAAACCTCTACTTTAAAAAATAATGAAAAGTAAAGGATTCAAATTAACTCTGACATTACAGGTGATGAAGATTCACCATCAAAAAATGATGAGGAAATGATCCAATTATCTAGTTGGTTTAACATGTTTATATAGGGAACAAATTCATCATAAATCCCATCTAAAAAAGAAAATATAAAAATGAGAGAAACTGGAAAAATGAATGGAAAAAGATTGATAAATGAAAATAATTAGTTTTTTTTATGAATGTAAGTGGAGAGGACATGTAAAGGATAAATTTCCTAAGTTAAAATATAAGAAGAAAAGTGAATACAAAGATAAAAGATACATTATGGAAATGAAGGAATCCTAGAGTTCTTCTAAGGATAGCTCAATTGAGTCTGAATCTTCACATGATGAGATTGGTGACAAGGAAAACATGTGTTTCCTGAAAACCACATATGAGGTAACACATCAGTATACTATAAATAATTATTGTTATTTAAGCGATGAAAGTGATTTTAAAAATATTATTAATGAAAAAATGTTTGGATATTTCTAACAGCATGATGATATATGCAATGAATTAAAATATAAATATAAATTATTAAATAAATACCATGCCCTTACCTATACTATTTAATATGATATTTCCATAGAAAAGGAAAACAATTCTCAATTTTCTGAAAGAAAATAATGAGCTTAAATTTTCTAATGATCAATTGAAAAAGTATTTAGAAAATTTTTCCAATTTAAAACATATCTTGGTTCAAATTCTTATGATACAAGTTTCACCCAAAAACACTAGTGGTGTTGGTTATTAACTTGGTAAAATAATTATTGTCAAAACCAATTTTGTATATAAATCTAGAAAATCCATTTTTATTCATAGTTATGGAAATTTTCTTGCAAGATCCATCCATTAAATATCTTCTACTATTTCACATTTTTCCCAAATAAAGTCTATATATCCAATAATTTAGAAAATTTTTATAAGAAATCCATTATAAAAATGTGGGTTAACAAAGCTCTTATTACTAATCTTACTAAACCAAAATAAATATTGGTTCAAAACCATTATTTGTCTAATATATTTTTGTAGGAAATTTGTTTGAAGAGCTCTTACATGGTACTTGGATAGTGGATGTCCAAGACCGATGATAGGATATTATTCATACATTAAGAATCTAATAAAGATTGATGGTGGGAATTTCACTTTTGGGGACAATGCTAGTGGAAAATCCATATCCCTTGGCTAGATTTTAACTGTAATTCAGTTTTAATTTCCAAAGTACATTTCGTTGATGGATTAAATTATAATCTGCTTAGTATCTCTCAGTTTTCTGATGATGGTTTAAATTTTAAATTTGAAAATGATCCATGAAACGTTTTTAATTATGAAAATGATTTTGTATTTAATTATTTTAGAAATGAAAAATTTTATGTTTTAAACATAGATTCCTTATTTTTTAGAAAAATTTTCAGGATTAAGTACATTTTTTAACCATTCTTTGATTTGGAACCAGATATTGGGACACTGTAATATTCATTCACTTAGAACGATTATTAGAAAATGACTAATTAAGGATCTACCTAAACATGAGTTTACAATTGAAAAAATCTACAAAACTTTTCAAAAGGGTAAAAATCATAAAATATCTTTCAAACAAAATAAATAAGGTTCAAATTATCATAATCTTGAGTTAGTTCACATGGATTTTTTGGACCATCTAGAGTTTCATGTCTAAATAGGAAGCACTGTGTCTATGTTTTAGTAGACGACTTTTATAGTTACACATAGACTTTCTTTCTTTCTCACAAAATTAAATCTTGATCTCATTTTATCATGTATTATATAATGATAGAAAACGTAAGTGGTCAAAAAATTAAAACCCTATGATGTGACCTTAGTTGAGAGGTTGAAACCCAAGAGTTTGAATCTTATTTCTCACCAAATAGCTATAGTCATAATTTCTTTTCTCCTAGGACACTATAGAAGAATGTTGTTGTAGAAATAAGGAATAGAAACTTACATGATATATCATGAACTATGCTTAATGAATATTACATTCCTCTCTACTTTTGGGAATAATCTATCAGTATAACTTGTTATATAATTAATAGAGTCTTAATCAGACCAATCCTTATGAAAAATCCTTATGAGCTATGGAAAAATAAAAAAACCAAGAATAATTATTTTGAAGTCTTTGGTTTCAATTTATATATCCTAAATGTAACGAAAATTGTATATTATGTTTCTTTATAAAGTGATGATGGAATCTTTTTAGGTTGTACAATCTCTAACAATTACTATAGATTGTTTAATAAAAGAACACCGTGTGTGGAAGGATTTTTACATGTCATGTTCGATGAAACTGATACCCATAAACAAAATATGTCTCTAGAAAATATTGAGAATGATTTGTCAAATATGGATATAAATGCAAAGTCATATGACCCTAGTGTTCTGAAATCTGTTAAATATTCATGTACTAAAAATTCTCCAGACTCTAGTCATGATGAATCTGAACCCATTGAAGAAGCTGAAATAACTAGCTCTTCTTTTTCTAGACCCACAAGAACTCTTAAGAACCATCCTTTAGAAGATATAGTTGGAGACCTAGATAAAGGATCATTGAAAAAAGATCCTCTTAGAAAACAGGTTTAACATCAAGTCTTTTGGTCACAACATGAACCTAAAATCAATAATCATGTAATAAATGATGAATTTTGGTTAGGGTATAAGTATGAAAAATTAAATCAATTTGAAATAAATTGAGTAAGGAAAAATTTAGATATACCTAAATAAATATTAACCATATGAAAAAAATGGGTATTTAGAAATGACGTATATAAAGCTAGTAATAATTTAAAAAATAAATCATGATTGGTTTCACAGGGTAATAATCATGAAGAAGGAATTAACTATGAGGAAACATATTCACCAGTTGCTAGAATTGAGTATATTAGAATATTTTTTTAATATTAAGCACTTCTAAATTTCAAGCTATATCAAATGGATGTTAAGAGTTAATTCCTAAATGAGTATATAGTTGAGGATGTTTTTATTGAACAACCCACTAGTTTTACAAAACCCCCACTTTCCAAATCAGGTTTTTAAATTAAAAAAAATCATAATATGGTTTAGATACAGATAGAATAGATTGGTATGATAGACTAAATAGTTTTCTTATTTCCAAAGGGTTTACAAAAGTTATAGTTAATCATAGTATATTTATAAAGATAATTTTAATAGATGTTTTAGTAGTTCAAATTTATTTAGATGATATTATTTTTGGATCTCCAAAAAATTCGTTATGTTTTGATTTTAAAAATATGATGCCAAGTGAATTTTGAATGAGATTAATGTGGGAACTAAAAGTCATTCATGGATTTAAAATCTTTATAAATAAAGAAGGTAATATTGTAATCAATGTAAATATAATAATTATATTTTAAAATGGATTGGTTTTGATAGTACCAAAATTAGTGATACTCTAATGAGTTCCACCTATAAGTTAGATCATGATCAATATGGTTAATCTGTAGATCAATACACATATAGAGGAATTATTGGATGTTTATTCTACTTGACGACTAGTAGGTCTGAAATTATGATTATTGTGTGTATGTGTGCCTGTTTTCAAGATATTCATAAGGAATATCATCTATACACTATTAAAAGAATTTTCAAATACCGTAAATATACTACCTACTTAATATTGTTCTTTAATAGAGGAAAATATTTTGATTTAGTTAGTTATTCTGATATTGATTTTGGTGGTTGTAAGTTAGATATAAAGGCTACCTATGGAACATGTCACTTTTTGTGAAAGTGTCTAGTTTCATGGTGTTATTGAAAAGAATAATGTTGTCTCATTATCTACTGCTGAAGATGAACACATATCTGCTGGTAGTTATTGTGCTCAAATTTTGTGGATGAAACACACTTTACTAGACTATGGAAATCTATTCAGTCATGTCCCTATAATCTGTGATAATTCAATTGCTATTAAAATTTCAATGAATCTTGTTTCTCATTATAGAAAAAATAATATTGATGTAAGAAATCACTTTTTGAGAGTTCATTATTGAAAAGGTTATATAACATAAATGTTTATTGGCACTAAACAACATCTTGCTGACATATTCACAAAGCCACAGAACCCTGAAATGATTAATTACATCTAACATGAATTAAGGATGGCTAATTTATGAGGCCCTATTTTGATAATAATCTGTTTAAACAATGTATAGTTCTCCCACCATTATGATGGAAATACTATTGATATCTCACCGACCTTTTCATGCTAACACATTTGTCAAGAAGAAAATGTAGTGCCAACACTGACACATTTTTTAGGTCGAAATAGATATTTTCATGACGATACTCTCATTCCGATATCGATAGTTTTATACTAATACTATCATGAGGAAAACAATAGTGTCATGTTGATACTATTATGCTGACACTGATAGTGTCATGTCAATATTGTCTTGTTGACACCAATAGACCCCACTTTTTTATTTGTTTTATGTTTTTACCAAAACAATGGCGTTTTATTTATTTCTTTGAAGACAGTTAAAGAATTTATGATCTTCAATTCCATAAAAGATATAAATTTTTGTTTATCCACTATAGTAATTACCCTCACACTTTAACCCTTACACTCTTCTGTCTTTTCTCTTTACCTAAAACTGTTTACCTTCAAACATTCAACTGAACCGTAATCAATGGAATAGTTGAATTACACCCTTGAAAGAGGATCTAGAGATGAGTCACATCCTAATAAGAAGAAAAAATGAGATTCAATTAGATATCAGCCTCTCAATCAATCTCTTGAAAACCATGTGGTAACACTAGAGAAGGAAGTTTTCGTAGATTGGTTGTTAGAGATTAAGTCTCTCTTATAAATGATATTGCAATCTCAAGGTTGCATGGGATGGTTCTCAAATAATTAAAGTCCCTTCAATACTAAGATCATGTATGAGTTATATAAAAATGTAGAGTTTTTTTTGGATATCATTGAGGTTTGTTGGATCAAATATATTGTTAATGGTTGGAGATTTTTATTTTCATCTAGGAATTTCTAAGAATGCCTCATGGATTCACAAGAAAGAATATTTGAAGGCTATCAGGGAAGTAGTCCACCTGTAAGTGATATTTTCATCTTTGAGATAGCTCTGAAAGTGGTGAACAGAAATTAAGAGCATGGAATACCAATAACTATTGAGATATATGGTGAAAGTAGGATTTTGTTTTAGTTTATTCAGTACCAGCTTTATCCCACGAAATGGGAAATTGCATCCTTGATGTGTCAAGATGTATACATGTTATATATTTTAATGAAAGTAGTTAAGGTGAACCTATGAAGATATCTAATAGTACATATTAAAGAAATGATTAATCAATACTATAAACCAAAATACCTATCTACTCATAGATGATATCAGCCATGCTACAAGGGAAAGGATGTGTGGATGAAGGTGAAGAAACTGATTCAGCTTGTAGTGGAATTTTCTTATGTAAGGGGATATGCAACTGGATGGATATATATTGGAACCCATAGAAGAAGGAATGTGTTGTTTATGAGGATAATTTTTATGGAAAATTTAACTTAGTGGACCATCCTATTAAGATGAGAGATTTGTTGGATGCAGGTCTAGGAACCTAACAAGAGGAGCCTATTTATTCTGATGAGGAAGAGGTTGCTACTCATAATAGATATCAAGGATATCCTCTTGATGATAGGAGTGACCCAAATACAATTTTATCTCCAAGAAGAATTTCCTATGGACCTTCTAGTCCACCTCTGGCCTTACGTTTAAATGAACTGACACTTTCTCACAATGGTGATGTCCAAAAAGATGTTTTGTGAAGTGTGGAGTAAAACACCCAGTCTAGTGGTTCTAAATAGTATTTGGAATATAAAGAAGAAAAATAATAATAAGTATTAGAATGTATATTAGGAAAAGAAGAATAAGAATAAAATGTAAGTGGATCTGGTAGTGGTGAAGAGGAATAAGGAAATGAAGAACATGATGATAGAATTAAATAATATGAAAATGATGGAGATGATTAGTGGGAGTGATAAAGATTTTGATCATCCTGGTGTTAATCAAGATTCTATGGTAGAGCTAGATGGTACTGTGAATTTGGAACCCATTATAGACCCTCATGAATCCTTAGTAGTTGATACTGTAGAAGAGGAAGTGGCTGATGTTCAAAGATAAGAGAAAGCTCAAATAATCCCAGTTCCTTAGTTGGTTAAATCTAGATGAATATCTCAAGCTAAGGGGGATTAACTAGTGGGAGGATATCCAGTTGAGGGGGATCATTAAGATAGAAAATATCATGATGAGGGGGACTATCAAACTAGAAGACTGAGGCTTGATACCCTCACCCCTTTAAATGATGATGTAATGTATCAATGGGAAAGAAATATTGCATATGTATCTCTTAGTTTGGACCATGAAGATTCATTTGATGAGGTGTTTTTAACTATTGTAAGAGAATCATTGGCTTAAATCTATCCTAAAGACTACACCACTAGAGCTAATTTTGATAGTTACATGGAAGAACATTTCTCAACCATTAATAATTTTTTCTTTCCTATTACCATGTTATTAATGAGTGAATGTGATGAAAATATTATCTAAAAAACCGTTATTGCTTAAGTGGAAGTCATGATAATTTCACTCATTGAATCTATTATGAAAAATAATTAGAAGTTGAGAAATCAGTCAAGTGGACTAGTTTCCACTATCAACAGTTTGACCTCTTAGTATAGGATGAACATCGAAAGAATCATAAAAGGACGTGAGGATATTATTTCCCACCTTGATGTTCCTTATTTTACCTAGTTGGGTCACAATGTAAGAGATATTATACAAGGGGAATCTAGTTTAGCAACTCCTCTCTTACTATCTCTCACCAGATGTTGTGGCAGTGAGAAATGTGATTAGAGAATAGTTTCAAATGCTGTTGGGTGAATAGATCATGAGACACTTTCAAAGATAATGAAAAATGTGACCATGTTCAAAATATGGAAAGTTTATAATCCAAGAGTGCTGAAACACCCAATGCACAGATCACAGTGAAAGTGGATTATTGCTACAATTGGATGTATCTAAAAAACCAGTTGATAATTTACTTTAAATATTTGGTAGAGAATATGAAGTTGCCTCCAATTAATCAAGCTGTTAAGGATCATTTTCAAAAATTAAAGGACTTCACACCTCTTATTGACATGTCCATCGAAAAAAGATGATTTTGAAAAATAAATGATATATAATGGAGAGATAATCACAGATTTAATCAATCTGTTGAACCCCAATCTCCATGTTCAGAGTGAATCCATTGTTCTTCCAAATGCAACAGCTGATAAACCACCTATGACCTCTTCATACTTTCTATGTACCTATATTCCCTATTAGCCTCAGTCCATGTCTAATAATTAGGTTTTGAATCAGATCTATCCTATCATCACAAAGCATATCTAGCTTCTGGCTTCAACCAAACCTACCCTTGCACCTTCTATTCCTGAAAGAGTACCTCTTCCTCTCGTATCAATTCATTCAGAACCTCCCGTCTCTTAGCCCCCATCCACTGAACCTACCATTGATCCTTATTAAAATTTAAAGGAGAAACTTGATCCCAAGTAGTAGTTTGAATCACCTTTTGATAGGGTTTCATGATTGTATTTTTGTTTTATTACACTGAACTATAATTTACATTCATTGTAAAATTCATTGATCTTTTATTTTCTATCCTTCTGTTATACCTCTTCCATTATGTCATTTTATTATTTAATATATTTATCCTATTTTATAATCCCAAATGGTGGATAAAAACTAAATAATTATTATTATTCTTTTTTACATAACATTAAAATAAAGGGGGAAAAGATAAAGTGTGAGAAAATAAGGCATTATTTAATTTACCTCTATACCTTTTCTCTTTTTTTGTGAAATTTCATTTTCTAAGAAAATATGTATTGAGAGATAGTAAGTATATTGAAAATATTAATCATCAAATAATTTTACATTATAATTAAATGATTTGTAATCATCAAAATCGGAAGATTGTTGTCCCTTCTCTAGTTCTAATGGTTTTAATAATCACAATTCATGTCCAATAATTTAAATCATGTTTATCTAAAACAAATCATTTTTAGTTATTTTTAATAATGATGATTTATGTGTCATTATAGGTTTAACACATTATGTTGAAATTCATGTTCTAAGATAGATAAAATAGAAAATTGGCTATGTATGAGTCACTAACACTGACAAAACAACGGAGACATCAAAAATGTAAGTGTCTCACTGAAAGAACACATGTCTCGCCAACAATGCAAGTTTCTCACTGATAGATGTACTGTCTCACATATAGATGACTCACCAACAGTAAAAATGACTCACAAATACTAAAAACCGACTCACTAACAAACAAACCACTTATAGTGAAAATGAATCACCAATAGTATAAACTAACTCACTAATATTCGACTCATCGATAGAAAAAAATGAATCACTGAAACATTGAGCCACCGACGAATAAAGATACCAATAGAATGAATCAATGACAGAAGGAGTCACTGACAGAATGAATTACTAACATAAGAGTCACCAACAGACTGCTAAAATTTTCTTTTATATAAAAATATATCCAACATTCATATTTGAGTGTTTTAATGCTAGTGATTTAAATAATGCTTTCGTTGTAGAAAACATTAATGACAATGTCAGTGGACAGTATGAGGTATGAGGTACCTCCACATGTTTCTTGTCGGCCAACTCAAGACACCTAAAATAAAATGAAATATTTGTGCACAAGCTGCATAAATGCAGGATAGAATAAATAAATGGAATATAAGAGCTAAGATACTAGACTAAGCCAAAAAACACATGAATAAAACACATTCTTTCAAGCTATGAACTAAAGGAGGATTTTTGTGTACCAAATCTTCAATCATCCTTATAGTAAACAAACACTAAGGAGGAGAATCCCATCATTATGGAAACCAGAACACAAAGATTTAACAACACTCTGGTTTACTGTATTTTTCTATAAGAGGACTCAAATATCCCATCTACTACATCCAAAGAGTCTAAAGATATATTTCAAAACAAATTAATCCTTTTAAAATCTGTCCCTTTATTTTCTACTATATTGTGTTCATTTTAAATACATTTAGATTAGTATGTTTTTATGTCTTTTAAACCAACACGATCTACTGCACTGAACAATAGGATATAATATATCCTCACACAAACATATTTTTAACCCTATTATATCCCCAAAAAACTATGGTAGTGGTCATGTGTGGCCTGGCGGTTTTATTTCCCACGTAGAACTATGGTAGTGCTTTTGTGACCTGGAATGTTTGTATACAGTTGAGTAAACACTGAAATAGGGTGTGGAGAAATGCTTAATATATATTTCTTGGTTGATGGTGGTCACCAAGAGGAGTGGACTAATTCTAATCTTGAGACTGAACCACTTGTTTTAATCTACTATGTTTTCAAATTTAATTTACTCCGGTTTAACTCATATTTCAAAAAACTATGTTTCAATTTGATAGTTAGTCTTGGATTGTTTTTATAACTATTTTTGTTTAATAAATTTTTTCCATAAGTTATTTAAATCGTTTAGAATGATATAACTGAGAATTAATCAAACTCTTGAGAAGTTAATTGAAAAGTCAACCTATTATAAATTTTACACATTAATTAACTGGACTATTTTTTTAAATTGGGGGATCATCAAATACATTTTTAAATGAATTTTTATAGGAACACAATTCACACCCACTATTGAGGGTCCTTCTCAGACCAACATAATTAATTTTAGAGTTATGTTTTGTAGCGAGTGAGAGGGTGTGTTCATACATGAAGGGAAGTGATATTTTGGTTAAAAAGAATGAATAAATTATTATTTCAAGACAGAGTGTTGCAATAGTATTATTCCTTGAGACTATGGATAATATTTAACTAAAAATATTTATTTTTATTAATATTAAACCCTATTATGACCAAATTTAATTTTTTATTCAATAAAAATAAATAAATAATGAAAAATACTTTTTCATGGGATAACTTTTCTTTTTAGACATTGGAAATTAATTTATATGTTTTGAAACCAATTTTATAATTTTTAAAATATAATAATATTATTAATAAACTTAAATTTTCATGAGATTTCAATTATATAATTTTTTAGGTCCTTGTTACATAAATATTATTCTATTAAACACATCATATTTGAAAAACTATAGTTTTATTATTCATCCAAAATTTAAATGTTTTTCTTAAAATTTATAAAATCAAATATTAGAAAATTACAACATACTAATTAAAATAATTAAGATTATTTTATCTAAATTGTATTCAAGATTAGATAATTATAATATTAATTTATTAAAATAAAAAATATTTTTGTTACTAAATATTTTAAAGTACACATTACTAAAAATATACATTTTTTACAAACATTGAGTAACCAAATTAGAATATTCTTTTATTAAATATAAAATATACATATAAATATATTTATCTAAATGAATAATACTTATTAGATATTTTAAAATTTTACTGGTTAATTAACTATTGTAATGGGTAGGTTACAGTTTGAATGTCTATGTCATTATCCCAATGGTCATATTTTTTTTACATCAAATTAATATCTCTTATTTCCATCATTCATCATTAAAATAGTTCAATTCAATGTTATCTATATATAATTTAGAATAATCCAATTTCATTTTTAATATTGTTTTTTATTTTGATAATGCCGTTTTCAATTCTAATATGTCTAGGAGAGTGACTGAATAGATTTTTAAATTATAGCCATCTTATTTTTTTATTATACAGTTTCTCTAATATAAATTTTATGGATTTTATATATCCTTATTATGTAATTTTATATAATTAAGAACTAAATAGTGTCTATTTTTTATATGGAGAATGTTATTTATTAATAGTATACCGTAAATACATATTAAGAATTAAAATTTCATATTTAAAACATTGGGTGGTTACAAAATTTCCTCCACTGATCACTGCCATCCATGGTATAATTACAAATATATAAAGTGTCTAAAATTCTAAAAATTACCCCTATTTCTTTCTTTCATTACGAGGATTAAAAATATGTAACTTTCTAGTTGTGAATCAAATATTATGACCACAAAAAATTATAATGAATTTTAAAATTATATAAACATATGTCTTTATTAAATTTTTATCTATATGTTTATTTTTTTATTCTTTGTATAATTGGATTCCATTATTTATAAACATTATAATTATATACCATTTACCATAAGATACTTAATTAATTGACGTTAAAATGAAAATAATCAAAAAAGGGATCAAAACATCTTTCCATTATATCTCTAAAAATAAAAAACCATATTTCACAAACTTTATTCCTTTAGACTAATATTCAAAAATAAAAAACAAGATATAATATATATTCATCATGGATTTTATGTTTTTCTATCAAATATTAAAAATATAATTGGGATAATAAAATTTTTCACTAATAATTACATCAATATTTAACTCAAATTCATGTTATGCCTATTTAATTTTATTCTTAAATATTCATTCTTCATTATGTATGTATTACACATCAATATTCAAATGATATAAAAATATAAAATAAAAAATATATTTGAAGGTATTGTTTTATCATAATAAAACATTTGAATTAAAAAACTAAAATCGATTATTTTGAATTCCATGTTCTCAATTAAAATAATTATCGTAGGTGTGGGACTCCATGATGATTGATTCATATAACCCAATCATCTGTCAAAATTTGTAAGAACCCGGGTTTTTGGAACGGGTCAAAATCCCGACCCTGTTTAAATTTTTACTTGTTTCAGAGAAAACTGGATTAAATGAGCAGTTTTTGAAAATTTCTAGACTACACGCCGTGTACTTTTCGTACACGCCGTGTATGTGTAGGCGAGTGACCGGCCGTGTGCTCGCTGAGTACATGCCGTGTAGTGACCGTGTAGAATTTTCTTACTACAGGGCGTTAGTTTTGAACACGCCATGTATACCCCCGACCGTGTGAAGCCATACCTAGCGTGTAGGCCTGCAGGCCGGGTAGAACCGGGGACACGCCATGTTCCCCTTGGACATGCCATGTAGTCTAGCCATGTATAAGGAAAACACATGGCATGTGAGTATATTGGAGAAAAAAGGAAGAGGAACCAAGTACACGCCGTGTACCCCTAGGTACACGCCGTGTACTCATGTCGACAGGCTTAGAATGTAAGTCGGCAGAATCTTTCTATCTTATGAACAGTTAAATGAACTATACACGACATGTAGTCCCAAAGTACATGCCGTGTACTTTCTTTTTTTTTCGCTTTATTCAGGCAATAGCCTCGTTTTTGAGGCAGAACACCCCTCCTCCGCCTGGATACACAAACCAGGCCAGCCAAACCTCTCTTCCCCTCCCGATCGTCTGTCTAAGACCCGTTTTCGAGCTCTGATTATTGCGTCGGAACCCCCTTAGTAAGGCCTCGATTCCTCTTTGGCCGTTTTGTCTGATTTTTGTTCTAGAACGAGTTATATAACTTTGAGCGGTTTTGAATCTTTTGTAGATTTACCACATTTTAGACCGAATTGGCTGGTGTTACAGGAGGAGTAGCATCGTGCGAGTCTCAGGTAGGTGGTGTATACCTCATTTTGTGTTTTCATGATTGTTTGGGTAATGCAGCCTTCGGCGCATTTTCGGGTATTTTGAGTGGGACCTGTTTTATCTACTTTTTCATACTGTAATGATTATGGGACCTCTGGTATTGTTTTGTGTATGCCCAGTTACCAGTTTGCGTGAGCAGGGCCGGGTGAGGGGCTGTTCCTTGTCGGGGAATTTTGGTCGGGGAATGCCAAAATGGTTTTAATTGAAATATGATTGTTATAAACTGTTTAGTTTAATTTTTTAAAGCCTGTTATAAATTGTTAGAGGAATTTAAGACCTCAGTGCTAGTATGGGACATCACCTGGTAGGGTTCAATTCAACTATTTAGTTTGTTTTTCCTGGTTATGTTTTCTGTTTACATATGTTATATATGTGATTGCTGAATTGCATCTGCTGAACGCTTTGGGTTGTGTTGGGATTGGCCCGGTTATGCTTGAGTGATGCTGATCACAGGTTGAGGATTTTCTTGGGTTACTTTGGGTTGTTTTGACCATGGGATTGGGCGTCATGGACGTCAAATTGAGCCAGTGTGACTGTCAGGTTGGCCATGGCCCAGGTTACTTGGATGGTGAGGCCATCGAACTTGAGCGACATGGTCGCAGGGACACGAGGTGTCAGATGTTTTGGTGAATTAGGACTATTTTTGGTGATTACCGCTCACCGGGACTTTGAGTAGTGTGCACACAGAGCTACTCCGTGATGAGGTGGTTTTGACCACTCGTGTGGGTAGAGGCCCCCGTAGTTGCGGTTAGGTATTTTGGTTGGGGGTGCTTGCCGTAGAAAGCCATGTGGGAGGTGGGGAGACTTCAGGAAATGGGCGTGCCTTCAGGATGTCGGTACTTGAGACACGAGGTTTCAGGAGGCACATGGTTCCAGGTTACTATTTTTGGCGTGCCTTCGGGACGTCGGTACTTGAAAAATGAGGTGTTAGGAGGAACATGGTGCGAGGTTACTATTTTGGGCGTTCCTTCGGGACGTCGATACTTGAGACACGAGGTTTCAGGAGGCACATGGTGCTGGGTGACTATTTTGGGCGTGCATTCGGGATGTCGGTACTTGAGACACGAGGTGTCAGGAGGCACGTGGTGCCGGGTGACTATTTTGGGGCGTGCCTTCGGGACGTCGGTACTTGAGAGACGAGGTGTCGGGAGGCACATGGTGCCGAGTTACTATTCTTGGGCGTGCCTTCGGGACATCAGTACTTGAGACATGAGGTGTCAGGTGGCACATGGTGCCGGGTTACACGACGGAGATTCCGGCATTGGGCGAAGCAGGTGATGCTCCTTGGTGGCTATTGAGCACCATTGGAGTTTGTGTTTACTTGTGCACTATACTATTTACTGCTTTCCTTGTAAATGCATAACTGCTTAAACACATATATTTGGTACGCACCACTAGGTGGTATCCTACTGAGATTTGTCTCACACCCTACACGGGCCCTTCGGGACGCGTGTATACTTTATGGATTTACGTGCAGGAAAGAGTCCAACTTCATTAGCAGGGCTGCATTTGTTATTTCATGGAGATGGTATGGAACTTGAGGTCATGCATATCTGGGTTTACTTTTCTTATTTACTTTTTTGTATTGGCATGCTTTTTGTAGCTACAGTTGGTTAGTCATTGGCGCCCTTTTTATATTCAGTTGTGTATGACCTGCTCTGGATGCATGTTTTACTGTTCAGTTGTAGTTACATGTTCTTAGCATGCTGTTGTGTTTATTTCTTCTTCTGTTGATTCATTTACTACTTCCACTGTTTATCTATATTGATTATGCTTTCGCTCTACGGGTCTGGTTTGAGTCTATTGAGTCTTTCTTTCTGCTACATCTTTACTGTTATACTTGGACCAGTTCCCTTATTAAGATCCTCCGAGAGGGTATAGCCTCCCCACTATACCTAACAGACCCTCTCTGCTAGTCTGCAGCCTTTAGCGTTTGGGGAGGTGCGCCTAAGGTAGTAACACCCGACCCGTTCTGTACTGTTCGGGTGGCTGGCCAGGTCCGGGACGTTACAAAGTGGTATCGGAGGAGTTCCTGACCAGGATTTAGTAGCAGTGTTTTTCTGACTACTAATGAGATTGAGTCTTCTTTTTTATTTCTGATGGTTTTACTATTTGGGATATGGTAGAATGGAGATAGGTTGTTGTTACTGGAACTGGGTTTCTAGCTTGTTCTTGGGTGCCTTCAGACCCAGGTATGAGGGATGGACCTAGTTGCCATGGGTGGGAATTACTGTTTGCTTTCTCTCAGATTACAGTTTATATGATTTCCACCTCAGTGGCTCACTTTATGTGTGATTTTTGTGATTGTGATATGTGACCCTTGACCCAGAATGGTAAGGGAGAATTGGACCTTGGCCCAGTATGGCAAGGCTGGTTTCTTGGCTTTTGATAGGCACATTTAGGGTATTTCAATTTCATAATTGCACGTATGCTTTGTGAAGTGATAATGCCATGTGAATGAAATATCAAATGCCATGCTTTATATGATTTAAAATGTGAATTGGTGAAATTCATGATAGAACAGCTAGTTGTGTAAATGAGTATGCCATGATTTATATTTTGTAGAATTGCATGTTGTAGGATAATTGGGTCTGGCTCTTATGAGAGCAGGCATGTACTATGGGTGAGGCAGTGTAACTGTCAGGATTGGGCGACTCGGTCATTGGTTTGAGGCAACATGAGTTGTCGGGACGAGGATGGTCCGAGATACTTTTGATACTTGGCTCTATTGAGGGTGGGTAAGGAGGCCATGAGGTCGTGAAGCCGTGGGGCATGGGTTGCGGTGAGGGGGAGTAAGGGTAGTTGTTATGCACTGCCTTTTACTGCTTTCCTTATTTGTGTAGAATATATTGTTATATATATATGGGCTGTATGACCATTTATGGTATTCAGCGGGTTACTTGAGGTGCAGTGGGCATCGAGGCATCATGGATACGGGTTACTTGAGGTGTCGTGGGCATCAGGGCATCGTGGATGCTGGTTACTTGAGGTGCTCATCACAAGGACCTCGTAGAGGCAGACACTGATGCGGTGCGTGTTACGTTGGGTGTCAGAAGTGACCCAGGAGCACCAATGAGGTGCAGGGGTGACAATACGTCACGGGAGGACTATGCGTCCAGAAAATAGGTTAGTAAACCTTGTTTTCATTAAATTTTGTTGGTTGAGACCGAGTTGGAAATTCCTAAGGTGGGTATCCCCCTTGAGGAATTTAGCCAGAACCTTTGTGACCGGGGTAGTCCAGGTTCTTTAATTGGGATGGGCGTGTTCGGTTCCATCTCCGGGTTTTGTTTGGTTTCTCGGGGACGAGCTACGTTATGGTGGGGGAGTTTGTAAGAACCCGAGTTTTTGGAACGGGTCAAAATCCTGACCCTGTTTAAATTTTTGACTTGTTTCGAAGGAAACTGGATTAAATGAGCAGTTTCTGAAAATTTCCAGACAACAAGCCGTGTACTTTTCATACACACCATGTATGTGTAAGAGAGTGACCGACCGTGTGCTCGCCGAGTACATTCCGTGCAGTGACCGTGTAGAATTTTCTTACTAAACGACATGTAGTTTTGAACACACCATGTATACCCCCGACCATGTGAAGCCATACCTGGCGTGTAGGCCTGCTGGCCGGGTAGAACTGAGGACACGCTGTGTTCCCTTTGGACACGTTGTGTAGTCTAGCCTTGTATAAAGAAAACACATGGCATGTGAGTACGTCGGCGAGGAAAGGAAGAGGAACCAAGTACACGCCGTGTACCCCTAGGTACATGCCATGTACTCATGTTGGAAGGCTCAGAAAGTAAGTTGGCGGAATATTTCTGTCTTATGAATAGTTAAATGAACCATTCACGATGTCTAGTCCCAAAGTACATGCCGTGTACTCTCTTTTTTTCACTTAATTTGGGCAGTAACCTCATTTTTGAGGCAGAACACCCCTCCTCCGCCCGGATACACGAACCAGGCCGACCGAACCTCTCTTCCCCTCCCGATCATCCATCTGAGACCCATTTCGAGCTGTGATTAGTGCGTTGGAACCCCCTCGGTAAGGCCTCAATTCCTCTTTGGCCGTTTTGTCTGATTTTTGTTCTAGAACGAGTTATAGGCCTTTGAGCGATTTTGAATCTTATGTAGATTTACAACATTTTAGACCGAATTGGCGGGTGTTATCGGAGGAGTAGCATCGTTCGAGTCTCATGTAGGTGGTTCATACCTCATTTTGTGTTTTTTCATTTGTTTGGGTAACGCGGCCTTCGGTGCGTTTTCAGGTATTTTGAGCGGGGCCTTTTTTATCTGCTTTTTCATACTGTAATGATTATGGGACCTCTGGGATGCTTTTGGGTATGCCCAGTTACCATTTTGTGTGAGCAGGGCTGGGTGAGGGGCCGTTGCTCGTCGGGGAATTTTGTCTGGGGAATGAAAAAATTGTTTTAATTGAAATATGATTGTTATAAACTGTTTAGTTTAATTTTTTAAAGCCTGTTATAAATCTTTAGAAGCATTTAAGACCTCAGTGGTGGTATGGGACAATACCTGCTAGGGTACAATTCAACTGTTTAGTTTGTTTTTCCTGGTTATGTTTTCTGTTTACATATGTTATATATGCGATTGCTGAATTGCATCTGCTGGACCGTTTGGGTTATTTTGGGCTTGGCCCGGTTACGCTTGAGTGATGCTGATCACAGGTTGGGGCTTTGCCTAGGTTTCTTTGGGTGGTTTTCACCATGGGATTGGGCATCATGGACATCGAATTGAGGCAGTGTGACTATCAGGTTGGGCATGGCCCGAGTTACTTGCATGACGAGGCCATCAGACTTGAGGGACATGGTCGCAGGGACATGAGGTGTCATATGTTTTGGTGGCTTAGGACTATTTTGGGTGATTACCGCTCACCGGGACTTTGAGTAGTGTGCACACAGATATACTCCGTGATGAGGTGGTTTTGACCACTCGTGTGGGTAGAGGCCCCCGTAGTTGCAGTTAGGTATTTTGGTTGGGGGTGATTGCTGTAGAAATCCATGTGGGAGGTGAGGAGCCTTCAGGAAATGAGCGTGCCTTCGGGACGTCGGTAATTGAGACATGAGGTGTCAGGAGGCACACGGTTCTAGGTTACTATTTTTGGCGTGCCTTCGGGACATCGGTACTTGAGACACGAGGTGTCCGGAGGCACATGGTGCCGGGTTACAATTTTGGGCGTGCCTTCGGGACATCGTTACTTGAGACATGAGGTGTTAGGAGGCACATGGTGCCGGGTTACTATTTTGGGCATGCCTTCGGGACGTCGGTACTTGAGACACGAGGTGTCAGGATGCACGTGGTGCCAGGTGACTATTTTGGGGTGTGCCTTCGGGACATCGGTACTTGAGACACGAGGTGTCAGGAGGCACATGGTGCTGGGTTACTATTCTTGGGCGTGCCTTCGGGACGTCAGTACTTGAGACACGAGGTGTCAGGTGGCACGTGGTGCTGGGTTACATGACAGAGATTCCGGCATTGGCCGAAGCAGGTGACGCTCCTTGGTGGCTGTTGAGCACCAATGGAGTTTGTGTTTACTTGTGCACTGTACTGTTTATTGCTTTCCTTGTAAATGCATGACTACTTAAACACATATATTTGGTATGCACCGCTGGGTGGTATCCTACTGAGATTTGTCTCACACCCTACACAGGCCCTTCGGGATGCGTGTAGACTTTATGGATTTACATGCAGGAAAGAGGCCAGCTTCAGGAGCTGGGCTACGTTAGTTATTGCATGGAGATGGTATGGACCTTGAGGTCATGCCTAGCTGGGTTTACTTTGCTTATTTAATTTTCTGTATTGGCATGCTTATTGTAGCTACTGTTGGTTAGCCGTTGGCGCCCTTTTTATATTCAGTTGTGTATGACCTGCTCTGGATGCATGTTTTACTATTCAGTTGTAGTTACATGTTCTTAGCATGCTGTTGTGTTTATTTCCACTGTTGTTTGTAGAGATCTGAAGCCTGACGTACATGGATATTACATTACTTTTGCGGAATACTTAGTACATAACAAAAAAAGACACACAAGAACCGTAATAGTTTAGTGTCTTTGGAAACTTGGAACGTAATCCTCTAATCGTGGTGAAAGATCTTCAACATCTCCCATAAAGATCGTCCCCATTTTTTAAACCTAAATCCCTTCTTTATGTCTTGGGGAAAAGAAAACATAAAAGGGTGAGCTCAAATGCTTAGTAATGGTATATAAAAGAAATATCAATCACGTCATATTCATAAGAACATATCTTTTGGAAATATTAACCTGCAAAAGAGATCATAATTTCATAACATGGGATAAATCATAGTAGTGAAATGTAATCCCAATAATCCTAACTTAAAACATGAAACTTTGTTTCACACACACATAATCATAGAGAATCATTTCTTATTAGTCAAGACTCATTACCAAGACTATCTTAGTGGACAGAGTCCCTTTCTGAAACGAGTTCACTCCTCATTTCAGTCCTATTTCACTAAACCGGTATAACCTACCATTCCAGCCATGTCTATCTCATGAGATATAAAATCTTTACCCAATGCATTAGAGGGAGATAGAGGTCCCACCCATCTCATAATGATACCATTCTTATGTGTGCCACAAAATCATAAACCATACATCATAGTGTAACCCATGTAATAAAAATGGGAATCTTAAACATCGTGAAAGCATAAAACAATTCATATAAGATAAACGAATTCATAAATATAATTTCATCACAACATAATCAAATCAATGTAATAATAGGGATAGAAACAGAACCCTTTATTATCTTAGATGGAAAAATAATTTTGATAAAACACTTGAACTCCATTCTTGAGGAAAATATCCATTATGCTTCAAAAACAATTTTCCTTTCTTAACATGTCGTACAATTATAAAATAAAAGAATTAGATTAAAAATAAACTTGAAAACTTATAAAGGAAGCTTCTTGGAAATAATGTTTTAAAAATACATTCATGCCGTATAAGTTAAAAAAAACATTCTTCTCGTACTTTTGTCGGAAAAGTCAAAAAGTACCTCGTACGAAAAACGTCAAAAGATTCCTTTCATATCTTTTACTAAAAACTCACCGAAGAGTAAAATAGGATTTAAACAATTGTAGGAGGATGTAAATAATATTACTTATTAAGGAAACATGGATGTGGATGATAAAATACACCCCAGTAAATACCAAAGTATAAACAATCTCAGATAAAAATGAGATTGTGATATTTCCCTTACCTTAGGTCTGATTTGCTTCATATGTGTCCGAACCTCCTGTATAATGATTTAAATAACGTCATTTACTTATTCAAGAATCATACTCATTGTTATGATATCATATATGGTTCACTTATGGCTTTATATTACCCGTTCTTTTGTAAATTCCATGTTAAAGAGTGTTTTGGGTAAAATCGTTTCATTTGTCATCCGTGTTTTGACTTGTAATTATTCATATGATTACTTAGATCATGATTAATTAATTCCAGAATATAAAACATGATTTATATATAATATATATTCATAATATATATATAATAGATCAGTAAATGGAAAGAAATACACCGTTCATGGAGACGGTAGACCGTACGTACGCATGAACGCTGTTTTCTTTTCCTTATTGAGTAGAATGGAATTAAGTAGATGACATACATATATATACACATAAATCCAGAATCATTATTATGTCATATATTTCATTATTAATTATTATATTTACTTTATAATCATTCATGAATGGTTAATGTGGGGAATGAATCTCATCGCGTCGTGGAGATGGTAGTCCGTACATACGCACGAGCGATGATATTGTTCTCATGATCGTGGAATTGTATTGGAGTGTATGCATACTATTTCAGAATCAATATCAGTTTACAATAATAATATATAGTTATTATTTACACCATTATACCCATCCAAGTAAGGTAGTGGTGGAAAATAGATTACACCACGGCGTGGAGACGATATTCCGTACGTACGCACGCGCGGTGATTTCGTTTTCTATAGGATGGATAGATGGTGAAATAAGGTTGTTTAATAATTATAATAACATATCAGTATATAAGTGATACTGATGTTATTACTTCATAATGAAACAACCTAAGAAGAAGAAGTGGAAGAAGAAATAAAGATGAAAGAATCGGTAACAGACATTACCTCTTCTTTGAAGCGCCTCTTTAAGATCTCCTTTTAGGGAACTAAAATTGGTCTTTGAGGAAAACCATAACCTCTAGGATGTTTCTAGGGAAGTGTAGAAGGGAATTTGAGAGGGTTTGTCCGAGATTGAAGGCTCAACGTTGTGGGAGGAAGAGAGGGAGGAGGTGCCCTTTTATAAGGGAGGAGAGGGGCACCTTTGGAATAACTAAAACTATTATTTTATTATAAAGTAAAATTCGGTTTTAAATAGCTCCAAATTGATTAATTTAGAAGATAAGGTGGGGATTGGTCGAAATACTCTCATCCAATAGAACTTAGACAAGTTTAGGTTCCTATTTTAACCTTATCATTTAGATTTAACATTAAGTAAAATAATTTTACTTTTACCGTGTCTTCTTGTGTTCTTATACTATAAGGTTAATAAACATACTATAAGAAGCCAAAAGAACCCCAAGTTGTTTATTATACATATATATAACCTTATCTAAGTCATTTGTCCGAACCTTATATTTTTAGGAATAAAATAACAATTAATAATATAATATTTGTTTTAAAAACAATTTTATGTCAATTTTGACACTATTTTGTAATTGATTTTTTTGAAAATCATAACAGAATGATTAGTTCGAAAAAAGTAAATTAAATCAATAATAATATGTCATATTAACCTAGAAAAGTAGTTTATTTCATAAAAAGTCTGAAATTACATTTATTTGGGTATTTATAACATCAATTATGTCAATATTTCATTAATAAGATAATTACTGCATCATCTTTGTGTCATAAATAAATTTAATTATTTAATGTCTAAAAATTAAAAATAAAATACCATTATGTAGGGAAGATTTTTAGATTTCTAATGACTATTTATAGTCGAAATTATCTTATGTATAACCCTATATTAAAAATGATTTACTTATTAAACATTGATTTTAACTATTTTAACCCTTCTTTAAATAAATTAATAATAAATGTCCTAATCTAATCCAAGTGGGCCTAAATGGTCATATTTTATTCCTAAGTCTGTTTTTGGTCGAATTACACTTATCCAATAGAATTAGGAAATGTGTTAGGGTAATAATAATATCATTTTTACCCTTAATTACCCTATTTACTTTTAACCGTGGTAAAAAAAAGGTAAAAAGTCACTATTCACCAAAAATTATTTTCATCTCATTGAACTACATTTTACTTACTGACATCAACCGTGTCTCTCGGATTTGTGAAATTCCACTCACAGAAGCAGTAAAATTATGTTTTATGAAAAATTCATTTTTCTTAACTACCACTTAGTGGTTTCACTATTCATCAAAAAATCAAAGTTTCCAGAAAAATACCAAAAATTAGGCCTAAGCTATATTTGATATTATGAACTCAAAAATGATGTCTATTTTACCAAATTAAAAACATATCAGTTGCATTAATTAATTTAAAAATTAATTCCCGTCGTCAAAACAAATAGCGTGTTCTTAAGAGATAATAACTATCAAAAGATTGACACTTGTTTAGGTCTGGTTTAAATGTGGAATTACATCCAATAAACAACATTGTATTAAATTGTAAAAATATATTCTAAATATACTTTAAAACCAATAAAATTAATAATTTATCACTATTAATTATTTCGATTAAAAATGTTTTTTTTAATTAAAATTTAGTAATTTTCACTATTCATCAGAATATGAAAGTTATCCGAAAAGTACCAAAATTTCACCCTAAGCTAATTTCGATATTCCAAATCCAAAAATGAAGTCCATTTTGAAAAATAAAATTTAAAAAATTTCAAAAAGTGGTTATTACTATTCATAATGACTAGTTTTAATAATATATTAATAGCATATTATTGTTTAGTGAAACTCGTTATTGCATACTACACGCGCTATCGAGCAAGGTCGCGATTGCGTGTAATGCAAGTCAAGTCAAGGATGTGTGTTTTTCAAGCTCCTTTTGGTGTAGCGTACAACACAAGACATTAATGAAATTAAAAAGAATATTTTTCATAAAATCTCGGGGTGTTACATTGTTGTTTCATTTACTGCTTCCTCTGTTTATCTATATTGATTATGCTTTCGCTCTGTGGGTCTGGTTCGAGTCTGATGAGTCTTTCTTTCCGCTACATCTTTACTGTTATACTTGGACCAGTAGCCATATTAAGATCCTATGAGAGGGTATAGCCTCCCCACTATACCTAATAGACCCTCGCTGCTAGTCGGCAGCCTTTGGCGTTCGGGGAGGTGCGCCTAAGGTAGTAACACCCGACCCGTTCGACACTGTTCGGGTGGCTGGCCGGGTCCGGGACGTTACAAAATTAATCTAAATGATTAATATATAGAATATTATTAGGTCAAAATAATATTGTTTGAGTATTATAATGTTTACTTGAAAAATATTTTCACTGACGATAAAAATTAAAATTCCACTTGAAAATCCCAAAAATATCATCCCAAATGAAATAACCCATTATAAAATCAATGATAAATTAAGTTCCTCGGACTAGTAATTCATTAGTACATATATTTATTTTTTATATATTTAAATAAAAAATAATATTTCTTCTCAAAATTTCTAATGGAATTTAACTTAACCACCAGAAGATTTTATTTAATAAAACATTGTTATAAAACATCAATAAATATAAAATGAATTCCGAAATCCATGAACATGAATGAACTATCAATTAAAAGATATTTTATTACACAGTCCTATTGATATAAACCTCACAATAATAAATTCATAAGCAATAAAAATTATGTCATTTTTTTCTATATATCTCATATTTTTTTAAAAATTAGCTAAAATAAAATATGGTTAAGTTAGAAACCTATTTTTTAAAGAAAATGGAACAAAAAATAAATAGAAATACCATGATTACAAATTATTTATCAAAAAAATCTACTAATTTATAATTCATTTATTTAGAAACATCATTTCATTGATGTGTGATATATGGAGTGAATTGTGAAATAACTATATAATATTCTGGATGATTAATGGAATATCTATATGATAATTCACATAATTTTTTTAAGTATCATTATAGTCAATAAATGTTTAATCTAAAATTTATTTTCTAACACCTAAATCATTTAAGAAGTTTAAGACCCTTTCATTATATAAGATATTTATTTTTATTGATTAATTTCATTATTAAAGGTTAAATAGTACATTTAAACCAAACGACATTATCTACATTTATTCTCATATACATAAATATATATTATTTATAATATTGCATAAGTATATTTATTTTTTCCATCAAAATATTTTTTGGTTATTGTCACTAAAAAATAATAGAAATATATATATATCTATCTAATATTTTATAATCAAATAATTTCAATTATATATTTCTATAGATTATTGGATGTTTATCTCATATTTTTACATGGGTATAGTTAAATAATAATTAATATGTAAAACATTCATTTTAAACTTATAATTTTGAATTTTATTTACTAGATAATTCATATAATGAATAATTAAACCATTCACCATATTTTATATTCTAGATATAATTTCATTAATGAATGTTGAAGAAAAAATATTCATATACACGAGAAACTAATTTATTGTCCAAATAATAAAAATAAATCAGATTTATATTAATTTTAGAAACAGTGTAATAATTTTATAATTCAATAGATAATATATTATGCGGACGTAAATAATATGTTCCTTCCACCCTTTTAAAAAAACATAATCTATTTCCAACAAAAAAATTAAATTTTCCATTAATGAATTATATTTTTTATCTATTTCTATATAAATCTCTATAAATTTGTAATTCAAAACTATTATATGATACACATGATTCAAACTATGAGAAATTAATTTATGTGAAATTAAATTATTAATACTCATTTTTTCTTCTCCTTATAAATAACAAAACATATTAATTTATAATAAAATTATAAAATGAATCTAAATGTTTAATATGTATTTAATTACATTTTAATTTATAAAAAATGATATTTATTTAGTATGTATCTTATTTTATAGATAATTTTACAATTTTTATTGATTCAACTTCCACTAAAATGATTTCTCCATAAAAAATATCAATTAGTTAAAAAAGATATATATTTCATTATGTTTTGAGTTGGGAGGGGCTATTCTCTCATAACTTAGCTATTTATATTGATAATTGTTTTGAATTATAATACATATAATTCATGTTTTATTTAGTTCTAAAAGACTTTATATATTCATAGAGTGTATATCAAAACCATTACTCTCAAAACATAATATTAAAAATCATCCATCAAAGTATAAACCAGAGTTATATCATATTTAGGTACCTAGTGGTTATTGTTTTTTATATTCTATATTCCTTTTTGAATAAAAATATATGTAATTGACTTTTTCATGGCCTATTTATTTTGTTAATCAAGATTATGAAAATTGAGAACATTGTATGGTGTATAGCATTTTGGTATTTTTGATCATTTTTAGGTATTTCCATTTCTTATATGAATCTCATACATTACCAAAATATGATCATACTTTAAATAATTTAATTTTTACATCTCATATCTTCAAAAATAATTTACATGTTCTAGTCATGTTAATTTATAAATGGCATAAAATTAAATATTTGTATTATCTTTCCACTATGAATAGATTAGTTGGGATATGTGACATATATACATATTCATTTTGTGAGTAAATAAAATGAAACTCTCCCATGTAATTGATTAAAATCATATGAAGACAAAATATTTCTCAAGATTATATATTTTGAGAATGGTATCCAACCCCTCCTTGTAAAAAATAACCATGCTATTTGTTCTAGTAGATATCCATAACAATGCCCCACTATCCATAGATTTATATTTAAGATGTATATCAATTCCAATTTAATTTTAAATGAAACTTTATAAAAATTACAATAAAAAATACCATTTAAAAATTGTAACAAACTAAATAAATAAGTATTGTTGAACTAAATACTACATTATATTATATAGAAAATGAAAAATCTTAAATGTGTGAAAAATTATTTATAACTAAAATTTTGAATATTTTAATTAATTTCATATATATATATTCCTAAATGAATGATTGTGAAACATAAATATTAAATAAATAAGTTAAAAAAGAAAATGAAAACATTCAATATTCATTATAAATGAAATATTTTATATTATTTTGAGATAGGGAATTGAATAATATAAATATTTTAAATATTACTGAATAAACACATTATGTTGCCTGATCATTATTATTTATAAAAAAAAATAAATAGTCTAATTTAATTATAAAATGTTTTCAAAAAAATTATATATCATAGAAAAATATTACTTTATATTACTTTCTATAATATGCATTACTTCTTTTTTTAGTCATTGTAATAGCCTAAATCAATTATTATGATATATGTGAAAATATTTTTCACTTATATTTTTGAGAAACTACAATTGGAAATGATATCTTAAAATCACAACATGTGTCATACATGTGTGCATTATGTTTCTTTTTTTTTCAATGAATAAATGGTATCTTTTACATATAGTGATATGTTTTACCATTACATACATTGATAGGATAAATTAATATATTTGATAAAAAATTTATAGTAGATAGTGACATCCATATGACTTTTACTACATTAATATCACAAATAATTATATCATTACATCACTACATGTAATATCAAGAATTATTTAATTTTGATGAATTTATATAGTTCAATTATTATTAAATTATTATCCAATTATGGATCTCATAACATGGAATAGTTTTAGAGACATAAATGTTTTTAAATAAGAATAAATTCAAATTCGATTAATCCAATAACATTTCTAGGATGGTAGATAATAAAATAATAATGAAAGTATATGCACATACATGTTCAATATTTCTCTATCTCAAGTATCATATGGATATCACAATGAAAAGACACAATGATCCTTTCCACCATTGGAAATCTACCAATTATAGTATCTCTAAATAAATTTTTAAATATATTATTTATCTACATATATATTTCATAACCCAAATTTTCTTAATAATTAAATAAATATTTTATTACAAAAGTTATTGCACAATACAATTCCTCTTTTTTGTCAAAATAGTAAAATAATTACTGGAGAGTTATGTTCACTACAATGTCTAAAACTATAACTATAGGACATACGAAAATCTATAGTAACACCATAATCTTGAACTATATAGGATCATATTATATAAATAATAAAAAATACATTATTATTATAAAGAGGAAAATAATCAAAGGAACAAAAATTTTAAATAATCTAAGAGAATGATGTGAATGATTTTAGAAGATATAATAATGTATATTTTTAATGTGTAATATAATATTTAGAATGGTAAGATGATTTTTTATATAGTAGAATGACTTTTAGAATAGTAATGAATCCATTACGTGTATCATACAAGTGTTGATTAAATAATATATATCATATTTTAATAAAATGATCGAAAAAATAATAATATTAAATAATAAATGGAAATGATAATATATATATATATATTTCTTAAAACAATTAATATTTTATAAAATGTAGTATTTAAATTTATGGAACTAAATACATGATTTTAAAATACAGTAATGTTTTTGATTTAATTATTAAATTTCATATATATAAGAAATTAGTTTCATAAATAGGACATAAAATTTAGAGTTAGAAAATCAAAATTAACTAATGGTTAACATTTTGATAATTTTTAAATATAATTGAATTTCTAGGTGAATAATAAAATATTGTATGCATATATAGAATGAATTATGAATCCATTTTGATATATAAATTGTGTAATGAATAATATAAATGATTTAATATAATTAAATAAGTTTACTAATTAATATAATGTATTTAATATGTTTAAATCATTTTTCAAAACCAACAATACAATTTCAAAAATCTAAAATGTATTTATGGTTTTCAAAATTATTCTTTATTGACTAATGAATTTTATAATAAAAAATTAATTTAAATAAATGAAATTACATTCATTCATTAAAAAATATAAACAAAAAATGTTAAAATGTAAAACCCCATTACCTAAACACATTAATAATCTAATGGTATTGAACTTCCCACAACCCATATTTCAAAATCATAAGTCCAAAAATTAATAAATTTGACAACATCATTTTCTATAAATTCCCACACATCATCAAAATCCTCTTCATTCCAAAACCATTTATCATGATTCCCCACTCATTTTTTATCAATGTGATCCTTCCAATATTCTCATAAGGTTTTAAGGAATTTCTTCTTAATAATTTTGAATCTCTTTACCATGTAAATGGTTCTTAACCACTTTTGTTAATTTATCTTTTTTAATTCTTTTAAATTCACTATATTTTCCATATTAAAATATTATTTGATTTATTATTATAAATAATTTATTTTAATATGACTGAGAGATTACCATCTCATGTCATTATACCATCTTTATATGTTATAACAATTCCAAAATATTTTAATATGAGTTTAATTTATTATCTAATTCACTACATGTTCTATGTATTTATGGTATTATGAATTTATTATTCCCAATTTGGTGAATCTATACAATGAGTAATTACTATGATATATCTGGTTGTGCCTTTATCGAATCCCCGATAAAACAAACATTATTTTGGTACAAGTGAATGATTGGTATCAAAGCATTTAGACCTCATGGTTTATCTATAAGAGACTTATTTATCCCTAATATGCAAAAAATATGCCTATCAGATTATAAAAATTTTTATATGGTATTTTTCTATAATATTTATTTGGACTCTTACCTTTGAAAAGTATTATATTAAATTATTAAGTTATATTTATATCATTTTATCATTAATGTTACATATCCTAATACTCCATTATCTCTACATCGATAAGGGTATTTTCTATTAAATTGTGAAAGTACTACTAATTCAAACTTAATTAATCGATATTCACCTAAATAGACACGTTATTATTTTGAATTGGGAATCATTGAAAAATAATATATCCATTATTTATATATGTAAAAATATTGATTAGTTATCCATTTTTATACTATTTTATCTTTAATAAAGATTATATTATGTATTTTTCAAACATTGTTTTCGTTCGATGGATGTGTTGGAATCAATATGAAATGGATGGTATAAGAAATTATATAGTCTATAGATAAATTATTATGTATAATGAGAAAAATTAATACAAGTTAAATGGAGTATTATTTCCCATTCCTTATCATATCATGAAATACGGCCTTGATGGTGTAGTTGTGATGTCAAAGATTATGTATTCTATCAGTATGTGACATATTATTGAAATAATTGTGAAACTTTATTTCCATTTGTTTATATCCATGGATAAATTATTCTTTTTAATTAATTTATACGGAATCATGTGACTAATTAATCTTTCTATGTTATGTATGCCATGTTTGTTTTATATTAGCTTCTGATGTATGTTATCCCTTACTAATCGTGAGACCTCAAACTTTTTATTTGATGTGCTTAGTTAAGTGTTTTGTTTATATAATGAGTTAGTATGTTATTGAGTGGAGAACCCATATAAAGAAGAAAGTGGTGATTCTTAGAGGGTTATTATGGATTCATGATTGAGTATTGAAAAATATTATTAGGAATTGAATAACATCCTAACTCACCTTTTTTATTTGATTCTCCCCATTAAGATCTGCATTTCTTTAGTGAGTTAGTTTTTGATTGAGTGAAGAACTCATTTGAAGAATAAAGTGATGAATCTTAGAGGGTTATTATAGATTCATGCTTGGGAATATGAATATCATGATTGGGAATTGAAAATGAATATGAGGTTGTGGCCTAGAATTCTTAGTTTGAATATTCAATACAAAGTGGATGTTTATATATGATGAATATGTATAAGATATTAATTTAAAATATGTGTGTCAATAGATTTAAAACAATATTTACACCAGAGAAGAGTTGAAGAAGAAATCATTTTTAGTGATATATGAAGGCTATGCAAACATATTTTATTCTGACATGAAAAATTATTTTGGAATAATTAAGGAAGAATAATTTAGAATTAATAATATGTGTAAAGGATTGAGGAATTATTATAAATAATTAATTTGAATTTTTTGATTTAAAAAAATAATACTTTAGTAACTATGTGGAGAAAATGTCTAGAAAAAATTGTTTTTAGGCCTTGTTCTGCCATTGAACCAACTTAATTTCTCAAAGAAAGATCCTACTTGACATAACCTTCCTATACTGGAGAATATAGGATTCATAGTAAAGGTTACCCAGATGCATGTTTGAAAAAGTGCACATAAATTGAATATATGAAGAGTAGTGAGTACAAACAGTTCTTGTACGACACATTCTTTCTTTATACGGGCGGGTTCATACCGGTGAGTTAAATATGTGAGTGTATCTAGTAGGTGACAATATTCTTATGGTTGAGAGACTGATACATGGTCACGTTAAATTAAGTGTATCTTCTTTTAAGAATATTATGATGTTGTAAAAACATAATATGCAATATAAATAAACATTAAAAAAACCAAACTAATATAGGGTGTGCAACATTTCCATCATCGAACTCTGAAAATCATTGGGGTCATATTCCTTCTAGCATCACTCGGATCCAAGGATCAACTAAACATAAATATTATTATCAACTACCTGATGAGTTTAATAATAACCATGAATGCAATGTTTAAATTACCACATGAGTAACAATGATTTCTTTGATTATTCTGATCATGCATGAAAAATAATATGGATTGATCGTGAGTGAAAAGATTGACAATGGACACCTAGCCCAACCATGTGAAGAGAATTGGATCTACCATGCGATTTTTATAGACTATATGATGGAAACCCAACCACATATATTGATTTATGGGATATAGGCTATGAATCATGAAGTATATATTGATATTGAAAGATTAATGTGAATGAGTAAAGGTAGATTCTAATGGTATTTATTCACAATTATGGGGAATTCATGCAATTCCACTTTTATGGATGCAGGAAGAGAATGAGTTTCAACGATGATTATGTTGAGAATTAAATGATGCAATAATCTCACACAATAATTCATGAAATATGATCAATATTAATCTTGAGGATCATGCATGTAATTGTTTGTTTTTTATTTCATTTTAATCAAGTATATTAATATTAATTTCATCCACTTCAAGATATTGAATCATGGAAAATGTATTTATTTAATTGAATTATGATGTTAAAATTTTATAACTAGGTATCATTCATTTTTCTCATTATTAATAGTAAACCTAATAAATATTTGTTATATTAGGAAGGGTAATATGAGTAGAACTGTGTTTAAACATTGGGAGAAGGCCATAAAATTTATATAAAAATTACCTTAATCTTACGAAATGAATGTATTTATCCCATTTCCATAAAATTTCTGAACATATGTCAACATGGTTTATATTTCTTTTATTTTTACCCTTATAATAATAAAGTAAAAGATACAGCTGAAAATGAAACATTCTTGTTTCAAATATTTACAATATTTTTTTGTAGGGATAAATATAACTAATATTTGGTTATGAAATATTACTTAAAATGTTATTTAATTTCTTTATCATGTTAATTTATGTTAATTTTTTCTGGTTTAATAATTTTATTCAATACAAATGGAAGACCAAAACATTATTTATTCAATTAATAGAAAAAAATAAATTATTTTAAAAATATTTATATTAATAATAATTTGATGAATTACTATAATAAATTAATTTTAATGATACATATAACGTTTTGGAGATATTATAAGGGGATGAATTTTAATTCCCTATTCTTCTTGATGTACATATAGTAAAATTAAATGAATTGTTTCAAAATGGGTATTAAAGATATTTTATAATAAATAATTCTTTATTAAATTATTTAATGGTCGTAAAAACTTATATTAAGTAAAATTAACTTTATATAGTGTAAAGAATCATCTATTTTATATTTATGGGACGTTTATCTTTGTTAGTAACATTCTAGACCCTAAAATTGAAGAGAAATTTAATATTGTGGTAATTTTCATAAGAGTTAATGGGGGATAAAACTAAAAGATAAGGGTAGAAAAATAATTTGTTTTAACATTTTATGGGATGATATTATCTATACTCCCCTCACATTAGTATATAATTATATTAATATGGATACATTTTAATTTATGAAATAATTTTTATTAATTTACACTTTAATAAATTACCAAACTCGCATCCTATAACATATAAAAGGAAACCTCATATCTATTTTTTGCAGCACTTTGTGTAGCCTTTATCTATAAAAAACTATTAAATTACATTATAAAAAACTTTTCTCCTGTTATAGATGTTATATTATTTTCCAAAGGCCAATCCTAGGTCCGTTATTAATATATCTATGGAATTCCATCGAAGAAGTGGTAATTTCCTTTACTAACGCTTTCATGATTATTTATTTTTATCATTTTTATTAATCTATTCAAAGAAATAAAAATATAATAAATATGCATAGATGTTATTATTATTATGATAAAATCACATTCCATCTATTTTCCATCATATGACAAGCAGAACATTGTTCGTGTTAACATACAACTTACCGTCTCCACATAGCCGTGTAATAGAATTCTCATAGCCAATTTACTTAAATGGTTATATAGATAAAACTAATTAATATATATGTTATTTATAAAAAAACTATTATTTTATAATTATAATTTCATATATACTTTCTTACCTTATAATAGTTTGGAAAATACTAGTGTCACTCATGCACATGTGTAGACTACCACCTCTACAGAGTGATGTGATTAGTGTTTAATTTATAATTTACATGGATATTAATAAGGATAAATTTAATAGATATATTTGATATTTATATCACGATTAAAATTATGGATATTATGGAATAATAATCAATGTACAAGTTCAAGGACTACCGAATAAAAATATACATTAAAAATAAAGAAGATAACACTCAATATAATGACAATAATAAAACATTATTAAAAATTATGTGATAAAATGTTATAAGTGGAAGAAATATAATATTATATACATGTGTATAGTTCTGATAAGTATATTATTTTAGTATATATTTATTCATCAAGGTTAATTTTTATATTACATTTAATATTTCATTTCTAATGTATAAAATAAAAGTTGATAATATTTCCCTTTTTGACCAGGAATATTTTTCTTTTATGTTTATATTTTTAATGATTGTTTTAAAAAAGTCCTTATATTTAAACAAAGGATTTACTAATGAAATTTTATGTCATCATTTTCTTTTCTTTAATATTTTTAATGTAATGTTTCAAATTTTTATTGAAAGGGTCATTTTCATCTTTGAATACAAAAATTCATTAAGAATGATTATTTTAACATATAAAATATTAATTGATTTTTCTGTCACCATATTCCTTTTATGATCTTATCTTATTCTAAAATTTTTCAAAGGTTTTATATATTAAAACATTTAATGAATTATTATTTTAATATTTAAATTCCATTTTCTTATTTTCTACAAAGTACATGATTTAAATAATAAAAGAATATTTTTGATGAATTAGTGATTGTCCCTTACCACATATTAATTTTGTGGATGTTACGTTTCTCTTAAAACATGAACATATTTAGGATCTTTAAGAAATTATAATTACCACAAATATTCATCAGGTATATGATTATTTTTTAACCCATATATCATTTCTATATACGATTTCTTACATTGAATGAAATTTTATTCATTGGGTAAATATTTATATTCTTTATTATTTATACATTATATAAAATTATTGAAAAGAAATATTTTTATAAATTAAATTATATATTTAAGTAATGAATTATAAATGTAGAGATGGTTGTGGTATTAGATTATATATCCCATAGATGCATCAATATATCTAATAAGAAATATCAATTGGCCAAATTAAATGGGGTTTTTGTCTGTGCCTAATCGTATTTTAAACATTTTAGGAACATGGTTTTTATGATAGAGATATGATGATGTATTAGTTATTTAAAATAAATATTAATAATTTAATTAATTTAGAATTAAATTATTAATATCCAATAGAATGTTTCACTAATATTATCCATTAATTCATTTTGTGCTCATGTTATCGATTAAATGAAATGTGTTTTCAGTTAATGTTAAAAACTCATTTTTTCTAGATCTTTTTTTCTTGAATAAATTTAATTTTAATTTATATAAAGAAATTCACTAAGTAAAACATTCCTTTCACATTTAACAAACTCAGATTATGTTAAATAGAAAATATAATGGGTGTACGTTACATGGAAAAATGACTGGGTGAATGTTACACACAACACCAACTGTGCGTATGTTCCACACAACACCGGTGTTAATATGAAACATATTATTTATGTTATAATTATTTAAATTAGATCATTATAACCAAGAAATAAAAAATAGTAATATGAATAGTTATTAATAATTACCAAATATTTTTTATAAATTTTTATATAGATTAAAAATCATGAAAATTAAAGATATGATTTTTAGTAAAGTCGTTATATGTTTAAAAATACTGTTATCTCAAATGAAATACTTTTAAAGTAATTCTATGAAAATTAATAAAATTAATTTTAGACACATTTAGAAATTTAATATGATAAAATAAACTCCATTTCTTGGATTTATAATTTCAAAATTATCTAAGTTTAAATATTTGGGATATTTTTGAGAAACATCATTTTCTGGATTAATAGTGAAAGATACATGATTTTAATTCAAAATATTATTTTCATATAATATCTTTTTAATGATATATTATATTTTAATTTTTTTTAAAAATTTATTTAGTCAATATTTTTATCAATTAATCTAATTTAGGTCTTTTAGATTAATTTAACATTGAACTTGGGTATAAAAACATTACAAACTTTTAAATGTTTTAACTTTAAAAAAGGATATTTTCGACCCCACTATAGGATTAATTTTAAATTAATTTAGTCCAAATATGTGAATGTAATATGAATAAATTGATTAAATAATTTTAATAATCATAATTTCTAATTTCTAATATGCTCAACTTATTTCTTTACCATATTGATTATTTAATGGAATTAAAATGTATTACATTGATTAAAGAAAATTTAAGCTTCACTAAGGACTAAACCATAAATTTAAGACTTAAAATTACATACAATCTTATCCAATAACGTTTTTATAGAGATATTTGAATCCTATTGTTATTTTAATCTATGTTTTTCCATTATTGTATCCAATATGAGCAAGACAAATGCTAATGGAATTCCTATTTCAAAATTTTAAAAGAGTACCACTCCTCATCCACTTTAAAAAGCCTCCTCTATTCCACTTCATTACACTTATAAAAACAATTAGGTAAAAATAGTATATTCCAAATAAACTTAAAAAACCCCTCCCTTAATTCTGTAATCCATCCCAATGGGAAGAAATAAATCCAAGGAATCCTTCTTGCACAAACCCAATATAGGTACCAGATTAAGAGGTAACACCTTCTCTCAAGCTCCTTTATTTTATGTTATCTATCCACCCATAAACTCTTTTTATTACATTATTTTATAAAAAAATTATTATCCTAAATATTCTAGGATATTGTTATGATATTTTTTAACATATAATTACACTTACCTTCATTTAATGAGTAATGAAAATACAGTTTATGTGTACGACGAACTACCACCTCACGGAATGGTGATTTCCCATTTTTCACTTACCGCATCTCATGGTGGAAATTATGATGGAAAATATATTTTATTTTTTAATATAATATAATTATATGTATTTAATCATCTTTAACCCTTTTACAACAAATATAGTTATACATTCCACGAAGATTAAATACAATAATTTTGTTTGGGGAAGTGTGGACTACCACCCCCTCAAAGTGATGTGATTCATTCATTAACTAAATTTAATGTATAAATGATAATATTATGTAATGTATATGATATATATTAAATAATAATTCTACTTTAATTATAATATATATAAGTATAAATATATTTCCTTTATTTATTTCAATACGACAATAAAAACAGAAATAACGTTCATGTGTACGTATGACTTACCGTCTCCTTTAATGGAGTACTCCATTTCATATTTTGATATTATATAGATTATTATAATAAAAATATACTTATTTTTAACTATAGTTATATCATGATTTACATTATGGGAATAATTATATAAATTTAAGGGCCAAAGATAAAACAAATTAAGACGCATGCAAAAAACAAAGCGAATATTACTTGAAGTGAAATCTTAACAAAGGATTGTTAACAAGAAGGTAATATAGGGTAATAATAAAACCATATATGGTTTTAGATGTACCAAAATAAATATTTAAAATATTTATAATAAACTTTCATTTATTATACATGAATATTTAAGGTGTATAATTAGATTCAAGACACAAGGAAAGGGGATTTCATCTCACTTTATATTTACATGATATATATCCCATGTTCACCACCCATTCATTTTGTGTGATATATATACTGACCATGATAATATTATATTATTTTTATTCTTATATATATGGGTAATTACATATCCTTTTTATGATATTTGTTTCATGTTTTTTAAGTTTTTAAACATACCAAATCGTTAAAATAGGTTTTTCTCAATTTTCCTTATTTGATGATTATGTTTTTTTATACTCCTAAATTATTTTTAAAGGTCAATGTAATCAAATTTTATATATTATATCATGAGTTTAATTATTTTGAAAATATTTTAATATTAATTAAATTTCATTTCCTAATAAGGATAACATGATCAGAAGTAACCAAGTAGTGGGGGTTTATTGAAACAGTCTCATCACTTTTCAATATTACTAATGATTATGCTTATTTGGTGAAATAATATGATCAATATCATAATTAAACACATGAGGTTACTTACTATTTATTTATTTAATATATATCCATTTTATTTTTCCATTACACCCCTTTGTAACTTAATATAATTAATAAAGCGTTTTTATGAAAATATGACTGTATTTATTTCTTCGGTTGGGAATATATTTTATTTCAAACATATTCTTTTCAAACTGTTTTCAAAAATCATTTTAAATGATAATTTAATATAATTATCAAGGAAAAAAGATTTCAAAAATGTTTTATTGTTTTAAATCATTCATTTATATGTTTTAAAATCTATTATAAATGATAAAGAATATTAAAAGGTTTTATGATTTAAAAATAATTTTTCAAATAAGAAAGTATATTTTCTTCAAAATAATGTTTTAAATGATATTTAAAAATTATTTTCCATGTAAGACTACATATTTAGGTGTTAATAAAGCTTTTATAGGGAAATTATGCAGTGTTTCTGTTAATATTCTTTATCTGAATGGATTATGTTTTGATAGCATAATGTTTTTGAAAGCCTTTATCTTTCAAGATTTATATTCTCTTGAAACTAAATTATTTTAAAGGGTTATGTTTATTATTATATAATTATGAAAGATATATTTCATACATAGGTTATGATTTTATTTCATGTTTATAATACCCATTTCATTTCATGGGTTATGTGATGATTATTTATGACATTGTGTCACATGTGTGTATGATTAAATTATGAGATGGGTGAAACCTATATCTCCATCCATTTCATTAGTTAAATATTTATATATCATGATATATAAATGGTTGTAATGATAAATGAACTTGGTTTAGTATTATAGGGATGGAATGAGGAGTGACTTCGGCTCAGAAATATAGGGCTATAATTGGTTGTGAACCCAATTCTATAAATGACTTTTTCCACTAAGATGGAACCAACATCAATGCCTTGACTACTATGGAAATAATTATATATTCTTATGTGTATGCCAAAATTAAATTTATTATTCATATGTTAGTCTTTCATGTCTTATGTTCTTTATTTACTTATGATTTATGTCTTATTAACTGCCATGTTGTGATCCACGATTCATATTTATGATCTTTATTATGTAGGCTATGATATTTTATTTTCATGATCTTGTTATCATACCCTTATTATTATGATTATGCTTATGTATCTACCGTATTTACCCATAATGAGCATCAGAGATTACCCATTTTTATGTTTCCATCCCCCATGTTATGAATATATGTATTATGCTCAATTTCTCTAAGAATGGTTCCTATATAGAATATCCTAGTAGGGGATAATGTAGCTCAATTATTTACTAGTTTTTATATTCCCGTGTTTCCAAAGAAACTAGACTAGTTCAGTATTCATACATCTGTTTCTTTAATGGATTAAGTATTCTACAAATGTTTCGTAATTTGAATATATAAAAATTGAGGGTAAATATAGTTGGTATCTTATAATAGGTTTTGTTATAATTTGAAACATAGGATTATAAAAACATAGTGATAACCCCAAGCACATGTCTAAAGATAAGTCAAAGGATAAGGAAAAGTATAGGAAAATGCCTTGGAAATTTCATAAATGATAGATTGTGTTTTTCTAAGAAACACATCCATTTTTGTATGGCCCAAGGGGATGTGGATATAAAAAAATGTTCCAAGGGATATAAACTCTGAAAAGATGTCCCTGTCCTGACTTTGGGTAATCAGGTACATGAAAATGGGCTTTGCTGAACAATTAAATTGGCACTCCAAGGGGATACTATTTGGGAATTCACAACCTATTCATGAACCATTATAATGTATTTAAATATAAATTTTCTATGAAAAACATAGTATAAACCTACAATGTCATAGATAAAAGAAGTTTTTATAACCTACACATACTATAAGTGACTTTTCATGATAATTTGGTTCCTCAATATTTTAACTATTTATTAATCTATGTTTTTTCATTTTAGTCAATGAATAAAACTCAAAGGAACAACATTAATAGAATTTGACACAAAAAATCCAGTGACTATCAACCTAGTAAGAAAATTTATTAGAGATGGAATACAAAATCTTGTTTCTATGCTGACACGGATTTCTTAAGATTTGAATCTTAGAGGACTTCCCAATGAGAAAAAGAGGGATCAATTTTTTTTGAGTCTTTCATGAGGCAATGTCCACCTTCTTTTAGAGGGTCTTGTGATCCATTTGTTACTGAATAATGAATAAATACTACCAAAAAGACATTCTACATTATCCAATGTTCGTAACATGATAATGTTATTATGGATGTTTATCATTTTGAAGGCAAAACAGACTATTGGTGGTCTCTAATTAAGAATACGAGGAATCAATATGAAATTGAATCCATGGAATTGGACATGTCTGAGAACATATTTTCTAATAATTACATTACGTGGATTCTTCATACCAAGATAGAGAAAGAGTTCATTGATTTGAATCTAAGGTGTAATGAATACGTAGGTACCTACGAGGATAATTTTAAAAGACTTGCGAGGTATGTTTCAAGAATTATCATCAAAACAAAAATTAAATTAAATAGGTTCTTTAGTGGATAAAAGCTATGTATCATATGGAAACTATCCATAATATCCTTTAGTGTCTATAATTATATTGTGTGTTTTTTAATAAAGTATAATATATAGGTTAGAGTCACATATAAACCACATGGACTTGAAATGAAAAGGAAGATAGAGTTTGATGGGAAATCTAAAACAATGGAAAAAATAGATCAGTTATCCTTTATGCACAAAATATGTGAAGAATCATGAATAAATTTGTCTTAAGGGGCCTATTAAATGTTTTAAGGGTGGAAAGAAAGGTAACCAGTTAATTGATTGTCAAAATTATGGGAATAAGTTAGCTCAAAATTCTAATGGAGAGAAGGCCTCACAAAATGTACCTCATATGATTATGTGATACAAGTTTAAGGAGAATTTGAATTATGACAACCACAACCCAAACCCATTGGATGGTGATTATGATCGATGTCAGCAACCTATTATGTTGATGGACAGGGGGATATCCCATATAATTGCTATTTATAATGAGTTGTATGATAATGATGTGTTGAATGGTACACTTACCATCCACTCTAGATATGATAATGTTATATTTTATTCTATATTTACCTGTTCTTTCACATTTGAAGACATTTCATAGGGTTTTAGGATTCCACAAAAATAATTATATCTGTAATTTTAAGTCCAAACCATGAATGGTATAATGATTTAATCTGAATTATTTGATTCCTCACTGGTAGAAGATGGTGGAAATGTGATTCATACAAACCTTTTTATTCGTCATTGGTTGAATTTGATGTCATATTAGGCATGGATGGTATTTCTATGCATAAATCCCACATAAATTGTCAAGAAATGGATGTTATGTTTAATATTTCAATCCCTCTTATGATCATCCATTAATGTGATGATATGAATGAACTTCCTATGGATATTAAATCAATTTTTTGGGTCTTAATTCTCATTCAAAAGGGTTTTTGATCACAAATAGTTGTGGAAAAAAATAACATGGATGATATGCCTATTGTTTGAGAATTTTTTGATTTCATTATTTAAGAGTTTCTCAGTCTTCCACCAAAACATGAAGTTTATTTCTCAATAAAACTTACCTCTAGTTCCATAGAAATTTCAAAAACTAATTTCATAATGCCCTTCCTTGAGTTTCAATAATTAGTGAAGCAACTCCAACAAATCATGGATAATGGATTCATTCAACCATGTGTGTCACCTTGTGGTGCACCAATTATTTTTGTGAAAAATAAATATGGATCAATGAAACTTTGAATTGATTATTTGTAGTTTAACAAGATCAAAATCAAGAATAATTATCATATTTCCAATGTTGATGACTTTTTTTCTCAATAGTGCAGAGTTAAATACATTTCCAAGATTGACCTTGATTTGGGATATCACTAATTGAGTGTCAAGAATGATTATATGAACAATACAACATTCCGTACAAGATATGGAAACTGTAAATATATAGTGATTCCTTTTGGTCTTTCTAATTCTTCTATGATCATCACGAATATAATAAATAGAGTAATTAGATATTACCTGTATAAGTTTGTGGTATTCTTTATAGATGATATTATTAAATATTCAAAGAGAAAGAAAGAGAATTAAGATCACATGACAATTATAATAAAGAACCTAGGGAAGGAGAAACTATATGAAAAATTTACAAAGTGTCAATTTTGGATTCAAAAGGATTAATTTTTGGGTCACCTAATCTCAAGAGATGGTATAGGAGTAGATCCATCAATGAAAGAGGCTATTAAATGGCAGCTAAGACCAACCATGTTGACTGATAGATGGTGATTTCTCAGTTTTGATAGATATTATCAATGGTTAGTGGGGAATTTCTAATTACTATCCAATCCTCTATCCAAGTATACTGGGATGGGTGTCATGTTCCTATGGACAAATTAATGTGAGGAAAATTTCATGGAATTGTGGAGAATGTTATTTAGTGAACCTATTATTACATTTACCTTTAGTGGATAATGTTTGTAATCTATAGTGATGCATCAATGAAAAAATTGGGATTTTTTATTATGCATAATTACATGGTTATTGCTTATGCCTCACTGTAGTTGAAGATTCATTAAAAAAATTACCAAACCCATGATTTGGAGTTAAAAGTGGTAATTTATTCATTAAAGATATAGAGGAATTATATTTATTGGGAAAAGTGTCATATATATATATACCAATCATAAATTTATGAAATATATATTTACACAGAAGGGGTTGAACATGTTCTAAAGAAGATTATTCGAGCTGATAAAGGATTATGACTTATCAATACATTAAAACACTAGGAAAGTGAATAAGGTGGATGATTCTTTTTGTATGAAGGATCATGATAGATTATCAATGATGTGGATCACAAAAGAGACAATATTTATAAATTGGAAAATTATGGATCTAGAAATTCTTATTGGAGGAGGAAAATCTTATATTTATCAAATGAATGTTCAACACTCTTTCTATGTAAATATTAAGGAGGCTTAGAAGGAGTATGTTTCTCTAAAAATAAACATTATAAATGTTCCTAATTTTAAAAATGACTGTGATAGAATGATAAGGTTTAAGAACCGTGTATGTTTTCTTTTCCATACCATATTTTTAGAAGGATCTTTTAGATTAATCTCATTGTTCATTATTATCTATTAATACTAGAAGTATGAAAATTTTTAAAGACTTGAAAGAATACTTTTCGTCGGATGTGATGAAGAGAGATAACATAATGTTTGATTCTCGGTGCTTGGTATGCCAACAATTTAACGCCGGAAGACAAATGCCTAAGTGAATTTTTCCTCTATTACCCATACTAGAATAGGAATGGTAGAAAATCACTACGTATTTTGTCATTGTAATACCCAAAACGTCTAAAGTATTTAATTTTATAGGGGTGGTAGTTGATCCCTATTGTCCCATATGCATTTATTGGACCCTCTATGGTTTTAATTGTTTTAATAATAAAAAATCATGTTAAATCATCTATAATAATTTAAATCAGGTTTCTTTAGGATTCAATATGATTAATTATGATGATCTGTGGTCAACTATGTATTGAAAATATTCCCTGTATATTCATGTTATAATATAGTTAACAAAGAAAATTGGATAAATATGAGTCACTGACACTAACAGTTAAGTCTGACTCACTAACAGAAAAATGTCGCACCAGCAATTCAAATATCCCTCCGACAGTTCAAGTGAGACACCAAAAATTCAAATGGCACACCAATAGAGTAAATGTCACACTGATAGAAAGAATATTTCAACAATAGAACAAACTAACTCACCGATAGACGATTCACTGATAGAACAAATAAGAAACTGACAGGAAGAATGACTCTCCAGAAGATCAACATGAGTCACTGATGCATTGAGTCACCGAAACATAGAGGTGCTGAATGAATGAATCACTGATATAATGTGAAACTGATATGAATAGAAGGAATCACCGATAGAAGGAGTCACTAGAAGAATGACTTGTTGACAGAGGAGTTAGTGATCGACTATTTAAATTTTCATTTAATTAAAATTACCTCGAATGGTCATATTTGAGTGTTTAAATGCTACTGGGTAAAGAATTATTATTTGCAGACACCATTAATGACCATGTTTGTTGATAGTACAAGGTACCTTTACATGTTTATTATCAAACTACATAATATAAAATAGAAAATCATGTGTGCTGATAGATATAAAGACATAAACATACATGATAGGACTCCCATGAGCACCCATATAAAATATGTGAAAAAATGAAGAATAACACACAATTAATTATAATTATTACTAACTAAACACAAAGGAGAAATTTTTGTGCACCAATGTTCGGAAACCCCTATATCAAAAAAAATTAAAACCAATGGAAGGTAACATCATCTTCCTGGAAACCAGAAAAAAATATTCACAACAGTATATTTTTCAATCTCTTTCTTGAAGAGGACTCTATATTCACATTGTCTACATCCAAAGAGTCCAGATCTTTAAGTCATAACACCCATAGCCTTCTAAACTCTATCTCTTTATTTCCTACTCTATTGTGTGCATTTTTCTTAAATTTAGAGTTGTGTGTGTATCTATCTGTTAAACACACAGTGTGTCCTGCACTAAACTATAGGATACTAGATATCCTCACACAGATATATTTTTAAACCTATTATATTCCAAGTAGAACTGTGGTAGAGGTCCAGTGTTACCTGATTGTTTTTTCCTATGTAGAATAATGGTAGAGGTCTTGTGACCTAGATAGTTTTTATACTGTTTTGTAAAACCCAATATATAATGTGGATCAGCGTTTTATGTATATATTTCATTGTGTCATTTGATCACCAATTGGATTGTATTAATTATGGGCTTTAGACTAAACCATTTTTTAATCCCCTATGTTTTCAAATTTAGTTTACTCTATTTTTAACTCATATTTCAGAAAAAAAATTACATGATAGTTAGTCTTTGGTAGTGTTAATAACTACATTGGTTTATTAAATTTGTTTCAAAAGATATTTCAATATTTCAAATTGATATAAATAGGAAGTAAGCAATCTCTTGAGAACATAATTGAGTATTAAAACTATTATAAATTTACCACTTTGATTAACTGGCTTATTTAGTTTTTCATTTGGGCGATTTTTTCAAATAATTTTTTTAACAGAAATTTTTGTATGAACTCAATTTACCCCACTCTTGACTGTCCTACTCTAAAAAATTTTGCTATCAGAGTATTTTTAAAATCATTTTTAAATATATTCTAATGTTATTTTTTTATGTTTAAAAGATATCTAAATTTATGTTAGTTATAAATTTTTATCTCTTTAAAAACCTATTCGTTATTTATTATGGATAATATATTGGTAGGTTATTATACCAACTGATCTCCCTTTTTAGTGGAACATATTATACATAATGTAAAATAAATATGGAAATTCCCAATAAATGTTTGGGTTTTAAAAATTTTTCTTTCATTGTAGATGAATATATGATCCTGCTACTGCCAGAAATACATGGAATGACCCAACCAATATTGCTTATAATAATAACTAAAAATCTATTAATGACATATATTGTTCTTTAGGAGGTGAATAATTTAATAGGATTTCAACATGTAAAATATCCCATGAAATTTGGGATACTCTAACTACTTCAAATGAAGGAACCAATAATGTCATAGAAATGGGACATAAAACTTATACTATTAAATATGATTACATTAAGATGAAACATGATGATCCAATTTATGATATGTATTTCATATTGAATGAAATTATAAATAATATGATTTCTTTGGGAAATAACAGTACAACTAATTAGAGAATAATGAGAAGTCTCTGATGTATATCATAAATATGGGGGAACCTTATTTCCAATATTAGAATCATGTGATATCAGTAAGATACCAGTCAAGGAGTTTATTGGAAAGTAGATGGTGTATGCGGAAGAATTAAAAGTCATTAAAGAAGATGAGGATGATCTAAAGAAAAATTCAGTGGCTATCAAAACCACTACTTTGAAAAATAATGAAAATAAAAGGATTAAAACTCATTCTGATAGTACAAGTTATAATGATTCACTATCATATAGTGATAAGGAAATGGGTCAATTAGATAGATGGTTTAATAAGTTTTATAGAATGAATAAATTTTTTAGAAAGCCCAAATAAAAAGGTAGGTATTATAATAATGGAAATTAAAATAAGGATTGTAAAAGGAATTATAACTCAAATGAAATAGTTTTTTTATGAATGTAAGAAGAGTGGACATGTAAAGGGTGATTTTAATAAGTTAAAATAAAAAAATACGAGGACCATGATAATATAAACAAGAAGGAAATAAAGGCCGGTTGGAGTGCTTATAAGGAGATCTCAAGTGAATCAGAATCGTCACATGATGAGAAAGGTGATGAGGAAAACATGTGTTTCATGACAAAAACATTTGAGGTAACCCATGAGTCTCATGTAAATAATTATTATTATCCTAGAGATGAAAGTTATTCTGAAATATGAATAATGAGGAAATCATTGAATACTGTAATATTCATGATAATACGTGCAATGAATTAAAAGGTATAAATAAAGAATTAATTAAAAAACATGCTCTTAAATCTACTATTAAATATAATGTTACCATATAAAATGAGAAAAATGATATATTACTTTAAGAATACAATTAGTTTAAATTGTCCAATGAGAAATTGAAAGATTATTTAGAAACTTTTACCAATGGAAAATATATCATAGTTCAATTACATGGTAGAAATGTTGTACCCAAATATACTTGTGTTATTTTCTATCAATTGAGTAAAAGAAATTTTGTTAAAACCAATTTTGTATCTAAATCTAGAAAATCAAGTATTATTCCTAGTTTTGAAAATATTTTAAAAGTTATAAATTTGACACGTCCTCTACTATGTTAGGTTTTTGTGGCTCAAATATATTATTCTTCTCCAATAATTTAAATAATATTTATAGAAAACTCATGAATCAACTAATGGTTCCAAAGTCTCTTATTACTAATGTTACTGGACCGAATCAAATCAGGGTTCCAATATTTTTTCTTGCCTAGTATGTTTTTGTATGAAAACTATTTGAAGAGCTCCTATAGAAGTATATGGTACATAGATAGTGTATGTTTAAGATAAATAACATGAGATTATTCGTGCTTCAAGAATATGATAAAGATTAATGGTGAGCATATTGCCTTTGGTGACAATGCTAATGGTAAAATATTTGGACTTGTCTAAATTGGTAACTCTAATGCAGTTTTAATTTCTGAAGTACTTTTTGTTGATGTATTAAAGTACAATCTTCATAGTATCTCTAAATTATGTGATCATGGTTTTAATGCTATATTTGAAAAATATGGGTGTAATGTTTCTAATTCCAAAAATAATTTAGTATTTTCTGCTTTTTAAAATTAAAATGTTTTTATGAAAGACATAGATTCCTTACTTTCTCAAAATGATTCATGGTTATGTGAATTTCATAAAGATTAAATGATCTAGTATAAGATTTTAAGACATTATAATATCCACTCACTTATAAATCTCACTAGGAAAGGACTAGTAAAGTATATACCCAAACATGTGTTTCCAAATTACAAAGTATATAATCTTTCTCAAAAGGGTAAACGACACAAAATATATTTCAAAACAATGAATAAACTTTATACTTATAATCTTATTGAGTTAGTTCACCTTTATTTTTTTTGGAATATTTGGAGTTTCAAGTCTAATTGGGAAGCACTATGCCTATGTTATGGTAGTTGACTTTTTTAGACATACTCTAACGTTCATTTTCTCTCATAAAAATGTAGCATGTTCTCATTTCACCAAGTATTATAGAATATTATAGAAACTATTTAGACATATTATTTAATCCTTAATAAGTGACCATGTCTGTGAGTTCGAAAACCAAGAGTTTGAACCTTTTTTAAGAAAAAATGGATATAGTTATAACTTCTCTCCTCATCGGACGTCACAATAGAATGGTGTTTCAGAAAGAAAAAATATAACCATATAACAAATTACTAGAACAATTCTTATTTAATATGAATTATCTATCTATTTTTAGGTAGAAGTTGTCAATATAGATTTTTATTTAATTAAAAGAGTCTTAATCAGACCAATTCTTAAGAAAACTCCCATTGAGCTATGGAACAATAGGAAACCCAGTGTTATTCACATAAATGTTTTTGGTTAAAAGGAATTTGTCCTTAATACAATGAAAAATATTGAAAATTTTATATCCAAAAGTGATAAATGAAAATTTCTATGTTATTCAGTCTTCAGTGGATCCTATAGAGTGCTTAATAAAAGAACTAAGTGTCTGGAAGAATCTGTACATGTGAAATTTAATGAAACAGATGCACATAAACCTAAGACCTCCCTATAAAATCTTGAGGATGATTTTTAAAATATAGAAAAAATAAAAAATCTCTTGATTGTTCTATTTAACAATTTATTTAATCTTCCAATTCTTGAAATTTTTTAGACTCTTGTCATGATGAACCTGAACCTTTCAATGAACCTAAAATCAATAGACCTTGTTTTTCTATACCCATAAGAACTCTTATGAACATTCCTTTAAATTTGGTAGTTGGAGACCTAGATAAAGGAACATAAACTAGTTATTCTTTGGTAAATCAGGTTGAACATCAAGATTTATTATCACATATTGAACCTATAATCAACAATGATGCAATCAATGATGAAATTTGGGTAATGGATATGAAACAAGAACTGAACCAGTTTAAAAGAAATAATGTCGGGAAACCTGTAGACATACATAAATAAATATTGACCATAAGTACTAAATGTGTGTTTAGAAATAAATTTTATAAATCTAGTAATATGTAAAAAATAATGCCATATTGGTTGCACAAGGTTACAGTCTAGAAGAAGGTATTGAGTACGAGGAATCTTTTGTACCCATTTCTAGACATGAGGCCATTAAAATCTTGATTTTATATGCATAACATCTAAATTAAAATTTATATAAAATGGATGTTAAGAGTTAATTCCTAAATGGGTATATAGTTGAGGATATATTTGTCGAACAACCCCCGGTTTAAAAAAATCTCACTTTCCAAATCATGTTTTCATATTAATAAAGGATTTATATGGTTTAAAGATAACTCCAAGTGCTTGGTATGATAGACTAAGTAGTTTTCATATTTCCAATGGTTTTAATTAATGTATAGTTGATCCAAGTCTCTTTATAAAATGAATTTAAAAATATGGTTTAGTAGATCAAATTTATATATATGATATTATTTTTGGATATTATAAAAAAAGTATGTGTTGATTTTTCAAAAATGATGCAATGTGAATTTGAAATGACTTTAATAGGGGAACTAAAATTGTCTCTTGGATTTAAAATCTTTCAAAATAAACAAGGGATTATTTAAAATAAATCTAAATATACTAAAGATATTTTAAAATTATTTTATTTGAAAGTAAAAAAATGTGTGACACTCTAATGAGTACCACGTATAAGTTGGAACTTGATGAAAATGGAAAATCTGTTGATCAAACCACTTACAAAAGAATTATTGGATGTTTAATCTACTAGACTTTTTGTAATATCGACATTATGTTTATTGTTTTTATGTGTTACAGCTTTCATAGTAAACCTAAATAATCCCATTTAAATGTTTTTAAAATAATTCTCAATTACCTCAAATTTAATACCAACATAGGATGGTTCTATCCTAGAGGACAACTGTTTGACTTAGTGAGTTATTCATTTCCTAATTTTGATGCATGTATGTGTGAAATAATGAAAACCTATGGAACATAGCCCTTATTGGGAAATTATATAGTTTCATAGTGTATTAGGAAGAAAAATTCTGATCCATTATTTACAATTAAAGTTGAATACATAGCTTCTGGTTGTTTTTGTGATCATTTTTTGTAGATGAAACACACTTTACTAGTCTATGGATTTCAATTTAGACATGTACCTATAAATTTTAACAACAGAAGTGCTATTGACATTTTAAATAATATTCTTTCTCATTATTGAACAAATCATATAGATGTAAGACATAACTTTTTGAGAGATCATTATTAAAAAGGTTATTTAACCCTAGACTATATTGGAACTGAATATCAACTTGCTAACATATTCACAAAGCCATTAAACATTGAAATAATGAGTTACATCAAACATGAATTAGGGATGATTAATTTTTAAGAACCATATATTTATATATATATTAAAATTAAGTGTATATGTCATGACGAAACTGATAATTTCATATATACAATGTCATGCAGACATCAATACTCTGTCATGCCTACAACGATAGTGTCTTGCTGCTGCTATCATGTCGACACCAATAGTGTCTCACCGATATTGTCATGTGGACACCGATAGTGTCAATATGATTCTATCATTCCAACACTGATAGTGTCATGCTGATACTGTCTTGCTGACACCGATAGTGTCAGGCCGATATTGTCATGCTGACACCGATATAATCCACTATTTTATCTGTTTTATGTTTTAAACAAATCAACACTGTTTTATTTATTTACTTGAACCCGGTTCATGAATCAATAATATCTATGACCTAAATTATATAAATTGGTATGGCCCCACCATACTACTTACCCTCACACTTTAACCTTGACAGTCAGGTTGTTTCTCTCTACCCTAAACCATTCACCTTCCAATATTCAATTGAACCATCAAAAATGGAAAGAATTAAACATGTACTCATAGGAGGATATGGATACGAGTCGCAAACTACTAAGAATAAAAAGGGGGAATATATTAATTCTCATCCTATCAATACATCCCATGAGAACCATGTGGTAAAAAAAGAGAATGAAGTCTTTTAAAAATAGTTTCTAGATAGTATGTTGTTTTTTTGAAGGTGTTACAGACTCAGGGAAGGTTAGAATGGTTCTCAAACTATGAATGGCCCTATTATCCCAATTTGGTACACAATTTTTACACAAATGATGAATTTATTTTGGAATATAGTGAAGTTAGTTGGATCAAATCTATAGTTAAGGGGTGGATAATTTCATTTTCTTCTAATCTTTAGGCCAAATTCCTTAAGTTTCCACATGATTGAATATTCTATAACTATCAAGGTACCTCTCTATACGAGGGTGATATGTTCATCTATGAGACAGATCTAAAATAGCTAATTGGAAATTAATAACCTAAAAGACCAATAGCTACAGTGTCATAAGGTGAGAGAATATTGCCAATTAAGGTCATTCAACACTAGCTCTATCCTAGGAATGTTGATTTTACATCGTCAATCTATCAATTTGCATACATTTTAATTTTTTTGAAGAAAGGAATCAATATGAATATATGAAGATAAATTATAGTTCATATCAGTGCAATTATTAATCCCTACTGTAAATCCAACCCTCTATTTTACCCAAGGATTATTTCATCTATATTCAAGGAGAAAGGTTGTGTAGATGGGAATGAAGATTCTATATCTACTTGTAGTGGAATCTATTTGAATATGGAGATTTGGAAAAGAATGACTATTCATTTGAATACATAGATGAGGGAATGGGTCAGCGATTAGGATAAAATTTATGAAAAATTCAACACAGGGGACCATCCTCTTTGATAGAGAGATTTAGTAATGAGGAAGAGGTTTCTAGTCCAGATAGAGATCAAGGGACTCCTATTGATGATAGGTGTGCCCAATAAATTAATAAAAGCCCAAGGAGAATGACTTATGGACCTACTAGTCCACCTATGGCCTTACATTTAGATAAAATAACTCTTGGTGACAATAGTAACGATGAGAGAGATGTGTCTGGAAGTATTGAGAATATGAGTAGATCTAGTGCTTCTAAAGGAGAATCTCGAGGGGAAGAAGAAGTAAAAAAGGAAGAAGAAGAATAAGAATATGGCAGTATCTATGGATGTGAATAATAAGAAAATATATATTTTGATAAAAATAAAGAAAATAGTGAAGTATGTGAATTTGGTGATGATATTAATATTCTTCATGATGATCATGGTGAAAATTACTATTCGGTTGAGGCTATATTTCAAGAAAAATCCGTAGAATCTTTTAAAGATTCTATTTTATGTGTGGCAGTGGTAGATGTTCTATGAAAAGTAGATGCTTCTAATAGAGAATAGAAATCAATTTTAGTTGATGGTGAAGTGGATGATCATATAGTCTCTTCACCAAAGCTGGTTTATTCTATAATAAGAACTCATTTTGATGGGGAGCCTAATGTAAGGAGAGATAAACTAGAGGGGGAGCATCAAGTTTAAAGAGTGAGACTTGACTCTGCCAACCCTTTAGATGATGATGTTATGTATGAATAGGAAATGAATCCTAGATATGTACCTCTTTTTTTGGAATAAAAAGATTCATATGATGAGGACTTTTTCATTTTGGAAGACAATTAGAGGCAGAAACTCTTCCTAGTGACAATGTATGTAAGGATGATTTTGATTTTTTTTTAAAAACAATGTGTTTATCTGTTAATGAATTTGTTCAAGCTCATGTTTTTCCAATTCCTATGCTTAGTGATGAGTTAAAATATTCAAAGGAATTGAAAAAAGATTTAAAGCAGTATGTGAAATATTCTCTTATTCCAGTTTAAACAGTTGGTGTGACTAAGGCCGATTCAGTTAATATTTCAAGGAACGTGGTAGGTGAGATTCATACTAATTTAATTTCAATGGCCGAAACAATTATTTTATAAAATAAAATGCTTGGGAATGATATGATAAAACTAGTTTCATCAATAAATTGGTTAACCTATGAGTATAAATGATGTTTAGAGATAGTGCTTAATGATCTTATGTAACACACCTAAGCTCCTATTGTTCCTCCTACATCTTCACAAACATCTTAGGCCATGGGCATTGAGGCAGTTAGAACTATTGTTAAAGAAGAGCTTCAAGCATTATTTGGTTCCTATGTTTTTGAAAGTCTTTCTAAAATTTAGAATAACATTGACTATGTGCATGATATGGTCATATTTTATACCAAGGAAGAATATTCCACTTAAAATGTTCATACCAAGAGGATTAATTCACATTTCACAATGATTTACACCATGCACCAGCTCAAATGATGCTTTAAGAATTTGCCAAAGAATTTGACATTACCTCCATTACTCGATCATTCAAAGAACAAGTCAATCAATTGAAATAATTCAAACCTATTCTTGATATGTTTATGGAGAAAAAAATATTTTGAAAAGGAAATGAAATATGGTGGTGAAATAATTTAGGACTTCATCAATTTTTGAAAGCCCTATCTCTATGTTCAGAGTGAATCCATCACGATTCTAGCTGTTGAACCTCTAAGACCCTCTGTTGCCACTTCTTCCACATTAATTCCTCCATAGCCTTAATCCCTGTCTATCTCTCTGGCTCTGAGACTAATTCATCTAGTTTTCATAGAATATTCTCAGCCTCATGTTTTGTCATAGAAAACGCCCAACCTTGCACCATATGTTCTTAAAGGAATACATCTTCCACATATCTGTATTCATTTAGATGCTCTAATCTCTCAACCTTCATCCAATGAACCTATTATTGATCCTTCTGACAAAGGAAATGAACCAAAAGGTCCCAAGGAGTTGTGTGGATCATTTTTTTTGAAAGGGATGATTGACTGTACTTTTTTTGTATTCCATTGAATATACTTTACATTATTACTGAAATTCACTGATTTTTTTATTTTATCTGTGTGTTATGTATTTGTCTTTCTAGATTTCTATTCTTTCCTACCATTATTCTTTTTGATAATCCATAAAGGGGTAGAACATGTAGGGAAATAAAATTATTTTTCATTATTTTTATTCTTTTATACATATCATTAAGACAAATCGAGAGAAATGATAACGGGGGAGATTATAAAGCATTATTTATTTCACCTATTAATCTTATCTCCTTTTTGAGAAATATAATTTGTTGAGAAATATCAATTTTTAAGAAAATCAGTAATGGGAGATGGAAAGTGGAATGATTATATTAATCATCATATAATTGAAATTTAAAAAACCATCACCACTTATCATCAAAAATGGGGAGATTATTGGCCCATAGGAAATTACTTTCCCTCTCGGGTTTTAATGGTATTAATCATCCCAAAATCATATCAACTCATGTCTAGTCATTTAAATCATGTTTAATTATGATTAATTTTTATCAACTATATATTTAACACATTTTTTTATATTCATGTTATATGATAGTTAGAATAAAAAAGTGGATATTTGTGAGTCACTAACAGCGACTGTTATGTCTGACTCACCAATAGAACAAATGCCTCACCAATAGTTAAAATGACTCACCAATTGTTCAAATGAGATAATGATAGTTCACATGTCACACCAAAAGAATAAATTTCACACCTATAGAAGGACTGTCTCACCGAAATTACAAAATGACTCACCGATAGTTGACTCATCGATAGTACAAATGAGACACTGACATAAAGAATGACTCACCGACATAAAAAAAGGATCCATTGACAAATTAATTCACCGACGCATGGAGATACTGAAATAATAAATTAACGATAGAATGATTCACCGATACCAATAGAAGGACTCATCGACATATGGTGTCCCTAATATAATGACTCACCGACAGAGGTGTCACCACCATACTACTTAAATTTTAATGTATTTTAAATTATCTATAATGGTCGTAATTGAGTATTTTAATGATAATGATTAAAATAATGATTTTTGTAGACAACACTAATGAGAGTGTAAATGTATAGTATGAGGTACAAGGTACCTTCACATGCATATTTTTTGGGCTCTATAATATAAAATAGAAAATAATGGAGCTCATAGGTATAGAGACATAGACATATAAGATAGAACATACATGAGCACCCATAATGAACATGTGAATGATGGGAAGTATAACACACTTTGAATTAACATTGTTGCTAAAAGAATACAAAGGAGAACTTGTTGTGAATCAAAGTTCCAACATGCTTACAGCAAACAAAATATAACCAACAGAATAGAGCATCATCATCTTGGAAACCAGAACACAAAGCATCATGAACCTCTATTTCAGTGTCTATTTCCATAAGAGGACACAATATTAACATCTGAATTCCATAACAATTAGAGCCTTCTAAATTCTATCTATATTTTTCTTGCTCTATTGTGTGCAATATTTCTAAATTTTGAGCAGTGTGAGTATCTGTCTATTAAACTCACACTGTATATTTCACTGAACTAGAGGATACTATATATCCTCACACAAAAATATTTTTACACCTCTTATATCCTAAGTAGAACTGTGGTAGAGGTCCTATGTGACATGGCTTATTTAGTTCCTACACAAAACTATGGTAGAGGTCTTGTGACCTGTGATGTAGGAATACTGTTGTGGAAACCCTGATCCTGGGTGTGGATCAAAGCATTATGTATATATTTCTTTTTTTAAGGTGATCACCAAGTGAGCTGGATTATGTCTCAGCTTGATATTGAACCACTTGTTTTAATCTATTGTGTTTTCAAATTTAGTTTACTATGTTTTTAACTCATATTTAAAAAAACCATGTTTTACTATGATAGTATGTCATGGATAGTGTTTATAAATTTTGTTTTGTAAATTAGTTTCAAAATTATTTTAATCTTTTAGGTTGTTATAGCTGAAAAGTAAACATTATCTTGATAAATAAATTGAACAATCTAACTATTATAAATTTACTACTTTGATTAAATATACTTTTTGGTTTTGGATATGGTGGATTTTTTTTAAATAACGTTCTAACAGAAATATTTATTGGAACTCAATTGACCAACCTCTTTAGTGTCCTACTCCAACCAACAATCTCTTTAATAAGTCAACACACTTCATCGGTATCATATAAGACTTATCTCGAGATCATATCTCTAGTATATACATTATGGAAGTGGAAAGGTTGCATGGAGTACCAACTTCTATTGTATCATATTAGGATAAAAGGTTTACCTCAATTTTTGGATAATTATTTTTATATCTTTTATTAAATAATTGTTTTTAGCACTGCATATCATTTTCATAAAGAGGTTCAGTCTGGAAGAACAATTGAAACACTAGAGGATATGTTGATATATTGTTATCTGAAGTTCAAAGTATTTTGGGATCAATACCTTCCTATAGTTGAGTTTTCTTATAATAATATATTTCACTAAATAATTTAAATGTAACCTTATGATTCCCTCTATGAGATGAAATTTAGATATCCAACATGTCGGGGTGATGTTAGATAAAGAAAGATAATGGGATCTGAGATTGCTGAAGAAATGGTTAAGAATGTTAGAACCATTAAAAATCATATCAAGGTAGTTCTATGGTCAGAAGAAAAGTTATACTGATAAACGATGATGTGATCTAGAATTTGATGTTAGTGAAAAGGTGTTTCTATGAATATCACACTATATGAAAGCTATGAGATTCAGGAAAAAGGTGACTTAATCCCTAGGTATATCGATCCCTTTGAGATTCTTTATCATATCGAGACTATATCATATCTCTTGACACTTCATCCAAATGAAACTCAAGTAAATTATGTGTTACCTATGTCTCTCACGAGGAAGTACTAACATGAACTTTCACTTGTACAAAAAACTGACGTTATACTACTGCAGAAGGATATTTATTACAAAGAATAAACATTTGAAAATATGGACTGATCAGAAAAAGTTATACAAAACAAGAACACTCCCATGGTAAAAGTTTCACATAGAGACAAACAATTAGTGGAATCTATATGGGAACCTAAGGATATGATGATTTATAATTATCATCAATTTTTTACCAAATACACTTATTTATGGTGGAAAATAATTTTAAGGGTGGTAGAATGTAACACCCAGAGTTTTTATGGGCCTTTTATCTGAATAAATTAAATTCACATTTATATCTTGAAATGCACTAAATAAAACATTATTTTAAAATAAAACTAACTTTAGGTAAGTTACACATAACATCGAGTTGTTGAATGTTACATGGAATAATGACTTGGTGTATATTACATGCAACAATGACTCGACATACATCACACACAACATCAAATTGGAAAATTGTTTTTTTGCCTAAATTATTAAAAATGATAAATTAAATTCTAATTTTGTTTAAAAATATAATTATATCATATTTCTATTAATGTTTCTATTTTACTTTATTGAGATAAATTTCAATTTGAGCTTCTGTATAAAAAATATTTAAACTTTTGATTGTTTTTAGTTTAAAAACCTGCATTGTCAACCCAATTGAGGGATTAATTGTAAATTAATTTCTAGAAATTCATTAATTTAAATTTGGAAAAATTTATTCTATATTTAGATTCCTTATAATTTATAATTTCTAATAAGTTAAAATTGTTTTCTTACAAAATTATTAGTCTCTGTAATTAAAATTAATTATATCGATTATGGTAAAATTATACTTCATTAAGGACTAATCCTGAAATTTAAGACCCAAAATGACCTATAAAATTGTTCCAGATCCATTATTTGTCCATATTTAGTCCCTATCCTCCCTTATATCTAATTTGGTATATTATGGTATCCACTTGTCATGTGAAAAACGTATACGGAATTACATTTTCAAAATATTTCATTAATTCCACTCCTTCTGAACTATAAAAGGCCTCCTCTATTCAACTTCGTTACACCTCTAAAACCACATAGGGTAGTAAAATATGTACTAAATACAATTAAAAAATCCTTAACTTTCTCATATAATCCATCCCTTTGTAATAAAGTATTACATGGAATCCTTTTGTGCAGACCCAAAAGGAGTTACACAATTATGTGGAAACATCTTCTCCAAAGATCCATTCTTTTTATTTTCATTCCACACCCCAAAACATTATTTATTACATTATTGTATTATAAAAAGTTTATAATAAATATACTAGTATGTTTATATGATATTTTTTATAAAATAAACTTCCACACACATCCATCTAATGGGTAATGAACATACTGTTTATGTGTACTGTAAACTACCACCTCACAGAATGATGATTTTTCATTTTTCCTTTACAACCTATCATGGAAGAAATTAAGATGGAATAACTATTGATATATGTTTTATATTAAATTTTTTAATTATTAATTCTTTTTAATCCTTTTATCAGTAATATATTTATACCTTCCACATGGTGTAAATACGATTGTTTCATATGATGAAGTGTGGACAACTGCCCCCTCAAAGCAATGTGATTCATTCACACACTACATGAAATGTATTAAGGATGAATTTAATGATATTATATGATATATATTAAATAATAATTATATCGTAATTATATATATATATTAATGCATATATTACATTTTCATTCTTTCTCTCAATACGACAATAAAAATGAAAACAACGATCATGTGTACATACGGCTTACTGTTCCCCTAATCAATGTGATCCATTTCAAAATTCCATATTCTGTAGATTTTTATAACAAATTTATAATTAATATTAATAATATTTTTATAATGGATTAAATTATTTAAATAATCATATAATTATAACGACAAAATATATAACAAATTAAGACACATGCGAAGAACAAAGTGATTATTACACAAAGCAAAACTTTAACAAAGGATTATTAACAATAGGGTAATATAGGGTCATAATAAAACTATATATGTTATTAGATATAATATAATTATTCTATAAAATATGTACAACAAATATCCATTTATTATTCTGTAATGATATAGGAGTATGAAGACAGTGAACACACAAGGAAAGGGGATTTCATCTAACTTTTTATTTCTGTGAGATGCATTCCATGTTCACCACTATTTTCTTTTATGTGGGGTATATAATGAACATGAATGTATTATATTATTATTATTCATAAATTGATGTTAAATTTCATATAAGTTTTATGATATTTCTTTCATGTGTTTTATGTTTCAAATGATACCAAATCAGTAAAATAGTTTTGTCACAATTTACTTTCTTTGATACTCATGTTTTGTTATGCAGATAAATTATTTTTTGAGGTGTGTCTAATTAAATTTTACTTTTTATATCATGAATCTAATTTTTTAATGATATTTTAGGCTTCATTTAATTTCTATTTCTTAAAAGGATTGTATTATCCCGGATAACCAGGTGTTAAGAGTTTTTTGACACAATCTCATCACTTTTTGAGTTTTTTAATGATTATGCTTCATTGATGAAATCATATGATCCATATCTCAAGAAAAAAATTGAGTATCTTATACTATATTTATTAAATATTAATCCGGTTATTATTATAATTTCTATACTCTTTGGTACATAAGATAATTATGAAAACGTTTTTAGGAAAATCTAATCTTATTTCTCTCATCGTTTGGGAATCAATATAATTTCAAAAACCATGTATTAAAAAATGTTTTAAAAATATCCTAGAAGATAATTTTCACATAAAAAGTATATTAATTATGTTTTATTATTTTCAAATATACCATTTTAGGTTTTCAATGATATTTTCAATGAAAATGGTATTCTGAAGGTTTTATGTTTTAAAAATCATTTAAAAAAGGATATTTTCTCACAAAATGTTTTCAAAACATCTTTGAAAATTATTTACCATATAAGATAACATCATTTGGCTTAACTCATGACTTTATAGGGAAATTATTCAATTATTACATTCATATTATTTTTATAAATGTATTATGTTTTTATGGAATGATGTTTAGGAAACTATTTCTTCTTTCATACTATATGTACTTTTGAAACCCACATCTTATGTCGAGTTATGTTTATGATGAAAAAATTATGAAACCTATATTTTTACATTGGTTATGATTTTATTACATTTTTATAATAAAAATTCCATTCCAATCATTATGAGAAGATTATATATGATCTTGTGGAACTTGGATGTATGATTTTATTACGAGATTGATGGGACCTATATCAAACTATAATGAATTTGGTATAGAATTATATCTCATTAGATAGACATGGATATAAAAAGAAATAAAATAAGTTCAATATTACTTGTTCAAAACCAGTAGTTAACTCAGTTCATTAATATAGGGCTTGACAGAGGTGTGAAGTTAGTTCAATAAATGAATTTTCCCACTATGATGACCTTGGAAAAAATGCCTTGAATACTATAGAATTCATTATATATTATAATGTGACTTATATAATTCCACATTTTAATCCAATGTTATCCTTTAATGGATTATTTTCAATTTTTATTATTGATTTATGTCTTATTAATGTCCATTAATTATGCCATGATTCTAGTTTATGATATTTGATATGCAGTGTGTGATCTCTAATTTTCGTGATCATGTTATCATACCCTAGTGCTCATGATTATGCTTATGTGTCTCATTTGTTTTCCCTTACTGAGTATTTGAGATTCCAAAATTTTTTCCCTTCCCATAGGTTATAAAGATATGTATTATGTTTTATGTGTCTAAGTAGGGTTCTATTCAAAAAAGAACATAGTGGGGGATGATTAGCTCATTTATGTACTAGTGTTATTTTTCACGTTTCTAAAGTCACTAGACTAATAAGGTATTTGGAAATTTATTTTCTTAATGTTTAAGTATTCTGAAAACAATTTGTAATGAGAATATATGAAAAGTGAGTGTTACTATAGTTATTTACCTTAAAATATTGATTATGACTTATTTAATCAGGATTCATTCCGATGTATATAGCCATTATGGAACATCTACGTTTACAATTTTTTTCTTCAATTCCATAGGATATGATCAAGGATATTATGAATAATATCATGAATGTCAAAATATTTTTTATGATATGTGTTTTCTATTCTCAATGAAAAATGTGGATCTTATATATATCTTGATATTAAATACATCATGTGAAAATTAAACAAAGAAACATTATGAAATTTGTTTTTAAGGGAATGCATGTTTGTTATTTGTGTGATATTAAGGGTTAGATGGATAATTACTGAAAGGGGAAGAAATAAATCATTTTTTCCATGTGTTTCAACTATTTAGAAATTTGTAATTATTAACACTAATTTCTCTAGAATAAATAGTAAATAACATAGTTTAGGCTAGTGTGAGAAATCTATTATTATGTAATCACTACAACTGAGGTTGAAGTTCCGAAGGATGGGGTGGAATTTATTTTAATTTTCTCCATGAATTTATCCAATTCATTATTTGATTATGGATATTCTCACAATTTTATATATTATATATTTTCAAATAAAATTATATATTTCACTAAAATCTTAAGATGATAGTTTGAAGTAGAAAATCCAAGTGGAAATCGTACCAAAAAAATTATATGTTAGCCAGACCCCATTATGACCCATAAGCATGTTGTATTTTCTAACGTTATTATTATACCTTTAGAAGATTTTTAAATAATGCTTCCTATAGATTGTCTTTAAAATTATAATCAAAAAATTTATTTTCAATAGATATAAATAATTATTCCTCATAAATATGTATTACTTATTTTTTTAACAGAATCCTCATTATTAGAGACATGTATAGATCCTCCCCCAGTAGATCTTCTAAATGATATTCTTGAGTAAGAAGAGTTGGAACAATATACATATGGAAAGGATAATCATAATATTGAGGATTTACAAATTTTAAGGGAATACATTGATGTATTTTATATGTAATAACATAAAAATCCACAAGAATGTGAAGTTGAGCTTTCACTTTATTTGATATTTTTGATGAGACAAAAATCAAAGACTCAAAAAATTTCCACTGTAGAATTAGTGGAGTTGATGAAACAACTATAATAGGGGTGTGATATAGGATTTATATTACCTATTGTTTCACCTTTGGGACCCCATATTCTTTTCATTAATAAGAAATATATATCAATTAGTATATTCATAGATTATAGGTAAATAAATTCAATTACTATAAAAATAATCATCATTTATCTTGAATTGATGTCTTGTTCGATACACTTTACAGAGCTAAATATTTTTTAAGTATTGAACTATATTTTGGATATAATAAACTATATATATTGATGGAAGATATACAATTAAATTATTTTGTATAATATATGGACATTATGAGTTTATAGTAATTCTATTTGGATTGATTAATGATACTTGGTTTTTATAGATTTAAGGAATAGATTATTCATGGTATATATTGATAATTTTTTGGTGTTTATTGAGGATATCATGGTGTGAAATAAAATATATGAGGATTATGAGAACAATATACTTATCATTCATGATAATCATAGAGAAAATGAGTTATCTAGTAAGTTTAAAAAAGACAAAATTTTGGATTAAAAAAGATTCATTTCCTGACCATATTGTCTATAAGGACTAAATCTCAAATTATTTGGAATGATAAAGAAAATAAGAAAATGTAGCAAAACAATAATCATAGACAAGGTAATTAGTTTCATTATATTGGTTGGGTTGCATTTAATATTCTTAAAAAATTCTAGATTTCCCAACCCATTAGCAAAGATTACATGTTATGTGGTTATGTTCACATGAAACATAGAATGTGGGGAATGTTTTGAAGAATTGAATTGGATATCAATGAATGATCAAATTTTGACTCTACCATTGTGAAATAATGGATTTTTGATATATATTGATGCATTTAAGAGGGTAATTAGATGTTTAATTATACAAAGGATAAATTTATTTCTTATTCATCAAGTTAATTAAGGACTCTTGATCTTGAGTTGGAAGCTATTATCTTTTTTGTAGATATGGATACATATGTATAGAGAAATATGTGATATATACACATAACATTAGATCCTAAAATACATATTTTTATAGAAATATCTTAGAATTAACAAAATAAAATGTATTGATCTACTCAAGAATTATGATTTCTCAATACACTACCTCCCAGAGAATAGAAATCACGTAGAAGATTTATTAAATAGTAATGATCATGGATTCCTAAAAAATGATGGTTAATAGGGATCTTATGTTCATGGATTTAGTTGTGATAGATATGGTAATTATTGAGGAATGGTAAATATAAATATTTTTTCAAGTTATTTCCTAATCATATTTATTGTAAAAGATAAAAAAATACAATATTTATGATGATAAATTTTGATATAAAATTAAATCTATAAAAGGTTATATAAATATGGAATTCTGAAATTTGGAAGGAGGATAAGTGTTCCTTATATACATGAAATAAAAATAGAATATTTATATGATTATCGTAGTTAAAATTTATCTATACTCTCAAGAAGAGCCAAGATTTATAGAGATATGAAGGAACATTTATGGTTGAATAATATAAAGTGTGTAATTATTGAGTATATATCAACATGTTTAGTTTTCACATAGGTGATTTTCGGGAGATAACATCCTAGAGGAGTCTAGTTACTCATACTTATCCCTGTATATAATGGCGATGGCATTACAGTATAATTGTTTACCAGATTACCAATAATGATTTAATATGGGTAATTGTTGACCACCTTACTAAATATACACATTTTATAGCTATAAGAGTAGATTTACCTCTTTAGAACCTATAAGGATTCTATATTAATGAATTTCTATGACTTCATGTTACACTTATTTTAATTATTTCTGGTCATAATATATGATTAGCATCAACATTCTTGAAAAGTATTTAAAATGATGTAGACAATGAGCTTGATTTGAGTACAATCTATCACCCTCAATCTGATGGATAGTATGAAAGGACTATTAAAAGAATATAAGACATGTAAATCTAATTGAAAATTTTATTTCAAGTATATATGATTAGTATTTACCTTTTTTATAGTTTTCCTATAACAATAACATCTATTCAAGTTTTAAAATGTTGTTATATGAATCATTATTTGGAATTACTCGTCATAATCTATACTAGTGGTATTATGTAGATAAAATAAACTATTTGAGACTAGAACTTATTGTATAAACAATGATTTAGGTAAAGGCTATTCAAACCAACATTAATGTAACTCACAACTAGAAAAAGATTAATGTTGACAACCAAAGGAAATATTTTGAATTTCATGTGAGGGATAACATTTTCTTTTAATTATCTCCACAAAAGGGTTTTATATGTTGTGGTAGGAAAGAAAAACTTATCCCTAGGTACATCAATCCTTTTAAAAATATATAATTAATTGGAGCTATGGATTATCATTTGTAAATGTCACCTAGCCTATCTTAAGTACATGATGTGTTACATATCTCTTTATTAGGGAAGTACATGATCTATCCATCAATATAATCACCCCTAAGGAAATATAATTTAAACATGATTTATCATACATTGGAGAGTCTATTAAAATTATAGACATTAGCGAAAACATGTTGATGAATTGAAAAACTTTTCCATTATAAGTACTTTAGAGAAATCATATGAAGGTAGAGGTGATGTGGGAACATGAAGAAATTATGATTAATAAATACCCAAATCAGTTCATGAGGTTACATTCCCAAAATTTCTAGGATGATATGTTTTGAACAAGGGGAGAATTTAAAAACTGACCTTTAATTAAATTAAGATTTTATTTTTAATGAAATAATATTAAAACAAACAAAATTTTATTTAAGAATAAAACCTAAATTTTTCAATTTTATAAATTTCATTTTATTAAATTGATTTCATTTTTTAAAAAATTATTTCTAAATTAACATTGGGTTAATTTTATTATTTATATGAAATAAATTACTTTTTAGTGAATCATGAAAATAAAAATTATTCAAAACATGTCACTTATTTTCGATAACTCAATTAATTTAAAATTGAAATTATATTTTTTATTTAGACTTAAATTGAAATTGAAAATATTTTATTTAGAATAATTTAATTTTAATAAAAAAAAATCAGGTTTTTTATATAAGTTAATTAATGTTCTTAAAAATTCAATTTTCTAAAAACCATTTCGCATTACATTTTATACATTTGAATTTAATTAAATTTATGAAAAAAATATAAATTTATCATTGAAAAAATGATTCCATATATTTAATCATGTGGTCTAAAATTAGTAAACATGTCCCTTTTATTTTGGATCATTATGAATAGTGAAACTACTAAATATTTGTTAACTTGGTAAGGGTAGAACGAGTAAACCCAGGTTAATGCACTGGGATAAGTACTTACTATTTATCTAACACTTTCCTTTATCCAATCGTATGAAATTTTTTTCTATTTAAATCTAAATTTTGTTAATATAGAAACATGGTTCTATATTTCTCTGATTTTGAAATATATAATATTTACGTTAATGATAATGATGAAAATGCCACTTTCTTGCTTTTAATATCATTAATATTTTTTGATTGGGATAAATTCCAAATATATTAAGTTATAAAATTTTATTTGAAATATGAATTATTTTTTATAATGTTAATTCATTTTCAATTTTTAGTGATTGAATAATTATCTTAAATTCGTACGCAACACTGACAATGTATTTATTCAATTTGTAGGAAAATAAAATAAGTGATTTCAAAATGATTAAAATTAATAAAAAATAGATAAATTATTGACTTCGAACTATTTTATAGATGAATATGACATTTTAGGTATCTTTTAAAGGATTATATTCTAATTCCCTTTCTTTATTGATGTATTTAAATTCAAACTAAATAAATAGTATAAAAATTGACATTTATAATACTGTATAATTTATTAAATGATTTAAACTAAATAAAAAGATCTTATTTGTAAAAATGAATTTTTTATTTTTCAAAATATCAAGCATGATCCATTTATGTTACATTTTTCCTTTTATGGTAATATTATTGACCCTTAAACGGTGGAAACCATAGTATTATGGTGATTGTGAAAATAGTTAACTGGGGTGAAAAATACTGGATAAGGGTGAATGAAAAACCAAAAATTGTATAGATTTTATTTTATGATAGTATTTAGACTAAAAATAATATTTTTTATTATAATATTAAATTTAATCCATTTGAAAAAAAAATAGAATTTATATTTTCTTTATACAAAATTAAATTCCAAAACACCCTTCATTCACTTATAAAAGGACACTCTTTATCTCATTTATTCACATCACATTGACTAATTTATCTAAAAAATCCATGAAAGTTCCCTTATAAACATACTTATTTAAGTTATAGAGGTTATTTTATCTAAAAAATAGCCAACATAGTTCCCTTAAGAATATATCTAAAGGAAGTCTACTTAACAAGAGTCAATTATCTTTACTATCTCTTTGAAGTTTATTTCTTATTATAATTACATGTAATGCGTTGTAAGTATCCTAAAATAATAATAATAATATCATAAATATACTAAGATTCTATTATTTTTAATTGAAAACTATAATCCATCTATTTTCGAACCTATGTAAATAAAAAACATCATTTATCCGTTTATATGGCTTACCGTCTCCACATAGCGGGGTAATTTGTTTTTCATCACCACATTTCATAGATGGTTATAAAGATATAACTAATTAATATATTTGATATTTATAACATAACTATTATTATTTAATTATAATATCATATATACCTTATTACTTTCTTATCCATTACAAAACGATAACGTAGCTCATGCATATGTGTAGATTACCACTTCCACAAAACAATACGATCTATTTTCCATTTATTCATTACATGGACAACAATAAGGAAATGTTTAATAGATATATATTATATTTAAATCATAACTAAAATTATAGAGATTATGTAACAATAATAAATTTATAAATACTAAATTACAAAATTAGATCATAAATTAAAAACGAATCTGATAACCCCCAAAATATTGATAATAATAAATGATTATAACAAATGGGTGATAAAACAGTTTAAATGTGTCATAAAATAAATTTTAGATAGTTATATAGTTATTTTATTTAGTTATATAAAATGTAAATTCATTATATAGAAGGTTGATATAACATATGATTCAATTTGAATGTGAGGTAATATATTTCAGCTCAATTTACACTCCACCGAGACATATTTGGTATCACACACCCAGTAACTTTATGTAGTTTATATAGTACCCCTTTAAATTATTTAAAATGAATATATATTTATTAATGACTCAAAATTATTCAATTCATGTTACTCTTTCTGTTGTAATGTTTAAAATAAAAGACGATCATATTTCTCTTTTTGATCGGAAACCTTTTTCTCCAATGTCTATATTTTTCAAAATTGTTTTAAAAATTACTATTATTTACCAAAATGATTCATTAATGAAATTTTATGTGTTCCATGAATTTTTAAAATTAATGAATGGAATCTTTCTAATTTCATTAGAGGTGTATTTTTGAATTTCATTACAAAAATTCAAAAGGAATGCCTTTTAACTTAGACAACATTAACAAATTTTCCCACTGCTATAACCATTTTAGTATCTTAGATTATTGTAAATGTTTATAGTTGATTTATAAAGAAAAATATTATATGAAATATTATTTTAGTATTTCAATTCCATTTTTTATTTCTCCAAATGAAATTATTTTAGTACAAAACATATATTTTTTTATGAATCAATGGTTATCTATTATCTATTAATAATTTTCTGGTTATTAAATTTCTCTTAAAATACTCACAGTATTGAGATCATTGGTAAATTAAATTTATTTTAAATATAAATCACAGATATTATTATTTATTAAATTTTATATAATTTCGACATGAACTGTTTTACATTTATAGTAATTAGATTGACATATGGAAATATTGATATTACATATTCATTATTCAATATCTATATTTTGGATAATAAATATTATTATGAATTAAATTGAATATATAAGGATTTCTGCAGACATTTAGTGATGAGTTGGGATTGAAAATATATATCTCCATGATGCATCAATTGGTCTCATAGGAAAATCAATTACATAATTTAAATGGTTTTTTGGTGTATGCCTACCCATCGTTTAAATAGGCTAGGTACAAGGCCTTGGAAGTAGAGATATCATGATGTCTAAGATCACGAAATATGACTTTAATAATTTATTTCAATGAGAATTAGTTATTACTCTCCATCATATAACTGCATTGATATTTTTTATGCATGCAATTTTTTCTGATGCTATTGATTAAATGTCCTATGTTTTTAGTTATTTATCTTACCATATTGATTATGCATTATTTACTCATGATATATTTTGTGTCACATAACCGTTACCGGTAATCTCATAACAACATTTATTTATTTTCCATTCTCAATGTAACAACCCGAGATTTTAGGAGAAATATTATTTTAATTACTTTGATGTATTGTGTTGTATGCTACACCAAGATTATCTTGCACTATATGCAACACCGTATTAGCTTACAATACACGCAACACAATTCTTCGATTGTGTTACACACAATTTCATGTTTGTTTGATAGATGTTATTCTACGCAACATTGAGTGTGTGTGTGTATATATATACATATATTCAATGTATAAATAAAATATGGTTGGATTCTATTATACACAACAACAAAGGAATCTTGCACACTACCCAACCCTGAAATGGCTTGCATTACACACAATCGCGACCATCCACGAGAGTGTGTGTTGTGCGCAATACAAAGTTTCACTAAACAATGATATGTTAATAAAATATTATATAAACTAGCCGTTATGAATAGATATACACAATTTTTGAAATTTTATAAATTTTATCGTTCAAAATGGACTTCTTTTTTGGATTTAGAATATCAAAATTATCCTAGGGTGAATTTTTGGTATTTTTCTGAAAAAATTCAGTTTTTGATGAATAGTGAAAACACTAGGTTACTATTTGAAAACCAAATTTTTATTTAAATAATTATTTATTTTATTTAAATTTATTTTAGGTCAAAATATATACATAATATATATATATCTTCAATGTAATTAATTGGAGTCATTTTATTATAATTTTAGCTATATAAAAATTTTATTAAACTTTTTACTGTCTTTTACCCACCTCCTATGAGCAATTGCAAATTTACATAAAATGTATTTTTACTACTTCTGTGAGTTAAATTTTTAAAAATATGAGAGACACGTATGATAGCAGTATGTAAAATTCTGATCAATGAGATGAAAATATTTTTTGGTGAATAGTATCTTTTAACTTTAATTTACCACGGTTAAAAGTAAATATGGTAATTAAAGGTAAAAATGATATTATTTTTACCATAAAATATGTCCTAACTCTATTGGATAAGTTTAATTCGACCAAAAACTACCTTAGTAATATAATAATATCATTTAGGTCCACATGGATTAGATTAGGACATTTATTATTATTTAATTCAAAGAAGAGTTAAAAGAGTTAAAATCAAAGTTTAATAACTAAAGAAATTAATATAGGGTTATACATAAGATAAATTAAACTATAAATATTCATTATAAATTTAAAAAGATTTACTACATTATGGACTTTTATTTAAATTTTTTAGACATTAAATAAGTTAATTTATTAATGGGACAATGATGATGCAGTAATTACCCTATTAATGAAATATTAACATAATTGATATTATAAATACCCAAATAAATGTAATTTAAAACTTTTTATGAATTATAATAATTTTAAAGGTTAATATTACATGTTATTATTGATTTAATTAACTTTTTCGAACTACTTATGCACTTATTATTTTCACAAAAATCAATTACAAAATAGTGTCAAAATTGACATAAAATAGTATTTGAAACAAATATTATATTATTAATTGATATTATATTCCTAAAAATATAAGGATTGGAAAAATGAAATATATAAGGTTATATATATTAATAATTAACCACTTTGGGTTCTTTTGTCTTGTTATAGTAAGTTTGTTAACCATATATTGTAAGAAAACTAGAAGACACGGTTAAAGTTAAATTATTTAACTTAGAGTTAATTCTAATTGATTCGGTTGAAATAGTAACATAAACGTGTCTAAAACCTATTGGTTTAGAGGATTTATACCCAATCCCATTTTATATTCTAAATAAATAAATTTGGAGCTACTATAAACCGAATATGACTTTATTATACAATAACATTTTATGTTTTTCCTAAGGTTCCCCTCACCCCTCTTATAAAAGGGCACTCCCTCTTCTCTCTACTTCACACCTCCCAAGCCATTTGGCTAGACCAACCACTACCCAGTTCCCTTATCAACATCCCTAGAAGAATTATATAGGTTCTGTTCTCCTCAAATGACCAACACTAGTGCTTTAATAGGAAGCTTAAAAGTGGTGCGTCGAAGAAACGGTATTCTCTTCTACCGAATTTTTCAATTTTCTTTCTTCTTCAACTTCTTCTTATTTAGTATTTTAATTATAAAGTAATAAAATAAGTATCACTAATATACTGATATGTAATTATAAATATTAAACAACCCTATTTCACCTTCTATCCATCCTACGGAAAATGAAATCACAGCGCGTGCGTACGTACATAATATTGTTTCCACGCCGTGGTGTAATCTATTTTTCCACCACCACCTTACTAGGATGGGTATAATGGTGTAAAGAATAACTATATATGGTTATTATAACATCATACTGATTTTTAGATACTATATCACCCAACTCAATTCCATTCAATAATTATGGGAACAATATCATCGCTCGTGCGTACGTACAGATTACTGTATCCAGGACGCGATGAGATTCATTCTCCATGTTAATAATTCATGAATGATTATAAAGTATATATAATGAATAATAATGAAATATGTGACATAATTAAGCTAATGGATTTATTTATATATATATATATATTATCTACTTACTTCCATCGAAGTCAATAAGGAAAGGATAATAGCTTTCATGCGTACGTACGGCCTACCGTCTCCATGAATGGTGTATTTCATTTCATTAAACTATTTATTATATATATATACTGAATATATATGATATATAAATCATCATTTATATTTTTAACGTAAGTAAATCATGATATATTTAATAATAATATCATGTTCAATAAGTCCAAACAAGTAAGATAAATAAAATGATTTTACCCAAAACGCTGCTTCAACGTGGAATTTACAAAAGAACGGGTAATATAAAGTCTTAAGTGAACCATACATGATATCGTAAAAATGAATATGAATTTTTAATAGGTAAATGAAATTATATAAATCATTATATAGGAATTTCAGATATGTACGAAGCATATTGAACCTAAGGTATTGGATAGTTTTGAGAATCTCATTTTTATCTGAGGTTTCTTATACGTAAGTATTTACTAGGGTTATATTTTTCATCCATGTCCATAAAATTTATTTCATAAAGTGTTTAATATTCTTCCTTGTATGTTTAAAGTCATGTTTTACCCTCTTTGGCTTTTAATATGTGTTATTTAAGGAATCTTTCTTTTGTTTACCATACATGGTACTTTTTGACTTTTCCAGCAAAAGTACGAGGAGAATGTTTTTTTAACTTATACGGCATGTACAGATTTTTATAATTTCATAACACCTAATTCTCATGAATCTTAATCTAAAAGATTTAATGATAATTTTCAATAAAATCATTTTCTTTTAAAATTGAGTGGAATTTGATGAAAAGAAAATGATTTTGAATAAGAAAGGATTTTTTTCTCAAAAATTCATTTCAAGTGTTTTGTCAAAACTATTTTCCATCTAGGATGAAAATATTTAGTATGATTATGATTAAAATATAATGTCTCTACGATTTACATGGTTTTAATTTTCCTAGGATGAAATGATATCCATTTTTTTATATGAATTATGTTATGATGGGATGTTGTTTATCAAACCCATTTTATTCTTTTAGTTATGATGAATTATTTATGTTTATGTTGTGGCACACATAATAATGATTTCATTATGAGATGGGTGGGACCTATATATCCCTCCAATACATTGGGTAAATATTTATATCTCATGATATAGACATGGTTGGAATAGTAAGTTAATATGGTTCAGTGATTCAGGACTGGAATGAGGAGTGAACTCGATTCCGAAAGGGACTTTTTCCACTGAGATGGTCTTGGCAGCAATGCCTTGGATAATATGGAAATCATATCATATTATTAATGGTTTCCACAATTACATGTTTTATTACCATTTTATTTTATCATGATTGATAGTCCTTTATGATATATGCCTTATGTACTTCCATGATTTATGTCATTGCTTAATATTTTGATGTTTAGATTTTATGTTCATGTTTTTGCATTCAAATGTTTATGGATTGTTTTACGCTACCTATGTTTACCTTTACTGAGCATTTGAGCTCACATTTTTTATTTTTTCTATTCCCCAGGATATAACGATGGGTTTTAGGTAAGAAAACAAAAGGGGAATGTCATTATGGGAGATGTTGAAGATCTTTCACCGCGATAAGAATATTATATTCGGAGTTTCCAAAGACACTAAACTATTATGGTCCTTCAGTGTTTGTTTTTGTTATTTATTAAGTATTCCGCAAAAGTAATGTAATTTCCATGTACGTCAAGATTTGGGTATCTATAGTTGGTATCAGAGGGCGGTTTATTTAACCTTTGGAAACTAGGATGCGAAAACATTAGTGAGATACCTAGAGATATTTCTAAGGTAGTATAGGGATGTCTCTAAGGTTAAGTATACGTATAGGTTATAATCATAGAATTATGGTAACGATCTTAGAATTAAACCTAAGATGTTATATATTGAAGGTTCTCCCCCTTTATTATGTTGTTTTCCCTAGCATGATTTTTGCCTCTGACACTATTCTTTTTGGGTTTTAGAAAATGGATAGAAACAAGAAGATTCAAGATAATGGAGGATATGATAGACAATGTAATGATATTATTCATGAGTAACCAAATGAAACATGATTTGGAAGTCCAAACATCATTATTATGCCTAATCAGTAATCTCATAATATGATTAATAATATCAACTTTGGTAAGTTTCCTAACTCGGCTAATAAGAGAAAGATAGAGTTTCATGATGATCATAGAGGAAAGAATGTTCAATTTCCCTCATGCAAGTCACGTGGGAAGAGGCATCAGGGAGACTGTTTCAATGGAAGTGGAAGATGCTTTGGGTGAGGAAAATAAGGACACAAATCCAGTAAGTGCAAAGGAAAAGGTTCAGATAACATCATGGACAATGTTAATGGTATTGCTACGGCATCAAAAATGATTAAATGTTTTAAATGTGGAATGTATGAAAATTATGAAAATCAATTCCCTAAGAAAAAGTCTCTTGAAGAGAATCAGCATTGTCGTATGTGTAGTATTTATGTAGATGATAATGAAGAGACTACAAATGAAATGTGAGATTAAAGAATTGTTGAGGATCATTCAATGGTTTAAGAAGGTAGTGGAATGATTTATTTTTATCAAGAGTTATGTTGTATAGGTAATGGTACTATGGTATAAAGTCACATCTAAGGATTGTTACACTATTGTTTTTTTAAAGTATTTTAAAGTATATGTTTAATGGTACCGGTAACCATGAATGGTTATTCAGATATTATTGGAAGGTAAATGATATGTGCATAATGAAGGGATAAAGAGATAAAGATATGTTTGATAGTATTAATGATATCATGAATAGTATAAGGACTAAGTGATATCATGGTCTATGTTTATAAAAACATTGGGATTTTAGTATGTGCAATGAGTTAACTTTTGACATAATTCATATTTTCACTACGGTTCTATGGTAATTTATGTTTCAAGATAATACTTTATTAAGTAATTCACATGTTTGGAATGTGACCAAAAAGATATATCTTATGATATAAGGGTGATAAATGATTTTATTCAATGCTTGGTAAACGAACTTTATAGTAATAATTTTATTTATACTAAGAAATTGGATAGAAGAACATTGGATAAGCCTAAAGATTGTAATGGATTACATTAGACATCAGATAGTATTTTTTAAGGATAAAACTTTTTTTAGATATTATTTATGGAATGTGCCAACAACCGAAGTGCGATATGACTTTATCGCCTACCACTTTTTTATAGGAAGTCCCTGATTTGTATAAATTTGTTTTAATTTATGAAGTATAAGTCCATTTTAGAAACCATATATGATTAATCCTAGCATAGATGGACTTATTATTATTTAAAAAAGTGTAATAATCTTTTTGTGATAGAGATAGATGGAATTACATATCATTATATCTCATGATCAGATAACACTTCAAGAATGACAAATTAAACTTCATTTCTTTAAGATATGAAGTGGAAATTGTTCAAGGAATAAACAACAGTGAGATTTTACCAAAATCAAGTAAGTATTACTTTTAATTCAGCAATTATTTAAAATTAGGGAAATGATCTTGAAAACTAAAAACGTTGTCCTAGTACCCTCATACCTGATAAATCAGATGGCACCTTAGATCATCACAAATTTATGGCTTTGTGATTGATGGATTTTTCATAGCTATGTTCTCTACCACTCTCCATCTAAACATGATGGTAAGATTTCTCTTCCATATCCATATTTTCTCTTATGTTATCCTATGTGGAAACCCATTTTTGAGTTAATTTGGGTAACTCTTACATTTTTTACTTTAGTATTTAAAATTATGATTTGGTATTCTTTTTACGATGTGGGTTTCTATGAAAGAAACTTACAAGTAGTAAACGATTTATAACCCCGATGAATTTCGAGGGCGAAATTCATTTTCATGGTGGTAGAACGTAACACACCGAGATTTTATGAGAAATTATTATAATTACATTGATGTCTTGTGTTGTATGCTACACCAAGTTTATCTTGCGCTATATGCAACACTATATTTTGTTGCAGTACATGCAACACTATTCTTGGATCGTGTTACACACAATTTCAAGTTCGCTTGATAGAAGATATTTTACGCAACATTGAGTGTATATATATACATTCAATGTATAAATGAAATATAGTTGGATTATATTATATACAACAACAAAGGAATCTTTCACTACACGCAACCCTGACTTGGATTGCATTACAAACAATCATGACCTTCCATGATAGCATATGTTGTACGCAATATTAAGTTTCACTAAACAATGATATGTTATTAAAATATTATATAAACTAGCTGTTATGAAGAGTAATACCCCCTTTGTAATTTTATAAATTTTATCTTCCAAAATGGACTTCATATAAGGATTCATAATATAAAAATTATCCTAGGGTGAATTTTTGGTATTTTTCTGAAAACTTTTAATTTTAGATGAATTGTGAAAACACTAGGTTACAATTTAAAAACCAACTTTTTATTTAAATAATTATTTATTTTATTTAAAATTATTTTAGGTCAAAATAGATACATAATATATATATAAGTTAAATTTAATTAATTGGAGTAATTTTATAATAATTTTAGGTATATAATAATTTTATTGAACTTTTTACCATCTTTTACCCACCTCCTAGGAGCAATTGCAAATTTATTTAAAACATAATTTTACCACTTCTGTGAGTTGAATTTCAAAAATCCAAGAGATATGTTTGATATCAATAAGTAAAATGTGGTTCAATGATGTGAAAATAATTTTTGGTGAATTGTAACTTTTAACATTTATTAACCATGTTTAAAAGTAAATAGGTTAATAAAAGGAAAAAATGATATTATTTTTACCCTAACACATGTCCTAATTCTATTAGATAAGTGTAATTCGACCCAAAAATACCTTAGGAATATAATAATATCATTTAGGTCCACTTGGATTATATTAGGAAATTTATTATTATTTAATTAAAGAAGAGTTAAAAGAGTTAAAAAAGTTAATTTATTTATAACACAATGATGATGCAGTAATTACCTAATTAATGAAATATTAACATAATTGATGTTATAAATACCCAAATAAATGTAATTCGAGACTTTTTATGAATTAAAATAATTTTATAGGTTAATATGACATTTTAGTATTGATCTATTTAATATTTTTTGAACAAAAATTTCATTTATGATTTTCACAAAAATTCATTACAAAATAGTGTCAAAATTGAAAAAAAAAACAGTTTTTAAAAAAAATATTATATTATTAATTGATATTCTATTCCTAAAAATATATGGTTCAGAAAAATGACATATATAAGGTTATATATATTAATAATTAACCACTAGGGGTTATTTTGTATTTTTATAGTACATTTATTAACCATATAGTATATGAAAACAAGAAGACACAGTAAAAGTTAAATTATTTATCTTAGAGATAAATCTAAATGATAAGTTTAAAATAGTAACCTAAACTTGTCTAAATCCTATTTTTTAAGAGTATTTTGACCCATTCCAACATTAGTTTCAAAATTAATCAATTTGGAGATATTATAAAACGAATATGACTTTATTATAAAATAATATTTTATGTTTTTCCTAAGGTGCCCCTCACCCCTCTTATAAAAGGGCACTCCCTCTTCTCTCAACTTCACTCCTCCCAAGACATTTGTATCGGCCAAACCCTTCAAATTTCCCTTATAAACTTCCCACAAACATTATAGGGGTTCTGTTCTTTTCAAAAGAACAACTCTAGTGCCTTAAGAGGAAGCTTAAAAGAGGAGCGTCGAAGAAGAGGTAATCTCTTCTACCGATTCTGTCAAGTTTCTTTCTTCTTCAAATTCTTCTTCTTTAGTTGTTTCATTATAAAGTAATAACATAATTATCAATAATATACTGATATTTTATTATAAAAATAAAACAACCCTATTTCACCTTCTATCCGTCCTACAGAAAATGAAACCATGGCGCGTGCGTACGTACGGAATACCGTCTCCACGCCGTAGTGTAATTTGTTTTTCCACCACCACCTTACTTGGATGGGTATAATGGTGGAAAGAATAACTATATATGTTTATTATAAATTCATACTGATTCTGAGATATTATATCATCCACTCCAATTCAATTCAATAATTATGCGAATGATATCATCGCTCGTGCAGATGTACGGATTACCGTCTCCACAACGCGATGCGATTCATTCTCCATGTTAACAACTCAAGAATGATTATAAAGTATATATAATGAATAATAATTAAATATATGACAAAATGAAGCTACAGGATATATATATATATATATATATATATATATATATATCATCTACTTACTTCCATTGAAGTCAATAAGGAAAGGAAAACAGTGTTCATGCGTACGTACGGCCTACCGTCTCCATGAACGGTGTATTTTATTCATTCATCTATGTATTATATATATATATACTGAATATATATGATATATAAATAATTATTTACATTATTTTATTAAGTAAATAATGATATAATTAATAAAAATATCATGAAAAATAAGTAAAAACAAGTGCGATAAATAAAACAAATTTACCCAAAACGCAGCATTAACATGGAATTTACAAAAGAATGGGTAATATAAAGTCATAAGTGAACCATATATGATATCATAACAATGAATATGATTCTGTAAAAGGTAAACGACATTATTTAAATCATTATATAGGAGTTTCGGATACGTACGGAGCATATTGGACCTAAGGTAAGGGATAATTTTGCAAATCTCATTTTTATCTGAGATTGCTTATACATAAGTATTTACTGGGGTTATATTTTTCATCCATGTCCATAAAATGTTTTTCATAAAGTGTTTAATATTATTCCATTTATTTTTAAAGTAATTTTCCTCTCTTTGTCTTTTAGTTTGTGTTATGGAAGGAATCTTTATTTTGTTTACCATACGTGGTACTTTTTGACTTTTCCAGCAAAAGTACGAGGAGGATGTTTTGTTTAACGTATACGACATGCAAAGGTTTTTATGATTTAATAATGAATAATTTGCATGAATCATAATATAAAATATTTCATGATTATTCTCAAAAAAATCATTTTCTTTTAAAATTGAGTGGCATTTTTTTAAAAGAAAATGATTTTAAAGAAGAAAGGATATTTTCGTCAAGAATTCATTTCAAGTGTTTTGTCAAAACAATTTTCCATCTAAGATGACAATATTTAGTATGATTATGTTTCAAGTATAATGTCTCGATGATTTACATGGTTTCACTTTTCTTTTGATGAAATGATATCCAATTTTTATATGGATTATGTTATGATAGGATGATGTTTATGAAACCCATTTTATTCTTTGGGTTATGATGAATGATTTATGTTTATGTTATAGAACACATAAAAATGATTTCATTATGAGATGGGAGGGAACTATATCTCTCTCAAATGCATTGGGTAAAGATTTATATCTAATGAGATAGTCATGGCTGGAATGGTAAGTTAATCCGATTTAGTAATTCAGGACTGGAATGAGGAGTGAACTCGATTCAGAATGGGAATTTTTCCACTAAGATGGTCTTGGCAGTAATGCCTTGGCTACTATGGAAATCATATAATGTTATTAATGGTTGCCACAATTACATGTTTTATTCCCAAGAAATTTTATCATGATTGATGTTACTTTATGATATATTCCTTACGTACTTCCAAGACTTATGTCATTGGTTAAGATTTTGATGTTTAGATTTTATGTTCAAGTTTTTTCATTAAAATGTTTATGGATTGTTTTACGCTCCCTATGTTTACCCTTACTAAGCATTTGAGCTCACCCTTTTTATGTTTTCTTTTTCCCAGGATATAACGAATGGTTTTAGTTATGAAAAAAAATGGGGATATATTTATGGGAGATGTTGAAGATCTTTCACCATGATTAGAAGATTGTATTCTAAGTTTCCAAAGACACTAAACTATTACAGTCCTTCGGTGTTTGTTTTTGTTATGTATTAAGTATTCTACAAAAGTAATTTAATTTCCATTTATGTCAAGCTTTAGGTCTTTACCCCCTAGGATACGAATGAGGATATAATGATAATATAATGTAAATAACAATATTATTATACTATGTATTCTATATTCCAAATGAAATATGGGAATTATGTATTTGTCGAGTTATTAAAGATAGATAAACTAATCGATGATACTTGGTGAAATCCCATAGGTCTTATACCATTGTAATAAAGTATTCACCAACTATCAAATACTATATTTTTGGTTGTGATAAACATATTTAATGAACGTGTGCTATAAATTAGGGTTAAATTAGAATATATGAATATAGTTATTTAAATACCACATTAGGAAGATTAATGAATTTAAATACTATAGTTTTGAGGAGAATATGATTATGTAGATATTCATATATTTTATGAAATATTTTATATGTAATTGGAATTGGAATTGGAATTTAAAGTTTGTTTCAAAATGATGAATTATTTTAGGATATTAGAAAACAAATAATATCTTGTATAAATGAGTATTTTTTTCAAAATTCATTGAAAGAACCAAAAATATGAAAATAAATTCTTTAAATGATGATTATTTTTCAACAAGATATTTTTGGGTATATATAGAAGCAGGTGGAAAATAAAAGGTTTTTTGATCATTGAGAATATTTGTTAGAGAAATTGTGAAGAATGTTGGGATATTTTTTAGAGGCAATACAATATGAGTATTGAAGAGGGATAAAGAAGAGGATAACCTAGAAAAATAAAATACCAATGAAGAGTTTCGAGACCAATACAGTTGCTGATGTTCTAGAAAATTGCAGATGTTATGAAATATTTATCTATTATGGTGGAAGATCAAATAAACATTAGTGAAAAAGAATGAAATATCTCATAGAGGTATTTATATCATTGTATGTAAACTAAATGTGGTTTTAACTTTGTTGTATGAATAGTTTTTGGAGAATTATATTTGGGGTGTATAACTGACTACTTCTATTTAGGAATTAGGGTTTATGACCAGTTCATATTGAATCCACTTAGATATTTAGTAGAGAATCCATAATGGGGTGTATAACCAATATATAAAGAACTATACATTTATACCCAGCATTGTAAATGTAACACCCCATGATTTCATAGTAAGTTATTTTCTTTAAATTCAATAGCATGTGCTATATGCAACACCAGGTTCGAGCGCACCATGACTTACCAAACTAGCCATTAAAAAGCAAGAATGAATATTATTAACTATATTTTGAATTTTATATACTTTATATAATTTTAACTTATATATTAAGTGATTGTTAGACATATTATAAGAACAAGTTAAATTTTTTAGATAAAAAATATATTTTAAAAAAATCAATTTTATAACCTTTTAATGATGAACCCTTTTTAAATATAATATTTGACCCTTTTACATATTCTTTTTCACAAAATAAAATTCTAATTTATAATAGGTACATCTAAATTTACTTTGGATGAAATTTTGGTATTTTTTTAATAATATTCATTTTTATGAATAGTGTGAAATAATGTATTTTAATTCAAAACTTCCTTTTTATCTAATTTATTTATATTGTAATATTATATTTTAAATTGGTTTTTAAGTGTAATAATATTATATATTTACCCTTTAATTTAATGTTGGTCATTGTAATTAATTTAACTTTGAAATTATACATAAATAAGTGTCAATCATTTGATGGTTATTGTTTTTAAAAAACACGCTATTTGTTTTGCCAATGGGAATTAATTTTAAATTAATTAATCCAACTCCTATGTTTTTAATTTGGTAAAATATACATTCTTTTTGAATTGGGAATATCAAATAAATCTTAGGATTATTTTTTGGTATATTTCTCAAAAACTTCAATTTTTGATTAATAGTGAAACTACTAAGTAGTAGTTAAAAATCTGACTTTTTCTTTTAAAAGAAATTTTACCACTTCTGTGAATTGAATTTAGAAAATCAGAGATACATGGTTGTTATTGAAAAGTAAAATGTTGTTCAATAAGATGAAGTTTTTTTGGTGAATAGTAACTTTTGACTTTTATTTACCACAGTTAAAGGTAAATAGTGCAATTCAAGGAAAAAAGAATATTATAATAAAACAAAATTACCGTAACACTTGTCATAACCTTTTTTTATTAGTCATGGCCATACATGGGAATCCTTGGGTACATTTGGGGGTCCCATAGAGCCACTTAAGAATGATAATGACACTTTATTTGAATTAATTTAATGTAAAGTCAAAATGACATTAACAAATGTCTTTTAGGATATCAACATTTACATGGGGTTATATAAGTCATTTTTTTGACAATAAATAATAATTGGAAACCTAAAACGATTTCATATCTTATGGTAATTTTCTATAACTTTTAGAGATAAAATAAAATAAATTATTTGAGACACAATAATGATGTAGTATTTACCGCATTAACAAATGATTTAAATAAAAATGATTATTAATATTAAAATAATATCCAAAACATGTCCACTTATTATTGTATGATTTTATTTTGACCATGATTCATCTTTTATTCGACTTTAATTAGTTTTTTACCTTTAGACACCGAATAGCACTATATAAAAAAAATATTATTTTCACAATTTCTAAAAGAGCCCCTCCTCTCCCTGATAAAAGGACACCAATTATATCCCATTCCACCCACATATCAAGCACTTTGGCTTTTCTAACCAAAGAAAAAATAATTTCTCAAGATCCCCCACTTCCTCCTAGAATCCTTAACTTAGGCATAAGGCACATCAAGAAGTCCTTTTGGTTCAAAACAAAGGAAGTTACCCAAACTTAAGGTAACACTTTCTCTAAAAGTTTTAGGTTTTCTTTTGTTTTATTTTACATATACAACCCATAAACACAATATATTACATTATTTTTTAACAAAACTGGTACCATATGTATACTAGGGGTGTTTTTATGACAATTATTAGAACTACACAAACACACACCTCCATCTAATGCGTGAAGAATATACTGTTTTTGTTGATGGCAAACTAAGGCCTCACGAAACGATGATTGTTCGATTATCTCCTACCACCTCTCATGCTGTCCATTAAGATGAAATTGTATTTATATATGATATATATATTATGTTAATGTTTTCTTTATCTTTATGTATTTTCCATTTATATCATTATTTTAGGGTTCCCATTATGGGTAAAATGTGATAATTTCATTTGAGGAAGTCCGGACTACCGCCCCCTCAAATGATATGACTCGTTAATGCATTATGTGGTACGTTTAACAGATTCATATAATGATATTATATATCATATTATAATAGAATTATAATATACCTATTTACGATTATGTTTTAATTCCATTAAAATACAAAATAGAAATGAAAGTAGTGTTCATGCGTACGTACGACCTACCGTCTCCATGAACGGTACAATTCATTTCTTATCTCCAAATGTTATGTATATTATAAATAGATATATATACTGGATATATAATATATATATGACATCTAAATCATTTATATCATTTTGTAGATAATGTACTTTTGACCGCATGTAATAATTGTAATTATAAAAAGTTTGTTTTTTACTCAAGTTCCGAACATCGATAATATATCCAATATGAACTCAAATAATTAACTAATTGTTATAGAAAGGTAATAAATGATATAAAAGGAATAATAAACTTGAAAAATTTTCTTAATAAATTATTAACTAACTTATGTTTCTTATTCAGAAAGAACAAGCAACATACAACATAAGTCATACTTGCGGTAAGGGGTTTCATTACTCACTTTTAATTCCGTAGGATTTCAATTGTTCCCCTCTTATTTATTGAACATAGTGTATTTTGTACTTAAATTTGATATATATTATAATTATTATATTTATATTTAAGATATTATATGATTCATTCGGTGGTTATTAACATTTTTTCACACGACTCGATTTATTACAATGAAGTAAGGGTTTTTCATCTCACTTTTAGTTCTGTGACATTCATGCTATATTGGAAACTATTTTCTTTTTGTGTGGTGTATGTAAAGCCCCTGATTGTATTAATTTTATTATATAAATTAATGTATGGGTATTTACATCTTTATTTTATGATTATTCTTTCGTGGTGTGTATGTTTCATAAGTTACCAAATCAGTAAGAGAATTTCATATTTCAATAACCACTCATTGGGCTTTATGCATAAATCATTGGTTATTTTACTCCGTGTTTTGTGTGGAATCACTATTTATTATTTGTGTACTAATTTACACTCCCCTTTCTGTGGATAAACTTTTAATACACATAATCACTCCATTTATATATTCTCAAGTAATCGATTTGAACTTCATAAGAGTAATTTTAACTCAATCTCAATTTATTGAGTTAAACCTCCAACTCATTGGTGTTGTTTTTTAAATAATATGTGTGAATGTCCTCTGATTTATTTACACTAAATATAAAATAATATTAAGTGTATTTTTATTTTTCATACATAATTATGTTGTTGATTTATCCTTAACCTAAGGATACAGTCTTTATAATATATTTCATCTCAATTTACATTCCATTGAGACTTATTTGTTGTTATACATCAATTCACTTTTATATGGTGTATATAATTTACTTTAACATAGTATATCATGAATACCATTATTCTCAGGATATTATAATTTTTTTATAACCTCATTTATTTGTATTCAAGTGTCTCTCTTTTGGATATGAACTCTAACTAAAATATCATTTTAAATGTTTTAAATATTTTTTATTCTAAATATTTTTCATTAATGTCCATGTTTGAAAATTGGATTTAAGGATTTATTTTTATGGACATTAATGTTATAAAATTAAAAGTAAATTTAAAAGTTTCAATGTGGTATGGGACACTTTGATTAAAAAATCTATTTTTAAACGGCTTCTTGACAAATAGTTTGACTTTTAAATGTTTTAAAGAAAAAGGGGGATATTTGTTTTAAATATTTTTGATGATTATTTTCATCTATTTCAATATCCTTAATTATTCTCGATTGAGGTTAATATGTTACTATACAATCTTCAATATAGTATTGAATGAGTTATTCTAGACAGTGGATGTGAAATTTTTATACCATTCATGGTTTATGGATAAAGTATTGACATTTCATATGCTAGTTTTAATATACATTTGTATGTAGTGTTTTAAAATAATCATATGAGGAATTAATTGGACTTAGTAAGTTATAGATGGAGCCCACTATAGCTACTCGATGAATTGATATGTCTCATGAGACAAACAGGTGTCTTACACTAAGGGCTTGAAAAAATATTATTTGTAGTCTTGCCACAAGGCCTTGACTATGTGGTTATGATGTCCGACATTATTCATTCCATAATTATGAGGCTAGATATTGATATTTCATGTGGTTATTTGACTAGTAGAATACCCATGACTATGTTGTATTATATTATACTTTACCCAACTCATATACCTTCTATAAAGTGTTCATGTTTATTATTTAAAAATATATGTGTTTTCAATTATTCACCATGCCTAATATTTATATTATCTTCTACTGTATTTATTACTTCTTATTGAGTGTTTGAGCTCACCCCTTTCTTAGGTTTCATTTTCCCAGGATATTAAAAGGTTATTTATGAGTGACTTTCAGGAATAATCTTGGAATCATGGATGTTTCTAATGTAATAAATTAGTTTTGTTTTACTTTTCAAGTTGTAGTGTTGAACTTATTTATGTATCTTGCTTCCAAGACTATTAAACTGATCGGTCCTTTGGGAATTAATTCCTTGTTATCATGCCAATAAATTAAAATAATTCACCGACTCATGGATTCTGGGGTCGGGGCATTACAGTTGGTATTAGAGGACGTTTAGTACAATCCTTGGAAACTAGATTTAGATAAACTCTGATTAGAGTACATTACCCTAAGATAGTCTTTGAGGATTTGTATATAAGAACTTCCTAGAATCATGGTAATGAAGTGATTTTTTGTATTTTACAAGAAGTACATCCCTTCCTGGATACGAGATGGTAGAGTCGGCTCTGGCACAGATGTACCTAGGAGCAAAAACACCGACAATGAGTTTTGGGCTTCACCTAAGGTATCACGGTACACGAGAATAGGTCTTGCTGGACTCTTGGTTAAGAAACTCCCAGGGGATATGCATAGGATAATTTACATTCTCTTCACAAAATGATTTAAATTATTTTAATATAAGATGCGAATAAATGACCTTGGTTAATCATAAGGTGTTTTAAATTAAAAATAAGGTGTCATGATATTCTCTAAATTATTTTATGACTCTTATTACTCACACAATTATTTCTGGTTTTAGTCAATAGATGGATTCCATGTAAGTAATAGTAACTTTGACCATGATGTACAAGGCTTGAACGGTGGTGGAAATGATCTAATAAGTATAATGTTTATAGGAATAAAATATTTTGTGTTTATGCTGAATCATTTTTCAAAAAATTTGATCAACAACATATATATTAACCAACTCCCGGAATCAATAATGAAAAGAAAAGTTGTGAATGATCAGAGCTCTAGCAGTGAAGACCATGGAGAAAAGGAAGCTCATTTTCCTTCATACAGGAAATGTAAAAGGAGACTCCTAGGAATGTTTCTTAATGGAACAAAGAAATTATTTATGTGTGAGAAATGAAGATATAATGTAAAGAATTGACGAGGAAAAATGAACAGTACTATAGAAAAAAAATAAAAATTGTCCTTAGAATCCATTTACAGTCATTTTCTATAAATGTAGGGGACGTGGCCATTACTCGAGTGAATTTTCTATTCTATAGGATATCCTCTTGGTCAAGAAAGAAGCTATGCTGAAATAAATTTATGGATAAATGTTTAAAATGTATTAGTTCTCTTTGTTGACGGGATTACACTGGAAGAATTTTTTATTATATTTGTAATCATTGAGTTTGTCAAGTGAAAATGATATTTTAGGAAGAATTATCTTTTCTCTTATAGATATAGTTATAAATAACCATTTGGTTTTAAATGATCTTTGAGTTTGAGGAAATTACAAGTTATTAAAATTTGGAATTAAAATTCGAGGTATGAGATAATATTTGTGATGAAATAATGTTACAGTTATCACATTTTTGGGAATATTATAAAATTATATAGTTTTTGAAAAATGAAAACATGTACACTATGTGACAAACCGTCGTTTCAGAAAATGCTGCCGAAATCGAACCCACAACCATAGTGCGATTGGGATTTATCTTCTACCACTAGACTACATGATGTCCCTGGTTAGTGTGACTAATTCTCTTTAGTTAAATGATTTTAATGATCAATATTAAGTTGATTTTGAATCTTATGTCTTATCAAATGGATATCCTTAGTATAGGAAAATTATTTGGTGACTAAGTGATAAATGTTATTTTGGAAGATGTTTTCTCTATTGGGAATACTATATGCCTATAAAAAATAGAATACTACAAGATTTAATTTGAAGAGTAATGGTGATTTTTACCTATGTTTTAATTGTGTATTTACAATGATTTGGGTTATTTATGGAAATAATTAATCTATCATAGAGAATATGTGATTAGGATAATTACTTATAATTATGTGGATTTAAGAGTAATCGATATTTTTTGCAGATATAATTTAATGTGGAAAACTACATAAGAAAATTCTTTTGAGGATTGGGTTTCAATATTATTTTGGATTATATTAACAGATTTTATGGATATTTGTTTATTGAATGGTATTTATTGAACTTTATGTATTTTTGGTTTAATTTTTGAAATTAATATTAGTATTTCATTCTCTAAAGTATTATCCTTTTTGCGGATCATGTGATCTTTTACTAACCATTTTGGTTTTGGTTAATCTCTAAAGAAAAGAGAAATATACATTTAAACCATTTTGGATTATGTGAATTTCTATTAGTTGATTCCTAAACATCAGGTGTGACCAAGTCATCTTTAATACTCATAATTTGGGGAGAAAAATGAGTTTGTGGTAAGAATTAGATAAATGATGAAACTCTACTTGTCATGTATATTTTTATTTTCTTATTATATTAATAAAATAATTATTAAAATTTATGGAAGGGATCTTGAAACCAAAGATGGGTTATCTTAATGATTTATCTTTTGTTGAACCGATGATATTTTAAATTGTCGTAGACTGATGGCTTTGAGGACCTCAATATTACACTTGTTTGTGATTTATGACCTCTGTAACACCCTGAGCTTCCACGATATTCTTCTCTTTCAATAATGCAATAGCTTGCATTGTATGCAAGTTTGAGATTCTAACGCACCACGACCAATCAAAATATCCATTATGAATAGTAATACCCACTTTTTTATATTACATATATTTTATATTTCAAAATGGACTTCATTTGTGCATTCGGAATATCGAAATTATCCTATGTTGAATTTTTGGTATTTTTCTGAGAACTTCCAATTTTTTATTAATAGTGAAAAATACTTAAAAACAACTTTTTTAATAAAAATAATTTATAGTGATAAATTATAATATTGAGTGGTTTTAAAATATAATTAGAATATATTTTTACCATTTTATCCAAAGGTGGTCATTAGAGTTAATTTCACTTTGAAATTGGACATAAACAATTGTCAATCTTTTGATATATATTGTTTCTTAAAAAAATGCTACTTGTTGTAACAGCGGGAATTAATTATAAAATTAATTAATTCAACTTATATGTTTGGAATTTTTTAAAATAGATATAATTTTTGAATTCAGAATATCAATTATAGCTTAGGGTGAAATTTTGGCATTGTTTTGAAAAACTTCAATTTTTGATGAATAGTGAAACCACTAAGTGATAGTTAAAAACTGATTTTTAGTTTAAATGAAACATTACCACTTATGTGATTTGATTTCCAAAAATCTAACATACATAGTTGTAATTAGGAAGTAAAATGTGGTTCAATGGGATTAAAATAATTTTCTAGTGAATAGTAACTTTTAAGTTTAATTAATCGCGATTAATGGTAATTAGTGAAATATAAGGTAAAAATGATATTATAAAAATATGAAAATACCTTTACACTTGTCCTACCCTTATTGGATGGGTCATGGCCGACTAAGACAATCCATGGGTCAACTTGGGGACCCCATGGAGCCACATGGGTAAGAAACTGACATTAGTAACTTTTTATTTAAAGTAAAAATAAAATTGTCACAAACATGTGTTGTTTTACTAAAACAATTATTACATGGAGTTATATAAGTTAAATTTTTGACTATAAATATTCATTGTAAAGATAAAAATATTTCCAATGTCAAGATTTTTTTTCTAATTTTTAGACATTATATAAATTAAATTATTTATGACACCATGATGATGCAGCGATTACCTCATTAATTAAAGATTTAAATAAAATAAAAATATAATGTAAAATATAAGACTTAAAATTGTAAAAAAACCTATTGGATGAGTATATTATGAACCATTATCACCTTATCCTCTAAATATATCATTGTGGGACCTCTAAAATCCGAAAATCATTTCATAATAATGTAATATTTCATTACATTCCAAGAGTGCCCCTCCTATCCTCTTATAAAAGGCCCCCACCTCTACCACCTTATTAACACCTTCAAGCTATTTGGATCATCCATACTCTACCCAAATACTCTCCCAACTTCCCTATATTACTCCTAGAAGACTCAATTTAGGCATAAGTCTTCCCAAGGATGCCTTTGCCTCAAATCAAAAAGAGTTACCCGATTTTAAGGTAATGTCTTCTCTAACGTTGTTTTGGTTTATTTTGCTTCTCCAACCCCCTAAAATCTTTTTATTCTTTTCTTTAATAACAAAAACAGTATCCTAAATATACTAGGATGATTTTATGATAATTATCTTATTTACACTTACACACACATTTGTCTAATGGTTAAAGAACATACTGTTTCTGTGGGTGGCGAAATACTACCTCACGAAACGATGATTGTTCAATATTCTTTTAACACCTCTAATGGTGGCCATAATGATGACAATATTTTTATATATAATATATATTATGTTTTTTTCCTTATTCATCTTTATTTCCCATTTATGGAATACCTTTATTATTTCCATTATGGGTAAACACGATAATTTCAATTTAGGAAGTGCGGACTACCGCCCCCTCAAAATGATTTGAATCGTTAATGCCATATGTGGGATGTATAAGGGATGGAGTAAATAGTATTATAAATTATATTACACTGGAATTATATTATACCTTTATATAATTATAATTTCTTTCCATTAAATACGAAATAGAAATGAAAGTAGCGTTCATGCGTACGTACGGCTTACCGTCACCATGAACGGTGCATTTCATTTCTTAACTCTAAATGTTATGTAATATTATAAATGAATTTATATACAAGATATATATGATATATATGATATATAAATCATGAATATAATTCTGGATATATTGGATATTTCACCACATGAACAACTTGTAAATATAAGAAGTTTATTTTTGACTCAAGTACCAAAGACCGAAAAAATAACTGTTATTAACTTAAATAATTACATAATGTTCGTAACATGGTAATAAGTGATATAAAAGGAATAATGAACATGAAAAAGGTTCTTAAGAAAATAGAAATTAACTCTAGTTTATTATTCAGGAGATTAAAGAACGATCAAGTCAAGTCGGACATGAGGTAAGGGAACTTATTAACCAAATTTCCATTCTTTGGGTTAATCTCCTACTTTCAAATTATGTCATGATATTATTATGTCATATCTTGTATTTATACATTATTTATGTGTACTTATCGTGAATACACATAATAGATCTATTTTATTTAAAAAATGATCTTTGCAAGGGACTTTATCTCAATCTCCTTTCATTGAGGCATATTTTGTTTTATACACAGCTTTCTTTTATATGGTGTATAAACCCATTTGACTTTTATGTTTTTTTAAAAGGAATATTTTTATAAAAATCATTTTAATAAATGAAAAAATGGAATGTTTTCTTTTGTCATACGTATGCGGCGATAATGACTTCTCCGCCGCCATGACCATTAGTTGAGTTTTGGCTTCCTCTACAAGCAATAACTTTTTTTTAAATGAAAAATAAATACAAAGTTTTAATTTTCTTTTATTTTGGTATTGAAAATGGTTTTGAAAGTGTTTTTATAATATCAATGTGTTTTATTGATATCTTGTGATTGAAATGTAGAAGTGTTATGTTTCCTTTATGCATGTTTTATGTGATATGATTATGTTATGGTTTATGATATGTTTAAAACTATTCATATGAGGAATGCATTGGACTTAATAAGTGACGGGTGGAGCCCGCTATAGCTCCTCGATGCATCGAAAGGTCTCATGAGACAAACAAGTGTCTTGGCACGAGGCCTTGACAAAATCTTATTTGTAGTCTTGGAACGAGGCCTTGGCTACGTGGTTTTGATAGTATGGAATTATGCATTCCATCATTATGAAAGTGGTTATTGATATTGCATGTTATTATTCGACTAGTTGAATATCCATGTGAATAAGTAAATGACATTGTCTAATTTTACTTTCTCCATATTATGTTTATGTTCAGGTTTAAAAGGATTTTTTAGTTATACATTGCCTTAAATGTTTATGTTTATTTATAAAAGCTTCCGCTAAATTTTTATCCTTACCGAGCATCTGAGCTCACCCATTTCAATGTTTTATTTTTCCCAGGATGTGAAGAAATATTTTATAACTGACCTGCAGGGATAGTCTGAAGGGGATATGAGTGTGGACTATGGAGACTATGTTATTGTAGTTTTTCACTTTATGATGTAATGTAGCATTTATGAATGTATCTAGTGTTTCAAAGGCTACTAAACTAATTGTTCTTTCGAGACTTGATATTTTGTGATCATGCCAATGTTACGCAATAATGCACCGACTCTGGGTAGCTGGGGTCGGGGCATTACAGTTGGTATCAGAGGCAGTTTAGTACTAACCTTGGAAGCTAGATTTAGATAAACTCTGATTAGAGCACATAGCCCTAAGATAGACTTTGAGGATTAATATAGAAGAACTTCCTAGAATTTTGGTATTGTAGAGATTTTATGAGTTTTACGAGAAATACATCCCGATTTGGATACGAGCAGGTAGGGGCGGCTCTGGCACAGATGTACCTAGGGGTAAAACCCGAAAACACCTCTTTGAGCTAGACTCGAATGGGAACATGTGCACGACAACGGGCCTTGCTGCACTCTTGGTGACAACACTCCTGGGGGATATGCTTAGGATAATTCTCACTACTGGAAATTCGGGCTATAACCACGGTTCTAAACCGTGGATATAGACCCTCAAATCGTGGAAATAGGTAATATCCACGGTTCCTCGAACCGTGGATAAGTTTGGCGTGGCTATAGGCCTAGACCTAGAGCCACAGTTCCAAACCATAACTTTAAATCTATAGCCATGGTTTCAACCGTGGCTATACTAAAGGCCAGACAGAATATATTGCCACGGTTTAAAACTGTGGCATTATGTCTATAGCCACGGTTAAAAACAGTGGCAATAAACCAATAGCCACGGTTTAGAACCGTGGCTATAGGGTGTCCAAATCCATAAAAAAAATACCCCCTAGACACCCCCTGGACACCCCCTGGACACCCCTGGACACGCCCCTAGACACCCCCCTAGACACCCCCTGGACACCCCCTAGACACACCCGGGACACCCCCGGGACACACCATGGACAGACCCTGGACACCCGCTGGACACCTCTTGGACACACCCTGGACACCCCCCCAGACACCCCCTAGACACCTCCTGCAGACCCCCCTAGACCCTGGACACCCCTGCCAGTCTGCCCCCCCCCCCCCCCCCCAGGCCCTGCCCCCCCCCCCCAGAACCTGCCCCCCCAGACCCTGGACACCCCTGCCAGTCTGCCCCCCCAGAACCTGCCCCCCCAGAACCTGGACACCTCCCCAGACCATGGACACCCCCCCAGAACCTGCACCCCCAAACACAGAGCCCCCCCATAACCTTCCCCCCACCTGCACACCCCCTCACTGGACAGACCCCTTATAACTCCTCCCTTCACCCTTGGATAGACCCCCTAGAACATCCCCCACCCCTTTACACACCACCACTCTCCCCTCTGGATAGAACCCATTAGAACCCCCCCTTGACACCCCTGGACACCCCCCTTGACACCCCCGGCACCCCTAGTACCACCTGCACCCAGCCCCCCATCCACCCTGCACCCAACCCTATATCCAGCCCCCATCCCCTACACCCAGCCCCCTCACTACCCCTTGCACCCAGGTCCCCCTCCCCACCACTGCACCCCCACTATCCACCCCCACCCGCACCCCCACTGCCCCCTTCACCCAGGCCCCCCATCCCCCCCAGCCCCCCATCCCCCCTACACCCAACCTTATATCCAGCCCCCATCCCCCTACACCCAACCCCCTCACTACCCCTTGCACCTAGGTCCCCCTCCCCCCTACTACACCCCCACTGCCCCCTGCACCCAGGCCCCCAGCCCCCCATCCCCCCTACACCCAGCCCTATATCCATCCCCCACCCCCTACACCCATCCCCCTCACTACCCCTTGCACCAAGGTCCCCCTCCCCCCCCACTACACCCCCACTATCCACCCCCACCTACACCCCCACTGCCCCCTGCACCCAGGCCCCCAGCCCCAGCCCCATCCCCCCTGCACCCAGCCCTATATCCACCCCCACCCCCTACACCCAGCCCCCTCACTACCCCTTGCACCCAGGTCCCCCTCCCCCCCACTGCACGCCCACTATCTACCCCCACCGGCACCCCCACTGCCCCCATACACCCAGGCCCACAACACCCCCCTGCACCAGTCCCCCCTGCCCCAGCACCCCCCTACCCCCCCCCCCCCTGCACACACCCCTTCCCCTTCCCCAGCACACCCCCTACCCCCCCTTGCCCCCACCTGCACACCCCCTCCCTTCCCCCCCATCTGCACACCCCCTTCCCGGACACCCTCCCCCTGCCTGGACACCCCCCCTACCTGGACACCCCCCAGACCTTGGACACCCTAGGACAGACCCCCCCCCACTGGACCCCCCACTGGACCCCCTAGACACCCCATGGATAGACCCCCCCATTGGTCCCCCCAAACACCCCTTCCACTTTATATTTGAATGTTGATTGATCAATGAAGTTTGTGGAAGATATTTTAAGAATAATGGGATACTTGGAGGTGCATTGAGAAGCACAAAATATCATTTTTTTATATAGAGCATAAGCACAAACATATGTTTTGTCATACATTTCAGTTCACAGAACCTAAGTTTGCAGACCACTGAGAACAACACAGGACATACATTTCTTGGCACATATTATTTGCGAAATAGGTGGAAGGAATACAAGTTGAAGATGTATAAAAGGTGTGCTGAAGGTTGATAGAAACAGAGAACACACATTTTTTTAGGAATAAAATTGAGAGAGGAGAAAAACAAGAAGGTACAATGGTAAATTTCTGTATTGAGAGCAAGCAGTACAGATAGAGAGAGAGTTACAGTTTGGGGGAGAAGAGGAAGAAGTGGAAGAACCATTCGCCGAGTCCTTTCATAATCTGTTGAAGGACCATTCACCGAGTCCTTGCATAATCTGTTGAAGTCCAAAAAATAATACCAGCAATAGACACAACTGCTGGACACCCCTCCCCCTGGACCACCAACCCTGGACACCCCTGGACCACCCCCCTGGACACCCCTCCCCCATGTTGGACACCCCTCCCCCTACCTGGATAGCCCCTCCTCCTACTGGACACCCCTCCCCCTGTTGGACACCCCTGCCCCCTACCCCCCTGCACCCAGGCCCTGGACACCCCAGGACAGAACCCACCCCAGGACAGACCCCCCCCCCCCAGACCCTGGACACCACTGCCAGTCCTGCCCCCCCCCCCCAGACCCTGGACACCCCAGGACAGACCCCCCCCACTAGACCCCCTAGACACCCCATGGACAGTCCCCCCAGGACAGCCCCCCCCCCCAGACCCTGGACACCCCAGGACAGACCCCCCCCCCCCACTGGACCCCCTAGACAATGGATGGATGTCATGGGCTATTGCTAAAAGACCGAATCCGGCTGCTGAAATCAGCAGTAAGTAAGAAGAGGTAAATGAAGAAAAATGAATAAAATTTTCCCAATATACTTGGGGAATTTTATTCATCAGCAGGAAGAAGAACAGAAGAACGGTAGTTGAGAGTTCCTTCCCCGGAGGTGGAGAATGATTTTTTTACATAGGATCTGTCTAATATTTAATGGAAGAAAGAGGGAGAGGAAATTAAGTACTTCATTACAAGTGGAAACATCCAACAAATTCTCTTCCAATGGAATAAAATATGACAAAAAAAATCTATAAACCTTCTCTCTCCTCTTGTGGCTTCTAGGTGTCCAGGTGGTTAATAATTTGGTTGAGGTGAGGCTGTGGACTCATGGGGGAAAGCATGAAGGAAACTAAGTTGGACTAGATTTTAAGTAGGCTGCTCTTGTTTTTCTGAAGTGGCAGGGCTGATTGGGTCTAAAATAAGTGAGTTGGAACAAGAATTTTGATGAGGGCTTCAAATGTTAAGGGGTCTAGTTTAATTGGTTAGAATTGGGTGAGGTTTGGAATGGGTTTAAAGTGGTATTCCTGGTGGAAAATGTGGGGTTGGTGGATTAGAAGTTGATAGGTGGGTAGGCCTGATTGGTGGTCAAGTTATGGATGGGTTTCCTAGGTGGATTGAAAAATGGTGGGGGACTGGGAAGGAGTTCATAGTGGCTAAATTGAAGTGTGATCTTGGAATTGTAGTAGGGATTGAGTTTGGATTTTTTAGTGAGAGTGGAAATGGCCCTGGAATAGCTGGTTTGATTTTGGTGGGTTGGCCATGGGATTTTTATAGTGCATCAAAAAATAGTCACTAGCAGGGCTTGGTTTGGTGTGAAATTCAGTCAAACAGTTGTTGGAACCATCATGGAAGCAACTACCAAATACAGACCAGAGTTAGTATCCTCTACAGTGAAGAACCTTCATGGAAACTCTTCAAGAAAACCACGTCTCCAGTTGCATATTTGTCCATAACAAACAAGCCATGTTTGCATAGGCCCAAACAGACCTCCCTTTTCCAGCTTGTGGGGGAAATGTGGGAACTCCAGCATGAAATAGGCCCTCAGAATGGAACAGCCTCTTTGGAATTGCATCAAACAGATTGTGTGCAACCTTTAAAACTCATCTTGGCAGTGATCATCCTCCTCCAATGAGTGCTACATGAGATGAGGGAATTATGGAAGGAATTTCATCTAAAACAGCCAAAAGAAGACATTGAATTTCTATCACAACAGGATGATCCCATTCAGACGACATGTGTAGAGAATGAGGATGATCTGGTTTGGACAACATGAGAAGAGGATGAGGAAAAAGAAGAATTACCGAACAAATATTATGTGATACATGTACAATAAAATATGCCAGACAATTCCAAACCTATGTTTTCAGTTGAATTGAGCCTTTGTACCACCTGCTATGCACGTTTTGTGGAAAGATGGATGAGGGGAAGCGCTGAGAGGAGATATAGTTTAGGAATGAGGAAATACGAAAAATTATAGAGCTAACCATTCAATGTTTCTCTAAGGAGGAGTAACCGCCGCAGGGTGTCGTCCTGGAGCAGGGCCAAATCACGACGTGACCGTGGCGTGACCGAGGCGTGAGCGCGGCGTGACCGCGGCGTGACTGCCGCCGGGTGTCGTCCTGGAGGAGTAACCACCGTAGGGTGTCGTCCTGGAGCAGGGCCAAATCACGGCGTGACCGCGGTGTGACTGCCGTAGGGTGTCGTCCTGGAGGAGTAACCGCCGCAGGGTGTCATCCTGGAGCAGGGACAAATCATGGTGTGACCGCGGCCTGACCGCGGCGTGACCGCCGTAGGGTGTCGTCCTGGAGGATTAACCACCGCAGGGTGTTGTCCTAGAGCAGGGCCAAATCACGACGTGACCATGGCGTGACCACGGCGTGACCACGGCGTGACTGCGGCGTGACCACGGCGTGACCGCGGCGTGACCGCGGCGTGACTGCGGCGTGACCATGGCGTGACCGCGGCGTGACCGCCGCAGGGTGTCGTCCTAGAGGAGTAGCCGCCACAGGGTGTCGTCCTGGAGTAGGGCCAAATCACGGCGTGACTACGGCGTGACGGCGGCGTGACCGTGGCGTGACCACCGCAGGGTGTCATCCTAGAGGAGTAACCGCCGTAGGGTGTCATCCTGGAGCAGGGCCAAATCACGGCGTGACCGCGGCGTGACCACGGCGTGACCACGGCGTGACCGCGGCGTGACCGCGACATGACAGCGGCGTGACCGCAGCGTGACTACAACATGTTGGCCCGGTCCAGCGACATCCGCGGGGCAACATCTTCAACTTAGTTTCAAATAGGATGATATGGATGGCATGAGAGGATGTTTTCTCAGAAGATTTAAAGAAAAGAATGCTAATCTGTGATGACTAAAGGATTGGATGAACCCTGATATACCTAATTCGGTGAGGTTCGGAGATCTAGAAATGTGTAGGAATACCTACAGGAATACCCCATGGGATCAGGAAAATCACAGGTTACATAACATGTAATCTGACATTACTGGTACTGTGGGACCCCTGGGCCATGGAACTGGGCTTTTGGTTGGATTTAAATATCACATGCCATGTGACATGGTCACACAACATGGGACCCATCTTAAAAGTCTAACGACACTTAAAGATTGTCTTGGTTCAAACAACTATTTTAATAAAAAGAGGCAAACCCCCTTCAGGGATATAAAAAGGGTCAAGTATGATGTGTGCTTTATGACAAACAATGACATCAAGTATAAGGAAAACATCAATGCAATAATTTTAAGCAAGGTATACCACTGTGAGTTTTCGCAGACAGCGCACCTCCATTGGAGGGGTTTTATTACAAAACCAGGACTTATTTATCAAATGAAACAATTATCTGAACTAACACTTATTCAAGAATTGCAATTTAATATAAACATGACAAATTAAGAAGGCAACTAAATTCAATTTAAAACATTATCAAATTAAATGGGATAGGAGAGGGACCCTACCTCAACCTCAAGGTGTGTTTGCTTTTGACGACGACAACTCGAATCTTCCTTTTTTCCGCTTTCATGCATATGCAACTTAACATATATATAAGGACAACTAGCCCCTATGTACATATTTGTATGGCCAAATATGTACAAGGGGGGCCTTAGATATATGTTTATACTTGAATGTACCCCTTTATACTTACACGCGTATGCATTTTTCATATCTATATATAAGCACACCTAGCCCCAATATATATATTCATACTGCCATGAGTGAATATATATAAAAAGGGAACTTATATATGCATATTCCTACCTATGAATACACATGTAAGCCTTCGTCAATGGCGACTCGAATCCACCTGAATGAAATCCAAAACACACAACAAAAATATAAAGAACCCAAGCCCTGGACACCCCTACCAGTCCCCCCCCAGACCCTGGACACCCCTGCTAGTCCCCCCCAGACCTTGGACACCCCTCCCCCCTGGCTGGATAGCCCCTCCCCCTGTTGGACACCCCTCCCCCTGCTGGACACCCTTGCCCCCTTCCCCCTGCCCCCTGCCCCTTGCCCCCTACCCCCTGCCCCCTGGACACCCCTCTCACCTGCTAGACACCCCCCCTGCCGGACACCCCTCCCCCTGCTGGACACCCCCCATGCCACTGACAAGTGCAGAATTGTACAGAAATTTTGCAAGACATCCTCTATTATTACTTCGTTGAAAGATGTTCTGAAAGAGAAAAATATTAATACCAAACACTATGTTAGAAAAAAATACAAACAAGGTTAAAAAGAGTTCACCAGGGGTACCAACAACCAACATACCTGAATCAAGAAATAGAAAATAGATTGTTCCAAACATTTTATACACAACCAGAACATGTCTAGGACCATCATTACAGACCTCACCCTATAGGTTACACATGACATATACTAATAGGGATGCCCCATTTTACTCTACCTGTTGTTATACCTATTCATGCTCCTTCTCAGCTAGACATTCCTCAAGGACAGCCCCTCCCCCCTGCTGGACAACCCCTCCCCCTGCCTGGACACCCCTCCCCCTTGCTGGACACCCCTCCCCCTGCTGGAAAACCCTCCCCCTTGCTGGACACCCCTCCCCCCCTGCGGGACAACCCCTCCCCCTGCTGGACAGCCCCGCCCCCTGCCTGGACAGCCCCTCCCCCTGCTAGACAACCCTTCCCCCTGCCTGGACAACCCCTCCCCCTACCTGGACATCCCCTCCCCCTACTGGACAGCCCTCCCCCCTGCTGGACACCCCTCCCCCTGCTGGACACCCCTCCCCCCTGCTGGACACCCCTCCCCTGCTGGACAGCCCTCCCCCCTTGCTGGACAGCCCTCCCCCTGTTGGATAGCCCCCCATGCTGGATAGCCCTCCCCCTGCCGGACAACCCCTCCCCCTTCTGGACAGCCCCTCCCCCCTGCTGGACACCCCTCCCCCTGCCAGACACCCCTCCCCCTGCCGGATAGCCCGCCCCCGAACTAACAGCCCGCCCCCCTGCCGGACAGCCTACCCCCTGCTGGATAGCCCCGTCCCCTACCTGGACACCCCTCCCCCCTGCTGGACACCCCTCCCCCTGCTGGACAGCCCTCCCCCTTGCTGGACATCCCTCCCCCTGCTGGACATCCCTCCCCCTGCTGGACAGCCCTTCCCCCTGCTGGACAGCCCCACCACCTGCTGGACACCCCCCCCTGCCGGACACCCCTCCCCCCTACTGGACACCCCTCCCCCCTACTGGACAGCCCTCCCCCTTGCTAGACAGCCCTCCCCCTTGCTGGACAGCCCCTCCCCCTGCTGGACACCCCTCCCCCCTGCTGGACAGCCCCTCCCCCTGCCTGGACACCCTCCCCCCCAGCTAGACACCCCTCCCCCTACTGGACACCCCTCCCCCTACTGGACAGACCTCCCCCCTACTAGACATCCCTCCCCCCTGCTGGAAAACCCTCCCCCTGCCGGACAGCCCTCCCCCCTACTGGACAGCCCCGCCCCCTGCTGGACAGCCTGTCCCCCTATCAGACAGCCCTCCCCCCTGCCGGACACCCCTCCCCCCAGCTGGACAGCCCGCCCCCCTGCCAGACACCCCTCCCCCATGTCGGACACCCCTCCCCCCTGCTGGACACCCCTCCCCCCTTCTAGAGAGCCCTCCCCCCTACTGGACAGCCCCTCCCCCTGCCTGGACACCCCTCCCCCCTGTTGGACACCCTCCCCCTGCTGGACACCCCTCCCCCCAGCTGGACACCCCTCCCCCAGCTGGACACCCCTCCCCCTGCTGGACACCCCTCCCCCTGCCTGGACAACCCACCCCCCCTGCCGGACACCCGTCCCCCCTGCCGGACACCCCTCCCCCTGCCGGACACCCCTCCCCCTGCCTGTATAGCTCTATTGGTACTCACACAATTTTTTGGAAAACATTCTTACAGGTTCCTACCTATCATTAATTGATGATGACACATTCTGAGGGACCCCTCATGCATGTTTCATACTTAACTATCTAGTAACAGTCCAGGAAGGAAACCTCACCAGGTTCACTGAATATGAGTACACCCAAGGATCATCAAAATAAGTTGCTGCAGAATCCCTTACCTACTAAAAATAATGATCTGTATGGGGTTTCACGAAAGTTCCAACTGCAATGATTACTAAGAATAAGGCCTCCATAGAGTCACAATCTTATCCTAGATAGTATATGGATAAATTTACACACTTAAGTCATGTATTATGGTATGATGATGATGAGGAAATTTCAATCAGTTAGAAGGTTATCATCACCTCAAATATGGTAAATGAAGATGAATATCCAAAATCTAAATACATGTATGATAAAGGCATGGGTAGTGACCCAAAATTAAAGAACAAGAAAAATAAATGGAGTAACGTTATGGAGAAACTGCCCCCTGTCCCCTGCCCCCTGCCCCCTGCCCCCTGCCCCCCCTGCCCCCCTCCATCCTGCACCCTACCCCCTGCCCCTTAGCCTGCACAACACCCCCTGTACCCCCCTGCACCCTCCCTGCCCCCTGCTCCCCTCCACCCTCCCCCCTGCCCCTACCCCCTACCCCCCTCCACCCTTCCCCTGCCCCCTACCCCCCTCCACCTAGCCCCTTATCCTGCACAACACCCCCTGCACCCCCTGCACCCTCCCTGCCCCCTGCCCCCTCCACCCTCCCCCCTGCCCCTACCCCCTAACCCCCTCCACCCAGCCCCCCCTGCACCCCTCCACCCTACCCCCTACCCCCCTCCACCCAGCCCCCTACCATACTTTAATACATCCCGAAGATATTATCAAAAACACTTCAAGACATAAAATGACTATTTTCAAAAAATATAACAAAAGACCAAAATATATGATGCAAGAACCACAAATCAAAGACCCCTCTCAACATACATGATGTAGTATGGTAAAAAGAAATAAATGAACTTACCAAAATGTTACCATCATACAAAATGGTGACTTAAGAGTACTTTTGGTGCATATTTCTTTTTCACCCTAAGCCTATAGTTTACCTACAAGAAATAAATAAAAAAAGATCAAAATAAATCAGAATTAATTATGTAGAGAATAAATAATTGATAAGAAATATATTTGTGTTTATGTTCCTGAATACAAACATGTATCCTGCAAAAATAGTAGATGCAAGAACCACAAATCAAAGCTTACTTGAGAGGAAAATGTTTTGTTTTGAAAAGTTAAACTATTAGAAATTAGAGCTTCAAAAATTTCATCACCAGTTGCACCCTATCTTCATCAAACTGTAAAAGGATTATGGAAGAAAGATGGTGATACAATCATATCGAGCACAAAAATTGAGTACCGTAGAATTCATCTCATAAAAAAGATTTTAGAATTGGAACCATAAAACTATGATTAAATTTTTATTTTATGTGTGTAAAACTACATGGGAACAAAATAATATGTTAATATCACTCTAATCAAAACCAATAACTGAGAAGTGAAGTTCACATAGATGCCCATTACCAAGAATGGATGTTCCCCCTTACTTGTTGGTTGCATGCCAACGTGCCCGCATTTGAACCAACACCAACCACCTCGTCCTATAGTAGAAATTATTAATTAGATATATGCATCAATTTGTAACAATAAAGAATTTTTTTATCTAATTACAAACAAAGAATATAACTAATATATTAAAAACAAAAGAAATGAAGAACATAGAGTTCAAACAATCACACAAAATTCATGAATGATACCCACTAGTTACTATATTAACAACTTCAACACATATTCATGGATTTTAATATAGATGCATGTTAACATTTGAAGTTCAAAAATGATTTTTAGTAAAACATTAAAATAAGAATACACACCAGAATTTCAATACAAAAAGGTTGTAAAAAAGGAAGCAACAACTAACAGATTTAACAAGATGATTTCAGCATATAAAATTTATTAAAAGGCAACTTCCAACCATTTATTTCAACTAAAAAAAGAAGTGAATTTTCAAGTTTAAGTACAAAAATCACAGAATTTAATCTATTACTCCCATGGTGTAGATGCTCTATTCATTTGAGATCATTGGAAAAAATTTCCCTGCTTTTCTTTTTGAATAAATACCTTTGGTTTCCAAAATTTCATCTCCTATAAGTGTAAACATATACATTAATTTATAAAATTTAAAGTTCAAAACAGAACAAAACTAGAGTAAAAACTAAGGTAGATTGGTTCAAAGTTACTATGAAATATAACTTCTCTAGATCTATAAAAATCGATGAATCTATACATCAATAGTATGTGAAATTATGCTCACCAAAGTACTAAAAAAATATAAATTATAAAGTACATTCACTTATTCTATGTGAATAACATAATTTTTTTAATAAAAATCAATAAAAAGGAATGTTTAAACAATGATTTAGAATTATAAAATTTAGGATTAGAAAAAAATTGCGTACCCTTACCTCACACTAAATTTGAAGTATATAATAAGAATTTAAACTCTTAAAAATTTAAGGGTGGAAGGAAACAACCTGAAAATTTTCTTAGAGTGAAAGAAGTTACTCAAAATGGGCTTCCATGTGAAGTGACCCACCTAACTTCGAACAAAAAAAGACCTCAATAAAAAAAACATTATTAAAGAAGGTAAAATAAAAAAACTAAAAAAGTAACAAGATAATCTTGGGTTTATCCCCCAAGGGGTTCTATATTTAGATTGCTCACAGTTGAGAAATCATTGATTCAACCCCAATTAGATAAGGGATGCGTCTTCTTACTTAAGAACTAGCATAAAATCTTCTTTCTAGCTATAGTAATCAACTGAAATAGTTTTTTAACACCCCATTTTCATATAATTTTAATTTCACCACTTTGAAATTATAACTTCTTAGGAGTAGTGGAAAGGGGGGAAAAGGGGGTATATTCCCTCTTCTTCAACTTGAGGAGTGATGTGCATAAATAGTAAAAATTCAATTCTTGGATGTGATTTTTCATCTGATTCAATATCCTATATAAATTCATTATTAAAAACCACATATGTATCAATATCCACTTTTTCATTAGTGCGCAACTTCAAAATATCTTCTTGCTCTTCGACCACTCCCAAACATTGAATTACAATTGGATTTTTTGAGTTTCAAAAGTTTCTCATCAGTTTTATTAATAACCTTCTCATGTACCTCTAGTAAATCATGAAGTTCACTTGAATGTACACAACATACATAGGGAGAAGAGAAATCAAAATCATACACAAAAAAATCACAATAATATAAAAGAAAATATTGTTCAATTAAATAAAAAAATTCAATAATTTGGTCATATTGCTCTTTTTAAAGAAAAAATAGTGATCCTAGGAGTGTTTCTAAGTTAGAAGTGATTTATTCAACCTCCTCCAACCTCTTATCAAAACAAAAATCCTCAATTTTATAATTTTTCAAAGTAAAGGAAAGGGTATCTTTAATTGGTTCATCATCTTATGATTTCACAAGAATTTTGAAAGGATTATCAGGAATATCCGACTACTAAAAGACCACCTTGGAGAGGTGGGTTACATTCCTTCTATTTTTCCTTTGACATATTCATAGACCTAGTCCCCATTGGTAGATAAAAATATCAGTAATCCCTTTTATCTTTCTAGTTGACCCTCCCTATCTTACTCTTCTCATACATGGATACATTTAATCCTAAACCTCATCCTCTAAATCACCTAAAAAGTGGAAAGAACATTCATCACATGACCAATTTTCAGGGACCTGCTCATCTCCAACGGTTTTGACCAGTTATTGTTCAAAATTCTGGACTAGTTAATCATATGACAAAAGATCAAAATGTTTGTCCATCACAATACATCCCACTTCTATAGAACTCCTCATGAATGTGGCCTCACTCCCTTAAAACTATTAAGATACATTGCCGCTTGTTGAAAATGAGAAAACAGAGGGATTCTTGGGACCACCCTCATCCATATTCTTCAGTTCCATAACCGAGTAATGCTCACTGACACCATAGAGAGGAGGGCGCGGCGCAGAGGGCGTGGCGAGGAGGGCGCGATGTCACGACCCGACCTCGGGGCCCGTGCCGTGACTACCCCAAGCCCGCCTTCCATAGGCCAGGGGCTGGCGACTAGCACCAAGGCGTAAAATCCCAATAACAGGGAAGGCATTGCCTTTATAAGTAACAACCACCACAGAGTCAGCAAGCGGAAAGTAACTACAAGTGCAGAAAAGTAAAGGGGGCCGGAAATACAAGCCCAACTGTAAAGTACAACTCGAAAGGGAAAAACAGCAGCTGGAAGAACGAAGCGGCTCCTGGGTCGTCCGCCTCGATTCCTACCTGAAGGGTAGGTACAGATGGCTCAGCTCCTGGATCGTCCACCACGGATCCTACCTGAAGGGTAGGTACAGATAGCTCCTCTACTCCACAGGTCCTGTCGTCTACTCCGGGTACGTCCGCCCAGTGGTCCACCTCCGGGTACCGACCTGCTCCGCAAGTCTCAACTGCGATCTGCGCTGTCCGTCGTCTGCAACCAACACAACGAAGTGCGGGCATAGCCCGTGCAGGGGTGAGTATAAGCTACTCAGTAGGGACCCCGAGACCCTTAAGGTCTCACTAAATCCAACATGGATATCCACAAAGTAAAGGCAGCAATCACGAAGTAACGTCAGACTCTACTTAGGTATACGCCCATACATATACCTAAGTCATCAAGTAACCCATCCAATCTCAAGGATACACAAAAATCATGAAATCAACGGATAACCATCACCCAGGTATATGCCCATACATACACCTAAGTTATCAAGCGACCCATCTCAATCATGAGGAAACGCAAAGATTCATTGACTCAGCTCAAACCAGGATTTTCATTATCGAAACCGTAACTGCTGAAGAGCTCCGTCTCTAGAGTGTACAGTGGTCCTGTCACGACTCCGAGGCTGCCGCTCACTAACCTAGGACTGCTGAGGTACTCCTCCTGTCGAGTACTGCGGGTTTGCAGCCAACTACCGGGCGCTCCGTCCGCTGAGGGTCTGTCGCCAAATACCGGGCGCTACCCAGATAGCCTGCTGAGGTACTCCTCCTGTCGAGTACCGCGGGTCTGCTGCCAACTACCAGGCGCTCCGTCCGCCGTGGGTCTGCCGCCAAATACCGGGCGCTCCGTCCACTGGGCTAGTCGACTCACTCCAAGTCGAGTCGGTCAAGCAGTCGTCAGGTCTCAGCCGGCTACACGGTCTCCGTACTCTGCACGCTCTTCTCCACTGTCGCGGGTCTGTCGCTACAACCAAGCGCACACACTCCGTAGAGTATCGCGGTTCCGCCGCTACAACCAAACGCTCCACCGCCAAGGGTCTGCTGCTGCATCCAAGCGCACCACCACTGCCAAGTACCACGGGTCCGCTCCACGAGCTACTGGTCGATACTCCAAGTATCTCAAAGTCCCACGAAGAAGTGTCTCAAAGGTCCGTCTCGTCACAGGGGTCTCAACGCAACAGACGGCGCGTCGATCGGACGCCCGGTCTGTGAGTTATTAGCCTTTTCGTCCCAGGGGACCGGTTGGTTTCGTGAGCGAAACCAAACCCAGCCGTATCTCAACTGTACCCCGAACTCCCATAGGGTAAACTCAAAAGGACTGTTACTCAACGTAACCACCAACGCCGCTGACGGCTCGTCAAGCGGACGTCCTGTCTGAAAGATATCAGCTTCCCCGTTCCAGGGGCCCGGTTGGATTTCGGGAACAATCCAACCCGGCCATACTCCGACTGCATCCAAAACTCGGGCGGAGTATGTCAAAAGTTCCGTCTCGTCAAGAGGAAGTCAACGAAACAGACGGCGCGTCAATCGGACGCCCGGTCTGTGAGTTATTGGCATTTTCGTCTCCGGGGCCCGGTTGGTTTTTAAGGAAAAACCAACCCGACCGTACTCCACCTGCGTCCAAACCTCGGGCGGAGTATGCCAAAAGATCCGATTCACTAAGAGGAACACAACGCGACTGACGGCGCGTCAATCGGACGTTCGTGGCTCAAGAGATGAGCGTTTCCGCTCCGAAGGCCCGGTTGGTTTCGTGAACGAACCAACCCGGCCGAACTCAAAGTAACCCGAAACCTTGAGTGCGATATACCGAAACGACCGTCTCGATCCAAGGATCGCGTTGCCGCAGACGGTTCGTCATTCGGAGGTCCGAGGCTCAAGTTATGAGCCAAGAACCAAATCTGGTCCGAAACGGGGGGGTCCGGGTCCGGGCCGACCCGGCCCGACCCCCCCCTGGGCGGCGCGGTGGCCGGCGGCGGCGGCCGGCGGCGGCGGACGGCGGCGGCGCGGGGGCCGGCGGCGGCGCGCGGCGGCGGCGGCGGCGGCGCGGCGGGCCGCGGCGGCGGCGGCGGCGGGCCGCGCTGGCGGCGGCAGCGGGCCGCGCTGGCGGCGGGGTGCGCCGCACGGGGTGGTCACGCGGGGGGCTTGATTGCCCCCGCTTCTTCACGGACGGCGCGGCCTTTGTGCCGCGCCTGGGTAACAAATCGGCCCCCACGTGGGGGCCGGTTTTGGAGAGTCAACCGGGGGGGCTGCTGCCCCCCCCTTTTATTGAACCGCCTCCCCCTCTTAAAGAGGGGGTTATATTGAACCGGCCGGGGAATTTAATTCCCCGGTTTTGTGACATCCGGCCGGCCCGCTGGCCGGCCGGTTTTTACCAACGGGACCGGAAATTCCGGTCCCGCCCTCGACTTCCGACGCCGGCGGCCCGGCCGCCGGTCCTTCCTTCCGCCGCGGCCCGGAACCGGCCGCGGTCTCCTCGTCCCGCCGCGGCCCGGAACCGGCCGCGGTCTTCTCGTCCTGCCGCGGCCCGGAACCGGCCGCGGCGTTCGTCGTCCGGCGCGGTGCGACGGCACCGCGCCCCTTTCGCCACACGTTAATTTCTTTCAACGCGGCGCGACGGCGTCGCGTTCTTGATGTTCCTTCCATGGTGTGCGCGCGACGGCGTTGCGTAAAATAAACGCACGATCATCCACGTGGTGCGACGGCACCACGCCTCTTGCTTCCTCCCGCAAGAACAAACAAGATCATTGGAGGGGGTTCGGCCGTGTTCGTGCGGTCCGGCCCCCCTCACGTTAAATTAATAACGCATCTTAAAATAATCAACATCCCACGTTAGTTATACGAACCACGAGAAAAAGAGATAATTAAATATTAAATCAACCACCCCTACCTCGGGTTAAGATTTGAAGATTTGATCACGCTCCGCGGAAGACGGCGTCGCGGAGGTCGGGCGTCGCGGTCGACGTTCGTCAAATCCGCTGACGAAGAGTTATGTCCGAAAAGACACGTCGCTCGGATCTTCGATTGCCGACGAAGAAGGTTCGGGGAGGAAGGAAAGGTCCGAAGATACCGGGTCGCCGAGTCGATGATCCTTGACGAAGTGTTGTCGTTCTTCCTTGAGGATGAAGACGTTCTTCGTTCTTCGTCAGAGCTTGGAGATGAAGGGAAAGCTCTCCAAAGACAAACAAAGAACTCCAAATAAAATAAGACTACCTCTTATTTTATTATCACAACACAAAAGAATTTCAAAGATTCGTTTCTCACCTTAGCTGCCGAACGAGGATCGGCTGCGGAAGAAGAGGCGTCGCCGAAGAACGTCGCGGGTAAAGCTCGTCGACGTCGCAGATCTCGGTGTGCGTCGTCGAATTTCGGTCGCCGGCGTTCTTCGTGTTCTTCGCGTTCTTCGCGGGGAGATGAAGAAACAAGATCCTCTCAAATCCTTTCAAAGGATTTTTAGGTTGGTCTTATTTTATAAACATGCCAACACACGAAACCGGTTAAGAAACGATCCATTAAATCCACGAAAGAAACAGTCCATTTAATTCACGAAATAAACCGCCCAATTAAATGGTCTGTTAAGAATTAAAGAAAACGCGTCGGTTGACTTTTCAGTTACTTTGACGGGTTTTCGCGGGTGCGTTACTTAGCGAAAGAAACGGCGGGGCTCGTGCGGGCCCCACCTCACAAATATCCTACCAAGGGGTAGGATATTTCTGGATAGCATCCTATCCAGTTCAACTCAGTTCAAGCCGCCTTTAAGTGGCTTCAAGTGGCTTCCAAGTGGCTTAAGCGAAATAAAATAAAGTTGTCGCAAAATTATTTTATTTCTTAACCTTAAGCCCGAAAATTAAAAACCACATCCGAGCAAACGCAACTCCGGAAGAGGCGTTTCTAAGCGAAACCCGGCGCTGCGATTTCATCGGTGCCCTCAGAATTCGATTCCGGGCACCGGTTCAAAAGTTAGAAAAACCCGCTCGTCCGTTCACTGAACGTACCCGAGCCAAAACTTCGGAAAATGATTCCGGGCACACCGGGCCTCGGAATCAGGTGCCGTCAGAAACTGCGTTCTTGTAAAATTCCAAAGAAAATTAAGAAAAAAAATTTCCTTGAAATTTACGGGTCTTTACATTACTCCCACCACAGGGCTTTACGTCCCCGTAAAGCTTCACCACAGACTTAGGGAAACAAAGCGGTACTGAGCACGCATCAGAGCCTTCCGCTCCCATGTGCTCACCTGGAGGTTCCCGCGCTGCCAAAGAAAGTGCACAAGAGGAATCGACCATCCTCCTAGGGTCCGCTCCTGTCGATCGTCGATCCCCACAGGAACCTCCGTACTTGTCGCCCTGTCATCGACGTCCAACTCCCCGGGGTCGATGACGTGTGAAGAAACATACACGTATCTCCACAGCTGAGACACGTGGTGAACATTATGCACCCGGTGCGACTGAGGTGGTAGGGTCAAGCGGTAAACTTCCTCGCCTACCCTGCTGAAGATCAAAAGGGTCCATCGAACTTCGGAGATAACATGCCGCCTCGGCCACATCTCCGAAACCTCATCGGGTTGAGACCGTATAAGAACGTGTTCGTCACCCTCGAACTCAAGAGGTTTCCCTTTTTAGGTTAGAACTGAACTCAAACTCCTGCTGCCACAGGGGTAGGGTTGACCAACTCAAGAGTGATCGGTCACACCCTCTTATGTCTGAGTTTAACATGAGCTGCCCAGGGTTTCCTTTTCGCCGACCAAGGAAAACCCATTCCGACGTTTGCCTAAAACAGTCAACCGGGGTATGATTTGTGAATCAAAACCATACCCAGATCAACGTCGTAAGGCCTCTACGCTGCCACCAAGAGATTCCAACCGAAACTCTCGCCTCGAGGTCAAATCACACCGTCGGCGTAAGCGTGATTATCGAGTCTCCTCCCAAAGGTATCTCCAGACGTGAGGGTCAAGTCTACGGCTTACCCGGAACCTCTAGGTCTGGGACATGATTCGTGGAAGGGTAGAATGATTGGTTCCTATGTCTATAGATATGGCAGCTCGTAGTAGACATAATTTGTACCCCGAATCATTCTTAGAGCTCCTGGGTCACACTCCTTGACCGCAAAGCAGCTATTCTCCTCCCCAGCCCTCCTGCTCCCTGAGCCTGGCGGGGACTACTAAGTCGGGTGGTCGTAACATGTCGAAATGTACACCACCACATGCTGCTCTCCAAGCTCTGCTTCCACGTCTGCTACCCTGCAGATTCATCTGTCCTTAGCACTTCCTCCTCCTGAAACATTTTACACGCCCGAGTCTCTGAGACTGGCGCTAGTCTCCTGCCTTTCACTGCTAACGTTCACAACCACAAAGGTTCTCTCTAGCATCCTAGCATAGGTAGGAATGCATAGAGGAAAAGAAATGGTTCAGATGTCCTTTAGACATACTTCACTCAGAAGTTCGAGTCTAAAGAACTGATCACAACGTAACCAACGAGTACCAAGATTGATTGGTAAGCCACGTTGAGTGCTCTGCTTCCGACATGTCGTACTGTCGAAGCTGTATTAGCTCCAGAAAACTCACAACCACCTCCTCAAGCCAGTCCTCAGCCGCCTACGAGTCAGGCTCACTTTGAAACTTGAGGGATTTCTGATGCTAAAACATATGTAAGGCACTAAGCCTGTGGGTCTCTGCTGACCAACAGGTAGTGACATAGCTGGCGCTCTACCCGTAGGTACTAATCCAGGTATCGGTTCGCGTACCGAAGCCTCGTTACTATAAGGACCAACCTCATGGTCACTCTCTGGAAACATCTGGAGCTAAGATCATCATCCGCTCTACTAGTATCCAAGCTAGGCGTAGAACTCTAGCATTCGTCTCCATCCAGTCCACTGCTGCCTGGGAAATCTGTCTCGCCTCGTATCCTCAGAGGCCTCTACTGCTGGAACTCGTGCATCGCGCTCTGCTAGCGTGCACCGTCAGCTAGTGGCATCTGCTGCCTAACGGGTGGTGGTGCTGCTGGTACACCACCCGAAGGTGCCAACACTGAAAAAGGGCCCTGCACTGGAGTCTCGCTGCTCGGTGGGACATCATGAAAGAAACAACGTAACACGATCAAACGATTATACCTGGGTGAGCTGACCTGGTTTGAGCTGTTTTGAGGGGAAAAACCTTTGAAAACACACACGCAATCAGTGTTTTCGTGCACAAAGTCGGAAATCAGTTGTCAGGGTCCTGGTGTATGGATACGTCGGCCGCCCGCACCAACACTGGACTCCCTGAACCGAAAACCACACTCGGTACTCTCAACACTATTGCTTCACAGAAAGAAACATCAGAGTTATAAGTTCTGCGGTAGAACCGAACTCCTCTGATACCAATTTGTCACGACCCGACCTCGGGGCCCGTGCCGTGACTACCCCAAGCCCGCCTTCCATAGGCCAGGGGCTGGCGACTAGCACCAAGGCGTAAAATCCCAATAACAGGGAAGGCATTGCCTTTATAAGTAACAACCACCACAGAGTCAGCAAGCGGAAAGTAACTACAAGTGCAGAAAAGTAAAGGGGGCCGGAAATACAAGCCCAACTGTAAAGTACAACTCGAAAGGGAAAAACAGCAGCTGGAAGAACGAAGCGGCTCCTGGGTCGTCCGCCTCGATTCCTACCTGAAGGGTAGGTACAGATGGCTCAGCTCCTGGATCGTCCACCACGGATCCTACCTGAAGGGTAGGTACAGATAGCTCCTCTACTCCACAGGTCCTGTCGTCTACTCCGGGTACGTCCGCCCAGTGGTCCACCTCCGGGTACCGACCTGCTCCGCAAGTCTCAACTGCGATCTGCGCTGTCCGTCGTCTGCAACCAACACAACGAAGTGCGGGCATAGCCCGTGCAGGGGTGAGTATAAGCTACTCAGTAGGGACCCCGAGACCCTTAAGGTCTCACTAAATCCAACATGGATATCCACAAAGTAAAGGCAGCAATCACGAAGTAACGTCAGACTCTACTTAGGTATACGCCCATACATATACCTAAGTCATCAAGTAACCCATCCAATCTCAAGGATACACAAAAATCATGAAATCAACGGATAACCATCACCCAGGTATATGCCCATACATACACCTAAGTTATCAAGCGACCCATCTCAATCATGAGGAAACGCAAAGATTCATTGACTCAGCTCAAACCAGGATTTTCATTATCGAAACCGTAACTGCTGAAGAGCTCCGTCTCTAGAGTGTACAGTGGTCCTGTCACGACTCCGAGGCTGCCGCTCACTAACCTAGGACTGCTGAGGTACTCCTCCTGTCGAGTACTGCGGGTTTGCAGCCAACTACCGGGCGCTCCGTCCGCTGAGGGTCTGTCGCCAAATACCGGGCGCTACCCAGATAGCCTGCTGAGGTACTCCTCCTGTCGCGTACCGCGGGTCTGCTGCCAACTACCAGGCGCTCCGTCCGCCGTGGGTCTGCCGCCAAATACCGGGCGCTCCGTCCACTGGGCTAGTCGACTCACTCCAAGTCGAGTCGGTCAAGCAGTCGTCAGGTCTCAGCCGGCTACACGGTCTCCGTACTCTGCACGCTCGTCTCCACTGTCGCGGGTCTGTCGCTACAACCAAGCGCACACACTCCGTAGAGTATCGCGGTTCCGCCGCTACAACCAAACGCTCCACCGCCAAGGGTCTGCTGCTGCATCCAAGCGCACCACCACTGCCAAGTACCACGGGTCCGCTCCACGAGCTACTGGTCGATACTCCAAGTATCTCAAAGTCCCACGAAGAAGTGTCTCAAAGGTCCGTCTCGTCACAGGGGTCTCAACGCAACAGACGGCGCGTCGATCGGACGCCCGGTCTGTGAGTTATTAGCCTTTTCGTCCCAGGGGACCGGTTGGTTTCGTGAGCGAAACCAAACCCAGCCGTATCTCAACTGTACCCCGAACTCCCATAGGGTAAACTCAAAAGGACTGTTACTCAACGTAACCACCAACGCCGCTGACGGCTCGTCAAGCGGACGTCCTGTCTGAAAGATATCAGCTTCCCCGTTCCAGGGGCCCGGTTGGATTTCGGGAACAATCCAACCCGGCCATACTCCGACTGCATCCAAAACTCGGGCGGAGTATGTCAAAAGTTCCGTCTCGTCAAGAGGAAGTCAACGAAACAGACGGCGCGTCAATCGGACGCCCGGTCTGTGAGTTATTGGCATTTTCGTCTCCGGGGCCCGGTTGGTTTTTAAGGAAAAACCAACCCGACCGTACTCCACCTGCGTCCAAACCTCGGGCGGAGTATGCCAAAAGATCCGATTCACTAAGAGGAACACAACGCGACTGACGGCGCGTCAATCGGACGTTCGTGGCTCAAGAGATGAGCGTTTCCGCTCCGAAGGCCCGGTTGGTTTCGTGAACGAACCAACCCGGCCGAACTCAAAGTAACCCGAAACCTTGAGTGCGATATACCGAAACGACCGTCTCGATCCAAGGATCGCGTTGCCGCAGACGGTTCGTCATTCGGAGGTCCGAGGCTCAAGTTATGAGCCAAGAACCGAATCTGGTCCGAAACGGGGGGGTCCGGGTCCGGGCCGACCCGGCCCGACCCCCCCCCCCCTGGGCGGCGCGGTGGCCGGCGGCGGCGGCGGCGCGGCGGGCCGCGGCGGCGGCGGCGGCGGGCCGCGCTGGCGGCGGCAGCGGGCCGCGCTGGCGGCGGGGTGCGCCGCACGGGGTGGTCACGCGGGGGGCTTGATTGCCCCCGCTTCTTCACGGACGGCGCGGCCTTTGTGCCGCGCCTGGGTAACAAATCGGCCCCCACGTGGGGGCCGGTTTTGGAGAGTCAACCGGGGGGGCTGCTGCCCCCCCCTTTTATTGAACCGCCTCCCCCTCTTAAAGAGGGGGTTATATTGAACCGGCCGGGGAATTTAATTCCCCGGTTTTGTGACATCCGGCCGGCCCGCTGGCCGGCCGGTTTTTACCAACGGGACCGGAAATTCCGGTCCCGCCCTCGACTTCCGACGCCGGCGGCCCGGCCGCCGGTCCTTCCTTCCGCCGCGGCCCGGAACCGGCCGCGGTCTCCTCGTCCCGCCGCGGCCCGGAACCGGCCGCGGTCTTCTCGTCCTGCCGCGGCCCGGAACCGGCCGCGGCGTTCGTCGTCCGGCGCGGTGCGACGGCACCGCGCCCCTTTCGCCACACGTTAATTTCTTTCAACGCGGCGCGACGGCGTCGCGTTCTTGATGTTCCTTCCATGGTGTGCGCGCGACGGCGTTGCGTAAAATAAACGCACGATCATCCACGTGGTGCGACGGCACCACGCCTCTTGCTTCCTCCCGCAAGAACAAACAAGATCATTGGAGGGGGTTCGGCCGTGTTCGTGCGGTCCGGCCCCCCTCACGTTAAATTAATAACGCATCTTAAAATAATCAACATCCCACGTTAGTTATACGAACCACGAGAAAAAGAGATAATTAAATATTAAATCAACCACCCCTACCTCGGGTTAAGATTTGAAGATTTGATCACGCTCCGCGGAAGACGGCGTCGCGGAGGTCGGGCGTCGCGGTCGACGTTCGTCAAATCCGCTGACGAAGAGTTATGTCCGAAAAGACACGTCGCTCGGATCTTCGATTGCCGACGAAGAAGGTTCGGGGAGGAAGGAAAGGTCCGAAGATACCGGGTCGCCGAGTCGATGATCCTTGACGAAGTGTTGTCGTTCTTCCTTGAGGATGAAGACGTTCTTCGTTCTTCGTCAGAGCTTGGAGATGAAGGGAAAGCTCTCCAAAGACAAACAAAGAACTCCAAATAAAATAAGACTACCTCTTATTTTATTATCACAACACAAAAGAATTTCAAAGATTCGTTTCTCACCTTAGCTGCCGAACGAGGATCGGCTGCGGAAGAAGAGGCGTCGCCGAAGAACGTCGCGGGTAAAGCTCGTCGACGTCGCAGATCTCGGTGTGCGTCGTCGAATTTCGGTCGCCGGCGTTCTTCGCGTTCTTCGCGTTCTTCGCGGGGAGATGAAGAAACAAGATCCTCTCAAATCCTTTCAAAGGATTTTTAGGTTGGTCTTATTTTATAAACATGCCAACACACGAAACCGGTTAAGAAACGATCCATTAAATCCACGAAAGAAACAGTCCATTTAATTCACGAAATAAACCGCCCAATTAAATGGTCTGTTAAGAATTAAAGAAAACGCGTCGGTTGACTTTTCAGTTACTTTGACGGGTTTTCGCAGGTGCGTTACTTAGCGAAAGAAACGGCGGGGCTCGTGCGGGCCCCACCTCACAAATATCCTACCAAGGGGTAGGATATTTCTGGATAGCATCCTATCCAGTTCAACTCAGTTCAAGCCGCCTTTAAGTGGCTTCAAGTGGCTTCCAAGTGGCTTAAGCGAAATAAAATAAAGTTGTCGCAAAATTATTTTATTTCTTAACCTTAAGCCCGAAAATTAAAAACCACATCCGAGCAAACGCAACTCCGGAAGAGGCGTTTCTAAGCGAAACCCGGCGCTGCGATTTCATCGGTGCCCTCAGAATTCGATTCCGGGCACCGGTTCAAAAGTTAGAAAAACCCGCTCGTCCGTTCACTGAACGTACCCGAGCCAAAACTTCGGAAAATGATTCCGGGCACACCGGGCCTCGGAATCAGGTGCCGTCAGAAACTGCGTTCTTGTAAAATTCCAAAGAAAATTAAGAAAAAAAATTTCCTTGAAATTTACGGGTCTTTACACGCGACGCAGAGGAGGCGTCGGCGAGGAGGCATCGGGGAGGAGGGCACGACGAGGAGGCGTCGGGGAGGAGGGCACGGCGAGGAGGAGGGCGCGGCGAGGAGGGCGCGACGAGGAGGGTGCGGCGAGGAGGGGGCGGCGCGGAGGAGGCGTCGGCATGGAGGTGTCGGGGAGGGGGAGGGCACGGTGAGGAGGAGGAATCGCGAGGGGGAGGAGAAGGAGCCCGATGGGTTTGGGGAAAAAGGGGCTTCTAGATATAGCCATAGATGAAATAATTAACCGTGGCAGTATAAAAGATATAGCCACAGACCTATAAAACCGTGGCTATAGGTCCGTGGGTAGAATTCATTGGAAAACGTGTAGATTGAAGAATGAAATAAGAAACAATCTATTATCCTATAGAAAACACTGGGTTATAAAAAATAAGAGTTGGCCTGATAATCTCTTGAATTTCCTCTATACCTATTGGATGATGACTCTTAATTCCACCCCAGTGACCTCATATCCCTAGTATGTGAAACCAAGTTAGTCATTCCCATAGAGGATTAGATACCATAGATCTAAATAGATTTATACAACAACAATAGTCTAGAAAGAATGAAATAATATCACTTGGATGATTTTGAATCCCTCATAGAGAACAACTTCCAAGCATTTCCCAATCTAGAGAGAAACCAAAACTAGATGAAAATATAATTCAAAAATATGGTTTCCTCTGCTCCATACAATATGGTGACATGGTACTGGATCTCAGAACAAGGATGATACCCAAATAAATAAACCGAAGTTGGTGCCCAAGTGGGAATGACCTTACCTCATTCATAAGGTCTATTCCAATGGGGTATACTCTTTGATCACCATATATAGAGATCATATCACACCTCCCAACAATGTGATGTTTCTGAAGTAGTACTTCACATGAGGATACCCATGGTCCAAGAAAGAAAACCTAAAAATAGTTTCATGGTTCCAAGAATTATGAATATAAAATTTTCACAAATGTTCCAAAATTTATGACCCTAAACTACCAGAAATCCCTTGGTCGAGCTAGTATGACCTTAAAATATTCATAACTGGTCAAGGAAACAAGACCTTAAAAATATCCTTAATCTAAAATCTTTGAACATAAACAAGGAGTCATATTCCATGAATTATGAAAATAACAATTTTCTACCAATATTGTTTGAGTTTAATGACTTTAAACTATTGATATTGACATCCTAGGCACACAAAATTAAATAATGATCTTACTCGATATAAAATTAAGATGACTCATATGATAACTATGGGATGATATGAAAGGTCTTACAATTTTTATAACCATGGTGCCTCATAATATATGTATTATATTGTCTAAAAAATCACCCCACTTTGAATCAATATGAATCATATGATATGAGACGAACTAAACAATCATCCATATAACACGATGCTAAACTCTAGCATTACCCATGTCATAAATTTGGGATTCCCTCATGAGAGAGGATTTCCCCCAATTTTGGAATTGAAATCCAAATATTACATAATTTTGAACCATGTGTGGATTGAATACCATTTTCCTGGGATACATTTTAATTCCTATACCTCTCATTTATAGGTCTAGAAAAATATATTTCAACCCTACACCCCCTTAGTCCCATTTACACTCACAACATTATGACATTAACTTGTGTTTAGTCCATCTCAAGGTGTGAAAATGGTATATAAGACTATTTGGGTCCATTTACAGTAGGTTTTACCACTTCTGTGACACATATATTACCGTGAAACCAAATTACACATATTCCAAGCATCATGAATTTAAAATATCATCTACATTCATCTCAGTCTGATCATTATAACATTATACGATATGGAATTTTTTTATGAGGTATTTGTGTGGTGCATGGGATGTCCTACCCTCAATTCAAATGAAATTCAACCTTATTAATGAATTGAATTGTTTTTCAAAATATACCTGTTTCAGTAGCCCATGAATCATGAATGTAAATTGTTTTCTTTCATACAAGAGGTATGACATTAAGCATTGATCAACCGTCTTCAAGATCACTTCATTTGTTAGAGGACCTCCTGGTATCCGTTCACATGGGTTTTAAGCATTTTTCACTGCATTATTGTCCATAAAGATCCTCTGTATACTCAAATCATCAAGAATATAAACTATTTTCATTTTCACTAAGCTCCATGAACTCAAACAAGAAGAGTAGATCAAGGCATTGTGAACCTAAACTATATGCATGCACCCATTATTCCCATGGATTTCACCATCTCTAATGTTGCATAAATCTAACAGATCTACCATAAAAAACTATATAAGGCTTGATTCCTATCCTTATCAGATGTGAAATGATGGATAGACCATCTATCTCTAGGAACAACCATAGATTAATTGTAAAATCATATGTTACATATGGTTATATCACCATGATATTATCATATTTTCCTCCTTTTTGGGAATAAGCCCCATTAATTTTTCTTGAACAACTAGAAATCTAGTATTCCCTCAAAAATAGATATATATGGTAGAAAATAATTGGAAGATGAAGGCATATCCTACACTAATGTTCATGGTTCTTGATGTTAATCTAAAGTATAACCCTATACAAAACCACGATGCCTCATACGATATTTAAGGGATGGAAATCAAACCAAAATCCATGGAACACAATTCTAAAATTTTGAAATACCCTATATAATTTCTGGATGCCTTAGATTTGAAAATGGTATGATTTAGTATCCTTATTCATGAGGATCGACCCGAGCAGCAGAAATATCTTACATAAAAGAGTGGAAATATTCTTGAGAAGGATCTAATTACTACTGATATGGATTTTGAAAAAACTATTGTTACAGATAAAGATACTGGAAATGATAAAAAGTGGAATGATAAAGATACCGGAAATGAGGTCATTTGGAGGAGTCCTTCGGGAGGAAGAGAGTTCGTCGGAGGAGGAGATTCCGTCAGGAGCAGGGGAGTTGCGGTCGTCCAGAGGAGGGGAGTCCGTCAGGAGGAGGGGAGTGCGTCGGGGGAGGAGGGGAGTCCGTCAGCATCGGGGGAGGCGCTGTTGTCCGGGGAGGGGGGAGGTGCGGTCGTCCAGGGAGGGGAGTGCGTCGAGGGAGTGGAGTGAGTCGGGGAGGGTTCCGTAGGAGGATCCTGAGAGATATTGGCCAAATCGCACATATAGCCATGGATGAATTTTCATCCGTTGGTATAACCATGCTATAGCCACGAACTTATAAAACTATGGATATAGGTCCGTGGCTATAGTTTCATTTTGTAGTAGTGTCTCATTTTCTTTACAAACCATTATGAAGGGTTTATGAGTATATACTTTCTCAAAGAAAACATTTCTTTTAATGATTATGGATTATATAAATAAATAGTTCAATTTATGTTAAGTGTTTTATAATTATGGAATTATGTATTTTGATTCATAAAATAATCTAGTTTATGCCATTGTTTAGAAATGGAGCCTATTGGGAGGAATGGAAACTGTATAAATGTACGCACTCCATGTAGGGATTTCCCTCATGCTCAAGATAATTATTTTGGAGCTGGAGATACAAATGGTGCTGATCAACTTATCACCATACTGGCATAACTCACTCAGGTTATGAATAATAACCTTACTCGTATGGAGCACCCTGATCTACAACGTGGAGGATCCATGTCAGATCGCTTCATGAGGCAACAACCGCCAAAATTTAATGGGGGTACAAATCCATTAGTATCTGAGCAATGGATAAACTCCTTAGAGAAAATATTCCACGCCTTGGGGAGTAGCGAAAGGGAGAAGGTTGTCATGGCAGTTTACCGGCTCACTGGAGATGCCGATCAATGGTGGTCACTAATTGAAAACACAAAAGAAGATGAAGAAGTATGAAATATGGAATGGAGGGAGTTCAAAGATCTTTTCTTAGAAAAATACTTCCCTCATGACCATAGAGCAGATATGGAAAGGCAATTTTTGAGTCTGAGGCAGAAGGAGGATGAGAATGTCGCAAAGTATGAGGCTAACATTACAAGGTTAGAGGGGCATGCTCTAGATTATATACGTAACCCAAGAAGTAAGATCGATCGTTTCTTTGATGGGTTAAAACCGTTTCTCCATCGAGCATTAGTATCACAATCTTTCTCAAAGTACGAAGATATAGTCTCGTGTTCTATCAAGACAATAAAGGAATTCTCTAAGTCTTATGACAACAAAGTAAAGAAAGAGAAGAAAAGAACGGTGGAGCAAGAGATAAATAAAGGGAAAAAGGGAAAGAAGGATTTTCCATTATGTGATAATTGTGGGAAGAATCACCCCGATACTTGCCTAAAAGGAATGTGAGTTTGTTATAAATGTCGAGAAAAAGGTCACCAGGCTCGTGACTGGAAGGGAAAGAAAGAGGCTATCAATGTTGAATGCTATAATTGTAGAGAAATGGGGCATTATGAAAATGAATGTCCTAATCGTTAGGGAAACATACCTTCAAAAAGGCCCAGGGATCAATGCCAGGCTTATGCTATTACTATAGATGAAGTTGAATAATTATTTTATTTGTGTTTTTGGACTTAAGAACTATATATTGGTTATAAGAATAATGTGATATATATAAGGATTGTACGACAGTACTTGTTGTTTTCATTAAGGATTTAATATGATGAAGGTAATCATATTTTTAGTATGTGATAATAAGAGAAACTTTACTTTGTTTGGGGAATCTGATGCTACAATTGATTTTGGAATTTAGAGACCTTTTAGAGAAAGTATGGATATACATATTTTGGATAACAATAAAGGTTGGAATGAATTAAGTTGAACTTTGGATAGTATTGTTTAAGGTTAAAACATTTCTGAAGATTATTTTTGGAATATTATAATACTATACTTTTAGGAAAAGGACAACCTGCAGGTTAGGGGATAACCCGTCGCGTTGGACAAAGCTGCAGGAATCAAACCCACAACCATAGTGTGACATGACTTTATTACCTACCACGAGCTTACAGGAAGTCCCTGGTTATTACAAAATATTTTTCCTAATCTAAATGGTATGTGGTAATATTAGGAACCTTATACAATTTGAAAAAATAGAATATTTTTTAGTTCTATTACCATTTGGAGTGCAAGATGGGTTCGTGGTAAAAATTTATTAAAGAATGAAAGCCTAAATGACAAGTAAGCATATTTCCTTACATTCTTAGTAAATCTCTTAAATAAATTCCTCAACTTTAGGAAAGGTAACTTAAAACAAAAACATTGTCGGTTAACTTTTCCAAATGGGGATTCAATAACCGTTTAACCAATCACAAGTTTGTGATTTTCTTGTAGTGAATGTTCTCCTAATCTTGTTTTCTACAACTCTCCATCATACCTTGATGGTTTTTTTTTCTCCATATCCATATTTTCATATAATCCTAGTATGGGCTATCTCGGGTGACCCTTGTACATCTATTTCTTTCTTTTAATGTTATATTTTTATTAACCCTATTTTTGATGTGGGTTTTCCACAAAGGTATTTTCTATTTTCAACCTTTTATTTGTAAAGAAAAATTTCAAATTGCGAGGAATCAATTTATTGAAGGAGGGGAGAATGTAACACCCCGAGCTTCCACGATACACTTCTCTCTCAATAATGCAATAGCTTGCATTGTATGCAAGTTTGAGATTCTAACGCACCGCAACCAATAAAAATAGCCATTATGAATAGTAATACCCACTTTTTTAAATTACATATATTTTATATTTCAAAATGGGCTTCATTTGTGGATTCGAAATATCGAAATTAGCCTATGTTGAATTTTTGGTATTTTTCTGAGAACTTCCAATTTTTTATGAATAGTGAAAAATACTTAAAAACAACTTTTTTAATAAAAATAATTTATAGTGATAAATTATACTATTTAGTGGTTTTAAAGTATAATTAGAATATATTTTTACCATTTTATACAATGGTGGTCATTATAATTAATTTCACTTTGAAATTGGACATAAACAATTGTCAATCTTTTGATATATATTGTTTCTTAAAAAAATGCTATTTGTTGTAACAGCTGGAATTAATTATAAAATTAATTAATGCAACTTATATGTTTGGAATTTTTTAAAATAGATATCATTTTTTAATTCAGAATATCAATTATAGCTTAGGGTGAAATTTTGGCATTGTTCTGAAAAACTTCAGTTTTTGATTAATAATGAAACCACTAAGTGATAGTTAAAAACTGAGTTTTTGTTTAAATGAAACATTACCACTTCTGTGATTTTATTTTCAAAAATCCAACATACATGGTTTTAATTATGAAGTAAAATGTGGTTCAATGGGATTAAAATAATTTTTTGGTGAATAGTAACTTTTTGGTTTAATTAATCGTGATTAATGGTAATTAGTGAAATATAAGGTAAAAATGATATTATAAAAATAATAAAATACCTTTACACTTGTCCTACCCTTATTGGATGAGTCATGTACGACCAAGACAATCCATGGGTCAACTTGGGGACCCCATGGAGCCACTTGGGTAAGAAAATTACATTAATACCTTTTTTTTAAAGTAAAAATAAAATTGTCACCAACATGTGTTGTTTTACTAAAACAATTATTACATGGGGTTATATAAGTAAAAATTTTGACTATAAATATTCATTGGAAATATAAAAAGATTTCCTACATCAATATATTTTTTTTATAATTTTTAGACATTATATAAAATAAAGTTTTTATGACACTATGATGATGCAGCGATTACCTCATTAATTAACGATTTAAATAAAATGAAAAGACAATGTAAAATATAAGACTTACACTTGTCCAAAACCTATTGGATGAGTATATGTCGAACCCTTATCACCTTATCCTCGAAATATATCATTTTTTTACCTCTAAAATCCGAAAATTAGTTCATAATAATCTAATATTTCATTACTTTCCAAGAGTGCCCCTCCTCTCCTCTTATAAAAGGCCCGCACCTCTATCACCTTATTAACACCTTCAAGCCATTTGGCTCGGCCAAACTCTGCCCAAATACTCTCCTAAAATCCGTCTCTTACTCCTATAAGACTCACTTTGGGCAGAATTCTTCCCAAGAAAGCCTTTGGCTCAAATCAAAAAAATAGTTACCCGATTTTAAGGTAATGTCTTCTCTAACGTTGTTTTGTTTTATTTTGCTTCTCCAACCCCCTAAACTCTTTTTATTCTTTTATTTTGTAACAAAAAAATTATCCTCAATATACTAGGATATTTTTATGATAATTATTTGATTTACACTTAGACACACCTTCGTCTAATGGTTAAAGAACATACTGTTTCTGTGGGTGGCGAAATACTGCCTCACGAAACGATGATTGTTCAATATTCTTTTAACACCTCTAATGGTGTCCATTATGAGGACACTATTTTTATATATGATATATATTATGTTTTTTTCCTTATACTTATTTATTTATCATTTATGGAATACCTTTATGATTTCCATTATGGGTAAACATGATAATTTCATTTTAGGAAGTGCGGACTACCGCACCCTCAAAGTGATTTGAATCGTTAATGCCATATGTGGGATGTATAAAGGTTGGAGTAAATGGTATTATACATTATATTACACTGGAATTATATTATACCATTATATAATTATAATTTCATTCCATTAAATATGAAATATAAATGAAAGTAGTGTTCATGCATACGTACGGCTTACCGTCTCCATGAACGGTGCATTTCATTTCTTACCTCTAAATGTTATGTAATATTATAAATTCATGTATATACAGGATATATATGATATATATGATATATACATCTTGAATATAATTCTGGATATAATGTATATTTCACCACATGAACAACTTGTAATTATAAGAATTTTATTTTTGACTCAAGTACTAAAGATTGACAAAATGACCGTTATTAACTTAAATAATTACATAATGTTCATAACATGGTAATAAGTGATATAAAAGGAATAATGAACATGAAAATGGTTCTTAATAAAATAGAAATTAACTCTAGTGTATTATTCAGGAGATTAAAGAACGACCGAGTCAAGTCGGACACGAGGTAAGGGAACTTCTTAACCTAATTTCCATTCATTGGGTTAATCTCATAATTTCAAATTATTTCATGATATTATTATGTCCTATCTTGTATTTATACATTATTTTTGTGTAATTATAGTGAATACACATAATAGATCTATTTTATTTAAAAAATGATCTTTGTAAGGGACTTCATCTCAATCTCCTTTCATTGAGGCATATTTTGTTTTATACACAACGTTCTTTTATACGGTGTATAAACCCCTTTGACTTTTATGTTTTTTTCAAAAGGAATATTTTTATACAAAGCGTTTTACTAAATGACAATATGGAATGTTTTTTTTCGTATGTATGCAGTGACAACGACTTCTCCACCGCCGTGACCATTATTTGAGTTTTGGATTCTTCTACAAGAAATAACTTTTTTTAAATGAAAAATGAATACAAAGTTTTAATTTTCTTTTATTTTGGTATTGAAAATGGTTTTGAAAGTGTTTTTATTATATCAATGTGTTGTATTGATATCTTGTGATTGAAATGTGGAAGTGTTATGTTTCCTTTATGCATGTTTTATGTGATACGATTTTGTTATGGTTTATGATATGTTTAAACCTATTCATATGAGGAATGCATTGGACTTAATAAGTGACGGGTGGAGCCCACTATAGATCCTCGATGCATCGGCAGGTCTCATGAGACAAACTAGTGTCTCGTCACGAGGCCTTGACAAAATCTTATTTGTATTCTTGGCACGAGACCTTGGCTACATGGTTATGATAGTCTGACATCACGCATTCCATCATTATGAAAGTGGTTATTGATATTGCATGTTATTATTCGACCAGTAGAATATCCATGTTAATAAGTAAATGGAATTGTCTCATTTTACTTTTTACATATTATGTTGAAGTTCAAATTTAAAAGGCTTTTGTTTTAGTTATACATTGCCTTAAATTTTAATGTTTATTTATAAAATCTTCCGCTTAATTTTTATCCTTACTGAGCATCTGAGCTCACCCCTTTCAATGTTTTATTTTTCCAAGGATGTGAAGAAATATTTTCTGACTGACCAGCAGGGATAGTATGAAGGGGATATGGGTGTGGAATATGGAGACTATTTTATTGTAGTTTTTCACGTTATGATGTAATGTAACATTTGTGAATATATCTAGTGTTTCCAAGGATACTAAACTAATCGGTCTTTCGAGACTTGATCTTCTGTGATCATGCCAATGTTACGCAATAATGCACCGACTCTGGGTAGCTGGGGTTGGGGCGTTACAACCTCAATCACTCCCTATATATATTTAGGTTTTCCTCCAATTATGTTTCACAAATTTCCAAAAATGTTATCTTAATTGAGATCATAATTTAGTGGTGACTTTTTCATCTCATTTTCCCTCTTATTAAGACTAATGTTTATTCACCCAATTTCCTGTGTGGGTTTTTCAAAAAGGTAATTTTCTATTTTTAACCATTTATTTTTGAAGAAAAATTTCAAATTTCGAGGACGCAATTTATTGAAGGAGGGGATAATGTAACACCCCATGATTTCAATAAATTTATTTTCATCAAATTCAGTTGCTTGTCCTCAATGCAACACTGGGTTCGAGCACACCACGACTTATCAAACTAGTCGTTCAAAAGCGGTTATGAATAGTATTAACTGGATTTTGAATTTTATAAACTCTATATAATTTTATCTTATGTATTATGTGAATCATATACATATTATAATAACAAAATCAATTTTTTTCAGAAAAAAATGTATTTTTAATAATTATTCAATTTTACCAACATTTAATGGAGAACCCTTCTTAAATCCAATATTTTACCCTTTTACATATTAATTTTGACAAAATAAAATTCTTCTTTAGAATCGGGACATCAAAATTTAATTTGGATGAAATTTTGATATTTTTCAAATAATAATCATTTTTTATGAATAGTGAGGAATACTGTATTTTAATTAAAAACTTCCTTTTAATATAATTTATTTATTTGGATAGATTATATTTTAAATTGGTTTTGAAGTTTAATTTGAATATACTTTTATCCTTTAATACAATTTTGTTCATTTGAATTAATTTCACTTTGAAATTATACATAAACAAGTGTCAATCTTTTGAAATCTATTATTTCTTAAAAACACGATTTTTTCGACAACGAGAATTAATTTTAAAATAATTAATCAAACTTATATTTTTTGAATTTGGTAAAATAGACATAATTTTTTAATTCGGAATATCAAATATAGCTTAGGCTGAATTTTTTGTATTTTTCTAAAAAACATCAATTTTTGATGAATACTAAAACCACTAAGATGTAGTTAAAATTCAAACTTTCTCATTTAAATGAAATTTTACCATTTCTGTGAATTTAATTTCGAAAATTTGAGATACATGGTTGTTATTATTATGTAAAATGTGGGTCAATAAGATGAAAATATTTTTTTGGTGAATAGTAACTTTTTACTTTTATTTGTCGCGGTTAAAGGTAAATAGGGAAATTCAAGGTTAAAAGAATATTATAATAATACAAAATTACCTTAAAACTTGTACTAACCTTATTGTATGAGTCATTAACTACCATGGGAATCCTTCAGTCGATTTGGGGACCCAATGGAGCCACATAAGAATGATAATGACACTTTATTTTAATTAATTTAAAGAAAAGTCAAAAATGACATCAACAAATATCTTTTAGTATATCAATTTTTACATGGGGATGTATAAGTCATCATTTAGAATAAAAATAATCATTGGAAATATAAAAATATTAACTACATTATGGTAATTTTTTATATCTTTTAGACTGCAAATAAATTAAATTATTTATGACACAATAGTGATGTAGTGTTTACCTTATTAATAAATGATTTAAATAAATATGATTATTAATATTAAAAGAATATATAAAACTTGTCCAGTTGTTATTAGATGAATTTATTTTGACCATGAGTCATATTATCTTCGACATTAATTAGTTTAGTAACTATATAAACTGAATATCACTATATAATAAAAAAATATTTTCACACTTTCCAAAATAGCCTCTCCTCTCCCATATAAAAGGACACCATATCTAACCCATTCCACACACCTATCCAGCCCCTTGTCACATCAAAACCCTACAAAAATAATCACTCAAGATCCCCTTATTCCTCTTAGAATCCTTAACTTAGGTAGAAAGAACTTCAAAAAGTCTTTTTGGTTCAAACCAAAGAAAGTTACCCAAATCAAAGGTAACACTTTCTCTTAAATTCTTTTGTTTTATTTTGTTTTATTTTACTTCTCCAACCCCATAAAAACATGTTATTAATTTGTTTTATAACAAAACCAGTATCCTCAATATACTAGGATGTTTTTATGAAAAGGATTCTAAATACACTTACACACACCTCTATCTAATGGGTGAAGAAAATATACTGTTTTTGTTGATGGAAAACTAATGCCTCACGAAATGATGATTGCTCGATTATCTTATACCACATCTCATGGTGTCCATTAAGATTGAATTAAATTTATATATCATATATATATTATTTTTATGTTTTCTTTATGCTTTTGTATTTTCCATTTATATCATTATTATGTGGTTTCCATTATGGGTAAAACATGATAATCTCATTTGAGGAAGTACGGACTACCGCCCCCTCAAAATGGTATGACTCGTTAATGCGTTATGTGGGACGTATAAAGGATTGTATTAAAGACATTATATATTATATTATACTAGAATTAAAATATACATATTTATCGTTATGTTTTAATTCCATTAAAATTAAAAATTGAAATTAAAGTAGCGGTCATGCGTACGTACGACCTACTGTCTCCATGAACGGTACATTTCATTTCTTATCTCCAAATGTTATGTACTATTATTAATATATATATAATGGATATATAATATTTATATTATATCTAAATAATTTATATCATCTTGGAGATAATGGTCTTTTTACCACATGGAAAAATTGTAATTATAACAACTTCATTTTTGACTCATGGTCCGAACATCAATTAAAAATTCAATCTAAACTCTAATAATTAACTAATTGTTATAGAAAAGAAAATTATTGATATTAAAGGTATAATAAAATTGAAAAAACTTATTAATCAAGTGTAAATTATATTATGTTTATTATTCAGGAAGAACATGGAACATGTAAGACAAGTCAGATTGAGGTAAGGGGTCTGTTATCTCCCTTTTAATTTCGTGAGATTTCCATTATTCGCCACTTATTCATTACATGTATTGTATTTTGTAATTACATTTGATATATATTATCATTATTATCATTATATTCATAGTATTATGTGACTCATTTGGTGGATATTTACTTTTGTTCATGTGACTCAATTGATTACAATGAAGTAATGGTTTTTCATCTCATTTTTTTCCCATGAGATTCATGCTATATTAGCCACTATTTCATTTTTTATGGAGTATGTAATTCCCCTAATTGTATTATATTAGTAATATAATTTTATTTATGGGTATTTACATCTTTATTTTATGATACTTCTTTCATGGGGTTTATGTTTCATAAGTTACCAAATCGGTAAGGGAATTTCAAAATTCAATTTCCACTCATTGGGCTTTATGCATACGTCATTGGTTTTTTTACTCCATGATTATGTGTGGAATCACTATTTATTATTTTTGTAGTAATTTACACTCCCCCTTCTATGGATATAATTTTGATACACATAATCAATCCATTGATAAATTCTCAAGTCATTGATATGAACTTGTTAAGAGTAATTTTACTCAATCACCATTTATTGAGTTATAAATCCAATTAATTGGTTTTGTTTTTACAAGAATATGCCTGAATTTCCTTTTATTTATTTACACCAAATATCCAATCATATTTAGTTTATTTATATTTTTCACACATAATTATGTCATTGATTTATCCTTAACCAAAGTATACGGTCTTTATAAGAGATTTCATCTCAATTTACATTCCATTGAGACTTCGATGTTGTTATACACCAATTCAATATTATATGGTGTATAGAATGTACTTTCACATAGTATTTCATGAATCCATTTTTTCTCATGATATAATAATGTTTTTATTACCCCAATTATTTTTATTCAAGTGTCTCTATTTTGGTTAGGAACTCTAACTAAAATATCATTTTAAATGTTTTAAGGATTTAATATTCAAATTATTTCTCATTAATTTACATGTTTTAAAAATAGTTTTAAGTATATATTAATAAGAAAAATAAAGTTTTAAAAATAAAATTCCTTTTAAAAGTTTAAAAGTGGTATGTGACACTTTGATTCAAAAACCTTTTTTTAAACGGCTTCTTGACAAATAGTGTGACATTTAAATGTTTTCAAGAAAAAGGGGGATATTTATCTCAAATAGTTTTGATGATTATTTTCATCTATGTCAATATCCTTCATTATTCTCTATTTTTGTTAATATGTTACAATACATTCTTCTATATTGTGTTGAATGAGTTATGCTTGACTATAGATGTGTTATTTTTATACCATTCATGGTTTGTGGATAATGTATTGACATTTAGTATGCTATTTTTAGTATGAATGTTTATGTTATGTTTTATAATTTTCATATGAGTAATGAATTGGATATAGTAAGTGATGGGTGGATCCCTCTATAGCTCCTTGATTCATCGGTAGGTATCACGAGACAAAATATTGTCTTAGAAAAAGGCCTGGACAAAATCTTATTTGTAGTCTTGGAACAAGGCTTTGACTATGTGGTTATGATGTCAGGAATTATTCATTCCATCATTAGGAGATATATATTGATATTTCTTGTGGTTATTCAACTAGTAGAATACCCATAACTATGTTTTATTATGGCATTAATTACCTAGCTCATATTCCTTCCATAAAGTTTTCAAGTTTATTATTTGTAATTACATGTGTTTTAAATGATTCACCATGCTTAATGTTTATTTTATCTTCTACTATATTACATACTCATGCTGATGATTTGAGATCACCCCTTTCTCAGGTCTCATTTTTCTAGGATATGAAGAAGTTAGTTATGAGTGACTTGCAGGAATAATCTTGGAAGCATGGATACTTCTAATTGAATATATTCATGGTGTTTTTTTTTCAAGTTATAGTGTTGAACTTATGTATGTATCTTGTATCCAAGTCTACTAAACCGATTGGTACTTCAGGACTTGATTCCTTGTAATAATTCTGATGTATTAAAATATTGCACTGGATCCTGGATTCTAGGGTCGGGGCATTAGAGTAAATATCATAGCTTATGTTTCCAGTTATTTTTAATTCATAAAAATTTATACTAATAGATAATATTGTGTTTATTGAGAAGAATAATTATTTTAATAGGTTGAATTCTCAAAATAAGAATCCTTATTCCCCACCACCCTCAACGGTCAACATGATTTGGAGATCTAAACGTGGTATCTAAATTTAGTTCCCCATTAATGATACATGAGTTATTATATTACATTTAAAATTTTAAATTAGTCAATATATTTGCTACTACCACATTTTATCAGAATACTTATAAAAATTATAAGAAATAGTTTCTACTCTATATCATATCACCCAGTCTATAGGTGAGAGATATAATGATATTTGGGTTTTGATAAATTATTAGAAGTGCTTCTACGAATCAAAATTATAGTAAAAATATAGATTTACATAAAAACTCTCAAAATGGAATAATAATTTCAATAAATAAGAATCATACTAAGGTTATGGTTTTTAGAAAAATAAATGAAATCTAGAGAAAAATAGAAAATTGTTAAAAATGTAATATGAAATTTAATGAAACCATGATACAATTCTGAGTAACAAATTAAAAAACAAAACGATGGATCATGATATTACCATTTATGACTATTTTATAAGGGTCAACGATATAATGATAAAAATTTGGGGTTTTGGCACGAATAATGAATTTTTTCATTTTTTAAAAAGATGATGAAGAATTTTTCAGATTGATTTGAATTAAAAATATAAAACACAAAAAAATATAGGATTTGACACTGGATGAGTTACAAAATATAATTAGAGCTTATGCGAAGAGGGATGTTATGAATTTAAATAACAAATAATAATATGAGACATCAATTAAATTAACAAAAAAAGACAAGTTAATGAAATAAATATTTATGACTAATAGATTTAGATATTGTGGGTGATGAATGGAATAGTGAGATTATTCTTCTGATATCAAGAGAGACCAGGAAGGGAGAGTGTAAATGAAAATACATACAATGAATAAAATATTAAATTGTGAAGGAATAATTCAATTTTCCACAGATTTTACAAGGAAAAAGTGAAAATAATGAATGTAAAAGTGAAGGTTAGAATTTTAGAAAATAGAAGAAGGACAAGAATAAGAAGGAACATTAAAATAATAGGAAACATATTTAATGATAAAATATGAGGATGGCGATTTATCTTCATGTAAAACATAAAATATTGTGGTCAAATTATTTTCTAAATCTCAAAATGTTTTTTATTCCACATGACATGATGATGATGGAGAATAAAGGAGAAAATTTCATTATACAATAGTGCTTTTGTTTGAATCATGTATTGAGTGGATTATAATTACAAGGAAATAAAATAAAAAAATTACTAAAAAATATGGCTAGTAAATAAATATAAGATTTAATAAACAAGGAAGGTGGTATATTGATGAGTTAAAAACAGACAATATGATGGGGATAAGAAAGAAAAGTTAGTGTCTAATCTTATAGAAAATTTGAATCAGAAAGAGGAAGAGATGTTTGAGAATCTAGCCATATGTGTTAGAAATCATCATGAGTTAAAAAAGTATAGAGAATTATTTAAAAAATAATTATAGTTTAATGGTTAATCTGTTCAATATAATGAGATTACGTGTTAAAAAATCTTGTAAAATCTTGTACTTATTAATCCCATTAATGATATTTTATTACTAATATTAGATGACTAAAAAATTCCTAAAGAATTTTGAACCAAGATGTATGTTGACAGACACTCTTCCAATCAATGGAAGTAAATATTTAAATAAAACAATAGATTATGAGATAAAATAAATCTTAAAATGGGTAAATGATTCCACAAAAAAATTATTGAAAAATATACTATAAATGTGGCAATCAAAATATAAGGGCTATAATTTATGTTGTGAAAGGTATGGATTCAAAGACTATTATTTTTGGAATATTATTTCTTTTTTATCATTGATGAATGATCCTATTCAGTTTCAATTTTTAAATTAGTATAAATCGTCATAGGAGATAACATGTGATTCAATCTTTACAGAAACTATATACACAAAAAATCCGGATCTAGAATAAATATATGAAAGATGCAATCAATATGGTCATAATGATAATGTTTATATGACTATAATTTCAATATAAGTGTAATATTGTATTATGAATAAATAATTTTAAAATTTAAAATATAGAAGGTTATTTACTTTTAATGATGAAAATAATTTAGGTGTAAATGTTGAATATTCTATGAAATTAAAGTAATATAAGGTTTCATCCATATATTGTGAATAAAAAATATTTAATAAGTGTGTAATATGTTAGAAAGATGAGAATGGTTCAAATAATTTCCTAAATTTTCATCCTTCTCAAAAGGAATTGATTAAAGTTTTATTTATTTCATAAAAATTTTACATTTCATTATATTATATGAAATATATGACTATCTCTAAAATAAATATGGATCATTGAGAGAAAATTATCTGACAATATATTAATTATATTGATAGTAACATAATTCTTGATATAGGAAAGATAGTGTGTCCTAATCTAGGTGGAAACTCACATCTTTTGTGTTACTTATTAATAATCTAATATTTCCCTTGTCATTCAATATTTTTATTGTTTATCTATTCTAATATGTAGGGATTAAAAAGATATGGTTGAGTTTCTCACTAAAAGAAAACATTAATACAATTCCCTTCATGAAAGACTATTAACGATAATTCCCCATGATAAAGAATAAGTAATAGCATTAAGGGGGATCAAATCTTAAGGAGTATTTTTCATTTTATCACCTCCAATGAATATTTATTTATAGGATATATTTAAAATAGAAAAATCATGAGTTTTTTTAATCTCACTTATATCCATTTGGTATGATTATATTCAAAATACTTATAAATAGGTTGTGTTGGATGATAAAATAACGAGATAAAGGGAAATTTACTTGTATTCTATATTAAATTCATTATGCGTTTATTGAAGTTTGTGCAGGATGGAATTTTTCTCATTGAAAAATTCATATTTTGATAAATTTTAGATATTATGATATTTGTATCACATATGTTGAATGTTATAAACAACATTTATCACCTTTATTATGAATGCTATTTTTTCTACAAAGGGTTATTCTATGTTATATTTAGGTTTTCTAATTAAAGACTATTTACTACGAAATACTTGTGGTATCATCCTTCTCTCATGAAATTATATAGGATATTATTAAAGTAGAATATTATGAGTGTTTTAGGAAATATGAATGACATGACGAGTCACTAACATTTATCATTACATTTATTATCCATATGTTAGATAATAAATAATTTATAGAATCACATATACTGAAATAGGTTAGTAGTAATATTTTTAATATTTACAAAGGTGGATATTGAAGTTCCCAAGTAAGTGATTAATTTGTTCTCAATAAGTTATATATTATTGAATGGAGAACCAATTAAAATAATTAAGTGATGATGTGTGGAGTGTTGATATAAATTATTTAATATTACATGTATTTAATTATTAATATAAAATCCATAAAAGATTATTGATCTACATTCATGTTTTATGGAAGAAAAAATTGAGAAAGGGGCATGGATTCATTATATGGAATATTAAAGATATATTGATAAATTACAAATAAAAATTCCATATAATATTTTATTATTCAATACATGTTTCAATGAAGATGACATGTTATTTTCCTCATAGAAGAGTTGAAGAATAAATCATTTTAGATAATATATAAAGTATCTTGAAAAATATTTGTTCATGGTTTAATTATTTGATAATAATGGAATAATATTAAAAATGATTCAAACATAAGTGAGAAGGTTGTAAGAATAATAAAAATAATTAATTTGAGTTTGTGGCTTTAATATAATAAGTATTTTACTTACTAAGTGGTGTTAGAGTTAAGAAAAAATAAGTTTCATGCCTTGGACAACCATGAAACTAGCTCAATTGCTCAAGGAAGGTATCTGATCAATATATCTTGCTTAGATAGTTAAATAGAGGATATATAATTTACACTAACTACTTATATTTTTGAATTAATATAACACGCAAAGTTATGTGAGCATGCATAATGAACAAATGTCACTCATGGGTGCATATAGATGGGCACACACTAGTGAGAGGTGTGTGCGAGTGTATCTAGGAGCCGACCTGGGTGCCATAAATGAGTGGATGATGGTGGGTCAAGGTTAGTTATGTGGCCTACATTTTAATGGGATTATAATATGGGACAAACATAAAATGTGGGTACTATTACCATGTTAAAAACTATGATAGCTATATGAATCCCCATATGTCCATCTTTAATATCTTGAAACATAGTGATCAAAATTCATCATGCTTCAATGATATTTATAGATTGAAAAAATTCCCAAAATATTATCAACCATATAAATATCATTAGATTAACCATGAATGTGATGTTTAATTGACCATATTAGTAAATGGATGATACTGTGATCGTTTTGATTGATCGGGTGACATAATATGTATCACAGATAAGTGAAATGATCTATCATGATCATACCGACCTAAATAATGAAATGAGTTGTATATATTATGATTAGATTCCCCAACCTAAATCACTAGGTCTAGGGTGGAGGGTTATATGACCTCAAGCACACCTCCTCATACACTAGAGGCACCCGATTAGTGGGAAGGCCCTAATATTTATAATGGTGAGACTATGTCCTCGAATGAGAGTGAAAACAATTGTGAACCAAACTAAACATCCATAGAATACAACATTCATTAGAGTATATAGATTTAATAAATAAAACAATTCTATATAAATAGTCCCATGTGGAATCATACTATCATACAACAATTGATCATCCTTTAGGAGGATCCCAAGTACAAAATAAGAAAAAAACTAAAACACATTCACAATGGTCCCACTATAATCCCAAGGTCCATATATGTTGTCTATAATACTCATCATGTTTAACCATAAACATCTATTCCACATTTTATGCTTAACATGGAATAAATATAAGGAATAAAAGATCACCATGGATACCAACAAAACCCACTAAAACTACATGCTAGAATTAACATCACTCACTCCTATTGTTCCATCATTCTAATTCCATTCAGGTACTTGATAACTTATGGAAGTATGGTTTCCAAAGTTCAGCCCGATACCCACCAACACTAGGTATGGTCATATATCAATATTTAGACCCATTCCTTAATCATTGCATGTAGATTTCGTTAGTCTTTCCTTGTATCACATCATGACCCAACACTATCGTAAGAGGTCCTCAACCCATGACACTCATGGAATGGTATAAATGAAAGCATGAATTATCTCATCACACAACCAAATAACGATGGATAGCCACCACCCTATCAGAGCAAGGGTTGATATATCATCCTTTCCTCAACCATCTGTGTAATTAATAGAAACAACCATATCAGGAAAAGGGTGCATAAATAATCCATGACTTAACCATCTCGCCAATGGATATCTACAACTCATTCAGAAAAAGGGTGCATGAATCAGTCCACCACACAACTATCTCACTGTTGAAAAAAAAATATAATTTAAAAGGTGCACAAACAAATAGGTGCACTACCCATCACATATCTCACTAACTAATCTCAAGGTTCTTGCTTCTTGTTATCCTACCTCTCATAATTAAACATCTTACGACATCCATCAAGTATCCATTATGCACTCAAAACCTGTCTTGTGCTCACCAGTATGATAACATTATAAAACCATCATCTAAATATGATATCATATCCCAAAGTATCACCTCAAATAATACCTAAAATATCATGTCAAAATTCTTTATTATGTCACTTGATACTCCTAGTCCCACTCCCTAGGGACTATCCCAGGACAAACCACTCTGATCACCCAGGGAATAATAATTCAATGTCCTCAATAAATATCCATGATCCATTTTAGGGTACTTTATCATATATATAAGAAAATATATCTTATAAAATCACTCAAAGGATACCCAATACTATATCACCCATCTTGTCCTAGAATACCCTCCATGATTGAAACTCCCACTGAGTCTCATACCATTCTCAAATGGGGGTAACTCATCAATATCTAGAAAGAGAGTCGCCTGCCTCACTTCTATGGGAATAAGACACCAAACTATACAAACTATCCATATAGAATTCATCATAGGATACATGTGTTGCATTTGGATCCCCAAAAAAATGAAGTCTTTGATTTATCTAAATTATCATTCTCAACCCTTGGGGAAATTATTGGTGGGTAATTTTAGTCTATCCATGCACTGAAGAAAAATTATACCAAATATAGAATTTTTGAAATTATCTTATCGATTATTTATATAGACCCTTTAGTCCTTAAACCCCATCCCTAATCCCATAAAAAATGAATGGTGGCAAGAAATATTGCATATTGGACTAATGATATTTTATTATATGGACCAAATAACTCTTAATAGGAGTTACCATCCACACTTTGCTCTTCCAATCCTCATCTTATCCCATCCATTCTTTACCAATCCCATACCTCTTCCTAGATTCCTGCCTCATATCAAAGGATGAAAACAATTAGCAATCAAATTTTAAAATAATTATTTAAATTAATTCAACATGGATGAAATTTTTGAATGGTCATAAATCACTATAATTTCACCAAAACCTCAAAAAACAACACCTGGAAGGTTTTAAACACCCTTCTAACATCAACCTAATAAGACTCCTTATCAGATGACACCTTGTAAATCACCCAATTCAACTTCTTTCAATAAAACCCTTGAATAAAATAGTGTTGTGTGATACCAAAACATAAACCAATTTTTAATACATGAAAAAATAATCTTAGGATTACATCAATGATATAGGATCAAAATACCCCATCGATCATGCATGATTTCATGATACACTAGTGAAAAGAAACAAACCCAAAAGTCATCTAAATGAGTGATATACAACTAGAACTGCTAATAAAGATTAATTAGATGAAAAAATGTAGAACCATAAGATTACTTTATATATCATTTTCAGCCTTTTAATGAGTTTATAGTTCTTAGGATGAGTTTGGATGAGTATGGGAGTGTTTGGAATGGTTTTGGAATTTTTTAGAGGCCTTTTAGGGCAGCATAGTTTGAGCACGGTTAGGGGAAACTGTGCAGATTTCCCAAGAAACCATCCAACTCAAGGCAATGGGGTTCTTTATGGTTTTATCATGGTTTTTCAAACTATGTGAGGAGGTCATGAGAGATGTATTCGTGGTAGAAGATTCTGCATGATTAGCACATGGTTTTCCTAAACATGCGAGCTAATAGTGTGGACCCTTAAAAATGGATTTTTTTAATATGGGGTTTGTCAGGATTAACCCTAACTCACCCATTTTTCTCCCACCTAAACCCTACATAGTATTTCTTCATATCATGGGAAAGGGGTTCTCTGCCACTAATTTTTTATGGTATTTTAAGGGGATTCAAGGAGGTATGAAGGTGGTTTTTCTTGGGTAAGTATTCTCTCTTGGTTTCTCTTTGGTTTTTTATAGATATACATTTCCCTCTCTATTTTTTTCTAGATCTACATACATTGTGTTTATATATAGGTTTTTTCCTTAAATGATGATTTTAGGGCCTTTCGATGATATGGGAGAAGATATAGAGCGATATGGGTGGGGTGTTTAGTGGATTTGTGGTCGTTTGCTTGTGGGTCGATTTCTCCAGAACCCTAAAGTAAGGTGGATTGTCTCTTGAATCCGCATGGTTAAAATTAGTGAACTTGGATGAAATTAATTTTTTTTTCAATAAATTAATAATTATAATGATATGAGAATCATTTTGGAAACCCATTTTTTATGATTTGGGGATTTTGGGGAAAATGGGTTAATGTTGTAAAAAGGTGCTTTGTTGTGTGATTTTGAAATGTTTATTTTAAAATCATTATTGGTTGATTATGAAAAAATGTTTTCTGAAAGATGGGTTTCAATATAGATGTTGTTTATTGAAATGTTGTTGGGCATGGAAATTTGATAAAGGGTGTTATCAATAAATGGGGGAACTGTTGAAGTGATTTGGCTTTTGTTAGAAATTTTTCAATGCGATTATGGTTTTTCTGTGGTAGATAACGTTTCGGCATAATGTGGTGACCTTGTTGTGATGTAATTTTTGTAGGTTAAATATTATGGTTTGTGTGAATTTTTTATGTGAAGAGGGCATGGAGTACTATAATAAAAAGGAGTATGGATACTGGATGGAAGGAAAACCATCAAAGGATAAGTGGGTGGAAAGTACCACTAGATTGGGAAAGGATAACGAGATTTGATGGAAGTGCCACCATGTTTGCTTTCCGATTTGGGTGTGAGAGTTACCATTGTATGATTTTTTGGGTAATTTTATGCAATATTAAAATTGGTGTGCTAATGTGTAATGGTAAATGGTTTTTGTAAATTTTGTTTGACCCTACTATGTATTAAAGGAATTTTAGTAAAAATAGATTAATAAAAGAGTGTTTGGATTGTTGTAAGCTATTTAACCATTTTTTATTTTATATAAACTATATTATATTAGTTTTTTTATATTTTTATCTTAGTGGAATATGTAGGTAATTAATTTGGGGAAATCTTACTGAGTATTATTACTCACCCCCTACTTTGGAACTTTGGTTCTCTTGGATATGTTGTGTTACAAGAGATAGGTACGAGTAAAACTACACATTTTTCTAGCGGTTCGACATGATAATTTGGTGATGTTGGGGTGCTTGGAGCATGTATTTTGGTGTGGAACTATGGATGGATCCCTTGTTCATTATGGTCTCATTGTGTAGTCTTCTGCTTGATACTTTGATATTTTGTTTTGTTGTATTGGAATTTGGGAATTCTTATGGAATAGTTTGGTTGTCTTTTGATAATTTGTGGTTTGTTTTCTTTGTTTACATTAATCATTTAGTTTTTTGATACTGTATTGTTTGTTTGGTTGATTTCATCTTAAGGTAAAACAGTTCCCCAATGATTCTTGAAGCCCTTGGAATTTTATTTCCAGCCTTCGGCACCCTAGGAATTTCACATAAGGCCACGTAGCATTCCTCCACCACCTCAAGCCAATGGGATGGGGCGGGATTTTAAAACATACCTTATAATTCCGCAAGAATCAACAATGAATTATCCCAAACATAGGGGGATCTAATGATAGGTTTGGTTGGGGATAAATGGATAGAAATAGAATTTCATGAGTCCCTTTCCCACCTAAATCTCCAAATCCACTGACACGAAAAACATGTGAATTACACTGCTAAAAATGATCTTTACCAGACTCAATCAACTAGAAAATGAGCCTCACTAGTGAGATGTTGGATCTACTGCTATCCGATGAGCCCAAATATCCAACTCAGCCACAACCATGCCCACTGGTTTTCTATTTTCTCATTTAGTAGACCAACCACACTAGCACTATTGCTATGATTTCCCAACACATTAGGCATCCCCCAAATATTTAAAATGTGTCCAAAATTTTTTTAGAATGCTAAAATAGTTAGGATCTCATTAATGGTTTTCATTCTAAAAAATGAATATCTCACCAAATAAATTTCAAATTATCTCATAAATATTATATCCCTAATGGTGAGGATTATTAAAAAAATACACACAATAATTCTTATCATCCTCGAGAAGAAACATAAATTTTAAAAACACTCTCACACCCTATTTTGGTTTTAAATTCACCAATATCTCACCATGTACTTCTCATAAACACTCAGTTTTGGTTCCACTATGAAACTCTAAACACTATGCATGGATATAAGGTTTTTTTTTGTAATGGCCCAATTTTGATCCTTAGAACACCTTTTCCAAGTCTTAAATGAAAATACAAAAACAAATATTCTACTCATCACATTTAATTACACACAAAACCAAAATACAATACTCTTCCAGTTGACATCATCCCAAAATGATCAGACACCCCTAACCAACTGAACACCAGATCATGATGTATTTGTTGCTAGAGGAATCCTTAAATCATACTAACATTCGCACTAAAATAAAAACTAACCCTTTATGTAATTAAATGGTTTGATCACCCATCATTTTCAGAAACATTCATTTTCTCACCCCAGTCATTGATATATCATCAATTTGACACAAGTTTGGATCACCTCAATCAAAATAAATCCTGAATCCAACACATAGAATTTTTCTGATGACACATATGAATTTTGATTCTTGTATTTTTTAAAATCACAACAAATCAACCATACACAGACATCATAATATCACCACTACAATCTATTTACTATCCATTCATCACCTCCTTGACCCTTCTGATAGGTGGTTCATTCACCTGTGTCTGATAAAATGATTCCCACAAAAGAATTCTATTTATTGTCACCCACTAAGATATAACATCCAATATCCATAATACACTATAACTCAATCAAATAATTATATTAGTAGACATTAGCACCCGATTTATACATTAGTTCCAAGACATACCACATACATCGACCAATTCCCAACTAATTCATAATGGAAGACACCAAATTTATTCTATAATGTGGGAAAAAGCCACCAATCAACTAATAATTTTCTCCCACTATATGGGGTCCTTATAGTGCTCATCAATCAGCAAACTCAATAGGTTTACCACTACACACCCATCACACATTTTGATCCACAATAACACATTCTTTCCAGAACCAATTTTAAGGACTATATTTGATTGACCACAATTTAATACTCCAATCCATAGCTAAACCCCACTCTTACCATGGTAACATACTAAATTTTCATAAAAAACTTTGGGCCACCATAATTGTGAGTTCCACATCGAGTGCACTGGTCACCCCTCATTGAGAGTGACCCTAAACCAAAACACAACATCTTTCAAGACTACACAACATGGATTTATCCTCAACCCAAACCATTTATAATTAACCCATTTAAATAACATTTTTCTTATCCAAAAAAATGAAACCATCCATATATAGCATTCACATTCCCTCTCAAATTGATACATTTAAAAAAATTATAGTAAACACCCACTCTGCCACCCATACAGAGTAATTCACCTAGAACCCACTCAGAGGTTTTATCCTATAATCTTCTTGGGTCAAAAATGAACCTATCAACTACAAACTCCCATGAAACATTCTCACACAAAATGACTCACATTCCTAAGATTTGTTTTTGAACTAACATAATATCATGCATCAAACAAACCAACCATGATCATACGTAGTGGGTTCCTTTGATACAAGATCACCCTCAGTTATCCTCTTTAAAATTGAAGAACCTACCTCATTATTAGATTTACCACACACCACCTTTCACATGAGTATCAATTCAATACCCCAAGAATCCATACATGATCTATCCTTCTAATATTTGAACTCCTAGGATAAATACTCTCTCTCTCAAAAAACCAACATATTAAAACCAATGGTTCATGCATCCACTGATCCAAACCATGATACTAAAAGTTCCCGTGAATTCTACATCACAAGCTCATGGAATATCAATCATTCCTATCATCCACCCTCTTAGGGTTTCCATATACACAAGGGAACTTCTTCCTACTCTAATCAATGATTATGAATCCATGCCCTCATCGAGCCGTCATGAGGCATACATGACTGAACCAACCCAATAAGGGTCTCTATACATTCCTTGAAGAAGAGATAAATCTTCCACCACTAGATAATTTCCTTTTTTAAGATACACATGACCATCCGTCATAATAAAATCATAAATATCACACACAAGAAGGTACATGTCATGATAATCTTACATTCCTTTTATGGTACATGTTTACAATCTTCTTGAAAATGAACCAATAGAAAAACTAATAAAATCTCATCTCCAATAACATGTAACACTAAATAATCATATCAACCATAGAAACAAAATCTAAGACAAACAGTATCATATCCCTAGTAAGCATTAATTCCCATCAAAAAAGTGTTCACTGCTTACCAATTTTGTGTCTATCATAAGATGTGACAAAATTCTAGACCATATATCTACCATCTACCCAAAACACAAAACAAAACCTTATTTAATAAAACATTATGACACCGCTGACTTAAATTAATAGGTCATGGATAGAGGTTCCCAAGACCTCAAGCACACTTCCTTTTATAGTATAGGCTTACTTTTAGTTGTGAGTGCATAATCTATAAAATGTGGATATTATGACCATGAAATAGAGTGAAAACAACAATGTAAATAACTAAAAATTCAAAGAACACAAAATCCATTAAAGTACCCAAAATAAAAAAACTAACAATAATGCTATATTGAAGGTCTCATACAAAAGAAAACAAGAATAAATGGATTGATTTCCCACTTCACTATTCATATGTAAAAATAATCCAAAAAAATATCACATTTACACTAGCCCAACAACTATCATGTTTCCAACATACCCTATGTCCAATTCGTGTCATGTTTTCACCATCTTGATCCACTAAACATCATATTCTCAACCTAAGTGATGACATAAGGTCTTCATGCACATCGAGATACCCATATAGGGTGTGAGAAACATAACTTGGCAGGGTATCATTAAGTACCCCTAGTATACAATATCATATAAATGTATGCATATGGAATTAATTTATTAGTTAACAGAAGAGCATTTTACACCGTGTGCATACTGGGCCACCACGACACCCCATGTGTTAGGTCACTATATGTTAACACCACCACCATGGGACTAAACTGTCTTTTATTCTTTGATATACTAGAATTACCATTATCACCTTCCCTCACAAAAACCTACTAATTTCAAATCCTTACCTCAGTATTGAGGGTAGGAAGGCGTATTAACCTTAACATATTACCCACACACACTATGTGTGTTCAATCCTCTATATCACGACAGACTTATCAATAATTTTAGGAAGGGTCTATTAGTCTCATATCACAACACAACATGACATAACCCTCTCAGGGGTGGTCTTCAACCCAATTCTATCATTGAATTGTCTAAAATCAATCAAGAATCATCCCATAACACAAAAATATCATGATGGATAGCAAATATCATGTTATAATATGGGTTCAAAAATCAATAATGACTCAACTATGTCCTCAATGGAGAGACACCACCCAATAAAAAAGTGTTCAAAAAATCAACCATGAATCAACTATATCACTTTTGGGTAAAAAATTTGTTTTCAAAACTAGGTTGTAGAAATCATCCCATGAATAAATTGTATCACTTAGGGATAAAAAATACATTTTCATAACATTTTTTATCAAATCATCCAATAAAGAAACTATATCACTGATGGATAACCTCAACATAATAAAAACAAAGTGAGTAAAAAAATAGGTCCACATGCTATCAAATATCTTACAAGATTATCCTAGGGTGCTAGGAACTAATGAACTATCCCCTCATCATAACACTTCACTTCGTTCCCACCATACATCCAATAGATCTTCTTTAATAATCCAAGTATCACCACACATATACCATCTCATACCATCCACCCAATAGTAACCCATTAGCCTAAAGGCCTTCCTAGACCCAAACCCAAAGGACTATTCCACATTCATTTTGAAGACCATTGACACTCCCAAACCATATCCCCACATATCATCCCAAGAAAAACCACTTTTACCCACTTGTTAAAATCATGTAAAGTCTTCAAGTAATTACCATGAACCTTTCTTATATCCCATATCACATATCCTGAGGGTGATCTCTTAGATCTTCACTAGATTAAAACCCTCCATGTCATACACTATCTAGTCCCAAAGGACCCATCCTACTAACAATGATCACTTAGTCTCAGAACATGCTCAACAAGGTGTCACTCGTTAAGAGTGAGATGAATAGTCATAAAACTCTTTACAATAATTCGAATCCCCTTAAACAAACTAACTATCTCTAGATAAAATTTTTTAGGCTACTCACGTCATTTATTGAACCCAATGCCAATTTCAAGTCCTCATTACATCTCAAAAATCAATCTCTTCCCTGGGATACATAGTAATCTGACAATACAAATCCAACTATGTTCTTAAAAGTAATTATTCTAAGAAAAGGAGGAATAGTGTTTCTATAACTCTTCTAACCAAGGACAATTTATTACCTAATTCTAGCAACGAAACCCATCCAACATGAATGAATTTTTGTAATAATATTTAAGAGGACACTATGCTTTTATTATCGGGACAACATACCTAAATATAAGTGTTACCATCCTCACCGAGCTCCATAGAGCCTTATCCTAGGCTATATATGCCTCGTCCAAGCCAGTACTACCACATAATTTCCTTCCACATGTTGAAATATAAAAAAAATAATTTAAAAAACATTTAATTAATTAAATTAAACATAATGTGGAATAACCATAAAAAATCCTACAGATCACTACCAATACACAAAAATATTAACCAACCAAACTAAGAAGGTCTACAATGCACTACAGATGTTAACCCATGAAAAATGCCTAACACATTACACCTGGTTAATCATCTAATTTTAAAAATTTCAGAATACACCCTAAATAAAATAGGGTGATGAATTTTATAAATCAAAACCATATCATTTGGGCGAAGACACCATCTTAGGATTCTCTCTATGAAAGGAAAAAAAATCCTCATCATTCTTGGATGGTTTCATTATGCTCTAGTGAAATTATCATAAAAAAATATCCTAATGGATTATATATTAGAGGGTTTAAACTGGATGATTGAATATAGATTAAACAGAAAAATAGGCATAATATTTCCATTAGAACAGACCTGGAATCATCCAAAATAGAGGAGGAATGAATGAGAGGAACATGAGAGGAGAAAATTATTGAAACGACCTCTCATAATTACCATCCCCAACCAAAATGTGAACTCTCCCAACACCAAAATGGCATGATTATCCCCACTAAATATGAACCTTCCTAGAGTCGTCCGATGAGAAGACAAACCTCATTAGAGTACATGTAATGGCTCACCAGCCTTCACGTAAGACCATGTAGCCTATTTTTCCACTATTAATCCCATTGGCTAGAAGAAAAATTATACAGTAGCCCAGACACCCCTACCTGAAAACCTATTCATATGTTCCAATGTTTAGAAAACGCCTTAGGCATGCATAAAAAACCACATCTAAAACACATTTCTTGGATGTTTAAACACATGACATATATTCCAAAATTTCATTTTTTTTAAAAATCCTTCCACTATTTGAAAAATTCAAATTTTCTATGAAATCACCAACTCCTAATGTTGTGGGTCATTACATATAAGGCCCCAGCGATAAACCTTACTTAATATTGAATTAAATGAGTAATTCACATTGATGATCTTTTCAGGTTTAGAGTTTTAGAGAATTAGGACATAACTATTACATCTCAAAAGATTACAAAGTAGTCGCTTCTACTAAATTTCTATAAAATAAAAACTCTTTAAAAGAAACATGTATAGTTCCATGTTTTAGGTAGCATGACTTTCCCTTGATCCCATCCTTGACCCTATTCCAAGCTATGTCCTGTGAAAAACATTTCAAAAACTTGGGATGAGCATAAGAAGCTTAGTAAGGGATACACAAAGAATGAAAACTATTAGATTTTCAAAACAAAAAGTAAACCATGAATACTTTATCAATGTAATACTTTTCACCTTCATGAAGTAGTAAAAACTTCTCACTGAAACAAAAGTATCATTACTTACCTTTTTGTAACCAAAGGATTACCATAAAACCCATATAAAGAACACATAACATATATAAAGGTAACTTGGGACATAAACATACTTAAGTGGAATAACCATACGTTCGACTTCCACACATATCACTTAATGGAATAGCTATACGGCCAATTTCCATACATACTTAATGGAATTGCCATACGACCGACTTCCATACCCAATTCATTGGAGGTTATAACGTAACCACCCGTCCTGGTATTCACGGCACCACCCGTCATAATGTCCAAGTACCATTATTACACATAAAATATGGAAAATATAAACATTTCAATATCAATATTTCATTTGAAATCACAATAAATAATTCCCAGATATTGAATTAATCAATCCATTTTAAAAAACCATTTAAAAGAGATTTTTGAATCAAAGTGTCCCATACCACTTTGAAGCTTTTAATGGAATTATAATTTTCAAACATTAATGTCCATATAAATAAATACTGAAAACCATTTTGAAAACATGGACATTAAATATAAATATTTAGAATAATAAATCTTTAAAACATTTAAAATGATATTTTTGTTAAAGAGTTTTTAACAAAATGAGAGACTCTTGAATACAAATAATAGCGGAATAACATTTAATCCGAACTTTATAATATCATGAGAATAAAAGGATTCATGATATAATATGTCAAAGGACAGTATACACACCATATAAGAGTGAATTGGTGCATAACAACAATGAACCCTCAATAGAAATGTCAAATGTGATGAAATCCCTTATAAAGAAGGTATCCTTAAATTAAGGACAAATCAATCTCGAAAATATGTGTAACAAATATAAATACACACAATATAAGTGGATATTAAGTGTAAAATAATAAAAGTTCATTCACACATATTCAATGGATGACATATTCAATGACTACATGTTGAACCCAAAGAAATCGAAATTGGGTTAAAAAGTTCCCTTGACAGCTTAACGGCATCACATCAAAATGAGTTGATGAGAGATAAAAGGTGTATCTCATCACTTGGACATAAAATTTACATCAATAAGAATATATGTGAACATATCCCAACATAACAATATGTAAATTAAAAGACCCAACAAAAGAAGTCTTTAAAAAAAAAGGAGGGTGAAAGGTTCCCTTACCGACTTGGGTATCTTTCAAAACATACACCCCATGAAAGAAGGACAATAGATCATTGATGTAAATACTCATAAACAAAAGTATATTACACAAAGAGTAGAATAATGGGAAGTACATACACCACTCAATGGAATTTGTGGCAAATTTAGCATAAATATCACGAGAATAAAAGTGAGATGAAAAATCCCTTACAAAAATTCGGCAGCCTAACGACGCACTCAAAACTTCCAAAATGGATTGATGAGAGAGAATAGGGTCTCTCATCACATGAAAATAAAAATTACAGTAAGTGTGATATAAAATATCATCCCAATAACAAGAAATATGAGCTTTAAAAGGAATGGCATAAAAGTGTATACTTAAAAAGAAAGAGAGGTGTAGGATCCCTTACCTCGGGTCTGACTTGACTCGATCGTTCTTTAATCTAATGAATAATAAACTTGAGTTAATTTATACTTCCTTAATAACCTTTTTCAAGTTCATTATTCCTTTTATATCACTTATTACCATGTCATAAAAATTTATGTAATCATTTAAGTTAATAATATTTGTTTTGCCGATACTTGGTTCTTAAGTCGAAAGTGGACTTCTTACAATTACATGTTGTTCGTGTGGCCAAATGTTTATTATATACAGAATTGTATTCATGATTTAGATATCATATATGCCATATATATCCAGTATATTCACGCATTTATTAAATTACATAATCATTTAGAGGTAAGAAATGAAATGCACCGTTCATGGAGACGGTAAGCTGTACGTACGCATGAACGCTACTTTCATTTCTATTTCGTATTTTATAGAATGGATTAATAATGATATAAAGGTATATTATAATTCCAGTATAATATCATATATAATATCATTAAATCCATCCTTTATACGTCCCACGTATGGCATTAACGAATCACATCACTTTGAGGGGGCGGTAGTCCGCACTTCCTAAAATGAAGATATCGCGTATACCCATAAGGGATGCCATAAAGGTAAAACACAAATGAAAAATACAGAAGAATAAGTAAAACATAAACATATTATATATCATATATAAAAATAGTGACATCATAATGGCCACCTTTGAAGGTGTTAAATGAGTATTGAACAATCATCGTTTCGGGAGGCAGAATTTCGCCATCCACGGAAACCGTATGTTCTTTAACCATTTGATGTAGTTGTGTGAGAGTGTAGCTCGAATAAATCTTATAACAACATCCTAGTATATTGAAGATACTGGTTTTGTTACAAAAGAAGTAAATAAAAAGAGTTTAGGGGGTTGGAGAAACAAAATAAAACAAATGAACAAGAGAGAATGAATTGCCTTTAAAAGTGTAACTACTTTTGATTTGAGCCTAAAGGCTTCCTTTGAAAAGATTGTGCCCAAAGGGAATCCTATAGGATGAGGAGAGGGATGTGGAGAGAGTAAATGGTCAGGGTTTGGCCGAGCCAAAGGCTTGAGGAGTGTGTGAAATGAGGTAGAGGTGGGGGCCTTTTATAAGAGGAGAGGAGGGGCACTTTTGGAATGTAAGAAATATTACTTTATTTGAAAATGTTTTTCGGTTTTAAAAGGTCCCACATTGATATAATTCGTGGATAAGGTGATAAGGGTTCGAAATCCACCCATCCAATTGGTTTTGGACATGTGTAGTACATATATTTTACATTATCTTTCTTTTCTTTAAATCGTCATATAATGATGTCATTGCTGCATCATTATTATGTCATATATAATATAATTTATTTAATGTCTAAAAATTATAAAAAAACTACTATGATATAGGAAATCTTTTTAGCTTTCCAATTACTATTTATAATCAAAAATCTGATCTTTATAACCCCATATAAAAATTGTTTTTGTAAAACATATTATGTTTGTGTCATTTTTACTTTTACATTAAATAAAAAGTTTTTTATGTCATTTCCCAACCAAAGTGTCTCCATGGGGTCCCCAAGTTGACCCATGGCTTTTATTGGTCGGCCATGACACAACCAATAAGGTTGGGACATGTGTCTAGGTCATTTCATATTATTAAAGCATTATTTATACCTTAAACTACCCTAATTACCACTAATCGCGATCAAGAACTTAATCAGTTACTATTCACCAAAAAATTATTTTTATCCAATTGAACCACATTTTACTTCTTAATGACAACCATCTATGTCGGATTTTTGAAATTCAAAACACAATGATGGAAAAATTTCATTTAAACGGAAAATCAGTCTTTATAAGTACCACTTAGTGGTTTCACTATTCATCAAAAATTGATGTTTTTCAGAAAATTACCAAAAATTCACCCTAAGCTATATTTGATATTCCGAATTCAAAAATGAAGTCTATTTTACAAAATTCAAAACATATAAGTCACATTAATTAATTTAACAATTAATTCCCGCTGTCAGAGCAAATAGCGTGTTTTTATGAAACAATAAGTATCAAAAGATTGATACTAGTTTAAGTCCGATTTCAAAGTGAAATTAATTCCAATGACCACTATTGGATTTAATGGTAAAAATATATTCTAATTTCACATTAAAACCAATTCAAAATATAATCTAATGATATAAATAAATTATATTAAAAAGAGGTTTTGAATTAAAATACAACATTTTACACTATTCATTAAAAAATGAACTTTATCAGAAAAATACCAAAAATTTACACAAAGTAAAATTTAATGTCCCGATTCTAAAGAAGAGTTTTATTTGGTCAAAAATAATGTATAAGAGTGATCAAAAATATATTTAATGACAGTTCGCCATCAAAAGGCGATAAGTGAACCTTTAGTGAAAACTAGGGCATACATGCCTAAAATTGAGTTCTTTCCGTATTTTAAGCCTCTATCCGTTATTTGATAAATGTAAAAACATTTAAAAACATATATAATCATATTTTAGTTATTTCTATCCATTACCGCCATTACAACGGCTACATGTTAACTACCATTTAAAATAATATTATTTTATTATTAGAGTGCAACGTAAGATTCCCAATAAACTCGTTGTTGCGTGTTGGGTACGCCATCGAGCATAGCGTCCCCTTTAAAGTCATTTAAATATTTTATTCACAAATATGGATAAATATGAAATTTCATATTCTTTATTTACCTGGGGTGTTACATCCTTCCCCCCTTTTGGGAATTGCGTCCTCGCAATTTTAAAATTGCGCTTGGAAACATCCTTGAAAGTCCCACATCGGAACAAAAGTCGGTAAAACAAACACTTTAAAATAAAGAGAGATAAGTACAAAGGTCACCCGAGTTAACCCATACTAGGATTCCAAGTATGAAAATATGGACATGGAGGAAAAAACATAGGGTCATGTTCTGATGGAGAGTGATAGAAAACATGTTTAGGAGAAAGTTAACCACGAGAAAATCACAAACTTGTGATGGGTTAAACGGTATTCGATTCCCCAGTAGGAAAAGTTAATAGAAAACATTTTTGTTTTAAGTTACTTTTTATTGAGGAATTTATTAATAAGGAAATATAATCACTTATCATATTGACTTTCAACTTTTATTAGATTCCTTACACAAAATCATATTTTCTCCAAAAGACGAGTATTTATGAAGACTTGTTCACATTAAGAGTACTATAATCAACTTCTAGAGAATCACCTAATCCACAAAATAGAACTATATACTTCCCATGTATTTAGACTTTAACCAAAACCAAAACCAAAAAGGCTAGTACAAGATCAGATAATCCAGAAAAGGATAACCCTTTATAAAAATAAAATCTATTCTTAATCTCCAAAATTTGTCCAAAAAAACCCAAAGTTCAACGAGGACCATTCTATAATCAATTTGTCCATAAAATTCTTCAAAGTAAACCAATATAAAATCGAAACCCAAATATTTGAAGGATTTAGTCGCATAGTCTTCCATAATAAATTGTAACATTTATCTCCAAACAATATCAGTTGCTACTAAAGTCTCGTTTTGAAAAGTAATTAACCTAATCACATATCCTCCATGATAGGTTAATCATTTTCATAAATAACCCAAAATCAACTTACTCTTAATTCATAAAATCATATAACTAGAATGAATCAGTCAAAATAACCAGGGACTTCACGTAGTCCAGTGGTAGGTGATAAATACCAGTCACACATTGGTTGTGGGTTCGATTCCTGCGGCTTTGTCCGACGCATCGGGATGCCACACGGTCTACGTGTTGTCCATTTTCCAAAACTATATAATTCTTAAAACATTCCCCAAAATGAGATAAAATCTTCAAGAATAATCATAAAATATTTTAACCTCAAGTTTATCTCATTCCTTTCATTTTCCATCATATCATAGAGTAACCCATAATTACCTAAAAATTAAGTATCATATAAACCCTAATGGTTACCTTAATAATTATTACCTGAATTTCCACATCGGGTTGGCCATCTCGTACATGATGCATTAGAGAACTCACCAAGGTTGAAGTGGTTGATCATGACTCCTTGATATTTGTTTTAGAACAACCACGAGTTTCCTCATTGAATCCTCTATTTTATCTAGTTTCTTAATCAGAGAACCACCACAATTTCCTTCAAACCTATTGTCACTTTGGTGCCTGCTAGATCCATCCATTCACTAAAAATAGTAATGTCAGTGTGAGTATATCAACAAAACCATCATGTACTAATGAGGAAGGTAAACACTAAGATACACTTACTCATTCACTTTATCTAAAACTAGGACTCTTTCTGAAATCCTAACCATTATGGTAATGTCACTAGTGCTTAGAGAATACCCTAACCTCTAAAGTTATCTAAACCGACCTTTGATACCAACTATAAGGCCCCAGCCATAAACCTTACTTAATATTGAATTAAATGAGTAATTCACATTGAGGATCTTTTCAGGTTTAGAGTTTTAGAGAATTAGGACATAACTATTACATCTCAAAAGATTACAAAGTAGTCACTTCTACTAAATTTCTATAAAATAAAAACTCTTTAAAAGAAACATGTATAGTTCCATGTTTTAGGTAGCATGACTTTCCCTTGATCCCATCCTTGAACCTATTCCACGCTATGTCCTATGAAAAACATTTCAAAAACTTGGGATGAGCATAAGAAGCTCAGTAAAGGATACACAAAGAATGAAAACTGTTAGATTTTTAAAACAACAAGTAAACCATGAATACTTTATCAATGTAATACTTTTCACCTTCATGAAGTAGTAAAAACTTCTCACTGAAACAAAATTATCATTACTTACCTTTTTGTAACCAAAGGATTGCCATAAAACCCATATAAAGAACACATAACATATATAAAGGAAACTTGGGACATAAACATACTTAAGTGGAAGAACCATACGGTCGACTTCCACACATATCACTTAATGGAATAGCCATACGGCCAATTTCCATACATACTTAATTGAATAGCCATACGGCCGACTTCCATACCCAATGCATTGGAGGTTATAACGTAACCACCCGTCCTGGTATTCATGTAACCACCCGTCATAATGTCCAAGTACCATTATTACACATAAAATATGGAAAATATAAACATTTCAATAACAATATTTCATTTGCAATCACAATAAATAATTCCCAGATATTGAATTAATCAATCCATTTTCAAAAACCATTTAAAAGAGATTTTTGAATCAAAGTGTCCCATACCACTTTGAAGATTTTAATGGAATTATAATTTTAAAACATTAATGTCCATATAAATAAATACTGAAAACCATTTTGAACACATGGACATTAAATATAAAGATTTAGAATAATAAATCTTTAAAACATTTAAAATGATATTTTTGTTAAAGAATTTTTAACAAAATGAGAGACTCTTGAATACAAATAATAGCGGAATAACATTTAATCCGAACTTTATAATATCATGAGAATAAATGGATTCATGATATAATATGTCAAAGGATAGTATACACACCATATAAGAGTGAATTGGTGCATAACAACAATGAACCCTCAATAGAAATGTCAAATGTGATGAAATCCCTTATAAAGAATGTATCCTTAAATTAAGGACAAATCAATCTTGAAAATATGTGTAACAAATATAAATAAACACAATATAAGTGGATATTAAGTGTAAAAAAATAAAATTTCATTCACACATATTCAATGGATGAAATATTCAATGACTACATGTTGAACCCAAAGAAATCGAAATTGGGTTAAAAAGTTCCCTTGACAGCTTAACGGCATCACATCAAAATGAGTTGATGAGAGATAAAAGGTGTATCTCATCACTTGGACATAAAATTTACATCAATAAGGATATATGAGAACATATCCCAACATAACAATATGTAAATTAAAAGACCCAACAAAAGAAGTCTTTTAAAAAAAGGAGGGTGAAAGGTTCCCTTACCGACTTGGGTATCTTTCAAAACATACACCCCATGAAAGAAGGACAATAGATGATTGATGTAAATACTCATAAACGAAAGTATATTACACAAATATTAGAATAATGGGCAGTACATACACCACTCAATGGAATTTGTGGCAAATGTAGCATAAATCTCACGAGAATAAAAGTGAGATGAAAAATCCCTTACGAAAATTCGGCAGCCTAACGGCGCCACTCAAAACTTTCAAAATGGATTGATGAGAGAGAATAGGGTCTCTAATCACATGAACATAAAAATTACAGTAAGTGTAATATAAAATATCATCCCAATAACAAGAAATATGAGCTTTAAAAGGAATGACATAAAAGTGTATACTTAAAAAGAAAGAGAGGTGTAGGATCCCTTACCTCGGGTCCGACTTGACTCGATCGTTCTTTAATCTCCTGAATAATAAACTTGAGTTAATTTCTACTTCCTTAATAACCTTTTTCAAGTTCATTATTCCTTTTATATCACATATTACCATGTCATAAAAATTTATGTAATCATTTAAGTTAATAATATTTGTTTTGCCGATACTCGGTTCTTAAGTCGAAAGTGGACTTCTTACAATTACATGTTGTTCGTGTGGCCAAATGTTTATTATATACAGAATTTTATTCATGATTTAGATATCATATATGTCATATATATCCAGTATATTCACGCATTTATAAAATTACATAATCATTTAGAGGTAAGAAATGAAATGCACCGTTCATGGAGACGGTAAGCCGTACGTACGCATGAACGCTACTTTCATTTCTATTTCGTATTTTATAGAATGGAATAATAATGATATAAAGGTATATTATAATTCCAGTATAATATCATATATAATATCATTAAATACATCCTTTATACGTCCCACGTATGGCATTAACGAATCACATCACTTTGAGGGGGCGGTAGTCCGCACTTCCTAAAATGAAGATATCACGTATACCCATAATGGATGCCATAAAGGTAAGACACAAATGAAAAATACAGAAGAATAAGTAAAACATAAACATATTATATATCATATATAAAAATAGTGACACCATAATGGCCACCTTTGAATGTGTTAAATGAGTATTGAACAATCATCGTTTCGGGAGGTAGAATTTCGCCATCCACGGAAACCGTATGTTCTTTAACCATTTGATGTAGTTGTGTGAGAGTGTAGCTCGAATAAATCTTATAACAACATCCTAGTATATTGAAGATACTGTTTATTTTACAAAAGAAGTAAATAAAAAGAGTTTAGGGGGTTGGAGAATCAAAATAAAACAAATGAACAAGAGAGAATGAATTACCTTTAAAAGTGTAACTCCTTTTGATTTGAGCCTAAAGGCTTCCTTTGAAAGGATTCTGCCCAAAGGGAATCCTCTAGGATGAGGAGAGGGATGTGGAGAGAGTAAATGGTCAGGGGTTGGCCGAGCAAAAGGCTTGAGGAGTGTGAGAAATGAGGTAGAGGTGGGGGCCTTTTATAAGAGGAGAGGATGAGCACTTTTGGAAAGTAAGAAATATTACTTTATTTGAAAATGTGTTTCGGTTTTAAAAGGTCCCACATTGATATAATTCGTGGATAAGGTGATAAGGGTTCGAAATACACCCATAAAACTGGTTTTGGACATGTGTAGTTCATAGATTTTACATTATCTTTCCATTTTATTTAAATCGTCAAATAATGATGTCATTGCTGCATCATTATTATGTCATAAATAATATAATTTATTTAATGTATAAAAATTATAAAAAAACTACTATGATGTAGGAAATCTTTTTATCTTTCCAATTAATATTTATAATCAAAGATCTGATCTTTATAACCCCATATAAAAATTGTTTTCGTAAAACATATTATGTTTGTGTCATTTTTACTTTTACATTAAATAAAAAGTTTTTTATGTCATTTCCCAACCAAATTGTCTCCATGGGGTCCCCAAGTTGACCCATGGCTTGTCTTGGTCGGCCATGACACAACCAATAAGGTTGGGACATGTGTCTAGGTCGTTTCATATTATTAAAGCATTATTTATACCTTAAACTACCCTAATTACCACTAATCGCGATTAAGAACTTAATAAGTTACTATTCACCAAAAAATTATTTTTATCCCATTGAACCACATTTTACTTCTTAATGACAACCATGTATGTCGGATTTTTGAAATTCAAAATACAATGATGGAAAAATTTCATTTAAACGGAAAATCAGTCTTTATAAGTACCACTTAGTGGTTTCACTATTCATCAAAATTGAAGTTTTTCAGAAAATTACCAAATATTCACCCTAAGCTATATTTGATATTCCGAATTCAAAAATGAAGTCTATTTCACAAAATTCAAAACATATAAGTCACCTTAATTAATTTAACAATTAATTCCCGCTGTCAGAGCAAATAGCGTGTTTTTATGAAACAATAAGTATCAAAAGATTGATACTAGTTTAAGTCCGATTTCAAAGTGAAATTAATTCCAATGACCACTATTGGATTTAATGGTAAAAATATATTCTAATTTCACATTAAAACCAATTCAAAAGATAATCTAATCATATAAATAAATTATATTAAAAAGAGGTTTTGAATTAAAATACAACATTTTACACTATTCATTAAAAAATGAACTTTATCAGAAAAATACCAAAAATTTACACAAAGTTAAATTTAGTGTCCCGATTCTAAAGAAGAGTTTTATTTGGTCCAAAAGAATGTATAAGAGTGATTAAAACTATATTTAATGACAGTTCACCATCAAAAGGCGATAAGTGAACCTTTAGTGAAAACTTGGGCATATATGCCTAAAATTGAATTCTTTCCGTATTTTAAGCCTCTATCCTTTATTGGATAAATGTAAAAACATTTAAAAACATATATAATCATATTTTAGTTATTTCTATCCATTCCCGCCATTAAAACGGCTACATGTTAACTACCATTTAAAATAATATTATTTTATTATTAGAGTGCAACGTAAGATTCCCAATAAACTCGTTGTTGCGTGTTGGGTACGCCATCGAGCATAGCGTCCCCTTTAAATTCATTTAAATATTTTATTCACAAATATGGATAAATATGAAATGTCATATTCTTTATTTACCTGGGGTGTTACATTACATGTGGGATGTTAGTTGAATTTATAATGGGAAATCAACTGTAGGATGTCATGTATAAGAAAAATACTATGAAAAAGAGTATGCAGTGAGATTTTATGATTTATGTAAAGGTGTAGAGATAACTCAGAATGGTATTGAAAAGTGATTATGAGGCAAGTAGGTGTTTCTACTAGCATGCATATATGACAACAACAAAAATAGGTAATTATGAGGAGAATTAAAGATTCAATAATCTTGAACATGCACCAATGACCAATGAATAAGATTTATTGGAGGATCATGTATAGAAATGAATTTGTTGCATTCCGTGAGTTTATTGTTTGAGTTTAACATGTGTAGAAAAGAGCATGAGATGAAACATTATTCTTCACTTATGTGAATTCGTAACCAAATGCTACACAATATATTTTTATATATTGATTTTATGCCACATAAATATTTGATGCCACATAGGTAAAATAAAGAAGTTGAGAGAATGCCTTGAGAGAAATACAGTGCACACTCTATCATGATTTAACATATTTGATTAACATTGGACACAAATGAGTCTTAAATGAGTATATTTGAATGATTTTATTTACAAATAATATAAGAAAGTTGAATTAAAATTATATTTTTTAATTTGGAAAAGGATATGAGTATGAAAATATTTATATATCCCATAAAATATTCCCAAAGACTATTGGATTTAAATAACTATTAAAATCAGGTTTTTCAATTTGGAATTATTCTTGGATATGAAACATAAAATAATGTAAAAAATAAATGATGAGATATTGATAATTTTTTGAAAAAATTAAAATTAAGAAAATTAATTTTTTTCAATGCGGATAATTTATCTATATGATATATCTCTTTAATATATTGATTTAGGTGAGGAAGAAAATGACATTCGATCGTAGATAATATTTTTGAGGGAACTATTGAAGCCTTTTGTGAGAATTTTGATAGTCGATACAACATATGTATCAAAGAGGGATAACAAATATGAGAACCTTGATTACTTAATATCTGGTGATGAGATTCAAGGCTAGAAATGCTACTAATTTTCATGAAAATTTTACATGAGAAGATTTGTTGATCCATCATGTTTAGAGACAAAGATCAAATCACATTTGGTACCGAAGAAACCCATTTCTTATCTAGTTCTCTTTATCTTTTGATAAATACTAAATTAGGTTGTAACTATGGTTTATAGCATGTTTTTAGAGAATTGTATTTCTATTGTATAAGAAACTACTTCTCTTCATGAATTGGGTTACCAAACCATTTCTTGTTGTAGCCATGTGAAGATTTAGTGGAGAATCGATGTTGGGGTATATAACCAACATGAAAATGTATAGGGTTTTATGTTGAACCATGTAAATATCATGTTTTTTATTTTCAATTATGTTTATTGTATAATACTAAGAAATAATATTGAGCTGATTGATAATTCTAACAATACATGAATTTTGGCTTTTTTTATGTGCTATTTGTAAAAGGAAAAGGACTAGTCGCAAACAATCTATTGAAATATACACTTTACAATGATGATTTTGACCCATTGCATAACACCTTCGGCGTGCCATGCACGGCGAATTGCAGGAAGAGTATTTACGATGATGCGAAAAACATGTTGCAAAACTTATTTCCGATTTTCAGTTATTTGTGATGGGGAACCACCCTCGCCGCAAATAATATTTTAACCACTGCCTCAATTAATAAATGCCTCACTATTTTGACTGGACACCCATCACAAATAAACCTCACACACAAGATTTAACTTGTATATAATCCCTCTGAATATTTCCACTCCCAACTTCTCTCAACTTCTCTAACCCTCTATGCATGGATATTTTTTAGTTTAATGCTTATAGAGTTTCAAATATTACAAGGGATCAACTTTAATATTTTATATTCATTGAAAGAATCAATTTCAAAGCATTTATTTTTTATTATTTATTTAATTTAATTTATTTTATATTAGTAATAATTATTAATGATTTGTAGTAATTTGATTTAATTAAAATAATCTAGTTTTTTGTATTATTTTTTTAAAAGATATTTAATTTTAATTTGAATTAATATTTTAAATTAAAATTAAATACTTTTGACTTGGAATAATTTGTTTTAATTTTCATTAATTAGTAATAATTAGTTGTAATTGTTAATATTTTGTTGTAGTTATTACTTTTTTTAATAATTAGTGATAATAAGTAATAATTGGTGGTTATTAGTAATTATTGTAATTATATTATATAAATTAGTAATAAATTGTTAAAAATTAATAAAAATTAATGTCAATTAGTGATAATTAGTATGAATTAGTACAAGTTTGTAAGAATTAATAAAAATTAATAAAAATTAGTGTTAATTATTAAAAAGTAAATGTAATTAGTAATAATTAGTGGTAATTAGTAATAATTAGTGTTAATTAGTATAATTAGTGTTAATTAGTAATAGTTAAAAAATATTATCAATACCTAATAAAAAGTAGTAATAATTAATAAAAATTAATTATAATTACAAAAAATTATAAATATTTAATAAAAATAAGTATTAATTTATACAAATTAGTAAAAATAATTGGTAATTAATAATAATTAGTGGTAATTAGTAATAATTAGAGGTAATAAGTAATTATTAGTGTTAACTGGTAATAATTAATGATAATTAGTAATAATTATTAACAATTTGTAATAAGTAATGAAAATTAGTAATCATTAAAAAAACATAATAAAAACTAAAAAAATGAACAAAAATTATTAAAAATTATTGATAATTCTTAATATTTAATAAAATTAGTAATAATTAACAATTTGTTTTAATAATATGTGTTAATAAGTAATAAATAGTAATAAATAGTAATAATTAGTAATAATTACTAACAATTAGTAATAATTACTAACAATTAGTAATAATTAGTAATAATTCAAAACAATTAGGAATAATAAAGACAATTTTATTATGATTAGGAATAATTAAGAATGATTATAAATGATTAGGAATAATCATTAATGATTAAGAATAATTAGTAATGATTAGGAATAATTAGTAATGATTAGGAATAATTAGGAATAATTATGAATCATTAGGATTAATTAATAATAATTAAGAATAAATAGGAATAATTACGAATAATTTGAAATAATTAAGTATAATAAAGAAGTAGTAATAAATTGTAATAAACACGAATAATTAGTAATAATTCGTAATAATTAGTAATAAATAGCAATATTTAGTAATAATTAGAAATAATTTGTAATAAAAAGTAATAATAAGTAATAATTTGTAATAATTGGTAAAAAATAGTAATAACTATTTTTAAGTGAGAGTAATTAGTAATATTTAGTAATGACTAGTAACAATTAGTAATACATATTAATAAATATGAATATATAGCGGTAATGAGCGATAATTAGGTATATTTAGCCATAAATAGTTGTAATTAGTAAAAATTAGGTATAATTAGCAGTAATTAGCAATAATTAGCTATAATTAGCTGTAATTAGTTGTAAAGGGTGGTAAAGGGTGCTAAATATCAGAAAATAGTTATAACTAGAAATTATTAGTAATAAAAAGTAATAATTATCAATAAAGAGAGGTAATTTTTAATAATTATTAATAAATAATAATAAAAAGTAACAAATAGTAATAAATAGTAATAACATGTTATAATCAGTAATAAAAAGTAATGAATAATCATAACTAATAACACATAGTAATAATTATTAAAAAGTAGTAATAATTAGTAATAATTTGTAACAAATATTACTAAATAGTATTAAATAGTTATAATTAGTAATAATTAGTCACACATAGTAATAATTAGGAATAAATAATGCTAGTTAGTGGTAATTAGTGGTAATTAGTATTAATTATAAAAAATTAAGAATAATTAGCAATAATTAGTGGTAAATAGAAATAAATAGTAATAAATAGTAATAAATAGTAATAATTACTAATAACTAGTAATAATTAGTAATAATTAATAATAGTTAGTAATAGTAAGTAATAGATAGTAATAATTAGTAATAAATAATAATATATAGTAAAAAAATAGAAAAAAGTAGTTATAAATAGTAATAATTTGTAATAATTAGTAATAATTAGTAATACTTAGTAATAAATGTATTTAAATAGTAAAAAATATTAATAATCACTAATAATTAGTAATAAATATCAGTAATTAGAAATACTTCATAATAAATAGTAATAAATAGTAATAATTATAAATACTTTGTAATTATTAGGAATAAATAATAGTAATTAATGATAATTCATAGTAATTTTCCTTAATAAGCATCAATTAGTAAAAATTAGGTATAATTATCAGTAATTATCACTAATTAGTGGCAATTAGCGATAATTAGCAGTAATTAGCTGTAAATAGTAATGACTTGTAATAAGTAGTAATAAATAGCAATAAATGTTATTAAATGGTTATTAATAGTAATAATAAGTAATAATTCGTAATAATTAGTAACAATTAGTATTAAATAGTAATAAATAAGAATAATTAGTAATAAATAGTACAAATAGTAATAATTTGTAACAAACAGTAATAATTAGTAATCAATATTAATAAATATTAATAAATAGTAATAAATAGTAAATAATAGTAACAAATAATAAAAAATATAAATAAATATTAATAAGTAGCAATAATAAGTAACAATTAGTAATAAATAGTAAAAATTAGTAATAAATATTATTAATTAGGAATAAAACTAAGAAATTGGAATAAATAGTAATAAATAAGATTAAATAGTAATAAATAGTTTTAATTTGTAATAATTGGTATTAATTAGTATTAAATATTAATAATTAGTAAGAATTTTTAACAATTAGTAATAATTTAGAATAAATAGTAATATATAGTAATAATTAGTAATAATTGATACAAAATAGTAACAATTAGTAAAAATGGGTATGCATAAAAACTATATATTTCCAAAAATATTTTTATCGCATTTTTCACACCAATGTGAAAATTAATTTTTCACACTATTGAAGTTTTTTAAAAAAAATTGTAATTAATTTTTTAAATCATAATTTATAAATTTACTAAATGTTAATTTTTTATAATTTTGGGAAAACAAAAAATTTTCAGTTAATAATGAAAAATTATTATATTTATTAAAAAACGTATTTACATTCAAATCATTAATAAGGTTAATTTTATTTTAATATTGTTTTAAAATAAAAATTATTTAAATTATATTTATATTGATCTAATTTAAGTCATTTGAATCAATTTAATATTGACTTATTTAGTTAAAAATATGTAATATTTTTGACAATTTTTTCTTTGGGAGACTACATTCTCATCTCTTTAGTGGGTATAATTTTAGGATATATTTTCCCTCTTTTGTAAATGTAATTTTGAAAAATATATTCCATTATATGGAATCATAATAATTAAAATTATATAAAATGTTCAACATAAATTTTTTAAAAATGTATAGTAAAAACAGAAAAAAACTAATTATTGTGGTTATTGTTAAAACGGTATTACCTGGGGTTAAACAAACATTATAAGGGTTAAAATGAACAAAAAAATTGTTCAATTACCATTTTTTGGTCATATATAGGCCTTATCAACTATATGGTTAGATTAAGGCCTATTTGGTTTCCTTTTGGAAAATAAAAACATGGTTTCATTTTCTTCATTTCAAGAAATCCATGTGGGTCATCTTCATTACTTATAAAAGGCCACCACCTACTATGTCCTCTTCATGCTTAAAATGAAATTTATTTTGGAAAATAAAAACCCACATATAATCTATAGTTACCTAAAAACATTTTATAATACACAAATGAGTTATTTAACCCATCCAATAAGGGTTTTAGTGTACACCAAAAGAGGTTCTCTGAATAGAAGGTATAATCCTTACATGTGTTTTTTATTATTATTTGTTTCGATAATTATTTAAAATATTTTCAAAATATTTTTTTTTATAAATCCATTATATATCATATAATTATATTTTATTATGTTAATTTAATAACCTAGGTACATATCTGCTTCAATTATGTCAGAATACAAAACAGTCGATCGTGTGTATGGCTGAATACCGCCTCGCGAACTGATGCAATCTATTTTCCATCACCCCTATCATAGTTGGATATATTGATATATTTAATATTTATGTATGGTATTAATGATATTATTTTACAACTATAATTATTATATCATTACTACATTCTTTCCTTCCAACCTGTTTGAAAATAATAACATTGCTTTTGTGTATGATAGACTATCGCCTAACAAATCGGTATGATGTATTTTTCATTTCATTTTTACATGGTTTGTAAGAGGTATATTTTAAATAAATATATCATATATTTTTAACATAATAACACTTTTTTATTATTATATAACATATACCTTCTTATTTTCCATTCTATGTGAGAAACAATAATGTTACTCATGCGTACAGAGGACCACCATTTTATTAAGTGATGTGATTCACTTTTCACTAATGGTTTCATAGAAGATAATAAAAATAAATTTAATAAAAATAAATTATAATAATTAAATCAGAAGGATTTTATTTACTTCGAATTGATGTTATGTTTTCCTTCATTCTATAAATTGAAAAAATGGAAACATTCTTCATGAGTACAGACGATCTATTATCTCCATGAATGGTGTATTTTGTTTTCTATCTATAACTTTGATGGATTACTATAAATAAATATGTAATGAATATATTTTATATTTATATCATGGTTAATATTTTAGAGATTATGGAACCATGGTCTACATAATAGGATCTAACATTTCAAATAATAACATGCATGAGAAACAAATCAGTTGTTAATCTAAATATGATTTAATAAGTAATTGATAATAAAATAATAATAAGAGTTCACATATAAATAATATATGATATTATATATATATTAATGGTTATGGAAATAATGCTATATTTATTATACAAGAGTTTTTAATGTGGACAATGGATGCCGAAACATAAGGTTATAGATTTTTATCTCATATTTAATGGGACATACGTTATGTTATGAAATTATCTTCTTTTATGAGGTTTATATAAATCCACTTTTACATTTAATATCATGAATTTATTTATTTTCATTATATTCTTCATTTAATTTAATTGTAATATTTCACGGTGGTTATGATTCAAAGCTACCAAATTGGTAATGGTTTTAATAAAGTTAGGTATTTTATTCCCTTATTGGTAATTATTTATAAAACAATTACACAAATTTTACTCTCTTTATGTACTCAATAGTAAAAAATAATGTTTTAAATAAAATTGACCATGTTTCTCTCTTTGTTTGAAAACACGTTTTCTTTTATATCAATGTTTTCATGAAATGTTTTACAAATTATATTAAAATTCTATGATGGATTTATTAAAAATTTTCTTCAAATTATTTAATTTAAAAAAACGTAATCAACATGTTTTTTCAAACAAGATTCATTTGACCTTTATCGAAATTTTGAATGGAATATTTCTATTAACTTATACAATATGAACCATATTTACTTCCTTCATGACCACAAAATGTTTTAAAGTATAATTTATAATTTTCAATGTTTTTTTCAATTGAATTTACTTTTTTTTATTTTTTAATAAAATTTAAATGTTAAAAGGTTATTTTTATCGAAAAATATTTTAAATGATTTTTAAAACATTCATTATAAGATTCAATAGTTATTCCCATAGAAACAGATTTTTCTTTTTTTTAAATTATTTATTTTGAAAATTTTAATTTGAAAGTTAAAATGAAATTTTTATCCTGAAATGTAGCATGTTATCATTCAAAATAATTTTCCTTCTATTACGACATCGTTTGATATAACTTGTTGAATACTGTGGAGATGGTCCTAGGATATGATTCTTATTCTTTCTCAAAATGGTTTATATTTATGGTGAAAATAGGTCTATGAAACCTATTTCTATTTGACATGTTATATCTTGATAAAATAATTATTAAACCCACTAAATTTTTTCGATAGGATATGCTATGTGGAAATGATTATGAAACCTATTTCTCTCCAACATAGTATTCTATGATGAAATGTTTATAAAACCAAATTTATTCTCATTTGTTATAATATGTTGAACATTTTAATATCAAGTGGTTCATGAATATATGTTTTTTAATATGTGACAGTGGTTACATTATAAAAAAATATGGTATTTGAATTATAACCATGTACAATGGTAACATTATAATAAAGGATGGGTGGGACCTATATGTCCCTCTAATCCATAAGGCAACGTTCGATATCTCATGAGATAAAAAGGATTGGAATGGGGAGTGAACCCATTTTAGTAAGGATATTTTTTCACTGATATAGTCTTAGAGTTATCATTGAATACTATGATATTTTGGGAAGTGAATCCACCCCACAATGATATCCTTGGCAATATGAATTCTCTACTATGGAAATTAAATTCAATACTTATTTGTATGCGAATATTTTATATACTATTTTAGTGTAATGATATCATGATTCATGTTATTTGAATACCTTATGATTTCTGTCTTATAAATTACTAATATTTATATCATGAATCAAAATTTTAATAATTGATACACATGGTACGTTTTTCATATGTTATGCTCGTATTCTCATACCTTTATTCTCATGTTATGTTTATTTATTTCCCCTCTTTACCATTTTCTAAACTTATGATATCACCCTATATTATGTTTCTTATCACTATGTTATGATTATTGGTATTACATGTGATATGTATAATAATGGTGCTTCTTATTATGAACTAATTTGGAGATGATGTAGAAATCTTATGAATTTTTTTAGGTTTCCATGTTTACAAAGGCACTATAGCTTTAGTATCTCGATGAATGTGTTTATGTAATGTAATGAATATTCATCTGAAAATAAGTAATATATATGTATTAAAATTATTAGTCCATATAGAGGGTATTAATTGTATATATTTTTAAAAATCAATTCTTTTCAATGAATGGGGTAAAAGGGTGATTGTTGACCGATTTCCTCACAACACACCCCATCTATGATAATTAATTGCTAAATATATAACTTATGGTTAAGTATGTATTTTCCATCTATGAAACTTCCCAATAAAGTTACATAGAATATTATAATACTTCTAGAATCCAAACAATAATAATGTAAAACCATAAAAATAGTTTGGTTTGATTTGGAATTTTATTCATCTATCTACAAAAGAAGGTATTCTATATCTCATATTATTGTTAGAAGGATGATACAATAATGTTTTCGAATACCAAACCCCCATTTAATCCTTGATGTTGGAACTCTAAATACCAATTTCTATAAAAAAAATCAAATGTTATTCAAAATCGTTAATAAACCATATCAATAGTGAAGACAACCTTATAAAGAAGGAATTATTTCAATTTCTTGATTATTTTTAAACGCTGAAAACCAAATTCCTATCAAAGAAAAATACTATAACATATATCAAATTAATTTAATTTCTATTAAAATGCTTTCTAAATTGTATCTACAACCCTTAAAAATCCATAATCGGATGAGATAATCATTCCCATTTCACATTACAAATTAGTATCTTTATTAATTAATAATGTTAGGTGACAGGTTAATTAAATTTATACCACACCTCATTAATGTGATCATATATTCTCATTGATAGATACAATGAGAGTATGGTTTTACACTATATTGTATTTCCTTGAAATTCCACTATTTGATTGAGAAAATAAGGAATAGATATGGTAGAGAGTAGAAAACATCATCCTCAATGATGGACAATGTTCCCAAAAATTTCCCAATAAATGATGATTTAATGGACACTTCCTCATGTCCACCGAATGAGGAGAGACCCTCATTATCACATAGGAATTCCATTCCAGCACTTACACACACACCAATCTGGAGAAAATAATTGTCATCAACTCCTGAGACATAGATACATCTTTCCATCAATGATCCAAGGAATCATGATGTTTATCAAGAAGTTATATGAATATAAAATAAATGTAATTTTAACTAATCAGCCCCCATAACTATTTCAAAATACTAAATTCTTTTTCTGTTTTCCATTTCTGTACTACATATCATGGTTCTATATCCCTAAACTATAATTATATTGTTGAATTAAAATATTACTAACAATGATTTCTTATATAAGTTGGGAAAAGATAAGTCCATAAAATAAATTGGGGTAGTTACTGTCATCAACAGCATGGACACTAATATAATCACCAATTTGTTTTCCCCTTGCATGATATTTGTGGACAATGACACTAAATTCAATGATTTGTAATTGAATATGTTGTATAAATAATATAACATACAATCCAATGATTCATGACACAATAATTTAGGGATGAATAAGTAGATATAGGCTTTAAAAAATATTATCTAATATCCTTTAGGAAATGGTGGAAAAATACAATAATTCTTAGTGGGAAAATATCTATACGATTTTTGGAACTATCACACCACAACCTTCAGTAATACATACGATAACTATATTCTCTTTTAAAAAGGATAATATATGTATCACATTTTTTTTATATTTATTCACTTTATATTTACATATATAATAAATTTCCTAAATATTAATATACTTATATCAAATTTTATAAGTTAGAGTGACTTAGTGAGAAAATCTTACACGTGTTGCACAACCTTAAAACACATCTAAATCGAGTTTTTTTGAAGAATGTTCCATCACAAGTGGCACATAGGAATAGAGTGTTTTTTGATTTTGTTTTCAATCCATATTGTTTTAATCAATAAGTTTTCGATTCATGTGTTTTTAACGTGAAAATGGATTCACTATTAATGGTGGCATTGTTTCGTAGTGATTTATAAAAATTTTGGTCCAAAAATTGGAGGATAAAGAATGATTCTTTATGTAATGGAAGTTTCTAAAAATTAAAAAGGTTAATATAAATGTTTCATAGAAGTGGAGTTTGAATATTTTCACATATAAAGAACATAAAGGCATGAACTACATGAAAATGATGAAATTGTCAGAAATATGAGTTTCTACGACACAAGGAAGCTATGCACCATGGAATGTATGCAAGGCTTCTACAAGTCAAATTCAATGGAAAAAAGAGTTGAAGAATGGTTGAAGGAACATAAGTAACAAAAATTCAGGGGTATCCGTGTCTATAAATAGGCCACCACCAACATCATTTGAACTTAACTATTCCACAAAAGATCGGGTGTCTCTATCCCAAAAAATAGTTGTTCATAGAAGATTTTGATACAGTAGGTATTACATACAGATTGATCCATTTGTTTATCAAGGCCAAGAGAAACTCATGGTCTTATTACATGAAAGATAATGGCTACGTAAAAGATATATTGGGATAAAAATATAAAAGATCCATGAAAGTATAGGTGTTACACGCAAATGCATGAGTTTTATAAAAAATATGTTTCATTTATCGGGTTGGCTGGATTAGTTATATCATGTTCATTAATTTGGGTCTACAGTGCTAGAAGCGTATTTTTGATAATTAGGGACAAACCATTTAATTGAAATCTATTAATGCAAAATTAAATTAACCGACTAATTAGAACATCACCCAATGAGTGGGCTAGGGGGATTTGAAGAATTTTTTCCAAGGAGGAACTGTACATTCCATAAATACATATAATGGTAGAGTTCCTAGAATAGGATAATTGTGTCCAAACTTATATACTTCAAAACCAGTAATGATTAGTGGATTAAGGTATGACAAAAACACTATCGGTGTATTCTCAGTGGACTACACCTTAGTAGTGAACCAATTAAAACTATTTTGTTGTCTCCCTTTATGTCAATGATTAATTACTACTTGATTAAATCAGATATGTTTAAAATTCACTACCAATTTGGGAAAATTTTTTATCACTTCAAAATAAAAATTTTACATCCTTATTCCCCCACCCCTCTTTTGGTGTTCTGGGGTTCTACAAGTGGTATTATATTGTATTGGTTATAGGTGTTAATTTTATCCGCTTTTGTTTTCATGGAAAATTCATTGAATGATAGGGGATTATACCTCTTTTATGGAAGAACTTCTATATTTTTATGAATATGAAGAGATCTCATCTGACATACCTTGAGATGGAATTTCATTTTTACACTGCATAGGGGATTCAGTTTACTAATGTGATAGGTCTTTCTATGACAAAAACATACATGAAAATGATTGATAGATATTCCCATATAGAAAATTTCCTTACAATAGATCTATATGATCAAATTTCATTTAATGTGATATGATTCACATTTTACAAGTCTATGTGGTAATAACTGAAATATATTTTCCATGTTAATAACAATGTGATGGTGGATACACTCTATGTTTGATGATAAGAAAAAAAATATCGATGAAAAAATAGATAACATTTTAATATAATTATTGATGTTTTTGGATCAATTCAAGAACATGGATAAGAAGTTAAAGATATTGAAATTGTGAATAAAATATTGAGAAGGTTTAGATCTCTATAAAATCCATATGTGTCAACCCTTGAGGAAATAGATCTGTCTAAACATTCTATTCATGATATTTTAAGAAATATGGTGATTTTAAAATGAGATTAAAACATGAATATGAAATAAATTCAGTAATAATGGAACTATAATTAAAAAACATAGATGAAAATGAGATTTACATAGATGGTTTTGGTAAATATCATGAGGAAAGAACTTATTTTTACATTTTCTAATAGATTCAATAGAGTAAAATAGTGATGTGAAGGAATGATTCAACTTGAATTTTTTTAAATGTGGTAGATTTTGTGACATTTCCTCTTAGGGATCATGGAATTTTGATGATGAATAATGTGATATTAGAATCACGCAGAAGCTTCAAAAAAGTTTCCCCTAAAAGGGAGACATAAAATCATGAAATAAATTACCATGAAAGATATTCATCCTTAAAGAATGAATGATGATAGTGACTTTATAGAGGATTCATAACTAAGGTATAAATATAAAACCCAATAATCAATGATGGATACAATTGAAAGGGTATATCCATTGAAATATTAAGCTAATTAGTTCATTGGTTATATTGGACACAATGTGATACATGAGGGCGATCATAATAAGATTGTAATTCAATGAAAATAAAAGAAACATGATATCCATTTTGGAAGAGTTATCATATTACATTTATTGGCTTAAAGAATAAATTTATCAACTATAATCAGGGGTAGAAAAAAACTTAACATCTCTTGAAATCTTAGAAGAAGTAGTGTAATTTAGTCTCAACATTGAAGAGAAGGAAAAATTCATCAATGAACATACATCTAGACTAGAGAATAATTATATGATAGTTTATGGACTTGATGAATATGTTGATAATATATGGAGTTAAATGGAAACTAAATCAAAATCCAGGTAAATAAAGAAGAAATTATATTTTCAAATATTTTCATATATATAGTTTTAATAAAGGTCTAAACACAATTCTGAAGGAGTATCAGAGACCATTAATGATTAGAGATCCACATGTATGGGAAAAATTATAATTGGTTGTGATGATAAAACATCAATGGTTGGAAATGAGAGGTTCCAATACAAAGTGAATCACAATTTTGGGAATATCACAATGTCACGTGATGTCCTAATAATTAAATCTTCAAATAAAATAGAAATAACAGATGAAAATTATCCTTGGGTATCCAAATATTATTTATCTTCTGATAAATTAAAATTATAATTGTACATTATGGGGAATGAATGTGATAATACATATCCTCTTATGAAATTTCAATTTTTTGGATTTTTGATTTATTCCGGGTCATACTATGAAGAGTCAAAGAGATATCTAAATGGGTAAGAGATTAGAATTCATCAATGTAGAATGATATCATATAATTTATCATATAGAATAAATTTTTTCTATGGATATTAATTTCACTATTATAACTATGTAAATAAGGGTATTTATTGGAGTCAAAGGAATGGAGGGAACATTATATATAGAACTCATAGAAAAGTCAACACCCACCAACCAAGAAATTTTATAATTTTAAATAAGTAATCTATTATATAATAATAATATGAGTATGATGAACCAATGAATACTGAAAAGTGGTTGCAAAAGTTTTATTTTTAATCCACTTAATAAAGTATATCATGGAAGGAAAATAAAAAAACATGAAATCCATCCTTGAAAAAATGACAAAGAAAGCTTCAATGAAAATTAAAACCATGATTATTGATAGAGGATGCTCATACTACAACACAAGAAGTGCATATGTTTTGAATAATTTTAAGAAAACTTTTTATAGTATTATGATATTTAGAAATGATGGTTCTTTAAATATTAAATCCTATATAATCATAGAAATTTAAAATCATGAGCTATGGAAAATTGAAGTTCTCTATGTAGATGGTTTTTATCATAATCTTTATAGTGTGAGTCAACTCTATGAGTTGAAACTAATAGTAAAATTTAAACAAGATTGGTTCACTATCAATGGAATGAACGATACTTGTCTTATGAAATAATTTATAACAAACGTCAATTTATACTAGGAAGAGAGTAAATAGAACATTTTTTACATAGAATTTGATAAAGAAGACAATATATGGAACTAAATATTGGGAGAAATTAATAAAAAAATAAAAAATAGATATATAATAATAATATGGTTTTTGAAATTCACAATATGATTTGTGATCAAGAAAAGACATGTGATGAATGGATGTGAGAAAATATTTTCAGGAGTTGTTATCGAATGAATAACAATATAACATCAAATCTTCTTGATTATATCCACACATACATATGTAGTCCAATAAAAGTGGATTGAACATATGGAGAGAGATAATTCATTATTTTTATTTGTTATTATATTATAATGTCTTATGTGATGATTATATAGAGGAAACAAAAAATTCATGATTGCATGAAATTTTATCATCGAATAGCTAGGAATGAAACTAGTAACTTAGTCATGATTATGAAATCTAACAATAGAGAACAATACACATCCGTTGAATTTTAAAATTACCTTAGAAACATGGTATAATTCATGAGGTTTTTGTAGTGAAAACCCCAATGAAAAAATGGAGTTTCTGTATATAGAAATCGACAGGTGAAAAATATAGCTACAACTATGTAGATTGAGAGTCGTATTTCCTGTAATTAGTGTAAATAGGATGTTCAAGTAGTGGTGTACACTTAAAATAAAATAAGGTTTTTTACTTGAGTTTGAATGACACCATCTGAGTTTTTGTATATAAGGGATCCCCCTATGAAATATTTTCCAATTTTTGAAAGTCTATTTTCAATCAAAAACAAAGATGGAAATAGAGGAAAGTGTTTCAATGTTGTAGATGGGGGAATATTATTTTGAGTGGAAATATCCTTGAGAGGAAAATGGTCACAATTCCTTGGAAGGCTTGTTGTCTCCCTCTACATAATGGAGGAATGAGAATAAAAAATATATTATTTTCAACGATTCCCTTCAATCCTATCTTGTTTGGAAGATTTTACACAGCAATTCTAAATCAATGGGTTTTCTCAATGCTCACTTTGCTGGTAAATTGATGAAGAGAGGCAATTGTTACAATTATTCTTCATTATTCTAATCAATTATAGCATCATTTCATGATATTATGTCCTTCTCATGATGGATTGTGTATAGGAACTCAAAACTCAAATTTTTGGTTGATAATTGAATTAGTTCCACTCTCTCTGATAATTTTCAGGTGGATGTACTTGATTATAATGACCAGGTCACTATTAAAGAGTTTTTGACACTCCTCCCTCATCACTCCCAGATGAGCATCATGATTTGGTAGATCATTATGCCTTTATTTGTGGCCTTGATACTCTGGTTTGGGAACCTGATAGGAATGGAATTCTTACTAGCCAATGTTTCTATCAGCATGTCACCTAGGGCCATCATGCTGACTTCAATTGGTTATCATCGTTCAACAAAAAATGGATCAGGTTGCCACGTCTTACTGATGTTTGGAGGCTTTCTTACAGTTGCTTAGCATATGAGGATATTATTCAAATGTTTGGTATTCACCTTTTCTCCATCTGGGATATGTGTCACCAGCATAGGGAGGATACAGAGCGTCACTTACTCAGCTGTGCAATGACCTCGGCCATTTAGAAGGAGGTACTAGAGGCTTTTGAGTTGGTTGGTATTCGATTTTCAGGCCTGCAAGCTCTCCTTTGGTTCGTCTCTTTCATCTAGTTATCACTACAGGCACATGCTCTTCTTTGTGTGGCTATTGCTGAATGATTCCATGCTATATGGGGGAAATGAAATGCAGTATTTTTTTTGGGAAAATGAGGCTATGTGATTCCAGTCACTAATAATAGTTTTTTCAGCTATAAGAGATATGTGCAACGCTGGCATGGGGTATTGCGACAACAGTATTCACAATTTTATTGTACTGAAAAACCTGGGTGTTTAGGGAAATTTCAGACCTTCCTTGGTAACTTTTGAAGTGTTTTGATTGCCTCTTGTTCTGCAATGGATTAGGGTGAATACATATGGTGCAGTAAAGAGAAATATGGGACCAGCAGTGTGTGGTGCGGTTTTTAGGATGCATGATGACTCTATTAAGCGATGTTTTTATCGCAATTGTGATGTGACTAGCTCACTTGAGGTAGAGGTGCATGCTATAATTCATTCTATCTAATTTTCAAAAATGAATGGTTGTAATAATATATGGCTGGAAAGTGACTCTAGCACTCTTGTGGAGGCCATCAGAAATGGTGAGAATCATATCTCTTATAGGCTTGCTGCAAAGTGGATGGAATGTATGAAGAACCTTATGAGTCTTAACTTCATCATCACTCAAGATTATCTGGAGGAGAATATGGTTGTGGATGTCCTAACTAATATGGGAGTTGGTAATCCTCTTACCCATTTACATTCACTTCACATGATCATGCTCCCTCATTATGAGGCATATTGTAATATGTCCCCAGGTTTTCGTCTCTTGAATGATGAGTAAATCCTAAGATTTTATAATAATCATATTGGAATAATTACATAATGGAGTGATGAAAATATCATTAATGATAAAACCATAAGCACATCAAAGAGAACATATGATGATATTATTGATGATAATGAAAATACGAAACAAGGGATATATTCAAATGTTGAAATAGTGGAATGCTTGAAAAACATTCAAGACATACAAAAAGATGATGATTCAGAAGAAGAATAAAAAGTGTAACTTTTGGCTAATGAAACATTATCATAACCTCAGTATATTAATAGAAGATTGACAATAGATCATTCCAACATTATAGTGAATTTTAAACACATCAAAAAATATAAGGATAATAAGTAAGGATGATGATTATTACTTCCTATCAATTTTGGAACCAAAATTATTTAAATAAGTTGAAAAGTATGAATCATGGGATAAGGACATGAATGAAGAATTAGATCAAATTGAAAATAATGGATTATGGGATCTTATTAAGTGACCTAAAAATCACAATCTTATTTGAACAATGTGGATGTTTAAAAAAATCGATGAGCATGGAAATTTGACCAGAAACAAGGAATGCATAGTGTGTAAAGGATATACACATATTGAAGGAACTGATGTTGAATAAATTTTGTCTCTAGTAGTTTCACTGGAGTTAATCAAGATTATCATTGCCATGGAAATTAAAATATAGAATAAATTTTATTAGATTTATTTCAGAATATCATTTTAAAATGGAGTTCCTGAAGAATAAGTGTATGTTAAAAAGACAATAGGATTTCATATTAGAAATGATAAAACCAAGGTTTGAAGATTAAAAAATGAATTATATTTTCTGATGTAGGAATCACTAAGGTGGTATTTACAACTATAGGATTATATAAAGTTGTTTGAGTTCAAAAAAGGTTGTGATAATCATATTCTCTATGTAAAGAATTATAAAAAAATTCCATTTGTGGTGCTTGTGTATGTGGATGATATGAATTTTATTTTTTGCGGGTAGGGTTTAGTGTAAGATTTTCTAATCGCGTGGATTTATAATTTAAAGATTCCTTGATTGGTGATATCACATACTTATTGATCCTGCAGATGATTATAAATAATGATTACACCTTCATTTCTTAAGAAAAAATCTCCAAGAGAGATGAAGATGAAATTAAACATGAATGAATAGAAACCGGTGTTGACTCTAACTATAGTTGGGATAGAACATTAATGTAATATGATGATACATATATGGATCCCAAAAATTATAGTATAATAATTGGAATATTATTGTACTTAATTTCAACACTAACATATGTCATCATTGAAACATTCTTAGCATCCCTATTTCAATGTATTTCGAAGGAGATGAATTTGGAATCAGTTAAATGAATCATAAAATACATTCAATGTACTATCAATTTGGTATTATATAATATAGTATGATGAGATAATGAATTAACATCATTTTGTTTATGCTGACTAGATTGGAGACATTGTGGATAGAAATTCCCCTAGTGTTGGTTCTCTTTTCATTAGAACCAAATGTGTGGGTAGGTTAAGAGAGAAATATGAAATCACTTTACTCAATATGGAAGAAATATACTATATATCTGATATGAAATCATGATCTCAACTATTCTAGATGAAGAAAAAAATGACTTATATTGGAGATGAGGTGAAACAATCGATGGTCATTCTCTTTGAAAATTAGTTTATGATTAATCTTATGAAAAATATTGTTTATCACTCTTCTAATAAATATATTGATATCATATATCAATTCATTAATGAAATTTTTTAATAATGTGTGATCAAAATGGTGCAGGTTTACAATGATGACCATTTCTATGATATTATGACTAAGCCACAAGATGTACATATATTTGAGAAACATTGGTTGAACCTATGTTTTGAACCACCTCCCAATGCATAAAGATGATACAGATGGTCTCGTCTCTACATTTGTGTATTCTATTTCAATCTATTTGTTGACGTGACATAAATTTATTGCGGTTATGTGATCCATGGTGTGTTTTTTAGCTATACTTGTACAAAAATAGGTTAATTGGGTTTATTACCAATGGAAGAGAATGGAGAAAACAAATTTATAAAAAAAATGTAGGATTTCTAAATACCATGCAATACTTCAGTGGCATGATGATGATTAGGTGTTAAGAGAAAACAATATTAAATTTTCCAGTGAAATTATCATAATTAGGTTCATGTGAGGAAATAGATCATTTCTATCATTACATGCCCTGAACATATTAACGCATTCCAAAACATGGGAAACCAATTCTTGATTCTGCTCATGTGTTTAAAAAAAATACTTTCCCACATATACATAGACTATTAAGTGTGTAGTTTCTCTCCTTTCAAGTTTTTTTTCAAGGATGTGGATTTATTTAATTTATATAACTAATTTCCAACAAACCCAAAAGGGGGGATTGTTGGAACCAAGTGCTGTCATAGCTAGCGAGTGGAATATGAATCAACTTTTTTTGTTATCAATCCCCAAACTTTTAATCAAGGAGTTTTCAATAATATTGTTTTCATAGTTCAGATGGATTCAGTGTTGATGGTGGAATTGTTTCCTAGTGTTTTCCAAAACTTTTTGTCCAAAATTTGGAGGATGGTGAATTTATTTTAGGTAATGGAAGTTTCACATAAGGTCATTGATTATTCAAAATATTGCGTGCAAGTGGAGTTTTTATATAGGACCATTAAAATATAGGAAATATATGAGCTATGTGCAGAATATAAAATTCTATGAATGATAAGTTTGTGTGAACAGAGGAAATTGTGCACCGTGGAAGGCCTACAAGACCCTTACACATCAAATAAGATGTCAAAAAAAAGTTTCACACAAGGTGGATAGCTTGAATAGAACATTTGTGCTGGGGTTTCTGTGTCTATAAATTGGAGGCCTCCCACATAATTGTAACATAACATTTATAAGGAATATATGTTATCTCTACCACATGAAAGAGTTGAACACAAATGGGTTGTGTGTAGTAATTATTGTCCACAAAGTGTTACATATGATTATACAATCTAAGTGAAACTCATGGAATAGTTTAATGAAGGATAAAGGTTTCATGTAAGTTATCTTGCATGAAATATGAAAAGTTTTTTGAAATTATTGGTGATGTGTACAAGAACTTAGTTACATGAAAAGCATGATTTTTTAAATTTCTTTTGATCAATTATTTCAAGTTTTTCAATTAAATAACTATAGTGTAAGAAATTTCTCTTTCTAATTAATGAAAAATACATTAATTCCAACCTAATAACGTGTTCTCCATGTCGTCAAACTGAGTAAGACATTACCAAATGCAGTGATCTAGGCGGGATTAGTTGAAGTCATTTGAGGGAGGAAATGTGTTTTTCAAAAAACCATGTAATGTCAATGTTTTTATAATTGAGTTACTATTTTTGAAATTCTATATTCCACACCTAGTGAATAATAGTGTAATTTGATTTGACTCAAAATTTTCAGTTTATACTCCATGGAATATTCCTTACTACTGATCCTAGTAAAAATGTTGTGTAATCTATCTACATGAGAATGTTTGATAACTTCATGATTCTATTATATATGTTTAACATGTTACTACCTTGATGGGAACACAATCTATGACATTAAATGAATAATTTGACACTATAATTCAACCCTCCCCTCTCATGGAGTTTTGAGGTCCTGCAGAGTCATTATATAATTCAACCATAAGGTTTCCCTTAACTCATCCATGTTAGGAAAACTTGTTTTCCACCTTATAAATCTCATGATATCTAGGATAAATCCCCCAAAATTAAAACAATAATAGGCAATACTATTCACTATATATTGGGTCTAACTTGATGAAACTTAATCCAAAATTACAATGGATGAAGAGCATATCATGGCTTCTATGAATGAAATGTTTCTCAAAAGTAGATTTCATAACCTTGAATTAGGTTCAAAAGTACACTCTATAAGAATTTAAATTACTTGGAAAACATCAAAATAATACAAAAATAAACTACACAAAACCCAATTCAATTTTATGCAACATTACCATCTTAGAATATCTCCTTCTCAAATAAAATTAAACTAAATAAGATATGTCCATCTTGAAAGACCCTAAAATTCATGTAGTGGTCTATTCCATGAGATATATCATCTCTAAATATGATCCAAAAATATATAAAAACACCAAAACATATGGTTTATGTCCATAAACCTATGTTAAGAAAAACTATTTCCCACTTCAAAGTATCGTATCATGTTATTTAGTTTCTATTATTCACATCAGATCATCTAAGGGAAATATATTTGGATGGAATAAAATCACATCCTCATCATATGAGGATAAAATTAAAATAAATTGATTCATTATCCTTCAAAAATTGATTTTTCTTTTTTAAAAAGTCCTTTTATTGGGGTTAAATGGGAACCCAAACAAATGAGAACACTATAAATGATATTACATCTCCATTATATGTTTTGATCCTTCCCATGAAACCTTAAATGTATTGATCCATTCGTAGAAAAGTGACTATATTAATCACAAAAACTACTCTATTTTATATCTACATAGATGAGGTCCATAAAGTAGGAGCCCATATTTTCAAAACCCAGGTTGTATTCCTACATATTGATATTCCCATTATTAAAACAATATAGAAGATTACTATCTTAAATATAGATCCATTACTATTATTATTTGGTGACTTTAAACATATTATTCTTATCATTTATCCAATTAGTGTGTTTCAATACAGATTTTATGTATAAATACTTCCACACCATATCCTAATTAAGGTGATACAGAAAATATTACAAAAGTGGTGTGTCAGACTCTTCTTCCACCTTCTACTTTAAGATTCATCCATCCTAAGATTGGATTTGAACTTCAGAAGTCATATAATATTTAAAAGTATAATAAATTATTGATGTATAATGAAGTCTAAAAGATTCCTAAACCATCCCCTTAGATCCCAAGATATACGTTAAAAAAATTTCATTATCGGTTTAGTGGAAATTGTATAGTATTTATGACTTTTTATTTTCATCCTTCGATTCATCCCTTTTTAACCCTTTGATTATTTTGATTATAAACCATAATTTCATATTCATAATAAAACAAATTTAGGGAGATTTAATAATCACCCAAATCAACATTAGAATATGGTTCAACATATATATCATGAATCCCAGCATTATGTATCTTAATCATTGAGCATGTATCCTAGACTATCTTCTTATTCATATTATAAAATATTATCTACTAATCTTTATTAACATAATGCTAATGAGATTATATATTCATCATCACCAAACTCTAATAAATGTTATTAGGAAGTTAATAACTAATCTGTTTAGGTTCATTTTGATCAAGTGTAACCCAATATATTTGGAGTGGTCCATCCTGTATTACCCCAAACTATTTGGAAGGGTATATTCCATATAACATATATAAAAAAATTATCCTCCCCAATTTAATATCTCAATATAAATAGGTTAATATATCTAATTTATGAGGTTTCAATTGGTATTGTCATGATAATCAATCATAATTTCATGGTTCACCTGAACTAAGAAAAAAATTACTTCTTTAAAACAATGTGTGACTTGATTATTTTGACCTTATGATAAATAGTGATTCATATAAATACTATATCATTCCTTTTTGTGACTTCCATTTCAACATTTATTTTTTCTCTAATGATGATACCTCACCTGATTTACATTTTTCTATCCTTCTCTCCTACCAGGGAATCCAAATATTTTTTTCATCCTCTTTTATACATGATTTTGATCCATCAATTGATATTATATATTAAAAAATAGCATCTATCTTGATTTTTATTGTCATAGGATATGTAGTGACATCAGAACCACCTATATTAGTCCAAGATGTAGGTGTCGTTAATTAATACCTCAATTTATACTAGTATTTGCTTCTCTATTTACACTAAGTTTCCTCCAATTCCCTATATATAAAGACATTATAATGACTACAAGTGGATTTATTCTTTTTAATTTGGTATACCTAGTCATTCATGAATCTCTTATCGTGATCCTAGATATAAATTCCACTAAAAACCCCACTTTGTCATGGTTTCTTAAACATTTCTCTTTAATTATGGGATTTATGTGTCCCTATCACATGAAGTTAAACCTGATGACTTCTAATCTATCCTATATGGATGTAAAATTTTTGGACTTTTCCATCCTATGTGATCCATATTTTCCACATGTGAGCTATATCTATATGAGGGTGTCTAGCGGATGTTTTACATTCATAAACGTATGGTAAGATAAATTAATCCCTTTTCACTGTTGTTGTATTCTCTTTTATTATCTATAGTCTGCAGAGCTTCTTCTAGTTTCAATACCATGCCAAAATAAAAAAAATCAACTTGTACAATATATGAGATGAATCAATTCAAGGACCACATAAGAACAATGTGTGTATAGATTCCTATTATTTTTAGATATATATTTTCATCTAATCAATATATTTCATATTAATAGATGAAGTTAGTGTGGATATTTTTTAACATAGTTCATTTATTTCTTTATTTAATTGATTATTTTTTCCATGTTTTTGACATTACATTAATTTTTTGGTTAAATAACATTTTATAATTTATTATGTAAAAATAAAATTTTTATGTGATTTTTGATAAAATTTTATAAGGAAATTTTCTATGGGTGAAAAAGTTATCCATGCACTCGAACTAAGGAAAAAACATATGAATGATGGGTATCAAGTATTGGGGACATGAATGGGTTATTACATGTATATGATATAATTAATTTAATACGGTAAGAGTCTTAGGAGGAGGCTCAGTTTAAGAATATGGATCCACATGTGTGGAGTAAATTTTTGAACTAGGTTAGTGATTCAGCTCAAATATGGGAAGAAAATGCGTCATTAAGCATGATATAGTTGAAGCCTCTAGAGCACGAACCAATTGTAAGAGGTATTCTACCTATGTGTTGTGTATTTCAAATGAAACATTATTGTATCAATACTAAATATAATCTTATTTCTTTGATCAATAAATTTTCTCCACTCTCATGCATTGTTAAGATCATTCTGTAGCTTATGAATTTATTACAAAACTAGGATACCATTCATGTGTTTCTGTAAACGTGGAGATCCAACTTTATATTCTATAAGAATAGATGAAAACCATACATGAATGAAGTGAATTCGGAATAAAATTCATTGTGATTAATAATGAGACTATGTCATGGACTACTATCCACTTTGTGGGAGTTATATGGAAATATAATGCATTGGATATATTGGAGTGTCCGAAAAAATAAAATAGTGATGGTTTTAGTCAAGTAAGAGTATTTCATCCTGGAGATCCTTGATATGGTAGGGTCCTTAGGAATTCAAATACTAGTAGTGTTTAAAATTGGTTACTTCATTAATCATGGAATAAAAGAAGAGGATATATGTGTTTTCATGAGAACATGATTGTTATGGGGAAGGGTTTATGGTTTCTCAATAGTTAAATAATGGAGTAACAATATTTTGATAGTTTAAGAGTTATAGAATATGGTTTTATTAAAATGTGGAGGTCCCTAAATTTATTGGTAGTTCATTTTAGATAGAGTTTTTTACTATACTCTCAGAAACACACCATGTTAAATCCTATAGTTGAGGAGTATAGGTTTCACCAACATCATTGTGTTATTCTAAATAACTCTTATATATTATAGATATGAAGAATATGTATTTCACAACATGCATTTTATACCCAGTTTTTTTCAAGGGTGATACCAGGAATTCATGCATGAGTATATTTACTATATCTAAATAAGTTTTAATGCATTAAAAGGTAGATAGATAATATAGAATAGAAAGTGAAGATATAAATCATATATGAAGAATAAAAGCCATGGATTTAAACTTCTCCCCTAAATAATATGAAATTATATCTTTATACAAAAATAAAAGTGTATACATTCATCTAGATTAATTACACATATAAAGAAGTTTGAAGTGGATAAATATATTTTTTACGATATGGATAAATAATAGAAGATATGAATTAAATATGGCAATAAATTGGGAATTATTTTTCTATAAATAACACGGAGAATTACACAATATGGGGATAATAACATGGAGGTATGGTAAGTGAGAGTTAATCAACCATACCAGAGTACCTATATAGTTTAGGATTTCTTTTAAAATTATATTTTATTAATAGTTATTTTCATATTTTGTATTTTTAAAGAAAATATGAATAATTGTTTCATTATTTCTCAATACTTTTATTTTTTCTAAATATTATATTCCTTATATATGGATTCTATTTTTTATAGTTGATAAAAAATTGATAATGAAGGAATGGGTGTTATATGGGAGGGTGGATTTTAGGAAAAGGGTGTGTACCCATTTTTATAATTATTCTAATCTTGTGATATTTTTTATTTATTTAGAATCTCATTGTATGTTTTTTGTATTTTATTCTCTAGTTTCTTACTTATATTGATAGTGCTTAGAGGAAAATTCAAAATGTGATAGAGGTGAGTTGAGAGTAAGAGACAAATTATCACCACATATTATTTTTAAATTTATTATAATGAATATACATTGATTATAAATCTACTTTATAATAAGGATCATCATACATAGAGTGTTCTACTTTGAGATGACTAGGTAGAGCTAGATACCACAAGATGTATAATCGTTAATAATTTTCTTTATTTCACAATTGGTTTTGTTTAATTTTGAATAATTTGTTAACAATTCATGAATTCAATTTACATTATATTTATCCTCCACAACCCTAGTTTAAATCTAATTCAATTTACATATTTATTCTTTTTTAGTTTTATTTAGATCATGATTTATGAATATATTGGGAATTTCATTTTTCTTGAGTTATGGGTTGTCATATCCATGGTATTTTATCCTTGGGATTTTATATACTCTGTTACCCCCATAGTTAAGTTATAGTTTAAATATTTAGATTACAAAATATATTAGATACCATGGGATGTAATGAAACCCTATTGGTCATTCAATTTTATGTTATAATTTTCAAGGACTAGAAGCAACCTTGAATTCGATATTTTATGATAACTTTTCCCCTTACATTTTAGTTTCTTTATTTTTGATTTGTTTTCATTTTGTTTTAGTTTTATGTGTTTATTTTTTTATTTGTGTGAGAAGTTATAATATAACAATGAAATAACAAATATGATTGAATATTAAACTTTTAAATCTATCACAATATATTGATTCACTGAAGTCAATGATTCAAAGATAAGGACAGTTGTAAAAAATTAAGTCATGGATCCTACAACCAGAATCAAGTCCAGATGAGAATCTCCTTTTAAGCAGGGAATAATCATTCAAGGAGGTATTGAAACTATTGGTGAAAATAGAGATGGAGGTTGAGGAGAAAAATTATATATGCACTATTGAAGAAATACAAGAATAAAAAATTTATTAGATTCCCATGAGTGAAGTAAATTTGAATATGAATCTAATGTAACTCTTATTTTTTATTCCAAAGTTGAATTTGAATTTAAAATTTCCAGGGATAGAATATTCACAACCGTTGAGGTATAAGGAAATATGAAGCACAATAAAATTATAAACATGAATATGAGGAGGGTAATGGCTATTTTTTACAAAAATCATGACATACATGATCAATATTTTGGTAGAATAGTCTGATAGTGATGAAAGAACAATTCTTGAAAAATTATTGGAATAATAAGAAGATAATTAAGAAGTAATATATTCGGAAATTGGTAATATTATTAGAGAACTTGATAAGTGACCATAAGAATAGAAAAATGAATGTTTTCAAGTATGAATACACCATGAGTTCAATCTTAAAACAATAAATCTTTCCCATGATAGGTTCCCTATTCAATAATGTTTAAAGTTGATTTGAATGATAAGTAGAGGTGGGGCTACAACAGATGCACTATTAAGTTATAATTGGAAAAATATAAAATGTTAGTATATATATTATACACCTATAAAATGAACCAAAGAGTTTTGGTTGAGCTAAATGTATTTAAAAAATCTATTATGGGGGGAAACTTGAGTTTTTTAATTTCTTTTTTAGGAATTAGATTTCGAATTATTTTCGATGTAGTAAAATCCCATTATTATTTCTTAGATTTAAGTATCATGAATATTGAAAATTTATTATCTATTATAATTTATAGGACCATGATGACACAATAAAAATAATAATATATAAAAGGAACAATATATTTATGGAAGAATGGGTATTACTCTTTTTAACATATGTATATATTTTTAATCCACTTAATTTGAAATTTTCTTATTATGTTTTAACTAAAAAACATTTTCATGCCTCACATTATATTATTGATTCAATTTTAAACTACGATAAAAATAAATTTCCTAGGAACCCCATGATTCAACACTTTTTATTAAATTTTAATAGTGTTGAATGTGTAAGATATGGGGAACAATAATTATAGATAATCATAGAGGTGGTAGTATAATGAATATTGATTTGGGGATTCTAGTTAGTTTATGAATATTTAATTCCCTGACCTTTTTCTTAAATTGAACTTATAAAATTAACTTAGATTATTTTGTTATTATTATACAGTACAAGAGTGATTTACTTATATCATGTTTCACATTCTTGATATGGTTCAAATTAATTTTTCTTATCCATTCTAGTACCCAAATATTGAGATATCTTGAGGCATGTTTTCTTCTTATACAAGCACTGCTATCATTTTAATGTTATGATTATAAAAATAATTTTTAATTAGATACAATATTTTTTGATGTTTATAATTAAATATCGATAACTAACATAATATTGCATCTTTATTTTAGCCAATAAAATCCTTGAATGTCCTTTTTTGAAAGAGGTATATTACAAGACAACATTTCTTTCTTACCCTTTCTCTTAGAACATTTTCACAATATTCAAATGTTCAAGTGTGAGGGTGTTTTTTTAGTGTGGTATGGTATTTACTACCTTGGAAATATGGAAAAGGAGTTTTTTGAATTAGGCATTGAGTTTTAGTTCATGATCATTTTTATTTTTGATTCAACCTTATCTATATTAGAGAAAAATGAAAAAATGTAATTGTATAGGAAAATAGAGAATGAAAATTTTTTCTAAAATGGGTTGTAGCTTGGGTGGGTCAATGATAAACATTACATATCCAATGGACTTATTATAACTATTTTTATTAGTGTCATTAAAAAATCATGCGGGGATGGGTGATGTAAGTGAGACTTTCTAAGCATAAATTTAAAAAAAATAATGTAAAATATTGAAAAGAAGAGTTTAGTAATTAAATTATGAATTAATTATATAATGTGACCATTATATTGAGTATTGGGGATTTTGGATTATTTAAATGTTTAAGAGGATACATTCATTGAAATTATTGATTTTCATGCAATCTAATTTACAAATAAACCTATTTTTTCCTTAATGGTTCCACAGTATTCACCTACCTACCATAAGCCTTTGCTTTATATGATCTTAAATTTTATGTCATCATGAGTATAAATTAAATTTATATCTATATGGTATATTTTTGGTATCAATTTCAATTTAATGGTTTAGGATTATTTATATAAGGTATTCACATAACAACATTTTATTTATTACCTTAATGGATGAGTTGAAAAATTTAAAGTGATGTTGATCAAAATATTACTTGGCTAATATGAACTGATTGATATTCTTGAATGGAATTTTGGATGAACTTTATAATTTTATAATGGGAAGAGGAAAATTCAATATTTAAGGATTTCACTGAATTATTTGGATTTGATGAGTTATTTCTTTCCATGGTTGAATTTTTTTCTCCCTACTAATATCTATTTAATTTTTTAGAAAAAATAATTTAAATTATTTTCAAATGGGCCTTCGTTGTGATTAAAGATTATATATATTCTGTATAGAAATCATATTTTATGTCTGGGGTATTTGATAGATTAATTTCACGCATTTATTTGTTATTTTAATTCTATTCATTTTTCAATTTTAATGATTAGTTTTTTCTAAGATTTCAATGTTCTATTAAAGGTTGTTCGGTAATTAAAAATTTAAAGATAATTTTTAGAAAATAAATGAAAATTATTTTTATTTATATATGTTTTGAATTAAATTATGAATGGAAAATAAATTCTTCAATTGTGTCAAAGTTTACCATTAAATCATGTATAGAAAAAGCACATGAGGATTTTGGGAATCATGAAAAAGTTAATCCATGTATAATCTGAAGATAATTTCAAGTGAGTTGAACCTTATTTTAAGGAAAATAATTGTTATCATGTGGTTATTCTTGTACATATAGAATCATTTACATGGATTGATTCCTAGATATAATTTTGAAATTATATGAATTATTAAGAATGACAAAAAATAGGCCTTCAGAGAATGAAAATGATTTGGAACTCATTCAACCTAGGTAAAATAAATTTTAACTAAATCGTCATTGTATCAATACAAAAATTTGTATTCTTTTTGGATGGTTATTTTTTTTCATAGTCTGCATATAGTGTGAAGTACTTGTTGTGCCCATTAAGGCTACATAAAATCATAGATTCCATGAATGTGCTTCATCATGTGTATTGATTCCACAACAAATATTATAATAAATTGTGATTTCCAGGAATGATTATAGGGGATTGTTAATATAATTAATTGTGTTGAATAATTATACTATGCCATGTAATGTTTTAAAAAAAATTGGTGATCTATGTAAAGGTAACAGTTGGGTTATATAATGGTACATCAATGAAACAAATGGACAAGGATAACATATAATATGATCATTTCATAGTGAAAATCCTTGGTATGATAGAGCTCAATAATTATGGGTTATCTATTGTTGAATTATAGGTTACTATATAAACTTTAGAAGAATAGAGATTTAAATGATGGTTTTTTGTGTATAAGAGTATTATAATGAAAGATTTTTTTCTTCACTATAATGTAAGAATGGGGAAAAAAATATTTTTATGGATTCTAGGAGTTTAAGTGTATTGTTTTTCTACATTAAATATGTGTCATATTTTATATAAACATTGGTTTTTATGGAAATTTTCCTAGCGTAGTATGAACTACATCATATTGGATCCTATAGTATCGGATTTTGGGTTGCACTATAATTATAGAGATATTCTATAGAACTCTTGTCTATTATAGATAACCAGGGTGAGTATTTCAATTCATGCATGTGATACACAATTTATTTTTAGGTATATACAAGTATTTTATGCATGAGTTTCAATCCTATAGCTAATTATGTTTTAATTCATCACAAGGTGTATAGATAACGATGGATATATAATTAAAGATTAAAACCAAAAATTACGATGAATAGTATTATATATGCATATCTCACCTGGATATTCTGAAATTATATCTTTATGAGTAGATAAATGATGATATATTCACATATATTTGTTGCAAATAGAAAGGAAATATAATTGAATAATGATAAAAATGAAGATATTGAGATATGATATGAGATATGAGGTAGAAACAGAGATATGATTAAATTTTTTTTTCAGTAAATTGACGAGATTTGTGAAAAAGATGAGGATCAAGAACATGAAGGGATGAGAAGTGATAGTTGGTTAACATCATCAAGGTACCAGTGAATTTTAGGTTTTCCTTTCTCTTTTATTTTTAGTTGTTTAACAGTGTAATTCCTATTTTCGGTTTTCAAAAGAAATAAAATTGTTTTATTATTTCTCAATAATTTTTTAATCTATATATTATATTCCCTCTACACAGTTTTTAGTTTATTTATAGATGATGGTAAAATTATTGAGAGTGGCTATGAATTGTATGGGAGGTTGGAATTTATGAAAATGGTGTATAAATTTTTTATAATTAATCTATGATTGTAATATATTATTTTTGTATAGTATTATGTTTTGACTACTCTATATTTTACCACAATGTTACCTAGTAAGAGTGATTGTGGTAAGGGGATGATACCTAATGTGATAGAGGAGAGTGAATTGTGAGGGCTAAATTAACTCTTCCTTTCATTTTGATATTTATTTTAATGCATCTAGGTTGGTTAAAGATCACCTCAACCAAGCATTAAATGGGCCTAGATAGTTGTAGTTTGATCTGACCAATTAAATAAATATTCTCCATAAAGTATCATATATAATAATTTGTTTTATTTCACATGTGGAGATTATTTATTTTGAAAAAATCATATACCATAGCTAAATTAAATTTCATTCACTTTTTCCTTTACCAACCTAGTTTATTTCCAATTAAATTCACTTCATTTGTCCAATTTTATTTATTTCATCACCTATTTTAGTTAGGATATTATGAGAGTCCTTTCTAGTGAGGATTGACTTGTTCCATCCTATTGGTTTTGATGTTGGGATTCTTTATTCTGTGTTGCAACCATAGTTAGTTGGTAGTATAATTTTTATAATTTATAAACTTATTTGAGATCATAGGATGTTACTACACCATAAGGGTAGTCATAATCATGGTCATCAATTCATTCAATGTCTAACCCCTCCCAATTTATAGTATTTAACTCATCTAAGGTCTTTTTATATCGTAATTCACTTCAGTATATAATATATTCTATATGAACTATGTGTGGATTGATTCCTCTTATTTCATGTGATGTAGTGATGTTTGATGGTTATTTATTTATCTCATCTGTAAATTGAAATCCATTTATACTCTTTTATAATGTACTATTACATCAAAACCATGGAATGTTTTGGAATGGGGAGCCCCCATCCCTATGTGAATATACCTTTCCAAAAAACCACACATCATACTTAGAGTGTTTTGAACTGTCAATAACCTTCAATTTACAATAGAAATGAGCATATTCAGGTCTAAGTAAAACATGTACTTGATAATAATATTATGTCTAGAGAATCATATACTACTAGTGAAATGCATGTTTTCATACATAGGAGAGGCCCTCTAATCCCCATATTCCCTTGAAAATGTTTTCAAGGAACCCATTATTCGATTGTTGGTCAATGGTCATCCAACGTAAACTTTTTTATTTCATAACATCTTTATTCAAATACATCAGGTCATGATTTATATCATAATCATTACGTATTCAAAAGTAATTGGGTGCTATTAGATCTTGTAACCAATCCAAGTTGTTATATCACACCCTAATCATTGGTCCAAACACCATTACCTTAATCAATGTGTATCATTACATAAAGAAATCTATACATTCTTGGGTCTCTTCACTCACATTGGGTTTCAATATCACACTAGATAGATAGAAAATTTCAATTTTACAGTCATTTTACTGTGACCTGAAATTCTCTCCGTCAATGGACTAAATTTCATGACCACTAATCTCTAAATTAAAGATACATAAAACAATTTTTAGGTTGAAACCCCTTAATGAGTGGAATAAGTATAAGAAAATTCTCAATTTTCAAACTCATCCTCTTTTATGGATTAGGAAAAATTGAAATAACTAACAGAAAAAAATATAGATCCTACCCTATAGCCCAATTTTTTATATATATACATGTTCGACCAACTGATATAGGAAAAATTTAGATAATACCTTTTGTCTTCTATCTTATATGCATGTTCGTTAAATTCAATGTTATATCATTTTTTCCAAATAATGTCATCACTACATGGTAGTGTTACCTTTGGGGGTTTTGAACACATCTTAAAAATTGTCTTCTCTATAATCATACATCATTCATTAAGTGTTTGAATTATTTAACACCATTCATGGCTATCAGTAACTAGTGAATTTGGATTTAAGAGATACCTCTATGTAGTAATGATATTTGAACCACCATACATAGAACTACTAACAAGAGGTGTGTTTTCATTCTAAGGAGAAGTTTTTATAATATTTGAATTCCCCTAAAAACATCTTGGTGTAACCCATTATTAAAATTCTATCAATATGAAACCCTTATTTACTTCTTTAATCCACTCGTTTATTGATGATATTTTCTCAATTTTAGGATTTTTTACTTCCACAATCATACTATTTATTTAGAAACTAATACACTTAATGATGCACCATTAGAAACCATACACATTTACAAAGTAATAATATGGCGTCCTTTTCCTGAAACTTATATGGTATTATTCACATGCCCATATAGAATATGACACAATGGTCCAAGCACTCTGACATTAAATGGTGTGCACTCATCTGTGGGATTTTCTATACTAGTATTGGTTAATTCATTCTTGTTGGGTTCATGATACCCTTTCTACTATGTTGACATACTATATTATTTTTTAAATAATTGTTACCTTATACCCTAGTAATCCATTGAATAGATTTCAGGACATTAATGTTCCCAAGGAATTATACAGAGCGGTCAATAGTGTAAAAACCCCACAAAGGGAATTCTAAGAATAAATGACGTCTCATTTTGATGGGTATGCAACTCACATATCATAGGAAAAATTTTGAATGTTTTAAACTAGGAAGTGATACAAAACCTGGAAGTTTAAAAAGTCTTAATTAGATGCCTATTAAAAATCCATTTTCATGAACATTAGTCCTCCCCCATTGAAGGATTAGGAAGAAATATAGACTAAGAAATGAAAATATACAATGAATTTTAGGTCCACCATCAGAACCAATTAAAATCCCTTGAATTAATGATAGATCCCTAAAAATAGAAAAAATAGAACTCCATTCTATTAATCCCATATATTGGTTCAGAAGATTCTCAAAAAAATCATGAAATTGTAATATCAGGGTACTCATGCACGAATTAACTTTGGAATCATCATTCTAAAACCCCCATCATGATTTTCATCATACATAGTCTTTCAGTCATACACCATATCTAAATTAATTGGCATTATATTATGCTGATTGCATATATTTTCCCATATTTTTCCCACATATACCTGTTTGAGAGTGATCATCTAAGATGAAACCAAATCTCATATCTAAGTGAGATAACTATGCCTTACGGTGATGGTGTATATACTATTATATCAAACCTAACTATATCTGTATAATTTTACATGCTCAAAAGGAAACCAAATTCCATAATTCTTTGTCTTGTAGACTCACTCCAATTTTTAGTGATGGTACATGTGCCACTATATCAAGAATTTCTATATCCGTATGATGAATCATGAAAATGATATGATGTATTTATCTTAATTTCATTATAGACCCTAGCAATTAGAGATTGCGATTTACTTGATCCATACCTAAAAAATGTTCTTATATATTTAGAAGTATATATATTCATATTTTATAGTTTAATTGGTTCTCATGAATTGATTATTGGGGTGGGATAGTAATAGTGTAATTGATAATTATTAAAAATAATATTTTTTTCATTCATTGGTCAGAATAAGAGTTGAAAATCAAGCTGTAGTTTTTCACTAATTATATACAAAAAGAAACATTAATAATAATTTCATTATAATGTATTCTCTATATACACTAAATGTTGGATAAATGTTTTCTCTGATTCATTTGTATATTTTTTATCTCTACTAACATGGTAAATTTCTTATTACCATCAAGTCAAACCCACTCTTATCATGGAAAAATATCCATTCTACGCCATTCCTGAACTTGTTCACTCATAAGTAATCAAAATGGAGGATCACATGGCCTCAATATTGGATCCTCAAATGATAAAGGCTATCGACTAAAAGTGAAGGTATTCTGGTTATAGTGGAGAGACTATACCATCTAGATCTATACTAAATATAGTGTAAAATATTTTAAATATACAGTACATGGATAATAGAAAATTGAGATACTAAAATTTTACAAAAAAACCAACCATGAAGAAAAGTATGATGTTACATGTATATGGAAATAAAGAAAAAAATAGGTGATACTCATACAGTTGGACTAAGTCATAATAAATAAATAAGAATATATTATTCCTATAGGAATTATTAGTATATACTCAATCCACTGATCCAATTCCAATACCTAGCTTGTGATATGTAACAACAAAGAGTAACCAACCAAGTCGTAACCTACTACCTAGAGATCTTCTTGGGTACCAAGTGGTGTTCTAAAAAAGGTTTCAGTAAAACTTATTATCCCAAAACCAATAGTTTCTAGTTAATTTCAAGAATATTAATCATATAAAATATATAAATAAGTAATCATTAAAGTGGAGAAAAATCAAGGAATACAATTTTCTTCAGTAAAAGTCTGTTGTCTCTGATCATGTGTCCTAATAAGGTGTTTTAGGACATTTATAATAAATCTGATACATCCAAGAGTATGTTTGAAATGTAAATCCATGGGATGGATTTGAGAATTCCCATGGAACTGAACACTAAAAATTCAAGTAAAAAATTATGAAATTTTGTGCATGGAACTCAAAGGAGAATACAAGGTTCTCATGCCATGGTTTCTAACTATATTGTAGAATATTAGGGATGAGCCCTCAATATTACACATTCTAAAATATATCTAATCAAAACTAAGGATAATTTACTTTGTAATTTCATGAATGTAAATGAATAGTATCCAAGGAGGTAATCTATGTCATTCTATGTTTAGGGAGGTCAAGATTAATTTGGGATCTTATCCATGGAATTTTAATGTACTTGATTTTATAATTGAATGCATTATGTTAGGTCGAGTCATTCATAAATATAAAATATTGACCAAATAAAATATGCGATAAACCATGGAATTCACATCAATGGATTAGGGGGCATCCATTGGGTTTATTCTGGGCATTCAAAACGTGAATTCATGTGTTTATGATTGTATTAGTCACTTTTATTCCATATCTAGTTACATTATATTAAAAAGGATTAGCCTTTTCATTTATATTAATAAATATTTTGGCAACCAGTGGGTTCATTATTGGAATTCCATTATCGAATACAAGTCTTACCCATGAAATTATTTACATTTTAATTCAAAACATTTCCCAATAAACTAACACAGATTGAAATGCATAAAGTCACAATATAGGTAAAAGAAAACAAAAATAAGAAAACATAAATCACATCTCAGGTCCTTTAATTTTAAAGGTACCCAATACATCTAGTAGTTATTAACCCAACTAATTTCATATTTTCAAATCAAAATTAACATATTTAATGAATTCCATCATAACACACTAACACCATTACATTAATTTTTAAACTTCAAGGAATATAAATTTATCAGACCTCCTATGTTTACATTATTATGTAAATAAGGTGTATTTAAAAGATACATTTTAATAACTAGATTTCAGTCAAATCTTATATACTAATGGACATAATGTTACCAGGTCCCTATTTTTGGTTGATGCATCCCATGTCATGCTAGATTATAAATAATAAATCAAATACCACATGGTCATATCTTAAAAGATCTTTATTTGTACACTTAGATCCACTAATTAATTTATGAGTTTATTGAAAAAACGAGTTCATGGTTTTGGGAACAACCAAAATTCTCCCTTAGTTCATCTAATTTGTTTCGTATATTGTATCACTCACAGAGTTCATACATATTCCATTAATGATTTAAAGAAATTAATGGAACCTCATGGTAAACCCATTTAAATAATTAAATACTCTTCCATGGACATACATGATCTATATATTGAATTTAATTTCTTTACATAGCCACTACAAGTGATTAAATTAAATTAGGGTTGAAAAATAGTTCAATTAATTCCTAGAGTAAAGATGAACAATAAAAATCCCATTTAATATTCTAAATCCATCAATTGTTCTCTAGACTATGGTTTTGATTAATGGTTTTAAATTAGGTCAAGTTCCATGAATTATGTAAATGTAAAATTTATATTTAAAATACAAGGCTAATGTTGTGACTGGAATGAATAACTGCCAATATGTCTTATGTAATTACAATAGATTAATTTATATCACTTATACCACATACCACATTTTTTAACAAGATTCACTCATTTGGTGATAACCCTCATTCTGTGATATAATGGATGCAAATGGAGGTGTATAAAAAAATTCTGGAAATATAGTGTGTTTTCCAAAATAGGAATAGGAAAACCAGATAGTAGATGAACCAGGAAAAGATAACTAATGAATTTTTAGACTTACATTAGGCTTTCAATCACTATATATGTAACTTGATTCCATCCTCTAATAAAGGATATTAGTCATGAAAAAGGATAAGGAAAATAAGGTGGGTGAGAGGGGTGGGTGGACCAAAATTGGGAGAAAAAAATTTCAGAACCATTAAATGGTGGAGTTAAAAAATTAATTTTTCCATTTTTTTAATGAGTTACATGGTTTGGCCCCTTGGTTTTTCAAGATGTGCACCAAATTTTGTGGAATCATTTTCTAAAACCCACCCCGCCTTGCATTGATAAGAAACGTGTTTTGAAAACCATTACCCAACCATGATAATCTCTCAAAACTTATACATAAAACTGCATGATTTGATAGATCCTCATAAATATTTTAAATAAAACATATTTATGAACAAAATAGGATGCACGATTAGGGTACACAATTATTAATAACTATGTTCCATACACCATAGGTTGTAACACAAAAACCCCTAAGCTTCATGATCAAATATATGGAGTATTATTCATGCATCAAAGACATATATTAGGCCTCAACCACAACCAACAACATCCTATGAATATTCTCCAACCCTTGTAATTCTATTCTTTGGCTTGATTTAAAAAACAACCCATCCGCCAGATTGAAAAATCAAAATTTTATTTGAAAACACATGCTGTACGGGCATGAGTTCTTACACATCCATATATTTTTAATTTTCTCAACCAATTTTTTCTCATAATTAGATTTATTTTTAGTAGTCCTCTAATATTGGAAAAGTAGGTCCACTAGATCCCACCTCTCTAAGATCCAGTTTATCAGTTTTTTCTATCACCTTTTATCAAAAAATCATTTATTATTATTATTATTTTATGGAGTCAGTCATGGATTATATTTCTATGTGCTTTTATCATAGAATAGTCATTTAATTTCATGTAATGATCAACTCCTTAACCCTATCAGAAACTATAGATTATTAATACACACATATTCCTAGAGTAATGAACATATGGTTAAGGTGATGAAACTCGATACTGATCTTGTTGACTAGAGTATGAAAAACCATTTTTGAGATCATCTAAAACACATATTACTACAAAAATTTATGTTTTGATGAATAATCAAGAAATGATCAAAGTAAATTACAATTGTGGAAAAATAATCTTGATCGGGTAACGTAATGAGTGCCAGATATTAGATCCTCCCATGTGATATGGCCCCAAACCTGTTAATGTCTCAATGACATTTTTTAATTGAGACACTAAAGTAAAATCATAACAATATTCTATAACCTATGGATGTTATTTTGGGTCAAATATATAAAATATTATAGTTTTGGAAAAACATAATGATAATAGATTACATGAATCATGGAAAACAACCTTCCTTTCTCATAGAGTTACCCCCCATAAACATTTCCACCTTCTGTGATGGTGAAACAAGAGGGACTTCCTATGTTGTAAAATCATGTAATGTCCTTACTCTAGAAATAGGAACCAATGAACAATTAATTTAATGATAATATTCATATAGAATTAAAAAATAAGTATAGTGTTTATAAGTACCATCACAAAAGGAAGTTTCATTTTTTGGATAACACATCATCTTGTAAAGAAGCACATAATGTGAAAAGATATGATTCAAAATAGTCTTCCATATTGAAAACCATTATGAGTTAATCCACTATCCTTGAATAATATATGATTATGGTTAATACATCTAGGTTGATAACAGGTTTAGATATCTCTTGAACATAATTGGTTTCCTCTCTTACATGAGCCAATTATAGTATTACATGGTCTATATATTCCTGAAGAGTCAATAAATCATGGACCATGAGGTTTATATCGGTATTTTAGAAAATAAAGAAAATAATTTTTCAAGTTATAAGATCAAATTAATTGTGAAAAAACAATGTTCAATTTATTATATGAGGAGGATATGATTTGTAAATTGGCAAGCCTACTCGTAAGTATTAAATTCACTTAAAGGTGATTCTATAGGAAGATCAGCTGGAGGAGTCACCGAAATCAATCAATGAGAGTTAGAGACCAAAAAAATTAATTTTCATCACTAGGGTAGTATAATAATTATCCTTGACTCTGGTACCTAAATGATTTCTTATTCTAACCATTAATCCTCTCAGATGGTACTTCAATGATATGTTGGGATATGGATCCCCTTGATGTAGCTTAATTAGATTACATGTTTTCTATATCTATTTTGGGACATAGTTTTATTATTGATGTCAACATGTTCTTTTATGGATAATATTTTCAATATATATCAATTTCAAGGAAATTTTTTTCATTGAAATTTAAATGAAAATAATAATTTTTTAGTTTTCAATTGCATAAAAATTTCATTGAATTAATTTTTTTATAATATATGATCTATAATTTAATGTTTTCGTTGTAATAACCATTAAAATAGTGATTATGATATTTTGAGAAATATTTTAATAGAAATATGATTTTTAAGTAGTCTATTAATGTTACATTTTTATATATTTCAATTATTTATTAAATTAAAAATTTATTTAACTTTGCAATTAATAGATTTTATTAATTATTTTTTTGGAAGTTTTATTTTTCATATTGAATTGATAAATATCCATAAGTGTTGGTTTATAATTTTAATTTTAGTATAAATAGTTTGTAATATATTCAAGAAGTTTCACCTTCTTTACAGTACAATAAATTTTTTCCAACTGCCTATATCTCATAAGGTCTATTCCACTAGCTAGGTAGAAGTCATCTATTAATGGATAAGTCTTCTAATGGATGATTATTTAGGTAGAAGGATAATTCATCTCCTGAAGGTTAAAAGGAATAATAAAATTTTGTGTATCATCAAATGGTTGTTATAAAATTAGAGGGTTCACCATCCCATATCATATGGTTCATTGGAATATTGGATGTATTGACACTTGGTAAAAAAATTCTATATTAAAGATTAAAATTTATGCATCATACCTAAAAAGGTAATGTCAAAGATGATATCTATGGATATACTAATGTATATTAAAATATTATAGTGGAATCATTTGATATGTGAGTTCATTTTGATGCCACAATATTCATGGTGGACATCTACTCATATCACTAAGAATATGATAATAAATAGTGGTGACTATCATTTGGGACTCGATGGTTCAACCAAGAAATGTTTTTTTAGAAAAAATGATTGTAATAACAATTTAATTGGTGAATAGTTCAATTTCACTGTATTGTGATACACATAATCTATAGGGATTGATTCAAGGGTGTATTGAGGATGTGATTAAGGTTGGAACAAAGGGAGGGAGAGTTCTAGGAGTTAGGATTGAAAGGATATTGGAGATCGAGAGAGGCATGATCTCTATAGAGAGGACATTTTATTTCCTTATCTATTTTATCTTTGTTTATATATATTTAAAGAAGTTCATATGTAATTTTTCACTATTGATTTTATAATGTAAAATTATGTTTTTATGGGTTCATATTGTAATGGATTGAATAAATTCACTATTACTTATGGATTATTTTTATTAAATATTTTTCCCCTTTATTGTCTACATTCTCATTTTGTTTTCAATTTCTATAATGATTATTTGATATAAATAAATTAGATAATAAATATAGTTTGAGAATTGATTATTACATTCACACATCAATAATAAATTGTCAATATAATGCGTATAATTTGGTGAATGACAGTGTGACTTTGTAATTATATTCTCCCATTTTCATTATCCTTGTGAATATTTTATATGGGTTTCTATGTACCTACATATGATGAATAGTGCTAACTCATTCCCATAATTAATAATAGATTAATTTAAATTATAAAATTATTTGTTGAATTTTCTTTGAGGATTATTGATTCATCCCTCTTGTTATTAAAGATAAATATGTACTAAGGTGGGTTAAAAGAGAAATGTTTTCAACCAAGTGATAGTTTGGTGATTCAACCCTAATTTTTTATAGATTATGATCATTTTTTTGTTATAATTGAACCAAAAATAAGAACCATTTTAGATCTATATGAATCCTATTCTCCAAAACCATAACTTGTTTATCCCATGTTTCATCTTCTTTTTCGCTATTCAATTCATCTTTTTTTTTTCAAATTATTCTTCTATCACCATAACATAATATTCAGTTCTATTTGTGTTTGGGTTTTCTATTTTTATTTTTATTCATTTTCTATTATTTTGTTTCGTACTATTTTTACATTATTGGGGTTCAACCTTTATCACCTCTATCTTGTAGCAAGTAGGATTATAAATAATATTTTTTATATTAGTCAATGTACTGCTATAAATATTTTATACCATTATTGGGAAAGGAAACCTTTGACCAAAAAAATATTATATTTTACACATTCAATTAATCAATAAAAAATTGTTAAACTTTTCCCATTTGAAAAACCATTTTCCTCTTACTATTGTTTAACGTTTTCCCTTTCTTACACATGAAATTTCATTAGTACAAGGTAATTAGCCAGTAATTAACTGAATATTTTCATACCTAAAATTGGAAATCATTGCACATCTCTATTAATGAAAAAAATAAAAAATAGAGAATTTATATATTGATAGATTTTATATCATTAATTAAATTAAAAAAAATTTACCACCTCAACATAAGAATGATATTCTAGAGAGGAATATACTTTAATTATTCAATAATTCTTCATTTTCAATTAACTCATCCTGTATATGTTTTTCTCTTAGTTATAGGAACTATGAAAATAAATAATCATATTCATACATGCTACCCTTATTTAATATTTATCCCAATGATGATTCATTGAATTTTTCTTACTATATTACAGAATAGTCTAGTAGTTATTTTTTCATGGGCTTAGTGAAGAGAAGCTTAAGTTTAGAGTGTTTCCATTTTTCATAAAAATTATTGCAAAGATATGGTTAAAAAATGGCCAAAGAAAATATTTCATTCATGGGAGAAAATCACAAAATATTGTTTAATGAAATTCTATCTATGAAACATTAAAAAATATGTGAGACAATAAATCACTACTTTTATAAATGTTCAGGGAAACAAATTTCATGAAATATTTGATATATTTAAAAAAAATTCAGGTAATGTAAATAGAAGAAAGTTTCTCAAATATATTTTTTATATTCCATAATGGTCCCACCCAAAACCACTTTCCCATAGTAGACCAGTCCTTCAATGTAGATTTTTCTTATATTAAATTTGTTGAATAAAATTAAAGTAATCATTCTCAAAATTATCAATATAAATATTTGATATGTATAAACATCCATAAGAGTTATTATATTACTTAAGTAGTTAAAATTTTGTATGATAGTTATAATAGTTCACATAGGAAATACTGTATTCATTATGGAATTTTTGGACATATTAGGTATTGTTTTCGATATACTTATTCAGGAGGATGAGAGTGACCATTTTTTTATTATTGGGATTGTAACTAGAATAATAATAACCCATTTTCAGAGAAATATAACCATGGTTATAGGATCCACCTAAAAATGTTATGGAGACACTAATGGGAGATGAAACAAAATTTTACTCCCAGGAACATAAATCATCATAGAAATAAATTTCTATGAATTAATGACCTTATAATTTAAATACTAAATTTGTATGGTTTTTTATGTACATGATAAATAAGGTCGATTCTCAAAAAACTAAACTTCATATCTTCAAGGATCATTTGGAATAAATTGGGAGAGGCTTAGGTGATAAAGATAAATTCAATCTTCCTAGAATTAAAAAAAATTATTCCAAAAAATGTGATTGTTTTTTCAACTAGAAGTGTCCTAGAAAAATAAGAGGAAGTTAGGGTAAAGACCATGTAAAATGATTTAGTTAATTTTAGGGAATGTGAAAATGAAAAACTAAAAAGGATAAAGTTTTGATATGTCTATAAAAAATGTCAGTAATAATTTGAAAAATGACTTTCCCCTTGAATAAATTATGGAAAGAAAGAATGGAATTTTTGATATTATCATGGTAGGTAAGAATAATGTTAAGAGTGATGAAGAAGTAAAAAACTATCATAATTGACACAAAAATAATTATTTCTATTAATGATGGGTAAATATGGAATAACGTTGAATAAAATATTATTATTTTATTATTTCAATGTTCACAATTGATTCATCATTTTTATGTAAATTGGGGCGTGAAGATTGATTTTGGGGGTTGACTATGGTTTCACAATCATTCGCGCCAGGTTATCCATTTTTGTCTGTCAGGAAAAATCATAATGAATCTTACATCCATAAAAAGTTACAAGCATGATTTACAAATGTAGGCATTAATTTAGTTTTTCAGACACAATGAAACATAGGAACCCACTTTTTTATGAGGATAGTTGTTCAATCTCATCAAACCCTTTTGAGAGAAATTATTTCCTATTACAAGACACTCTTATAGGCATAATGTAAGTTTTTGAATCATTCCCATCTTGCTTATTTGTGAAAACTTTCCCTAATAAGATATTTGATAACGGAATCTATTTTCATGTATAATGCTATTCAATTAATGGGACTGTTTTTATGTATCATAGGTTCTCCATATGTTTCCCATTATTGATAATAAATTGGTGATTTCTTCTATTTTAAATCCATGTAACTAGGAACACTAAATTTTACATCCATCTGGAAAAGTGATTAATGATTTTGTATTACAATTGAACATCCAAAAGGCATATTATGTGTCCTATGAGAATAGGAATCATATCCTATGTATTTATTTTGACATGGTTTTTGGTCATATGATAGTACAAAACCATGCAGTTTAATTTCATGTGGAAAAGACTCATATGAGGGAACATAGGAATTGGTTATAGAGCACACGCCTTTAAGTGATGTCCTATGTATCCTGCTTATAACAAGATTTAAAGTCTTTATAGTTAATTTCCTCCTCAACCTACAGGTGGATCATGATAGATAATTAGGACAAGTAAGTGATATTTCTCTAGAGTTTACCAAAATTGGAATACCATAGATACCCATAACAAAGTAGATTCCCTAGGGAGATTTCTTTTATTCTATGTACATGATCTTTGTAAATCCATAAGCTCATATGGAAAATTATTGGTGTGAGAGACAAGATATTCAATGTTATTGGAAGTACTGAATATGGATGTGGGACTTATGCACTGAAAAGCCCATAATAGTTTGTTTTATAAAAATCTTGGGACTTTTGAAGGTTTCCTACATATCCCTCTATAGTTGTAATAATAGTCATTGTAGTTCAGTTGGTTTCTCCAATGTGGTTATGGATGAGAAACGGTGATAGAATCATGAGATTATTTGGTCTAATGAGTTATGATTGTAGTAATATAGAGGGTATTTCACCATGGTGGATCCCATGAAATACGTTCATCCACTATTCTTCAAACAATAGAGGGTGGTGACCATGAGTGGTTGAATGAAAAAGAACGTATGGAAAAGGATACCCTACTGTAAATAGGCTATCATGAATTCCTATCCCTAGTCCATTATGGACACTTCCCTTATGAAGGGGGAATTATCAACCAAATATTCATGGTTGGGGGTTTATATGACTCAATGGTAAATGTCCATGTATTCTTGTTAGTCAAGGATATCACATGGGTGTCCCCCTAACATGTATAAGGTTGTATGAATTACATGTCTACGGTGTTTTTTGACATATATCAGGTAACTACCAAACATGTCCTGGGAATCTTCTCAATATGTCCTAGGAATCCTCATGACATGTCCATGAGTCATCGCCTGATTAATTCTGAAATATTCAATGTTCATCACACGATTGAACCTAACATGTCTTATGGTTGTCACATGATCATGAGGACATCACTGATGGTTTTCATGTGGTCAAGATGACATGTTTGAGGTTTTTTTTAATGACAAATACAATATGTCTAAGGGTTATCACATCATCATGATGAAATGTCCAGAGTTTTTATGTGAACCCAACTGATGTGTCTGAGGAATTTTCAAGAACCAACTGATATGTCTAAGGGTTGTCATGTGATAAAATATGACATGTGATAAGACGAGAATATATATATGTATATATATTTTATAGATTTGTATAATTTATATTATTGTATTATTCAAAAATGTACTAGGTTTTGGTTTGTTTTAATAAGAATTAGGAATTCTCGACTAAAAGGAATAAATACTAAAAAATTTCTAAAAGAGGATTTACACACCGTGTATCACGTACACAATGTATAGACCACAAACATAGAATTCCCGCAGAGCCACAAACTAGCATGTGAAGACATTACATGATGTGAATACTATACAAGAAATGTACATCCAATACAAGACATAATTATTTCAATGATCATAATCACACGCAATGTGAATCACAGACACACACTGTGCAGATATTTAATCATGCGAATAGTTTGAGGGATTGACCAGTCAATGATTTGAACAAATTATTTGGGGGGGGAGTGGATATTAGTTATTTGGTGTGAAACCAATGATAATTTGTTTCATATGTCAGGATAAAAGTCACTTCAAAAGTACACAATGTTCATTACTTACAAGCATTGTACTTATCAATCTTATTAATATTTTGGTCACTCTACCACACATAGTTTCTTTATACAATTTCCTTTTCTCTCATTTTTCTATCACCCTTTTCATTGTTTTTCATCCTAAAATATATTTCATTCATTACTTATATTATATTTTGAATCCTAACGAGTTGTTATTCAATATTATCCCATTATTCATGCATTTCAATACCATTTTAAATCCTGATTCCTGTTTCAACACCATTCTCCATTCTTCATCAATAATTACACCATTCTTTAATGTTTCTTCATTTTTAGTGAGTTATTGATTTTTTTCATACCTATTTTGATTAGGATTTATCATTCGTCAAATTTATATTTATTTAATATTGTTATGTGATAAGATTTTTTATTACTAGTTGTTTAATAATTGATTTTTTGTAGTTTAATCCTATATTTTTTAACAACTATTTCTCGAGTATGAATATCATGTTTTATATTTACTTTTGTTTATCACCACCCTCATCCATAACTAAAACATAAAGGTCCAGGGTTCAATATTAATGGTGTTTATAAGCCTAATTAATCTTTATATTGAACCTTATTTACACAATATCTAGTAATTAGATTAATAATAATATCTCATCACATTATTTCGTACATCCTTGACCATGAGAAGTGAAATTGAATTATCCTAACATTATTGGAGTTGAGTAAGAATATGAACATCATCTTAGGATTATTTTTTCATAAATTCCAAGCCTAATTCACTATTTTTTTTATATATATAGTTACCAAGTGATATTTATAGCATAGTTTGATCCAATTGGTTTGACCAAAACTAATTGATGAATTTTGTATCATTTCAAAGCCAAAGCAGTAGGATTATTCCTTGTTAAATATAGGACTATCTTTTTTAATGATCCCTAAAATTGAACCCAAATACTACCTTTATTGTATTCCTTATATACAAACTACCTATAATTAGTTTAATCCCAAACCTAAAGAGTGAATTTTGGGGAATCTATTCAATGGATTTTGTTTGATTGGTTGCTGAACTACTAGTAGTTCTTTTGTGTTCAACCATGAACTTCCACTTTACACATTACTTGTATTAATTTTATTTTGATAAATCAAAATCTATTCTTCCCTCAACCCTCATGAATTTAATGAAATTTATGGGTGAGTCAAATAATTGAACTATTGTGAGTTATTATTGTTACTTAGGCACAATGAACATCGAATCGAATATTGGATTACCACACCCACTACACATTTTTTATTTTCCCTCCCCATTTAATCCTTTTCCTTCTACTTTATACATTTTTATCCTTTGGGTTCACCTTCTTCTTGTCTCTTTATCTCTTTCATATTATCGAGTTGTGCATTCTCTATGGACTCTTAACTTGCTCCTGAAGACTGGATAGAGAATACAAACTCCACATAGATCCCATGATTGATAGAAATACACATCAGTTATTTTCAATGGTTGTCATAATAATCTTATGCCCCTAAATTTTCAAGACCACAATATGTGACACCTGCCATTCAGTACAATCGAACAACAACTCAGGAGTGTACCAATTTGGACTATGGTTTTTCATCCATTAGTGGTAATGTTCCCAAAACTGTGAACTCATTTCTTGAGGTTTCAAATACCTTTCACAACAAATGAATAATAATAGTCTCCATTAGATTAATATTTTTACTTTTCTACTTTCCTGATATATCCATTTATTGGATAAAGAGTAAATCTCCTTAGTTAATCACATCTTCAGAAAAATTAGATTAAAACTTCTAGTAAAATACGTCACACCAATATAGATTTATAGGCTCCCTAATAAATTCCCAAATTTATCCAGGTTAATAGATAATCAGTGTGGAAATCATGGGAAACATTTATAGAGTTGATGTTGAAATTCCTAATCACAGAGTAGATGTGTTTCTTAAATTATAGATTTTCATTCAAGGACTTCATACTGATGATTGGGCTACGGTAGATACTGATATTGATGGATGATTAGTTCTTAGGTTGTCGGATGTCAACCAGGAAATTATTGATGTAGTTTATCACAATTCTCATATGTTTAAAATTTATAGAGGACTGTTTTATCATATAATACCTCAATTTGATGTGATTACCCCCCTCACAGCTCATGTTGAGGCCCTAACAAAGAAACTATAAATGTTCCAATTATCTATTACGCCACTACCCATCTTTCTTCGGAAATGAAAATTCAATATTGGGAGATGTCCATGGTCCCCCATTCATACCAAGACTGTTGGGATGGAATATAGAAGCATTAATACAACAATTTTAATTACATAAATTTCAATCAATAAGTAAATCAGTACCAATATCCCCAAAACTATCAAAAAAGGGTAGATCAGCAACATACATCGTAAAACCGATGACAATTTCAATAGAAGAGTGGATGGATTCCATAAATAATTATGGGATGACATAGGTACCCAAAACATGGTCTATCTCCTAGAATACTATGAAATTCCATTGAACTTTTCCATGATCTTAGTAGTATCCACAAACACAAAAACTGCAACTTTTGTAGACCAATCATGAAAACCTACTCACTACATTCAGGCAGAAAGCATATCAAATGACGAAAGTCAAAGATATGTTAATGAAAACACAAATATAATCCATGGAAAATATTTAGCACTAGATTGATCAAATTTCAAAAAACCATATCAGAACAACTGCTATGCATATTTCTTAGTAACATGGTAATGAACCCAAGAAAACAAGAAAATGTAGTGGGACTTGGGAGGGGGAAATAATATACTTTCACAAAAAAATGTAATAAAAATGAAGGGATATCAGAGGATGATGAGAAATATACTAATTAATTTATTGAAGATGACAATTAAATCACAATGTGGTTAAAGAAACATGTATAGAAATGGAAGAAACTACAACCCCCACCCCCCCCCCCCCACAAAAAAAACATCCTCCCAAAAAAGAAAAATTTTATGCAGTACCACCAGCATACAAACCTCCAATGTATTTACCTGTAATAATGAGGTAAGAAAATATTGTGGAATAATGGAATGGTTTTATATAAATTTTAAATCAATTGCATATCTAGATCCCATTTGCTGAAGACATTTCCAAAATGATTGCCTATGAAAAATTCCCAAAATAACTACTATCTAATTGGAGTATGATAGAAGATGTGATATTTGTATACCAAAATGAGGAATGTTCATCGATTTTTTAGAAGAATAATCTAGAAAATACAAGAGACATAATATTTTTTTAATACTAGGCACTATAGGGGACTAAATCTTAAATAGAGCATTATGTTATCTAGGAGTAGGCATAAATCTCTGGAATATTATTGTATTTAAGAATCTAGGGCCCAAATAATTAAAAATAAAAAGTGTGTAACTTCAACTGGCTAATATAACTATCATGTATCCTTGAGGACTTCTCAAGGAAAACATCATTAAAATTCAAATGTTTATCATTCATGTAGATTTAATAATTTTAGACATGGAAAAAGAAGGATACGTTCAATTTATTTTAGGACATCCATTTTTATCCACAGGAAAGGATTTAATAGAAATTATCCAATGGATACTGATATTATGAGTTGGATATGAACAATTTGTGTTATACATAGAGAAGGCATGAAATCAATGTAATTAATCTTTTGAATTTCATGAAATATTTCATACTGATTATGGAGAAGTGTTTATGACCATCGAGAATGGTAAGGATACCCTCCCCCATGATGAAGATGATGAATGTGATCATGATAATGAAAAATAAATTAAACCATTGATGTGGGACACTATCCCTCCTTTCATAACTTTTATCATTTATCAAACATCAATTAAATTAAAGGCTTTTCTACGATCACTCATGTACTAGTTTCTTGATACTACAACGATAATTCAAATCATTATCAACTTATATTCGACCAAAAAAGAAAGAAAAGTTAATTTATGCCCTAATGAAACACAAAAAAATAAATAGTCAGGAGAGTGTATGAACATAAGAGGATACAAACAAAAAAATTTCCTTGGAAGAATGTTCTAAACCCAAACACCAACCCTTGAGGTAACTAATCACACCAATGAAGGATGTTGTTAAGAAAGATGTTCTGAAACTTCTAGATTTTGGAAAAATATTTTCTATATATAAATGTTAATGCATGATATTATAGACCTGGATTTTTTTAATAAGTTCTATGTGAATAGTGGGACACATGGACTCACGTTCATCTCCCTAAATTATAGAGGATACTGACTAACAGTGAGGGACTAGGGTGTGTCAGTGGGGTGATTATGCCCCCATTACCATAGTATAGCACAATAGATAAATAAAAAAATATGTAAATAGTGGATGAAATATATGTAAACGTAAGTAAATGTTTAAAATATAAAAAATAGTAAAAATAACTATAGTAACTTTAAAAACTAATAATTATATGGAAATGGTGAATTTTTCATAATGTTCTGAGACAGTCAAATTTTTGGGTAAATATTAATTACCGTTTAAATATTTAAGGTGTTTTATGACATCATAATGACCCAATAGTGATGTAATAAAATACTATAATCTTTATTTTTGGCCAATATATGTTTTACCATTAAAATAATGTGATTTTGGGTTTGTTTGAATTACTTTTCAAAGAATTAATGGACCCCTCAATACTTATTAAACACCTTGTCTTATTAAATTAATATCCAGGGGAGTGTGACTCACCTCCACATAAGCAACCATATTATTTTAAGAAGTTAAGAATTTGCCTTTATAAAATATTATTTTCCTCTTCCCTTTTTCCAAAAACCATGGGAAGAAACCATGGGATGGTTTGTGGTTTGGATTAATTTAATGTAAGGTGGCCCAAATCTAAATAATAAAGAATTCCCTCACCTTTCCTATCTAAACCCACCCATGCTCCCACTTACTCCTCAATAAAAGCCTTTGGAGTTCGTCCAACCTCAGAAATACTCTCTCTATAATCCTCCCAAGGTTCCCCAAACTCCAAATAAGCCTCTCACAAGCCTCTCTCTAGCCTTTTCATGCACACTTCCAATTAAGGGTTTTTTCTTCCATTCTCATTTTGTCCAATTTTCATTAAGTTTTTTTCCCATTTAATTTCAATTATGAATGTTGGGGTATGGTTCCACACCTCCCTCATATTTACCTATTTATTTTTGAATGATGGGAGACCCATTTATCTCTCATTAAATTCCTCCCATGTACACCCGTTACTATGCCAAAATTACGAAAGGAACTTCTCTCTCCTCATTTACATTCAAGCAATACTTTTGTATCATGAATCTAAATTCCATTACAATTGTTGGTAAATGTATCTATATTACCTTTTTACTTTCCATTACATGTAAATAATATGAGGAAACCCTTTCTCTCTCATCAACCATTTTTTATGAATACTTATGTCACGCTGTTACGCTGCTGAAATCGCACCAATTTTCGAAGTCAATGCCTTTGTGAAGTGAATATCATGACCATTTATCCATCAAGGGTATTCACCTTTATGCACATTTACTTATTTATTATAAAGTTTCATGTATGAATTCCACATTCCTTTATCATTAAATAAGTGATTATGTTTTATGAATCCATGTTTTATGATCCATGTGGCACACTTATGCATGAAATAAAATGTTTAAGAAGGGTGTGCCCTTATAGCGCTCTAATGCATTGGGTAAAGTATAGTATCATGATACGTCATGTGAAATGAGTGTTGAATCATGATAATTCAAGTGAAATGAGGGTTTACTCGTGCTTCATGTGCAATGAGGATTTACTCATGCTCTCTGTGCTATGAGTCTTGGCTCATGCTAATTCCATGTTAAGTGTTGTTGCCACATTTCTATGTTATGATTATCATGCTTTATCATCCCTATATGTTAATTTTTCAATTGAGATATATTGATATTCTTATTGTATAACATATATTGTACTCCTCATGTATTACATGTTTATTACCTTACTGGACTTTACAGCTCACACCTTTTCTTATGCATGTCCTCAGGTTATCCCATGCAATGCTAAGTACGAGGAAATGTAGTGGTCAGGTAAAGGAAGATTTCAATAAAGATGTTGTATTTCATGTTTCAAGTTTTAATGTAATGATCCTAAGCCCCAAAGACACTATACCTCTTGATCTTCTTTGTTGTATCATGTGATGTTTTATGTAATAAATCATGTTTAGGTTGTAATAAAAACCAGGGCTGTCATATATCATGATCAAAAGAACATATCAAGAATCCGTTATATGATCGTAAATACTCACTTGGAAGCATTGAATAGATCAATATAACAAGTAAAATTAACATTTCATGATCAATTATCTTTTCATGTCAATTTTATTACCAAATTTCACGAAATACAATGCAACTCCATTAACTTAAGGTTCTATAAATTTTCATGTTTTTTGACAAGAACATTTTTCATGTTTTTAGACGTTTACTAATAAATATGTCACATGATCATAATAACACACATAAGGTAATTAATATGAAATTAGGGATTATTTTTAATCCTTTGAGGAATTATATGGATAATCATAGGGGTTTCTCATGATCGTAGAGAGATCATACTAACCAGATAACCCTTTAGCGTGATTTTTTAGGGTCGTTTGACTATGTGTCTCATTGAGGGTCAAGTAGTTTGTGTGACATTAGTTTTTAATTTAAATATATCAATGTCACCTCATTCATTCCTTTACATAGAAAATTATAACTATATGTTTTTTATTTCATTGATACAAAACTAATGATGCTCATTTAGGGGGTGTCAAAAAATGACCCCCCTTAGAACCAAAGTTTGAATGAACATGGAATCTATTCTAATAAAATAAATTCACTCTTGAGTTTTGTTGGCTTATCTTAGTAGGTATTATAATCATATTTTTGTATTCCTAGTGATCGTTCATATTTCACAAGGTTCCCTATAAAAGGGGATTGATAGGCTAGTCATTTACCTTATCACCCAAACCTCTAGAGAACACTCTATTTATTATCTCACATAACAACTTCAAAATACACATTCCATAACACCATCATGAGAACTATTCACAATATTTGGCCATGTGATATCATTTGTTGAACTCTTAATGTGATCACTCTATCAAGATGAATCATTCAATAAAACTTCTAAAAAATAAATAGTAATTCACTTGAACTATGACACTCGTCCATGTCCATGGGGTTTCTTCACATGCTTCACATGTCTCTCCAGGGTTATCTCAGGATTTATTAAATTATCTATTATTCATGTTACCTTCATGTGGTCACACAATAACATGTCCTAAAATGGATAATTGTATCATGATATTTTATGTATTTTACATTATTTGTGAGACTTATAATAGGTCATGTGGTCATAAGACATTATATGGTTCATGTAATTTTCCTGATTCTTCCTGAGATGTTTACTTATTTTGTTTTATTAAATCAACTGAATCCTTCATAAATTTGACAAAACATCACACATATGATTTATAATCTATTTATATGACTTATATTTTTAAATAATCTATTAATGTGGCAGACCAGAGATCCATGAATTTTGATAATTACAATGTCGATCCTTGGAACTGGGTGTTTTTGAACAAAGGACTTTTAAGGATTCTACATATGTCAATGCTTCAAAAAAATACATTTTCACATATAATACCATTATATGAATATTTAATTCTTGATTTTAATTAAATTTCTTTTCTTGTCTACGGTGTTCAATCTCATTGGTTTTCACCCTATATTGTCTTGATTCCAATGAATGTTTTTTTGGGATAATCAATTAATTATGCAACCATTCACATGGGGATCCTATACATTGGATAATTCCCCTATTTTTCCAGAAAATCATGATATTTCTAATCAACTTATTTCTCAGAGTTAATCAAATAAACTCATCACTTCTATGGATAAACCAAAAAAGGGAATTGATTTCAAAGTGGGATTTTAACCCTAGTATAAACTTTTTTGATGACTGAGCATGGTGATTCTAGTTTTAGGATTGTAGCATTGATTTTTTTAAAGTTATGGAAGATTTATTTTTTATAATCAATAAATCAGGTTAATTAGGATATAAATGAGTTTTCTATTTTATGATAGCATTTTACATTATAAGGTAGATAAAAGTTATTTTAAAAAAGTATGTATTATTGTTGAACATGAGTCGCTGCTAAGAATGACTCAACATTAAACAAGAATAACCATTGAGTTTATTCACTGTCAGCAATGTCTTAGTTCCATAATATATTTTTGGAAATGTATGATATTGATTATTCGTCTCAGGGGAAATATGTTTAATATAGAGAAAGGCTCACTATTAGTGGGTGACTCACCATTGGATCAGAAATTTATAAAATTATAGAAAACACCTACCATTAGAGATATGATATGGAAATATGGTTATGTTTCAGAAAAATATACCACCATATCTGAGTAATAGTTTAATATGACCTTTCACTATAATGGAAAATTTGAAAAGTGTTAGGATGACTCACAACCAACCTAAGTCCCTTCCAATTTGTCTCACCACCAGCACGAGTCACCAATTGCCAAGTCACTTCTAGATTATATCACACCATTCAAGAGGAATCAACACCCTTATTCTAATTATATTGAATAAAATATCTCTACTAGATATATTATGTAATTTAATGTTGTATCTTATTTTTATGATTGTTATTAATTGTTTTGAATAGATAAATTAAAAAATGTGTCTTCTCAAAGTATGAGGATACAGGAAATACTATTGATTGTTATCCTTATGTAAAATCCTACATCCTTTTTATAAAATACTTTTTTTACTCCCTCATGTATATACAATCATATACACAGATATATAAAAATATAGAGAGGGAAACATGTACAGCAAAGTAGATGAAACTATAATTAATAATATGAAGTGTTCCAAATTTTATGATCGTACATGTCACATCATCCAAAACAAAACAATATATAAATGTAGTAAAATGATCATCATGATTCATTCCATAGTATAAATAAAATATCAAAATACTCTATTCTACTATGATTTTAGAAATATGTCTCAAGATTCACTTCAAGCAATTATCAAGGAGTCACAATCTGTACAGAATATAAGATAAAAAAAATCCTTATATATATATATTGTTTCTATATATTTTCATTTCATTATGATTAATTGGGTTTACTCTATTTATTTTACCCACACTGACTCTTAATCTTTAACTAGAAGATAAATAATATCTTCATCACAATCTCTTTACCTTTTTCCACAATGTTGTGGAATAGATCTCTGTGTGGCCAATTTTTATTTTATTCACTTGGGTATTTTGGAGGAGGCCATGTGTTATCTATATTTCATTTCACTTTTTCACTTAATTTAACTTGTAGATCAGAGGAAAGTTTATGTAATATTTTGGGAAGAAGGTGATTTCCAAGTTGAGATGACAAGTACGTAGCTTGAGACTAATGCTCTTGTATTTTATTCCACTATGTGTTTTGTTTTTATATTCATTAAGAATTAAATATAATATATATTAAGTAGTAAAAAAATAACTAATTTGATATTTATTCTAAATTAGTGATTATATAAGTTTGCGATTAAGTAAATTTATTTCAAAAGTCAAATTTGGTTTTTACGATTGTTTTAATTAATAATTAGTAAATCATTATGAAATATATTAAAAGAACACATCATATATAAATATTCTATTTTGATTAATGGGGAAATTTTATTTAAAACATAGATTTTACTTAAACCTATTTCAAAGAAATTTTTTTGGGTGGTCAATTCAGCCCCCTCTTGAAATAATCACTTTGAACATCATTTGAAATCAGAGGCATTTCATAGCCTTTTCAACTATTATTTTAATTGTTTTTAAATAAAATAAATTATATTAAATTAAACTTTAGTTTTTTAAATGGATAATAGAAATGAAATGTTGTTCTAGTAATAGAACACCCTCTTTTAATGGAAATAACTATTATCAATGTAAAATTAATATGAAAAGGCCTAATGAGAGAATGGTTTTAAAAATTTGGTATCTTATATAGGATAAAATTGGGTTACCTATGAATTATAGAAGTACATGGGATTATAAAAAAAAATTATTACAAAAATAAATTGTAAATATTTGAATTACTATTACTATGCTTTGGGAGATGATGAATTAAATATAATATATGTTAGTAAAACTTATATGAAATTTGGGATACTTTATCTATTTCACAAGAATGAACTTCCAAGAGAAAGTCAAGATAGAGCTAAGAGAAAATCATGAGACAGCTGATATGTTTTTTAGAGAGATGGAGAGGGATATATGTGCCTATAAGGAATATTGTGTAACTAATAAACTTCCTATTGAAAATTTTATTGGGATGTTTTTTATGTATATATAAGAACTCAAATTCCCCTGATACGACAATGTTGAACAAGTGAAAAAACTAGTAGCTTTCATTTTTACTAAATCCAAAAAAACTAAACAAAAAGTTAAAGATGAAAGATAAATGATGAATATCCATCAGTACACTATAATGTGGAAATTTAAATCCTAATAATAAGATTAAATATGTTTTAAAAAAATAATAAATTATTCAGAAAAATGTGTTATAAAGTGGAATATGATAATATGTAAACATAGAAAATGGATTGAAAAATGGTTGAAAACTCAAATGAGATTACATGTTATAAATTTAACTAAAAACTACATGTTATGGAAGACTATAAAAAGACAAAATAGAATATAAATTTTGAGTATACGTATAAAAAATATAAAAACGTTGTGAAATCTATAAGGAGTGACACTAGGTATATCTCTAGTGACTCATACTCAACTAGTGAAGAAAATCAAGATAGAGATAATATGTGATTCTTGATAAATGATAATAAGGGACATACTGTATCAACTTTAGTTTATTATTACCATTTTTAAAATGATTATGATATGTCCAAAGAATAAATTTTTGAGAATTAAAACATGATTGATGATAAATTTAATGAACTCAAAGAAAAATACAAAATTCTAAATAATGAACACGTTTAATTTTTTTTTCGTGAAGTCCAATTTTAGAAATTATACTATTAGTTATTTTTAAAATGGACCTATAAGTGTTTTTATTTAAAAAAAAATCAATATAATTTTAAAAAACTATTACGAAAATATGTGTTCCTAACACACAAATAACTACAATTTATGGACTTATGAAAACCTAGGTATCAATATATTTTTTTGAATAAACAATGTTTTGTATGAAAGATGCTTGATAATATTCTATAGAAATTTATGGTACTTAGACTACATTTACATTGATCATATGAAATTAGATGACTCATGTTTCAAGACACACATAAAGGTTCATGGTGTCCATGTCACCACCAGTGACAATGATAATGGAAACATCTCCATCCTTGAAAAAATTGGTAACACCAACTCAGTTTTAATTTCTAAAGTAATTATTACTGATGGATTAATATATAAAATTTTATCATCTCATAATTATTTGATGATGGTATTCATGTAATTTTTTAGAAAAATGCATGCAATGCTTTTAATTCTAAAAATGCATTTCAATTTACTACCTTATGAAATAATAATGTTTATGATGTTAATTTGGATTATTTTATTTCTCAAAATGTTTCTTTACTAGGTTATACTCATAGATAATCATGGCATTTCAATAAGAGACTAGACCACTATATCATTTAGTAACTTAGAAATATTGCAAGGAAAGGGCTAGCCATGGATCTACCCAAGCCTGAATTCCCAAATGACATATTATATAAACCCTATCAATAAAGAAAATAATAATTGATTTATCTTATATTATATAATGAAGTTTCCACTTATAAATTTATTTAGTTTGTTCACATGGGATTGTTTGGAACATCTAGAGTTTCTAGTTTAAAGGAAAAGTGTAATGTTCTCGACCTAGGATCCTCTAAATATGTGCCCCGAGCCGAGTCGCCAAATGACCTCAAGCATGCCTCCCCAAACACCAAATTTTTATGACTAGAGGCAAGTGTATAATGAGTCCCATGGGGAGGATATGCCATCTTTTCCAGAGTAATCCATAGTAGAAAATAGTATAAATAGTGGAATATAAATGAAACGACTAATAAATATACAATTCAACATCTCCCAATTGGGTACAAACCATAATTCAACATTAACATTGTCATGAAATACTAGATGTGAAAAGTTAATGAAACCCAAAAATAACACAATTGGCCAAATCCTCAAATGGGTCCAAAATCATTGTCTAGATCCTTCTTCATGTACATCCTGAGAACATCTCCACATCCAAGTGTAGGGACATTACCCTTTCCCTCACTTGGAACCAAGAAATCTGCTCTGGTACCCAATAGTATCTCGAGTTGTGTGTGAGTACAAAACTGAGTTCGAAACCACCAATGGTGTCTAAAAAATATCTAATCTAATAGATATTGCATGAAAGAACAATATTAATTATATGTAAACATGGGACAGTATGACTTCCATTAGTTAACAAAGTTCATTATAATTCATACTCAGCATTTTTCCCAATTTAATTTCCCACAACCTCTTCATTAACTCATCCATCTTTATCACATGTTCCATGGGTCAGGAAAAAAAAATAATCGACATAAGGGTCCAAGTGGATCAATCACAATTATAGGGGAATAAGTCAAGTCCCTATCACACAAGGGATACCCATATCACATCAACAAATTATCTACACCTCATAGCACCAGTCTTGGTGGAATGAAACTATTAGGGGAATATATCCTTTATCCCCTTCGCTACTCGTGTTTTTTTTTGATGGAGTTTAGAGCCTCAGTCCAACTCGACCTATGGGAGGAGAGCATCATGGTAATAACCCACTCTACTAAGCCATATGCACATTCTTATTTATCCAATCACCACAACCATATCATAACACAACAAAAAATATCCAATTCTATTGGAAATAAAAAAACATAACAATAAAAATGGGAATTAAGACTATTCCATAACCCATTAATAGACATACTAATTACAATTTATATTCATTTAAAAATAATCCCATTCTCATTCTCTAACCTGTTATGTGTATTCATAATTCCCATACAATAGACAATATTCTCCAACTAACATACATTATCTCATTTAGCCCATTTTTTATTTCACAAGGCCTTGCCAACTAATTCATTTCATGTTTGATTCATATATCACATAGAACAACCCCTTTATCATATTCAACCAATTAAGTATGCCCCATAATTTCCATGTATTAACTCGTTCCTTATTCATAAATTCCCTTATGAAACCATTTACGTGTTCTCAATTCACAAGAAATTTTAAATTTAACATGTTCATCATTTCATTTAAGTTAAACATCTATGGTATTTCAACATAATTCATATACTATTTGACATAATCTCATTTAACCCAATTAACCTATATTCAATCTATGCCAAAAAACCCTTTATTAAATTATCCTAAAACCTAGGTACAAATATCAATATTCTATTTTCAACTCAACTAAACATATTAACACGATCAATATGGGAACTATGTTATCACATGTCAACTCTACACTTAACTTCATAGATTCTAGATTTAGAAATGTATGAAAACCCCCTGGGTGGACCTAAATAATTCTAATAATCCTAAAAAGATCCCATGGGTATCATGGGGGGTGTAAATCATTATTTATCCTACCATTTTAAGGAATCTTACCTGAGGCATAAGAAAGCACAACCTGATGGAAACCATATCTCAAAACACAAGAAAAAATCTATAACAAAACTATGGGATATATCTTGTAGACCACCTAATGTGATTACTTTGTTGAACACACTCTCAAACGATTCCTTATATCCTGATATAAACCACATTCGTTTCTTCAACCTAGATCTCACAAGAAGAGAAGGGGTGTTAGGGTTTCCAGAGGAGATGGAAGAAACCAGAAACCCTAATCTGATAAAGAGAAGCAAGAGAAGGGTTACACATACCTGGGGTATCGATCTGCAACTGAAAATGCTCAAAATGGAAAATAATGGAGGGATATAGAACCTTAGAAGCTCTTAAATGTATTGGTTCGTCACTAGGGTTACAAGGGGTGAAAATGGAGGAAATCATCAGTTAGGCTTAAAAATCACATGGTGGCATTTTAATAAATTTCAAAACTTTACTCAGACACATGGTTTACCTGCATGTCATTCCAAACAATTCTCAAATAGATTAGTAGCTATATTATAAAAACAACCCACCTTTCATGGTTACCTTGGATTTCCACATGGTTTTCTATAACCATTAAAAATCATGCAACATGACCATAAACTAATTTCTCTTCCACTTTCATTACCTGAACCCCCAGAACATCACTGAGTCTTATCATGGACTTGAGAAACATTTATTTATCTAAAAATAATATACCTAACTAAAACATAAACAAAACAAACAATACAAAAAGTCAGGATCTTATTGGAATCACTATATCTATGTACTTATAGATTATTTTTCTATGTATACTAGGTATTTATTTTTATCCCACAAATGTAAATTTTTTTATTACTATATCAAGTAAGATAAATATGTATAAAACCTATGATGAAATATAATTAAGTCCTTAAGAACTGACCATGATAGTGGGGTTGAAAATAAATACTGAATATTTTTGTTCAAAAAATGACTACAATGATAACTTATCTAATCTTGAGAACCCTCAATATAATGGAGTTAATAAAATAACAAATAGAACAATTTAAGAGATAGCCCATACTATTCTTAGTGAATTTTATTTACCTTTATATTATTGGGAAGAGGTTTTGAATAAAACCTCATATATAATCAAAAGAATTTTAATTATACCATTCTAAAGTTGATATCCTTATAAACATATTAATAATAGAATGACTATGGTTAATTACATTATTGTTTTTAGTTAAAAATTATTTATTCTTAACACTATGGATAATATTGACATGTTTTACTCTAAAAGTGAAGGAGGAATATTCCTTGGCTGTTAAAATTCTATCAAACCCCATAGTGTTTTTAATACAAGAACCAAGACTTTGGACGATTTTGTTCATGTAAAATTGGATGAAACGGATCCACATGTGTCAAAAACTCTTTTAGCAATCCTTGATGATGATTTATTTATTATGAAGTTAAATTCCAAACCTTCTAATTCTTATATAATGGATGTAGAAAAATAATCCAATTATGAGGAATTTTCAGAACATGAGCCTCAACCTATAGACGGCCATGAGGCGACCAACCCTTATTTTTTTAGATTTGGTAGGACTCTTAAATTAATTCATTTAAATTATTTTATTAAAGAATTAGATATAGTTGTATAAACATGAGCTTATAGTAGATTCCATGTTGAAAAACAAGTATTCTTGTCAAATTTGGAAACTGAGAACATCAACGATTCAATCAATTGTGAATTTTGGGTGCAGAATATAGAAGAAGAAAATAATCAATTTGAATAAAATAATTTTTACTAACATATGTATGGACCCAAATAAACCACTAATTTTGTAACTATATGTGTGTTTCAAAACATGGTTAATGAATCTTGCAAAATACTAAAGAATAAGGCTAGACTAGTTTCCCAATGATATAGCGAAGAATAGGGTATAGAATATGAAGAGGCATTTTCACCTATATCTATACATGAAGCCACAAGAATAGTTCTTAAATATGAAAAAAATATAGATTTCAAACTATATCAAATGGGTGACAAATGTGAATTCATGAATTAATATATAGTTGAGGATATTTTTGTGAAACAACCTGTAATATTTTAATATCCTCATTTTCCAAATAAGGTTTTCAAATTAACAAAGATTTCGTTGGTATACAATATGTTATTTTATCTTGGTATTATATGATCAACTCTTTTCTTATTTCAAAAGGATTTTTAAAATTTATAGTTGAACCAACCCTTTTTATAAAAATAATTCCAAAATATGTCTTAGTTGATCAAAATTATGTAGATGATATTATTTTTGGATCTTCTAAAATTTATTTTTGTATGATTTTGAAAAAATGGTTCAAAATGAATTTGTAATAAGTTTAATAGAAGAACCAAAATTCATTCTTGGTTTTTATATTCATCAAAATATGAAATAAATTATTTTAAATCAAAGTAAATATACTAAAGGCCTTTTAAAACGTTTTAATTTGGATAGAACTAAGATAAGAAATACTCATATGAGTACTGTATGTGTGTTGGATCATGATGAAGTCATGGAATTTATGGATTAAACCACTTACAAAGGTATGATTGGGATTCTTATCTACTCAACTATTAGTCGACCAGATTTTATTTTTAGTGTGTTTATGTGTGCTAGTTTTCTAGAAAATCCAAAAGAGGCACACTTACTTACTAAAAAAATGATTTTTAAATACATCAATTATACAATAAATTTAAGAATATTCTATCTAATATGAAACACATTTGATCTAGTTTGTTAATCAAATGAGGATTTTTTTGTTCTAATTTAGATAGAAAAAGACCTTTTGGAACATCTCAACTTTTGGGAAAATCATTAGTATTAGGGTGTAGTAAGTTGAAAAATTTAGTTGCAATGTCTACTTCTGATGCTAAATACATAGTTTAAGGTAGTTTATGTGCTTAAATTTTGTGACAAAAAAAACTTTACTTGAATATAGATTTCAATTTTGACATTTCCCTACAAATTGGGACAATATAATTACTATAAAAATTACTGAGAACCCTATTAATCCCTCAAGAAAAAAAACAGTTATGTAAGAAATCTTTTTTAAGAGGTCATTTTAAAAATGGAGACATAAATATTTAATAAACTGTTGTAGAACCCTAGCATGTTGGTATATCAACCTAGCCCTTGAATTATTGGATAATGAAGTCAATCAAACAAGAATTAGTCATTATAATGTTAGGTTATGTTTAATTTGTTGGGACTCACTATTAAGTTTACCCATCATTGAGTTTACCGACCATTGATTTTACTCACCAATTTAAACTTAGTCAAAATTTTAAATTTTCTCAAAATTGTTTTTTACTTATTTTTATAATTACCTATCATTTGAAACTTTTTTCTATGTCAATTTTTTTGTTTACGTTTGAGCCACAACCTTTATTTTTGTTTTTATATTTATTTACTTATTTCTTTGACTATATAATTAAATTAAAATGTTAGCTCTATTTTGATTTTACGAATCCATAAATCATAAAATGATATTAAATAACCATTTGTCTAATCCCAATGCTCACTCCTCTCATGTATTTTATCAAAAACCAGGTTGTGTCCCTCTCTCTATCGAGAGTCTACCTTCCCATTCCTTAACATGAACATTTCAAATTGATCTCCATGTATTTATTGAATAAAACATTAATTTAATCTCTAGAATAGTCACATACTTTAATGGAAAAGAAAGGTTAGACAATTCAACTTACTATTTTAGTTCCATTAAATCTTGAGCTTGAAAAGTGGGATGTAGAACCCAAAAAATTTAGAACATTATGTGTGTTCTCTTTCAAGAAAGTCTATACTGCTCAATTTTCTACATGACAATGGATGGATGGAGTGGTCTTTTAATAATAAAATATCCTTCTATCATAGGATGGTGATTTTTTTTTATTTGTTTTCTTGATATTTTTTCTAAGAAGAATAAGGGTAATTGAGAAGTAGAGAAAATGGTCATAAGTTTGTGCTCTCCTCAAAGATATGGGAATGATGTTCTAGGTTTCTCATGAGGGTGATGAAAAATATTATCAAGGAACTATTCCCTATAGATGAGATTCATTTGTTTATAAATATATTTTAGTTGAGTTAACTAGAGGTTGAATTCTGAGAAGAATAGTTTCTACAGAACATGATGGATAATTTCTCTAAATTTTCATGTTTATGTAGAATATAATTTGTCTAAATATGTTTACTTCCCCATAGTGTGGTTTTTGGATGTGTATATATTGTTTCTAATTAAAATCGGAGAATATATTAAAATTTTAATATATCTGATGAATCAAATACTGGAAATGATAAATCCAACTTCAATGTAAAATTACTAAATATATCTTAATTTTCTTTTAGCTATAATAGAATCCAATTGTCTATTTAATAATGGTGAAGAAACAATATTATTCTTTGGAGGTTTTTGTATCATAAAGGTGAGATACAAAATGATGAATATCAGTTGGAATCCTAGGAGAAAATAGTGGGTTGATGATAGTGAGAGGTTCTTTGATGATTTAAATCAATTTAAACATCCATCTAGACCAAATGAACTTATTGACCCTAGGTTGGAGCCAGACGAAGTTTTTTAATATTCTGCCAAGGTGGAATATGATTATGATTCCTCTAGTGATAAGGAAAATAATTTTTATATGGATGAAGGAAGTGACATGGATTTACCCAACATATATATATATATATATATATATCAGTTCTCTTGTTCCACCAAAATATCCTCCTGTTAGAGAGATACACTATAAAATGGTAGTGATGATGATGAAACATAAATATCTGGTGATAAAAATTTCAATTATTATTCTAAATTGTATGAAGGTAATGTAAATGTGGGAAATGGTGATGATAATGAAGAATATGAAGAATAATATGAGGAAGGTGATTGAAATATAGAAAGATATGGAAGTGATAGTGATGGATGTTATGATTGTTCTAGTGGAAACATTCTATATGAGGCTGTGGAAATATGGAAGACACTTGTCCCTTATCCTATAGTATCTATATCTATATCTAAATAAAACCCTATATGTCTTCAATATATGTAGAATAGAAAGAAGCATCAGTTTGGGGGAAAATAAAAAATTCTGTAAAGTCATCCAGTGAAACATGTTTTGGTGGATACGTTAGTGTTCCTCCCAATGATGTTTAGAATAATTCAGTGTATTATATTATGGATCAACTCATTAGTGATTAGATAAATGTTTAGAGTACTTTTGGGTAGAATTAATTGGGAGTGATGAGATCAGAACTATATATGATTATTTCACCTACATTGGGTTTATCTATTGTGTCTAGTTCTCATGTTGTAAAACATATTTATATATATTCTGTTGTTTGGATGGAACCAATGTCTGAAGAATAAGGTATGTGTTCTTAAATGTATATTAGTACAAAAAAGCATGGTGGACCTGATCATTTTAAGGAAAGAGATCCCAAGTAATCCTTATTAGATAATATTGATGTTGTAGGTCAATTATAGTGGTTTTATTCTGATGAGACTACCAAGTCTGAGACATTTTCACCCATCCCTATAAATGATTTTCCTTTAGTTTTAGTTAATTCTGTCACTATATGTGACATGGATTATTATAGAGTATGTACCCTCTTAGATATTAGTTTCTCATTGAAAATTATACCTTCCATGGATACCAAGATCAGTGATACGGATGCCAGGAACTTTTTTTGGGCTTTTGGTTTAGCAAATTCATCCCATTATGATGCTTCATATTAAATAAGTAAAAGTGGGAAATAGAAGGTTGAATAATTAAATGGAGTTAGTGAGAGCCACATTAGATGAGATGAGTTCCTCATTCAAGGAATTCATGGATGAATTAATGGAATGCAGTGAAAATGTCACTTCTATGGATTCTTCTTCAACTAAAACACCTCATACTCCTTTTAATGTGGAATGGATCAGATATATTGTGCAAGATGATATTTGTGGTGTTTCAAGTGTTGTAACATCTATTACTCTGGAATTTTTGTGGAAATTCATAAATAACATTTGATTAATCCAATTTTATGATTGAAGTGTATATGAAAGAAATAAAGTCTGGGTTAGATATAGTCAAAAATTATATCAAGTATTATCTGTATTAGATATATACTAACCATGATCTCAATGATCATTTTATGTTTCTTGATGAAAATATGAGGATGCCACATATTATTGATGAGTTTAAAAACAAATTAAATCAGTAAAAGGACATTAATCTTGTATCTAAGTTGTTCGTAGAAGAAAAAAACTATTTCTTCACTATTATAGAGATAGGTGGAAACATAAAAATGTATTTCATAAATCATATAAACCCATTTATTATGGTGTGTGGAAATAACATGGAATCTCTTGATTCTATAGCTGTTTCTGCTCACCTGACACCACTAGATTCTGCTCCAAATTACATTAGGTCTTGTGTAACCAAATAATCCCAAGGCATCCTTTACATCTTATTTCCATCCTTTTTCCTCTATCCCAGGGTAGCAGTTTGACACCTCAGACCAATTATCATTAGAGATACTCCCCCTCTAATTGATGTCCCTACTGTCATCCCATGTGTTCCTTCTGCGTCACATTCCTACCCTTCTACTTCAAACAAAGGGAAAGAAAAATCACCTTTGAACCCTTCAACACAACATTATAATCCTTGATGATAGACATTTTTGCCTTTTATATTGATATTTTATTTCAATTGTTTATTCAATCTTGTTTGAATAAAATCTATTTATTTTCATAAAGAAAATTCTATTATTTATATTCTCTTCTATTTTATATATTATTAATCCTTTTTGAAAATGAAAAAAGGGGGACAGGACTATATGAAATTTATTTCATTTTTTTAGAGTCAATGTATTTGATAAAATTCATTCTTTGACACCATAATGATACTGATATTCATTAAATATTTTTGTTAATAAAATTCATTGATACCATATTTTCTTTGATAATGTTTATAATCTATATTATTTTATTACCATGTGTCATACCTTTATCATCGAAACCATGTTTATAAAATGCCATGATTTATGATCATAAAAAAGGAGAGATTGTTGGAACTATTTTTTTAATGATCATGAGATATTTTTTATTATGATATTAATGAGTTTTCTTTCTTATGATAAAATTTTACATTATAAAGAATATTTGTGAAATTTTATATTAGTGTTACTCACCATTAAATATGATTCACCTCTACAGATGAATCTATATCATACATGACTCACTATTGACGTTGAGTCATAATTAGCTATGTCTTAGATCCAGAATGGATTTTTGGAAAAATTTGGGAAAGACACAGTGTTAAGGTGGAAATACGGTTAAGTATGAGAAAGAGACACCACCATAGGATGACACAACATTGGATTATCAGTTTGGAATAGAATGGAAAACCCATATGACATATTGAAATTTGGATAAGTGTTATAAATACATATTTCTAGATATGAGTCATCATTGAAGATGACCTACTACTAAAATGGGAAATTTGAATAGTGTTGGGAAGACTCTACACCAGACTAAGTCGCCAATTTCATATCTCATCGCCATCATAACTCACTGCCAGCCATAGCCTTCAAATGTGATTGTCACACCATTCAAGAGGACTCACTACTACTATTTTTTATATTTTGAATTAAATAGCTCTAACATATGTATTTTCCAAATTAATGTTCTAAAATGTTATATTGATTTTTCATAATTGTTTTTTCAGAGATGCATTAATGACTCTATCAACCATATGTGTGGGGATATAGGAAATTCAAATGATTTTTCTCTATATTTATACTCTGGAATATTTCTATTAAAATATGTAGCAGACTCCCCCTTGCAAATATAAGAATATACACATAGGCAGAAAAACACACAGATTGAATTTTACACACAATGTGAGTTGAAACTGTATGGAAGAATCTAAAGAGTGATACTTGTTGTGATATTTTAAACTGCATCATCATACACACAACTAGAAAATATTTAGGTATAGTGATCATTTGTATCCCTCTCACATTCATAATAAGAAAGAGTTTGTGACACTCAGTTCTGCAATAATTTTCCAAAATATTAATTGAACTTCACATAAAGCTACTTTCAAGGAGTGACATGATACATAGAATATCAGATAGAAAAACATAATATTTCTGCATAATTTTATTATATATTTCTATCTATTTTCATTACATTTCATTTAGTGTGGTTTACATTATTTATTTTACCCACATCAACTCGGGCACTTTAACTTTAAGATACATGATATCTTGTTATAATTTTCTTTACATCGTTTTCCATAGTGTAGTTGAAGAGGTCCCTTTATGGATTGTTTTTATTTCATTCCCACATGTTTTGTGGAAGTGGTTTTGTGTGACCTGGACTACTTTGTGGTTGTACATCAAATTCATGTTTTGGATCATAGATTATTTTATATAATCTTATTGGTAGCAAGTGATTCCCAATTCTAGATAACTAGGTCTTGGATTGAGACTATACCTATTGTATATTATTCCACAGTCATTTTTTTTATTTTTATTAGTCTTTAAAATGAATCTATTTTAAACTATAAAAAACAAATACTTTGATAGTTAGCCTTAATTAGTGTTTATATAAGTTTTTGATTAAATATATTTATTTCATAAGTTAAATTATTATTTTAGAATTGATTCAAATAAGACATAATAAATATTTGAGAAATATTTTAAAACATCATAACATACATCAACTTTCTATTTTGATTAACTTTGTTGTTATATAAAAAATTTTGATTTTAGTTAAATAATTTTTTAACAAAAAAAATATTTGGTAATCAATTCAATCCCCCTTGGGATTCTCACTCCAACAAAGACTAATAAATGTCATGTTATAAATATTTATAATGTGACATGAATTTCATAGTTTTTCATGAATCGTCATTAAAAACTCACTGGGAAGATTTCTACACATTGGTGTCCTTGAAGAAACTCTTTTTATATATCCTAGGGTGAGGTTGGGATAATACTATGATATATCTATCAGTTGTGGTGGAGTAAACTCTCTTGAGGATATGTGTGATTAATTTATTCATGGTTTGGATGTTTTGGATAACACTCAATAGACTCCAACCTTTTCACAATATGTGCTCATTATTTTGGTGTAATATAAAATCGATTTAAATCAATGATTGATAATTTATTTCAATTATTGGATCATATTATTTCTTTTTTGAAGAGGGACTCATCCAATTATCATAACCCCTCATATATTCCCTTATCAATAAGTTCGGGAAATTGTGGGAACTTATTGGTCCATTATGGAGGTTGTGGAATACTTAACATATGGATGTGATTTGATAATAGAGGTGACCCCGTGTAATTGGTTAGTGGGAGGGTAATATACCTCACCAGACTAGTTGTCCTTTTCAATTTTTATTTGAATTTATAGGAGAGAATTTTATGTGTTTCAAATATCATAATTCTGTCAAAATTACTCAGTCTTGGGTTTTTCTCGGAATATTAATCATATATAGGGATTACATAATGATATTATATTATTATAATGTTGTCAATATGTTTATCTATCATAACCATATTAATTTGATATCATTCCCCATATCTAATAATTTTATTATCGATAATGATAGTGTTTACCTTTCTAAATGATTCTATAAAATCTCACTTTGGGATAGGGTTTGTATATATCATGTTGATGATATAATTATTTGTGATTAATTCACCCCCTAAAACGTTTCTCACTAGTTTTTCTCTACTCAATGGGATTCTCCTTTCCTTCACTGGAATTCATGGAGATTGGAATCCAAGGATCATTAACTAATTATTTATTATAGTAGAATGAAAATATACAAATTCTAAAATTTTTCTTCCTCCAATCAATGCCCCTATCATTTGGTATTGAGATATTCCTAAGCATGGGTTTAATGTTAACATGTCTATATACTACATCAGTTAGTTCTTCATGGGGACATGCTTGGTGTTTTTACATTCCACTAGTAAATGGTAGTGATGGAGTTGATTTTGAACTCAGGAGGGAAACTAATGATGTTCTATATCTATAGTAATGAATCCCTTTTTAATAGGGTTGGGATTTTGAGTAATCTAGATCTTTGATTGTAGTGATATCTAATTCACTAACATGGGAATGAAAACAAAAGGAATCTTCTCTTAATTCCTCATTAGGTTGGCTAATCTATAATTAAATATAATTAATATCTTAATGCATGCCATCTAATAATGATCTTTACAATGTTCTTTCTCAAGTGGTTATCAAGCGTTATGTACCATGAAGTCTAATTTTGTAGAAAATCAGTTCCCTGATTATTGGAACTCCCTTAGAGATGATCGGTGGCTAAGATGAAAACCCTCTATAACTCTTTTTTTTATTTTATCGCCAATGGATTTGAATATCAATAATTATATGATTTCATTCTATAGATTATAATGGATCATAATTAATTTTAAAATGTGAGATGTACTGTCACATCATTTTTTATAAGACCCCTCTAATCTAATCAGTAATGCATGTTTTAGAGTTGCAATATAAGAGACACCGAAATGCCAATTAGTTACATGCTTGAATGGATGATTTGACTACATTGATATAAAATCATAAATCTATCATAGCTCATTCATTTTCATATATTGTAATTGTATCATATATAATATTGATCTCTCATAATGGGGGTGAAAATTTGTACTCTTTTATTGAGATTATTCATCCATTTTCTAAGGTGGAGGAAATGGAGTAGACAACACTTCATCATTCAATTTATTCCCCCCTCTAGGCTTTGGAAAATTTGAAAAACTCATCCAATAATATTTCATTATGATCACTATATTTTGATGTATATTTTTTCAAAAGCAATAGATAGACTCCATAATGTGTAGATTTATTACTTCTTTTTTACTTGAACATTGAAAAAATCTTTCTAATTTTACATGTTTATTTCAGGATTTCATTAATTCATCACATTCGTGAAATTATTTCAACAAGATATCATGTAGATTTTATAATAAATCAATTATTTTTATATAATCATGACAACCCATATTTTGACTCAAATTCTAAAATATCAAGGGTCATTCCATGAGAACAACCAACAAATGGATAACAATATATGTATCCTAAGTGATGTACCTACTCCAATAATTTATAGATCACCTAGTTCACATGAATAATTTGCGTAAATATGTATCATATATAATGTTAACATAGTTTTTTCTAATTAAATGGACTAAGAGATCAGGGATAGATTTTTTGAGGGAAATATAATGAACCCTTCAAAGTGTGTACCTTTTTTAAATTTACCTAACATCTTTATAAGTTTTAAATTGGGAATGATTAGTTGTCCATAAATTGGATTTTTATTTAAATTACCATTATGGTTATTCAAACTAACAGTTTTCACCCCTTTTTCATTACATAAATCACATAGGGTGTGTGTCCAGCGAGTAGGGAGTCAACATTTTCTCAGTCTTCCTCTATCTGTTTTTAAATTAGGGAGCATTTTGTCCCATTTCATTGGGTTTTTTTTTCGTAATAGAATTTTGGTATTATATAATTTTATGTTGAACAACATAGAACGTTTGTTTCTATATTCTAGTGACATCTAGATCAATCCATCTGTTACTATAATTTTGGGCCTTCTAACTCAGACCTAATTTTGTTTTGTATGACTAAGGCATATAATTAGTGAATAATGGGTATTCATGAATGGTTTGAGTTCCCTACATCCTCATATTCGTAACTAAGAATGGGTAATCACGAATGGTTCAAACACCATGTATCCTTACTTATATGATAAAGGATATGTATTAATGATGGTTCTAAACACCAGAAATTCATGATGAAATGACGAAGGATGGGTATTCATGTAGGGTTTGGACACCCACCTCCTTACTAAGAACTAGATTGGTACATGGTGTAATAACATTAGGGATTCTAGATAAACATGGGTCATTAGAATATGAGTTACTTAAATCATTTATCCTTGATTTTGAACTGAGGGTGATTGAATGGGGAAGACCTATAAGGGATTATGACAAAAAACTCTAAGGTGGTAGTTATACTATGATGTTACCGGGTCTCATGAGGATTTGAGTTCCCTTCCAATTAAAACTTTGTTCCCCTAGTTTATGGGTCTATGTATCATATATTGATCTAACTCATACATAGTAAAAAATAGGGGTCCCTACTCCTTTTCAAGGGATGTGGCAGATATATGAGGTTTTAAACACTTGAAAATCGAAGTTGAGTATGTAAGAAATACCATCAAAATTTTATTCTAGAACTCAATGGTTGTTTTCTTTATGGTTTTGAAGTTTAGGTCCTACATCATGTGGCTTCACTTAATGTATTGAGGTCCATCAAAGGTTTTGATAATGGAATATCAAATTACGCATTTAAAAATGTGTATAATATACAGTAACAAAACTTTGGGTATGTGGAAACTGCTTGAATATTCTTGTAATAGGGATTGTAAATCATGTTATAGGAATATATGAGTAAACTATAAATTGGTGGCTAGTAGATACAGTTCCACCATTAGTAATAGTGGAAACATGTATCATATGTATCAAGGAAAGTAAATCATGGATAAAAGGGGGAATTTTCACCTAGGACTAAAATATAAACAATAAAAAATCTCAATGATGTTTAATTATACACCAATGATTACTAGTGGGGTCCCTTTCAAATAATTCAGTCTCTATTACAAACAAACTACAAGGAAGAACCAATAAAAATGACCCTAGGCCCTTGGTGTCTAGGATATGTGCATCAACTCATGAAATTGGTGGGTTACACCTTAGTGTTCAATGATATGAATTTAGTCATTTTAAAATGAAATATTCAATAAGGTTATAGGCGTGCTAAAAGTCCTTTCACTTAATAATAAACAAGTTATCATGATAAAGTGATGTGATGAATCATTAATATAACTTTTTCCAAGGATAGTGGCGTATAGAGATAACCTCATGTATTTTAATAGGGAAACAATAAAGGACTTATATGCTTTATTATATTTTTTAATTATTCTCTAACATTTTTATAAAAACTGTAGTTGAATAGTTTAGAAAGTGTAGTCTTGAATTTTTCTAAAATATAACTTTTTTGGATTTTACCCTGAAAAGATTTATGTCTTGTTCACTTATTGTTTATCGTATGTTAATTTTTACCATTAAAGGCTAATGTTTAAGTTCTTTTAGATTTTAACATAGTGTATGTAACTTAATGTATTGATATTGGATTTTTTAATATGGGTGTGTTTCAAAAAATCCAAATTAGGATTCTCAATGTTGACAGTACACCAATATCATTTTGAGATGGGGATGTGAATGTCATAAATTATGCCTCTGGGTTCTTGGGTCATGCATAATGGTATAAGATCACCACGCTGAAAATGATCAAGAATAAAACTATAGTAATCAATTCAAAAATAATCATGACATTGATTACAAGGATTTGAAGTCCAATTTGAAAAGAAAAGTAAATTTGGATGAAAATTTAGGGGATCATATACTGGATCTATGTGAAGGAATGAATAGTCAAACAAAGTGTCCCATGAAGCTAGGTGGTCCTATTAAGTGGCATGGAATATTTTTAACAATTTTAGGCACTCATTATGAAGTGTTATTAATGGTATGAGGTGTTTAAAAAGTTGATAGATACACTCCAAACATTGGTTAATCAGGATCATGAATTTATAGTCCTTTTGATAAGGATTGATGATATAAGTTAATCTTCATAATTTAACATCATATATTGTTGATACTTATGTCACGTATTATAATTTCTTACAATGAAGGCATAATTTCTGTATAGTTTATTGTCATTTGAAAATGATATTTCAATTTATATTAATGTCTTATGGTGAGGACATGTGAACCAATGTGAAATCATAAAAGATATCCTAAAATATAGCTTTCATTGGTTATGAGAATTTTAACTATCCGATAAACAACTAGGTTTGATAGCTTCCAAAATTGATGAAGCAGTTGGGAAGGTTCTAATAGTGGTACACTTGTGGTTGGACCTAACAAAATATACTCGGGTTTTACTAAGTATACTAATAGGTTAATAATAATGACACACGAAGTAATTATAAAAAAAGAGACTACCTGTATAAATATAACTCATATTTAGGGAGGGTTATTTTTTATCTTCATTTAGTGAGAATCAGCATCATAGTTAGCTAAGGGATCCTTTAGATATATCGTGCTCATATTTAAGGAATTATAACTTCCATAGTATATTCTAGTATTATGACAAAAATTTTATCAATATAAAAAAAGTATGGATATGACATAATACTTTTTAAAATTTTAGGTCTTGCATGATGGACCATGTGTCACGTAGTTTCACATTATAAGACAACAACATTATCGTGCACTTTTAAATCATGTGACTAGGATGTATCACTAAGAGGAATGACTGGATCATCCAAATTTGGTCCTCATAGGATATTCATACTTGTGGATTTTGAGGTAAAAGAGTATGAAATTATAATAAATATTTTTCAATGGGTACAATGCATATATGTGTAACATTGATGGTATCTGAATCCACATTAATAATTGGGTTATGGGAATTGTAAATCATAACCCAATAATATCATAGTCATTTGGTAATTGAACCATACAGGTATGGGTCATCCATTAATAATGGTGGAGATCTCATATAACATTCAGTTGGTAAAATAGATCCTATATTTAGGGGGGGATCTCCTCTTGGACTAGAACATCCACTAGGTATAATCTCTATGGAGTTATTTTATTCATTAAGGAATCATAGTGGGGTCCCATTAGATTAACCAGTACTTGTTACCAGTATTATATAGATGATAACCAAGAGAAACTAAGATCATTGTCCATGGGGTTCTATGAAAATCATATAAACTCATGGAATTGGTTGGTATCAACACAGATATCAAAAACATGAAGTAGGTTCATGTAGGACATAATATTAAAGAAGGATTCAAGAACCCTAAAAGACAAACCATTATTTATTGATCACATTCCAAGGAAAAGGGACAACACATGTTATTCTTGAGTAAAAATCCATCACATGAGATGATCTCTTTTACATGAAGAACTCTTTTCATATAGTTTACCATCAGGTGAGAAAGTTGTTTTTCCTTTTTTTTGGATCGAACGAACCTTGATTGCGCTTCATAGAGAGGTTTTAAAGGTTATCAATGATCACATGAATCATGATCGGCATGTGAAACAAAAGAAAAATGGACCTCAAATTGATCCATGTGATAGTGGTTGATAGGGATTTTTTGTCTATTCTCATTTTGGTATGAGAAGGAATCCCGACAAAAATTTGGTTCTCATTGAGGGAATAGATGGGAGTGATGATAACTCATATGTAAGCCTAAAAAAGGGTATTTGGGTATAACTACATATCCCATAGTATGTGAATCATTCCACAAGTAGTTCTTATGATGAAATTTCCAAACACAGATCAAGCATGTTGGAAGGTAATGGGCCACTTTTAATCTCAGGAACCTGCCTCTTATATAACGAAGGATTTTATGTAGTCAAATTCACATATAGGGAATAATTCATGGATGATCCTAAAATTGATATCAAAGTATCATTACATATCACATGGTAATGAGATTCATTCCATATGTGGTTCTTATATTTGATCCTCACATAGATCAAACACATATGTGGGAAATTAACATTTTATTATTGCATCATGGATGGTCCCTAGATTGGTGACCTAGGATTCACAATGTATCTTCTAGAAACAAGAATCATGTCACACATAGTTCTGATATAAAATCTATGCAATTTATAGACATTTCTCTAGGACTTGGAATATTATGTCATGAAACATTAATATATGATTGATCCCTCTTAGACATGGTGAAATCTGTGAAAGAAAACATTTCATTAAATTCATATATCAAGTAAGACTTTTTGATGATTTGTAGGACTATAACTAAACTATTAGATAAATATATCATGGGATTAAGGGGTAAGTTTACTTTAGATCCAATTTATACCCAAGTTACAACATCATGGTAACTGTGTTATTCATTAGATAATCCTAGAGGGGTCCCTTATGGAACCAAAACATCCCATTGGCACAGTTTTTTAGGAATTATGTTATTTACCAAGGAATGGTTGGGGTTTCTCTTGGATTAGTCAGTCCATGTTACCAATATTTCATAAGGGATAACCAATAGGATATGAGATCGAGGTCAAAGAAATCCCAAGAGAATATGTTCTCAAAGTATCTAGTTATTCTGAAATGAAATGGGGGTATGAAGTTTTTTTATAGAAGCCAGCGTCACATGGGATTTATGGAGATCAAGGAAGTTAGGGCTTTATATGGGATACATACCTAGTAATTAATGGTTACAAGAATAAGATTTTGTAATATTTCTTTGACAATTTGTACGATGCATATATGGGTTACAGCGAGGGTATCTAAATGTTATTGAATAGTTAAGCTATGGGAATGGTAAGTCATAACTCCATGAATATCCAAGTTAGTATGTGTTTTAGATTGGTGGTTATTGTTAATCCATCAACTTTAGAGAAACCCCATATTTTATTTATTTTCGACAATAGCTCTTTGATTTGAGGTGGTCCTCTCCTATGGGACCAAAACAACCACTATGAAAAAGCACAGTTCCATTGTGTTATTAACCATAAAATCATAGTGTGCCCCTTTTTATTAACCATTCCCATTTACTGGAATGCTACATAGGGGATCCTAGGGGAACGAATCGAGCTTCTTGGGATTCATAGATAAGTATATCAACTATAGTAATTCGTTGTTATTAACTCAGATATCTATGATATGATGTTGGTTAATAGATAATATAAGATTCTAGATTGTTTTGATCACCTAAAAGGATATTTAATCAAGTATTTAACAGAATTTTGGGGTGAATGGATTAAAAAACTGATTCATGAGTACACAATCATAAGGGGGTGATCTGTTTGTAATGAAATCCTCTTGTCATGAGGTTTAACAAAATGCATTTAATGTCCATGATTTTCAAGGAGGTATGACATTTATGTTAATGTGGAAACCCTCTAGTTTTATAAAAATAATTTAATTTAAAGTCCATGAATTGTTTTAGGTGAGTCCATGTCTTGTTCAGATCCTAGAGATCTGGAGTTTAATGAGGGAGACTATGTTGTAAGGTCAGAACATGGTTAGTACTAACCCTGTGACACCACCATCTGAGCACTCATTGCAAAAAAAAAGAGGCCTAATGATTTTGCTATAACATTTCAGGTGAGGCCGCATGCCTATTTGAGAATCAAGACATTTTTGAAAGATCCATTTCACATAGATTTCACATGATTAGTATGAGATTTTTTCCTTTGAGAGGGGTGTCCCCAGGCTATGACAGGTGCATCATTGGGCATGGATTTTCAAACCATGCAGCCAATCCGTACAACCAGAAATTCAATGGTTAATTTATGTTTTTCCTAAGATATGTTTTAAACCCTCACATTCCTTTTCTTCCTCCTCCAGCAGACACCCCTCATGCACAAAACCATCTTTGTCCATAAAGAATGGATTATGGAATCTCCTCATATGATCTTTAGTTCAATCATTTTCGAGTGTGATGGATTCCTATGAGTAATATATAAACTCGTATTACTTATATTGTCAGTTTATATTCCCATATCCTATGATATTTATATGTGATACCATTTCCCCCCCTTTCAAGAAATTTAACTATTCTTCCACTATCTATTGTTATAATTAGATTCAATGACCAGCACAGGATGAGGAGAGTGCTATGAAACTAAGGTATACCGTCAATTTTATTTATCTCAAGTTAATTTGATATTTTATTATTAATTGTCAAGTCCTTCATTATAATTCCTTGAGGACTCCTCCTAAATTATTTTCAAATTAATTTAAATGGTTTCTTATGCTTAACTTGATACTGTCTAATTGATTATTAACATCATTGGTTGTTCTCCTTGAATTTTTATACCCAAAGGGTAGTGAATTCCTTTATAAGGCCTAAATTATCCTTAAAATAAATTTTTGTATCACCTTGGAGGTGTGTTTCCCATTTAATATATTCCACGGAATAAATAATCTACCAATTAGAATTGATAAGCCATATGTTTTGGACCATATTCCTTATTTCATGATGTTTTATGGATTTTTCTAATGGTAATGTATTTGTCTATTTGTTTTCAATGATTAAAATGTTAGGCATTTCTTTGGGTAAAAATCATAATTACAAAGATATACCTTAAAACAACGACAACAGTGATATTGGGATCTTTATGTGATTCCTTGAATAGTATCATTGAGATTATCAGCTATAACTTGTATATGAATAATATATATGTTGGGAGTGATACGTGGATGTTCTTAAATGGGGTCACCACGATTTCACCTTACCCCCATGTTAGCAGCACTGGTTCCTTAGGGGATACAACATAGATATGATTTGTAGGTAGATGGTTATATCAGGTCGTGTGTGATAATTATTCCCATATATGAGATACAAAGATTGGTATCATATAGTTTTTTTAGGGATTGATTAGTGAGATACTTGGGAAAACATTTATGTATTTCCATGGACTGAATCTTATAGTATTGGAAATTTATATTTCCTCTGGAGTGATACATGGGATTACTTTTGAATTACCTTATATGAGATCAGGGTGTCTTTTTTATTAATTTCTAAAAATGAATTTTAAATTAAGAATAATTATTTGAAATTAAAACTATTGGTACACTTCCACGAAGACAAATCACATTCTTGGGGATGGGCTACCCCTTTATTCTTATGTATGATAACCCTTTTTTATACTATATCATAGTTGTACATGTGACCTCAGTTCAAATGCACCTTTCTTAGTCTGAATCATGTATATTTGGTAATTTTTAATATGTGTAACCCATCCCAAAGTATTTATTTATATCTTCTATTTATTATTATTGACACACAACATATTTTATAGGCATTGACTAGTTTAATCTCGAAACTATTGGTGGTGTCCTACTGAGTATATCTCACACCCTACTAAAATTTCCCTAGGTACCCATTAATGCCTCATGATTTTCAGTCTAGATAAATATAAGAGTCTAGATTATGATTCTTTATTCCCAATTATTGGATAGAGTACATGAGAATAGTAATGATCCTATGATCATGATGTTATCAATGGAATCATTTTCAATTTTTCTATTTTTTAGAATGTGCTATATTTCTGCACCCATTTATCCCATTTATCTTATTCGGTATAGCTATATGTCATGATTATAATCATCATTTCTGTGTCTATTATTATTTAGATTCTACCTATTTATTATTTACATGTTTTTTATTTATTATTTTGTTGCTTCTTGTAATTACTACTTCTATTGTTTTATTTTTCCATTTATCATTGTGCTACAGATTGACTAATGATGCAATTGTATCTCCGCATGCAAACCCTAGGACCTAGTTTTTACTTAGTTACCTATGGAATATTGGAAGGAATCTTTGAGGTCATCTGTCTAACCATGATAGGGGACCACTCAATGAAACATGGGGTGGGAAACTACAATGTGGTATTAGAGGTGTATTTTCCTTTTATCATACTTTTTGGGGACTAAAAAGGAGTCTAGGATTCATAAAAATATGGTAATGATATTTTTTCTTGTGTAGCTAACCTATGTATTTGGAAAACCCAATTTACCTGTGATAGGTTATTGCTATTCTAGTTTTTCTTCTTATATTGGCATTGACATGACCAACGGGTGATGCACAAGTTTTTTTATTTTATTATTATTGAAATATTATTATTAAGGATTTTATTTACATTATCATATAATGGTATGGAGGAATAACTCGTGCATCCAACTATAAAGCATTGGATGTAAATTTTGTGCATTATATCATGCCATATCTATTATTCTGTGTGCATTTCCTATATTTGAAGGGATTCTTATTTGTTACATGATTGTTATATATTAAAATATAGTAATGTTTCTTACATGGATAACATAATTGGGTTATTTAACCCTCCTAAATCAATCTAAATAGTTTTTTTCTACATAGAGTAATGATGAAATCATAATTAATGCAATTTTTCGAGGTTTGATCCAAGAACCAATGATTCTAAGACTTGAAATATTAGTCGATTTGATTGATCAATGTCAATTTAAATTAATGAATAGAGTATATACATGAATTGGTAATGGTATTTCATTCAATAAATTCCTTATTCATGATTTGGTACAAAATTACACCGGTTGTAAAGGTCAGATCATTGTTCCTTGACATAATGATTTAAATTTATAATGAGTCCATACCTTTAAAAATTATGAATGGTGATGCACAAAACTATATTTATATATCTATATCCATATAAGTAATAATAAACATAAATAAAATAAAGCCTTAAAATTAAAAAGGATACCACTAAATGAGGACTTTAATTGTTAACTAAATGGTGTTTTCATATACACTATGCAATTTAGACACCAAAAACTGGAACCTCTTCTATGTTATATGAGACATTGACCCTGACCAGACCTTAGTAGTGGGTAATAAGATGCGCCTCTTATGGTATGTCTTGGTATTTTATCATCTAGACAACGATTTTGGATAATGATGATAAGTCTGAATCATTACAGATTGGTTATGTGATAATCATTTTCGAAATTCCCTAATTTCTATCTACTTTAACCCTTATATGAGGTGTGAACTTAAAAAATTTAGACTTTTTCCACATTGATGTCCACAAATTGTATTCCAAGAGGGAGGAAGAGACCACGATCCAGTGTTGGTGGGCCCATTTTCATAAATATTACCTCCTATAGTGACACCTGAGGAACCTCGTAAAAATATTCAACGGGGTTCTGATGCTCATTTTAATATAGTTTATTCTATTTCTTACAATCTGTATAGGGTGATTCATGACCTAATACTACTATGTAGGAGTTAATATTTGAATTATAGTTTTAGAATCCTCAACCTTCTTGGGGTATTGTGGAAATCACACTATTAAGTCATGGATATAGGCCATGTCATCCATATTTGAGTATTTATGGATGACTATAGAGTAGATGGTCATGTTCACTACGTACAATCATCTAGAATCTATTAAACATTAGGGTATGTTAACAATCAGGATAGATCTCTTCAAATTATAGTATATGAGGGATTCAAACATCATTTTTTATTACTTATTTCCATAAACATTACAAGAAACCCTTTCTTAGGAGTTTATTCAGAAATAAAAGTGGTCCATGTCAGAGATGGAGTATTCCTATCATTTTTTCAAGATTCATCATTTCAGAAAAACTCTTACCTATGATGAGATGAAGATTATGAGACATTGTGATGATTGGATTGTGTAAACCATCTGATCGCAAGTCAATGTTTTTCAGCAGACCAATAATTTTTAAAATAGTGAACCAGACCCACATCACAAAGAACACCTGAGGGAAGATTACAATATGGAATATGGTGGTTCGGGTTCTAGGTAGGGATATGATTTAACCATAATTTTGAAATGTCATTTTGAGGTTAGACATGGTTGAAGTGCCAACCATATGAAACCCTTCTACAGCTCTGTGGTGTGCCACCAGTGTGTAAGGGCATGCCATAAAAAGAGCTAGTGTTCAAAGAAGTCAATCGAGTGTTAGGCTTGTGAATGGATGGTTCATAATCAACATGTATTCCAAACATCACCTCCTGTATCAAGTGATAAGGGATCTATAAAGACACTTCTTTAAGGTACATGATTAGTAGCTCCATGCCATGCTGGGAGCTGGTCTACTACCAGACAAATAAGCTGAGGAGGTGGTCATAGAAAAGGTAGTGAGACCTAAAATGTTCAATTCCAATAGACATCACATTCAAAAGTTAGTCAAGTTGCATCAAAGGTGAAATTCTTAGGAAATAAAAATACAATGCATCCAACACCCAAGGAGTTGAGTTTGGGGATATATAACGTATGACGTACTATTATAGTTGCCTCTACATTTGTATATTCATTATTGATATTGGTGCATGCCACTATTTTATATCAGTTGTGATTATATATTGTTTGTGCCTCAAGATGGAATAATTATTTGGCATGTTGAATATTGACACATCATTAAGAGCCTGATCAGAGAGTATGCACCATTATAATGAGTGTCCCATTATGTTGGGTGAGTAGTGATTCTTGGGGAATCTATATTTCCTCAATATGAAAAGCTCTGATGTCATTGTCAGTACGGACTAGCTAGTGCCTTATCATGCCCATGTTGATTCATATCACTAGAGGGTGTATTTCTCATCACATGAGAGAATTTATTATAATCATAAGGGTTAATGAGATATCATGGTGAGATGAGTGAGACCGAAGTTTACTGCGCCGGGTAGGGTGACAACCCAGATAGTGAGTCTCTATATTAATTAACAATGAATACATATTATAGAATTCCCTCTTGTAGTGGACCACATTAGGGATGTATTCTAGGTTGAATTATCTTGTTTACAAACTATAATAGTATATATTTCCCCATCAATATAGTTCCATGTATGACACTGGTGTTCATTTCTCCTTATAGGCTGGAACCTATGGTTTTCCAAGAACTCAAGATGTAGTTGGATTAATTAGATGAAAAGCGTTTCATATGAACTAATACCACACAATGTTGTTACCACTATCATTTTCAATAAGAAGTAATATTGTATCATTTGGTTCTGCATGGAGTACATATGGTTGAAAAATCATATGGTGAAGAACTAGTATCCATTAACTTGAATAGATAACCTATTTTTCTAGTTGAAGGGATATATGGGTTTCTCTATGATAAATTTGAGTTTGGGATACCATTATGTGAGTGTAATATTATAATACATACCATGCATAGAGTTTTGTAGTTGGTACCTCTTGTATGAGTACCAAGTTATATCATTCAGTCTTATGAACACACCAACGATTTTCATGTATTTGATGAGTAATGTTTTCCACCCATACTTGGGTTAATATGTGGTAATATTTATAGATAACACCTTGTAGTATTCTCCATATGAAACGAAAACACATAACATCATGATATCATGTTGAATATATTGAGATACCACCATATATATGTGAATCCCAATAAATGAAACTTTCAAATGCATATGTTTTAATTATTGGGTCATATAATTTTAGAGTCATGCATATATTCTCACTCATAAATATTTTAATCGTAGGTTCCTATGAGTATCCCAATAATGTCCTTGATTTATGCGGTTTCTTAGTGATGGATGTCCATTACAGGAAATTTAGTTAGTCCTTCACATGCCTAGAATCACTTATTATGTGCATGAATAAAAATGGTTATAAATTCAAATGGCTAATAGTTTGTGAGATTAACCTTAAGGAGTTGAAGGGGAGATTGAATTCACCAATGATCATCATTCTTCAGAATCTAGAAAAAGATATATTGTCTACTTTAATGCTTTATGAATCAAGATAGTCGTGTTTCAAAAGCAATATGATCTGGTTGTTGCATACAGGTCTCACCAGCTAAGAGCTTATGAGCTAAATAACCCTACACACAAACTCAACCTAGAATTCAAGGTTCATGATTTATATTGTTGTAGGAATTATCAATTGGTTGGGTGGTTCATTGTTAACATGGATAAAAAAAAATTAAAATACATATCCACACAACATGAATCGAATCATATGCAGTGTAGGTGATTAAAATAACTACATTTTTCGTCATTAATATTTATTATACACCCATAAAGGGTAATTCTGTAGATTCACCCCTGAGATGGATTACTAAGACACAAGCCATCAAAGAGGCTTGTAGTGACGGATAGTTGAGGTATATGTCTTCATAGATTCACCTGAAGGTTCAAGAATTTCATTGGGATTTTGTTTATCGTACCTAGTAGTGTTATCCTCTCATTGGGAATGGGTGTGGATGAGATAAATTTAAGATAAAAATGTTATCATATTAAGGGTGAGTGTCTTAGGTGAGAACCCAAATCATGGTTGGGGTATCGATCATAAACAGATCCTAAACTTACAAAAATATATATGCGGTTTTCCAGACAAATCATAAGTGTTCATGAGAAAATATAATGCCTCTATTTTGGTAATTCACCTTGCTCTTACCAAGATGTGAAGAGATGTACTCCATTAAGATTGGGGAATATGAATGAAGAGGCATATTTTTAGTTTCATCATGAGGTGTTCCACCTATAAGAAGGTGAAGGATGATCATCAGTGGCCTTTATGACTTCTACAACCTTTATCCATGGCTAACACATATAATTCTTTTCACCATGAGGACATAAACTAGAGTCATATGCCTCGTTTGAGGAATGTACGATATGTATCATTTACCTGAGAACGAAGTCTCTCTAAGGTAGGATAGTTCCATAGTTCCGAGTGACATGTTAGGAAGGATGTGTACAAAATTAAACATGGGAGTGGGAGTTCAATAAATATAACCAATAGAAAAAACGTTTCTCAGATGATGCATTACCACTCTTAGAAGGGAAACTAGATGATAAGTATTTTTAAGGGGAGTATATTTTAACATCCTAGATTTTTATAGAGGTAAATATATTTAAGTTACTATTTAAAACCTCTCTTTGAATTTTATTTATTCAATCTGAAGGCTAAGGAGTGGTTTATGAGAGGATGGGGCTTGTTTAGAGTCATGAACTCAGAATTCTAATGAGGTAGATTGAACTACACGATTAGTGCTAACGATGCACCTCAATAGGGTAGATACCCTATACACAATAAGATGATCCATGTTTTTTCTACAATCATGTGATCCGATACATATTCCCATAATTGAATGTAGAAATCCTTGATAGATCCATTTTTTATGTCTTTCACATCATTATACAAACCATGAACCTAGCCCAGTTGAGGGGTTTTCCTATAAAGTGAATGGTGCATGGTTGTCACATGATTTTTCCAACCATGTGGGAAAAGCATGTGGCACAAAACATAAACACGAATTTTCATTTTTTACCCTATTATGTTTTAAAGCATCGTTTCACTTTTATTACTTATCTAATGAATAACCCTCACAAAAAAAAATCCTTCTTCCTCCATAAATAAGGGATTTTAGCATCTACCGTGTACAATATCTATTTACATCACTTTCATGCATGTTTTTTTATCTCTCGGTAATCTAAAAAATTATATTCTTTCTACAATTAGCTTATCTTGTAATAACCTATGTTATTTGGGTGTGATCTTGTTTCACCCCTTATTAGAGGATTTGATGATTCTTTCATTATATCCATTACTATCTCGATTCAAAGGTTTAAACTAGATAAAGAGAGATATAAAATTATAAGGTAGGTGGTTTAGTTTTCTTCGCTCATGATTATTTGAATTAATATTATGAACTATCATTGCATGTGCTCGAGTTTTCTAGAGATGCCGCAAAAAATTCATACTAAATTAATCTAAAATATTTTTATGCTTAATAATACCAAAGAAAATAGACAATTATCATCCTAGGTTTTTCTCCTTGACCTGAGATACCCAAATGGGTGTGAGGTACCTTAAAAGACCTATATTATATTACCATAAATTGGTGGATCAACTTTGGGTTGTTTTTCCCATGTAACAGATACCTTGGAATATAGAATGCATTAATGATAACGGATGGTACTTTCTTAGTCCCCTATACCCTTTAATATGAATCTATATGAATTTTCCTAATTTAAATGAATTATCTAGTTTTTTTAAATGTTTCAAATGAAATGTCTTATTAAGGGTATAAATCATAATAGCTAAGTTATACATTAAAAGTATTCCCTGTGATATTCATAGATCCTTATGGGATTCCATTTATGGTCTCATTGTCATTATCAAGTATAACTTGAATAGGGATTGTAAATACATTTTGTGTGATACCTTGGAAGCCTTGGATTGAATCACCATGTGTTAAAATTACCTGCAAGTGAGTGGTAACAGTTCTCTAAGGGAGACAATTTGGATAGGCTATGAGAATATATTGTTATACCATGTCATGAGTGATACTCCGTCCCTGATATAAGATACTTGGGACATACTTAGAGTGCTTTTTCACACCAATCTTAGAGTGATACATGGGATTCCATTTATGGATCTCCTAGGATGGAATATCAAGATACTTGGAATTCATAGTTCCCCAGACATACACTTGGGATTCCTCTGAAATCACCTTGGATGAACTTAGGTTTCTTTTTATTAATTTTTAAAGATGAATTTTAAATAATAATAAGAATGTGTAATTGAAATTCAATGTATGTGTCACCCAATCCAAATCCCATTCATAGGGATGGTCTAAAAATTGATCCTTATTTATGGTGAGCCTGTTTCTAAAATATATTATACATGTTCATGAGACCTTAGTTCAATGACATATAGATTATGCCTAAGTAGGTAGATTTGGTTAGGTATCCCTTGGGGAACACAACCCGTTTTAATTATTTAATTATTTATTTATTTATGAATTGATTTTATTATTATTATCTCAATTATCCTTTGAAAAATATTAACTAGTTTGATATAGACACCATTTTTCATGGCCTGCTGAGTGTATCTCACACCATGTATAGGCATCCATGAATACTTAAGATGACATAATTATTTCATGTGTATATATATAGGGAAGTGTCTAGATTATGATGATTTATTCCTAGTTCTAGGATGGGTCATGAGTGCAGAGGACCACACTTATGCTCAAGATTTTAGTAGTGGAAACTTTTTCCTTTTTGATTTTTGTTTTTCATATGGTATATACCTTCTCTAATTTTTCCCTTGTTCCTTAATTTTTATAGTTTCATTTCTGGGTCATTATCATCATTTTTGTATCAATTTATTATCTAGTTTATGAATATTATTTATTTATATTATGTATATTTTTTATTTTGTTACTAATTACTGTACTGCTTCCACTTTTTTCTTTTCCATTATCTATATGACACACTTTGAATCATGGGGGAATATTATCCAAACATACAACCTCTATGCCACTATTGATAGTAAAAATATGCTTATGTATAGGGAGGAATTCTTCAGATCTTGTGGTCAACCATCTTGGGGCCCTGCACAACGGTTACCTGGGCTGGATTCAAAAATTGGACTTTGTCATTTTAATGTAGTTTAACATCATGTGACTAGGATGATTTCATTAAGAAAAATGTCAAGTGACTAGGAGGTAATTACCTTTCCAGAAATCATCTTGATCATGTAATCCAATGCGAAGTTACAGGTTCCTTATGATCACATGAAACATTATTGGTGTGAGAAACAAGGGATAGATAGGTAGTCTATTGAGCTACAGTAGAGTGTGTGATAGAGAATATTAGGGGTTTTTTATAGTTTTTTGTGAAAAGGATATTATAAATAAGTCTAAATAATAAGGAGGTACATAATTTGGAGTGATAAAAATCATGGATGGTCCTATAATGAAGGTTCTAGGAATCACTATATATTATATTATGATAGGAATCAATCCGCCTGTAATTTTTATGAATTGTCCCTCCATAAGTTTGGCCCATATACAGAGCGGTTTTCATTTATTTATCTCTATTTATATTATCTTATGGCTTTATAGATGATTTAAGATCCAGGTGCCGCTATATATCTTGTGGCGATAGGAATCAAGACACACTTATTTCTTGAACTGTAAATTCACCTCACTACTTGAGTTATTGTGGGGGGGATAGGTAATATTTATCATATTTTGGTTAGGCCCAATTTTTTGGATTTGTGTGTCACAATATATCATGTGGTAATACGAATCCATCGACACATAGTTCATAATTAGAAAAATTCTTTATGCATATTTGTTCTAAACACAAATAGATATACTTTTTAGCTTATTTTATGCCTAGACCTAGGATTTGGAAGAAGGGAATTACTATTTTTCATATAGATTATGGGGTCAATCCACCCTTAATTATTAATAAAAAATATACCTTTGTAGGTTTGACCCATACATAGGAAGGAGACATTTTATTCATTTATACTATAGCTAGACCCGTGATTAGAGATTTGGGTATCATTATGTATCCAGTATAAATAATAATCAAGACTTTCTTAGTTCTTATATTGAAAATTTACTATATATGGATAACCCAAAATCAGGGTTGGGGGTAAGTCATTTTCCTACATACATCGAACTCATGTACAATGAATTTCCCAGAGGGTAGTTTTCTGGAAAAAAATATGGTGATAATATTGGACATTATGTAGTTGATGAAAAAAACTATCTTAACATTATTTATTGTTATTAACTCTTTCTATTTTGAAAAGATTCCTCTAGTAGTAAGGATGCATTTAAACTATTTAGTAATAGTTGGGAGATATGGACCCATAACATCCATTCCCCATGTTGAAAAAATTTAGGAATACATAGGTATTGATAATAAATTTGGGGGTTGATGGATTGATTTTGTAGGAATATAACATGCATGACGCTTCCTGAGGAATCCCATATAGTCATGTATCATATTTTTCCAATAGTAACCAATCCCCCTAATTTGGTGGGAGTGTCTAGTTTCTGACTGGTGAGCATTGTAGGAGCCTACATGAACCTATTTTATGATAGAAGGGATCCCCACTTCTACAATTTAACTATATAAGACTCCATCAAATACTTGATACCAGCGTTATTATTTCTCTTTTGCCCCATATTGAAGGGTAAATTTCACTACTCGATGTCAAATTTTTTCCCTTTTGGATCAATTAGATGGGAGGTTCCCATTTTGGAGGTAACATGGTATGGGATTCTCAAATCTGGTGGTAGATATCATCTTTTCATTCTTTAGTACATGGTTGACATGATTGATTTCCTCCATGTCACATATTATAACTAGTGATACCTCCTTTCAATGCGTGATGCATAAAACCACTTCGTCCCGAACAAGATTACCCAGGATTATGGTTATATTGGCAAGTGTTTCGGCATGATTGTTTTGTGATTCAGGAAAATGATGTGGTGTGGGTACAAAATAGAATTCAACCATCAACCCTTTTTTAATAGATGAGGTGGAAAATTCTCCGATCTTCATGACATAATAATTATTGATATCTTTGATTACTAACTCCAAGTCTACATTTCTATTCAGGAAGTCTATCTGAAACTGCATCTCTAGTTTCATGTAGGTGATAAAGGCATAATATTATATCTCATTCTTTGGTCATCCTTCAGATAATGAGAAATATTTGAGAAAATTATTTTTTCCTATAATATTTTTATCATTATACCAACCTATTTGAGACTTAGGTTTTCCACTCTCTTTCTAAAAATACATTAGTAATAACAGTCAAAATGCATCTCCCACATTCATAGAGTTTCTTGGGGATATATAAATTATTCATCATAAAGTTAGATGTCTACTGGAATGATTCTTAGAGGAGGATGTGATTCAAGGAAATAATATAGGTACTTCCCTTTAACATCCTTATAGGAATCTAATTTATCTTCATACTATCAAATGTTATCCTCCCATTGGTAGAAAATTCCTATTTAAAAAAGGGATACTATGAATTTACTTGAGTGGGTTGACCTAAGAGACCAGGTAGACTTTGTGTTGCTACATGTAGTACCCCAAATATAATACTACAGAGATTAGGGTGAGTATGTTCTTTTTAATATTGATATATTGATTCTTAGAATATGGGTTCATTCAAATAATATAATAGAGACTGTTTTCATTCCCCACATAATATTTCTGTGCGAGGAGAGTTCTAAGAAGGAATTCCATATTAAGAATATATTGGATAAGTATTTCCCTCTACAGATGGAATAATGAAAGGTGGATGTAAAATTTAATTCCTGATCATATCAAATTATTATTGGTTTACCTCATCCCATAAGTATGTGAATCTTTTCATCATTAGCACAGTTAATTTGATAGATTTCCTATACATGTTGGCTATGAAGAGTTAAATATAAGAGGGATGCCTGTGGAACCCTATTATTATTTAAGATTTTAATGGTGTTACATTTCTATGATTTCACTAGTTATATCTTGATAAACCTCAATGTAATGTAGGTTTATCAAAAATCCGATAAATATATTGGATATTACTCAAAAAGTAAATTTAAGAGGGTCCATCATGAAATTTTGTTAACACAATCTACTGAAAATTGTTTGTAGATGAATGAGTTGATCACAACACTACTGAAATTTTACCACTGTGTAATCAAAATGAAATTCCATGATCAATCATAATAAGGGTTTAAAAATATGATTCATTATGTGTTGGTATGTATCACTAGTGTTATTTAATTCATATGGATTGACCTTATAGAAAAAGACCCCCAAATGTGATTTAAATGTAGTACCATCCTAATATACAGTGGCTATCATTATATCATTATACCCAAAATTCCCACATATAATTGAAATTTCATGTAAGATATAATTTTAATTTATCAATAGTTATGTTAAAATTAGTGGGAAATAATATTTTTTTGGATGTGTCAATTATGGTATTTGAAATCAATACAGACCCCAATCTACCCATTCTTTTCCTTGATGGGGATGATATTAGAAATTGATTTTTGGTATAGGACCACCCATAAAAATATCTATCCGATCAATTTTTCAACTTCTAATTCAATATTAGTTTCAATTTATGGGTTAATTATCTTGGTTTCCTTCACAAAAACGTGATGGTCATCGGTAAATCCTATGTTATTACTAGAAACATCAGGGTCTAACTTTGGAATATAAAATTAATTCTATGAGAACACATATCAATGATTCTTTAGAAATGAGTCATACATCCCCTAATCCTTGAGAGGCATCGAGAAACTAATCAACATATCTTTAAAGTTTAATTTTACTCCCATATTCACCTTCATGAGCTCATCTATGGTGGTTTAGTTTCATTCCTCAAATATGGGAGGAGCTTTCCTGAGGTTATCCAATTCTTCTCCCATTTATGTGTCTGTTAGGGTATTTTTAGATACGGTGGATACTTTAGTGGAATATAAATCCTTATATATATTAGTGAGGAAATTGGAAGATACATTGAAATCATAAAAAACTTCATACGTCTCATAGATAATTCAGGGATGTTTTTCTCTCTTTATATAGCTATCAGTGGCTGGAGAGATATGGACATCTGAGTAGCAAAGAATGTCTTGAGTGAATTTTCAATTTTTGATAATTATAAAATGGATTTATCATTTCCTGATATAGAATTTTTATATCTTTCCATCTATGAACACAATTGTTATAATAATATTTCTATCATATAGATATGGTCTATAAATGTTTGTTGTTCACAACTGCTTGTAGGGATAGAGTCTACTTCCTCAATCTAGTTTTTTAGCATCACATAATTTCTATTGATCCTTCTCCAGGGATTCATAGAATATATTAATATTCCCATGGGAGTTGAAAAAATTTAATTTTCATTCACCATTGGATATTTTCATCCCCTCTTGTATAAACATTCCTCATCATATATGGATTCTCAAGACACAAAGGGGGATTTGTCACCATGTAGTATGTAAACATTCCCATTGATGGTGTATTTAAAGAATTGATGAATGGTTGAAGGCACCACCACATTGATATAAATTGAAGGACTAATAAATAACACATTTAATGTTATTTCATTGAAGATAATAGTAAACTCATTATTAGTTGTAAGATCCCCAAACTGAGCCTTAATAATGATCTTTTGTAGAGGCATTATTTTCTCTTATTGTACCATTTAATGGTTTGTTTTGTGAGAGAGATGTGACCATCACCATATCCAAAATCTCATATGGTCCAAACTAATATAAATTATTTTAAAACTATTATTCATTAATTTACATTCATATATTGTAATTATTGAGTTTACCTAAAATATATCTAGGTTTGATATGTTTATGGATAACTTATTATTTGTCATGTTCCTTGAATGAGATGATGGTATGAAATTATGCTAGCATAATATCCACTCAGTGTTTATAAAATGAAAAAACATACGTATCAAACTAATGTGGGATCTTTAGGGCCTTAATAAGTTATTATATATAAGTAATTTTTAATGTAATATAGAATCTAGTATTGAGAGTTTAACTGGGATAACTCCCAACTATTTTATAATGTAATATTTATGTGATAGAGGTCTATAGTTCTCATGGTGAGGCTTCTTTTTATTATATGGATTAGGATCTAAGGTGTTTGAGGTAGGAGAACCTAGTACTAGGGAAAATGTTGATGGACCATATGTGGAAAGTGGCATAGTTTCTACTAGATTTATTCTTTATTTGGAATGCTTGGATAATCACACCACTTCTTCTGGGTCATTTAAATTGATTGGGTCTGAACGAACACTATATAGTTATGAGGAATCTCCATGATTCTATTGCGATCGATGAAGCTTTATCACATGGGTACGGTATTGGAAAATGGTTTCCAAAGGGATGTGATCCGAATATTGTGTTTTTTTATACCTATGTCATCCTTTGTACACTCGGTATTTGTATCCTCAACCTATGACTACATAGTCTGGTATGTAGAACTCATACATAGGCATTTATTAATTATTAGATACATGATATATTAAGTTAAATAATTCAACAGAAATAAAAATTATATCTTCATTGTATAAGGGTTCTGTTTGGTGGGATGGTACCCATTCTTTGGAAGTTGAAGGAAAAAATATGAAATAGTTAGTGTCTTCATTTGTGTTTCATAAGACTCTTTATCTTGTTTTTTTATTTGTCTGATAATTACATCCACTTTCAGGATGAATATTTACTGTTGTATATTGATGTTTTGGGATTGTTACAAGTTTTTTAAGCTATGTTTTCAGGGTTTCATGATCTCAGAGGACTATTTTCTTTTGTCATCATGTTATCTAAATTTTGTTCAAAGCTAGTCAAAATTTCATTCCAATACCTATCTTCTTATAGTTAGGTGACATCCACACAACTCATTTATGTTGGGTCCTTTCCTTATTTCACCTGTAAATAATTAACCATACACAAAAGTATTTATTTGATGAAAATTTTATATTGGATAGTCTGACCCAGTCTCGTAGAACGGGGAATGCAGTCAAGGTGGTCATTGAGGTTGACCTAATTGGGTTTTATAGGAATCAGTAGCTTACATAGGGTGTTTTCCATAACTATGAGTAAATAACTAGAAACCAAATGATTTTTTTAAGGAATATTTTTTTTCATATATTACTCAAATCTTAGGGGACCCTAATCCTCATTCACCTCCAATCGACTATGGTTTATCTGTTAATTTCACTCATTGGGAGGTGTAGGACGATTCATGATCTTCCTAGGTGATCGGATGGGCACAATTACTAGTTTGAGAATAATATTATTATTATATTCCATAAAAACATTTTCCTATTATTTCATTGCCATGTTTTGAAATTTTTCCCATGTTTTCTAAATGTGATCCTATAGGTATTTTCATATTTCATTGAACTCACAAAATATTCCTAGATATTTGAATAGGATAACAGTTTTTTTCAACTTATCTTGACGATTATCATTCCAATGTTAAAAAAATTCATCTTGTGAGAATGGGACACTGAGTGAATATGTTAAACCGTTTCATTTTTCAATATTTCAAAAAAAAATTATATTCACATTTTATACAAAGTGGGAGGCTAAAAATAATCATTTTTATTATTTTAGAACTAAATTGATAAATGAATTATTGATAAAGGTCTTCCCAAACTATAAAATATTCTATTATAAGTCTATTGTACCAAATGAAGATTGGATCTACCAAATATTGTATCAAACATCCAATTTTTTCACAACCTGCTAGTGTCAAGGGCCCTCTAATTGATCATCAACAATACATGATGTTCATTAGATAATATTATGTATCTATCGTGTCATTGAAGGATGAGAATATAGGATTACAAAAAAAATTGGGGGAAAAGCATCATGCACCCATTCACAATAAGTCTTATTTTCAGTCAGTATGAGGGTATGTCACCCCTCTATAGATTACATTTAGGAAGCTATGGATTTTAAGTCATTAAAGTGTTTTATAGGTATCAATGTCTAGAACACCTCCCATATACCAAGATAATGTTTAAATTGATGTGGTGGACCATCTTTTCATATCCCATTGATTCTCAATCTGTGAAATGACTAGACGATCACCATGATGGGGGATATGATATTTCTATAAAGGAGTAAACTCATGATCATAATCAACTTACTCATATATGTAAATCAATAATCTAAATCTAGATATTGACTGATGGTCCAATTCCTCTCATTTAGGTGGATTATCTATCTTATACATCTAGAGATAGAATATTTCCCCTGAGTAGTTCCTCGTTCAGTTTTATGTGGTTTTGAATCTGATTATCAGTTTATACTAATTATTATTTTATGGTGGGGATTCAATATCTTCTATGTGGTGATTTAGATGTATTCACACATTTCCTTTTACCATTGGAATGTTTTCAATATGGATGTGGAAACCCATCATTCATAGGTTCATGAATTTGGATCCTTCTTTGATTCCACATACATGTAGACTCAATTTACATATCCAAATTGCCTACCTCTTAGGGTACATTTTTTACCTTGGGTCCATATATGTTTATGTCTTGGTTTCTGCCATTTTTTCAGATAAATTGTGATGACTTTCACTATGTAATACCATGTGCGAGTTGTAACCATATCACCCTCCCCATAATCATGTGGATCTTTACGACATTGTCTTATGGGGGTTTCATCAAGGTATTTTCTCTGATCCATGGTATTATTGGACTATATTAAATTATTATCCTTATAGGGTTTGTTTTTTTCTTTATTTTTCTCTGATCTCAGTATGTAAATAGTGATCCTAGGGTAGTTTCTAGTCGTACATTCCATGAGGGCCCAAAATTGAAAAGGTGGGTCTTACAGCATGGGGAATGGACCGGATTATAACCATCATTATTTACCTCATAACCTATAATATACTAATTCTATATAGGGTGATGATAATGAAAATAATTCCCCTATTCCCATTGTCCAGGGTTGATTCGGGGCCATTGTATTCACATTCTAATCCTGTTTTTGAGTATTTGATGACACCTGGGATAGAAATTGACATTGAAAGGCCCCCATCCCTATAAGGTGGGTTGATATGTAAAATCCGTTACTTTCTATTGGACCCTCTTGTAGATTGATGGACTTGGTGGTGGTGATTGAGATAAGAATTCCCCAATCCCTCTAGGGTTGGTTTTCTCAGGGATGGATTTCAAGGTGGCTACTATCGTGATTTAACTAATTTGGAACAATCACATTCATACATGGGGTGGGTGAAAAGGATTATTGTTATGAAATTCACTTCCTATAGTTATTTTTCGATTAATACATTACTTAAACTTTTGGGTTTGAGAACTGTTCCAATTTTATTGATAGGCCTCCTTAGGACACCGATACTGGCACTCACTCCCTATTCACAACATATTTTCAAAACTATGGTAAAGTGACATCATTGTATTGACCAACTAAAATGTGCATTACTCGCACCCCTGATCTTTGATGTGCCTATGACATTACATCATGTAGTATCTAGGAATCACTACTATATATAAGGCCATTAGCGACCGCCATTGGCGGTCGCTAAAGGGCTTTAGCGGCTGCGCATCGACCGCCAATGGCGGTCGTTGTTGCCTCGTCGCTAGAGGCCTTTAGCGACCGCCTATGGCGGTCGCTATTCTAAAAAAAAAAAATTAAATTTTTTTTTATTGAATTGAATATAAATATAAATATATATATAATATATTTTAAATGTTTTAATATATATTTAATATATATATAATATCAAATCATTGTGCTATAATATATATATATTATTAAATACAATATTTTAAATACAAATCATTGTGCTATAAATATATATATATATATATATATATAATATTAAATAAAATATTTTAAATATATATATATATACTATTAAATACAACATTTTAAATATATATATATATATATAATATATTTTAAATGTTTGAATATATATTTAATATATATTTAATATATATATAATATCAAATCATTGTGCTATAATAATTTAAAAACTTCGATTCAAGAAATAATCTCATTTCAGGTCGTTCGGAGCACGTTTGCTCTGAATCGGACCGCCGCACGCCGTTTTGGTGTTTAACGGCGCCGAAAACGCGTTTCCGGCCGCCGCGGTCACACGGCACCTCCGAATGAGGTGCCGTCTGGCCGAACATTTCACAATTGACGCCCCGGATGTTGTCGTACGGTTTCGTGGCATTCGGAAGTCGTTCGGGTGGTTTTGACCCCCCAACGCACCATTTCAGCGCGCGCCGCGCTGCTGAAAACGACACAATCGGGCGTGCCGCGCGCACCGCACGTCCGATGGTCGTGCGGCCTCCTCCTGCATCTCAGGAATAATATTCCTATCGTTCCCGTGCGGTTTCAGGTCGTTCGGAGCACGTTTGCTCCGAATCGGACCGCCGCACGCCGTTTTGGTGTTTAACGGCGCCGGAAACGCGTTTCCGGCCGCCGCGGTCACACGGCACCTCCGAATGAGGTGTCGTCTGGCCGACCATTTCACAATTGACGCCCCGGATGTTGTCGTACGGTTTTGTGGCATTCGGAGGTCGTTCGGGTGGTTTTGACCCCCCCAACGCGCCATTTCAGCGCGCGCCGCGCTGCTGAAAACGACACAATCGGACGTGCCGCGCGCACCGCACGTCCGATGGTCGTGCGGCCTCCTTCTGCATCTCATGAATAATATTCCTATCGTTCCCGTGCGGTTTTAGGTCGTTCGAAGCACGTTTTCTCTGAATCGGACCGCCGCACGCCGTTTTGGTGTTTAACGGCGCCGGAAACGCGTTTCCGGCCGCCGCGGTCACACGGCACCTCCGAATGAGGTGTCGTCTGGCCGAGCATTTCACAATTGACGCCCCGGATGTTTTTGTATGGTTTCGTGGCATTCGGAGGTCGTTCGGGTGGTTTTGACCCCCCAACGCGCCATTTCAGCGCGCGCTGCGCTGCTGAAAACGACACAATCGGGCGTGCCGCGCGCACCGCACGTCCGATGGTCATGCGGCCTCCTCCTGCATCTCAGGAATAATATTCCTATCGTTCCCGTGCGGTTTCAGGTCGTTCGGAGCACGTTTGCTCCGAATCGGACCGCCGCACGCCGTTTTGGTGTTTAACGGCGCCGGAAACGCGTTTCCGGCCGCCGCGGTCACACGGCACCTTCGAATGAGGTTCCGTCTGGCCGACCATTTCACAATTGACGCCCCGGATGTTGTCGTACGGTTTTGTGGCATTCGGAGGTCGTTCGGGTGGTTTTGACCCCCCAACACGCCATTTCAGTGCGCGCCGCGCTGCTGAATACGACACAATCGGGCGTGCCGCGCACACCGCATGTCCGATGGACGTGCGGCCTCCTCCTGCATCTCAGGAATAATATTCCTATCGTTCCCATGCGGTTTCAGGTCTTTCGGAGCACGTTGTTCCGAATCGGACCGCCGCACGCCGTTTTGGTGTTTAACGGCGCCGGAAACGCGTTTCCGGCCGCCGCGGTCACACGGCACCTCCGAATGAGGTTCCGTCTGGCCGACCATTTCACAATTGATGCCCCGGATGTTGTCGTACGGTTTCGTGGCATTCGGAGGTCGTTCGGGTGGTTTTGACCCCCCAACGCGCCATTTCAGCGCGCGCCGCGCTGCTGAAAACGACACAATCGGGCGTGCCGCGCGCACCGCACGTCCGATGGTCGTGCGGCCTCCTCCTGCATCTCAGTAATAATATTCCTATCGTTCCCGTGCGGTTTCAGGTCGTTCGGAGCACGTTTGCTCCGAATCGGACCGCCGCACGCCGTTTTGGTGTTTAACGGCGCCGAAAACGCGTTTCCGGCCGCCGCGGTCACACGGCACCTCCGAATGAGGTGCCGTCTGGCCGACCATTTCACAATTGACGCACCGGATGTTGTCGTACGGTTTCGTGGCATTCGGAGGTCGTTCGGGTGGTTTTGACCCCCCAACGCGCCATTTCAGCGCGCGCCGCGCTGCTGAAAACGACACAATCGGGCGTGCCGCGCGCACCGCACGTCCGATGGTTGTGCGGCCTCCTCCTGCATCTCAGGAATAATATTCCTATCGTTCCCGTGCGGTTTCAGGTCGTTCGGAGCACGTTTGCTCCGAATCGGACCGCCGCACGCCGTTTTGGTGTTTAACGGCGCCGGAAACTCATTTCCGGCCGCCGCGGTCACACGGCACCTCCGAATGAGGTTCCGTCTAGCCGAGCATTTCACAATTGACGCCCCGGATGTTGTTGTACGGTTTCGTGGCATTCGGAGGTCGTTCGGGTGGTTTTGACCCCCCAACGCGCCATTTCAGCGCGCGCCGCGCTGCTGAAAACGACACAATCGGGCGTGCCGCGCGCACCGCACGTCCGATGGTCGTGCGGCCTCCTCCTGCATCTCAGGAATAATATTCCTATCGTTCCCGTGCGGTTTCAGGTCGTTCGGAGCACGTTTGCTCCGAATCGGACCGCTGCACGCCGTTTTGGTGTTTAACGGCGCCGGAAACGTGTTTCCGGCCGCCGCGGTCACACGGCACCTCTGAATGAGGTGCCGTCTGGCCGACCATTTCACAATTGACGCCCCGGATGTTGTCGTACGGTTTCGTGGCATTCGGAGGTCGTTCGGGTGGTTTTGACCCCCCAACGCGCCATTTCAGCGCGCGCCGCGCTGCTGAAAACGACACAATCGGGCGTGCCGCGCGCACCGCACGTCCGATGGTCGTGCGGCCTCCTCCTGCATCTCAGGAATAATATTCCTATCGTTCCCGTGCGGTTTCAGGTCGTTCGGAGCACGTTTGCTCCGAATCGGACCGCCGCACGCCGTTTTGGTGTTTAACGGCGCCGGAAACGCGTTTCCGGCCGCCGCGGTCACACGGCACCTCCGAATGAGGTGCCGTCTGGCCGACCATTTTACAATTGACGCCCCGGATGTTGTCGTACGGTTTCGTGGCATTCGGAGGTCGTTCGGGTGGTTTTGACCCCCCAACGCGCCATTTCAGCGCGCGCCGCGCTGCTGAAAACGACACAATCGGGCGTGCCGCGCGCACCGCACGTCCGATGGTCGTGCGGCCTCCTCCTGCCTCTCAGGAATAATATTCCTATCGTTCTCGTGCGGTTTCAGGTCGTTCGGAGCACGTTTGCTCCGAATCGGACCGCCGCACGCCGTTTGGTGTTTAACGGTGCCGGAAACTCGTTTCCGGCCGCCGCGGTCACACGGCACCTTCGAATGAGGTGCCGTCTGGCCGAGCATTTCACAATTGACGCCCCGGATGTTGTCGTACGGTTTCGTGGCATTCGGAGGTCGTTCGGGTGGTTTTGACCCCCCAACGCGCCATTTCAGCGCGCGCCGCGTTGCTGAAAACGACACAATCGGGCGTGCCGCGCGCACCACACGTCCGATGGACGTGCTGCCTCCTCCTGCATCTCAGGAATAATATTTCTATCGTTCCAGTGCGGTTTCAGGTCGTTCGGAGCACGTTTGCTCCGAATCGGACCGCCGCACGCCGTTTTGGTGTTTAACGGCGCCGGAAACGCGTTTCCGGCCGCCGCGGTCACACGGCACCTCCGAATGAGGTGCCGTCTGGCCGACCATTTCACAATTGACGCCCCGGATGTTGTCGTACGGTTTCGTGGCATTCGAAGGTCGTTCGGGTGGTTTTGACCCCCCAACGCGCCATTTCAGCGCGCGCCGCGCTGCTGAAAACGACACAATCGGGCGTGCCGCGCGCACCGCACGTCCGATGGTCGTGAGGCCTCCTCCTGCATCTCAGGAATAATATTCCTATCGTTCCCGTGCGGTTTCAGGTCGTTCGGAGCACGTTTGCTCCGAATCGGACCGCCGCACGCCGTTTTGGTGTTTAACGGCGCCGGAAACGCGTTTCCGGCCGCCGCGGTCACACGGCACCTCCGAATGAGGTGCCGTCTGGCCGACCATTTCACAATTGACGCTCCGGATGTTGTCGTACGGTTTCGTGGCATTCGGAGGTCGTTCGGGTGGTTTTGACCCCCCAACGCGCCATTTCAACGCGTGCCGCGCTGCTGAAAACGACACAATCGGGGGTGCGGGGGGCTGAACGGGGGTGCGGGGGGTGCGGGGGGGGGGGGGGGGGGTGCGGGGGGCTGTACGGGGTGGCGAGGGGCTGTACGGGGGTGGCGGGGGGCTGTACGGGGGTGCGGGGGGGGGGGGGGGGGCTGTACAGGGGTGCGGGGGGCTGTACGGGGGTGGCGGGGGGCTGTACGGGGGTTCGGGGGGCTGTACGGGGGTGCGGGGGTCAGTACGGGGGTGCGGGGGGGTTGTACGGGGGTGGCGGGGGGCTGTACGGGGGTGGCGGGGGGCTGTACGGGGGTTCGGGGGGCTGTACGGGGGTGCGGGGGGGGGGGGGGGGGGGGGGGCTGTACAGGGGTGCGGGGGGCTGTACGGGGGTGGCGGGGGGGCTGTACGGGGGTTCGGGGGGCTGTACGGGGGTGCGGGGGGCAGTACGGGGGTGCGGGGGGGTTGTACGGGGGTGCGGGGGGTTGTACGGGGGTGCGGGGGGCTCTCCGGGGGTGCGGGGGGCTGTACGGGGGTGCGGGGGGGGGGGGGGGGGGGGGCTGTACGGGGGGTGGCGGGGGGCTGTACGGGGGTGCGGGGGGCTGTACGGGGGTGGCGGGGGGCTGTACGGGGGTTCGGGGGGCTGTAGGGGGGTTCGGGGGGCTGTACGGGGGTGCGGGGGGCTGTACGGGGGTGGCGGGGGGCTGTACGGGGGTTCGGGGGGCTGTACGGGGGTGCGGGGGGGGGGGGGGGGGGCTGTATGGGGGTGGCGGGGGCCTGTACGGGGGTGGCGGGGGGGCAGTACGGGGGTGCGGGGGGTTGTACGGGGGTGCGGGGGGGCTGTACGGGGGTGCGGGGGGCTGTACGGGGGTGCGGGGGGGGGGGGGGGGGGGGGGGCTGTACGGGGGTGGCGGGGGGCAGTACGGGGGTTCGGGGGGTTGTACGGGGGTGCGGGGGGCTGTACGGGGGTGCGGGGGGGCTGTACGGGGGTGCGGGGGTGGCTGTACGGGGGTGCGGGGGGCTGTACGGGGGTGCGGGGGTGGCTGTACGGGGGTGCGGGGGGCTGTACGGCGGTGCAGGGGGCTCTCCGGGGGTGCAAAGGTCATCCCATTGATTACAAAAGTGAAAAATAAAAGTGATAACATCTAATTAATACATATTTCTTTTATCGATACCATACAAAAATTTATAAAAAATATATTGGATAATACATAATCTATAATATCAGATTTATTGATCTGTTGGAATTAGTTCGAATTTTTCAAATGTAGAATCATTCAAGATTATCTGATCAAAAACTCAATATGTGTATAAAATATTTAAAAGACCACCATGGATGGTAATAATGCATTACTTAAATGAATAAATACAGTACATCAATGTCAACCCTACCAGTAAAAACAAAAAACATATCTCGTGAATATATGGTGCGTCACGCGTTGCCATCACTGTTACCTCCTTCTGGTGGGCCAGGTGCCTACAACAAATAAACATTGTAAATATTTTAATAACAAAAATAATTTAAATTAAATAAATAAATACAGTATATACCTGCGTCGTATGATCCCCTGTACCATCAGCTCGACGCACATATTCCCGCAGTGCTCTAACCTCAGCTGTCAATTGCGCATTTGTCTCCTCGGAAGCGCGCAGCCGTGCCTCAAAATCTGACATCTGCTGTGTCATATGAGCAACAGCAGGACCGACAACCGCAGCGCGTGACACTACAGAAGGAGGAATCCCTGCTCCATAGGTCAAACTATAGCCATGCCCGTCCCGACCAATAATGCGATGAAAGATCTCATCCCGTCGCATGGGAAGCTGTCGCTGGTCCTCTGGCAGATGTTCTAACTCAGCTTCAAATTGATCCTGTGAAATATTTAAATATATATAAATATATATATGTTAATATAAAGATTTATGTAATTATTGGTAAGTACAGACACTTACTATCAATGCTGCAACCTCTGGATCATTGCGATCACGAGTCCTTATCCACACCGACATTTTATCAGTTGTTGCACCTTGCCCTCACAACTTTATATTAAAAGAATATAAACACAAAACCATATTAATTAATAAATTAAAAAGTGAATAATATATACCTCATGTCGGATCTGAGACACGTGACGAGTCCCGAGCCTGTGAGCTGGTCCCTGCAACGCTCGATTCTCCGAATGGCATGTTGACACCTCCTACATTCAATTCATTCAAATTTCAAACAAATCACATATTCTTGAAAATATATATACAGCAAAATAATTAATATACAAACCGCAACACCCTCAGTAGACCAATATGCAACCAAGTCACGCCACTGAGCCGGGAGGACACCTCTCGGGACTTTTTCCAAAATGTCAGGGGCACCCACATTTGGTACCCAGTGGTCCCTCTTCACTTTGCCTTTATAATCTTTCCACAGCTTACGGCATTTTCTCATACACACGGGCTGAAACTCTTCAGGGCATACTTTCAAATTTTTCTATAATGAAAATAATCAAACATATTAGTATTATTTATAAATAGAAAATAAAGTAAAATTATTTTCTTACCTGAACCTCCCTCCATAGACGATCTAATGTGTCCTGAGGGATAGAAGCCCAATCACGCGTGGTCAATGGAAATCGATGTGGGTCACGTATGATATGACCCAGCAGACGAATAAATGCCGGGGCATTCGGTCCCACGGGATGAAATACCTCATCAAATGAAACATCTATCGTCGTGTCGGAATTCCATGCTAATATGCCACGACCAGGGCCTCTCCTGCGAGAGGAAGAAGCAGCCGAGTCTGATCCTGTTGAAAACAATTTTATATATAAATTGACAAATGTTATATATATATATATATATGTTAATTACATAAATAATATAGATAATGACTGTCAAACATACCTCGACCCTGAGACGTAGATGCCTCAGATGGATGATGTGGATTTTCTGCCTCTTCCCCTGACATGTCTGCAATCATACAAAATATCAGTAATGAGTCCAAAGTGTTTAAAAGATAAATTGGATTGTTCTTAATAAATAAAACTTGTACAACTGTTAATCAAACAAAAAATGGATTGAATAATTAGTTGTGAATGAATTTTAAAAAATCAGAAAGTTAATCAACCTAAATATTTATGACTGAATTAACTTACAAAAGTGAGGATTAAAACTTATAAGGATTTATAAAATGATTAGATAATTTATGATATCCTAGGACATTCTACTGAATAGCGGGAAAACAATTATACCTTTCATTAAGCATGAAAATCGACCGTTTCTCCTTCAACAGCCGCTCTGACCCAATAAATATCTTCTTCACGTTGAACTACGGTATGTTGATCAAGTTGTTGGTAAACAAACGGAACAGTCTCGGGTTCATCTTCTTCAAATTAAAACACTCCTCGCCGAGACATTTTGACAACAACTTGCCAACTTGGATCCGAAGGCAAAGTAACGAAGAATACTTGATCCGCTTGTGATGTCAAGATGAAAGGTTCATTCTCAACTCGTTCATTATTTCTGTATAGCATGTAGTTAAAATTCACCAATGAAAACTGATATTGATCGACTTTACATCCACGCACTGGATCAACCCAATTACACTTTAACAATATGTACTTCAAACCGTGTGTGTATACAACTTCAATGATGTCTATCAATTGAGCATAGTAATAACCAGAATCGACAAAGGGACAACCGATTCCACTGTTTTGTGTTGCTCGTTTGTCGTCAACATCTTTAATGCGAAATCGAAAACCATTAGCATCAATAGCTTTATAACGACGAGAGGTTATAGATGGACCCTCAGCCAGTTGGATAAATACTTCAGGTAACGTGGGGTCCCCTAACTCCCTCAGCTTACGAACCTACATAATTTATAAAAATCAATACTGATATATGCAGAAAGAATTAGTTTAATACTTCACTCATAATGAAAATCAATTTATACATACATAATCCTTGAACCAATCATGAAATGCCGCATAATGAGATTGTTGAATTTGCAACTCAGTCGCACGATGCATCTCTTCTTTTATCTCATTAATGTGTTTCCTGCAAATGATTACGCGATGTTTAAAAGATAAACTTATGCAAAGAAAACATGTAAAAGTTATACAAGCACATTGATAAGATACTTACTGCATTAATGGTGCAACTGATGGAGTATTGAACAAGATATATCGATGTGCTTGTATCCACTCGATGTTGTCCATATAAAATGTGGTTCCTTCTCCAACTGGACCATCATGAATCCGAGAGGGCTTATCTAATTTTGTTTCAACATCCGTAAGATATTCTGCACAAAAGGTAGTACACTCGTCCATCAAATAACCATTGGCTATTGATGCCTCTGGACGAGCTCTGTTGCGTACAAATCTTTTCAATGTACTCAAATACCGTTCAATAGGATACATCCACCTGAATTGCACTGGACCAGCAGCCATTACTTCATCAGTTAGGTGCACTGTTAAGTGGACCATAACATCGAAAAATGAGGGGGGGAAAAGTTTCTCAAAGTGACAAAGCGTAAGTACAATTCGGTCCTGCAAACTTTTTAAATCACTCATTAGTTGATTTATTAAACAAAGCTGTCTAAAAAAATTACTCATCTCAATCAAGGGCTGAACAACATTGGGGGATAAACAATCAAAAATTGCGATTGGAATCAACTGCTGAAGTAATATGTGATTGTCATGACTTTTCAACCCTTGCAATGTCTTGCTCGTCAGATTCACACACTTTGAAATATTAGAAGAGTAACCATCAGGCACCTTGACCATCTTAAAAATGGAAAGAAATGTCTCTTTCTCCTCTGTAGTCATCGAATACTGTGCAGTAGGCATATATGCCTTGTTTCCCTCAGATAACTGTAAATGCAACTGTTTCCTTAAACCCATTTCTTCCAAATCACGGCGTGCATTAACATGGTCCTTTGACTTTCCACTGACACCTAAAATGGTCCACAATATGTTATCACAAACATTTTTTTCAATGTGCATGACATCCAAATTATGCCTCAACATGTTAGTTTTCCAATACGGAAGACTATAAAAAATACTTTTCTTTTTCCAATTGTGACTGCGCTGCCTACCCGCAGCACGAATATTACGTACTGGAGGAGCCACCAAATCCTGAATTTCATATACCGTGCGGATGTTTTCTTCCTCAATCTGCGATAACATTTCGACTCCTGTCATGATCTTTGGTGCTGGGCTGAACTCTCAAGAACCATCAAATGCCACTCTGTCCTTTCTGAACCTGTGTTGTGGAGGGAGAAAACGCCTGTGACCCATGTATGCCCATTTTTTGGAATGTTTAATCCATACAGATTTTTTACTTTTATTGCAACAAGGGCAAGAAAATTCCCCTTTCGTACTCCAGCCTGATAAATTTGCATAAGCTAGGAAGTCATTGATTGTCCACAATAAAGCTGCATGCAGTTTGAACATTTCATTCGTTTCGCAGTCATAAGTCATCACACCATCGCCCCAAAATTCATTCAACTCATCAATCAATGGCTGAAGGTAAACATCAATCTTATCCCCCGGACTTTTAGGTCCATCAATAAGAGTGGAAAGTAATATAAATTGTTGCTTCATACAAAGCCACGGAGGAAGATTATATGGAACCAACACCACGGGCCATGTGCTATGAGTTGCACCAACCATAGACTTGAATGGATTGAAACCATCTGCTGCCAATCCTAATCGGACATTACGAACATCTTTAGCAAAGTCGGGATGTCTCTTATCAAAATCCTTCCATGCATGAGAGTCTGCCGGGTGGGTTAACATGTCACTTTCATGAACTCTTTCTGCATGCCATCTCATTAAATTAGAAACTTTAGATGACATAAAAAATCTTTTCAACCTCGGTTTAAGGGGAAAGTAACACATTTGCTTTACGGCAATCGGTTTCCCCTGTATCGCAATCTGACTTTGATGAGTCTTATTTCCCCTGTTCTCTTTCCACCTGGAAGCGCCACAAACCGTACAGATATCCAAATGAGCAGTTTCATTTCTAAACAACATACAGTTGTTTGCACATGCATCTATAGTCTCATATGTAAAACCTAAGTTCTCTGTCAACTTACGAGCATAGTAATACGACTCAGGAATCTTAGCGTCAACAGGAAGAACTTTTTTCAATAAAACCAAAAGCATGTCGAATGATGTGTCTGACCAATTGTTCAAAGTCTTCAAATGCAACAACTCCACGATGAACGACAGTTTATTGTAAGAAGTACATCTAGGATATAATTCTGTTTTCGCATCATCAAGTACTTCATAAAACCTCCTCGAATCACGATCTGCACCAGAGCGAAGATTTATCTCACCGGTCTCAAGATTCTGGATGTCAATGCCTTCAGGATCAAACCCACGTACCATTTCAGTAAGCATTTCATGCATTGGATCAGTCATCCTTGCATCAACATCCATCTGAGATGCATCTGTATTTTGACAACGAACATATTCTTCTCCATGACGAGTCCAACTCTTATAATTTTTCAGAAATCCATTAAAGAAAAGGTGCTCCCTCACAGTATCTCGTGTGAATTGATATCTGTTAGCACATTTTCTACATGGACAACTAATATAGTCACTTTCAAATCCTCTCGTGAATTCAATAAACTGCATAATGCCATTGAAATATTCTCTAGACGTTCGATTTGGAAGATCAATCCAACTCTTATCCATAATAATATCTGTATAACAAACATTTACACAATACTTATTACATTTACATTTTTCAAATCAACTATATTCAAAATAAATATTAACCATTTGTTTATGAACCATTGATAAAATAATAATGTAACTGAAAGCTCATGTTACCTGATTGAGCTACAAACCTGAAAGGGAGGGGAGCCGAAGGCGATGCTGCGAGGGAGAGGAGGCAGCGAAGGGGAGCCGGAGCCAAAGGCGGTGCGGCAAGGGAGGGGATGGGCGGCGGCGGCGGCGGGGAGCTGGAGGAGAGGAGGCGGTGAGGGGACGGGGGACGGGCAGCGAGGGGGGGGGGGGTGTCCGGGGTCGCGGGGGGGGGGGGGGGGGGGGGGGGGCTGTCCGAGGTGCGGGGAGGGGTGTCCGGGGTGTCGGGGGGCCTGTCAGGGGTGCGGGAAGGGGTGTTCGGGGTGCGGGGGTGTCCGGGGTGCGGGGGAGGGGGGGCTGTCTGGGGTGCAGGGGGGCTGTCGGGGGTGCGGGGTGGGGTGTCCGGGGTGCGGGGGGCCTGTCCGGGGTGCGGGGGGGCTGTCCGGGTTCGGAGGGGGGGTGTCCGAGTGCGGGGGGGGGGGGGGGGGGGGGGGGGCTTTCCGGGGTGCGGGGGGGCTGTCCGGGTTCGGAGGGGGGTGTCCGAGTGCAGGGGGGGCTGTCCGGGGTGCGGGGAGGCGTCCGGGGTGCGGGGGGCGGTCCGGAGTGCGCGGGGGGTGCTGTCCGAGGTGCGGGGAGGCGTCCGGGGTGCGGGGGGCGGTCCAGAGTGCGCGCCGGGGGCTGTCCGGGGTGCGGGTGCCGTCCGGGGTGGGGGGGGAGGGCCGAGAGGCCGGAGGGCGGCGGCCGAAGGCCGGAGGCCCGAGGGCGGAGGGCTGCGGCCGGAGGGCGGATGGCAGGCGGCGGGGGAGGGCGGGCGGCGGGGGAGGTCGGGCGGCGGGGGAGGGTGGGCGGCGGGGGAGGCCGGGCGGCGGGGGAGGCCGGGCGGCGGGGGAGGGGAGGGCGGCGCGAGGGAGGGCGGCGAGGGAGGGTTAGGGCGAGGGAGATCGAGGGAGAGGGCGCGGGGGGGTGGGGGGGCGCAGAAACCCCCCGAAATTTTTTAGGCAGCTTAGCGACCGCCATTGGCGGTCGCTAATGGTGAGCAATAGCGACCGCCAATGGCGGTCGCCCGAGTCTGGGGGGCTCCAATGCCCCCTTTTCTAGTAGTGAATATTTTTTGTCCTAAAAATTGGACAAATTCAAAATATCCATACATTCCCCCATCATCGGATACAGACATCCAATGAGGCATTGTAAATCAATCGTTTGAGATTTTTCAAGCTATAGAGGAAAATAAACCATATGAATTTTTTATTCTCTTTTGATATCGCATAATGGGATATAGGAAATTTGGCACTTCTTATATTATATTGAGTGTAATAATGGTATGATGGTGACCCTCCTGTCCTTGATAATGGAGGAGGCTGGCTTTCAATTACTAATTGTTCACCCACATATTCTTGGGCATGTAAGTTATGCACCCCTACTTCAGTTCCTCTATTAACTCATTGTTGGAAGTAGTTATGGGCCAAAACATATTTGGAAGGTTTTATTTAGATAGTTCCCCCTATATAGACATGTTGGTATCTTTTTCAGTTGTGTCATATTCCTCTAGCTATTTTGACCCCATAGGTTGCTTCTCTTGGTCACCTGCTTACTGAGGAAATGTGTTTGTAATTGATGGGGAACTGTATATGTTAAGCATTATTTATTGAAAAAACTTTATATAAAATGTTGTCTAGACAAGGGAAAAATTACCTTGTATAAATGAGTTATTACAATCGAGAGGTTTTCCATGGTGGATGTCAGGAGTAGATTCCATGCAATCTATATATATACAACCATAAAGAGTACTATTGAGTTATTTATCACCTTCTACCTTAGAAGAAGAGTTGGTGGACCCAATAGGTCTTGTCGATATTAGTTATTAGTCTTTGATGATTCTATTATTGACATGATTAAGAATATGATCCTTATTCTATATTATATATAAAATATTATGACATTCATTTTAGTGTTGAGAAAGGATATGAGCCTACTGTATTATTTTTAGAAGAATATATTGTTGATTTTCTATTGTTGTGGTAACATTAGCATGATTATAAGATGTTATTCTAGGGGTGAGATTATATTTCATTAGACTTGATATGAACCTTCCTTTTTGTGGTTGTTTGAATGTTCTAGTCAGCCTTGGCTGAATCAGGTGTACTGGCCTAGATAATATATTAATTACACATACAAATGTACTGAATGACCTCTAAAATATGATAAGGGGTTTTATAATCCTCCTATATAACCTTTGAAGGATACTCATGTAGTCTTTCATTTTATGGAGTTTGGATATGAGATTGGCTCTGGTACGCTACTGGAGTATTTCCCATAGCTTAATCTGTATAGATATGAGCCTTCCCTAATGTAATTCTAATATTCATTAGACATGCATTCATTTGAGCGGGGGTAAGATATTGGTATTGTACATTGGGAATATGTATCTAGAATTATTTGGTGGGAATGTTCACCTATACTGAGGCATATTCCAACCAAGCATAGTGGTCCCTAGTCTGAATAGGATTTCAAGTCAGGTCATATGTCTCATCCTTCACCTGAATATACTAACAATCCCCCGATATTGGAGAAAGAATTTTCAATTACTCTATAGTATCCACCTATTCATTTTTATCATGGTGATTTGATTCTCTCCCTATTTTGAAATTAATATGTTAATGTTCCCACATCAGTATTATTTTCATAATATGTTCACAGAGTTCTTCTATCATTAAAAAAATGTAGTGGCACTTCAGTAGAGTATGTACATGAATATAGATCCACACATTCATGGTCTCCAATATATACTATAAGACATATTCAATTGAAGATATGATATAACCCCACTCTTTCCCTCATTGTTCCATTGATATATGATTATGGGTATCATGTGAGTGATAAGGGCTATGTTCCTCCATGACAATTCTAATGAAATATTATGGTAGACATGATTGATGTGAGTAGGGATATGAGCATTATCACTATACACATTTATAATATAGTGATGATATTTGATAATTTATGTAGAAATATGGATCCACTCCCTCAAATATATAGCTTTCGGCACCTATTGATATCTCTTTGGTGCCTGAGATTGAGTTTCCTCTATGGAAACCAGTCAGGTAGTTCACTTAAATTGAAATTGAGGGGAATTTTTTTGATGTTATAGATGATGGAAATTGAAAAGTGAACTCCTAGAAAAATTCACAACCATTATGGAATTTGGGTTTAATCCTTGAACCACCATCCTAAGGTAAAGAATATTCATATGTTTGCACTCTGTGGATATGAATATGTAGTGGTTGGTAGTACTGATAGGTGTCGTCAGTATCATTAAATATTTACTTGAAACATATAGTTTTAGATTTTTTATATTTTAGATACTTTTACATGTATCCTCAAGGGTCAATATCATATAAAATCAGTGGTATTCTATGACCATTGCGCTAACCACCTAAAGTTAGAGGCATCGGGTCCATGATGTTGTTTTGCAACCATTGGTGGTAGATGTAAAAATTTATGTTCTATAAAATTCATACGATGATGATATGATCTTGGATCAAGGTTTTACTAGAAATAATAATATCTATATTCACAAATAAAAAAATTAACAAGATCACCAATTACTGAATAATCATAGTTATGAAACATTACAAATTTGGTGTGCATGTGTAACATAATTGTTTGTTCATATTATTAGTTTTGACACTTTTATTTCATGGAATTTTCATTGTTAAATGGAGTGTCTCATGAGAATTTTGATTATGTTTAATTATTAAAATATTTCATGTAATGTTCTACATTCTTGTTTCCATTAAAGGTCGAGAAAATTGGTCCAATTTTGTATATACCTCTTTAATTATATAATTACAAAGTTCATATTGGATTCAATAATTTTTTTATGATGAAATTTGGGGCCTAAAGGTTGATTAAGTGGGGTTTATTGTATTTTAAAAATCATTCATGTCATGTTCTATATTTTCATTTCTCAAAAAGATCCCAACAGATCCCACATACATAACAAGTTATATTCTATCATTCCAAATGAAGAGGATCATTTAGGATTTCAAACTGAATGTCAAATAGAAAATAACATTTTTCAAGAGGATGGGAGGTTGAACTCAATATTTCCTTTAGAGGGAATTATAGCTTACTATAGGACTCTCTTATTGATTTAAGATATGTTCATGAGTCATTCCCAATTCCCTAATAGGGGACTGGTAACCCTATTATAACAAGCGAGTGTTGGATCCATATACATGATATATTGTATTCTATTGACAAGAACCTCTATATGTTTTACATTTTCTCTATCTAGTTCACAGTTTGTTTTAGAAATGGGTGACTAATTGTGTTTTTATTCTATGTAACCAAACAATATAGAGTTTTCTTCCATATAAGAAGGTTATTGGTGTTTTCAGAATGGGATTAAACCTCTACAAAACACCTTATATATTATTTTCAAAGATGAATCAAATACCACACAGTTCTTTTGAAATATTCATAGGTCATATGACTTGACAACATAATATATTTAAATATTATGGGGAATTGACACATATGTTGTGGCTAAAGAATTGGGTATAGGGATTAGTTCTTATCAAGGAATCCTATATATCTCTCTTAAGGTAAGATTCATATTATTCATAATTTCATTCAGCCTCAAACTGTTGATGGGTGGGGGGATATAATTAATACATGTAAAGGTTATTTTTATTGATTTTAAAAATATGTAAATACTATAGCTACCTACATTGAGTTTGATACCCATGGAGTATTTCTATTATACTGGGGACATGATAGTTGTAATTCTCTAAGATCACATGATCCATGATTAGTGTGAGAAATGATATATATCAAGTTGCCAGACACACAGTATACATATGTCAACTTATACAATGAAGTGTACCTTATAGAGTTTGATATGAAACTAGAGACATTGGAAGGAATCCTATGTATCTAGTTGTAGTAGGAATCACTATCTTTATAGTTCAGTTAGATTCCATAATACACCGATTAATGAGTAATGGTGATAGAATAATTATATAATTTATCCACGTGAGTTAATATAGTTGGAATATAGATGAATCTACAGAAGGTTGGATTCCTACGGAAGACATCCATCCCTTTTTATCTAGAGAATTAATATTGGGGACCATGAGTGTTTGACGAAGCATGCTTGGATGGAATGAGGATCCAACAATATAAAACATGTTAGATGATTTATTATCCCTAGTACATTATAGAAACATCACATATGAAGGGGGGATGCTCGACCGAAGATTCATTATTGGGGGTTTACACAAATCAAGGGTCAATTTCCAAAAATTGATGTTGGAAAAAGGATGACATGTCTTGGGGTGTGTACCTAACATGTCTAAAGATATATAACTAACATGTCCAGGGTTTCTTCATGACATGTCTAGGGTGTCTTCATGATATGTCCATGGAATCTTCTTGACATGTTGAGGGGTTTTGTATGATAAAAGATAACATGTTCAAGGTTATTCTCATTATCGAAGCTGACACATCGAAGCCCATTCACATGACTGATGTTAACATATCTATAAATAGTATTTTGATAGGGATGACATGACAAAGTGTTGTCACATGATCTATCTAAAATGTCTGAGGGTTTTCGTTTGATCAAGATAACATGTTTAAGGGATACTGTGTGGTCAAGCTAACAACTCCATAGGTTTAATGTGAACTCAACTGTCATGTCTAAGGACTTTGCATGAACCGGTCGACAAGTAAAATGGTTTTCACATGATCATAGATGACATGGGTGAGAGATATCACAAGACCATACAATCATTTTTAGGTTTTCTTCACATGATTAAGGAACAGATTATGAGAAGAACATATTCCCATTGTGTGAAAAATAAAATATCTTCCTTCACGTGAATCGTCCGTCATTTTCATTATTCTTCACATAATCTCCCCAATTTTATTGTAAAATTATTTTATTAAGGCTTTTCATGATCAAATTTATGTGTCAATGTCTCTTGACATGATATATCTAACATGTTAGTGACCCTTCCCGTAATAAATTAATTGATCACATGAAGTGCATATACATATTATGTAATCACTTCATTTACTCACATAACGTTTTCAGGATAATGAATCTTGAGATCACATGGTCATTGACTATATGAATTTTTATCTCACATCCATGTGTGTTTTTTAGGAAACTAGGTATGATTTTATAGGAACTTCTATCCCAAATCTCTGCCACATTCGATAGCTCTTAACACTTATATCTCAGGTTGAGTTGATCAAGTGAGTGTTCACAACTGCACTTTAAATGATCCTTATGCGTGTAAATTATGACGTAATTTTTATATCACATGAAAAATAATGCTAATGTTACCACTATATAATTACCATATTTGACGAGCCCATGGATTTATAAAGGGTTTTCGTAGGATTATGTTGTGGGGTCAAAACATATTTCACTTAATGAAATCCATATATCTGAGAGCCTTTGCATGATTAGTTTGACATGCCAGAGGGCCCCTAAAAGATATGCACAAAATGTCTAGAGGTATTTTGGGTTCATGCCGCATGTCCAAGGTCATTTAACACAATTGGGATAACTCATCTAGTTCCCTTAATGCAATCATGTGAAAGGGTCTTCGTATAATCAATGAACTATTCATGTGAAGTGTATTAACCTTTTCATGAAAGGAAATATAACTACCTTTACCCAAGGGTTATGGATATTTAAAATTTTATTTTATGAAGATTATGTATTTTTCACATCGGTTGTCTATCATGGCATCGGCTGATCAAACATACATGTTGTATGGAATTCATGAGATCATGTCAGTTGTCAAAGAGGATTTAGCATTATTGTGGAATGTTTATCTTTGGTGATGTCATGTGATCAAAGAAATTTTGTTAGAAGAAAATCAGGTGATCATTAAAATATTACACAAATCACATAACCACATCATAGGAAATTCAACATAACTATCTTTTCATTAATCTTCAATCATTTTTAGAAATTATTTTATAAAACTAATAGGTGATTATTAGGAATCTATTAATCGACATGCCTTTTGATTAGATGAAATCATATGTAAGCCATTGTATTATCCCAAATAATCATATGGATGAATTTGTGATATCAATATGACATTTAAAAGGGCCTTCTATTAATCAATAAACTGATCATGTGATACACAAAACCACTTCACTTGAAATACAATAAAACACACTTCCTATTTGGATCTAGTCATTTTAATATTTATTTCACGTGATTCCTTTGAGTAATTTTATAAAATTTTACAATTTATATTTCACAAGATCATAAGGAGTGTCCTTTTGGGATTTTATGGTCATTAGGGCTCATCTGGAAGCCTTTGTGAGAGGGGGAGGTATTGTCGATGGGCTACATGTGAACATGGATAGATCAGGGGAAGTTCATAAACCATTCATGTGATGTTCCTTGGGTCTTGTGGTCAAGAGTATCATTGAATTTAATGTGGGTTTTTTGACCTACGTAATTAATCTCCTTGTATCCATGTTTCTCCTTTTCTTTCCTTTGTAGAGAAAATAAAAACTATACTTTTGGTATTTTTCCAATCCTAAAACTGTTGATTCTCATTTGCAGGGGGTCAATATTACTCCTTTCATTCCCTTTCCTTAATGGAGTAACAGAAAAATTATGAAAAGAATTACATGAAATTTCATGGGATAATAAAAACTACTAACATTATTTTTATTTTTTTGTGTCCTTAAGTTACATACCATTGTATGTGAAATTTATCCAAAAATAGCATAATAATAGAAATTGAGAAGAATACTCCATAATTAATTTGAATGAGAAATGTAGTAAAATTACAGTCACCCATGATGAACATAATATAAATATTACAATAATCTTATGATTTAAATAATAAATACCACTAACAATCAAATAACAGATAGACTGAAATGTTTAGTGTCTGGGATATTATCTACGTAACCATATTATTATATAACACTTGAAAAACATTCTCCAAAATTATACTCCTCTATCAAAATTCTTATGTATCTCATATGATATAATAATATTCACAACATGGAGAATGGATACATAATAAATGTGTGACCTTAAAGGATTAAAAATGGAATAGGCATATCATAATGTATTAGATCAAAATAAAAAAGGTGAGTATAAGGAAGAAATAAATTTTAAATTAAATGATCATATTATCATTTATTATTATAATAAGATCATAAAAATTTCATTAAGGAATCATAATATACATGTCATGGATTGAAACATATAATTAATCTCAAAATATGTGAGTATGATACAAAAATGAATAATACATTAAAAATAAGACATAAAATTAAAAACATAAAATTTTTAAAGAAATTAAATAAATCCTTAATGAATTTAATAACATGATAAAAAACTCAGTAATCTTGAAACACTATAATCATAGAAAAATAAATGTGATAAAAATAATTATTACCATGACTGTGTGAACAAAATATTTATGTACATGCCTAAAAATGGGAGCTAACCCATCATACCTCTACAAGTACAAACAAAATCATTATGCCCAAAACTAACTATCACAAGTTATATAAACAAAAACCAATTCATTATAGGGAGATATATAGATCCACCCATCATTATACATAAGTATTTTTTCCACTCAAAATTTATCATAATCATAACGTATATACCCATGGAAGAAGAAGGGGGTTCCAAAACATATCACATAACCTGAAAATTAGAAATCATAGGATATAAAAAACAAATTTACGAAAGGGATTCAAAGTGTAATAATATATATATATATAGTTTCATCAAAACACATCAACATGGTAGATAAATTGTGGTGGAATAATTTAATTTAACATAAAAAATATTTGAAAAATTATATTAAATATTGTATAAAGTATAATGTGAGAATTACTTTCAAAAACACATTTTGGTAATGTAAATAAACTAATTCCTTAATTCCTTGTTATAAATAGTTCAAAATAAAATATCCTTGAAAATATATAAGCATTAAAAAATATGGACTGATAATAATTTGAAAATTTTACTCTTAAAATAATATTTATCAATAATGAATTAAAAATACATAACATTTTTAAAAAATGGAATTAAAAATGATTTTAAAACATTTAGTTTTAAAAATAAACATTATAATTAGAAACTGGTAAAATAACACAAATTTTAAAATAATTCATGGAGTGGATGATAAAACCTTATATTTTTAAAGGATATATTAAACCTTTTCATCGATTTAAAATATCTTTTTAGAAGACCCAAATTGTTAAAAATTTGGTGAAACATGTTTTTTAGAAATAACAAAGTGGGATAAAAGGATAGTTGTTTAAAAAACTGATTTGGTATATATTCCACTAGTGAAATTATAATATTTTTGGGAAGTAAAAACATAGACATGGAAGAGAAATCTATTTGATGAAATGTAAATTATTCTTATCCAAAATGAATCTTAATGAAGTAAAAGAATCATCATGGAAGAATAATTTGATTTAGAGCATGATTTATATTTAAAATATGATTTAAATACAACATAATATTTTCATAGGTTATAATAAATAATTCATTGATGATTATGGTCAATGAATAGTGAATGATACTGAAGGAAAGGATTTGAGTCTTGAAAACACCTTATTGCCTTTGTAATATTTGCATGAAAACACAATAAGTGGTATAAATTTAAAAATAACAATAAATATAATTAAGTAAAAGAGAATATTGAGAATAAAATACATTAGGGAAAAATTACATCATTTAAAATTACACATGGTGTATAGATTAAATTTGTCTCAAGGGATTCAAATTTGAGATAAAGAAATACTTTCCATTTTTCCATTCATAGTAAAATATTCTATGAACTTCATTAAAATAAAAATAACTATCTTAATATACTTATTAAAAACCATATTCATACATAAAAATATTCCTAATATTGATTTATAATCATTATCTATCTGTATATAACATAGGTGTTTCATATTTCCAAACATCATGAGTTTACAGTTTTGTTAGTTTTTAGTACTTTCATTGAAATCGTGTAGGTATTCATTAATATTACATATATAATCCTTAAATATTAATACATTTTTACTTTAATTAATGATATATAATGATATATAGTGTATAAAATTCCCTTGATGAGCACTTTTGTCTTCATCATATATGGTAAAACCTATAAGGAACATTTTTTTTCCATTTTCAACCTATAATGAGTGTTTTATTTATTAAAGGACTAAATACTGATATAAATTTTATTGATTCAAATAAATTAATTATTTATGAATTTATATCATATTTAAGTTGAAATTATTTTTTCACATTCATCCATGATAAAATTTCACAGCATTGTTCTAGTAGGTGGTCAAAATGAACATGCCATGATTATCAATGATTATGGGGTGATTTATCTACAAAATAATATGAAATTTAGAATAATTATATCATTTAGTTTTATTACTTTGATATAAAATTATTTTAAAGTAATCAGTATATTAATTAATTGATATTAAAATATTACTTTACAAGAATTAGTGATATTCCTCATAGTACAACTGTTTTAAATGATTGAATATACGATAATCAAATTTTGATCATATCCTTAATACTCTCTCAACTTTTTCATACCAAAATAGCAATGATATAATGATAATAATATTTAAAATTAAATAAATTATCAACACTATACATGTATGGATATATTTAAATGGAAAATTAAAATTAATCATCCCATGGAGGTGCTAGTCCACACAAACACAGGGTCAATAATTTTACTTTTTCTAGAATAGGAAAAAGTAGTAACATGGTTTATAATTTATGAATATAGAATATATCCTTAACATAAAAATTATATAATTAATTCACAATTATATCCATCATTTTAAGGTTTTAATGAAAACAGAGCAAAACATTACCTCATGAAAGAAGTAATATGCACAACACACGATTCCCATTTTCATTTTTCATATTGAAATAGGGGAGGATGGTTAATGATTATTAAATAATTAAAATAAAATATCAGTATTCAATTATTAATAATTTTATCATTATTTTCTGTTGAAAATTAATTTATTTAATTGGGAAATTTAACAATGAAATTGAAAATGGAAAGAGAGGTTAAAAATTTATATCTCTCTTCGGAAATTATCTTTTTTGTGATGGGTATTAAACCATAGAGGGGTGGTATTTTGAGAATAAAATAACCTCATTAATATGTATAAGTGTTTTTATACGATATTTTTAATGATTTTTGAGAAAAATTTATTGGTTTTTTATGAGGGGATGTTAGGATATGAGAGCCCATTTTATATGTGAAATTGATTTGATGTTCTGTAAATACCCATACTCTGATCGATAATGGAAATCCACTATCAAGAGAAGTGACTCACAAATTGATGAATAATTTATTTAAGTGAATATAAGGTCTATAAACACAAAAATAATCTCAAATAAACATTTTTAATCATTTTATTCCCTTTACCTCGAGGAAACTCTCTTTACTATTTTAGTTTTCACCACAATATCAAGTTTTTACCAATAGAATTATTCCTTGAGGCCTTAATAATTATTCTTAATAAGTAATTTGGAACCACAAATTCTAAATATTAAATATAATTTATCAAATTAAAACCTATGTTTATTGAAAATAACTTTTAACAGGAGAACATATAAAACTAAAAAACCTTTTTTTGGAAAAGATAATTTTTAAACAAAAAGGATTATGATTGTGGTGTAATTATCAATGTAATTGATTAAAATTAATTTCAATTAATTATTATCATTAAATTACCATTTATTTAGAAATAACTGAAATTAAAATATTCATCTCATCATGTAATAGTTAATTAGACAACAGAGTTGAAAAACATATTTAATAAAAACACTATATAAATTTTTAGAATGATGACCATGAGTTTATAAATTCAATATAGTATTTTAAATTGATTTATTATACATTATAATAAATAATTTTAATGGTAATAGTTTAAAATTATTAAATTTAGTCATACGGTAAAATAATTTCATTAAATTGATGACATTACGAAATCAATTTTTTCACTATTCTCCTCAAAATGAATTATTTATGAAAAATAAAAAAATATTAAGATAAAAAATCTATGATAAACTCATAAATGTGTTAATGTTTTTCAAATTTACATAGGAAATTTGTATATTTAATTTTTTCAATTAAAGACATAAAATGCTGCAAAACACAATTTTTTTTAAAAAAACTATTTTTATGTAATAACTAATTTTTTTAAAATATAATTTTTAATATAGGGATAATATATCTTATTATTATTAAATAAAAAAATCTCCTTAAAATTACAAGTATATTTTTTATAAATATATTTCTAAAAATAAACTGGATTTTGTATAAATGACTTTTCAAGGGTTATATTAATTTATAATTTTTAAATATAAATATTTTATTGAATTTTGATTTAATATTATTTTCTACATACATAATCACATAAAATATCCATACAATAATTAAAAATTATATATATATATATTTTGTTTTGGGTGGTGGTTCTGCTTGCGTGAACCTTGTGAAGATCTCAAAGAGCTTGAACTTATCCAACTTATATTTTCTAAAACTACATTTTCTTGAGTTTGAATTTACCTTAGTCATGGGAAAACCCTATCGAAGCATCAAACATATAGAGTTTCCTAAAATGGGATTTATAAGTAATAATCCTTCTCTTGGATTCATTTCATCCAACTTTATTTATTGATTTTCTTGTATAGATAATTCAATTTATTCAAGAAAAATTTAATTTCTAATGTATAATGGTTATTTAAAATATTGAAAAGATATTAATTTTTTTAAATATTTATGTTTGTGTGTGGGAAATACTATTAACATAACATTTGTTTAAGGGTAATATTTAGTGAAATATGGGGTTTTTACATTCTACCCCTTAAATAAATTTAATTCCCTTAATTTTAATTATTAATTACTAAGTATGTTATTTAAGGGTAACTATAAGACTCCCTAAGAATTAATTTTCTAATGATATTTAAATTCATGTATTCACATATAATAATAATAATCATAATACTATGTTTTTTATAAACAATTTGATCTAAATACCTCTCATGGTTTAATGTTAATACTTAATGTAATTTTACATTACTTCATTGTTTGTACATAAATTGATAAATTATCATAAGTTTGTTTCAGGAATGAAATGTGATTCCCTATGTTTATAGTATTTACACAAAACTCATGTACCTATAACCCAATTTTATTCCTTAACATTGAATTGTTAGTGGAAAGGGGAGGTATAATGACAATGTTAATGATGATTTCCCCTCCTCCTTATATATATCATTGAGATCCATGATCACACACCTCTTGAACCATTCTAATATTGATATGTATAATACTCTATCATGTTCCCAATATGTCCTATCCTTTTCCTATTTATCTATCCTTAATAGATAACCACCCATCTCTCAAACCACATATTTCACCAATCCTTGCATTTCCCTCTCCCTTAAACCCAATTGTATAATGGTTTGAAATGGATAGATGAATCACCATATACAATATAGGTTCCATTTCATGTTTCCAAATACAAACTTACAAGACCCAATTTATTTCCCACACACATCACGTGTTTTCATATGTTCTAGACATATAACCTAATTTTCAAACTACTCCTATCTCTAAGATCACTTGTTTGGATTACTATTTTTCACCATACCACCATGACTTGTTTCATTATCAGTTGGGGTAGTAGGTTGTATTATACATTCACTATTGGAATTGTGATTTCAACTTATCTTGAAACATTAGGGCCTATACGTGGTGGTGGTGCACTCATAATTACAATGAAAACAATATATTGATGTCTTTGGATTTTATAAAGATGTTAAGATCTCTTTATGGGAACATGTGGAATTTTTCTCCACCCCGTCCATTTTTTCAATAAGAATTATGTTGTGGGTTCTCTTACCGTAATACATAAATATTTATTATATGTTTAAATAGATATTTTTTATATCCCCTTAAAGGACCCATACTAAGATTAATATTATAATAAAATTATATTTCAAAAATAAACCATCATGAAACTAGATATTTTTTTCATAATAAAACAGCATGGTGGTAAACAATGAAAAAATAATAAAAAATACAGCGTTTAGTATAGATAATTTATATCTATATTTCTAAATTATAAGGATTAGTTATAACAATCCATATCATCAGAAGTAATTGAACATGAACCACCTTGTTCTTGTAGTTTCGGTGGTCATTCACACTGATTCTTTTTTTATTCCTCTGAGTTATGACACAACCTTATATAATGTCTTAAATATATACACCTAAATATTTGGACTATTATTAGTGACATTGTATTGAAATTCTTATCTTCTATATTTCTATCGCTATGATTCATTTACTATGATATTTTAATGATTGATGACTAACTCTTCCATAAGTCAAGAATCTATTAGTCCACTAATGAAAATTCCCATAGTGATTTTTTCCAAAAACATTGACATATATGAAATATAATGTTTCCCCATAGTCATCTTAATTACATGATATTTGATGAGACTCCATATTTCTATTATTTTAGGTGTTTGTAACATTGAATATTATCACCTTAATAATCAAATTTTGTGATAGATGGTTTGGAATAATAACATAATTTGTCATTCCATCTCCCATCCTGACGGGTTGTTTGTTGAGATAATATTTTCATTGTCTTTTGCACCCATGGTTCCCTATAATTACATCCATTAGTAAAACAAGAAGGACTAACAATAGTGATGAAACATTCAAAATATGGTGATATTATTGTAATCATAAAATAAATCTCATCATCAAATTGTATTATTATTTTACATTATCATATTGTCTAATAGTTCTTTCAGTTCTATTTATATCAATAATACTTTGAATTACATTAATTTAAGTTTGTTATCTTATGTTTCTCAACCTAATATCTTAATGTATCTAGGTAAAAAATCAATATTATTGGTTTATAATTTTCATATGATCAACCAAATAATATCCCTTTAGAGTATCAAATTAAATGTGCAGTTATGTTTCTTTTTCATGCACCTAGTGATGATTGACTTAAAACCCAATATTCTAAATTTCATGTTATTATGCCTAGTTCCATATTTTCTATAGCCATCATCTAGAAAAATTATTATGAAAAACATTTATTTATAAGGAAAACTACCTACTAAACAATTTATCAATATTCCATGATATCATTAGATTCTTAGACTCAATTCGAATCTTTTTTACTAAAGTTATTTGACTTAAATAAAAATTATAACTAAAATAATATCGCAAAATAATTATACTAGTATCCAAAATAAATAAACACTATTATATTATTTATTATAAATACCCATACAAGACGTTATGAAAACATTAAAATAATATCATGATATAATTAATATAACTAAAAAATAGTTTCATAAAACAAAGACCAAAAGAATTTTTTTCATGAATATTAATAACATATAAATCTTATTTTTAAGAACTTATAATCATTTATCTATAATATTTATCATCATGACCCTTTCCATGACCTCATATATGATATAACATCCTCAAAACCTAGAGAATTGATACATATAAATGGGGTTGAGCTCAAACTATAACAAAATAGGTAATGTTATGATAAATCATTTTTAGGTACTATAAATATTAATTAATTTTAATTTACAAAATTATATTCATTATAATGTTATCATGTAAGATTTAAAACAAAAGAACATCCTTATTTCAATGTAAATTATATTTTCATATATTATATGGTTGTTTGTAAAAAATTTATTTCCAAATTATAAAGTTATAATTTAAAAAAAATATAATTTTATTTTTTCATTCATAATATCAAAATTAACATTTGATAAAAGTTTGAAATTTATATAAAAAGTTTTACTTTTTAATGAATAGTGAAAAATAATTTTTTTATTAAAAAATGTATTTTATTTTCATGTATTTAGATATCCATATTCTATATTCAATTAGTTTAAAGATGTATTTATTTATTATTTATTAAAAATATTACAATAAATTTTATTATAATCAATATTATAGTTAAATTTTTTTGTTAAAACATTTTCATACATAAAAAAACTTTTTCTTGATATATCATCTTTCCTCACTTTTGTAGATTTAATTTAAAATTAAATTCTTCCAATTATAATAATTGAATTTTATAAAATGGAAAAATTGTTTTTAATTATAATGATTAATATTATTTAATAAGTTGATCTATATTTTTTTCATAGTGAATAGTAAAAGTTTTAATGGTCTGTTACAATGATTAAGGTTAAAACCGGTTTACTATGTGATAATCTAAAGAGACAAGGATTAAAATTACCTAAAAACATGTCTAAATCCAATTTTATAGAACTCTTTTTACCCTTTATCATCTAATATTAATAAAATCTCTTTGGATACATTTTTTTTGATTAATACATTAATATATTTTAATCATTTTAAAAAAACATTGCGTGTCATCTCCCAAACATAAAAAAGGGAACCCCCTATGCTATCATATCAACACTTAAATAGCCATTTGTTTTTGAAAATAAATAAAAATTACCATCATGAAATCTCTACACACATCGTAGAGGAGGTATTTTGATCAAAAAATAGACCTAGTTGGGACTTAGGTATAAGACCAATGAGGTTGTGCTAAGAAGAGGTGTAGTTATTAATTAAACGTTTTCATTTTATTTATTCTTATACCAATTAAAAAGATTATTAAAACATGATAAAAAACATCATAATTATATTAAAATTTTTTATATTATATTTTTTTAATTTTATAACATATATCCACCTATTACTTCATCAAATAAGAAATGAATCCTTCGTTTATTTATATGGCTGATTGTCGCCTCATGAAGTGATGTTATTCGTTTTCAATCAATACCTCTCATGGATGGATGTAATGTTGGATTAAATATAAAAATAAGATATTCATGACATAATTATCAATATTTAAATATAATATATCCTATTTCATAATACCTTTACCTCCATTTAAAATTATAACATCATTTGTGTGTACTTATAGAATACCACCTCCACGAAAAATGTGGTTCATTTTTCATTGATCCATCACATAGATGGTATATATAAGTGTATTTAAAGATATAATATGATATTTATGACATATAAATATTTATATAATGTTTAAATTATACATACCTTCTTTCCATCATTTTTTATGAAAAAATGAATACATTACTCCTTTGGATGTACGACCTACTATTTATATTATTTTAACATATTATCTTTTTTCAAAACCATAATTAATGGTTGGTTTTAATATTACAATTAATTTTATAAAAATTAATAAAATTTTATTATTATTACTATATATATAATTTAATAATGACCTATTTAACCATACTTAAACTACTAAAGTTATTTTGGACATATGAGTCAAATAGCATAAAAATGCAGGACATGGACTTAACTGGTTATGTAATTAAATATATCATTTAAATAAATGAAATAAACGGTTTAATTATGAGGTATTGATCATATAATATTTTCTTATGAGTCTAAACAATATATAACATTTTATTATTTGACAGATAAATAATTCACATGATGTGTTGGGCTTGAGGTAAGGGACACATTACCTTAAAACCCTTTTTTGAATGATTGAAAGAAATATTTTTCAAATATTTTAATTCCATGTATATAATCTGAAAATTGTTTTTTCTACATATTTATATGTAAATATATTAATTATTAATGGAATTTTGTTTCAAATTTTCGTTCCATTAAATGATTTTCAAAAAGAAGTTTTTTAAATATTTTATATGGAATGTTTTGATAATAATTAAAAAGGAATGTTAAATTTTAACATATATATTGTCAAATTTTTTTACCATCACCATAATTGTTCTTTGATGTTTTTATTCCATTATAATAAATTATTTTTTAATAAAAATAAAACCATCTTCTATTTTTTGGGCATTTTCAAATATGGATCTAAATGGAAAGAATATTTTGAAATCTAGAAATGTTTTTATTATGGGAGGAAGGAAAATTTTTATAAGTGTGATGTTAAAAAGTCAAGATTTAATATGTTATAATTATGTTTTTGTATTTTTTAATTTTTTATGGGGATAAGTAAGCTTGGTATAAATCATAATGATGGGTCAGGATGATATAGCTTGTGATGATGGGAGAGCCTAATATATCTCTCCAACGCATTGGATAAAGGGACCGAGATAATGAATTAGAATCTCATCCTAAGAGATTATTGGAATTTATCAAGAATTTATTTCAATTTGTAAGAGTTATATGAAAATTATTCCCTTAGTTACCTAAATTATTTATCTATTATTTCTATGGTTTCTTATGGAAATCTAATTATCTCACAAGTTATGAAAATGATATTATGTTGAAATAGATGTTTATGATACTTATTAAGCCAAAAATGTTTATATTTTTGAAAAAGGCTTTCCTGAATATTCCATGATTGTGAAGAAAAAATTATGGGTTTTTTAACCATTAGTATTTCATATGATTTTGTTTAAAAATCTTGGGGATGATAAGATTATTTCTTGGGTAAGAAAATATATATTTTGTTCTCATGGTTTATTTTGAAAAATAATGTTTTTTTTGAATATTCATGGACTAATGGATTTATTTAATTATTTTTTCATGTTCCTACATTCACCCATATTTGTGTATAATACACTATTCCACTAAAGATTACAATAGTTTGAATATTATATAAAAATATAATTTTTCATGCATGTGATTATTAAAAAGTGGGCTTGGATATATATGAGATACAATCTTAGACCCAGTTAAAGTGTTTTTATGATTCCTTTTTTCAAAAAAATACATTAGATAAACATCAAAGAAAACTCTACCATAGGATCATATGGGACTAGTGTCATCCATGCCCAATGTGAGTTAGACTGTTACAACAATAATATAGTTATAGGAGCAGAGCTCCTGCGACATACTTGAGGGTGCTATGTACATAGACCCTAGTTAATGAGCCCATAGACCTGCATAGCCCAAGCCATATGCTCGGGGGGATGAAAACCATTGTTGAGGTGTTGGATATGGAAAGTGTGTTGTGCCTGTTTCTAGACATTTTGAGTGAATGTTGTGGAATGGATTAAATACTAGAGGTGAGAGGTAAGAAGAGTTCAAATTGTGGTGACATTTTTTCACATAAATCGTATCTGGACTATATAATCACACCTCTAGCTGATCTTATTCATCCAATTCAATCGAGCGCCTCAGGTGTTCTTTTTAAAATGATTCCATTCATGTGTAATGTCAAACTTTCATGATCCCCCACATTACAAGGACCCCATCTTCAACCTCCAACAATGAAAAATTCGAGATGGAAACTTGAGGAAACCACTCAGGTGATCAATAGATGATCTACATCATCCTCCCTATGATTCTTTTTAAATTTCTTCACAAGTTTTAGGAATCCAACATAACCCATCAAGGTATATGATCGATGATTCAAGTATGCTTTCAAAATAACTCCCTTCACTTCTCAGGATTTTCTCAGGATTATCATTTTATCATGTGATAAAAGTGAACATAACTATTGATGTCTTCATGAGGGATTTATGATAAGAATTTTTACCTCCTTCATTGCATTTACCATCTCAAATGACTCATATTTTCTTGGATCATGTGCTAATATATAAGGTAAATGGATGCATCACATGATCCGATGAAATGATCATGTGATGAACCCTCCACCACTTCACTGGTGCAACATGTCCTCTTTCCTATATAAATTGTCCTGAAAATCGGCCTTCTACAGCCTATATAAAGCATATTACTCTGAATAATATCAAATGAAAGGGATAGGATATATATATATAGAAAATAATGAGTAGTTTATACAAAAATTAGAGAAACAGTGTGATTGGCAGTTGTTCCCTGAGATCACCTCTAGGTGATTAAATAGTACCCCCAACGAGAGTATGGCGTGGGATGTCATCAGAAGAGATTGTGGGATTGCATGAATGTTCATTTTGAATGCTTTCATGATCTCCTAAAAATACTCTCCTCTTATCACACAAACATATGAGATATAAAACATCATGTGTGTGATAACACAAGTCCTTGAAGGCATGGGCCCCATACTAGTGTGTGTGAGTATGCAACAGTGAACATGTAAGCCCTTATATCATGAATACCATGAGAATACATCTCTTCCAATTACCATATTTATCCAAATACATAGATTTCTCAGCCTAAAATATATTCACAGATCTTTAGCAAGATGTAAGAGACCATTAGAGAAACCTTTTGTGGAAGATGTGAATTTCACAAACAGAGGAGATTCATGTTCATGAAAACCTTTGATCATGAAGGATGAAACTAATAGTTTTTAGTGACTGATATAGATAATCCCCAACATATATTCTCTACATATGTGATTCCATCATGCTTCCTTGAATAGATGATTATACTAGTCCTTCAATCATGCAGTTTGAAGAGCCTTCATGACTTGCAATGTCTGTATGCATCCCCCATGGACTAATACTCCAATTAGGGCAAGCAATAAAGATGTGCGACCCAATTTCGTATTTTCCCACTCTATTCAATATACATACTCAACCATACAAGTGGAATCCATAAATAGACCCGCACATGGTGGCAGTACCTCATGCAATAATTCATTATCGTCATATAAATTATATAAAGGATGGATTTTTATATGAATTATTCATGTAGATATCAACTATAATGTACTTTTACATGACTCATTGAAGAGGTTACGAGAATATTCATACAGAATCATTTATTCCAACTTCCTAGGTAAATATATTTTCATATTAAAATAGGGAATGATTTCTTTTGGATGAGTACTTGTGGCACTCAAACAACCTCAGGACCCTAAATTCTTCCCTGAGACCCCTCCATGTGAGTGTCTCAAGGTAACATGATATCAAGAGTACTCAAGGGACTCATTAAATCGTAATAAAACTTTTTACATATCATTTTGATCATAATTCGTGCCTCAAACGGGTTAGATTTATCTTGCGACAGACTATTGACATGTTTCAATTGTTATGCGACAAGGAATGGAAAAACCAATTTGATTAGGAGATAACCCATAAACATGTGTGTGTTATCAGAAGACAAGACCAAGACATTTTCATATCAAACATGAGAATCACCTTGGAGTTGTCTACTTTTATCTTAATAATATATCCAAGACATTGCTCTTTGATCATTTGATTTTCCATATACGTGTTCACATGAACAAGTGACAGTCCAAATGAATGTTAGGAAGATCAGACAATAGAACATGGTCATGTATTCATAGATAAAGATAAATATCCCAAGCATGTTTTATTTTATAATGAAAATACTTTTTACATGTACGCTTCAATCAGGACAACACAACTCCGACAAGCCAGTTTTCCATGTGCGAGACCCCAAGTATGACTACCTTGGTTATGCGAATCATCTAAGACATGTCTTTTTCACCCATGATAACATAAAAAGAATGTTAATTTATTTGGAAACACAATTTGATGTGTTTTTAATATTATATTTGTTCCACAAAATATCAGGGAGTCAATCAAGATATGCCTGGCGGATAGTTAAGACATGTCAAATGGACCCCCTATTGCAGTAAACCTCTCTTTAATCTTTCAGTGGATAAATAACTTCAGGCAGACACCCTTTGACGTTTTTACCTTTCAATATAATGCCCCAACATATTGGGTATATGATCAAGTCATGTATATAATACATCCAAGACATGTCAAAAAAATACCCTAAGACATGCCCATATTGTCTCGTAGACCAACTTGTACTCATGCTATGTGGCCCCCATCCATAAATCATCGCCTGCATGCTCCTTTTTCATACGAAGTTTCCTTAATAATTTTGGGCCATGAACTCATTTAAAACATCAAATGAAATTATCTTGGATAGATCTCATATATTTATCGCGAACTCCCTTTATTTCATTAGAGGATAATGAATGAGTATACTAATCAGTTAGCCTTAGAATGTAAGTCCTGACTAATTGGAAGCCTCAGTGTGTAAACACTAAAAACCGAAATAATATAATATATACCCAATAAAAATAGAATCCATCTTGGTATAATCCCCTACATTCCTAAAACCATGGGGATAACAATGATTTCCCCAAGCATGATTATCCACTTTACCTTATTAGCAGGTAAGGGGCTAAGTTAATTATAAGAACTCTGATTCCCACCATAACATAGATACATACGATCCATCTCTAAGGACCAATCTAAAATGGGAACACGCTATGGTGTATGCACTTTCCAATTAAAATTATTCCTAATTTACAATATCAAATTCTTCCATTGTTCTTCCATTCTACCTCATCCATCAAGGAATGGGAAGAGGACTCATACATCATCATAATTTTATGTATAAGACTCAACCATTCCCTTGACCACCTCAAATCCATTAGCAGGTTTGGTGAAAACCTATGAAAAAATATGATTCCTTCCATATCGTGGATATGTATGATTCCTTCGTAAGGATAATTATCCAAACCATGAACTCCATGAGATGGGTGATCATTCCCATCAAAGGGAATGTTTAATGTGTATTCTCCATACAAAACATGATCTCGTGAAATGTGACCAATCTACCGCTATAAATCATTTATCACACCATTCATGGATCACAAGGTATTAGAGATCACTGATAATTTTAGTAAAATAATGTTGACAACTCCCCTATCATGGACCCATTTTTTGTATGTAAGTATGATTTCATTCTATTCCCACTCATATGGATACAATCTTGAAGAAGAAATCGGTGTCAGTATCATATTAATAAGCCCCACTAAGTTCCTATCTTGTTGTATAAATCATGAAACATATGCCCCTTATAAGAACTATGTGGACTCTGATTCATGTCTTAATTAGGATACATAGGGGGACACACAAAATTATGAGCCTGATACTAATTTCTTCACCGTATGCCATTTAACTACGCATATGAGTCTAGTGGTATGACCTTAATCCATGAAAAATGATTTATATGGGTTTTGATTCCTATTTTCACAGGATATATAGTACACCTTTTATAGGTTCAATCCCATCTACAAGGTACCAACCATCTCACTGGATAGTGATAAACTCTATAGTGCTGAAAATAAGGCCATAGCCCAATGAATCATAAATAAATTAAAAATAGATAGAGAACATATGATATGGAAGAAATTTTTACTATCAATGCATATTTTTTATCAAGTCATTTAAATGGGTTTAACTAGTCCTGTAACAGTGTATATTAAGGATTTTATAAACATATCTTAAATCTTTTAGAGATTCCCAATGTAGGGAATAATTCTCCCAAAAAGGGCGAGATAAGCTTAACCTCCCATCCTCTTGTCCAATACGAGTCTCCAAAAGTAATTGGGCCATAAAATCTAGATGAACACTGGAATTTGTGAACAATTTCCATAACCATCTACAAATGAGGAAAACATTAGTTGTATCTATGAATGATGAAAAAAATATGGGAAACCCAATTCGATTAATTGAGCAATGACATAAAACCCCCTTCAATATGATCATCGAGAAAAATAAATTCCACACCTTGAATCATGATTAAAAAATGGTGAACCCCATGTGAAATTATTTAATTCCTTCATCCCTTTCATGGGTCCAAATGATAGATCACCCAATTTCTATCAGGCTAGTTAATGATGTTCTCCTTTCACAAAAAATGATGAATCCAACATTTTTCTATTAAGCACACTAAACATTTTGTAAAAAGTAGGAACTACATTTTTTTCCATTAAATATTAATGTTATTGGTAGAACATGTACTCTTATATAGGATGATTCAGAGATAAGGTGTAAATATTCTTCTATAAGACTACCAAATTACTTCCAATCGAAATAACATCATTAAATGTGCCAATGTGCTCCTAGATCACTAGACAAGATTCTTTCATCATGAGGCCTCGATGTACTTTATCACCAACATACCACATAAATTATTGATTGGTGAAAATCAGGGGTGATGAATACCACATCAATAACACCATACTAACTCTTGGATTGGCTCAAGAAATCCTTCAATATTTGATTTCCCACCAGTCGACTTTCCAGCAATAGTTCGAAGGAGAGGAAGTGGCCCTTGTATCCACATATATCCTCCTTGGGAGACTATTTTAAGAATCTAGAAATTCAAAACATTTGGTCCTTAGGATGGTGGATGAGGATAGTAAAAATGACAACTAAATCACTTGAGATCTACATTGGAGGGCTCCCATCCATTCTGTCCATCATCATCGACATATGACCATGACTCCAGGGAGCTATAGTTGATGTCATGCCTATAACAACTGACCATATTAGGGAACCCAATATGATAACCCACTAAGGGTGTAAAAATGATACATCCATAGAGTAAGATTATATCTATGTTGTCTCCAATCTGTTAGAGGTCCACCTGTGTGTCTGAATGGTGGCCCAGAATCAATACCATATCATTGATGTCCAAGAGACTTTGATTTCATCACTGCTAGACTCAATGATTGTTGAATCCTAGAGATCATTCCATCCAATAATTTTGGGGAATTTTTATTACCATATTTAACTCTAGTATTTTCTTCATCATGGGAATCAACCCCTCAAATGGTACCGTGGGCTCCGAATCCTCAAAGGACATCATGGGAACCAACCCCTCAAATGGTATACCTAGCACTGACCCGTCCAAAAAAGTACTCCATCAAGGATGATCACTAACCTACATGTGTATCAATAAATATGTTATTAATACTATATAAATACTTCTCATCATATCTGGATAAGAACACTCATGATGAGTACAATCATACATTCCAAAATTCAACTGAATCACAACATCTTATACTACCTTCTGAGATTGGCACAAGAGAAGAAAGGCCAAATGGAACCCACCATGTAACTATAGAAGGTTTTATTGATTATGTTCTTATATTATATGGTAATAAAAATAATGGATATGTACAATAGAATATGTGGATTCAGTCTATGTGGTCTATGTCAGAACATTGATTATCATCCACTCACCCCGTCACTAACAGAGGAATGTGTTTTTCCATTGATCCTACCATCCACCCCTTAAAGATGGAAAGTTAGTTTATATAGAAGAGAAGATAACTCAACTCCAACAAGAGAATAAAAATATGTTTGAAATAATTGTGGTATTACTCTTGAGATATCTATTTGACGGTGATGTATCTGTACCTGCCTCAAAAATCCCACGTGGAATTGATGTGACCCAGACCATAGGGTTGGAAGAATTTTGAAAATTTTAATACCCTCATCAACAAATAATATAACATTTTTACACCTCGCACCAACCCATAGGACTGGGGTCATTTCCATAATTTCCACCTCCTTATCAGAGATATCCTGGAAACCACATAACCTCAGATGTTGCCACAAAACCTTCAAAAGAGTAAGGACCTCTAAATAAATGGGAATATTTTATTTCATCCATGACCCAAAATATTTCACATCCTTCACCCAAACCAATAAATACTGAGAACTTATACACCAGACTCTAGAATCATTCATAAAACAATCCCATTGGTGGCATACATAACATGATAGAGAAGAAACATTATCACCTATATCTTGAAGACAGTTAGTGAAATATATATTCCTTCCAAGCCAAACATGTTTATAAATATTTCAACAATTCTCTAGAGAATGTTTTTTATAGAGTTGTAAATGATGATAATGTTGGGGGAGGAAATTATGGTAGGACATTACTATCATTTACCCTTCCATTGATTAATCAGGAACACAATATAATATCAAGTTCCCATTAACGATGGGATTCATGTACAATGGACCTAAGGATATTGGAACCACCAACACTTAAATCCATACTCCAGTTATCTAATCACTCTGAACAGGGTAGACTGATTGTATGATAGATCCTACGACACCTACCAATGAGGGATAAATGACCATCTTTCAATCCAAGTTTCAACAGAACCAATTCCTTCTCAACAAAGAATGTCTATATGTATTTGTACAGTTCTATGGAGAATGGTTTGACGAAACTCTCTATAATGAGTAAAACAAATGAAAATGGTTTGATAGTCCATGAAAACTATTTCCCTTACCATATACATCTTATTAACATGATAGATATCTTATTTGTATTCAAGGATAGGTTGGGGGAAAATGTATCTCTCGGCTTGATAATGTTGAAGGATCCCAAAACACATGCAATGTTCATTACAATTTTTCTTGATCCTTCATAGGAAACACTCTCTTGGTACGTTATTAATGTGTATTCCATTCAATAAATTGTTAAATTGCAAGGTTATAATATTGACCACATGAAATTAGTCTACACAAACAATGTCTTTACCTCAAGATATTTAGGTGCATGGCCATCTTCATCACCATAAGATGTTAAACTACATGGATAATGTCCTTACCGTACGATGTTAAAATTTCATGATATATGTTCTTACAAAAAAATGTTATACTGAATGTCCAATGTCTTTTTTTCATAATGATGAGTAGCATAGTTCTTGAATAACTATATTTGGAATTATTATAATTCTAATGATTTGTGTATAGACAGTTGGATTCTATATCCAATCTAATCCTCCCATTGTCAAATTCTGAGTACATAAAGAAAAATATAATAGAACACATCCCAGTAACATAAAAATAAACCATTCAACAACTAAGTCTCTAGGTGATATCATTAGCATCAGATGGAAAGTATGTCTATAGCATGATGAAAATGCCACCTTTGAGACCAATGGAACCCCAAATGTCATGGTATATTTCATCCAAAATGGAGGTAAGACACCAATTAATGATGATGATATACTAATTTTACCTTACGATGGCTCTAGGGACCGCTACTATGAGCCCCTAACGTTTTCTCAACAACAATTATGTGCTCCCCACAAGTATGGTCAATGTAGAGTATCTAATACTAGAGGTTTGAGCCCCTCATATCCTCAATGACATTGAAAATATAATTAGAACCAATGTATCTATATGAGAACTCATATAGAAAGGGATGATTATGTCTATTATAATAGCCCCCCTCACCATAATAGTGATTGAGAATTCCAAATATTCCCTTTTTTGTATTAAAATGACTCCATAGGATCATAAAAGGAAGGGGAGGAGAAAGACATTAGGAAATACCCTCCAGTATCCAAGGAAGAAATATCAACCACCATATGTGAGATCCGACACATAAATATGGGAACAAAATAAGACCCACAACTTCTCTAATTAGTGCCACCATTCCCCTCAAAGATTAATAGATGTACATTGCATTTATAGAAAAAAAATCGATATTTATTTTCTTGGAACTATAAACAAATGACTGGCCTAAGCATAGATTTGGATATTCACTATCTCAACCTACCCAATGGGCATCAATTCTTCAAACAGACAGAAATGATGATGCACCCCTCTCATGAAAAAAATCCTTTGAATATATCAAGCAGTACTTTTGATCGATTATGATGGATTCCGTGGAGGAGAGGACACTAATCTATTATGTGTCCTCCATGGAAATATCTCTAGGTTCCCTCATCACAAAAAAAATGACACAGTGACTGAGAATAGTTTCTACTTCTTTAGATGGATGACTTTAATACCACCATGTCTATCTGGTCTCCCATATCGATCCACTCAGAAGTCAGTAAAATGAAGTTAGTGAAAGGATAAGACCCAACTAATTTACATTCAGCATATTTTTCCATAGAAAATAAACTATAAGACATTATGATCTTAGATGTGGAGGTATTGTTTTCCCATGATACTCCCTAGACATGGGATATATATATTGATGGCGCCTCTCAAAGACCTCTGGGTAAACAAATAGAAAACCCAGAGCTCAGTCAGGTTTGATTAGAGATTGTATTGGTCTCTCGAAAAAAATTATTCATTCCCTAGTCTTTATCACTATTTGGAGGATTTGTAAATAACGTGGATGAATATCAAGCCCACATCGCTTGGTTGGAACTAGCCATAAAAATTCACATAGACTACCTAAATATCAAAGGGGACTTAGTATTGTTGATTAAGAAGATATATGGAAAATATTCCTTCATAAATGATGAATGACCCCCCCAACTTTCTATGTACATGGAATAATGGAAAAGTTCCCTTTCGATCCCACATTGACTCATGTTCCCCAATCACAAAATGATCATGCTTATGTCTTGGATAATGCTTCCACCATTCTAGTTGATCCTAATCAAAAGGGGGAAATATTATGTATCAAACATCGATCAAAGGAAGGGCATCCACATAATAGTAATCCCCATTCCAATCCTAGCAACAAGAAATTAAACTGTATGGTGCTCATCCTTACCACACAACATTAAACTGCAGGCCCATTGTATTTTCTGAAAGATGTTAAAATATAGGGACATCATCCTAACCACATGATGTTAAAATGTACAGATCTCATTCTATAAACAAGATAATAAAATGTATATAGTAATCCTAGGAGAAATATGTTAAAATGTATAGTATAATGAGATCCCTAATTACATGACATATGACTGCATGAGTCCATATCCTCTCTACCCCATCACATCAGATAATCCATCATCCAAGCTACATGAAATTAAATTAAACTATTCCCAAAGAACTATGTGTGTATTATTTACTACTATAATAGGATGAATATTGATTCCCAAAAATTTATTATTGGGCCCAACTATAGGATTACCTTCCTTCTATATTAGTTGATCCCACATCCATATCACATCATGTTGAACTGAACAGCTAATATTCGTACGACATGACATAAAACATCACAGATTCATGACATGAATATCCATTCACATCAATTTATCCACATAAATTCCACATGATGTTAAATGGAATGGTTATTCGAGAACTATAAAATTATTTATTATCATTTTAAGTGAGATACGTAGGGACACCTCTATCCTATATCTAGGTCTGGCTACTACACAACAAGAAAAAATCCTTGTTATACCCCATAATAAAATTGAAATGTGAGGGAAACATGTTCTATTCAATGTGTCTCACACCGATCATTGCTCACATGAGCGTAGAAACTAAAATAAGGTCATTCCCCTCATATGCACGGCATGAAATTACATAGTAGGTATGACACATTCTAAAATTCTAGACCATAAAAGGCATACCATGAGCCCTCACCACATGACGTTTAATTGAATAGTTCTTCATGAACTTTGTGTGTCTTGATTCTCCTTTTCATGTGATATGTAGTGACTCTTACACTTAAATCCATGGGACCATCCACAACATCAACACTTTTCAACATTGGTCTATATTCATTCCTATCGCATGATGTTAAACAAAATAGGTTCTTAATAACTACATGTGACTTGATTCTTATCATCATAGGATACGTTGTGATAACTAGATCTCAAATCCTTGATCGATCTTCAATAATAATAAAAAATAATTTCGAAATCTATGTTAGGATCAAACCTGTATAGTGTATTTCACATTTATGACCTTTGAGTGGATTTATTCACATAACCATGGAATTAATAGTGACGCCCATAATTCCATTAGTGGTCCTAGCTATAATAAAATCATTTGACATTTTAGGATCCATATATGAACCACATGATGTTAACTTGTATGAATCTTTAGAACTACATGTGCTTTAATTCTCATTTTCATGAAATATAAAGTGATGCCTGAACTTCTAACCCTCTTCCCATTCAGAATATGTCCATCCGTTCATGTCAGTTTCCATGTCCATGATGCATGATGATAAACTGCAAGTGAATATGTCCTTACAATATGATGTTAAAATGAAATACATACATCATGGTATAATGAAATTTAAAATAAATGATAAATTTCCTCAATTAATAATGATAAACTATGAAGGCTAACACACATTTTTCATTCCATACCAGAGGACCACAAGAGACTTACCGTGATCAACCAAAATATGAGGTGGTTTGACCATATTTCAAAAGCACCACAATCCAAACACCAAACTTTGCATCTTGAGCATCTCGAGTCATAAAAAACCATTGATTTCCCCAAAAAATGAAAAAAAGAAATCTCGTTTGACCATTCAATTGACATTGTAGGGATTTAGAACAACCAACCAATGACATCAAGGTTTGATATAAAGGGTATTATAATTTTTGAGAGCCTGAAATAACCTAGGAGGAACCAAACATCTTTGGGTGTTACCGGATATATTAAGTATAGCTGTCTCATATCATTACTCATGATTTGGGGAAATATATCTGTCATTTAAAACATTTACACCTCCCATATAGAAGGATGCTGGAGTGTTCCTGACACTCCTAATTAGGATCTTTTGTGACATCACCCATTTTATATCTAAACGAGTCAATACCTTAAACTGTATACATGTTGGTCAAGGATGTACAACCTTAAACATTATCCTATAATGGTCAAAATAAAAAGACATTAAACTGCTAGTGAAAGATGACACAAAACCTTTCAGCTTCGAAACCCACAGATTTTGGTCTAAGAAAAATTCAATTCTTTTCTCGCTAAACTCTCCATTGATAATTTTTAGGAAACAAATAGGGTGAATATAAATAAGGCATAAATCTCACAATGTTCACTTTGTGTCCATATTATGATTCATTCCATGCTTATTAGACCCCATGTAATAGGAAAAAAGTAATGTAATGAATATTCACATATCCTCTCAGTGATAATATGTTTACTAGACAGTGAAAAAACGTTCAAGGTGCTCAAACCCTTCATCTATATTACACATTTCATAAACAACCTTCAGGATTTTGAAGTCTGAGCTAACACAACCTTCCAGTATAAAATGAGAAATAGGAACTCACTCTGCCGAATAGATGAAAAGATCCCATGAATGTCCCCCATTAAAACAAGAGTTATCACATTGGCCTCAAGGAATAATAGTTCCATGATTGACCTATACCCACTTGTATTATTTCTCTATATTTGACTTAGATATTCATGGTACATGATTTTTAACTCCCTTAACTAGACTATTCATGTGGAATCAATATCCTTGATGATGTGTCACTATATTTTTTAACCTTTCTCAAATAATGGCAGGGACACTCAATTATTGAACATTTTGATGGCCCGAACCTCATGATTCAAAACAATAGATAATAGGGTTCAAGCATAACATCAATAGAAGAATTACCAAAGGTTGCCAGCGCACTTCCCGGATAGAGTTCTTGTCATACCCAACTTCACCATCTAGAAGTTTTAGTATTTGAAAATCATTAATGTCCCTTGTAGAGAAGTGAAGAACCGCTTTCCTCATCCATACTCTCGATGCATAAGGGAATGGACCCACCAAATAATTTCATATATTCTTTGTAAGAGAAAAGTGTCTAATCCTTGTGAGCCTCAGATACACCAAGGCAGAACCGAACATATCATTGTATTATGGGACACAACTATATTTTCATCCCTATCCCATATCCATAGTCTCATGATTTTGGGTGATGATTTATATCATCCATATTCTAACTATCTTGATAGACATAATATCCCTATAATTTCACCATAAACCTGAATTTCCTTCTATAAACCATTCATAGACATTGTAAAATAGTGGACATCAGATTTGTTTTGTCCACTATATCAATTCCTAATGGATTGAACCCACCAACTAAAGGAATATCCTCATTAATATAAAGAATCTCTATTCCTCATGAGCCATGGAAAATTCACGATGGAACTCAACATCCTATAGTGTTTTGAGTCGTCACAGGGCTGCAGGCCCCATATTTCATAAGGGAAATGATTAAATACACAAAACAACATTGATAAAAGGTCCATGATAAATAAACCAAAACTATAATGTTATAAATTGTATGAAAAATGACCCAACCCTATAATAATTATAAGGTCCACGTTAAATGACCCAAAAATTATGGACAATGATGGTCTATCTTGCAAGACATTAAAATACTAAGAGACATGATCCTCACAATGGTGAAAATAAAATAAGTGAATCCTGAAAAAATGTTGAGTGTTCACTCACAAGACATGCACTTTAATTGATAAAAGAAATATTGAGAATCTATTGAATAGAAGAAAGAACAAAAATTTTCAAGATGAAAACCCGTAAAGGTCGACTGAATAAATAGTCAAGTCTCCATTCGCTTAACATGTAAACATTAGAGTTGAGGAAAATGATAGAGAAAAAAATAAATAAAAAGATAAAATATTGTGGGTCCCACTATATAGCCTTTAAAAAGTCACGGAAATATTAGAAAGACAACTGATTTCAGAAAAAGTTAGAGCATTCAATGAGGATACAATGTCCAAATTGTCCATGAAATTTAGACAATATCATGATTACCGGAGTAGGTGCATCAATGATGAATTTCAAGTCAGTGAGAATTTATGAACATATCTCAAAGAGTAACTTGTTGAATGCAATGCACTCAAATATAGGGAATATGATCTATTTGGAGTTACACATAATAGATGGGCATCAAGTATGATCTAATCAACATCTCAACTAAAACATGGATATTTACCCAAGATTTCATCAAAAAGTAGTGATATTTCCCCTCTTGCATAACAACTAGATCTATGTAAAGAAATTTTTCATAGAGTTTATTATCCATGAACCTATCTCCCTTTAGAATAAATATGATCTACATAATGGAATATTTTAGATCTATATGTGGCTTGATTCCCTTCTTTATGGTACACATAAATACATCCAAATGCATTACCTTGGATAACACAGCATGTTCCATTTTAACGAATATCTATTTTATTTTGGAATTCATGCAAATTCAAATTTTAGTGCATCAATTCCCCAAGTCAATGTTAATTTATATATTGGATTTATTTGATATTTTGTAACCCGTGGTATGATATTCATAATACATGAGAGTTAATAAAACATACTCAAGGAATATCCTCCCGGAAAGTTCAGTATCATGGATAGTTAGATATTCAGATATACAGAAAAGTGATCTATTTTTACCATAAAATCGTATTGTTTTCATTCGAATGAATCTCATTATAAGGGGGGGAATTTTGTTTGCACACAAATTTATGCATCTTAAAATTTTCCACTAATGATTTCAAAAGATTAAATATTATATGGAAATATAATATGGCTTGCATGGGATCTTTAAGAAGTGGAATCAGATATAGAGGAGATGTAATTTTAGACCTAGTTAGAGGGTTTTTATTATTAAATTTTCTAAAAAAGGCTAGCCAAGAACCAACCATGTCGAATCGAAAACAAGATCATGTGGGCATGGATTCAATGACACAGAATGGGAATTAGATTAGGCCATCCAGCCACCAGTTAAGGGAGCATCATCCCATGGAATTCATGTGGGGCCTATTTATAGAGCCATTGGTTTTCATGTTTGTAGGAACAAAAAGCCCGAGCCAAAATCTTAGTGGATTGAATCCCATGGTGGAGGTGATTCATATTGTATGGGTGTCAAACCCATTTCCATCATATTTGTGTGAGATATGCACAATGGATCATATAACAGTTGTGATGTATAATAATAAATCACTAGTGAAAATACAACACCCATCCCATAGTGACAGGCTTCAAAATTGGCCTCCTATGGCATATATAAATAGTGCTCTCATCAAGAAAAATATACACAAGGGTGAGGATATAGAGCTCTAAAAAATAAAGGGGAGTGGAGAAAAAAACTGAAGAAACAAAGGGGTTGGCGGTGGTTCTCGGATTTCACCTCTAGGTAATTAAATAGGTACCTTCTATGAGAGTTCACCATGGGATGTTATTGAAAGATCTCATCATGTGATGTTCATAAGATTTCATGATTTCATTAAAGTCCCATGTGAATTCACAAAACATCTCATGTAAAGCCTCTCCACAAATCATGTGATTGTATGAGCTATGGAAGCACATGCTATATGATATCATATGTTCTGAAATGCATGAGGCACCCATATCGGTGCCCATGAGTAAGTTCCCGTGAACATATCACCCAAATCACCGGAATAATATGAGCATCCTTATCTTTAGGTGATCACGTGAAGTCCATAGATATATTTTTTATTTCCTACAAACATATCTGTGGAAATTTTTTAGGATGTAAGTATAACGACACATACATTACATACATTGTCATTAGATCAAAATTAAAGAATACGTATTACAACATTTAACAAAACCATGATATGTCCTTATAGGAATAGTGTATTTAGAAAATGGGAAACATAAACAACTCATTCATATATCATCTACATTGTCCCTCGATTATTTCATCATATATAGAGTTCCTTTTAACATATCCTACTCAATACCCTTCTTCCTGGCCTAGGGAAAAGAAACCATACAAAAATGTGAGCTCAAATTATTAGTAAGGGTAAACAAAGGAAATATCAATCATATCATACTCATAAGAACATAACATTGTGAAAATCATAACCTGCAAAAGAGATCATAATATCATGAAATTGGATAAATCATCGTCGTGAAATGTAATCCCAATAATCATAACATAAAACATGAAACATTGTGTCATACACACATAATCATATAAAATCATTTCATATTAGTCAAGACTCATTGCCAAGATCATCATAGTGGACAAAGTCCATTACTGAACCGAGTTCACTCCTCGTTCCAGTCCTGTATCACTAAACCAGATTAACTTGTCGTTCCAGCCATGTCTATCTCATTAGATATAAATCTTCACCCAATGCATTGGAGGGAGATATAGGTTTCACCCATCTCATAATGAAACCATATTTATATGTACTGCAAAATCATAAATCATACATCATAGCATAACCCATGTAATAAAAATGGGATTCTTAAAAATAATGCCATCATAACAAAATCCATATATGATAAAAGGACATCATAAAAATAATTCCATCATTACATAATCAAATCAATCTAATAAAAGGGATGGAAACAGAACCCAATATTATCTTAGAAGGAAAATAATTTTGATAAAACAGTTGAAATCCATTCTTGAGGAAAATATCCATTCTACTTAAAAAACATTTTTCCTTTCTCAACATGTAATACTAGATGATGTTAATTGTAAATAAACATGAAAACTTGTAAAGGATACTTCATGGAAATAATATTTTATTTAATCATAAGAATCCATTCAGTTCATATAAGTTAAAAAACATTCTTCTCGTACATTGGCCGGAAAAGTCAAAAAATAATCTCGTATTGAAAACGACAAAAGATTCCTTTCATATCATTTACTAAAAATTCACCAATAGGTAAAATTGGATTTAAACAATTTTTGGGGGGATAATATTACATATTGAGGAAACATGGATGTGGATGATAAATATTCCCCTTTAAATACTGAAGTATATACAATCTCGGATAAAAATTGAGATTGCGAGATGTTCCCTTACCTTAGGTCCGATATGCTTTGTACGTATCCAAAACTATTTTATAATGATTTAAATAATGTCATTGACTTATTCCATAATCATATTCATTGTTATGATATCATATATGCTCATATTCGTATCTTCTTAGGAGTAATATTTCATTGCTACTTGTTATTCGGGTGTTCATTTCATTATGTTCTTATGCGTGTTTTGTAGAATAAATTCTTATTCCTCTATTTAGGTTATATGTACATCATTTAAATAATGGTATTATTATAACATATATCATATTTATTCAGTCAGTTCATTTATATAATCATGTTTTAATGAAGAACATTTAGAATGAATCACATTGCTCTGTGGAGACGGTAAGCCGTACGTACGCACGAGCGACGATATCGTTCCCATAATTATTGAATGATATTGGAGTGGATGATAGAATATATAATAATTGGGATCATGTTATAATAATCATATATAGTTATTATTTACACCTTTACTCCCATCCATGTAATATAGTCGTGGAAAACAGATTACACCATGGCGTGGAGAAAGTATTCCGGACGTAAGCATGCGCGGAGATTTCATTTTATATAGGATGGATAAAAGGTGAAATAGGGAAGTTTAATATTTATAATAACATGTCCTTATATTAGTGATACTGATTTTAATAATTTATAATGAAACAAATAAAGAATAATATGTAGAAGAAGAAATAAATTTGAATGAATCAGTAAAGGATGTTATCTCTTCTTCAACGTGCCTCTTCTAAAACTCCTCATATGGCAGTATATTTGGTCTTTGAAGAAGACCATGACCACTAGTATGTTTCTAGGGAAGTCTAGAAGATAAATGGATAGGGAGTTTCGGATTATGAAGGCTAAAAATGTTGTGAAGAGGAGAGGAAGGAGGTGCCCTTTTATAAGGGAGGAGAGGGGAAACTTTGGAAATATAAGCAATATTAATTTATAATAAATTCAAACCCCACTTAAAAACAACAAAAAATTACTCAATTTGAATATTATATGATATAGGGCCATAATACAATCAACCAATAAAATTTAGACATGTTGGGAATTTATTTTAAAACTTATCAAATTGATTTATCTTTATTTTATCTATTTAATTTTATTTGTTGTAATAATATTCTCAAATTTAAGTTGTTATAAATAATTACTTATGTGTTTTCAATTTTCCAAAATTGAATAATATGTGACATTTTAGACCATTTAAATTTCAATTTATAATTTTTAAATATTTTTTTTATTTTCCAACAATTTTATAATATGTTAGTTTTATAAAATAACCATAGTGTTAATTTTGACACTATTCATTTATTTTAATTTAAATAAAATCCAAAAAACGAATATATTCAAACCAAAATATTTAAAAGATTCTAAATATTTCATATTCATCTAGAAAGTTAGTGGAGAACATTAATTAGTTCATATAATATTTTTTAATATTTTTAAAACCATTTCAATGATTTTTCATTCAATAAAATAACTTCTACATCACTATCGTGTCATCATTAATGAAAATTATTTAATCCCTAAAATTAGTAACTAAATTCTAATTATGTAGATAATTTTATTAGATTTATGGAGAATATTTATATTTGGGGTTTGATGCTATTTATTAGTAAATTAAAATTATTACAATTACAAGATATAAGAGAGTGACATGTTTTCACTTTCTTTGGTTTTAATTATAATTATATACTATCCACTGTCAATAGTCCATGAAATGAATCTATTCCGACCCTTAGGTTATATTCTTCAACCTTTATTCATCCAATAAAATTTTGGCAGGTGGTAGGGTAATTTTATAATCATATTTTTACCCTTAATTACCCGATTTACCTTTAACTATAGTAAATAAAAATTATCGTACTTACTATTCATAATATCAAAAAAAAGTAACCTATTAACATAATTTTGACCCAATGATCCAAATATGGAATCCAATTTTAAAAATTCAAGACAGAGAAGTTGCAGTAATTAATTTAAAATTAATTTCGTTGTTAAGAAAATGGGTTTTAAAGTTAAAACATTGACAAAGATTGAAATGTTTTTACCTATGAATTCAATGTAAAATTTATGGTAATGATATATAATATATTAAATGGTAAAAATATATTATATTTACACTTTAAAACTATTAAATTTTATTATTTAACCATATAAATTATCATAATGAAAAAGTTGTTTTTAAGAAAAATTTAGCGTATTTTTTTTATTCATCAAAATATAAAAGTTATCAGAAAAGAATAAAAAAAATTTCCAATGTAAATTTTTATATCCTGATTCAAAATAAGAAGTTTATTTTCTCAAACATAAATCATAAACTTTTCAAAAATTAGATTTAAAATGGGTGTCCCGTCAAAATGTGTAAAAACTACATTTTTAAAAAAAAAATAATACTTTTATCAAAAAAATTGATTTTTTCTCATATAATATGTAAGATTAATTCTAATGTCATTTAAAATTAAATATATCGTTAATACTATTTATAAAATGTAGTTTATATAATATTTTAATAACATATCATTGTTTAGTGAAACTCAGTATTACATACAATGCAAGTAATCAAGGAAGGTTGCTCTTGTGTATAACATAAGCCAAGCCAGTGTTGCGTTTAGTGAAAGCTTCCATTGGTGTTTCATATAAAATAAGTGAATAAAAAATATATATATCATAAAATATCAAGGTTTTACATTCTACCCCCTTTAAAATGAATTTATCCCTCGAAATTCCTTACATCGTAACAAATAATGAAGATACCTCTCCCTCATCATATCCTCAAGTTCCCATGTAGCTTCTTCTAATTGGTGGTTCCTCCATAAAAAATTAACCTTGTTAGTGGTTGTGTTTTGTAGAAGTTTTTCACTACGATCCAAAATCTCTATTGGATGTTCTTCATAAGAAAGATCTTGCTCCAGCGGTACAACTTCTGAGCTTAGTACATGTGAAGGATCGGGTATGTACTTTCTCAGGAGAGATACATGGAAAAAAATAATGAACTTGAGAGAGATTCGGTGGAAGCACTAATCATTAAGCTACCTTCCCAACAAGATACAGTATTTCAAAAGGACCAATATACCTAGGGCTCAGCTTGCCCTTCATTCCAAATATAATTAGTCTCTTCCAAGGAGATATTCATAAGAACGCTATATCACCCACTTCAAACTCAAGGTCTTTTCTTCAGTTGTCGGCATATCTTTTTTGTCGACTCGGAGATGCTCTTTTGTGTTGTTTAATAGATCTGACCTTTTCTACCATCTTATCAATAAGATCAGGACCTAATTGCATTCTTTCCTCAACTTCATCCTAGCAGGTTGCCGTTTTGCATTTCTTTCTATAGAGAGCTTCATAAGGAGCCATCTGAATACAAGAGTGAAAGCTATTATTATATGAAAATTCCACCAAAGGTAGGTGTTGATCCCAAACACCTTTGAAATTCGTAGAGAAATATCACATCATGTCTTCTAGAGTTTGAATTGTCCTCTCAGACTGATCTTCTGTCTGATGATGATAAGTAGTGTTGAAACTCAACTCTGTATCTAGATTATGCTGAAGACTTTGCCAAAACTTCAGGGTAAACCTCAGATCCAGATCAGATATAATGGAATGCGGTACTCCATTAAATCATAACACTTCCTTTACATATATCCTGGCAACCTGATCAAGAGAGAAATCTTTTCTAACAGCAATGAACTATGCCGACTTTGTAAGACGATCAACTATATCCCAGATATCATTATTTCCTTTATATGTTTTAGGATGTCCAGTGACAAAGTCCACAGTGATTTTTTCCCATTTCCATTCTAGTATGGGTAATGGATGTAACATCCTCTTAGTCTTCTATCTCTCATCTTTAACTTACTGACAAACCAAGCATCGAGAGACATATTCAGCAACATCTATTTTCATTCCATCCCACCAGAAGATCTCTTTCAGGTACATATACATCTTCGTGCATACATGGTGAATAAATAATAAAGAACTATGAGCCTAATCTAATATGTCCTTCTTTAATTATGGTATGTGAGGAACAAAAACCCGATTCCTAGAAATTATTATTTCATCAAAATCAAAGTGGAATTCTGGAACATTTCTCACCTTATTTTGTAACTCAACATCTTCTTTTTGTGCCTCTTTAATCTTCACATGTATAGATGGTTGATCATTCATTTGAGAAAGATAATATTTTCCACTTCCATTATAATTCCAAGACCCATCCTTTATACATTAAAAAATATTAGATATTTTGTGATCCTCATCATGGATATGCTAACATGGTCTTGTCGACTTAATGAGTCTGCCACCTTGTTTGCTTTCCCAGGGTGATAATGAATTGAGCAGTCATAATCCTTAATCAGCTTCAACCATCTTCTTTGGTGCATATTCAGCTCCTTTTGTATGAAAATATACTTTAAACTTTTATGATCTGTATGAATATCACACCTTTCACCAAAATGATAATGCCTCCAAATCTTTAATCTAAATATTACCTCAGCTAACTCCAAATCATGAGTTGGGTAATTTTTCTCATTGTTTTTCAACTGTCGTTAGGGATTAGATATCACCATATCATTTTGCCTGAAAAGACACCCCAATACCCTCTTGGATGTGTCACTGTATATCACAAACCTTTCTCCACTACAAGGTAGTGTGAGCACAGGTGCACTGGATAGCCTTCTTTTTAACTCCTTGAAATTATCTTCACACTCCTCCGTCCAAACGAACTTAACTCCTTTTCGAGTCAACCTAGTCATTGGATTTGATAATCATGAAAAACCTTTCACAAAATGTCAATAATATCCACCCAAACAAAGAAAAATTTGGTGGTCACTAACTGTTGTTGGTCACGACCATCTTTCGATAACCTCTATTTTTTGCAGATCCATAGATATCCCCTCTTTTGAGATTACGTGACCCAAAAATGAAACTTTTGGAAGACAAAATTCACACTTGGTAAATTTGGCATAAAGCTTCTACTTTCTTAGTGTCTTTAATACAATTCTCAAGTGATCTTCATGTTCTTCCTTGATCATTTAATAGACAATAGTATTGTCTATAAAGACAACCACAAACTGATCTAGGTAGTCTCTAAATACTCAATTCATTAGATCCATGATGATAGCAGGGGAATTAGTAAGACCAAATGTCATCACTATAAATTCATAGTGTCCATACCTTGTACGGAAAGCCGTCTTTGGTATATCCTTCCTTTTGACCCTTAATTGATGATACCCTGAACGATGATCAATCATCGAAAACTATTGAGCTTTGTGTAGTTGGTCAAATAAGTCATCAATGCATGGGAGTTGATATTTGTTCTTGATATTGATCTTGTAATGTTCTCGATAATCAATACAGAGTCTCATTGATCCATATTTCTTTTCAACAAACAGAACAGGTTCTCCCCAGGGTGATGCACTAGGGAATATGAATCCCTTATCAAGATTCTCTTTGAGTGGCTTCTTCAATTCTTGTAACTCAATTGGGGTCGTTCTATAAGGTGTCTTTAAAATGGGTATAACACCCGATATAAGTTCTATTGAAAACTAAACATCAAAATTTAGTGGAAGACCTAGCAATTCCTCTGGAAAGTCATCTTAAAACTCCCGTACAATGGGCATATTCTTAATCGTGAGTTTCTCTCCAACCATTTGACATAAATAACCTTCGTTTATTGGAATCAAGACCCATAAGATAGAAGAAATTTCCATTGGAAGGTTATATTCATCCTTGCATCGATAGATGATCATAGATTGATCAGGAATGTGAAATGTGACTTCCCTTCTTTGGAAATTTATATGAGCTCTATATAAGGAAAGCCAATCCATTCAAAGAATCACATCAAATTACACTATAGGATGGATCACAATATGTGCAGAAAGCGCTTTCCCACAAACTTCAATCGGAGAAGAATTGTAAACTTTTGATGTGACTGTTGTGCCATTAGGGGTCGTCAAAGCTAACTCAATATCTAATTGCTAATGTAATATAGTGATACCATTAGAAAATTCTTTAGAAATAAAGTAGTGTGTGGATACAGAATAAAATAAATAATTTTCTACTTTAGAGTGGATGGTAGGTGTACCATTCACCACATCGTTAGCATACACCACATCGTCGATAGAAATTGCATGTGACTTTCATTTTTATTTTTCCTTAAGAGTTTGCCGACGTCGATCATCATAATCAACCCTTGGATTAGGGAATTGATTGGAATAATTTCACATTTCCTTGCACATGTAACATTGAAGTGTAGGAGATGCATTATGTGTGGCCTTTTCTTTTTTCTCATTATTAGACATCTTTTTCCCATCCCTGCGGCATTCAATTGCCTGATGACCATATTTTCCACACTTAAAACATTTACTTGTCCCTTTAAGACAATTCCCTCCATGTTTGGTTCCACACTTTGAGAATAAGGGAAAACTCATATTATTTTCAGTGTAGTCTTTATATTTTCCATTGAATTCCATTTTCCTCTTCTTATCAGACCTTATGACTAATGGTTTACTCCAATCTCCATCTCAACCTTGAGAGAACATCCAAAAATTTCCTCATATATATTGAAGTCCCATATGGCTAACACCCTTCGAAGACTTGGTTTTAATCCACTAAATAATCGACCGACCTTACTCTCAGGTTGGATAATAATTTCAAAAGTGTACATTGCATGTCTTGTAAAATTTTCTTCATAGGTACCAACCGATTCATCATCCTTTTTCATTAGTTCAAAAAACTCCATCACCATATTTTTTCAATGAATATGAGGGAATTACTTATTGAAAAATAAGTTCTTGAACTCATCCCATTCCAGGTACTCAATTTCATATCTTTTCCTCGTATTATTGATAAGATTACACCATTGATCAGCTTCACCTTCCAAACGATATACTGACAAGATGAATTCATCATGTTCAGAACGTTGTAGATCTGAAAATATTTTTTCTGTGGTACTAATCCATTGTTTAACCACTAATGGATGAAGAAGACCCAATGAATGATGGTGGACACTTCCTCGTAAAGGATTCAAAAGAATGTCGCTCCTTCAAATTGATCGTTTGGATGTCCTGAATGATTCATAGCTTGAGAAAGTTGTGTGAACATGGATACATGATTTTTCATTCCAGATCCCATAAAATTTGGTAGCTCAGGAGGAAAATCATTGAATTGCTCATCGCATTCAGCTTTAACATGGTTTCTTTTGGTTCCAGCCATTAACAAAAACCAAGAAGCATAGTGTGAGAAACACTAATCATAAACGGAAAACAACATAATCAAGAATAAAATTGCACACATTATGTATTATCATAGGTTATTAATGTCCATTTCAAAAACACTAATATTTTGTTCTATGCTTAGACATATCCATATGGTTCCTACTAAGGCTTTCACATCATAGTTTCCGAAGGTAGACTATACCTTTCCTCTAATAACAACTATAACGACACATACTTTACATACATTGTTATTTCTTCAAAATTGAAGCATAATTATTACCACATATAAAAAAAATTGATAGGACCATATAGTTATAATGTCTTTAGAAACTGGGAAACCAAAACAACTAGTTCATCAATCATCTATATTGTCTCCTGCTTATTTCATCATATCTAGTGTCCCTTTTGGAATATCCTACTTAATACCCTTCTTCCTGACCTGGGGAAAAGAAAACATACAAAAGGGTGAGATCAAATTCTTAGTAAGGGTAAAATAGTAAATATGAATCATATCATATTCACAACAACATAACATTTTGAAAATCATAACATGCAAAGGAGAACATAATTTCATGAAATGGGAGAAATCATAATAGTGAAATGTAATCCAAATAATCATAACATAAAACAAAAAACATTGTGGCATACACACATAATCATAAAAAAACATTTCATATTAGTCAAGACTCATTTCCAAGACCATAATAGCGTAAAATGTTCATTAATGAATATATTTAACTCCTCATTCCAGTCATGTGTCATTGAAACTGATTAACTTGCCATTCCAGACATGTCTACCTGATGAGATATAAATCATTACCCAATGAAATGGAGGGATATATAGGTCCCACCCATCTCATAATGAAACCATTTTTTTGTGTGCCCCAAAATCATAAATCATATATCATAGAATAACCCATGTAATAAAAATAGAATTCATAAACATCAAGCCATCATAACATAATCCATATAAGATAAATGGACATCATAAAAATAATTCCATCATTTCATATTAAAATCAATTTAATAATAGGTGTAGAAACCGAACCCTATATTATCTTAGATGGAAAATAATATTGATAAAACACATGAACTCCATTCTTGAGGAAAATATCCTTTATACATTAAAAATATTTTTCCATTCTCAACATGTCATAATAAAAGTAGTTAATTGAAAATAAACATGAAATATTTTAAATTATGTATCATAGAAATAATGTTATATGAAATCATAAATATCCATTCATGTCGTATAAGCTAAAAAACATTCTTCTTGTACTTCTACCAGAAATATTAAAAAGTATCTCGTTCTAAAAACGACAAAAGATTCGTTTCATATCTTTTACTAAAAAATCACCAATAGGTAAAATTGGATTTAAACAATTGTAGGGTGATAATATAACATATTGAGGAGACATTGATGTGTATGATAAATATTCCCCATTAAATACCGAAGCATAAACAATCTCGGATAAAAATTGAGATTGCGAGATTTTCCCTTTACCTTAGGTCTGATATGATTTGTACGTATCCAAACCTCTTGTATAATTTATAAATAATGTCATTGACTTATTCCAGAAACATATTCATTTATATGATATCATATATGTTCATATTCTTATATTCTAATGAGTAATATTTCATTGTTACTTGTTATTTGGGTGTTCATTGCTTTATGTTCTTATGCGTGTTTTGTCGAATAAATTCTTATCCCTTTTTTTAGGTTATAGCTAAATCATTTACAGAATTGTATTAGTATAATATATATCATATTTATTCATTACATTCATTTATATAATCATGTTTTAATGAAGATCTTGTAGAATGAATCACATCGCACCGTGGAGACGGTAAGTCGTACGTACGCACGAGCGACGATATCGTTCCCATAATTATTGAATGATATTGGAGAGGATGATAGAATATTTCAGAATTAGTATCATGTTATAATAATCATATATAGTTATTACTTACACCATTATACCCATCCATGTATGTTGGTGGTGGAAAACAGATTACACCACGACGTGGAGACGGTATTCCGTATGTACACACGTGCAGTGATTTCATTTTCCGTAGGATGGATAGAAGGTGAAATAGGGTTGTATCATATTTATAATAACATATAATTATATAAGTGACACTTATTTTATTAATTTATAAAGATAAAAAAATAGGATGTAGAAGAAGAAATAAATTTGAACGAATCGTTAAAGCATATTACTTCTTCTTCGATGCACCTCTTCTAAACCTCCTCTTAAGGCACTAAAGATGGTCTTTGAAGAAGACAAAGACCTATAGTATGTTTATAGGGAATTGGAGAAGAGAAATGTACATGGTTTGGCCGAACATGAAGGCTCAAAATTCTACGATGATTAATGGGGGAGGTGCCCTTTTATAAGGGAGGAGAGGGGAACCTTTGGAATCATAAGAAATATTAATTTTTAATAAATTCAAACCCCACTTAAAAACCACCAAAAATGACTCAATTCGAATCTGAGATGATATAGGGTTGTAATATCATCAACAAATAAAATTTTTACATGTTTGGAATTTATTTTAAACCATGTCAAATTTATTTATCCTTATTTAATCTATTTAATTTTATTTTTGGTAATAATATTAAAAATTTTAAATTAATATAAATAATTACTTATGTGTTTTTAATTGTCAATAATTATATAATTTATTACATTTTAGACAATATAAATTTCAATTTATAATTTTTAAATATTTTTGTGATTTTTAAACAATTTTATAATATGTTATTTTTATAAAATAACAATAGTGCCAATTTTGACACTATTTATTGATTTGCATTTAAATAAAATATACATAGATAATATATTCGAACCAAAATATAAAATAGATTTATAATATTTCATTTTAATCTAGAACATTTGTGGAGAACATTAATTAGTTCATATAATATTTATTTTAATATTTTTAAAACTATATTTTTTGATATTTCAATCAATAAAATAACATCAACATCACTAGTGTCATCATTAATTATAATTATTTAATACATATAAATTCTAAATTAATTATCATGATATAGATAATTTTATTATATTTCTATAGAATATTTATATTATAGGTATTATGAAGTTTATCACTAAATTAAAATTATAACACTTATAAGATATAAGAGAGTGACATATTGTAACTTTCTTTGGTTTTAATTATAATTATATCCTATTAATGGAAAATAGTCCATGGAACTAATCTATTCCGACCATTAGGTGATATTGGTTGACTTTTATTCATCCAATCGAATTTAGGCAGATGGTAGGGTAATTTTATAATTTAATTTTCACCCTTAATTACCTGATTTACCTTTCACTGTAATAAATAAAAATTACCGTAGTTACTATTCATAATGTCAAAAAAAGTAACCTTTTAACATAATTTGGACCCATTTAATCCAAATATGGAATTAATTTTTCAAAATTTAAAACACATAAGTTGTAGTAATTAATTTAAAATTAATCCCTTTGTTAAGAAAATGGGTTTTAAAAGTAAAAACATTTTCAAATATTGAAATATTTTTACATATTAATTCAATGTTAAATTAATGGTAATGACATAAATTATATTAAATGGTAAAAATATATTATATTTATACGTTAAAATGATGAATGTTTTTCATTTAACCATATAAATTATCTTCATGAAAAAAAATTTAAGAAAAATTTAGCGTATTTTTACTATTATTCAAAATATGAATGTTATCATAAAATTATCAAAAATTTATCCAATGTAAATTTTTAAATCCTTATTCAAATGAAGAAGATTATTTAGTCAAATTGAACTCATAACCTTTTAAAAAATTAGATTTAAAATGGGTCTGCCATCAAAATCCTAAAAAACTGCATTTTTGAAAAAATAATTATTCTTTTATCAGAAATATTGATTTTTTTCTCATATAATATGTAAGATGAATTATAATGCCATATAAAAATAAAAAAGGGGTTAATACTGTTTATAAATGCTAGTTTATATAATATTTTAATAACATATCGTTGTTTACTGAAACTCGGTATTGCGTATAACACAAGCTATCGAGGAAGGTCGCTTTTGCGTGTAACACAAGCCAAGCCAGTGTTGTGTGTAGTGAAAGCTTCCTTTGGTGTTTCATATAACATAAGTGAAGAAAAAAAATACATTTACCATAAAATCATAGGGTGTTACAGTAATAGACCATCGAGGGACCATTTGTTGAAGACATGAAAATCACACGAATAGGGGAACTTCATCATATCATGTACCTATGATCATGCAGGTGCCATAATAATTTTACTTATATTATGGGAATGAAATAAACATATTACCTAAATAAGGTATTTGGGAAAACATTTTACAAGGTAACCCATGTTTTTGGTGGGAGGAAGAAAATACCACCTTATGTTTGGAAGTAGTTTTCCCAAGCATTAGCAAACTGGGGTACATTGGTAAATAGTTTCACAAGTACCTTATTTGGGGAATTGGTTTGTTTCATTCCCAATATATATGGAAAATTTATGGGGTACCACCGTCGAATTTTTAGGACAAAGATAGATGGTCCCCAACATAGGTGCTCTGCATAGGCAATTCCTTCATGTGTCCTCTAATAGGTGATCATGTTGGTCCTTCTGTCTTGTAGTATGGAGAGCCTTAATGACTCACAATGTCTGCATGAATCCCCCATACAAACCTCCCCCATTCAGGTAATATAATGAGGACTTGAAATCATATATGTTGTGAACCCTCTCCATGAAAGACACACCATCACCCATTAAAGTGGAATCAATTATTTGTTCACACATGTTGGTTGTACCCCTTGAAACAACTCATTATGGTTATATAAATTTCATAATGGATGTATTTTCAAATGAATCCTTCATGAGGATATCCACTAATATGTAAATAGTCATGATTATGTGATGATTTCATTTTCAGATACTTATATAATAAAGAATACCCCCTTCCAAGGTGAATATTTGATTATATAGACTTTGGGAATGATCTATTATGGATGAGTACATGTGTCACTCGAACAAGAAAAATACCCTAAAATAATATGTGAGACCCCATCATGTGAGTGGTTTAACATCAAATGATCACAGGAGACTTCGTGGGACCCATAAATAAAATTATGAATCTATGTGCATATCACATTGTTCACGAGACAAACATCAGATGAGTTAGATTGATCTAGAGGCATCCCATTGACATGTCATTATTTTCATGTAAAGAGATAAGGACCATCAATATAGATCAGGTGAAAATCCCATGACATGTATATAATTCCACTAAGAAGGCCGATAAAAATTCATATCAATCAGGCAATGAACATTGGATTTTTTCACTTTTGTTCATGTGAATACATCCAAGACAACACACTTTGATCATGCAATTGTTTATATACATTTTTTCATGAACATGTGATTTTCCTAAGTCATGTTAGGATAATCATGTGACAATGCAAGGTCATGTATACATTGATCATGTGAAAGACCCTAGAGATGTCCACTTTGATTATGAAAAGAGCTTGGACAAGTTTGGTTCACTCAAGAATTCACATGAGGCATAGGCTAATTGGTCATCATGAGACCTCAGACATTTCCTTTTTGGATATGCGAATTATCTAAGACATGTATGCTTAACCCATTTAAATTTCCAAGGCTTGTTAATTGATTAGGAATATATCCCTTTATGTGAGTTCCAAATCATATTGGTCACCATACATATTGTTTAGACAATCAAGATATGTCTGGTAGACAGTCAAGATATGTTATATGAACCTTCTTGTACATGATAATCTATATTTAAACTGTAAGTGGATAAAAAATTCCATGTAGAAACCCTTGTACATGTCTTACATTTCCCTTTGATGCCCAAAAAAATCATTTTTATGATCAATACACATCTAAAAGACAACCAAGAAATGCTAGGAAAATCCCTTATGTCATGCCCACTTTTTTCAGCATACCCACTTAGACTCCTTCTATGTGGACCCCAACCAAGAATCATCAGCCATATAATCCTTTTACATGGGTAGTGTCCTTGAAATGATAGGGTATTGCACACAAGTGACCCTACCAATGATATTCTTTTGGATATATCTATCATGTTCATAACCACCTATCATTAATCCAGTAGAGGATAAAGAATTATTATATCAATTAGACATCCTTAAAATGTAATCCCTGAGTAATTAGACAACCTCAATGTGTAATTTACAACTATTGAAATAATATAATATATCCCAAATAAAGAGGGAATTCATATTGATATAAGCCCATGAAATTCCTAAAACCCTTGGGACAATTGTGATATACCAAAGCAAGATCGCCGACCTTAGCCTATTGGTGGGTTAAGGTATAGGTGAACTTGGAGAAATCTAATTCCCAACTTAATTCGGATATGTAGGATTCCATTAAATGTTCTGATCTCTAATGGGACTGTACATAATTGTATTTTCCTTCCTATTTCAATTATTCATAAAATATATGATTAAATCCTATAATAGGTCTTCCATACTTCCTCATGTATCATAGGATAAGAAGAGACCACATACACGAGAATCATTTTAAGTATACGTCCTGACTGTGCCCTTGAACACCTCAAATCCATTATCTGGTTGGGGATGTATTGAACTATGAAAACACTGATTACTTACATATATGTGATATATATGCAACCATCCCACAACCCATGATCCATACCCTTTCCTCCTTGATATGGGTGATCATGCCTCCCAAAGTGAACTTTAATGTGTAAGCGCTGTACAGATATGATCTCATGCAATGGGTCCAATTTTCTACTATCTCTTATTTCATAAACAACGAATGTATCACATGGGATTAGAGACCAGTGATGATTTTAATAATATTATGTTGAAAATTACCCATTAATGGACCCACCATTGTGATTTATTTTAGATTACATCCCATTTTCACACAAAGGCATACATTCTTGAAGAAGAAATCTAGGCCAGTATCATATGCCTAAGTCCCACCTAGGATCCCGATTGTCGTATCTCACAATAAACATAATCCCATTTCAAGAACTATGTTGACTATAAGGCATGTATAAAATAGGATACATTGGATTCCTCACTATTGCATGTGATTTATATTCACGTCCTTACTGTATGATGTTAAACTATACAGATGATCTTGTCATATGATCTTAAACTATGACAAACTGACTACATGGGTTTTCATTCCTATTTTCATAGGATATGCAGGAAGACTCTTAGAGGTTCAATCCCATATCCAAGACACTAATAATCTCTTTGTACAACAATAATCTATAGGGTTATTGAACAGGGACATGGCCCAACCAAACATTAATAAATAAGGAAGTGATAGAAAACCCATGATATGCACACAATTGTTCCTATAAATAAATTTTCATAAACAAGTCATTGATATGGGGTAACTAAACTTGTATTTCGGTTTGGGAAGGATTTCATTAACATATCTTAAATCTATAATAGATTCCCTTAGTATTCAATTATTCCCCCCAAAATGGGGTGATGAGCCTGACGTCCCATCCTCTCATACAATATGAGTCCCCAAGAGTCACTAGGCCTAAAAAACTATATTTACTCCATCCTATGGAATGCAATTCTGTACCCATATATTGATGAGGGAACTATTGGGAGTTTCAGGTAAAGGTGAAACAAATATGAAAAACCTGATGCGAGTAACTGAATGAGGCCTTAAAACCCCCCATAATAAAACTATTGAGAGAAACCCATTCTATGACATAAATCCGGATGAAAGAGCCCCTTAATGATATATTGTTTCTCTTCCAGCATTTTCATATTTTTTTCATATATTTTTATGGATATGTAGGGATACGGTTTAGGAAAATATAAAAAAATTTCATGATATTTACTGAAAGAAAAACATTTTATATAATGAATGTTTTATATTGTGTGAGAAATAGATATTGAGTGGAAGTGTTACATTTTTTATGTTATATTTATTTATGTATGAGTGATAAACTAATTATCCAAATCTCTAACCTAAATTATACCAGGAATTCTCAGTTAGAGGTAAGCCTCTGACCATTTATTAATAAACGAAAAATCATTTAGTGAGTAATGAAAGTTAGAAAAAACAACTACATATCATAGAAGTCATACCCATAACCACACCCATTATAGATTGTATCCTCTATATTATCTAGTACCCACACTAAGAATTCATATTTCTTATGAAGAATGGAATATTTACTTCTAAAATTCTGTAACTCCAAGGCTAGAAACTTCTTCGACGACTGCATAGGCCAACTTTCCTTCCCAATAGAAGATCTGGTAGACACCAAAATTGGAATATAATAATATAATTTCTTTGGTCTACGTCATGGTGGAAATGTCATAGAATTGTCATATTTGTGCTCCTTCATCCTTTCACCCTGAACAACATCTCTATAGGAAGTCCAGACCATGCCACTATCCTTTTCCTTATCACTATTCAAGATGTCTCCCCACATTCCCAAGATTTGTACCTCTTGATAACCCTCCTCACATCCACATTCCTACTGGACCTGATAGTTATCATTAACTATAGAAAGGTGTTATAGTTGATCCACCAGGTATATCACATCTTCCCCTGTTGGAGAATCCATTAGAGAAATAGCAAGCTGCAAGAGGCCTCCTTCCTACAGTGCAGTATTCTATTCTCCATGGAATTCCTCCTCATTTTCTAGTTCTAAAAATCTATTGCGAGTAGAGGCCAGGATCACCATTCCTCTAGAATCATCATCCTACCATTAGTGAACACATGCATCCACAACCCCCAAAATAGGAATAACCGAGTCCAAATTATGATCAATCATAAGCTCCAACCGCAAGGATTTGCAATCCAAATAATTCCCCACTGTATCCTACACTGTGATCTCAGGGCCATTATCCCCCACATCCTCAGCCATAGCCCGTACATTGGAATGACCTGATTGACACAAACCTACATTATCTTCCAGCAATGAATTCTTCTAAACACCCAGGTCACTCCCCAACCTGTCAAATATTTTCCTCACTATCAGAATTGAGGGCATCGACATCTCCTTTATCCTAGAATAGCATGCAGTATCCAAAGTAGCAGCATCTCGATTCACCCTTTCATTAGGACTCAATCCATGTGCTCCTCCACCATTACATATACAGTTATAGATTCTCCCACCCAGATTCTTAGCTTCTTCTTCATTCGAGAAGAGCATAAAAGAACCACTTCAACACAATCTGAAGTCATCCCCAACAATATAACTGTTGGCATTATCTCTTCCACCACTGCACTGCCAGCTAAAGGTTCTCGGGCGATGCGCTTCATGAGAGTTGTTGACACTTGCCCCTCCACTACTTCACCCCCATTTAGTCAGTCTCTAACCTAAGTATCCTGCTAAACTTCATCTCCACATTAGACACACCCAACGCCCACATCAAATTACATATTATATCCCACATCACCCCTTCTTAAGGTCAAACCAGCTTCAGTGTGAACCATTCTCAATACCTTATCCAGACCAGCTGCAGCACACCCTCCACTGTGACTCATCCCTATAACTTGTCTTCATCCACTCAGTGGTTATTGAGGGATTTATTAAATATGTGGAAAATATATTAGACATCATGGGTTATTTAGATCACAAAAATTGGCCCCTTTTAATTTTTTTATGGTGAACTTCGACAATGGTTATTATGGGTTAGGTATACTATATATTGAAAAATTAGTGTTTGACACCATGGAATGGGATAAATTTAATAATATTTTTCTTGAGAAGAATTATCCAAAAAATCTTTGTCATATGATGAAAAAATAATCTTGTAATTGGGTCAATATAAGGAAGATTTAGTGGAAATGTACGAGGAAAAATTCACAAGATAGGAAAGGTACACACTAAATTGAGGTTCCTAGTTCGAGTCCTCATAAAGGCAACGTGCACCATACACGAGCGATCCTCTCGTCCCCTCTACCCCATGTGGAACTAGCCCAAGCCCAAGGATTGGCCACATTGGGCCTAGCTGGGGATGTGAAACACGCAAGTGGGCATGCCAGTTCAATACCTCGTTACCCAACAACACGTTTCGCCCGCGGGGGCTGGGTGAGTTGGTTCAAGGCGGTGGCGTCCCATCATTGAGGTTCTGGGTTTGAGTCCCCATAAAGGAAATGTGCACCATATGCCAGTGATCCTCTCATCCCCTCAACCCCATGTAGAACTGGCCCAAGCCCAAGGATTTTCCACCTTGGGCATAGCTGGGGACGTGCGGTGCGCAGGTGGGCAGGTGAGCTCAATACCTCATTACCCAACAACACGTTTTTCCCACAGGGGATGGGTGAGTTGGTTCAAGGTGGTGGCGTCCCGTTGTTGAGGTTACGAGTTCGAGTCCTCACAAAGGAAATGTGCACCATACGCCAGCGATCCTCTCATCCCCTCGACCTCGTGTGGAACTGGCCCAAGCCCAAGGGTTGGCCACCTTGGGTCTAACTGGGGACGTGCAGAGTGCAGGTGGGAAGGCCAGTTCAATACCTCATTACCCAACAACACGTTTATGCCCATGGGGGCTGGGTGAGTTGGTTCAAGGCGGTGGCATCCCATCGTTGAGGATCCAGTTTCGAGTCCTCACAAAGGCAACGTGCACCATATGCCAACAATCCTCTCGTCCCCTCAACCCTGAGTAGAACTATCCCAAGCCTAAGGATTGGCCACCTTGGGCCTAGCTGGGGACGTGCGACGCGATGGTGGGCAGGCCAGCTCAATACCTCGTTACCCAAAAACACATTCCTCCCTAGATGTGGAATCCCCAGATGACCTCTTCATGGGGAGGGGGATTCTTGAGTGTGGAGGGTTCGAAAAGGCCACTCTCGAGAATTCCATTTTAATGAAAATAAATTATACATAAGAACATGATATTAAAATTGACCAATATAATGCAGGATTAAAGAAATGGTACCAAAGAGAATTGGCCTAACTTGAATTTAAAAAAATTGAGAAAATATTTCATTTTGATGAGAGTTTATAAAATGTATTTTTTAATGGACTTGTTTTCAATGAAAAAAATCAGAAACAGGACCAAGTGGGTGGAAATTTGAGATATTTCTTCTAATAAATATAATTTTATGAAAAGAAGTATCCAATTTTTGATAGGTGATGTAACAATCACCCTGAGAATGTCTTATGAAACATGGTAAGTGATTTCAATGTGGAATGTATGGAAATATGGATCATGATTGTAAATAAAGGGATCTTATTAGTGGTATGATCAATTTTCATAAGAAAAAGGAAAGGTGTATTAAATGAAATGAGATGGATAATTTTATGTATGTGTTTCCAATGAATAGAAGTAATGATTTGAATCATAAAAATTATAAGAAGAAGGGAATGGTGAAATCCATTAAAACTACTTCAGTTGATGTCATCCCATCAAATGAAATTTTAACAAGTTTATTTCTATTTTATTCAGATAATGCTAATGTCTTCTTTTATTATATCTCTATACGTACATTAATTTATTAAAAAATTTCTAAAAAATCGAAAATTTAACCTCATGAGATGAAGTTAGGACTTTCAGTAAAAACAAAAAAGGGGTAACATTAAAAACATGAATTTAAAAAGATATTCATATCTCCATATCAAGAAGGATTTTCCATGAAATCCTTGATGTTATATCCATTATAGAGTTTGACGTTATTTTTGGTATTGATTGGATTTCATTTTATCATATAAAGATAGATTGAAGAAGCAAAGTATTTATTTTATGAAATGAGCTGCAGTTTGCCAATATGAATGGATTCATACCATTGATTAGTTATCAATAACATGAAAAACTATTGAAATATGGAGATTAATTTTGTCATTATCATAATTTTTTAATGAAGGGAACTATTATTATTGATGATGTTTTAGTATTAAAATAATATATTAGAGTTTTCTTAATGAGTTTCCTAGAATTATACCAAATAAATAAGTTGAATCTTTTATTGACTTAGTTCTAGATGCTACACAAATTTCAAACCCCCATTGCCCAATGTCGTAAATTTAACTTCTAGAACAGGAAAACTAGTTATAATAAATACATTTTAATGGTTTCATTCATCCTGTCACTACACCATGAGGTGAACCTATTTTATTTATTATAAATAAAGATTTTTCTAGGAGGTTTTTCATTGATTATAAATCATTAAATATACTCACTAATAATAATATGTATTATTTGAATTATAAAGAATACTTATTTGATCATATCTATAATAATTAGTATTTTTCAAAAGAGGATCTCAGGTTTGGGTACAATTAGTTGAAGTTGAATGAGGATGAAACACCTATGATATATTTTCATGCTAGATACTGTAATTATGAGTTAGTGGTTACTACCTTTGGGCTGATAAATTATATAACTATATTCATGGATATTATTAACAGAGTTTTCAATGAATATTTTAATATATTAATGGATGTGTATAATGATGAGACTTTGTATTATTCTAAATGGAATGAGGATAAAAAACACGTATAGGAATTATTATAAAAACCCTACAATAAAATAATGTATTTTGAAAAATTTGAAATTTATAATTTTGGTCATAGATAATTTCATTCCTTGGACATATTGTAAATAATTATGGCATAATATCATATCAAATTAAAACTAAATTTATTGATGAATGTCCAAGTATGTCAATTGTTACTATGATTCATAGTTTTATTAGACTAGAAGAATATTATCAGTAGTTTATTGAAATGTTTTCTTGGTTATCTATCCCACCAACCAAATGAACACAAAAAGGTGTTAGTTTGATATTAAAAAAATGAATGTGATGATTTATTCCAAGCATTGAAAAGTTGAAAAAAATGATATTTTTTTGGATCATCCTTCTTGGAATATAAACTTTTATATCTAATGTGATGATTTATTGAACGTATTTGAATATGTGTTATTATATAGTGATTGGGTAATTTAGTATGTTTCATGATAATTATAATTGAATTATTAAAATTCTCTTACTCATGGGAGTAAACAAGTGGTTATAGTGTTTTCTTTAAAAATTTGTAAAAATAATTTATATGGATCAATTTGTGAACTACATACTGATCATTATAGATTTAAGTATATATTCACTCACAATTATTTGAACATGAGATATAGGATACTTCTATAATTGATAAAATATTATGAATTTACAATTATTTACCATATGAGAATGGAATATAGAGTACACGATGTTTTAATTCAGAAATATAATGCCCCATTAACTATGCTATGTGTGGAAGATGGTCATTTTGTTATTGATTTGATGAATGTTGTCTTAGAAATTTTACATTTAGGAACTACATTTCTCTAGTTTTAGGTATCAATATAACTATATTTGTTAGATAGAAATAACTAATATCAAAAGGAAGATTATGAGGTACATGAATTCATAAGGGTAAACCCCAAACATCATTCTAAATAAATAAGTTGATGCATTTCTCTCTAGGTGGAGCTCTCTCAATAGATCTAGGGTTTATCCACTTATCTCCCTCTATCTTCATCTCTTGTTGTGGTTTTCCTCAATGATATCTAACGAACCAGTCTTCATGAGTGTGTATCTCCTATTTTATCTTCGCAATCATGGGGTTTCTGTTCCTTTAGGGATCTATTCCCTCTCATTGATTTATTTTCCCCTTTCTATGATGATTCTACGATGCTCATTTGTTCACTATCGATTTGTGTTCCCCAAATGTCACTACCGTAATATTATTTAAAAAACCTTCAGGAAACACCCCCACAACATTTTCATTTACCAAAAGTGCTTGGGTGGTTTAGGATCTATTGTTATAGATGCTCGGCGGGCCTCCTATTGACTCTATTGCTCATATCTACTCCTGCTACTTTTTCTAGTGTACATGAATCCATTTTCATCTCGTATGATGATGTTTGTGGTAGTTTTGTAATGGTGTTGGTGGTAGCATTTAACAAAAAGGGAACATCTTGGAGGTGTGGCTCTAGTTCTTGGTCTTAGTAGTTGTATCTCATGTTGGTTCTCATCTGTTTTTGAGGTCCAAATCCCTCTATTCTACACATCTTTATATTCTTCCTCTGATCATGGGGGGTGCATTTTTGCAAAAATTTCTTGGAAAAGTGATGTTTCGAATCGGGGAATGGTGGATCCTATGATGGTTTTATATTTTCATCATCTTTTGTTGATGTTCTTTTTTTTCATCCTCATGACATATGTTGTTTTTAGTGAAGGGTTTTTTGTTTGAATCTGATGTAGTTTTGGTTTTTAAGGTTTTGGTTTTTCTTTTTCGTCTACCTATGGATTCGTCTTTGGTATTGTTTGGTTAATTTGGTTATCTAGTGATCATTGTTTCATACATTAATGTAGTGGATATGATGATAAGGATGGACAGGTCTTAGGGGGTGGATATAGATAATGATGTGGATAATGATGGGAGACATGTGTGGTAAGGTTCATGGCTCGGGAAAAATCATTTCATGGTTGGAATACCGAAGAAGTGGTGTCGAAGATTTCATTTTAAATTATAATGGGGTGAGTACATAAAATTTGGGAAGTAAAGTTTTTATTTTTTAAAGATGGTTTTCAAAGTATGTGGTGTTTTTTCATGATTATCTGGAATTTTGAATCTGGTAATTACCAAAAGTTATTATGTGACTTCCTATATTTTTTGAAGTTGTATTTTTATTCTTATCTATGGTATTTGGAAATTTTATGATTCCCACTCAAACATAATGTGGTTTTATGGAAAATAAAAAACCAACATTTTCAGTGAGGTACAATTTTATGTATAATTGGTTAAGAAATATAATTTTACGTAAAAAATATTAGAAGTGAAGGTGTGTTTATATTTAGAAAAATCATATATGTTTTATGTGATCCTTTTTTTAAGAAATAAATACTGTGTAAGGATCATAACTCTTACTTTTTTATTCATCCTAGTAGTAAAAAATGAATATATGCCTTCATAAACACTTCTAGTGGAAAAAATGTAGAATTATATTTATTTATTTTATGATGAAATGTTTAATTTTTCAAGGGATAAATATAAATTATAATTGAAAAGGAGGATAAATTAAGATTATTGTAGTACTAGAAAAGAAATGAGAGAATATAAACTTGAATTTTGTGGTGGGATTACCAAATATGTATTGACGTAGTAATGATATTTGGGTTATTATTGATTTATTGATTAAATCTACTCATTTTATTTCCATAAAAGATAATATTCTTTTGGGTAAACATGTTTGAATTTTATTGAAATAAATAATTAGATTAAATGGAGTAACTTTTTCTATTTGTATCTTATAGTCATCCTAGATTCCACTCTAATTTCATGAAAGGACTAAAAATTTCATTGGGTAATGAATTAAATTTCAAGAGTACTATTAATCCTCAGTATGAAGGATAGTTAGAGAAATTGAGTAAAACATTGGTGGATATTCTTAAAAATTATTCAATGGATAATCATGTATAATTATATTATCATCTTAGATTTTTTAGTTTTTTTTATAATACTAGTTTTCATTATAGTATATAGTTGGAACCTTCTAAGGAATTATATGGAAAACAATGTCGAACTCTATATTATTGGGAGGAAGTTGGGGAAATAATGTTCCTAGAACCATATTTAGTAGAAGAGATGGTTGATAAGGTGAATATAATTTAGTATCATATGATGATGTCTTATAGTAAGAATAAAAGTTATTTAGATAATCTAGGGAAGGATCTTTCATTTGAGGTAGTAGAGAATGTTTTTCATAATTTATTTATATGAAAACATGTTATTTATTTTAGTAAAAAGGGAAATCTGTGTATATGGTTCATTTGATCATATAATATTCCAAGAAATATATGATTATTTTCACATTCATTTTAATTTTCTATGATATTATCTCACTTTTATAATGTACTTCATGTTTCATTGTGACAAAAATATGTGTTATATGCATCTGATGTTTTGAGCCCAAATGTAGTTTAGTTGGGAGAGAATCATTCATATAAGAAAAAACCAATTAAATTTTCCATATAGAATATATTTTATGAAATAGTTTGATTCAATATGTTATAGTTTTTTGGACAAACCATATGATTGACGAATAAACATTGGAATATGAAAATGTTATAAAGGAAAAATATACCCATTTATTTAAGTAATTAGTAAAATTATTCAAATACAATTTAAAAAATGGTTTATAATGTAAAACAGTAGGTTATTTTATGATAAATAATTTTCATGGACTATAAATATTCATTAATTAGTTTTATAGAGTAATATTAATTTTAATAATATTAGGAAATTTTTCAATCAAATGGAAAAATATTTATTTCTATCTTACATCAGTTTTTAGGAATTATATTTTTATTCAAATGTATTATTTCCAAATTATAATATTTTAGTTTTAAAAAAATTACGTCATTTTTGAATTTATCATTTCATATTTATCTTAGGAATAATTTTTTAATTATTTCTAAAAAGTTTTATTTTACAGTGTATAATGGAAAATACTATTTTTTAATTAAATCTATATTTTATCAAGTATTTGTTATGTAATATTAAATTTTTGAATTGTTTTATAATTTAAATACTTTATTTTTATAGAAAATAACATAATAAATTTATTATAATAAATAATACAATGGATCTTCACATAAAAACATTTTTCAACTATAAAATAAATTATTCGAAAAAACTGTTATTTCGTCGCGTTTTTGGGGAAAAATTTTATATAAAATTATTCCACTTATGTGAAATGAATTTGATAAAAGGTATTATATGTCCTATATAGGTATAATTATTATTTTTTAATAAGTTCAACATAATTTTTTATCATAATGAATAGAAAAATTAGTAAAAATTATTAACAATGTTTATGGTTAAAACAGGATTAATGTGGGTTAAACTAAAAGGATAGTAGTAAAAATAGCCTAAAAACATGTTTAAATATAATATTTTATAAATCTTTATACCTTATATCATCTAATATTCATAAATTATTAATTTTGGATCCATTTTTATTTTGTAATACATTAATATACTTTAATATTTCAACAAAACATTGGTTTGTCCTCTCTTCCAACTTATAAAAGGACATCCCCTACCCTCTCCTCTCCACACACCAAGATCCCTTTAGTTTGAAAAATATATACCAAAATACCTTCAAGAAAATATTTACCCATGTCCTAGATTCCCTGGTTTGATCATAAAATCATCTTCAGAAGTCTTTTGGTATAAACCTAATGAGGATGAACAAAGAAGTTGTATAGTTCTAAACCAAAAATTTTTATATTGTTTTTTCTTTTACATAATTCAAATATTCAGTAAACATTATTAAATAATGGCTTTTTTATATTACATATAATTATATATTATTTTATTAATTCAATAACCAATATTGATATCCACTTTTACTAAATTAGAAATGAAACGGTTGCTCCTATGTATGATAGACTACCACCTCACAAATCGAAGTATTTTGTTTTCCATCACTACCTCTCATGGATAGATATGTTGATTGATAAAATTCATAGATATGATATTAGTTAAATAATTATCATTATTTAATGATAATATATCATTTATTTTCATAAGTTTCCATCATATTAAAAATGATAATTTCATTCATGTGTACATGTAGATTATAACCTTCACGAAGTGTTGTGATTCATTTTTCATCACACTATCCCATGGATGGTATATTCAAGGGTATTTAAAGATATTATATGATATTAAGGATATAATATTAATTCTATAATGATAAAATGACCCTTACTATCCATCCATCATGCTCTTTGAAAAAAGAAAATGTGACTCATCTGTATGTATGTACTATTTTTACCATGATTGTAGCCTAATTTATTCTTCATGATAATATTTTAGGGTTAGTTTTAGAATTATAATTAACGTATAAAAATTAAAACTATTTACCTATTATTATTATATATATTATAGAATAATTACCTCTTTTTCCATATTCAACCTACCAAATAAATTTTGGACCTATGAGTCGAATAACATAAAAAAGTCAAATGTGGACATAACTAAATAAGTAACTAAATAAAATAAAATAAATAATTTGATTAATGATAATTTATTACACCTATAAAATTTTATTAATAAATTAGATTATTGGTAAAATTTTATTATAAATTATATAAATAACGTTCGTGATGAGTAAGATTTGAGGTAAATGGAACATTACCTCAAAACCATGTCTTACATGTTTAAAAATTTATTTTCTAAATAATTTTATTCCTTTTCCACTTTCATAACTTTTTTATATATTATTTATATTTGAATAAATTAGTTAATAATAATATTTTTTTACTTTCACTCTAAAGTTTATAAAATATATTTTAATATATATTTTAGACGCTTTTTTTGAATAAAAAGAAAATTCTATTTTATTGTATACCAAATCAAAAAATTTCCCATCATCATAAATGATATTGTATTTTTCAATTAATTTTTAATATTTCATATTTTATTCAAATAAAAACCCCCCTTATATTTATTCCCTACATTTTATGAAATTTATTTAAATATAATTGAAATCTTGATATCTTGAAATGTTTTTCTTATGGGAGAATGGAATATTTTTATAATTATGATGATTGAAATGAGAGATTCCATGTGCTATGATTATGATATGGTTCTTGGGATCTTTTTAAGATGATGAGTGAGCCTGATATATCTCATGATGATGGGGGATCTCGACATAACTCATTATGAAGGGTGAGCTTGATATAGTTGTCCAGTGCATTGGGTAAAGGGATAAAGTTAACTGATTATTTCTTTATCCTAAAAGATTATTGGAATTTGTTAGGTAGGTAATTCTATCTATAAGTGTGATTGTAATATTTATATGAAAAAGATGTCCCATGTTAGAAATGTTATTTATCAATTCTTTCTATGGGTTTTTATGAAAATCCATCCACTTCGTAAGGTATGATATTTAGATTTAGTTTAAAATGATGTTTATTCTACTTCATAAGGGTGAAATGTATATATTTTGGAAATATTTTTCATGAGTTTTTCATGATTACAAAATAATATTATTTTTATTATTTCCTTTATGATTTAATGTTACATTTTAAGAAAATATTTTGGCATAGAAGTTACTTTAATTGGCAAGAAAATGTTTATTTTGAGTTGAAATTTTATTTTGAAAAATGGAAAAATTAATGAGTATTCTTAAAATAATGAGTTCCATTATTTTTTTATATTTTCCATAGTGATGTTTTTATGCTTATCCAATATTTTTGAATGTTATTTATAGGATTTTAATGAAGAGTATGGAGAATTATGTGGCCAGGATTAAAATTCTGAAAATATGTGATGAAAAGAAAACTTAATATATTAGAAATGTTTTTTATTATGGGAAAATGGATAGTAGGTGTAAATGTACAATTTTTATTGCAATTTTATTTATTTAATATTTATTTCCTAATTATATAAAACTGTAAAACTAAATGATATTATATAATGAATTATAAATAATTATTTTCTAAATATATAATTTTTTTATTTTTATGGACGAGTCCTTAAACGAGCTATAAATAAGAGGAAAGACATATCATATTGTATTAGATCATAAATAGGAAGTATAATATGAGTAGGACGGAAATATCTTATTTAAATATAATAATACCTTGTATGATAATCATATAAAAAATAAAATATTATTAAGGAAGAGTAAAATATATGAATTTTCATATAACACATATCAAAAATCATAAAACCTGTGAGCACGATATGAAAATATAGAATACTTCAAAAATAGAGAATAATCTTAAAAACATAAAATTTAAAGAAAATAAAATGAATTTTATAAATTTTAAGAACATGATAAAGAACTTTGGAATGTGGAGAAACCACAAGAAATTTAAAACCTACGTGAGAAAACCCATTATGCCCATGCCTATGTGAACAAACTCATTATGACCTTCCTTGAAAATGTGAAAAACCCATCACGCACATTCCAATGTGAAAAACGTTTTTATGTACATGATAAAAAATATAATGAGATATAAACATAAACCAAATTATTGGAGGGTGATATTGGAAACCACCAATCATCATCCATACATATGTGTTCTTCATAAAATACATCAACTTCATAACTTAAATGACTTATGGAAAAAAGAACTGGTTTCTTAACCTATAGGATGCTATAAACCTAATAATCCATAGGATATAAAATACACATTTCTAAAAAGTACTAATAATCTAATAAAATACAGAGTCTAATCAAAAAATCACATCATGGGTGATAATACATTGAGGAAAAATTTAAGTGAAAATATTAAAGTTTTAAAAATACATTTTTAAAAGCTTTTTAAAATATCAATTTTAAATTACAATCAGAAACACATTTTTATTAATTTATATACAATTGTTTTTGAAAACCATATTATAAAGTGTTCCGAATAAATTATCCATAAAATACAAAAGATATCTAAATATAAGTGAAAATACATTGAAAATTTAACCATTAAAAGAATCATAAATAATGAAAACTAGAAATGACATAATTTTTTTAAAAAGGTTTAGTGAATATAAATTTAAAACAAATTCATTGAAAAATAAAATTCAATAATTGAAACCTATATAATGATATAAATTTTATAAAAATAAGTGCCAAAGTGTATGAAATTACCTTTAATTTTAAAATGATATAAAAATAATTTGAATATTATTAAATATCATTTTTCAAAACTCAAATGATTATAATAATTGAGAAACAATTATTTTACACCGAATAAAGGTGAATAAAAGGAACATTTAAGATAACAACTATTTTAGTTTACACTATGTAATGTATAAAATTGGGGGTAAGTAAACGCATGGAAATGGAATGAAAATAAATTAAATGAAATATTAATTATTCTTGATAAA